>LR990304.1:12293892-15009944 GCA_905147355.2 Apotomis turbidana | reverse complement strand
ATTAGATTAGATTAGATTAGATTTATTTATTAATAAAATAGTCATTTTACAGGTCAATTAATTCAATTACAATTTTACAATTTTACAGGTCAATTTAATTATTACAATTTTAAACATTTTAGCCTTAGGTCTACATTTAATTTAATTTACCATCAAAATATCGCATAATTACATTATTATTGCAAAATAATTATAATAACATGGCAAAGGTCAACAATTTCCTTGTATAAACTCGTCCACACTGTAACAAGCTAGATCAACAAGCCACGATTTGAGCTTGGTTTCAAACATATTGTCGCTTGCAGAAAGTTTTATATGGCTTGGTACCTTATTGTAAATTTTAGGCCCGATAACTTCAAGTGACCTTTGAACCTTCGCAAGTCGTCGTTTTGGAGCTAACAACAAGGGCTGTCTTCGGTTATTATTTTTACAGTTACTCGTTTTATAGTTTCCAATGTTGGATCTTACATATTGACAAGCGATCTGTATATACACCGCCGGCAGTGTGAGTATCTTATATTTTCTAAACAAGTTTTTTGCTGGGTGATCAAGTGGCTTCCGGTCAATTATTCTTATTGCCCGTTTTTGCATTTTAAATGCCCTTTCGCGGTTGGCGGCAGTGCCCCAGAGATCAACACCTTGGGTAAGAATGGAATGAAAGTACCCGTAATATGCCTTTTTTAAATTAACAATAGAGAGGCTAGGTGCCAGTCTTGACAGTGCAAAACACGCCGAAGAGAGGGAGTCACACAAAGAATCAATATGCGGGGACCACGTTAGCCCAGAGTCTATTGTGAAACCCAGGTATTTTGTCTCTTTTACTTGTGGTACAGGTTCATCGTTCATCGTGACATTGAGTACGCTTGTATGTGAATTCTTCAACTGAAAGTGAATAATGTTAGTTTTCTCCACATTCAGGAGCATCCCGTTTGCGGAAAACCACTTATTTATTTGTCACATCACCTGACTCAGTTTCATTTTAAGGGCACTAAAATTATCGGCATGGACGATGATGCAGGTGTCGTCAGCGTAGACTATATACTCTGATCCCGGACATGCGACGGTGATGTCGTTTACGAGCATAAGAAAAAGGTTATTTCCCATGCTAGATCCCTGGGGCACCGCGCTGGTACCTATCACTTCTAGGTCCGATCTGGCGTTAAGAACATAGGTACTCTGTTTTCGGTTTTCTAGGAATGAGGCTATAGCTTTATGAAAGTCACCGTTAAAACCGTAGCACGTTAGTTTTTTAAGAAGAAGGGAATGGTCGATCATCTCAAAGGCACGCGACAGATCGCAAAAAACGGCGGCGACCTGTCGCCCGTCTTCGAGTTGCGTCAACACCCGCCGCACCACTTCACGCACCGCGTCCGTCGTCGACCGACCTCGTTGGTATGCGTATTGATGTTCATTGAACAAATTGTTTGAGGTGACATGTTTTATAATTCTAGCGCTCATCAGGCATTCGAAAACTTTTGATATAATAGGGATCAACGAAATTGGTCTATAGTGTTTGGGCAAGTGCATATCACCCTTGCCTTTGTAGGTTCTTATTAAAACTCAGACGTTGGTAATCTACTTTATTTTTAGGAAACACGAATCAATAACAGAATAATATAAATTAGCAATGTCACGTAAAAACGAACTGACATAACAGAAGTCATATCAAAACCCAAAGAGGCCGTGCGCCTACAATACTCCCCCCCAAGACCGTGGCTACGGTCGATAGTAGTCCTGAAGATGGGCAGGAAATCGTACATGACGTCCGCTACGCGACCTCTGGTTGGCACTCTGATGTTTGACAGTCTCGTCACCGATCATGTCTCTTGGTGTAATGCACTCTTTTGCTATATACGCCGGTTTAAGCCGGTCGATCGTGACAGTAACTGCATTTCCTTTAATCTCTAGGTCAAAGGTTTTTGAGCCGCGACGTAGCACCTTAAATGGACCCTGATATGGTGCTTCCAGAGATCTCCGTTCGGGTCCTTGACGCAGAAACACATGAGTTGCAGTTTGTAAATCTTTTGGAATGTAGAAAGGGCGATTAGAACTAGTATGCCATGAAGTAGGCTGAGGTGCAAGTTTGGTAATGTGATTTCGTAGACGACTTGCAAAATTGGTAACATCTACTACTGGATCTTGAGCTACAGAAGAAAAGAACTGGCCGGGAAGTGTAAGCGGTTCGCCATAGACTAGTTCTGCTGGTGAACTTTGCAGATCCTCCTTCCATGCACTCCTAATGCCTAATAGCACCAATGGCAGAGCTTCTGTCCAAGTAGTAGTAGCGTGACACATAATAGCAGCTTTGAGTTGGCGGTGAAGCCTTTCCACAAGTCCATTGGCAGCAGGATGGTAGGACGTGGTGGTGAGATGAGTTGCACCCAAGAAGGCGGAAATCTTTTTGAAGAGTTTCGACTCAAATTGACGTCCACGGTCTGTTGTTATACGTTCCGGACAGCCGAATCGAGCAATCCAACCTTCAACAAAAGCCGTTGCACAGGTCTCTGCAGTAATGTCGCGAAGTGGGTATACCTCCGGCCACCGTGTGAAGCGATCAACAATTGTGAGACAATACTTGAAGCCAGAAGATGGTGGTAGGGGACCTACTATATCAGCATGCACGTGACGGAACCGGGCTGCGGGAAGGCTAAATTCTGACAGGGGTGCATTTGTGTGTCTCGTAATTTTGCTGCGTTGGCACTGTTGACATTCTTTTGCCCATACCCGACAATCTTTTCTTATGCCTGGCCATACAAATCTTTGACTTATAAGACGTGTTGTTGTCTTAGCCCCTGGATGGCTTAGATTATGTAGTGAGTCAAAGATTTGGCGACGAAATGTGGGTGTGATATATGGTCTTGGTGAATGCGTAGAGGTGTCGCAGTATATTTCCAGACCTGGCTCCAGAGTCGTCATCTTTTGCAGTTGTAAGGCACAACCATCTTTCAGAAGACCTGTTAGTTCTGTATCAGCAGCCTGAGCTCGAGCGAGAGAACCGTAATCTATAACAGCAGTGAGCTCCTGGATTCTGGATAGGGTATCAGCTACCGTATTATCTTTGCCTGGTACATGTCGGATGTCTGTAGAAAATTGTGCTATAAAATCTAAATACCTGAATTGTCTCGGAGAGCACCTGTCTCGGTTTTTAGTGAAGGCAAAAGTTAGTGGTTTATGATCTGTAAGGATTGTAAATGGACGTGCTTCTACCATGTACCGGAAGTATTTTATTGCTTCATAAATTGCAAGAAGCTCGCGGTCATAAGGGCTGTATTTTCGTTGAGCCGTACTTAACTTCATCGAGAAAAAAGCTAGAGGTTCCCATACACCTTTCTTACGCTGCTGCAGCACTCCTCCTACAGCAACATCTGAAGCATCAGTCTGTATTGCTAGCTCTGCAGTAGCATCTGGATGAGCCAGTAAAGTCGCTCTCGAAAGGTGTTGCTTGCTCTCACTGAATGCCTCTAGTAGAGCAGGTGTCCAATTGATAGTTGCAGATCCTTTAGGATCACCAGCAAGTAGGGCAGTGAGTGGTGATAGAATATGTGCTGCTCCGGGGACAAAGCGCCGATAGAAGTTAAGCATCCCCAAGTATCTTCTCAGTTCTTTAATGGTTTGAGGGGCTGGGAAATCATTTATAGCTTGTACCTTAGATTGCAATGGACAAATGCCCTCAGCTGAGACGTTGTACCCCAGAAAAACTACCTCAGGTTGCCCAAAGACACACTTCGATGTATTTATGAGAACACCGTAATCTTGGAGACGTTCGAACAGCAGCTTTAGGTGTTCTTTGTGCTCAGCCTCTGAGGATGATGCAATTAAAATATCATCGAGGTATCCGTAAGCAAAGTCAAAACCGCGTAGAGCTTCGTCCATAAACCTTTGGAATGTTTGAGCTGCATTGCGAAGCCCAAATGTCATAAATGGGAACTCAAACATTCCGAACGGCGTGGTGATTGCGGTTTTAGGAATATCTGGTTCATGTACACGTATTTGGTTATATGCTTTTATGAGGTCAATAGTAGAAAATATTTTTTTACCCGCCAGAAAGTAAGCGAAGTCTTGAATGTGCCGCACGGGATACTGATCTGGAATAGTTCGAGCATTTAACGCCCTATAGTCGCCACATGGTCTCCATCCATTGTTTTTCTTGCGTACCAGATGTAGCGGTGAAGACCATGGGCTCTCTGATCTCCGAGCAGTTCCATTCTCAAGCATATCATCGAATTCTTTCTGCGCAATCTTCAGGCGTTCTGGATCTAGGCGCCGGGGGCGACTGGAAACCGGGGGTCCAGGTGTTGTCCTTATATGATGCACTGTGTTGTGCTTAGGAGCACCTAGCTTACCGGCCGGACGGGTGATGTCTGGGAAGGCTCGAAGAAGTTGCGTGTAAATTGAGTCACACAGCGAGGTTGTGCGAACCGACGATATAACCTCGGAAACACTGCAATGCGGCACAGAAATTGAGAGAGAAGTAGTTCCATCAGTAAGCTTTTGATTGCGGCAATCAACGAGCAAGTTGTAATGAGCTAAAAAGTCAACGCCGATGATAGGTTTGGAAACATCGGCTATTGTAAACCGCCATTCAAAATCTCGCTGCAAGCCTAAATCCAATTGTAATGTTATATAACCATAAGTAGCTATACTTGTACCATTAGCGGCGTACAGCTCGTATTTAGTCTTCTTTCGGCGTTCGTTAACAGACGATCGAGGAAACACGCACAGGTCTGAACCCGTGTCAATTAAATATTGAATTTTTGTCGAACGATCTGTGATGAATAGGCGGCCTGATGACGTGGGGCAGACGTTTTCGGCCACTATTGCCTGCCCTGAATGTTTCCCGATTTAAAAGTACATGGTTGCACACAGTTTGTTGCCTTTGTCCCGAAGCGGTAATGATACCAGCATATGGTAAATCCTTCAGGAACATCATGATAGCTCGTTGAGTAACGTTGTCGCGACTTCGAACGCGATTGAGTCCTGTTCTGAGATTGGAAGTTTCGTCCAGCTTGTCTTCCACGTCGATTTGGATTTTCAACTTTAAGTAATGCTTCGACTTGTTGTGCTAGACGATCTACGCGTTGGTGCAATTCATACGTTGACGTCTCAGATGATGTACTGGCCACCTGCCTCGTAACTGGTGCTAATTCCTGAATGCGGTCGGCAAGCTCCGCCACATCGTCAAGCGAGATTTTAGGTTGCGACGCGACGATGGTTTGAATATTAGCAGGTAGACGGGTTGACCAGACTGGGCGCAGAAACTCGTCCGGCACCGACGGTCCCGCAAGGCTTCTCAAGTGTCGCAGAAATTGAGTAGGTTTACGGTCGCCTAATTCTTCATGTAGCATGAGTTGTTGTGTTTTTTGCTCCTGCGATACTGACAATCGTCTAATTAATTCCGTTTTAAGTTTTTCATATTTGTTAGTATCAGGCGGTGAAAGAATTATATCCTTCACTTCGACGGCAAACTGCGGATCGAGTTGTCCGATAACATGATAGAATTTAGTTGTATCTTGCGAAATGCCAGACAAAGCGAACTGACCTTCAAGCTGGGCAAACCACACCGCCGGTTCTTCAGGCCAAAATGGGGGCACACGTACACTAACTCGGCAAACAGCTTCACCATCAGACGTTAGCTGTGTATTTGAATTCGATGTCTTTGGCGGTGGCGTCGCGCCGGCATTACTATCGTTCGACATGTCTAATCTGTTCGTCTTCGGGGTCACCAATGTAGGTTCTTATTAAAACTCAGACGTTGGTAATCTACTTTATTTTTAGGAAACACGAATCAATAACAGAATAATATAAATTAGCAATGTCACGTAAAAACGAACTGACATAACAGAAGTCATATCAAAACCCAAAGAGGCCGTGCGCCTACACCTTTATAAACAGGCTGAACTTTAACTAACTTTAGTGCATCGGGGTAGATCCCTGCGGCTACACATTTATTAAATAACATTAACAGAAGTGAGATAACGATAGGAGGAAGATAGTCGAGAACGCGAGTCGACATATCATTTATATCCTTAGAGTCTTTACGTTTAATACTTTTTAGCGCATTTATCATTTCACCGAGGGTAAAGGGTCTGGATTGGCAAACGGGAGGTGATGTCTGTAGGTATTTATCAAGATATTCTAGCGCGGCGCGGATGCATGGTTTTGGGTTGTTGTTCACATTTGTGTCAATGTAGTACCGGTTTAGCAGTGCAGCGGCGGACGCCGCGCGATCTGCCTCACAGTTGCCCGGTGACTTGCCGGCGAGCATGTTTAGCGCTCCATTTTTATTTTTATTATTTTTACCGGTCTCAGACGATATTACGCGCCAAACATTGCGACATATGTTATCGCCTCCGTTTTCAATCATACTATTCACGTAACACCTGCGTGCATCTGCCAGCATCTCCCAGTAGGAACGCTCGATATGTAACAGATCAGTGCGCAATTCAAGGTCGTCAGGGTTTCGTGCTAATTTGTTCTTTGTCGATCTGATGTCCTTACGTAATTTTTTTAATGTGTCATTGACCCAAGTGTCTATATTGCTCTTTAAGGGCAGTTTCTTTACAGGAAAGTGTACCTCAAAATAGTATTTAATAACATTTAGTACCAGTTCAATTGTTTCGCCGGGACACTTACTTTTACTTAATAGATTATCCCAGTCGTGAAAGTCGAGGCTAGAAGTGAAATTATATATAGTTTGAGCCGTAAACACTATACTATACTATACTATATAAATACGAACAAATTTGCAATATCTGTCAACAATTTTGGCCACGACTGTATAAGTACACAGACTTAATGTAGTTTATCGTGAAGTACTCGGATTTCAGTAACACAAACTAAGGTGTATATATATAGTATATAGGTACTTATATATTTTCCTCTGTAGATGAATCTGCCTTGTGTTGCATTTATGTCATAATTTTTAAATGATTTAAAAACATTTTTTTACCCAACTACGGCGAAGCAATAAGGAGATTATTTTACCAGTATTTATGTATGTTCATCAGTTCCCTCATAATTTCTAAACTATTTATCATAATTTGACAAATGAGCTAAGTGTTTTGGATGTATTATTAACACTCGACTTACACAACAAAGAAATAATCTTATAGTATCATCCTTGACGACGGTGTTGGGTCTGTGGTAGTTATGAGGGAACAGATGAACATACATACATACCGCTCGAAATCATATAAACCACCTTTTTGCTGTAGTCGGCTGAAAAAATGTTTTAAAATCAGTTAAAAATTATGACACTAAGATAACAATAATTTTATTAAAACTTTCGTGAGACATATTTAATTATGGTGGTAATGTATTTATGCTAAGGTATTTCTAGAACAATAATTTTCCCGATTAATAAAGAAAATCACCGACGTTTTATTTTTATTGTTATCTAATATGTATAAAGTTTATTTTAAAATAAACACATACAATATAATATTTACAATACTAAAAACTACAGATAAACATAAAAGAAAGGATAATTATTATGTACAATTTGTTAAAACTAATTAGAAAAAATAAGAATAAAATATATACATTTTCTATAAAAAGAATACCCCATCCAGAAGGTCTGCCTGCGGCATGGTTCCCATTACGCTGGCGGCGTTACCTCTTTGGATCGCAAGAGCGATCCTCTGTGAGAGGTACGCGCCAGCTCTGGGGTCCCCCGAGACACGTACCAACCGAGGCTTATTATATTAATAATATATTATATTTATAAATTATTGTATTAAGCGGCTTACACTCACGTGAAATTGTCAGGAACGGCCCGACAATGGTTGGACAATCCCGTGGACACCATTAGTCAAGTGTGCGTAATGTCTATTGATGACAAAAGTGACGTTGGAGTGCTGGACGGACAAGTTGCGGGCTTGCAAGCACCCCCCGCCCCCGCGCCATCGGCGCGCGCGCTCAGAGCGGAACGTCGGTCAAAGTATCAGCAGTGACGAGTTTGCCGCGGCGGTGTACGGGCAGCCGTCCCTGATGAAGGGCTCCATACGAGTTCGAAACATGTCGGGCCGTTCCTGACAATTTCACGTGAGTGTAAGCCGCTTAATACAATAACTAAGGTAACATTTCGAAAACCAGATCCGTTTTGCTACTGGAAGCTTTGCTTTACTTGGGTCACGAAAAAATCACGACAGATCACGTTGCGGGAGGGAGGAGACCTCACGTGTATTTTTCTACAGTGAACGAACTATGAAAAAAATCGATACATTTTTCTCGGTTTCGTTAAAAATAAATCTTCACTTGTTAAATACTTCAAAATAGCGAGTCTATTTTACTAAATTTTGGCGGGAAAAAAAATACACGTGAGGTTGTGAGGGGGAGGAGGGGTTAGCAAAGAACCTCACCAAATATCACCTGGGGGGGGGGGGGGGGTCAAAAAGTAACCGAAAAACCCTCACGTGATTTGTGCACAAGCCCTAGGAGGCGGTTGAATATTTTTTTTATGATACATACGCCAAATAAGCTTTTATATACTCATATCTAATACCGAGGGATACATTTCGAAAATATGAATAAATAATAATCTGTATTTTGTAATTTTGTACCTTTCTTCTTTAACACTTTCATTGCCAAGTGAAAATGCAGAACTTATACAGGTGGCCAAAAAAGAACCCTTCCTTAGTGGCCGGCTATGGCCGCAATTTTGTGGCTCGGACAATATTGACGTCGCGTGATGTGGCAATCAACGTGTTAAATACCTACTGTAATGGCAATAACATAATCCACGTGAAAAATACAAAGAAGAAAGTTTTTAAACTGAAAACACGAGTAAAACAAAGATGCTCCAACTAAAGCCAAAATGGCGTAACAGGGTCGAGGTGATTGACATAAAAAGCTCGCAGTGACTGGTGGTATTTGGGAGATATAATATTTATAACGGATTTTAGCAGAGGTTCGGAAAACAAGGGTAGGTTCAAGATGGGTTCTGTGTAAATAATGTTATAACGTAAATGATCAAACCATTGATACAAAAATCAAAACTCGAAGAGAAATTGAAATGCGTACCTAACCTGGTGGAAGAGACCGAGAATCGAACCCGGTACCTCTGGACCGGCAACCCAGAATCGCATTTAGATTTCTTTGAGCCTTGACCTTTTTATCAATTGGTTTAATATAAAAAATGTGGTGTGTTTCATAAATTTAAAAGTTATCAAACAAGAATTTCTATCATTGACAGAAAAAAAAAAACTTTGTGGCAAATATACAAGTTTACATGAAAACGACAAAATTTCTGTACCTACGTGTGCATTATCACAATTGGAGAGTTGTCTTTGTGAATTGCATCATCAGTTCTTTATAAAATGAGCCTTTTTAATTCCGATAATACTTGTTCACAAAAAAAACAATCCCTAATAATTATCAAACGCGACGACGACGCGGTTGGCTCAGTTTGTAGACTCCTGCCTAATGAGCCGGCGGTCCCGGGTTTGAATCCCGGCCAGGGCAAATATTTGTGTGCTGAACTCGAATATTTGTGCTTGGGTCATGGTTGTTCTATGTATTTAAGTATATATTTATCTATATAAGTATCTATATCGTCGTTTAGTTCCCATAAAACAAGCCTTCTTGAGCTTAATTTGGGACTAGATCGATTTGTGTGACGTTGTCCGATATTAATTTTATTTATTTATCAGCCGATAGACTGCTGTGAAAAGGCCTCCCCAAAGTTCTCCACAAAGGTCGGTCGTGCGCCTTCCGCCATCTTGGTTCGTCAGTCCATCTTGTTGGGGGGCCTTCGGTACACGATCGCCACTGAAGAGACTTTCTGTCCCAACGGGCACCGGTTCTAGGAGTAATGTGCCCTGCCCACTGTAATTTATGTTTTGCGACTGCCTGAGCTATATCTACATCCTTGGTTATCTTGCGGATCTCCTAATTCAATGGAGGACATAAACAATAACAACCCGAACGCCCCAGGCTGAAAGGCCTGAAAAAAGTCAAGTTACCATTGTTTATGTTCACCTTTGGACGGAACCCAAAAAAACCGGCCAAGAGCATGCGGGCCACGCTCAGTGTAGGGTTCCGTAGTTGCTCATCCTTCACAATAAACTGCTGTTTTAAGCCCGAGTTTTAAGTTAAGAAAGATTTTAAGCTCTATAAAAAGGTCGTAAACGCCCAGGAAACTGTAATCACTTATTACTTTCTGGAAGTCAACTTACGTCCTTTTAAAGAAAAAATATGAAATTTGGCGATAACTCAAAAACGGCTCGACCGATTTTGTTCAATATAGTTTTCATTGAAAGTACTTATAAGGCCTCATTTACATGAATTTTTCCGATTTTTTTTGACTCGTGGTTGAAAAGTTAGAGGGGGGGGACACTATTTTTTTTGTTTTCGGAGCGAATATTTACAAAACTGCTGACTTTATCAAAAAATAATAATCACACGAAACCTTTATCAGCAAACAATACAGACTGCGGCAGGACTTAACAATCTACAAATAACTGGTATGCACTTGGCTTAGGCCCGTGCATAACAGTATACCGGTGATTATAAAGCCGAGAAAAATAAAATAAAAAGCAACATAATAATAAAATAATAATAAAAATATTTATTCGTAGTAACAGTACTCCTACACATTACAGAACTTCTGCCAAACTGTAAAACAGTTTGTTGGCAGAAATAAGCTCCCTTTCTTTACATTACTGTTTTCAGCTTACAAACTATTTTGGTAATTATTCTATACCTATAGGTAATTATAGGTAATTAACTACATTTGTAAACACAACATATATTTATATATGTAAGTATACACACACACATACACCCTATGCTTACAAATGTAGTCACAGCAAGCATTTTATATCTAAATATTTTAATATTTAGCTTAAATTTACATTTAAATTAATTTTGTTTTCATATTGCTTCATCATATGCTTTTTTAGTTTTGATTTAAATACATTTTTGCTCGTACTTTTTCTGATAGTTAGTGGTATCTTATTGTATATTTTAGGGACAAGATAAGGTCTGGATCTCTTTCCATAATAATTGACCATTCTAGGTAAAAACAATATTTCCTTAGCCACCTTTCTACGCAAACGTGGGTTAGTCACAGGGACTTTAAACTCACACGTGTCAAACTGTTCCAATGCTATCTGAAACGATACCCTCTCATCGACCGGCAGTATATTACACTTAAGGAATAACTTGCTATAATCCCCCCTACAAAGTTGCTTTGCTTTTCCGTCTACGAGAGCTTTCATAAACCTAATCTGCAGGTGTTTAATTTTATCAAGATAGGTTTTAAACGTTCTGCCGTACGTGCTCAGTCCATAAGAGAGTATCGAATCAGTGAGTGCATAGTAAACTGTATATAAGAGCGCTCTATTTGCGAAAAACTTATTGTGGTAGGGTTCCTAGTTGACTACGGAACCCTAAAAACGCGAAATTCAAAATAGAATATTATGTAAATCTCGGTCCCCTTGCCGTGCTATCTGAGGGTACAGTCAGAACGGGAAACTGAAAGCTATTGAAGGGGTTGTATGAGCTGTGGTGCGATTTTAATGGGCTTGTCTGTCGGCTTCTTATACCTACATACTGAGAGTTTACTGTTATTTTTACGGAAGGTCTGTCTCTGAAAACGTAGTAAATAAGCCTTTCGCCTCACTTTGGACTTAAGTGTACGTAGCGCTGCACGATATGTTGCTTTAAATACTTGGATTTAATGACGAATGACGATTAAGGAATTATTAAATTACCTATAGTAAGACTAAAATCTTTAACATAATAATAATATTGTTAGTTGTTTTATGCCAAAAATAGATTCGGAAAAGTGTAATCGCCGTTATTTTAGACACTCTACTTAATAAGCACCAATAAAGTTTAGTGATAGTCATCGAAAAAGTAGCATTTTCAGTGTAAAATTTAAATTGCCAATTAGTATTTATGGTACACCGTGGCATATCAAGGTGCATACACTACATGCACTGATAATGCAATTAAATTCACGATCTCTGGTGATAATGCAATCAAAATAAGCTGAGAATTAAGGCTAATTTAACTTTAACAAAAACGCAAAATGTCACGACATCCAAACACAACCCGGCACCCGCTTCATTAAACATTATTACAGCGAAGCCAAATACACGAACATTTAATTACAAAAACCCTTTACAACGAACAAAAATAATTCCCTAGGCCCAAACGCTTAATACTCCTGAATCGAAATGGCCGACGCGCTTTGCATACAAATGTCGGGGTCAGAGAGTATGCAGGTATAGACTGGCATTGTCTTAGAAATACACGAATATGAATATTGAATATGGAATACGTGACTGGATTATAGCTTAACGGGGTGTTTTTCATTCCACGCTACAATGCGGATTTTTAGTGGTATTAATTTATTTTACTGGTAACAATACATTTTTGGTAGGTGATTTTGAGATCGACTAAATGTTGTGAACCAATTAATATTTCCTGGAGCTTCTAAGAGCGAGGTGATTAACAAAGAGCGGTGTTTGGATTAAAATATTAAGAATAAAAGTGTAAAGTGTAAAGACAGTTACACATGTGCCAGAAGGACATGAATTATTTTATTTAAAAACATCTACCAACGTTTCACTACGAGTACAGTAGCCGGCAAACTTCTTGAGCATTACCTTGGCTGCGCAGTGCCGATTTACGCACAAATGTGCATGCGCATATCCACCATTTTTGTTGTAAAAGTTTACCGGCAACTATATACGAGTAACTGGCTCCGCACACTACGGCTTCTTGTGGCCGCCACAGTACACTTGCCTCTTTTCCACACTCGAAGTGAGAAAAAGAGAGATGTACTGTCGCGGCCGCAAGAAGCCGTAGTGTGTGCCGGCTCTAAGACTTGCTAAGGAGAGCGAACCGCTGAAAAAAAAACTCCCTGACTGCCTTATTTTTAGGATATAGATCTTCTTAGTCATTTCACTCTTTACAGAGCGGTCGTGATCAACTCGTAGTACTATTAGAGGCAGATATTGTTCGCTGTATGATTTTACGCCATTTCTCGCGATTCACAGACATTCTGGTGAACTCATGCAAAGGTCCGCCCACAGCCGATTTAATCTGGTCGGTCCATCGCATGGGTGATCTTCCACGTGATCTGCTTCCCTCCATATATTGTTGAGGATGCTCGCTCAACACTGCCTCTTCGGTAGCTCACGAGTGAGCACAGTGGACTGTATTGTCGGTTCTCGGAATTCGTGGTTCCAGTTCGGTCGCCGTGGCTAACCCAGTCGTAGGCACGGCGGTTCAGACGCAGCACGTAGATGCCACGTAGATTGCTACGTCACACGTAGCAATGCCGTACGTTCGTTGGCTCGTAGTGCGGTTCGGTTCTGCGGCTCCGGATCCGATGCGTAGCTGCACGACGTGAATGTCACGTAGATATCACGTAGGGCACGTAGACCGAAGTTTGGAGATCAACCAAACGAATGGGACCTCGGACAAACTTGGTTACGGCAGCAGGTCGATGCAGGTTCGATGCAGGTTCGAATTCGAGATATAAAGACTAGTTGACTTGTTGGTTCTTTATTTTTCTTCGGCAGTATGGTAAATATTCGATAACAATAATTCCTTATGTGCTTTTTCTTATAATCTAATAAGACTCAGGATCTGTGAGCGCAATACTGGCTCGCAGGCCAATAGGCGGCGTCGGAACGTACATTCTACGGCCGGCACGCCCCTTTCGTCAAGTGCGTTCTTTTCTAAGCGTCGTTGTATGAGAAAGTGAACTAGCTACGTGATTGGACGTTCATTTTCCCAATTTTCAGCCCTAACGGCTTTTCTGGTCTACGGGATGGGCGGTTCGGGAAGGATCGTATCTACGTTTACGGTTCGATTTCTACGTGAGATGTCTCATTCTGTAGCTTTCAATGCATCGCATTAAATAGCCTTACGTTTTATAAGATAAGAGTTACGGTTCATTAATTATTAAGTCGGATCGATCGATGAAGTTAAATTTACGGTGTGCTAGCAAGTCGCGGAAGGCTATAAAAGGTAAGTACAATGAGTCCAGATGCATCTACAAGTGTATTCCAAGTGATTAGGTCATAATAAAGTTAATTCGAATTGTTAAAACGAAATTCCGATACGATTTCGTACTGAAAATGGGCTCTAATTGGACGGTTCATAATTCACGTTAACTTTACGTTAACGTGAATTGCGGCTGACCTAATTACTTTAGAATCATTATAAAAACGGATTCCTGATGGGATTTTCCGTAGCTATCGCCTGACACTATTGTATAAGCGATATCAGGTGATGTGATATTATCATAACATTGCCACGTGATTCGGCACCACGTGAATATCTTATGTAATATTCATCGCTATCGAATCGTGATTTTCGGATCGGGATCGGTTTGGGATTAGACCAGTTACATATATATGTCTCTTTTCGGACTTTTATGTACATTATGTACATAATAACTCGACTTATAGCTTCTTTTATGCGCACTAAATAAATTGAATAAATTAACGTTATATACATCAAATATCGCTTACAGACTAACAGTTTTCGGCTTGTGTCCGTAACAATTCTCCCCCCGATCGCGAAGTCGATCCCTCGGTGATGGGCAGGACCACAAGCCGGCTCGTAGCTCGCCTGTAGACTCCTCCTCTTGTCCTGACGTCCACGTTCCGTACTGCGCCGTCAGGGCCGGGGTAGGTCGCCTCCACGATGCCGCGCGGCCACACGTTGCGGGGCGCGCTGTTGTCCGTGATGAGCACGTAGTCGCCTACGGCGACCGTAGGCTCCCGTGACATTGAGGACTGTCGTGGGGCTAAGGTCGGCAGGTATTCCCGGATCCATCGGCTCCACCAGTGGTCGGCGAGAGCTTGACTTGTCTTCCAGGATTTGCGATCTGCCTCGTCGCAGGGGCCGGTTAGTGGGACCCCCGCCGGGCCGCCCAATAAGAAGTGATTGGGCGTTATCGCTTCGCTCTCGTTCGGATCAACGCTCACGTGTGTTAGGGGACGTGAGTTGACCGAGTATTCAACTTCGGCTAGAAGTGTAATCAGGATCTCTTCCTTCGGGCTTCGTGTGTTTAGTGTAGCGGCGAGTGCAGTCTTGACGCTTCGTATGAGGCGCTCCCAGGCGCCGCCCATGTTCGGTGCGCCGGGTGCGATGAAACGCCAACTCATTCGGTGTTGCACGCCGTGTTCTTGTAGCGCCGGTATCCAGTCGTGGTAGGCGGCGCGTAGCTCAGCATCCGCGCCCCTCAGGTTTGTGCCGTTATCACTCCACATAACGGCGGGCCATCCTCTGCGGGCGGCAAGGCGGCGTAGCGACATGACGGCGCTGCTCGTAGACAGGGAGTACACGAGCTCCATGTGTACAGCTCGGGTTGTGAGGCACGTGTATAGCGCTACCCAGCGCTTCTCGTGCCGGCGGCCCACAGTGACTGTGAGCGGGCCGAACAGGTCCACCGCACAGTAAGTGAAGGGCCGTGCGTGCGGCTGCAGGCGATCAGAGGGCAGATCGCCCAAGGGCGGCACGCGTGGGCGCGTGCGGCGGAGCACGCAATGCATGCACGCTCGGGCCACACTGCGAACGGTCGGTCGCAGGTGCAGGATCCACAGTTGCTGCCTTAAATCATTCACAACTGTTTCGTTAGAACAATGATGCGCTCGCTTATGAGCGCGCAAAATAAAAAGTTTCGTAAGCGGGTTTCGCCCGTCCAATATGACGGGTTGCTTGTTTGTAGTTATGGGCGCGGCGTCGATACGCCCGCGCATGTGTATGAGGCCGTCGTCTTGCAGCTGCGGGTCTAGCTTGTACAGCCGGCTTCTACGGGCAATGGCCTCCCCCCGTGAGAGAGCTCGGAGTTCCTCGGGAAAATCACGCCGCTGGGCCCACTGCATCCACAGGTTTTCAGCTATAAGATAGTGACGTGTTTCTAACGGTACCTGTGTTTTTCTTTTCAGTCGCTCTATGAAAAGGAGTGCTCGGGCCGTCGCGCCGATCAAGCGATCGTAGTTGCTGAAACGCTCGATTTTCGGCAGCGGCGGATCTACGTGATTCGTCACGTAACACCGTTCTGTCGGTACCTGCTCGGTTATCTCGATCGGCGGCTCTGCTTGCGGTGCTCGAGTTTCTTGCGGCCATTCGGGTTCGGGTTGTCGCAGGAAATCAGGACCCACGTACCATCTATCGGTGCTCCTTACCACGCGATAGGGGTCCGGTCGAGTACCGTCGTCGGCCGGATTCAATTTTGTCGGGACCCAGCGCCATTGTTCGGGTTCGGTGAGCTCCGCTATCTCGCCTAAGCGGTGGCTCACAAATGCGCTGTATCGGCGCGCGTTCTCGCGTACCCAGTGCAGTACGGTTCGGCTGTCGGTCCAGTAGACGATCTGCACGGGTTTCACGCGATGCTCGTTCTGCAATGTCTGCGCTAATCGGGTTCCTATTAAAGCGGCTTGAAGTTCGGCTCGCGGTATGGACAAGCGACGAACGGGAGTTACCTTAGATTTCGCTGCGGCTAAGTGTACTCGCGGCTCGTTTTCGCCCGTCTCCCTTTCCGTCCTCCAGTACGCGGTGGCGGCGAACGCTTGCTCTGACGCGTCCACAAACACGTGCAGTTGATGCCGCACGCCTGTACCTAGCTGGATACAGCGTCGCGGTAACCGCAGCTCGGCTACGTGTTTGATATGCTCCAACCACGTAACGAAAGCGTTGTTTAACTCGCCTGGCAGCGGCGAGTCCCAGCTCGTTCTTAGGGCCCACACGTTCTGTAGCAGGACCTTTCCCGTCACGGTGTACTGCGCTAAGTACCCAAGCGGGTCGAACAGGCTCATCAGAGCGCTGAGGGCTTCGCGCTTCGTGGGGCCTCGTTGTAGCTCTCGTACCTCGGGCGGCACGCGAATCAGCGATGTATTGAAGCTCAACTCGTCGGTCCGAGCGTTCCAATACAATCCCAATACCTTTTGCTCTTTGTTGCCTAAGCTTGTGAGATCGTCGGCGGCTCGTTGCTCGGGCGGGATCTGCTCCATCAACCTCGTCGAATTCGAGGCCCAGCTTCGCAGGACGAAACCTCCCATAGCGTGTGAGGCTGCTACTTGCCTAGCGGCGTCGATCGCCTGCTGCTCCGTCTCGTATCCCGCCAAGAAATCATCCATATAATGATTCGTCTGAATGTCGTAAACGGCGTCCGGATACAGCTCGGCGTTGTCCTGGGCGTTCCTATTTCGCACGCTATGTGCTAAGTATGGAGAAGATGTATTCCCGAATATCATTGATTTCATACGATATACTTGCGGCGGTCGCTCCCGGTTCATTCCCCTCCACAGGAATAGCTGCGCCATTTGATCGTCGGGTCTCATCTGGATCCGCAGAAACATCTCCTGTATGTCGGCGCTAACTGCAAACTCACCATCGCGGAATCTACACAGGATACCCGGGAGTGACTGCAGTAAATCCGGGCCCTCTAGCAGCTTGTCGTTCAGACTGACGTTCTGCGAGGTCACCCTGGAATCGAATACCAACCTGATTTTGTTGCCCTTGTTTACGTTGCGTACAGCAAAATGCGGCAAAAACCAGGTTTTATGACCGTCGTAATCGCCTATGTGTCGCACGGCGTATTCCTTGGTCAGCAAGTTATTTATTTGCGCGGTGTACTCCGCTGCAAATGTCGGATCTCTATCCATGCGTCGTTCGATGCTGCGCAACCTGTTATACGCCATTGTATAACTGGGCGGCAAGCAGGGTTCGTCGTCGCGCCACAGTTGTCCAACCTCGTAGCGCGGGCCGTCGATGCGTTTAACTGTCGCGTTAAATATGTCGATAGCGCGTTGATCCTGCGGGCTCCTTTTGTCGATTAATTTCACGCCTAGCGCTTCGACGTCGAAGTACCTTTTCAACGTCGTGTTTATTTCTCGGTCTTCGTCCGAGAAAGCGTGCATGACCACCTCTCGATCGCTCTGGTTTCGTAAGTAGCGTGGGGCCATACCGTAAATTGTCCATCCGATTTTCGAACGGATCGCCACTGGGTCGCACTGCCTTCCCGTTCTCGTCTCTAGCGGGATCGTCAGGTGCCAGTGGTCCGCGCCCAATAGTATTTTAGGCGCGGCATGTTCGTAGCAGGCTTCGTTCAAGTCGGCTAAGTGTTCGAAGTTGAGTACCGCCCTACGCGGCATGTACTGCTCACGTAGTCCCAGTTGCGGTACAGTGCGCAGCGTAAGCGAGTGTGACGGGCCTCCGCTCGTAGCCCGGACGCTTACCTCTACGCGTTGACTCGGTTGCGTTAGGCATATCGAGCCTACGCCTTGTATGACGAGAGGCTTTTCAGGTCCCGTTGCTCCTAGTTGATCCGCCAGTCCCTGATCGATGAGAGATATCGTGCTCCCCTCATCAATCATGCAGAATGTTTCGATACATCCGTTCGGTCCGCTTACCACGATAGGCATTATCTTCAGCATTACCTTTGTGTTAGCGTCTACAGTGTTGGCGGTTAGCTCCGCCGTAGTATGCGCGTGCTCGTTCTGCAAGGGCGTCTTGTCTCTACGCGCGGGGCCGGGCGCCGCCTGCGCTGTGCTACGCGTCGGGCGGGATAGGCGGTCGGGTGCTACGTCGGGTGCTACGTTGGGCGCGCCCTACTCGTGGGCGGCGTCAAATCGTGTAGCAGTTTGTGGTGCGAGTGTGGGCAGTTGGGCACGCCGCAACCTTTCGCCGTGCAGTTCTCGCGGCGGTGTCTTTTGTCGAGACACTTGTAGCAGATGCGTGCGTCTCGAGCCCACTCCCATCTCACTCCTATCGTCATACCTAATAATTTGCGGCAGTCCGTGGTTCGGTGTGTGTTGCCGCAACACAGACAGGCGTCCACTCGTTCCGTGGCGTATGTCTGGGCTCTTATGGTTGCGGGGCGTCGTATCGCGGCTCCGCTGTTCACGGGGTTCGGGCGTCGGGACGGCAGCGGCTGGTGATTCACGTTCGTAGCGGCTGGGCGTCGCGACGCTGGGGCTCGTGCGTGCGAGAATTGTAATTCGGCGTCGGATTCGTCGAGTAGGAATTCCGCTAACATTACGATCTCGCACTCACCTGTTCGCATGTGTTCACGTGCGTGTGTGCACCATCTCGATCTCAGGTGCGGGCTCAGGCGGTCGGTAATCTCTCGGATCAGTAGTGGGTTACCTGCGTAGTGTGACTTGTCTAAGTCCATGAGCGTCGCGACGACGTTCATAACTTTTATGGAGAAAGTGTTGAGGTCAGTCGCGCTTGGTCCTAGGGCGGGCAGTCGTTTCAGGTCCTCCAGCGCCCTGTCGACGAGAATGTCGGTCCTACCGAAATTCTTTTTTAATATTCGGACGATTAAGTCCGGACTCGATCCCGACGCCAGCATGTGTTGGACGCATTCTCGCGCCTCACCTTTCAGCCTATGCCAGCCATGTTCTCGAAATTCGAGAACTTATACCGCTGCGTGCTCTCGGTGTACGAGTGGTAGAATGTCAACCACTCGTTCGGCAGTCCGGTATAGATCGGGAGTTCGTATACCTGTTTCGGTGGTGGGCGAGTTATGCTCTCGATGCGATCGGCGAGTCGGTCGATGTCTTCGTTGCGGCTCGCGGTTCGGCTTCGGCTCGGACGTAAGAGATCGCCTCGTTCAGGCGTGACCGTGCGCTGCCTCATCGGCGTCGGTTTAGCAGGCACGATGTTTGCTCCTTCACTCACCTCGGTTCGTTGAAACCACGCATCGATACGCTGCGTGGCTTCTTGGTCGGTCGGCGTCAGTCGACCTGCCTGTGAGCCGCCAGCCTGGGACCCCTCTGCCTCGATCTGTTGCAGCTCGGTCTCGAGTCGCTTCTTCACGAGGTCCTCTTCGACGCGGAGTTGTTGGCGGCGCAGCTCTGCGATGCGTTCGGCTGCGGCGAGTTCGGCTTGCTTCCTGCGGGCCTTGGTGGTGCTGCTCGTGGCGGACGTGACCGTAGGCGCGCGGGTGTTGCCGATGTCGAAGCGTACTTGGTCGAAAGCACGTTCGCGTTCGGCTCGTTCTCGGGAACGATCGGCGGTGCGGGTCGCGGTGTGAGTCGCAGGCGCGCGGGCCGCGGATGATTTTATCTGCGCATGCGCGGTGAGGGGCGCTTGCGACGCGCGGTGCGCGGACAGCGCGAGAGCCTCGGGGCCCTTGCGGTCGCGGTCGTAGCCGGGCGCTCGTAGTGTGGGTTGCGCCGGCAGGTGAGTCGTCGGCGTCGAAAAGCCGGCTGCGGGGTCGTCGCGTTGCTCCCGTAGACTGGCTCGACGCAGGTGCTCTTCCAGCTTCTGCCGCCATTGGGTTGTGTCCGTGGGCGGCGATTCCGGGTTCGATCTGCGGCTCGGTTCGTCCAGGGCGGCATGTTGTGGCTCCCTGGTGTCCGACCGTCGTCGACGCGCTTCGTGCATCTCCGCAGACGTGGATTCCCCTCGGTTCGGTTCGCTGGGGGCTCGGCCGTCTCGTGATGCCTGGCGTCTCGTATAGACCATCGTTGTCGGTTGGTTCGGCGATTCTTCCAATCCGGTTCTCGATGGCCAATGGTCCGGTTCTGTGGTTCAGTTATCCGGCGCTCGAATGACCAAAATGTTGAGGATGCTCGCTCAACACTGCCTCTTCGGTAGCTCACGAGTGAGCACAGTGGACTGTATTGTCGGTTCTCGGAATTCGTGGTTCCAGTTCGGTCGCCGTGGCTAACCCAGTCGTAGGCACGGCGGTTCAGACGCAGCACGTAGATGCCACGTAGATTGCTACGTCACACGTAGCAATGCCGTACGTTCGTTGGCTCGTAGTGCGGTTCGGTTCTGCGGCTCCGGATCCGATGCGTAGCTGCACGACGTGAATGTCACGTAGATATCACGTAGGGCACGTAGACCGAAGTTTGGAGATCAACCAAACGAATGGGACCTCGGACAAACTTGGTTACGGCAGCAGGTCGATGCAGGTTCGATGCAGGTTCGAATTCGAGATATAAAGACTATTTGACTTGTTGGTTCTTTATTTTTCTTCGGCAGTATGGTAAATATTCGATAACAATAATTCCTTATGTGCTTTTTCTTATAATCTAATAAGACTCAGGATCTGTGAGCGCAATACTGGCTCGCAGGCCAATAGGCGGCGTCGGAACGTACATTCTACGGCCGGCACGCCCCTTTCGTCAAGTGCGTTCTTTTCTAAGCGTCGTTGTATGAGAAAGTGAACTAGCTACGTGATTGGACGTTCATTTTCCCAATTTTCAGCCCTAACGGCTTTTCTGGTCTACGGGATGGGCGGTTCGGGAAGGATCGTATCTACGTTTACGGTTCGATTTCTACGTGAGATGTCTCATTCTGTAGCTTTCATTGCATCGCATTAAATAGCCTTACGTTTTATAAGATAAGAGTTACGGTTCATTAATTATTAAGTCGGATCGATCGATGAAGTTAAATTTACGGTGTGCTAGCAAGTCGCGGAAGGCTATAAAAGGTAAGTACAATGAGTCCAGATGCATCTACAAGTGTATTCCAAGTGATTAGGTCATAATAAAGTTAATTCGAATTGTTAAAACGAAATTCCGATACGATTTCGTACTGAAAATGGGCTCTAATTGGACGGTTCATAATTCACGTTAATTTTACGTTAACGTGAATTGCGGCTGACCTAATTACTTTAGAATCATTATAAAAACGGATTCCTGATGGGATTTTCCGTAGCTATCGCCTGACACTATTGTGTAAGCGATAGCAGGTGATGTGATATTATCATAACATTGCCACGTGGTTCGGCACCACGTGAATATCTTATGTAATATTCATCGCTATCGAATCGTGATTTTCGGATCGGGATCGGTTTGGGATTAGACCAGTTACATATATATGTCTCTTTTACGGACTTTTATGTACATTATGTACATAATAACTCGACTTATAGCGTCTTTTATGCGCACTAAATAAATTGAATAAATTAACGTTATATACATCAAATATCGCTTACAGACTAACAGTTTTCGGCTTGTGTCCGTAACATATATATAGGCACTTTTAAAACAAAGACTACATTTTAACACTATTCTTGTTTTACACCGTTCGAGGTCTAAGGTTTCTAGTCTTCTGTCAAATCCATCAGATCCCAAACCGGTGGTAGTGACAAACCGTCTGCTCTATTGGAATTAGGATATTTTTTTTATTTCAATTGCGCAAGATTCTAGAAATATATCTTCTTAGACATTCGTTCTGTTATATTATTCATAATCTTTGCTCGAGATCGACTCAATCTTGTGAACCAATTAATATTTCCTGGCGCTTCTGAGAGCGAGGTGATTAACAAGGAGCGGTGTTTGGATTAAAAATCATGCCTTAATGTCTTTGATGAAGACTCCTTTGATAAGAGGTGTTTGAAGAAGCTATGAGCGAGTTGGAGACTCGAAAATTTGAGAATATCCTATTTTTTATTCGCAACAAACTTTGTGAGAAATCTACTATTTTACTTACAAAGTTAAATAATTTGTACAGAATGAGTATTGTACAGGGATCATAGCGGGAATATGATGTTTGCTTTGATCACGCGATAAATAAGTGACAAAGCATCCGTCCCGTTTTGACAACATGCGAGTGTGAGTGACAGATGCTTTTATCTCTTATTTATCACGTGAAAAATAAGGTTCAATAAGATTTTCATTCCAATAGAAATAATAACGCAACCACCATAGGCCCCGTTAGGAGAAATTATGAATGAAACGAATGGAATGTTAACTTGCATAATGTATACAGTGTGTTAACATACATTCATTATAACTGATATTAATACTTATGATATGAGTACCAAATTGGCATAGGTACGTATACTTACCATTCTTTTACGATCTGTTTGAATTCAGAATCCATTTCTGGGAATCGGGTTTCTTATATCGCAATAAATAATTAGATTGTGTCCATAGGATAGGTATTCGTTTCCTTATTTGTAAAATTCTTCTAAATAAATAAAATTCTTCAGGACCTAGCAATAAAATTGATGGGCAATCAACACAAAGTGCCATCCTGCGAGACAGGCGTAGCCTAGTGCAGGTGACACGTGGGTAACTTTATATTTTCAATTACATTACAGTGATATCAACTAAATTTGTTAAACTGTGTACCTATAAGCCATTCCACTGTTAAATATTTTTTTTTTTTTTTTAGACTGTGTCCAGTTGTAATGTCTCCGCAAAATACTTAGGTTGGTAATTGGTATCAATAGAATAAATACGTGTAATAGGGAAATGGGTGAAATTAGTACCTTAATTTGGCCTATACTTTAATTATATAATCTTTTTTAATTTAATCAAAATTGTATTTGTATTTAGGCATAAGAACCTATCTCAATACGTTGAAAATCATAATTAGGTGAATTAATTCCACAAAAACATTTCTAAAATAGGTCAATTTATGCAGATAAGATAAGATAAGAATCATTTAATCAATTGGGATTCACTGGAACCACTTTTGCATCGTCATTGAATACATAGCTATTACATTCATTGGTACAATAGTAATAACATTAACACAAAATTATTATAGGTACACAAGATTTCCAACAACCTTACTTACCCAATATTGCTATCGTCGTATTAAATACAGTATGAATGGCCATTATTTACACTTAAACTAGTCTGGTCATTTGAATATTGTAAGAAACTTGACAAATTTGGAATTTTTATGCATTAAATGTCATGGTTAAGTTAAGGATCTACCTACCCTTACCTTACTTACCCTACTTTACGAAAAGTCCACTTACCAGTAACACACTGTATATATTTGTCAATCAATAAATAAATATCGCACAATCTTGCACAAATCAACCTACTCCCAAATTAAGCTCAAGGTGGCTTGTGTTATGTTATGGGTACTAGGCGACGATATACATACTTATTATAGATAAATAAAGACTTAAATACGTAGGAAATCCATGACCCAAGCACAAATATTCGAGTTCATCACACAAATATTTGCCCTTGCCGATTCGAATCCAGGCCCGCGGGCTCAGTAGCTACTTTATCACTGCGCCGCGTCCTCGAATTACGTTAATTAAATATTACATAAGGTATTCATTCAATTTGACGTCTATTCACTCTTACACCAACACTAACCCTTTGGTAAGCTGTCTCCGAAACAGTTTCGCCGCTCTGAATACAAATGGCGATGGACCCGTCCTGTGAACCAATTAATATTTGCTGGCTCAACCGCTATCTATCTCTGCACCTCTAGCACTGTGACAGCGACTCTGTCGCGCGACAAACACTACCTGTCACTTTCGTTTCAATACAATACGAGCAAGACATGATGCTAAACACCTCTAGCATATCTGTCATATGCGACTAATTCTCGCGGGAGATATATTATTACGTAAGGTGCATTCCGAAAAAAAACGTATTCCTGTTTCTTCCAGAACTTGACTTTTTGGGTTCATCTTACTCAGAATCGGTAGCACTTCTTCTTCTAAAGTACAGTCAACCAACTTGATTTCTAAGCCACTATAGAACCTTGTCACAATGACAATGATATGACATTACAAGCGGCTTTTCATATTGACGTTCACTGTGACAAGGTACGAAATGGCCTAGGAATCAAATTGGTTGACTGTATTGTGCTTGCACGAGTGTTACGTAGTGGAAACAACATTTAAATTTTAGGATAGGTACTTGTTTTATTCTTCACATTGAAAATGCTATCGATTCTGATTAGGATGAACCCAAAACTACAAGTTCTAAAAAAACGGTTTTTTTTTAACTCGGAAAACAGACTGCCTACGCAGCCCACATAAAGCTAAACGGTAAAATGAAGCATTTTCCAACCAAACTGCCGGAGCTCAAAGGTCCCGCCCTCGTTTGCATAATGAGTTGGCAGGCAAATTGTTATGTGAACTTGCTAATTTTGCAAGCCTGTATATTCTAGTCTAGAGAAATGCGGATATAGGATGAGATAAAGAAAAAATAATCCATCGATAATTATATTCGCAACCTAAAAGAGTGTTCTTAGGCCTTATACATTTCAAAATGTATTTTAATTTTTTTATTATTATTACGACCAATACCTATGTTGTTATTTCAATCAACTTTTTAAAGTAAGAAGGTAGTAAGATAGCCATTTCATTCTTTCCTAGCGTGTAATCGAAAATGTGTTGAAAAAATCAGTATTCTGCGATTAAATGTAAATTTTAAGTAGTTTTTGAAACAAAAATTATTAAAAATTCGAACTGTAGGTTTCAAACACTAATAAATCGCAATAGACCGATACATTTCTAAGAAATTTAGATTTAATAATTATTTTCTTTTGTCATAACTTATTCACGTTGACGCCTAGAGACTTATGCATCTATGTGGAAGTTTTGACATGGTTTTGACAATACACGCCTTTGTCGATCCGCGTAAAGTGCAGAGTGACAACGTCAATTTTTTATACCTACTCCGTGCATACTCCATTCGGAATCGCTATGTAATAATAATAAAATATGTCTGAGATATCGCCACTATATACTCTAGTGATAAATAGGTAGGTACATGTTCTCAATGCAGCTCAATAATTGACTGAGCGAGCGAAGCGTCTCCGTCCCAGCTTGTAAATAAATATTTGTCATTACAATACAATACAAGTACTCTTTATTGCACACCTCATAAAATATACAGGAGAAATACAATGCAAGAAATTACAATTAGAGGTAAACAACAGGCGGTCTTATCGCTAAAGAGCGATCTCTTCCAGACAACCTTTGGGTAGTGGAGAACTTGAAAAAATAAGATTTTGTTATTAGGCGGTTCAAAAATCGGAAAATAATAATAATATATACATAAAAACAAATAAATAATTAACTATAATAAACAATAAATACATAAATACAAACATACATTCAGCCAACAGGTAATAGGACCATTTGAATAAAATACGAATTATGAAAGGGATAGATAATGTTCTTTCAGTTGAGTTTTGAAAGAAACAAGAGATTTAGCGCGCCTTAAGCTCACAGGCAAGGAGTTCCACAAACAGACAGCTTTAAAAGTAAACGAATTATTATAAACATTCGAGACGGAAGAAGGTACGGCAAGGAGCATATTTTGGGCAGATCGAGCAGAAGTGAGAAAAGTGAAACGCTCCTTGTGATAGCGGGGAGTTGCAGGATGAAAAAGTAAACGTAAAAGTAACGAAAACGGATTGGGAGCCACTTGAGCTGAGAACGGAAACTAGATACATGGTCATATTTGCGTAACCCAAATATGAACCGAATGCCAACATTTTGAATGCGCTCAAGCTTATTAAGTTGCTCCTCTGTAAGATCGAGATAGGAGATGTCAGCGTAGTCCAGAATAGGGAGAAGTAACGTTTGAGCCAACGCAATTTTAGTGGCAATTGGGAGAAAGTTACGCAGCCGTCGCAAAGAAGCTACTGCAGCAAACATCTTCCTGCTAACCTGACACATTTGTGGCACCCAAGATAAAGAACTGTCCATTAAAACGCCAAGATTTTTGACCTGGTTAGAATATGGTATTACAATCCCATTAAAATAATCGGTGGGAGTTTTAAAAAATCGATCCTAGATACCATCTGACTACTGCCAATGATGATGACTTGCGTTTTCGCTGGATTCACTTTCAGACCGTAACTGCTACTCCAGTCTAAAATACGTAACAAGTCATTGTTCGTAGTGTCGATGGCAGCGGGGAGATCACCGAGTACGCCTTGCGTGTAAATTTGAAGATCATCGGCATAAAGGTGATAATAAGATGAAAGGTTTTGAGTAATGGAATTTATAAAGATCGAAAACAATAGTGGAGACAGTATACACCGCCTTGCGGAACGCCTGCCGATATACTGCACCAGGAAGTACGAGAGGACTCCACCTTTATTCTTTGCCGACGACCGCTTAAGTAACTACGAAACCAGTCCATCACTGCAGGAGATATGTTAAGAGAACGTAAGATGGCGAGCATTATGTCAAAATCCACAGAATTAAACGCATTGCTGAAATCTAAGAGGGTTAAAACCGTTAACTTCCGGTTATTCATGCCCATTCGAATATCATCTGTGATTTTAACAAGCGCAGTGGTGGTACTATGACCAGGACGAAAACCAGATTGAAACTGGTTCAAGAGGTCGTTCTGGTTCAAGAAAGAATTTATTGACGCGATATACAATAGCCCTGCTCGGTACAGTTTTTGAATGATCATGTTTTTTTTTTGACAGTCCTTGCTGTATCTACAAGCTGTTCATTATTTGTCATTTTGCAATGCTATGTCGCACGACAAGAGTCGCGAAGCTAAGTTGTGCGAGACGGGCTGCCGCCATACTTTACCGATATGAATCGCCTCGATCTTGAATTTTACGCTAAATGAGAAAACAAAATATTAACGGATACTCCGAATACACATTGATAAAGTAGCCATCTAATGACAGCTGTCACATGTGTACACTGCAATACTCCAAAGTTTCATTTATCCGAATGCATCATCATTCAGAATTTTCATAATTCCGAAAACTATGCTCTTATAAAATATTTAGTTTTTTTTGGGATACCACATAGCCCTAATCTAACTTTATTATAGTAGGTATGTAGCATATGACCCATGGAAAAAAATATCGTTTCGCGTTATTTCACTTTCGGATTTTTGAAAATTCAGAATAATAATGGTTTCGGACAAATGAAACATCGGGATTTATGAGTGATCCCCACTCAGACACATGTCATAAGAAACGTTGAATTTAGTTGCAGGGGAATATTTCTGTATCCAGATTCCAGACCACTCATGTCCCATATGGGATTGTAATGCTATTTATTAAGAGCTGAGAGTTCAAAATCGCGTGAACATTTATGAAGACTTAAGTCTGTTTAGCTGTAACCTCCTAATGATTTAAAATATTCACACACAATTTTACACAAATTTTAACCTTGTATAATTGCAAGAGGGCTACATTTTGTTTGAGGCCTTATTTAAATTCGCTTATTATTTAAGGGTTTGAAGGATTAAAAAACAGCCTGTCCGTTTGTCGAGGTTTTGCGGCGAGTTTGCGTGTAATTTTGTTTTTGATTAGGGAAATTAGCGATGGGGTTTCATGCAAAAAAGTGGGAAATTTGTGACCATAGAGGAATTCGTGATGGTTGTTTTTTATTCTTTTTATTAAAGCAATTCAATTCGTTTATTTGGCCAAGCAACAAAAAACGTTACATTTAGCAAGTCAAGTTACAGAAAAACATGCATTATTAGCTAAACTATACAATGTTAAAAATAAATCCACAGACGACATATGGTAATTTCCTGAAGTCTATACAAATTAGCTAAGCCTATTTCACAAACATGATTTCTCCTTTTTTTAACTTATCATTTATCGAGTAAAATGGATTACATTGAAAAAAATGTTTAAGTTTACGTTTAAACTTGAGGTACGGCATATTCATTATATGGGATGGTAGCAGATTATATAGCGTAATTTTGAGCGGAAGGCCTTGCTTAAATGTTTTGACTAACTTCGTTGGGGGGACACAGAGTTTATGCCTATTGCGTGTGTTAATTGTGTATGTGTTTTCTTGTTTTTAAGTTAATTCTATCCCTATGAATTTCCAATAAGCTTTTAAAAATAAATAATGAAATAACGGTCATTATATGGCCTTTTACAAAGTACTCCCTTGCAGAATTATTTTTTCGTAGGCCGTATAAGATTCTGATGGCTCGTTGCTGAGCTACAAGAATACTTTGTATTCCCACCGCATTAGGTACCCCAGGTGGTTATCGCATAATTGAGGTGAGCATGAACTAGAGCATAGTAAGCATTGAGTAGAGAATGTCTATTAATAAGAGGTTTAAGTTTAAAGAGAGCATAGTTACCAGAAGCTATTTTATTACAAAGGACGATGGGCAAATTTGTATGGGGGGTGTCCCCACCCACCAACAGAGATGAGACCGGTGCAGATAGTTTTATAATGACCCAAAAAAGGTGGTTAGATAATTATTAACTTAAAAATCAATGGGGTTCTCCCGTAATTAGAGTTTAAAGTTCGGTAATTAACTGCATGTGGCGAAAGTTGGTACTAATTAATTCATATATTTTTAGAGCTTTTACATAGATGGTAGCGCCAGTATATAAATAAATAGCTTGACATCTTTAGAAATGGTCGGAAATGAATGATATAATTATATTATTAAATAAATATGCTTAACTTGCAGTCATAAAATGTTTATATTGCAATAAAATGCAATTTTATTGAAACTACACTGGCCATCTAGTGTGGAATAGGAGAACTGACACTGACATTATTCTTGACAGTAATTACTAAACGTGTTGAGTAGCCGAACTAATGATATACGTCAATAATGCTAGATCCATATAATCGTTTATAAACGCCGCGCGCCAAAGACAGTAAGCAATACATAAAAGTATGTATAGTACGGAACGAAAATTCAGAGCATAAATGTACATTATCTATCTTACTCATGCTATATGGATTAGAGCGGGACGATGATACAATAATCTCGATGCGATATATATCTACATTCCTGCAATTTGATATGCATCTTGATTATTTATTACTACTACTCGTTTTTAAGACATTTCGAGCATTCCGTCAGTATTTAGCCCGTCTCACATACAGGTCGTAAGCTTTAAGATTGGGATACGGCTTTGGATGAAATGGAAGAAGTTCTTATCTCGAACACATATGTGCGAGTGAGATAGGTATTAAACTAAAATCATATCGTCAGCTCACGTACTGTACAAGATTAGCTGGTACCGAAAGTATACCTGGCCAAGAAGGTACCTAACATACATCTACTACAGCAGGTAGTGAGTGTCCAGAGTTTCAGAGATACTATTTTGCCCTAAACGTTAAAGAATGATTATTGTCACCTTGACAGTATATCCTCTTTTTTCTCACTTTGAATGTGAAAAAGAGACAAAAATGTACTGTCACAGTGGTAAAAAATCACCAGTGCGCGCCTAGCCTTATATACTTGTCGTTTCCAGAATACTTTCGCTTGCGCACTTTCACTGAAATAATATGCAAGTTATCCCTATCTTCCTACACTTCAAAAAATGAAGCACTCTGGGACTGCTCTATCAGATGTCTACCAGGCCGCTTCGTATTATTATGGAAAGAATAACACGTTCACTGTCTGTGTCTCAGAGCCTCTATATTACAGATACATAAGGTTCACCCCGTCCGACCCACCTTCACACCAGTGAATTAAGGTAGGGAAATTACTTTCCCAGCTTTCATACTGACCTATTTTAAAATAATCAGTGTGACGGTGGATCATACAAATGAGTAGGTACAGTGTGACCGTTGGCTAACCAGGCAAAGGGAAATCGATTTAGTAGCGAGATGATGCCTACTGTCGCTCTTAGTAGACTTTATAATTTTTACTTGTAAAATGTAGGGATTACGTGTTTGGAGGTTTTACAAAATAGGCGTTATGCTACAAATTGTATTAAAACGTATAAAAGTCTACGAAGGCCAATAGTTTGCATCTCGCTACTAACAAACATTTGAGATATGAGACTCGTAATCAAGAAGACCAGGTTATTAGGTATTTGAGCAGGTAATTAACATAACAAACATAAACTAAAATATAATAAGCATCTTCTATTGCAAAACCGAACAAAAACGTAGAATCCACTTAACGTAGAATTAGTAGAGTAAGTAATTTCCCTACCTTAACATTGGTGTGAAGGCTCAGTGTGAAGGTGGGTCGGACGGGAGGTTTACATGTCAAAATGGGACAGTGAACGTGTTAAGTATTATACCATGTCTGGTTGTGATGTGTATAAAAACTCCTCTGAATTAAACACAAACGCCTTACCTGTGTCAATATTTCCGTACTTTATTAGCGCTTATCAGTAGAAATGAGAAGTTGGATGTTACGATTGAGACCAGCATCCATCACCTTAGTATAAAGTATCATTTCATATGTAACATGTGGCTAGACTTAACAGAAAATTAATCATCATCATACCCCCTCAGTTTATCCATACCACCACTTCCCCAATCGAAGAAAAATGAGGATTATTCCCTAATGTTTTATTGTTCTTCACTTTGATTTTGACGGCAGTTTTCACAAGCTTAATTACTTTTGTATACCTTTTCAGTGTGATCCTCAGGATCGTGAGATTTTCGATGTGGAGTAGTTTCCGATTTAGGACCTATTTGGAACTATCCAGAAACTTAAAAAAAAAAATAGCAAAAAAAGAACCGACCAATAAAACTAATAAGCCAAAAATAACCCGTTCAAGTATACAGATTACATTTGACTCACTCTTTGAAGTAGGTCCCAACCACTCAATTATTATATTTATATATTATAGTTTACGTGAGGTTTGGCACCGACTTCAAAGGGTGTTTGTATCCGGCGCCATACACACCAGGTGCAAACTTAATCCGGCCAGTTAAGATGGGACAAGCACGAAACCCTCGGTGCGTGAGTTAAACTGGCACTTGGCCGGTTTATCACTGTTAAACAAGGTACAATTTCTATTAGGTCCTCTCAAAATTTGCTTCTGGCTGTCCCTTCTTCTTCTTCCAAATTCTATAACAGCTCATTTGCCTTTCAGGCTACTCTGTTGTGGAACTCTCTCCCTGTTGAATTGAAACGTAGTCAATCCGTCGCTACTTTCAAAACACACCTCAAAGAACATTACTTGTCTCTCCTTTAATACTCTATCACTGTGACTGACATAATCTGTGGTTCGTTACACAAAATATTATTTTAAATATAAGGTTTAAGTAAGTTTATATATGAGTATATATTTAGTGTTATGTTCATTTATGTATATTTTTATGTATGTTTAAGTATCAATATATATTATTATAGGTTTTAGTAGATTTTAATAATTTTTCAGTAGTTTTCTTGATTACTTTTTGCATCGCCTACTCATCTTATTTCATTTATATTAATCCGCTACCCAAAGGTTGTCTGGAAGAGATCGGTTTTTAGCGATAAGATCGCCTATTGTTTGCCTCTATTGTAATGTTAAGTGTCATTTGTATTTGTATTTGTTTCTTCTCGAGGTGTGCAATAAAGAGTATTCTATTCTATTCTATTCTATTCTATTCTATTCTATTCTATTCTATTCTATTCTATTCTATTCTATTCTATTCTATTCTATTCTATTCTATTCTATTCTATTCTATTCTATTCTATTCTATTCTATTCTATTCTATTCTATTCTATTCTATTCAATTTGATTCATTTCAAATCATACTTTATTTAAGATTAAAAATCCATATTATTTGTCAGTTAACAATAACTTAATACATAGTGTTAGCATTATTGGACAAAATAAAATAAAACGAATAACACAGTTTGGACTTGGATCCATATCCGTAGGAGTGGAGAGTTCCACCGCACCGGTCTGAGAACATACGACTGTTGGAGCTCTCGCGTAAGCGCTTTAATGCAGATGCACACCGCTTCCTCATGATGGCCGGGAAACCGTCTGTATGGGCAGCCGTCGCGCTACACCGCCACGGCAGCCCCATCAGCACCCTGATTGCATTATTGTACTAGACATGTACGTCGCTATATGGCCGCTGCGAATATGAGACCCATAGATAGCACGTGTACATAGACTGACAATATGCTTTGAATAGCGTTAATTTAACTTGTGTAGTACAGCGTGCCAATCTAGCCAGCATATTACAACGGACAGCCAGCGACCTACGTTACTTATCGATGTCAAGGTTATCCTTCAGGTGACCCAGTGGCCCAAATATTTAAATTATTTTATTATTATATATAGTTATAGGTCCTAAACAGTACCAAAGACGTAGGTACTAAATCTGCGAACCACACAACATCGAGTGGTCTAGCCCTCCTGACGCTCACCCTTAAGTGACTGCCATCTAATCGCCATAACCGTTATGACAATATGGAAATTAGGCTGCAACGGGTTCAAAGTTACCCAATTAGTTACCTTAATATGCATATTTTCTTTCTTATATTTTATTTATAAAGGTTTTAAAAATTAAATATTATATAATATACATACAATACATGACGATGCTGATATTTGAATTTACTGAATTTACTCTCTTTCAGCAGCAAATCTCTCTCTACCTTATATCCTAGCATACCGTTTGCATTATTCTCTTAAGATCCATTCTACTTTCAGCATCAGCGTTTATTTTCCACCCAGATCCATTGTTCTGAAGTAAGAATCTAGTAAAAGATTTTGCGACTTGATATTTATAATCACGCCTTTTTCCCAACGGCGTAGCCATAGCTAAGTTCATACTCTTGCTACGGTCCTGGCGTGCACGTACTATTATCTATTCTGTGGTTGCACTTCAACAGTAATTTATCTCGCCTGCATGATCGTTGGTTTAGAGTACTTTTGACCTGCCCTTTTATAGAACGTGTAATCGAGAAACGTTCGTCTATGTCTTCTTCGTCAAACATATCCATTTACGTTGTAGATTTGTCTGCTCAATCTACTTCAATGCATCCTCTCCAACATACCCAAACTATCTTAGCATCCCTTTCTCAATTTGAATTACTACATCTTTTTTCACACCTTAAAGTTTACGAACTGCATTTATTTTAATTTCTTGCTTCGTCTGCTACATCCAACTTTCCGTACACAAAAATGTTGGAACCAATACACTTCTATAGTTGCCGAGAAACTTCTTGAGCCTAACCTTGACTGCGCAGTAGCCGATTTACGTACAAATATGCATGCGCAGATCCGCCATTTTGGGTCAAGAAGATTCTCGGCAACTGTATGCACATCCAGAGACGCCTTATCTTAGAGATTTCATGGCTGGGCAGCTCGGCAAACGGGTCGACCGTCTCTTGTGAACAGCCTAATTCACTTGTTCTAATATCTCATGTTCATACTATTTTCTTTATCAAATACCATGCCTTTCGCCTTTTTCGCATTCACTTTAATTCCTTTCGTTTACGAAACTTTATTATGATTATCACAATCTCCTGCAAAATTCAATCTGTCGACGAAAGCGATACTTGACTGAACTGACAGCATTGTAAAAGAAGAATTGAACACGTAATTACTCCATAATCAATCCACAATCATTCTCTTTTAATTCTGTCAGAGAGTTAGTTACTTCATAAATAAATAATAGAACAGCTATCGTTACACGTACATCCATGTCTATTACCGTTGGATATTGAACCGACACTCATTACAACCGTGCACCAGTCTCCGGTCTTTCCTCCAACACAAATTCAAAACGCAGTATAACTTACTCTCCACTACGCTCTGGCCTCGGCTTTTCGGCGGGTACCCACCGTAATGTTTAAAACGTCTTTTACGCTTTCCCAAATTCCTTCCCATTCCTTCTTAAGCAGTCGCACCAGACAGCTACGCTACGCCCGTTGGTAACTTCACTTAATCCATTATTGTATCCACTTTTAAGAAATCTATGTAGAACTTATTTTTCAGTAAATAGATCTCACATGGAGTTAGTGCAAGTGGGGAGCGAAGCTAGTATATTTGAGTAAAATACAAAGATAGCGAACATTTTCAATACTAATGACACAATTTAACTGCAGACTAAACCTTCGCACGTTATGTTGCTAAGAAAAAAAAGTTTATTTGATAAAAAAAAAAAAAATTACAAAATATATCAAAAAACTGTACAAAATAGACTATCTAATCAAATAACCCGCCCCTAATCTATACAGGCGCAAAGGCCCCTAAATCACGTTGAATCACGATGGACAGCCTTTGCCCCAATATTGACCCTGAACGGGTCTCATGAGTCCTCTCGCTTAGCCGATGCACAATTCCCAAAAAAAACCCTTCACCTCCCTTTTTGCCTCTGAGGGCCAAAAACCGGTCGTTTTCAGCGCCAGTTACATTTTGTATGCCAACTAAGAACATTTTCATTTACTCGTCTCACTCGATTGTCAGTCCACGCTGAGTTGTTATCTCTTGTTTTATTCTGAAACAGAGTTTAGCAATTATTTTTACAAGCTTTTATTTTACTTGCTATCCGTAATATACATAGGTATGTATGTTTTGGTCAAATCATGCAAGCAGGATTATAACGATAACGTTCACATGTGTTTACATATGGTGACCGTACCAAGCGTAGCGAAACCGTATAATGTCAGGATATACCGTATAAATATGTTAGGAGCTCTTGAGCTCTTTGCCGATGTGAACTAGACAAATAAAAGGGAAATTAAATGCACAGTATTGGAAAAGATTGTGAAAGGGTTGAAAAGTATGAAATCAGGTAACGCTGCGGTATATGACAGAGTATCCGTCGAAGATACAATGGCAAGACGTAGCGGTGGACACGCGTCGGTAGCTCGTATCACCACGTCCCAAGAAGCGTTCGCCTTGAATTTTACACAAACAACCAATAAAATACAGTTCATCATTATTTATTATAGACTTCCATAACAAAACGGTTCGTTTTGGTACGGTTCAGTTTGGTTTCATATATATATATATTATAATTTTAGTGGACTATACAAAAACAGTCCAACTGTTCAGTTCTCTAAAGAAATGAGGTCAAAGGAAATGAAATATTATCACCTAGGTACCTCGTGAACGGAACCGCGGGAAAACCGCGCTCTCACTGGGAATTGAACCCAGGAGCCCAGCTTAATATAAAAGATTTTTTCTAATCATCATACCTTGCAGCGAGCTAATAACATCGTCGTGTTTACACGGCTCTGCTCTGATACTACAAATAAGGTTTAAGTGGAATAATAATGTAACTTTGATGTGTAATACAGAAACGTTACTAAACGTTAAACAGACAAACAAACATGAAAAATAGATAGACAGACAGATTTCAACTCATTTATGCAGGGGTAAAGCAGTCCAAAATTCAAACTATTTTATGAACAAGAATGTTTATTGTGATGCCACAGACAGACTCACAATACACAGACACGCATACAATACATTACAATACATACAACCGTAATTACTTATTACCTTCTGGACGTTATCGATTATACGCGACACATTACAGTGTGTGTGTAACGTTCGAAGTATAAGGACACCGCACGGCACTTACGTCATCATCATCATCATCATCAGCCAAAAGACGTCCACTGCTGGACATAGGCCTCCCCCAGAGAGCGCCACCATGACCGGTCCTGCGCCTCCCGCATCCAGCGGACTCCAGCGACCTTCACCAGGGTCATCAGTCCACCCTGTGGGGGGCCTACCCACGCTGCGTCGTCCGGTGCGTGGCCGCCACTCAAGAACTCGATGGCCCCAGCGGCCGTCGGTTTTACGAGCACTAACGTCATTTTAAAGAAAATTATGTAATTTTGCGATAACTCAAAACTGGCTCAACCGATTTTACTCAATATTAGTTTTCATTGAAAGTACTTATAATGCCTCATACTCATGAATTTTTTCGTAATTTTTTGACCAGTGGTTGACAAGTTAGACGGGTGAGGACGCTATTCTTTTTTTTCGGAGCGAATAAAACTGCTGACATAACCAAAAAAGAATGTTAGAAGACCTATATTATTTTTAAAAGACCTATTCAACGCCACCCCACACACTAATGCTGAAACGAAAAAAAAAATCACCCCCTTCACCGTTTAGGTGTGCGAGAGGTACCTGAAAAAATAAATATTGTCAGTTTTAATTTTACCGTTTTGTCAGCGTAATTAATACACATACTCATACAAAATTTTAGCTTTCTAGTAGTAATGATCACTGACAGATGGACAGATGGACAGACGGACAGACGGACAGACGGACAGACGGACAGACGGACAGACGGACAGACCGACAGACGGACAGACGGACAGACGGACAGACGGACAGAAGGAGAGACGGACAGGTGGATAGACGGACATGGCGAAATTATAAGGGTTCCTAGATGACTACGGAACCCTATAAATGAACATTTCAAAAAAAAGAGTGTACTGGGTCGGCAAAACGTACCTATGTGAATCCACTGGAGATGCAAGCGTCCATAGGCTGTAGTAACCGCTTACCATCAGGCGGGTCATAAGTTTGTTTGCCACCTCCGTAATATGTATATATTATAACAATAACTTAACTACTTATGCAGGATTTTAATACTACCTTAAATACTTACCTGATTTGTTTTGATTTTCATAGGTATTTTATAATATGACTGAGCTGAAAAAAAAAAACATTCTGTTAAAATGAAAAAAAAAACGACTATAAACTGATCTTAAAGTATGACAAAAGTTAGATTTATTGCAGAGTCAAGCTTTTACTGCTAATATTTTGCGGTATAGAAAGAACCTGATCGTCTCCACACAGCTGTACAGATTTTCTTGGTTCAGAACTCGATGCTCTAGAATCTCTAGATTAAAACACAATTCTATGTTTAATGAATATCAAAGCATCTGTTCAGGAGCTACGACGCACAGACAAACTTAGTAATACATACAGTCATACATACTTACATACGTAAACATGATGACACATAATCGAGGTTAAAAATAATGAAAAATACTATTAGGTAGGTAACATTCTTCCCTCAACAACAGAACACCAGATACGTGTGAATATGTCCATGTTATATGGAGCGGAATTTCAGATAATAACAATAAAATAGGCTACGATATAAGCATCAGTGTGTATTACAGAAACGTTATTAAACGTTAGACAGACATACAAACATGAAAAATAGACAGACAGACAGAAAGACTAATCCATTTATGCAGGGGTAAAGCAGCTCTTTTCTGTATACCTTTTTTGCTCCAAAATCCAAACTGCTGTACCTAAAGAATGTTTATTGTGACGCCACAGATACACAGACACGCATACAATACATACTTTAATTATTATGACATCCTGGAGTGAGCGAATGGCTACTGAGGCAGAAAAGTCCTGGAGTAGCGACTACGTAGTTATAGAAAAACTCAGCGTAGGAGCAGGCTTCCACCTAGGTGGACAGATGACCTCGTGTAGGTCGCGGGGAGGCGGTGGATGCACTACAAGCAGAGTCTTTTTCTATAGCGAGCTCCCCTATAGCTCCTGCCTGTGTTTAACAATGGACGTCCGTGGCTCATAAATAGATAGGCAGAAGCTTGAGAATAGGAGAAGCTTAACAGTTGTCTCGCCAGCTAGACTAGCAAATTCAGACTTGTATCCTCCTTCACCGCGCCGTTCTCGTCCACGGCAGGGCATTCGTCCTTACCTTAGAGCCTAAATGGTCGCATATACAGTTCGGTTCCAAAAGAATTTTCTCTCGAGATCATTCAGTGGAGTTGACTGCAGTAACCGCTTACCGTCAGGCGGGCCATACCCATGTTTGCCACCTCCGTGTTATATTAATACTTACCTGATTTGTCTTATTTTCATATTTTATAATATGACTCTGTGCTGAAAAAAAAAACATTCTGTTAACAAGAAAAAAAAAACTTTATAAGTAGGTACTTACGCTAGCGGTAGCTAGGTAGCTACGAGTATGAAATAAGTTAGATTTAACGCAAAAAGGTAAAGCTTAAGTATTAGTTCCGTGATACATCTAAATCGGTTCAGCAGTTTAAGCATAAAATGGGAACAGAGATTTATTTCGCATCTATAATATTAGGGATTATCATTTTAATGAGGACTGAAACATCTGACCAATCAAATCAACTATACTATCAGTTGTAGTTAACTCGTCCAGTACGAACTCTAAATTCATCTTGCTGCTATCTAAGCAAGGCGGCTGTTCTTTAAGTCTTTCACCGGTAAACGATAAACATCTCCCGAAAACATCCTGATGATCTCGAAACAGCTATACAGATTTTCTTGATTCATAACTGGAGTTCTCGATATCAGATCATCTTTAGTAAGTAGCAATAACCTAAATTCAAAATTTTAAAACTCCCGTCACAAGATGCTGGTTGCCTCCCTCATTTTAATGAGTGGTAAAAAAAGTTGCCTATGACTTCTTTCAAAGTTGAGTATCTTGGAAATGGCTGCGGTTATTTTCAACAAACAAATCTAAAAACAGCCTGGACAGACAAGACATTCGGTTTAAAAACTGCATTCAAATGGGTCCATCCGTTTGAGAGCTACGATGCCACAGACAAACACACAGATGTGTAGATAAACAGATACTTACACACATACACATATTAAACTTATAATACCCCTTTTTTTCGTCGAGACGTTTAAAGCGTTAGTTGAACAGGAAACTGAGACGATGATGGGCTGACTGCGCGCCGCAAACCGCGCTATTAGCCTGCGCATCAGCGTACACTTGGATGTTCGGCTCCATTCATAGCGTCGATCACTTGTATCACTTGTATGGCGACGTAATATGAACAATCGCCTTGCATTTTCTACAAACAACTAATAAAATGCAGTTCATCATCATTTCGACCCCAAGACGTTCACTGTTTTATACATATTTATAAGTATATCTCCCTGGCGATTTGCACAACAAACGGTTCTGTTTGGTTTTGGGTTCGGTATACTTTCTCCGAGAATAGAAATACGGTTGAAATGGAAATCTTACAAGACCCATAGGCAAATACATAAATCGTTGATGCCTTATAAAGAAATGTTATTTGAAATATCTACGTACCTGTATTATGGTAATCATTATCATTTGTTGTTTTCTCGATGAGAATTCAATTTTGCAACATTTTGAAGACTTGACATATTTTTAAAGTGACAGGTGACTTTTGTTTGGTATAATTTCTTTATAATTTTTAGCCCATAGACAATGCTTTTAAATATTTTTAATGCTAAGGCTAGACTGATGTTTAAAAAAAAATCTACTCACCACCAGAGGTCGGTAGTCTAATAGATCTAGTTGTTAGCATTAGCGAACTCTAGTGAGCAGTAGAAGAATTGCAATTTTGCTAAATCAAAAGTGTAAAATGGTTATAACTATACTGATATAAGCATATATACGATTATAAGTACGTAATTAGAAACAGTTACTACCATAATACATTGGTGTTTCATGCAATACAACTTAAATACTAAGCATATGCAAGTTTACTGAAATAAAAAATCTGCACGTGAATCTAGTTTTAAGTAATATAATAGTGTAATAATACGATAAAGCTAGTTGCTACAACATTTCAAATGAAAACTATCACGGGACGTTCATAGGCCAACCTCCAAAACAGGGTGCTCGTTAGTAAATAGACAAAATATATATACAAACACGAAATACGATTTTCCAAGAAAACACCACGCTTAAGCCGAATGCTGTCTTAGTGAAAAAACATCATGTTCTTAAGGCCTATAAATAGAGATATATTTCATTTCTGTTGGTTATCGGAAACTTTGGCCCCCACCGTTGAATAGAAAGTGTAAATTAATATTGGCGCCACCGTCTATGCATAAGTAGTCGTTTTGTATGTGTTAAATAGTACCAATTTTGTCCACATTCCTCTTAATAAAACACGATTTTCCAGGAAAACCCCATATTTCCGGGGATTGTTCCCATACTGAAAAACAATCACATTGTTGAGATCTACAAGATGAGATATGTCCCATCTCTGTTGGTGGGTGGGGACGTTTTGCCCATCCTCCTTTTATCAATATGTAGCGAGTGGCTTAATCTATTGTCAATTTGATAACCTAAAAATATTGTGTTTGTTACGCTATTTAATCCTAAGTCACTATTGTTAGAATTGACAGTTTTATTTTTATTATTATATGTTATTAATGTCGTCTTATTGGTGTTTAAAATAATCCCGTTAGCGTTAAACCAATCTTTGAGCGTAGCCATAACATTCTAAATTTTCTGCCTTAGTATATCAATATCTTTATCACTAAGTCCTACGTGTGTGTCGTCAGCGAACAATGTAACCATAGCATAATCAGGCAGGCATTTAGGTAAGTCGTTTATGTAAATTAAAAACAAAACAAAGACTTAAAGTCTAAATCTTGCACCCTAAGGCATGTTGAAGCAACTGGTTGAAAGATTCAACAGTTGTTTTTATGCTATATTCTACGAGGGGCGTCTGAAAAGTTCTAAGCCTAAGATAGAAAAAAAACAATTTACACAAATGAACTCGTGTTTATTTTTCAATATAGTCTCCTCCTAAATCAATGCATTTTTTACATTTTTTATACAGTGCTTTTAGGCCATTAAAAAAATAATCTACATTTTGCCCTTCAAAATGCTCCTGTACAGCCGACTTCATCTCTTCGTCACTTCTAAATCGCTTTCCCCTTAACTCTTTCTTCAAATTATTGAATAGAAAATAATCGCTTGGGGCTAGATCTGGGCTGTAGGGTGGGTGGTCAATTTCGTCAAAACCAACTTCCTTCAGAGCACGCCTCGCAACATTAGCGGTGTGAACGGGTGCGTTGTCTTGCAAAAACAAAATGCCTTTCCTTAGTTTACCCCGCCTTTTCTCAACTATGGCTTGTCGCACCTGTCTTATTAGATTTGCATAATAAGTTCCGTTTATCGTAGAGCCTTTTTCTAAATAATCGATTAAAAGAATGCCATCACAATCCCAAAATACCGTAGCCATTAACTTAGAGGCCGACTTTTGCACTTTAAATTTCTTCGGCGGCCTTTCACCCTTTTCAATCCACTGCATCGACTCAGACTTACACTCCGGATCATACTGTCTGATCCATGTTTCATCAACAGTTACTATTCGGGAACAAACTTCATCTAAATCATCTTCGCACAATTCTAAAAACGCCCGAGAAGTTTCCACACGACGTACTTTATCGAAGGCCGTTAGCATTTTCGGTACCCAACGAGCACTGACTTTACTCATGTACAAATGTTCATGTAAAATTTCTCCGACTCTGTCTTTACTAATACCTAAGACCTCAGCTATTTGCCAAACCTTAATTCTTCTATCTTCTAATACCAGCTTTTTGACTTTTGCTACGTTTTCTTCGGTCACTACCGATATTGGCCGCCCTGAGCGGGGGTCGTCTTCGATCGATTCCCGTCCGAGTTTAAATAAGCGACTCCACTTTTTGACTGTGGCATAAGAAGGCCCAGAATCAACGTAAATAATAGCCATTTCCTCAAAAATACACTGCGGTGATTTGTCACTTTTTGTAAGGAATTTAATTACAGCACGGTGCTCAATTTTCGTAATATTCGTTGGTAATTCACACATGATGTACTTTTCCGTTGAATATCTCGAAACAGAATAATAAAAACGTGACATGTTATTTTTTTAATAATTTGTTTTTAAATGGCCTTTCTAGTGGCCAGTATCATAAACGCATATATAACCTCGAAATACCTTAGGCTTAGAACTTTTCAGACGCCCCTCGTACATATATCTATGTACGAGGGACTTGTATTAATTGAATGTTTGACAGTGTAAGTTTATTACAAATAAATTATTCTATTCTATTCTATTCTATGTATCTAGTACTTCTGCGTCTGTGAGCTGTAGGTAAACATCGCGATGAATAAAAATGGCTGAAATATGATTTCAGGTTTTCGTACTTCATTGCTCTGCCCTTGCCAGACTTATTGTTAGTGACAGTGGGCGGGGCATAAGTATGCTTGATTACTCACGTTGAACGGCCGTTAGAGCAGAAATTTCAAAGAGGGCTGCTCTCTCTCCGCGCCTCCGGGTTTACAAAAACACTCTAGGGTGTTCGGTGTCGGCAAGCGTCCTAACCAGCGAGAGCCCTAGATTCGGCATCCTAAATTCTGTTTTATTGTGCTTTAAGTTATATGAAAAGTATATCAGACGAAAAGTATATTCTATTCAACGTAGATTATTCTATCAAATACTTATTACCTATAAGAAAAGTGCATTCTATTAAACGTACATTCTATCAAATAATTCTTATAAGAAATTATTTTCTATCAATTGTGCGTCTACGAAATAACGATATACCAAAGAAATAATCATTCTAAGAAACGAAAATACGTCGTTTTTGTATAAAATGAGACGCACCCCTTATTCAGGTAAAGGAATTAATTAAAACCAGAAATTTAAAAAAGCACTTTAATCAGTACAAAGTGTAACTTAAAAAACAGTAAAACAGTTCATTTCACAATCACACAGCTTCGATCCTATCACAAAAACATGCACATTTCAAACTATTACAGGCACTATTCGACATTAGCAAATTAACTTGATTGACCTAAAGGGCTACTACAACGAATAGTGCTGTCTCGCTTACCCAAATATCGTTTGACACGAGATCGAGAGGGACGGCATAATACGAAGGTCGATTTGCGAACATCGGAGTAGCCCTTCTGTTGATCCATATAAGATCAGTCGTGGGAAGCACGCGAACGGGTTAAGCGCGCCTACCATACAATACTACTAATGCAGGTACTAATGCCATCTTACCACCACACAACTGTTATAGTTGCGCGGTTTTAGTATGACATCTATACTTTTCGATATTTTTCATGGCACGCGCGCACAACACTTAAACTATCAGGGAATTACGATATCATGTCTCTTAAGTCGGATTTTCACGTCGATTTCATATAAATAAATAAATAAAATGAATACTAAGGGACAATCATACACGAATCGACCTAGTCCCAAACTAAGCAAAGCTTGTACTATGGGTACTAGACGAATCGTCGTCTAGTACCCATATTATATGCCGATATATAATATATATAAATACATATATAGATAACATCCATGACCCAGGAACAAATTTTATCACACAAATATTTGCCCCGGCCGGGATTCGAACCCAGGACCGCTGGCTCAGTAGGCAGGTGCACTACAAACCGAGCCAACCGCGTCGTCAAAATGAAATTATATTTGAAGTTCAGTCGAGTCATGCACGCCGACGGAATAAGCGCGCGTGCCATGAAAATTATCGAAAAGTATAGATGTTTTACCATCTGAAACACTCATTTCTGTTTCCCATCTGTAACGTTTCACCAAATTTTCATTTGACCGAAAGCCATTTTTTTTTTCAAAACTGATAATTTTTCAGATTAATTATATGTTAAATCAAACTAACCTAACCTAATGGGTTCTTTAAAACGATGTGTATAAAATTAAGATATGACGGGTTTACGGAAGAAAATATTTTCGGACAAATGAAAATTTGGCGTAACGTTACAAATGGGAAACGATGCTACGGTGTGCACATTTTTCGTTTTATTTTATACATTAAGCATAATTATAAAAAAAAATACATGATATATCATTCACTCCGAATAGTACGTCTCCGACACGATTGCTTAATTGCTTAATTTCTTTCTTTCTTTCTTTCACAAGTGTCCAATAGATGCCGCGATAGTCTGAACTCGCTACGAAGGGATCGCAAAATGTCTTATAATTGACAAATAAATTAAAACTAGTAGCGATGACTATCGAATACTTTAAAAATAAACACCTATTTACGGGCAAGAACTAAAACAAAACTGCACCAATGTAAATATGTAGAAAAGTCAATGAAAACGGTATTTTATCATAAGACTTGCTTATCATATATCCTGATGATTTCACATAATATTATGTTCTGTGTGGTCCAATTTATTATGTCACATACAGCACACGATAAACTAGCCTCAACAGTCTGTGTACCGTATATGGTACATTCATGTACCTACACAAATAAAATAGTAATATCTCAAGCATAGAAAACTTCTGAGTCTCAGAGTCTCAGACATATTAAAATATATACGAAACTGGTTAACTTACGTCGTAAAAGCCAAATATTTAACACAGTGTTCGATTGGCCGTTGGTTGACTCTCCTGCTGATGAATCGCGAACCGATTCGAAACATGTCGAGCTATATTCGACTTCTACGACGTGATTAAGCCAGTTTCGTTTGAATTTTAGTCTCAAATGATTAAAAAGGTGAGATACATTTTGTAGATGCATTACTTTTTACATCTTCGGTTCGTTCATAGTTGTACATGTACCACATATGGCACACAACGAAATATCACATGCGCATACATATATACCATAACACCTCTGTCCTTTTAATGGAATGACTTTATATAGTCACAAGCAAACTCATACATTATGTATAGAAATACCATACACCGATTTGGAAAAATGTGTTGTTCATCGTATTGTAAAAAGTGAAATAAGTTAGGAAATTTATCGTTATACAGTTTTGTCTTACAATTCTATTTATAACATACCTTTTTAGTCGACGAGATTCTTAGACATTTTATGTATAAATACTTTCAATAAATACCAATTTTTGTTGGACAAAAATAACTCTTATCTGTATAAATATTATATCACAATTTAGATGATTTCCAACAATAGGCGGTTAAGGCAAAATTTAAATAAATTATTAGTTTCGCAAGTTAAAAGAATTTTCGCACCGAACTGTTGTTGAAACGATGTTTGAATAAAACATTAAAAAGCAATTAAATCGCTTCTTTCAAAATGCTGGTTCTTCTATTGGTACACATTCCAGCTTATTTGTCAAAATAAACGATTTAAATTGAATAAAAACACTCGTATGTTATAGATATAAATCTACATATAAAAATATTTAAGATAGCATGTTTTTTTTTCAAGTGCTTTTACCATGTTATATTTTTGGGGCTTTTAGATCATCATTTTCTTAGACAAGTATTTAATATACAATATATTTGAAGAAATAATCTACAAATATAATATTTATAAATCATATTATAGGAACAAGTACTTCTAATCTAAAACCACATACACATATACATTTTACAAGATTTTTTTTCGTATAGGGTCCTTATTTTGATAAACACCAATCATTTGGCTTTTTGATAGATTTTATTCTAATTAACTAATGTTTTTTATGTTCTATGATTTTCTAGAGAACGACCGTGATTTAGATAATTAGCTGCTCCATTTTTTTTAAACTACACTAAGACCCGAGATACATCTAAGTTTGAATTTTTTCCATTCAACCACTAAACAATATTTTATATCGTATAGTGATTGCGCAGATAATCCTAACTAAAATGTTCGAGACCAAGTTCATAAGAATATTTTGCGACGAATAACTTAATTCGACATGTGTCGAATATACAGCAATATAAATATGTGACATATTTGCAGGCATCGGATATTTAGATGCTTTTACCTATACCTAAACTTTGGTGTCGGCGCCGAATTTGCTGGAGCTGTATGGAGACGGACTCGAATTAATTGAATGAATCCTTGGATTTCTTCATTAACTAATTAGGCTAACATTCAAAAATACTATATTAGTTATAAAATTGAACGTGCTTTAAAGGTATAGATCTACTAAATGTTATTTAATTAACGTGCTATTAATTAAACTATTACGAAATATTTTTATCCTTACTATAAAATAAAATGATAACTAATTAGCCAATCTGTTAAATCGGATACTTCAAAAAGATACAGTAACACTAAAATGAATGCGTAATTAAAATAATTAAATTAAATAAATAGTGTCTGCCTCCATACAACTCAACATCAACGCCGACAGCGAAGTGTAGGTATAAAAGCGTCTGAATATCCGATGCCTGCATATTTGTCACTTGGAGAATTAATGACTCAAAAATTACCTAATTGTCTCTATAGTCCAATGCAAATAAGCTAACGCAGTTCACGAAATATAAATAAATGTGACGGTGTTTAGTAAAAACCCTCATTGCTCTGGTTTGCATAGGACGCGTTGACAGAATATTGCCGAAAATGCTAACAAATTTCGTCTTTTACTAAACACTGTCACAAATAAAGAAACACTCGAACAGCAGCCGATAAAAAAGCTGGAAGAAACCTGTGGCTCTATGATGGTTGCTATTATCGCGCGATAAATAACAACACAAAAGTGACATAGCATCCGTCACGTTTTGACAAACTGCGAGTGTGAGTGACACATGCTTTGTCACTTATTTATCACGAGATTAACGCAACCATCATAACCCCCTGAAGACATGATATGGTGATGAAGACAAACAAGCATTAAAACAGTGAAAATGATCTCGAAGGAACCAGCTTTAAACAAACAATAACTTGTTCTGTGTTAACAGCAAAATATAATTATGTGAGACTGATATTTATATGACCTATTATTATTGAATACCATGTTTATAAGTAAATTAAATATCGATCGATTGAAAAATTTATGTATAGCTAAGGTGAAAGACATGTTGACTCTTCATTTATGACCAGACACGCTGTTTATCTCTTTCTTACAAATAGAAAAGTCAACGTCATGACAAAGACAAACGATATACGAGTAGTTGATTACTATAGTTTATTTACACCAGCACCATTGTATACGGCGAGATTCAGATATATGAGGTTTGCAGTAATAAATCCGGCCAAGAGCATGTCGGGCCACGCTCAGTGTAGGGTTCCGTAGTTGCTCATCCTTCACAATAGACTTAAGTTACGACAAAGATTTCAAGCTCTATAAAAAGGTCATAAACGCCAAAGTAACTATAGTCACTTATTACCTTCTGGAAGACAATTTATGTTATTTTAAGAAAATTATGAAATTTTGCGATAACTCAAAAACGGCTTAGCTGATTTTGTTCAATATAGTTTTCATTGAAAGTTCTTATAAGGCCTCATGTTCATGAATTTTATCATAATTTTTTGACCCGTGGTTGAAAAGTTAGAGGGGGGGGACACAATTTTTTTTATTTTCGAAGCGATTATTTACGAAACTGCTAACTTAATCAAAAAATAATGTTTGAAAAACCTCTATTATTTTTAAAAGACCTATTCAACGATACCCCACACACTAGTGTTGGAACGAAAAAAAAAATTCACCTCCACTTTAGGTGTTCGAGAGGTACCCCAAAAAAAATATTTTTTAATTTTTTATTTTACCGTTTTGTCGGCGTGATACATACACATACCCATACCAAATTTCAGCTTTCTAGTACTAATGATCACGGAGCTAAGCCGCGGACGGACAGACGGACAGACGGACATGGCGAAACTATAAGGGTTCCTAGTTGACTACGGAACCCTAAAAAACAAGTGGATAATCGTAAATTGTTCGGGCTAGCAACCTATAGCTCAACAGTGTAATTCAACCACGCCATATTGCGGATTTTAGTGGTACTAATTTATTTTACCGGCAACGACATTTTTTTTGGTAACTGACGTTGAAAGTCAGTGAATGTGACTTGGAATTGAAGAATTGTGTTGTAGGTAATTCAACACAAATTTAAACACAGCTAAACCCTATATTTGCCTCCGATTGTACCCATCAGGCCATCACATGTATCATCGAGAGACCTAAGTTATCACAATAATTTAAGGAATTGCAACAATGAAAGTTAAATTTTCGATCATGCAATAATGAAGTCAATACTTGCAGTCTTATTTATTTCATTACCAATATTATGATTCAGTTTGATTTGACACTTGATACATTTATAGGTAAGTGTTTTTACATTGTTCATATGAAAGGCAGTATTTAGATTGATAGTTATGATATTACACTGACGAGTCAGTTTACAATGAACATAATCTTACAACGAAGTATAATTACTTATTTAGAGGCATTAGTAGCATTTAATGCCATTTATACAATATCTTTGTTATATACCGATTCGATTAATAGAATCAAATGATACGAGTATTGGGATGAAGTCATTGAATGTGGCAAAAAGGCACTAAGAAAGAAAAACCTTTGATACAAATGTTTCTTAAAATGTATCGAATTGTGATGATAATTTTAATCAATGGTGAAGGTATTCACACAAGCCAGAAGATCTGGTAATTCAGAAAATCCGCTGGGAAGGAGATTCAATTACGATTGTGGCAAACAACCATACAACCTGCCTGTTGTTGATCGGCAAATGATAGCATACGCTAGAAGTGATACGTGTTAAGTGGGAAACCGAGTCAGAGCTCAGTCCGCATACGAAGAGTTCGTGCCAAGAAATTCTTCTGTAATCTGTGATAAATAATAACTTTTTCACGATAATAACCGATTTCAACGAGAGGAAATTGTATTTCCGAAAACAATTGAACGATTCACTATAAAAAACACCGAAATCGTCATACATACGTACGGCGGTGGGATCCTTCTTAAACACATAAATAAAAAATAAACTTCCGAATTGAAAACTTCCTCTTTTGTTGAAAATGTAGGGGCAGCAAGTACTTGGAGATCTTTTGGGGCGGTTTGAAGACGTGCAGCTGATGAAGATATCCTGAAGATATCAGAGGGTACAAATACAAATACAAATACAAATAGTTTATTAGGATACAGTGACATTTTTACAGATGAATTACCATAGGGTGGTGGCTGGTCAGAGGGTATTCCATTGCCGATAACGGTAGACTAAGCTGACTATATGTCACTGGTTCTTTCGAGACGTATCGTAAACGTCTTGGTTGGAACCTTTCGATCTCTTCGGAGGCTGAACTTGGCTGATGTAGCTAGTGGTATACATTTCCAATCTGAAGTGACAACCAGATTATCAACCATCATCTGACAAAGAGTGTTGGAATACTTTTGGCACATTTCCAGAAGGGACGATGATCTGGAAAACTACTGGTCATTGGAAGTATCCAGGGGAGAGGCCTCAAGGCCGCAGCATGACGTGTATTTCCGACAAAAGCCGCACTTCAACTTCCGCGACGCGCTTAAGATGGCCGACCGTGGAAGGAGGCGTCGCATCATTTATTTAATCTTTATTGCATAAAAGAAAACCTTATCGTACCAAAGGCGGACCTAATGCCATGAAGCATCTACCAGTCCCTCGTGCAAAGCAGGTAAATTGGATCATTCAGAGCTTCACGGCGGCTCGACCCTCAGCAGTGAGGACAGCAGGGAGGATGTCCTCAGGGTCGGTACCCGGAGTGCAGCGTCATGTCCAGGCTGTCCGTGTCGGTGTCCGTGTGGTACGTGACGCAGGGCGCTGGATGCGTTTGCGCATGATGCAGGATACTCTCCAGCTGTGGGTTACAATATAAATAAATAAATAAATATTGGACAACCTCACACAAATCGACCTTATCCCAAATTAAGCTCAACAAGGCTTGTGTTATGGGCACTAGACGACGATATACGTACTTATATAGATAAATATATACGTAAATACATAGAACAACCAAAACCCAAGCGCAAATATTCGAGTTCATCACACAAATATTTGCTCTGGCCGGGATTCGAACCCGGGACCGCCGGTTCAGTAGGCAGGTGTCTACAAACCGAGCCAAACGCGTCGTCAATAATCTAATATAATCAACTTGTAAGCCAAAGTCATTCACGATATCGGAAAATTGTGCTACTGATGCCGCCGTCGCCTAATGATGACAAAATGTCAATAATCAAAAACTTTTTAATTTAAATCGTCACAAGTGTCTTTCTATCCCTGTTGAATTTGAAGCACTGCTTTTTTTGCTGTGGCATCAGGGGCACTGTTAAATGGTTTAAGAGTTAAATCTATAATCAAATGGCGTTGAATCTTATAGGTTTTTGCAACATATTGCATAACATTTGCCTTTCATGCACTATAGATATTGTCTTCTAACTTTCCTCCAGAGAAATAGGACCTTCGCGTAGCGGTGCCCCAGTGAACAGATACCTAATTGTGAGGTATCAGAACCGGTTCTGTCTTTTCGCCGAATAATTTTTCATCGAGTGTCATTTCGTAGAAAACATTTTCTTTGAAACCGTTTGGGAACGTTATTAAACAAGCCTAACTAGACTTCAGAAGAAAAAAATGTTCGAAGTGAAAAGGCAGAACGCCATCAGGACTACTAAGGTCAAAATTTGTTGCTTAAACAATTCCGTCGTATACGTTAAGCCCGCTCTACACTCGCGGCGCGAAGTCGCTCCGTGAATTCACGGCGTGAATTTACGCAGCAGTTCACGCACAACTGTGTACCTCCACACTCGCAAAGCTTTGTAGGCGTACCCTTTGTCGCGGGCCAAAAACCGACACTGATCGGGGAATGACGCGAAGCGCGAACACGAAGGCGTGAACAACATCTACACACGCGGTTCGCGGCTTTCGCGGGCGTTCGCGCCGCGAGTGTAGAGCGGGCTTAAGGGGCTCCCTACAGAAATCAGCCAATTTGATGATTTTTACATCGTATCTAGTTTGTGGATTATAGAGTTATAATGTCCTATTTAATATATATTGTAGTATGGTCTATGCTTAACACTTTGTAGTGACCCGAATTTTGATTTAACGACTGTGTATTTTGTAAAAAAATATTCGGTGAAGGACCAAAAATACACTAATCTCGTTTCTACTTTTATCCCCGGTGTATATGTAGAAAATATCTTACATTTTATTGTTCTAAACCATATTCCACAAAATTTGTTGTGAAGCTTTTCTATTTTTCTCAATACTTTTCGAGAAAAACGCAAAAAACCGTTTCCACAACTTTTTCCCCGAAAAAATCGTAAACTTTGACGGCCTCTATCTCAAAGTCAGTGACATGTGAAAGGTACTTGATACGGTATTTTGTTGTGGAAAAACTATGTTATTATGATTAGTTATTTATAATATGGGAAAATCTATCGCAACAGATCGAAGGTCATTGAGAGCGGGGAGCCCGAGTGCAACTCGCCTGTATGTGTATGTCGCCCAGCAGCGCGCGGCGCGCGGGCTCGGGCGCCCAGCACGCCTCCATGACGCGCCAGCACGCCTCCGTGAAGTGCGGCAGCCGCTCCGGACGCAGCCCTGCGACCATCACATGATGTCAACCAAGTGCAACTCGCCTGTATGTGTATGTCGCCCAGCAGCGCGCGGCGCGCGGGCTCGGGCGCCCAGCACGCCTCCATGACGCGCCAGCACGCCTCCGTGAAGTGCGGCAGCCGCTCCGGACGCAGCCCTGCGACCATCACATGATGTCAACCAAGTGCAACTCGCCTGTATGTGTATGTCGCCCAGCAGCGCGCGGCGCGCGGGCTCGGGCGCCCAGCACGCCTCCATGACGCGCCAGCACGCCTCCGTGAAGTGCGGCAGCCGCTCCGGACGCAGCCCTGCGACAAGCACACGTTGTCAGCTCACAAGCACTCAAAGGTCTGGTCTCTAGGGGAGCGGAGGCCATAGGTGGGAGCGCGAGGCCCGAGCGTAGCGTCTCGCTCCCTCCGATGGCAGCCGCTCACCGCTGACGGCACCGCTATTCAAGACGAAGTTTGGTTTTTCGAGTCACATCAGAGCCTTTCATAACCCGAACACGAATAATTGACGGAGTCGCTGTCGCCGGACACGGCGAGGAGGACTATATATATTCTAGGACACCAGAGCTTCAGACCAGGTTTTCAAAATTGCATCAAATATAGATAGATTCGCAGGACGACTGATAATCGTGATCACAACACCCGAGAGAATCACTATGACCCGAACTGAAATTTAGCAGCTACTGAGTAGATAACTTCGACCATTTCTTAAAGGCCTGAGTTCTGGAAGTCTTTGAGGGCATCGGGCGTCCGCGCACAGGTGCCAGAACAGTTTTGAGTCCTGCTGCCACGAGGATCCGGAGCCAGTCGCTCACCTCGCTTGACCTTGGTCCACAGCTGCTCCTTGTTCTGGAAGTCCTCGAAGGCGGCGGGCAGCCGCACGGAGCCCGCGCACAGGTACCAGAACAGATGCCGAGTCCTGCTGCCACGAGGAGCCGGAGACAGTCGCTCACCTCGCTTGACCTTGGTCCAGAGCTGCTCTTGTTCTGGAAGTCCTCGAAGGCGGCGGGCAGCCGCACGGAGCCCGCGCACAGGTACCAGAACAGATGCCGAGTCCTGCTGCCACGAGGATCCGGAGCCAGTCGCTCACCTCGCTTGACCTTGGTCCACAGCTGCTCCTTGTTCTGGAAGTCCTCGAAGGCGGCGGGCAGCCGCACGGAGCCCGCGCACAGGTACCAGAACAGATGCCGAGTCCTGCTGCCACGAGGATCCGGAGCCAGTCGCTCACCTCGCTTGACCTTGGTCCACAGCTGCTCCTTGTTCTGGAAGTCCTCGAAGGCGGCGGGCAGCCGCACGGAGCCCGCTCACAGGTACCAGAACAGATGCCGAGTCCTGCTGCCACGAGGAGCCGGAGACAGTCGCTCACCTCGCTTGACCTTGGTCCAGAGCTGCTCCTTGTTCTGGAAGTCCTCGAAGGCGGCGGGCAGCCGCACGGAGCCCGCGCACAGGTACCAGAACAGATGCCGAGTCCTGCTGCCACGAGGATCCGGAGCCAGTCGCTCACCTCGCTTGACCTTGGTCCACAGCTGCTCCTTGTTCTGGAAGTCCTCGAAGGCGGCGGGCAGCCGCACGGAGCCCGCGCACAGGTACCAGAACAGATGCCGAGTCCTGCTGCCACGAGGAGCCGGAGCCAGTCGCTCACCTCGCTTGACCTTGGTCCACAGCTGCTCCTTGTTCTGGAAGTCCTCGAAGGCGGCGGGCAGCCGCACGGAGCCCGCGCACAGGTACCAGAACAGATGCCGAGTCCTGCTGCCACGAGGAGCCGGAGACAGTCGCTCACCTCGCTTGACCTTGGTCCAGAGCTGCTCCTTGTTCTGGAAGTCCTCGAAGGCGGCGGGCAGCCGCACGGAGCCCGCGCACAGGTACCAGAACAGATGCCGAGTCCTGCTGCCACGAGGATCCGGAGCCAGTCGCTCACCTCGCTTGACCTTGGTCCACAGCTGCTCCTTGTTCTGGAAGTCCTCGAAGGCGGCGGGCAGCCGCACGGAGCCCGCGCACAGGTACCAGAACAGATGCCGAGTCCTGCTGCCACGAGGAGCCGGAGACAGTCGCTCACCTCGCTTGACCTTGGTCCAGAGCTGCTCCTTGTTCTGGAAGTCCTCGAAGGCGGCGGGCAGCCGCACGGAGCCCGCGCACAGGTACCAGAACAGATGCCGAGTCCTGCTGCCACGAGGATCCGGAGCCAGTCGCTCACCTCGCTTGACCTTGGTCCACAGCTGCTCCTTGTTCTGGAAGTCCTCGAAGGCGGCGGGCAGCCGCACGGAGCCCGCGCACAGGTACCAGAACAGATGCCGAGTCCTGCTGCCACGAGGATCCGGAGCCAGTCGCTCACCTCGCTTGACCTTGGTCCACAGCTGCTCCTTGTTCTGGAAGTCCTCGAAGGCGGCGGGCAGCCGCACGGAGCCCGCGCACAGGTACCAGAACAGATGCCGAGTCCTGCTGCCACGAGGAGCCGGAGACAGTCGCTCACCTCGCTTGACCTTGGTCCACAGCTGCTCCTTGTTCTGGAAGTCCTCGAAGGCGGCGGGCAGCCGCACGGAGCCCGCGCACAGGTACCAGAACAGATGCCGAGTCCTGCTGCCACGAGGAGCCGGAGACAGTCGCTCACCTCGCTTGACCTTGGTCCAGAGCTGCTCCTTGTTCTGGAAGTCCTCGAAGGCGGCGGGCAGCCGCACGGAGCCCGCGCACAGGTACCAGAACAGGATCCCGAACGCGTACACGTCTACACCTGCATCGTAGTCGCCGCCCAACAGTTCGGGAGCCATGTGGACCTGGAGATAGTTCATAATTGATCCATTGATATTTTACCACAATATCGTGTACAAACGACAATCACAGAATGCAGGTGTTAGCTACTAGGACGTTTCAAACCACAATCTTGCCGCTAGCTGCATCCCAACGGAACCGTCGGGAGATGCTTGCGTCATGAACGCAAGGAATGGAATTGAGAAGCTTTACGACGTCTACAGCTAAAACACGTCTCACAGAGAACACATTAAATCTTCAATATCTAAAGTCAGTCTTACTATGCACAGCGCTACCGGTAGGGGATACAAACCCGGTTGTTTCCATAGAAATAACCGATTATAATATTGCCAACCAAGCATTTTGAACCGGCTAGTCAAAAATATTTTGTTTACTAACGTACTTTTTAGCCGGTAAAGACTGGCTTTTAGACATGTATCCCAAGGTGGTACAACTGTTCCTAGAAAGAACCGTTGTCGTTGTCAGCGTACAGGTCATTATTAGGATCCTCGGAGATATTTGTCAGGTTTCAGCTAATGTCTTAGATACCAATCACGTAAGGTTGTGTGGTTACCGGCGTGCCGACGACCGAGCCTGACATGAGCGCCTCGGCGGCGCAGAAGCCGAGGTCGGAGAGTGCAGCTCTGTTATTCGCGTCGAGGAGTACGTTCTTCATCTTGATGTCGCGATGCACCAGACCCAGGGAGTGCAGGTAGCGGATACCTGCAAGTTGAAGACGAACATTGTAAAGTTTTGATTGTCGATTCACTCCTCGGGAACTTTTGATGAGGTCTATCTTTGTTAGGGTTACGATACGTGCGGGATGGTGTATATGTGAGTCACAGACAACCTCCACTAGACGGAGCATGTAAGCAGATGTAAGGCGACCCGCGCGCACCAACGATATGGTACGGCAGAACATTAAAGTATCAACACGGCGGCCACCGTTTAGTTGCGTCCATGTTTATGAGGTCTCTCTACACCACGTAACACTACAATTTACCATGTTATTAATTTAATTTCTTTTTTCGTTGACGTACGCATGGATCATAAACAAGGACGCAACTAAACGGTGGCCGCCGTGTTGATACTTTAATGTTCTGCCGCACCATATCGTTGGTGCGCGCGGGTCGCCTTACATGCTCCGTCTAGTGGGGGTTGTCTGTGATGTGAGTATACCTTCGACGATATCACAGGCTACGCGCATGCGCTCCTGGTACGGCAGCCCCGCGCGCACGGCGGCGTGCAAGTCCCGCTCCCGGCGCTCGGACACCAGCAGCACGCCGAGCGCGCCGCCCGCGCGCCGCTGCACGACGGAGCCGTGCACCGCTACGATGCGCGGATGCGGGGGGATGCTCCTATAGGGCAATAAATAAATAAAATAAATAAATAAATATTAAGAGGCCTTATTCCTTTTAAAATTTATTTTTTTCATATTACGACAAATATATTGATAATCTTAACCAACTTTTTGAAAAGAATAATACTTTTCCCCGAGTTCTAGGTAGTAACATAGCTATTTCACGCTTATATTGCGTGCAGTGAAAAATAAGTTAAAAAAAACTAATTTTCCGCGTGAATTTTGTCGATTTCGAGTAGTTTTTGAAACAAAAATTATCAATGAAAAATTCCAACTGTAGGTTTCAAATATATACCAATAAATCCCAATAGCCCTGTTCTAGGTAGTAACATCAATAATATGTTAAGAAACATGTTTGATCATAGAGAAAAATTTCTAAACAATCAGCATTTTAAAAGGAATAAGGCCTCTAAGTATGTGAACTGAAGTATTTGATCATATGCGTATATAGAACACCAAATAGCAATCTTGACATTTTTCTCGTAAACGTAGAATACCTACTCAACAAACTAGTGGCAAGGCAAAGAAACTGCTATAAAAAAATATTTGTTTTGGGTGATTTCAATGTAAATATTCTAAAAAAAGACAAAAAAGTGACATTTTCCTAAATACTTTCCGAAGGTACAAACTTCACCCAAAAATATTAGCTCCAACAAGGATAACGACTATTTCCCTCACATGTATAGATAATATTTTCACAAATGCAGTTCACTGTCAGGCTGAAGTACTAGACCTCGGCTTATCCGATCATACGTGTCAAAACGTCAAAATTCCGACGGGGTTAGGTTTCAAAGAACAGTTTTGGTATATATATAGTCGAAACCCAACCAAGTATACAGAGATTTTCTTGAAATACATATCAAAAATCAGCTTTTCAGATGTGTACTCCTCAACGGATTCAAATCATGCCTATGAAATATTTATTAATACTTTCAAACTTATTTTCGACCTCTGCGTACCGATTAGGAAAATTAAAATAACTCATAAAAAGAGACCTCCATGGAAGACTAAAGGCATTGTAAGAGCTAGTAAACAAAAAAGGCAATTATACTTGCAAACCCTTAAATCAAGTAATGCGAAGGTCAAAAATGAGTACAAAAAATACTGTCGGATTATGAAGTTAGTGACGAAGCAAGCAAAACGCAATTCAAATATAAACTTCATTAACCAGAGTAGCAATAAAAGTAAAGCTACATGGCAAGTAATAAAACAAAACACGACAAAAGTAAATACTATAAAAGATACAGTAGATTCAATAAAAATAGAAAATAGTTTAATAGATAATTCACTTGACATTGCTAATATAATGAATGACTTTTTTATAAATTCAAATAACACAGACTTCAACACGTTGGGATTCGAGGAGTGGCCTTGAAACTGGTAGAGACTTATCTTACAAATAGGACTCAGGCAACGATATTAGACACATATGATAGGACCACAAAAACAATCACAAAAGTGCAGTCCAAATATAGCACTAATCTACAAGGTGTTCCTCAAGGCAGTGTCTTGGGGCCACTACTGTTTTTGGTGTACGTAAATGAGTTCCCCCTAATAACAAAGCATTTGTGTGTTATGTTTGCTGATGATGCCACTATTTTTGTTTCCGGAGAGAAAGGATCTGATATAGTTGACGAGTTGCAAAATACGTTGAAAATTGTTATAAATTGGTTATCCACGTTAAAATTAAGAGTGAATTTAGATAAGACTAAAATTTTGCAATTTATTAATTATAAGCAGACACAGCAAAGTTTAAATGTTGCTACAAATAGTAAAATTATTGAACAGGTGAATAATACAAATTTCCTTGGAGTTAGTATCGATAGCCACCTAAACTGGAAGTCCCACATCGACGAAATAAACAAGAAACTAGCCAAATCATGCTATGCTCTTTCCATATTAACAAACGTAGCTTCAATCGATGTGGCAGTGAATGCATACTATGGAAATGTTTACCCCGTCCTTATGTATGGCATAATATTTTGGGGAAATTCTGTCAACGTAGAGTCCACATTTCTTCTTCAAAAAAAATGTCTGAGAATCATATTTAACCTTAGGAACATGCAATCCTTAAGAGACGTTTTCAAAGAAAACGAAATACTAACACTGACATATATTACAAATCTGTTTATTTGTTAAGGAAAGAAATGTCATTTTTATAAAAAAAAGTGACTCTAAAGATAACATCCGATCACAATATAAATATGACGTATGTATGGTTAGACCTTCCAGCTTTATACTCAGTAAGAGCGCGTATGTATCTGGAATTAAAATATTTAATAATTTACCTGAATGTATCAAATTTCAAGATGGAATTAGGTTTAAAACAATTCTCAAGAAATGGCTGTTAATGAAAGGATTCTACAATTTAAATGAATATTTTAGAGGTATAGACTGACATAGTTAAGATTGTTTAAGTATATTTTGTTGCTATATTGTACGCCCGAAATGGGTAAACTGTTGGACCTTTTTATGACATAATATGATCTAATGTACACGGTTTTGACAATAAATGAATCTTTATCTTTATCTCTTAAGGGACAATCATACACAAATCGACCTAGTCCCAAACTAAGCAAAGCTTGTACTATGGGTACTAGACGACGATATACATAATATATAAATACATATATAGATAACATCCATGACCCAAGAACAAATATTTGCACAAATATTTGCCCCGGCCGGGATTCGAACCCGGGACCGCCGACTCAGTAGGCAGGTGTCTACAAACCGAGCCAAACGCGTCGTCGCAATACAAATTAATCGCCGGTCAAATGCAAACAGGACTTCGTACACACTATGAAAGGAATGCATATTGCTGTAATGATAAAGTGAACCGAGCGGCAAGCTTAACATTGCAGTTGGAAAACTGTTTTTATAACAAAGAGGCGAATTGTAATGTAAATTATACAAATCTATGGTGTCCGGACCTTTTTTTACTAGTGCTACATGATATTGCTCTTTGCCAAATTTTATGAAACTTCAGCAATGGGAAGAGTACCCTTTAGATTTTGTTTGGGTTCACTTAGAAGTCTTAGTTTCTCACGGCTCCAAGGGCTAGCAGACCTGAGTATTTGATAATAATTTCAGCCTCACGCGTCCCTAAAAAAAGGTCTTGACGGGCGTACAATAGAGATAAGTTATCTAATAAGAATTCAGTTTATTATCAATTAACGTTTGGAACCCAAAAAAAAGCAGAACGGCTAATATTGTTAGCTAGTATTAACTTACTATATATCGATTTTAATAACTATAAGTAATTTACATTGTATTATTAGTATTTTGTGTATACGTCGTTCTACTATTTCTCGATAAACCAGGAATAGTAGAGTTGTTAGTCCGCTGTAACATAATTGTGTGCATCGGGTTATAAGCATGAAATTTCTACCACAGATAGAGTGTTCCTCGGTGATTATTTTCAGATGTGGAGAGAAGTCAGAGTCGTTCCCTGTGAGGCGGGAGAGCGGAGTGAATAGGGCGAAGTATACCTCTTTTCTTTCTTTATTGCTGGTCAGTTAAGTCTACTAGGACTCGTCTGGTATCGTTTCCGTATAAAACAAATATCAGAAATTCATTTTTGTAAAGTTCTATATAAAAATATGGGTGTATGGCTGAAAAGGTAAAAATCACAACAAGTTCTTTTATTATTATTATTTTAAAAAGCTCAGTTCATCTAGTTTCATAAAATAAATGCATGTTGGGCACTTCTCATACAAACAGTAGCTTAAAATATATGTTTAAGTTGGCGTAACCAACGTAAATCTCCGAACGCATTCTATTTCGCTTCATTAAATACATTAAATAATTATTATTAACATGCTTTTACATATAATATTTACCATATACATCCTAGAAAAACAAATTAATGTAATTAAAACAAAATATTTTTTTGCTAATGTATCACGAGCACACGGGCTAAATCTCAACATCAACAATTTATTTAAGTTACTGTTTGTATGAAGAGTGCCCAACATGTATATATTTTAAGAAACTAAATTAAATTTGCTATTTTGCAATATTTTTGTTAGTTGTAAATATTCAGGAAATATAACTAATTTATCTCCCTGAATAAAAAAAACTTGTTGTGATTTTTACCATTTCCGAAATGCTATATTTTTATATGGTACTACGAATAAATAACATAAAAATTTAATGGCTGTTATCTGTTTTACACGAAAACGATACCACACAAGTCCTAGTAGCGTTAACTGATCAGTAATATAAAAAGAAAAAGAGGACTCCTTTGTCCTATTCACCCCGCTTTCCCGCCGCACAGGGGACGAATCTGACTTCCCTCCAGATCTGAAAATAATCACCGCAGAATACTCTATATGTGGTAGAAAGGTAGTCGTATCCCGATTCACACAATTTCGCGACTTAGCTAAATGAACTAGAGCACGCAGGCTAAGCTGAACATCAACATTTTTTTCAAGGTACTTTTTGTATTGGATGTGCCCAATATGAATACATTTTTAAAAACAGAATTAAATTTGCTATTTAGTGATATTTTTTTAAATTGTAATTATTCAGGATATATAACTAATTTATGACACTTTATACTCTCGCGGTTTGAACTCATAATTAACACAAATTATAACGGGTCTAACGCGATATTTCCTATTTACCTTCATAATCTAACGTTTCGGCGGGGTTGCACACGCCGTGGTCTCAGATGTACATCTAATTTGTGTTAATTATAACTAATTTATCATTCTGAATAAAAAAAACTTGTTGTCATTTTTACCTTTTCGGCAATATACCCAAATATTTATATCAAACTATACTTAAATAACATAAAAAATGAATTTCTGATATCTGTTCTACACGAAAACGATGCCGTACAAGCCCTAATAGCCTTCACTGCTCAGTAATAATGAAAATAAAAAGAGCAGTACTTGGTCCTATTCACCCCGCTCTCCCGTCACGCAGGGGACGAATCTGACTTCCCTCCACATCTGAAAATAATCACCGCGGAACGCTCTATGTGTGGTAGGAATTTCATGCTTGTAACCCGATGCGCACAATTTCGCGGCTTAGCAACTCTACTAGAAGTCATGAGTACAGTAGTTCAAATCCTTACACTAGAGCGCCCTCTACAGTAGTTGAGTTGGTTATCGAGGTAGGATGGGTAGAGTAACGATGGCCAGAGTGCCAGTATTGTTGTAGCAACTGAATAGTGTAGACATCAGTAGATACTAAAATACTTCTGGTACATTCATCCATTGGTGTTAATATCAAACTGCAGTTTAACTTCTGGAGCTCATCCTCACATTATTTAGAGGGTTGAGGGTTTAAAGAGTCCTACCTGGTGTAGAAGAACTCCATGGCGAGCTCCCGGTAGTGTCGCTCGTCGTGCGGCAGCACGGACTTGACCGCCACCGGCTCGTGCCGGCCCCACGCGCCGCGCGCCGCGTACACCACGCCGTACTGCCCGCGCCCTGCACACACACACACACACACACACACGACATGCTTACGGCTTGTGCACACATCACGTGAGGTTCGATAGGGGGGAGGGGGGGTCACGAAAAAATCACGTTGGGGGAGGGAGGGGTATAAAGAGACCTCACGTGTATTTTTCTACAGTGAACGAACTAAGAAAAAATCTACACCATGAGTAGATATTTTTTTTCGGTTTCGTTATTTTCTTTAAAATGAAATCTTCACTTGTTAAATACTTCAAAATAGCGAGTCTGTCTTACGAAATTGTGAAGGGAAGAAAAATACACGTGAGGTTGTGAGGGGGAGGGGGGGTTAGCAAAGAACCTCACCAAATATCACCAGAAGGGGAGGGGGGTCAAAAAGTAGCCGAAAAAACATCACGTGATTTGTGCACAAGCCCTTACGGCCCGGCCTCGACAGCGCGACCAGCGGCGGCGTGAATGGCAAAAACAAAAGTAGGTATACCGATGTATGAAGCATACAACGAACCGCCGCCGCTCTAGCGGACTTTTAAATATCATTCATTCTAGAGGATTTTTCCGCGAGCGCGAGCGGATTAGGCGGTGTCCGTGGCATGCTTTCCGCCCCGCAGAACCTCGAACACCATAAAAGAGTCTGATTATCACCTACTCAATTTTTTTTTTGTTGATCTACTCCGCTACCTAAAGGTTGTCTGCAAGAGATCGCTATTTAGCGATAAGACCGTCAGTTGTTAACCTCTGTTTATTTATTTACTGTATATCTCTCATGTTTGTAAACCTGTGTATTTCGCTATTCCGCGATTACTGTATGCCCTTTATTGAAGCCAGATTCATTTAGAGAACGATGAAAGCGAAGGACTATACTGAATTTCTCTGGGGAATCATAACTAAGTAATTTTACTGCATTACCCGAAGGTTGACGGTAGAGAAGACCCAACATTAAATCCGGCTTTTGTACGATTTGTTTTTTATTTGTGGAATTGTATAAAAACGAAAGTTATATATAACGAAATCCACAGGCGAATCAAAATGAGCGAGGCAATCTATTTTTATTTTCCAACAGAACGTATGGAGTAGTAGAAATTCCGAGCCAAACATTCCGCACAATACATTATGGTGACCTTCTTTACTGCATATTACAAACCACTAACAGTAAATGGGTAACTTACCGATTTCCCTGCCTAACTCAGGGGTTCCATACATCAGCAGGTCGCACACCGAAGTGCTTTCTAAACACAACCGTGCGAAAGTAGGCGCATATCTGTAACAATATATTAGACATCTTAAAATTTTCCGGGCTTCTAAAATAATTAATTTTGCCGCTAAAATAATGAATTGGCCATGTTTTTTGTTTTCGTAGGTTAGCTCAGATCTTTTTAGGGTTCCGTACCTAAAGGGTAAAGACAGGACCCTATTGCTAGTTAAGACTCCTTGTTAACTAGTAATAGGGTGTAAGAATCTTACACAAATAGAATTACTAGTTAAGACTCCACTGTCAGTCTGCCAGTCTGTCATCAGGGTGTATCTGCTCACTCTTTTTTGCCGGGGGTTAATAAAATATCAACACCAATTCCTAACAGCAATATCCTACGAAGTACACTCACTTCTTCCTAATGGCCAGTTTGACGTCTTCCGTGTGGTGCAGCCGGTTCGCGAGCGCCGACTCCAGCGCCGCCAGCGCCGACTGGTACCGCTCGTGCGCCACGCTCAGACGCTCCAATATCTGATTAATACAACACCATTATAAGAAGGCCAAGAATAAGTTGAAGTAAACAAATGAAAGATAAGATAGACATTATGTCGCATTAGGACGTCAAAGAAATGGTTATGGATAGAATTATATAGATGGAGAAAACTACATACTATATCAGCTACATCGACAAGAGTTTGATTCTTAAATTTATGATGAAGATAGTATATGAGATTAGGATATGTAAAATAAAACCAAAAAAACTGCCTTTAAGGAGGGCCCCCACAGACGTTTGGAATTTTCGTTCGGTTTCCTTACGGAATTACGTCAGAAAGTGTATCTGTCTCTGTATGTCATACGACAATGTCTCGCTTGCTTACGTCAGGAGGAGTACGCCTTTTCTTGGAGGTTTGAAGGTCGTATCGGTTTGGAAATGCCGCAAGCGATTCATTTGACGATGCAGTCGTGCGAGGTAGGAAATTTCTAGGAAAACGTACAGCTGTGGACTGCCAACTATCTAAGTGGTGAGGATGAAAGGATTGTCAAGTAAAACGATGGCGGAAAGATGCGGCAGGGATCAATCCGAACAATTCCTCGGAGCACTCCCCGTAAAGAAACCACTGCGATGTTGAGAAGAAACTCCGAGAGGAACTGCCGTAAATATTTTTTCTTAGATGATATTTAACTCTTACAGTAATATGAAGGTAACCTCACATGTCAGTAGAAGCAGACTGACCTGTGAGGCGATAAGGCGCGCCAGCTTGGCGGCGCTGAGCGAGTGCTGGCAGCCGAGCGCCGCCTGCCGCCGCCACTCCGGGCTCATCACTAACTATTACAGTAATATGAAGGTAACCTCACATGTCAGTAGAAGCAGACTGACCTGTGAGGCGATAAGGCGCGCCAGCTTGGCGGCGCTGAGCGAGTGCTGGCAGCCGAGCGCCGCCTGCCGCCGCCACTCCGGGCTCATCACTAACTATTACAGTAATATGAAGGTAACCTCACATGTCAGTAGAAGCAGACTGACCTGTGAGGCGATAAGGCGCGCCAGCTTGGCGGCGCTGAGCGAGTGCTGGCAGCCGAGCGCCGCCTGCCGCCGCCACTCCGGGCTCATCACTAACTATTACAGTAATATGAAGGTAACCTCACATGTCAGTAGAAGCAGACTGACCTGTGAGGCGATAAGGCGCGCCAGCTTGGCGGCGCTGAGCGAGTGCTGGCAGCCGAGCGCCGCCTGCCGCCGCCACTCCGGGCTCATCACTAACTATTACAGTAATATGAAGGTAACCTCACATGTCAGTAGAAGCAGACTGACCTGTGAGGCGATAAGGCGCGCCAGCTTGGCGGCGCTGAGCGAGTGCTGGCAGCCGAGCGCCGCCTGCCGCCGCCACTCCGGGCTCATCACTAACTATTACAGTAATATGAAGGTAACCTCACATGTCAGTAGAAGCAGACTGACCTGTGAGGCGATAAGGCGCGCCAGCTTGGCGGCGCTGAGCGAGTGCTGGCAGCCGAGCGCCGCCTGCCGCCGCCACTCCGGGCTCATCACTAACTATTACAGTAATATGAAGGTAACCTCACATGTCAGTAGAAGCAGACTGACCTGTGAGGCGATAAGGCGCGCCAGCTTGGCGGCGCTGAGCGAGTGCTGGCAGCCGAGCGCCGCCTGCCGCCGCCACTCCGGGCTCATCACTAACTATTACAGTAATATGAAGGTAACCTCACATGTCAGTAGAAGCAGACTGACCTGTGAGGCGATAAGGCGCGCCAGCTTGGCGGCGCTGAGCGAGTGCTGGCAGCCGAGCGCCGCCTGCCGCCGCCACTCCGGGCTCATCACTAACTATTACAGTAATATGAAGGTAACCTCACATGTCAGTAGAAGCAGACTGACCTGTGAGGCGATAAGGCGCGCCAGCTTGGCGGCGCTGAGCGAGTGCTGGCAGCCGAGCGCCGCCTGCCGCCGCCACTCCGGGCTCATCACTAACTATTACAGTAATATGAAGGTAACCTCACATGTCAGTAGAAGCAGACTGACCTGTGAGGCGATAAGGCGCGCCAGCTTGGCGGCGCTGAGCGAGTGCTGGCAGCCGAGCGCCGCCTGCCGCCGCCACTCCGGGCTCATCACTAACTATTACAGTAATATGAAGGTAACCTCACATGTCAGTAGAAGCAGACTGACCTGTGAGGCGATAAGGCGCGCCAGCTTGGCGGCGCTGAGCGAGTGCTGGCAGCCGAGCGCCGCCTGCCGCCGCCACTCCGGGCTCATCACTAACTATTACAGTAATATGAAGGTAACCTCACATGTCAGTAGAAGCAGACTGACCTGTGAGGCGATAAGGCGCGCCAGCTTGGCGGCGCTGAGCGAGTGCTGGCAGCCGAGCGCCGCCTGCCGCCGCCACTCCGGGCTCATCACGCAGCACGGCCCGGAGTCTTCACCGCCCCCTATCCGTAGTCTGGAACAACACAAACATATCATTACTATCTTCTTATAGTGCCTCTCCAACCAGTGAAGGTCGGCAGTCAGTCATATTTATCTCGATTTCGACACAGGCGCGACAGCGGCCTATCAGTGTAACTCGGGCGTCGGTGACCTTGTAATGCCAAATCCTTCGACAAGGCATTCACGTGAATGCCCTTTCCACGTTGCGCGTCCCCCGCTCGCCCCGCGACACGCACACATAGCCGCGAGTTTGTTACTGCACACAAGTGTCGCTGTCGTTTCTTGGCGTTAGGATATATATTCTTTGATTTCGACGAGGTTGAAAATTTCCGCTGGAGTTAATTGGACTCCAGGCCATTCCCGGATGTTTAGAAGCCACGACGAGCTCTTTCTCCTGCCACGATAGGTCCGCTAGCGGCTGAAGTCAAGAGACCCAAGCACAGCAATCTAGGTCCGTCCGTTATCGGCCATAAGATCTTTTTGAACCCTTTTAAGTCCACCTGCCGAGTGACTGACAGCAGCTCCCTCATCGCTTCACTCGCCGGTCTTCTCGAATGGTACTCACTTGTGGAACAGTCTTCTAGCTGCTTCTAGAAGAGTCCTCAGCGTGGAGAAGGAGGCGCACGGCTGCAAGTCCACCTGCCCAGTGACTGACAGCAGCTCCCTCATCGCTTCACTCGCCGGCCTTCTCGAATGGTACTCACTTGTGGAACAGTCTTCTAGCTGCTTCTAGAAGAGTCCTCAGCGTGGAGAAGGAGGCGCACGGCTGCAAGTCCACCTGCTGAGTGACAGACAGCAGCTCCCTCATCGCTCCACTCACCGGTCTTCTCGAATGGTACTCACTTGTGGAACAGTCTTCTAGCTGCTTCTAGAAGAGTCCTCAGCGTGGAGAAGGAGGCGCACGGCTGCAAGTCCACCTGCTGAGTGACAGACAGCAGCTCCCTCATCGCTCCACTCGCCGGTCTTCTCGAATGGTACTCACTTGTGGAACAGTCTTCTAGCTGCTTCTAGAAGAGTCCTCAGCGTGGAGAAGGAGGCGCACGGCTGCAAGTCCACCTGCTGAGTGACAGACAGCAGCTCCCTCATCGCTTCACTCGCCGATCTCCCGCCAAGCTCCTGCCGGCAGGTTGACTCGAGGGCATCTAAGCATCTGGTGAGTAAGAGTAACAGTTAAAAAAAAAACAAGTTAAAATGTTTTAATCACAGCAAAAGCTGCTCCATTTGACACTTTGTCAAGTTGGCCTTTGTGGCGGTAATAGATGTTATTGTATATTGAATAATCTTATTTTTACTATCGAAATATTTCAATTCATACCTTTGTAGCGTGCCGAAGTAGGTCTGCTTCAGACAGTCCACAAACGGGACCAGCTTTAAACTTATCTTGCGACTTAATTTTGACAGAACTGCAAACAAAAATGACACTATTTACCAGATATTAACAACGTAAAACCACTGTTTTAAGCCCGTCTATCGTGAAGGATGGGCAACTACGGAACCCTACACTGAGCATGCAACATGCTCTTCATTTTCCAGATGCTTTAAGGTTTAGACGAATATAATGCACCCAAAGAATCTTGTACATTGTAATGCACTCTGGGCGTTTACGCGCTCGTATAGCACAAACTGTCTGGGTCCGAGTTATAAACGTTACTTTGTGAATTGCATTGAGAGGTACATTGGGCCTCACGTGGTTAAGGATGGTACTAGGTGCTATTCAGCCCCAGAAGAACCTGGAAAGAAAACAAATTGAACTGACCAGTCCGCTGCACGTCGAGCGAGGCCTGCTTGACGGAGACGGAGTCGCCGGTGGTGCAGGACGAAAAGAAATGCAGCGAGAACACCGACTCCGTCGCGATCGGGATCCGCCCCGCCGGCGACTGCGTCGACTGAGGACAAAAAATTTTGCAATAAAAAAAATGTAGATAATTCAACAAGGGACTAAAACCAGCGATAATGACACGAGCTGTTTTAGCCACCCGAGCTAGAGGGTGGCTAATGGTTCGAGTGTCATTATAGTTTTTTTAGTCTCGCGTTAAACACTCTACTTTTCAGTTTGAATGCGAGGAAAAAAAACGACATTCTATACAAAACTACAATGTTTCTACAATTCTTTACATTTAAATGTACGGTTTTCTCCGGTAAGTGAAGGTGGGTCTCCGTAGTTCGTATTTGAGAAGTATGTTCAATATCTTCACTCGGAGTAAAAGTTTGAGAGTGCAGAGACATAAGTTATCCTCAAAATGGTTTTCGATGGTTATTTCATTACGCTCATTCTCATCCCGCCATGTTAATGGGCGTGAGTCAAATGTTTGTTGTGATTTCTGCTTTGAGGACATTTAAATTCCTTCAATAATACGCTTACTGATATTGTATTTGTCCGTAATTTATAAAGTTGCACAATTAATTGGTGTAATTGGTGATTACAACTCGAATTTGATACGAGTAATGGATATCTATTCTAATGAAATAATGAACTTTATTCTGCACAAGTAGGCCACAAGGGCACTTTCAGGGCAGCTCTTCATATCTCACACGCACAATATATTGACACTGGCATTCAAGATTCAGTTCTTTCTAGGCTGTGTCCAATGTATGAGGCAGGGACCCGACCACCCTTTCATTTGCTTAAGCCTTTCAATGGGCTTCCCTTTGTAATGTGTAACCCAGTAAAAGACTTACCCATTCATACTGATAACCCATACATTTGACTATCCCTTATTAAAAGGGAACCTAAGAATAAGGCTAACCCTTTCCAATTGGTAAGCGGTATTCTCTTTATTTTGCTATCCACTTTAAAGGGATACCCTTATGTTTTAGCGCTTAAAATAAAACTTTCCTTTTCATCATGTCATCCTTTAAAGGCTTAGGAGAAGGAGACAAGACTAGTTATCAGGGCCAAAGTATGACAAGAAAGGCAATAAATTACGAATATGCCTGGCTGGGCCCTGTGGGAGTGGGCAGGGCAGTAAATATTTTGTGTTTGCTTGACGTAGTTGTCGTCGTCACGTCGCGTCGAATAGTAAATAGCTGGGGTGTTAGTGCACGACACCTTGCACTTTTTGACTATGCGCTGAAACTTGGCACAGTTAATTCTTAGGTGGTCTTGAGTGAATTCAGACCGGGAGATATCGAGAGCCACCATCGGCTTTAGTGGGGGGGGGAGAGGGGCTGAAGTTCGACGCTGCCGCGCTTCAATAAAAGCAACATTTCTCGTCAACTGTATATAATACGGCATGTGATACATAATTTTCGGATAAATTAAGGATGAGGAATAAAGTTTTGGACAAAAATAATGCACTTTCTAAAAAAACTATAAAGAAAGGAGAAAAAACTGAAAAACGTAATTTGTGTCTTTTTATATATTTACCAATTATTTTAAAAGTATAACAGAAATCTCAAAACGAAAAATATAATCGTAAAGCTAGACTTACGTAGTTTATAAAAATAGTTATACATAGTTTATTACATACATCTGTTGATCCATGGGAGATAATTAATATTATTAAGCGTAAGTTAGGGCCATCTCAATGCATGATCGTCCGTAAAGTATTGTTTAGGTACTGTGTTAATAGTATTTTATGCAACCGTTGTATAAGAGGGGGCAAAAAACGCGAGTGGCATGGGTTACGATGTGAGCGCAGCGAACATCGTAAGAAAGATGCCACGAGCGTTTTTTGACCTACTTATACAACGTTGCATACAATACTTTTTCTACGACTCGACATTTCATAAATAAAATGCAAATAAACAACAAAGAAAATAATTACATGTTCCCGCTCGGAATCAACAAAATTAAAAAGAAAAATTGTCTCTGATAAACTTTTTTTTTATTGACATCCATCTGTCAAAAAAATATTAACTTATACATAAAGGTATACGATCACCATACTAAACATCTGTCAAAAAAATTAAACTTATACATAAAGGTATACGTTCACTATACTAAACATCCATGCACTGAAGATAAAACTTTTTTTTTAAGTTGGCAGCAATGCCTTAGTACAAAAGTTTTTTTTTTAATTTGCAAATTGTGGGGGAATGCATCTGTTCATCATGTAATCTGAGGTACTAAGTGATGGTTTTTTGGCGACATTATAACATCGGTTAGCAGTGTGTTTTTGAGCAGTAGAGTATAGACTTTTACAGACTTTCATAATTTATGTCTTTATATTAGAGTTAGTAACTGTATAAATGACAGAAAAAAGTACTGGAGTAGAAAAACAATATTTCTCTAAAACTTTACGTAATAGGGCATGTTAAATATAATTTTCGGATAAATCAAGGATGGGGAATCTACGTGTATTTCATTATTTTATGAACAAAACTAAACTAGAACCAAAAATAAATATATATTAAAAAGTGGGAAACTGAAAAACGTGATTAAGGTATGTTTTATTATACAGGGTGACATATTATTGACCGTTCAAATTTTCCCCAGGCATTAGGTATCGATAAAGGATGCCATTTCTGAGAAAAAAAAAACATAGGTAATTTTTTTATAATAAAATGTGCTGTCCGAATAAATAATTAGTAACGTGTGGGTAATCGTTAATTGAGTGGCGCTCGGGGTTAGCGGTGCGGGGGGCACCTGCCTATCTTATCTAAACCAATACAATACAAAAATCGTTATTGCCGCCTTCCGCACAGCGCGCTAACGCGGATATAACCACGAACGCATAGTCTTATTGGATATATTTCAGCTCTTTTATCTCAATATTTTTGTACTACAAGATGCTGAAAGAAAAAACACGTATTTTTTTATTTTGTCCAAGGAATCTAGTGTCAAAATTTGAACGGTCAATATTATTTCATCCTGTATAATTTCTATTTTTAAAAGTATGTATAACAGAAATCTCATAACAAAAAATATAATCATAAAGCTAGACTTAGTATATTATATATATTTGTTGATACACTGGAGATAATAAATTATCTCAATGCATGATCGTCCGTCAAGTAGGGTTTAGGTAATGTTTTAAACACACGAAAAGTGCACATATTTTATTGTTTATCTCTATCGTATTTTAAATGAAACCACACAATATAAATTTATTATAGCCACCAACCCCCAGAATACGTGGCCAAACTGTACTAAAGACGATAATCGCTGCTTGATGCCAAGTTTTCCGAGTATAGACTCTTTGGTACGGAATTCAGTCCATAATATTCCGAGCATTCTCCTCCAACACCACATCTCTCACAAACACCTAATCGACTATCTTCTTCTTTTCAACTTCCCGCAGGGTCCACGTTTCTGCGGCATACAAGAATGTGGGGAATAAAAGTGCTCGAACGAGCCGGTTTTTTGTGGCTTTGTGTTTGTTGCGATTCCTCTAAATTTATTTTTGTTGTCAATTGTGCAATAAAAATAATCTTATCTATCTTTGACGACGCGTTTGGCTCGGTTTGTAGACACCTGCCTACTGAGTCGGCGGTCCCGGGTTCGAATCCCGGCCGGGGCAAATATTTGTTCTTGGGTCATGGATGTTATCTATATATGTATTTATATATCATGTATATCGTCGTCTAGTACCCATAGTACAAGCTTTGCTTAGTTTGGGACTAGGTCGATTTGTGTATGATTGTCCCTTAATATTTATTTATTTATTTTATCTTATACATATATTCCTGACCTAACTGAAGGTTTCGTCGAGTCAGCTACCGAGGGCCGCATTGCGGAGGCAATCGAAAAATACGTCATAACATTATATTATGATAGGTCAGTAATTCTGCTTTTGAAACTAATACAATAGAATAATAGGATTTCAAAACATAAACCAGTATAATATTGTATCATCATAATTATTATTTCAGATCAGCTTCGTATACTTCAGTAAATGAGAGCCGTAAATATAAAAGAAAAACCAGCAGCTTTATATCAGCATTTCTAGAGAGCTCTATATATCAAGGGGTGCACGTTTGAGGTCAGTTAGCACGGGCTCAAAAACTACCCTGTCCAGTGTCTATCTACCTGGGATTGGACGAAGGTCATCAACTACTGGAAGCCTAATACATGGACGGACTTGCCTGTTGCTGCAGAAGCATGTATTGTCTGGACTTCTGTTAGGTGAAAATGCAAAAAAGGCAGCTTAAATGTTCAGTACCGACCTCTGTCTGAGCAGTGAATCTTGTAATTATAAACAATAAATTTACATTGCGTAGTTTCATTTAAAATACTACAGACATAAACAATAAAATATGTGCACTTTTTATGTTTAAAACATTACTTAAACCCTACTTAACGGACGATCATGCATTGAGATTATTTATTATCTCCAATGTATCAACAGATAATAATAAACTATATACTTTTAGAAACTTCATAAGTTTAGCTTTACGATTATATTTTTTGTTTTGAGATTTTTGTTATACTTAAAAATAAAATAGAAATTATGTAAAAAAAACATACCTAAATAACGTTTTTCAGTTTTTCCCACTTTTTAATATTTTTCTAGTTCGAAAGTGCATTATTTTTGTTCGAAACATAGATTCCCCATTTTATGTAAAGTTTTAGAGAAATATTGTTTAATACAGTACCTAAACAATACTTCACGGACGATCATGCATTGAGATGGCCCCAACTTACGCTTAATAATATTTATTATCTCTCATGGATCAACAGATATATTTAATATACTGTATACTTGTATAAACTACGTAAGTCTAGCTTTACGATTATATTTTTTGTTTTGAGATTTCTGTTATACTTTTAAAATAATTGGTAAATATATAAACCTCCCCTTCCCCCCACTAAACTCGCGGTGGCTCCGATGTCTTCCGGTCTGAATTCACTCAAGACCACCTAAGAATCAACTGTGCCAAATTTCAGCGATAATCAAAAAGTGCAAGGTTCCCATACAACGGCGTGCACTATCAAACCAGCTAAAAGGAAACCGAACCAAACTGCCGTTTTATTAGTGTTATTTTACTGCAGAATATTTTGAATATCAGGCAGTGATTGATGAATGATGAGTGATACCAGATCAAGAATGAGTAACTGATATTCAAAAATTGAATTTGTCATAATGTTTCTAAAATGGGCCTAAGCACATGGCGCATTTTAATTTAAGCGCGCCGTCGACGCGCATTTGTAGGTATTGATACAAATTACAAACGCGCGTTGACTGAAGCGGTCTCGCGCGTCAAAGTCAAACATGCCGCAGCGCCGCCGCCGACAGAGCTCGATAGTATCTGTCTCGCTCGATAGTGCTAACCTACGCGTCGTAAGCTTTATAAAATAAGGGTAGCCCTTTGTTAGGCTAACCATTTAGTAACGAATGGGTGAGCAAATATTCTTATTTATAAGGGGAATTGTGATACCGCTTGTGAAAATGGGTTAGCGCTTAGATAAGGGTTTTTAAAGCAAATTGATTGGGCTTCCATGTTCAAAGTGTTAGCGCTATTCAAAACCCTTAAAAACCCTCTCAAAAGGATATCGGGCGGGTCCCTGGTATGAGGCAGTTCTTTTTTTTTTTTTTATAACGGCACAACATAGTGGTAAGTAAGAGTGAATAGACAATACATACTAACATCTATGCTAAACAAGCTGAGCCCCACGCTGTCGCTGTGTATGATGTCGTAGTCGTCGAAGCTGCAGCTGTCGTACGACACGGCCTCCTCGCCGTCCGACGGCGAGTCCGGGCTGGCCGGACGGACGGACTGGCTCAGCAGCGCGGAGTTGGCCACGCTCATGTAGTAGCCGGTGTCCAGGTGGCACGGAAGCTCTGTGTCACGATGTCAAGATCAGATTAGTACACCTCTAGCAAAACTGAGCCACGTGACTTTGTCGCGCGACTAATATTATCTGTCAGTTTCCTTTCAATAACGTGCGAGCAAGAAATACGTTGCTGAATCGCGCTACCAATAGACATGTTGACTAATTTTTTTTGAGCATGTCAATCGATTCTATTTTTTATTGTGATCAAATGTCTATATGAGACTGACTACACTTAAATTGCTCTCAAAGTCAGAAATGACCGTCAAAGTTCAACATTTCTACGTAGCGCTAAAAACGCTCCATACAAAACGCGTCAGGCTGGTGACGTCACAGGCCGGTATAGGTACCAATAATTGTATGGAAAAATTAAGAAATTTGGCATTTTCACCGTGAAAAAGTGCGTTTAAGTTCATAGTTGTCATACAATTATTGTTTCTTAAATTTATGAGGATTCTGAAAACATTTTCAAAATTAATTTTGGATTAAAAAAAAAAACATAAAATTTGCGTACCTTTGAAGTCACATATTTCCAAAAAAGATATATGTTTCTGGATTTTTTTTCTTTGTTTCGTGATATATTTAGCTAATTTTATTCATATAACTACAGTACGCTGTAGAATTCAACATCAGTCAAATAGCCTATTGTATACCATCGCAAAAGACCTCAGAACAAAATATTAACCCGTAATTGGTACCAACATTTTTTTTTTACTTGTTCACACTTGTACATTGATTTTTCCGTGTGCCTTTCAACCTAAGGCTATATGATATATAAGGCACCTCAAGAAGAAAGAAATACAAGTACAGATAACACTTAACGGTTATACAGGGTGGAACAGTAATCTTTTAGAAAATTATCTGTCGTTTTTTAACCTCTGATGAAAAAGGGGTGTTATAAGTTTAACATGTGTATTTTTTCGTCTGTCTGTGGCATAGTAGCTCCCAAACAGACGGTCCGATAAGAAGGCAGTTTTTTTTAAATCGAAAGCCTTGTTTGGCGAGATGGATTTTAGCTGTGTTTGGTGAAAATAACCGCTGCCATTTTTTAAGATATGCAGCTCTGACTAAAACAAGTTACAGGATCTCAAACAATGTTGAAGGTAAGAAACTTCTAACTTTGTTGTTATGTTCAGGTTTAGAAGAATTTTTAAGCCACTCATTAAATTGAGACTTTTTTTTTTATTTATGTTATTCTGTACAAATAGCAATTTAAATCAACGTCGTCGACTTTGTGCGCTTTTAATCATTCTAAACTATATACCCCGTGGTTTTCGGTGCTAAACGCTAAGTAATTTGACGACTGTCGGCCTAGTGTGCACCGGAAACCCCGGGCAAGCTGATTGCACTAACCGTCAATACTCCAGTCCATATTGATGACCTCCTCTTTCAGCTCCTGCAGAACCTCTTGCATCATCACCACTAGAGCGCTCTTCTTCTCGCCCTCGGAGAAGTTCTGGTAGATGGTCTACAAACAAAAATATTCAAAGATACAAACGGTGAAAAAATGTTTAGATCCTGAACAGGTTTGAACTGGTATCTTATGCCATGCCGATTTGGGATAACGACTGATATGAAATTCTATAGCATACTGTAGTTATATGAAAAAAGAAAACTCAATATGTCATGAAACAAAGAAATGTAACTAAGGTACGTAAATTTTACCAATTTTTTTTAATCCAAAATAATGGTGAAATTTTTCTGAATTTTCATAAGATTCAGAATTTACTATTAGTTTATTGTTATATAAATTTTCCTCTATGATCAAACATATTTCTGAACATATGTAACTACTTAGAACATGGCCATTGTGATTTAAGGGTATATATTTGAAACCTACTGTTTGATTTTTTCATTGATAATTTTTATTTCAGAAACTACTCGAAATTGACAAAATTCAGGCAGAAAACTGGTAATTTTCAACTTTTCTTCGACTGCACGCAATGAAAGAAAAGTATTATTCACTTAATGATCAATAAAGTCATAATTAGAAAAAAAATAAAAACATTGCTTTTAAGGAACAAGGCCTCCTACAGCGTATAGGACGTTAGATATCATTTTAAACCTTAAGGTGACATTTAGTTAAATTCCGAAGATATATACAAAATTCGCTTGGTCTACAAGGAAGAAGTAAAAAAATAAATAAATAATATAATATTAATAAGTAATACGTCAATAACGCACCTCAAATAGTTGTTTTTCCTGTTTGGCTACATACTGTATCTTCTTAGGCACAACTTGCAACTCGCGAGCCAGCTCGAAAGACGATAAGATCAGTTGCTGCACCAACTTCACGTGGATCTGGAAACCAGAACATACGTTGACATGTATTGTTCCACGATAACCGACTGACGGACACTGTTTTCGTCAGTCGGTTATCGTAACACGTAGGCTATACGTTCATAATCATAAGGTTTCAAGCCTGTTTGCTTAGAAATACAGAAGCTTTTGTTTCATTCTAATGAAGTGAATAGTCTTGAAGTTATAACATTTCGTCTGACGCAAAACGGGTTCGGTAATTGAGATCAGGAAAGGTTCTTGATAGGAACCCCTTGGGTACACTACAATACTCCGAGGTTCCATTTGTCTAAATGCATTATCATTCCGAATTTTCATAATTCCGAAAACCATGTTCTGATAAAATATTTAGATATTTTTGGGATATCATATAACCCTAACCAAACCTAATTAAGTATAGTATGTAACATGATCCGCGGTGATAATGACCATTTCGCGTTATTTCATTTACGGAATATAGATGGTTTTGGATAAATTAAACTTAGGAATTTTTTAGTGATTACGGAAACCTTCGTGGCACGATTTCGACTCGCACTTGGGTAGTTTTTTTTTATGAAGCAAGTGCGATGTAAAAACAGGAGTTTTCTCATTTTTACTAACACCAAATAGACCCTGTCTGCCTGTTGTTTACCTCTGCCTGTTATTTGAATGTATCTCATGTTGTGTTGTATATTCCTTGATGTTGGAGGTGTGCAATAAAGAGTATTTGTATTTGGTTGTCTGAAATTGAATAACTAAATGTTCGCTACTCACCTCGCTGAGTTTAGTGCAGTTCTGCAGCAGGTAGTCCTGGAGACAGTCGCTGCCGAACGTCACCACACTGCTCATGAGGCTGCCTCGTGTGGTGAGCACTCTGTCGCCCTCCGGCCGCGGCTCGAGCGGCGCGGATTTGGTATCGACTGTGCGGAGCAGTTCCGCGTCGTCTAGTATCAGCCATTGGCTTTTTGTTTGGTGTTTTGGGGGTGGATGAACTGGAAAAAAAGGTTGGTAAGGTTATTTCGTTATTATAAATGTTGCAGCAGCGCAGCGTGCAGTGATTTATTGGATAGCAATTAGCCTTGTTCGCTGCAAGTGATCGCATGATGAGATTGATTAGAATGGCTACTCCGGTGTCCGAAATTCCCATCCCATCCCTCTCGATCTTCTGTAAAAGTATATTCTGGTGAGCGAGACGGCACTATACGACGGTCGAATTCTGAACATCGGAGTAGCTTTTCTAATAACAATCGTAGTGAACGCGTACTGCGGCTAATAAGAATAGAATAGAATAGAATATTCTTTATTGCACACCTCAACAGGAAATAAATACAAACAAATTCAGATTACACATAACAGTCAATAGAGATAAACAACAGGCGGTCTTATCGCTAAAGAGCGATCTCTTCCAGACAACCTTTGGGTAGCGAAATTAAATAAAAACGTCAGAAATGAGTAGGCGATGCAAAAGTAATTATGGAATCTGTAGAAAAAATCGAATAAAATAATACATAAATAAACGTGCATAAAATACAAAATATATATGTTAGGGCGGGCGGTGTCATACTCCATAACGCAGAGCCACAATGATTCTTTAAGAAAACTATTGAAAGCTACATATGAACTGGTGACGGCACGGCAGTGAGGTGGTGATGAGGAGTGTGAATGAATAAACGTTTATGATAACTTCTTGGTGTTGTATTTCTCGTAAAAGTTCACAAAGGAATGAGCAGAAACGTCACTGCACCTGGTATTTACAGACTATCAAAGTACCATAAATGGAGGGGAGAAGCAAGTAAGTGGTAGTCGTCAAGTAACCAGGTGTTAGTAACATTTTTAGTCTATTGACACACTGTGTAAATAATTTAACAATACTAATGTTGAATGTACTATTTCCTAAATTGCTATTATTAATTATAATATAACTCATGCACTTCACATTAACTAATAACTTATAACTAAATTATCAAGATACTCAATGATAGTCAAATCGGCTTCTGAGGTAAAGATAATACAATTAATATCATTATTTGTTTTCTAAGATACATTTAAATGCGAAATAATCTCAAAGGCGCTATCATATATATATGTATATATATGCACAAATAAACCTACTTAAACATACATAACATAGGCATACATATAAAATAATATTAGTAACGAACCACACTTCATGTCGGTCACAATACCAAAAAATTAAAGAAGGGACAAATAATGTTATTTAAGGAGTGTTTTAAAATTAGGAACGGATTGGCTACCTACGTTTTAAGTCTTAAGTAATAAGTATTTGCAGCTAGGGTTCAAATCCCGTAAAAGGAAACATAATAACGTGATCAAGTAAATTTGGAAATAAGATACTCAGTAGCCTTTAATGTTTGCAACGTGGTCTCAAGTAAAACCCAGTATTCATTAGTAACTGTTGCATATGTCACATACTAACATTTTTACAATTTATTAAACTTACACATGAGCTCCCATTGGTCCAGTAACTCGTTCATGAACGCCACTTGTTTCTCACTAAGCCTATCCAGTCTATCGTCGCTGTATCGCGCTGTCAGTCTTTTGTTTAATGGAGATTCTTCAGTCTGTCTGCAAACAAAAATAGAGATAATTTATAAATTATCAAAGAAATGCATCCCACATCTGATCTCTCACTAAAATCCATTCTTTGTCTCAGTTTTATAAGAAAATTGGTAGAAACATTTATGTTGCGGTTGGCAGTTTCCTCGTTCAGCGTCTTAGTATAGCAATACAGCGGGGTAATGCTGCCAGCGTCTTTGGAACAAAGCCACGGGGGCCATTTTTAGACTTAAAGCCTGACCAGAAATATATGAGGATGCGCCATATTGCGGAATTTCACTAGAACTAATTTCTTAGACTGGCAATGATTTTATGATGGTCTCTCAACAAAGTGAACGTCATTCGTGGAGATTTCTTAAAAAATATATATTTAAAATTATCCAAAGAAAATGCCGAAAATCATTCATCGTCGTGAACGCAAGATTATAAATAGTGTACACGTGTTTACTACACGAAAAACGTCAGGATAAAAGTGCATTCCATTAAATGATATAACGAAGTTAACAGTGGAACTTACAGGTATTTAAACTAATGTAATTATACAGGTTGTCCCTAAAACCAACGCCAATGAAGAGAGGTGATAGAACAGCTCATAAGCAACCATATTAAGTCAATTTGACCTTAATAAAAAGTTCATGGTTTTCGAGATATTTGCATTTTTTTAAAACTCGTGACTTTTGATGCCCTGCGTCAGTATGTCCATTGCCACCAATACAAATTTAGGTATTTTATAAATCTGTTTTTTGCAGGATGTTACTAAAAACATATCCTATCGAATGTAATTTAAATTTATTACATATCATGATGCTTTGTCGGTAAAAATAATAAAAAAAAAAGAATTATAGCAATTTATAAAATTTAGCCTGCGGTTTTGATCGATTTTCATTTAAAAAAAAAAATTGTAAACTAACATGGCACACAACATAAAAAGATAGTCAATTTATTGTAGTTTTCAAAAAGGTACATATTCTAATTTACGCAGCAGTTTACGAGATATTGATATTTTACACCAAATACTGCAGTTATTACATAGTATGGATCCAGAGACCCTACTAGGCTCAGAGTTTGAATTTCGAACTAAAAATAGAATCAAAGAATACATAATTTCAAATTGGAACACAATTCGAAATTCGAATTCAAGTCGGCTTTCTGATTAAAGAGTACCTATTTTAGTAATTTTAGTACACTTCGTCAATTCGTTTGATGTGCTTTATTTAGTTTGGGTTCTTATTTTCTTAAATAGACTTGCTTTACCAATAGAACTCGTGTTGGCCTTGTGATTTGGATTTTTGGTACAATTTAACTTTGCTTTGTGCATCTTGGACTCGAGTTCTGCCTATTGATTTTAACTTCGATTTACTTTGGCTCTGTTAAGATTAATTGTAGTGCGTTTGTTACAAATATGCCAGAGAATTATACTCCTCAAGAATATGCCAACATGCATTTTGTCTATGGGGAATGTCAGGGTAACTCTTGTGCTGCAGCTAGACTCTATCGGGAAAGATATCCAAATGTAAGGCATCCGGACCATCGAGTATTTCGAAATGTTCATCTCGCATACTCACAAGGCGTTTTGCCTGGCAATCGTGGCGGATTAGGAAGACCTAGAGGAGATTACGATGAAGATGTTTTACAAGAGATTCAAAACGACCCATCGACTTCGACACGGAACATTGAACGTAATTTAGGGATATCAAAATCTGTTGCCAATAGAATATTACGTCGTTATGGATTTCATCCATACCACATACAACGTGTTCAAGCGTTGCTGCCCCGTGATTACCCACTTCGTGTTCAGTTTTGCCAGAAAATGCTGCAAAAACACAGAGAGGATCCCAATTTCTTAAATATGGTTTTATGGTCTGATGAAAGCACTTTTAAGAGAGATGGATTTATGAACATGCACAATTTACACAGTTATGCATTAGAAAATCCTCATTTAATGAGGGAAGATCGGTCGCAGTACCAATTTAAAGTGAACCTCTGGACTGGAATATTAGATGGGAAAATAATTGGCCCATTTGAATTACCAGAAACGCTGAATGGTCCAAGTTATCTGCATTTCTTAGAGAATGAGTTGCCAAATCTTCTCGACGACGTACCTTTAGCTACGCGGAGGTCAATGTGGCTGCAGAATGATGGCTGTCCAGCACATTATGCACGCGAAGTGCGACTACATTTAAACCAAACTTATCCACAGAGATGGATCGGCCGTCTGGGTCCCATTTTGTGGCCTGCTCGATCTCCAGACCTAAATCCTCTGGATTTCTATTACTGGGGTTATATTAAAGAAAAAGTTTAAAATGAACCGATTAACAGTATAGCGGAGCTGAGACAACGCATTTACGCAGAGGCCCAAAACGACGTAACAAGAAGTGCACGTCACATCAGTCGAGCATTTTTAAGGAGATGCCGAGCTTGTATTCAAGTCAATGGCGGACAATTTGAACATTTAATTTAGTTACATAAAACAGGTTTCGTTTTTTTTTAATGTTTTTAGTTTTTTATTCACTTAACAGATAAAAATGGCAACCAGTATTATTTTTGCATTATCTCATAAACCGCTAAATAATTAAGTCACTTCAATACCATCTTAAAAACAACTCTAAATTTGCTATCTTTTTACGTTATTTGCCAGGTTCGCTATGAACATTTCAATTGTTTTTATTCTAAAATTGAATTGTGTTCCTATTCTAAATAAAGTATTCTTTAAATCGATTTTTTGTTCAAAATTCAAACTCTGAGCCTAGTAGGGGCTCTGGTACCATACTATGGAATAACTGCAGTATGAGCTCCTTTTGGTGTAAAATATCAATATCTCGTAAACTGCTGTGTAAATTAGAAAATACTGTACCTTTTTGAAAACTACAATAAATTTACTATCTTTTTATGTTGTGTGCCATGTTAGTTTACAATACTTTTTTTAAATGAAACTCGATCAAAACCGCAGGCTAAATTTTATAAATTGCTATAATTCGTTTTTTGTTTATTATTTTTACCGACAAAGCATCATGATATGTAATAAATTTAAATTACATTCGATAGGATATGTTTTTAGTAACATCCTGCAAAAAACAGATTTACAAAATACCTAAATTTGCAGTGGTGGCAATCGACATACTGACGCAGGGCATCAAAAGTCACAAGTTTTAAAAAAATGCAAATATCTCGAAAACCATGAACTTTTTATTAAGGTCAAATTGACTTAATATGGTTGCTTATGAGCTGTTCTATCACCCTCTTCATTTTGGCGTTAGTTTTAGGGACACCCTGTATAGTGAGTTGCGATTGGTTGCAAAATTGTTGCCATATAAATCTTATAAATAGCTCCCTCTTGACAATCCTCATATAATTTTATTAAAACTTTCGTGAGACATATTTAATTATTGTATTAAGCGGTTTACACTCACGTGAAATTGTCAGGAACGGCCCGACATGTTTCGAACTCGTATGGAGCCCTTCATCAGGGACGGCTGCCCGTACACCGCCGCGGCAAACTCGTCACAAAAGTGACAATAATTAATCCTCATATATTTCTGGTCAGGCTTTAGTTTAGATTTATTGGGTTAATGTTTACATATATTATGTCAAATAAAATTATACTTTATGTTGCGGTTAGATTTTCGAAAAATTTACAAAATATTAAAACTTTTACGCTGACTTGGATCGAGAAAATTCCCAAATTTTTTTTTTAAGATGCAGAAAAAATCGAATCTCACGATTGAATTAAGCTACGACAAAAAATGTAGGCGGTAGCGGATCTACGCGCGAGGTCAGAAAATACATTTGTAAAATTTTATTGTGCTTTATTTGTAAATAACATTTTGAATGCCTTTGATAGTTGCGTGTAGTAGTATAGATTTTTATATTTTAATAAATATTAAGGGACAATCATACACAAATCGACCTAGTCCCAAACTAAGCAAAGCTTGTACTATGGGTACTAGACGACGATATACATAATTATATAAATACATATATAGATAACATCCATGACCCAAGAACAAATATTTGCCCCGGCCGGGATTCGAACTTGGGACCGCCGACTCAGTAGGCAGGTGTCTACCAACCGAGCCTAACGCGTCGTCATTAATGGAGTCCTCACCTCATAATCCCCTCCAGCAGCTCCCGGTCGGACTCGGGCAGCTCGCCCACACAGCAGGGCTGCTCGGTGGACTCGGTGGCGTCGTACCAGCGCTCGCCCGACCTACTGTCCGCGAACTATGTAGTGATGGAGTCCTCACCTCATGATCCCCTCCAGCAGCTCCCGGTCGGACTCGGGCAGCTCGCCCACACAGCAGGGCTGCTCGGTGGACTCGGTGGCGTCGTACCAGCGCTCGCCCGACCTACTGTCCGCGAACTATGTAGTGATGGAGTCCTCACCTCATGATCCCCTCCAGCAGCTCCCGGTCGGACTCGGGCAGCTCGCCCACACAGCAGGGCTGCTCGGTGGACTCGGTGGCGTCGTACCAGCGCTCGCCCGACCTACTGTCCGCGAACTATGTAGTGATGGATTCCTCACCTCATGATCCCCTCCAGCAGCTCCCGGTCGGACTCGGGCAGCTCGCCCACACAGCAGGGCTGCTCGGTGGACTCCGTGGCGTCGTACCAGCGCTCGCCCGACCTACTGTCCGCGAACTATGTAGTGATGGAGTCCTCACCTCATGATCCCCTCCAGCAGCTCCCGGTCGGACTCGGGCAGCTCGCCCACACAGCAGGGCTGCTCGGTGGACTCGGTGGCGTCGTACCAGCGCTCGCCCGACCTACTGTCCGCGAACTATGTAGTGATGGAGTCCTCACCTCATGATCCCCTCCAGCAGCTCCCGGTCGGACTCGGGCAGCTCGCCCACACAGCAGGGCTGCTCGGTGGACTCGGTGGCGTCGTACCAGCGCTCGCCCGACCTACTGTCCGCGAACTATGTAGTGATGGAGTCCTCACCTCATGATCCCCTCCAGCAGCTCCCGGTCGGACTCGGGCAGCTCGCCCACACAGCAGGGCTGCTCGGTGGACTCGGTGGCGTCGTACCAGCGCTCGCCCGACCTACTGTCCGCGAACTATGTAGTGATGGAGTCCTCACCTCATGATCCCCTCCAGCAGCTCCCGGTCGGACTCGGGCAGCTCGCCCACACAGCAGGGCTGCTCGGTGGACTCGGTGGCGTCCTACCAGCGCTCGCCCGACCTACTGTCCGCGAACTATGTAGTGATGGAGTCCTCACCTCATGATCCCCTCCAGCAGCTCCCGGTCGGACTCGGGCAGCTCGCCCACACAGCAGGGCTGCTCGGTGGACTCGGTGGCGTCGTACCAGCGCTCGCCCGACCTACTGTCCGCGAACTATGTAGTGATGGAGTCCTCACCTCATGATCCCCTCCAGCAGCTCCCGGTCGGACTCGGGCAGCTCGCCCACACAGCAGGGCTGCTCGGTGGACTCGGTGGCGTCCTACCAGCGCTCGCCCGACCTACTGTCCGCGAACTATGTAGTGATGGAGTCCTCACCTCATGATCCCCTCCAGCAGCTCCCGGTCGGACTCGGGCAGCTCGCCCACACAGCAGGGCTGCTCGGTGGACTCGGTGGCGTCGTACCAGCGCTCGCCCGACCTACTGTCCGCGAACTATGTAGTGATGGAGTCCTCACCTCATGATCCCCTCCAGCAGCTCCCGGTCGGACTCGGGCAGCTCGCCCACACAGCAGGGCTGCTCGGTGGACCCGGTGGCGTCGTACCAGCGCTCGCCCGACCTACTGTCCGCGAACTATGTAGTGATGGAGTCCTCACCTCATGATCCCCTCCAGCAGCTCCCGGTCGGACTCGGGCAGCTCGCCCACACAGCAGGGCTGCTCGGTGGACTCGGTGGCGTCGTACCAGCGCTCGCCCGACCTACTGTCCGCGAACTATGTAGTGATGGAGTCCTCACCTCATGATCCCCTCCAGCAGCTCCCGGTCGGACTCGGGCAGCTCGCCCACACAGCAGGGCTGCTCGGTGGACTCGGTGGCGTCGTACCAGCGCTCGCCCGACCTCATCATCATCATCATCTCAGCCATAGGACGTCCACTGCTGAACATAGGCCTCCCCTTTGGACTTCCATATAAACCGGTTGGAAGCGACCTGCATCCAGCGCCTTCCGGCGACCTTTATAAGGTCATCTGTCCATCTTGTAGGTGGACGTCCTACGCTGCGCTTGCTGGTCCGAGGTCTCCACTCGAGCACTTTTCGGCCCCATCGGCCATCTGCTCTGCGTGCTATGTGGCCTGCCCATTGCCACTTCAACTTGCTAATCCGGTGAGCTATATCGGTCACTTTAGTTCGTCTACGGATTTCCTCATTTCTGATTCGATCACGTAGAGACACCCCGAGCATAGCCCTCTCCATTGCACGTTGAGCGACTTTGAGCTTTGAGATGAGGCCGATAGTGAAAGACCACGTTTCGGTGCCGTAAGTCATCACTGGTAACACACATTGGTTGAAGACTTTCGTCTTGAGGCACTGAGGTATGTCGGACGAAAAGACATTGCGTAGTTTCCCGAACGCTGCCCAGCCGAGTTGGATTCGGCGGTTGACCTCTTTCTCGAAGTTGGACCTACCTAATTGGACCACTTGTCCTAGGTAGATGTATGAGTCAACAACTTCGAGTACCGAGTTTTCAACAGAGACTGGGATGGGCACAACCTTGGCATTTGACATGAGTTTCGTCTTGTCCATGTTCATTTTTAAGCCCACCCGTTGAGAAACTCGATTGAGGTCATCGAGCATCACGCTGAGTTCCTCCATCGACTTTGCCATGACTACGATGTCGTCGGCAAACCGAAGGTGAGTGATGTATTCGCCATTGATGTTGATGCCTAGTCCTTGCCATTCCAGGAGCTTGAAGGCGTCTTCCATAACGGCCGTAAACAGTTTCGGGGATATAACGTCCCCCTGTCTTACGCCTCTTCTCAATGGAATGGCCTTTGTGCTCTGCTCCTGAACTCGGACCGACATGGTGGCGTTACTATACAAACACTTCAACACTTCAATGTACCGATAGTCAATATGGCATCGCTGAAGTGACTCGAGCACCGCCCATGTTTCCACCGAATCGAAGGCTTTCTCATAGTCCACAAACGCTAAGCATAATGGCAAGTTATACTCTTCAGTCTTCTGTATAACTTGCCGCAGCGTATGTATGTGGTCTATGGTACTATAGCTTCTTCGGAAACCGGCTTGTTCGGGAGGCTGGAAGTCATCAAGTCTATGTTCGAGACGGTTCGTGATGACCCTTGAAAACAGCTTATAAACATGGCTTAGAAGCGTGATGGGTATGTAGTTCTTCAATAGGCTATTATCACCTTTCTTGAAGAACAGTACCACCTCGCCTTTATTCCATGCTTCAGGCGTTTTGCCCTCGGACAAGACGGAATTAAAGAGCTTCTGGAGGACCTTAAGTACCGGTGTTCCACCCGCTCTCAGAAGCTCTGAGGTGATTCCGTCTTCGCCCGGCGCCTTGTTGTTCTTAAGCTGCTTCAGGGCCATCCTAATCTCGTACAGACTGATGTCCGGGATGTCTTCGGTATAATGTCGGGACAGCTTGGCTCTTGGATCGCCTACCAAGCTGTCAACGGGCTTTGCGACTGAAGTGTATAACTGACCATAGAACCTCTCGATCTCGCCTAGAACCTCTGCTTTGGTCGACGCTATGCTGCCATCTTCCCGTTACAGCTTGGTCAGCTGGCTTTGTCCAATAGACTTGTCCTTTGCGAACACTTTGGATCCTTTGTTCTGCTCAATGGTCTCTTTAACACGGTTCGTATTAAAGAGCCGCAGATCCTGTCGCAAGGACTTCGATATACGTCTATTAAGCTGCCTATATGACCTCGCGTCATCGGGAGACTGCAACTGTAGCGAGCGTCGTTCAGCCATGAGGTTTAAGGTTCTATCAGACAATTTCTGAGGTCTATCTTTACGGCGGGGTCTGAAAAACTTAGACCCTACCGTGTGGACAGTTTCCACTAGCCCGTCGTTGATCTCGTCCACTGAGACAAAGTTCTCCAGACAAGCGAAGCGGTTGGAGATCTCGAGTTGAAAGCTCTCGGGGTTTTGAATATGGGCCTGAGTAGGTCGGAGCGTAGACTTCATCAGACTGGACCTTTCCAATTTAACATTGATATTCAGTGTGCCTCTTACGATTCGATGATCACTGCCGGTCTTGACCCTATTGATCACAGACACATCACTGAAAATCCGTTTCTTGTCGGTCATGATGAAGTCAATCTCGTTTCTCGTGGAACCATCGGGACTTATCCAGGTCCATTTCCTGTGAGGCGGCTTCTGGAAGAAAGAGTTCATCATGAAGAGTTCCTCTTTCTCTAGAAAATCGGCCAGCCTCTGTCCCCTAGGGTTCCGTTGCCCGTATCCAAATTGCCCCACTCTCAACTCATCACCGCTGTTCTTGCCCAACTTTGCATTGAAGTCCCCCATAACAACAGTGAAGTAGGTTTTGGAAGTATGTATGGCCCTATTTACGTCCTCATACATAGCCTCTACTTCCTCATCAGAATGTGACGAGGTCGGTGCGTACACCTGAATGACCTTCAACGAATATCTTTTGGATATTCTGAGTATTAGGTATACCACCCTGCTCGACACACTGTCGATGGTAGTGATGTTGTTAACGAGGGACTTGTGAACGAGAAACCCGACACCACCTTGGGACTGTTGGGCGCCCTCCCGGTAGTAGAGCAGGTTACCAGACTTCAGGGTTACGGTGTCCTCCCCCTCTCTACGGACTTCGCATAATCCTACAATGTCCCAGTGTAACCTGCTCAGTTCCTCTTCCAACTCGTAAATCTTTTCATCAGTCCTCATTGTGCGTATGTTGTGTGTTACCAGGGCCAGTCGTCGTGGGGATGGGTAGCCGGATTTCGTCCGGGGATTCGTAGCACCCCCTGCTCCGCTATTACCTTGGCCGCTACCCGCGCCAGGGATAGCGGAGCTGCCGGAGACTGGGGGCCTGGTATTTGTGTGACTCATCATAAAGGGGGGATTTGCCGTACGCGCCACGCTAGGCAGGCGGGTTGGCGCGCGCAGTTTTTTTCTTTAAGGTCTCTGGAAGACGCTGCTGCCCATCTCCCGGTATATTATTATTATTATTTTTCCCTTAGCAGGCTTCTACTGCAACCACGGGACGATATGGTGGGGGACAATTCTAAGGCCGGTCACCCCACGGCACAACCGGCCCGACCTACTGTCCGCGAACTATGTAGTGATGGAGTCCTCACCTCATGATCCCCTCCAGCAGCTCCCGGTCGGACTCGGGCAGCTCGCCCACACAGCAGGGCTGCTCGGTGGACTCGGTGGCGTCGTACCAGCGCTCGCCCGACCTACTGTCCGCGAACTATGTAGTGATGGAGTCCTCACCTCATGATCCCCTCCAGCAGCTCCCGGTCGGACTCGGGCAGCTCGCCCACACAGCAGGGCTGCTCGGTGGACTCGGTGGCGTCGTACCAGCGCTCGCCCGACCTACTGTCCGCGAACTATGTAGTGATGGAGTCCTCACCTCATGATCCCCTCCAGCAGCTCCCGGTCGGACTCGGGCAGCTCGCCCACACAGCAGGGCTGCTCGGTGGACTCGGTGGCGTCGTACCAGCGCTCGCCCGACCTACTGTCCGCGAACTATGTAGTGATGGATTCCTCACCTCATGATCCCCTCCAGCAGCTCCCGGTCGGACTCGGGCAGCTCGCCCACACAGCAGGGCTGCTCGGTGGACTCCGTGGCGTCGTACCAGCACTCGCCCGACCTACTGTCCGCGAACTATGTAGTGATGGAGTCCTCACCTCATGATCCCCTCCAGCAGCTCCCGGTCGGACTCGGGCAGCTCGCCCACACAGCAGGGCTGCTCGGTGGACTCGGTGGCGTCGTACCAGCGCTCGCCCGACCTACTGTCCGCGAACTATGTAGTGATGGAGTCCTCACCTCATGATCCCCTCCAGCAGCTCCCGGTCGGACTCGGGCAGCTCGCCCACACAGCAGGGCTGCTCGGTGGACTCGGTGGCGTCGTACCAGCGCTCGCCCGACCTACTGTCCGCGAACTATGTAGTGATGGAGTCCTCACCTCATGATCCCCTCCAGCAGCTCCCGGTCGGACTCGGGCAGCTCGCCCACACAGCAGGGCTGCTCGGTGGACTCGGTGGCGTCGTACCAGCGCTCGCCCGACCTACTGTCCGCGAACTATGTAGTGATGGAGTCCTCACCTCATGATCCCCTCCAGCAGCTCCCGGTCGGACTCGGGCAGCTCGCCCACGCAGCAGGGCTGCTCGGTGGACTCGGTGGCGTCGTACCAGCGCTCGCCCGACCTACTGTCCGCGAACTATGTAGTGATGGAGTCCTCACCTCATGATCGCCTCCAGCAGCTCCCGGTCGGACTCGGGCAGCTCGCCCACGCAGCAGGGCTGCTCGGTGGACTCGGTGGCGTCGTACCAGCGCTCGCCCGACCTACTGTCCGCGAACTATGTAGTGATGGAGTCCTCACCTCATGATCCCCTCCAGCAGCTCCCGGTCGGACTCGGGCAGCTCGCCCACGCAGCAGGGCTGCTCGGTGGACTCGGTGGCGTCGTACCAGCGCTCGCCCGACCTACTGTCCGCGAACTATGTAGTGATGGAGTCCTCACCTCATGATCCCCTCCAGCAGCTCCCGGTCGGACTCGGGCAGCTCGCCCACACAGCAGGGCTGCTCGGTGGACTCGGTGGCGTCGTACCAGCGCTCGCCCGACCTACTGTCCGCGAACTATGTAGTGATGGATTCCTCACCTCATGATCCCCTCCAGCAGCTCCCGGTCGGACTCGGGCAGCTCGCCCACACAGCAGGGCTGCTCGGTGGACTCCGTGGCGTCGTACCAGCGCTCGCCCGACCTACTGTCCGCGAACTATGTAGTGATGGAGTCCTCACCTCATGATCCCCTCCAGCAGCTCCCGGTCGGACTCGGGCAGCTCGCCCACACAGCAGGGCTGCTCGGTGGACTCGGTGGCGTCGTACCAGCGCTCGCCCGACCTACTGTCCGCGAACTATGTAGTGATGGAGTCCTCACCTCATGATCCCCTCCAGCAGCTCCCGGTCGGACTCGGGCAGCTCGCCCACACAGCAGGGCTGCTCGGTGGACTCGGTGGCGTCGTACCAGCGCTCGCCCGACCTACTGTCCGCGAACTATGTAGTGATGGAGTCCTCACCTCATGATCCCCTCCAGCAGCTCCCGGTCGGACTCGGGCAGCTCGCCCACACAGCAGGGCTGCTCGGTGGACTCGGTGGCGTCGTACCAGCGCTCGCCCGACCTACTGTCCGCGAACTATGTAGTGATGGAGTCCTCACCTCATGATCCCCTCCAGCAGCTCCCGGTCGGACTCGGGCAGCTCGCCCACACAGCAGGGCTGCTCGGTGGACTCGGTGGCGTCGTACCAGCGCTCGCCCGACCTACTGTCCGCGAACTATGTAGTGATGGAGTCCTCACCTCATGATCCCCTCCAGCAGCTCCCGGTCGGACTCGGGCAGCTCGCCCACGCAGCAGGGCTGCTCGGTGGACTCGGTGGCGTCGTACCAGCGCTCGCCCGACCTACTGTCCGCGAACTATGTAGTGATGGAGTCCTCACCTCATGATCGCCTCCAGCAGCTCCCGGTCGGACTCGGGCAGCTCGCCCACGCAGCAGGGCTGCTCGGTGGACTCGGTGGCGTCGTACCAGCGCTCGCCCGACCTACTGTCCGCGAACTATGTAGTGATGGAGTCCTCACCTCATGATCGCCTCCAGCAGCTCCCGGTCGGACTCGGGCAGCTCGCCCACGCAGCAGGGCTGCTCGGTGGACTCGGTGGCGTCGTACCAGCGCTCGCCCGACCTACTGTCCGCGAACTATGTAGTGATGGAGTCCTCACCTCATGATCCCCTCCAGCAGCTCCCGGTCGGACTCGGGCAGCTCGCCCACACAGCAGGGCTGCTCGGTGGACTCGGTGGCGTCGTACCAGCGCTCGCCCGACCTACTGTCCGCGAACTATGTAGTGATGGAGTCCTCACGTCATGATCCCCTCCAGCAGCTCCCGGTCGGACTCGGGCAGCTCGCCCACACAGCAGGGCTCCTCGGTGGACTCGGTGGCGTCGTACCAGCGCTCCTCGCGCTCGCCCGACCTGCTGTCCGCGAACAGAGTGAACAGGACCTGCGCGTTGGGGTTGATCTCCTTTATTTGGTGCAGGTCCAGGCAGTTCTGGAAGGAGATTAAAGTTGGTAGGAAGCAAAGCTGCAAATTGTCCACATTCATACTAATTGTTTTAGGAGGAAATTTAACCTCATGACCGCCTAGCTCGTCGGCGGCAAACTGTGTCCCAAACGCCAAGCCGATATCAGATAGTAGTATTTTAAAGCGGCAAATGTCGTCGTGGCGCGTGGGGCACAGCTTTCCGGCGACATAATTTGCCGTATATGGAGCTCAAAAGGTTTAAAAGACGAATTTATGCATAAGCACCCTTGAATGCTTAACTGTCCCTGTACCTATATATTATATTCATATTCATTTATTTACATTGAGGTATTATTTATTATAGAGCCACAGACCCGAACAAAAGTGTCAAATAAAGTGGCACCGTTGTCATGTTCAAGTAGATGCCAATAACGCTTATTTATAATTTGCAGCAACATATTGACTTCGTACAAAAGAACTCTTTGTTTAAACGGTTAAGTGTCAAATTGACTTAATTACTTATTACCACAAATATTTTACGTGTAAATTAACTTTTTTAGCGTATTCTGACTGAAGTCTCTTGTCAAACTTGGAACATGGCACGAATGGATCAGATTTTAATATTTTTACATACTAAAAATATTTTCACTATTATTTTATTTAGGTATTAAAATATATTTTTTGTTTGAACTAAATAAACTCGTAAATTGTTAATAACTAATTTAGTTACGTTTTTATTGTAAATTGTTAATAACAAATTTAGATACGTTTTTATTTAACAACTGCATAAAAAGTTTCCGATAGAAGGGATCAGTAATAATGACATTATTTCTCCTTGTTCCAGTATGTGAAATGAGAGTATAAGACAAGTGCAAAATATTGACATTATTAACCCTTTAAAGTTTGAGCTTATTTGTCGGTGGCGTGGTATGCACGGCAGCACACGTCGCCGTCGCCTTTATGTGTTCTTGGCGTTCAAAGGTTTAAACTGACAGTGTCTAGACTCTGTGACAAAATAAAACAATAACAACAGAGCTATTTTTTAGTAATTTATGAATGTCACCATTTTACGCCTCTGTTGATTAACATAAAAAAAAACATGATTATGCCGAACACACGAGAGACGCATTATTTGGCTTCAATTATTCTTCGCGTTTGTCTCTTGCTAAATGTGATATCCATTTTTACGTTGTTGAGAATGGGAATCTTGAATAAAAAAAAGGTATCAGCTTTATTCGTCCCATTCGCTTTTCGTTCAACTCTTATTTCGTCTCATTCTGCATTCGTCATTCATTCTTTATTCTTCGTGTTCGCCATCTGTTCCTATCTTCCTAAGTCCAATTCTATAACTTATCTAATTCTTATTAAGTCTAATTCGTTTTTCGTCACGATCTTCCTAGGACTATGTTGTTGTTTGTCCCTTACGTTTTTAGTATCATTCACACTTTATCTTTAGTCACATTCGTTATTTGTCTCTCTCTTATTTTGGCGTTACTGGCAAATCGTCTGTTCTTTTTGGGGTAAGTTCGCTACTCGTCTCGTAAGATACACGTTTTATTCGCTAAGATAGAAAATATCGATGGTGACGAAAAACGAAAGTAACGAACTTAGAATTGGACTAAAAACGAAAGAGACTTATAACAAATGTGACTAGCATCGAACGTTCCGGAAAAATTGAGGCAAATAAGTGAATGAGACGAAAATCTAAAAGGAAGAATGAAGAATGAGTCCAAGGAAGACGGTGACGAGCAATGAATAAGACTTAATAAGAATGAGACAAGTTACTGATTTGGACTTAGAAAGATAGGGACAGATAGCGAACACGACGAAACAAGAATGAGTTACGAATGCAGAATGAGACGAAATAAGAATTGAACGAAAAGCGAACGGGGCGAATAAAGCTGATACCAAAACAAATAGGATAATTATTTATTGCACTCCTTAATTTATAAATAAAATATAAAACCATAGCGACTCCCTCGATTTTTGTTCTGTGATGAGGTGCATTTTGTAGGGACAAAGTTAATAATTCTAATACAAAAATTGCTATGATTTTACATAGGATTCGTTAATTAATCAATAGAACTTAAGTAAAAAAGAATATTCCGTCCTGTTCCTTTATTTTATAGTTGTTATTTCTGTAATTTTTCACTGAAAATTAAGTCACTTTTGAGACCCGTCACGTGTCATGGTCTAAACGAGACTGATCGCCCAACTAATGCGATTTGTGATTTTGCATTAGTTGGGAGGGTGCCATTTTTTCCGTCTGATTGTGTGTCCATGTAATTATTACGTCAATGTTTATTTATAATATTTTCAATATTACACGTCAATACATGAAGTCATTTATAAATTAATATACGAATTTAATTAACATTTACTCGTATAAAGCAATGCCGTATATAAGTAATATTATTTTATAATTTTACATTTAAGAAAGGTAGAACACTAAACAGCTTTTAATAGACTGTGGTCTGTGACTAAAAATAATCTCTCTCTCTCTCTCTCTCTCTCTCTCCTTGGCAATTATTTTTCCCATCTGATGGTGGGGTCTGACTTCTTCGTTTTCTCTTTCCACTTCGCTCTATTTGACGTGTCTGACTCAGTAACTCCGCAGGAACTAAGGTCTTTTCGGACCACATCTAACCACCTGGTCTTCGGTCTTCCCCTCCTTCGGACCCCCTGCATGTTTAGATTGGCCACTGTGTTTCCGATGTACTCTGGAGGTCTTCTCTTCACGTGTCTAAACCATCGCAGCCTACTCTCTTGCAGCTTGTCGGCGATGTCGCGTACTCCGAGTCTACCGCGAACGTACTCGTTGCGTATCTTGTCGAGTCTCGTCACTCCGCACATCCACCGAAGCATCTTCATCACGGCAACTTGGACGGTATTAACTTGGCGCTGGGTAACTGCCCATGTTTCACTGCCATACGTTAGAACAGGTCTGATCATGCTCTTATATACGAGGCCTTTCAATTTAACAGGCATTCTACGGTCGCAGGTTACGCCAGTCAGCGCCCGCCACTTCAGCCAGGCGGCCGCAATACGATGCTGAATGTTTGCTTCCAAATCTCCTGTGGTGTGCAACATGGTACCTAGGTATTTATACTCATCGCATCTCATGACTTGTTGTGACTAAAAATAATAATTTTATAATTAGTCAACAAGAACACTTTATGAGTCTGAGTCTACTAGAATAACACTAACAACAAGATACAAGTATTACAACAAATACCCATATCTTAGGGTGCGCCTCCATTAAAGCGGAGCGGAGCGCAGACGTGCGGAATAGACTAATCACAGGAGTTCAAATCTGTATCTCAGCTCCACTTCACTTTTATGATTGGTCGATTCCGCACGATTCCGCTCCGCTCCGTTTCAGTGGAGACCCTTAAGCAAGACTTTTAAATGAAATAAGCTATTTATTTGGATTCAAGTCTTCAAAACATTGATGGCTGAAGATTGAAACCAAATTTGTCTAAAATATTTGAAAAAGTAATCTACGCCAGACTCACGAACTTCTTTGACAAGTTTGATATCCTCTCTGAGAATCAGTTTGGGTTCCGCAAAGGGAAATCAACTACATGGGCTATTTACAATCTCCTAACAGAAATTTCACTCTGTAGAGATAAAAGAACACCCGTTACAGCTATTTTCTTAGACATGTCGAAAGCGTTTGACTGTGTCAACCACGCTATTCTATTAAGAAAACTCTACGCCTACGGTATAAGGGGAAACGGTTATGATTGGCTAAAATCATATCTAAGTAATAGAACTCAGACAACTCAGATTTCAACGTACTGTCCACAGTCGAAAATGGTAACCCGATATAACTCAAGCCTTGACGATGTTATACAGGGAGTACCACAAGGTAGTATTCTCGGACCTTTGTTATTCCTTGTATATATCAACGATTTACCTAACATAACACAACACAAAGTATTTCTTTTTGCCGATGACTGCTCCGTAATCGTGCGTTGCGAGAATCCAGACGCATACGAAGCAGAATTAAATAAAGTATTTAGGAGTATAAATGAGTGGCTAAATAGTAACGCGTTAATGGTTAATTTGCAAAAGACACAATATATCCAGTTTAGTGCACCCCAAGCTAAAACGAGGGAAGTAACTATTAATTACAACAACGTTAAAATAGACAAAGTTACCTCAACCCGATTTCTAGGTATCATACTGGATAGTCATAACAACTGGAAAGATCACACGGAGTACTTAATCAATAAGTTGAATCGATTCGTTTTTGCTCTTCGTAAACTAACCCAGATTGCATCTCAGGAAACGGCGGTCCAAGCTTTCCATGCTCATGTAATGTCGAACCTTAGGTACGGAATTATTCTATGGGGCAACTCTAAGAATACTCTAAAAGTTTTTCGTCTGCAAAAAAAATGTTTACGTGCAATGTGGCACTCGTACGATCGACTCTTGTAAACCCATATTTAAGTCTCTTCAGGTTATGACTCTGTATTCTATGTATGTATATGAGCTTTGTATTTTTGTCAAGAATAATATGCACCTATATAAAATAAAAACATCCAACCCTAGAAGCACTTCCAAACTCCATGGTCTCAACATATGCAGTGGCGTGCACAGAGTTTTACGACAGGGTAGACACAACATTTTGAGAAACTAATAACTTACAGCCTATGTCCAGCAGTGGACAAGAATAGGCTAATGATGAATAACTTACAGAAATACTGCGGGACAGTTTTTATTCTTCGTCTTCTCAAATATCAAGCAAATCGACCATCTCTAAATAATTTCCTCTATTAACTGATGACCGCAAACAATAAACACCACACCACCACAATTATCACAATTAAAAGAATACACTAAAAGTTTTTATTCGCTTAACTATTTACTAGTCACCACTATCACACGTAATAATCAAAACAAACAATAATGGCGTCCAAGTATGCAAAACAAAACCTATAGGTAAAATAATACGAGAAACTTAAATAGTACCGTTTTTGCGCTAATTAAAGTTACAAAAAAGCGCCTTTTTAAATTCGTTACATAGTCAACATCGGAAGTTCGAATCTACAAATTTAATAATAGCTAAGGAGAGAGCGAGACAGGCTACCCGTTCGGAATTGTTCGCTTAACATCGGGCGTCGCGGTATTCGCGCCTCGCTCGCACCGAATGTTGTTCGCCGTGTCGAGTCGCGGGTCGGACATCCTACTTCCGTAAGGAAGTAAAAGACATGAGACAATGTCTTACTTCTGTATTTGTGTGCGTGAGTTTTGTTATTGTGTGCAATATTTTTATAAGAACGCACACACACGCGGTCCGTGTTACCACGACGCACACAAATATAAATTTAGACAGAAAATCGCCTGTCTTTACCGCTTACGGCGCGAAGCGGCGCTAGTGCCGCGGAATCGTTCAAGTCAATCTCCACGGAATCGACCAATACGTACGTAATTTTGGCGCACCGACTCGATAGATGGCGCGGATCGCAAATTGATTATTTTTGTACATTTGTTTTATATAATTTTATAAAAAGGTAATGTTTGTAACAATAAATAATATATTTCGTTTCTGTAATCAACTAGGGTAGACAGTGTCTTTTTGTCTTTATAAGGTGCACGCCACTGAACATATGCAATCCCGAGGATGTTAACACAGCTCATATGAAAAGTAGTACATTCTACATGTCTATTGAAATTTTCAATAATCTGCCAGAAGATTTAAAAATGTCAGAACTGCCAGAATACAAAAATAAGCTTCTCAAATGGTGTACTGAGAGAGCTTACTACAATTTAAATGAACATTTTGAATAAATTAATTTATGTAGGTAGTTTAACTGCAACATCTGATTATTATGTATAGACATTTCTGATTATGTAATGATATATGTAGCCAAGATTTTATTATGGTATTGTAGAACTAAGAAATCTGACATTTAGTTACTTTAATTAAAAATTGTATTGTATGTGTAGTTTGTTATTTTAAGTTAATGTAAAAATTTAACGCCGGTTATCGGTAGATTGTGAAGAACTATAATATAATGTAAGACCTACTTTTTGTACTCACAATATTACAATAAAATATATGATATGAAAATTTTATCATAATAAAGCTGAAATTTTAATTTACGTTAGTTGAACTGTTGTACTGAAAGATACAAACCTGCGCAGTAAACACGAAGTCATCTCCATCCCCAGCTTTCCACTCCCTCTTCTCTACTACTCCAACCTCCTTCTCTTCTTCCTCACTCTTCGACTGATACATATTAAACATCGTCCAAAAGTCCTCCTCATTCCTCGAACACACCACATTATCACTAGAGACATTATCACTGAACACATTTCTCCCTATTCTATCTATAGCATATAAATAAATGGGGTTGAAAATCTTTAATATCACATCGCGTTTTTCATACAGTTCTGAATGTTTTTGCTTGAGTTTTGACAGGCTGGTCTCGTCACCATCTATGTCGGGTGGGACGATGATTCTGAGACCGTCTTTTAGAATGGGAATGTTGAGTTCAACTTCTAGCATTGTTGAGTAGTCGGTTGAGTCTTGGCGGATGAGATCCTGTAAAGAAAGAAGTAATTAATTCCAGTGTAGTAAAAAAATGGCCTCATAAGAAGGCGCAAAGTTACTCAAAGTAACGAGCGAGCTATGCTCGGAGTTTCCTTGCGGGATCAAATCTGAAATAATGAGATACGCGAGAGAATCAAGATTGTAAATATAGCTCAGACAGTCGCCCAACTAAGTGGCAGTGGGCGGGGCACATTGCACGTACTACTGTATAGATGACCGTTGGGGCAGAAAAGTTCTTGACCCCGTGTTGTTGTTCGCATCATGGGAAGGCCCCCGCCAAGGTGGATGTACCTGGTTAGGATTGCGGACAGAAATTGGATGATTGCGGCGCAAGACCGATCGTTGTGGAGAACTTTGGGGAGGCCTTTTTCCAGCAGTAAGCGTCAGCCGATATGATAATAAAAAAAATGGTTATGAATGAAGTTAATGTTCCCAAAATGTATTTCTATATTGTCAAAGAGGATCGCCTAACCCAACAGGAGTTTGATGATATAATAATAATAATAATTTAGGGATGTGACGACCCCATCGCCCGCTGGTTTTACCAGCGCAATCAGTCACGCAGGGCAGCTTATGACGAGCTGTTGGGGGGTAGCGACCCCACGTGCCTGAGCGCTCCTGGGGGATCCTGACGGGGGGTGATGGGTCGGGGCCTCCGCCTCTGTCTTGCCTTAACCGGCCGGGCAGAGTGGAGTCGTGAGAGTTTCGGCTCGGGGGTGGATGTGGAAACGTAAGGGGTTAGTTGGCTTCGGTTTAAAGCCCAGTATTACACCTCTCCGCCCTTAGCCTTCCGCACCGGTGTCGCTATTTTGTGGGGGCCCATCTAGCGGGAGGCGAGTCATCGTCTACCAGTCCCATTTTTGCTATGAAACACTTTTGCTGGTAGACGCCCGATAGTCTCAACCCATAGCCCAATTAGCCAGTCCTCCATTTCATCCCCATAGCCCAATTTGTATTTAGATTCCATGTCTCCATCAATAGTTCTTGCACCTAGCGGGCGCTGTCTCTGTGTGCGTCCCATGACACGGATAGGGACAGCATCCGCTCGATGTACACCTTGCATTTCATTAAATTGTCGAAAGGGCCTCTACGCGTTGGCTTCGGCTCCGTGCACGCCTCCCAAAGGTCCGGGACACTATTGTCCCGTGAGCGGGTGCGACATACAGGAATAATAATTTTACTTTTTATATAAATTTATTGTAAAAAATACCTATATTGCTTCGAATTTTGAGTTGGACTCTATTTATATAATAAAATAAGAGCGGTGACAGGTAGCCGTAGTTACCAAAAGCAATGTAGTGGCTAAGAAATAAGATTAAATGAGTGAATAATAATAATAAATATTAAGGGACAATCATACACAAATCGACCTAGTCCCAAACTAAGCAAAGCTTGTACTATGGGTACTAGACGACGATATACGTAATATATAAATACATATGTAGATAACATCCATGACCCAAGATATCATCACAAAACGTCTATAATATTTAATCACCAATTCAATTGTTCTTATTCTCCTACTAGCGACCCGCCCCGGCTTCGCACGGGTGCAATGCTATATTATGCATGTATTATACATATAAACCTTCCTCTTGAATCCCTGTATTACGATGTAGTGTACCTTTTCCCTTAGAACTTTCTTGTGAGGGTCACGGAAACCACTAGATATTAGCACAAGATCTTTTTTTTTTTTATGTCATAGGAGGCAAACGAGCAAACGTATCGCCTGATGGAAAGCGATTACCGTCGCCATACCCATAAACACCTGCAACACCAGAGGAGTCACAAGTGCTTGCCTACCCGGAGGACGAAGATAGAATGCCTCTATGCTAGTAATTTCACCGGCTATCTTACCCCCACACCGGAACACAACAATGCGAACATTGCTGTTTGGCGGTGGGTTAGTAGGCAAGACGGTAGTAACAATCCGGACGGACCCTGCACGAGGCCCTACTACTCCAAAATCGTGTTGACATCCTCAGATGACGCACGGACAGGACGTCTTTCGATTGCAAAAGTAATGACGATGATTTGTGCCAAGCTGGTAGTCAGAAGGATAGTTACCTCAAGAGGCAGCGTCTCCCAGGGCGCCTTATTGCACTCCAAGTCTTCCACCAGCTCAAACTCGGAGTTTCCGAGCGTCAGATGTACTTGGGTCGTACTGCCATATTGGATGCGGAGCTGAAAGTAGAAATTCTTCCTCATCATCTTAGGGTTATTCGTAATTTATTTGGTATCGGATCATATTGCCCTGATTTTCATTAAAACCAGTCTCGAATCCGAAATCTCGGCAATAGTTAAGACTGTCCTGCAGGCAAATTGTGCGCACGTATCACGCAATGGATTTATCAGACATTTGTCGCCTTGATTTTACAATGGAGATCCTTAACTCCCAACTAAAGAGGACACCGTTATGTTGGCGACGAAGTGTTCCTATTTTCCGTCTCCGGAAAAAGATGAAGAGAGAGAGACCTAAAGCTGGAGCAGTTACAAATACTCTTTATTACACTCAAACATCAAGGAACAGACAACACAACATGAGATACATTAAAATAACAGGCACTGGTAAACAACAGGCGGGCTTATCGCTAAATAGCGATCTCTTCCATACAAAATCTAGGTAGCGGAGTATAGTTACGATGAATATTGCTGAGGATAAGGGCCTTATCACACTTGAGATTTTCGGACGAGTTGTCTATACAAATAAACGTCGCAGCGAACTCGCTGTGTAATCTGTGTAATTGTGCCTTCATACAAAATGCGCTCGCAAATGAAGTGTGAGGCCCTAAGGAATGCCATGACTGAAGACTTCGTGAAGGACAGGTAAGGGAAAGAATATAAGGAAGGTGGCTTCTACCTCCATGTGGAACTATTTCTTCAGCACATCTAGCATAACTGTCAGACGCGACTATTTCTCGCGCGAGATAATTGCCCGTCTCTTTCTGTGCAGTAATGTGAGAGAGTGACGGGTAGCGGAAGCATAGTTGTGCTAGACGAGCAGGTCAGGAAGGGAAGACTACTCACCCAACGACATCGTGTTGGTGCTGGTTCAGGCAGCAGCTTCCGACCTAACAGACAGTGCAGCAGGCGGGCCCGGGCTGCAGCACTAGTACCCAGGACTACAATGGCGGCAGAGCGAGACGACGCCTCGCCTATCTCTTCTACCCGACTGGAGACGTCTCTTATATCTGAAATTAACCATTCAATATGTTGGCCACAAGTTTTTCGATAAGTAATTGTGCAGCGGTGCTAGCCAGAGACACGGTCAGTCGGAAAAAGCACACCTTGAAAAGTACAGATGTTAAATTAAGTACAAGTTAACACCAAGGCGCGCCCAAAGTCATCTTATGCTTACACCTACAATGACCGTGGTTAGCTCCACTCCGCGCTGTGACCGGTTATTAACGTACCAACAAACTGGGTTTTGCGAGTAATATCCACGCCCACCGTCCTACGAGCCCTACTACTTGAAGACGCTGTGTCTTCGGACTCGATGAAGAAGACATCATCATCCGTGAACACCATCATACTTTTCCCTACTAACTATAGTTGGTAGTTAAAAATCTGTACTGTTCGATATTTCGATATGGTATGCGCACTTGTCCCGATGACGAGTTTAAGCAGAGAGGTTAGCGCTACCATCGGAACAGCGTCTTCCGGTACGCGGTCACCATGGACCAAAACTACACGATGAGATAAATAGACGTAGACCAGTGGTTCTTAAACTTTCAACAGAGATGTACCATGATTCTGAATCTTATAGTTACCACATCCTTGAAGGAATTTGTAGGAAAATGCTTTGAAATGATTTATAGTAATTCTGCATATTACAAAAAGATCTTAAGAAAGACAAGAGTGGCTGTGGACCCCCGGCAATCATCTTACTAATTGGGGGTCCATGGACTCCACTTTAAGAAGCCCTGACGTAGACGTACCCAGCTCCAGTGCGTCGGCGACGTCGCGAAGCGAGCGTTTCGTGTCGCGGACGAGGCCGCGCAGCACGCGCATGCGCGCCGCGAGCCTCCGCGACCACACCACGCCGCCCGCCATCTCCCTGGAAAATAACAAAAACGAAGAGTTATAGCGAGAGCGCTAGGTTCAATTTATCCATGTTTTATGAACTTCTTAGGTCATCAACATTCTCACTTCTGCGATGCTCTGTTTCCAGTTTATATTTGACGACACGGTTGGCGCAGTGGTAAAGCACCTGCCTACAGAGCCGACGGTCTCGGGTACGAATCCCGGCAAGGGCAAATATTTGTGTGATGAACTCGAATTGCGCTTCGCATGGTTGTTCTACGTATTTAAGTATATATTTATCTATACAAGTACGTATATCGTCATCTAGTACCCATAACACAAGCCTTGTTGAGCTTAATTTGGGACTAGATCGATTTGTATGAGGTCCGATATTTATATTTATTTAGAGAAATAATTTTATCGGTTCGAATAACAAAGACATGATAGGATAAGATACGCTAAGATAAAATAAACATTTATTATCAAACATTATGATCATTGAAATTTGGACGGCAGTGGCCGACGTTGGCGTCAGTGGAGCAATTTTTCACTGTCGGCCACAGCCGTCTTTGGCGTTCAAAAGATGAATGAAATCAATTTACTTATTATAAGTGTTTACCACATTATCCTACCAACAGAAATTGAATCTTAGTACAATAAACAGTTAAGTTAACACATTCACTGCCAGCGACGCATATAATGCGTTCACATTCGAATACAAGTTTGTTCCTAGGCCACGCCCCCTAGCAGTAAATAAATAAATAAATATCGGACAACCTCCAACAAAATGATCTAGTCCCACAGTAAGCTCTAGTAGGCTTGTGTTATGGACACTAGACGACGATAAACATACTTATATAGATAAATACATAATTAAATACAAATAACAACATCCATGACCAGGGCACAAATATTCGAGTTCATCACACAAATATTTGCCCTGGCCGGGATTCGAACCCAGGACCGCCGGCTCAATAAGCATCTGCTTTATCAATGCGTTAAACGCATCTCCAGGCTTCTGAGTCAATGTTGTGCAACTGCAACTCGACGATTTGGTGTACCTTTACTGTGAATTTACGTGTAAATAAATAAATAAATGAATCAACATCCTAACTACAATTGGTTACATACGACATTTGATCGTTCCAAACATGATTATTGATTGACATCATCAAAATGCATCATTGTATTGAACATGCCTATGAATCATTGGGAATCAATTAAACTATTTATGATAACTAGAGTAGTTATGGTAATCGTGATAGGTATTTATTTATTTATTTATTTAATCTTTATTGCACAAAAGAAAACTTATCGTACAAAAGGCGGACTTAATGCCATGAGGCATTCTCTACCAGTCAACCTTAGGGCAAAGCGGAAAAATTGTAGGCGGTGCGGTGCAACTAACTTACACATAAGTAACAAAACATAATTATAATAGTTATACATAATTTTGCTATACATGTAAATATATACATACATCTAATATAATATAAACATATATAATATAAATAAATATATACATAAATACATACAGAGATGAAACATACTAAGCAGATAGACTACGAGACTTCATTTCTGCCAGCAAAGAAGCTGCACACGGACTTTTTAAACGCTAGCTTACTCGGTGCCTGTTTAATTGAGAGAGGAAGACCGTTCCAGAGGCGAGCCACTTGAATTGAGAATGAATTGGACATGAAACCAGTGCGGTGAAGAGGGATAGAAAGGGCGAGATTGCCGGAAGAGCGAAAATGACGGTTACGAGTGGATTCGATATAACAGAAGAAAGTCTTGAGGTATTCAGGAGATTGTGGATCGTTAAGAATCGAATAGAGAATGCAAAGCATACGAATGTTGCGTCGTTGACGGATGGGAAACCAGCCAAGTTGAGAGCGAAATGAGGACACGTGATCATATTTACGGAGACAGAAAATGAAACGAATACAATTATTTAGAAGTCGATCCAACTTATCAAGAAGATCTTCATTTAAGTCCGGATAACACACATCACCATAGTCAATTATCGGCAGAATTAGGGTATTTACTAGTAACACCTTGGTTTTAATGGGCAAGAAGTTCTTAAGTTTGTTCAGAGCATGAAGCGAGCCAATGACTTTCCTGCTGATTTCGCTCACCTGTACCTTCCAGCTCAGTGTGCTATCCAAGTGAACTCCTAAATTCTTGACACTGGGACTAAACCTAATAGGCATTCCATTGAAATTAGGTGGTGTGAGAGAGTCCAGATCAAGTTTGGCAAGCTGGCGAGAGCTACCAATGACAATAGCCTGACACTTAGAAGGGTTCACAAACAGGCCAAATTATTTAACTAGTGAACAGCGATGTACGCCATGACATGACGATGTCACTATACCTACTTGGTTTACGTTAGCGTACTTTACAATTTTTCACCTATGATGACTTCTGTGACACTTGAAAATTTTCCGAATTATGCATACTATGTTCGCAAAAGATTCTTTAAAAATAATATTATGCGAAAAATTGTACGTTTTAAAAATATATAGCAATATCAGTGTCCATTAAATAGACTCCATACGAAACAGTTTATTTTTTTGAGTTAACAATGTGTGAAACGGAACTCAACTTAGGGCGTGGCCACATGTCCACGACACGGCGTCGTAAACGTAAAACGACGCTGTGTCGCGTCGGAGCGCGACACATTATCCACCGTGCGAATATACGTTGCCGCGTCGTGAAAACACACGACACGGCGTCGTAAACGTAAAACGACACGGTGTCGCGTCGGAGCGCGACACATTATCCACCGTGCGAATATACGTTGCCGCGTCGTGAAAACACACGACAATCCCAACATCTCCAGAGGTCGAACTGGTTTCCTAAATACATTTTGCCTTTTTAAACGAGGCGATATTTTCCATAATAGTTCTTCAAAACTTGACACAGACATTCTAAAATAATCATAAAACTTGTGATCACTTATTTTTAAAGCCTCGTACTTCCTTTTGAAATGACTGCCATCATGGTTCATAATAGAAAGATATGGATTTAGCCAACATTTTCGTTTCTTCTGCTTTTTCTTCATGCTTTTTCTTAAAAGCAAACAAGAGCAGAATACGTGTGATAGGACCCATGTCGAATTGAAAACTGATCGCAAAATATTTTGAACATGTACGAGAAGCTGCGGCGTCGTAATCGAACGTGGCACCGCACCGTGCATCTACTCAACACAGCAAAGTTAATCTGCCCGGCGCGCGGCGCGACCTGCGGTGCCCGGTGCAGCATGTGTTTTCACGACGCGGCAACGTATATTCGCACGGTGGATAATGTGTCGCGCTCCGACGCGACACAGCGTCGTTTTACGTTTACGACGCCGTGTCGTGTGTTTTCACGACGCGGCAACGTATATTCGCACGGTGGATAATGTGTCGCGCTCCGACGCGACACAGCGTCGTTTTACGTTTACGACGCCGTGTCGTGTGTTTTCACGACGCGGCAGCGTATATTCGCACGGTGGATAATGTGTCGCGCTCCGACGCGACACCGTGTCGTTTTACGTTTACGACGCCGTGTCGTGGACATGTGGCCACGCCCTTAGTGACGTGACACAACATAATCGGCAATTGCCGAAATATTATACTACAGGACTGTGAGCGTTTCGTTCGGATTGACAGTTTGCAAGATGAATTGATCATCAATGTCGCCGATGATTCAGATATACCACAGATTCTGACAGTAGTGATGAGGGTGCAATTTCTTCTGAAACTGGCGGTTAAAGAAATATTTATATCTTTTGTTTTATTTTAATATAATGATTAGCACATAAAATACTTTCTATTCTATAGGTATTATGGAAAAAGCCTCCAAAATAGGCACTAAAAATCTGTAGTTCACTCGATAAAGGTACTTACATCTCTAAAAGTGTCGAACTCGAAACGTCACAGAACTCATCATAGGTGAAAAACATTGTAGTTAAGCGGTCTCTCTGTTGCACTTTTGCATGCAAATCAAAAGGACAATAAGGGCAGTGGGCGTAAACAATTGCACCTCAATGTCAGCCTCGGCTTATATTCCGTATTTCCGTCGCTGGGAATATATATAGGTATAGCCTACCTAAGTGTCGGTCCGGCCCAGGGATAGTAGCGCTACAAACAGCTTTCATATGGCAATAATGAGCATACGTCATATATTAAGTCAAGGATTTGCCATTAACCAAATTCAAAACATTATTTAACGGAATGCTGGTTCGTTCTTCTTGCGAAATAAATACCGAATCCCATTGAAAAATACCTGACTGACATGTGGATAGTTTTGGCTTTATTATGCAAAACGGAACATTTATTTATTTATTTATTTATTTATTGGAGAAACAACAGAAGTAAATGTGTAACAAAAACAATCATGGTTTAAAGTATACATATAGGCATGCACTTACTTCCTAAAACGCTCTCACTGCTCTCTCATTATGGTCATTGGTCACTGAGAGCCAGAAATCCAAATTGAAGGTTTGCCAGCGAGCCATGGAACGCAGCATTCTAGGTTTTAAAAGGCATCCGACGAACCCTCACCGAGAACCTCCACGCCGGGAGAGCTGCGAACGACCCCGTGATTTTCGAATAAACTTAATACTTTTTTGCTCATAAGACCTTTTTATACATTAAATGAATTTTTCGACAAATATTATGAATAACACATTGTTACATTATGATGTTTTAAATTTTTATTAATTATTTTTAATTCTTTATTATTATTAAAATCATTTTTATTATTTCTTTGTATTTCTTTCTTCTTGAGGTGTGCAATAAAGAGTATTCTATTCTATTCTATTATTATTGTTGTTATTTTTTAATTTGATTTGACAATGTTGACATCGATTTAGTCCATGTGTTACTTAAGTGCAGTTATTTTATTTTATTTGTATTAACCTTAGGCTAATTATAGATTAGTGTAAGTAAGTTTGCATGCCATACTGTCGCGGACCATGCATTTATGTAATTTATTCATTTTATGTAATGTATGTTCAAGCGAATAAATAAATTGAAATTGAATTGAATTGATCGCCCTCTCAGGTCCTCCGTGTAGTGGTGATGCCTTCAGGGAACACGTACCCTCCAGCTACGCCACCACTACACCCGTCCCATATTCAGACATGAACTCTGCTGCTGCAGAGACACGCTGAGGGACCCTCTGGAAGCGGGGACCGCCACCGACACACGGTGCTTCGGTCCCAACTTCCTTGCTGAGGGAGGAAAAACGCCCCTACCTTTCAGCCGGCCATGGGAGGACAAACCGACGACCTGGACACGTTCCTCAACGGCTGGCCGGAGAACGCATCTGATCGGGAGTCGTGGAAATCAAGAGGCTTGTGCGCAGCAGTGGGACACTCAAACAGGCTAATAAAAAAAATGCAAAACGGAACAAAAGATTGATCCTATAAGCCATAAGGGTTCCGAGCTTCCCTTTTGAGGAACGCAGCCCTAATAAATTGTAATTATCAACCAACACGGAATGTCGCACACATGCAGAACGTTAATGATAACCTCCGTTGACCTATTCCACTCCCTACCTATCTTGCCTTCACCTTTTTGATCCCTCTTTTCCTTTTCCTGGGACGACCAAAGCAATTGAAGGTCAAAGTCAATTCTAGAATAATTGGTTGTGTGAAAGATATTGCTTTGCCTTTAAAGAAAGGTTTCTCAAATCATTGTGTGAGCTTTTTTTAACAAATAATAAAACTAATAAAAAGATCCCGGCCTATATTTGTGTGATGAACTCATACCTTTGTTTCTGGGTCGTGAATGCTATCTATACAGGGTGATCAATCCAAATGGGTCAGTAGGGAGAAAACGAAAACAATAAGAGATAGGGAAATCTGTTCTTAGGAACCATGGAGTCGATTTTAGATTATTTTAATGTAACATATTCTTTGCAAGAAAAACTTAACTTATAACAAAGAAATAGTAATAAAAATAATAATAATTTAATAACTTTTAATAATAACTTTTAGATTTAATATATAAAATGTTACAATACGCCATGCGATTACTTGTAGAATTTTAATCATGTTCAATTCCCGGTTATACACGAGGTTTATAAAAAAAATTAGAACACATTTCCCTATCTCTTATATTTTGTGACTTCTCCCTACTGACCCATTCGGATTGATCACCCGGTATAGTATAGTTTATATATTATTTATTTATATCATCGTCTAGTACCCATAGTACAAGCTATGTTTAGTTTGGGACTAGGACAATTTGTATAAGATTGTCCCTTAGTATTTACCTATTTATTTTATTTATTACTTAAGTGAGCGTTTTTAGCCTAGCTAAAACTGAAACTTCGCTCGCTCGGCCGATTAATGTGAATGGAAAAGTAATGTGAATGGAAAATTCCCTTTAAGGATCTCACAAATAGGATCCACTGTTATCTCCGGTGAAAGGTTACGTCTCCCAACTCGTGACTTATTGATTGAATCTGCTGTTTGTATATCGGTGATTTATGGATGTTTGCGGCCGGTGATTGGTGTATGTACATTGTTTGATTAACACACTACCACAATATAGTGGTTTAGATAAGCTTCCTGATAGCTAGGACTGGGAGCTCTTAGTCCGCGGTCGTCTTAAACCGCCGCCCGCGGCCGACAGCGGCCCGTCGCCCGCGGCGTCTGTATGATAGCTATAACAACAAATAAATATGAAAAAAAAAGTAAAAATTACATGGGGGGGGCATACAAAGACCGCGAGCCCTACTCGCACTTGGCAAGATTTTTTTTCACTAACTAATAGTTATGTATGAAACTGATATGATTGTTCTGTATATATTTAAGTGTTGTTGTTGTCGATTAATTTAGGTACACTACATTGACTTCAGGAAACTACTTTATCAAAATTCTGCTTAGAAACAAAACTACTCGTTCATTGTTTTTTTTTTCAGACCGATACCAGCATTCGATACCAGCATCCTGTATGCTTAAAGGAAGGCTCCGACCTTCTTACTAAGTAACTACAAAATGTAATCCAATTTTTTTTTATCACTTTTTAGTTTATAATAGGTATTATGTTTAAGGATAAATCACAACTGTTTCCTTGTTACGTTATCAGAGGACTATTGACTATTGTTTAATGCCCATGTTCAATTTGTCATTAATTTCATTACTTCTCCAAGATAACCAGGTAGTTCAGTCAAAACAAAACGTCGTACCTACGTAGAAAAGTAGGATTACGCAGGCGAAGCTGCAGGCATTCTCTGGTTTTATATAATCTAACCAAAAAATAACAAAGGTAAAACAAGTAAATAAATAAATATCAGACAACCTCACACAAATTGATCTAATCCCAAATCAAGCTCAAGAAGGCTTGTGTTATGGGTATTTTACTAGGCGACGACATATACTAATATACCTAGATAAATAATATACTTAAATACAAAGAACAACCATGACCCAAGCACAAATATTCGAGTTCATCACACAAATATTTGCCATGGCCGGGACTCGAACCCGGGACTGCCGGCTCAGTAGGCAAGTGCACTTGTAGTGCACCAACCGCGTCGTCAAATATTAACAAAAAAAACCGGCCAAGTGCGAGCCGGACTCGCGCACCGAGGGTTCCGTACAAACACTTTCCATCTTAACTGGCCGGGTTAGGTTTGCACATGGTATGTATAGCTCCGCATACAAATTAAGTGCACAGTTAACGCAACCGATCACGTTTGTTGTATGGGAGCCCCGCTTAAATATTTATTTTATTCTGTTTTTAGTATTTGTTGTTATAACGGCGACAGAAATACATTATCTGTGAAAATTTCAACTCTCTAGCTATCACGGTTTATGAGATAGCCTGGTGAAAGACAGACAGACAAACAGACGGACAGTCTTAGTAATAGGGTCTCGTTTTTTACCCTTTGGGTACGGAACCCTAAAAACCGCATTTCCTCTTAAAACCTCAGTTACATCTCGAGCGTCTACCCAGAACTCTCTAGTGAATACCGATAACCGCGGGACAACTACCTTGGCGGGCGGTAAACAAGATAAGGGCGTAACATGACGCGTGCGCGATACTGCCGTATCTGTTTAACCGTCTTCAAAGGAGCAAAATCATCATAAATTGATAACATTTCATATTTCTAACAGGTGGACATCAATAGAGATCGAGAGAGCGTTGCGTCGTGTACTCCCTAAAAAAATATTTGAATTTATTTTTCTGTATATAAAGAAATATAAAAAAATACATAAAATAACCGAAATTTACAACTATGCCTGCATTGAGTTGTAGTCTTCCAACTATCCGCGAGAAAAGTAAGCTGTCAATAATGCGTCATTCGTTTTTTTTTTAGGGTTCCGTACCCAAAGGGTAAAAACGGGACCCTATTACTGAGACTTCACTGTCCGTCCGTCCGTCCGTCTGTCACCAGGCTGTATCTCAAGAACGGTGATAGCTAGACAGTTGAAAATTTCACAGATGATGTATTTCTATTGCCGCTATAACAACAAATACTTATAAAAAAAGGACGGGTTGCACTCCGGGAGCGCCGGCAGAAGTGAAAACTCCGATTTTATTATATGTCACTGACACTTGATTTCTATTTTAATCTCTGTCTTACTAATGTATGTTTATGATTTATCTGTCGCGCGGATCTGTCGCGAGTTTAACATTTTTTACCCATCTAAAAATTGCCAAGCGCCGCTAAAGAAGTTTTCACTTCAACAAAAGATAAATTTATGAAACATGTAATGTCTCTTTTTTTATGTGGGTACAAAACACCACAATGTTGTATCAATGGTGAATGAATGAATGGATGAATGAATGAATAAGCTTTATTTACTCAAATATCGTACACGTACATAAACGGTCTTAAATATAGAAAAAAAGTTGCACATATTTGGTCGCTGACGCTGACTGAATGGTTTAAAACAAAAGATACCAATATATCGCCACGTATATGTGATAACTTAATTTTTTTTCTCCCCGAGTGAACAGTACGCATATTGCGTCCAACTGTATTTGTCCCTGACCCGCGATTAATCTGTGCCCGCGGATATATAAGACAACTTCAATGGACTGATACCTTATTTATCTTCTACGTTAAAAACAACGATAGCGTGATTCAGCTTATTCAGCGAATGTAACACCGCCATCTAGCGGATAATTGGGTCCCTAAACAAAACCTATGTTAAACAGTACCTACTCATTTGTATAAAGGCGATCACGCAGCGAGTTCGCTGCGACTGATATTGTATAGTAAATAAACACGCTCGCAACTTGCAAGTGTGATTGACAAAGGCCTATAGAGCCATTCATGTGTACCACCGGCACTGCATTGTCAAATGACAGATTAAGGTCAGGTTGGGTAAGAGAAACACATTGGGGTAAGGGAAATACTTAAAATAAATCACAGTATATGTGGTGAATCCGCTTTATAGAAATAATTCTAGGTAAAAAACCGGTCAAGTGCGAGTCGGACTCGCGCACCGAGGGTTCCGTACAAGCACTTTTCATCCTTAAGTGGTTAAGTTAAGTTTGCACTTGGTATGTATAGCGCCCCATATTACAAAGGTGCAAAGTTAACGCAACCAATCCCGTTTGTTGTATGGGAGTCCCCCTTAAATATTTATTTTATTTTTAGTATTTTTTGTTATAGCGGCGATAGAAATACATCATCTGTGAAAATTTCAACTGTCTAGCTATCACCGTTCTTGAGATACAATTACAGCCTGGTGACAGACGGACGGACGGACGGGCGGACGGATGGACGGACGGACAGCGAAGTCTCCGTAATAGGGTCCCGTTTTTACCCTTTGGGTACGGAACCCTAAAAATAAATAAATGTCATTGTAGTTGATCGTTTTATGTCTATTAAAGCTATAATATAGAAAATATTCCAAAGCGTTCCACTTCCCCCATGTGTTCCCTTACCTCACCTGACTTTACCTAGTTAAGTTACTAGATCTAGAATATGAAGCGTTTTTTCCTTCATATCATATAGCTACCAAAAGCAAATGGTGCAAGCTAGTCACAGAGTGGTACCCAAGGGAAGGACAGAGAAAGAGGGAGACCATAAAATAGATGGGAAGACGATATTTGTGGGGTGACAGGAAAAGCATGGCACAGATGCGCACGCGACAGAGTAAAAGACAAATATCACAAGCAAACTAAATAAAAAACCGGCCAAGAGCATGTCGGGCCATGCCCAGTGTAGGGTTCCGTAGTTGCACATCCTTCTCAATAGACGGGCTTAAAACAGCGGTTTTAAGCCCGAGGTATAAATTACGAAAAAGATTTCAAACTCTATAAAAAGGGTCGTAAACGCCAAAGTAACTGTAATTACTAATTGCCTTCTGGAAGTTATCGATTATACGCGCCAGATTGGAATGTTTCAATGCAGTATGAAACTTAACTAATATGTGTGACGTTCGAAGTATAAGGACACCGCGCGGCACTTACGTCATTTTAAAGAATATTATGAAATTTTGCGATAACTCAAAAACGGCTCGACCGATTTTATTCAATATAGTTTTCATTGAAAGCACTCTTAAGGCCTCATTTTCATAATTTTTTACCAGTGGTTGAAATGTTAAAGGGGGGAGCGCTATTTTTTTATTTTCGGAGCGAATATTTACAAAACTGCTGACTTTATCAAAAATAATGTTTGGAGACCCCTATTAATAAAAGTACTATTCAACGACACCCCACACAGTAGTATTGAAACGAAAAAAAAAATATTTTACCGTTTTGTCGGCGCGATACATACACATACTCATACCAAATCTCAGCTTTCTAGTACTAGTGATCACGGAGCTAAGCCGCTGACGGACGGACAGACGGACATGGCGAAACTATAAGGGTTCCTAGTTGACTACGGAACCCTAAAAATCTGAATGTGTAAGGCTAAAAATAAAATAAATAAAAATAAAGATGTAGAATGAAACATTGACCTTGCTCCGTCAAGATAATAATAAAATTAACATCTTGACTTGTCCTTAACCCGCTCTCTTGTCAATACAACTTCTTTATATTATTTAATTTCTCTGTAATTTGTAAATAAACCCATAAATCCACAGATTAATCAATTTGCTAACTATCAGAGCCCGAAGAATTGTCCAACTACAGCATATGGATGGAACCGGGTACGTCAACAGCATAGAAGCAACGGTAGCAGAAAATGAAGAAGGGTGACCATGAATCGGAAGATGCAGCGTAGGTACCTACTAGGTAGACTAACAATGCAATGGTTAGTGGAAGAATGTGCGGCGAAATCAAGGTGGTTACCATGGAAACTGTTTATCATATTTACAATCTTAACTGTACATTCATCATTTATTGGCCTGTAACCCTTAACACTAATGTACATGTAGAGGGTAAAATCTTGATAACTCTCTTAGAATATTATGTAGATTAAAGTACTCCCCATCCCCACCATACATTAAACCACTTATATAGTAAAATTTCTCACTAAGTTTCCTGGTAACAAACAAATGATTCATGTTTATGGACTGAAACGGGACTTCACCTCATTTAAATATGTAATTATGAATTTTAGTTTAGTTTAACTTTTGTTGTACAGGAATCTTCTTCCATACTTTAACATGAATATATTTTTAAGAAATAGATTAAATTTACTGTTTAGTAAAAAAAAATTAAATTGTAAATATTCAGGAAATATAACTAATTTTTCTACTTGAATAAAAAAACTTGGTGTGATGTTTACCTTTTTGGCAATGGCAATACACACATATTTTTATATGGTACCATGCATAATTAAAAGGAAGAATTATTGCTGATATCTGTTTTACACGAAAATCATACCACACAAGCCACACACATTTGTTTGGTACAGCTATGTAAATATTAGCTATGATATGAATATAATGCACCAAAAAAACATTTGGCTTTGATGATTCATTAAATTTAAACAAATTATCACCACATTTATTAATGAGGCATTGATTGTAATATTTGCTTTAATTTATCAACAATAGATAAGTAGGAAAACGCTAATAACTATTCATAAAAATCATTTTCCTCCCACCCACACACTATTATTATTATTATAAGCCTTTGTGAACACAGTCCTCGTAGTCACAGACAGTTGTCTTGCTTTTCACAATAGGTCTCGCCAAGATTTTTCCATGCCAATTTGTCTCATGCTGTTCTCATCCATGTTGTTCTTGCTAATTTCTTTATGTTGTCTACCCCACTACAATATTAGCCACCTTGCTTTCTTTTCTTTTTTAGAGTTCCGTACACAAAGGGTAAAAACGGGACCCTATTACTGAGACTGTCCGTCCGCCCGTCCGTCTGTCACCAGGCTGTATCTCAAGAAAAGTGATAGCTAGACAGTTGAAATTTTCACAGATGGTGTATTTCTATTGCTGCTATAACAACAAATACTAAAAATAAAATAATAAATATTTAAGGGGGGCTCCCATACAACAAACTTACAGATAATGGTACGGAACCCTTCGTGCGCGAGTCCCACTCGCACTTGGCCGATATTTTTTTCCTTTTTCCACCCACAGAACCATTTAGTTCTTATTACAATTTTTTATAAACTAAGGCTGTCTGTTCACAGAAGCAAAGCGGAAAAAAATTAACCAATCACGCTGCGTCTTTATGAAGCTTAAAAGAAGAACATTTAAATATGGGAAATGTGATTAGTTCATTTTACACATATCTGCTCTACTTCTTGTTCGTATTGTCATTTTTTGTTGGGGGCAAACAACCAAACGGATGGAAGGTGATTACTGACGCCCATAGACACCTGCAACACCAGAGGAGACACAAGTGTGTTGCCGGCCTTTTTGATGGAAGTACACTCTTTTCTTGAAGGACTTTTTCATGACTTCTGTTGACAGGCAGGGTAAGAGAGCAATTGATTTATTCAAAAATATACGATGATTGGTTCCCAAGTCATTTGACACTGTGCCACTGATGTATACATAAACATTTGCATCCTAAAAAGTTCATTATCGACTTCTTCTCAGATTATTGAAGCTCCAGATTAGTGAGACTAGATTCTTATTTTAAGTAAGGCACTTATAGCAGTACTTGATTATGTAAATATTGTGCTTCCTTTTGAGCAAATGAAATAGGTAGGTTATAATATTGGACAGTAAATTTTAAGAGATTTTGATAGAACTAAATTTGCTTAATAGGTGGGTAGATTCTAGTTTGATTTTATTGGGCTTATGTTAAATACCCCTTATTTTTCAGTAATTGCAAACATTTCTATAGTAGTATATACTTTTTACTATGTACTAATAAAATGAATGCAAATTTATGAATTACAAAACTAGACCGCTTGCTATGAGTACACTAGATTCTACATGGATTCCTTGCATGCACAATACGAAACCTGTTGTAGCCTATTTATGAGTCTGACGTAATATACAAACATACCGGATATCTATAACAACATAATCACTGGTACGAATATCAGCAAACTCGGGGGGTATACCGAAATGACGCATTCCAAACAACTAAAACTGATCAAATTCGCGTTACCAACACGTGATTAACCATTCAGGTCATGTAGTAATTACTTAAACTGCGAAATACTTACTCAATGTCAGTCAGAGTATCTTCATTGGCGAGTATCTTGATAAAAAACTGGAGCGAAACGACACAAAATATACACACGCGAAAGTTCGCAGAAACTCAATACCAGAGATGCTATTGTCTGAAAGTAATGTTAAACTTTCTCATTGTATTGCAGCACAAGCTTCGTAAACAGAAATAAACACAGTATATCAAATAAATAAATTAATAAAAGAGAAAACGAACGAGTCTATCGCACACATAAGCAACCGAGGTAAATAATGTCAGTGTTGCCAGTATAATAACATTAAATTACCCGAGTCAATGGAGATGCTAATAGATCAACAATGTTATTCATTGACGTAATAATTACATGGACACACAATCAGACGGAAAAAATGGCACCCTCCCAACTAATGCAAAATCACAAATCGCATTACTTGGGCGATCAGTCTCGTTTAGACCATGACACGTGACGGGTCTCAAAAGTGACTTAATTTTCAGTGAAAAATTACAGAAATAACAACTATAAAATAAAGGAACAGGACGGAATATTCTTTTTTACTTAAGTTCTATTGATTAATTAACGAATCCTATGTAAAATCATTGCAATTTTTGTTTTTGAATTATTAACTTTGTCCCTACAAAATGCACCTCATCACAGAACAAAAATCGAAAGAGTCGCTATAGTTTTATATTTTTTTAATACCTAAATTAAGGAGTGCAATAAATAATTATCCCATTTTTTTTATTCAAGATTCCCATTCTCAACAACGTAAAAATGGAGATCACATTTTGCAAGAGACAAACGCGAAGAATAATTGAAGCCAAATAATTCGTCTCTCGTGTGTTCGGAATAATCATGTTTTTTTTTATGTTAATCAACAGAAGCGTAAAATGGTGACATTCATAAATTAAAAAAAAATAACTCTGTTGTTATTGTTTTATTTTGTCACAGAGTCAAGACACGCAGTCAGTTTAAACCTTTGAACGCCAAGAACACATAAAGGCGACGGCGACGTGTGCTGCCGTGCATACCACGCCACCCGACAAATAAGATCAAACTTTAAAGGGTTAATAATGTCAATATTTTGCACTTGTCTTACTCTCATTTCACATACTGGAACAAGGAGAAATAATGTCATTATTACTGATCCCTTCTATCGGAAACTTTTTATGCAGTTGTTAAATAAAAACGTAACTAAATTTGTTATTAACAATTTACAATAAAAACGTAACTTAATTAGTTATTAACAATTTACGAGTTTATTTAGTTCAAACAAAAAATATATTTTAATACTTAAATAAAATAATAGTGAAAATATTTTTAGTATGTGAAAATATTAAAATCTGATCCATTCGTGCCATGTTCCAAGTTTGACAAGAGACTTCAGTCAGAATACGCTAAAAAAGTTAATTTACACGTAAAATATTTGTGGTAATAAGTAATTAAGTCAATTTGACACTTAAACGTTTAAACAAAGAGTTCTTTTGTACGAAGTCAATATGTTGCTGCAAATTATAAATAAGCGTTATTGGCATCTACTCGAACATGACAACGGTGCCATTTTATTTGACACTTTTGTTCGGGTCTGTGGCTCTATAATAAATAATACCTCAATGATGTTATTGAACTAAAATTACTTGAATTGAAATATATTATATGAACCCCTTGTTCCGTCTAGGTAACCGGGATTAGGTAACCAATGATCTGTGAAGAATTTTTATATATAGGTATGACAAGTTTGTTGTATGGGAGCCCCCCTTAAATATTTATTCTATTTTATTTTTATTATTTGTTGTTATAGCGGCAATATAAATACATCATCTGTGAAAATTTCAACTGTCTAGCTATCACCGTTCTTGAGAAACAGCCTGGTGACAGACGGACGGAAGGACGGACGGACGGATGGACAGCGAAGTCTCAGTAATAGGGTCCCGTTTTTACCCTTTGGGTACGGAACCCTAAAAACGGTTCCTCCCACGCCACTGGTTACCTGCAAGGATTTAGTTTTCCTAAAATGATACTGTCAAATATATGTAACAGTTATCAGTCTGCTAATTTAAAATAAGTGTTAGAACAACGATCACCTATCAGGAATGTTTTTCTTAATCAAGCAAACTAGGTAAAAATAATAAAAACTTTTCTTAAAACATTTAATGTCGTCCTTTTCCTACATTAAACATAAAGTCAAAATTAAACACGGTCAACTTTCACTTTCAAGATAGCGTGGACACATACATTAGTAATTTTAATAATAGAAATTTAATTAACATTTCTAAATTAACCAATTTTAAAGCGTATCTAGGTGATCGTTGTCCTATCGCTTATTTTAAATTAGCAGACTGGTAACTACTATTACATATATTTGACAGTATCATTTTAGGAAACTAAATCCTTGCAGGTAACCAACTAACCAGTTGCGTGGGAGGAACCGTTTTTCTTTACAGACAACTATCGTAAATGTCAGTTTACTACAAGGAAAATTTAATCCTTGCAGGTAACCAGTGGCCTGGGAGGAAAAAAGTTCTTCACAGATCACTGGTTACTTAATCCCGGTTACCTAGACGGAACAAGGGATATGAACGAAGTTTGCGCTCTGCCAAGGGAAAAAAATAGCTATACTATACAAAATAATAAAAAAAAATGTCGTTCATATAAACAAATTTATTTTAACTACTATACACTATAATTAAAATTTTATCATTTCTATGCATGTGCCAAGTTTGCCAAAATACGAGATTACCCATAATAAAGGGAAATTTCTCTACAGGTGGCAATTTTCTATGAATGTCAGACTGACGTTTTGCGTTTGGTTACTGCCAATGTATTTTTATGCAATAAAAGTTAAGTACTTATTGTTTAAATTAAACAAATAATACTAATAAAGTAGTGAGACTTATCACACGTCATAACTTAATGAAGAACAACCATAGAACAACACATGGTTACGAGTTACGAGATTATCAGTGAGTATTTTTTTCAATTGCCTACAATACAAAATCTGTTTGACCCAATAACAATAAGGTTAAATTTGCCCTACTTTCTGGTTTACGAATGTGCTGAAATTCTGCAAGGATCATAATGTAAATCGAATGACACTGCAATATTCGGCTGTCCCAAATCAAAACCTAGTAAGTGCATTTTGCGAAATTTTACAGGAGAGGCTAATAAAGACAGTTGAAAAAAAAACACCCACAGAGACCTTTTGCACACAAGACTTGTTACCATTTAGAGAAGTATACCTTGCTTTACAAGACGAATTAGTCAAACTAAATTTATGTGTTTATTTTTACAGGTTTTATGTGCCTTTACTAACGAATTGACTATAAAAACTAGACAGAAGTGTTATGTCAATTCCCATATAAAAAGCTAGCAAGTGGTCCTACTAAGATTTTGAATTCGTTTCATTTTGAGGACTAATTTCGGATCCGTAACATAAAACCTAGCTAACAAAAGTACAATTAGAAAATTGGATTAGGATTTTTATTTATTTTAACGGAAAACTTGTATATAAATTTATGAAACTTGTAATATCTATTTTTTTTAATGTACACACCACAACTTTTTTTTAAACCATTGATACGAGGATCAAAGCTTAAAGAAAAAAATGAGTTAGTTGGTGGAGGTCGCTAAGGTGTAATAGGTACCCAAACAATGCAGTCATTGACACACAAAGCATAAGGAAAAATTCGACAGGTTGATTGGGAGTTAGGGTAGCGAAGTGGTTAATGCAATCCAGAAGTACCGGGTTCAATTCCCGGTCTCTTTCAACAGGTAGATAACTCATTTTTAAATTTTTCTTTAAGTTTTGATCTTTGTATCAACGGAAAACTTGTAGTATTGCAATCTAGTAGGTATACATTAATCAGGAATTACTGAATACCAGCTTTTGCCCTTGCGTTGAAAGCAGCTGCCTACTGAGCCGACGGTCCCGGGTTCGAATCCCGGCAAGGGTAAATATTTGTGTGATGAACTCGAATATTTGTGCCTGGGTCATGGATTTTATTTGTATTAAAGTATGTATTGCCTATAACCTATACAAGCCTACCAGAGCTTTTTTAGTTCCACGAACTAGATCGATGTGTGAGGTTGTCTGATATTAATTTATTTAACTTTTACATTTTCTTTTACCCACTTAAGGGGTGATTTCCTGGATAAAAACTATTATTTGTGTTAATATAGATTATAAACTACCTGTGTGCTTATTTTACGCAGATTTATTTAGGCGTTTTAGCGGATTCAGTAACAAACATCCGAACTTTCACATTAATATTTGTAAAATTAGTAGGATCATAATAAAACAATAAAAATATATCGAAAAAAGTAATAAAAAATAGTGAATTATTAATCAAGAATCAATAGTATCCGTCAGGATAGGATAAAAAATACTTTTCTGAAAACCGCATCAAAATCGGTGCAGCCAACCAAACGCGAGATAATCGCAGACAAACATACATACAAACATACTTACAGGTATGCTGAGAACCTCCTTTTTGTGAAGTCGGTTAAAAATATACTCTCTTTAGTACTACTCGTAAAACAGATTGAACGTGATCAAATACGATTATTTACTGTCAAGAGGCTGTAAGTTTGTTCTATGAATTAAATTAGTAACCGCTTATAGTTATATCGTCGGGGATAGTGCAATACCGCGTAAATAACAGCTGTCGATAAAGTTCTCATTTCAATGAAATACTTAGCATTTGTTTGAATATTGATTCGTATCTACACTTCGCGGTATTGCACTACCCACAACGATATACGTTTTTAATGTAGTACAGTCAGCATCGGAAGCCACTAAATAGTATAGTGTTTCTTCATTTTCAGATGCCTATAGCATGACATAATTATTAAAATGCTGTTGTATAAATGCACATCGACATGGTTATAATATACCTAATGTTTACGGATATTTATACGACAGTTTCATACATAACTTATGATACCTATATTTTATAGTAGACCTGTGTATTGGTATAGCTTTTCGTTACTGGCTGTACTCATAACTACTATGCCTATAAACCCTACACCATACGTCATACGTCAACAGCTCCAGCAAGCACAGGCAGCCAGCTATTAATTGGGGTAGAAATGCATCAATGATAGAACATTCTACTTTAAGTTGCTAACGACATTTAGTTTGTAATGTACCTACTTCAGAAAAGGGGCGCCAAAAAAATGTTAAATGGCCACCGTTAACGCCAACTTCACTCATTACTGACTAGCTAGGTTTTATTTATTGTAATATTTGAATTCCTTGTTCTACACTTCGGCAATGTTTTAAATCAAATCCCAGTATGGGGCAATTTCGGATTTAAAAACCTAGCAAGTTCCGGTTACAAATTCAAAAACCTAGTATATGCCGCATTTAATAGGTTTTTTGACTTGGAAATGTTACTTACTAGTATTTTGAACTTGATCTTTGTAAGTAAGATATGCACTTGCTAGGTTTGCTAGGTCTCTTAACTTTGATTCTTATTGTGATAGGAATACAGGTGTTTTTGCATTCGACGCAGCTCAAAATTTGGGGCAGGTTTATTAGAAAAACGAATTTTACCAAAAAATGTCCCTGGCTAGGTTTTCATTTGGGACAGCCGTATTGTCTGAACATGGAGTATGTGATGGTGGAAGCGAAAAGGGCATGGGAAATACTAATGTAATGTCGCAATGTAGGTAATAATAGGTAAATACAACGACATAACCTTTTTTTTTATAAATATCAGACAACCTCATACTCATACAAATCGATCTAGTCCCAATCTAAGCTCAAGTAGGCTTGTGTTATGTGTACTAGACTGTAAGGAGTTAGTTCATAAGTACCTAAGTAATAATGCAACCCTGCTAATTTGTATAACTATGTATAAATTACGTGTTCTTATTAAATAAAGAGTAGTCTATAATCAGCATTCAAGTTGTTTACTTGCTCCTCCAAGTTCCCGCACCACATGGCGACCCTGCCACGTGAGGTGTCGGGTTCGGCCGCCGCCGGGAGTGCGAAAGTGCATTAATTGGACATTAGCCGACACACTCATACATCGTAATTATAACTTTATTAAATCTGAAAAATGTGCAACTCAAGAGTTGAAAAAGAAAGCGTTATCATAAATCAGAACGCTGCGGGAAAATCTACGAACGACGCGGCCTTCCACGAAATGAAAACCCATTTATCGAGCATCAGTATTGTGATGATAGTCATTTGCTCATTTTTGGCCATTGGAATACTTTACGCTTGCTACAGAATTTATAAGAAGTGCCACGACAAATGGTCAAGGGATTTGATTGTCCGATACAATCTTCGTCGCTCTTTTAATCGAGATCTTCGCGAGACTCATGGACACTGCCATCAATGTGGACCAGCCCGAGGTGTTTCGTATTCAGCTAACAAGGCCAACGAGTGACCCAGCATCAGGACGTGACTGCGATCCAAGAGTGAAAGTGAAGTGCGCGCGTATTCGGTGTTAAAAAGTGAAAAAGTCAATTATGACAAGTGATAAATCGGTATGAAGGTGATTAGTGCATAATTGTAAGTTTTCTTTTATTTCTTAGCAAAGGTTGACCATTACGTTACATTCTTATTTCATATTTTCGTTATAGTAAGACATTTAGAAACGTTAAGATAAATATTCAATTTTGATATGTCAAGCAATTTACAAGAAATATTTGATGATTTAAGAACTATTAAAGAATATTTAGTTAAGCTTAGCTATGATAGAAGGACACCCGAAGTCCTAAATGCAAAGTTAGAGGAAGCATTTTTAATATATTCTGACTATTTAAAAAATTGTGAACAAATAAAGAAGGAAATTGACAATAAACAATTAAAGGGTGAAAGTTTATTGGAAGTTCAGAGTTTTTGTGAGCATATTTAGAGTTTGTATAAGCAAATAGAAGATTTTTGTAACAAAACCTATACAAGTTCAAATACTGTGTCTAAGAAAAAATCTACAATGGGGGACTTCGACTTGAAGATAGCCCTTTCATTAATACCATCCATGACTGACGATGACGTTGCAATTAATAAATTAATAGACTCCATAGAGTACTATGACTCTACCTTAAAAAATGAAGCTAAACAGCAGCTCATAAATTTTGTTTTGAAAAATAGATTAACACAGGTAGCTAAATTAAGATTATGCTCGACCTACACTACTGTTCAGAATTTAGTTACGGATATGAAAAAACAGTTGTTGCCTAAGAAATCTGCCACTGCTATTCAAAATACATTGCAGACGCTGAGACAGGGAGAGTCTTCAATCGACGACTTTGGGCAAAAATTGTCGAAAATGTTTGTTGACCTCACGATCGCGCAATCAGACGGTGACTCAAATACATTTAATATATTAAAGGGTCTTAATGAAAAACAAGCGATTAAAAGATTCGCGGACGGATTGCGCAATCGTCGAGTGAGCACAATCATTGCGGCTCGTGATTACAGCTCCTTAAATGATGCTATACAGGGTGCGAAGGACGAGGAGACGACTTCAGGCAATACGTCGAGTGATATATATACCTTTAACCGTCATAAAAACACTTCTTTCAGTAGAGGGTACGTTCGGGGCCGTGGATCTTACAGGGGACCACCACAACCACACTATCCTTCAGGTGCCAGGACGACGCAGTATCCAGGGCATTCGGTAGCAGGAGGAGCATACGGTTATAGGAGCAGAGGAGCCGGCAGAGGAGGCTACCAGTTCCAGAACAATTATCGAGGACAAAACTACCGAGGAAAGCGAGGTAAGTCAAACACTTTTCATAGAAACAATGGATATCGCAATGACCAAATTTTTGTGACTGAAACTGAAAAAAATGTCACGCCTAATCAGTTTTTTCGTGAATAACGAATCTATATTTGCAAGCCATAATACATGTTTAGTTTATTGTAATGTGCAAAATAAAAAACAATTATTGTTATGTGACACGGGAGCCTCAATAAGTTGTTTAAAGTTGCCGACCGCTTTGAAACTAGATATTCCAATTTATAAAGATAAGTTAATTATTAATGGAATCGGTGGAACAAAGCAAGCAATTGGATATGCTTACATTGAATTGACGGAACGTGATCAAGTATTTCGACATAAGTTTTATATTTTTGATGACTTTTATTCAACCGCGTGGGACGGAATAATAGGTAACGATTTTCTTGTAAAATATCAGGCTTTGATAAATTTACGAAGTATGGAATTAACTTTGGTATCGAGTAAGGATGAAACAGTTTGTATACCTTTTCAAAATAGTAGAACTCATTTTACACTTCCCCCAAGGACTGAATCATTACACTTTGTGACCACTAACTTACAGGAAGATTGCGTAGTGTATTCGACAGAATTGCAAGATGGTATATTTTTAGCAAATTCAATTGTTAGACCTTTTAACGGAAAATTACCTATAAAAATATTAAATACAACTGAAAAAGAGATTAAATTGAATGACTTACAGCTAGCTATACACAAAGCGAGTGATTATGATATTTGTTGTTTTGATAATTGTGATTCAAAAAATGTGTTTCGTGTAAAGGCTTTATTTTCACAGTTAAATTTAGAAAACCTCAACAAAGAAGAAAAGATCTCTATAGAAAATTTATGTGCGAAATATTCCGATATATTTTATTTACCCGGTGACAAATTAACAACGACAGATATTTACAATCATTCAATAACATTAAATGATAAAACCACCCCAATTTATACGAAGCCCTATAGGTTACCACACGCTCAGAAAAATTTAATAAATACTCAGTTAGAAAGTATGCTAAAAGAAGGTATAATAGAGAAATGTTCAAGTGAATGGTCTAGCCCACTTCTAATAGTTCCCAAAAAAGTAGACAGAAATGGCGAGAAGAAATGGCGAATAGTTATAGATTACCGAAAATTAAATAATTGCATCCAAGATGATAAATTTCCACTCCCTAACATCACCGAAATTATTGATGCCTTATCAGGTTGCATCTATTTCACACATTTAGATTTGGCAAACGGATATTATCAGTGTAACCTAGATGTAAACAGTCGAAATTATACCGCTTTCGCGTCGGGACAGTATCGCATGACGCGTATGCCACAAGGTTTAAAAACTAGTCCAAATTCTTTTTCTAGGATGATGAATTTAGCTATGTCTGGCTTAACATACGATAAGTGTCTAATTTATTTGGATGATTTAATTGTTTTCGGGAAAAACCTAGATAATCACAACTTAAATTTAATGAATGTTTTTAAAAGATTACGTAAAGTCAACCTTAAGTTGAATCCAAATAAATGCGAATTCTTAAAGAAAGAAATACTATATCTAGGGCACGTAGTATCTTCCAACGGCGTGTTACCCGACCCAGAGAAAATAAGTGCAATTAAAAATTATCCAACACCTACTGATTCTGACCAAGTAAAAAGATTTGTTGCATTTGCTAACTATTATCGTAAATTTATTCGAAATTTTGCAGAAATTGCTTTGCCATTAAACCACTTATCACGTAAAAATGTAACATTTAATTGGGACATTAATTGTCAGAAATCTTTTGAAAAGTTAAAAGAAGCTATAACTTCGGCACCCGTATTGCAATACCCAGATTTATCAGAGAAAAATACGTTTATACTGCAAACAGATGCGTCAGCATACGCACTAGGAAGTATTTTAAGTAATTCTGACAATAGGCCAGTAGCATTTGCCAGTAGAACATTAAATAAAGCCGAAAAACACTACCCGACTGTGGATAAGGAGTTACTCGGAATTGTATGGAGTATAAGACATTTTAGACCTTATTTATATGGTCGTAAGTTCATAATTAGGACGGATCATCGCCCATTAGTATATTTATTTGGCATGCGAGATCCATCAAGCCGACTGCTAAAGTTCAGGCTGGCGTTAGAGGAGTACGATTTCAAAGTGGAATATGTGAAAGGATCGGATAACGCACCGGCTGATGCATTGTCGCGTATTTGTTTGAATAGCGATGATTTAAAAGAAATGAATGAAAGTGTGAATGTAATGACGAGGTCACAGTTTAGGAAGGCTTCCGCTACTTCTAGGCAGACTATTGATTCTACAGATGATCGGTCTGATCACCCGAAAATCGTGGAAACACATAGTAAACCTCAGGAGTCAGTAGAATTACAATTTTTGTCACGCCAAGAATTGTTTAGGAAACGGAATCAAATACAAGTATGTGTTGAAAATAAAATATTTCTCTATGATTCACTGAAGAAAATATTGTTTATAAAATTCCTAGATTCTTCATCGCAACTATCGCCAGGCGAATTTGTGAAAGAACTAGATAATTTTTGTAGAAAAATAAACGTTAACGTACTATACATAAAGAAAAATAATAATAACTACATTTTCATTGAGAAATTATTGCATGAATTTAAAAAGCCAGAGTGCGGTTCGAACTTAAGAATATGTATTTTAAAAGATTTAATAACGAGAATAGATGACAATCATCAAAGGAAGGTAATTTTGAATGACTTCCATCTTTTGCCCTCTAGTGGCCACGCGGGCATGAGACGGATGTATAATAATGTTAAAAAGTATTATTTTTGGCCCAATATGGAAGAAGATATAAGGAACTTCGTAAGAAATTGTGATAAATGTCAAAAACATAAGTATTCTATCCCGGTAAAAGAACCGATGGTTATCACAACCACCGCTACGTATGCTTTTGAAAAAGTTTTCTTAGATTTGATCGGTCCAGTCGAAGTCGATGATAATAATTATTCCTATATACTGACCGTACAGTGTGAATTAACTAAATATATTGAAGCATATCCATTGATTTCAAAGAAAAGTGAGGAAGTTGCTAGAGTATTTGTCAACAATTTCATACTTAGATATGGCATTCCAAAACGAATAGCGACCGACAGAGGAACGGAGTTCCTGTCAACAACTTTCACAGAGGTAAGTAAACTACTAAATATAGACCAACTTAACTCTACAGCCTACCACCACGAGAGCATAGGTGCGCTGGAAAATACACACAAGCATTTGGCTGCTTTCTTACGCATACAATCAGAAAAGCATCCACAAACATGGAGTATGTGGCTGCCTTTTTGGAGTTTTTCTTTTAATACATCAGTTCACACGGAAACTAAATACACCCCATTTGAACTTGTATATGTTAGAAAATGCTCACTACCAAGTAACTTGACAGGTGACCTTGTAGAACCTTTGTATAATCACGAAAGTTACCCTAAAGAGCTAAAATACAGACTCCAGGTATCTCAAAAAGAGGCGAGAGATAACTTGTTAAAGTCAAAAATTAAAAGGAAAGAAAAATATCATTGTAATAAGAAACCTATCATGTATAAGCCCGACGATTTAATTTTATTAAAAAATGAAGTAGGTAGTAAATTAGATAGCATATACTTGGGCCCATATAAAGTATTGAAAGATCTTTCACCTAATGTAGAGATAGAAATTAATGGTAAGCCAATGATAGTTCATAAAAATAGAACTAAGTTTTATTTTACACCAATGTAAAAAAAAAAAAGAAGAATTATATTTTCTTTTTTTTTCTCTTTTCCGTGGGAGATGTAAGGAGTTAGTTCATAAGTACCTAAGTAATAATGCAACCCTGCTAATTTGTATAACTATGTATAAATTACGTGTTCTTATTAAATAAAGAGTAGTCTATAATCAGCATTCAAGTTGTTTACTTGCTCCTCCAAGTTCCCGCACCACAAGACGACGATATAGGTACATACTTATATAGATATAAATAAATACATACTTAAATACATACACATCCATGACTCAAGCACAAATATTCGAGTTCATCACACAAACATTTGCCCTGGCCGAGATTCGAACCTGGGACCGCCGGCTCAGTAGGCAGGTGCTTACAAACTGAGCCAACCGCGTCGTCGAAAATAATCATTGAATTTGCTCTCGAATTATTCGACTAGAATAAGTAGGAACACTTCTCAAAAATATTTTTGGTTTTAGATACTTAATTAACTTGTTTTATTTATCTCTTACTCGTCTCTCGTCGTCGCGTCTTTTCCTTGTCTCTGTTAATTGATACAGAACAGAATATTTTACGTATTTTTACGACACTTTTTGCAAATTTGTATTACGCATTACGCCATTATGAGGCTGGCAATCCCAGGTCCGAAACCCAAAGCAACTCGTATACCTACTTAAAAAAACAGCTGTTTATTTCACTTATTATTAGGTATTTTTGTTTTTACAAAACTTAGAGGACATCTTTAATTTATTAGGATTATGTTATTACTAGGTACTTTATATTACATGCATACCTACTTAATAAGTATATCAGGGTGGCTCGTCATTTAGGTCGCTGGATATTATAAGTCAGAAACTATCGGACTTTAGGTACTTACCTAAAAAGGTAAGTACCTAAAGTCTTAGGTAGGTAATATTTATACTTACTTTGGCAAATCGAAAAGTACAGTTCTTATTCTATTAGCGCCATTTTACTTTTGCGTGCTTTTGCCAACTATCTTTGGATATTATAGCTATCCCCGTACTTACCAAAATTGATTAATACCCCGTCCGTTTCGGGGTGATTAGCGGAAAAATCATGTTTTAACAACAGAGGGCGCTTTACGAGTGGCGCCGCGTGCCTATAAGTGTGCCTGGATCGCGCTGTTAACATTTTTGCTGGAATAATGACCCCTCTATAGACAGATGACCGATTTTCGGTTTTTATAATAATACAGATGTGTACCTACGAATGTTCTCGATCGTCCGGTATGAATCCTATTCTGTTTTCTTTACAATTATAAATACCTACCGTATGCAAACAAACTACACTACTATTATCTCCAAATTGCATCACAAAACACACTTAAGATCTACTAACTCAAAACTCACGCCGCGGACTTTTCCAATTTCCTATTCAAAATTCAGTAACCGAAAACTTTGCGAAACTCGGTAAAAGGATATCCCAAAAACTTCATTCAATCCAGATTCACAGGAAAGTAACGCCTTGCTTTGTCCGCCAAACACAATGAAATGAGTTGGTATTATTCAAAATGAGTAAAAAGACGATATATTACGTATATTATTTTCTTCAGAAGCGATTTGAGAATAGCGCTATCTATACTCAACAAAACAAAACGCAGTCCCCACGTTGCCGTGCTTCGCCGCTAGATGTCCACAATTGACCCAGTTCCAGCTTCTAGTAAAAATAGCGCCGTACAATAGCTCAAACACTATTTATATCGTGTATCTCTAATATCTGAGTCCACATGCTTATCTGAAACCTTGCCACTGCTCCACAAAATCAGCTGAAGTGAATCTCTACCGCGCAACGCACGACTTATACGTATAACTAAAAAATATACACCAAATCGATACGCGCGCCCGCTACCAGTTGTTTTTCGCTCACCAGTAGACTTTGCTAGCGTTTGTAGAGTAGTAAACAAGGGATCATGTTTTAAAGATGGAAGTTAAAAGGTATATAAGAAGCGAGTCGGCTAGTTGTGCTCATATGGTGGAGGAGAGTGCCGCGAATAACAGAAAGAGCGTCGATCCCCATGAAAAGTTGAAGGCTTTGTTGAATTCGCCTGAGGATGAAACTGATGACAGCTTGCCTCCGTCTGACGCTCCGAAATTCGGGACTGTTATCCACAACAGGATATTCGTCGGAGGGTTCTCTCTGACGACTACTGATGAGGACCTTTGGAAGTTCTTTTCTGGTTTCGCGACAGTGACAGCCGCGAGGGTGATATATGACCGGGCAGGAGTGTCCAAGTGCTACGGGTTTGTGACTTTCGCCAGCCCCAGGGTCGCGCGGCTCATCGTGAAACAGGTGTGTTTTTTATCAATTTATCGTATTGCATACCTATTTAACAAGTGGATAACATGATATCCAGATTGATATGTAACAGTAAAACACCGAGATATGCCATTGTTAATGAGCCTCCAAACAAAGAAGATGGGAACTTCGCAAAATTTTGTGTTATGGTATTTTATGTTAGGTTAAACAAATAAAGTTTATACTAAGCTGTGGGATAAAGACTACAAGTAATTCAGAGGTTAATAATTCTATCGATGTTTCAACATCAATGGTCATTTAAAAATCATTAGTATTAGTAACTTCGCCGAGGCATGAGAAAATCTAAGTTTAAACCTGGACCCAGATTATTTATTGTTTCTTTGCCTTTACTTATCATAAATGAGATAATAACTACGTTGTCATCAGACACGTTTGAAATAAAAGGAAAATTATTTACTTCCAATTATTTATTTTAGCAATGTTACAAATGTAAACGGAAAATACGTTACCATAGTATTTCCCACTTCAGAAAATGCATTTTACGAGTATCTCTTATTAAGTGAAGTTCCAAAAACACCACAAATAAATCTCGTAATTTGCATTCAAACTGTTTTATCAAATTATCAAAACTCGTTTATTACAAGCTTCTCCTGTTTGCTTTAGTGTTCCAAACGCGATGGAAGATTTATCTTGATAAAGAGACTGTTATCGCTTTGATAAGATTGCAGTACTACGATATTTGCACTGTTTTGACTATACAGGGTGATCAATCCAAATGGATCAGTAGGAAGAAGTCACACACTATAAGAGATACGGAAATCTGTCCTTAGGAACCATGGCATTGATATTAGATTTAATAAGAATAGCATTTTTTTTTATAAATCTCATTCATAACTTCATACATAACCCGGTCAAAACCGCTGTAGAGAATGTTGCAATACGGCATGCGGTTACAGAATTTTAACCAGTTTAAATTCCCGGTTATGTATGAGATTTAATAAAAAAAATAACTCAGTTTCTATTAAATCAAAAATCGACGATATGGGTCCTAAGAACAGATTTTCCTATCTCTTATAGTTTTCCTTTTCTCCCTACTGACCCATTTGAATAAATCACCTGTATACAGAATAGAAAACAGTCGCAGACATATTAAAACCTTTATCAAACGGGGTCACTCACGTTGTGTAAGTCGAATATTACTCGAGACATTGTTCACACGGGTGTTCCTGACGATGAATCGCGAACCGATGTCAGTGTGACGTGAGTAAACGCGTTAAATATGGATTTTAATTAAAAAAATCTTTTAAAGTTTAAGAAAATTAATGTATCTTTTGATGCCAATCCCGTGGAAATTTATCTTGACTTCATACATCAGTATAACCTAATCGACCGAGCGAGGCAAGCGTTTCGTGTCAGCTTGGCTAATAATTCTTTATTCATATTTTATAGGATTATTATTTGCATGTGTCCGTTGTCCGTAGGTTCGATACTAAATAAGGACTTTTTTCTGTCCATTTAGTTTCTCGGTTTGATACAATACGGCTGAGATGCCGGTAAAAAGGTCAAAAAGATAAATTTCGGTATTTTCGAAACACGCTAGACTTAAGAATTAAGTCTCTCACTAGCCACTAGTATGTACGTATGTAAACACTTTATTGAACACAACTGGTTATAAATACAATAAAACATGTATAAAGAGCGAACTTATCCCTATTACGGATCTCTTCCAGTTAACCTTTGAGCAATTGAAGGAATAGATTCGAAGAAAATAGGCAAACTACACTGCGCACAAACGAGATACCTATACTAGATACTTAGTAAAACTATGAGTACATACACTAAATAATAATACACATATATTTAAATAAACTACTAATACTAAATTAAAAAATAAAAGGATTATAAATAGAACACCTCCAGCAGCTCTGCCTGTGGCATGGTCCCCATTACACTGGCGGCGTTACCTCTCTGAACTGCAAGGCCGATCCTTTGCGAGAGGTAAGCGCCAGCTTTTGGATCCCCCGTGGCGTCGACCAACCGCGACGACAGGGCCTTCATGAAACTTTTCATGTCGGCTGACCAAGGCCCTAAATAATTTATACTATTTATATTTACTCGTTTATAAGAGAACTAGTTCTTCCGGCGGCTTCGCTCGCACAGGTCTGGAAACGTGTCCGTGTAATTTTCGACCATTTTATAGTTAATAAAAGAAGAGAAACCGGCGAATCGAACGAAGTCATAGACATAATAGTGAAGTTGCTTAACAGAAGCAGGCAAACAACTCTCCTAGTTTTATTAAAAGATACCAGAAACAAACAACTTATTTGAGAATTTCTCAAAAAGTTTGTAAACAATTAAGACGTCAATTAATGTTCAATTATATTGTTCCTCTTTTGTTACAAATTTTCTTTGTGATTTCCACAATAAATTGAGTTCTGATTTTATGAAATTAAAAAAGTATAATTTTAATATAACAGAACCTCAATTATCAAAGATACCTAGCCGTAAAGTTTATAAAATTACTAAAATAATTGGTAACGAAATAGGAAAATTATATTGAACTTTAATTGAAGTCTTAGTTTTGTATAAACTTTTTGAAAAATGCTCATTTCTGCTATATCGGTAACAGATAAGGAAAAAACCGGCCAAGTGCGAGTAGGACTCGCGCACGAAGGGTTCCATACCATCAAAAAAAGAACGGCAAAAAATCACAGCCCCACTTAAATATTCATATTTCATAATTTTATTAGTATTTTTTGTTCTAGTGGTAACAAAAATACATCATCTGTGAAAATGTCTACTGTCTAGCTATCGCGGTTCATGAGATACAGTCTGGTGACAGACAGAGAGACTGACAGAAGGACAGTGGAGTCTTAGTAATGGGGTCCCATTTTTACCCATTGGGTAAGGAACCCTAAAAACTCGGGAATGACTATATACCTGTACCTTACTGTTCTGGTCCATTTATAGACTAGACAGGAAAAAAAAGTGCCAATGGCCTGCCAACTTTTTAATATTCTTTCTAATCTACTACTAAATAAAGCGACATGAAAAGAAACTATCCAATCTGAGCCCCATACAGCATACTTAACTATCACAATACTTTCAAAGATAAATGTCAAACCTCTTCGAAACTTAATGTTCCCAAATAATTATTTTATATGGTATATAACATAAAAGTACGCAAGTGGGCTCAACTATTTCCATGCGCTGCACACTTTTCTTTCGTTTACAGCATACAGGGTTGGTCCGAATAGAGACGATAAAAATGATTTTGTGAAAAATAATAAAGACAAGAAAAGTATAAAATGATATGATTATCCTAAGCCGTTCTGTGTATGGACTTCAAGAACAACGTAATTTCTAAATTATGAGAAATTGCTTTATTATAATCAGCATTTAATACAGTGGTTTTTAGGGTTCCGTACCCAAAGGGTAAAAACGGGACCCTATTACTGAGACTTCGCTGTCCGTCCGTCCGTCTGTCACCAGGCATCTCAAGAACGGTGATAGCTAGACAGGTGAAATTTTCACACATGATGTATTTCTATTGCCGATATAACAACAAATACTAAAAATAAAATAAAATAAATATTTAAGGGGTGCTCCCATACAACAAACATGTTATAGATTATGGTACCTACGGAACCCTTCATGCGCGAGTCGGACTCGCACTTGCCCAATTTTTTAATTTAGTGCATCTGAATAAAAAAGTGAGCGGAAAAGACGTGAATTATAAAAAAAATTGCCCTATATTATATCACCCTGTATACAATCGTTCGTATGTATAAGCATAAGTATGGTAAACTCAATTTCCTCGTTCAAGAAGCACATTGCAGCCAAATTGCTTAATAAATTCCGCCCCCTACCGACGGCTCGCATAGACCAAAGAGTATAACTAGACTAGTATAACAGAGTATTGATACCAGATGGTTCTCAGAACTGCGAATTAAAACATATTGTTATACCTAGTTAATCTGTTACCTGAAGCTACGCTGGTTGCGTAACCTGGATATAAATGTATAATTTCCTACTAAATGTAACTTTTCACGATTAAATATATAAATACCTACTTAGTCAATAAACCAGATACCATTCTTACTTGTTACTTATAAGTAATCAGAAATAGGGCAAGTTGGCGTCATTTCATTTCATGCAATAAATTTGGATATGAATCCAAATATTTATTAAATTGATTAGTTTCTTCGGTTTCCGCGACTGTCACACATTTCAATAAAACTATTTAAACGAATTATATCGCGTATATTAATTTAATTAACTATAGGGAAAAAAAATCTGTCGTCCTTTGACAATGGTAGCTGGACAGTTACTGAAACGTCAGGGAAGCTCAAATAATTAATATACGCGATATAATCCGTTTAAATAATTTTATTTGCTTAGAAAATAAATTAAAAAAAGTTTCTTTATTTTTCTTATGACCTGTTTCTCACCCTGTATACGTTTTTAATAAAGGTTCTGATGTGCGTATTTCGTGACGGATGCAATAAAGGGAGTTTTGGGGCCACTTTAACTTGTTGTTCATTAGTTTAAGCACCTAATTTTCAGCTGCGTTAGTGATTTCTGTTGTTTTCAGTTATCAATTCAAGTGACATTTGTTTATCAATAAGTGCAGCGTTATCAGTTATCATCAAACGATACGTTTGCCAATCTCTCTTGCCATTAACTACTAGACAAATAAACCAAATAATTCATAATATATAATTCCTACAAAATAAAAGATTATCTAAAAAAAGCCGATCAACTGCTAGTCGGACTCGCGCAACGACGGTTCCGTACGAACTATGAAAGCGACAAACTTAATTTAACCATAAGAAAACTGTTGTACGTAGGTACTTCATAAAGACTATATAATATTTATGATTAATTACAAATGAATAGATTTTTTATTGTAATTTTTAAATAAATAAAAGGCTACCTATATCCTATCGTTCAGAACACCTTTAAATCCTCGCTCTAATTGCTCAGCTCAGCCTAAGTATAATGGGCTAAAAGCGACGCCCGTGAATGCCAACATTTGAAATCCGACAAAGCGCTTTTGAATGAGGCTGGCACAAGGCAAAATGGCATGCAAGTGCAAGCTCTCGATATTGGTGTAGGTCAAAAAATTAGAAGAATAAAGAATAGAATAGAATAATTTTTATTTTACCAAAAGAAACATTACATTTAACATAGTTTAACAGTGACTTCCACACTAGGCATAGCCCGTATCGTGGAAGTCGTATCATACACATAAGGTTCGTTAACAATTCGGCTATTATAGACATGCCTTATTATAACTAACAAATGAACAATACTATGATATAAATTAATTAATTGTCGATTTATTTCAACCCCGCGATTTTTCTAAAAACCAATAAATTACCACAATATTTTAAAATTTTCTAAAATTTCCCGGCATGCATTCCATAAAAGGAAAACTAATATCGCGACTTTTGTAATTTTATTTGAAAATTCGTTTATTGTTGCCATTAACAAGGAAAAGACATTTTGAATATCATGATTTTTCACCCGAGACTGTTTTTTTACAACTATGATCACTTCTGGTTTTTGTTGATTAAAATTATCAATATAGCGGAAAGAACAATAAGACAGTAAAGCAATAATGTTTTTCTACTCCAGCACTTTTTTCTGTCATTTATATAGTTACTAACTCTATTATAAAGACATAAATTATGAAAATCTGTAAAAGTCTATACTCTACTGCCCAAAAAAACACTGCTAAACGATGTTATAATGTCGCCAAAAAAGCATCACTTAGTACCACAAATTACAAGACAAATAGCTGCATTCACACAATTTGCAATTTAAAAAAAAACTTATGGCACTAAGGCATTCCTGCCAACTTAAAAAAAAGTTTTGTCTTCAGTGCATCGATGTTTAGTATACCTTTATGTTAAGTTCATATTTTTTTGACAGATGTTTAGTATAGTGAACGTATACCTTTATGTATAAGTTCATATTTTTTTGACAGATGGACGTCAATAAAAAAAAAAGTTTATCAGAGACTATTTTTTTTTTAATTTTGTTGATTCCGAGCGGGAACCTGTAATTATTTTCTTTGTTGTTTATTTGCATTTTATTTATGAAATGTCGTGTCGTAGAAAAAGTATTGTATGCAACGTTGTATAAGTAGGTCAAAAAACACTCGTGGCATCTTTCTTACGATGTTCGCTACGCTCACATCGTAACCCATGCCACTCGCGTTTTTTGCCCCCTCTTATACAACGGTTGCATAAAATACTATATTAAAACCGGGCTGTTCCTGACAATTTTTACGTGAGTTTATACCGTTTTTATAATTAGTAAAGACAGTAAATCGCTCAAATAATCACCCCCTTACTGTCCATTCCCCGCTCAGCCTGTGCCGATCGATGCAAAACCGGTTATCTTATTACAGAAATAACCGGTTTTACCACAGTTTTACTGTGACATAATAACCAGGTTTGCATTCCCTATGCCCAACGCGGAACCCACTGTATCCTCCTGAGTTCCAGTGTCCTACACATAGTACATAAACGAAAGCCAATTAATAGTTACCTAACTACCTATCTATTTGTCATATCATAAGGCTTAAATTAAACTCACAAATTATGAATGCTGGTAGTCAGGGAGGCTAAAGCCGACTTTCAGAATTAAATACTTTCCAGGAAATGTTGGCGACGTTCCTGTTAGACCCGCCTTCTGCTACCGCAATTCATATATTCAGAGGTCAACATTTCAGGCTATCTAAAACTGCCTGCGAAGGGCTTCTCGGTTCAAATACCGAATATTTTAGACAATATGGTATTTGTAGACAGCTCAAATTAGTCTTCATGAAAATGTCAACAACGATCTCTTAGTATGAAGGTACTGGCTTGTGACGTCGTAAAAATCAATAGTCAAAACATGTCTTCGTTTTTAGGGTTCCGTACCCAAAGGGTAAAAACGGGACCCTATTACTGAGACTTCGCTGTCCGTCCGTCCGTCCGTCTATCACCAGGCTGTATCTCAAGAACGGTGTTAGCTAGACAGTTGAAATTTTCACAGATGATGTATTTCTATTGCCGCCATAACAACAAATACTAAAAATAAAATAAAATAAATATTTAAGAAGGCTCCCATACAACAAAATTACAGATAATGGTACGGAACGCTTCGCGCGCGAGTCCCACTCGCACTTAGCCGATATTTTTTATTTAATACTGCTAAAAATAGTAGGTATAATGTGCAAAAGTAAGTAGTATTATTTGGTTCCGTGTACTTTTGAATGTATGTAGTGGTTTCAATAACGCAACATTTATCGTACATGCATTTTAAAAATGACTTACTTATATGAATATTACTTACATAATTTATAAGCATTGCTTCAATAGGTATATTTGTCATAATATGAAAAGAAGAAAAAAATTAAATTTCCAGTCGGCTAAAAATGGCTATCACGAGGTGCAAGCTCATCCTTTGCATAACTTATCAGTTAAGTGTATCTAGTTAAATAATAAGAAAGGCTGCCTAATCTGTGCCTGCGCCTTGAGTCAGACCCGACGTTTTTCCGCCTACAGTAAACTCTAACCTTTTGTTAGCATGTGGGAGTCGCTTCTATTCAATCATTATTTATGGAACAAAATATTTTTAGGTAATATTCAAGCCGCCAACATGAAATAGGGATACAAATTTGGAAGTTTTTAGAAAGATATAAAGTCATTGTTACCAACTGTATCCAAATTCAACAAAACCTTGTGCTCAATTCGACCAAGTTTTGAGATATCCTCGCGTTATCTCGCCATCTGTCTCTTTTGATGTGACAGAGTAGTAACATCGGCAATACCACGGTATTTTACCACATCTTTATACTACGACGGTGGCAAACAAGCATGCGGCCCGCCTGGAGTTAAGTAGTTAGCGCCGCCTATGGACGCTTGCGATGCCAGGAGCATCTCACGCGCGTTGCCGACTCTTTAAGAACCTCCCCTCTTGAAGAACCGCCTCTCCTTTCAACTGCCACAATCACAAACATCTAGGTGTAAGATTATTAAAGTCTAAAATTGTATTGAAATGGTTTTATATGGAGAAGGATTATTAAAGTAGGAAAAATCTTAACAGCGCGATGCAGGATCTGTATGGGCGCGCGGCGCCTGCCGTACAGCGCTGTCTGTTGGCAAAAGTTTCTAGAAACTGGCTGAATATTAACCAATTTTGGTACAGGGATAGCTGGATATCCAAAAATGGTTAAAAACTACTAAAAACTACTGAAAACCTAAAAAAATAGTTATAACATACCAGATTACGGTACTTAAATAAAAATTGTTTTACGTGTACGAAATTGATCGGAAAGAAAGGGCAATGTCGTGGTACCGAAAAGGTGGTACCTTTGATTTAGCGATCTGACAAGGCACAGCTAAATAAATAGCATCCAGACACCTTATTCATACTATTATACAATTTTACATTTGTATTGAAAATCAGTTTTTATAATTTCAGGAAAAATCTTAATTGCGTGATGCGGGATCGTTATTTGTTTTGTACGGGCGCGGCGTCATACCAGCCTGGCGCCATCTGTTTCCATAATTTCCTTCGTCCTCGAATCACACCGAAACGGCTGGACGGATTTTAACCAATTTTGGTACAGGGACAGCTGGACATCGAAAGATGGTTATAGGATACTTTTTACCCGATTATGGTAAATGGTGGGCGCCGCCGCCCACTGTTCGCTGCGCCGGAGCGGGCGGCGGCGCGGATGCGCACGCGCCGAGCTAACAACGCGCCCGGCGCACGAGCGCCCGCGCTGCTCAACGAGCTGGCACTGGAGCAAGATGCCGACCTGTTTGCCGACAGCTGGCATGCGCTGCTCGCTAAAATAAGTGCAATGTGCAACTCTTACTTCTAAAAAAATGTTATGTTTATACCTTCTAAAAAAATTGTTATGTCATTAGTTTGTACTTGTAGTGCTTACCGTTTAAAGGTTTATGTACTTATTGTGAAGTCTAGCATTGTAGGCGCTTGGTAAAAACTGTAAGCCTGCCATGTATTTATTTAAATAAATAAATAAAATAAAATAAAGTTACGGGTACCTTGTAGTATTACAAATACATTTCTATTTTTGACTAGGCTTAAGCTAGTCTTAAGTTTGATATTTTTTATTGTATTTTTATGTGACATGGTTTTTATTTATTAAATAAATAATCTATTACCTAAAATTTTAGGAACGATTTTCACGAATAATAATAATTACCATGAAAAGCCCACTTAAAACACAAATTCGTAAGACTCCTACACAATGTATCAAGAAAACGCGCTCCTCAAAATACTCAATTTAAAAATACTCTCCTAAACACTTGACCGCTCTACGGGCCCTTCAGGACCCTCAGGCCGGGGCTCTCCCGAGGACTCAAAGACATTCTTTCGCGTCAAGATGAACAAAAACTCGGGCCACGCGGATTCCTGAGGGCTCTTCTTTGAAGAGGCGTTATGCATATTTTTGTATCAGAGTTATTTGGATCAGTCAAACCCAACGTAAAAAAAATATGCATAATATTACTGTACCTAAGTATACTTTTACATGGTGATCAATCCAAATGTTATTTTCATTTGATTGTTAGGATCGTTGTAGGTAGTCGCAAGATTTGTTTATTTTTACCGGGTTATGTATGAAATTATGTATGTCATTTATAAAAAAATAATAATGCAGTTTTTATTAAATCTAACTCCATGACTCGACTCCATGGTTCTTAAGAACCGATTTCCCTATCCTTATATTTTGTGACTTCTCCCTACTGATCCATTAGGATTGATCACCCTGTATATGTATACGTCATTTCATTATTTTCTTATATCATAAGTGGCTCTGTGAGCTGTAGATCTCGCCTATTATTATTATTATACTTAAATATAAATAACATCCATGACCCAGGCACAAATATTCGAGTTCATCACACAAATATTTGCCCTTGCCGGGATTCGAAGCCAGGACCGCCGGCTCAGTAGGTATCTGCTTTACTACTGCGCCAACCGCGTCGATAAATTATATTTCCTTTTTTTACGTTTTCAACCCCCATACATTTATCCGATTTACAAAATCCAAATCGTTGAAAAATGACAATATAACATTCACGAGAATCGGTTGAGAAATGCGACCTCTAGGCGAGGACAGCTAGAAATCCGAACGTCCAAACTTCCGGATGTGCGAAATAATTTGAGGCCAAGCACCTTGCAGAGAAGTTCTCTAGCATGGCGGATGGTAGTGGCCATCGCCTGCGGTCAAGTGCGAATCTGGCGCTATCCATCCCACCTCATAGATCTCATGTTTACGATATGTCTTTTGCTGTGCGCGCCGTGAAATTATGGAATAAATTGTCTCCCGCCCTAAGGCAGACGCAGTCCGTAGCATCGCTCAAGGGGAAAAGGAATTGTGGCTGTCGAACGAATGAGTAGGTTGCTGTTTTTGTTATAATTACTATAATTATATTTATGTTGAATATTATGTATATGTATTTATAGATATTATGTATTATGTATTACTAGCGACCCGCCCCGGCTTCGCATGGGTGCAATGATAAATTATGCATGTATTATACATATAAACCTTCCTCTTGAATCTATTAAATTATAAACTACATCTATTAAAAAAACCGCATCAAAATTCGTTGCGTAGTTTTAAAGATTTAAGCATACAAAGGACATAGGGACAGAGAAAGCGACTTTGTTATATACTTTGTAGTGATATTGACTGTTGCCTATCTATCTCTCTCTGTTGGTTTTTGCATTTTCATGTGTATTATTGTAAAGTTATACTCCTTTGTATTGTACATGTTGCTTGGTTTGTCTACCATTTACATTTGTGTTTAGCACTCATTTGCTCAAAGGTTAACTGGAAGAGATCCCTTAAAGGGATAAATTCGCCTTTGTACATGCTTATTCTTTTGTAATGTTTTTTTCTTGTTTTTATGTACAATAAAGTGTTTACATACATACATACATAAAATGCAGGCGCTTTGCTCGCTTGGCTCGTTTGGTTAATAAATACATTCTTAAATATATAGAATTATAATTAGGCAACGGCACGTCACTCAGCGGAATCCTGTTCAATCCAGCATATTCGAAGCGGTGCTCCATGAATTTCATTTCAGCGAAAAAAGTCATTTTTAACTGTATCGCGTAGCGTTCGCATTAAAGGGTCTCGTTGCAATGCGTTCATTACTAAAGGTCATATCTGCCAATGGGGTAGAAGGTATTTAATTTTTCATGCCATAAAACATTCGGATATGAAATACCTACATATTTATCTACTTGAACACATAATTTTTAGGTACCTACATATACTGTAGGCGTGCGGACAATGTTTTTTGAGGATGTCAATCGATTATATTTATTTTATTGGGATCAAATGTCTATATGGGACTACCTACACTTAGACTGCTCTAAAAGTCAGAAATGACCGGCAAAGTTCAACAATCCTACAGAGGACCTACCGTCCTGCCTACCGTCCTACCGTCTTGCCTGCTAACCCACCGCCAAACAGCAATGTTCGCATTGTTGTGTTCCGGTGTGGGGGTAAGTTAGCCGGTGAAATTACTAGCATAGAGGCATTCTATCTTCGTCCCCCGGGTAGGCAAGCACTTGTGACTCCTCTGGTGTTGCAGGTGTTTATGGGCGACGGTAATCGCTTTCCATCAGGCGATACGTTTGCTCGTTTACCCCCTATGACATAAAAAAAAATTACATTAATTATATTAATTAATTATTGGGTACCAGTATTTTTATGGGGAAAATAAGTAATTTGGCATTTTCACCGTGAAAAAGTGCGTTCAAGTTGATGGTTGTTATACAATTATTATTTTGTTAAATTATGAGGATTCTAAAAACAATTTCAAATTTTATCTTGGGTAAAAAAAGTAATCATAAAATTTAAAGTCACATATTTCAAATATTCGTTTTTATTTTATTTATTATTTTCTTTGTATCATGACATATTCACATTATTAAATTAAATGAAATTTTATACTTATGTATTTATTTATTTTATTCGAATAATTGTAAAATTGTAACTGTGCCTTACCCTAATTAATCATTCAAACACAATGTATATAGTTCAATGAATAAATGACTTATGACTTAGGTCGTAATATTCAACATCAGCCGCATCCCCTTTTGTGAAAATGTTAATTTCAATATACAAATTGAAGAAATTTTACTAACAAGTTTTTATTAAGAAACTATTTTAAGTATAGAAAAGTTTGACTGTACTTTTTTGGCCAATGGAACCAAGTAGAAATATCCCTAATAAAAAGTTATATAGGAACATCACAAAATAAATTTATACTACCTACTTAAATAATTTTTCAACATGATAAATAACAAAGAAATGCTTTTTACAGTAAAATAAAGCTTTACTTAAATAACATCTTAATAATGAAAGCTATTATTTATAAAAGTTTGAACAAATAACCGAGATCTATAATAAATTATTATACTAACAATAAAAGCAGAAAAGGGCCATACAGACTAACTGAAAACGCTCTCTTTTAAGCCGGTTAAAAATAAGATAGAGTTGATATATCAGCAGTTTAATTTTGAGTGTGTAAAGCATTCCAAGAATTTAATTCTAATTGATAAAGGCATTGTCTCGAAATAAATGCATGTTACTGAAATATATTATCTCTCTGCTCACATGTTGTAATTTTAGTTAATAACAATTTATGAGTCTCAATTTTTGTCAAAGTATTAATATATTTTGAAAATATTGTTTGGTATATTTTGACTTTTCTTACGACAAAATGTTTAAAGTGCACAGCGAGCCTTGAATGGATGCTTTTATCAAGCGATAAAATAAATGACAGTCCTTCACAATCGTATTTGCATACTTACTGGACCCAAGTAACACATACACCCTGCTAACAGACAAACAGACGAACGGACAGTGCCAGTCTTAGTAATTGTGTCCTGTTTTTACCCTTTGGGTACGAAACCCTACAAAATCAACTGAGCGCCCCAGATGAAAAAGAGGGACGACACCCTGGAAGTGCTCCTGGTGACAGGGAAAGTACAGGGTAGGTGACCAAGAGGACGCTGGACAGACCAGATCCGAGATAATTGTAATTCGAAAGTCCACGAGGCATTGCACGACGCCGAAGACCGCAGCAAGTTGAAGGCGATCGTCCACGAGATAATTCGTGGAGGTCTCGACCCTCAGCAATGAGGCCCACGACACAAGGAGGAGGAGGGGAAAAGAGGGAGAGGGGTGTTATAAGTTTAACATGTGTATCTGTGTATCTGTCTGTCTGTGAGTCTGTCTGTGGCATCTTAACGGATGGTGCGATTTAAATGCGTTTTTTTTAATCGATTGCCTTATTGTCTCTCGAGATAGTTCTTAGCTATGTTTTGTTGGGTCGGGGGTTTTTTTTAATGCAACCTGAGAGTTAACAAACTGTAGCTAACAACGATAGTCTGATAACTAAAGACATATTAACGAGTTGCAAAACTCGAAGGACTTGGCTTTAGTTATTACGATCTCGGCAGAATCGGCTTATTACTTAGTATTATTTTTAATCTGTTACATTGCTATTACCTTCACACCATTATAAGGGCAACTTAACGACCTTAATGGCTCTTGTGCGAACATTTCCCATTCAAACTTGATGAAGAACAGCTTTCCGTAACATTGTATCGTTTCATATCGTAAAAATTGTAAATCGTAGCGTATGCTTACTAAATTAAAAATAAAGATTTTATTCACAATTTGATGGCCACGACTTCGTGCGCATGACCCTAAAGTCATAACCCTCTTATTTTTATTATTATACTGCGGAGAATAAAACACCTAAGTATTGTCCCTTAATAATATTCTTTAGGGCTCAAACTAAGTTCATACCTAGTAATGTGTCGTTTACGAGAATTTCCGGAATCGGAGAACGTTTCGTATACGAAAATTTATTGACAATGTTCTCACTCCATACAGATCCGAAAACATCTCTATCCATACCAAATTTAATTAAAATCCGCTTAGCAGTTTGAGCGTCAGAGATAACAGACAGATAATTAATTTCACATATTATAATACTAGCTGCGCCGCGCAGTGTTACCCGCTCATCCCACGGGAACACTCATTTGTTTCGGAATAAAAAGTAGCCTATGTGTTAAACCAGGGTATCAGCTACCTTCATACCAAATTATTTTAAAATTGGTCCAGCCGTTTAAGCGTGAAGAAGCAAGAAACATACACATAAACACACACACTCACAAACTTTCGCCTTTGTAATATTTGTGTTATTAATAGGAAAATGTAGGGATGTTTCACACCGTCTAAAGCCTACCTGTCTAATAGCGGAGTGGAGTTAATGAACCAATCAGGCTGAATCGTTGTGAAGAGCAAAAGAAGTGCATGTAAATCCGAGGAATGCGATTAGGCTTAAAATAGACCAAAACAACGCAGATTTACCGAAATCATTTGGTCATTACAAGCTTCCATCTTTCAACCATCTGCTACATGCAACCATACTGCATATACACAGTATACGCAATATATACAGTACAATGCGTCGATATCAAAACTCATTAGCGCCAGCACGCGCTCATTAATCACACGCGGCGAGCACCCTAACTTCAATTAAAACGAAAACAAAATCAAAATGGCGGGAAAAATCCGTTCATTTCCTGAACACGCCAGATCGCGATACGGCACGAAATGAAATCCATCTGTTATGGGCAACGACTTGCGACGTATGGACTCGATGTTTTTTGAAACATTACTTGACGGACTCTCCTGCCCCTTTATACCTATAAAACACTAGAGAAGTGAGTTTGTTCGTTCTGAATTTGACGTATAACTTATGTGTAAAATTAGCAACATTCGACCGACAAGTCTTGTCGATATTTCCTTATATGTTACTTTTGGGTTTGTTCGTTTTGAATTGAACTGAAAGGTCATTCCGAACAACTAAGGAAAAGGTGATGGTTTTAAAGCACTTTAAAGACCACTCAAGTTTAAATCGGTCTTAAAACCGAATAAAATCACAATAATATTATAATGTGAAAGTTTGTGAGAGTGTTAGGTTAGGTTAGGTTAGGTGTTAACACATAAGTAGGTAGTAATTGTATGGGCTGAATCAACTCGATCGCTTCGCGATCTCGTTGATTCAGCGCATACAATTACCTGTAGCGACAACAGCGTGCCGAATTTGACACGGCAGGTTGTAAGTACTCATACTTTACTCGATTGCTAGCCGATCTCTTGTTGATGCAGCGCATACAATTACTTTTGTGGCGGCGCGACAGCGTTACCGGCTGTATCTATGATTCATGTTTCAGATCGCATAGGAACCCGACCGTATCAAACCATTTTAGAACGTTGTTATTATGCGCCAAACGAGTCAATAGTGATATTTATATCAATGTTGTTACAGAGATGTGTCAACTTTCGAATTACAAGACGTGAATTTAACTGGACTATGAAACGAAAATTATTGTACTAGGTATTTTGAATAATTTTGCCGCTTTACACTATTTTTCTCGATTTAATTTAGAAACGGAATCTGAAAGCCCCCAAACTAAAGATTTGCTCGCAATCCCCTGTCGCATGACAAGCTTCTTGAGCGTTACAAGCATAAGACGTTGGCAAGCAGGCGTAATGCGGGGGAATAGTTGTATACAATACATGCGCAGGCCACAGGCGGCAGGCAGTTCCTTCACATAGAGCGCAAACCAAGCCGCTATACGAGGCCCCGATGGCTGCGGCCAATGCGCCGGGCTCCGACCGCCGACACTTGTTTATTAAATAAAAGTCGTCTGTACTAACTGAAATTCTGAAATTACACTAAAGAAAAAAAAAAGATGTCTGATCCAAGAGAATATTACATAACAAAACCAATAAACTCTTCAATAGAGATTTTATATACTTCATCCGAATTATATACTCTCGATCTAAACGATGCGTGTGTTGAAGAAAACTAAAAAATCTCTATTGAAGACTTTTTAGCTTCGTTATATATGAAACGATATCAAAAGAAAATAATGCGACTTTTTTTTCGGTGTAGTTTCACTCGTAAATCGTTATTACCGATTATAGATAATTTTCAGAATGAGAGTTCATGTTAGCTAGTTAGCATGATTATTCAAGGATAGAAAATCTGAGCTCCAATGGCAATATTCGAGTCAAGTAAATCTTGAAGTCATCTCATCTCATCTCAGTCATCTTTTTGGGTTTCCGCGCCCAAAGGGTGACAAATGGAGTCCTATTAATATAGCACCACCGTCCGCCAGTTTGTCTATCACAGGCAGTACATACTTCGCTTGTATATTATTGCTTAAAAAAAATGTATTAAATAAAAAAAATACTTAGGCGGGATCCGCATACCAGAAATGCTTTATTCAAAAGTATTGCTCTGTGATAACGAAACCCTTCGCGCGCAAGTTCGCCTCGTTCTTGAATTATTAACCCTTAAATGCATGGTGTAAGATGCAGCTTACATAAATAAAAATGAATTACTGGTTGAAAACTAGAAACATTTATTTGAAATAACATAATATTTTATAATGTTGTGTTTTTTTAATTCATGCATTTAAGGGTTAAAACATATGCCCATAGGTCTGGATAACCCTTATAATTACACAACTTTACAATATGCAACGAACATTTGCTCATTATTACAAATCTATAAGGTATCCCAACAAATCAAATTGTCAAATAAAATAATTATATGTGTTTTTCGGCCCAGTAGTCTAAATAACAGCGCATGAGTCGGTGGAGAGTACATGCTACTTCCTTTTAAGATTTGCGTATCGATTTTCATGTTACAAGGCGCTTTTGCACCTAACGCATTTCTTTTATGGAACGTAAAGGTGTGTTTATGATGAAGTCATAACTAAGAACAGTCGAAGTATTTATTGATTACTTGCATAAGGACTAAAGTTGTTTAGCTGTTTTCTTGTTTTAATTGTGCTGTCATCTAAGATTATCTTACTTACCATTGTAATCGCGACTTAATAATATCGTGTAATAAAAAGGACAGCCGCCGATTTGCGCACATTATTTTTCGCAAACCGGGACTCCGACTGCACAGTCCGCTTCAGAGTTCGTGATTTTTAATAAAAATAAAATAAGCCTTCTTCGTTCGCTCCAGCCGAGCAAAAGTTACACGGAACTTGCCTACAACAAGGAAACATGTAAGTGTATGTACCTATATAATACTTAATCGCTGGCAAGCCCATTTTGAATTTTTTCGCCAATTTTCTTAAAAAGTAAAATCAGTTCTGGCTTACCCAGAGATTTACTCGTAGTTTCACATTACGCCGCTATCTGTTAAATAAATACTCGGTCAGTTTATAGTATTTTTTTGTTTACGGTGTTTCAAATTTCGTTTTTTTCTAGGCCTGGTTGGTCGCTTAATCCATTTTGGGAGGACGAGCTGGACGATTCCTCGAGGGCGATTGAGGAGTCCTCCGTTCAATCAACGCCTTCGACATCGAAGAAAGCGCCTGAGAAAAAGCCTGCGAAGAAACGCGCGCCCAAAAAAGCCAAGTCGACGACAGCCGCCCAAGTGAAGGAGCCGTCGGCGCCGGATAGCTGCTCGGAATCCGAAGACGATGTTATCGCGCTTACTCAGCCGCAGCCAGTGAAGCGTAAACGTCCTGCGCAGGTGTTAGATTCTGAGGTATGTACCTAGCTCACCTAGATTTATAATTTATTTATTTACGCGATTTCCTAGACTATGGTTGGATATCAGATGGATGACGTCCTTGTTGGCTATTGTCGGCCGAAGTGTTTTAAAAAGAAGGAGGTTCTATGTTTGACTGTATATGATGAACATTGTAGCTACATAATTATTATTTCGCAACTGTTGGTAAATTTTCTTTATTAGCTCTTGTCTGTCGGGATATCCAATTAAATTACATTCAGTTATCTCATCTCTAATAATAATTTATATTAGCATCTCACGCGATTAACTTCGCATGCGAAATAAACGCATATCTTATTGTTTATGTGTGTCATATCCCAATTTCTACCAATTGTAGGCGCACAATATTTTCGATTATACTGACGGATTTTTCTGTTTGTTCTTGATTGGAAATAATTGACTACTAGATGTGCAGTGCTTCTTAGCATTAGCACAGGTATCAAATACTGAAAAAGAGGCGCCAACATTTTTTTGTGTGCTGAAATTTACTGAAGAAATATATGTATTTTAATTCTTTCTTTTTTTTCACAGGACGAGACACAACCTGAAAAGGTCCAAAAGCCGGTGCGGGCGGCGACGTTGAGAAGTTTTTTGACTCAACGCGGAGCATCAGGATTTACGACTCAAAGGGATCCCACCAAGACAGGAGAATACTTCATCGAACTCCGCGTTTATAACAGCCGCGAAGCGGAACGGTTGCCGGCGGAAGAGCGCTGGAAAAACGCTCTTACCACATTGAAGGTGGCTGCCGACGCCAATACACCGCTGTTTAGAGCGGTCTCGAAGTTGATTCAGGTCGGCAAAGAAGACTTCGCTAAAATTCAACCGATTATGTATCCAAGTCCTCAGTAACTCTATTAAGATTCCTAATTTACCTAACCACTATACTCGACATTATTAGTATGCCCTATCTATATTATTCTCACATATAATCATTTTGTAGGTAACCCTAACTATAAAATTATAATAATTGTATTATTCGTTTCACGTGTTTTTATTCACAGTATATAACCCGATAAATGAAATAAGGAAATAAGGAAATAATGAAATAATGAAATGATGAAATAATGAAATTATGAAATAATTAATTAATTGAATAACGCCGTAAGAAATACGCAATAAATAGTAGTTTTTTTTTTCCTTCATATATTGCCAATAAAAAAGAGTAATTAAAAGAAATCATGTTTTGTAACGAGTGCAAAGTTCATGTTTCTAACTTTACGTCACATAAAAAGAGCAACCTTCATAAATCAAACTGTCTGATAAACACCAAGTTTGACAATATACAAGTCATAGCTACTGCATTTAAAAATAGAATTAAAAGTTATAGAGTACAGTCAACAGCAAATAATGTGCATTTAGCTCCGGAACAGTTCTTAAATAATATATCAACGTCAGTATTTGAACTAATTAAAATGTCGCTAGAAAAACATATCGCGTTGAAAGTAAATGTTGAACTCTTTGTTTCATACACACAGCCTAAAAATAATGAAAAGGCTATGAAGTCGTTTAATACTCAGTACGCCCAAATTTTTCGGAATACTGATATTTCGTCGCTGTATTCTAGTTATGCGGATAACCTTATAACCAAGTGCGCAGAGTTCGAACTTTCCGAATCAGGCTGGACTATTGATTCAATTAGTCATTTGGAAATAAATATAAATAAATACAACCCTTTAAGGGCGGGTACGTATGTCAGTTTGCCGGCTAAAATTCGCAATACTAAATCATGTTTGAACATACAAAACAAAGACGATTATTGTTTTTTATGGAGTGTCGTTGCGCATATGTATCCAGCAAGTTGCAATCCAAGTAGAGTTTCTTCATATCCTCATTTTAGAAATGTTCTCAATATTAAAGGCATGTCTTTTCCACCAACCTTAGAAGACTTAAAAAATTTTGAAAAAAATAATTCCGATATATCAATTAATGTCTATGGTTTGGAAAAAAAAAATACTGTGACGGGACCTCTATATAAGACATTGAAACATAAGTTGACACACGTTAACTTGTTACTTATTGAACAAAATGGAAAATCGCATTTCTGTTTAATAAAAAGTATTGAAAAGCTTGTTCGCGGACAATTGACTAAACATACATCTAAAATTCATTTATGTGAGGAGTGCTTCATTTATTTTGATACTGAACAAAAACTTTATTCCCATAATTGCGCTAGAGTAAAAACAATTTTACCTGAACCTAACAGTACCTTGGCATTCAGTCATTTTGAAAGGACTCAAAGAATACCTATCGTAATTTATGGAGATTTCGAAAGTTTGCTTCTAGAATATTCCGATAAAAGTAAGTCCAATCACATTGAAAATCTACAAGTACATGAAGCGACTTGCTTTGCTTACTATATATGTTGTCAATCTAAACCAGAACTAAATGAATACGTATCATATCGCGGTCCTAATTGTGCCCAGAAATTTGTAGAAACCATTTCCAAAGATGTACAGAAATTGCATCAGTTATTATCAGTTAACTGTGAAATGTTACCTTTATCTGATGAGGAAAATCACGCGCTAAAAAATGCCACGACTTGTCACATTTGCGGAGATCCTTTTAAAATTGGCGAGCCTATCATAGCTGATCATGACCATTTTAGCGGTAAATATCGAGGCCCTAGCCACAATTCTTGTAATTTAAACGCAAAATCCTGCGAGTTTATACCTATACTGTTTCATAATTTTTCCGGTTATGATTGTCATTTATTTATTACGGAACTATCGAATACTATTGGCCGCATAAATTTAATTCCCAAAACAAAAGAAAAATACATATCAGTTACTAAATTTATACCAATAGATGGTCAAAAACCAGCGCAAATGAAATTTATAGACTCATTTAATTTTTTGAATTCTGGTTTAGAAGAATTGGCTAAAACATTACACCCTAACGACTTTAAAAACCTCAAACAATTTTATACTAATCCTTTACACTTTGAATTACTTCGCAAAAAAGGAATTTATTGCTATGACTACATAGACTCGTGGGATCGATACAACGAAACTGAACTGCCAGATCGAGAGTATTTTTACAGTAAACTAACTGGTGAAAATATTGCAGACGATGACTACGAACATGCAAAGTCGGTGTGGAGTGAATTTAATATACAAAATTTGGGTGAATATACTGATTTATACCTTAAATGTGATGTGTTATTGTTGTGTGATATTTTTGAAAAATTCAGATGTATGAGTTTAACTTATTATAATTTAGACCCGTGTTATTATGTTTCAAGTCCGGCTTTGAGCTGGGACGCGATGTTGCTGTATACAAAAATTCAGTTGGATTTAATATCTGATGTTGAAATGTACCAAATGATAGAAAAGGGCATTCGAGGTGGTCTTGCTCAGTGCTCGTTACGACATGCTAAGGCAAATAATAAATATTTGTCAGATTACAATGCCAATGAAACAAGCTCATATTTAATATACTTAGATTGCGTCAATTTATACGGTTTTGCTATGTTACAAAATCTTCCAACAAATAGTTTCGAGTTTTTGAAAGATGAGGATATAGAAAATTTTAATGTTGAAAGTGTCAGTCGCGACAATCCTCAGGGATACATACTAGAAGTAGATCTTGAATACCCCTCCAAATTACATGATGATCATTCAGATTTACCATTTGCGCCAGAGAATTGTGTACCTCCAAGTAAAACAAGTCGTAAACTGATAGCAAATTTGCATAATAAATATAAATATGTCATACATTACGAGCATTTAAAAGAATGTTTGAATAATGGTTTAAAATTATTGAAAATTCATCGCATTTTAGCTTTCAACCAATCAAAATTTTTGGAGCCTTACATAACATTAAATACAGAATTAAGACAAAATGCTAAGTGCGACTTTGAAAAAAATTTTTTTAAAAAACAGGTGAATAGCATCTATGGAAAAACTATTCAAAACAAAAGAAATCAAGTAGACGTTAAGTTGGTTAATGTTTGGAAAGATGTTTCAAATAAAACGAACAAACTATGCGGTGCGGAAAAATACATTAGCGCTCCCAATTTCAAAAGTTTGTCAATTTTCTCGGAAAACCTTGTAGCCATTCAAATGCGACAATCTAGATTAATTTTAGATATGCCTATTTTTATCGGATTTACTGTACTAGAGCTAGCTAAAAAGCACTTGTACCAATTTCATTACTCTGTCATGAAAACAAGGTATCAACAAAATATTCGCCTGTGTTACACTGACACCGATAGTCTTTTGTATTTAGTCAATACTGCTAACTTTTATGATGATATGAAAGAAATGCTTCCATACTTTGACACAAGTAATTTTGAGGCTAATAATATTTACAAGATGCCGATAGCAAATATGAAAATTCCTGGTTATTTCAAAGATGAAATGGGTGGTGTAGTTATATCAGAGTTCGTCGGATTACGAGCTAAGTTATACTGTATTAACACTGAGACAGCGTCTATAAAAAAAGCAAAAGGGGTAAAAAAATGTGTGACGAAAAAACTCGAGATGAAGAAATATAAAAGATGCTTGTATAATGGCGAGGAATTGCGAGACAATATGTGTATTATTAAATCAAAAAACCATAAAATGTTTACTCAGAAATGGAATAAATTGGTGTTAAGCAAGAATGATGATAAAAGGCAATTAATAGAAGGCTCAGTTTCAACTTTACCTTGGGGTCACTATAGCAATATGGTATAATAAGATTAGTCGATAAGATTTATATGTTAACTATATTTTTACAGCACCTACTTAAATAATAAAAATGTGTAACACTAATTAATTATTTTGTTTTTCAATAAATTATATTATGAATTAGAACTTTTTTTTTGTTTGATCACCATTTCCCTTTGTCTTGCTATTGTAAATAGGGTAGGTCAATACCAGTAGTGGTCTTTGGAAGAGTTTACAACTTTATAATAAAAAGCCACAATTAATGTATACGAATAGGTATGTATTCACAAAATGAAAAAAATATTTCACATGGTTCTATTTTACAATTTGAAACTATCACAATCACTTATTTTTTTCACAATTTTTCTTATTAAGCTTTCTGCGCCGTCCAAAATTTCGTCATAATTGTCCTCAACCACATATTGTGCGCTTACACAAACATCATCACCAATATTTCTCCGCTTGACTCCAGGAACAAGTTCATAAATATTAATTTTAATCAAATGATGTGCCTTTTCTTTTCCTTTTTTAGATACATAAGATAAATTGTGTGAATTTTCGGCTTGCGACTTTTTAATTGTTTTCTTTTTCGGTTTATTCTTCAAAAAGCGGCATTTCGTCTCATCAGGCAGTTTGGTTTTCTGATGCTGGACTCTGCATAGATCTTCTATGTCTTGAGTATTATAAAATAAGTCATCAACGAGACGGCTATCAATATCGACGCTTTCGCTGTTTTCTTGGGAGTCAAAGTTTAGCAGGTGTGACATTTTCTGCAATGAGATAATTGGAATTTTAAATATAATAAAATATTCGGCCATATAACAATAGATACCTTTTGGACATAAAAATGCGGATGAACAATATATTTTAACAATACATTCGTAAATGAACTCACTTGAATTATGAGAAATTTCTGAATCACGAGTAATTTCTTCGACGACCACAGCAGAAATGGCAGCATCTTAGTATTAATTTTAAACACGAAATGTCATTTACCCATAAACGTGTCAGCTGACTTGGTGATATATAATACCTACGTCGCGGTCTTAATATATTACATCATCAAATAACATAATTAGGTACTAGGTATATAAGGACTTGTAATATTTTGATTCACCTCATACTTCATCATGAGGTTTGTTAAGCAAGCTGAAACATTAGAGGTGAATACTATAAATGTGGAAAAAAATGCACTAATAGTAAAGCATAGCGCTCTATTACCTAATACAATTCGCTGCATAATATGCGGCCCTTCTAACTGCGGTAAAACTAACGTTATGCTGAATTTATTGTTACATGAAAATGGATTAAAGTTTAAACACATTTATTTGTACTCAAAGACGGCTTTCCAACCAAAATATCTCTTCTTGAAACAAGTTATGCAAAATATACCAGGATCGAATTTTTATTTATTTAATGAAAGTAAAGAAGTCATTCATCCCAATGATGCTTTAACAAACTCCGTCATGATTTTTGATGATGTAGCGTGTGAAAATCAGATTAATATTAGAAATTATTTTGCTATGGGAAGACATAGGCAAATAGACTGTTTTTATTTATCCCAAACTTATTCCAAAGTACCAAAACAATTACTAAGAGACAATGCCAATCTTCTGATTATTTTTAAGCAAGATGATACCAATTTAAAACATATATACAATGAGCACATAAACACAGACATAGATTGGCAAAAATTTAAAGACCTTTGTTGTACTATATGGAAAAATCAATTTAACTTTTTATTACTAAATAAAGATTGCGCAATTGATAAAGGAAGATACAGACTAGGTTTTGATACATTTATTTATTTTTGAATTTAGTACATATACTAGTTTCATTTGGAAAAGTACTCACTTTAACTTCTGCGGCCGAATATAACACACAATAATTTGAAGTTACCAAAAAATGGAGGCCGATCTAAAGAAACAATTGATAACATCCGCAAATTGCATAAAAAAGAAAATTAGAATGATGCAGGATGAAGAAGATGCTGCTAACGTAAAATTAAAGAAAGTATTCAAGCCTATTACGGATTCTCTGGAGACATTGGGAAAAGCAAATGATGAAAAAAACCCCAGTTTATATATAACAAATTTAAAAAACGATTGCGAAACGCCTATGGACGATGACTTATCCGCAGGATATGAAAAATTCAAAGATCGCCTTGAAACTGATTCAAGCAAGCATTCAGAGTATTACGATGAAAAATTCAAAGACCACCTTGAAACTGATTCAAGCAAGCATTCAGAGTATTACGATTTTGACAATGATGTCAAAAATTCTAAAAATAATGTTAATGACACATTAATATCTCTTAAGAAAGAAGATGTGCTAGACATTTATGATAACATTAATGTTCCGTTTGGTATTCGTAGTGAAAATAAGAAACTCATGATGGGAAATTCTGCTGTCACTTTATCCTTAAAAAATAAAGATTCGAAAGAAAAACAATATATGCTTACAATCAATAACCGAAATTACGAAATGACTAGAGGTTTAAAAGAACTTTTAATTCGAAATAAGCCTGATCTTGAGATAGTAACCGAAAAAGACAAGATTATTTACAAAAACTTGCTTATTATTACCAGCGCCCACAGGCGAGATTTCCATCCCAACGGACAGTTGAAAGGAGACAAAGGATTAAAATACAGCCAGATCGTTAAACCTTTATTCACGGAGGCTAAGCAGGATTTTCCCGAAAAATTGCCTGATCTTAAAATTGGCGGTTCTTTGCCTAAATTAAAAAAATATAAGAAAGCAACGGACTATATTTATTGGGATGATCCAAATGAATTAATAGAGAGACTAAAATTATTAATCGCATCAAAAAGCGCTGGCAACAGCAATCATGACAATGAAATCCTGTCTATTATTGAAGAATTAAAAGAATCTGGTATTATAAAATAATAAAATTGTGCTAATAGAAAGTAGCAATTGGATTGCCTAGAGGGTTTGTGTGTAAATAAATACTTCAATGTTATCATCATTACATTCAGTAATCAAAAGAACGTCAAACATGAATGTGCGTGAAATTAAAAAACACTCTAATGAAATAAAAGAGAATAAAACTATAAATGAAGTTGAATTATCCGATAGCGTTAATATTCCAAAATATATTAATACGCAAATAAGAACTACCGTAAATAAGTTAGCGAATCTTTATAAAGTAATTGAGGCTTTATCAGCACGTATAAAAAAAATAGAAAAAAATATTGAACTTAAAGAACTAGAAGGAAAATTCAACAAGCACTATGAGCAAAGCCGGCGTAGTAAATGAAATTCATAAAAACGTAAGAGTGAACTTCCCACGAAGAACAGTTATATTAAGAGACATAGATGACCTTTGGCAGGCTGATTTGATTGATATGCAAGCATTATCAAATGTAAATTCAGGTTACAAATATATATTCGTAATTATAGATTGTTTCTCAAAATATGCTTGGGCATTTCCTTTAAAACAAAAGACGAAAGAGATTTTGTCAAAAACATTTAAAACATTTTTAGCAAAAGGCCGATTACCAAAAAATTTACAGACAGATATGGGTAAGGAGTTTTACAATACTGATTTTTTTAAAATTGTCGAAAAATATAATATCAACCACTATTCTACGTATTCTAACAAAAAAGCCTCTATTGTTGAACGCTTTATTAGAACACTAAAAAATAAACTATATAAAGAATTTAATTTAAAAGGAAATTATAAATGGATCAATGGAACACTCGACTGTAAAATGCATGAGTACAATCATGCGTTCCATAGAACTATAGGAGCGCCTCCAGCTACAATTAATCAAAATAATAAAGAAAAAGTATCGCTAAGATATACTAATGCGCAAATAAAACATGCGAAGAAAATATCGAAGCGCAAAAGCTTTCGAGTGGGGGATTTCGTGAGAATAAGCAAATATAAAGGTTGCTTCGAAAAAGGATATACGCCTAATTGGTCTACAGAAATATTTAAGATAATAAAGGTTCAAAATACTTGCCCAACAACTTACTTATTGGAAGACGCAAGGTCTAGACCAATTTTAGGAGCATTTTATGTACACGAAATTCAAAAGACTTTACACCCTGAGGTATACCTTGTTGAAAAAGTTTTGCGAAGAAAAAGAAACAAGGTATACGTAAAGTGGTTAGGGCTGCCTTCAAACGAAAACAGCTGGATAGAAAAGACAAATCGGTTATAGGAAAGGTGACAGTACCTATTTAAACATTTATTGTTTTTACAATGTACTCATTTGTTTGCGAAACGCCGTGCTATAAACATTACGCTCACAGTTTATTTAAATGAAAACAATCATGAATAAAGATAAGAATAATATTAGTAATTTAAATATGAAAAAAAAATATATATCACCAACTTCAAAGGTTAAAACTGGTTCTGGATTCAGAAAAACATTTAATAATATTGTTTCACACACAAAAAAGCGTATTAGAAAATTAAAGCCTAAGTGCAAAAAAGTTTTAGCGGAACTAGCGTATGCAGCTGCTCATGAAATGGCGTCTGACGATTTACCTATAAAATTGCCAAGAGTAATTCCGGTGCCTAAAAGCGGAGGATTTCTGCCTTTAATACCCATATTTGCTGGGTTGTCTGCCGCCGGTAGTTTAGCAGGAGGTATCGCCGGAATCACGAAAGCCGTCAATGACTATAAGTTAGCTAAAAAAAATTTGGAGGAATTCAAAAAACATAATACGAATATGGAAGCATTGTGTATTGGGAAAGGATTACATCTTAAGCCATACAAAAACGGGCTAGGAATTTATGTGACAAATAAAAAAAACTAATTACTCGGCTACCCAAAAGAGCGTTAACTAATATTGATATCACAAAACATTCTAAAAACATACCATTTTTTCGCGGTGTTTTTATGAGAGATGAATTACCAGAATTTCCATTACCTCTGGAATGCGGGGTTATCAATTTAGATTCCTCTACAAATTCTGGTACTCATTGGGTAGCCTATGGAAAAATAAATAATTATGTTGAATACTTTGATAGCTATGGCAATTTAAAACCACCACAAGAGTTTGTCAAATACATGGGAGAAAAAATTCACTACAACTATGATAATTTACAAGGAAACAATTTATATAACTGTGGTCACTTATGTTTAAAGTTCCTTGCCTCATTTTGGGAAAGAAGAAATTAATTGCATATGACGTCATACTTATCAACAATATATAGAATGGTGTGTTGCAGAATCGCACATTACATCACCAAACGCGTTGAAAATTGTTTCGTTGAAATCTACGAAATTTAAAATACCAGAAACTAAAAATGATTATCTTCAATAAAAACTCCGAACATAGTAAAACTCCTAATATTACATCCGCAACATTGAAAGATAGAAGACGTGTAAAAGCAACAAAGAAGATTACAAAAAATAATAAGATTTTTTTACGTTCACTTGGATTTAAAATATAAGATGTTACAAATCGCAGATTTACCACATCATGACAATTCCATCGAAAGCTATGAAATTCATAGCTATAACCCTTACAATAACAATTTTAAAGTAAACGATGAAATAAGAATACCTATACACCAGCAAGATGTTTATGTATTACCATCAGCTAGCTCCATTTACATCGAGGGATGCGCAAGTATATCTACCACAGACGCAGCAGGGAAAATAACAACGAAAAAAGTGAAATTTATAAACAATCCAATATTATTTTTGTTTCAAAATATCAGGTACGAACTGAATGGGGTTGCAATCGATAACATTAAAAATGCTGGAATCACAACAACAATGAAATCTTATATTTCAATGAATGAAGGAGAAAGTAAAAATGCTGCTTTATGGGGTTGGAATTTAGATGGAGCCAAAGCAAGTGATACCCATTTTACGGCTATAATACCCTTAAATAAAATATTAGGATTTGCTGAAGATTATAATAAAATACTCATCAATTGTAGACATGAGCTTATATTACAAAGAAGCAGTTCTGTTTCAAATACTGTGATAGCTGAGAAAAATGAAAATATTTGTATAGACATAACAAAAATTCAGTGGCGTGTGCCGCATATTAGAGTTTCTGATCGCGAACGACTTGTACTACTAAAACATTTAGAAAAAGACCGACCAGTACAGCTTGCCTTCAGAAATTGGGATTTATATGAATATCCATTATTGCCTAAAACAACAAAACATTCTTGGTCTATTAAAACTGCTTCTCAGTTAGAGAAACCGAGGTTTGTTATATTAGGATTACAAACGGATAGAAAATTCAATACGACAAGAAGTTCAGCTTCATTCGATCACTGTAACATAACAAATGTCAAATTGTTTTTAAATTCGCAATACTTTCCATATGACAATCTTAATTTAAAGTTTGATGAAGGAAAATATAGTATATTATATGAGATGTATGCTAATTTTCGGCAGTCGTATTACAACGCTTGTATTGAACCGCTGTTAGATTTGCATACATTCTCCAAAATTGCTCCAGTTTTTGTTATCGACTGTTCAAGACAAAACGATTCAATCAAAACTGGGCCAGTTGACGTGCGTTTAGAAATTGAGTCATCAGAAGACGTTCCAGAAAATACCGCTGCCTACTGTTTGATCCTCAACGACTGCCTCTTTGAATATAAACCACTCAGTAACATAGTTCGAAAACTATCATGAATGCCGCCATCGTGGATGTTCAAGGTTTTAAAAGTAAAGACAACAAATTTATACCTAAAGAAATAGCAATTTTGTGCGAAAATCGCATTCTTGTTTTGTTGATAAAACCGCCATATCCATTCTATAACTTAACAAGTATGGAACGTTCACATGTGGCGTGGATAGAAAGAAACATCGGAATTTTATGGAACGAAGGCTTTGTGCCTTATTTTAATTTTAAGTGTTTGATATTACAATACATGAAAAATAAAAAAATATATGCTAAAGGTGCTGAAAAGGTGAAGTGGTTGAAAGAAATACTAGAAAACGATAATATCCATAATTTGGAAGAGCAAAATTGTCCTAATTTACAAACCTTGTATAACAATTATGCAACATCGTTGGAAATTCAAAGCTGTATTTACCATAGCAAGATATGCGCCTTTAAAAATGTAACTTGCTTAAAAAAGTGGTGTATAACAAATGATATTTTTTAAATAAAGAATAGATACACTATTTCAACCGTCGTTTGATTTTTGTTACGTGTGAATGAAATGGAGAATGTTGTATGTACAAAGAGTCATCAGTGTCATCACCTACCAAGCTAGCGCTAAATGATTCGATATGTGGTTTCAAATATCTGTCAATGCTGATAAATCACGTAATTTGCTTAGGTGCTAAACACATCGGTTGGAAATTGCGAATGAAATACTTTACTGGATTAAATATAACAGCTCGGATAGTCAGAATAGATTACGATTATGTAGACTTGTTACCTATCTTTTAGTTTTCCTCCTTGATGGAACACTGCTTATTTAGTAGACCAGAAAGGTTGTCGCTGCAGGTAATTGTATGGGCTGAATCAACGAGATCGCGAAGCGATCGAGTTGATTCAGCCCATACAATTACTACCTACTCACATAGGCTAGCTATTATCCTGAAAAAATTGAGTGTTCCTGCCGGATGAGCGGGTAACACCGGGCGGCGCAGCTTGTTCTAAATATGATTAAATCAGGACATCAGCAGGATCTGAGTAAAAAAAAAATACTTACAGATATTACTAACTAGGTATACTTTGTAGTAATACATATGACGTATTATTTATTAAGACCTATCTTTAAAAAAAAAATAGATGGACTATTTGTGTAAAAATTGTAAAATAGGAGTCCATTTCTTCTGCAAGTCTCCGGTCACATCGTGTCACTGCGCATTTGCGGGATTTATTAAAATGGCGCGAATGAAGTCTTACAAGTCGCATCATATTCTGGGAAAAGTTGCCTGCTATAGAAATGTTCGCAAATTGGAATTGTTGAAGCGAGAATACGAATGTTTTGGCAGATTTAAATATATTTATTCATTTAATCTTTATTGCACAAAAGAAAGATGTAATCGTACAAAAGGCGGATTTAATGTCATAGGGCAAACTCTACCAGTCAACCATTGGGCTACGCAGATAAATTGTGGGCGGTGCAAATAACTTTAAACAATTTTTCAAAAGATATATACTTAGATAAATATATATTCGCTACTTAGCGATAAGACCGCCTCCGCCTGTTGTTTACCTGGGCCTGTTATTTTAATGTATCTCACGTTGTGTTATCTATTCCTTGATGTTTGAGGTGTGCAATAAAATAAATACCTTAGAGAAGTTACGACATTTTTGTGGAGTCTAGTCGACTCTACTATAATAATAATTGTAACCGTGACCTTCAGGAAAAGTACGTCTTTTTAGGGTTTACCAAAGGGTAAAAACGGGATCCAATTACTAAGACTACTTCACTGTCTGTCTGTCTATCTGTCATCAGGCTGTATCTTATGAACCGTGATAGCCGCTATAACAACAAATACTAAAAACCGAATAAAATTAATATTTAAGCGGGGCTCCCATAACAAACGTGATCGGTTGCGTTATCATTGCACCTCATTTCTATCCGGCGCTATATATACCAGGTGCAAACTTCACTTAACCCGGCCAGGTATATCCGATGACAGCGCAGCAGAGAAACACACTAAAAAAATATGCACTAACATTTTTACCGTCACTAAGATATCTAAAAAAAAATGTTAAATCAGAAACAAATAACAAAGCGAACCGAAGCGAAAAAAGCCACAAAAGCTTTGTTTTTGCTCATCAAAGCGTCAGTTCTAGACTTATTACCTTTTACCACAGTATACATTATTCTGTCAGTAATAATATAAAGGTAAACGCGTACATTAAAAGAAAGAAAGAAATACATTCATGACGTAGCCATAAAACATAATTGACAACGTTTCATTTTTTTTACATATCCTTTTTAATATACAGTCCAAAAGAGGGTTTTTTTTAAGTTACACGTATTTTTTATTTTCCTCGAAAGCCTCTATTTTGAAGCAAAAAGCCCAACTTTATAGTTGCTCATTCTAATAGATCGTAAGCGACAAAAATGACGTCAGTGCTGGGGTGTCGTGTTGCCAGTCAAAAAAAAGATAGCCATGACAACTTACGCTAGTCACAGACGTTCTTAAATTTATCTTAAAACTGCCATACACGCACATGACTTTTATAACAATCTACATTATGTCTAATCCTACTTAACCGTATTTTGTTGATTTATCGAATGTACATTTATATAAAACCAAATGTACCGTTATACCCTAGCTAACCTAACCTAACTAGAATAAATATAAAACTTTCTAGTAAAACAACCTAACCCTAACTTAGCTAATTTATTTTAACGGTATCCTAAACTAATTAATCAGTAATAAATAACCTACTTATCGAACAACAAGATTAGACTAACCTAAGACCTAACCTAACAAGACCTAAATGAAAACCTAAATACCTAAGTATCTTATTTTAAACCGCTTTGTTTGGATCGTTGATTTGGCCAAGTAATCGTCTAGTGATGTCGTAGGAACCTATGTTATGCACGTTAGTAACCCGAAGTCCTTTTCACATACATAATGGGAGTGGAGTTATTTGTCGTACCTAATATCCCTGAGTATAAAACTAACCTACTTTACTTATCCTATCCTATGCCTATCCTATCCTATTCCTATGAATAGCTGCCTAACTAGCCATAATAGCTATCTATTTAAAACGTATGGATCCTGACTAAGATTTATAATAAAATACATTTCTAATTAGAATCTAGTTAAGCTCTAATATTTACAAAATACTAAATTACCTATAAAGAAAGATTTTTTCTTTTGGGGTTAAAACGCGAGCACCTCCCCGCTCAACGCCATATGCCTCGTCTCCTGACTGGTCAGCATTCTGCCCCAAGTTCTTATGGAACTTATTTTTCTTTTTTTTTTTTATATATATACGAGCAGTGCCTATCCTTTTTTATATAATATTTGTCGTTTCCAACATAGAGTACCAACTAATATAAGCCGAATATAACTTATACATTCTTATATTAAGTGTCAACCCATTTGTTGGAAAACGTCGCATATTAATTTGTTTGTCTGCTGTATATAGAGAGGACTTTATTTTTTAGCAATAAGGGAAGTTTGTCTAATAACTATATTAAACCCATTCCAGTTCCAAGACTCCTTCAAACAACACAAATAAGACAAAATACTTGTCTTTGTATAGGATTGCAATGAATAATAATATCTCGACTTAGTATGGTACTCCGGATTCGCCTCGCTATACCAGATGTAACCAAGATCTTGCATTCGCCTCGATCAAATCTCGATAAATCATCCACTACAAATAAATCAGATTCACAATAGGATATTTCCTCATAATTGTGATAATTGGTGTCGTTCTACAGAACCAAGACAACCAGAACAAATAAAATACAGCTCACAAGAGATGAAGCTAATGCAAATATATATTTCATGTAAATTGTGAATAGCCATTTTTAGCATATCTCACAATGTGTGACTCTACCAGTGTTTCGGAAGTTTGGACTTTATGATGGAAAGAAACACCAAGTATCCATCAGTCGGGAAAAGTCATAGTAAATAACGTCATGTCAGTATGTAAGTTCAGTCATGTCCTACTTAAAAATAATCCCTACCAACTGTACTAAACTATTTATAATTCGAACAAAACAACTACTATATTAAATCTATGTATCTACACATTACCTAAGAACAAACAATATCAAAATAAATAATTTACCTTTACCTAAATAAATTCAAATTATCCATAAATTAACTATTACTATCCCACAATTGATCCCCAAAAATATGAATCCTATTTCTTGCTGCTAATCTACCAGGCTCGGTAGACCAATTAAGGGCTTGAAGATGTCTTCGCCACAACAAGAGTCCTAATCTAACCTATTACCCTATCTTACTACCCTAAGTTCCTATCAGCTAACTAACCCACTATTCTAAAACGATCAAGCAAACTAGAGACACTCGCCTCACATTTAAATTACTCGCGTAGTTTTCCGAATGGTGCAATGGAAAACTCTAAGCTAAGCTAAGTATCCTACGTCGGCTAGGGACCACCATTAGACTAACTCCTATTCCCTGGGTTTGGTATTCTCCGCCAAGGGGATTGGGACAGCGGAAAAATAACAATAAATATATAAATAAATAAATGGGACAAGGCATTGGTAGATTTAGAAGACTGAATACAGTTTTCCAAACCGTCCAAAGCCCAGGGACTAAAAAGACTATCTCGAACGTAAAATCAGTCTCTGTTAGACACTCCAATCTAACAGCCTAACAAAACTCTAAAACGCTTTCCAGAAACAAAAGGCTAATCGTTAACAACCGCAAGGTGACCTGCCTTTAGTTCTAGAAATTCAACCCGACTCTGGCTGCAACTTAGATCAGGAACTCTGCTAAACCCCCTTTATTGTAAACTAAACTTAATCCCATACTAATATTTGAAATATAGAGCACAAAAATACAACCCATCAAAATCAACAACACTAAACACTTATTCAAACTACATTGCAAGTTTACACTGAATACCGTAATATATATTTTCCAACATTAAATAAACCAACATTATTTAAAATGTGGAATATTAAAAGCAGGAAAACACATACTTATTCACTAATAAAATCCTCCTAATAAATGAGTTAAAACTGAACTAGAAATTTCACTGACACAATTACATTAATATATTATTCGCCAACAAAAGTCATACCAGTATTTAGGTATACTAGCATAACCTAGGTCAGAGATCAACATATTATTAGCAAATCACTATAATACCAAGCAGAGATCCGTCCTCTAAATTCGTATCAAAAGAATGACCCCTAATCGTCACAATGAAACCCTTTTTATGCACATTTCTGTGCCAGTCGGTCCAATCGCTACGATCGCTGCCATCGCTGCCATCGTGCCTCTCGATGCACTTGTGCCAGTTGTTGAGCCCAATCTATTCAATTCGCAATATGCCAATGCACGTGTGTTTTATTTATGACTCATTTAACGTGTTAAAAATAAAGTTCAAAATAATTCGATTATAATTTATCTATTTGTTAGTTTCTCAAACTAATGTTGGTATTTTAATAATTTATTGACCTCTTCAGCGAATGAAACCAAAACCATGCGAAAAACTATACTATGGGATACAAAATAAATCGGAATGCTTTTATATGCGAATATCATGATAAGAAATCTAATCAAAACAGATATACCTACGAGTATAGCTGGTTGGTTACACAAACCTTATTAGCATCAATTTGCGTAGAGTAATCAAAACTTTTGAGTGTGCGTATCTATTTTTTGAATTGAATAGATGTTTGAGTTTCGTTGTTGATGACTTGATGAGTGACAGATTACGACAGATTAATGATCTGAACAACTCGATACGAAATATTTATTTTTTTTGACCAGTACAAAATAATATAATTTGATAATAATAAATGTCTGTCGTGAAAACAAAATACTTATTGTTTTTTAAAAACTTGCAAATATAACTCATCTGCGTATCCTGCAAAGAATTTTTTTACAGTTCCTCGTGGAAATACACGAGAATGGTGTTGCAGGCGGATATTTTCATCTAGACGGCAAAATATTTTTATACCAACGAATATGGGGAAAATATTGATTGTGCACTTACTATGAAAACTATTTTAAAATAAACGAATAATAGACGTTTCGTTGTTTTTATTTTAAGCTGAAAAGAAAAATATAGGTAATAATATGTTCTATAACATTTATATCTTGACAGTATCTTCGATATATTTTTGTATAGATGCCCCGAGTTATCAAAAATCAAAAAATCAAAATCAAATAATTTATTTGTAAACATAGGTTTGTGGATGTTACATTGCACTTATATGTAGGTGTATCACTATGTTTCGCCATAAGGCATACAAAATATTTTGAGTCAAGATGGAGCATGCATTTTCACGAATATAAAATTAATCATGTAATTTAAAACTAAAATTAAATTAAACATTCAAACATTAAAATGTCGATACTGAAATTAAAATTGAAAATAGTCATAATGAAATTAAAAATACAATTGAAATAATCAGATTAAAATTAAAATATAATTGAAAATATAAATTCAAATTGTGTTAGTGTCCGCTAAATATTCGGATACTGAGTAGTATGCTTTTTGTACTAAAAATGTGTAGAGGCTGTTTTTAAATTCTATTATGTCTTGGATCATCAATATATGTTTGGGCAATTTATTATAAATTTTTGGTGCCATTCCAAAAATGCTTTTTGAAAGCAAAGCGGTTTTAAAAGGCCCTGAGTATATTTTGTCACGCCTTCGAGCACTGTTAAAGACAGAGAATTGACATAAATTGGATTTTACATAAATTGATATTTCATATATATAGATGCATGGCAGCGTTAGGATATTTAGTTTTATAAATTGAGGTCGACAGGATTCTGTTGGTGGAATACCACATATAGAACGTACGCACTTTTTCTGTCCTTTGAAGACAAATTCTCGGTCTGTAGAGTTGCCCCAAAATATGATACCGTATCTTAACGTCGAAGTTACATATGCATGATAGGCGGTTAGTACAGTAGGTTGATTAACAATTTTCCTAAGATTATATAATGCATATGAGAATTTGTTAAGCTTTTTACATATAATGTCGATCTGATCTTTCCATGTCAACTTATTATCTAGACTTAATCCTAAAAATTTTGTTACATCAGTTTCATCAATATTATTTTCTTTATATGTCACAGTAAGATATCCCAGGTATGCACATAAGAAAGCACAGCACAGATGATGTTTACAGCCGCCATCCGACAATGTACGTCTATAACGGTTTCTTCAGTTTCGTCAATTTCATATGTGATCTTGTACAACTTATTCTTGACGCGGTGCTCCGGAGTCATACGGCATTGAACGAAACAATAATTTGCTTCTCTGCGTACCTCCACATATCCGACTGCGTTATCGACGTAAGTGTTGCGTGAAGATTGTGAGGCTTTGGCAGCTCTTATGGCAGCTAAATTATACTTATCAGAACTTTTCGTGTACTCCATCATCATGAGGGTTTCAAGTTTGAGCTGTCAGCTTGTAAGAGTCCTTCAGAATTATTTATTTTCTAAGTCCGTGGACTAGCCGAGTCGTAAAAGGGACCAGAATCAAAGTCCGTGGAATAGCCGTGTCGAGAAAAGGATAAAAAAATAGGCAACTATAATATTATGGCTGTGCCACGAAAAGGTCATCAAATTACAAGTTATAATAAGTGTTTTAAAGAGCATATCGTTTAATTTCCTGAACGGTACATGTTATTATAACAAAACGGGACGAAACACATTTTATTATAGCAAAAAGGGTTCCTTCTAGACCATGAAGGTATCAGTTGTAACGTCGAAGTAATTAAATAAACACTGTTGGACGCGATTAAGTCCCGTTTTGCAGTCGCAGTGCTCTACAGGGTTTCATAGCGCAACCAATATAAGAAAGAACAATGTATAATATACCATTTTGTAAATGTACCTATGAAAGCAATAAATAAACTAATAACTGATTTGATTGCTAATAACGTCATTTCAGAAAAAAAATAGTGTAATTTAAAACTCCAAAAACGGACTATCATACTGTTAACTATTTGTTTACTATGCCCACTGAGCGCTCAACGAAGCGGCAGGAACAAAAGCTGAAAGCTGCTTTTTCTAACTCTGTTAAAACACGTAAAACGCCCACATTCAAGTTGTACACGGTTTTTGTTTGTACAGTGAAGTGCAAAAAATAAGTATCGTCTTCCTGTCATTTCGGCAACTTTACTACTTTTTTCTCAGTCAAAGGATGACTGAGAAAAACTTTTTTTTCTCGTGTAACAGTTTACTTAAAATAAACCAAAAAAAAAACATATTTCAATATGGCAATAATGTAAATACGTGATGGTATCTGAAAAAATAATCGTAAATTTATTAGAGAAAAAAAATCTAATAATCTCGTAAATTCAAAAGTTTTTTCGCTGCCATAAGAACGATAGGACACGTTTTTGAGAAGGACCACCCATTTTTTCCCATAATTAAAATAAAACCAATTGAAATTTGTTCTAGTTAATTAATTTATTCGGAATGATTTGGTTTAGGATAAATCAAACTTCAAAATTCCTGAGTGTCCTGATGTACCCGTGAAAAACGAATAGTTGTAAAAACCCTTGATTACGGTACGAGAAACAAGGTGACAAGGCAAATAGATTCTAGAAAAACTACAGGTGAAAAATTCACAAAGCTCACATTGAGTAATATTGGCTCGTGCATATTTGTTCGGAACTACAGGTCTCAGCTATCTCTGTTTGTGTTTCATTTTGCTTTTCGCATTCGCAGTAACATTGATCCAATTTCAACGGTTTATTGGTTGAAATATAAAACTTTTGAGTTCAGAACCATGGTTTAATATTCATTCATCTTTGTCTAGTGTTTGTCTCAATTATTCAAAGACTTGAGTATCAAACTTAATATATAAGCTAAGCTGTATTCGACCTACAACCCTGCCATACGAATAAATAATAATAAATTTGGTGTAGTGCAATAATTTAATGTCAACTATACTAGGTCGATGCAGAGTTAGCCACCGGCTAAGCTTGCACCATAGATTGGAGCGGTTTTTTTTTTTCGAAATTTTTTTTCGTCACGACGTAGTGAAATTTAATGTTTGCATTTTAAAACAAAAAAATCTAAAATCGGTTGAGAACTCGATGAGATCTGCGCATTGTTACAAAGTCCATTCGAGTCGATCCATGGGAGCTTTTTGTTTTTTTATCATAACTTTTTAATTAAGAACAATTTCAAAATTTTCTCTTCGTCACGACCTAGTGAAATTTAATTTGTGCATTTTAAAACAAAAATTTCCAAAATCGGTTGAGTACTCGCTGAGATCTGCGCATTGTTACAAAGTCCATTCGAGTCGATCCATGGGAGCTTTTTGTTTTTTTATCATAACTTTTTAATTAAGAACAATTTCAAAATTTTCTCTTCGTCACGACCTAGCAAAATTTAATTTGTGCATTTTAAAACAAAAATTTCCAAAATCGGTTGAGAACTCGCTGAGATCTGCGCATTGTTACAAAGTCCATTCGAGTCGATCCATGGGAGCTTCGCTCGCTTCGCTCGCTCCGCTCCAATAACAGGCAAACGAGGCGAAATTGAAGATATCGCAAAAATCCGTCGAATTAACGCACTATTGTTTATGTTTCCACATGTCTAGGATCAATTTGGTTGTATTGTATACATTTATTTACGTTAGTGGTTAACATTTATTACATTCATTGGTTTAAAAAATCGTATGACTAGTCATGAAGTAGGTACGCTTTTTTATAAAAAAAAACACAGCTTGTTTGTCTTTTAATTTGTTATAGATCTTCGGGAACATTCCGACACGCTTTTCGATAATGGTCCCGTTTTTGACGGTGCAACAAAATAACGTATTCTGTAGTCTTTGACTTGATAAGTAGGTATTTAAATTGGCCTGGATTCGACAATACGAACACACACATTAGTCTAATTACAATATTGCCACTTAGACTGCGGTAGATCGTTTTTTTTTTCTCTTTGTGGCAATATTGCCATGTATCTCTTAATTAGACATGTCCGTTATTTTCGATTTTGGTAGGATGCATCCAAAAATAAAACTCTGGTTTCGGCCGGAAATATTGTTTTTGTCCATTTCAGAACTATTACATGGAAGTAAAACAACACGCTCTTAATGAAACAAACAAACATAAAATAATGCCGTTCTTATTAAATCGTCCTCTGATACACGTAAAAATGCTGGATCTTTCCAATTTAAACGCTAGAAGTTTCCATCAGTATTCAATAAGGTTCGAGTCTCGTTCGAATAAAAGAAAGGCACAAAAGGCTACCTGCCGCCGTCAGATTGTCCGCCCATCAGCAACTCCTACTGGGACGTAAATTTCTTCAAACTTGAATATTCTATTGAAAATTTCGAACAGGAACGCTATGGAAGATTTACCAATATTGAGCAGAGGCCGATCTTTATTGAGTAACAAATCTCTTAGGGGTAATTTCGGGTACATTTCCTGTTCTTGCTGCATGGTCACATTTTTCAACCATTACACTTGAATATTTGTGAGCAGGTTGGATAATTATACAGTTTTTTTTTATCTATTCAGTTTTTCTCCCAAATGGCGGAGATATTATATATTATGGGACAATCTTTACACAAACCGACCTAGTCCCAAACTAAGCAAAGCTTGTGATATGGGTACTAGACGACGATATACTTAACATCCATGACCTCTAGGAACAAATACTCGAATTCATCACACAAATATGTAGCCTGGCCGCGATTCGAACCCAGGATAAAAATCTCTTACACCTGTCTCACTCGCTCATACACGTACCAGATAAGGACCTCTCAGTTTGCACCCAAACCCGAGTCGCAATCTGAAAGGTCACGGGTGCAATGATGATAAATAAAATTATGCATGTATTATACATATAAACTTTTCACTCTATCCTATCTATTAAAAAAAAACGCATCAAAACCAGTTGCGTAGTTTTAAAGCTCTAAGCATACATTAGGGACAGACAGACAGATAGACAGCAGGCAGCGGTTTTCTTTTATATATACTATATAGAAATTCATTTAAAAACCTTTGCCGTCTTTTAGGTCTAGGTACAGCTCACTGCTCCACTACTGGTATACCTAAGATAAGGACAACTGACATGACTAGGTACTTCTAATTCCTTTTACATTAATTCAGCAACTATTTCCATAGAAAGAGTCCTTGACCCGGTCCCGTCTGCGAAACGTGTACGAAATATTCTTGAATACAGCCTCCGATCGATAGAACAGCCTCAGGAGACACACAGTAGTGTGGAAGCCAAGATTTTAATCTTTTCTTTAATCCATATTAAAATCACACTAGATTCACATCAAACTAGATAATATGATGATAAGCTTTTATAAAATGTAATTTTTTAGTTCACAGTGCCTTGGTTTAAACTGTAATATTGTGTAATTTGAATAAATAAATAAAATAAAATAGAAAACGGGTTTACTCACATCGTAGAAGTCGACAATCGCTTGACATGTTTCGAATCGGTACGCGATTCATCATCAGGAGACCTTATCAGACATGTCTAGCGATATTCGACTTCTACTACGTGCGTAAACCCGTTTTGTATTTTATAATATCCGACATCCGTAATTCCATTTCAGTTAAATCCATTTTTCTAAATTTGTAATTATTATTATAATCTCATTAAGTAAAGGCCCAAACTAATATAATTCCAGCAAAGATTACAATTAGTTGAGCCTTCAATGAAAACTTCTACCTTAATTTAGTTCCTTGGCTCATTTTTTACATGATATTTTTCCATGTACCTACGGGACTTGGGACACACTCCAGCGCTTTTATTCGAAGCCTCTGTATAATCCGTCTCAAGACGTGAAAGAGATCTTTGTGAGTAGAACACGCCTCAAAAGAACCAAACTACCCGGTTTTGCATAGAAAGCGGGTATTTATGCTACTACTATAAAATAAAATAAATAAATATCAACGGACTATTTTATACAAATCGACCTAAAGTTGAATTTTTAATTACCCAAAGTGATTTGACAGATGTGTTCATTTATATTTTCGTTATTCAGAAATTATTTCTTAAACAATGAATGAGAAAACACGTAATTGCGTATATTAGTTTGAATTTTATTGATAAAAAGTGATATGTTGAAACCAAATTAAACTTAATCAAATTGCGCTCGTATAAAATTGCGCCAGTTTACTCCAGCTAATTAAAAATTCGATTTTATTTTTTATTTATTTATTTATTTATTTATACTTTATTGCAATAAACAAAACGGCGGACTTAACGATATATGGCATTCTCTACCAGTCAACCATAGGGCCAAACAGAGATACTAGAAAGTGGGTACAAACCGGAAATCTGATGGTACAGAGAGCACCTAGGGTACAAGTAAATACAAAATATATATTACTATTAAAACAAAAATACATACCTACATTTATTTACACACTATAAATATATACAAATAATGAAAACAAATATTTATTTAAGATCTACAACAAGGGTTGATGGATGGATGGATTATAGTCCCAAACTAAGCAAAGCTTGTACTATGGGTACTAGACGATGATATACATAATATATAAATACATATACAGATAACATCCATGACCCAGGCAAAAATATTCGAGTTAATTTCAGAAATAATTTGCCCTGGCCGGGGTTCGAACCCAGGACCGCCGGCTCAGTAGGCAGGTGCACTACAAACTGCACCAACCGCGTCGTCAAAATACTGAAAAATCTCTCTTTCACCTGTCTCGCTCGCTCTTACACGATCCAGATAAGGACCTCTCAGTTTGCACCCAAACCCGAGTCGCAATCTGAAAGGTCACGGACTGAATATCTGTCACATAAAACATAGTAACTCGTAATTTTATGTCACATAAAAGTAAGTTTGTGAGTGTGTTTATGGGTAAGGCCGCAAAAAGTTACCAATTTGGTCGTTTCAAATTTACCCAGCTGATTAAAAAAAATTGGTAACCCCTACTGTTTCAAAAATATTTTTATCATATGTAGATATAGAAATTCTCATGGTCGCAAGTAAGATAATTAATATAAACCCCTTTATAAAAATACTAAAAATACATTTCCATCCAAAACGTAGCGAAAGTTGGTTAAATTTTTCGACCACGAGTACTAAAAGCTCTGTTATTTTTATGATATTTCAACTTTCATGGGCATACTTTTGTTTTAAACTAAAATTTATGATATAAGGATAGTTCTACTGATTACGGAATAATGATAATATAATCATTTGAATTTTTTATCTAACATTATTTTAATGGATCAGCATTCCACACGTATACGTATACAATACTTTCGTGACGCTTTATGTAGCTTGTTTTTAAATATTTTTTGGCGAAAATATGTTTACGTGCACTGGCAACTCATATTCTAGTAGGGTAACACCGATGAGCAAGTCCAAATCCGTCAGTTTGTCAACAAACGCAATTCAAAGTAGACACAGTCATAGTTTCGTGAAAGTACCCCCAAAGTGTCGTGTGTGATTTTAATGGTAAGGAGTGATTGTTTTTAATCAGTTTTTTTTTATACAATAGCGTAACGGTTTTCAAGCAAGTGACACGTATTATTGTATTAAAAATGTCTTTATTTCACCATGAAAATCCCCTTTTTTTTTAAATACGTTACACTTTCGTTACGAATATGTTACATTTTTGCAAAATGTTACGTATTTTCTACGTAACATAACGAATAAATGTTGTAAAGGGAAGTGCACACAGAATATACTAACTTAAATGAGTTTTATTAGATTTTTAATGACACGAAAATATAAAAAGTCGAACAAAACTCCTGTACAATAATAAAATAAATAAAAACAACATCTTAATAAAAAAACTGTTTTAAGAAGAAGAAAATAATTTATTTTCGACCTCAAGGCACAGTAGAATCATTGATTCTAAAGCTGTTTTATTGTTATACGGTCGTCTTGTTACTAGTATTGGGTACCTGCAGTGAACAAATAGTAATTACTGCCACTTGGTACAAAATGAGAGGCTTTAAAACACTAGAGCGGTTTGGGTTTCATTAGTTCCATCACACGCGTGTTTGATTATATTGGTTTTAATGTGCCATGAACATTTTGCTTACAGGCAATATAAAGCTAATAATTTAATAACTTGTTTTTTTTTGTTAGCTACGTTATTTAATGGGAATATTTTCCAGTATGATCTAAGCTTTATAACGACTTATGTTACGTTTTATGATAACATAACGTAAATCTTTTCATGTTACTTCTATGTCACATTGGTAAATTCCCGCGGCCTTACCCTTATGTGTATGTTTGTTACTTCTTCGCGCTCAAACGGCTTGACCAATTTTGATAAATTTTGATATGAAGATAGCTGACACCCTGGATTGGAATGTAGTGTTCCTGTACGATGAGCGGCTAACACCGCGTGTCACAACTAGTCAAATGGTACTAAAAAAACTACAGAATATTTTTATTTATTTATTTATTTAAACTTTATTGCACAGATCAAACTAGTACAATTGGCGGACTTAATGCCACAAGGCATTCTCATTTATTATCATTTATTAAGGTGTAAATCTCTCTAAGCCAGCCAAGTAAGCCATTCGCTTGTTATACCTGTCTTGCTCGCTCTGACACGATCCGGATAAGGACCTCTCAGTTTGCGCCCAAACCCCGGTCGCAATGAGAGCCGACGATCTATCACATAAAACATAGTTACTACTACATGACATAGTTACTAGTAAACTTATGTCACTTCTCTCTCGCGAAGTTTTAAGACATTTTTCAAAATAGCGAACCAAAATTACTAATTTCAACCATTACGAAGTGGCAGACATTTGTTTTTTTTTTTTACTCTTAACCCCTGCCAATACCTCCGCCATTTAAAAGATTACGAAAAAATTACTCTACTAAAAAATCTACAAACCTACTCACAAAATTTCATGAGAATCGGTTGAGAAATGTGGCCTGTCGGCAAGGACAGCATTCTAATTCGAACATCCAATCATCCAGATATACGAAATAAATATTGGCAAAGTAAAATAGAGACGCCTCGCTCGCTTCGTTCGCTCGTGTTTTTTTAGTGACAATGAACCCTGTTATAGTGAGTCCTATTATTTCATTAATACGATGGCTGCACAAACTGTAAAAAAGTCGCAGCAAATAACTTCCGCACAGATGCATGCAATAACATCGTATGGTTAATTATGACTCGCCGAAAAAATCCATTAAATTCACGAAAATCTGGCAATATTTACTTATTTTGAGGAAAATCTGTAATATCCAGCCTACTTGTTTTATTGAGTTAACTTGAGTATACACATTTAGAATAACTATATTATAATTATATACTCACTGTTCCGGCATCGAAGTCAAAATTTTATTTTCATTATTTTACTGTACAAGTAATTTACCATGGAACCCCGCTTCCGCTGGATCTTAGACAAGCTTAATCTTTAGCTATATTTATATGAAACTAAAAGACCATTATTGGTCTCTACCAAATAATTCTTTTATAATTCTGTGCTGTAGTTTTTCCTCATTAAGTCTTGCGTCAGCTTTGATATTATTTCCATTCTTCCTTTTTGTATGTGTATATAATGTATATACTTATTTTTGTATGTGTATGACCTTCTTTCTGTAATATTTGTATGACATTTATTTGTTACTTCTCATATTATTTAAATGTTTATCTCACCACCTACTATTTTCTGTTTTATTTTGATTTCTCCGCTACCGATCGTCTGGAATAGATCGCTCTTTAGCGATATGACCGCCTATTGTCTACCATTGTTTAATTTATGATTTCTCATTTAATATTTTTTTTGTTGGTGTGCAATAAAATAGGTTGGTTTTCCGCAACTCGACTCGACTGCGATAACCTATACCTATACCTACCTGTGCAATAAAGTATTGTGGTATTGTATATTGTGAAACCGTATTAGCGATTCTTATTACATAAACGTGAAATTATAACAGCAAACACCTCGTTGAATTTGAATCCAACAACTTTATCAACTTCGAGAAAAAAATCGGATCCACAAAGGCCGTAAAACTGATCCGCGGAACAAAAGGTTGCGAAAGACACTCAAAAGGTTTTCGGGACTTCAGTCGGATTAGCCCCTCGGCAATATCGCGGGGGGATGATCGGGAGGATTATATCCGGCTCCGAACTGAAATGTTAATTCATTAATATTCAGATAAGTCCGAATATCTTTCAGTCTCATTAATGGCGACGTATTTGATGTGGTTTGTTATTTTTATGACCTCATGTGTGTTTTTCGCAAAGACAGAGATCAGAACTTCGTTCAATAATATGGCAATTCTAAACTGATTGAGTTTCTTTCGGTTTTCATCTCAACAGCGGTCTCCGCTTGTGAAACGTTATAGGTCACAAATCACAAATTTATAGGTCAGACGTAATTTTTTTTGACGTTGGACGATTGTCTTTTTGACCATAGCGGTCACAGACACTTTTGCAAAAAGTTAAAATTGAATATGGAAGAAAGAGTGGTTTTGAATTTTAATCTAGAAAGTATTCGTGAATATGATCAATTCCTGAATATATGATATGGCCCGTTTACCTTCAATAAAATAAGATAAAAATGTAATGTAATAATCAACTTTATTCTAAACGGCTACGTTCACACGTTCGTTACACTTGTATAAGTTTGTGCCCGGCAATGTTTCCCAAATAGAAACCGCGGTTGAGATGTAAATAGGGCCAAAACACAAAAATTACAAGACACGATATTGCATCGTCGTACGACGCGACGTCGTGTCGTGGAAATGCATAAATCCAAAATGAACTTTATTTTCATGTGACAAGATACAAAACTAAAATTCACAATTCACGACATCGCGTCGTACCACGATGCGATGTCGTATCTTGTAATTGTGTTTTGGCTCTAAGCGGAAAGAAACTCAATCAGTTTAGAATATCCATATTTTGAACGAAGTTCTGATCATCAGTATTTGCAAAGGACACACAAAAAGTCTTCGGGAATTCAGATGGATTAGAGCATCCATAGGAATGAAGTCCCTATCTCAAATGGAGTAAATACGTATAATACTCATACATGTATCTCTCCTGACCCTTTTTATACGCGAAATAAATCTTCCCGACTCATGTGTACCCACGCACCGGATAATTTGCATGTGTGTTTGTTTTCCCTGTTGGCCTCGTTTGAGCCAGGTTATCTAATTTCCTGGCTTACCTAAATTGTGTTACTTATTTGTGTTAGGATTGTGAAGTACTACAGTTATAACCTGAATTCATAATAAATAATAAATATCGGACAACCTCACACAAATCAATCTAGTCCCACAGTAAGCTCTAGTAGGCTTGTGTTATGGACACTAAATGGACAACGATTAACATACCAAAAAAAAAAACCTATTCTATTCTATTTTTTTAAAAATGGCAACCGGTCACAGTTAAGCGACCATTACTGCCAATGTCTCGTTGCCAATCGCACTAGGCGACTAGATAGAGGATTGATACCACGTTGTACGGTGAGTTGAAAAAATCGTGCTTTTTGTAAAGTGATAGCGATTTACAAAAAACCACGCGGACTATCGGGCCTTGACCCAGGAAGGGCTATGAACGCTCAAGTTGAATTCTTCATTAGCTATTCACTCATACGTTAGATCACTGCACAATACGCTATCAATACTACACATTGAACAACAAAAATGAATAAATAATGAACAACTAAACTTAAACGCATGCGGCCATCTTGGGACACGAACCGGAAGCCCCGAAAGAAATCGTTGCGCACACGCTGACGTTTTGACAAGTAATGTCAAAACGTTTGACATTTGACAATCAACTTTAATGGGTGTTGCTATATTAAATATTGTGTAAGACATAGACACTTTTAAAACTTTCCACATCCACGACGGCTTTCGTTCAGGAACATCTAAAGTTTTATTTTTATTTGGAGCAATTTTACCACCTAAGCAGCAAAGTAGGAGCACATATTTGCCCTTGCCGGGATTCGAACCCAGGACCGTCGGCTCAGTAGGGTTGCTTAACAACTGCGCCAACCGCGTCGTCAAAATTCATAATTTGACACACCCCCGACATAAGTAGCTGGTTATCATGAGACCCTCATTCAATAGAAGATAGCTAAGATAGAAAATGCTACTAAAACTGAACGTAAATGGGCCAATTTTTTTTTTGTTGTCGATTTCTTTTTTTTTGGTATATCTTTGAGTTGGTGAAGTTGCTTCTCCTGGCCCTGGTAAGCTCAATTTCACGATATGTCCTACAATTTTTTCTCCATCGAGTAACACAAATTGTATTACAGAAATTTTTATTTTATTGTCAATTTATTTATTTTTCATTTCGCGCTCCTCATTTTGTACTAATTTTTAGTACAAAATACGAAAAGTTAAAAAATTCCATACATTTTTTTTAACTCAATGAAAAATTTTGAAGGGCATAGCGTGAAATTGTTCAAAATAAGCAACTTCAGCAACTCACCAAATTTGATTAAAATCTGAGATAAAACAGAAATCGACCACAAAATAAAAATTCACACAAATAGGTACATTTTGAATTATTAGTTTCAATATTGGCTGATAATAATATAATATAGTTACCTACAATTTATCTTCCCTATTGTGTTTTGTATTGGATTTAGTTATATACACTGAGACTTGGGTTCTTAATAACGTGTTCTTTCTTTTACTCATCAAGAACTTCGTCATTAATTCTTTATTCTGTCCAGATTTTTTTCTCAATTTGCAAATTACCATAAAAACAATTGAAGAATAAAACGTTGTTAGTATTTAAATATTGAACGAACTTCAAGGCACGATTCTCTTCTAGATAGATACAGCGAAATGATTTTCAAGTGAACCGAAAGCACTAGCTTTTTACAACTCCAGTGCCTGCCTGAAAGACCTAAGATTCAATAAAATATTCAACTTCATTGCCACTTTACAAAGGTTTTACAGTTATTTCATAATATTGCATTTGAATCGTTCAACTGTGGATTTCAAAGGAACTGAAAAGAGTTTTAAAAGTAGGTACTTTATTGAATACTGCAAGACCATTTTAAAGAGCAGTTTTTAAAAGTACCTAGGTACTTTATTGAATACTGCAAGACATTCATCGTTTTTAGGGTTGGGGTGTAGCAAAAGGTGGCGCATAATTATGAAACATAAGTTTTATTATTATCTCGAATAGAATATCCTAAAATAAATGTTATTTAGCAGAAATTTTATAAAATGCACCCCTTCAAATTAGTCAGTATTTAATGAAAATAAATAATGAAATAATGAACTTTATTCTGCAAGTAGGCCACAAGGGCACTTTTACATGTCTGAGTCTACCGGCATTTCACAAGAGTTGAGAAGAAACGCCGAAAGAAACTCAGCAGTCAGTAATTTTTTCATAAAGGATAAGTACTTAACTATTACAGTAATATGAACTTAACTATACGCAGTTCTCGAAGAAAACATATTGACAGCTACAATGTCTCAAATAGACCCACGTTAAACATAATAATGTCCCTCTTTTTGCATAAGACGATTTAAGGAAATTTAATGAAATTTAATAGAATTTTTATAATGTATATTGACTTGTAAAATGTTGACATTTTATTAATAAATGAGTATGAGTATGAGTATGAGTATAAGGTTTTAGGTTCTTAGGCACTGGTCCCACCAAGGGTGAGGAAGCGATTAACTGTCGACAATTTTCTCGCTCAAGAAACGAACATAAGATATAGTCCCGTGTCATATATAATTATAAACCAAGCCCTTTGGAAGACCCTCTCGTAATCGACGGACAACAAGTCATGAGATGCGATGAGTATAAATATCTAGGTACCATGTTGCACACCACAGGAGATTTGGAAGCAAACATTCAGCATCGTATTGCGGCCGCCTGGCTGAAGTGGCGGGAGCTGACTGGCGTAACCTGCGACCGTAGAATGCCTGTTAAATTGAAAGGCCTCGTATATAAGAGCATGATCAGACCTGTTCTAACGTATGGCAGTGAAACATGGTCAGTTACCCAGCGCCAAGTTAATACCGTCCAAATTGCCGAAATGAAGATGCTTCGGTGGATGTGCGGAGTGACGAGACTCGACAAGATACGCAACGAGTACGTTCGCGGTAGTCTCGGAGTACGCGACATCGCCGACAAGCTGCAAGAGAGTAGGCTGCGATGGTTTGGACACGTGAAGAGAAGACCTCCAGAGTACATCGGAAACACAGTGGCCGATCTAAACATGCAGGGGGTCCGAAGGGGGGGGGGAAGACCGAAGACCAGGTGGTTAGATGTGGTCCGAAAAGACCTTAGTTCCTGCGGAGTTACTGAGTCAGACACGTCAAATAGAGCGAAGTGGAAAGAGAAAACGAAGAAGGCAGACCCCACCATCAGATGGGAATAATAATTGCCAAGGAGAGAGAGAGAGAGAGAGTCATATATAATTATTATTAATAGTTGATCGCTGGCTGTTCATAATGCCCAGCGATAAAAAACAGAACTCACGCTGAGAGACCAAATAGTGGTCATTTTACTATAGTTTTCGTCCATAGTTACTTAAAACAGACATAGTTACTTACTTCTAATACCGTCGAATACGTGCGTTTCGCGTGCTGGACTGCATGCTAGGCCGGCCCGCTCGATCGAGTGGTGCGAATAATCGCCCGTAGGCCCCCTAGTACTCGAAGACTCGCTTATATAGCCGAGCGACAAAACTTTCGGACCTACATACTCGCTTCTCGCTGCTCGCCAACTCTTCTAGTTTACAGTTCTTATCGGTTCTCGCTCGTCGTCGGTGGGACCAGTGCCTTAACAGAGTCGCCAGAGGCACCTCATAAATCGCCTTTATAGTTGCTTTTAGTTATTACTCTTAATTGCCTGCGAGGCCTAACTGGCGTCTGGTCTAGTCTGATAGTAGGAACGACGACAACAACGCTTCCTAGTGGTATGTTTATTACAAACCCGTGATATAACAGAAATATGGCCGTTCAAAAATTATACAATACAATACAATACAATACAAGTACTCTTTATTGAATATTAAATACAATGCAAAAAATTACAATGATGATTTAGACATTTTTCCCCAATGATCAAAATAAATTCTTAACATAATTATTAGTGTTACTAATTAGAACAGGGCTATTGCGATTTATTATTATAAAGGGTATAGCAGGATAGCCTAAGAAAAAGTGCCCCCAGCGTTTTTGGGTCGAAACTATAATCAAACGATGCCTTTTAAGTAGGCAATACCCTGCACAAAGTTTCATCCCTGTGTTACCCCCTGGGGGTGAAAAACACCCGATTAACCCCAAAACTGTTTTATTTATTTTTTCCTAAACTATGAAAGTGACGAATTTCAAATTTTGTACAAATATTAATGACACTAAAAGCTATATTAAAAAAAAATATGACCCTCCTAACCATCTAAATTCTTGTAAAAAAAAGAAAAAAATAATAATAATCACCCTGTATAACAAGTTCGGCTCTTGGTACACACACCATTTTTTTTCCAAATATGAATGTTTTTATATTCTACATCATACAAAAGTTTCATTGACCTAGCCCAGAAGGAACATTACTAAATTAATATGAATTGGCTCTTTGGTGCCTACTATTCATTTAACTCCTACTAAGAGCCTTGCATTATTTTTTCTTAATAAACAGTGGCCTGCGATCGGACCGCTGTTTGAATCCGATTAAAAAATTTGAAAATCGAACGCGGGCAGTAACGCGGCCGCGGGCAGTGTTTTTTAGGGTTCCGTAGTCAACTAGGAACCCTTATAGTTTCGCCATGTCCGTGGTCTGTCTGTCTGTCCGCGGCTTAGCTCCGTTATCATTACATTAAAGTGCTAGAAAGCTCTAATTTGGTATGAGTATGTGTATGTAAAACGCCGACAAAACGGTAAAAATAAAATAAAAAGAAAAACTTTTTTTCGGGTACCGCTTTTACCCCTAAAGTGGGGGTGATTTTTTTTTCGTTTCAACTAGTGTGTGGGATTTTGTTGAATAGGTATTTTAAAAATAATAGGGGTCTTTAAACATCATTTTTTGATAAAGTCAGAAGTTTCGTAAATATTCGCTATAGAAATCCAAAACATAGCGTCCGCCCTCTAACTTTTCAACCACGTTTCAAAAATTATGGAAAAATTCGTAAAAATTTGACCTCATAAGCACTTCCAATGAAAACTATACTTATTGAATAAAATCGGTCGAGCCGTTTTTGAGTAATCGCAGAATATCATAATTTTCTTTAAAATGACGTAAGTGCCGCGCGGTGTCCTTATACTTCGAACGTTACACATGTTAGTTAAGTGCCATACTGTATTAAAACATTCTCTCAATCTGGCGCGTATAACCGATAACTTCAAGAAGGTAATAAGTAATTACAGTTACTTTGGCGTCTACGACCTTTTTATAGAGCTTGAAATCTTTCTCGTAATTTAAACCTCGGGCTTAAAACCGCTATTTGAAGCCCGTCTATTGTGAAAGATGGGCAACTACGGAACCCTACACTGAGCCGGCCCCGACATGGTCTTGGCCGGTTTTGTTTTTAATTATATGGTTGCAGGACCGAGACGTTGCGTATTAATAGTACAAGAAAAATAGATTGAAATGTATGGAAAATTTGGCAAAAATAAAGGACAACTTTTATCTATCAGGATATGTAGGTTATAGAGCCAAGTTTAATTTTATCTACTCTCCCCCCCTCTCAGGGGTGAGCGTCACCCCCCCCGCGCCCTCGAATGTGTCCCGGAGCGCGGTATTTTCCACTTTAAAAGAAAACCGTGTACGATACATACAAAATGCATACGAACGAAATAATCCTGAATAAATTTACTATAAACCTTTCATACATACAAAAGCGATATCACTTATAGAATCAGCGCAATCTGTTATCAAATACTAACGTTTTTAATTATTGATCTTTTTTTTTCTGCTAAAAGGTTAGTTATCTCAAAAACTTCACACTTCTCGGCCAAAATATGTATGACAAAAGTAAAGAATAGAAAATGTTCTTTCTAAAAATTTATAATTTATTTCTGTTACTCTTTCATTTACTGTTGCAATGCTATTTTTTTAATTTAAGTCATTTGTCCATTATGTGAAATATAAATATTCGTACTAGTTAAACGGTGTTACTTTCAATACCATAGACTTCTTATATATTTTTCTGTAATCTATAACTATATTCGGTATTTTTTTTCCTTTTTAGAATCACTATTTCAGGAAATAAGGGGTGTGTGGGGAAATCGTCAAGTTTTGCTCATTTTTGTAAATAACTTCAAAACTGTTTAATTTAGAATTATGAAATATATATATTTGAGATGTTCATAATGTACCCTTTCATTTGATATGTCACACGATATACTTTGCCATTTTTTTTCTAATTTACCCCCCAAATCTGGCCTCCATGTTTCAAATTACTTGATTTACTTTACGTTACGTTACACGTCCCTGTTTGGGTCATCAATTTACATACGTGTACCAAATTTCAACTCAATCGGTTTAGTAGTTTCGGAGAAAATTCGCTATGATTATAGTAGGATCACTCGTGTGTCTGTGTCAGTCCGTCCGTCTGTCATAGCCAGCCTTTTTCTTAGGCTATCCTGCTATACCCTTTGAAACCTACAGTTTGATTTTTTCATTGATAATTTTTGTCTCAAAATACTGCTCGCAATTGTCAAATTATACCGATTCGAAACATGTCGAGTGATAGATAGATAAAATATATAGAATACTCTTTATTTGCACACCTCAAGAAGAAAGAAATACAAATACAGATAAAATACGAGTAATCTATCGCATCCAGAAAACACAAAATATACGTAGTCCTCCAACTGTAAAAAAAATATGTAATTTTATGCATAAAATATACTTACTGTTTTGGAAAACAGCTGACATTCATAAGTGCATTGTAATTATGCCTAAATTAAAGAAAAAACCACTTTGATTTTGACTTAGATAACACTTATCATTACAATAGAGGTAAATAATAGGCGATCTTATCGCTAAAAAGCGATCTCTTCCAGACAACCTTTGGTTAGCGGATTAATATAAATGAAATGAGTAGGCGATGCAAAAAGTAATCAAGAAAACTACTGAAAAATTATTAAAATCTACTAAAACCTATATTAATACGTAAACATACATGAAAATATACATAAATAAACATATAACTAAATATATACTCGATATTAGTGATATTCGAATTCTGCGACATTTCGTATGTATTTCGAATTGAATTATGCCCAATTAAGCATCACTTTAACTAAGTACCATAAGCAGATAATATAACTAATTCACGGCATTGAATACCAAATTCGTGTATGCTCATTATTATTAAATTCCTAAGGGGGTAACGCTTCCGTGTTGGTTTAGTGCGACAAAATTGCAAATCACATACATGGGAAGGCACTTTAAGGCCTTTGTCGAATTAAGGTGGGCGGTGTACACGCTAGGATAGGGGAGGGCTTAAGGGAAAAGCGAATGAGTAGTTAAATGTTGCTTTAGTGAATCATCAGAAGTGATCGTACTTTTTCTAGCATTTTTGGTGCAGTGCAACCCTAGTTGTCAGTAGTGCCCAATATTAAATTATTGTTTGAACAAATCATCAAATAAAATCAAAAATTAATATAAAATAGCGTATTTAACAAATCGGAAGTACAGAAAATATTCTTAGAATATGTAAAAGCCCAACCCAATATGCATAATGAAATAAAAGGTTAATTTAAGGCGATATTGTCCGGCCGTGGTCGCGCGGAACAAATTGACGCTCTTCAAGCGCTGACGCGCGACGATTTGTAGCAGGTTTTTAGTTCTAGTGATTAAATAAATAAATGCATCGAGATAATCCTAGCGAATTTACCTAGATAATGTTAGTATCCATACATTTAAGTAAAAAACAGGTAAAAAAACTTCGTATTTTAGCCTTGCCACTGAAAAAATATTACAAATAGAGGCAACTTTGGGATTATTTTCTATCGAGCGAAATGTATCCAATCATGTTGGTGAAAACGATTTTATAATCGCAAGATCCTTAAGTATGATATACCGGGTGGAAAGGCACGAGGGTCCTTTGCGGAAATGTTGCATCGGTTAAGTGATACACAGTCGATTTATAATGTTTAGAAACTTAAACGAAGTAAAAAAAAAAGTGCAAAATTCGCTAATTTTTAACTGTGGTGAAAACCCTATATTGCATCTTCACATCACGGCAAGATGGCTAGATTGAGAAATCACCGTCGGGAAAACTCGGGATATTACGTTTATTTCCGTGAGTTGTTGTCATCGTACTGATGGAAGAGTGACACATAAATGTCAAATTAACCAAATAAAATGCGAAAATACGAATATCAGTTACTTTATTACAATTTTTACATACGGTGTTCAAATTTTCCATCTTGTCTCATAATACACGCTGCAGCACGCTGCTTCTGTTTTGAGTTGGAGGCAGAAACACTGGTCCTATAATTGTTTCCCCGTAAATCGTTAACTGACCAACGACACTGCTGTAGGCGACACGATTGTCTTCGGCAAATGCACATGTTCGTTCCTTCTATTCCACATACCGTTGCGAGTAAACAAGCTTTCATCGTTTCAAATAACATGCCTGATAAAATCACGTTCTTCCACTGTTTTTGGCAGTAGCCACCGGCAGTAAGGTTCACATAGGGCAGTCCCTAGGAAATAAAGCTTGAACCCTCTGAACAGGTCCCCCACGTTGATCGTTCTAAGTTGTTCGTGGTACAACGGGCTGATTGTTGGCGACACGATCAAAAGCACGTAAAATTGTTCAACGACCTGTTGGGTGTGGTGGTGGATATGTTTCACTGTATCGTCGTAAAGCTTCAGCCGCATTATAATTGTAACTCGCGCATAACATGAGCAAATAATAAATATCCACGTGCTTTTAACAAAGGTATTTTCATTTAAAGGTAAAGCAAATTGAAATTAACTTAAATGTCAATTTCATTTCAAACATCATATTTATGATCGATGTTAAATCATGCAAAGAGGTTCGATAGTTGTAAAAAATGCGTTAATTTAATTCTATCTCGCGTCGGCGTATGAAAAGTCGTGTTACTTTAGTGTAATATCCAAACGACGATATTTGATGATAACCGAAATAAAATTAATAACAAGGACGGCCTATTGTATGAATTGCTGATCAAACAGGGAACAATTTCAATTTACTCGAAAATAATTTTATAAAGCGAGTTAACGAACTAAAACCTTTTTAGTATCAGTTTAGGTAGGTAAACAGAGACGTTTTATTTATGCTGAAAGAGGTTACTATCATCTTTAATTGTTTATGATGATTGAGTACATTCGAGTGGTTGTCAGTGTCAAGTCGTGTCTTGTGAGTTGTTTGTTGTGGTTAGAATTATTAACTAAGAAATTACATTCCACCAGAAAATTTAATAAGTAGAATAACAGAGACAATCACCTCTGCAAATCCTGCAACGATTTTTTTAGCGTTTCACGCAGAGCTAAGAATGTAAAAAGCAACATATTAACGTAATATCCTGACGTCTAAAGATTGTTTACAAGTAAGTTCATTGACCCAGCCACCTGATTAGGGTTGGCAAAAAGTAGTTTTTGGTATGAATGTTTAAAAGGCTATAACTTGAAAACGGTAACATATATTTCCATAGTTTCTATGGAGGAAATATAGTGCTAAGGTTGAACTATCTGCCAGTTCCGCAAAGGATCCTCGTCACGTTCCACCCTGTATATGTTTTTCATAATCTTCGAACACTGCTTGCATGTTTACGACTCATTCCAAAATGAGTGAGTTCGGCGTCTACTGGGAAAAGAGCGCCTTAATATACGAGTAAATGTCTAGCGCGGTCCATGTTAGTGAACGCACAGAACAGGGCCCTAATTCCATATACAATCAACCAATTTGATTCCTAGGCCATTTCGTACCTGGTCACAGTGAACGCCAATATGAAAGCTGCTTGAGATCTAATATCATTGTCATTGTGACAAGGTTCTATAGTGGCATAGAAATCAAATTGGTTAACTGTATATCTCTCTAACATCTGGGAAAGATTTCCAACCTGACGATATAACTAGTATATCGCGATTTCGATGGTGATATATTTGAGATATCCCTTATTTGGCTATAGGTACCTCAAAGAACACTCTAGCCTTATTTGAGATAACCCTTATTTGGCGATATCTCAAGGAACACTCGAATGAGCGCCTTAGTTTTTCTATAAAGTCGCTACTTCTTGCTATTGGCGGCACACTCGTAGTTTCCATGCCCCGCCCACACTGTTATGGCAACAATGAAATGTAGATTAAACAGAAAATAGTGTGATATCGGGGCACCGACGCAGCATAATTTATCAAATTGGACTGTTTATGAATTGGAACTCTATTATTTGGAAGCTGACCTAAATAAGTTTATTTTGTACTTTTACCGAACGGCGTTTAATAAAATTGACACAAGTTGTAGATTTATGATGAAGTATTTAAGAGGCCTTATTCCTTTTAAAATGCTGATTGTTTTAGACATTTTCTCTATGATCAAACAAGTTTCTTAACATATATTATTGACGTTACTACCTAGAACAGGGCTATTGGGATTTATCGGTATATATTTGAAACCTACAGTTTGAATTTTTCATTGATAATTTTTGTTTCAAAAACTACTCGAAATTGATAAAATTCACGCGGAAAATTAGTTTTTTCAACTTATTTTCGACTGCACGCAATGAAAGCATGATGTAGCTATGTTACTACCTAGAACTCGGGGAAAAGTATTATTCACTTCAATAAGTTGGTTGAAATTATCAGTATATTTTTCATAATATGAAAAAAATATTTTTTTAAAGGAATAAGGCCTCTCAATGTCTTTGAAAATTTACTATAATCGTTTAGAATGAACTACATAGCAAATTGGGGTAACTGACATTTTGATCTGTTATTATATAAATATCAATAATTGAGATATTTACTTTTTTTTAGTATGCTTTTCATATAAATATGAGTATTATTGATCGAAATCATGCAGTCCAAATCGATGTGGAGAGAAATTCACGTTCCTTTTGGTTTTTTCTTTTATTTATATAATCGTGATTTTTATTTTACTTTTAGTACTAATTCTGACCTAAATTGTTCTGCATTCTGCCATTGATGATTCGAAAGTGCTGCCTACTAGAATAAAGAATATTTTGATTTCACACAGAGATGAGAGACTTAAACATTCCAATTCCAACTCTTATCCAATGTAGGTATAGTAGAAATTTTGTTTGTTTTTGCCACTTGCTAATAGACGTTTTCCTTTATTTCCAGAGTGGAGGCGTCATGTTCTCACCGTTGGGTCGCTTGCGGGTGGCACAGGCGGTCAGAAAACAGGTATTTTTTTTTATAGTTTCTATTACAAAGTTGAAAATCATTGTTGTGAGACTGATGGTGATAATCACATCATTATCATCAACCAAATCTTCTTTAGCATCAGATTCGAATGATTTGTGCATATACTGCATATTGCCAACCATGGGGCCTATGATGGTTGCGTTTATCACGCGATAAATAAGTGAGAAAGCATCGATCACTCACACTCGCATGTTGTTAAAACGTGACTGATGCTTTGTCACTTATTTATCGCATGATAAAAGCAACCATCGTACTCAGCAGGCCCGCAGGGCCGTCTATTTCCCCAATATACGTTTAAACCTTTGTTTGATAAGTCTTTCAAAATAGCTGGTTGACAATATACTAAAATTTCAGCCATTAAATATAGAAGTTAAACCTTTGGCTGGTCATCCGGAATCTGTAGCTTTATTTTGGGTTGCGTTTCATTGATTTACACTTACACGATTTTGACACATTTATATAACTAAACGGGACTTATTCGCATTCAAAGACTGTTTTCGAATGCTTGCTTGATAATGGTTGCGTTTTTATTATACGGCCAAAATTCCAAAAGTCCTGTATTATATTTCAATATTCTATGTTGATGTGATGAAAGCAAGGTTCTGATTAGAGTGTTACGGCTCTGATTGCTGAAGTTTGCGTCTAAAGACGGTCGAGCGTGTCGGCCCTCCCATTACATGTAGTGCTTCTTCGGTCACTCCCATCCGTGGACTTGTTCATAATCCAACCGAAATAGGCCGGGTTTAATTATAATGACAAATATCTCGTGAAATCGTATCTACATTTTCGGGTTTCGCGGATGTCCCTCATTCGAATTATGACAAGCTAAGCAAATTGTATCGCGTGGTTTCAATACTTATGTCTCCTAAAGTCTCTGAACCTATTGAGGCTTCTGTTTCCTAATAATTATTACATTAGTTAAATATAGTCTTGATCTGATGATTTTTTGTTGATATCCCACACATAGAACATAATCATTAATGATCATAATACAACGTGGGTCCTGTAACATAAGCAAAAAATTAAAAAATTGATTTTACTCGTTAAACGGAACAACATTTGTTCAGCAACTTTAAAAAAAAGACAGTTTTCAAAATTTTATTATTTCAAACAAAGTAAATAGTATTTTCAATGTATGTCGTCCAACGTTAACATTCCCTGAGCATTAACATAGCTGTCACTACTAATATCGGACATTTCGCAATACATTGCTTCTTTGTCTAAACTTTATTCTACAAAATGTCATTTAATACACGTTATTTTCAGAAGTTGCCTAACAAATGTTGTTTAGTTTCAAGGGACGAATCTATGTTTTAATTTATTGCTCCTGTTACAGGGTCCACTCTTTATATCAAAATATATCGACTGGAAAGTTTCGTGAGGTTCCTTCATTCCAGATGCCATATATTCTGAAGGACTTGTAAATCTGATTTCTAATAATGCCCGTGTGTGTATATTTTGAAGCCCCGATGAAAAGAAAGGGGTGTCATAAGTTTAACCATTGTATCTGTGTGTCTGTCTGTTGCGTCGTAGCTCCCAACGGATGAACCAATTTTGAGTGCCTTATTTTAATCGAAATAATTGCCCGTCGAGATGGTTCTTAGCTATGTTTGGTGTAAATAGAACCAGAAGTATCAATCCAAATTTTGTGTTAATGTTAATTTTTAGTAGCATTTTTGATATCACTCAATGAATGAGGGACTCACGATGACCAGCTACGTGTGTCGGGAGTATTTTATACGTATTTTAGTTATTGCTTTAAGAATACTCATGTCTCATAGCAGTTTTGAAACGTACCTTAAGCCTAGCATCCAATCTCAACTTCTAACCTCCCAATGAAATTCCAGAACCTACTCCTCAAATATTCAGCCTCATCGACCAGCGCCGAAATAGCTTACTCAACGCATTATTATTTCAGGGAGTGACAGCCCATTTGCGAAAGGTCGCCGGTTTGATGCCCTGTTTTATTAATGTGGGTCCTTATTGATGTGGTGTTATTAGCATTCTTGTTTTGGATGAGGTCAGGGCTATTGTAATGGAAGCATTAGGGATATTTTAATCCGTTATATTTTCGTCATCAACTGGTTCAAATTTGATGCCAATGTACACTAAAAAAAGGAGTTCGGAGGATGATGTTAATGTATTTTAATAATAATAATAATAAATTATTTATTTGAAAGGTTTTTACACCTTAGCGACCTCTATGTGAATACGTTAATATTCGCTCTCTCGCTTGCTCGTTCACCGCTGTAAAGTGGTGCGGTAAGATGTGAATAATAAATTATTTATTTCCATTTAAACTTAGGTGGTAGGTAAGTACAGAGTGTGGTCGAGTCCTTCTATTAGGTTTATTCAACCTGTATCACCTGTGGTATTTAAGTCAAATAAATTTTATGAGTTACAAAGACAGGATCTGTCTTTTTATTTTTATTTCCATGGTGCCAATTGAAGGTACAAAATGATAAACAAAATAGCCAATAAAGGGTTCTTTTGAGAATTGATTCTTAAATTTTTACGTTTAAGATTTAAGTAAATTTTTGACGTAAGCAAAATATATTTTTCACCCAGGCATAACCGAAGTGACAAGGCTGACAAGTACAAGTATAAAATTTGATTCTGTCACTTTTAAATTGTATTTTTTTGATTTATAGTAAAAATAAAACATTTATATATCCAATTTTGTTTACGTAGGTTTAAAAGGTTTCAATCTTAAAGAAAACGTGACCCTGCTACGAATAGCCTTCGCGATTCATGAATAATACAGATTTAAAATAATCAATCAACTCTGGGAGCATGTTTAAAGAGATCGTAACTTAATGCCAAATTAAGAAAGTACTGAGCTTTTTCATATTTTTCGTGATTATTTTTCTTTCTTTTGTTCACAATCAATATTTAGATTTTATAAGGCCGCCTGTTGTCTACAGCTGTTTTCTATTGTTGTGTTTTTACGTTTCTTGAAAAAATCTATTTCAGTGTGCAATAAAGTATACTTGTATTGTATTGTAGATTCCATGCCATATAAAAGTGTATTAGGTTGTATTAGTGACTAAATAATACTGTGTATATTCGCTGTGTGGACCCGGCATAGAATAGGTTCACCCCATCTCTCCCCTTGGGTACCGTAAGAGGCGACTAAGGTGCACATGGTGGCGGTGGGCAGCAGCGCCGTCAACTACAACATACTACCAACCTACTGCGATCGCCGCGGTGCGGTTAGGGCAAAAAACCCCCCATATAATATGATAAGCACAAATAATAAACGGCCCCCAGTCTCCGGTAGCTCTGCTGCTGCTGGCTACTGTAGCGGTCAGGCCAGCGGTGGAGCAGGGGGTGCGAAGAATCTCCGGAGGCGTATAGGCTACCAGAACCAACAACTGGCCCTGGAAACTTATAACGCACGCACTTTGAGGACTAACGAGAAGATCGACGAGTTGGAAAAAACAATAGAAAAGGTTCGCTGGGGCATTATAGGATTATCGGAGGTCCGAAGAAAGGGGGAGGATACGATAGTCTTAAAGTCAGGGAACCTTTTCTATTACCGGGAGGGCGATCAACTGTCCCAAGGTAGTGTCGGGTTTATCGTCCACAAGTCCCTCCTCAACAACGTGGTTTCTATAGAGAGTGTGTCGTCGAGGGTGGCGTATCTTATACTCAGGATTACCAAATGGTATTCGCTGAAGGTGATACAGGTTTACGCACCAACTTCGGCACACCCCGATACGGAAGTGGAGACAATGTATGAGGACATCTCCAAAGCCATGCACAGGACTTCCAAAACTCACTATACGGTGTTGATGGGGGACTTCAACGCAAAGCTGGGTAAACGAAACGGTAATGAGCAGAGAGTAGGGAATTTTGGTATTGGAATACGTAACCCCAGGGGGCAGCAGCTGGTCGACTTTATGGAGAGGGAGGGACTCTACGCGATGAACTCCTTCTTCAAAAAGAAACCCCACAGAAAGTGGACCTGGATCAGTCCCGATGGTTGCGTAAAAAATGAGATAGACTTCATAATTTTGACCAAAAAGCAGATATTCAATGATGTCTCCGTGATCAACAGGGTGGTAAGAGGCACATTAAATCTGAATACTGCAGTGGAACGCATGAAATTGATGAAGTCAACTCTCCGTCCAGGCCCTGCCGATATTCAAAACCCCGAAAATTTTCAGCTGAAGCTCGAAAACCGTTTTGAATGCCTAGCAGATTGCGTTATTGTGGACGACATCAATAACGGGCTGGTGGAAACTGTCCGTACCGTTGGAGCTAAGTTTTATAGGCCCCGACGCACAAGTAGGACCAAAAAGATCTCCGATGACACTCTCAAACTCATGGACAGAAGACGTGAATTAATATTGCAGTCTTCAGCTGATATGTTGGTATACAGGCAGCTAAATAGACAGATCTCCAAATCTCTGAGGCGTGACACGAGGCATTTTAACACAACATGTGTCAAAAATGCCATTGAGCAGAACAAAGGCTCCAAAGTGTTCGCAAAAGATATGTCTATTGGGCAAAGCCAGTTAACTAAGCTGAAGACTGATAGTGGCAATATTGTTTCGTCCAAAACTGAGATTTTGAGAGAGATCGAACGGTTCTATGGACAGTTATACACCTCAGCACAAAAGCCCGTTAACAGTCTTGATGCTGACCCTAGATAGAAACTGACCCGACACTATACCGAAGACATTCCGGACGTTAGCCTTTATGAAATCACGATGGCTCTGAAACAGCTTAAAAACAACAAGGCACCAGGTGATGACGGAATTACGACTGAACTTTTGAGAGCGGGTGAAAAACCAGTACTCAAAGTCCTCCAGAAGTTGTTCGGTTCCGTCATACATGAGGGCACAACGCCTGAAGCATGGAAAAGGAGTGTGGTGACACTGTTCTTCAAGAAAGGTGACAAAACCTTATTGAAGAACTACAGGCCCATCTCACTGTTAAGCCATGTTTATAAGCTGTTTTCCAGAGTCATTACAAATCGCCTCGCGCACAGGTTTGACGATTTCCAACCTCCCGAACAAGCCGGATTCCGAAAAGGTTTTAGCACCATAGACCAAATTCATACGCTGCGGCAGGTTATACAGAAGACTGAGGAGTATAACCGGCCCCTATGCTTAGCGTTTGTGGACTATGAAAAAACCTTTGATTCGATCGAGACTTGGGCTGTGCTTCAGTCTCTCCAGCGGTGCCGTATCGACTATCGATACATCGAAGTGCTGAAGTGTTTGTACAGAAACGCCACCATGTCAGTCCGAATCCAAGACCAGAGCTCAGATCCTATCCAACTGCAGCGAGGAGTAAGACAAGGAGACGTAATTTCTCCAAAACTGTTTACTGCTGCACTGGAAGATGCCTTTAAACTACTGGATTGGAACGGACTTGGCATCAACATCAACGGCGAGCACCTCACTCACCTTCGATTTGCAGATGATATCGTGGTCATGGCGGAGTCGTTGGAGAGATTAAGCGCTATGCTCGAAGACCTCGACAGTCTCCCAACAGGTAGGTCTGAAAATGAACATGGACAAAACGAAAATCATGTCGAATGACCATGTTGCGCCTTACCCGATAGTGGTTGGGAACTCTGCCCTCAAAGTTGTCGACGAGTATGTGTACCTGGGACAAATTGTCCAGCTAGGTAAGTCCAACTTCGAGAAGGAGGTTAATCGACGAATTCAACTCGGCTGGGCAGCGTTCGGGAAGCTACGTCATATCTTCTCGTCGGAAATTCCCCAGTGCCTGAAGACGAAAGTCTTCGAACAGTGCGTGTTGCCAGTGATGACTTACGGAACTGAGACATGGTCGTTCACAATGGGACTCATGAGGCGGCTAAGGGTCACGCAACGTGCAATGGAAAGGGCAATGCTCGGAGTTTCTTTGCGCGATAGAATCAGAAATGAGGATATCCGCAGAAGAACCAAGGTAACCGACATAGTGCACAGGATTGCCCGGTTGAAGTGGCAATGGGCAGGCCATGTAGCCCGGAGAACGGATGGCTGTTGGGGCAGCAAAGTCTTAGAGTGGCGACCACGTATAGGAAAGCGCAGCGTGGGTCGGCCCCCGACTAGATGGACGGATGACTTCGTGAGGATAGCGGGGAATCATTGGATGCGGTCTGCACAGGATCGCACTTTGTGGCGAGTCATGGGGGAGGCCTATGTTCAGCAGTGGACGTCTGTGGCTGATAGATAGTGACTAAATATGTTTAAAAAAACAACCATGTGTCGATATGAAAAGCACCCACTCTACTTTTTACGATAAAATCAGTAGAAATTCGCATCAAATCTGCATCTAAAATTTCGAAAATCATGTCACATATCGAATGTTTTGTTTTTTTTTCTCTATTCTGTGTGCATGTGTTCTCGAATGCATAAAGGTCATCCCACCGTCTCCTTTTCTTAAAATGATGTTTCTTTTATTTCAATTCCAGATGAGTCAGCTTCCGACGCTAGGATCCGAGGCTCCATTGCCAGCTCCACTGTGCTACCAGCTGCTCTGTCCTCCTCTGGCGCCACTGCCTGCGTGCGCGCCGTGCGAGCTCCGCCCACCGCCGTATGCCGTGTACCCAATGCCGTTTGATAGTAAGTGAATCTTAACTATCCTAGCCTAACGTAACCTAACCTATCTAGATAAATATAGAAAAAGAAACTCTGTACCTTGTATGACATGCAGTCCCACGTTGGGCGCCAAAATTGAGTAACTAAAAATTTAACTGTTTATTTTAGGAGAAAGATTTTTCTTACTTATGCAGCTGAATATAATTCTGCCCTTTATTATCCAAATCTTCGTTGTTGGTGCCTCCGTCGTCATGTATGTCGCGCCTAGAGCCCTAATTACCTACTATACGCACAATAAAAAGAGAGAAAGAAAAATAAGTGAGAGGAATACGAGTACGAGTATAGAAAGTATAGTATAGTATTATAGACAGATCTAAACGACACAGAATAGAAAAAAAATACGTAGTTTAAAACTAAACATCTAAATAAAAAAGGCCCAGGTATCATCATACCTAGGAGTCTGACAAAATTTCCTCGTTGAATCGCAATGCTAATCCGAACGCTTTACAAGATTACGAAATAGGCTAAGCATAAGGCTAAGGCATAGGTCCTATGGATTGAGTCTGAATTTGTATATTTAACGATTTGAATATTTTTGACGATGGCAAACAATTGACTACTATGATGATCTTTCCAGCAACCCCAGCCATCTACGGTCCACCGACCCAGTACGCTCTCGTACCGGCTCCATACAGCGCATGTTGCGAGCCATCTTGCTGCGCCCCCCTGGACAAGCAGCCCCGCGTGCCCCCGCCGCCCCTCCACCCGGCCTACATCTACTGAGTTAACCCATTTCACTGAGGCGTTTGTAGTAGGAGCTAGATGCCGACGTTTCAACCCATAAAACGTTCACTGCTGAATAAAGATTCAAATTCAGGTTCAAATTAGAAGAGATTACAGATGGTCTTAAACTTATGCAAAACGACATGTTTAGGAAAACTACAACCTTATGTGAAGCCTCCTGGCACTAACAGTTAATAAAAAGTGTTTTTTTATTCGCCATAAGACACGGTTGTAACGTCCTATTTGTAAAAGTCTAATTAAAACGAAAGTTTTTGTGTCTATGGTGTGCGGCCCCTCGTTGGGCGCCAAAATATTAACTTTTCTTGTTGATTAAAACATTGTGTTTTGGAAAGTGTGTATAAATATACCAGAAGAAAATAAATAAAAATCCTCACACTTAATCTTTTGATGAACGTCACGTTTACTGATGAGAATGATCCGAAGAAAGTTGACGTGAAAAGTGATCATGATAAAAAAACTTAAAGGAAATAATGATAATGATAAATTTATTAATGAGGAATGTGAGTATGTCAAAAATCATCAATACGATAGTTTAAAGGAGTGCAACAAACCAACATTTGATAATTAAAATATAGTCGCTAGTCGAAATGCTTGAGACGTTGAACCAGCAATGAAAAGGTAGTGCGTTCGAAGCCCGGCTCAGTCAGAACATAAGGTAAATCTATATTTTTTCGGGATTGATTATTGCATCGATATTTCAATAAAACTAATCTATAAAGCGGCATCTAGCTTTTCTTTTCCATTGCAAATGCCTTTAACCATTTCAAGCAATTTTGTGATTTTCCCACCGGACTTAACAACTTAATTTGGTTCAGATTAGATTTCATTTAGAGATGTTCCTTTACTCAAGTCTTCCAATCATCCCCATGCTCAAAGCTGTCTCATTCATGATATTCAACTTCCTTTTAGAATTGTGTAATACTCGGTTGTCAATGAACATTGATTGAAAAGTAAGGAACGTCTAAAAGTGATGCAAGAAGTGTTCAATTAGACTTTTGTCTAATCGGGTGTGTTGTTTTTGACGATTTTGTCTTAGAGCGCCTATCTCTTACTTACGTTGATAATGGCGTAGTTTAGCTTCAGTTAGATGTAAGAGTGAATTGGTTTCACGAGCTATCATTATTATTATACATCTATAGATGCGTCAAATCAAATGCTTTAGTCGAAAAGAAATAGAATAAGGTGGTCGTCGAAGCCTTGACGTTGAACAGAGGTCTCTTTGTGAGATTTATGTGAAATGTAAATTCTCTAAATATTCTTACTTAATCTTTGGTCACTTATCAAATCTCTTGTCTTGGTGTTGTGGCTTCATATCGCTATCAGAAGCTATATCTGTATTGTTGTCTCGTATAATTTATCTAGGTACAGTTGCGTTCAGAAATGAATGAGCATACATTTTATCATAAATATATTAATTCGCTTCTATCGTTTACAACATAAAGGCGTGTTCACATATTTTTGATCGAATTATTGCCCTTAAATTTAAGAACTCGACTGTACACTACAAAATTCCGAAGTTTAATTTGTCCGAATGCATCATTCCGCAAACCATGTTTTGAAGAATTAATTTGTTAATTTTTGGAATGTAATATAACCCTAACCTCACCTAATTACGCATTTTGAGTAACATACAGCAAATATGATCGATTAGGGTGATAGCGCTTTCGGTATTACGAAAATTCAGAACGATGATGGTTTCGCATAAATGAAGTTTCGGAATTTTTGGATGTTCGGAATTTATCTTCAGATATTCGATCTTCATTATATGAATGTGATCGAATAATCGAAGAATTAATTTGTTAATTTTTGGAATGTAATATAACCCTAACCTCACCTAATTACGCATTTTGAGTAACATACAGCAAATATGATCGATTAGGGTGATAGCGCTTTCGGTATTACGAAAATTCAGAACGATGATGGTTTCGCATAAATGAAGTTTCGGAATTTTTGGATGTTCGGAATTTATCTTCAGATATTCGATCTTCATTATATGAATGTGATCGAATAATCAAGAGACCATGTCTGTGGTTTGAAACATCTATAGAAATATTTGTTAGTGTAAGAATGTGCGCGATAAGCACAACGAATTAAGCACAAAGATAAGTTGCTAGTTTAGAAGACATTACCTCTAAAAGACAGATTTGTTACTGCTTGTTATCCTTTTAAAGGAGTTTGGTTTACCCTAGTATAAGATTGTTTTCGGATTCCCATACCTAGGACAGAGATAAATATTTTTTAAATATTTAGTTTTTAATGTTACTGTTGAAAGAAGTCTGGGGTCCAAAATGTGATAAGGGGCTATCGGTTTTAGATCACCAACGACTACCGACATGAATTTATGAACTGACTTAATAACTAAATGGTGATTCTAAAGTCTATATTCCTTCACCCAATTTTTTAATTGTGTTGGAAAATTTTAGGCATATTATTGATAATAATCCTGCAATAAGTAATAGTAATGTTATAGGCGAAATCGCTACACAATTTGATAATAACAGAGAAGACGCATGTTCTCTGGTTATACTAGAATCGATAGCGTGATGATGATTGCTTTAACCGACACTTCTACAATATGCTGGAGCATAAACCTGGTTCGTCATGCTAGCGATTCTGAAAACCACTTTTTTAATTGTTAAGTTTAAACCTTTTAAAAGACAATCAATAAAGCATGAAGAATGTGATAATGGGATCTTTATAGACATAGTTGTGTTTCTTATAGACTTATAGAGTATCCAATTCAAAAAGAAAAAAAACTAAATTTTATTTGTTGCGAGGATAATAGGACCAAGTATCCGAAATTTCATGTTGCTTTTGAACGAAATTAATACCTAATCAAAGTCTATACGTAACGTTGTACGTGAATGTTAATCATTTGGATGTTGTATTTTCTCACTATTTAATGGCTGTTTGCCATTTGGCATACTAAAAAAAAAATTGAAATTATCAAAACCTATGCACGAAATTCAGGCACGGTGGTATTTATTTAAACAACAAATGTGGTTAAGTTACTCGATAAGGGACAAAAATAGTTTCGAAATATTGTGGAAGTAGCAAACGTTCACCAAAGTATGTCAAAAGGCCAGCCCCTAGTTTTAAGGCTTTATCTCAATTACTATATTATGATACCTCGACATCATATACGACTAGTGTAACCAAAAATGCTGTCAATTTATCATCTTTTTACAAACTATTACTGTTAGTTATAAGTTTAGAGTTAATCGCGATGCTTCACTGCTCAAGACGTACTTTATGTAACTCTGCTTGTGAATTATGTTCCTTTGAATTAAGTTCGTTTACATTAACAAGTCTAATTCCGTTGAATATGTCAACATCATGTGTCAAAATCAATTTTAGATGATCTTTTTGTTAATGTCAATCTTTATGTTGGTCTTTGGCACATCGATGATGTATATCTTTACAGTCGTTTACTCAAGTACAAGAATTTTTAAATCTATCATAGTCTATTTAAATATCTTTATCACTATCAACGCTTGTACCAATGTTACGTGGCCTAGTGTATTTACTGCCTAACATATCGGAAGTAATAAATCAGTATGCTATAGTTATTTATTTTATATAACTTGTATATAATCTCTCGCTAGATCGTATAGGTGTGAAATTAAACGATGTAATTTAGACAATATTAATGTAATCGAATAGATTATTTAATTATAATAAAGTGTACTCGATATCTATGTGTAAGTCGTGTCTTAAGTAATTGGCTTAGTGAAATGTTGTGATTTTGAGATCAAATTCACTAACTCTTAATCTTAACTAACTAGTTGATAGTTAAATTAGTCATGTTATTTTTGTTCTATTTGTAGTGGTGTATGATTTAGATTCCAGTGTAGGTGTATTGACATGTGTGTAGCGTACGATAGCTTGCCTGAAATAGCGGACGCTATCGGTTGACTTCACGAACCATTTTGTATAAACCTTCCGTCCTGAGCTCAATCGGTTTAGGATCAGTTGTAACTTACATTTCACTAAATTATGAATAAATAATTTCTTGGCATTTTTGTGTCCTCAGTAGTTTCCAAATTATCGCTGTATTTTAACAATTTGGCTTTGACAACTAGAGTCTTTCAATACTAAAACTACTACTTATATGTGTGTTTTCTCCATTTTGATTGTTATGAATGTCTACATCAATTCCTATAGTTTTTAATGTCCGGTGCAACTGTCCTAAGATCGCTTCAATGTTTTAAAATCGTTGTGCTCTCGGGCAAATCCGTCTCCACTTCATAGTTATTGTAATGTACAGGGACGATGACAATACAGTTGCGTTTGGTGTGCTTGTTTTGAAAAATTCTCAAATTGTCAGAATGAATGGATTTCATGTTTGTAAACAGTTCGGAAGTTGCTGCTATTGGTGAGTAAATCAATGTCGAATATGGTATTTCATTGTAACCTCTACATCTGAAGAAATGAAGTTTAGATTAAATTCAATATGATATCCAGAAAATTTACCAGAATAAATAAAAAATCTATTTAAACTTTACAATTGCTCCGATCATTTCTATGTTTGAGAAGATGTTATATTTACCGATGACTTCTATTTGTGTAAATACTGTGTTTCAAAATAAATATTTCGCAAATGATTTGATTTTCTCACTGAAAGCATGGCGAATTGATTATATCAAGTGATAATGATTCGACTGGTTCTTGTGTTTGAAAAGAAGTAGCTGCAGTTCATCTCCTCGGTGTCCGTCTTTGTTGTGGTGACATAAATCCTCAAATAGTTAGAATAGAATCTTATAGGATTTCTACCCGCTGCTAAAAACATATATGAGACCAGTATATGCTTAGTTTTGATTAAAGCATGTATAGACTAAGAAAATATCATTCGTATAAGGAAAAAGTCCAAAAATACACGATTTTGGAATTTTTTGTTAACATGTGTTTTGCAAATTTTCGAATAGTATTTGTTGTTTGTTAAAAGTGAGATTATGAAATTAATATTGAATCAAAACATCGTAATGTAAAAATTACAGATATCTTTACTATATAAATGTACACTTTTGTATAGTTTACCTTTAAGACTTTTAACGACATTTACTCTTATAGATGTAGTATTATGATTATGAGACACATTTTTCAACAGTTATATTTTATAGTCAAACTATTTTTCAATTATTGTCTAATAAATTCATAGTGCTCTTGTAGCTCTAACGAGCCTGTAAAAGAGTACCTATTGCGTATTTTTGCCCCAAGCTCCGAATGTGGTAAAACAAATTTCATGTAAAACGTGACAATGAGTCAAAAATACACGACTTGTAACTATTAATAGTCATAATCTCACTGCATCCCAAACACATTTTGGAAACCTTTACAAGTTTTTACGTAGTCCAATATTTGTTTCCGATAGTGCTACCTTTAGATGTACAATACCAGTGACAGATTCCATCAATAATAATCAGTATGAGCTTCTTAATAGTGAAAATGGAATATCAACTTCCAGCGCCTCAGAATTTAGAATCTTCAGATGATGTTATAATTTTTCAAGTATTTCCACATATTTAAAAGTTTTGATTTATCTTAAGCGTCTGTAGTTCGTTTTTATTTATTTATTACATCTGAAGATAATTTACTAAAAATACCCAAGGACAGCGGAACAAAGAAAATAGAAAATACTGATATTATTGATGTGTCTGATTACTTATGACTAGTCAATCTTCTCGGTGACAGTGACTATTTACTGAAAATTCGCAAATTCTAAAATGACAAGTACAAGGCTCCTTACTCGGTACTCGTATAAGATGGAAGTAAGGCTAGCACCAAGGAAGTTTGTGCCATTGTCAGAGTAGATCAGAGCATTTGGCTGGTTTGTTATTTGGAATGTTTGTTAATTATTGTTAGTAATGTCTAAATAGTCACTAATAGCGACAAGTGTAGTCTAGCCGTAATTCCGTTTGTGATAGTGTTAAATTCATAGCAATACATACTTTAATTGTTGACTACTTTTAAGGCTCATTCGCTACGCAAAGCTTTTTGACCATTAGTCATTTAAAGTACTTATACAACGCACGATCAGCTATCTCTTTCTATCATTGTAGTGTCTGTGTAATTTATTATACTATACGAATGTTAGAACGTGATTCTAAATCCTAAAGTAATTATAGTTAAGTTATGAGATTTAACTAATTTTTAATAGATTCATAATTTTGTCTCTATAATAATAAGAGTCGTATATAATTCATAGCAGAGTTAAAATATCTTATTATTTTAAGGTTTTAAGTCGAATTAAACTCTTCGAATACAGATTACACTACAACGGAAAGATACGGAGTAGTTGTTCATCGCATTTTTGCACGTTTAGTTAATTTCTTGTGCAATTGTATTTTAAGGGTCGAGACATTAATTTCTCTTCCACTACATTGTTTCGATTCAAAGTGAAACTTATGGTATCAATTTCATCTGGACTTAATTGTCTTATTATTGTGAGGTCACAAATTCGATAAACGAAAAGAAGGTAGAAATAGGTACTCACTTTTTGATGCTGAAGATATTACATGTTCACATTAATATACCTGTGGTTTATAATACTAGGCTACTGGCAAAATAACGAAGAAAATCAACAACACACACATATATATATATATATATATATAAATAATGTTATAAATTAGAAATCATTATCGTTTCGCTACGCACATAATAAGTAATAAGACATTTGTAATAAGACACGTATAATTAGAATAAGACAACAAGAAAGAAAAGTATTTTTGTCTTATATATAGGCAGAACGTATTGGAATGTACTTACACCATTGTATCATCGAATGTTCTTGTTGATTGTTATATTATAATAATATTATTATTGTCTAGTTATTAATGTATGTGATATTGTTATTGGAATAATAGATATTTTAAATGCTAATAATTAAATAAACTATTATCCTTCTTGTTGACTTTTGTGTGTTATAGGATAAGTTTCGTAAGTCTTTAGTGTAAGGAAATAATATAAATGTGGATGGAAATCCCATAGGCATATAAAAGTCTTTACGTATATGAAATCTATTTAATGCTTGATGTATTTTTCTTTCAAAAAGGATGTAATTTAAAATTATCACAGGCGCTAGAAAATGCATAAAATATTAAATTATTATTAGTCTTAAAATCTCGTATTTTGAAATTTTGTATGCGGTATTATTTTTTATTGTTTATCGGCATGCGTTGAATGCGGCATTTCCTTGAAAATAAAAAAACTGCCATTTCTTTTAGATATTTTAATAGACAAAATATATAATTATGATTATATAGGATCATGTAAGCATTATTATACCTGTCATGCCTTTAATATTCTCTCAATAGACAATACGCCTATAGATTATAAAATTTATATTTATGATGTACCTAATATTAACTCTAATTTCATCAAATATTTCAGATGTTTATTAGTACAAATATTATTAAAATATCTTTTTTATCCATCTTTGATGGAAAATTCAATACAAAATGTAGTAATTACCTTAACTATGTAGTACCTACAATACCTTTAAAACAAATACTGCTAATTTCCCTATACAAATCTAGGTTTCTCGTCTGTTAGTAAGCATGCTTCCAATCAAATTTGTATGCCTCAACCCGAGGTGACACAAACCAAAATGTAACATCAACATCATGTTATTTACAAACCTATGTTGAATATGATAATATAACAGAGAAAAATGGCGTTATCTTGTGTCAGAGGCCAATATCCTCTTTGTGTCACTGAGCCAGACTAGTAAGTACCTAAGTAATGTTGAATCACATCATATATTTGAATCTGTTTCCTCCTCCGGAACTTAGACAATCGTTACGGAATTTTAACCGAATAGGAAGAAAGGTTGTGTTCCGATTTTTGGCGCAAATTATTAAAGCCCATTTGCGGCGGAATCTTGGCCAAAACAGACGCCTAGTACACACATTTTTGTAATAAAAAGCGCAAAAACCGAAAGTCGGATACAAAAATTTGTCTTCCTACCTATTCAGTTTCTTAAATATAGTACAGACTAGCTTTTGCCTGCGACTACGTCCGCGTGGAACTTGGAAGTATGGAAGCAACCTCGTACAACACGATAGATATCCATGTCCACCTAATCACCTTAATTAATAAAAGGGATTATTAAAAGCGCCTAAGCAAATGTAAAAGCAATTGTCCTTTTGGTCTAATAATTACATTTCCTACAGGGTCATCAATGTCATCATGAATTACTTACTCACTTTTCAATCTTTTTAGGGATAACTTCCAGGATGAAAACTATCCTATGTCCTTCCTCGGATCTTAAACTTACTCCATGCCAAATTTCATCAAAATCGATTCAGCGGTTTAAGCGTGAAGAGGTAACAGACAGACAGACAGACAGACACACTTTCTCATTTATAATATTAAGTATGGATAAGTATGGTTTTGGAGAAGGAAACAGGCGAGAATGAAACCTTGATTTGTATAACCCTGTTACGTTAAGTTTGGACCTTATTTGTATCCGACGCCATAGTTACTTAACGTAAACTGATAGTATGGGTAAAGGAGCAGCAATATGACCTCTATGAAAATCATGTCATAAAAACACGTTCGACATGTATATTTTTTCCTATTAGAGAAATTTAGAAGCTATTGAAATCTAAGCCGAAATTATCACATTTTACTTATTTATCTTATTAAATTGTCACTATTGGGTTTTTATATTATAATTATTAAGTTATTTGAGAACTATTAAATAATTTTAAGTCTTTAAAATATGATTAACCTATTCTAAATGGGTTCTCTTATTTGTGAATTTAATGACTTATTTATTGAATTTTTGTCTCATTTCCGCGAGTGTCGTTCCGACTCGTCCATATCACTGTAAATGTGAAACAAATTTGCAAAGTAGTAGTCTTAAGTACAATTACTACAATGAAGCAATAACGAATAAAATTAGTCGTAAGTCACATATTAATATAATAATTAAACTTAATTAATGGGTAATTTTGTTGTTTTATTTTTCTCTTAATTTTTACCTTGATTAACCCTTGAACAGCCTTTTAAAGTCATAAAAATATCGGTGTTAACTACAGAGATAAAATTCGTCAACCTCTTAACATCTACTTTTGGCTCAATTGGGAGAGCACTCGCCTCGACATAGCAAGAGTTATCGGTTCAAGTCCGGTAAAGTGGCAAATTTTTCATTGCGTTTGTTCTACGTATTGTATCTATAACAAAAACATTTGCGGATAAATCCACTTAAAATATATGACGACCATGGGAGTGAAACACCATGTTCTTTTTAGGGTTCCGTAGTCAACTAGGAACCCTTATATTTTCGCCATGTCCGTCTGTCCGTCCGTTGCTTAGCTCCGTGATCATTAGTACTAGAAAGCTGAAATTTGGTATGAGTATGTGTATGTATGACGCCGGCAAAACGGTAAAATAAAAATTTTTTTCGGGTACCTCTCGAACACCTAAAGTGGGGGTGATTTTTTTTCTTCGTTTCTACACTAGTGTGTGGGGTGACGTTGAATAGGTCTTTTAAAATAATAGGGATCTTCAAACATTATTTTTTGATAAAGTCAGCAGTTTTGTAAATATTCGCTCCGAAAATAAAAAAAATAGCGTCCCCGCCTCTAACTTTTCAACCACGGGTCAAAAAATTCATGAAAATGAGGCCTTATAACTACTTTCAAAACTATATTGAACAAAATCGGTCGAACAGTTTTTGAGTTATCGCAAAATTTCATAATTTTCTTAAAAGGACGTAAGTTGACTTCCAGAAGGTAATAAGTCATTACAGTTACTTTGGCGTGTACGACCTTTTTATAGAGCTTGAAATCTTTCTCGTAACTTCACTTGGAGTAGTAGGGCCTCGTGCAGGGTCCGTCCGGATTGTTACTACCGTCTTGCCTGCTAACCCACCGCCAAACAGCAATGTTCGCATTGTTGTGTTCCGGTGTGGGGGTAAGATAGCCGGTGAAATTACTAGCATAGAGGCATTCTATCTTCGTCCTCTGGGTAGGCAAGCACTTGTGACTCCTCTGGTGCTGCAGGTGTTTATGGCCGACGGTTATCGCTTTCCATCAGGCGATACGTTTGCTTGTTTACCCCCTATGACATAAAAAAAAACTTTCGTTTATTGTGAAGGATGAGCTCAACTACGGAACCCTACACTGAGCGTGGCCCGACGTGCTCTTGGCCAGTTTTTATTAAAAACGCATATTGGATAACCCTGTCACTTTAAATAGGGCCTCATAATAAGGGTCAGAATTACTTAAATAAATGGCATTTGATGATCGGTTCTCCGTGGACAAGATGAACCTTCTGAACCCTAAGAAGGAGAGCCATCTTGCTTTTTTGGATAGGAAGGAGTTATGACGTAATTTTTTTATATGGGGTTTAAACTGTCTTTGTTTTGAATCCTATCATGCGTAGTATCTACTCAAAGGACTTGATGTGCTGATTCGCAATTATATACACGTCACAGCAATTATAAATTGGAAAAAAACTGTAAAACGTTATCGAAACATACCAAGTTTGGCCTTTGCTGATAGGTTGCGCCACTAAAAGGGCAATGTAGCAAACCTGTGTTCGGAGTTTCCTTGCGTGATCGAATCAGAAATAGGAATAGTTAGGTAAAATCGAGCTTAAGTTTCGCGTCGCTTTCTTTTCTGTAGAAATGCCCGGAGATTTTAATGTCATATGAAACTATTTTCTAAAAGTCCGAGATTTCTATTAAATGGCTAGTAAAGACACAAAAAGACACTTAAAAAAAATGTCCACGTAAAATAAGCAGGTGAAATGATGACCCAGCCTTAAGTAGCAGTGGGAAGGACACATTGTTCGTAGAGCCGGTTTGGGTGGATGGTTTTTTAAATGGCGATTACGTAAGATGAGAAATTGAAATTGAAATCGAAATTGATTTAATTTTGAAATTGAAAATCTTTATTTCAGGCTAAATAACATAGTCTCTACATAGGTATGCAAAGATAACTAAACAACTAATTAACTATAATTTTATTAAAACTTTCGTGAGACATATTTAATTATTGTATTAAGCGGTTTACAGTTTACACTCACGTGAAATTGTCAGGAACGGCCCGACATGTTTCGAACTCGTATGGTTCGCCATCGGCGCGCGCGCTCAGAGCGGAACGTCGGTCAAAGTATCAGCAGTGACGAGGTTGCCGCGGCGGTGTACGGGCAGCCGTCCCTGATGAAGGGCTCCATACGAGTTCGAAACATGTCGGGCCGTTCCTGACAATTTCACGTGAGTGTAAACCGCTTAATACAATAATTAACTAATTAACTTTTTCTCTGCGAACCGAAGTGTAAATTAAGTCGTTGAATTGAGGAACTGCACCTCTAGTACAACATACTGTAATAAGCGACTCTCTCGCGTAAGATACTTATCTATCTCTTTCTGTTTGGTACCGTGAGAGAGTGACAGGTGACGCTATGCCGCGCGACAAGTCGCGATAAATGAAGAAGAAGTGTGCTAGATGGGCTGGATAGATAAATAACGTAAAGTCATTTTAAATAATACTTTTTGAATGTATATTTACAAAATCCAGCCATGTGGGTCTGTCCACTGGATCGGAGCGGAGCAGAACATAGACCAGTCACATTTCTCAGATTTGGTTGGCTCAGTTTGTACTGACTCAGCTGCCTACTGAGCCGACGGTTCTAGGTTCGAGTCCCGGCAGGGACAAATATTTGTGTGATGAATTCGAATATTTAACTTCTTACTGGCTTCACAAGTCGCAGCCAGATTGGTTCGTATTCTCCGCTACGTTTCTGCGGATAGGCAGCCAAATTAATATATACACCCCAGGCCAAAAGTATGGAAACAAAGTTTATTCTTTTAATATTTAAAGTTTCCAATCATTATTCCTTGTGTACTTGCATGCTTGTAACCATCCCCTCATGATAAAAAAAATTAAAACATCTACATATTGTAAAAATATACAGGGTGGAACAGATCGAAGGACTTTTAAGCAAACAGGGAATTGTTCAGACTGAGTACTTCATTTTTCACCAATGAACTATGTAAATATTTCTATCCATTTTTCAGATACAGTTTGTTAAACATTAGTGTAAAAATCTGCACATGTCAACCCTAGCATCTTTTGAACATTAAGGTTAAAGACAGGTGTCAATTTAAAATGTAGATAAAACCTTTGAATTAGTAGGGTTGTCACTGATATTAAAATATTTTATTTTTACTTTTTTTTCAGCGCAGTCTTTACAAATGTTCCACCCTGTTTATATACTCCGGGAGAAATTGCATATCGCCTTTTTTATTGCCATTCTACAAAATGTTGCACTGGCAATTTTCAGCAGAATTTGCGTTATTGACTTTTTTAGTAGTTTATGTGACTGTACATAATGAGGGGTATTAAACACGAGTGTGGGTTTATGTAACGAACCGAAGGCAAGTTTCATAATGAGATCACACGACTGCTTTATAGTACAAGAAAATTAGATTGAAATGTATGGAAAATTTGGCAAAAATAAAGGACAACTTTTATCTATCAGGATATGTAGGTTATAGAGCCAAGTTTAATTTTATCTACTCTCCTCCCCTCTCAGGGGTGAGCGTCACCCCCCCGCGCCCTCGAATGTGTCCCGGAGCGCGGTATTTTCCACTTTAAAAGAAAACCGTGTACGATACATACAAAATGCACAGGAACGAAATAATTCTGAATAAATTTACTATAAACCTTTAATACATACAAAAGCGATATCACTTATAGAATCAGCGCAATCTGTTATCAAATACTAACGTTTTTAATTATTGATCTTTTTTTTCTGCTAAAAGGTTAGTTATCTCAAAAACTTCACACTTCTCGGCCAAAATATGTATAACAAAAGTAAAGAATAGAAAATGTTCTTTCTAAAAATGTATAATTTATTTCTGTTACTCTTTTATTTACTGTTGCAATGCTATTTTTTAAATTTAAGTAATTTGTCCATTATGTGAAATATAAATATTCCTACTAGTTAAACGGTGTTACTTTCAATACCATAGACTTCTTATATATTTTTCTGTAATCTATAAGTATTGAACTATATTCGGTATTTTTTTTCCTTTTTAGAATCACTATTTCAGGAAATAAGGGGTGTGTGGGGAAATCGTCAAGTTTTGCTCATTTTTGTAAATAACTTCAAAACTGTTTAATTTAGAATTATGAAATATATATATTTGAGATATGTCACACGATATACTTTGCCATTTTTTTTCTAATTTACCCCCCAAATCTGGCCTCCATGTTTCAAATTACTTGATTTACTTTACGTTACGTTACACGTTCCTGTTTGGGTCATCAATTTACATACGTGTACCAAATTTCAACTCAATCGGTTTAGTAGTTTCGGAGAAAATTCGCTATGATTATAGTAGGATCACTCGTGTGTCTGTGTCAGTCCGTCCGTCTGTCATAGCCAATTTTCTCCGAAACTACTGAACCGATTGAGAGTAATGAAGTTTTCTGGCAGCTGTCATAGTTTTTTTTTTATCAGAGACAAACTAGAGTCGGCCCCAACTATCACATCGTTCGATATCTTTTTTTTATTTTATATTATTGTGACTTTCACCTTCTTGCTGAGCAAGTGGTATTGTGCCAATGACTCGTTTCGAATCGCACACGGCGACAAGATTGAGGATTGACATCATGTTGTACGGTGAGGTGCTTTTTGTAAAGTGATAGCAATTTACAAAAAAACCACGCGGTCTATCGGTCTAATTCTTTATTAACCATTCACTCATTCGTTAGTTCACTGCACAATACGCTATCAATACTACACATTGAACAACCAAAATGAGTAAATAACGAACAACGAAACTTAAAGGCATACGGCAATCTTGAGTCACGAACCGGAAGCCTACTCGTTCGATATCTTATTTACGTGTGACATATTTCAAATTTGATTGCAAATTGATAATTTATTTCGAACTAAACGTCACCTCGACAGATATTAGAATAGAGGTCAAATCAAATCACTTTGTTTTTCAGAGATGTTCGAAATGAATGACTAATATCATTGAAATCGATGTTATTATTTAGCAATAATAACATTTTTACAGATAAGAAATTTGTTCTAACAAAACAGGTCCTAATGTGTGGTTCTTGAACGCACCATGGAGGGTTTATAATATTTGAATAGATAAAAATATTTATAATATTTTTTTTGTGTAATCTTGTAATTTATTCCGTATTTCCGTAAAAGCTGTGATTACAGCTTTTATTGTATATATGAGCAGTAGCAGTCTGACGTCATCGACTTGTACGGCGGTGACGACAGACTGCTGCTGCTTAATGACGTTACCGATGACACTCCTCTGCTGCAATCCACAGCAGTGTCGGTGGCGCCCTCTGGCGTCTGATCCCGTCAAAACCGAACTATCCGGCTCGAACGACCATGTTAAAGGGTCCCAAAAATGACACTGTTTTGTAAGCACTATATACTTTATTCAGTAGTCACACTGTATAAATAAACTAGTAGAAGAATTAAAAGAGGTAACGAAATTACAATATCGTTGAGACCATATATGAAACCCGGAAAAATCTTAACAGCGCGTTTTACGGTGGGTTCAACGACAGCTAGGGGGTAATTAGGTTACTAGAAATTTGTTCAAACATAACATAAAATAATGAATCCCACCAAAAACATTCTGTAAAAAACTAGCCAAGTCTCGATGGAGCCGCTTGTTTATCTCTAAAAAGTAATGAAATCTAGACAAAGTCGTACCAAGTCTAAGGTTCCTTACTGCGATTTCTTTATTATTATAGTTAATGTTGTGTGACTAGGCCGTTGAAGGGTACACTAGTATGGGCTATTATCTCGCTTAACAAACATAGGTAGTTACAAAAGATATAACATTACGTGTAAACAAAATTGACTTGTAGCGGTTCTGGCGACAGATTGGTGCAATGGTGTCATGGAGCACCTCGTTTTGTACCCTAGTGTACCCTTCAACGGCCAAGTCACACAACATTAATTATAATAATAAAGAAATCGCAGTAAGGAACCTTAGACTTGGTACGACTTTGTCTTAATAAATATTGTCTTTACGTTCCTTAAAATAGGCTCGGAAGTATCGCTTTTTGGGCGCAACGACTCGAGAAGACTGTAAAGGGATTTCATACTGCTTTTCAGGCCTAGGCCTGCAAAGTAACTGTTTTTTGGTTTCAACAACAAGGTCATTCACACAGCTGGCTGGTTTGACAAAAAGCAGGTTTTGTTTTTAAAGATTGGTTGTTAGACACTTGTGGAAAAAAAATCAAGATGGCGACTTTTTTTTTTCAAAATTTCAAATTGGTGCTAGGCGGCTAAAACTCGGTATTGGCTCTCGGGGCTCAAAAATATGAATCTGAAATCTTGTCCGAAAATTCGGTCAAATTCGGAAAATATCGGAAAAAAAACGATTTGTATGGAGAAAATTTCAAATTGATATAGCATAGCTAATAATGACTACCGCACATTATGGAGCGTTTTTTAGGGATATAAAAAAAAAAAACTAACCTAACCTAACCCGGCCGAGTCGGATCTGCTCTGAAAGGTGATCAGGATTAGATGGTTACCTAGCTGAAACACTAATTTATGAAAACAATATTTGGTGAGCAAAAAATCCATTTTGGTGAGCAAAACATCCATTTTGGTGAGCAAAACATCCATTTTGGGAAGCAAAAAGATATTTTTTGGTAATAATTTTGATGTTTTATGAAAACAATATTTGGTGAGCAAAAAATCCATTTTGGGAAGCAAAAAGATATTCTGACTCAACATAAAATTATTCTGGTGTAATGTATATCGATTTTGGAATACAAAATGATTTAATTTGGGGAGCACTATATAGAGAGAGTTTAATTTAAATGGAAGCAATTCATTTTGTTTGGAACTTAGTTTTGGGGTATAAAAGCCATTTTGGTGAGCGTTTAAATTGTTCCCTTTTCTAATAGCATCTACATTAAACCACGTGACATTTAGTGCCATAGCACGCGTTTTAGTAATCGCAAGATATGACCTTTCGACGTCACGTCTATTGCCGGAAAATATATCTGCCGTATCACGTCACGTGTCCGTGTCCACGGAAGTGTTAAGTCAATCAAAATTCAGTACTTTCATCACTACTTATCTCATTTCCCTCCGACGGTTTTCACGTATTTTTGGAAGTTTTAACCCTTTGTACTTATGCTAAGGCACAGATCTGTTTGGGACATTTGAACCCTACGTTAAAATATCAGTTAGTTTATTTTTGAATAGCTAGTTTAATACATCAAATACCTACGAGGGGTTAAGTCTAAAATTCTAGGATTACAATGCTAGCCGGCGAACGCCCTAAAAAATGGCGGTGTGTGAGCGAATTCTTTCCGTCGCTGTGGTGGCCTCTTGGCTATTCATTGGCGGGGGGCCAGACGAACTTGGAACCACGAATGGTGGGTGGATAGGTAAAAAAATAAAAAAGTAATTTTCTCAAATATGCAATGAAATTTCGTTATAGCGTGCGTTATAACAGGCCTTGAAGTATCACGTTTCGAGCGGAACAACTGTAAAGGAATTTCATACAAAATTGAAGGCCTAGGCCGGGAAGTAATTTTTTTAAACATGGCGTCTGTGTTCATGAACAACCTAAACAGCTTAATTATAGATTCAGCTGGTTTTGGATATTTTAGGCATTTTCTACTCAAAATCACGAGCTCTTTCGATCTAATTAGAAGAAAAGAAATGTCCCAAACATACCACTATATTAATAAATATCAGACAACCTCACAAAAATCGATCTAGTCCCAAATTAAGCTCAAGAAGGCTTGTGTTATGGGTACTAGACGACGATATACATATTTATATAGATAAATATATACTTAAATACATAGGAACAACCATGACCCAAGCACAAATATTCGAGTTCATCACACAAATATTTGCCCTGGCCGGGATTCGAGCCCGGGACCGCCGCTCAGTAGGCAGGTGCTTGCGAACTGAGCCAACCGCGTCGTCAAAATGGGAACGGAGTGGAACGAAAAATATTGGGATACATTTTTTATCCAAAAAAGATCGAAAGAGCTCGTGATTCTAAGTAGGAAATACCAAAAATATACAAAATAAAAAAGAAAGTGAAGCGTACAACAAAACAATAAAATAGCGCGGCAGGTCCGTAAGGATGTTGTGGAATAATAATTATAATAATGGTGCCAGCCGAGCACACCGAGGGCGAATGGATGAATGTTGTCAGACGTGAGTGTGAGCCGATCGAAGCCATGGGGGCTGTGACTATCAGCCCCGATGATGTAAGGTGTGTGACCCGTACGACCCAGAACTGGAAAAGTCCTGGGCCAGACGGGTTGCACAACTTTTGGATCAAGTGGTTTCGATCATCACACGAACGTCTGGCAACACAATTTCAAGACGCCCTCGAGCTTGGTTCCCTGCCATCTTTCATGACTACTGGTGTTACCTTCCTGCTCCATAAGTCCGGTAGTACCACGGAAGCGAAAAACTATAGACCCATCACGTGCTTGCCCACTTTATACAAGCTCCTTACATCCATTCTGAGAACAAAAATTAACACGCACAATGTTGCGAACAACGTTTTGGCCTTTTCTCAGAATGGGTGTAGGGTTGGGTCCCGTGGTACTAAGGAGCTCCTCCTCATTGACACGACCATTTGCCAACAAGTCCGTCGGAACAGGGGGTCTCTCTCGACCGCTTGGATTGACTATAAGAAGGCCTATGAATCGGTGCCTCATTCATGGCTGGAGAGGATCTTAGAGCTGTATAAAATCGATACAGCTCTAAGGTCCCTCTTAGGCGCGTGCATGAGGCAGTGGACCACAGTCCTTCGTCAACCAGGTGGCGGGGGCCCCCCTGGCCCCCAGGACTTGATAAGGATTGAGAGAGGTATTTTCCAGGGTGACAGTTTGAGTCCTCTGTGGTTCTGCCTAGCCCTGAATCCGCTCAGCACTCTGCTGAAGGATTCAGGACTAGGTTTCCGGCTTCGAATAGGAGGTGATGTCATTTCTCATCTGCTGTACATGGATGATCTGAAGCTGTATGCACCAAAACGCTAGGATCTGGTGGAACTACTGGAAGTAACCGAAACCTTCAGTAGCGCCATCAAAATGGAGTTTGGTGTAGACAAGTGTGCGGTCATGCATGTACAGCGGGGGAAAGTCATAAATTCCGCGAATTTACAACTTTCTGAGACAATGTCCCTCAATTCTATCTCCGAAGCTAGTGCCAAAGCTATAGTTCGAAGGCAAGAGGCGGTAGCTCCCCAGCTAGTACCTGTGAGCTTCTGAACAAGGTTGTTCCTGGTCTTTAGCTTTGTGTTTTCAACGGCTGAGTATTGCGCTCCTGTGTGGATGAAAAGTGCCCACGTCCCATCCGTTGACAGACAACTTAACCACACTCTCCGACTCATATCCGGCTGTCTCAAACCCACCCCCTCCCACTGGCTCCCGGTCCTCAGCAACATAGCTCCAGCACACCTGAGAAGAGAAAGATGTCTTCACCGAGAAGCCTCAAAAACTCACTGCAGCCACACCCTACCCATACATGAAGACCTCGCAGACTTTGGGCCAAAAAGGTTAAGGTCTAGGAATCCTCCAGCACTGCTGATGCCTGACATACAGGACTCCTGGAGCTTAGACGAGGCTTGGGTTGAAGAATGGGGATCTCATAAAGATTCCTCGAACCCCTTCTCTTTCACTCCTCAAGAGCTTCCGGCTGGATTCAAGGAACCCCGCCGGCTCTGGACCGCCCTAAACTGACTGAGGACGGGAGTGGGAAATTGCGCCTACCACTGGCACAAATGGGGTTGGAGCCCGACCCCAGCTTGTGACTGCGGACACCCTAAACAGACCATCGACCATTTGGTCTGGGAGTGCCCCCTAACTAAATACACAGGCCATTCAGGCGACTTCGAGATCATTTCCAACGCGGCAGCTGTCTACCTGAAACGGGCCAAATTCTAATTATAGGTTTCCTCTCTTTATATATATAATTTGATTGTTTTTTTACTGATCCAGTGTTTTGTAATGCCATACGATAAATAAATAAATAAAATCTCTGAAGCTGAAACCTACAAGTACCTTGGTATGTCACAGTCATTGGGTATTGCGGACGGAGACATTAGGCAGGCGCTGAAGGAGCGTTTCTTTTGTCGCTTGACAAAAGTACTTAACAGTCTTTTGTCCGGTGCCAATAAGGCGCGCGCCTTCAACGCTTGGGTGATGCCTCTGCTCACTTACTCCTTTGGCATACTAAGGTGGACTCAGACTGAGCTGGACGCCCTGGATACGAGGGTCCGTCAGCTGCTCACTACACACCGCATGAGGCATCCACGCTCGTCAGTTATGAGACTGTACATCCCACGTAAGTGTGGTGGCCGTGGCTTTTTAAACGCCAAGGACCTCCATATCCGCGAGGTGTGCAGTCTTAGGGAGTATTTCCTAAACAACGAGTGTGGGATTCATAGCGATGTAGTAGCAGTTGACAAAGGCCTCACCTCTCTCTCCTTAGAAAACGAGAATTGGCGCAGACCAAAGGTGCTTAGCACCGACGACCGCAGGGCCGTATGGAAGAGCAAGGAGCTACACGGGCGGTTCTACAAGGCCCTTACGGGGTCCGATGTAGATCTGCTCGCGTCGGTGAACTGGCTACGCCTCGGGAATCTCTTCGGGGGAAACCGAAGGTTTTGTCTGTGCAATTGCGGACGAAGTAATGATGACGAACAATTACCGGAGATATATCCTGAAGGACGGTACGGTCGGCATGCCGCCGTCCCGGTGAGTCACTCAGGAATATAATCTCCGGTTGTTCTCATCTTGCTAACGGCGAGTACTTGCACAGACATAACCAAGTAGCCAGGATTATTCACCAGCAACTTGCTCTTCGATACGGTCTTGTGGGGTCTGAGGTGCCGTACTATAAGTACGCACCGTTGCCAGTTCTTGGGAATGGTCGTGCCACGCTCTATTGGGATCGATCTATCATCACGGACAGGACTATTGTAGCCAATAAGCCTGATATCGTGTTGGTAGATCGATCCAAGCGCCAGGCAGTGCTTGTCGACATCACCATCCCCCATGACGAGAACCTCGTGAAGGCTGAGAAGGACAAACTCAGCAAGTACCTTGACTTGGCTCACGAGGTGACCGCCATGTGGGATGTTGACTCGACGATCATTGTCCCGATAGTCGTTTCGGCGAACGGTCTTATAGCGAAGTCTCGACAAAAATCTTAAGAGACTCTCGCTAGGTGGCTGGATCAAGGGCCAGATACAGAAGGCAGTACTCCTGGACACGGCGCGCATCGTCAGGAGGTACCTCTCTCTGCAGCCCTAACCACCGGTAGCCTGGGCCCTGCCCCGCTGCCGGCGGCACCCTAGGTTAGGTTTTTTATAATATGTTTAAATATTTTGTAATTTATTTATTATATTTTACTTTTTATATACAGATATTGTAAAAACCTAGCCTAAGAATTAAAATAAATAAAGGAGATAATAATAATAAATATCGGACAACCTCACACAAATCGATCTAGTCCCAAATTAAGCTCAAGAAGGCTTGTGTTATGGGTACTAGACGACGATATACGCACTTATATAGATAAATATATACTTAAATACATAGGAACAACCATGACCCAAGCACAAATATTCGAGTTCATCATACAAATATTTGCCCTGGCCGGGATTCGAACCCGGGACCGCTGCTCAGTAGGCAGGTGCTTGCAAACTGAGCCAACCGCGTCGTCAAAATGGGAACGGAATGGAACGAAAAATATTGGGATAAATTATTTCCTCCAAATAAGATCGAAAGAGCTTATGATTCTAAGTAGAAAATACCTAAAATATACAAAATAAAAAAAAGTGGAGCGTACAACAAAACAATGAAATTGCGCGGCAGGTCTGTAAGGATGTTGTGGAATGAATTGTCGATTGCGGTATTTCCAGACCCATAGGTACGACCTTCAAACCTCAAGAAAAGAGCGTACTCCCACCGAAAAGGCCGGCGACGCACTCGCGACTCCTCTGGTGTTTCAGGTGTCTATGGGTTACGGTTATCGTTTCCCATCAGGCGATCCGATTCCTCGTTTGCCCCCATGATATAAAAAAAAAAATTGGGCAAGTGCGAGTCCGCGCATGAAGGGTTCCATACCATAATCTATAACAAGTTTGTTGTATGGGAGCCCCCTTAAATATTTATTTTATTTTATTTTTAATATTTGTTGTTATAGCCGCAATAGAAATACATCATCTGTGAAAATTTCCAATGTCTAGCTATTACCGTTCTTGAGATACAGCCTGGTGACAGACGGACGGACGGACAGCGAAGTCTCCGTAATAGGGTCCCGTTTTTACCCTTTGGGTACGGAACCGTAAAAATGTGCTACGATTTTTTACCATGTCCACCGATTTCATGGCTCCGGCTGTCTCAACCGAGTCACAGGAATTATTAGAGCGAGCCCGCGGCGATGTAAATTGTCAAAAACAATATTTTTAATCTGCCGTTACTGAATCAAGGGCCTTATTGGAAATTGTAACTGCGATTTTTGGGGACCTTTAAAAAAGGGTTTTCTATTGACGAGGCCTATAGCGGTATGTCACAGTAAATCCGTAAATTTGTAGTTAGGTTACAATCTTGTGTGATGAACTCGAATATTATCTTCCTGGGTTATGTATGTTTCTAAGTATGTGTTTTTGAGTATGTATTTATTAACCAAGTTAGCGAGGCGTGTTTGATTCAACTTTCCTTAAAATTGGCCAGAAATTCAGTCGGATGTTCGGATTTCTGCCAGTTTTCGCCTACAGGCCACTTTTCTCGATCGATTATCGTAATTTTTTGTAAGCAGGCTCAATAATCATAAATAGAAATTTACCCGTGTTCTAGAAACAAACGTTTAATCGAATTTTAATTTAATAGAAATATCATTTCATCGAAAGCATTTTTTTCTGGAACCATGTAGTAATTCACCAGTAGTAGGTACTTATCAACTAAACTATATCTTAAACTAGGTATATTATACTTTGGGCATACTTTGGGAATGGATCTCTTTTGGGTGGTTGTTCTATATTTATTTTTATAATGTGTAACCAAATGTTAAATGTATAAGTAATGAAAAATTTGATTGCTATGTAGATGAAATTGAAAGCGTGCAACGGTACGTGTCTAGTCGAGAGGTTATAAGACGTTAAACCGGTAGTCCAAAGATACGGGGTTTGGGTCATGGACCACGTTAGAGCACAATTTAATTTTTCATTGCGTGCTGATCTATTTTTTGTTCGAAATTCAAACTCTGAGCCTAGTAGGGGCTCTGGTTCCATACTATGTAATAACTGCAATATGAGCTCCTTTTAGTGTAAAATATCAATATCTCGTAAACTGCTGCGTAAATTAGAAAATGCTGTACTTTTTTGAAAACTACAATAAATTTACTATCTTTTTATGTTGTGTGCCATGTTAGTTTACAATACTTTTTTTAAATGAAACTCGATCAAAACCGCTGGCTAAATTTAATAAATTGCTATAATTCGTTTTTTTTTTTTATTATTTTTACCGACAAAGCATCATGATATGTAATAAATTGAAATTACATTCGATAGGATATGTTTTTAGTAACATCCTGCAAAAAACAGATTTAAAAAATACCTAAATTTGCAGTGGTGGGAATCGACATACTGACGCAGGGCCTCAAAAGTCACGAGTTTTTTTTAAATGCAAATATCTCGAAAACCATGAACTTTTTATTAAGGTCAAATTAACTTAATATGGTTGCTTATGAGCTGTTCTATCACCCCTCTTCATTTTGGCGTTGGTTTTAGGGACACCCTGTATATAGCAATAAAATAAAGGTCTCTAAGTAAGTACGCAACTAAGTAAGCAACGTATAAATATTTGTGTGAGGAACTCGAATATTTGTTCCTGGGTCATGGATGTTATCATTATGTATATCGTCGTCTTGTACCCATAGTAGAAGCTTTGCTTAGTTTGGGACTAGGCCGATTTGTGTATGATTGTCCCTTCATCATTTCAGCTATAGGACGTCCACTGCTGGACACAGGCCTCCTTAATATGCACATGGGCCGGATAGCAGTGACCAGCGAATCCCCGCAACTCTAACCAGGTCGTCCGACCACCTTGGGTGGTCATCCTGCACTGCGCTTGCCGGTACGTGGTCTCCTCTCGAGGACCTTTCTGCCCCAACGGCCATCGGTCCTTCGAGCTACGTGCTCCACCCATTGCCACTTCAGCCTGCTTACCCGGTTTGCTATGTCGATGACCTTGGTTCGTCTACGAATCTCCTCATTTCTGATTCGATCTCAGAGAAATCCCGAGCATAGCTCTTTCCATAGCTCGCTTAGTGACTATGAGTTTCCTTTGAGATTGTTCCTTAATATTTATTATTATCTATTTATTATTTAACTATCAACACGTGCGCCAGACAGCGTAGTGACATAACCTGTCGGTGACCTTGAATCCCCCTACAGTTTAACCCTAAACTGTGCGGTGAGACCGGACTCGCGCCGTCGAGTCTAGGACTACCCGCATACCCTGCAAAAAGACCTAACTACCAGATTTTACTACACAATTTTTAACCTTAAGCTGTTTGCGTAAGGTTGGGATTGGGGTGACAGTGGGGGTGGTTAGAGGGGGTGTGTTGTGGGCTCGCTCTACGTCCTCTAAGAAAATGGAGACAATACGATTATAGTATTGTAGTATATGTAAAGGTTCGAGATGGTTTTTTATCGACGTTAAAAAACGAAGGTGGTTCTTAATTTTTTTTTTATGTATGTTCCCTGATTACTAGAAGACTGAAAACTGGAAAAAAAAATCTTTGGTACCATTGTCATAACGTTAGGGTCCGATAATGGAATCCAGGAGGAATTGAGGGAACGCTTCAAAAATTATAAAACAGTTGTCGTGATTTGGGAACTTTTTGTTTGTAACTCGAACAGTTGGTCTCGGAAAGCATCGTTTCCCTTTGTTGATATCGGTTATTTTTTTGTTAACAATTGTTTTTTTTTTCTGAATATACTGACTGTGGAATGACGACAAGAGCCTAGCTCTTAAACGTAAAAAAAGGTTTCGGAAAAAAATACGAATCTCCCGATACTATTTTTTCTTGTCACTGCAATTTACCATTTTGAAATTAGCCATTTTCTAGAATACATCAACATCTGCTTAACCGACTTATATAAAACGAATGGAACGAAAAATACAAAGATAAGATATCAGTTTATCAGTTTACTTATTGCTTCCATAATTATTTTATATTTGAAATATAGACCCTGAACAGATTTCAACTGGTGTTTCGAGTTTGCTGGGGCGATACGCTCGAAACCAACTACATGCTTATCCCTATAAACAACCATTTGAATTGAAAAAGAAAAGAAAAGCAACAACATAATCATCTGTTACTGCAGCATATACTGCGGAACCTCCCGAATATTTATGTGTAATGTAATAATTTAGACTATCCGCTTTTTCTCTCGCTCCCCCTTTTGGTCCCCCCATCTTGTGTCCCACTCTTAACTAGTCTACAGTCGGTTTTGGGCATTTTTTTAGATTTCTCACATTTGCGTTACTAATGATTGATAGAGGCAGCTTTTGGGCGATAGATGGCGTTGAATTACTGTCTACTTTTTAAGTTTTCTACCATTACTGGAATCCATAATCATTACTGGAATCCTTTTGACACTTTTAAGAGTTCCATGTCCCCGAAAGAAAAAATGGAACCCTTGTAGGATCACTCCGTCCATCCGTTACTGGGGGCCTTCTTACGCTGCGTCAACCGGTCCGCGGTTGTCACTCAAGAACCCTTTTGCCCCAAATGGGCCATCGCTTCTACAAGCAATGTGCCCCGCCCATTTAATTCAAAATATCTAATCGTGAATGCACATTGGAGCACCTAAAATATTTTGACTCCCGTAAAATCGTGTTTTTGCACTTGCTCCAGGTATACGTAGGAGGTATTGATAGATTTTATTTATTATATCTCACAGCATAACAGTTACAACCAAAGCATTGTGAAACTAAGAATACAATACCTACAGTTTACATACAAGTGAATATATAAGAACTAAAGACAATTATAAATTACACAGAAGAAGGCCGATCATCCATCATCTCACAGAACCACAAACATTCATTGCACACGTCTTCCCATCTGCTTGCAAATACATCCCAGCGTGGGGCCGATTCTAGAAGCGATTTAAGAGGTGCAGGGCCCAGACCAGTTCGAATCTATAAAATAGTCATAAGACCTATCTTAATGTACGGATGTGAGGCATGGACGCTCAGCTTAAAAGATGAAAACAGGCTTCTTGTTGCAAAGAGAAAGATATTCCGCAAGATGCTGGGACCAACACGGAGGGAAGATGGTAGCTGGAGGATCCGAAAGAACCAAGAGCTGGAAGACCTAGTGTCTAAGCCGAATGTTATTGGGGAGATAAAAGCAGCAAGACTCCGGTGGCTCGGGCATCTAGAGAGAATGCCGGACGATAGGGTGACCAAAACTATACCGGACAGCCTGTAGGTCGTCGACCGGTCGGCCGACCGAAGTACCGATGGAAGGATGAAGTTGTGAAGGACCTACGCGCTCTACAAGCAGGAAACGGGGAGGAGATTGCTCAAAACAGAGCGCGTTGGCGTCATTTTGTATCGGAGGCTAAGATCCACTTCGGGTCGCTGCGCCAGCAGAGTAAGTAAGACCGGAAACAGCGGAGATTTTTGATGGGACACAGTTCGCGCTGACGGTACCGCTAATAGATCGTGATAACGGGGTCGAAGGATTCTTCTCGGAGTGGGAACATATAGGCGCACCAACTGAGCAACTAATTTGGAACAGTCTGAATCACCACATAAAATGCTACTTGCTACAGTAAGCCTCTCCAAGGAGTTAAAGCCCAAAAACCCAGCAAAAACTTTGTTGGGTATAAAAATGAGTATTCATTATTATTTAACAGTTCTACTCTTGTCGGTGCAATACCTAACATCAGTTATTTCACTTCTAATTACGACGCGACGTCTACCCTTTTCTTTATGTGGTCCATATAACTAATCCTTGGCCTTCCTCTCTGTTCAGTATTGAAACTCTTTCATGAGCTTTCATACTGTTAGTTTATTCTTCTTTATGTCATTAATGTCATGTGATATCAGCAACAGCTGAAACAATGTAGTGTTTTATAATATTCTTGTAAATTCATAATAAAACAGTAAATAGCGTCACAACAGTGATTTCATTTAAATATACATAACACATCATATTCATTTTTGGTCCTAAAACGAGCCGTAACAGGAAAAGCGGTAAAAAAGTGTAAAAATATTTTATGACATTTACGAACACGTAAAAGAATTTTCTAGTAAATAAAAATGGAAAAACAGGAAGAATATAGTACCTTAAAGAGTTCTAGAGGCATTATAAAAGGTAAAATAACTAGAATTATTAAATATGTGAACAATTTGGATATAACCGATCGAAACATTATAAATTTTGAGGAGCTAAAATTGCGAAATATCGAATTAACCAAACAAATGGAGAATTTCGACGAGGTACAACAGAAAATCGATTTGATAGAAAACGACGACACCAAGTCCGACGAAGAACGATCGCGTATTGAAAACGTGTACTACGCGACTAAAGCGCTCATTAATAATTTGTTGCATAAGGATGAAAAGGACACCAAAGCGAGTCAAGTATATAAGCTACCTCGATTGGAGCTTCCGACTTTTAGCTCGTACATACGGGAATGGCCTGCATTTAGGAACTTATTCGAATGCGCCATGAGCGGAGGTAATGTGCCGGAGCTACAGCGCCTGCAGTACCTGAAGAGCTGTTTAAGAGGCGAGGCTGCGAGTTTGATAAATTCTCTTCTCATTCTCGAAGGCAATTATGGTAAAGCTATGAGCATATTGGAGAACAGGTATGAGAATAAAACAATAGTTGTAAACTATCATCTAAAAAACTTCATGAGTTTCCCAATACTCAATCGGTCGAATATAAAGGAGTTCTTAAACACGTTACAACAAAGCCTGGATTCATTATCTGCATTACAACTGCCAGTGGAACAATGGGACGTACTTTTAGTATATATTATAACACAAAAGCTTGACTATTCTCTCAGAGCGGCATGGGAATTGACAAGGAAGGAGACATCCATTCCGTCTTTAAATGAGCTTTTAGATTTTCTGAAGCTACGTGCAACAGCATTTGAGCTTATGAATGACAAATTCGAAAAGTTCCCTCAATCCAAATCAACTCCCAAGCTCGCACACATATCGACTTCAGATATTTGTATCGAAACATGTACCCTTTGTCAAGGACAACACAACATTGTTAAATGTGTACAATTTCTTGAAATGCCCGTTGACAAACGTATAAACTACGTAAAATCAAAGTTTTTATGCTACAATTGCCTACAACCTTACACTGTCAAACACAAATGTTCCAAAAGGTCATGCATTACATGCAATGGAAAACATCACAGTTTGATACATCTAACTAATCCACCTCCCAAGCGAGCAAACATTGCTATCGCCGCGGACACTACAGCTCTACAGCAGCAATATACATATTCTGACATATCTACGCCTGCAATGCAACAGCAACCGCAGCAACAGTTGTTACATACCCAACAGGAACCAAAAATTGACAACACACATATACACAGTCAAACTAAACATACACTTGTCACACCCACAACAATGCATGTGTCAAATACTGGTGATAATCAGATTTTATTGTCCACAGCGATAATTAAAGTACAGGACGATACTGGCATTTGGCATACTGCTCGTGTTTTGCTGGACTCGGGTAGCGAAGTCAACATAGTTGCTCACAGACTTGTCAAGAGGTTAAACAGTAAGCTTCACTATGCTAATCACATAATACAAGGCATTGGCGAGTCAGGTAAGCAAACGCAATTATGTATGAGAGCGAACATAGCTTCTAGGTTATCCGATTTCACAGCGAGTCTTGATTTTATCGTCATGGATAACATAACTGTGCCGTTACCGCACAATTTTATAAACACAAGCACATGGAACATACCTGCCGAGCAGTACAGATTGCTGGCGGACCCCACATTCTACATTCCTAGCGAGATAGACATGCTCATAGGTGCTGAGCTTTTCTTCTCACTCCTATCAGGCAATCAGATCCATCTAGGGCCTAACAAACCTATTCTGATAGAAACAGTCTTCGGATTAGTAGTAACAGGAAATGTCATTAACCACACATACACATCGAATACACATTACTCACCAAACGCTCGTGCAACTCTACATAATATCGTAGACTCTAGTTTTGCTAATAATACAATGACAACACTGTTTTGCCAACAGGCAAAGGTCAGACCTCAAACACGGTTTTTTATTAACAGCAAATATAAAAGATGTAAAATTCCGAAAACATTCTTTTCTTGACACAATAGTGCAAGACGTGTCCCACAGTTTAATTCTAAAAAATGTGCGCTGTTTAATAATTAAAGTGTAAAAAGTTTCTCATAAGTAATAAAAATAAGATTACAAAGTACAATACAGTCCACTCAGTCAGCTCAGTTATCAGACAACATAAACATGTACATAGGCACACACTTAAATAAAAAACACATTCAATAATAACATTTACCTACGCTTAGTCCGTTATGAAAGTTTCACATTTGTTGAAAATAGGCATACATAGATGCGTTCGCTGTATAAGATATATGTATTTACTGTAGAGGCCTGTGAGCAACCGAATGGCTAGCTACCGTCCCCAAACGTAACTTTAACTCTGCTGTTTATGCATGTAGGTGAAGTTTTGAGTAAATGCTAAATTCAAAATATATAAATAGTTACATATGTTTGTTTATCCGTCTGTCAACAAACTATATACAATTTTATTATAATTTTGTTTAAGTGTACTTACTGTTACCAAGAAGCAAGTGCTATGAAGTGTTAATTTATACTTATATATTATTTCTACTTGTTGGCCGCTGGGCAGAATAATGTCTAACACATAATATTATTTTGTTACCAGTTAATAGTTATTAATTTTACACCATTATAATTCTTTTTGTTAAAAGGCGCGAGAATGTTCAGTATTGAAACTCTTTCATGAGCTTTCATACTGTTAGTTTATTCTTCTTTATGTCATTAATGTCATGTGATATCAGCAACAGCTGAAACAATTTAGTGTTTTATAATATTCTTGTAAATTCATAATAAAACAGTAAATAGCGTCACAACAGTGATTTCATTTAAATATACATAACACATCATATTCACTCTCCTTTCCAAATTTTTTTGCTCCATATCTTCTGTCGATCCCATCCTCTATATCGTCGTTAATTGGTCTATCATTAGCATTTACCCTCTTCTAGTTTCTATGGTATTTTTAAATTTAACAATATAATAATACTTAGTATGTTAAAAATTAGTAATAACCATGTAGTTTTTTGTATAAAAAACGAAGGAACGCCTTTTGCACTCTCTCCAGAAGTAAGATCCTTCTAACCAGAGCAGTGCAAAGGACTTTTATGGTTAGCATCAACGAAGTCTCTAGAGTTCTTAATAATGGACCCGAGTTTTCTATAAGAGTCCAGAGTAACTTCTAAATCCCTAATAGTCTTAACCCAAGTTAATGGTTTTGAAATTAGGATATAATTGTCAAGCCATGTCATGGATTAAGGGATATATCGTCAATTGAATTAAGTCCATGGTGGGCAATTCGCTACAGAGTGGAAAAGCGCTCAAACCGGCCCATGAGTCACAGTCTTTAAAATATCGGCATAGAAAACAGGCTTTTAAATTAATACAGCGTGTATAGTGGCCTACAAAAGTTCTAAAAAAATAATATTTTCGCCACCTTTCATATTTTGACAGTTCTTTTTAAGCATTACTTGTACAGTACCAGGGATTTTTAGTCCTCACTAACAGGGCATCGGACTTTGTAGCCAACTCGGGAATGTCTTCGCGGCACAGGGGTGATTTTTGAGTTTCTAACTGTGCTCTGGTGCTAAGACGGAATTGAACTAGGCCGGACACCCGATTATTGACTAAAATATGCATTTATTGAATGATCCATATTGAGAGATACTACTTTAATGTGTGTTGATTTCCCTTATAAATATTGCCTATTTCGGACATTATTAATTTGTTCGTTTCCTTATTTAGGATTATAATTACTTGCATATATTATACGAATTATTGATTCGTACGATTTTAATTGTTATTTAGCTTATCGTTGTTATTTTTATATTGAAATAAAATGTTATTTCTTTTACACGCATTGTTTTTACAGGGATTTTAAGCCCTCACTGAGTGAGACTTTGTTTTGGAGTACAAACCTACTCCAACCGACCGACTAGATAGGCGGATGACCTCGTGAGGGTAGCACGGAATCAATGGATGCATTCTGCACGGGATCTTTGTGGCGAGTAATGGGGGAGGCCCATGTTCAGCAGTGAACATCTGTGGCTGATAGAGAGATAGACAAACCCGCTAACGAGAATGCCTCCGCACCACAGGAGTGATTTGCAAAGTTCGGTTAACTGCAGTGGTAACACTTGTGTGCGCGACTGCCGCCCTGCAGGACACTGCGCAGTAAACGATTACACACTTTACGCCCCATATGCCCTTATTTATTGCGCGACGAGACCTTCTCGTAAATAATAAGTAAATTTTGAATAAAGGTTTTACGTTTATTTTTCAGGAACGACCCATAATCCAGTGAATAAAGGATTTAATAAAGGACCTTACAAACGGTCCGGTAGTTTTGAATTTTTGATATGTTGTCTATGATAGTCTAGCCCAATACCGGCACTTTCTTCATATTTTTGCTCATATCTTCCTCTAGGAGCATTTTAGCTAGAAGAAAGCTGGAACAATGTTATAGAAAGTAAAATTTACTATATTCTCCTTTTTACATTTTGTTTCTAGGACAGATAGTTACGGAGATATGCACATTTAAAAAAACTTAAGAAATTGCAATTTCCAACTCAAAAAAAAACTTCTGGATAATAGAACAGAGCTTGGGTAATAGAATATAATAGAATAGAATACTCTTAACAAATACAAATGACACTTAACATTACAATAATAATAATAATAAATAATAAAAAAGCTTTATTTTCCCTTACAACTTAAAAAACAAAAGTGCGCAATATTGTTAGTTTTTCTTATTTATGTATATATACCTATGTTAGTGTTTATTTATTTTATTTATACTATATTTATTTACTTTTTATAAATTTGTGTATCTAATATTTATCTATTCTTAGATGTAAGGGCCGCCTTTTGCGGTGAAAGCCTCCTCCAGGTTTTGCCATCTTTCTCTGTCTTGTGCCGTCCTGCGCCAGAAAGCTCCGGCTACTTCGGCTATGTCGTCACTCCATCTTTTTAGTGGTCTGCCTCGTCTTCTCTTTTTGTATATTGGACTCCAGTTTGTAACAATTTGCGACCATCTTCTATCTCTTACTCTTAGAATGTGTCCTGCCCACTTCCATTTTAGTGTCAGTACCTGTTTGACTGCATCTTTTGCGTTTGTCCTTTTCCTTATATCCAAGCTTCTGATCCGGTTCTTTAATTTTATATTCAGAAAACTTCTTTCTATCCCTCTTTGGCACGTTTTTATTTTATTAAGATGGATTTTTTTGAGAGGCCAGGTTTGACATGCGTATATTAAGCAGGGTGTTAGACAGATATTCATTGCTTTAGTTTTTAATTTTGTAGGGATATTTCCCTTAAATATTTCCTTCATAGACCAAAACTCTTTCCACGTGACCTTTATTCTTCGCTCTATTTCTTTTTCTGTACAGGATTTAAAAGATATGAGATGGCCAAGATATACATATTCTTCTACATAATCTATAGATACAACATTACAATAGAGGTAAACAATAGGCGATCTTATCGCTAAAAAGCGATCTCTTCCAGACAACCTTTGGGTAGCGGATTAATATAAATGAAATGAGATGAGTAGGCGATGCAAAAAGTAATCAAGAAAACTACTGAAAAATTATTAAAATCTACTAAAACCTATAATAATATATATTGAAACATAAACATACATAAAAATATACATAAATGAACATAAGACTAAATATATACTCATATATAAACTTACTTAAACCTTATATTTAAAAAAATATTTTGTGTAACGAACCACAGATTATGTCAGTCACAGTGACAGAGTATTAAAGGAGAGACAAGTAATGTTCTTTGAGGTGTGTTTTGAAAGTAGCAACGGATTGACTACGTTTCAATTCAACAGGGAGAGAGTTCCACAATAGAGTAGCCTGAAAGGTAAATGAGCTGTTATAGAATTTGGAAGAAGAAGAAGGGACAGCCAGAAGCAAATTTTGAGAGGACCTAATAGAACGAAGGTAACTGAAACGCTCCTTGAGGTAGCAGGGAGTTGCAGGGTAATGCTGTAGAGAATTAAATTTACTATAATTAACATTTCAAATTTTGTTTCTAGGACAGATAATTACGGAGATATGTAAAAAATAAAGTCACAATTTCCGAAAATGTATGTAAAAATGGACATGAGTTTTATCAGCAATTATATTTCCTACATGTTTTAATTTGTCCTAGACTAGTCCGTAACTGAATGACAGCGTTCTAAACCAAGAATTTTGAGAAATTTCCGGAAAATTCGACTTTTCCAGTTTTTTGAATGTGCGTATCTCGGTAACTAACCGTACTTGAAACAAAGATTGAAATGTAAATTATAGTAAATTTAATTCTCTACAACATTGCCTAAGCTCTGTTCTAGCTAAAATGCTCCTAAACGAAGATATTATAATCCAGAAGTTTGTTTTTGAGTTGGAAATTACGATTTTTACGTTTCATTAAATGTGCATATCTCCGTAACTATCTGTCCTAGAAACAAAATATAAAATGGAGAATATAGTAAATTTAACTTTCTATAACATTGTCCAAATTTCTAGCTAAAATGCTCGTAAAGGAAGATATGATCAAAAATATGAAGAAAGTGCCGGTTTTTTCAATATGGAGCCGGGCGCGGAGTGGGGGGAATTGTGCATTTTGCATTTTAAACACTGACTAACTATCCTAGACAACATATCAAAAATTCAAAACTACCGGACCGTTTGTAAGGTCACCCATAGTAGTTTAGTCTATATTCACCGAACTAACATGTTTCGAAGTTCATTCTTAAGCTATTCGTATAGTTTCGTGGTGAACAGTTTTCAAACCGTATTTTTTTGTAAAATGACGTTTCATTTTTTTAACGAAGCCTATTTCCTATATGTTCAAATAAATAATAAAAAAATGTAATATTATCATACTATTATTAAATTTCAATTTTAAATGTTCCTCAGTTTGACGACGTGGTTGGCTCAGTTTGTAAGCACCTGCCTACTGAGCCGGCGATATTTGTGCTAGGGTTATAGTTGTTCTTTGTAAATAAGTATATATTTATTTACAAGTATGTATATCGTCGTCTAGTACCCATACCACAAGCTGAGCTTAATTTGGGACTAGATCGATTTTTGTGAGGTTGTCTGATATGTTATTTATTATTTGTTATTCTAAAAGAGCGTAAGCGAAAAGTAATTGTAAATCATACAGTCGTACTAAGACGGAGTTAGTATATAAATTGTACCACTGTTATTTTTGTAGGTACAACTGTCAGTTTACCACAAGGTGTCATGTGAGTGCTGATTCTTACAAGACGCTGCTTTCACCTTTATTTTTTATTTTTTTAAATTATACGGCATAACCAAATAAAAATAATAGTTTTGTTTTCTATGATAATAAAGTAATGAAATTCGTTTAAACTTAACATTATTAGAAAATTTTAAATATTGTCAATTAATAAGGGGTGTCTCACGATGGTGTGGTCTGTCAGTGCACCACATGGGGTAAGTGGACTTACCCCATACTTACCATAAAATATTGAAAAGTATACATAGTCGAGTTCATTTTAAGACCAAAAATTTTATCAATAATAATATATATGTGAACTCACCTTTATTGTAAACGGTATATTGGCGTGTTCAGATAATATTAGGTACTGATTAAATTTACGCTCATAGACCTCGCGGGTTTTTTTCAAAATGGCTAAAATTTGTATTTTGTTACGTTTTCAACCACCATATAGGAGATGCGTCATGGAAGCCATACCGGTCAATCATAGTTTAATTTAGCTCAATCGCTTTTAAACAAATTACTAGTAAATAGTACTATTTGTGTCAATCCATTTTTCTCTATTGCTTGTTGCCATGGTGATGTCCCCTCATGTGAAGTCCATTCTTATTTAGACTATCTCTTGAAAATAACCATATTATAAACTATCAACACTTATCTAAGAAGTTTAATCACCATTGTCCCCTGGGTGATGGGACAGAATAACAACAAGAAAAAGTTGATCCACCCATTTAACAGGAGTAAGATTAAAATAAGAAGGTGTTAAACAGTATTTTTCAAATAAATCATTTGTTTGGCCATAGACAAAAAAGTCTGTATACTTAACGAAGCTACTCACGATAGGCAAAAATCTGAACAGCCAAATACCCAAGCCATTGCCAAGCCGGCAAAGCTGAAACAGAGACGCTTCGCTCGCTCAGTTAATTACTGAAAGCGTAGCACCTTGCTACGAATTCGTAGCGCGTAGCTCTCGTAGGCGAGTGGGAATACCTATAGAACATAATAGATATCTCATGAAGGTACGTAACATAAAACCTATTTACACATTCACTGCCACCGACGCATATATGCATTCACCGTCAATACAAGTTAGTTCCTAGGCCACGCCTCCTGGCAGTTAATGTGTTAACCATTAAATGTAACATTTACAATTGCGACAGTGGAGGTTGTAGCAAGCATATGAGTCAAACACAAAACCTAAGTATTTCGTAAGTAATCTTACTAAAACTTTCGTGAGTAATATTTCATTATTGTATTAAGCTGTTTACACTCACGCGTAATTGACAGGAACGGGCTGACATGTTTTAAATTCATATGGAGCTATTTCATAAGAAAAAAGGCACGAAGTAAAGTCACACTCACCAGGCAGTGAAAGTTACTATAATATTTTCCAAAACATAGTACTATTCAGATTTGATGAAATGGGCGTTTTGCTGACGACTTAATCAACCCCCGACGGATCGGCGCAAGGGCAGTCAAGGGCTAAAAAATAAAACTAACTAATAAGAAAAAATCGCGGACACAACAAACGGTTAAATAGTTTTCTGAAAATCTCAGCATAAACCTCGTCTGATGGTAGACCAGTCAACATATGCTTAATATTGTTGTATTTGTGTTTCAATAGGTGTGTGGACACTTTTTTTGAGGATGTCAATTGATTCTATTTTTTATTTGGATCAAATGTCTATATGGGACTTCCTACACTTAGATTACTCTCAAAGTCAGAAATGACCGTCAAAGTTCGACATTCCTACAGATCAAGAGAAGATGGATATTTAAAATTATGTAATGACTAATGACATTATTAATCGAATAGGTAGTTACAGAATAATGCTATTAATATTGTACAAAAATCGAATTAACTATTACTATTATTGTAAGTAAACTGACATATAATATAACCACTAACTACATTGTAAATTTGTACCCTTTTGTAAAATTGACATATAATGTATTTGTGCATTATGAATAAATGAGTATGAGTATGAGTATGATCACTAAATACTCTCCATACTGATGGCCTACCTGCATATCACGTCATCTATGGATTGGGTACCAGTATTTGTATGGAGAAAATAAGTAAATTGCCATGTTCACCGTGAAAAAGTGCGTTTAAGTTCATGTTTGTCATACAATTATTATTTTGTTAGATAATTTATTTTGGGTGTAACACTTTCGACACCAACAACCCGGTAGCCGGGCACTCTGCTCGTAGTAAGTATTCGCTACATACGGTTTTCCCATGTTATCGGCTAAGAGCGTAGCCCGTAGCGCTACGCGGTAGCGAATGTGTGAAAAAAGAAAATCAAAAATGTTTCGTACCTTTGAAGTCGCATATTTCAAAAAATATTTGTATGTTTTCATCTTTTTTTCTTTGTTTCATGTCATATTGAGCTTTTTATTCATATAACTACACTATGTTGTATAATTCACCAGTCGCATTCCCTATTGTTAACTTTTGGGTGGTCAATAAAGCATTTTGTATTGTATTGTATTTAATTTTTGGCCAATAAATCAATTTTTTTACCACCGTCAAAAAAGACGGGCGTTGTAAGCTTAACATGTGTATCTGCGTATTTATGTATCTGTGTGTCTGTCTGTGGCATCCTAGCTCCTAAACGGATAGTCCGAATTGAACGCAGTTTTTTTAATCGAAAGCCTTATATGTCGATATGGTTCTTGGCTACGTTTGGTCGCGTCGGGGGTTTTTTAAATCTTGAATTTAAGTTGAAATGCAAGTAACATTGCCAAGTTGTCGTTAAAAGGAGATCTACTAAATGTTTTTTTGTTTTTAATATTGTTTATACTTTTAACTTACGCTTCATTAATGTAACAAACCATTTTTGATTTTACGTCAATAGAAATTGAGTACATTCTCTTTGATATGAATATAATTGGATTTATACAACTCAATTGATACATATTATGTGACGTGGAACTTTGCGATAAAATGTCATGTTGCGTCGAAGCAAGATTTAAAATTTTATATTGAAATCAGATGGAAATAAAGTCAGTTTTATATCGATTTATTTACACGTCCCATTGAACATCAGTTTCTCTTCGTCGACATCACTTCTCTGTCACGGAGACATTCCGGTTAGTGAATTTTCACTCCCACACAAAATCTGACTGGTAGTAAGGTCTTGTCTAAAAGAAGAAAAAAGCCTCATTGACGTTATTTGGAATGTTTTCTGTATGCAGTCCCGTTTTTTATAACATTGTACAAAGTCCTTGTCGCATGGACTACTAGGCAATAAGAAGTTGTGTAAATTACGACGTCTAAAGACGAGACGAAGCCGTCAAGTTCTCTTGCGTCTCATTCCAACTGTCATTCCGAAACAACGTAAATAGATTACCCGAGAAACGTGCGTGTGAAAGAAAAAGCCAAGTTCGGTCAGTATTTGGGCCGTATTTTATTCTCTTAATTTATTAATCTATTATCATCATCATCATCAATTTAAGAAGCAAACTCTTGTCAGTCTAGCAGATGTAGTATGTAGCTGTCTCCATTTATGCCTATCCATAGCCAACTTGATTTCCCCATACGATATGACCATTACCTTCCCTTTTTTTTTGATGTAGCTTATACTTAGTCGTCCCCTGCCTCGTTTTGCTTAAACTTTTCCCTCAAATTTCTATTCAAAATTAGTTTTCGATGGAAAGGAGTCATTAACTGGTTACTATTAAAAAGTGGAACTCTTTGCCGCATCTTTGAAGCATCTCTCGGGCCAGCATGGCAGTGTCAAGGCACCGTTGGTTTCTTGTGAGTTGCTATTGTGACTTGGGCTCCCCTTTTTGCTTACCATCAGGTGACAGCCACCATGTTGCGCCAATGACATATGACATAGTTGTCATGTTTGGCCATTAATGAAATAATGAAATAAATAATGAAATAATGAACTTTATTCTGCAAGTAGGCCACAAGGGCACTTTTTTACATGTCTGAGTCTACCGGCATTTCACAATTTTCATTTTGGCGTTCTTGATATTGTACGTCAGTCCAAACCATTTTTAATAATTATTAAAACGTCTATACTTGAGTCTGAACACGTCTGAAAGATCACAAACTTAGCAAGTGTCTCTGCCGTGCCTTCAAATCAAAATTCATCGTCAATTCTCCCGCGACGCCACTTCATCTGGTATTCCAAATGTAAATTACAATGCAAATTGTACATGATATACGAGAAATTATTAAGAGGGTTTAATCCTGTTGATCTGACCTTGCATTTGTCGAAAATGATATTTCTAATAGCCCGTGAAGTTGGACGTCAAATAAATAGTACATTACCGCAGACGCCTGGAAAGAAGGGCTTGCCGGGTGAGTAGGTATAGACGGATAGTGATACGAAGCCGGCAAGCCCTTTTCACAGCTAGGCTTGTATAGTGTTTTTCTCAAACATATGCAATGTAATAAAAAAATACGCCACTCATATCTCGTAATATATAATTCAGCGTTTTAGCCTGTTCATGAAAACAGACACCATATTTAAAAAGAAATAATTCCCGGCTTAGGCCTTCAATTTTGTATGAGATTCCTTTGCAGTTCTCTCGAGTTGTTCCGCCTGAAACGTGACACTTTGAAGCCTGTTATAACGCACGTTATGACGACATTTCATTGGATGTTGTATGTTGAAAAATATTACATACATTCACCTAAAAATAACCTGAAAATAATGCTAAAATAGATACAGGGATTGGCGCAAATATTTTGAAGGTAATTATTTTTATTAAAGCAGTAACGTCTGCTAACGTAAACTAAATGTTTACAATAGAGGCATGTTGAAGCAACTGGTTGAAAGATTCAATGGGTCTGACATCTGGTCCGGTGGTCCAGTTGGTAGGACGCCCGTGTTGGCCCGGAAAGCCGTTGGAAACGCAGGTTCGAATCCTGTCTGAACCATTAAATTTTTATTTTTTTCTCATTGTAAATATTTTGAAGGTGTAAGGGGGAAACATAAGTAGCTAGGGAAATGGTCTTATATTATATTCTTAATTTTTTATATCTACGCACATATCATTAGTGCTCTAAAATGCGTTCAGAAATCGTAGGAAATGACCAGCATTATTACAACCAATTTTACTATGAGTTTTTTTTTGTCTGTGGTAGTAGGTAACATCTGTACTGTTATGTTATTACAGTACCGATTTTTGTAAGGTTACGAGTTTTAATTAGGAACAGCAGTCAAAACACAAGTTGGTCTCTATTCTAGTATCCATAGATATTAATATTGTTATAGATACGAAACGTCAATTCAGTATGTTTCTTTATAAAAACCGCACGACATTTGATCTCGAGTGACATGAGAATATGGATACATTCGTTTGTATATGATTTAGAAGAAAAAAAACATTCGTCTTGACGGAGGTTCGAATTGCCGCCATTATTGTTGTCATTTGTTTGTTGGTTCTTTGCTGTTACGAAAGTAGAATTGTGAAAAGTTTATTGTTATTCACATTTTAGTTGAAAATATTGTTTCAATGTACCTAAATTTAAATTACAACTATTACAATAAATAATCTGTTTATGAATTTGTTCAGATTTATTTCTTACTGCATTAGTATATGTGTTAGATATTTTACAGGTAGCACTAGTGGTGCCGGTCATTTCCTTATGGCTTCTGAACCCATCTTAGAGAACTTATGATATGTGTGTAGATAAAGTAGTGTATACAACTGTACATAATTAGTAGCTAGTAACTCTCATTATGTATCAGTTGCATAAATTACTATTATATGGCCACAAAATTTCTCTGTTCATCATAATGACTGACCATACAAATGACCCTGAGACTGAGACCCTGAACCATACAAACGTTTCTTTTTAGTCCTATGGTTGACTGGTAAAGAATGCCTAATGGCATTAAATCCACCATTTGTACTTTTACTTGTGTATTTTGTGCAATAAAGAAATGACTATTTTATAATAACCAGTTGTTGTGTACAATAAAGCGTTTACATACATACATATTTACATACATACATAATAGGGCTAAAACTCGCTGGGTCCCAATTTTTGTTTTGCTATAATTTTACTCAAGCCATACAACCATAAAAGGATTGGACAACCTCAATCTTCTGTATTGCAAAATTTTGCAAATGTGACTTAGATTTTTCTTTCCCTTGGCCCTCATATTAGAACCAATTCCGGGATTGGAAAACCTACCTCATATAGTTAAAGATCACTCCTTAGCCGTTCAAAAATGCTGATTGTTTTACACATTTGTCACTATGATGAAACATGTTTCTTAAAGTATTCTCAACTAGCTTTTGCCCGCAACTACGTACCCGTGGAACTTGATAAAAGGGATTATTAAAAGCGCCTAAGCAAATGTAAGAGCAATTGTACTTTTGGTCTAATAATTACATTTTCTACCCCTGTAGTTAAGTGAGTGAACATTTCTGTTGTGGTGCGGTGACCCTCCGCACCCCAACAGAAATGTTCACTCACTTTTCAATCTTTTTAGGTATAATTTCCAGAATGAAAACTATCCTATGTCCTTCCTCGGATCTTAAACTATTTCTATGCCAAATTTCATCAAAATCGATTCAGCGGTTTAAGCGTGAAGAGGTAACAGACAGACAGACAGACACACTTTCGCATTTATAATATTAGTATGGATATTATTAGGTACTTAGAACAGGGCTATTGTGATTTATTTTTATATTTATTGACCATTTTGTTTCAAAATTTACACGAAATTCACAAAACTCACGCCGAAAACTGGTTTTTCAACTTATTTTCAACTGCGCGCAATTAAAGCGTGAAATAGCTATGTTACTATCTAGAACTCAGGGAAAAGTATTATTTACTTCAAGAAGTTGGTTGGTTTATATATTTGTCGTAATATGAAAAAAAATGGAATAAAACCTCTTAATCTAATTCCGTGAAATTAAGAACAACGGCGATGTTAAATGTGACACTGCCAGCTCCTTGGACATAAACTGTTTTAAGAGCCTTATAAATGGCGTAACTTAACTCCTTTTTCACTTAACCCGCAGAATTGGCAGCTTTTTAGGGTTTTCATTTCAAAAACCGGCGTAAAACGTGACTTGTGTCGGCAATCATTGACTTAACTAAAAAGTGTTAACCCTTTTTTAACTGATTTTGAAAAAAGGAGGAGGTTCTATGTTGTAAAATATAGCATGTATATTTTTTTTATGTATGTTAACATAATATGGGACAAAACGACCTTATAAGGGATTTAAATAATTTGGGGGCCTGATTCCAACGTACATACATTTTAATATAACATCATAAATATTCGACTGTTCCCGCCTACAGGCCGCATTTCTCAACTGGTTGTCGTGAAATTATATGAGCAGGTTCGATTTACAAAGATAAAGTTCAAGTAAGATGGCCGGATTTCAACTATTTTGGTACACCTAGCTGGATATCTTCAGATACTTTTTAGCCGGTTACAGCAAAGTAAAAAAGAGGGTTACGATTTTATTACCGACTAGAACCAAGTCACGTCTCCAAGAAACTATTAGATTTAGATTTAGATTTCTCTATTTCATAAACCACACTAATATTATTAATGCGAAAGTGTATCTGTCTGTTACCTCTTCACGCTTAAACCGCTGAATCGATTTGGATGAAATTTGGCATGGAGATAGTTTAAGATCCGAGGAAGGACATAGAATAGTTTTCATGCTGGAAATTATCCCTAAAAAGATTGAAAAGTGAGTTAGTAATTCATGATGACATTAATGACCCTGTAGGAAATGTAATAATTAGACCAAAAGCACAATTGCTCTTACATTTGCTTAGGCGCTTTTAATAATCCCTTTTATTAATTAAGGTGATTAAGTGGACATGGATATCTATCGTGTTGTACGAGGTTGCTTCCATACTTCCAAGTTCCACGCGGACGTAGTCGCGGGCAAAAGCTAGTTTAAAATATAATTAAGTCAAGAACTGAGACGAATGCGCAATCAAAATTTAACCACGGCCATGCGTTGCAAAATTACCATTAACTACTAAAAACTTATACCAAATCGGCAACAAAATGTCTTCATAGCCTCGCTGCAGTCACCAACAACTACCTACCTACCAATTTACGCTGAAAAAATCTCAACGAAACTATACCTACTTTCAAGCACAGTTCATAATATTATTCAATATTTCTAAAACGTACCGAATTATAAGTACGAACCTCACTAAAAGTAAGAACTTAGACTAAAGCTCCAACAAAACTTCATTGCAATCGCCGCGATCACCAATAACTAGCAAGTTAGATGAAAACGCGACCAAAACTTCAGCAGACTACTGCAACTGCATTCCGCCTTGCAAGACGGAGCGGCGCGCGCCAGTCGTCCCTGGGCCGTCCCACGATACACACGCCCCGATGCCCCGCGAAACGTACCGTTTATGACGAGTGTGTGTTTTGGAGTGATTAAGTGAGTGCTGGACCCCGACAGGCTTGTAGCTAGATTAAGATCACCCCATCACTGTTTCAACCGCATGCGAACGTTTATAACGCCAGAGCCCATTTAGCTTTAACTTTTAGCGCTTTTAACATTAAAAAACGATCCAAATCATCCAACGCTTCAGTAGCTATTTTATAGAATCAATGTCTGAACTTAACCCTGCAAATACGCACGTGTGGCAGGTAAATAATTGCCACGTGGCAACCCAATTAACCCCCCCTATGCCACGGCCGCGCGCGCTTGCTAATGGATTTTAACAACCTGTTATTACATAACATACACAACTTTATTAACATACCTATTTATATTTTTACATTAAAATATAACTAATTAAATAATTTATAAAAAAATACGCAATTAAAAGTTAATTGAAATTTATATATGTTTAAGAAGATGACCATCAGTTTCGACCTCTTGATATTCGGGACGGTTCATTTGGCAGAACACATTAGGGTGTGTGTGTGCGTGTCTTTGCGTACGTGGGGTGGGGGGTAGGGGGGAGCTGCGGCGGGGCACATGGCCGATCGATGCGACGCGCGCCGCTAGTGTCATTTGCGTGCGGTTGCCTCCCCGGGGGGGCACCCCCCTCCCGGACCCGTCTCGTCTAGTATGGTGCGTCACGGCCCAGCATTGGGACAGTTAACCTCTCAAGCCCAACATGATAGCAATTAAAGACGTTTGCTGATTGTTTAGATTTTATTTTTCATTTGCTTCACTGACTAAAGTCTTACATTGTAAACGATTGTTTACGAAAAACATGAAAACTTTACGATGTTCTTCCGATGTTTTACCTACTGTTCAATCGGAAAAAGCAATCCGATAGAAATATTATAAAACATAGAAACAGAAAATAACCAAATAATTATAGTAATTTGGAAAGTATGAAATTTATTTAATAAATGAACTAATATTATAAAAAATAACTAAGCTAAACATACCTAAAGAACCCAAATTTTAAAATATATCTTTTCAGAAGGTTATGGGTTAGTATCAAGAAGCTTATAACTTACACAAGATAATACCCAATCGCTTTCGAACATATCAACATATTTAGATAGATATCATAAAATTTTGAGAGTTAATATAATTTTTCATAGCAATATAAAAGTTTATTCAAAATTACGTAACTAGTATTGTAGGCACAATTATTTGTGAATTGGTTTATATTTAAACTACTATGTATACATACATTACTAAAATTGTATGGACTATTTGCAACTTTATATTTTTACGACCCTAGGATCGTAGGAGGTTTTGACATGAGCAATGCTTTTTTTGTATATTTGACTAGCTTCGCCGCGCGGTGTAACCCGCTCATCCTAGAGGAACACTACATTTTTCAGGATAAAAGTAGCCTGTGGTAATTCAGGGTGTCAGCTACCTCCATACGATATCAAAATTGATCCAGCCGTTTTAGCGTGAATAAGTAACGAACATACAAATTCACTCACAAACTTTCGCTTTTATGATATTAGTGTTATTTATGTTACGCATGCCATTTATCTTTAACTATTTAATTATAAACTGAATTTAAATATATTATTATTTTTCTCTGGTTGCGCCTGCCTTACTTTATCTTATGCATTACTTTATGTTTTATTTATGACTCGTTGTTATGAAATCATTTTACAAATAAATATATATTTTTTCTTTATTGTAATTTTTCTGCCAATTGTATGTTTTTTCTATTTAGAATTAACATAAACATTTCAGAGAATACCAATAAAATAATTGACAAAAAGTAATTTACTATTATAATTTATAATATTTTTAAACGCTCATAATCATAAGCCAAGTTTTATCTAAATCCATTCGTGATTATAAGTACCGTTAAACTACCTAACTATAGTCCAGTCCACACAACTATGGTCTAGTCTAATCCAAATATTACTCGTTAATATATGAAAATTATAACGAATAAACTCTAAACTGAACAACATAATTAAACAAACTTTAATAAAACCGTATAAAATCACCGATAGAATAAAGATTTTGATAAAATATACGAGTTTTGTTTGGACCATAGTTGGGATGATTGGACTATAGTTGCGTAGTATAATCTTTACAAAATCTCAAAATGTTATAATTATTATAGTAGATATTAGCCGCAACTACGCTTGCGCGGAAGAAAAAGTCAAATGTCTCCATTTTACTTCTACGTAGGCGGGTAAAAAGTCCCCATCAACTGTCCATGGATGTCTACCGAAACTACAGATCTACCAAAAATACAATTTGAAATGCGGCAACCCCGTTTTGGCGTACATACCCAAAAAAACATATTGCTACGAAAGAAGCTTGCTACGAACGCCAGTGCTGCGTAGCGGGTATTCCTACGGCGTACCCCACGAACCATTGTTGGCCTGCTTGGAGTTGAGTGACTTAACACTTTCAACACCGCCCGCTCCGTGGGCGCTGTGCTCGTAGCAAGTTTTCACTACATACGCATTTCCCCATGTCATCGGCTACGCGCGTAGCGCTACGAAATCCTTGGTTGCGAAAGTGTTAACCAATTATAACTACTTTACTATGGGTAAAGTAAGTATCATATAATAATTATTGGGTAAGTACGTAATATTTTACGTAATTTGAAAAACTGTCATACACTTGGTATACAATAAATTGACATAAAGTTATTTAATATATATTGTAACGGTTTAGCGTTCATAAATCATAATCATGTTTTAATTAGTTTTTCTCGTATTATTAATTGGTATACTGTTATAATTCATACTATCCATACTAATATTATAAATGCGAAAGTGTGTCTGTCTGTCTGTTACCTCTTCACGTTTAAACCGCTGAATCGATTTTGATGAAATTTGGCATAGAGATAGTTTAAGATACGAGGAAAGACATAGGATAGTTTTCATCCTGGAAATTATACCTAAAAAGATTGAAAAGTGAGTGAACATTTCTGTTGGGTTGCGGTGGCCCTGTAGGAAATGTAATTATTAGACCAAAAGCACAATTGCTCTTACATTTGCTTAGGCGCTTTTAATAATCCCTTTTATCAAGTTCCACGCGTACATAGCCGCGGGCGAAAGCTAGTGTTAAATAACGGGAGCAAGTTGACGAGGCCTTGTTTCGCGGGGCTTCTATTTCCACAAGACGCAAGATACCTAACGAACCTAATCATGCAAACAATTGAGAGATATGAAGGCTTTATAGCTCTGCAGCATCTAACTTATTATACATACGTGCAATTAGCATCTGCATCGTGGCACACGGTATAGGTTCAAACCACTAGCGAAATGACTGGGATTCGACGACGGTGCTGCCCTCCCATCGACACATCGACTAAATGATATTTTTACGACAATTTATTGTATTTGTATTGTACCCACTTTATTAAATAAAACGTATAATTGCATTTACTATAAAAAAAATCTACTTTTGTATTTCATTTGGAAATTATCTTAAACGACATTATATCATTAAAACTTAAACCAAAATAAATTAAGTGAAATTATAATATAAAACGTCGTGCACCCATAATTATTGTTTTAAGCTGTTTACACTCATGTGAAATTGTCAGGAACGGCTCGACATGTTTCAAACTCAATGCTATTGTGATGGATTGTTTTAAGTATTATTTACGGAAAAATCTCGAGTTTCTTTGGGCTTTCTTCTCAACAGCGATTTCCTCTTGAGAAATGCCAGCAGATTCACAATCTGACTTATAAAAGTGCCCTTGTGGCCTACTTATTTTATTTAGTTTCATTTCACTCGCATGGAGCTGTTCAAGTATCATATACATGTAAGTACGTATATTATATAAAGTGTTCATGTAATTTCATGGAATAATATATTAGTATATTAGTTAGTTGATTGATTTGTCTTTGTATTTCTCTTCTCATCCTTACTCTGCAATCCTGCAACGACTACATATTTCTGTATAACCCCGTGGTTGACTGGTAGAGAATGCTTCGAAGCATTAAGTCCAACATTTGGTTTTTTTTATTGTGCAATAAAGTTTCAATAAATAAATAAATTAGTGACCATGTGAGCGGTAGTCCGCGAGATATTTTTTATAATAAATAAATAAATACCGGACAACCTCACACAAATCGATCTAGTCCCAAATTAAGCCCAAGAAGGCTTGTGTTATAGGTACTAGACGACAATTTACATACTTATACATATAAATATGTAAATTAATAATAAAAATAAATAAATACTTAAATAAATATCAGACAACCTCACACAAATCGATCTAGTCCCAAATTAAGCCCAAGAAGGCTTGTGTTATGGGTACTAGACGACGATATACATACTTATATAGATAAATATATACATAAATATGTAGAACAACCATGACCCAAGCACAAATATTCGAGTTTTATTCCCATCATCACTAAAAATATGTGATTATTGAACCTGCTCACAATATGGATAGGTCGCTTTCAACTGATTCTTGTGAAATTGAATTGGATAGGTCGCATTCAACTGATTCTTGTGAAATTGAATTGGATAGGTCGCATTCAACTGATTCTTGTGAAATTGAATTGGATAGGTCGCATTCAACTGATTCTTGTGAAATTGAACTGGATAGGTCGCATTCAACTGATTCTTGTGAAATTGAAATGGATAGGTCGCATTCAACTGATTCTTGTGAAATTGAATTGGATAGGTCGCATTTTCAACTGATTCTTGTGAAAATTAAATTAAATTCAATCAATTATAAAATAAAAATAACCACTAAATAATTTTTTACACGAAATTGTTTAAATGTTACTGTTGAATAAATGAGTATTACTTACAATAAAATTACACTCTTCTAATTAATGTCCATGTAAATTTATAAAATATATGTTAGTTATTACTAATGTTAAACATTTATTGCACATAAAAAATAATATACCTACTCGTAGTGTTAAACTTAATTATTTTTTGTAAATATTGTTGTGCAAGATTGTACATCCATTTTGTATGTTTTTTATAAGACTGTTCTTTTAATATTTTATTTCACGACACTGTTTTGAACAACTAGTGTCGCATAAACTTTCGTTGGTTGGCGCAGCGGTAAAGCAACTGCGACTTCGAATCCCGGCAAGGGCAAATATTTGAGTGACGAACTCGAGTGCCTGGGTCATGGATGTTATTTTATATATAAGTATGTATTTATCTATATAAGTATGTTTATCGTCGTCTACAGCCCATAACACAAGCCTACTAGAGCTTACTTTGAGGTTGTCCGATATTTATTTATTTATTGACAGCAGGCTGGTCATTAGGCATCATCAAATTATAGCCACATCTCTCAAATGGTTGTATATCAATATCTATCGAATTAGGCCTTTTAGAAGCATTCGCAAAAACCAAAAGCACGCGAATGCTGAAAAAATTACAGACATTTCAGCGCTAGTCTGAAGTAGGTTGAGGTCGATGACCTCGGGTTAGCCTGGAATAAAATAGTTATATCCTTCGGGACATAACCTATATTGAGTCTGCGCGGGTTTAGGATTTAACTTCGGATTTTAAGGATTTTGGGGTTATATGGACACTTTGCGTTTGCACGCTTTCGTATGTTTTCGTATTTTAGATGCTGCATGGTGCCCGCGAACGTCTGCTTTGAAGGAAAGGTTATAACCAAAACCATACCTGTGCAAACTCGGGGCACTGATACTAAAGTAATGTAGCAAAATATTTTATCGACAAATAAATATATTGATGTTACTGTCAACATCTAAATATAATTCAACATAAATATTTTTTTCTCTCGATTTCAGAAGATAACAATATACAAATGAAAACGTGTATTTATTTGTTTATTTTAAATAACTTTCATAGTAAGTATACAATCAATATTTTTTCCATATTTGTTATTAAAGATTGCCGTCTAGATGAAAATATCCACTTCATCAATCATCAGACATGATATCGCACCGTTTTAAAGTAATCGAGAACTTTCAATGAGACATGTATTAATATATATCGACATCTTTTTTATCGATATCAAATCCCTAGATCGTGCCCCGAGATAGCAAAGGTATGGTTATAACCCTCTTTTTGCCGTAGTCGAGTTAAAAGTATCCTATAACTATCAGTAAGGTTAGTTTATTCGGAACCCACTGGGTTACTTGGTATTAAGCAAATACTTATTTTAAGTGCGATTTTTTTACCATTGAAATCTTAGGAGCCTTCATGTGTTTAGATGTAAGCCGATAATATGGGAATATAATATTAAGGATTAAAACCTTTAAAACTTGCAAATCACCAAATATCCTCTTGGGGACCAAAAAAGATGGAACTGGTCTATCGGTTTATTGGAATGTAAATGGAACGAATGACATACAAAATAATACAAAGAATAATAAGATTTTCGATGTTGTGCTTCTACAGTCGGGTTTGTATGATGAAGTTGAAACTATTTTTCTTTAGTCAGGAAAAAGGAACAAGTAAATAGGATCTTTTACGGTGAAAAATATATTTAAACAAATAAAAGGCAACCGCACACACTACGATCTAGTCCCACAGTCAGCTCTAGCAGGCTTGTGTTATGAACACTAGACGACGATATACTGTATAGATAAAAATATACTTTTCTCAAACATGCAATGAAGTGTCGACATAACAGGCTTCGAAGTATCACGTTTCGGGCGGAACAACTCGAGAGAACTGTAAAACAATTTCATACAAAATTTAAATCCTAGGCCGGGAAGTATTTTTTTTTAAGGATGGCATATGTGTTCATGAACAGGTTAAACAGCTGAATTATATTTTTATGAGTGTTTTTTTATTTCTTTGCCTATGTTTGAGAAAGGCACTATACAATATACATACCTTACCCGTGGAAAGGGCTTGCCGGCTTCAAAACACTATCGTCTATACCTACTCACCCGGAAAGCCCTTATTTCCCGACATCTGCAGCAACGTAGTTACTATAAAAACATTGAACATCCAAGACCCAGGAACATATAAATATCCGTTGTCAAAGTCGATTGGCTTATGTCCTTATTTATCACAGGGAAACCAATAATATTAAATCAAGTTAAATTCCACGATTTCCTTAAACTGGGTCAAACGCGCCAAATTGAACTTGCACCGATCCATCACAAACTTGCCCTTTACAATATTATCATTAATCGTTCCGACTCGCCCTTCCTTCCTCTTCCGGAGTCGCTAACTAATGCTATCACGCCTTGAGGGGACAGTGGGGAGATTTTGCATGTTTTATTTTGTGGGATTTTACTTTACAAATACAAATACTCTTTATTGCACATCTCAAACATCACGTAAAAGACAAAATAATATGAGATACATTAAAATGACAAGCAGAGGTAAACAACGGGCGGTCTCATCGCTTAATAGCTATCTCTTCCAGACAACCTTTAGTTAGTGGAGTATTTTAAATTAGTGTCGTTAATAGATTTAAATTTGCGACGAAGCGGTTGCAGTGGTAGTGCGGCTGCCTACTGAACTGACGATCCTGGGTTCTAATCCTGGCAAGGGCAAATATTTGTGTGATGAACTCGAATGTTCCTGGGATGATATTACAATGACTATTGTCAAAAGTTGTTTGATGATTGATTTCATTTTTTAGAACAGTCTTTCATTGATTGTTGAAGCTGAATGCCTTATTATTAATGTTTGAAATACTTATATTATATACTATTTTAAAACTGTTATTAAAATGAAATGCCTGCTGACATATTATATGAGTTGAATGCATTTTACACAAAATAGATATAAAAAATAAATTTAATATCCTTCGATTATGTGATCTCTACAACAATTATTTTTCTACATAAAATAGGTATAATTTTATTTTTTTGCCCAACCTATAATTGTATCCCATTGCTGGGCAAAGGCCTCCCCTCTCTTGCGCCACTCGTCTTTAATGGCTGCATGCTCCCTCCAATCGTTACTAAGTGCATCTAAGTCATCCCACCACGAGCGATGCGTTCGGGTGGTGGGGAGGTTGACACGCTGGACCGGTAATCCAGAGGTACCGGGTTCGATTCCCGGCCTCTTCCGACATGCATTACAATTTTTTTTATCAATGGACATACCTACCTACAGCTACAGGGCATTCTCTAGCAAAAATTCAACCTTTGGACAAAGCAGTTGAACGTTATTGTAACCTTATGGCGTAACTCCCACGCAAAATTTAAATACTCTGAACAGCTCACAAACGAAGAATGAAGTTACTAAACTTGCAACTTTCCCTGCACTTTACAAGAAGAAGGTAGTAACTACGCAGGAGTTTGATACCTGTCTAAGCCTTTCTACTATTAAGGCATTATGAGATTGATGCAGTTCAAAATCTAGTGCTCACAGAGAATAATGTAGTCAATATCCTTCGAATTTAAAGTCTCGTCTTTTATGTTATATCCGAGCGAGCGAGGCGTCTCCGTTTCTGCTTGGCCACAATATTTGTATGTCCGGATGTTTGTATGTCCAGATGCTTTCCGGATGTTCTCACCTAGAGGTCGCATTTCTCAACCGATTTCACTAAATTATGTGAGTGGGTTCGATAAGTATATAGTTTTTTTTTAATGGGGGTGTAGAGCGTAAAATATTACAAACAAACGAGGTCTACAGTTCACAGAGCCACTAATTGAAGTATACGTCGATTTTTGTGGCATTTTTACTTGGTGGAGGTTGAGGACATCTATAAAATAGTTTGACACATGGAACAATAACTGTATTGTGGAATGAATTGTCGCGTGCGGTATTTCCGGAGCGATAAGACCAAAGCTTCAAGAAAACAGTGCACTCCCACCTGAAAGGCAACGCACTTGTGTCTATGGGCGAGGGTAATCGCTTTCCATCAGGCGATCCGTTTACTTGTTAGCACCCTATGACATTAAAAAATAAATATTATATTTTTCGACTCGACCAACTGTCATACATTTAAATGGATTATTTAACGCTTAAATGCATGATGATGTATATATGTACACTGTACTGAAATGACACATGTCAAAACCTGTATATAGCCAATATAAACTTTGTCAAGATTGTCCCTAAGTCTCAAACTGACGTGGATTTCATTGGTAATTACGTCATTTCAGAAATAAAATTAGTGTAATTGTATGCATTTAAGGGCTAAGAGGCCTTATTCCTTTTTAATGTACTTTTCATATTATGACAAATATGTGGATAATTTCAACCAACTTTTTAAAGTTAATTAACTTTTCCCTGCGTTCTAGAAGTATCATAGTTATTTCATGCTTTCATTGCGTGCAGTTGAAAAACCAGTTTTCTGCGTGAATTTTGACAATTTTGAATTGATTTAGAAACAAAAATTATTTATGAAAAATTAAAACTGTAGGATTTAAATATGTATCAATAAATCTCAATAGCACTGTTCTCAGTAGTAACATTAATAATATCTTTAGGAACAGGTTTGATCGTAGAAAAAAATGTTATATTTAAACGTCGGACAATTCCTAATAATGTTTTAGGCTAAAACATGTTTTTGCATTAGCATAACCACTCCACCTGAGTTTAGCAGTGTTTTCGGTAGAAAGGAAGGTGTGGCCAATAAATCGAAGGGACCGCCTTAAACGACCCCTTGATATGTGAGACGGTTCGTCGGCCTTTCAGTCAACGGTCGGAAGTATGGCATATCGAGTAGGTAAAGGTTTTTTTTAAGGTTTTATAAGATGACATTACATTTATCGCATGAGGACAGGAAACGAACAATGCATAAGTATTACTTAGATCAAAAAAAATCTCAAGAAAATACTATCTTAGTATCTTACATCCTACGGGCTGCGCGTGAAATAATAATTTTGCTTAAAATCTTTAGAGGTTAATTTATTTAATTAAACAATCGATAATCTTAATATTTTTTTGGTTTCCGCTACTATCACATATTGAAATAAAATCCTTCCAAATTAAATAAACCACAGTAAATGCATGACATTATAATAATAATTTATGTATGTACACATGTTTGCCACAATAAGAGGATTCCGACGGTGAATTGTAGACCCTATAAATAAAATAAATACATTTTAAGAGACAACAAATCGACCTAGTCCCAAGCTAAGCAAAGCTTCTACTATGAGTACTAGACGACCATAATACATAATTATATAAATACATATAAAGATAACATCCATGACCCTAGACCAAATATTCGAGATCATAACACAAATATTTGCCCCGGCCGGGATTCGAACCCAGGACCGCCGGCTCAGTAGGCAGGTGCACTACAAACTGGGCCAACGTCGTCAAATAATAAAATAAATTAGGTTATAAACAAGAATCTCCTCTTTATAAAAGTTGAGCAAAAATGTAAAACCCCATATCGTCATTTACAATATGTAATTGAATTGTTTGTAAGTCTCAAATGCTTGCCAAATGCGTTCTTTTCTCTCTTTCTTTACAAACACACTCCACATTTTGATGTGCAGGATACGATAGCAAGAGACCACTTTAAACGATTAGTTTTGTAATTTAATTACATTTTCAATTTGTATACAATGTACAAGGAAAAAAAACAGCCAATATTGGAGGCATTCCTGTCCAAGAGCACTAGTCCGGTCAAGCAGAGGTCGTATGTTCGATTCCCAGTTGGACTTCAGTGGATTATAAATGGTATACAGTTTTGGCTTCATATTTTATCCTCTGTATCTATATAGATATTTACAAGTAAGATATAATTCTAGTATCACCACAAGAAATAGGATTAACGTTGATTATGTTCAATATTATAGTTTCGTTGATAGTTTTGAGATTATCACGAACATACAGACAGACTGCATATAGATGCAGAAGGGGAATTTGTTGACATACCATGTAATGATCACGTTACTTTATGATGAATCAATGATAGTTAAGAATAAATTAAATCCGTATACATTATCAGAAAACTGAAAACATGAAACATTTGTTCAATGAAAACATGTCAGATATAAATCAAATTTAACATTTTAATCTAGTAGTTTCCTAGGTACATAATCCGAAGTCATAAACGCATTAAGTAAACATTCGTTCTGGTTGAGACCCAACTTCGTCGGTTTAACGTCTGGAAGTTACGGCCGACGTGATCAAGTTCTAGCGAGGCGAGTAGTAACAGCTGTATAACGGTCCTGTGAAATTAAGAATAAAATAGAAGTAAAAGATATACAGTGCAATTCTTTTGCCATATCGTACCATGTTATGACTGTTCTACATTTAAAGTAGGGTATTCAAGTGTGGTGAGATACGCGGGGTATAGAGCCTTGAAGAGTATATTTATTTAAGGATTTTGGTAAATAGAAATTAGAAAAAGATGTTGACGGTTAAAATGTATATTCGAAAGTGAAACAGTAAATTTAAAATATGACATAACTATAAAAAAACTTAATTATTAAGTCTAGACACAACTAAGGTTACTATCTACAACAGCCGCCCTTAATCGAAGTTGTGCCAAAAAGACTAAAACAAAATTAAGTTCCTAGTCCTAACTTAACTATACATCGCTTATGTACAATTGGCCCAAGTGGCTTTGTTAAGACATCTGCAGGCATATCACTGCTTTGCACATATTCTAAATTAACAATATTGCTAGATACTTTTTCCCTAATAAAATGAAATCTCGTATCTATATGTTTCGTCTATATTAAACTTTTCGAGTAAAGATATAATATAATTCTTCTGATTTATTTTTATATACTCGGAATTGCTTTCCACTTCTAAGCCTAAATAGCATTTTAATGGTCCGAGATCTTTCAGAGAAAAACATGTAGACAAATCTTTCTTGACATTGTCAAAAGTCAAATCTGATTTATAAAAGACAATTATGTCATCGACAAAAATACCCAAAATAATAAGTTCATCTCTAAAAAGTTTCGTATAAACGCAAGGCTCGGAAGGAGTTCCTGTAAATCCAATTTCTAAAATCGTTTCGTTCAACTTTTTTACCAAGATGGCGCCACGAGCTTGGTTTAAGACTATAAAGGGATTTCTTCAACAAACAAACCTTGCTTTTCTTGCTTTTTTCTGTAAAGCCAAGGGGTTGCTCCATAAAAACTTTTGTTTCGACTTCTTGTATGTCCTCCATAATGTGTCACAGGATCACTATCACCAACCGACGATACATTATAAGTCAGGAAATCAGGTGGTTTCCTTTTTCTTGAGGGGAACCTTGGCTCAGGAAGACATTGTTTCTTCTTCCAAATGTTCTGGCTCTTCATCGAAACTAGGAAGCTCATGAATTGACTCACGCTCGTCCATGTCTGCTGACTCTACAGCACTCTCTAGATTTACTCTTGAAGATGGTCCAGCCTCAGGTTCGGTATTCCCAATACAGTCGAAGAATTGAGGATCTTCGTGCTCAGTACGGAGCTCATTTTCTTCAAAGATCAGTACGGAGTCGGACTGTGCCACAGGCTCACTCTGCCTCTGCTTCAACGTTGTAAAACTATTCTCAAAAAAGGTTGCATCTCTGGAAGTAATAACTTTTCGAGGATTAGCTGGATCCCTAAACATGTACGTATTTGGATTCTCAGAATAACCGACAAAAAATCGCTTCCTTTGCCTTGACATCCAATTTCTTCCGGTGACACGAAGGTACGTGGACAAGTGCTCTGCATCTGAACACTCTCAGATGTTCAAGATCACTTCTACGACCACACCATCTGTCATGTGGAATTTGTCCACCTAAAGCTCGATGAGGAGACCTGTTCTTTAGGTATACGGCAGTTTGGAAAGCATCTTCCCAGAAAGCTTTTGGCAGTGAGCTTTCAGCCAACAACGTCCTCGCCTTCTCAGTAATGGAACGGTGAGTACGTTCTGCGACTCCAACTTGTTGAGGGCTATACGGCGTCGTCGTTTGATGTTCGATACCTTTTGAAGCGAGGTAATCGACAAACTTTTTATTAACGAACTCTTTTCCGCCATCAGTCCTAACCGCTTTAATTTTATTGTCTTATTGATTTTCAACAAATGTTTGAAACAGACATAATTTATTTTTAACTTCAGTTTTGGAAGGGACAAAATAAGCAAACACCTTTCTCGTAAAATCGTCTACAATAGTCAACATATACCTATTACCTTGAAAGGAGGTTGTAGAGACCGGTCCTAGCAAATCCATGTGGATTAGCTCAAGAGGGGAAGTAGCTCTATTATGCGCTACTTTCTTGAAAGGTTTTCGTGCTTGTTTACCTTCCACGCAGGCAATGCAACTACTTTTGTCTATTTTACTAAACTTTACGCCTACCTCGTGATTCTACAGTTGATTCATGCCTATACGACACAAATGTCCTAACCTCTTGTGCCAGAGCTTATAACTATTGTCCTGACAGCCAGAGTGCACATCTTGTGTCAAATTATTATTCGCCACATTCTCGGGAACATTAACAGTACCGTCTAAAACGTACAATCCACCACAGGGCGAGGCATGTAAAACGGAATCACCTGTAAAACGAAAAGTATTCGATTTATAAAAGTTACAACCAGTAGTATCAAAAACACAAATAAAACCCTTATCAACAGCTTTCTTTACAGAAATCAAGTTAGCTTTTAAATCTGGTACAAAAGCAACATCACTTATCTTGTTGATAACATTTTTGGGTGTGTTTAGTGAAATGTCTCCAATTCCGCAGCATTTAATTTGTTCACCATTAGCCACTGTAACGCTACCATTATTGAGAGCCGTAATATCTTGGAACGAATCACGTCGTGACGTCATATGTTTTGTACAACCTGAATCTACATACCATTGGTCCTTGTTTGAGGTTCCAGAAGTGTTAAGAGCGGTAAATGTGGCGTCGTTTACTTTTACTACATTAACCTTGTCTTTATTCTTCCTTAACGGACAGTCTGGTCTCTTATGGCCAGGCACTAGTTACATTCGTAGCATATAACTTCTTTCTTCTTTGACTTAGGCATCTTCTTAGTAAGTAGAACTGAATCTCCGGGTACAGCTGCGTCCTTAGACATTCCGTTCAGCAGTTTTGTCTTCACCAAGTCAGTGGTCACGTCGACATTACAATTTTCTAGTGCCATAATGAGAGGATCATATTTTGGGGTGAGTCCTCCTAAAAGTATGGCTGCTAGCGATGTGTCCTCTATAACCTTGTCTATATCCGCAAGATCCTGTGCGGTTGACATTACTGCAATAATGTACAGTTCAATATTTTCAAAGTCCGACAAGCGTAATCTGTACAATTTTCGTTCTAAAGCTAGTCTTCTACCTATTCCCTTATCCTCAAAAGCTTTCTGCAAAGAATTCCATGCTTCGGCTGCAGTTTTGGCACATCTGACGTGCGTGATAGCTGCACCGTCAACTGTTAAGCAAATTTTTGCTAGCGCTTTTGCATCGTTTCGTACCTTTGTCGAAGAAGGGGTCGTGTCATCTTCCGGATAACCACATATTGTTACCCACAGGTCTTCATGTAAAAGATAATTCCTCATCTTGAATTTCCAGGTAGGATATCCATCCTTATTTCTTATACAAAAAGATGAACTTGTAGGGGAATTCGACTTATTGACACTCGAGGAGTCTCCAGTTTCATGTGACATTTCGATTACTACTATTTTCAGTCACAATGAAAACCACAACTATTTCACAATTTTTACACAAACCTTTTACTCTTCTACGTCTTTGTGCTGATAACGTGTTGAGATACGCGGGGTATAGAGCCTTGAAGAGTATATTTATTTAAGGATTTTGGTAAATAGAAATTAGAAAAAGATGTTGACGGTTAAAATGTATATTCGAAAGTGAAACAGTAAATTTAAAATATGACATAACTATAAAAAACTTAATTATTAAAAAGTCTAGACACAACTAAGGTTACTATCTACAACAAAGCGATTTTTTTTTATATACATATAGGTAATTTTTTTTTTTTTTTTTTTCAGAAAAGCATGGTACACATTTTACAACAAATTTCGCCAAACACGAAGTTTATTGGCGAGTATTGCACTCACTTTTTTAACAATAGTACCATTAAAATCTTAACTAGGACTAATTTTTTTAGGAATAAGTTTTCCTAATATGACTCTTTATACTCTCGCGGTTTGTACACACAATTAACACAAATTATAACGGGTCTAACGTGATATTTCTTATTTACCTTCATAATCTACCCCCGGAACCCCATAACCCCGCCGAAACGTTAAATTATGAAGGTAAATAAGAAATATCGCGTTAAAACCGTTATAATTTGTGTTAATTATTTTTCCTAATGCTTTGTGTGTCGATCTTTACATTTTTTATTTTGAAATTCTTCACTACTTTACAGCAGGGAACGAAAAAGCGAGAGGGCATGCAAAGATCGACTCACAAAGCATAAGGAAAAATTCAAACGGTTGCCTGGGCGTTAGTGTGGCGGAAAGGTTAACGCGCTGGACCGGCAATCCAGAGGTACCTGGTTTGATTCCCGATCTCTTCCACAAGTTTACGCATTTAAATTTTTGGTTTAATATAAATTGTGGCGTGTTACCCGTGAATAAAGAAAACAGACATAAAATATTGATCGTATATTTACTATGAAAATTATTTAAAATAAACAAATAAATACACGCTTTAATTTGTTTATTGATTTCATTCTGAAATTAACATGAAAAAAAATATGTTGATTAACAATCATAAAAACGGTTTAAACTTACGTAAAAATTGTCAGGAACGGCCCGACATGTTTCATGTTGAGTTTATACCGTTTTTATAATAATTAAAGATGTCTCACGATAGTTTTAACAATATAATGTTGATTAACATTTAGATGTTGACAGTAACATCGATATATTTATTCGTTGATAAAATATTTTGCTACATTACTTTAGTATCTGTGCCCCGAGTTAGCATAGGTATGGCGATTATGATTCGTAATCTCGACGCTAAACGTAATAAAAATTATGATTGCCGTTACATATGGTTTTTATTAGCTGTCTATCACGACCTAAGTGAGCTTTATGATGTCTAGACACAAGATGTCTATACAGCCAAGCCCAGCCAGCCTAGATTGTGACCTAGTTTAGGTTATACAAGTCATGATCATAAGGCGCAAGTCACATGGACGGATTCTCCGCCGCGCGAAAGGACTCGAAATCAATTTTATACAGTTTTTTTTCACTTATTAGATATTACGTCAAATGGCTTCTTATTTATTTATTTAATGAATCACATAAAATGTAACATGACAGTTTATATACTAAAGCGTTACACGGATTCTTAAGCTTATGCTTTACTAAAACCTGACTAACTTACAACTACGAGAATAAACCATACTGTAAATAAAAAATAAACTGCATACTCTAAAAACGAAGTGCTTGACTTTCTTCTTCGTTCTTCTCCATGGATTCACTGCTAGGCATGCCTTTTGCATTTCCAATCTGATGTGGCGATCCTACTCCAGGTCAGCCCTGCCGTCTTTTTGGGGATTAGTGTGCTGTACAAAAAAAGCGAGGTAAATAATCTATTGGTTTACACACAAATACAAACATATGTATGTTGTTGTTGGCCAAAAAATATTTCATATGTCCGTATGTTTGGATGGCTGTTCTGCTGTTTTTGCCTGCAGGTCGCATTTCTCAGCCGATTAGCATAAAGTTTTGTGGCTCGGTTCGATAGGTATATAGATATTTTTGTTAATTCAGTTTATTGAATTTTGTCAAAGTTTCAAAAGTAACGGGGGTTGAAAATCTAAAAAATTGCAAATTTCAAACATTTTGAAACAAACGGTCGAGGTGTCGCTCACAGATCGACTAGTTGTATGTGGTTTTATTCATTTTACAGAGCCCGATTAGTAAGGTTTTTGATTTGAAAGAATAATGTAGGCGGCGAAAACAAGCGGTTTTTCGGAGAGAGAGCCGCCCGTGTAACCTCAGCCTAAGCGGTAACTTATGAAGCGGCAGTCGCTATTAAGATGTAAATGATACAAGGAATAATACGAGAAGATTTATATAATATGTCGGGGATCTAGACGGAGGCGCAACATTTGTTTGGTGTTAAGAGATGTTTTGGAATGATTTTGGTGTAAATGTAGGAGCAAATAAAATTGATACATTTATACTTTTATTAAACACGTAAATTATAGTAAAAAACAATCGTGAAAAGCGATCCGACCGGGCGTTCCTACAACACATCATCAATGTTTAATAGGAGAGAAAGAGGATGATTGAGAAAAATAACAGCACAATCCACATTTTATTTAATTTTATAGCTATACATGGGAATACGTCGGTCGAAATATCTTCAGGCATGATTCCGCTAAAACGGTTGGACGAATTATAAGCAACTGTACTAGTGGATATTCGAAGTTCGATAGGATACTTTTCACTGAAAGTTACGGTATAAAAGGTGGAAGAAAGGTTATATAGGTTGTCCTGGAAAACTGTATTTCCCCGGCTCCACACTACTCGCTAAGTTACCAGAAGTAGGATAAATACGATAGTGTGGAGAGGCGCTTCACTGCGGACACCCATACTTTGGCCAACTTCAGTCAAAATCGCGAGCAATGTAAATCCTTTGCTAAGCTAATTTCGCTAAAAAGAAACTTTTTTATTAAATTTTTCAGAAAGAAACAAAACCTGCATTGAAAGGTTTTTCTTGCTTGGCACCTAATAATTTACTTTCTTACGTGTTTTGCGTATTAAAATTGACGGTAAAATTAAATTAATGTTAGATACGATCTTTTTTATTTATAACAACCAATTTTTATTGGGGAGATTTTATGCTGAAAAATAAACTCGAATGTTTCGTATAATAAAATAATGTGTGTAATAACTATATTTTTTTACTTTTTATCTGGTCCGAATCCCGGCTGATACAAGCGATGTAGATTTGCCTTTTTTTTTATAAAATAATGTGTACTTTTAGTAAAACGAGCAAACTTAAGGTTTCAAGGCAGAAGGCCAATTATTTCAAAAAATAAAGAAAACAATAGTTACCCAGACAGAGATATAATTAATACTAGTTTCGTATATGTGCTTTTTGTGATCTACCCTTTGAATTGGATAGCACAAATCGATACTGAGGCTATAATATATTCCCTTCCTCCATTTTAAATAACCATAATCAAATTAGGGGACGATAATCGATAATCCAACTTCCACATTCCAATAGCGAAGTTATAAAAAAACTTTAAATAGCACTACGTTACCGAGTTGAGGAACTTTTTCAAAGTCGACTAAGTTCTGATTTGATCATGTCTTGAGTTAGATATCGTAAAAAACACAAGTTTCCGCCCCGCTCCGTTCGGTTGGTAACGGTAATAAGTTACGTATATCAAAATTTTGCATAGGAAAAGAGTTGTGCAATAGGAAATACTAGAGAAAACTGTAGCTATATGAATAAAATTAGCTCATTGTGTCATGAAACAAAGAAAAATATCCAAAAAAAATATATTTTTTTCAATTTGTGACTTAAAAAGTACGAAAAAATTATGTTTTTTTTTGTAATCCATCGGAAATTTTTAAATTGTTTTCAGAATCCTCATAATTTAACAAAACAATAATTGTATGATACTTTACTTTAACCATTATCATCATAATTACGTACGTTGGGTTATCATTACTCAATTTACAACACAACAAAGTAATTATTTCAAGAGCGAACGTAGTGAGCGAGGACAAATATATCGGAGTATAATAATCGCTGAGTAGCTAACGCTTTACTTAATCGACAACAAGAAAATAAAAAATATCAAAAAATAACTGAGCCTGATAAGATCGGCCAGAAATTTTGGCTGATCTGATCAGGTTGATTTGTTTTTAATTATCCGTATTTATTATGTAGCTGACCATTTACAAGTTTAATTTTTATATAAATTATTATATGGTTTTGATTTAAACCATACGGACTGTAACGATCACTTTTGCCGCGTTTAGCAAAGCTAAAATAACGTACTTTTCAAGCAGGAGAAGTATAAAATATTTTTATTAACAGTTCATAAATGACGAAGGTTTAAAGAAAAAATGAATCTAAAAAAACACGCGTTTAATTGAGAACATCTTCTTTTTTGAAGTCACACTGCAAAAAAACAACCTAGTTTAGCTATTTATGAAAACTTGCTAAAACTAAGTAGTTAGTTATTGAGAAATAGACAAATTGTGCTTAGAAGTAACCAAAATGATGCTAATCTACACAACTTATTTTGGTTACTAGTAGCCCTCAGTTTGTCAGTCCTCCGATTTATGTAACTAGCTGCCAACAAATCTTTTTTTTCTTCAGTGCAGTGAAAAAACTCGCGCTGGATAGAGTGGATAGGAATACCTCGGTTAAACCGAAAATTGAGCTGAATTATGTACCACTATGTGACTTTTGTAGATCGAGTCGAAAGTTCGCAAGAACTCGGTCTCATAACAACTTCCATTCTAATGCGTTATTTTGCTCGAGTTTCGTGACCGTTTTCACCTTGTTAGGGAAGAGACGGATGAATAATAAAGTATCATTCTCTCTGGAGATATATTCAAGGTTCATGTTCAAGACAATTAAACGGGAGTTAGTCTTCACATTGGTTGTAGTTATGGTAGTCGCCGTGGGTTTGTTTTTTAGGGTTCCGTACCTCAAAAGGTTCCGGCCTTTAAAGACCACGCAGTTGTCCATCCGTCCGTCTGTCAAGGCCCTTTATCTCGGGAATGCGTGGAGGTATCGAGTTGAAATTAAAACCAGATAATCAATGTCTACAGGCCCTTAAAGCTGTACAAAAATCAAACTCCTAAGTGAACGAAAAAACCGGCCAAGAGCATGTCGGGCCACGCTCAGTGTAGGGTTCCGTAGTTGCGCATCCTTCACAATAGACGGGCTTAAAACAGCGGTTTTAAGCCCGAGGTTTAAATTACGAGAAAGATTTCAAGCTCTTTAACGCATTCACTACCGCGTAGCGCTACGGGCTACGCTCGTAGCTGATGATAACATGGGAAAAACAGTATGTAGCGAAAACTTACTACGAGCAGAGCGCCCGGCTACCGGGTTGTTATTGTCGAAAGTGTTAAAAAGGTCGTAAACGCCAAAGTAACTGTAATTACTTATTACCTTCTGGAAGTTATCGATGGTAGGCGCCAGATTGAGGGAAATGTTTTAATACAGTATGGCACTTCACTAATATGTGTAACGTTCGAAGTATAGAGACACCACCGCGCGGCACTTACGTCATTTTAAAGAAAATTATGAATATTTGCGATAACTCAAAAACGGCTCTACTGATTTTATTCAATATAGTTTTCACTGAAAGTGCTTATAAGGCCTCATTTTTAGGGTTCCGTAGTCAACTAGGAACCCTTATAGTTTCGCCATGTCCGTCTGTCCGTCTGTCCGTCTGTCCGTCTGTCCGTCCGTCCGCGGCTTAGCTCCGTGATCATTAGTACTAGAAAGCTGAAATTTGGTATGAGTATGTGTATGTATCACGCCGACAAAACGGTAAAATAAAAACTAAAAAAAAAATTTTTTTTCGGGTACCTCTCGAACACCTAAAGTGGGGGTGATTTTTTTTTTTTCGTTTCAACCCTAGTGTGTGGGGTGTCGTTGAATAGGTCTCTTGAAAATAATAGGGGTTTTCAAACATTACTTTTTGATAAAGTCAGTAGTTTTGTAAATATTCGCTCCGAAAATAAAAAAAATTGTGTCCCCCCCCCCTCTAACTTTTGAACCACAAGTCAAAAAAATATGGAAAAATTCATGTTAATGCGGCCTTATAAGTACTTTCAATGAAAACTATATTGAACAAAATCGGTCAAGCCGTTTTTGAGTTATCGCCAAATTTCATATTTTTTCTTTAAAAGGTCGTAAGTTGACTTCCAGAAGGTAATAAGTGATTACAGTTTCTAGGGCGTTTACGACCTTTTTATAGAGCTTAAAATCTGTCTTAACTTAAACCTCGGGCTTAAAACAGCAGTTTATTGTGAAGGATGAGCAACTACGGAACCCTACACTGAGCGTGGCCCGACATGCTCTTGGCCGGTTTTTATGAATTGTTTCATAATTTTTTGACCCGTGGTTGGAAAGTTAGAGGTGGGGGACCATTTTTAGGGTTCCGTAGCCAAATGGCAAAAAACGGAACCCTTATAGATTCGTCATGTCTGTCTGTCCGTCTGTCCGTCTGTCCGTCTGTCCGTCTGTCCGTCTGTCCGTCTGTCCGTCTCTCCGTCTGTCTGTCCATCTGTCCATCCGTATGTCACAGCCATTTTTTTCCGAAACTATAAGAGCTATACTGTTGAAACTTGGTAGGTAGATGTATTCTGTGAACCGCATTAAGATATTGATGCAAAAATAAAAAAATAATAATAAATATTGGGGGCTCCCCATACTTAGAACTGAAACTCAAATTTTTTTTTTCATCAAACACATACGTGTGGGCTATCTATGGATAGGTATTTAAAAATGATATCGAGGTTTGTAAAATATTTTTTTTCTAAACCGAATAGTTTGCGTGACAGACGCTTCCAAAGTGGAAAAAAGTTGCCCCCCCCCCTCTAACTTCTAAAATAAGAAAATGAAAAATCTAAAAAAAACATATGATGTACATTGCTATAAAAACTACCAACGAAAATTGTTTTGAACGAGATCTAGTAAGTAGTTTTTTTTAATACCTAACTTTGCACCTAATTTATATGGGGCGCTATACATACCAGGTGCAAACTTAACTTAACCACTTAGGGATGGAAAGTGTTTGTACGGAACCCTCGGTGCGCGAGTCCGACTCGCACTTGGCCGGTTTTTGGATTTCTGGAGCGAATTTTACAAAACTGCTGACTTTATCAAAACATTATGTTTGAAGACCCCTATTATTGTTAAAAACCTATTCAACGACACCCCACACACTAGTGTTGGAAAGAAAAAAAAATCACCCCCACTTTAGGTGTACGGGAGGTATCCGAAAAAAGTTTTTTTTAGTTTTGATTTTACCATTTTGTCGGCGTGACACATACACATACTCATACCAAATTTCAGCTTTCTAGTACCTACTAATGATCACGGAGCTAACCCGCGGACGGACAGACAGACAGACAGACAGACAGACCAGACAGGGCCAGACACTAAAGAGACTGTCTCCCCTAAAACTCAAGTTACATATTTTTACGAGTTTCTTCTTGCTACGGGTAAATTATTGAATATTTTTACTCTCATACATAAAAATGTTTCTTGCAAAGATAGATGTCCTTGATTGCAGTTGTCATTGAACCTTATCATTAACTGTATCAAATTCGGTACGAGACAATCGTACATCATATTTAACAGCAGTTTTAAGGGTGAATATCTCATTTATCCACACTAATACACAAGTTTTCGCAAGTTCCAAATATTCGGCCATAACTAACCGGCTCGAGACCCCTTCCAATGTTTATTTGTTTCTTTTCGGCGACAGCTAATGGGTTATTAACCGTTGGTTGGCGGCCATTTTGTTTCGGCTTTAGTTTTCAGACGGAATTGTTCTTTTCACCTCTAATTCGTAAGTATTATATTTATTGTATTTACTAAGGTTTGTATAGATCAGAATCTTACTATGGATACAGTAAAACAACATGTAGGTATGTTCATACTTTTGTGGCCTGCATAGTATACAGTTTTACGTTAAAAAAATGAAGATAATGTTTTGTGTAATAAAACCGCCCGAATGACACGTGTGTGGCGCTATGACTGGCTACAGTCTGACCAGCGAATGGTGTTACAAGAATATAATTCAAATTCTTCACAAGGCAATAATAAAGCGAAAGTTTGTGTGAGTATGTTTGTACTTCTTCACGCCGAAACGGCTTGACGGATTTGCATGAAATTTGTGACGGTAATATTTTATACCCTAACTTAACACATATACCGTTTATACTGTAGAAGGATGTTTCCCGAAGGATAGTGTGATATGATTTAATACGCTATCCTTCGGGAAAACAACATTTCTTTGCGTTATCAGCTTACTGTTCTTCAAATATGCCGCTCTTTTCTTGTAACACGATTAGTGGTGTCTACGAGTACAAATGCGGGCTGATTTTGCCCTGACAACGGCAGAAGTCGAAGCCGAGCGTGTGCAATGTTCGCATACTATCTGGAAATAATAAAATAATGATATAATGAAGTCCAAAAAGATCTCAGTTGGCTCAGGATCGCAAAGTGTGGCGTGATCTGGTGTCGGAGGCCAAGATCCACTTTGGGTCGTCGCGCTCAGTTAGTTAGTTAGTTTATTTAATACGTAAGTAATATAATGAAACAATGACGTAAATAAATAATGAACTTCATCTAGTAAGTATGCCGCAAGGCCACTTTTCCATGTCTGAGTCTACCTGAGAAGAAAGAGGAGACCAGTGTTGAAAAGAAACGCCAAAATAAACTCAACAGTTAGTCACTTTTTCGTAAATTATACTGAACTATTACGGTTATGTGAACTTAACCTACTATCTACCTATTTACAGATACACAGTATCTGTGTATCTGTGTGTCTCTCTGAGGCATCGTAGCTCCCAAACAGATGGAGCAATTTGAGTGCGGCTTTTTTTAATCAAGACATGCCCATCGACATGTTTCTAAGCTATGTTTGATGAAAATAGGACCACTAGTTTTCAAGATACTCAGATTTAATTGGAATAAGTGACAGGATCCCAGCCAATATTGAAGTGAAGAATGCAAAATTTTGTGGTTATGTAATAGTATTAGTAGTATTTTATACATCACTCATTGAATGAGGGTCCCATGATGACCAGCTAGTTGTGTCCGGGGTGTTTTAAATTTTTAATTAAGTTTAATTATTACTTACTGTCCCTGTACGCTCTAAATCAATATACGTTTCTGTGACACACTTTTCTTGCTGACTGTACTTTCTTACACAAACGTTTATCTTATACTGTTCAGGAGTGCCTATGGCCACGTCTGTCTCCATCATCAGATCAGCTCCAAAATACCAAATTATTATATTGTCACGTGAACTACATAATAAAGCAGTTTCATCCAGATTAAAATTTACTTCCAAATTTTTATTACATTGAACACCAACAAACAAACTTAGTTACAAGTTACAACAAAAGCTAATAAAAACGTGTTAAAAAATTGGGCAAGTGCGAGTCCGACTCGCGCATGAAGGGTTCCGTACCATAATCTATACGTAACAAGTTTGTTGTATGGGAGCCCCCTTAAATATTTATTTTATTTTATTTTTAGTCAGTAGTCATACATCATCTGTGAAAATTTCAACTGTCTAGCTATCACCGTTCTTGAGATACAGCCTGGTGACAGACGGACGGACGGACGGACGGACGGACGGACAGCGAAGTCTCAGTAATAGGGTCCCGTTTTTACCCTTTGGGTACGGAACCCTAAAAAACCGATACAAGTAGCTGCTCAATTGATGAATATGATAAAAATGCTACTAAACCTGAACATAACAACAATATTTGGAATTTACTGACTTCAATATTGGCTGCGATCCTGTCACTAAATAGTTCCAATGAAAGCTGAATATCTTAGAAACTGTTGCAGATATTTTTACCAAACATGGCTAAGAACCATCCCCACAGACCAAGGCTTTGGATAAAAAAAATTGCTTTTGAATCGTTCCATCCGTATGAGAGCTATGATGCCACAGACATACATACAGATACACAGAGAGGTGTTATAAGTTTAACCTGTGTATCTATACATTTGTAAATTTGACGACGCGTTTGGCGCAATTTGTAGAGACCTGCCTACTGAGCCGGCGGTCCCGGGTTCGAATCCCGGCCAGGGCAAATACTTGTGTGATGAACTCAAATATTTGTGCTTGGGTCATGGTTGTTATATGGGGTAAGTAATATAAGATATAAGAACTTATACTATAATATTCATATTATATACGCTTATATTGTATAAGCTTGTTTTGTATACCGTTCAAGGTGTATAACGAACGTCAGATATAACATCAAAATATCTATTTTTGTTAAGTATAACGTTATTTAAGTATAATATCATTGTATATAACGATCATAACGTATAAAGTTCATAATATCTCAGATTTATAATGTATATTACTCAATACATCTAACACCAAAATGCATAATGCTCGTATAGAATAACCGTCTGCTACTTATGCAATAGTTCGCTGTAAAATTTTAATATATGTACCTACATGCAAGCAAGCATTTTAACGCTCCGCTACCCATGGTCATAAAACAAACCTAACCTACAGTTTTCGGTTTTTGACCCATATTCCATTTTGCCGCAGTTCTTCCAAACGGTATACTCGTATTTGCCAGAATTTCATCTGCCATTATCAATTGTGTACATACTTACTTATGCGATAGTTCGCTGTTAAATTTTAATATACCTCCATGCAAGCAAGCATTTTGACGCTTCGCTCGCTTTGCTCGCCCCGCTATCCATGGTCATAAAACAAACCTAACCTAACCTACAGTTTTCGGTTTTTGACCCATATTCCATTTTGTCGCAGTTCTTCCAAACGGTATACTCTTACTTGCCAGAATTTCATCTGCCATTATCAATTGTGAACATACGTATGCAATAGTTCGCTTTTAAATTTTTTAATATACCTCCATGCAAGCAAGTATTTTGACGCTCCGCTCGCTTTGCTCGCTCCGCTATCCATGGTCATAAAACAAACCTAACCTGACCTACAGTTTTCGGTTTTTGACCCATGTTCCATTTTAGGGGCATAGGGGTAGCAGTTATAACCTTTTTAGTATATCATACGCTATTATATTTTCTAATCATTATATGTCCCATGAGATATAACTACATAATATATAATTTCATATTAATAACGTTCACAAGATATAATAAACTTTTACTATAACATCAAAATCAATATTTTTATTAGGAATAACGGTCAATTAGCATAATACTCATGTTGTAGAATGATTTTTATATAACACTCAAATACTCTAAATTCAGTTGATATAACATACATAACGTATATCGATCATAGTATATACTTTCTTTTAATATAATGATTAGAAAATATAATAGCGTTTGATATACCAAATAGGTTATAACTGCTACCCCTATGCCCCAAAAATGGAACATCGGTCAAAAACCGAAAACTGTAGGTTAGGTTAGGTTTGTTTTATGACCATGGATAGCGGAGCGAGCAAAGCGAGCGGAGCGTCAAAATGCTTGCTTGCATGGAGGTATATTAAAATAAAATTTAAAAGCGAACTATTGCATACGTATGTTTACAATTTGATAGTGGCAGATGAAATTCTGGCAAGTAAATGCTTGCTTGCATAGAGGTACATATATTAAAATTTTACAGCGAACTATTGCATAGGTAAGTATGTACCTACACAATTGATGTGCAGACGGTTATTCTTTACGAGCATTATGCATTTTGGTGTTAGATGTATTGAGTAATATACATTATAAATCTGAGATATTATGAACGTTATACGTTATGATCGTTATATACAATGATATTATACTTAAATAACGTTATACTTAACAAAAATAGATATTTTTATGTTATATCTAACGTTCGTTATACTCCTTGAACGGTATACAAAACAAGCTTATACAATATGAGCGTATATAATATGAATATTATAGTATAAGTTTTTATATCTTATATTACTTACCCATATTTATCCATATAAGTAGGTATATCGTCACCTAGTATCCATAACACAAGCCTTCTTGAGCTTAATTTGGGACTAGATCAGTTTGTGTGAGGTTGTCTGATATTTATTTATTTATATGTTAAACTTATGACCCCTTTTTTCGTCAGGGGTTAAAAATAAACAATAAATAACGTCAAACAAACCCGCTAAATCGAATGTACTCTAATCTACTATTTCTCTTAATGAAATTTTCCACTACACTGCATTATTCCATTCGCCATTTCACAGCCATAAAGACAGACAATGTATGTAGCTTACACATTGTTACAACTTTTTTCTAGTAAATTCCATCCATACCCAAAACTCTGAACGAAAAGGTAGTATGTCACGCGATGTCTAGATCTGTTAAGACCTTTTTCTTTGATTTAGTTAAATCTGACTTAAGGTAAAAGGGTTATATGTCTCACGAAAGCAAGATCTGTTAGGACGTTTCTCTTTTGAGTAAGTTAGGTCTTTAGGTGACCTCTTTGACATTGTCACTGTCTTGACACGTTCCTAGGACTGTTTGTGTTGCCACGTGGAAAGTTCTATGAAAACTTTCTTTAATATTTAGCTACAATTTTTAGTATAGTGAATATGTTTTATGTGCTTATTTTAACACTAACTTTTCGCACCCCTTTGCATATATAGTATTATTACATCAGCATTATTATTATTATAATGAGCCCATTGTGTCCCACTGCTGGGCAAAGGCCTCACCCTTTTTTTCCACTGCTCTCTATTCTGTGCTTTATCTGGCCAGTCCTTGAGGAAAAAGTCCAAGTCATCGCGCTATCGCCGACGAGGTCTGCCGCGTCCCCGTCTTGAGTTGTGTGGCGTCCACTCTGTGGTGTTTTTGACCCACAAGTCATCCGGCATGCGGCAAACGTGGCCAGCCCAGTCCCATTTCAACTTAGCCGCCTTTCAAGCTACGTCGACTATTAGGGTTTGTGAGCGCAGTGTGGTGTTCCGGATACGGTCCATCCGATTTACTTCTTATATATGCTACGCTCCATAGCCCGCTGGCAAACCCCGAGTTTGTACTTCTGTGCTTCTGTCAAAGACCAAGTCTGAGCACCGTAGGTGAGAACTGGAAGTATGCATATGTCCATGACCCTACGTTTTAGCGACAATGGTAGGTTACCCTTCATTAAAATGTTTTATGGACCAATAGCTCTTCCAGGCATATGTAGTATAAATCAGAGATCGGATAGATGGGAGTCATTATACAGGATGATCAAACCAAATGGGTCAGTAGGGAGAAGTCACAAACTAGAATGGATTTATCAACCGGCATAGTCGGTGGTCCTATATTTAATGAAAAATCGTGGTTTCCTTAAAAAAAAGCTAAGGTAGGTATTCTTTACGATTTAAATATTAAGACATCGACTTAAAAACATGACCATGTTTTTTTATAATGTCGTTTAAAAGTATACGACCGGTTCGTACTATTTAGATGAAACTTTACAAATCATAAAATATATTTTGTATTGTTACTTGCCCTGGTTTCATGCTGTCGACGCCATTTGTATGCAACACTCGATTCTAGGTGTCGGGTTGATTTTGCAGTAAACTTTGTTTCATTTACACTCTGTATTATATGTGAACTTGTAAATAAATACTCAGTTGTTTTGCACACTGTATTACATTCTGTAATATGCAATGAGCTAAAGAAAACAGGCTAAGTGCGAGTCGGAGTCAGCGCAAAGGGTTTTACTTCTTTAAAAACTTTATATTGCACAAAATACAAAATCAAAAGTGAAAATGGCGGACTTAATGCCATAAGGCAATCTCTACCAATTAACCATAAGGCCAAACAGAAACTAGCAGTTAGTGCAGGATCATTAAAAGCCGTGGCTAAAAACATAAAACGAGACAAAAGTCAATTAGTTACATATATTACAAATACACATAAATAAATGCAAATAATATATAAGGTGTATAAACAGCGTGTTAATTTGATATAACCGCAAACTATACGAGGTCTTATTGTAGGCACTTATTAATATATTGATCAGTAAATTATTTAAAAAAATCGAACTTTTTTTTCCTTATAAAATAATTCAGCACGCAATGTATTTGTTTCTTGACACTTAACAAAGTGATGTCACAACTGTTACTTAGTATTAACTACGCCATACATTGCAGCTCAGAAAATTTTCGAAAATTAATTTCGCTATGGCATAGTTAACGCTAAATTAATATTTTTTATAAATATCAGATTATAGCACTAAAATCTCCGCCTGGCTTCAATTTGCGGTTATATAAAACGTCATAGACGATCAATCCTAAAATTATTTGGTTTCCACACGTTTCATAGAGCACACTATCACGGTATCTCAAGAGCGGTATGGTTTACGTTTCCTTACCCTCTGATACGGCATCACGACTCTGGACGGCGACATTTTTCTTCGCAAAACTGCCTCCAACAGCCGAATATTTCTTATCGACCCAAGTATCTGGTCGTCATGAGATGACGGTCTCATGATGACCACATTTGTTGCACAAGACGATATTATTTGCCAAATTCATAGTTCAATGAATTCATAGACAAAATGGTAAAATAAAAACTAAAAAAAAAAAACTTTTTTTCGGGTACCTCCCGTACGCCTAAAGTGAGGGTCAATTTTTTTATCGTTCCAACAGTAGTGTGAGTGGTGTCGTTGAATAGCTCTTTTAAAAGTAATAGGGGTCTCCAAACATTATTTTTTTTTATAAAGTCACCAGTTTTGTAAATATTCGCTCCGGAAATCCAAAAAATAGCTACTTAACTTAGCATAGTTTGGCGTTTTACGACCTTTAATTTAGACCAGTAATTTAAATCTCTATTGTAAAGGATGGGCAACTACGGAACCCTACTTTGAGCGTGGCCCGACATGTTCTTGGCCAGTTTTTTAACGTACAATGCGTAGCAGACCTGAGAATTTAATAACTCTTAATATTAATTGAATACCTTGAGACTAGGGAAAGCCAATCTGTAAATATGTGTAAGTATGGAAGTTACCGGAATTACCTGTAATTTCCATAGAAAAAAATACTGGTTCGCATTCCCTTTACGACCTAACGCTAAAAAGATAACCCTTTCTCTTAGCGTTGTTAAGTAAAAAGGGTCATCTCACACAACGTCGTAAAAGTTTTTTGTGTAACAAAGTAACATTTTCATTGAATGCCCGCCGCCGCGAACTAACGACCACTTATTTGCAAACCAAATTGTCTCAACGAGAAAAAGCTTTTATTTTTTCTTGGATTACAGTCAAATGCATAAATTCTCGTGTTAATTGTAAAGGATACTGTAAAGCGGCTACATCTTATCTGTTACATTACTGGCCAAGCAGTGTATTGCTTTGCTTTTGCTTGAGTGTAGAAAAGTTTGTACTAAGTACATTATGAGGCTTTCTTCTTAACACTTGATTAGTCGAACCCTAGTTTCAAACAGTTTTATGAACTACTGAGCCGGCGGTCCTGGGTTCGAATCCCGGCCGAAGTAAATATTTGTGTGAAGAACTCGAATATTTGTTCCTGGGTCATGGATGTTTCTTTACATGTATGTATTTATATATTATGTATATCCTCGTCTAGTACCCATAGTACACGCTTTGCTTAGTTTGGGACTAGGTCGATTTGTGTAAGATTATCGCTTTATGTTTATTAATTAATTTATTTATTATTAAAATTAGCGACCCACCCTGGTTTGCACGGGTGCATTGCTGATAAATTATGCATGTATTTATACGTATCAACCATCCTCTTGAATCACTCTATTAATTAAAAAAAAAACGCATCAAAATCTGTTGCGTAGTTTTAAAGATTGAAGCATAACATAGGGGCAGACAGACAGACAGTGACTTTGTTTTATACTATGTAGTGATTACGTAGGTAAAGTATTTCAATATTGACACAAAGGTGAAAATTGCCGGCCAAGTGCGAGTGGGACTCGCGCACGAAGGGTTCCATACCATTATCTGTAAGTTTGTGTTATGGGAAAATAAATAATTATTTTATTTTATTTTTAGTATTTGGTGTTATAGCGGCAATAGAAATACATCATCTGTGAAAATTTCAACTGTCTAGCTATCACCGTTCTTGAGATACAGCCTGGTGACAGACGGACGGACGGACGGACAGCGAAGTCTCAGTAATAGGGTCCCGTTTTTACCCTTTGGGTACGGAATCCTTAAACAGGAAGGGAGACTCGAACTTATGAACCCACGTATCCGGCACAGTGGACGGCACCAACTGCCCCAACTGGAGCTATCACGTCGTTACTTCAACCTTCAACCACACTACATCTGATTCCATAATCTTATGCTATTAGAGCGCCCTCTGAATCCTGTACTTAAACGCATTAGCCATACCACGCCATACTTAGATATAGTTCTTACATTATAAAATTATAATATTTATAAATTTCACAAAAAAAAAAAACCCATTAGCTTAGGTCAGGTTAGGTTTGTTTTATAACAATCCTAAGATGTCAACAGATTTCTTTGTAAGATAAACTATAATTATGACTAAAGATTTTATGACAGACAACACATTTTGCCAATCAATTTTATGTCAGTCATGAGCACACGCAATACAATCCAAAGATCATAAAATAAAATCCGCGTAAGCAGCCAATGAGCTAAAATTTTATTGATCAATTTCTTTCATCAGGAAGGCTCATATACATACATACGCAATATATTTGACTAAATTGTTTCATTAAAATGATTTCAATGTTCAAGTAATTCACTAGTACAATATTGTTATGTTAAAGATGTATTTATAATTCAGTGAACTAAATCGCTATAAAATGGCATCATAGGTTTACCCATTTAAATCAGAACTTTCCCCAACAATACTGACCGCAACCTAATCGCTCCCACACAATACGTTTCAAGTCATTCGACCAGTCATCCCTACTGAGTTCGGCCATCTTCGGGGCCATTCGGCGTGACTCGGCTGCGTCTGGGGCCCATTAAATTTGCAATAATGCAACGCGATCCGAGAGCTGTGATCTAGGGTTGCCAGATCGCAAAAAAAAGTTTATGCGAGGGCGATGACCGCGCCAGGGCCGCCGCGCTGAGATTTTGGTTAGGAAATTTGGGATATATCTAATTTGTGAATGGAGTTACAAATTTAGAAAATATTTTCATGTAGGTATGTAAACGATACACTTAATCAGTTAAGATTAAAATAATACGTGAAAAAATCGATACTTGATTCATTTGCTTTGCACTACCTATATATTAATGTAGTTAACACTTCCATAATAAAATATACTGAAGACATACATTTCGTTAAAGAATTTATAAAAAAAAAATTTTTTGGCGGTTTTACGCATTTTGCAGCATATATAATTCTAATCTACATTTACACAAAGTCTTCGCGTTGCTCCGCTTTTTTTTTGCAAAATAAAGACAAATCTGACAATGCTTTAACATTCGCTGCCATATTATATCATGATTTGTAATGTTTCTTTTTTTCACACGTTATTTTTGTTTCAGGAAACAAAACAGAAAACTTTTCTTCAAATTGCTACGAATAAGACACTAAGGTAAGTTTACTAAAAAATCTTTACCTAAATCAAACATTTTTTATTCTATTATCTCAATATAATGTGTACATATATTAATTTAAGTACCATAGAGAATCCGTAAGCTTCTTTGTTACCATCGTAAAGAAATGAGAAAAAAAATTGACAAAAAATAACCATTAAGCATACCTAATGCAAAAAAAGCAAATCTTGCTAAACAAACATTGGCATTGCTGGTAAATTCGTGAGAAAAAACAGTAAAGAAATACTGTGAAATTAATGTAACCACACCAGAAGGTGTTGACATTTTGAAGAGAATTTATTGTTCAAATTAATTTAACACGCGATGTAGGTAAAATAGCTTCCATACTTACAAAGAAGGTAGTTAGTTTTTCGAACACACACACAATTATGTTTCTTAATATTTTATTATACGTAAATTAACACAACATTCATTTAATTGCAAACTAGAACAGACCGTTCAAACAGTTCTGCTATTCGAAAGTTAAAATTAAATCATTTTAGCGATATTAAGGGGTTATATCAATTTATAGGAGCGTTTCACTTATCTCACTTCTGCTCGATCTGCCCAAAATTAGCTCCTTGCCGTACCTTCTTCCGTTTCAAATTTTTATAATAATTCGTTTACTTTTAAAGCTGTCTGTTTGTGGAACTCCTTGCCTGTGAGCTTAAGGCGCGCTAAATCTCTTGTTTCTTTCAAAACTCAACTGAAAGAACATTATCTATCCCTTTCATAATTCGTATTTTATTCAAATGGTCCTATTACCTGTTGGCTGAATGTATTTATTGTTTATTATATTTATGTATTTATTTGTTTTTTATGTATATATTATTATTATTTTCCGATTTTTGCACCGCCTAATAACAAAATCTTATTTTTTTCAAGTTCTAAAGGTTGTCTGGAAGAGATCGCTCTTTAGCGATAAGACCGCCTGTTGTTTACCTCTAATTGTAATTTCTTGCATTGTATTTCTCCTGTATATTTTATGAGGTGTGCAATAAAGAGTACTTGTATTGTATTGTATAGTTGTAAGAAAATCGTTTATTCAATTGTCGTAATGTACATGATTATGTACACACAGAGAAATCTTCAAGTCAATCCGGTTATTATTTTCGAAGTTACACGCAAATTAAATACTTATATTTTTCTCTGAAAAGTTTTCATTTTCTCAGAATAAAATATTTCGCTCTCGTTACATGATTATACATTAATTTTCGATTTTTTTTTTGTTTGTTTTTTATTTCGGATGATCCAGTCCAGATATATTGTGGTCTGACCTTTTTTGAGAGATCAGCTATATTAGTTTCAAAATTAATATTTTGCCTGATAAAAAAAATGTTAAAATACACTTGAAAGTTACCATAATAAATGTAAAAACTACATTAATAAATTAAAAGTCTTCTGAGGAGAAATCTTACAAAACCGCTTTTTTTGTCCGTAATGACTGTACATTTACCTCTTAAACTTTATTTTCGCGTTACATAATGTATATCTTTCGCAACAGGTGATTGAAGAGCTATTTAACTCCTGACGAAAAACGAGCTGTGTATCTGTCTAACTGTATATTTGTGTGTGGCAGCGATGCTCCCGAAGGAGATACCGATTTGAGTTAGAGCGGGTTTTTTAATCGAAAGTCATGTCTGTCGAGATGGTTGTTAGCTATGTTTGGTGAAAATAACAGTTGTCTCCAAGATTATTATTGTGTTTTCATTGGAACAAGTGACAGGATCTCAGGCAATAATGAAACTAAGAACTCAAAATTTTGTAATTATATTCAGTTTAAGTTGAATATTTGCCAAACAAAATAATCATCTGATAATATTTTTATTAAAACTTTCGTTTATTGTGTAAACCGCTTAATACAATAATCAACTGATAACATTTATTACTTTGATTAAAATAAATTTAAATCTCTTTGTGCATACAGTCGTACCGCATAATACGCCTTCATTAAAATATATCTTATACTAAAGAGCAAATGTGGTACAAGTGGAACAATAATTAAATTTAAATCTCAAAATATCAAATTTAATAAAAGTCCATGTTGTTCACGTCCACGCTGTTTTCATTTCTATTGACAACAGTTGCTTCGAACCGTTGTCTATAATCTCAATTACGTGGTACGATTCTGTAGTAGGTGTAGGTATATAAAATGTTTCCCCAGTGATAGTCGTCAGCAGCATATTTAACGTTAATCGGTCTCTTAAAATTTTACGACGTCACTCCATTTAACATGGCTAAAGATTGCCCTACAAGAGGACCAAATTTGTTGAGACACAAAATCTTGTAGTGCCAACCCTAGCGTTCTGCGTTAGTGTGCGTGTGTCCGAACACAGCTTCAAATGTGCGAGTAGGGCGCCACCCGTTTGGCACTGTCTCAGCCGAACATATATATGTGTTGGGTTTAAGTTTAAATCTGGTCTATTTTTGCGGAGTTACAGCATTAGCACGCTTTGACCGATTTTGTAGAGTGCCCGGCTCTGAGATATATTGCTGAGAGATCACAGAATTTTATCCCCCTAAAATGTTCCTAAAGCAAAACCAAAATATAACATATAAATAAATATAAATATCAGACAACCTCACACAAATCGATCTAGTCCCAAATTAATCTCAAGAAGGCTTGTGTTATGGATACTAAATAGACGACGATATATATATACTTATATACATTTAATGTATATCATTTTATTCCAACCCAACAACCACATAATCTCTCCTATTTTCGCTTGCGGTACCTATTATGTTAAGTTTAAACTAATTTCCCAAATATATTATTTTTATTTGATTATACGGACTAGTTGAAAATGGCTTGTGTTTAAACGCCTACCAAATATGATTAAACGCCTACCAAATATGTTGATAAATTACTACCAATAAATTCTTAATGCTCACCAAAACGGATGAATGCTCACCAAATATTGTATCCCAAACTATTCTATAAATAAAGCAAATAATTATTTTTCTTACATCCTATAAAAATATATGAACACCATTAAAGTTAATTTCAGACCAAATAATCTAAATTACTGTTAAATGGATGTCACCAATATTTTATATTATTACTTCCATTTTAGTCATTTTTGCTGAGGCAAAAAACTAAATGCTCACCAAACTGGCTTTTTTCACCAAAATTTCAAATTGGTGCTAGGCGGCTAAAACTCGGTATCGGGGGGCTCTCGGGGCTCAAAAATATGAATCTGAAATCTTGTCCGAAAATTCGGTCAAATTCGGAAAATATCGAAAAAAACGATTCAAAATTTCAAATTGGTGCTAGGCGGCTAAAACTCGGTATCGGGGGGCTCTCGGGGCTCAAAAATATGAATCTGAAATCTTGTCCGAAAATTTGGTCAAATTCGGAAAATATCGAAAAATAACGATTCAACATTTCAAATTGGTGCTAGGCGGCTAAAACTCGGTATCGGGGGGCTCTCGGGGCTCAAAAATATGAATCTGAAATCTTGTCCGAAAATTCGGTCAAATTCGGAAAATATCGAGAAAAATACGATTTGTATGGAGAAAATTTCAAATTGATATAGCATAGCTAATAATGACTACTGCACATTATGGAGCGTTTTTTAGGGATATAAAAATAAAACTAACCTAACCCGGCCGAGTCGGATCTGCTCTGAAAGGTGATCAGGATTAGATGGTTACCTAGCTGAAACACTAATTTATGAAAACAATATTTGGTGAGCAAAAAATCCATTTTGGGGAGCAAAACATCCATTTTGGGAAGCAAAAAGATATTTTTTGGTAATAATTTTGATGTTTTATGAAAACAATATTTGGTGAGCAAAATATCCATTTTGGAAAGCAAAAAGATATTCTGACTCAACATGAAATTATTCTGGTGTAATGTATATCGATTTTGGAATACAAAATGATTTAATTTGGGGAGCACTATATAGAGAGAGTTTAATGTAAATGGAAGCAATTCATTTTATTTGGAACTTAGTTTTGGGGTATAAAAGCCATTTTGGTGAGCGTTTAAATTGTTCCCGTTGAAAATACTGACGAATAAAGCTGATACCGATTATATCGGAAAATGAGTAAAAAAAATGTAGTGAATTCGAGTACTTGGAACGTTTCTTTCTAGCCATTTTTTTGGGGGACTTTTTTTGCGACCGTGGCAACCCCACATTTTGACGTCATTTATTAAATACATAGAACTACCATGACCCGAGCACAAATATTCGAGTTCATCACACAAATATTTGCCCAGGCCGGGATTCGAACCCGGGACCGCCGGCTCAGTATGCAAGTGCTTACAAATGGAGCCAACCGCGTCATCCTCCTACGATGTAGCGGGAAAATATTAGAGCATTATGTGTTTTTTAATTTCACTGTTTGACTTTACTGTTAAACTGGAACAGCGGTGCAATGCAATTATCTTTTATCGTCTCTGCGTACAGTGTGCTTTTTAAAACTAGGACAATGCATACTTAGGCTGCCTCTACACTGGGGCGGAGCAGATTCAATGAAATGAAATGAAATTAAATAATGTATTCAGTAAGTCGACCAAAAGGGCAATTTTACAAGTCAGATTTTGAATCTACCGGCATTTCCCAAAAGGAGACCGCCGTTGAGAAGAAATCCGAAAGAAACTCAACAGTAAGTCATTTTTTCGCAAATAATTACTTTGTACAATCCATTATGTTAAAACTAATAACAATGGTACACACGTAAAGAATTGTATAGTTTCTCCAAATCAATGTTAGGTAGGTACATTAAAATAAAATTTAAACTATAAATTTTAAATATTTCTAGAGACATATAAAGTCTCTACAGTGTGTTTGATATTATAACAAACATTTGACACATCACAGGACCCATATAACGTAAATTTGCGCGACACATTGAATTTCATAAAAAAAACAAGCAATGACATAGAATTTTTTCATGTATCTATAAACGTTTTTCACTTTCTATTTGATACAATTGAGTTCATGTTATATTTTTTCTTATCACGGTTTTGAAGCATTTAACGATAATAAATCATTACTCAAACAGTTACGTAGTACGTCTTTTATTTTTTAAAAGCTGTGTTGTGACTAAATCTTGCGTTTCGATTCACGTGCTATTTCTGTAAATTGGTAGAAATCGATTAAATCGATAAGTTTATTAACCTAAAGAAAGAACAATAAAACCAACTATTACTTTACATAGAAAGATCCAGTAAGTCCGGTAAACAAAAATATATTCAGGTTTGAATAAAAGTTCGTCGATAAAATCGATTTGATCAACCATTCATAATCGTTACATTTGGCAAACAATATGTCTTTGCTACATCACTACAAACATCAACAGAGAACTCTCAAATGTTTGTTATAATATCAAACACACTGTAGGCGGCACAACATGCAATAAGATACAATTACTTACCTAATTGGTTTCCACATTTTTAAATTAAATATATAATTTCTTCAGAGATGTATAAAGTCTCTGAGTACATACTACACTATGTCTCTTAGAGATGTATACAGTCTCTAAAAGTCCAAAAAGTTAAAATCAACAATGAATAACTTCATTCGAGTGGAGCCGTGTAAATTGGACCAATCGCATTCCTCACATTTAAATTCACTTCTTTTAGGCTTCACAAAGACGCAACCTGATTGGTTCATATTCTCCGCTCCACTACAACAGACAAGCGGCCTTAGGGTGTGTCTCCACTGAAGCAGATCGGAGTTGAGACGTGCGGAATCGACAAAGGACAATAGTGATGCGGGGCTGAGGTACTGATTTAAACTCAGGGGGGGTATTCGACCAATTTTAGAGATATAATGGAGATCTCTCCTTTTCATCGCCATCCGTCACTTTTGACGTGTGCCTACTTGACAAGTGGCGATATCCCTAGAACATCGCAACTTCGTCAATTCGGACGCGCAAAATTTTCGCTTTCTTTGTATGTGACGGCATAAATAACAGGCGCATACTTTAAATTGACCGCGTAGTACGTGAAATTAGTCCGTTACGTTTTGTTAAAAACAGAGATTTATATACATGAATAACATTTTTGACAATCATTATCGCCTTCGTATTTCCAAAATTGAGATGAGATATGTCACTTTGAAGCTCATCGCATTTAAATGACAGTTCAATGGCGATATAACTGTTATCTAATGGAGATTTGACGTTTGGCGATATCTCAAACGGCATTCTCGAATTGGGCCCCAGGTTTGTCTATTTCGCACGTCTCCGCTCCGCTCCGTTTCAGTGGATTCGCACCCTAACCACTGATACTCGAAAACTATTTTGGTTCCTTTTGTGAAAAATGATTAGCATTGCAACGATAATTATGGGCATATTTTTGGTTAATATTTATTCTAACTATCATGAACTTGTGGTTTCCAGATGGGTTAGCTTTATTTAACGATAGAGCCTTTTTTCTTAGTGGTAACTTTTTTCGATATCTGCATTCGGATCGCAATCAGCTTACAATTTTTTTACCTTTCTTAACTACAGTTCAGGCCTTCTGCATCACCTAATCATTGTGTGGTTTATACTGATAAACTCCACTACCCAAAGATTATCTAGAAGAGAACGCTCTTTAGCGATAAGACCGCTGTTGTCTACCGTTATTAAAATTCAATAATTTGAATAACGGTAGACAACAGCAGAAAAATTAAACACAGATACAATTATCTGTGTTTAATTTTTCTAAATTTTTTTTGGTGTGTTTGTTTTTTTTTGTATTGTATTGTTGCTTCTGTCAGCCGTTGACTCATGGTAACCCATAAAAATAGAAAGTTAGAAGAATGTCTATGCCTATAGTTTAGAACGTCCGTTCTGCTGCGCTCAAAACCAACTCTCTGTATATTTCACAAGAACGACAGTACTATAATAATCGCACAGTAATAATATATCTCTGTGTCGTTTTGTATTTACTGTTATTTTCATTGCGCGCCCATAACATCCTTTACTGGGGGGTGCAGGGTGCGCAGTGGTGGGGGATGGCCGTTATCGAAGGAGTTGAATTCGGTGTTTAGATTAGATTCACTCGATATTTCACATGCATGTGTCATTCTTGGAAAGACCTTTTGTATTGTCTTCTTCTTGGTCGATTCACTTCTTTCAGTAGTCGTGATCAACTGCTGGTACTATTAGAGGCAGATATTGCTCGCTGTATGATTTTAAGCTATTTCTCGCGATTCATAGACATTCTGGTGCACTCATGCAAATCCGATTTGATCTGCCCACAGCCAATTTGATCAGGACAGTACATCGCATGGGTGATGTTGCACGTGATCAGGTTCACAAACATTTTGGTGCACTCATGCAAAGCCGATTAGCTCCGCCAATAGAATAGCAGATTTGATCTTCCACGTGATCTGTAATCTTCCACGTGATCTGGTTCCTTCTACTTTAATCCGGACGATGAGAAGCTCTATGGAGTTATTGTTTCACCTTCTTCACGGATGGAGACATTGGTCCGAAATTATTCGTTGATATTCCCAGCATTCGTCTCCAACACCATATTTCTAAAGCATCTATCTTTGTAGGTATTGTATGCAGAAGAAATAAGAAAACGAACGTTTTTTTACATGCTTTTCCCGTCCTGGGGTTATTCGATTGACATTTAATTATAACTATGTGAACAATGTATAGGCCACGCTTAAGCTTATATTTATATTCGATTATAGTTATATTCGAGCTACATTAAAAAGGCATGTTAGTTTAATCTTATGAAAACGTTGAGCCATCTCTAGTAATTTATCTGCTCTCAAACGCTTTTTAAAGGGTCGGCATTACGCATGCGAATCCCCTGGAGTTGCAAGCGTCCATAGCCTGCGGTACGCTAATTTGCCACCACCGTGATATAAAAAACGGTTTCAAACTTACATAAACATCTACAGAAACGGCCCTATGTTTCGAACTCGTATGGACGTCTTTATAATGGACAGCTAACCGAAGCAGTGATTTTCTGTCCTTCGGGCTCTACGGTAACATCTCGGACTGTTTCTCACATATAAAAATTCTAAAGGATTCATACATCACTGAAAATGTATGTATAATTTTTTTAAATTACTACAATACGATGAAAATATTATTTATTGCACTTCAAATACAGAGGAACAACAATTATGAGAGATACAATAAAAATAAATAACAGGCAACCTTATCGCTGAAATAGCGATTTCGAAAATCAATAGAATCGAGTAGATGGTGCAAAACAATTATATACACACAACACTAAAAAACAAAAAGTCAGTACATTGATAGATATATTATTATTATACCTACCATTGTACGGAAGAGATCGGAGAGGGATAAATTCGGCTTTTTTGATGTTTTATATGTTATGCATGTATGTTATAACCTGTTGTACTGTACAATAAAGCGTTTACATACATACATTCCATCATCAACCTACATAAATTGTCCTTTTTATCTTTACTTTCCCAGTATTTAGTCAATGTACCGTTAAGCAGGATGTCTTGACAATCATACACTTACATAGGTAACTTACGATCCGATAAACTTATAGCACCTTCCCTTTCTTTTTGCTGAGAATTAGAAAATACTTTATTTTCACAGACATAGTCTTCAGTCAGTCAGTCTTGTCTAGAATCACAAAACCATAAAGATAGAGTAACATCGCATCCAAAGACTTCATAGGAAACCGGGTTAATTGCTCTGGAGCGCGCGTACTCTGCGGAAACGGAAACGGAGGTTGGTGATATCTTTGTTTTAACTGCTTTAAAGCAGTTTTTTATTTGTTAATTACCTTAGTTTTGACTAGTGATGTTCACGTTTTACGGTGTTGTAGACTATTGTATCAGGCTTCCGAGTTATCGGATAGTGCGGGTTCGAACCCTGCCCGAAACAATATTTTTTTTGCTTCAATGTATGTAATCATTTGAAACAAATATGGATTATTCCATTTATTTATTCCCCAACCCTAATTTAGAATAATGCCTATTGTTCAGAAATAATCATAGCAAATTACTATACAGGCCCCTTGTTGGGTGCCAGTAATAATACTAACAGTCGCTACCAAGATGCGGTAAAACAAACTACTGAAATGGACACAATATTTAAATATTTATTTAAAAAACCTAACGAGACGTGTGCATGGTACAGTAAGATAGGTCTACCGCTTCAACATCATGTCGAGGTAATTAAATAAACACCTTTTAGAACGACATTAAGTTCCGTTTTTTTATAATAATCTTATCCGCCACATGTTAAAATGGTTTTAGCGTAGATGTTTTTACATTGGCAGTGGAGGGTTGTAAAGACGTGCCAGTAAATGACTATCGATTATATTTATTTATGATTACTTGATATATCTGATTTTATTTTAGTCGTAACCCTCTCAAAACAACCAAATTTTTCCCAATTGAAATCACAATGCATCTCAATTTCGACATTGTACGGCCAAGGAAACCGACACGCGTGCGTTTTTAATCCTTATTGTCATTGTGACATGAGCGAAATCGGTACGTGTTTAAATTTCCTTGGCTGAATACTCCCCACCCAACTTCACCTCAATCCAAGTTATTTACACCACTTTGTATACAAACCTTTCGCCCCATCGTTCAACTTATCCCTAACTCAAGAAAATGTTATATAGACGCGGTCAAGTATTTGGCATGTGACATTGCGTTACTATGTAGCTTTTTATGGCCATGTATGATTGTGTACATGTAAATTACCTATCAGTTATGCCACTTTTCCAATATCATCCTTTTTTACAAACGATCAATGATGGAACCGCGGTTCTCCATTTGATAACCCAAAGCAAGTTCGTTATAACTGAAATGGCCCTAATGGCGATACAAATTTGTTTTTACATTGTAGTTATGGTGGTTTTCATACTGGCTACATACGCTACGCCAAGGAGCAGACTTGCATAGTGTACTTTGCGTGTTTTACAACAAAGATTCTTGCATGCAATGTTAAATTTGCCTCCCCACGCCCGGAGTTGTAGCGCGTGTCAGCGTGAAGCTCTTCTAAAGAGTTTACTTTTGTCCAGAGTTGACTGTACTTACAGTTGGTTATGCAAAATAGTGATTGTGTTAGTGAGGGACGATTGTTGTCTGAATGTGAAAAGTTAGTGTTAAGGAGGGAGGGAACTTTCAAATGTAGGTTTCGGTCGAGTGTAGGGGTAAATAAAGTTTAAGAATATACCATCATGCACTTTCGAGTGTGCCTTTACTAATGCAGACACATTATAATGTATTAGAATTAGAGTGTGCCCAGATCTTAATTTGCGTAACCTTCCTTTTTTGTTATAATCGGAATTCGAACGAAGTCCTCTGCTATTTAAGCGTGACAAGTTAGGATCGATCGAAATAGATGGCGCTGTAATAAAATGTGGCCATAACAAACGGAGACGTGGATGAACAAGAAACTGATCCAAAAAACTTTCCTTTCTATTTTATGACACAACCGTAACAAGAATCGAATTCTTGTGATTAATGGGACATTTAACTTACCACTAAAGCAAACAAAACATCATATTTTCTACGAGATTTTGATTTAAACAAAAAATTACTACCAAAACCTGCAACGTTTTATGTCCATGGGGCATGTTTTATAGTTATCAGGAGGAGCGAGGAGGGGGAGGATCTAATCCGAAGTTCTATATTAGAAGTTCATCCTCTCGCCCTCATGTTTAAACTGCGTGAGAAAGACGACGCAGTGTGTTAAATACTTTTACTGTGAAATATTGCAATAATCTCTCGGAAACAATTTTCAATAACTATGATACACTCATTTACCCCCACTTGATCCCGCTAGGAGTACTTTTTCCTCAGAATTGTGTATCTCTGCATCACCTAAAAACATGTTGTTAAGATCATACATAGGTAACTATAAGGACGCCTTTGTATACAGGTTTTTGAGTTTTTAGCAATGTTTTTTTTTTATGTGCAATAACGTGTGTGTGTGTGTGTGTGTGTGTGTGTGTGTGTGTGTGTGTGTGTGTGTGTGTGTGTGTGTGTGTGAGTGGCATTGTCAAAAGATGTAATTGTATCAATTACAAAACTTTACTATTTGAAATTAACTATAATGATAGATATGTTTCTTGATCACTGTGTTGAATATACTCAATATTTGGGGAAACGAACTTCGAACTTCGAGGCAACCTCGCGGGGAGCAAGCGAGTTTACACCAAAAACGTCAAACAACTATTCACAATAATTGTGCTTAAAAATAGTTTAGTCGCACTTTCATGGATGTCGGCATTATATCTCAATGAAATGCTGACAAGATTTATTCCCATAATTCGAGGTTTAAATTTAAAATTTAATGAAAAATCGATATCTGTTCACAAAAATAAAAAACTGAAAAAAATACGTAATAACTTTTTTAGTCCGGTGAAAACGAATTCAAAAGGTCATAACCGCAATCATCTTTGTCGGCTTCATCTACGCAACACTGACATTACTCTTACTTCTATAAAACATCTCCCTTTTCGCTGTAGTTTGATAATCTACGCCAAATTGTAATGACGAAGACGTAACTACAATAATAAATACAATAATCACGGAACAATAAACCGACAGACATAAAAGGTTGCAAATAAAAAAGCGGTCGTAAAAAATTACGACTATTAATTTGTATGAAATGTGGGTGAGGGCCAGATCCTGTCTCAGTCGATGTTTGATTATAAAAGTTGATAAATTGCGAGTCTCACGCAGCTCACTCAGGGTTCCGTACCATAATTAGATTATTAGTATTATCTATTCATACTTGCTGACAAACGAATCATAATGCCATAGATATTGGCCCCATGTTGGGCGCCAGTGATACGCTCGCTTCCAGGATGTAGTAAAAATCTGCTGAAATCAGCAGAGAAATAAATATTTCTATAAAAAGAAATAAAGTGGTTTAGTACTTTTCTATTGGTTTGAAGAGTTGAGGTCTTTGCAATTGTAAAAGAGGGCAGTTCAAGAACCTTATTGATATTAATAATCCTAATTAAAATCGCAAGGTAAAAAAAATCTACATTGTAAGGAACGCATATTTAATTTTCATTCATTTATTCATTCATAAACAATGTTTATCGTGTTTGAAATTTATATAAACATGATTAATAAAAAAGATAACAAGATAACAATAACTATAAATTGTACAAACAAGTGTAAACAGATTTACATAACTCATTATTCAATTCAAATAAGTGCAAAAAATAAATTAAATTGGACAGAAATAAAACAACAAATTAAATAAATATACATACTATTTTACTTTAAACCTTATTGTCATTGTAACATGAGCAAAAAATACTTATAAGTAATTTTCCTTGACTACATACTACCTTTCAAGTAATGTACACCACGTTGTATAGAAACTTTACGCCCATTATTCACCTTGTCCTGTAACTTGTAAAAAATTATGCTTATTATTTTATATGAAAAAGTTATTTAAGCGAGAGAACTCACACACTAAGAGTTTCGTACTACCGAATGCAAAAACATATTTTTAATATGATCCTATAATAATCAAGACAGACTCACTACAACAACTGTTCGTAGAACTGATGGCAGTAGATCAGTTTTCAGTGGCGCCTGGCGCCAAAGAGGAGCATCTTCATATATCCAAAAGGTTCCGCTGAAAGGTGTTTAATTGATGTCGCTAGTGTTGCAAGAGAGCTAGGCTAGTTTCTTGTTCCTGACAGATCAGTTCAGCTACTTTTTATGAAAGTCAAAACGCTGGAATAGTTAGCACGACATTCCCCATTTTTTACTTACTCCAGCTACTTTAGCGCCGCATGTGTGCCTTTTGGAACTATTATTTACTGCTCACCGCTGGATACTCTCAAATATTCTCCTATGAAAGATGCTGGTCCTCTTTTTCTACACTCCGTACGCAATAAGTTAGCCCCAACAAAGTGGATCAACGATGTGGTCAGGATCAAGGGAAGCCATTAAATGAAAGCGGTGCGAACGGTCACTGTGGTGACCCATGGGAAGCTTTTGTTCAGCAGTGGGAGAATTTTAAATGACATACTCGTATATGTATGTTTGTCGACGCGGTTGGCGCAGTTCGCAGACACCTGTCTACTGAGCCGGCGGTCCCGGGTTCGTATCCCCGCCGGGGCAAATATTTGTGTCATATTTGTTTTTGGGTCCATGGATTTTATTTATATTTGTATTTATATATTATGTATATCGTCGTCTAGTACCCATAGTACAAGCTTTGCTTAGTTTGAGACTAGGTCGATTTGTGTATGATTGTCCCATAATATTTATTTATTTATTACTTACTTACTTACTTACTTCCACTTGCGCTACAATCCTATGTGGGTCTTGGCCTCCTGCCTACCTGGAGACCTTCTTGCAGCTGGTAAATTTCCCCATCTTCCTACAACCTTCCTCCAAGAAGTCATTCCATCGTTTTTAGGGCTGCCTCTCGGTCGTTTCTGTTATGTGAAGATATTACATCGTAAAATAATACAGAAACTAACGTAACACCAATTCTTACATGGTTCTAAAGTTCATCCTTTGTAGCAAAAGCCAAGTTATCATATTTATTGGGAATGCGTTTGAATTGTGATATATTGATGACCTATTTGGCGAATGACTGTCCATTATATGCCAAGAGATCTCAATTCTCGTAATAAGAGAATGAAACACGTAGAAAACTGAGCATTGTGCTTTTCACCGGGGAGCCCTTTGTTTCCTAGAAACTTATTTCGTCGAAAATAGTTTCACAGAATTTTTATTCCTCTTGCAAATATCATCCTATTGACGACGCGGTTAAGCAACTGCCTACTGAGCCGACGGTCCCGGGTTCGTATCCCGGCAAGGGCAAATATTTGGGTGATGAACTCGAATATTTGTGCCTGGGTCATGGATGTTATTTGTATTTAAGTATGTATTTATCTATATAAGTATGTTTATCGTCGTCTAGTGTCCATAACACAAGCCTACTAGAGCTTACTGTGGGACTAGATTCATTTGTGTGAGGTTGTCCGATATTTATTTATTTATTGATTAGGTTAGGTTAAGTTTGTTTTATAACAATCTCCAATAGTATACTGTTGCAAAGAAAAATACTTTCTACGAAATTATTTCTAGACAAAATGAAGCATTTGACGAAAGATAATTCTAGGAGTTAATATAGACCCTTTTTATCACTAGAGGATAATCGTTCTGATAAAAAATACGGCCAAGTGCGAGTTAAGTTTGCACCTGGGATGTATGGCGCCGGATACAAATGAGGTGCAAAGATAACGCAACCGATCACGTTTGTTGTATGGGAGCCCCCTTAAACATTTATTTTATACTGTTTTGTTTTTGTATTTGATGTTATAGCCGCAACAGAGATACATCATATATGTGAAAATTTCAACTCTAACCATTCACGGTTCATGAGATACAGCCTGCTGACAGACGGACAGACAGACAGACAAACGGAAAGCGGCGTCTTAGTAATAGGGTTTTTTACCCTTTGGCTACGAAACCCTAAAGATCACGTACTTACTGAAAACTTTCTCCTTTTTTGAACTCCTTTGAAAAGATCGCCCGCCGTATGTAACATAATAAATGTATGTTTGTGCATCATATGTCTAACTAAGTAACCCAGTTTCCATCTAGGTTAGCCACGGAGGTAAGCTCGGGGTTGATAATGGAGAGGAGAATTAATAGTTCCCGAGGAACTTGGAAGGAAATTTATCTACTAATTTTATAAAACTGGAAATTTTTCATTTTATACCTGTGATTTAGGTGTGCAACGGTCGCTATAAAAAACTTATGATATTATTGCTCGCTATCCCTGATGCATGAAGAATCAATAAAAACCGGTCAAGTGCGAGTCGGACTCGCGCACCGAGGGTTCCGTACAAACACTTTTCATCCTTAAGTGGTTAAGTTAAGTTTGTACCTGGTATGTATAGCGCCCCATACAAATGAGGTGCAAAGTAAACACAACCAACCCGTTTGTTGTATGGGAGCCCCCCTTAAATATTTATTTTATTTTATTTTTTAGTATTTGTTGTTATAGCGGCAATAGAAATACATCATCTGTGAAAATTTCAACTGACTTTCTTGAGATACAGCCTGGTGACAGACGGACGGACGGACGGACGGACAGCGAAGTCTCAGTAATAGGGTCCCGTTTTTACCCTTTGGGTACGGAACCCTAAAAACTATACTACTGGAATACCACATGTCGAAAACAACTAAACGTCAAACTGAGTCACAATGTCCTAATTGACATGGATTGCTCAGACTTGTTTTTGTTTATTTACATAAGCAACATAAAAGATATCGTCACCTGTAATATGAATTAATGTAACCGCCAAAATGACGAAATTGAGTTAAGTATACAGTTCGTCTGTAAATTTGACGATCTATCCATTGCTGTTATTAAAATTACGATATCTTGAAAAAAATGATGGTTACGTTAAACAAAAATTGTCCATTTTTTTTAGTTTTCTGTATTTATTTTGGTGTATGGCACATTGTTTGTAAATTACTTAATATCAGATTAACGTAACCACAAGTATTGGCCAAAGTTGAGCAAAAGTCATTAATGTAAGACTCATCGGTAAATAAATGACTCTTACATTACTCAATTTATAGCACTTTATTACCGATTGACTGTTACGTTAGCTTCAAAGCTAGATAAAAATTATAAAATGGTTCTTACATTAAATGGGTTATAATTTTAGTTTTTGAATCAAATCGTGTAAATAATAAGGTACATAAATGATTTACATGCTCAGATTAGATAGGTAAAAAAAAATTAAACGAGATTATAAGAAGGCAACCATTTAAAGTCAATTATAGTCTTATCTTGTCACAAATTGTGCTTACTGCAAGCTGGGTGAATATATAATTTAGTCAGTAACATTAAAGTTTTCGTAGTTTTTAAAGCAATTAATGCCTCTTACATTATTATTTGTCTTCCCAAGCCTCGAGTATTGACGGTTACATTACAATTATTTACTTAATTTAGACGGACCTGGTGCTTACGTTATTTTGGTTACCAGGAACTTTGCGACTATCTCTTTCCTTTGCAGTGTTCATAAGTAGATACTGGTGAGACGACCATACATTTGCCTGTAGGAAGTAATTACAAACACTATCGCGTGCGTCTGTTTACGATTTGGTGTTGTGATGGATATGATAGCCATTTTAGTTTGTACCAACCAGCGATCGGATGCCAGTATTCGACTCCATACAAATACCGGTATTCAATTTTGGTATTTCGCTTATTATTACACATATCTTTATTTTACTGAGCTAATTTCAAAGTTCTGTACCAATACTTTAATTATATGTAATGGCATTTGAAATAAAATCTGTAATATTTTTTTTGTAATTTTTATGAATACCGGTAACGATGCCTGGTTCCAACAATTCGTGATAAGGACAGTATTGTGCCATTGCGTTGTTATACAATAATAAGTACAGTTAAAAATTACGAGTTAAGTACATTAATCGCTTTACATCAGGCGATCCGTTTGCTCGTTTGCCCTCTACGACATAAAAAATAAATAAATAATAATATTACACAAAAAAAACTTTAAAAATAAAGGGAAATTTGAAAAAGATAAGTACCAAGTAAGTACTATAGAAATTGTTATCACCTAAAAAGGGAGTCGTATTTCTAAGGTGGAATGAAGTTCGTCGGGATTTCCAGTATCAAATAGAAATTGATGTTTTAAACTTTTTAAAGTTAAGTTATTTATTAATTAGCTATTATGCCTATTTATACCATGTCTAATTCTCGAATTAGGTACTTTTAATTGAAACAATCTGGCTTAATGCATTTCGTTTTTAGGGAATCTCTTAAATGTCTGGTTAAACGGACTGTGAAAACTTTTTCTGTGAAAATCAGTCACTGCCACTACCATGTAGCAACATGTAGGCATAATAAAATGTATATACTTGTATATTATTTTTAGAAAACAAGAGACAGGAATGAATGATGGTAGTAATAGTGATATGGTGGAGGTTAGTGACATTGAGATACTCCCAATTATTTTTTTCAGTAGCTTACGTATCCAACGTAATGTCATTGTATTGATGCGATGATTCAATAAAATACTTTAACTATTTGCTTGCCCTTTGACCATATTTTTTTTCAGCCAGAGAAAGGCGTTGTGCTGGGCCATACTTTCTACTAATAACGGGACACCAATGATGCTTCATAATTTTAATATTTGTGCTTGGGTCATGGTTGTTCCTATGTATTTAAGTATATATTTTATCTATATAAGTATGTATATCGTCGTCTAGTACCCATAACACAAACCTTCCTGAGCTTAATTTGGGACTAGATCGATTTGTGTGAGGTTGTCTGATTTTTATTTAATTATTTAATAAGTAGTTCGCGGGAAAACAGCAGCTTACAAGATATAGGAAAATCTCTAAATCCATTTCAGCTCTATAATAAAGATGTCCACGCCCAATAGCAAAGGTATTCGAAGCATTTCAGTCGTAAATTTACCCCTTGACGTTCAAGTTCATAATAGTGATGTGAGAGTGAGTTACTAATTATGTGAAGAAACATTTAGTCACCAGTTTGCCAGGAAATGGTTAAATTACTAATGAAGAATCAAATAAAGATCATTCGGCTAGTTTCAGATAGGGACAAGCCTTACACTGAAAATAGGACTAAGGCTTTGTAAAGACAAAATTGATTATTTAAACGAAATTATACAACGTAAAGCTGAAGTTTAAACTTAAGCCACTAAAATCAAAAGGAGGGAGCTAATGAATAGAACAGACATAAGGTAATAAATACGAAGAAAACTATATAGAAAGAAATAAAAAAGAAAGAGAAAAAGGGAAAGCAGAATGTGCAGTAAAAGTCGTAGGTAAAAAAGGTACATAAATATTGTAGGAAAAGGAGAAAGAAAAGCAGTGAGGAAAAACAGTAAGGAAAAGTATCAGATTGGAAAGAAAACTAAGTGTTTTTTAATACTCTTTAAATCTAAAGGTGCCTTTACCAATTTTGGTTTTTATAAACAAAAAAGAAACTGTTTCCCGCTTATAAACCGGTTTTTATCACGACTTACTATCCTGCCACTAATTAACTAAAAAACAAGAAATAACTCTATGTTAAACCTTATTACAATTGGATAAGTTTAAAAATTCCATAGCTGAATTCCGCTAATGTAAGTCCACGCTCTGAAAATGTGTGTCCCTTACGTTAGATTTTTTTACCTTTTTGTGACTTACTTTAAATAGTTCTTAATTTTTTGAAATCAATGTTGTGTTGTGTTAACGTAACTCCTCTTTTTTGGAAAAAAATTAACGAAACAGCCACGCTCTTTTCTAAACTATAATAGCAGCCTTTTTGAGACGATTATCAACTGAAAGATCTTACAAAATTAAGCTATAACTACTATACATCATTTTAATCGGGTTAGGAAATAAAATGTTACTGTACTTTTTTCAATTTGCAATTTCGTTTTTGGCTTCTCCTGAAAAATCGTCATTTGGCGGTTACCTTAATTCATATTACAAGTGACGATATATACATAAAAGATTAAGAAAAGATAAACCCAGTATAGAGCCCCAATTTATGAAATTGTGACATTTACCTGTAGTTCCGCAGGTATGAGAAGTAATATAAGTATGTCAAAATGTGCATCTACCGTATAGCTTCAAAGTGCAATTTGAATTCCCGAAATCGGTCGGTAACTTTATGAGATTTTCTAAAATTTATCAAAATTTCAAAACGTTTTCGCTGACTTGGATCGAGATTTTCCCAATATTTTTTTGAGCTCTCTATTCAAGAAACGACAAAAAATCTCGGGATTGAATTAAGCCACAGTTTGAGTCATCTTAGGAGGGGTCGGACAAAAAATGTAGGCGGGAGCTCCCCTTACGCACGAGGTCAGAAAACAAATTTGACAAATTTTATCATTTGCTTTATTTCTAAATTACGGGTTGGGATCATAACGACTAATAAAATAATAATTATAAATAATAAATATCGGACAACCTCGCACAAATCGATCTAGTCCCAAATTAAGCTCAAGAAAGGCTTGTGTTATGGGTACTAGACGACGATGTACGTACTTATATAGATAAATATATACTTAAATACATATATAACAACCATGACAAATACTCGAGTTCATCACACAAATATTTGCCCTGGCCGGGATTCGAACCTGGGACCGCCGGCTCATAAGGCAGGTGTCTACAAACCGAGCCAAACACGTCGTCAAAACGACTACATTGTCAAAACGACCAAATCACCATAAGGTCTAGATATTACATTTTCAATGCCTTTAATAGTTGCGCGTAATGTGAGATCTGTAGATTTCTATTAAATTAACAAATTGATAGTATCATTTTTAGGGTTCCATAGTCAACTAGGAACCCTTATAGTTTCACCATGTCCGTCTGTCCGTCTGTCCGTCCGCGGCTTAGCTCCGTGATCATTAGTACTAGAATGCTGAAATTTGGTGTGGTGTTTTTTTCGGGTACCTCTCGAACACCTAAAGTGGGGGTGAATATTTTTTTTTCGTTCCAACACTAGTGTGTGGGTTTTCGTTGAATAGGTCTTTTAAAAATAACAGGGGTCTTCAAACATAATTTTTTGATAAAGTCAGCAGTTTTGTAAACATTCGCTCCGAAAATAAAAAAATTGCGTCCCCCCCCCTCTATCTTTTCAACCACGGGTCAAAAAATTATGGAAAAATTCATGAAAATGAGGCCTTATAAGTACTTTCAATGAAAACTACATTGAACAAAATCGGTTGAGCCGTTTTTGAATTATCGAAATTTCATATATTTTTTTAAAAGGACGTAAGTTGACTTCCAGAAGGTAATAAGTAATTACAGTTACAATGGCGTTTACGACCTTTTTATAGAGCTTGAAATCTTAGTCGTAACTTAAACCTCGGGCTTAAAACCGCTGTTTTAAGCCCGTCTATTGTGAAGGATGAGCAACTACGGAACCCTACACTGAGCATGGCCCGACATGCTCCTGGCCGGTTTTAATTTGTTACTGGATAGACGTATTCGATCCTATACACCGCGTGTGCTCCGATAGACATGTACATCGTACAATACGTACAGGTAACCGGGCCGGCAGCGGAAGGGTTACGTAACCTGCGCGCCCTTGACATTAATGGGGAACTTTCAGTTGCGGGTTAAGTAATTTATTGGGAGTTTACACTTTAATGGAGTTAACGTGTGTTTGTGTGGAGTTATTTCATACGGATATTTGTAGATGTTTGAGTAAGAAGGGTAATTAGAATGAAATTAAATTGAATGATTAATAAATTTGCTCTCGTTCATTTAATTTAGAGGTAAACCAATTAAGAACGAACGCGCCTCCAATATATTAAATACATTTCAAAATAAGTAGTAGGTTAACGTAAAATTAATAAGGCAATATTTAGGTTAATAGCTAATTTTACCAAGCTCACATTCTTTCTATATTTTACTCATTTGAGATTGGTATTTTTCAGAAACATCAAAAAAATTTATCATCAAAATTCTTAGAAAAGGCGCAAGATGTAGGTACATTGTTTCATTCCTTGAAATTATTATCTTGGTAGATTCAAAAACTAAAGATGGTAATTTTTATGCTTCGCATTTTGGGTGAATCCAGGCGAGCGTAATTTGAGTCGCGTAATTTCGGTCGGGCCATACTTAATGTGACGTGATCACAAATGATGTATGGCGCGACCGAAATTACGAGACTCAAATTACGCTCGTATGTTTCACCCTTTATCAACATTTTATTGATTGTTAAATGAAAATCCTGTCGACTGCGCTATGTAAAATTGCTATTTAGTTTGAGTACATTACGTAACAAGGGTGGTAAAAGAGGAATTACAAACTAGCGTGTATTAGAAGCCCGAAGCCGAAGGCGAGAGCTTTAATGACACGAGTTAGGAATTCCTTTACCACCAGAGTCACGTACGACGTTTTTTATCACACTTTGGAGGGAATAAAACAAAGTAGTAGTAGTCAATACCAAAATTACTTGCCGCCCTAGGGCTTAATACACGACTTACCGCCCGCTTTTCTAGCATGTAAGCCCTTGTTTACGAGCAAAGTGTGATGAAAGTAACTTTTGCATTAATAATATTAGTACGGTATCGATGTGCCTAATGTGCTAATTTTGCTTTCAGAACTGAACCATCCCGACGAGTCGTCAGCGAAGTTGCCGGCGTTCTGTTGGAATTGTCGACTTATACAACGCAAGAGTGAGTCCATCTTTATTACATAACTAGCATTAACCCGCGGCTTCGCTCGCGTTCCTATATTATCCTACGGGAACGATTCTCTTTTTTTCAGGATAAAAAGTAGGATATTTATTAAGTTAGGTTAGTTTTTAATTTATTTAGTTATGCAATCTGCATATCGGTCCATCCGTTTTAGCGTGAAGAAGTAACAATAATATTTCATTTCATTTATTCATTCTTAACAAACAATATTGTGTTGAATGTCCATATATAATTCTAATTAATCTAAGTTTTACTACAATAACAAAAACATAAGTACTTAAAATAACACACAATTTCAAATAATTACAAAAAAAAACATTATTATTATTTTCCCTATGAATCAATTAATTTAGATTACATGTCATAGGTATGTTACAATTACATGTCATTTAAATAACCTAATAAAGAAAAATTTATATTTAAATTGAAAAAAAAAAAATAATAAGTAATAATAAAATTATGTGCTTGTTATAAAATCGTCTACTGAATAATATGCTTTTTTTAAAAGGAACTGTTTGAGCCCTGCATTGAATATTTTGCTATTAGTAATGGATTTGAACTCCATTGGCAGTTTGTTAAATAGGAATACGGCCTGATAACTCGCGGCGTGCTTCATAATATTAAGCCGAGGGATAATATTACATTTTATGTCCTTACGTCTAGTTAACAGCCTTATTTCTCTTTCCTCTATGCTCTCATACTTGTTTAAATGCTTTACTAAGTCTGTTAGGAGAACAAGAATGTACAGAGATGGCACCGTAAGGATGCTAAGATTAATAAAATAATCTCTGCAAGATTCTCTCTGCGGTATGCGCACAATGATCCTTATGGCTCTTTTTTGGAGTCTGAATGCAGCATCGATGTTATACTGATAACTGTTTCCCCACTGTTTAATACTGTAACGTAGCTTAGACTCTACAAGTGCGTGATAAACTACTCTTAGCTGTGGAGTATGAATTAGATCTCGCAGGCAGCGAAGAGCGTAGCACGCAGAGCTTATCGAATTTGTGAGAGCCTGCAGTTCTTGCTTCCAATTCAATAATTTATCAATATGCACTCCCAAAAATTTTACGGAATCAGTTGGTACAATTTTGTTTCCCATTAGACTAATGCTTAGTGTATCTGAGTGGTTCGATGTAGCGGAAAACAAAATAACATTGGTTTTTTTTGAGTTCAATTTTAAATTATTAGCTATGAACCACATGTTACAAGTCACTAGGGTGGCATTAGCTCTGTCGTTTAGCTGTGCTATATTATCAGCCGTAACTACAGCGTTTGTATCGTCCGCGAAACATACCAGCTTAGTATTCGGTACAGTATTTTCTATATAAGGAATGAGGTCATTTACGAACAGTATAAAGAATAATGGGCCAAGTATCGAGCCCTGAGGAACACCACGACCCATTTTCACAGTCTTTGACCTGACCAACTATTCAGTGTCACCCACAACTGATCTTAACTCAACAAATTGCTTTCTGTTCGTCAGATATGATTTAAACATTCTAAAAACATTGCCTCTAATACCGTAATGCTCGAGCTTCTTTAACAAAATATTGTGATCTACGGTATCGAATACTGAACTAAGATCTAAGAAAATTCCTGCTACCTTTTGTCTATTATTCAAATGTGTTACCACATCTTGAATCAAAGTGTCTATGGCTTCGCTAGTACCGATGCTTTTTTGATACCCAAATTGCCTTTTGTTTAGTACATTGTGGGCAGTTAAGTGTCTTAGCAGCCTGGATTTTAAAATTTTTTCAAAAATCTTTGATATCGTAGGTAATAAGGATATCGGCCTATAATTCAGCGGATCACTTCGACTACCCTTTTTGTATATCGGCAACACTTTGGCAATTTTTAACTGATCTGGGAACGTGCCCGCCTCAAAACACTGATTAAAAAAGTGCGCAAGTGGTTCCGATAACAATTCAATATTTTCTTTGATTACCGTTATGGGTATTCCATCATGTCCTGCCGATGTTTTGGGTTTCATTGTATTAGTAATTTGTAAGACTTCTTGTGGCGTCACAGAATCGCATATCATTGACTGCTCAACCCTTTTTGTGTTTTCTCCTAATATTTTCAATGCAAGATTAACATCACTTGTAACATCGCTTCTGCCATGATCAAATATACTGGAAAAAATGTTTGCCTGCTCTTGTGGATCTTCTACGGCCTTGTCTGTTTTAAGAATTAGCTTATCATTGTCCTTTGCTCGTGTCTTGTTCCTATGCCTATTTACGATTTGCCAGATTCCTTTACTGGTATTATTAGCTTTGTCTATTTCCAAGCTTACAGCGGGTACACTACATAAATACGAAAAACTTAATTCCGATATTTATAATCACGAATTTCAAAATACCGATTTTTACATTTCCGAATGGATCAACATTCCGAATATGATTATTCCGATATTTCATAAATCCGATTTTTACATTCCCGAAATTACAAAAATCCTAATGGTTATAATAACCTTGCCACTGGTGTACCTCAAGGAGGAATTCTCTCTCCTTTATTATTTTCTCTTTTTGTAAACTTTATCACCCCTGGTCTTCGCTGTTCTTACCATCTTTATGCTGACGATTTACAACTTTACGACCAATGTAAAGTGTCTGATATTACTGACACAATTAACAAATTAAACCTGGATCTCTTACACATCCAACAATGGTCTGAGAAATTTGGTTTGTTTGTAAACCCCTCAAAGTGTCAGGCTATTATCATTGGCAGCTCTCGTCAGCTTGCTAAACTTGACCAGGATTCTGTAACTCCTGTAAATTTCAACGGAACGCCTATTCCTTTTAGTTCTAGTGTTAAGGACTTAGGTGTTCACTTAGATAGCACACTGAGCTGGAGGGTGCAGGTAGGTGAAATTAGCCGGAAAGTCATTGGCTCGCTTCATGCTCTCAACAAACTGAAAAATTTCTTGCCTATCAAAACTAAGGTATTGCTTGTAAATGCACTATTACTACCCATAATTGATTATGGTGATGTTTGTTATCCGGACTTAAATGAGGATCTTCTTGATAAGTTGGATCGACTTCTTAATAATTGTATTCGCTTTATTTTCTGTCTCCGTAAATATGATCACGTTTCTTCTTACCGCTCTCAGCTTGGCTGGTTTCCCATCCGTCAACGACGCAATATTCGTATGCTCTGCACTCTCTTTTCAATACTCAATGATCCACAAGCTCCTGAATACCTGAAAACCTTTTTCTGCTATGTTGAATCCACTCGTAACCGTAATTTTCGCTCTTCCGGCAATCTTGCCCTTTCTATTCCTCTTCACCGTACTGGTTTCATGTCTAATTCTTTCTCCTTGCAAGTGGCTCGCCTCTGGAACGGTCTTCCTCTCACAATCAAACAGGCTCCGAGTAAGTTGGCATTTAAAAGGGCCGTGCGAAGTTTCTTTGCTGGCAGAACTGAAGTCTCATAGTATATCTGCTTGGTTTGTTTCATCGTCGTATATATTTATGTATGTATCTATTTATACATATGTATATTATATGTATGTATGTACCTAATATGAGTATTTTAATTATATGTAATTATGTTGTCTGATGCACCGCCTACAATTTCTCTACTTTGCCCTAAGGTTGACTGGTAGAGAATGCCTCATGGCATTAAGTCCGCCTGTTGTACGTTAAGTTTTTCTTTTGTGCAATAAAGTTTAAATAAATAAATAAATAAATAACGAATTTCAAAATTCCGAATCTTTGTACACCGAAGTGTAAAAAGTCCGAACTATTAATATTCCGATTTATCACAAGTACGAATTCCGATTGCTAAAAAACCGATTTTCAAAATTCCGAATTTTAATACACCGAAAAATGAAAAGTCCGAGTCATTATTAATACGAAACATCAAAATACGGAATTCTAATATTAATAATAAGTATAAATATGTATTCGAGTCCGAAATTAAAACTCACATAAACCTGCAAAGCTAATTCTTATGTGAAGCCGATTTGAGTCGGACCTCTTAAGCTAAAATAGGTAATGTTAGGATTTTTCCACCACTCGATATAGATCTCCGCGGCTGGCTCGCTTCGCACGCTCGTTAGGAACGTAGTTCAACCTAACACTCCGCCTCGCTTCGCTCGTCGTCGTACCTAACCTAAGCCAATTTTACTTACAATTTGTCATTTTTTTATTTTGGTTGTTATACAAACGTAACCTAACCTATAGTTTTCGGGGTTCAGCCAATAACCTAACCTATAGTTTTCGGGGTTCGGCAAGTCTGACGCTCCGCTCGCTTCGCTCGCTCCGCTATACGTGGTCACAATACAAACCTAACCTAACCTACAGTTTTCGGGGTTCAGCCAATTCGATATTTGTCCAAACCCGGTTTTCTATTTTTGTTTTAACGTAAAAAATCGGTTCAGCAAGTCTTTTGACGCTCCGCTATACGTGGTCACAATACAAACCTAACCTAACCTATAGTTTTCGGGGTTCAGCCAATAACCTAACCTATAGTTTCCGGGGTTCAGCAAGTCTGACGCTCCGCTCGCTTCGCTCGCTCCGCCATACGTGGTCACAATACAAACCTAACCTAACCTACAGTTTTCGGGGTTCAGCCAATTCGATATTTGTCCAAATCCGGTTTTCTATTTTTGTTTTAACGTTAAAAATCGGTTCAGCAATTCTTTTGACGCTCCGCTATACGTGGTCACAATACAAACCTAACCTAACCTACGGTTTTCGGGGTTCAGCCAATTCGATATTTGTCCAAATCCGGTTTTCTATTTTTGTTTTAACGTAAAAAATCAGTTAAATAAATAATCTTTACCCAAATACTCCGAAATATTTTATTCCGAATTTACTAATTCCGATTTTTAAAACTCCGAATTTCATAATTCCTAAGAAATAAATTTCCGATTATTGAATACACGAATGTCATTATCCCGAATATCAAATTTCCGAATAAGTAATGAAGTTTCGGAAAATTAATAATCGGAATTTTGTTTTTCAGGCCAATGACACTTCGGGCTTTTCATTATTCGGAGTTATAAAAATCGGAATAATATACAATCGGAATTTTGAAATTCGGTTAAATAAATTTCGTGTTTTTTAGTAATCGGAATTTTATTTCCTAGGAATTATGAAATTCGGAGTTTTGAAAATCGGAATAAGCAAAATCGGAATAAAATATTTCGGAGTATTTGGGTGTTCCCGCTTACAGCATATCGTTTGGCATACCTAACTACACGCCTATAGACAGATATATACTTATTTCGATATGTCTCTATGGAGGCGTTCGAGTTCTCTCTATCATATGTATTCAGGAAGCGCTTCATTTGGCTTGCTATTTTTATACCTTTAGTAATCCAAGATTTATACGCGTATCTTTGGCTAATTTTTATTTTCCTTTTTCTAATAGTATATTACTGCCGAGGCCGGGAAAAGTCAGTAAGTGGATGAGTATGATTTTGAAGGACGAGGCGTAGCAGAGTCCTTCAATAATACGAATCTGCGAACTGACATTCCCGCCGAGGCTCGTATAGTGCTTTTCTCCAAATATGCTTGGAAATAATCACCAATCTACATTTTAATTGAATATATCAGTACCATGAAGTTCATTTGGTACTTATTTTTTTTAGGAATAGGAATAAAATTTCCGGTCCGAATCATATGTTTGATTTAAAACACAATATATGAATAAGAATTAAATATACATGAAAACACAATAACAAAAAATATGCACATGGGTAATTATAAATTTTAGTTAAATTAACAACTTCTAAACACACTGTTTTTTTTTAGAAACCATACCATATTTATCATTCGGAGAAGATCATAAGTTCAAAATAACTTTTATATTGATTTGGACACAATCATTTCTGTTTTATTTTTATTTGTTTACGTTTGGTACACTTATTAATTTTCAACTCACTCATTAAATATCATCATATTATTAAAATTAAAACTTTCGTGAGAAATCTCTAATAAATAACTAAGAATCATGAAAATAAATTAACCGCATATAAGATTATTATTTAAATTGATTGTCCGTTATTCGAAATTTGTCGACATTTCAAATACATTGACAGTAGCAGAGCAAAAAAATGTTCAGTGCAAGAACTAAACGCAGAGAACAATTAAAAAGTTTATAATAGTTTTTATTTTTTAAATTTAGTGGACAATTGGCTGTATGGTGAATTATCAAAGTCTTTGAAAAAATTAAAAGTAAAAATGCAGTAACCGGCCAAATTAGGATTACCCTCATTTGTATGAGACGTTATAAACGGAAGGTGTGTTTTTTACTTAATCGTCTTATTTAAATAATATTGATTTCCCGGCTAAGGCCAATAATATATATATTTTTTAATTTTCATTAACGCCTTCTAAATATAACGAACGATTTCGCGGTCCAGTTTTACTACATTAATGGGAACATTTCCAAGCAAGTTGGAGAAAAACTACTTTTATATAAACCACTGAATTTACTAAGGAATGTGTTGATACCAATATTGTTCCAGTTTTGCTGTAAGAGCTTTTTTCTGTAAACCAACTTATTATTTTTAGTTAGCGGGCGACGTTCAGTGTAAATTACCTGTTCATCCATCTTGCTTCCTACACGTTCTAGGATTAGATCACAGCCCAGACCCGCGTGTCCGTCGGCTAAACCATTATGATCAACCCATGTGTTTTTAACACAATCAGAAGATACATTAGTCAAAAAGTTGTCAATACAAGACTCCGACTGTTTCCTTATGAATGTTATATCACTAACAAGAGGCACGAAGCTATAACATTTAAGTAGGGTTAGAAAATCAGCAGACTTATTGTCACTTTTTTGTATGTTAATATTAAAATCTCCACATATGATAGATTTTTTCAAAAACAATAATCGAGTAGTTGCTCCAGTTTATCCAAAAAGCTAGACAAATTACTTTCAAGCGGACTGCGATAGCAGCAAATTATACATACATTGGTCTCGCAGTCCTTGACTCCACACACCTCAAAACATCCTGTCTCGTAAAGAGATTTACAAAAGGACAGTTCTTCTGTCTTTCTCCTAGATTGTACCAGAATGAGACTACCACCTCGTTTTTTATTTGCTCTGACATTGTGTGCAGCCAAAGAGTACAAAGGAATGTTAAAAAGAGCTACTGAAATATTGTTTAAAAAATGTTCACTGAGGCAAATAAAATGAATTTCTTTGGTTAATGTGCTTAAATAAATTTGTAATTCGTCCTTCTTATTAGAAATACCACAGACGTTCTGGTGAAATATATTAAGGCTCGTTAGGTCTCTGTCTGTGACTTTGATGGAATGGGAGTCAGACCTAAAAAAATTTTTTGATAGTCATTAGCGTCCTGCGATGTTACATTTAATTCTAAGCTATCTACATTGTCTAATATCATATCAGATTCACAGTCTAAAATATACATATTGTCCTTAAGCCAAAGTTTCAAGTCGGCGAAAATCGTAGATAAACCGACGTTATTCATTTGACCCGACCGAGTCCAAAACATTTTATATGAGTACTCTAAATTACTATTTGAATCAAACAGCAAGGCGTACCTATGTTGCAGAACGTCTGAATATAGCATATTGTTGAAGATCTCAACTCTTTTGTTAAACAGAGTACAATTTTTTTTTAACTTATAACTCGGCGTACAGATAATTATATTGGTATTAGTTATTTGGCTAAGTTTATTTCTAATTAAAGTTATAATTGATGCATAATTATTTGTCATTTTAAAGTCTTTGTGGCCTATTAAAAAGATACACAGTTCGCCCTCAGAGTAATTTTGTAGTTTTGTGTCGATTTCCTCCAATAATTGAGACACCCCGCCGTTGGTGTAGAGGTGATGGCAGATTTGATGATCACCAAACATCTTCTCAGCTGTCTTCAACACCGTATTTCTGCCGTTGCTGCTAATAATGCATAATTTCGGCAGCACCTGCCCATTATTTGGAGAGATAGTTTGTACTGGCTTATGCTCATCCATGCAACTTCGTTTAATTACATAGCGTTCCTTTGTTTCTGACCTATTCTCCGCAACACGCACATCAGGTTTTTTCGGAGTAGACGCACTCAAATTGTGATCCTTGTTATTACTAAAAATTATCGTGTCATTCACGCTGTGTTGCGATGCTGAAGTTATTGAGCCCTGCTCGGCAGAGCAACTTGACGTTTGAAGAGTCTCCAAAACCTTACAGACTGAGATACACAGACTTTCGCTTTTATAATATTACTGGGAAACACTTTTTATGTTATCACAACTCCACTTTATCAAATCAAACCGAAAACTCAAGCACTCAAATCAAGCGATCCCAGCTTTTACTGTATCCAAATAAAGTTCACTTCAAAATTCATGACTCGAAGTAAAGGTAAGACGCCGGAATTATGTGTGCATTTTATTTGTATAAAGCTTTTATATGTCCCGAGCCTCCGCTTATCGACTTGGGATATTCGAGATTGGTTTAATGATTCTAAGGCATGTTCTAAGTTACGTCATGTTCTATTGTAAGATATTGAGATTATCTTCGTTGATGAATGAAAAAAATATTATTCTGAGCCAGATAAACGTAATTCAGAATTCTGAAATAACTTAACGTAATTGTTGAAAAGGTTGAATGTATTTATTACGGATGCAGGAAGTTTCTCGATGATTACTCCTCCCGTCCCAACGCGCCGCCCGCGCTGAACTAGGTACCGATTGACGACGATCGAGATAGCACCAAATACTATTTTTTTAATCTATTAGGATAACGCGGGTCCCTATCCATACCTCAAAAGCAAAAAGAGAACCCTTATAGGATCACTTGTCGCTGTCTGTCAGTCCGTCTGTTACAACTGATTTGCTACAAAACTACAGGACCGAATAAATTGCAATTTGGCGAAAATGCTTTCAAGAATTTTCATATCCACAACATAAAATTTCAAAATCGATGGCATTTTCTAAATTAACGTCCCAAGAAACCAAAATGACACCCATACTCATATGTAGTCATTTCAACCCCATCGCACCCCAGGCGAGATGCTATTTCACGTCCACCACGTTTGTTTTTAAAATCGTTGTGGTTTTGGTAATCAGCGACCCGATAAACCATAAAAACAATACCCATGTTGATTTTCAGACTTTGTCACCACATTTCTCCCTTTTAGGGGTTGAATTCTCAAAAACCCTGAAACACTTGTTTTCTCATTTATTGTTAGAAATACTCCTGTGTAGTTTCGAATAAAATAGTCTAACTAATCTTGTTTCCCTATACAAACTTTGGACCTCAATTTCACCCCTTTGGGGGTGAATTTGGAAAAATTCTCTCTCAGTGCATCCTTACACCTTATAAGAAACCTACGTGCCAAATTTGGACTCTCTAGAACCAGCGGTTTATTATTTAGACATTTCAACTCCATTTCACCCCAACAGGGGAGATGGTAATTCACGTCCGAAACGTTGGATTTTAAAATCGTTGCGGTTTTCGTAATCAGCGACCCGATAAACCATAAAAACAATACCCAGGTTGATTTTCAGACTTTGTCACCACATTTCTGCCTTCTAGGGGTTGAATTCTCAAAAAACCTGAAACACTTGTTTACTCATTTATCGTTAAAAATACTCCTGTGAAGTTTCGAATATAATAGTTTAACAAGTCTTGTTTCCCCATACAAACTTTGGACCCCCATTTCACCCCTACACCTTATAAGGAACCTACTTGCCAAATTTGAACTCTCTAGAACCAGCGGTTTGGGCTGTGCGTTGATATGTCAGTCAGTCAGTCAGTCAGTTTCTTCTTTTATATACCGTCGATGACCGTAACTTCGCCTAGGCTTCCTATCTTCGCCTACCAAATATCTCTCGAGTTTTCAGAAGTATCTAAGTGTTTCTAAGAGATGCGCATAGCTCCTCATACGACCTTTAGATATCTCTTAGAAACACTTAGATACTTCTGAAAACTCTAGAGATATTTGGTAGGCGAAGATAGGAAGCCTAGGCGAAGTTACGGTCATCGACGGTATTTAGAAGATGAATGTATTTTGAAAATATTAATAAGTTTATTAGCTTAATAAATATATTAGAAAATTAAGTTAACCTACGGCTCTATATTCAAGACATTTATAGCCTAACAAGCGTCGGCTCGGCCGGGAATAGTGGCGCAACAAACTGGCTTTCATATGGCAATAATGTGTATACGTCAGATCTCGGCCGGGAATAGTGGCGCAACAAACTGGCTTTCATATGGCAATAATGTGTATACGTCAGATCTCGGCCGGGAATAGTGGCGCAACAAACTGGCTTTCATATGGCAATAATGTGTATACGTCAGATCTCGGCCGGGAATAGTGGCGCAACAAACTGGCTTTCATATGGCAATAATGTGTATACGTCAGATCTCGGCCGGGAATAGTGGCGCAACAAACTGGCTTTCATATGGCAATAATGTGTATACGTCAGATCTCGGCCGGGAATAGTGGCGCAACAAACTGGCTTTCATATGGCAATAATGTGTATACGTCAGATCTCGGCCGGGAATAGTGGCGCAACAAACTGGCTTTCATATGGCAATAATGTGTATACGTCAGATCTCGGCCGGGAATAGTGGCGCAACAAACTGGCTTTCATATGGCAATAATGTGTATACGTCAGATATTTTGAATTATTAAACGTCCGTTTCGATTTCTCATTAAGAAAATTCAAAATTGTTGTTCAATGTGTAGTATTGATAGCGTATTGTGCAGTGATCTAACGTATGAGTGAATAGCTAATGAAGAATTCAACTTGAAGCGTTCATAGCCCTTCCTGGGTCAAGGCCCGATAGTCCGCGTGGTTTTTTGTAAATCGCTATCACTTTACAAAAAGCAAAACCTCACCGAACAACGGCATGCTCTACGAGCAAACTTGAAATTGGCGAAATCATCATTAACCTGATGGAAGCCATATTTTAAAATTAGATTAGAAATTCAAAATATTGTTTACCAGAATGTTGCTCAATCCTTCGTTCTTCTTGCGAAATAAGTAAATACTGATTCCTATTGAAAAAAACTTGATTTTTATCACTGTGAATAGTTTCGGCTTTAGGTATTACCTGCAAGAGTTACTTACTTAGTTAGTTACTTTGAAGTTGACTCATGTTAAATAGTATTAAACTAAGGTTATGTTTATTTCGTATAGTATTTGACATGGGAAACCTCAGCGGGAAACCTGAATATAATTTTGTCAGTTCATAAAAGTAGAATCCGGCTGAACAAATTGAAAATACGACTTTTATCCCGAAAACGGCACAAATTTCGGGCCACACTCAAACGGAGCTGCATAAAATATAAATGAATTATATAAATGTCAAAGTATCCGTCAGGTTTTGGCAAAGTGTGCGTATGAGTGACAGATATTTTGTCACTTATTTACCCCGTGATAAACGCGACCATCATACCCCAGGCCAAGATGAATCGGCCTCGCTTCGCTCGGTCAAAACTCGTTATCTTATCAAGCCTCACTGATACAATTAAAAACACAGCCTCCTCCCCCCAGCCTACACAGCACCCAAACACCCCCCCAGACCGGCTGGCGCCACTCGAGGCTGTCTGGCTCCGAGGTTAAGGACTCGCCCCTGTCAATTGATTTTAGGGCCTAGGCTGTCTAAGATGGATCGAGGGTTTAGGTTTTGCAATATTAGGCTTCAGTTTCGCAGATGTTGTGCTTCCTTATTTATAGTGTACAGCATTGAATTTGCTCTACAAACTGAGCCACATTGATTGATTATAGGGCCTAGGTTGTCTAGGATGGATCGAGGGTTTAGGTTTTGCAATATTAGGCTTCAGTTTCACAGATGTTGTGCTTCCTTATTTACTCTCAAGGGAATCAAAATGATAGGGCCCCGTTGACCTAGAACTATGAAAGTTGGCAAGTACCTAACTAATATCGTCACATACTACAAATACTCATGAAAATCTCAAAACTATACATTTGTAATAAAATCATAAAAGATAATGGTCCTTTTCAAACATCATATTTGGGAACTCAGCTGCGTTAAGTTTGCACCTCGTTTGTATGCGGCGCCATACATTTCAGATGCAAACTTAACTTAACCAGGCCAATTAAGATGGGATAAGTGAAAGTTTGTACGGAACCCTCGGTGCGGGAGTCAGACTCGCACTTTTCTTAGTACAGCATTGCTCTCCAAACTGAACCGCATTGGTTATTTGATTTTAGGGCCTAGGCTGTCTAAGATGAATCGAGGGTTTTACAAAATAAGGCTTCAGTTTCGCAAATGTTGTGCTACCTTATTTAGTCCAGCATTGCTCTCCAAACTCACCACACTGGTTGACTATAGGCTAGTCTGGATCGAGGGTTTACATTTTGTATATAAGGCTTCAGATATTGTTGCTTCCTTATTTAGTAGTTAAAGAATTAGGGTGCATTTCATGTTTTATACAGGCTGTCTCAGACCATGGCGCTTTAAATGCAAGGTTGGATTGTACTCTCCAAACTGAGCCAGATTGATTGATTTTATGTGGCTTAGCGGTAAGCGTAAGGGCGGATGTTCAAATCTTGGCCGGGGTGTATCTTTTGATTCTAGGGCCTAGAGGCTAGTCTAAGATGGATCGTGGATTTACATTTTGTATATAACCCTTCAGTTTCGCAGATGTTGCTTCCTTATATAAAAAAAATAAAATAAAAAATCGTTTATTAAAAGGGCAGAAATATAAATTGTACAATTAATCGGTGATCCCACAGTAGGCATTGACATTTCGCATTCGGGTATTCGTTATAAAATTATCTAGCTTATTACCCACAATTACTTATAAAGAGACATTGTGAAGTGTGTGAGTCGATGTGGGTGTGTGTGTGCGTGTCTCTGACTATACGGCTTAAATGCAAGATTGATTATTCGCAGATGTTGCTTCCTTATTTAGAAGTTATAGAAATAAGGTGCATTTCATGTTTTATACAGGGTGTCTCTGACCATGGGACCTTGAATGCCTGGTTTGATTATGCTCTCCAAACTGAGCATCTTTTATAAATTTATGAAACATGTAATGTCTCATTTTTTTTAATGTGGGTACACCACAATTTTTATTTAAACTATGAAAAAAAAAATGCTTAAAGAAAAAAAATTAAAAAAAGGAGCTACCTGGTGGAAGGGACCGGGAATCGAACCCGGTACCTCTGGATTACCGGTTCAGCGCGTTAGCCACTTCGCTACCCTCGCTCCACGTAGACCTGACGAATTTTTCCTTATACTTTGTGTGTCGATCTTTGCATTGTTTATTAGGTACCGGGTTCGATTCCCGGTCCCTTCCACCAGGTAGCTCCTTTTTCAATTTTTTTTTAAGCTTTGATCTTTGTATTCATAGTTTTGAGCATCTTTTGTTCTACGATTATTTTAAAAAGTAGGGGGAACTGGTTTTTTTTCATACAAGTTAAATGTTATTTTTAACGCAATCCAATGCTAATTTAGCTTCAAGAGAAGTCAAATATCAAATGAATAATCGCAATTTACGATACACTGAACGATTATACTTAGAGACTCTTATTATACATAATTATATACTTTTTAATGTTACAAAACAAAATTAGATCAGTTAAGTGACTAAAACCAAACTTTACATTTTAGAAGCCTCATAGACAGAGGCAGGCTGTATATTTATTTATTTATTTATTTAAACTTTATTGCACAAAAGAAAAACTTAACGTACAAAAGGCGGACTTAATGCCATGAGGCATTCTCTACCAGTCAACCTTAGGGCAAAGCAGAGAAATTGTAGGCGGTGCATCAGACAACATAATTACATATAATTAAAATACTCATATTAGGTACATACATACATATAATATACATATATATAAATAGATACATACATAAATATATACGACGATGAAACAAACCAAGCAGATATACTATGAGACTTCAGTTCTGCCAGCAAAGAAACTTCGCACGGCCCTTTTAAATGCCAACTTACTCGGAGCCTGTTTGATTGTGAGAGGAAGACCGTTCCAGAGGCGAGCCACTTGCAAGGAGAAAGAATTAGACATGAAACCAGTACGGTGAAGAGGAATAGAAAGGGCAAGATTGCCGGAAGAGCGAAAATTACGGTTACGAGTGGATTCAACATAGCAGAAAAAGGTTTTCAGGTATTCAGGAGCTTGTGGATCATTGAGTATTGAAAAGAGAGTGCAGAGCATACGAATATTGCGTCGTTGACGGATGGGAAACCAGCCAAGCTGAGAGCGGTAAGAAGAAACGTGATCATATTTACGGAGACAGAAAATAAAGCGAATACAATTATTAAGAAGTCGATCCAACTTATCAAGAAGATCCTCATTTAAGTCCGGATAACAAACATCACCATAATCAATTATGGGTAGTAATAGTGCATTTACAAGCAATACCTTAGTTTTGATAGGCAAGAAATTTTTCAGTTTGTTGAGAGCATGAAGCGAGCCAATGACTTTCCGGCTAATTTCACCTACCTGCACCCTCCAGCTCAGTGTGCTATCTAAGTGAACACCTAAGTCCTTAACACTAGAACTAAAAGGAATAGGCGTTCCGTTGAAATTTACAGGAGTTACAGAATCCTGGTCAAGTTTAGCAAGCTGACGAGAGCTGCCAATGATAATAGCCTGACACTTTGAGGGGTTTACAAACAGACCAAATTTCTCAGACCATTGTTGGATGTGTAAGAGATCCAGGTTTAATTTGTTAATTGTGTCAGTAATATCAGACACTTTACATTGGTCGTAAAGTTGTAAATCGTCAGCATAAAGATGGTAAGAACAGCGAAGACCAGGGGTGATAAAGTTTACAAAAAGAGAAAATAATAAAGGAGAGAGAATTCCTCCTTGAGGTACACCAGTGGCAAGGTCGCACCAATCAGACAAAGCCCGATCTACACGGACTGCCTGCTGGCGCCCACAAAGATATGAAGCAAACCAGCCAAGAGCAGAAGAAGACACATTAAGATGGCTGAGCAAGGCAAGTAGGATCTCATGGTCAACAGTATTGAAAGCGTTAGAAAAGTCAATGAGAACAAGTACTGTGACCAATTGATCCTCCATGCCCCGCCTAACATCTTCAGTCACTTTGAGAAGTGCAGTACAAGTACTGTGGCTGGGACGAAAACCAGACTGAAAGGGGCTCAACAGTTTGAAAGAGTGTATAAAGCTAGAAAGTTGCTTGTGAGCCACCGCTTCAGCAATTTTTGATAAAAAAGGGAGAATTGAAATTGGCCTAAAGTTACTAAGTGATGTGGGGTTGCTAATTTTAGGTAAAGGAATAACGAACGCGCGACGCCAGAGAGAAGGAAAGTCACCATTAAGCAGCGAGGAGTTGATGATATCGGTTATTATGGGAAGCACACAGTCCAGAACTGATACCACCATATAACGCCCAATATCATCACAACCAACAGCTTTCGATTCAATTTTATTGATAATTTTTTTAACATTAGCGTCAGAAGTGGGATGGAAAGAGAAGATATCAGAGACAGCAACGGGCATTGATGAAATATCAGAAAGAGTACTACTCTTAACATGATAATCAATGGAGGCGGAAGTAGAAAAATGTCTGTTTAAATCGTTTAGCGAAAAGGAAGTGCCATCGAAACCGTTACTAGGTTTACCTAGACCAAGCGACTTAACAAACTTCCAGACATCGGCCATCGAAGAAGAGGATACGTTCTGGTGAATGAATCGGCGCTTCGCTGTTCGCACCATCTGGTTACATCGGTTACGAGCTGCCTTAAAAATAGTCCAATTGTCGTCAGTACGGTCACGTTTAAAAGTTCTGAAAGCACGGTCCCTCCTTCTCATAGCCATGCGTACGCCCTCAGTGATCCAAGGAGCAGGGGGACGCCGAACTCTAACGGGGTGCAGTGGGGCATGGGTGTCAAATAATTCTAAAATAGCAGAGTTAAACAAAGAAACTTTGGTTTCAACTGTAGGTGCAGATAACACAGGGGTCCAGTCAATGCTTCTTGCATCACTCAAGAGAACGTCAGTATCAACTTTATTAAAGTTGCGCATCAAAACCAAGGCAGGCTTACATTTAGGTGGTATAATTTTGTACGAAGCAAACAACAAGTCATGATGGGAGAAGCAGGGAGCTAACAGCTGACCATGCTTTATTACATCATCAGGCGAAGAAGTAATTATAAGATCCAACCACGTGTCAGTGGTCGCGGTGTGATGGGTAGGATCAAGAGGTAAGATAGAGAATTTGACAGACCGAACAATTGATTCAAATTTATCACGATGTGCGGAATTAGTGCAAAGGTCGGTATTAAAATCTCCCATAATTATGTGATGTGTGTAATCCGAACTTATGTACTCAAATACTTGCTCAAGTTTAGAAAAGTAATCAACGGTTGGGGGACAGTAAACTACACCAAGAACGGCCTTGACTCCTTTAATATTCAGTTCGAGAAATATCCATTCCGCGGAGCTAGAATAAAGGGACGGAGAGGTATTTAAAATTTTGTACGGAATGGAACTTTTCAAATAAATGGCCACACCACCGCCACCCTTACCTGTTCGATCGTTCCTAATCAGAACATATCCAGGCAAAGCATACGATGTCGAGTCTAGCGTGGGCTTCAACCAACTCTCCGATACTAGTATTGCATGGATATATTCAGACTGAAACGTATCAATCAAACCAGCATAGTGAGATGGGATGCTTTGGGCGTTAATATGGCACACGTTGAAAAAACAAGAATTCTGAAATTCATTAGATAAGAGTTCACCTAAAGTATGAGAAGTGTCAAGAGAATTCAAAGACAGAAAAGCAGCACTATCATCACTGGCAGAAAAGAAAATTTCATCATCGGACATAAACAATAAATATTACAAATATAAATATATATATAACAGTATTATAATAGTATTACAAAAATACTTGTCTTTATAACACACAAAATCCTGCTCATCCTGCCGGTTTACCTGTGAGAGATAACAAAAGTCATAATAATTTGCGGTTAAAACCAAAAAAAAAGCAAAATTAAAATAGCAACAGGCGGTATTAAATGAGACTCGAACAAACTTCAGTCAAATAGAAAAAGAAAACAAACGTCAAATGACAATTCAAAGTGACACTGACAACATAATAACCTATAATTACACTAAACAGTATACACGGATCAGATTAAGTAAGCTAAAACAAGAAAGTGGGTACATGAATGAAAGTATAAAAATGGACGCCAATTATGTCATGTATAGCTGTAACTATGTATACGCCTGCTGCTATGACGATGTTATACAAAGAAACGGAAGAAAACACTATACGAAATAAAATACTGAACTATAACGCGACACGACACTTCAGACCTAAGGTGCTGGTTTTGCGGCACGCCGAGACCTCCCAGACTGGCCACTGGCGCCAGGCACGCTCTCCTCTTCGGCTTCAACGGGGTCAGCATCGGCGTTAGGCGTCGAAGATTGCGGCAACAGCTTCGTATGAGATCCCTTCAGACGGACAATGTCCACCTCGGACTCGAGGCGTTCACGCACACCATTGGGCAATTTAACGAAGATGTTGCCGTCTAGCGACCAGCAGCTCCTCATGCCAAACACCTTGCGTGCCTGAATTAACAATGTTTGTCGCTGTACTGTGAGGAATTCAGAAATGGCATATGTCGTTCCTTTGAAGGCGGTCTTCTTACTCCAAACTGAAGACTTGATGGAAATATCTCTGAATCGCACCAGGATGGGCCTGACACGGTCCGATGATGACTTGCCCAGCCTGTGGCAAGCTTTAAATGAAGCCTTAGAGATGCCGGGTATCTTCAGACGCTCAGAGATAATAGAAGCAATTCTATTACCAACATTCTCATCCACATCCTCGGGGACTCCATTAAATAAAAGGAATTTCCTTCGATGCCGCATTTCAACAACATCGTGACACTTACTGAGAGCAATAATTTGCTCCCTAAGCAGCTTCAACATTGTAATAGTTTGCTCCTTGAAAGCGGCAAATTCCTCACTCAAGACATTCAGAGTTACCTTGACTGCAGGGGCCCTGGTCAGCTTGGATTCAAACTCGGAGAACATCCTGAGCACAGTGGTTTCGAGGTTTTTTTGTGATGCAGCAATATCCAAATAACTTGCCATTGTTGTTGACTTTTGAGGTTATAGTGTTACAACTGTCAGAACCAGCAGGATTTAACAGTGAATTTATAAAGAAATTAGTGCATGTACTGTGCTGCTAACATTTGTACAGTAAATTTAGAAGTTAAGTTCAAAATAAAAGTGGTAAAAACTTGGTAATGTATTAATTTTAAATTTATTTCAATATATGCTCTAAATATGATGTGTAACTTGTTTTATGTCTACCGCCCAAAAAAAAAAAATAACTGAGTGCCCGCAATTTTGTCCCTGTTACCTTTCTCTTTTCTTGATCGTAGTTCGATTAAAAGTAGGTAAGTATCCTAATCTTTAGATTACCATCAGCATCACTCACTGCACTAAAATTGTTTACACTGTTAAGATTTATCCTGAAATCATGACCTCTCCCTAAAGGATGTAATTAGGGTTCCGTACCCAAAGGGTAAAAACGGGATCCTATTACTGAGACTTCGCTGTCCATCCGTCCGTCTGTCACCAGGCTGTATCTCAAGAACGGTGATAGCTAGACAGTTGAAATTTTCACAGATGATTTATTTCTATTGCCGCTGTAACAAAAAATACTAAAAATAAAATAAAATAAATATTTAAGGGGGGCTCCAATACAACCAACTTGTTATAGATTATGGTACGGAACCCTTCATGCGCGAGTCGGATTCGCACTTGCCCAATTTTTTTTCTATACATTTGTTTATTATTAAAATCTACTGTTTATTTAGATAAACAAAAACCCATATGCCTGATATCATTATTATGGCTGACTGGTAGAGAATTCCCAATGGCATTAAGTCTGCATTTAGTACGATCTGTTTTTCATTAATGCAATAAAGATTATATACTTAAATAAATAAATAGCCGACAGTAATGACGTAAGAAGAATGAGATTAATGTAATTTGCTTGTCAAGGCCTTTTTGTATTCAAATAGCATAATTCTATCATTATTTTTTATTCGTTGTCGATACATAAACATTTTCAATAGGGGCTGTACTCACACGAGTAATATGTTTAAAAATATGTCAATCTTTCCCAAGAGTTATATGTTTTAAAAGTTTTAAAGTAACTGCTTACTATTTTTACAATGGAGCGAAAAAAATGATAAATTTCATGGTTAATAAAAATAATTGGTTACTATTTTCGCTAAGTTCACTAAGTTCGCGTGATGAACGAAAAAGTCACAACTTTTATTTTTTGTAAACTTTTTATTGGTGTGCAATAAAGTATTGTTGTATTGTATTATATGACTGATTCAATCGACATGTATTTATAACATACTTTTGTAACACAGTACCATGTTATTTAAAAACTAAACACTAACTCAAATAAAACTTCAACCAAGAAATCATGAAAATTGTATTAGAAAACGTTGTGCGCGCTAGATTTTTACATTTGAGATGTAAGGTTACGTCATGTAAACAATGTAGAAATGGGGACGCTGACTGGGCAAAAGAATTTACTATGTTAAAGTAGCACAGATACAATGCTTTCTGCTTAATAAAAAGTTGTGCTATATTTCTGAAAATACATGAATGAGTACGTTTTTATTTAAAAGCTACTTTATTCTGTTAACTCAAAAACGAGGACCAAAACAAACGTGAACTATTGGCAATATTTTATTTCTCAACAAAATTATGTTTTTCGAAATGATCTTTTAATTCGGTTCAATTAAAACTACATTTTTTCACTGATCTTACCGACTTCGTAATTTTTAGTTAAAATCACCAGTTTGAGATAAGAGTTAATTTATTCCAATTTAAATTACCTACGTCATAATTACAATCCACCAGTGGCGTGGGTCTATGTGACTCGATTCCCACCAGCTTGCCATATTTTCATGAATTTGTGCATCCTATTCTACTGCTATTTAAGTAAAAGTAAGTCAAACCTACTCCGGCATTACCAAGGATATGTTTGACGCTACACGCCACTGCAATCCCACATTGTTTAGTTTCGGACTATGTAGGTATGTCATCACTATTACTACATAGTATAAAACAAAGTCGCTTCCTGTCTGTCTGTCTGTCCCTATGTATGCTTAGATCTTTAAAACTACGCAACGGATTTTGATGCGGTTCTTTTGAATAGATATAGTGTTTCAAGAGGAAGGTTTAATGTATATTACATGCATAATTTATCAGCATTGCACCCGTGCGAAGCCAGGGCGGGTCGCTAGTTTTGTATAAGTGTTCCAGATTTATTAATTTATACGTCATTCGAAACGTCTAACGTAGCACCCGTTATCGAAATTAAACATTACAAATGGCCTAAAGCGTTGGTTAAATGCCGATTCATTTTAGTGTTAAAAAGCCCGTAAATCACCGCCCGGGGTGCACTTAGTGCCCCCTGCAGCCGCAGTGTTAACTGTAACACGTTCGAGAAAACGATGGGAAAAGGAGACATTATCTTATACGTATTTACAGATCTTGAATTTTAAAATTCGACTTGGCTTTTCGAGCCAAGTCACAAATCTAGTAATTTAGAAAGTGGTAAATGAAACTGACCAGACCAAAAACAAAACAAAATTTAGAATACCCCTGATTCAGTGCGCGAGGATAACGTCCCGACTTCTGTTTTCGTTTTTACTTTTGGTTAATATTGCATTGTCAATAAAACCCCTAAAACCGTACTTACTGCTTTTCATATCAACATTATTCAACTAAATATCGCATATAAATGTTTTTAAACTAAAAGTGTACCTAGTTAAATGTTTGGATGTTTAGTTATTTCATCATTGTTAGTTTGTAAAAGTTAATCTAAACTTTATTTAGCTCGTTGCTAGTTGTCACCTACTTTTCTGGTACTGGGGCCCAATTCGAGAATGCCGTTTGAGATATCTCCAAACGTCAAATCTCCATTAGATAACAGTTATATCGCCATTGAACTGTCATTTAAATGCGATGAGCTTCAAAGTGACATATCTCATCTCAATTTTGGAAATACGAAGGCGATAATGATTGTCAAAAATGTTATTCATGTGTATAAATTTCTGTTTTGAACGAAACGTAACGGACCAATTTCACGTACTATGCGGTCAATTTAAAGTATGCGCCTGTTATTTATGCCGGCACATACAAAGGAAACGAAAATTTTGCGCGTCCGAAGTGACGAAGTTGCGATGTTCTAGGGATATCGCCACTTGTCAAGTAGGCACACGTCAAAAGTGACAGATGGCGATGAAAAGGAGAGATCTCCATTATATCTCTAAAATTGGTCGAATACCCCCCCCCTGGTTCGCTTATATTAGTTAGAGCCATAGTTCTAAGTTAACCTAACCTACTTTTTGTTGGTAAACATTTTAATCTTATCGGGTCACAGTTCTAACCATTAGTAATTAATTTCTGAGGAAAACCGACTGCAACAAAACAATCCAGCAGATGATCTCTTTGAATGATTGCACAAATTGATGCCTACATGAAAACAGGCCAAGTTCGAGTCAGACTTGCGCACCGAGGGTTCCGTAAAAACACTTATCCCATCTTAACTGGCCGGGATCAGTTAAGATTGCGCCTGGTGTGGTGCTCGATACAAATGAGGTGCAAAGTAAACGTAGGATCGCGTCTGTTGTGTGTGAGCCCCACTTAAATATTTATTTTATTCGGTTTTTAGGTTTTTGTCCAGCAGTGGACGTCCCTTCGGGGGCAACTGAGCCCATTCACAACTCAGCCCGCGGGTTCAGTGATATAATGATGATGATGATGATAGAACGTCGTTAAAACTTAGTAAAACCGATGTAAAAACATTATAACAGCCTTGTAAAACGTGCTAGCATCACGACTGCTCCCATTCTAAATATAAAAACATTATCGATTGCTGGTGTAAAGCCCTGTGGTCTCGCTGCATACTTTATAACAGTTGATAGCAACCGCCGCATCGCTTGCACCGCTAACGACATCTGTTAACAAGTTTGTGCATTGTCAATTTGTGGGTACCATTTCAGTCTTTCTTCTTCTTCTTTGGCCACCCCTCTTCCCAGTTTATCTAGGGTCTCCTTGTACGTCTGCGCCAGAGTGCTCTGTTCTGGCTTGTCTCTATACTCAGGTTCGCTTGTTCGATCTCTTTTTGCATAATCGCCCACCAGGTGGCAGGCGGTCGTCCTCTTCCTCTCGGTCGGTCGGGGATATTAAGGGCTTTCGTGGGCACTATTTCAGTCACCCCTTAGATGTGCCGTTCTAGAGAACGTTCTTTCTCGATACGAATCGGGATACGTTATCGACGGCACATCTACTCACACTCCCCTCTCTCGTAGGGATTAGGGGGCCTATGATTGTTGCTTTTATCAAGCGATAAATAAGTGACAAAGCATCACGTTTTGACAACATGCGAGTGTGAGTGACAGATGCCACGTCACTTAATGTATCAAGTGATAAACGCAACCATCATAGGCCTGAATAGCAAGGTTGTATATAACCCTTTTATCAAACGATGTAGTTATTTTTTAAGGATTATATCATAGCTATATTTAATAATTAGTAAATACATGGTAATTACACAGATCAAATTTCCACATTTACAAAAATAAAGTATTATAAGTAAACTAAACTAACCTATTACCCTAAATCGGAAATCTCACCCCTCGTCCCCAAAGCAAAGGTGCCCATCACGCTCGCCGCGTTGCCACGTTGAAGTTATTTATATTATATTAAAGGTGTTTAAACATTGAAATTGTTTTCCTGATCGAGTATAGTGCACCGATTTATAAAATTTGTAGTTTTAGTGATATGAGAGGTACGCGGGCCCATAATATAATGTCAAAATGTGCGTCTGCCGGAGTGCTTCAGAGACTTTCTTGAGACTTTCTAAAATTTCCCAAAATATCCATTTTTTTTCGCTGACTTGGTTCAAGAATTTCCCTATAACTATTTTATAAGCTCACTATTCTAGAAACGAAAAAAACAACTGGATTAAATCAAGATACAGTTTGAGTCATCTTAGGAGGCGGGCGGACAAAAAAAGTCCGCGGGTCTCTTACGCGTGAGAACAGAATACAAATTTGTAAAATACTTTATTTCTAAATTAAATTACTCTTTCAACGCCTTTGATAGTTGCGCGTAGTGCGAGATTTGTAGATTACTTCTACTACTACCTAGACTTCGGCAATTACTGAAAATGTATCTCATTTAGAAGATATAAGAAAAAAGCTGCGCTTTTTTCGTATAACCACTCGCCTTTCAACCCCAGCTGAACTGACATGAGCTGAGCTGATTATAATCTAAGCAAAGCAAAGTTCCCAAACTCACTATTTATTTATTTAACTTGGTGATGAAGAAATTTTTGCGGATTGCCTCTATTTTATTTTCCTAAATAATTGAATTTCAAGGACAACGACTTTTTTATGTTAACTTCACCAACCCGGTCTCGTTACGTTTGCGCCTCATTTGTTTGCGGCGCCATACATATCAGGCGCAAACTTACTTGACCGACGTGAAATATCAGTTTATGCAGATGGACTCACAAACAGTATTATAACGCGTTTTAATGAAGTTATGGGGAAAAGTATTACCTAACTCAATAAAAACGCCATAAACAAACACTGATTTTGCGTTTTGCAGGGCTGCCGTCATGTTTAACGCCTTTCTTATAATATCATTAATTACCGCTCTCCGCACACTACGGCTTCTTGTGGCCGCCACAGTACACTTGTCCCTTTTCCACGCTTGAAGTGAGAAAAAGAGATGTATTGAGGCGGCCACTAGAAGCCGTAGTGTGCGCCGGGTCTACATGTCATCAAACACTGCCTAATAATCTTCTTTTTAATAGAATCTTTTATCGATTCTGTTTTAATGTGGGGTACTACATTTTTTACTTTTTAATGTTGACACAAAGGTAACTTATTAAAGAAAAATGTAATGTGATCCACTGCAATGTAAGCAGTACTCGAACCTGCGACCCTACGTTTCCGGCGTAGTGCTAGAGCATTACATTTTTCTACTACTCTTTATTCTGTGCTACTATTGTGGTACGAGTATCAGTTGGTAGACCAACTGAGCTATCACATCGTTACGTCAATCACACCAAATCTTTGATTCCATAATTCTACGCTACTGGAGCGCCCTCTGCGTCATATGCTGCCTAATCTGCATGGAAAGACGTAAATGTCAATTATTATCCTTCTTTGGCAAGCAGTTGACCCAAAGAACTACAAAAACCTCGGAAACGAAGAATAATCATTAAAAGATTTAAACAACATAAGACCATTCAACATCATCCACCGAGTAACCTAATTTCGACATCGTTTAAAAATCAACCCTACAATATTGATACAACGTCCATTTTCAGAATATCATCGCAAAATGGACAGCGTGTAATACTGTCAATCTTTTTATATCCCTATTTTGTTGAGCTACGGTTGATATTGCTAGGTTAGCTATCGGAAAGGGGGAGGTAAAAAGTACACTATGCACATTTGTAAATAAGATTTATTATAGTTTCATAGTTTGGGGTAAATGAGGGCAGGAAGGAAGTGTGTCGAGTGGAAGTGTGTTACGAGCTAATTTGGGTTTCTTGCTGATAATGATAGACAACATAACATAATTAATGGTTTATGATGGATAAATGCGCTAATTCAACGGGCTTTTGTGGTACAAGTATCAATTTAGTATCTCAACTTCATCACGCATGGCATTTTCGAAAATCTAGATATGTTTACCTTTACGAGTAGCATACGAGGTCGGCAAAGTTAGACATTTTGCTCGCGCCTTTCATGAACTAAATAGTAGGTACGCTATTTTTTAACAAGCTATATTTTTAATTTATACAGATTCCGTAAAATAACCTGAACACCCAAAAATTCTGAACTTTAGAGGCATCATTATTCCGAATTTTTCATAAATTCGAATCCGAATTTTCGCCAAGCAAACGTTGTTGCTACGTATAATTTGGGGTAGATTAGAGTTGTATGATATAAAAAAACCGGCCAAGTGCGAGTCGGACTCGCGCACCGAGGGTTCCGTACAAACACTTTCCATCCCTAAGTGGTTAAGTTAAGTTTGCACCTGGTATGTATAGCGCCCCATATAAATTAGGTGCAAAGTTAGGTATTAAAAAAAAAATTATGGTTTTCGTAATTATTCCTTTATCTATGCTATAAGACGTTGCTTCGTACCAAATTTCAAGATTCTGAGTTCACGGGAAGCACCCTGTAGGTTTTGATTCCCTTGCAAGTGTCGAAAATTTGCGACATAAACGGCTGTATCTTTTGATTGCGTTGGCTTAGAAGTTTGATTTTTTCACAGCTTCAAGGGACAGTAGACCTGAGTAATTGATATAAATTTCAGCTTCATACCTCCACGCGTTCCTGAGAAAAAGGGTCTTGACAGACGGACGGACAGACGGACAACAAAGTGATCCTATAAGGGTTCCGTTTTTTCCTTTTGAGGTACGGAACCCTAAAAAGACAAAAAATTAAAGAGAATCTCGAAATGAGGATTCTCTTGAACAAATGAGCTTCTGAATTATGTTACGCAAAAGGACAATAAATATTCTCAGAAAAAATATTTATATTCTAAAAATTTGTTCGAATTGAGAACCTCCTCCTGTTTTTGAAGTCGGTTAAAAACACTACGCAAAGTAAAATCCAGCCTCCTAACTTAGCCTGGTATTCAAACACCGCTAGGTATTTGATTTCCTTAATCTCGTCTTTAACAAGTTTTTCATTAATATAATAGTACAATACCGTCTGCGAAGTTGGAAAGATTCGCGATCAATCAATCGGCCAAAGACAAACCCAGTTATACCAAAGTCCATTAGGAAAAACTCAAACAGAGCCTCCGGTTTGCGAAAGTAAATAATTAGGGAATTCGGTTTTTACCTCACAAGGCCATACGGTTAACTGACAACGAAAAAGATATGTGTTGGCAAATGTTATGCTTTGGGCACAGAATAAGACATCTTTGGGTGCGATTTGAAACAGAGTTCTAAAACCATCTGACACACTTTAAAAAACCGGCTAAGCGCGAGTCCGACTCGCGCACCGAGGGTTCCGTACAAACTTTCACTTATCCCATCTTAATTGGCCTAGTTGAGTTAAGTTTGCACCTGAAATGTATGGCGCCGCATACAAATGAGGTACAAATTTAACGCAACCGATCACGTTTGTTGCATGGGAACCCCACTTAAATATTTATTTTAATCTATTTTTAGTATCTGTTGTTATAGCGGCAACAGAAATACATAATCTGTGAAAATTTCAACTGCCGAGCTATCACGGTTCATGAGATACAGCCTGGTGACAGACGGACAGGGGAGTCTTAGTAATAGGGTCCCGCTTTTTACCCTTTAGGTACGGAACCCTAATACTAGCAGCATCTATAGGACATTTAAGTTTACTTTATAAACGACTAAAGAGCAAGCAATATACCTTCGCCAAGCGAACAAAAACGCCAGAAACGCCTTGTTGTTAACTTGATGTGATATGTAGTAATAACATCCGTTGTACTGTCCATCTACGCCCCCATATGTTCCAAACCGTTACGCTAACGGTATGCTAGTAGGCGACTTAAGCTATTACACTCGAAACTTCGAGAAAGCTTTCGAAGCTTGGTCAGAGCTTCAGGCTATTGCGATCAATTCGGGAATTGGTTTCAAGGTCATTCAACTTGGTGAACTGAAAATCGGTCTAGTGCTCATTAATAGGTATATATCTATGCAGTAAGAGATTAAAAAAAGGTCCTTAAAGCCTTTATTCGTTGAGACCTCCTTAAAAATATCCTAAACAACTTAAATAGCTGACGGGTGGTTCTACTCACAAGGGAATTTTCCGCGGCTCACCTTATTTTGTATAGTTTTTGTAGGCAAATTATATTGATTTACGATCGAAACTGTACAACTAACTGGTTTCTAGTATGACACTGAAAATTAGCTAAGCCCTAAATATATATCTCTCAAAAATTGTACTTTAAAGTGCCAAATTCTCAGTCTCCAGGCATGTCCCTGAAACCAACTGATATTTTAACGTAAAGTTGGAATTGTCCTGCGCGGATCCGCGTTGCGGCATACGAGGGGTTAAATGTTCATAAATTTGGTATATATTTTTTTTGACTGGCCCGTTTGAGATCAGTAAAAGAACGACCTCCGCTAGGCGTTAAGCTACTTATTCTGACCTTAGATGCTAAAAAAATGGTGTGCCGCAAATCACTTCATTTTCGTCCCTCCTGAGTAGAACCACCCTGACATATTTCGAATGTAAAAAAATGAAATTTTCATAATTACCTAATATTTGTGAAATTGGAAATGTACAGTCGAGTTCATTTACATCTACACACTTACGAGAACAAAAATATCTGAACACGACTTTATGCTCCTGACAATAGGGTCGTGGTCAGATATTTTGGTTCTCGTAAGTGTGAAGATGTAAATGAACTCGACTGTATTATGTTTTGCATGTTATAAATAAGATAAATAAATAAATATCAGACAACCTCACACAAATCGATATAGTCCCAAATTATGCTCAAGAAGGCTTATGTTATGGGTAGCTACTAGACGACGATATACGTACTTATATAGATAAATATATACTTAAATACATAGAACAACCATGACCCAAGCACAAATATTTGAGTTCATCACACAAATATTTGCCCCGGCCGGGATTCGAACCCGGGACCGCCGGCTCAGTAGGCAGATGTCTACAAACCGAGCTAAACGCGTCGTCGAATGTTATATTTAATGAAATGTATTTATGAAGGAATAAATTGAGGCTATAAAAATAATAATAGAATAAGGAAATTACGTATCGAATAACTTAAAAAAATAGACTTCGATAACAATAAAGAGTATTTCCGAGTTATAATGAATAAATTATGTCCCTATAATATTGGAGGAATCCCCTCGATTCCTCATGCAACATCACCAAAATGTTCTGAGAGCGATAGTTGAAATTAGTTTACCTTTACCTCTACAGTAGGCGGTTCTTCAAGAGGGGAGTAAATAGGTTCTTAAAGGGTCGGCAACGCGCGTGTGATGCTAGCGTCGAAAGCGTCCATAGGCGGCTTAACATTAGGCGGGCTGCAAGCTTGTTTGCCACCGTCGTAGTATAAAAAAAACTTCTTCAGATTACAGAGGTGGCTCATTCCTCGGCCAAAGAGTTAGCATCGCTATTCCGCGGGGAATGTAGCCGGCAACATGGTACCCTGATAAGATAGATTTATGTATTTATTTATTTATATCAATATAAACTTACAGTGTTTGCACCAAATCGTTTACATGAGACCATTATATTACCTATATATATAAAGACGCCAAAAAAAAAAGGAAAAACAATAAGTATACCTACATTAAAAAAGAAAATAATAATAATCTCATTAAAATAATTATAAAAAAAACAGCAAAGGCTATTAATAAATTATAAATAAGGAAAAAATAACAAATAATCACATTAAGAAATAATATCGATAATATCAATGTCCGGAAATAAACAATGTCATGTCATTAATAAATGGAAAACACTATGCTATTAAATTCCAGCAAAACAATTAATAAAAAGCGAATTAACCTATGAAAATATCAATCATACAAAATAATATTTAAACTATTGAGGCATTTTCTGCACAATTCACCAACATTGTCCGCGAAAACATCAACGTCATGACCCTCGACAGCCATCACATTGAACAGGGCCAGTGCTCGGGGCGTATGCGCATTGTCGGCTTGGCGGCGGCGGCAGAGCGCTCACGGCGTCCGACACCGTCCGCATTACTGGTACATGCAGGCCCATTCGCTCCAATACGGATGAATTCCTAACTCTGTCGTGTACAAGTCCATAGATAGTACAGGGACCTAATTCGAGTGTCAATCGCCAATCGTCAAATCGCCATGAGGTAACAGTCATCTCTCAGTGATTTCGCCTTTGAACTGTCATTAAAACGCGATGATCTTCAAGTGACATACCTATCTCATCTCAGTTTTGGAAATACGAAGGCGATAACGATTGTCAAAAATGCTATTCCTACCCTGTTTAGATAGGTTTTCTTCGATTTGATTAGTTAGAGTTGATTTTACACTAGTCTATAGTTAAATTAAAGAGTTAACCTACTTATTTTTTAATACATAAAAAAACTAAATGCTTAGAATGAAGCGAAAACTTTTAATGGTATTTTTTTTTCGCTTCAAACCTTTTGGTTTACGCTAGCAGACGTTACTAGATGCTAAAAAAATTGTCTATATTAACATTAAACCTTTTAGAATCTCCTTTATCGAACCCCATGTCGATCCCCAATCTAATTAAAGTGAGTCTGCCCCACTTCGGAAGTTCGTCCATGAGTAATGCCCCCGAATTGATATGCGACCATAAATCGCCATCGCTCGGACTGGAGCGTTTTAGTTACCAACTTTATACTTAGGGTTATTTAGAAATATATCTGCTATAAATAGAGTTGTGCCGTCGAGAACGGTTCCCGATTTGTACGGGGAAAGAACGTTCTCCAGGATATTTCCCTTTTTCGTGTATAAATTTCAATTCTTAAGCTTGGTACAAAAAAGACATAATACAAATTCATTATAAAAAACCGAATTTAGGATGTCGCCGGCAGCGAGGCAGGGCCCAGGCTTCTGGTAGTTAGGGCTGCAGAGAGAGGAACCTCCTGACGATGCGTGCCGTGTCCAGGAGGACCTTCGGAAACTGAACCTCGATTCAGCCAGATGGCTGACACCGCAAAAGACTCTTGCTATATAGCAAAATCTTTTCTGTCGTCGTCTGTCGAAAATCTTCGCCATAGCCCATATCTTTATTAGATGGCTTTGCATGTATGGTAAAATATTCTATCTCAAAGATGCAATGAAAAGTCGTCATAGCGTGCGTTATCAGTGTTATACCAGGCTTCGAAGCGATCACTTTTCGGGTGGAACAACTCGAGAGAACTGTAAAGGAATTTCTTACAAAATTTAGAGCCTACGCTGGGAAGTAATTGTTTTTAAACATGGCGTCTGTGTTCATAGTCAGGCTAAACAGCTGAATTATATTTTTTGAGTAGCCTATTTTTTTATTTCATTGCACATGTTTAAGAAAAGCACTGTACATGCCTTAGCTATAGCATCACTATCCGGCCTCCCTACGGTCGGCAGTCTATACCTACTCACCCGGCAAGCCCTTCTTTCCCGGCGTTTGCAGTAATGTACTATTGTTTCTACGTTTCCCGGGTTATACTGTGTTCCTTCTCCGCGAACAAAGTGGTGAAAACTATCTTAATATAGAATGTAATCTGTATTGAACTGACAATGTAAACCTAATACCTAACATTATCCCCAATTAGTCAGTGTTATTGGCTATATTGTCCATAATCTCGTGGGAGTGGATTGGCTCATCCTAATAATGTTAATGGCGGTTCAAAGGTGGGCGGCGTTTGAACCTACTGATCCTAAGATGGCTTCACATCTTCACAAAACTATTACATTAAATACTAGCTGTCCCCGCGGTGTTACCCGCTCATCCCACGGGAACACTAAATTTATTCGGGATGAAAAGTATCCTATGTCCTTTCCCGGGTCTCAAACTATCTCCATACCAAATTTCATCTAAGTCGGTTCAGCGATTTAAGCGTGAAGAGGTAACAGACAGACAGACACACTTTCGCATTTATAATATTAGTATGGATATAGTCTGTTGGCAACCAACGCTCACCCAGTAACAAATACCGACTTAAAACAAAGCTCGTATCTCAGTGTCAATTACTTACTAGATACGAGGTTTTAAAGAGCAGTCACCTGGCGGCATTGCGGGTCCACACTACTCGCGATTTTGGCCGAGGTTGGGCGAACATGATAGTGTGGTGTGGCACTTCGCTGCCTTATACATTTTAAAATGTATTTTTTTCTTATTATGACATATTGATAATTTCAACCAACTTTTTGAAGTGAATAATACTTTTTCATTGTGCTTTCATTGCGTGCAGTTGAAAATAAGTTAAAAAAAAACAGCTTTAAGCGTATATTTTATCAATTTCGAGTAGTTTTTGAAACATAAATTATCAATGAAACATTCAAACTGCAGCTTACAAAAACATGTATACTAATAAATTGCAATAGCGACATTAATTATGTTATGAAACATGTTTGATCTTAGAGAGAAGTGTCTAAAGCCATCAGCGTTTTTGACCGGATAAGGAGTCTTAAGCAACAGCTTGTTACATCTTTACATGTGATTTAAAGGTCGTTACGTTATTTATTTAAGAAGAAAAACTTCTAAGAGCGTCGGGCTTAGGAAAACCATTTTAGGAGGAAAAATACGCAATCTCGTTTCCAGCCTATATTATAATATATTTTAAATAATATACTGAATCATAATTAAATAATTATACAACTTTTCTTGGTAATTTCGATTGTGTCGGTGTATAATTAAAAAACATACTGTATTAACATCCACAACGTAGGATTCGACTGTACTTTGAGATAGGTATCACCTAATAAGAGACATCACAGGGTATATCCCGGCTACTTATATCGCATTTGATTGTCTTTAGAACGTGATAGTGATTCGAGCGGTATAAAATTACATTTCACATTGCTACTCGGCAAAGTCAAGTTTGCGCTTCACGTGGTGTTGCATATAAATTAAGAGCAAACTTAACACGACAAGTTTGCCGAAGTGGCCATATCGGTGACCTCAACGAGATATAAGAAAGATACATAATGCAACAAGGGCCCATTGTACGTTAGTGCACAAAATTGATATCCAACACAAGTAAGTTTCATCAATAATCCATAAATACCACTTTTTGATAATCACTTTTCCATCCAGCTCTGTGTCCCTAGTAAAATGCACGTGATAGGACCTTCACCTGTTGAATTCAAATACTTTCACACTCAAAAAACTACCCCTTATCAAAGTCACAGACTAATAAAAAATCATTGAGAAACTTTAACATCTGCCGCGGCGTTTGCACGGAGCTTTGAAGTGATCTTTACATCGCCCACGCCGCTAATGTACACGATGTAGCGTTACTGGAAGGAGCAAAATTTCAAATTTGTTCAAGTGTTGTCATGCACATCATGATATTGGTTAATGTTTTAAAGTATAGAATAGGGTACGTGCAAGAACTGGTTGCAGCACGTTAATTTCAAATACTGATAAGGTGATATATTGCCTTAAAAAAATGCATTAGATTGGCATTCGAAAGATTTGTGTTTTTTATTTATTGGAATAAATTGTTTTAGGTAAATTAAAGGTAAAGCTTTTTACTTGTTGGTGTGTCTACTTATTATTAATAAAATTAATAAATATATATTTAGAACACCAGTTGACACCACTTTCGACGACAGGCAAAGTGCAGGCAGTCGAAAGGGTAGCATAGCAGCACCACCAACGTAATGTATAATAATTCCGTGTTTTACCAAAGCCACTAGATCTTGATCTGTATTGACGCATGTTTTTGAGTTGTTGTCTATAGACAACAACTATAGACAACAACAACGTTAGGTGAATATATTCACCTAACGTTAATTAACTTGAATAACTTAACCTTGTGAGGCCCAAGCTCAAAAACGACAGTCAGGCCTAAACGCCTACTGTACCTTGTAAAGTACACTTTCTTTAGAACCACCTAACTGTCTGGGTTTTAGTTACTTTGTACTTTGTGAGGGACATTGGGCCTCACGAGGTTAAATTGAAAGTGATAAAGTTAATAATAAATTGGGTCTTTTCTCTGCAGCCATAACCATCTGTAGCTTGAACCTTGCGCCATTGTGGGTTGCTCTCAGGTCAGGTTTAGTTACAATGTTTTTAAATTAGCCGCATGAAAGGCGATCTAATTATCTACATGACTAACCGAGACAGTTAGTCATGTAGATAATTAGAGATATAAATATTCATATTGATAGATATAGCAAGTGACAAATACAGACAGAGACATTTCTTTGACAGAACAACGTCTGTCGGAACGGCTAAAGTATCAACATAATTTGAAATTGATCATTAACAAAAATATTTTAATATACCTACCTAACATTGATTTGGAGTATCTATATATCTCCTTTACGTGTACGCATGTAATAATTAGTTATAACTCTAATGTCATGTAATTATTTTAAGTATTATTTACGAAAAAATGACTTACTGTTGAGTTTCTTTCGGCTTTCTTCTCAACAGCGGTCTCCTCTTGCGAAATACCGGTAGATTCACCATCTGACTTGTAAAAGTGCCCTTGTGGCCTACTTACTGAATAAATTATTTCATTTCATTTTTAAGCCTTCTCAAGAATAAGGATTTGTAAAGAGAAAGCAAATCAAACCAAGATCTGCGGGCCTATAATAGTTACTTTTATGACGCAATAAATAGGTGACAAAGCATTTGTCACTTACACTCGCATTTTAGGCCCACTGAAATAGAAAAGTACACTCAAACGAATACTTGTCCCACCAGCCACATCCAGCAAACCTACCACCTTGTTACCAGGGCGTAAGCTAATATTAATATAATAATTGCGTGGGTGCTACCCCGTTATATATTCCAGCTGAGCCCTCAGCCCTACAGTTGCTGGGGAGCCTTTAAACGATACTGAAGTAAACTTGTTACTTACAAGCAGTCTTAAAATAGCTGTTTCTTGAAGTTTCTGTATAAATTTTCCGCCCTACAGTTGGTTGCTGAGGAGAATTTGAACGAAACCCAGGTACTTATTGTACTATTATCACTTATCAGTGTTAAATAACTTAAAATAGAATTATTAGGGCTTTTAGTATAATTTCAATCGTTTTTAAGCATCTAAATCCATTTAGTAGCTAGCATATTTTTATCACTTCGAACTGAGATCACACATCTAAACAATAATTAGTAATTGGTAAAACAAACACTTCTGTATTTCAACATGTTTAAATTTTACGACCCAGTTTTTAACCACCGACATGAAGTGGGGTTTTACAAGTTTTACATAATAAATGTATTTGTGTGTCTGTCTATGGCATAGTAGCTCCCACGGATGATCCCTCCGATTTGAATTTGATTTTCTTTAATCGAAAGCCTTTTATGTCGAGATAGTTCTTAGCTAATTTTGGTTAGGTCAGGGATTTTTAAATTTTGAATTTGAGGTTATTATGGAAAAATAATGGAAAAAAATCAATGATAAATTAAATGTTATATTTTATAATTTTTAATTAAAGAAACTCAGGTAATATTGGCTTTTAAACTAAACCAAGACGTATAATTAATGTCTACAGTATTTATTGTAGTTTATGCAACTGCAACATAATGAGAGGTATTAAAACACGGGCGAAGGTTTCAGTAGTTTCATAAGGCATGTATTTAAATCGATATCTAATCGTATATATTCCCTTTTTTCGATCAAAGTAATTGAAAGTTTCACCAAAATTACTGACTTGCACACTAATTATGCACACTAAATAATGCGAATTCAATATACTATTTGCAAAACTGTTTTACTGGATATAAAAAAAAACTGACCTAACCTAACCCGGCCGAGTCGGATCTTAGTGTGCAGTGCGAAGATATTTAGTGTGCAAGTCAGTATTTTTGGTGAAACTTTCAAATATATCCGATGTACGAACCATATTTTTGGTGTGAATTCGGTTAAAAAGGTCATCTCGTTTTGTATGATGTTTAGATAAGATAAGATAAGATATTTATTTGCAAAGAATAAGTGATTACATGGTTGTCTTAGTGTGGTATATGACATTTGTTATCTTATTCTGCTATTTGTACTTATATATACTAGCATGCAAATATTTTAGGTACCACGCTAATACACATCACGTGAGACGCGCCACATCACGCGTTTAAGTTTTTTTGTAGGACATGTTCAATTAATCAATTGTTTTTTTTGCACAGCATTCGTTTTTCTGGTATGCATTCAGTTAATTAGTGGAGTTACCTAGTGTGCTGAAAAATTATACAGATGTGCATTTAATAATATCCCGTTTCATAATACGATCACACGAGTGTGTCAGGGTCTCTATGGTCTAATACTTTATTTGATGACAGCTCAAATCGGCTACTCTAATATGAAATATCAAAACGATCTGTTAGTATGAAGTTTCCATGAAGATACTGGCTTATGACATCATAAAAATCTGTTTGTATGATTAAAAATAGTATAATGTCCAAGTGTGGCAGTTTATTTGGTTCCGTGTATTCTTGAATGTATGTTTAGCGTTTCAATTGTACAATTTATTTTCACTATAAAATCAGTCCGTATTAAATACAGTTGCATACTTTATCTTAGAAAAAGTCAATAGAGAGGGTGTTACTTACTAGAAACTTACAACAATATTGCTATCTTTGTAAAGCACGTCAAGTTTCCGCAAGAAAAAACGAGATGACAGTATATAAATTTGTATTTTACGTCGTTTTTAAAAATATACAAGCCCCGTTTTTTAAATTTTTGTTGGTAGTGATGCCAACACGATAGTGACCAGACCAAAATGACATTGATATTTTTTTAATATAATCCACACTAAGGTCACAGTATAATTAAGAGTACTAACGTACAGTATGGACACTCCCTGCCTCCCGCCGAAAGTGCCACCCACCCGCGCTCGGTTACCTCGCAGTTACCGGCGGGCAAGGACGCGACGACGCGGTGCGCAGAGCGGAGGCCACGTATATTCAAATATTAAACAAAGGGATATATTTAAATGCACATCTATATAATTTTTCAGTGCACTAGGTAACTCAGCTAATTAAGTGAATGCATACCAGAAAAACTTATGCTGTGCAAAAAAAACAATTGATTAACTGAACATGTCCTACAAAAAAAACTTAAACATCATACAAAACCAGATGACCTTTTTAACCGAATTCACACCAAACATATGGTTTGTACATCAGATATATTTGAAAGTTTCACCAAAAATACTGACTTGCGCACTAATTATCCTCGCACTGCACACTAAGATCCGACTCGGCCGGGTTAGGTTAGGTTAGTTTTTTTTTTATATCCAGTAAAACAGTTTTGCAATTACCTTTAAATAGTATATTGAATTTGCATTATTTAGTGTGCATAATTAGTGTGCAAGTCAGTATTTTTGGTGAAACTTTCAATTATTTTGATCGAAAAAAGGGAATATACAGATATCAATTTAAATACATATATGCCTTAAACAAATACTTTTGTAATGGGCGTGTGTTGTGCTGTGTACGGTTGTTTAAGCTTTATAAACGACAAAACTAAAAGAAAGTTCTACGAAATATTTTTGGAACGAAGTTTGAGTAGAATACCTGATGTGTTACAAGTACAATACAAGATTTTGTAGCAAAAATCTCCGATGTTTATTTTTTTATTATCTCCTCTCGTATTTATGTAATAATAACTATATCTAAATATTTTGTTAAAACATAGAGGTAAAGTTACCAATAAATTGATTATCTTGTTGTGTTTAAAAAAGGAGAAGGATTTTACTATTGTAAAAATATTTTACTGTAGTGGCAATGGCAACCTTGGGTAGTTTTTTTGGTCTTGAATTCGTAGTTTAACATTAGTTTAATTATAGCACACAAAATTAATTCGACGCCGCTATTACAAGGTCATCTCATATTGCTGCACATTGTGTTCCCGACTCGTGCGTTCAAAATGGCGGCAACCCTAGCATGTCTTATCTCACTTACACAAGCATGGTACGCGTTCACCTACACGAGCTTAGACTGTGTGCGTAGCAACGCGTTTCTTTCATACATTTGATCGCCATTGTCCGAGGTGTGCTAAGGTAACCTTGATTCACAGAATCGCAAAATATCGATAACTCTTTCTAGGGTCTTGACAGACAGACAGACGGACGGACGGACCACAAAGTAATCCTATAAGGGTTCAATTTTTTCCATTGAGGTATGGAACCCTAAAACCGGCTGATTTTCCACTTGCTTGCCAAATATTTTATTTTATAGGGGATTAAACTTAAAAACGGTTCGGGCACCTTTTGCATTGGTTAATAACGTGCTTCAGTAATGATTTCTGTGTACGAATAATTTAGCCAGTTAAATATTATGTCAAGCCACACGAAAACTGAGCCTTCTGGAGAACCGCCCTTTTCTTGTTCGAATCTTAGAATAAATACGCCTAGAACGAGAGTCTTCATGGAACAGATTTGCAAAAGATGAAGCCGGCTTTGGTTTTATGTGAGCGTGTCTAGAGACGTTTTGCTTGTGAGCTTGATGTTGTGACAGATGCGCCAAAGTTCACATAATTTTTCAACCCCGATTATTGGAACTCCGAAAATGTTTCTCATAAAAATTTTCATCATAATAGTCACTACTCATACTTAGTCACTCTTACTACCGATCATAACTCCGAACCATTTAAAATCATAATGTAATTTATCATAAATATCTCTAATACTACTTTTTGTTTTCATAAATTTATTCATCATAACTGTTTTTGATCCTATTTTTCACTGTCATAATTTTTTTAAGCAGACTGGTTTCTACTCATAAACTTCACTATCATATATTTTATAAGTAGACTTATTTGTACTCATAAACTTCACTATCATATAGTTTGTACACTGACTTGTGTTGACTTATAAACTCCGACATCATTATTTTTTTTTTATAAATAATGTGACTTATTTGACACTGTCAATGCGGATAAAATTTAATTTCAAACCCCCACGACTTGTTTCAAAAGTATTAACATATTTTTCCTCCATATTGATAAGATAACGTATTAACACTTAGTTCAATTCTAACATCTCACTAACTAATGTTATTGCAACCTGGAACCCGTTTTGCCCAGCCACGTTTTGTACAGCCACGTTTTCCGAGTCCGTGTGTACTATAGAAAATTATGCAATGGTGTAAATTTTGCCAAGAGTCCGTAATGAAGAACTGCGCCAAAATGGAACCTGGGTCCAAAACCGAAAACTGTAGGTTAGGTTAGGTTTGTATCGTGACCACTTATAGCGGAGCGAGCGGAACGTCAAAATGTTTGCATGCTTGCTTGTATGTATACTCGTAAATAATCTACTACTACATCAAAATTCAATAAGCAAATGCATAGCCAGGGTGGATTAAAAAAGAAACAGTATTTAGTAAGTAAGAGTATGCTAATACCGTTAGGAAGAACTGCGCCAAAATGGAACATGTGTCCAAAACCGAAAACTGTAGGTTAGGTTAGGTTTCTATTTCGACCACGTATAGCGGAGCGAGTGAAGCGAGCGGAGCGTCAAAATGCTTGCATGCTTGCTTGTATATTTAATCGTAAATAATCTACTATTACATCAACATTCAATAAGCAAATGCATAGCCAGGATTGATTAAAAAAGAAACAGTATTTAGTAAGTAGGTAATCAGATACTAATACATACCGTTAGGAAGAACTGCGCCAAAATGGAACATGTGTCCAAAACCGAAAACTGTAGGTTAGGTTAGGTTTGTATTGTAACCACGTATAGCGGAGCGAGCGTAGCGAGCGGAGCGTCAAAATGCTTGCATGCTTTTTGAGTCATAATGGACTCGGAAAATATGGCTGTACAAAACGTGGCTTTACAAAACCCCTACTCTTGCAGCCGGCCGAGTTAAGACGTAGCGTCAGTGCAAAACGATAGATACCCTCGATGATGAATTATAGCAACAATACAAATGTAATCAAAATGTTTCGACACGACATCAACAATTTTAATATTAGTAGACTCCAGAATTCCTGTTTAATGTTATGATTTACAATGGTTATGAATTTTTATGGTTATTATTGAAAGAAATATGAAAACAAGCATTATGAATAAAAACGTTATGAAGAAAAACTGTATCGATGTTTAAATGTTATGATTGACAAGTTTATTGTAATTTATAGTTCTGAATAAAATAAATATGAAAATCAGAATTATGACTACACACATAATCTTAGTGACGACATTATGAATTACAATGTTCTGAAAACTGTCTGTTATGAACTCGGTTAGTAGTAGTACAAATTTATGACGGACAAAAGTATGAAGTAAAAAATTCGGAAGAGTGATGATTCTGACTACAAATCGGTAGTAGAAGAAAAATTCGGAGGATCGATTTTATGTGAGCCAATATGGACCCTGTTGTGACAGATGCGCACACGGACGAACCTACAGTCTGACCAAAAAGAGTACCTATAAAAAGTGGCAATACTGTATAGTGTCGTCCCTTTCTAATCAATCTAAGAAAAAGAGGACGGCACTACAGTATTTCCATTTTTAGGGTTCCGTAGTCAACTAGGAACCCTTATAGTTTCGCCATGACCGTCTGTCCGTCTGTCCGTCCACAGCATAGCTCCGTGATCATTAGTACTAGAAAGCTGAAATTTGGTATGAGAATGAATATGTATCACGCCGAAAACGGTAAAATAAAAACTAAAAAAAAAAAATTTTCGGGTACCTCTCCAACACCTAAAGTGGAGGTGAATTTTTTTTTTCGTTTCAACACTAGTGTGTGGGGTGTCGTATAGGTATTTTGAAAATAGTAGGGGTCTCCAAACATTATTTTTTGATAAAGTCAGCAGTTTTGTAAATATTCGCTCCGAAAATAAAAAAATAGTGTCCCCCCCCCCCCTCTAACTTTTCAACCACGGGTCAAAAAATTATGGAAAAAATTATGAACATGAGACCTTATAAAGTACTTTCAATGGAAACTATATTGAACAAAATCGGTCGAGCCGTTTTTGAGTTATCGCAAAATTTGATAATTTTCTTAAAAGGACGTTAGTTGACTTCCAGAAGATAATTACAGTTACTTTGGCGTTTACGACCTTTTTATAAGGCTTGAAATCTTTCTAGTAACTTAAGTCTATTGTGAAGGATGAGCAACTACGGAACCCTACACTGAGCGTGGTCTGACATGCTCTTGGCCGGTTTTTTAATTTCTACTCTTTTTGGTCTGACTGTAAGCCTGCGACAGCGCCCGTGGCTTACCAAAACCGCCTTCACTGTCAAGCGCTGACTAGGTTTTTAGGCGTATTCATTTCTCCTTTGGATTACTGGCCCAGTTTGTTAACCTCTCTTCCACCCTTACGCCAGATAACCTCTTGAACCGGTTTGGACCGGTAATCCTGAGGTACCGGGTTCGATTTCCCGGTCTCTTCCATCGCGTAGATACAAAATTTCATGAGAATGTGTTGAGAAATGGGAAATTCGGACATCCAGACTTATGCGATTTTTTGACCAAGCTGAAAAAGAAACGCTTCCCTCGCTCGGTCAATCCAAAACGGCGCAAAAAAATCCTACAACGGCGGTTTCGTCTAAACCAGACATAATTTACGTTCTTACAACGAGAAAATATCCCCTCAGGAATGTTTGGAGCGAATAAATCCCACCACTACAAATTTATTAACGTTCAAAAAGGCTTATAAGTATTTAAGGGACGAATATTTTGTACCCTTTTGTCATGCAAATGAGAGTCGGTAGGTTTAGGATGTCAATGTCAAAACAGCTTATAAGCTTAAGGGCGCGGAACATCTTAATACCTTTTTCAGGCGTATTATTGTAGCGAAATTGTGCGTCAAAGGGAGTTAAACGTTTCTGTCAAAGAAGATAAGACTTATTTTTCTGTATTAAGATGAGAAATGAGGTTGGGAAGGTTAGGATAATGATAGTTTGGCAAGGTCAACGTTTTGCAGAAAAACATTCGCCCTTCTTAGACGTACGTAACTTTAAGGTGTGAGTGTCACTGATTGTCTGCCATGCCGACGATTGGGGTTATTTTGATCCACGGGGTAACATTGATCATCGAATTTGAACATGAACACGTCTAGTGACTGCTGTGGTGGTGCAGGTCTCTATGGGCGACGGTAAACGCTTTCCTTCAAGGTATCCGTTTGCAAGTGAAACGAAATGAAATGAAATATTTATTGCCGAACACATGTAAATATAGATAAGATCTTAACAATATGGTTGTATCAACATGTTCTGCCTCTATTGGCGTGCAATGTCATTCCTCCTTAAAAACAAAGAAGAAATATAAATTTTAAATTAAAATTTAATACTAGAAATTAATTATGTCCGTAAACTAAGAATGTAAATAATTTTGTAATGCGCATTACATAATTATTTACATAAAGAGTATCTATATATTATTATTATAATCTAGGAAGTCATGAACCGAATAGAAACACTTATCTAATAGCCAAACATGTAAATTTTTCTTAAACTTAGCGGTATTCATGTCATAAAAATGTCGCGGTAATTTATTAAACAGCTTGATACACATACAATATACATTTTTCTTAAAAATACATAGGTTAATCCGTTATGTACATAGGTACTTATCTTTTCTTGTACTTCGTTTTCCACCGGCTATGTACTATTCGAATAAGTGTTCGTTTTTAGGGTTCCGTACCTCAAAAGGAAAAAACGGAACCCTTATAGGATCACTTTGTTGTCCGTCTGTCCGTCCGTCTGTCAAGACCCTTTTTCTCAGGAACGCGTGGACGTATGAAGCTGAAATTTATATCAATTACTCAGGTCTACTGTCCCTTGAAGCTGTGAAAAAATCAAACTTCTAAGCCAACGCAATCAAAAGATACAGCCGTTTATGCCGCAAATTTTCGACACTTGCAAGGGAATCAAAACCTACAGGGTGCTTCCCGTGAACTCAGAATCTTGAAATTTGGTACGAAGCAACGTCTTATAGCATAGATAAAGGAATAATTACGAAAACCATATTTTTTTTTTTTATACCTAACTTTGCACCTAATTTGCATATTTTCGACACTTGCAAGGGAATCAAAACCTACAGGGTGCTTCCCGTGAACTCAGAATCTTGAAATTTGGTACGAAGCAACGTCTTATAGCATAGATAAAGGAATAATTACGAAAACCATAAAAAAATTTTTTAATACTTAACTTTGCACCTAATTTATATGGGGCGCTATACATACCAGGTGCAAACTTAACTTAACCACTTAGGGATGGAAAGTGTTTGTACGGAACCCTCGGTGCGCGAGTCCGACTCGCACTTGGCCGGTTTTTTTTTACTAGTAAACTTAGTCTTAGTGGCAAGATGTTTAAATCCTTGAAAATCGGTCTGCAAGAATCATTATAACTAGCCCCAACTATAGCTCTAATACTTTCTTTTGAGCTCTAAACACTTTAACAATGTCAACGGATTTGCCCCATATTATCAAACCGAACCTAAGAATCGAAGCTACATACCCATGATATGCTGTGATAGCTGCGTCTTTTGAGGCGATTTCCCTTAAGTGTCTGAGTGCAAAGACAAACCTGTCTATTCTATGTGCGCGACCGACGCGACCGTATCGTATTACAATACAATACAAAATACTTTATTGCACACCAAAAAAGTTTACAAATTCAATACAGGAACAATAATTTTAATAACGGTAGACAACAGGCGGTCTTATCGCTAAAGAGCGATCTCTTCCAGACAACCTTTAGATAGTGGAGTTGATTAGTATAACACACACATTGAGTTGGTCCGACTACCGGCTACAGTACCAAGAAGGTTTTATAATCAGCAAGGAGTGGAAGGGACAGTGGCATGAGCAGGGCGGCGCCCCAACTACCGATCCTACCAAAATGCCATCTAGACTGAAGGAACACCGCAAGATCTGGGTTACTCTAAACCGCATTCGCACAGACGTGGGCCGGTGCAACCACAATCTGCACAAATGGGGAATCTCAGCAACAGCGTCTTGTGACTGCGGAGCGTCAGATCAAACCATCCGGCACATCGTCGAGCAATGCTCTAGAAGACGTTTTGCCGGGGGCATGGGAGACCTTCTCACACTTTCACCAGGCGCTAGGGAGTGGCTACTTAATTTAGATATAAAATTATAAATTTGTAAATAACATTTTCAGGAATAAATGCCATACGATAATAATAATAATTGAGTAGGTGATGCAGAAGGGGAAGGGAGAGCAAAATACTTAATTATCAACAAATAAGCAAGTAAACGTATCGATAGATATACACATAATACCTAAATAGATATATATAAACCTACTTAAACATACATAAATATAAATAAAAACAAGACAGATTAAGGAACACATACACAGTCAGAGACAAACGAACGAAAGCAGTTTCACAAATCACATTAATATCAATTAATCGAGAGATAAATAGTATTCTTTTAATTTATTTTACGTATTATTCTTGAACGGCGCTTTTAAAACCAACTTTTTGTGGCTTAAAAAGGAGTGATCACTGTTACACCGCGGATCAAAGTCGAGCACACTCCAAGTAAATAAAGGCGCACCTTAAAGTGCTACACAACGATGTAAAAAATAACCGGAAAAGTTTTTGGTTTCGCATACTGAAAAGAATCAGTTGTGAAAAAAATACAGTTAGTTATTTACTACAAATAGTTACTTATATACCTATAGGAAGTCCAGCATAGCTTTAAATGCAAAGATGGTACGGAATCTTTTGTGCGCGAGCTGTACTTGCGGTTGATCCGTTTTGTATGCAACAAGATCGTTAATTAAATTATCGGTCTTTTGTATCTGCACAAAGAAAGAGATAGTAAAATTTAGTCGTTTCAAAAGTACTTATGACGTTATTTTCTTAGTTACAATGTGAACAACATACATAACAAAAACATGGAGTTACACAAAAAAAAAGATGGAGTTATATAGAACTTTTTAATCACTGTGATGAGATTGACAACTTTGACCCAGTTTCTTCTTCCAGCTTCTTAACGCATTTTATACGGGTACGTAAAACGGGGTAACTTTAAAATGTAGGGGCTACTTTGGAAAAGTGTTTTTACGCCATATCCTTATTTTTTTACTATCTGTGGCGATGCAATATCTACCTTCAACAATGACCTAACCTTTTACTTCATTTGCTCAATCGCACTACGAATATTTGCGTTTGATTATGATTATGTGTTAATATTGTGTGTTAATGGAACGGAACCCTCGGTGTTTGAGTTTGCTTCACACTTGCCATATTCTACCAACCCTGCGTCGACATTGACGCGAGATAGCATTGATCATTGAGGTTTAAACATGAATATACGTCTAATTTTTACCGCGATCGTATCCTATTATTATTGAATGGCGCTTCTAAAACCAGATTCCTAACGGCGCTTCTAAAACCAGATTCAATAGGCCTGATCAACGTTACCCCGTGGGTCAAAGTAACCCCAGTCGCGCGCACTCTGAGTGAGTGGAACACCTTAAAATTCTACACAACGGCGTAAAAAATAACCGGAAAATTACGACGGACTCTTATTAAGAATAAGATTTTTTATACTCGCGTACTTTAATCTGTCAATTTTAATTTCACACACAAAATCACAATAACGCACTTTTTAATCCTGTACCAAAATTCTATACTCTATGGTACCCGCTTATAACTTTAATATTCATAAGTCATTTCTCTACTCAACTCTAATAATTTCAAAAATGAAACATCAGCATATTTGATTTAAAAAAAAAACACGCTACTGCGCACTGATTGGTTGAAATTACATGTCAAAAATTTAACCAGTCACGAGGCACCCGCCATGACCATCGCGACCATGTTCTTCTTTTACTAGGTCAGTTTTAGTTGAACGAAAAAGGTTACATCAAAAAAACATATAGGGGGTTATTCTGTGTTTTGCTCGTATATAAAGTATTGTATGCAATAGTTACACAATTAGGTCTTAAAATCTCGTAGGTACCTTACTTAGGCCTTTAAACGCGGTATTCGACTTTAAGAACTTTCATCGTGCAACGATTGCATAGAATACTATTAGTCACGATATGTTTATAATTTGCGCAGGCGCGGAGATGTCGCGTTGGCGCGGCGTCAATGGCGCCGGCTGAGCACCCTCAGCTAGGCGCCCATGCGCGCCTGGCTCCTCGTGTGTGCGGCGCTCGCCTTCGCGCCGGGGCAGCCGCCGACGGCGACCGCCGCGCACCCCCCTCCGCACTCGCGGGACGAGCACATCAAGACACAGATACTAGCCAAGGTGAGTCAAACAACAGTCAAGACACTGACACTATCTATCAGTCACCGACGTCCACTGCTGAACAGGCTAAGCCTCTCCCGTGACTCGCCGCAAAGTGCACACCGCATCCATAGATTCCCCGCTACCCTCACAAGGTGATACGTCCATCTACGTGGAAGATACGTAGTCGCCACTGTAGGGCTTTGCTGCCCCAACGGACGTCCATTTTCTGGGCTACATGGCCTGCCCATTGCCACTTCAACCACGCAATCCTGTGAGCTATGTTGGTTACCTTAGTGCTTCTGTGGATATCCTCATTTCTGATTCTATCTCGCAAAGAAACTCCGAACATAGCCCTTTCCATTGCACGTTGCGTGACTCATAGCCGCCATATGAGTCCCATAAGAGATATGAGATACCTAGCCTAAGCCTAGGTACCTAGCCTAAGATGAACTAAAAACAAAAGAAAGTAGCAATAGCAAAAGTGGCAGCACTGTTGCTGCCCACTCGTGTTCTGCGGGTGCGGTATCGGGGTCGCAGGCGTGAACAGTTTGTGAGTCATCTGCTTCTCCACCGCGAACCCCGCTCGAGCGGCGGTGCTGCTGGGCCGTCTTCTTTCCACCGCGAGCGGAGCTCAGCGGTAGCACGGCAGGGTTCCTCGACTTCTTGCCGCCGCGAGCGGTTACCCCAAGCGGCGGCGGGGCTTCTATCTGCTCCTGGGGGACCTCAGGAGTCGACTGTTGCTGGACATTCTCGCATTCTCAAGCCATGGCTAGCCATCTTGCCTTCACTGGAGGCCGGGAGGCGCTGTGTGGGTATCTGGGCCCTTGAGTGCGGAATCGGGGTCGTAGGTCTGCGGGCCATCATTTTGTGGATGGCTTCGACTGTTGCTGGCTTCTTTGCGTCATCTTTTTTGTCTTCCTATGTAGGCGCAAATAGTGATAGGTACACGCAAGTCACTAAAGGGGCGTGCCCAATAGGGTTATTTATTTTCGCAGTTATCTTTGAAGTCGCTTATTGTAGCGCTATATGCTGCTAACGCAAAGTAAAAATTAAAGTCTTCTTATGGTAGCTTCTCAGCAAGAATACAAAAATACGGATAAGTATATAAAATTGTCACGACACTGACGCTGACAGAATAATGTGGACACCACAATTTTTATACTAACCATTGATACAAAGATCAAAGAACGGTCTCTACCACCAGGTTACGCATTTCAATTATTCTTTGAGCTTTGATCTTTCTATCAATGGTTCATTGTTTCTTAATTTGTAAGCTTTTTTGGTGTACAATAAATCATTTTGTATTGTATTGTATTGTTTTTGTTGCAGCTGGGGCTCTCGTCTCGGCCGACGCCGCTGCGCGCGCCACCCCGCGACGTCGTGCGCAAGATCCTGCTGCGCGCAGCGGACCCTGCTCCTGCGCAACAGGAGCCCGAGCACACCATGCGCGAGATCATTGCCATCGCGCATAGAGGTCATTGACACACACACAAAGATGCTTTTCTCAAACATGCAATGAAATTAAACCATTGCTACAAAGATGAAAGCTCAAAGAAAAATTTAAATGAGTTACCAGGCGGTAGAGTCCGGGAATCGAGCCCGGTACCTCTGGATTATATTCATATTAATTTATTTATAATACTTTCAATATTACACGTCAATACATAAATTTATAACTACCGGTACAAACTGGTTCGGTAGGTTATCTGGCGTTAGGGTGGTGGAGAGGTTAACACACTGCTGCTGGACCGGCAATCCAGAGGTACCGGGTTCGATTCCCGGTCTCTTTCACCAGGTAACTCATTTAAATGTTTCATTGAGCTTTGATCTTTGTATCGATTAATGGTTTAATATAAAAATTGTGGTGTAAACATAAAAAAAACATGAGAAATTACATGTTTCATAAATTTATGCCATAAAATGTTGGCATAGCGTGCGTTATAAGCTTCGAAGTATCACGTTTGGGGCGGAGCAACTCGAGAGAACTGTAAAGGAATTTCATACAAAATTGAAGGCCTAAGCCGGGAAGCAATTTTTTTTAAACATGTCTGTGTTCATGAACAGGTTACCAGTTAAATTATATATTTTTTTAGTGGTGTATTTTTTTATTTCATTGCATATGTTTGAGAAAAGCACATGTCTAGCCGTGAAAAGGGTTTGCCGACTTCGTATCACTCCCTACGGTTGGCCGTCTATACTCAACCGGCAAGCTCTTCTTTCCCGGCGTCTGCAGTAATGTTCAATTTCAAATGAAACTCCTTTCTTCAACCGAAATTTCAGCCCCAACTCCAAATTTCAACCATAGAAGGAAACACTAGAGAAGGTTCTCATATTTGATCTTAGAAGAAGCCGCCTTTTTTTATTATTGTTGTTTTCATAAAATGCGACACTTTTAGGCTTTGAGCGTGACTGCCACGTTTACTATAATGCTCGTCGAGCTTCCATGAAATGCTCAAATAAAGGTGACGTTGTTCAGAGTCCCATCGAAACTATGTAACATCACGTCCCCCCTTTTTCAACGCGATGTCTATTAAAAATCTTTAAACAATTTAAAAAAGGCATTATTCTAATGTTTACAAAAGCATATAAAATACTGAGTAAAAATACATAATGACGGACGGACGGTTTACGCACGTCGTTCAAATCGAATATCGCTCGACATTCATATGTATTTAAATATGTCTCAGACACCAGGAGGTTCCTGGGTATAATATACCGAGAATTTAAAATACATCACTTAAAACTAGCACAAACGCAATTTCTTCATCTCCACTTATCAACGCACTAAAAGAATATATCTGCACAGTGGTAGTCCGCACGGGTCATGTGAGGACAAATAAAAGCTGTCAAAGCACAGTGAATTATATACGAGCAGCGAATTCCTCAAAAGATTGTAGATTTAATTTAAATATAAGTTGCATTAGGTTGGAATTTATACTTGTTTTAGTTAAGATAAGTTGGGGTAAGATTATCACTCGGAGAAGACTACCACAGTCAAAGTACTAACTACTTGTTAGTCTTACCCCGTTAGACAATAAACTTTGCTAGTTTCACCTACCTTACTTTATACCAGTTTATAAACCATACATTAACTCGAATTTTTCAATCCATCACACTCCTCACAATAAAAGCTAGAGCAGCGAAGGTTTCAAAGCATTATAGTTTTAATAATTAAACACGGGCTACATTTACCGTCTATAATGACATAAGTTATCCTGCCAGTTTGCCTCTTAGCGATGTACTTTTCATGGGAGTAGTCTTTATGAGTGTTATAAATGTGAGACGCAAGAAAAGCTGTATATTTGTGTAATTTCATTATTTATATTGAGCCAGCAAACACCGACGAAATATCACACAAATATCACGAATACTTTCCCCTATGAGTCATTTTCAAAATACATACGTACACAGTTAAGGGCTTTAATTCAAACAAAACTTAATTGATTCCTTTGTGTAACGATAGTTACCCATATCTTTTGAATGAGTAACTTTCGTAACACAGAAGAAGCGATCGTAATTTAGTTATTATTAAGCCTTTAACCATGTAAATGTTTTTTGAAAATGTTCCCTATCGGAATCAACAGATTTTTACATTTAATTATAATTTGTGTTGCCGTAAACATAGACTGCAACTTAGCAGAGGACAATGTAGGTACAATAGCAATTATATATACTATAGTAAATTGATTTAAACTTACACAAATGTCACATATCATTGTAACAAAACGGGACTGAATGTCGTTCAAAGGGACGATCCCTTTGAGACAAATGTAATATCACGTTCAAAACCTCGATGTTATTTAAAAAAGACACCAAGCTTTGTTGATGATCAATTTGAACACAGATACTTTGCAGCATTGAAAACATAATTATATTGAGTATTTCATATACCAAATTTTCTGAAACCAGCATACGCAAAGGCATTCAACGCGTCGCACTTAAACTTATCTCAAATCCCGAATATATGTGCCCGAGTCATATGAGGACAAATAAAAACTGGCAACGCACAATATACGACCAGCGAACTGCGTTCTGAAAGCATTATAGGATGCAATAAATAAAACCACTCTGTACTTCCATTTGGCCGACACAGCCGTACATAATTGCAGACTGTAGACTTTCTGGCTCATATCATTGGAAAAAAGCTTATTTACATATGTACGTAATGATTAGTCGTGTGATACTGGCAAAGTGGCCGGGATTTACAAGGTTATATATTATGTATTGGGAATTTTGTCTGGCAGACGTCTGGGGAGGCCCAGTGGGCGTAATTGAGCCTAGTTGTATCGTTTAAAAGGAAGCAAGTAGGTCTGGCGTTTCGGGATTACTGGTGGACATTTAGAGACATATTATCGATTAAGGAATTTAGGTCGCATTGTCAGATCGTTTTTAGGGTTCCGTACCAAACCTAAACCAAGCCTCCACTGTCCGTCTGTCTGTCTGTTCCTTCGTCACAAGGCTGTATCTCATGAACCGTGATAGCTACACAGTTGAAATTTTCACAGATGATGTATTTATTTTGCCGCTATAACAACAAATACAAAAAAAACCGGTCAAGAGCGAGTCGGACCACCACCTGGTATGAAAGGCGCCGGATTCAAATTAGGTGCAAAGTTAACGCAACCGATTACGTTTGTTGTGTGGGTGTCCCACATAAATAATTAGTTAGGAACCCTCGATGCGCTAATCAGACTCGCACTTCGAGGATTTTTTTTTTTTTTTTATATATAATGATGCGCTTTTTATTGCTGGCTGACAATTGATTGCGTATTATTATGAGTTACGACATATATTTCTTTTTCGTAATTCTGTGAAACTCTAATAATCATAAATTAAATAAGTTCTTAAAGTCGATATACGTATATACTCAAACAGCTCGTTCGAAAGTGTCTACTTACCTATAAAATAAAATTCATTATTTCTATTTGAAATGAGGTTAAGTCCTTATTTTATAACACAACTTGCACAGTCGTAATATAATCGTAAAATTTTAGATTTTATCTGAATTTTGTGACCAGTTTCATATGGAATATGCAGTTAACTGGTTTAGGAGCAAATAAGACTGAACTAGATGAAATACGCTTAGCTTCGCTTCTAATATTGTAAAAGATAAACAAAAAAACAGATAAAAAAGATAAAATGTAAAAGCGTACAGGTTCTACATACTTATACCAAAATTTGCTCAATATATAGTGCGTATCATGGTATATATTGCACATATACAAGTATACGACTCTACCTTACGCTATTATGTATTTATTTCCAAAATACCTATGTATATGTATATAAACATAGGGCTAAAACACATACACATTAAATACGCAAAAAATAATACCGTTTCAAATACGATTAAAAGAATAAAATCAGAATTATTCAAAATATGAGAATTAAAAATACATATCAAAATCGAAATAATTAAAACCAAAAATAGCAATATTTAATGTCAAATTTGTTTGCTTCCTTTATTCATAGTCAGTCAGAGTGGCGATTACTTATCAGTCCATCTCATCGCCACGCTCTACGGCCAATAGCGTCGCATTTTACACATGCAACCAATAAAGTACAATTTTCTGGCGGCTTTTGCGAACATCAAGGAGAACCTTCTTTAGCCAACGCTATGAGTGCTACGCCGTAGCACGTAGCACCTTCGCTTTGTAGCGAAAAACTCAGACAAAAAATAACTCTCGTAGATATGTGTTCCTGACCACAGTGTTTAAAAAAAATACAAAATGCGACAACCTGCCCGTCTAGCACAACTACGCTTCGCGACTCTTCTCGTGCGACATAGCATCGTTTATCACTCTCTCACGGTATAGCGAAGAAAGGGACAGGTAATATTTGTCGCGTGAGAAACAGCTGCGTGTCACAGTTGTGCTAGAGGTCCAGAATGAGATATTAAAATACATAAACGGGTTTACTCACGTCTTAGAAGACGAATATCGCTTGATATGTTTTGAATCGGTACACGATTCATTACCAGGAGAGCCGGTCACTCGCAGCGGCGGCCAACAGAGCTCATGAGTAAATCGTTTATGTATTTTGATATTTCTGAGACGCACGGTAGTGTTCTATTTAAAACTAGAATGAGTTTCATCCACCTGACTCACACAATCCTAATTTTATTTGACTGCAATTTTTATATTTAATCGAAAAAGCGAAATGACCCATCTATTTTTTGTAAACAAAAATTATAAATTATTTCGATAATTTCAAGAATTACTTTAAAATGTGATTAATGACGTTCTAATCAAGTTGTTTGCAGATGCTTCGCAGATTTCAGGGATTTTGAATTTCAGCAACAGGATAAAAAATGGTGAGTTAAGTTTTATTAATAAATTTAAACATAACATTAATCAATGTTTCATTTGGCCGAATAATCATTTACCAATTTTTTTTATAATTTTTTTATTATTTAAAAAAAAGTTTACGGTTGCGAAGAAAAATGCATTTTACAAAATGATTTTTCGGCAAAATGAAAAGTTGCATGAAAAATTATTCCTGGACTAGTAATAACAGTAGGGCATGTTATAATTAAGTAATAAATGAGCATTTCTCAAAAAAAATGTACACAATTTAATTGTATTTTTTTTGTGATTTCCAATACATTGATATCAGATTATATACATGTAATTAAATGAAAAATTGGGCAAGTGCAAGTCCGACTCGCGCATGAAGGGGTCCGTACCATAATCTATAACAAGTTTGTTATATGGAAGCCCCCTTAAATATTTATTTTATTTTATTTTTAGTATTTGTAGCAATAGAAATACATCATCTGTGAAAATTTCAACTGTCTAGCTATCACCGTTCTTGAGATACAGCCTGGTGACAGACGGACGGCCGGACGGACGGACAGCGAAGTCTCAGTAATAGGTTCCCGTTTTTACCCTTTGGGTACGGAACCCTAAAAAGTATAAGCATAACAGAACTTTAATTATCGAACATAGCCATAACATTGATATAAAATTACTAAAATAATTACGAGTATATTGGACTTTCATTTTGTCTTAATTGTGTACAAACTTTTTGAGAAATACTCAAATCCTTAACATCATAATATATCTTGAAATAAAGTTTACCTATACACTAGGAGGCTCATAGGTTTCAAAATGTTTCACACGTTTAAAAATGAATGCGAAATGAATGCTAGGAGTGCATTCATTTTTAAACGTGTCTATCTCTATATGTACAAGAATAGTTCATTTCATTGGACAATGCCCTATTTCACTTGAAAACGTCATTAGGCGGTAACGATGGTACGACAAGAACTTTACTGTTAGGTTATATAACGCCAATTCCAATTTTAAAATTTGATCTCATAAATAAATTACTACACTGAACAAGAAATACACTACATAAGTCCAAAAAGTATTTAATATATTTTACCTACTACAAAATTCCGATACACTGAAGAAAAAATCTAACAGTAGCGCAAATCTTAGTTACGTAAATCGGAGGACTGACAAACAGTGACCAAAATAACTTTTGGAAAATTAGCATACTTTTGGTTACTAAGCATAATTTGGCAATTTCTCAAGAAGTTAAACTGGTGAGAAATATTTTTTTCAGTGTAGCCAACTTAAGATCAACATTGTGGTTCTTATATTAAATGAACTATACATTTATGGATCCTAAAAACAAGTGCTGTTGCCAACCGACCCGAAATAAGTATTCTTAAATACAGTGACGGAGCTTGTTCCTTATGATCGCGGCACTAAACCCCCGGAAGGGTTGCGCGACAGTAATACGAGGGTTGCCCATAAATAGGAGGCATGAGGGAGAAAGATTATACTCATATTTTTTGCCTATCTCATTGTTGAGAAGTCACAAATCATGGATACGGCATTTTCTGTCGAGTTTCATTAAAATGTAACTTCAAACCCACGATTAAAGTAATTCCAGTATATATTGCACTACTGATTAATACATACATTTTATGTGAACTATAAATGTACAGATATTATTATTATTTAAGTCCAAAAACTATTTAACATATTCCAAAACTCTGATACACCAAAAAAAAAGATTTGTTAACAGTAGCCGAAATATTAGCTGCTAGTTACATACTCGTAAGTCGAAGGACTGACAATCTGAGGGTTACTAGTAACCAAAATAAATTGTGTAACATTAGCATAGTTTTGGTTACTAATAAGCACAATTTAGCTATAATTTCTCAGGTAAACTAGTTGACCTATTTATTTTTGTTCAGTGTAAAAATATGGGATGTTAGACTATAATTAGAAAAATTACTGTGCAAATCAAGTAGGTAGCGGGCGCTGTTTTGTGTAAAAAAAAATATCTGGCGGGAACCACGCGTTTTGTGAGATAAATGATGCTGTATCTATAAAATTTGGTCAGTTGGTACAGTTCCTTATGCTGAACAAGGCAGGTCCAATTTCACGATTTTTTTTACTAAATTTCGTATTTTGTACTAAAATTTAGTTGATAATGAGGAGCACGAAGTACAAAATAAATAATTCGACAACAAAATAAAAATGTCCCATAAGTCAATTTCTGTCATACATTTTGCGTAACTCAATGGAGAAAAATTTGTAGGACATATCGTGAGATTGGGCTTACCATGGTCAGAAGAAGCAATTTTACCAACTCACCAAATTTTATTGAGATCTGAGAAAAAAAGAAATGGACCACAAAATAAAAATTTGCCCAAATACATAAATAGAGAACATCCATGACCCGGGAACAAATTCTCGAGTTCATCACACAAACATTTTGCCGGGATTCGAACCCAGGACCGCCGGCTTAGTAGGCAGATGCACTACATACTGCGCTAACCACGTCGTCAATTAATTAATATATATTTTTTTATTTGTTGTTGGTATAAATGTTATGGGCTCAGTCTGGCACCGATGCCTCCTCCTATTATTAGGTGCTGCAAGTCCCTCATAAACTGCGGGAGTGATTCGCAATCTCAGTAGAAGTTACGTCTCTATTGATGCCTTTGCTCATTTTCATGTCTCGGTCCTCCAGTCTATAGATTGTTAGTAATAATGCATCGAGAAGCTCAATAACTCGATAGAAGAAAACGTTTTTTTTAACCACCCACGTGTGGGTCTGTGTATTTATGTATGTCTGTCTGTCTGTGACATCATTATCAGCGGCCTACTGAGCCAGGTATCCTGGGATCGAATACCGACAAGGGCACATATTTGTGCGATGAACACGAATATATGTGCGGTGGTAGCCTAGTGGTTAGGGCATGCGACTTTCAATCCGGAGGTCGCGGGTTCGAACCCGGCCCGTACCAATGAGTTTTTCGGAACTTATGTACGGAATGTCATTTGATATTTACCACTCGCTTTTCGGTGAAGGAAAACATCGTGAGGAAACCACCTAAGCCCAATAAGGCCTAGTTTCCCCTCTGGGTTGGAAGGTCAGATGGCAGTCGCTTTCGTAAAACTAGTGCCTACGCCACATCTTGGGATTTAGGTAGCCGACCCCGAATGAGAATTTATTCTCAAAAAATGGGACAAAGGCTAGGAGGATGATGATGAACACGAATATATGTGCCTGGGTCATAGATGTATTTATTTATCTATATAAGTATGTGTAGCGTCGTCTAGTACCCATAACACAAGCCTTCTTGAGCTTAATTTGGGAGTAGGTACGTTGATTTGTGTGAGGTTGTCTGATATTTATTTATTATTATTATTTATAATAGCTCCCAAACGGATAGAGCAATTTGAGTGCAGTTTGTTTTAATCGAAAGACTTGTCCGTCGAGATGCTTCTTAGCCATGTTTGGTGGAAATAGGAACAGTAGTTACCAAGATATTCAGCTTTAATTGGAACTAGTGAGAAGATCTCAGCCAATACTGAAGCGAAGAATTCAAATTTTTGTAGTTATGTTCAGTTTTAGTAGCATTTTCTATGCCCTATTAAACCAATCTCATGTACCTATCTTCGAAATGGCCATTTCGAGAAAAACGCTGTTAAAGTTTTAGACAAGAAACTTATCATAACTCACTAAATTATGGATGTTTTGTTTTCCTTCTTTTTTTATGTGAATAAAAATAACAATTACTAATGACTTGTCAAATTTCAACTATTACAGCATTTATGTGATTTAATTATCTAAAATTAAAAATAATGACGGTCTAAAATTGCATACATTTTAAGTTACGCAAAATATGGTATCTATAGATACGTTAATATGCCTTCGGCCTGCACTCAGGTGGAAGCCCAACGGTTATGCTGATCTCCTGTATCTTAGTGTTGCTTTGAATAAATCTGACGTAACACTAAAGAAAAGTCTCATTTGCAGAAAAAATCTTTTAATCATTACAGTAAGTCATCTTGTACCTAACTTAATAATTGTTATCACTTGTCTTTGAAACATACAACTAAAATATTTTGGTCACTAAACCTCCAAGAACCTCCTTATTTATGCAATATCTAATTTAATTTAAAATAAACATCTATCACGTATATATTTAACCATATTTGGTATACTTATGTAAAAACTTTCACTAAGTATCTAAGTCATTTTCATTTTCATTTATAGGCAAATTTTCAAAAGAATTACGTCGACCGGCTCACATTTACATAATTTCAAAAGATCCTGTTTCTTAGCAGCATTTATGCCTCTAGGTTGATTGTCATTATTTTCAAAGGTTCGCATTACTTCGAGTACTTAACTCGAGGACATTACGCTCGCGACAGTTTCATACTTGTGTGGTTTTGACAAACTCATGTAATGAAAGTTACCGCAAATTGACAAAACTCAAACGTATCGCGCTTGTTAAGCGTATTTGTGGTAACTAAAAATACAGCAATGCGCATAAATCCATAGTTGAAAATCGAAGTTACAGGAGTTTGGCAAGTTAATTATCTACGAAAATTGAGGGTTAAAATTAAAAATCTTTTTTCTTTTTTATATAAAAGATACTATTTCGAATCGATTAAACCCGGGTAACCTAAACTACTGTAACTCAAGATACGTGAGTTTGGCTTAACACGGCAGTCATTGAATAAGAGTCTCATGATTACCAGCTAATTGTGTCGGAGGTGTTTTAAATTATTTATTTAGGTTATTCATAAGACTATTTACTAAAAGGTAGTGGTGGCAACATAATAGGTACGAGCGGATGAAAAAAGATTTAATTATTTTCTTTTGACGTTGTGTGGGCACACTGAGGCGCAAATAAATATTGTAAATATACAAAGCGTCTAAAATAATTGTTTCGTGAGGATCTTCGATATATTAGGGGAGCGTGGGGGAATTGGAGCCTACTAAGGCAAAAGGCAAATGTATGGGTATTTTTGGATCTTTTTAATAGAAACTAAATCCTTAGTTATTTGACTATCGTTTAATTACAGCATCACCGTTACATTATCAGGCATTTGGCGACAGATAAACTTTTTTCAAAAAAACAGTATCGCTCCCATTACCCGACTTTGCGGGAAATGAGAGCCTATAGATACCCATATGTGTAATGGGAGCTACTTAATTATTGAGTCAGCCTCAAAACATTAACTGTCAGCCTAAAATCTCATATTCATATAAATATTAACATAAACGTATGCGTAAATTAATTAACTTTAAGGATCCAAACAATAATAGCCTAATAATGTAATAAGCTCTGAATACCCGACTACCACCATCTTGAAATTTCATAAAATAATATTCCGAATCTAGCTTGTAATGAAATGATATGAATAGATACTCAAAATTGATTATATTAGCTATTAAATAAAACAGGTTTCATTATAACAAACATATTACTTCAACTTAAGCTGGCCGTTGAAATATCGTATTTTTTATAAGCGCGGAGCAAAAAACCGATAAGCGTCGGTGGTAACATAATGCGTGGCACTGGCGAGCTGAGCGAGCTAGGGGAACACGGCCGCACTGTGACGAAAACGCCCGAGCGGTAAATGAGTGAATATGAGCTATAGTTTTGTCTCTAGTCGCACCGCTCCTATTACCCGCTGGTCCCCATTACCCCTGGTTCCCCTACCAATAAATAAAATCTACTACAGGATTTTCGGATTACTACTAACATTTTACTGAAGTTTTGCTTATACATTTCATAATTAATGGTACAGAAGAGACCTTCAAACTATTTTTCAAGTTAATATAAACCCGCAATGTAAATTAATATCCCCTGCTTTCGCAGAATAGCAATATTACTAAAAGACATCATAATTTCCGAAAGAAAAAGTTTTATAAAAGTCACGCCTGTCAATATAAGTTAATTGGGAACTGTCAATTGAGCTCGTAAAATGTCAAATGTTATTATTATTGACAGAAACGTGGAATGGGAAAAGTCGGAACAAATTCAGTTAGCGAGTCTTAGAGGTCGTCTCTCGAACATCCATAAATAACTTACTTATTTCTAATTCTCTTAATACCAGACCATAACCAAGATACCAAATTATTGTATTGTCGCGTAAACTACAACTACGTTAGGTTAACTGAAAGAGATTCCTAAAAGGGTTATTTTATTGTAGATGCTTATGATTATAATATTATTGTGTGTCTCAGTGTAGCTAGAATACGTCAAAATAATATTATAATTTTATTATGAGCCATGTTTGGTGGAAATAGGACGAGTAGTTTCCGAGGAACAAGATAGTCAGCTTTAGTTGGAACAAGTGACAAGATCTCAGCCAATATTGTAGCTAAGAATTCAAAATTTTGTAGTTATGTTCAGTTTTAGTAGACTTATAAAACTCACTCACATATCCCCTAGTAATATATGCGTGATACAGACTATTTCTTATCTCGGATAAATGCAGATATATTCCTGCAGAGTCCAAGTAATTCATTCCTCAATCCATCCAAGAAACGAGCTGGACACAGTCTTCACAATATGGCTTCGTTATTACATCAGTAACGTATCAAACGCGTGATATACTGCCAGAGAAGTAGATGAACAGACGATTGATATATTCATGACCTATTCATTATACCGACCGAGATACAGACTTATTGACTTTACTAGTTATCGTAATATTTATGTGTTGAACTCAGAATAGAAGTTGGAGGTCTGTTCATAATACAAAGAAGTGGTATGGTGATTGTATTGCTAATGATGGAACGCCAAAGTGTTATGTCAAATAATTTATACCATTAACTTCGTGAGGCCCAATGTCCCACACAAAGTACAAAGTAACACTTGTAACTAAAGCCCAGACAGTTAGGTGGTTCTAAAGAAAGTGTACTTTACAAGGTACAGTGGGCGTTTAGGCCTAACTGTCGTTTTTGTGCTTGGGCCTCACGAGGTTAATTAAAACGATTTCAACAGATCATCGAGTATATTAATTATTGGAGCCCCCCTGACGTTTCGGTAACTTTCCAGTTACTTGTCCAAAGGTCGACTGAGAAAAACACATGTCTTATCTGTCAACGTTACATTTGTGCAAACAACCCATTTTATAAATGTGAATTAAACAATTAAAAATAAACGTGATCATGTCAGATTAATATACGCGATATACCATTTAAATAGTTTCATTTAAATGTATAATGGTAGCGGAAACCGAGTAAAATATAATGTATGCCTTTTTCATTATCACTATTCGTCATACATATTAAATAGTGGCTCTGTGAGCACCTGAGTGGGCTATAAGACTTCGCGAATCTGAAAATGGCTTAAAATATGATTCTTACGTTTTGAAACCGCCACATCTCCGCCAATTGTGAGTCTTACTTAATTGTTAATCAAGAGTTGTTTTAATAGCAATGCCTCCTGCATAAAATCTTGGTAGGAATGTGTTAGGATGTAAGCTATACCTAACTTAAGATTTCTTGTCATGTGTAACTGTCAAAATTGTCACAGATGATGTATCTCTGTTGCCGCTATAACAACAAATACAGAAAACAAAAATAGTTTAAACTTATCTAGTTGTACGGAACACTCGGTGCGCGAGTCTGACTCGCACTTGGTCCGTTTTGATGTTTCGATATGGTATTCTCATGACTGACCTTACTCAATCATCAAGACTGTTCAAAATAGTTTCTAAGTTGTAGACCTTTCCTTTAGCCAGTTCTAAAAGCAGTTATAATAATTTACTAACATAAATTTCCAGGCATGGTGATCACAATGGCTGCCAAAGGGGATGCGTGGTTAGCAAAAAAGTAAGTATTCATCTATGTTATATTTTTAATTAGGGCTAAAACTTGATTCAATTATTGGAATTGTGACTGACCGCCATATGTCCACTTGGGTGATGTGCTCTATTTTAACTTAACCCTCAGCTGTGGAAAGAAAGAAAAAAAGCCCTCACGAGGCCTGAAGTTGCGAGTACTCATTTATTACACCGAAATAAGTGACAAAGGTATATACAAAAACCGGTCAACTGCGAGTCGGACTCGTGCACCGAGGGTCCCTTACGGCTTACACCCACTTATCCCATCTTGGCTTGCCGGGTTAAATTAAGTTTGCACCTGGTATGTATCGCGCCGGATAGAATGAGGTGTAAAGTTAACGCAACCGATCACGTTTGTTACCCCACTTAAATATTAATTTTATCCTGTTTATATTATTATTGTATAGTGGCAACAGAAATACATCATCTGCGAATTTAAACTGTCTAGCTATACTTAACGGTTCATGAGATACAACCAGGTGACGGACATACTGACAGACGGACAGTGGAGTCTTAAGTACCTTATAGGGTCCCGTTTTTACCCTTTGGGTACGGAACCTAATGCAGCTCGAAAAAGAAAAATCTATTGCCCGATATCACGACCATAAATATTTAATGATAATTATGTTCGATTATCAGATAAGTACAAACATTATTCAAATAGCTGTAAGTAAAAATAAAAAACAAAAAACCGCGGTCTTAAAATTATTTAAAAAATTGTGCAAGAGCGAGTCCGACTCGCGCATGGAGGGTTCCATACGACCATAATTTATGACACGTTTGTTGTATGGGAGCCGCCCTTAAATATTTATTTTATTTTATTTTCAGTATTTGTATAGCGGCAATAGAAATACATCATCTGTGAAAATTTAATCTGTCTATCACCGTTCTTGAGATACAGCCTGGTGACAGACGGACAGACGGACGGACGGACGGACAGCGAAGTCTCAGTAAAAGGGTCCCGTGTTTACCCTTTGGGTACGGAACCCTAAAAATCACTAGTCTCAGTACTTACTTAAATTTTTCTTTTTAGAATGAACTGTAGAAACTGCAATCACAAAGACAATTAAAATTATTTTAGTGCTGGAACTTTTGAATCAATAACCAAGTAGTTACGAAGAGAAAAAAGTCGTTGCATTTTATATTAGCAGTAGATAGATACACCCTAAGCAGAGAGTTGCGTAACTCTGTGGAGTGTTGCAAGTCATAAGCGTTGGCGATTTTAATGCGTTCAAAATGTTCTTTATGTGGCCCATCGCCTAAAAATTCAAAATTTCCCATGTAAAACAATATCAGAAGAAAACGTGGATTCTTCCACTTCGCCACGCTTCGCAAAAAACTTATCGTAGAAGTTTTTCTTAAAAAATCTTCTTTTCTTTGAAGTTTTATTTCGTTGAATGCGTAGTCGCTTATGAATTAGTTATTTTAATCATAACTTAGGTTTCTTTGCAATCAATTTATATAACACGTTAAATACACTATAGAAATTATAAAATATAAAAACATCGTAAAAAACTTAACCCCAGCACACGCTGGGGCTGAAACCGATATTGCCTCATATCTAAGTTATAGTTCTTGTTATTTTTTTTTTTTGTCTCTCTCTGTTTTGTACACTCTATTCTGTGCATGTAATTCTTAGTATAGGTTGTGGCAATAGTAAATTTCTGATTCTGATTCTTATATTTACTGATTTTGCTAAAGTAAGTAATAGAAAAAAACTGGTCCATTAATAACCGCTGACGCCTGTGGTATGGGCTGGGGCGCACTTGAGCGGCCGCCAGAGGAGGCGTACAATGAATTTGATACTTCAGTATTTACTTATATCGCTGAAGTAAGCTTAATAGAAAAAAACTGTCCCATACAATTCAGCTCAATGTATTTATTTGAGGAATCAAAGGCCCATAGGTAACCTTACATTCTAACATACATACGTATAAATAATGTATAACAACAAAATGAACTTAAAAACTAGGCCACATTACTGCGATGTGTTTACGCTGTTCGTTATACCAGGTAGCCCGCGAAAGCGCCGGAACATGACACTTTTCGGCCAAAACTCTTCTTTCGTGAAGGTTTCTAGCTCGTCACTTGAAACTCTCACCACATACGAATTAATAGTACATAATTGCAGACACCGGGAAAGAAGGGCTTGCCCGGTGAGTAGGTATAGACAGATAGTGATACGAAGCCGGCAAGATCTTTTCACGGCTAAGGGACGTACAGTGCTTTTCTCAAACATATGCAATAAAATGAATAAATACACAACTTTAAAACAATATAATTCAGCTTTAACAATATAATTCAGCTTAGCCGGTTCATGAACACAGACGTCATGATAAAAAAATTACTTCCTGGCCAAGGCCTTCAATATTGTATAAAATTCTTTTACAGTTCTCACAAGTTGTTCCGCCCGAAACGTGATACTTCGAAGCCTATTATAACACACGTTTTGACGACATTTCGTTGCATGTTTGAGAAAAGTTAATAAATGACCGCTGACGCCTGTGTCATGGGCCGGGCGCACTTGGACGGCCGAGGGGGAGGCGTGTAGTATGAATTTGACGCATCAGTGTTTACTTATATCGCTAAAAGCTTAATAGAAAAAAACTGGCCTATTAATGACCGCTGACGCCTGTGGCATGGGCCGGGGCGCACTAAAGCGGTGGCCAGAGGAGGCGTGCAGTATTAATTTGACGCTTCAGTATTTACTTATATCGCTAAAGCTTAATAGAAAAAAAACTGGCCTATTAATGACCGCTGACGCCTGTGGCATGGGCCGGGGCGCACTAAAGCGGTGGCCAGAGGAGGCGTGCAGTATTAATTTGACGCTTCAGTATTTACTTATATCGCTAAAGCTTAATAGAAAAAAAACTGGCCTATTAATGACCGCTGACGCCTGTGGCATGGGCCGGGGCGCACTTGGGCGGCCGCCAAGGGAGGCGTGCAGTATTAATTTGACGCTTCAGTATTTACTTATATCGCTAAAGCTTAATAGAAAAAAACTGGCCTATTAATGACCGCTGACGCCTGTGTCATGGGCCGGGCGCACTTGGGCGGCCGCCAAGGGAGGCGTGCAGTATGAATTTGACGCTTCAGTATTTACTCCCCGATACTGCCACGGATTGCACGAGGACTTTATTTTACTGCCCCGTTTTTGACCAATTCATGGAAATTAACGTACGCCGGGTCCGAATTGAACAGCTTTTTAGGGTTCCGTAGTCAACTAGGAACCCTTATGGTTTCGCCATGTCCGTCTGTCCGTCTGTCCGTCTGTCCGTCTGTCCGTCTGTCCGTCTGTCCGTCTGTCCGTCTGTCCGTCCGGGGCTTAGCTCCGTGATCATTAGTACTAGAAAGCTGAAATATCTTATGAGTATGGGTATGTATTACGCCGACAAAACGGTACAATAAAAATTACAAAAAATTTTTTTTTCGTGTACCTCTCGAACACCTAAAGTGGGGGTGAATTTTTTTTTTCATTTCAACACTAGTGTGTGGGGTGTCGTTGAATAGGTCTTTTGAAAATAATAGGGGTCTCCAAACATTAGTTTTTGATAAATTCAGCAGTTTTGTAAATATTCGCACCGAAAATAAAAAAAATAGCGCCCCCCCCCCCCCCCCCTCTAACTTTTCAACCACAGGTCAAAAACATATTGAAAAATTCATGAACATGAGGCCTTATAAGTACCTACTTTAAATGAAAACTATATTGAACAAAATCGGTTGAGCCGTTTTTGAGTTATCGCAAAATTTCATAATTTTCTTAAAAGGACGTAAGTTGACTTCCAGAAGGTAATAAGTAATTACAGTTATTTTAGCGTTTACGACCTTTTTATAGAGCTTGAAATCTTTCTCGTAACTTATATCTATTGTGAAGGATGAGCAACTACGGGACCCTACACTGAGCGTGGCCCGACATGCTCTTGGCCGGTTTTTTATACTACGACGGTGAAAAACAAGCACGTGGCTCGCCTGATGTTAAGCAGTTGCCGCCGCCTATGGACGCTTGCGATGCCATCGGCAGGAGCATCACACGCGCGTTGCCGACCCTTTAAGAACCTTTCAACCTTTTCAACAGCTTTGCTATTTCAAATCAGAGGCTCAAATTTCAACCGAATGACCGAATTTATAGCGAGTGAGACAAATATAAACTCGAAGGTATGAGACAAATATAGACGGTAACTCTATGGCCAGGAAAATCTCTGTTCCGTATCACAAAGTTCTCAAAATGGTCTTACAATACAATACGATACAATTCAATATACTCTTTATTGCACGCCTCAATCATCATGGAAAAAAGCAACATGAGATAGGTACTTACATGAATACACATGCAGAGGTAAAAAGCAGGCGGTTTTATCGCTAAAATTACATAGCGATCTCTTCCAGACAACGTGTCTATATGTTTAGCTTCACTGACGACGGCAATTTGTTGTTCAAAATTTGCGATTATGGACGAAATTAACGATTGATTACGGGATATTTTGACCACCTATCATATCAGCCGATAAACCTCTACTGCTGGACAAAGTTCTCCAGAACGATCGGTCTTGCGCCACTCTCATCAATTTTTTTCCCGCGATCCAAAAGAGGTCGACGGTCCACCTTGTTGGGGCCTACCAACGCTGCTTCTTCCGGTCCTCCAGCCATCGGTTCTACGAGCAATGTGCCCCGCTCGCTGCCACTTAAGTTTGGCGACTCTCCGAGCTATATCTACAAACCTTGGTTCTCTTGTGAGCCAACTATACAGAAGCAGAAAAGAGAGTCATGTCTTTATTCACGCAAAACGTTCAAGGCTCACATAATCCCGTTTTTACTATAATTACAATCTCTCACATTGGCGGCCATTCGGAATATATCAAAATTATGCCCGGCCGGAGCAATAACATTTTAAAGTTAAATCTCTTTGCATTTCCGTTGAAATTGAACCGCCATTTTGTACCTACTTTCTACGCAATGGAATCTAGACTCTTTACTGTGGGCTTTAGTTTCAAGATCACTAGATGGCAGTATCGATTAAGTTTAAGGAGGCTGTTACAGACGAAGATTTTCAGTTACTTAGGTTTAGTATCTGAGTCCTTCCTAGTTTAACATTTTCACTTATAAAAGGGGTTGGTTTTAACTGTTATGTATCAATACTGCTGACCATAGACCTCCCCTATACCTAATCATCGGATTTTAATTTTATTGCATAAAAATAAATGTATTATTTAGGCTGAAACTCATTTTATTGGTGAAACAGATAACAGGTCACTCTAGTTAACATTTAGACAACATTAAGAAAAAATTGGGCAAGTGCGAGTCCGACTCGCGCATGAAGGGTTCCGTACCATAATCTATAACAAGTTTGTTGTATCGAAGCCCCCCTTAAATATTTATTTATTTTATAATATTTATTTTATTTTGTTTTTAATATTTGTTGTTATAGCGGTAATAGAAATACATATCATCTGTGAAAATTTCAACTGTCTAGCTATCACCGTTCTTGAGATACAGCCTGGTGACAGACAAACGGACGGACGGACGGACGGACAGCGAAGTCTCAGTAATAGGGCCCGTTTTTACCCTTTGGGTACGGAACCCTAAAAAATAAGAAGTCAATAGATCAGAATCAGAATTACTTATCAATTATTACTTTTACAGAATTTAAAATTATATTGATTTTCAGAAATTAAACAGAATGATATAGTTTCGTTAAAATTAACTACTGTTCAGAAATGATATCAAACTATCATTTCCTGCTAAATCGAATATATATTACCAGAACTAAAAGCTTAACAAAATAATGTCAGTTGGGTAAAATTACCAAATATATCTTAGACATTATCATTAATATTTCATTTCATCTCGTTTCAGGATCCAGGCTATGGAAAGGAGAACACGAAGAAAGCAGAAGAGTTTAAGCATCTCACCCTCTACAGGAAAGAATACCATATCTACTTAAAATATAGTCTATATGTATAAGGAGAAGTGGCATGAAAGAGCCAGGTTTTGAAAGAGCCACTTGTAATATTTCGGTAGTTTGAGTACAGATTTGGTTGGCAATATTATTTTTAGGTGGCAACACTGATTTCCCGTCACCCACAAACATTTGACAGTTCACCGAAACCAACAGACGCCGGTACATCGAGTCAAAGTTTTGGTAACTCAAAAGTAAGCTTTTTGCTTCATTTTATTTGTTTTTTGGTATTTTATAGTTAACAATTATAGGCAAATGGATTATAGATTCAGTTTGTGCATATATTTGGCCTTGCAGCTTTATAAAAACTTAGCTGCAAACGCTTTGATATTGTCGTTATTTTGAACGTTATATTTGTTTTTGGAACAAGTCGTGAAAGAGCCGGATGAATGGGCATTGAAAGAGCCGGCTCTTTCATAATAAAATAACGTAATATTATAAACGCATTTTTTTTATATATTATTAAATTATTTGCTTCAGATATTGCATTATGGAGAACGCTGGTCCAAAAAAAGAAAAAGACCCGAAAGCTCAAAGTTAGCAATATTATTTTTAAGATTTTGAGGATTTATTGATGTTAGTTTTAACTTTTGATAGAAGATATTATTTTTTATTAGATTTATTTTAGGCTGTTATTAATAAAGTAAAATCCGCTTGTATGTTAGGTTATATAGTAGGTATATGTGACTAAATAATATGTTAAAATTAAAGCGTTTGTAAGGATTACTCAACATGACTGATAGGATAAAAAATCCTGAAAAATGTTAGTACTAATTACTTAAAAAGTCTGTTACAAATGTATTTGAGTTTTTTTTATGTCGCCTTTATTGTTGTTTTTGATAATTTTCATAATTACGCGTTGTAATACGAACCGGCTTTTTCAAAACTTGTAGCGGCTCTTTCAATACCGAATAGTGATGAAAGAGCCAATGACACTTTTTTTTGAAATGCATATTTCTTTGATATATGTATGTTGTTTAAGATTTATTTGTACCAAATTGCATACTCAAATAAATAAAGAATAAATTACAAAAAACAAATAATATTTTTTTTCATTGTAGGTTGTTTTTTTTCCTCCGTAAAGAAAACTGGCTCTTTCATGCCACTTCTCCCCTACCTATACTATAATTATTACGATACATACAAAACGAGTCATTTTGAGTCATTTTCAAAAAACATGTACATAAAGGCTTAATAAGAACAAAATTACGATCGCTTCTTTTGTGTTACGAAAGTAACTCATACAAAAGGTATGGGCTATCGTCACCCAAAGGAATTAATTAAGTTTTGTTTTAATTAAAGCCCTTAACTACGTACATTTATTATGAAAAAGACTTTTACGGCGTGAGCAAACCGTTCCGTATGTTTTTTAATATGTCTGAGATCAGAGAGTTCAGAGAGAGAGAGGATCAGAGTGTTGGGCAGTAAAAGGGACGGATGAAATGAGATTACATGTGACAGAGATGAGAACTTTACGATGGATATGTGGACAAGAATGAACAGAATAAGAAATGAATATGCAAGAGGAAGTCTGAAAGTAGCACCAATTAGGGAGAAGCTGCAAGCTAACCGACTGTCATGGTATGGACACGTGATGCGAAGAGAGGAAAGCCACGTAACCAGGAAAGCGTTAAGCATGAATGTGGACGGATAGAGGAAGGCCAAAGAAAAGATGGATGGATTGTGTGAAAGATGATATGAATCAGAAGGAAGTAAACGATGAGATGACGAGTAATAGGGAAAAATGGAGGAAGAAAACATGCTGCGCCGACCCCAAATAAATGGGATAAGCAAGCGAATGATGATGACTCACTGGAGCTTTTTACATAAAATATAGTATAATTAGTTTTTAGCCAGTGGCAAAAAGTTCAAAGTGTAATTAATTACATTTACAATATTATAAAATTCGAAATTTGTATTGAAAATCATTTTACTATGGAAAGGAGAAAATTTTCGAGAAAATCTTACCAGGACGGCGCTACATTTGAATCAGCCCCATTTGTTGGTTAAAAATGTTTGTCCATTCATACCACCGAAACGTCCTCACTGGTTAAACTCAGTTGTTAGAAGGATGCCTGAACACCCAAAGATGGTTATTATACCGACTTCGGTAAAGGACTACATTTTCCAGAGGACAAAGAAAATTTAACCAAAAGATGACGCTGTTAAGCTGGCGCCAGGTTAATGACCCCTCTCCAAAGAAAACTTATCAATATTATTTTAGGACTTTATGGAAGTAGATTTTTAGCTAACCAGTAGCGAAGTCATCAAACTATCGTTACATACTTACTAAATTTAATTACCTACATCAGAAATATGAAAACACACAGATTAATCTAATTCCTTATTTAATAGAAATTTAATGCATAAATAAGCATTATACAAATAAAAATTGAACCTTGCGTAAAATATCAGACTAAATAGCTAAAAAAAATTGAAAATCGGTTCACGGTTCTAGGAGATATCGAGTAACAAACATACAAAAAAAAAATAGTTTGAATTGAGAACCTCCTCCTTTTTTGAAGTCGGTTAAAAATAAATTAAATACAGCTATAATAACTCTAAAAAACTGTGCCCCCGCGGCTTTGTACCGAAGACGCTGGCAGCATTTCCTTGCTGAATCGCAATGCTGATGCGTTGTGCGAGGAAGCTACCAGCTCTTCGGTCACCAGTAGACCTAATGAGCCTTTAGCTGATTTCTTTAAAAATAATATAATATAGATAACATGAGACTTTGTGCATATTGAATACAGTTCTCATTAATGCTTGATAATTGCTTTGCCAACATTATGATAACTTCATTACTGGTACCTTATCAATGCAGCTGCTTCCTTGTTGTGTCGCAGTCAAAGCACAAATCCGGCCAATATGCCAACGGACCAAAACATAATAAGTACAATGAATGAATGAATGAATAATATTTATTTTAAATAAAAAAGGTACACAGTTTAAATTGATTAGTAAACAGTTATATTTAAGTTATTTAACAATGTTACCCTTTATAGACCCTATGGGTGACTCAAGTTCCAGATGTATTTTCACCCAAAAAAATAGGATAAGATTGCCCCATCTCTCCAAAATGCGTGTGCAACCCCGCCGAAACGTTAGATTATGAAGGTAAATAAGGAATATCGCGATAGACCCGTTATAATTGGTATTAATTAAATGATACAGCATTTATCTGTCACTACACTGGCTCACTGTCAAAACGTGTCTGATGCTTTGTCACTTCTTTACCGCGTGATAAAATCAACCATCATAAGCTCGCAGGAAGCCTTTGGTACTATTCCACAATAACGGCCAGGCCACAACTTCACGCGGCCAGCGTAGTGATGCGCGGCGGCAGGTGGGAGAAGGATCGAGCGCGGTGTCTCGCTCACTCCTATGGCCGCTGCTCGGCGGTCCGCTGGTCGCGCGTAGTCGCGGTCAGCCCAAAAGTCGTTCATACAATCCTGTAAGACTTGATTATAATTTAATTTTATTAACATGAAGAAAAAGAAATTCGTTACATTAAAATACTTATTTCTATCTATGAGCTTAGCAGCGATAATTTTCATACTTTTGTAATAATTTTTAGTACTTACTTACCTACATTCAAATGTCATTTATTATAGTTACTATCTGTGATATGAACATAGTTCATTTACCTATTAGAAACCTTTTTTAATCTAGCATAGCTCTTATGATCTCAGTGTTTTACAGTTTATGATTTTAACATTAAATCATACTATTTTTTTTACATTATTAAATTTATTTTTGATAAGTTGTTGTTTTATTCAAAACCTAGTATTCGCTGCCCAATGTATGTATATAGTTTAAGAATCTATTTATTTTTCAAAATTATCAAACGTGGCGAAGCGGAATGGAGCGAAGATGTGTAAAATGGACCAATCGCATTTCTCAGATTGAAATGGTCTTCTTTCGGATTTCACAAAGATGTAGCCGGACTGGTTCATTTCCTCCACTTCTGTTCAGTGGACGGACAGCCTTAAACGTTAAATTTTTAGGTCCATGGATGTATAGCTGACAATTGTACTATAGGTATATAATATGTCAAATTGCATACTAAAATTGTCAGATGAATAAAAAAGGACAATATGTCATGAAATAAAGAAAAAAATGTGACGCACAATGTACGCAAACTTTACCTTTTTTTAAGTCCGTTTTCAGAATCCTCCTTTTAACCTTTAGAGCAATGTAATCTATATTTTAGTATGGGATATTATTAAATGCACATCTGTATAATTTTTCTGCACACTAGGTAACTCCACTAATTAACTGAATGCATACCAGAAAAACTAATGCTGTGCAAAAAAACAATTGATTAACTGAACATGTCCTACAAAAAAAACTTAAACATCATACAAAACGAGATGACCTTTTTAAACGAATTCACGCCAAAAATATGGTTTGTACATCGGATATATAATGAAAGTTTCACCAAAAATACTGACTTGCACACTAATTATCCTCGCACTGCACACAAAGATCCGACTCGGCCGGGTTAGGTTAGGTCAAACATATACATAAAGTGTATCTGTCTGTCTACTACCTCTTTACGCTTAAACCAGTGCACCGATTTAGATGAAATTTGATGAATGTTGAGCCCCGGGGAATGACTTTTTTTTATATCCAGTAAAACAGTTTTGCGAATACCTTTAAATAGTATATTTGATTCGCATTATTCAGTGTGCATAATTAGTGTGCAAGTCAGTATTTTTGGTGAAACTTTCAAATAAATTTTGATCGAAAAAAGGGAATATACAGATATCGATTTAAATACATGCATTTTAGTATCATGTGGACATTTGATCCCAATAAAAAATAGGATCAATTGACATCTTCTAAAAAACTATCTTTATTCATATTGTAAACAAAATACTTACAAATAAGTTGAACAAGAAAATTATTTTAAGTATCATGCAAAATCTATGATTTAACATATTTCAAGTGACTAGTTCACTAATGATAGTGTTGTCTTTAGCTATCAGTGACATGTAGAGTGTACTTTGGAACAGTTCCTGTTGCCATCCTTGTTGGCCGAGTAAGCGAAGCGTTTCCATTTTAGCTTGGGCAAAAACATTTCGTAATTGGATTCCGGATGTTTGAATTTTCTTCTGTTCTCGCTTAGAAGCCACATTTGTCAACCGATTCTAATGAAATTTTGTAAGTAGGTTCGATAAGTATACTATAGATATTTATTGTCGATTCATTTTTTCGAAATCTCTCAGAAACGGGTTGAAAACGTAAACATTACAAATTCCAGCAGTTTTAGAACAAACTTTAGAAATCTACAGCACATAGAGACTTAATGCAGGTACACTTATATTATGTAATACTGGATATTCCACTGGCTATATATGTTTACATGTAGCCAGTGGAATATTATTGCTTGTCCTTATATGGATTATTGCTTGTCCTTTTGGAACTATTACATACTCGTAAGTGACATATAATTCTGTATGTAGATCACGGAAAATATGTAACGTAGGTAATAGTACATTACATACCTAGGGAGGTAGATTTCTGATTCTGATTCTGATAACTATGCAATCTGGGCTTTACGAATTACCACCCGTGGTTTGTGTAAATTTTTACGTCGTGCCTTTTCCAGGAAGTGAAATTTACTTCCCGTAGCGGTTTCAGCCCGCTCTACCCAAAACCAAACCACCAACCAAATAAACTACCACTAGCTTTTGGACGTTATTTATTTTTTATTGTGCAACAACTAAAAGGAAGCCGTGTTTTGAATATATTGATTTTTATGACATCACAAGCCAGTACCTTCTTATAGAAACTTCACACTAACAGACCGTTTTTGACATTCATAAAGAGTAGCTGATTTGAGCTATCATCAAATACCGTACCTATTAAATTGTATGCTTATTATACATACTTAAGATCCATTTCTGTTAAATTTGTGTACTTATGTTATAACTAAATACAGACTCGTACGTCGTCATTAAAACTAGTTTCAGTTCTAATCCTACATCTGCAACTTATATTATGCCAATAAAAATATCGGCCAAGTGCGAGTGGGACTCGCGCACGAAGGGTTCCGTACCATTATCTGTAAGTTTGTTGTATGGGAGCCCCCCTTAAATATTTATTTTAATTTATTTTTAGTTTTTGTTGTTATAGCGGCAATAGAAATACATCGTCTGTGAAAATTTCAGCGAAGTCTCAGTAATAGGGTCCCATTTTTACCCTTTGGGTACGGAACCCTAAAAAAGGATGTAGAGGAGGTCGGTTCCATTGCGCACGCGGTGCCAGCACGCGGCACGGCCCACTATAGCTGTCACAGGATACGAGGAACGGCCGCTCTGGCAGTATCAGCGACATCACAGCTGACTACACGAAGAACACAACAGCTACTATATCAGTTGCCTCCCTTCTGCTCTTCATCAAAATATTATGACTTTATAAAGTAAACATCAATTCGTTAATGACAGAAAGGTGTTTACATTCACCCTATCATTATTGCTTGTCGACTAATTGCCGTGAGAACAACAAATACGTTAAGATAACGATTTAACCCCAATTATAAATGAGGTTGTAGTGAAAACAACTTTAATATTTGTTCGGAGCTGCGTATGAAAATGCGTAAAACAGCTAAAAACCGTAAATATTCTCAAAAGATCTACTTAATACTTATAGGTACTATTCATATTTTCTAAAATTATTTTTTAGAAGAAATTTTAGGAGAAATCTTAACAGCGCGATGCAATATTTGCACAGCGTACTTTTTACCCTACTACGGTAAAGAAAAAAGATCTAAGCGGACGAAGTCGCGGGTAACTTCTTGTATTCTATAAAATTTGAATCTATAAAAAAAAAAGTTTTTTATCTGTGGATTTCAACTAGTTTTAAGTACAAAGGTCCACACATTATTATTTTTTTTATTTTTTTTTTTATTTAGGAGAACCAACAGCTTTAACAATTTTGTGTCTCATTACAATTCAACCATTATATGTATAACAAAAAACTTAGAAATCCCTAAAAATCCAATAATAATCTATTAAATAGCAAAATACAATATTATTTTAGTAAGAAGAGTGAGATTCACAAAATATTAAAATTTACTAGAAACAGCCTAAACAGATTTTTACTTATAAAATCTGTTTATCACACTAATATTACAAAGGCTAAAAGTTTGTGAGTGTCGTATTTTTATTACTTCACACTCAAACGGGTGGACGGAGCTGACACCCTGGATTAACACATAGGCTACTTTTCCTCCGAAAAAATTTAGTGTACCCGTGTGATGAGCGAGAGCGAGTAACACCGCGGGGTGCATTTAGTTTATATATAATGTAGGGCAATAACAAGTCAATGTTTTTTCTACTAAATACTTGACAACGCAATAAAGTTAGTGGAAAATACCTCGAGGTTAAGAGGCCTTATTCCTTTTAAAATTTATTTTTCTCATATTATGACAAATATATTGATAATTTCAACCAACTTTTCGAAGAGAATAATACTTTTCCACAAGTTCTAGGTAGTAACGTAGCTATTTCATGCAAAAACTAATTTATCGCGCGAATTTTGTCAATTTCAAGTACCTACTTACTTTTTGAAACAAAAATTAACAATGAAAAATTCAAACTATAGGTTTCAAATATATATCAATAAACCCCAATAGCCCTGTTCTAGGTAGTAACATCAATAATATCTTAAGAAAGTTATTTGATAATAGAGAAAAATGTGTAAAAAAAACAGCATTTTAAAAGGAATAAGGCCTCTGTAATCCATACGCTAGCTGATCTGTGCGGCGAATAGAGCGGGATCTGTGTAAAATGAACCAATCACATTCCTCAGATCACAAAGACGCAATCTGATTGGTTCATTGTCTCCGCACTACTTCAGAGGACAGGCAGCCTTGTATAGCTTAACAACGCTCGAATTAAGTCGGATTAATTATACCTGTGACGCGGAGACATTCCCGTTAGTGGGTTTGTACTCCCACACAAAGTCCGACACACCGGTAGCTAACCAGCCCTGATACAGTTCAAGCCATAATCTTATTAAAACTTTCGCGAGACATATTTAATTATTGTTGTATGTATGAAGGAAAATACATTTAAACAATTTACATGAATATAAACACTATATACAATTTATATAAAAACCGGCCAAGAGCATGTGGGGCCACGCTCAGTGTAGGGTTCCGTAGTTGCTCATCCTTCACAATAGACGAAAATTACGAGAAAGATTTCAAGCTCTATAAAAAGATCGTAAATGCCAAAGTAAAGTAATTACTTATTACCTTCTGGGAGTTATCGATTATACGCGCCAGATTGAGCGAAATGTTTTAATACAGTATGGCACTTAACTATATGTGTAACGTTCGATGTATAAGGACACCGCTCGGCACTTACGTAATTTTAAAGAAAATTATGAATTTTTGCGATAACTCAAAAACGGCTCGACCGATTTTATTCAATATAGTTTTCATTGAAAGTACTCAAGTAAAGTAAGTAATTAAGGCCTCATTTTCATTAATTTTTCCATAATTTTTTGACCCGTGGTTGAAAAGTTAGAGGGGGGGGGGCGCGCAATTTTTTTTATTTTCGGAGCGAATATTTACAAAACTGCTGTCTTTATCAAAAAATAATGCTTAGAGACCCATATTATTTTTAAAAGACCTTATCCAACGACATCCCACACACTAGTGTTGGAAGGAAAAAAATGTCATCCCCACTTTAGGTGTACGGGAGGTAGCCGAAAAAAAGTTTTTTTTTTTTTAGTTTTTATTTTACCGTTTTGTCGGCGTAATACATACACATACTCATACCAAATTTCAGCTTTCTAGTACTAATGATCACGGAGCTAAGCCGCAGACGGACAGACAGACAGACGGACATGGCGAAACTATAAGGGTTTCTAGTTGACTACGGAACCCTAAAAAAAGATAAAAAACTTAAATATCACTTAGAAAATCACTAGTGGAGCCGCCCGGGGCATGTAGTATGTATGTATGTATGTAAACATTTTAATTGTACACAACACCTGGTTAGAAATACATTCATAACCAATGAAACATGTACAAAGGCGAACTTATCCCTATTACCGGGGATCTCTTCCAGTTAACCTTTGAGCAATTGAAGGAATGGTTATTTGAAGAAAATAGGCAAACTAAATGTTGTATTAAGCGGGAAATTGTCAGGCACGGCCCGACAAGTTTCGAACTAGTATGGAGCTCTCATCAGGGACTGCTACAGCGGCGCGGCCACATTGTCACTGTTTTTTTTTTTATGTCGGGCCGTTCCTGACAAGTTCACGTGAGTGTAAACCGCTTAATACGATAATTTAATAAGCTTTCAAACGGATATTTCATTAAGTATAATATTTCTTTGTTCACAAATACAAGGTACCTACCTACCTAGTTCAATATCACAGAGTTCTAAATACGATACCAACATGAACTCGAGTGTAAGAATGTTCGACATTGAACTTACGAGTACATCTTTATCGGTATATAAGTATACACGTATCGGACCCTAGTTAGTATTCCCTGTCAAAATAGTCATATGTGTGTATGGAGCTGGAGTGTACTTGCGCCGTTATGGTACTGGCTATCGTTATCTGGAGTTCGCGACTTCTATCACTCACGCGCAGCGGGATCTAGTCAGCTTGTCGTGAATTGGCTACTACAATTTTTATCAAGGCTATTTATTCCGTGAGGGCCTTGCTCTCTATCATTTTTATTTTTTGAAAAATTAATATACACTCAAGTCAAAATAATTTAATTTTTGTGTGCGTTCATTATAGAATTTTTAATTGATTCAGTTGTTGATTTTTTTTCTAAATGGTGGCGGAGATATGGGCATTGATTTTGATGTAAAAATTTACAAAATTCAACACGACCTTTGACAATGTCAACTCAGTTTTTCGAAATTACTCAAAATGGCGGAGAAATGGAGGTTGAACGTAAAAAAAAAGCCACTAGGTTTTGTTCTATCATTTTATTACAACGGCCATTTCAGAAGAGTATCATTGTAAAATAGGTATCCATTTCAATAATTTTATACAAATTACACTCCGAACATATTTGTGAAATACGTTTAGGTACTCCGAAACTACGACGTAATGATGGTTTTATCTTTCTGATGTTGACTTTTGATCTTTTCGAGGAAGGCACTTGCAACATTTCATTCACAACTACTTAAAAATAATACCTAAATGATAAAGATGTCCCACTAAACTTGTCGCTTCTTTCAAAGATCATCGCAAAGAGCGTTTCTATCCTGCTTTTATTCTTTAATCGAAAATTTTAATGGTTATGAGAGTCACAAGTCACAATGATCAACATTTACCATGGGATAAATCAGGAAGGAACATCAGCTGTCAATTAACTCAAACTATAAACTGAATCCTATTGATAAAAACTAGACTTTCATCACTGTGGATAGTTTTGGCTTTATTATGCAAAAAATACTTGAAGTTTTCGGAATGTTTAGTCTTTACTCTTTGTTTACATCAGTGACATATATTCAACGACTTTCAATGTCAGTTACCAAAAAATTATCGCTACTAGTAAAATAGATTAGTAAATCCTGACCAGAAATATATGAGGATGCGCCATATTGCGAAATTTCACTGAAACTAATTTCTTACACTGGCAATAATTTTATGATGGTTTGTCAACAATGTCAATGTCATTCGTGGTGCTTTCTTTAAAAGACAAATATTTAAAATTATCCAAAGAAAATGCCGAAAACCATTCAGTCGTGAACGTAGATTATAATTAAAGTGTACACGTGTTTACTACACGAAAAACAGTCAGGAAAAGAGTGCATTCAATTACATTAAATATATTACGAGGTTAACATAGTGGAACTGACAGTTATTTCAACTAATGTCATTATAGTGGGTTGCGATTGGTTGCAAAATTGTTGCTATATAAATCTTATAAATAACGCCCTCTTGACAATCCTCATATATTTCTGGTCAGGCTTTACAGGCCACTAAAAATCCGCTATACCTATTGGTGTGGGTTGAAAAACACACTGTGGGGCTATATAACTTATAACCAGTACCTATCTATAATATTTATACTAGTAATATTAAAGGTGAGGTCATAGTTCAGCGATAGCCAGCACACACATCGACAACTTATCGCGAGTGAAGGTTAGACCAGCGTTAGAAAATTCCATTTTGTGACAGCTGTGTTGTCGTAATTCTGCACATGGTATAAGACAACAAGGTATGCTACTATGGAATGACAGGTGGACATTCAACAACATCACGCTATGAAATAATGAAATAATGAAATAATGAAATGATGAAATAATGACCTTTATTCTGCAAGTAGGCCACAAGGGCACTTTTACATGCGCCCCTGTGGTCTACCGGCATTTCACAAGAGAAGACCACTATTGAGAAGAAACGCCGAAAGAAACTCAACAGTAAGTTTTTTTTTCAGAAAGCATAAGTACTGTTACGCCGGTAGGTTAGGTCAAAAACTTTGAACGTCAATTTCAGTGCTTTAGAGGCGTTTTCAGCAGGCTGAAAAGTCATTTCAGGCCGTTTCAGAAGTTGCTCTATCACATATCTAAAGATCGAAATTTCACCCAAGTTGCCGTCGTTTTCAGGCGCCTGAAACATGTTTTCAGTCCGTTTCAGGGCACCCTCTATCAGATGACGCCATAACCTGAAAACCCGTTTTCAGGCGTTTTCAGGACCCCTTATGGGCCTCTGGAGCACAAATCGTTATATGGCGAAATATCCCGTAGGAGTGACAGAGATAGCACTAGTAGAATGAGATAGCTATACTCGGAACATTCGAGAAGTGTGTGACAGAGATAGGACTACTAGAAAGAGATAGCTATACTCGGAACATTCGAGAAAGGAGTGACAGAGAGTGCACCATTAGAGAGAGACATATATAGCCTCGAATGTTCTCGGCCCTCACACTGGACCTTACTAAAATATTCGCGATATGTCTGGACAACGCATCGAGAAAGCGGTTCCGCGGGATATATAAGGCGCCGACGGCCGGCGCGAGTTAGTTACATTTTAACAGCGATCGACTGCTAGTACAAGGATAATCGGAGAGAAAGACTTGAGTGATTAGTGCGCTTTAAGTACAGTTCGTGTGAATAGTGAGTGCATAATTTGTGAAAGAGTGTGTGTGTTTTAATTAGCGGATTTTAAGTACAGTTCGTGTGAATTGTAAGTACGTAATTTGGGTAATAAAGTGAGTGTTTTATTTAGTGGATTAATTTGTGCTTTTCTATCATATACGAACCCCACGCTCGTAACATTTGGTGTCAGAAGTGCGGATAGAAAATGCCGTTAACGCCACGAGAAATAGAGCCGAAGGGAGTGACGACGCGAAGCCAAACATCTGGATCTGGAGACTCGACGCCTGGTACGTCGGAACCACCTGCTCCAGCTGCACAGGGAGTGGACCTTAACGCCATCTTCGTCCTCCTAAAGGATCAGGCGAGAGAACTAAAGGAACAGTCGAGGAAACAGGACGAACAGGTGAGGAAACAGGACGAACAGGCGAGGAAACAGGACGAACAAGCGAGAATGCTCCGTGAGGTACACGAGTCCATGACCGAATGGAAGAGAGAGTTGTTCGAGGTCCAAGAAAAACTGGCCGATATGGATGAAAAACTGGAGAGTCGAGTCCATGAGGTGGATAAAAAAATTGAGACCTGTGAGAACCGCCTCCAGAAATTAGAAGTTAAAGTGGCTAGTGGTACGAGCACCTGTGTACCCGCCGAATCAGTGGCTGGAGGTGGCAGGTTCAAAGTGCCCCCCTTTGATGGTACTTCATCGTAGACCGCCTATAAGCTGCAGTTTGAGTCCGTTTCCCAGGCTAATGGCTGGAGCAAGGAGCAAGCCAGGACAGCACTGACGTTGGCGCTGCGCGACGAGGCCCTTACCATACTCGAAGCTCTAGGAAACGACCGGACATACGACCGCCTTCTAGAAGCCTTGGAGGCACGATACGGCGACAGTCACCTGGAGCACGTATACCGAGCTCAGTTGAAGGATAGGACGCAAGGACGTAACGTGTCCTTACAACAGTGGGCCTTGGAAATCGAGAAGTTGGTTAGGAAGGCCTATCAACGTACGTCAGCATCCTTTGTGGACATCATGCTGGTGCAGGCCTTTATCGATGGGATCCGGGATCTCGAAGTGAGGGCAGCCGTGAGATTGGGTCACCATGGGAGCCTGAAAGATGCAGTAGCCCACGCTCTCGAAGTAGAGGCGGTACGGCACGACTCATTTAGGCTTCACAGGGTGCGAGAGGTGTCGGCGGGAAAACCAGTAGATCCCCGCCGTGAATTCGGGCCACGTTGTTACCAATGTGGAGAACGTGGACACATACAGTCAGGCTGCCCGAAAAGGAATAGGCGAGGAATGTCGACTGGGAAGTTTGTATCTCCCCAGCGCGAATTTGGACCACGTTGTTATCAATGTGGAGAACGTGGACATATACAGTTGAGCTGTCCGAGAAGGAATAGACGAGGCGTGTTGGCTAGGAAGCCGGTAACTCCTCGCGGCGAATCCGGACCACGTTGTTACCAATGTGGAGAACGTGGACACATACAGTCAAGTTGTCCGGATAGGAAAAGGAGGGACAGGGATCCAGCTTCAATAGTAAGGGCAATGAGCCCCTTTGGGTTAGTACCACAACGGGTAAATGCTGACGCTGCATCACGAAGACCTTGTGTGGATAACGATGAACATTGCTTAAGACGAGATGACAAGGAATGTGTTCGAATTCGAATGTTAAGAACTGTTACCGGCAGCGATGAGTGGAGTGATGAAATAATGCAGCAAGCGCAACAGGAGGATCCTGACGTGAGACCCATTTTCAATTGGATTCGTACGGGTGCGCCTAAGCCAAGATGGTGTGACGTAGCTCCGATGAGTGCGGTAACAAAAAGTTACTGGGCACAATGGGATAGCTTGGTTATGCATAACGGTGCGCTGTGCAGGTTGTGGGAATCAGCAAATGGGAAGGATGCTCACCTGCAAGTTGTTGTCCCAAAGAAAAGGGTGAGAGATGTTTTGAGATGCTTTCACAGCGGAGCGTCTGGTGGACATCTTGGAGTGAAAAGTACCCTAATGAAAATTCGAGAACGTTTTTATTGGATGAACTATCGCGAAGATGTTGAAAACTGGTGCAGAAGATGCACTAGGTGTGCATCAGACAAGGGACCGCATACCCGTAGCAGAGAAACACTCAAGTTGAGCAACGTTGGAGCACCATGGAAAGGGACGGCATGGAAACGAGGCGACGCAGGGTCGTTTCCAAAGTCTGACTCCGAAAACAAGTACAATCATGGTCATAGACTGATACGTGAACACGGGCTCCACGCTAGCATAAAGATGAAAACGCGATATGACCGGAAGTCTTATCAAGTGGGTTTTGAGGAAGGTTCGTTGGTGTGGCTACATAACCCTATGCGACGAGTAGGAAAGTCCCCGAAACTATCTCCGAATTGGGAAGGGCCTTACAAGGTAGTTACCAAAATAAACGACGTCACGTATCGAATCCAGCGGAATCCTCGTAGTCCGAGCAAGATTGTTCATGTTGACCGGCTGGCCAGATACCACGGAAATAATGATGCTCGGGACGAGCATGTCTTAGGAGGGGTCAGTGTTACGCCGGTAGGTTAGGTCAAAAACTTTGAACGTCAATTTCAGTGCTTTAGAGGCGTTTTCAGCAGGCTGAAAAGTCATTTCAGGCCGTTTCAGAAGTTGCTCTATCACATATCTAAAGATCGAAATTTCACCCAAGTTGCCGTCGTTTTCAGGCGCCTGAAACATGTTTTCAGTCCGTTTCAGGGCACCCTCTATCAGATGACGCCATAACCTGAAAACCCGTTTTCAGGCGTTTTCAGGACCCCTTATGGGCCTCTGAAGCACAAATCGTTATATGGCGAAATATCCCGTAGGAGTGACAGAGATAGCACTAGTAGAATGAGATAGCTATACTCGGAACATTCGAGAAGTGTGTGACAGAGATAGGACTACTAGAAAGAGATAGCTATACTCGGAACATTCGAGAAAGGAGTGACAGAGAGTGCACCATTAGAGAGAGACATATATAGCCTCGAATGTTCTCGGCCCTCACACTGGACCTTACTAGAATATTCGCGATATGTCTGGACAACGCATCGAGAAAGCGGTTCCGCGGGATATATAAGGCGCCGACGGCCGGCGCGAGTTAGTTACATTTTAACAGCGATCGACTGCTAGTACAAGGATAATCGGAGAGAAAGACTTGAGTGATTAGTGCGCTTTAAGTACAGTTCGTGTGAATAGTGAGTGCATAATTTGTGAAAGAGTGTGTGTGTTTTAATTAGCGGATTTTAAGTAGGTACAGTTCGTGTGAATTGTAAGTACGTAATTTGGGTAATAAAGTGAGTGTTTTATTTAGTGGATTAATTTGTGCTTTTCTATCATATACGAACCCCACGCTCGTAACAGTACTTAACTATTTCAGTAATATGAACTTAATGTAGTAACTTACGTAGTTCTCGAAGAAAACATATTAAAGTGTACTATGATTTTCAAATCCAGAATAGCAAGTAATTTAAGGAAAAAGCTTCTAAATGTGTACATCTGGACCATAGCATCATACGGAAACGAAACGTGAACACTGACGCAAAGGGATAGAGGTGGACTAGAGGCCTTCGAAATGTGGTGCTGGCGGCGATTGGGAAAGATCAGCTGGACTGAAAAGCGGTCGAACAAGGAGGTGCTTGATATTATGGCGACCGAGGATAGCAGTATCCTAAAAACAACGGAGAACCGAAGAGGAAAAATGATTGGAAATCTGCTGCGACACGACTAATATATAAAGACTGTAATAGAAGGAAAGAGAGGAAGACCAAGGAGAGCTTACAATTTACATGGACCAAATAAAGGCGTCGTGTCGTACCAGGCTGTCAAGGAGAAGGCGCTAGAACGAGATGCAGGGAAATTGCTCCACCGGTAAGAGCGTTGCTCATAAATTTATGATGAAGATGGGATGAAACAAACTTTCTCTAAGCCTAGGGCATGCTTCTCGTAGTACACTCGTTGTATCTCAAAGTACACTCGAATTCTCACCCAGGCCTAAATCTCAACCAAAACTTCAAATCAGTATCAAATATTTATTTTTTATAGAATCTTTTTTATCGATTCTTTTTATAAAATATTTAGAACAGCGCCATCTCTCTCGCAGTCTTCACACTTGCCGTAAAGCAATGGGGACAGGGGATCGTGCGTGTAAAGCGCACATCCTAGGGTATGGCTAATGCGCGTAAGCATTTCAAACACATATGACGCAGAGGGCGCTCGAGTAGCGTATGAATTATGGAATGAAAGATTTGGTGTGATTGACGTAGCGATCTAATAGCTCAGTTGGGAGAGCAATGCGCCGGTAACGCAGAGGTCGCAGGTTCAAGCCCTGCTTAGATTGTAGTGGATCGCATTAAATTTTTCTTTCTTAATTTACCTTTATGTCATTATTTATAAAAATCAAATATTTAGTCAACATGCTAAAGTTAAGTACTCTAATGAATTATGCTTCGAATAATTTAGGTATATTTATAGCACAGTAGCTGCGCCGCGTCAGCTCATCCCACAGGAACACTACATTTTTCAGGATACAAAGTAGCCTGTGTTAATCCAGGGTGTCAGCTACCTTCATATCAAAATGTATCAAAATTGGTCCAGACGTTTGAGCGTGAACAAACATACATATAAACTCACTCACAAACTTTCGCCGTTATAATGTTAGTGTGATTAAATAAAAAATTAAATAAATGCATTTATTTCGGACAGAATCCATAATTATTTTGTTAGTACTACAGGCACATAAATAACTACATAGTCTACATACCTAGGGCAGTGAATTCATGAATGTCCCAGATCGCAGGTGTTTGTGGCCCGAAACGAAGGTGAGGGCCATAAATATGCGTTCTGAGGCTTTTCGAATTACCGCCCGTGGTTTGTAAGTTACGTCTTGCCTTGACCAGAAGGCGAGATTTTCTTACTGCATAGCCTGCCTAAGGTGATGTAAAAATTTCATTTATTTACCCTATTTAATATTTCACATGTTTGATACTTTTAAGCGTATTTTTTTGTTTACATTATGACCAAGATTGAACGAGTACCTATCGACCACGTATGTTAGCGAACTAAAAACATTTTGATTTGATAAGAATGGGTTTTTTAAGTTTTAACTTAGTCATCTGCATAACCTTGAATGAAATCCTAGTCAATAACACAATTTAACCCCTACGAATGACCACGTGTACAATACCAGATAATACACGGTCTTGGTTCAAGGAAACAAGCTTTTCTCTCGACAAACTTAACCATCACTCCAAAAACCACTGACATAATAAACGCATACATATTTGCATGAGACAACTTCGTTCATACGTTTCCGAACCGCAAGTTTAATTTTGTAATTGGTCTCGTGTATGACTTTGTATGTACAAGCTTGCAAATTTTAATCAAGCTGGTCTAAAAGCCTTAAGCGAATTCAAAATACACTTGAATTTATTTCCTTATATTCACACACATACAGTGCGTTTTCAATAATATTAAAATGGTTGTATGGTCTTTTGGAAAATAATTAACAATCAGTATCGTTGCGGATGTTTTACACGAGTCGCAATAATCTAGGGAGAGCAAATGTCAAGAAACATTTCCTTATTTTGATCCCTACTCCAAAGAACATGGGATATATATTACAATGTCTCTTTTTCACGCATTTGATTCTCAACTAATATTAATTATCAATTATATCTAAGGGTGACTTTAACAACATCTTATCTCACTTTGTGATTAACCGAAACCGATCTTATAGTATTGGTTGTAAGTTTAAAATGAAAAAGGGGCAGGTAAATACGAGGTTGTTAAAGTTAGGTTGATATCTACATAAATCATTACAATGTAATAATGTCATAGTAGCAGGTTGCTTAGTGAAGTTCTAGATTCATGATCATGAATCACACTAAGATAATTTAAAGTATATTGCTCTAATTAAAATAAGGCCACTGGAATTATACACATTTACTCATTTGTTATTTGAGCATTTCTCAAAAAAATTGTACAAAATTAAAACGTCAATTAGAGTTCAATATATTTTTCCAATTTTGTTACCTATCTTAGTAATTGTATATCAATGTTATAGCTGTGTTGGATAATTAAAGGTTCTGTAATGCTTATACTATTTTAATGATATACAATCTGAAATAATGTATCGGAAATCGCAATGTTTGGAAAAATATATTGAAGTTTAATTGACGTTTTCATTTGGTACAATCTTTTTGAGAAATGCTCATTTTCGATTACAATTTATCACAGTGAAAAGATACGTCACAATTAGTGGGTTTAAATCATATAATTGCGATACGAGTATACCAAAACGACCTATGAAAATTAAGGAGCCCTTTCTGGGAATAGGGTATCTACAATACTAGACTTTTTGTGCTATCTAGCAGGCTGCGCCTGCCTCGGGGGGCGTCGTGGTAGAATGTCCGCGACCCCATGGCGCCCCCACAAACGGCAGTGCGGAGAATCGCCGGTGTGGTTTTAGTGGGTATGCCCCTCCTTATGAGGGGTGAGTCCCACATAACCCCCCACCTTGGCTTCCCTAGCCTCGGGGGGTATGCGTAACGCATTTCCACACCGTCAAAAAAAAAAAGGCTTCGCCTACTTACTTAGGTACTCGTACTCTTTTATTTTACTGGCAAGAATTCTTTGGTACTTGACGTCAAAACAAAACTAACAGTAACAGTAAGTAAACAAAACTAAGCAGAGATTAATATTCGACAAATAAATAATTTTCGCAAATATCCACAGCGATGCTAGAAAAGTTTTTTTTAATACGATTCTGTACTTCGGTCATTCTCCAGACGTGCATTTTTGCTTGTCTTTACTCTTTAAAAATATAAAATTATTGATTTCATTATATCTTATATTTTTTGATCGTAGCAGGTATTCGTATTGAGCTGTACATGAATTTTCAAGAAAATATTTAAAATCCTTCGGGTAGAAAAAAAACTTTTAGTCCTAATTCTCCTAATTGACACGTCGCGTCCCACTACCCAAATTACTTACATACCATTTTCTCCTGATGATATACATGAAGAAAAAACAATGTAAGCAAGTTTATTAAACAAAAGAATACATGTTTTAATTGCAAAAAATACCTAGTCAATACAAATAACATATCACAAAGATATCAATTATAATAACTTTGTCTCGAAACTAAAGATGCCACGAATATTCGGCAACTATTCGGTATTCGGCCTATTCGGCCACATTTTTGCTATGCGGTATTCGGCCGAATAGTGCGTACTATTCGGCCGAATACCGAATAGCAAATAATGTAAAAAAAGACACGTTATTTTACTCAAAATTATGTATTTATTTCCAAATTACAACATTTTAGTACTTAAAATTAATCAGTGGTAAGTTGTGATGGATAAAAACGAGCTTTTCAGCATTGCTACCAAAAGCAAACGATTGCGCTTTTCATCGTAAACGTTACCAGCCTCAGAAAATAACCTCTCACTATAAACGCTACTTCCAGGCGAAGAAAGATAAACTTTTGCAAATTTCGAAAGGTTCGGGTATTGTTTTTCGTTTGCTGACCACCACTTGTAAGGATCGGCCGAATATTCGGCGGCCGAATATTCGGCACTTCGGCCGACAGCGTTGCCGAATATTCGTTATTCGGTATTCGGCCAATTCACTATTCGTGGCATCTCTAAGGTATAATAATTCACGCGTCGCGGTCGGATGTGATCACACAAGTCCTCTGAAAGTAGGTACGGATCTCACTAACGCATTTCGGTGAAGCGGTCAGTCGTGCCCAGAGCCCCGTGTGGGACGGTTGTGTCAGCTGTGTAGGGGTCGCGGACTATGACTGTAAGTATCTAATTCACACGTTTTGGCTCACGTAATTTCTAATTAACACGTTCACGTTTTAAAAATCAACCAGTAAGTCTATTGCGCTGAGAATTTTAGTGTACATTAAAAGCCGCATTATTTAATACATACTAGATTCTGTAGATTATTACATGTCCCTATAAAAAGTTATTTTGTATTTTTCAAGAATCCCTAAATCACAAGTATAATTCACGCATCAAAAATGAACGCGTTAATTAGAATTTAACCATCCATGCGGTTCTAATCATCAGTTTGGTTTTTTTTCTAGAATATTTGTACATATAATAGTAATGGTACCTATAATATATAGTCACATCTTCGTGGGGTCATTTTAAAACCTCATCAGGTAGCAAGCTGTATTTCTCAGGGCTGGAAAATCCTAGCCGAAGCGGTTTTGCTATATATTAGCACCATCAGGCATGAACAATTTCGTAATTGGATATAACCCTGTGTCTGATAGAATAATGATAATGAAGCTGAACACCAATTTATGTCTTCTCAACATCGTGCAAGTTTACAACACAGTCCACGGAAGAGGATATCAACTAGAGGAAACTCTAGACAGCATACCAAGCCGGCAAATCGCAATGGTAATGGGAAACTGGAATGCTCACGAAATAGTCCATGAAATCCAAGACACCATTGGAAAATATGGTCTAGACTCTAGGAACGAACGAGGTCAGAGGCTTGCAGAGATCTGTGTTCTGTTTCTGACCATTACTTGAGCACTCTCTTTCACCATCACAAAAGATGACTCTACACTTGGAAGTCTCCTGGAACCTGGGTCCTTTTAGGAATCAGATAGACTACGTACTGGTAGACAAGCGCTGGAAGTCATCTGTCAAAGATGTGAAAACCTTCCCTTGAGCTGAATGCGGTTACTGGTTGCCTCCTTCTCCATTCGTCTCAAAGCCATTTACCATAACGCGTGACCTAAACCCAGAACTTAGAATCCAATAGAGCGATCAAATTTCCCGAATCTGACGGAAGCGACGCTCATAAATTTAGATCCACCGCGAACAGATGATGCTGAGTCCAGGTAATAAATGAAAATTTTGAGGATATCGTATCTAAGAGAGGAAGGGACTGTTGAAGGTCCACATGGATCACTGAGGAAACGTGGAACCTAATTCAGCGCCGGAAAGAAATTAAAATGAATGCCCTTCAAGACTGCAAGGTGAAAAGGGAATACTCGAAACTATGTAAAGCAATTCAAAGGGAATGCCGCAGAGACAAGAACGAGCATATGGAAGAAGTCGAGTCGCATCCACTTAAATTACAATCCTCGGATCTGTTCAAGAAAGTTCGCCTGCTGAGTCGAAAGTTCAAACCCAAGTTCTGGGTCATTGAACATCACGATGAGGAACCGCTGCATGAGTTTGACAAAATTGCAGAACGCTGGCATGGCCACTATGAGCAACTGTACAAAAGACCCTGTACATCCACCGACACTCAGTTGCACTGGGGACTTCTGAACCTGAAGCCCAACATCTTCAAATCAGAGATAATAGCAGCAATCGATCGTCTTAAAATGAAAACAGCTCCAGGACCAGACGACATTACTTCCGAGGTTTTTAAAGCTCTGGGTGATAAAAGTATCCATATCTTGCACAAGGTCTGCCACCACTTATGGCAAAACGTCAGATGGTCAAAAGTCTGGAGCCAATCCATCATCATCCCGTTACACAAAAAAGGTTCAACGAAAAAATGCGACTAGTTGTCGCATTTTTTACCGTACACTTGCTCTGACTAAATTTTGCTCCACGTGATAAACAACAGACTTCATCACTATCTAGACTGGTAGATCACGCAAAAAACAAGCGGGTTTTGTGAAGGCAAAAGGCACGAGCGAGAAAATACTGAACGTGAGGCAAATTGTACAGAAGTGCTACGAGTTCAATACACCTTTCATCTTTCATCATCTGCTTTGTCGACTATAGCAAGGCTTTTGACTGTGTCGACTAGGACTGTCTATGGGATATTTTGACCGATTCGGGTGTTCTTCGCCTCCTCACTGCACTAATACGCTACAGTCACTTTACTACAACAGCCAAGGAATAGTGAGAATAGATAAGGCGTCATACAATCCCTTCGGTTTCCAAAAGGGTGTCCGACAAGGTTGCATTCTTTCACCTATCGTGTTCAATATACACGGCGAATGCATCATATTAAGGAGGACGGCTGGTATGGTAGCGTTACTGTTGGTGGACCTAAAGTCTTGCAATACGCCGATGACGCCACCCTCCTAGCTGCTAGCAAAAGCAAGATGAGCAGTTTATTGAACAGGATGGCGCCCTCTAGTGAAGAATTCGGAATCTTAATCAACAGATCCAAGACCAAACTCATGATTATCGATCGTGCAGGCAAGGTTGAACTCAGTGGAACACTTAACTTCGAAATCACGGAGACCTGAGTTCTAACATTAGCAATAATGGTTCATAGAATTTGCGCTGGGATGGCCAAGGGCGCAATGCCGCAGCTTACTAATTTACGGAAGGACAGGAACATCTGCGCCAACACTAACTTACTACCTTAGTCCGAACTATGGTGTTCTCCATATTTTCATACGGCTCAGAAACATGGACCCTGAAGAAAGCGGACCGTGATCGAATTGATGCTTTCTGCTGGAGAAGAATACTGCGCATACCATAGGCAGCACGCCGCGCCAACGCACCAATCTTAGCCCAACTCAAGATCCGAACTAAATCGTCGACGACCTGTCTTCGTAGGGTTCTGGAGTACTTTGGTCGCATTGCCAGGAAAGACAGTGATAACCTGGAAAAACTGACGATCACTGGAAAAGTTGAAGGCAAGCGACCAAGAGGCAGGAGTACGACACGCTGGATAGACCAGATTCTCACAACCCTTGGCACTACAGTACACGATGCTCTACACACGGCTACTGACAGCAACAGATGGCGCCGCATCATCCGGGAATGACCACGACCCTCAGCAATGAGGCAACTGACGCAAGGAGAAGGAAGAGTTAATATAGTGAGCGTAGCGAGGGCGGGTACATGTATAAATTATTTATTATAACTTATTATAATAATTCAATTTACATACATAATTACATACCGTGTGCTTGTTTCTTGAGTACTTAGGTACAACTTTCATATTATTTAAAACATAGCTTATATCATATAACTGCCACCACATCAGTCGTATATTATTATACAAAACGTTTTTATTTTAATTTAAAAAAATATAACTGAATTTGTATAATTAACGCGTCGTTTTTCTAATTCACGCGTCATACAAAAGTAAAATATTCTAATTAACACGTCGTTTTTCTAATTCACGCGTCATATACATTTTAATTTGCTTCTAACAAATGAACCTTTATTAATTACTAGCTTTTACCCGCGGCTTCGCACGCGTAAACACAATACCATACGTTCACTAAACTTATTGCGAGGCCAAAGGCCGAGCTCCGCGTAGCACCGTAGGTGCGGAGCGACCTAAGGAAGCCGCCAACCCACTTAATATAAGTCGAAGTAACTTAATGCGAGGCCGAAGGCCGAGCTCCGCGTAGCACCTTAGGTGCGGAGCGTCCCAAGAAAGCCGCCCACCCACTTAATATAAGTTGAAGTAACTTAATGCGAGGCCGCAGGCCGAGCTCCGCGTAGCACCTTAGGTGCGGAGCGTCCCAAGAAAGCCGCCCACCCACTTAATATAAGTTGAAGTAACTTAATGCGAGGCCGCAGGCCGAGCTCCGCGTAGCACCGAAGGTGCGGAGCGTCTCAAAGAAGCCGCCCACCCACTTAATATTAGTTGAAGTAACTTAATGCGAGGCCGAAGGCCGAGCTCCGCGTAGCACCGTAGGTGCGAAGCGTCCCAAGGAAGCCGCCTACCCACTTAATATAAGTGGAAATAACTTAATGCGAGGCCAAAGGCCGAGCTCCGCGTAGCACCGTAGAAGCGGATCGTCCCAAGAAAGCCACTAACCCACTTAATATAAGTTGAAGTTACTTAATGCGAGGCCGCAGGCCGAGCTCCGCGTTGCACCGAAGGTGCGGAGCGTCGCAAAGAAGCCGCCCACCCACTTAATATAAGTTGAAGTAACTTAATGCGAGGCCGTAAGCCGAACTCCGCGTAGCACCGAAGGTGCGGAGCGTCCCAAAGAAGCCGCCCACCCACTAAATATAAGTCGAAGTAACTTAATGCAAGGCCGAAGGCCGAGCTCCGCGTAGCACCGTAGGTGTGGAGCGTCCCAAGGAAGACAACCACCCACTTAATATAAGTTGAAGTAACTTAATGCGAGGCCGCAGGCCGAGGTCCGCGTAGCACCGAAGGTGCAGAGCGTCCCAAGGAAACCGCCCACCCACTTAATATAAGTTGAAGTAACTTAATGTGAGGCCGAAGGCCGAGCTCCGCGTAGCACCGTAGGTGCGGAGCGTCCCAATGAATCCGCCCACCCATTTAATATAAGTTGAAGTAACCTAGTGCGAGGCCGAAGGCCGCGCTCCGCGTAGCACCGAAGGTGCGGAGCGTCCCAAGGAAGCCGCACCCACTTAATATAAGATGAAGTAACTTAATGCGAGGCCGCAGGCCGAGCTCCGCGTAGCACCGAAGGTGTGGAGCGTCCCAAGGAAGCCGCCTATTAAGTTACTTAAACATATGTTAAGTGGGTTGGCGGCTTCCCTGGGACGCTCGTGGAACTCGGCCTGCGGCCTCGCATTAAATTACTAAGGGTTTATAAAGTAACAGCACCGAAGGTGCGGAGCGTCCCAGGGAAGACGCCCACCCACTTAAAATATGTTCAAATAAATTAATGCGAGGCCGCCCACCCACTTAATATAAGTTTAAATGTGTGAGCGGCTTTCCTGGGACGCTCTGCACCTTCGGTGCTATGTGAAGCTCGGCCTATGGCAGGCATCGCATTAAGTTACTACTTATATTAGTCAGTGGGCGCCTTCCCTAGGACGCTCCGCACCTTCGGTGCTACGCTTGTGAACATGATCTTGGTTTAATTAAGATTGAGTCAAGACTTAGGTATGTTTAAAAGATCGTTTTTAATATTTATTGTCTATTGTAGATTAAAAAAACTTAATGCGAGGCCGCCCACACACTTATATAAGCTTAAATGTGTGAGCGGCATCCCTGGGACGCTCTGCACCTTCGGTGCTACGTAGAGCTCGGCCTACGGCATCGCATTAAGTTACTACTTAAATTAGTGGATGGGCGACTTCCCTAGAACGCTCCGCACCTTCGGTGCTACCATTGTGAACATCATCTTGGTTTAGTTTAAATTGAGGCTAGACTTATGTTTATATATCTTTTTGAATATTTATTGATTATTGTAGATTTATTTAAAGCACCTTGAAAAATAATTAGCTCATAGTCCTACCTGAACATATTATATTAATGACATCTATTAAGATGACAATCAATTATTTTCGTCTACAAATGGTACTAATACTAATATAATAATACGACCTGTCATAATAATTTCCTAAGTAACGCCATAAGATTCAGGTGCCAACTTAACTCAATCGAGCGTACGTCAATAATGGCGACAGCACCACTGAACGGATACGTGATGGCCTCACTGTTTTGTTATCCGTGGTATAATGAATAAGGAAGCAAAGGAAAATGCATGAGATGACACGGTTATTATTTCAGTAGGTTCTGGGTTCAAATCCCGGCTGGGTGAAATCCTTTCTACATTTGTAAATTTAATAATTTTGTCTTGTCACGAATCATGGTTGTTTTTCATACAAAATGTATACATTGTCGAGCAGCAACTCTCAATAATTGATACACTGCTGCTTATATTAGGTATGCGATCAATATTCAACAACTTCGGTAGTAATTCTCGAAGTCCAGGTTAGGTTATCCCATCACACTACACCCTAGCTTGTGCCGAATCGTGGTCACAGGCACGCAACGACGTGCGTGAATCCTTTACATGTATGGAGCTGGTGTTATTAACTCGGGAAAAATCTTAACAGCGCGATGCAGCCGCTAGTATGGAGATTGTGTCAATGTAACAACGCCATCTAGCGGAAAATTGGGTCATTGAGAACAAAATCTCAACACGCCGTTAAAAATAAAGAATGATTGATATTTATTACTTTGAATAAATTTTATATATAAAAAAACTACATAGATGCAAAATTGTCGCTAAATATATCGTATATTTATCGTTTATTATACATTTCGCTACCTTATTAGTAAGTTAGGCCAAACACAAACAATACCAAAATTTGCGCCTAATGTTCTAAATGTTGGTTGGTAAAACATATTTAGAACTGTATTTAATTTACTTAAATTGATTCGAAATACTTTTATTTCAATTACACTCGATAAAATAGCAGTAAAAAATCTGTTTTATTCATTAATATTTTTAATTGCGTCTCCGGGATTTGGTCGATACTTACAAACTACAGAAGAATATAATTGTATATTCAATAAAAGAGCATTAGTTCCTATTGTAGCAAATTGTGTTTTTAAAGAAATGTATGTTTTTTTTTTGGGCATGAGGCAATTTACAACGAACATTGCACTCATATTTTCGTCTGTGTTGGTTGATAATTGGCGCCATCTTTTCTATCTAACTAACACGGTTTCCGTAACTCAACGCCTCAAACAACCTTAACCTTATTGTTAATGCCGGTGGGCCGCGCGGAGGAATTATGTAGAATTCATACTTTTTAGTTTTTGTACACGTAACGCGGGGGTCGCGTCGTTCTAAATTCAAAATCACAAACGCTGTCATTATAAGGTTTACTTACACATTGTAAGGAAAATATTTCATGGAATTTATGTTTTCAGAGATAAATATTAATCATAATAAAAAGTATCCTATAACCATCTTTGGATGTTCAGCTATTCCTGTACCAAAATTGGTAACTTTTTATCCAGCCGTTTCGGCGTGATGCGAGGACAAAGGTTTTTTTGAAAACAGATGGCGCCAGATTGGCACGGCGAACCGTGTCCATACAAAACAACTATCCGGCTGCATCACGCTATCGAGATTTTTCCTGAAATCATGACCTCCCTCCATAGAAAATTTATTTTCAATACAAATTTAGGATTTTATAATAGTATAGATAGATGAAGTGCCCATTCCACATTTAAGTTTCAATGATCGATATGTTACTATAATTTTGATAAAAATAATTGAAAAGTAAGTAGAAAAAAAGCGACGCGTCAATTAGAATTAGAACACAAATCTGGAGAATGACCGATTTATTTCTGAAGAAAAACGGAGGATTGAGCAACATTTCCATAAACAATATTTTAAACTGTTAATAATATATGTAATATAAATATATTATCAACATATGTATATAATTGACGTATTTTTTTATAACGGCACAACATAATGGCTCCATTTCGCCTAAGATGCTAAGCAAAAAGGGGAGCCAAAGTCGCAATGGCAACTGACAAGAAACGAACAGTACCATGTCAGTTGACTCGCCATCCTAGCTCGAGAGATGCTTCTTCACGCTTCGTTTGAAGGGATGCATGCTGTCCAAACTTCACATTAAGCCTGTTTTGAATGGTTATATTGAACACAGATCTAACTGGAGGAATCCGCTAAAATGGTGCATGCTTTATATCGGTTTCTAATTGGATCTATAATGAGGTTTAAAACACAATGTAAGAGATCGGTTCTGTTTAGGCATTATGAATTTATGAATGCTACCGTGTATAAGAAACTTGGTAATCATTAATCAATAAATAATGCAGTGCCTTGTTTCAAAGTATTTAAAGCGGCAATTACACTTCGTTGCTCGCATGCGGTGTCGCCGAATTCATTTTAAGCTACTTAGGCCAACAAACGTCGCCTTCACATTAGTCTGTCCGCCTACTACGGCGACCGCATGACTCTTGAATGGATTCGTTCAACGAACGTCGTCTTTACACTAGTCTGTCCGCCTAATGCGGTGGCCGCATGCGGTGGCCGAATGCGGCGGCTGACGTACAAAGTCATCCATCAGATCTCAGAGCTGTCGCGATGTCAAAGCTTGTGCTTAGAAAAGCTAGTTTATTCGTTTGCTTAATAATACAGGAAATATTATTAACGACGGTGAAAAGGAGAAACCCCTTAAGCGACATTTTGCTAACTTTACAGGAGAGCGTTTAAAAGTATTCATTTTCTTTAAAAAAATCGTAACTTTTTTTCTAGTCGTTTTAGCCTCCTGACTTCCCGTGTCCTACACATAGTACATAAACTTCAATTAATAGTTAACTGTCAACTATTTGTCATAAGGCTAAAATTAAATTGACAAATTATGAATGCTGGTCGTCAGGAGGTTAGAGACTTCAGTTCTATGGACGTATTTTATTAAATTGTAATACCTATCCACCAATAGTAACGTTACTGAAAAAAACTTAGAATCTTCTGATATAAATGTCGCTTAATTTAAATTAACCTGAAAAAAACCCCAGAGAAACCCTCTAAGCGACATTGCAATTTTTTGGCAGATACTAGAAAAAAACAATTAAACGACCTTGTATATCATACTTATTACTAGAATATTTCTTTAAGCAACTATAGTGAGGAAAACAATTTCTCATGATTATTAAAGACATTTTGTGGTACGGAAATGTGTTATGCAACTATTATAATCAATTATATATTTTAAATACAATATACACCCAATTATTGTAAAATCATCTTAAATGGGTACCTAGTAACCCAAAACCGGGAAAAAAAATTGGAATGTACAGGGTAAACATGAATAAGTAAATAAAAACAGAAAAAAAAAACGATGTTTATTTAAATTTCAAGTTTCCACTTTCTTTAATTATTCTTGTGTTTTTCCTAATTTACTGTCAGTCTTAGTAATTTATTTTAATAAAAGTAATACTAGTAATGGCATACATAATTTTTTATATTAAACTTTAAAGGCATGGATACAAATCAACATAACTTAATAAATAAGTTCTCCTATCATAGCTAATGTCTTATTTCTTCTTATCAGGCTTAAAGAGATCAATTACCTATAAAATCAGTCTTGAATTAGACATTTTTGTAATCTAAGTGATATGTGTAATCTTTAAATTATAGTAGTAAAGTTAACATTAAAAATAGACACTAACGAAAACGTAGAACTTTTTTTTAAAGTAGTCTGCGACAGCAAATAGCGAGGCAACCGCCTCCCCACAATGTTCGCTGTCGACTGAAGCGACCGATCATCATACTTCGTCTCACACTCTTCCTTGGAGTGTGGGGAGGCCTTTTCTGTGCTCTTTCACATTTAGGCTGTGGCAGGGTCGCAGCCCGTAACGACGGGCTGGTCTATCTTGTTCCTTTCTGGAACGTGTTAGGTGGCGGTGCTGTGGCCATCATGGCGACTGGGCGTCTCGAGGGCCGTTGCTGTCTTGCACTTCTTCTTCTACTACGGCGATTGTAGTTTGTGGAGGCAGGAGATCCCTAGGTAGTGGTCGTCTTCGGGCGTCTGGGGGTCTAGTGTGGTGGGGGGCAATCCCCTGCAGCTGCACGTGACGAGAGTTGACGAGAAGCGACCGACTGGTTACTTCGTGTTTATAAAACGCCATTCACAGGTATATTACACTAAAAACCGGCCAAGTGCGAGTCGGACTCGCGCACCGAGGGTTCCGTACAAACCTGCAAGGTTTACAAAGTTCGAATTTCAACTTGATAGCTCTACGCGTTCATGAGGAAAAAAGTAATAAGTTTATATTTATAAAAAAATATATATTTTGTAATGTAACTAAAAATTTAAGGTTTTCGGAATTTTTCCTTTATGTGTGCTATAAAACGTTGCTTCATGCCAAATTTCAAGATTCTAGGTCGACTGGAAGTACCCTTTAGGTTTTGATTCCCTTGCGAGTACTTGCGAGTTTCAAAATATGCAGCTTAAATTGCTGTTTCTTTTGATTGCGTTGACATAGAAGTTTGATTTTGTTACAGCTTAAAGGTATTATAGACCAGAGTATTTGGTATGAATTTCAATTTAATACCTCTACGCGTTTATGAGGAAATGGGTAGTAAGTTTAAAATTATTAAAAAAATATATATTATGTGATGTAACTAAAAATTTATGGTTTTCGTAATTTTTCCTTTATCTATGCTATAAGACGTTGCTTCGTACCAAATTTCAAGATTCTGAGTTCACGGGAAGCACCCTGTAGGTTTTGATTCCCTTGCAAGTGTCGAAAATTTGCGGCATAAACGGCTGTATCTTTTGATTGCGTTGGCTTAGAAGTTTGATTTTTTCACAGCTTCAAGGGACAGTAGACCTGAGTAATTGATATAAATTTCAGCTTCATACCTCCACGCGTTCCTGAGAAAAAGGGTCTTGACAGACGGACGGACGGACAGACGGACAACAAAGTGATCCTATAAGGGTTCCGTTTTTTCCTTTTGAGGTACGGAACCCTAAAAATGGTTCACTGAAGAGACGATTGACAGGTAAAACCGATAATTCAAGCCCCAGGATACCTTTTAGATCTTTCACTTAAACGACTAAAGCAAGTTTTAACGAATACATTAAGCGACATAAATGCTCAAACTTCAACGTGTCGCTTGAAGGAGCAAATACTGTCGTAAATTTTGTGACAATCAATTAACCGACAGCATTTGTTGTTCATAATTCCAGAAGACACGATTAAGCACCTAACTTTATATAATTTGTGTTTGTAATAAAAACTTTAAAGCCATTGCTACAAATTCAAGCTATTTTTAAAAACACTTTAAGCGATCACGTATAAAATTGTGAGTAGTTTAAGTGACGTAGTTCAAATTTAAATCAAATTTTGTGTCGCATAACTGGGTGTTTTTTAAATCGGTCCACTATTTATAAGCTACCTTAACCGACATCAAAGTCATCAGATCGCTACGTAACCCGGCTTAAAAGACGCAGAAAAAAAAGCTGATTCCAACGATATATATAACTCAAATTCATTGAAAATCTCGCTTAAGGGGTTTCTCCTTTCCACCGTCGTTAAGATCAATAAGAAAGAAACGATGATAGTGGGTTCGGAAGATATATGCACTGCGATACGCCTATGGAGCAACAGCAACTTTGTGTGATGACCTGTGCGATGTGCAATTAAGAAAAAAAACTTAGAATGGATAAACCCCATTTTGAGTATTTATTAGACGGGTTTACAATATTAGCAAAACTATACTTTAAAAACGTTGATTTTTAAGAACGTTTGACCTAAATCAATTTTCACCTAAGTAGGTACATAAAAATCTTCTCATAAAAACAATCATGAGAAACCGAATAACTACAGACAGACACCCTAATTTTATTTATATAATAATATAAGCATGCACGTATGTCTGACGTTTTTTTATTGATGACAACTTCAAATATAAGTGAGGTTTTACTTTATCAAATGATCTGCGGTCGCCGCTGTCGGTGACCTAATAAGGTGGACAGATCTCGTCTTTACACTGCTTCGGTCACCTTATAAGCGTTGGCAGCTGTCGATCGCCGACTGCCGTCGACTAACGTGTTCTTTACACTTTTGCGGGCGCCGCATGCAGCATGCGGCGAACAACGAAGTGTAATTGTCGCTTAATTTTAAGTGCAGTATGATCAGAACATACTTATGTACATTATTATTGAACAAAACTAAGAAAATAAGTTTAAGTAAGTAAAGTTAAAATAAAAAAGAAGCCAAAGTGTCAGGCCCAAATGTGAGCAAAAAAAGGTAGGTAGTTGTTGTTGTTATAAGAAGGAGGAAACACATGAGCCCCGGCAAGGAGTTCCTTTTTTTGGAGTTCGGCAGGTGAAGGAATATAAAACTGCTTGTAGCGCCCGTATCCTAGTGTTAAGCCCCAACTTTTCAGGCTATGCAGCAGACGTCTTTGGTTCCGTAGGTACAGAACTAAAGACGTCACGTGCAAAGGTCACATCCGTCTAATTCACGGATCTAAAACAAATGATTAAGCATTAACGTTCGCACAAAGCATTAGCAAACACGTCAGGGTCCCTTTGACAAACATGTTTGTAATGTTATCATTACCACTGTTCCTGGAAACGGTAATGTCGTGTTGGATATTGGATCTAGAGATGCATCACCTACTAGTAGTAATATTCAATGCATTACAGAGAGATATGAAAAAAGTAAGCATAGATTTATCATGTCTTGTATTGAATACCAACAATTATATTATGAATGTTGATACAAAAGTCGATCACAAAGAAAAAAAAGGTTATATAATTAAGTAGCTGTTTACCTAATTTATAATGGGCTGAAATCTTCCAAGAGCCTGTGGAGATACTAGGATAATCCTACGCTCCTGGATGGAGATAGACTGGCTAGACCCTTGGCTGGCAAAATCCCCACGCACAATCACCCGACTATACGCGGGCTAAGTGCCGAAAGCGGAACCCATAACCCACACATAATCGCATGGCCCACGCAAACCATGTTGCCGCCAACCGCCTTTTCTAGAAGCTCCACTCGTCGTGTAGGCATTGTGTCCTGAAGATTTATCAGTTTGCTTCTTCAGATCATGCTTTGGAAACCATTTAGTTTGTCTCAAACCTGAACGCCGCTATCTTATCTTCTTTGGCGGTACACTCTTGCCAGAGTGGTCGTCGTATCTTATATGGATTAGTTATTTCTTTTGACCGTCGTCACACCACGTCGCAAAAATAATTTTAGGATCATTTTAGACCGGAAATCCTCCCGTATAAAAAGGGGAAATCCTTTCAAATGTTCTCGAGATTAAAGCACACTCACAGAGTTCTTACGCCTGACTGAAGTTCATGAACACGTAACAGATTTTAACCTTCGGGGGAATCAATGACATGCGAGCAAACTTAAGTTTTGCTATAATCATGGTGATACTTCGTCTCAGAGGTCCCTGCCCTCCTATCGCCAGGGTCAATGTACGATGGACAATAAACATCTGTTATCGTAATCGACGAAGTATTTTTATACTTATTGTAACCCTGAAGGCTAAGACTGCGAAGATTGCATACCAATTTTTAAAGACGTGAACGGACGAACGAACAAAAACATGGCACGGACATCGTAGAACGAACACGAAATCTTATAGTCATGTACTGACGATCGAACAAAACATGACCAACACGAACATCGCACACGGAACATTTTGGTTCGAACGTGTGGAACGTATTTAGATTCAGATTTCTTTATTTCTCAATAGTTTTACACAATTAACAAAATAGAAAATATTTTAACATACTTAGATCGTCAAGATTTTACACATTTTATAAGAACTTAATATAGTTATTGAAATTAACAATTACCAACCATCTTAAGAGGCCTTATTCCTTTTAAAATGCTGATTGTTTTAGACATTTTTCTCTATGATCAAACATGTTTCTTAACATATTATTGATGTTACTACCTAGAACAGGGTTATTGGGATCTATTGGTGTATATTTGAAACCTACAGTTTGACTTTTTCATTGATAATTTTTGTTTCAAAAACTACTCGAAATTGACAAAATTCACGCAGAAAGTTAGTTTTTTGAACTTATTTTCGACTGCACGCAATGAAAACATGAAATAGCTATGTTACTGCCTAGAACTCGGGGAATAGTATTATTCACTTTAAAAAGTTGGTTGAAATTTTCAATATATTTGTCATTTAAAATGAATAAAATAAATTTTAAAAGGAATAAGGCCTCTTAACATATGCTTAATATTAACAAATATGTACATGTTTCGACGTTTGTATTTGTACCCTGTTTTTGTTCGTTCGTCCCGTACACGTCTTATCGTACACCTTCAAATCAAAGTCCGACACACTAGTAGTGAGGCCTAACTAGCCCTGAGGCAAGCTTAAAAATATCATTAAATGAATACTTAGTTATTAATAATGATTAAAGAAAAAACACTAAATAAAAAATTGGGCAAGTGCGAGCCCGACTCGCGCATGAAGGGTTCCGTACCTATACATATATATATTATAATCTATAACAAGTTTGTTGTATGGGAGCCCCCCTTAAATATTTATTTTATTTTATTTTTAGTATTTGTTGTTATAGCGGCAATAGAAATACATCATCTGTGAAAATTCCAACTGTCTATAGCTATCACCGTTGTTGAGATACAGCCTGGTGACAGACGGACGGACGGACGGACAGCGAAGTCTCAGTAATAGGGTCCGCTTTTACCCTTTTGGGTACGGAACCCTAAAAATACGTAACTAATGCTGCTTGTGTCTCATCTCTGAACCAGAAACGATAGTAAGTGTTTTTTTTTTAACCTCATTCTTTTTAGAATTTTCTTGTATAATATTCATTTATTTATTTATTTATTTAAAGAAAAACTTAACGTACAAAAGGCGGACTTAATGCCATGGGGCATTCTCTACCAGGCACTCTCTTCATTTATTGTCCATCTGATTATAATTTTACTAAACCTTGTGAAAATTGTGATCTTATTAAACTTGCCTACATCCCTGACCAAAAGTATGTAACAATAATGAACGTATACCTTTAAGTATAAAGTTCATATTTTTTTGACAGATGGACGTCAATAAAAAAAAGTTTTTCTGACTTTTTTTTTATAATTTTGTTGGTTCCGAGCTGGAACATGTAATTATTTTCTTTGTTGTTTATTTGTCTTTTATTTATTAAATATGGAGTCGTAGAAAGAATACTGTATGCGACGTTGTATAAGTAGTTAGGTCAAAAAACGCTCGTGGCATCTTTTCTTACGATGTTCGCTACGTTCTCATCGTAACCCATGCCACACGCTTTTTTTTACCCCACTTATACAACTGCTGCATAAAATACTATTAGGGATGGTGGCGTTACTGCACAATGATTAAACTATTGGAAACCATGAATATAAGAATAAATCTTTGTTTCCATGCTGTTGGTCTGGGGTGTAGCTTAACCTGGGGCCTGAACTATAATGTAAAAAAATAATATTGCATAACAATTTGGTGCCAAAGCCAAGGGTCATCTAGTATCGCCGTACCTACCATGTTTGCAGAGCATTGTCAACGCCTAATTACAATTATTTAAGCTAAGCTGATAAACTCTTATCAGCAAACCATTGAACTGGTTTATACTTAAATAACGGATATTGAAATACCACGTGGATTTTATTACCCTTGTTACATTCCGCACATGTGCAAATGGAGGAATTTTTACAAAAATCTACAGATCTTACGCTACGTGCAACAATCAAAAGGCATTGAAAATGTAATTTAGAAATAAAGCACATGACAAAATTTGTCAAATTTGTTTTCTGACCTCGCACGTAACGGACCCGCTACCGGCTACACTATTGGCCGCCCGTCTCCTAAGATGGTTCAAACTGTAGCTTAATTCAATCCCAAGAATTATTATTTTTTGTTTTTGAAAGTGAGCTCAAAAATAGTTATTGGGAAATTCTCGATCCAAGTCAGCGAGAATAATTTGAAATTTTGTCAAATTTTCGAAAATCTGAAAAAGTTACCGACCTATTTTCCTATTTTGGGAATTCAATAGCACTTTGAAGCTTTCTGGCAGACGCAGATTTTCCAATACGGCCCATCCGCGTACCTCTCACATCTGAGAAACTACAGGCAAAGGTTACAATTTCTTAATTCGGGGCACTATACTCGATCAGGAAAACATAAAGATTTTATAGTCCGTGGGGTAGGGCTGCGCGCGGGCTCCACAAGGCGCTAAGCAAACGTCTAAGGGAGGCAACGGGTGACCCTCGCGCAAAGAATTACCATCGCAATACAATGCGGGAATGCTGCCTGTGTGATGGGTATGCTGCCAAAGGGTCATTGTCTTTATAATACTTCATAATCGTTTTAGCCACCTTTTAGTACATAAGTTTATTTGTTTTTTTTTAATGTTTTCTTGTAAATAAATTTTTCCTCTAAAAGATTTTCAATGTTAAAACAACACAGATGTAAGATTTACTGTTACAGTAAATCGATAATACATAAATACTAAGTTTCTCTTGAAATCTATCTAATTAAAATTTGCAACTACATATTTTACACCTTTATCTATAAGCTACAGACGTCCACTGCTTACATATGTGTTTTCCTCCTTCTTATAACTTGGGACCCTTCAAACGAAGCGTGAAGAAGCATCGCTCGGGCCAGCATGGCAGTGTCAACTGACATGGCAATGTTGGTTTCTCGTCAGTTGCCATTGTGACTTGGGCTCCCTTTTTTGCTTACCATCAGGCGAAGTGGAGCCTACAAAGTGCGATGCGACTCCCTGCTTCACAAAGTCATCCGTCCACCTATTTGGCGCAGCCGTGCCACGCTGCATTTTCCTATACGCAGTCATCACTCCAAGACTTGGCTGCCCCAACCGCCATCGGTTTTCCTGATTACATATGGCCTCATTGCCACTTCAACCGTGCAATTCTGTGAGCTGTCGGTTACTTCGGTTTCTGATTTTATCAGATATACTCTCAGAATGTCCCTTTGCATTGCACGTTGCGTGACCCTAAGGCGCCTTATGAGTCCCACAATGGGACTGACTTAAAAAAATATATGGAAATCACACGTGAATGAGACGAAGTCGCCAAAAGGGAACTACTACAGCAACAATCGATAAATTAACACGCAAACATCAAGAAACTTCGGCAGAAGCAATGCTTCCTTAATCCTCTGGGTGTTATCAGGTAATATAATATTTTATTGTTTCTGTTCAGGGTAAAAAACAAACCAACGAGTTCCAAATAAGTCATTATTGAACTACAAAGGCACTACAGTCCATTTAAAACTTTTTTTTACCGTAATAATGGATATAAGCGTGAGCTGTCAGAATGCGATTCGCTTTTTAGGGTTCCGTACCCAAAGGGTAAAAACGGGACCCTATTACTGAGACTTCGCTGTCCGTCCGTCCGTCTGTCACCAGGCTGCATCTCAAGAACGGTGATAGCTAGACAGATGAAATTTTCACAGATGATGTATTTCTATTGCCGCTATAACAACAAATACTAAAAATAAAATAAAATAAATATATATGGGGGGCTACCATACAACTAACTTGTTATAGATTATGGTACGGAACCCTTCATGCGCGAGTCGGACTCGCACTTGCCCAATTTTTATACAGTGTTTTTTTTTCAGATGAAGAATTTCAGAAGAAATTGGCAAGTAAGTACATAATCATTATAACAATATGTGGGAAAAGTTAACTTTCCTGGTACATCCCGAACATTTTGTATGATATAGGAAAATTAAAAAATCGTATCGGAAGGAAGGTTTGAAAATCTATATGTCCTCCTTATCTCCCGTCAACGGCCCCTGTCCCCTATCTCATTTTAATGATAGCGTCTCGTAAGCACCTCATACGGTACCGTCGATTACAATTGGTTGATACCCATCTGTAGATACTATTGTTATGATACGACTACATTATGATTAGTACCAATGCAAAGATCGACACACAAAGCATAAAGAAAAAATCGACAGGTTGCTTGGAGTTAGGGTAGCGAAGTGGTTAACGCGCTAGACCGGCAATCCAGAGGTACCAGGTTGGATTCCCTGTATCATCCACCAGGTAACTCCTTTTTAAATTTTTCTTTAAGCTTTGATCTTTGTATCACTGGTTCAAATAAAAATTGTAGTGTGTTAGCCTGTTAGGTACACATAAAAATATGACATTACATGTTTCATAAATTCATAAAAAATAACTAGGTAACTAAAAATCCTAATAATTAATAGGCCCTGCAGTAAAGAAACAAGTACGTAAGTATATATGAACAAATAGACTAAAAATAGACTAACAACCCGGAAAAATCTGGTGGTCTTAATAAATGCCCACGATAACAGGAATCTTCCACACCACCCACAAACATAACAGTGGTATGCTTAATGCTCTCTTACTCATAATTTCTGTGGGGTTATCTCTTATCGGGTAATCCTATTTATAATTAGGGTCAAAACAACACGCTAAGTAAGACACCAACCAGGTATATTTATACTTAAAGCCTGACCAGAAATATATGAGGATTGTCAAGAGGGCGCTATTTATAAGATTTATATGGCAACAATTTTGCAACCAATCGCAACCCACTATAATGACATTAGTTTTAAATACCTGTCAGTTCCACTATGTTAACCTCGTAATACCATTTAATGGAATGCACTCTTTTCCTGACTGTTTTTCGTGTAGGAAACACATAATTATACACTTTATTTATAGTTAATCTTATGTTGACGACTATGAATGAATTTCGGAAATTTCTTTGGATAATTTCAAATATTTATCTTAAGAGCAATCACCACGAATGACATTGACATTGTTGACAAACCATCATAAAATCATTGCCAGTGTAAGAAATTAGTTCCAGTGAAATTCCGCAATATGGCGCATCCTCATATATTATTTCTGGTCAGGTTTTACATAAAAATGAATCCCTCTGCTTCCCCGGCAAAGGTGTCGTAAAATGCTTATATCCATTATAGCTACAGACGTCCACTGCTGAGCATAGGCCTCCCCTATGGGAAACGAGCTATGGCTCGTTACGAGGTGTAAACCTGTGTAGACCCGGTTCAGATTCATTTATTTTCACATGAAATAAATGAATCTGAATCTGACCGCATCCATCAACCCCCTGCGACCCTAACGAGGTCATCCGTCCACCTAGTTGGAGGACGTCCCACGCTGCGCTTTGCAATGAATGCTGAATCATGGAAACTAAACGATCATAATAATATACCAAACACCACCAAACATACCTAAGAAACATCTCGAAGGACATGTCGTTCTATAAAAAAAACCACAATCAAATTATTGGTCCAACCGTTTGGGACGTAGGTATGATGTATGTATGTATGTATGTAAACGCTTTATTGTACACAACAACTGGTTATAAATACATTGATAACAAATGAAATATGTACAAAGGCGAACTTATCCCTATTAGGGATCTCTTCCAGTTAACCTTGGTGATGTCACAGACAGACACACAGATACATATGTTAAACTTATAACACCCCTCTTTTTTCGTAGGGGGTTAAAAACAAAACTATACGAGTAAATACAGACAACGTGCTCAGACGGTAAGTTTTTGTCATAAAAAAAATATATTTGATCAGCTTCAAGACAGCAAATTACTTTTTTTATTATTACGTCGACAAATGCATGGCCAATTTATGAATGAATCCATTATAATTAATTATATGCCATGCATTTTTGCAGCTCATGGTAAGTACAAGCAGTTTCATTTACTACATTACATCAAATTTATCATTATTACATATCATATTATTAGTATTATTACATCGATTTAATTATTTTTGTTTAGAAATTCATCCACTGAGTAGTAAGCATTATCTATTAGATATTATTTTAAATAAGTCAATTTTAAAATAAAACAAAACATACAAATCATCTTAAAACTATCATTAACCTAAATACATACATGTTAACTAAGCTAAATCTAAAAAAGGCCCTCGTGGCATGGTACCTAAGATGCTGGCTGCGTTACCCCGGTGAACTGCGAGACTAATACGTTGAGCGAGGTAACTGCCAGCTTTCCGGTCCCCCGTAACTTCTCTGAGTCTTTTTGATAAATCCCCAAAAAGACTCAGAGCGCCAGGGCCCCATGGACCTAAGGTCTCGACACCAAACGGAACAAAAGTGTATTCGGCGCCGAGACCACTGTACTTCACCACCTTAGCCTTTTCAGCCGCCCCCGCTGCCGCTGCCGGCCTTATAGCAGTACCCTGGAGATGCGATGGGGCTAGCGTGTCTACACAGGTTGCATCCCACACCAGCACCCGCACCCGCCCCATACTCCAAGGTACCAAAGACATCCCATCAGGTCTCTTACCGTCACTTCTTGAAATGCCGGTCGGCTCTAATAGAGCAGGGACATTGACCGAAGCAAGAGACCGACGGCTGACGTCGTTAAGAGCAGCGTGCCTAGAGAAACGACCCGCACTTCTCTGGCACAATAGACCGTGATGCCCTAACAGATCTACGTCAGCTCCGCAGGGACAACGATGAGGGGCACAAACCGGGATACCCAAACGAAGGCAAACCGAGAGCCGAAGGGTATTGGGCTCTAAATAGGTTCCAATTTTGGGAGAAGGATGTGCGTGGAGCCAATACCCAGACTCCTTAGTACCCACTGCCAAAAGCCTGGCTCTTTCCGCGGCGTCACCTTCGCCGAGAAGGGAAGCAAAAACCAACTTGCACATCGGGTCAATTACTTTGCGACTGCGGATACTCAGGAATTTCCTGATCGGAGCACACACTCAACCAAGCATTTCTAGCATCCTCCATGCCCGAGATCTCATAGTTTGAACGAAGAATTTTCCCTATGAGACCCAACGAACTATGCAAGGATGACAAAAAAGCTGGCAAAGCTACACCAGACATCCTACGTACGCCTAAACCACCGTGCCGGATGGGAAGAGACCCTTGAGCCCAAGACCGCTCGCTCAACTTAACATTTAGGACAGCCTCTAAATTATCATTTAGATACGACAAATTAGAAGTGGGCGAAAAAATATTTCCAGGATTTGATTACATTGTTACTTACAAAGTTAGTTACTAGTAAAGATAATAAAAGCGTGTTAAAAAGATATATATAATCTTTTTATCCTGGCGTGGTACTACCAGGTAATCCCATTCATATTTAGGGTTAAAACACCACGCCACTTAGATCCAGGTACTTAATACTCGTACTTGGTACACGTCAAATGTCACGTAGGCCGGAACGAGCTTTAGAATGCTTGCTTTATTATTATGGAGTGTTTTCAGTCTTTTAGGTAATTTATTATTTAAATTAAAACATTATTTTAAGTAATTGATTAAATCATGTAAATAGTTTATTTGTTTGTAATTAAAATCGTAACTCAATCTACATAATTAAATCTAAAAGTAAAAACAAATATAAATATTTATTAAATCATGGATTACCTACTTTGAGGAAGTTCATATTTAACTTGTAGGATAAGTTATTTTACTATTCTACGATATTCCAGGAAATGACAACGAAAAAGGAATTCATATTTCTATCAGATGGAAATAAAATATAGAGATCGAGAGCTTTACAACCTTAAAAAATATTTAAACTTATTTTTGTAAGAAATTAAGAAAATGCATAAAATAACCGAAATCTACGACAATTATTATGCCTGCATACAGTTACAGTCTATCCGCAAAAAATAAGCTGTCAATAATATCAAGCAGTCATCAGTTTTAATTAAACACCAGACTAAAATAACCATATCATTGGGTCGCAGTTTTGGAGGTACATTTTAGGATGAGTAAATTTTAATAAATTAATAATAAAATAAATAAAAACAATGATTAAGAGATGAAGAAAAGAGAGAATTAATGACTGAGAGGTCCTTTTCAAATTTATTTATTTCCGTTTATGACAAATTATTGATAATTTCAACCAACTTTTTGAAGTGTATAATCCTTTTACCTGAGTTCTAGAAGGTAACATAGCTTCTCGTATTTCATGCTTTCATTGCGTGCAGTCAAGAATAAGTCGAAAAAAAAAATTTTTTCTGCGTGAATTTTGACAATTTCGAGGAGTCTTTGAAATAAAAATCATCAATATATCAATTCAAACTGTAGGTTTCAAATGTATCTCAATAAATGGCACTGGCCCGCTACCTAGGTAGTAACATCGATAATATTTTATAAAACATGTTTATAGAGAAAAATTACTATAAGTAGAAAAAAAAACAATTTTCTGCGTGATCTTTGTCAATTTCGGGTAGTTTTTGAAACAAAAATCATCAATATTAAAATTCAAACTGTAGGTTTCAAATATATATCAAAAAATCGAAATACCCCTGTTCTAGGTAGTAACATCGATTATATGTTTAATCACAGAGAAAAACGTCTAAAATAAACAGCATTTTTGAACGGATAAGGAGCCTTAAGTCCTCTTTCTAAGCGGAATACAGAAAAGTAATAACAAAATCTTGTCAATAAGCGAAACAAACATTTTAACACTTTTACGGACACAGATCCATTTTGTAAATTGCATGCTGCGGCTCAGACGAAACTGATAAAAAAAGTTCTATCCAAAAACAGCACAAGATATTTTTTCCTTTTTTTTAAACTATGAGAAATGTTCGGCTGTAGAAGGAGTGACAGCCTTGTAAAGCTAAAAGTAGCCGTCCACGGAGCTGTATTACGAGGGTCTTAATTCTGCCGTGCTAAGGTAAAATGCGACCTTTCGCTATGGAGCTCCATACAAAAAGGTCGCCTCTTATCTTAGCACGGCAGAATTTACGTCTCTCGAAAGTGTTAAGAGGAAACACCACGGCCCATTTTTTTTCATACAAATCGAGGATTCGTTCTCGTCTGTAATGTTATGCTACAAAACTTAAGCTAAGTTGTAAAACCTTTCAAATATTTAAACAATGCAAAGATCGACGCACAAAGCATAAGGGAAAATTCGACAGGTTACTTGGAGTTAGGGTAGCGAAGTGGTTATCGCGCTGGACGGGCAATCCAGAGGTACTGGGTTCGATTCCCGGTCTCTTCCATCCGGTAGGTAACTCCTTTTTCAATTTTTCTTCAAGCTTTGATCTTTGTACCAATGGTTTAAATAAAAATTGTGACATTACCATGTTTCATAAACTTTACGAAATTTTAGTACCTGAATGAGAAGAAAATGTTCAGTGTCGCACCGTTTCGATTTTTGCGCTTTGCGTAGTAAGCGTCTGTTTTTGGCCAAAAATCAAAATGAAATAAAAAATTCGATTCCCAAAATTTCGTAGAGAGGTTAAGTTTTGGAGAACAAAACCTCGATTTGTATAACCCGGTTAGGTTAAGTTTGGACCTCATTTGTATGCGACGCCATATTTACCAGGCGCAAAGTTGACGCAAACTGCATGGGCAAAGGAGGATATGTGGGAAATGATCTCGCTCCATACAAATCGAGGAATATTCTAGGGAGCGCCACAACTCCGTTGTTGTGGTGTACTTTCGAGAAGTCTTTATGCAGACGCGGACGAATCGCCCATCATTCACTACCCTACTACCTGCTTTCGAGGATATTGACAAAACTAGAGCTTTATTAACTCACCATGCTAAAATCACCAATTATGTCAATGATCCTAAAGCTATAAGAAAGATACTTGCATCATACTTACTCACCATTTATTAAAAAAGTACGAAATTCTTGGTTATAAAATCTATACCTATTTATTTTATTGTTTACCACAATAATATCTAAATACAAATCCTTTATTGAGAACACCAAGTTAAATGTCAACAATTTGATGGTAAAATAACTTCCTCCCATTATTTTTGGGCAGCCAGAAATGTGTGACTAAAAGTAACCACCATGTGGTATTTTGACCCAGTAGGCCCAGAAGCTAATGCCTAAGCATTAAATCACCACAACAACTCATATAAACCTTATCTTAATCACAGCCTTACTTTAGCCCTTATCACATTACTTAATAGGGTGTAGCACCCTCTAACAATTACATTAACTAACAATTAGATTGTTTCCTTACGCGCACTCTGATTGGCCGAACGTGATTCCCACCTCGTCTATAAAAAGGCGCGCGCGCCGCGCGACGTCGCATTTACCTTTCGGCCGAGGTGAAGCTAACAAGTATTTCTAGCATAAGGACTGCCGACTGATTTAATTTAATAGTAGTGAATAACCCCGCCAACATGGGGACTAGTTTAAGGTGGAGCATATTCAGTGTTCTTCTTGTAGTTTCCGTTTTATGGAAACCGGCGTATTCTGAAGGTGAGTTTTTTGTCTAATTATTGGCACCCCAAAAAATCTCCCATTATTTTTTTCTAATTAATTATGAAAATTTAAAATTTATATTGTATATCCAATATTTGACCTTTTAACTTTTAGATAAGGGTGAAAGTACCAGTGATTAGATATTTATTTTAAGCTTGTAAAACTATCTTAACAACTGTTTTTTAAATGGAGTAAAAATGTTTTTAATTTATTTTAGTGCTAATCGATCGAATTGTTATTGTTTCTCATATACCTATAATTACTGATAAGTACCTAATTATTTTCTTAAATAGTACCTACTTTTTGAGGAACAGTCACAAACTTCAAGACAATTAAAGAAAAAAAAAAGCTTTATTTATTTTAAAATTTTGAACAGGTAGGTAATATAAAATATTTGTTTGGTCAGCGAAAATTTTTCTTATTTTTTTGATATTTACGGACGCATGAACTCACTACCAATAGTTTTATCGCAATTCATACTCGATTTTTACGATTCTAATAAAATGCTTTTTAGTTTATAAACATCGTATATGTACTAGTAGTATTTTTGTACAATAGGTATTACTAACTTATGCAACTGAACTATAAAATATTACCTTGACATTGTAGAAAAACAAATATCCCGACGAACTTGAAATTTCCTCTTTCATTGGAGTCTGTTGATAAGTTTAAAGTTTGAAAACAAGTAAAAGCTCAAAACCAAAGATTAACACGTGTATCAGACGACAGTATTTAATAAAGTTATTTTATGTCCTTGTGATTTATATTTTGAAAATAAATAAAACTATACAAGGTATATAGGTAATTAGATTACACGCTAATTTTAATGAATAACTACTAACTTTTACGTATAGAGTTGCACTATATTCAATTCTCTGGGACTTTCTCCGTTTTTTATGGGATATTTTCTCGATAATATTTTTGCTACACTCAAAACGGAGAATATCTACGATAGGGGGAATTTTGCGTTCATAAATTCCGGCGAGGGTCGTAAAAACCTTGCATCGCCTTTGAGATGCTCCTCTTGACTTTTCAGTCTTGTGTGAATAACTACGTGTATTTGCAATTTAAAAATTCCTTGTCCTGTAGATGGGCGATTATTTCAGCGTTTTAACCGTCTTATTACTGTCCCCAATATTGTTGAACTCCGTATAAGTTACGGCGCCATTTTCGGTTGTCTTGAAATCGCAGCTTTTTACAATAATTACCCAAAATTTTATTGATTGCTTTCATGAATTAGCAAATATTGCGGTCAGAATAATATGACGGTTAAATCGCCCAAATTATCACCCAGATACTGTTCAGAACACAAACGTAGGCGCACTTGCGAGGGGAAAAACCCTACATCACTTACAAAGAGTTTACGGGTCATATTTTTATTGGATCATTGTAAAAGTTTGATTCACATCGTAGCATGATGCAATCAGCTGAAATTGACAACAACGCGGTTAGTAAATTATATAAGAGATAGTGCTTGAATTCTCGAGAACTTTTTCCGATTTGTATGGAATGAGAACATTCTCGAGAACATTTCACATACAAAACCTTCTCGGTTTCCGGAAATTATCGCGTACGGCACACCACTAGTAAAAAAAATGCACATAATCCCGGTTAAAGGTTTTTAATTACAGCTATTAATTTCAATACTAATTAATATGTTTACGTATAATGTCTCTTTACATAAGTCTTCACACAACTCGTTATCTAATACATTAAGGAATCATTGACTTTGATGACCATTTCTTAGGACTTTTTTCTAGTTCCTTGCTGCCCTTTTTAAATAACTTCTTTTACCAAATTGTTTAATTTCCAAACTCGTGCTTAATTGCGAAACCAAAACTTTGTATTTTTATGTCTATTATAGAGACCACTGTATCAGCTTTCAGAGCGAAATAAAACATAACTAGCCCATATAATCCGAACATAAAGTCTGAACATATAGTCCCTTTGATTTTACTTATACATATAAATATAATTACTTAATTGCTAAAGTCGGAATTTCAACGGTAGATGGAGCTACGATGTAAGAAAAAAGCAACTGGTTAAAAAAGTCAATGGCACGATTATAGGCTTTGTCAGCCTAGTAGGCAAGGCCAGCGATGGCTGGCGTCTCCAATGGGAGACGCAAGTTTGAACCCCGTTCAAACCTTTTTAGTTTTAAATTTATGGTTTGTGGTTTAAGACATTTATTTCTCATAAGAATTTGATTCACTTAACATGACAAATGTAACATATAAAAATAATTTCATGCAAATTATAAATTAATAACAAACTTAACAAGTGTCAACTTCATAAAAACATACAGGTAAACATTTTTATTACGGAGGTAGATTTCAATTCAAATTTTTCGCTTCATTTATGGGTTTGTTTTTATTTAAATCATTTGCCCTTTTCAGTAATCGAATTCTACTACTATAAGATACTGGATCAATAATGCTTTTGTTTCTTTAATAAAAAAAAAACATGCAACAAAACTTCCAAGACTTAGGTAATTAAATCGCACTTACAGAAATACAATACAATAAAAGCATGTCGTGCTTTCGTCACAACCAACTTTAATAACATAAATAATAAATAAAATAAAATTGTATTTATTCATTAACACGATCACATCTAAATAACATTGTTTGATGCCCCTTTTTAAGTATTTTAAATACCTGTGTTAAGGAGCACCTCTCTTCCTTAGATGGTAAATTATACAACGCGTTACAGTTATATTTAACTAGCGACCCGCCCCGGCTTCGGGTGCAATGCTGATTAATAATGCATATGTTATACATATAAACCTTCCTCTTGACTCACTATATCTATAAAAAAACTGTATCAAAATCCGTTCACAGACAGAAGCAACTTTGTTTTATACTAGGTAGGTATCTTATTAGAAAGACTAACAAAGGCTTTTCTGTACCTTCTCCAACTGTTGCCAACGCGCCGATAATTGGTTGCAATAACACAGGATAAACTTTGAACTCGGTATCAGCTGTAGCTATCGCTGTTCGTGCCCTCTTAACCGTTGTCCAACACTAGGTATAACGACCACACACTACAATCAACAATATTGACATTGACGATCATAATATTTCACGGAGGTTGGTATAATTAGGTAGTTACTTAGTAACTGAATAGCTTTTCAGTGACTAGATATAGTCACAAATGTTTATTGCTAAATTCTACGTTACCTTCTAAACGGTACTCTAACAAACCAACCTCATTTCATAACAGTTTCGTGGCAAAAAACCTACTTTTTCATGAAAATGTCTTCAGTAAAATTATAATTAATAATGTTACGGAAAGCTCTATATTTTGATGGAGCTTCTAAGTTAGTGATTGTGATTTTATTTTATTATTTCGTCTAAATGTGTGTCCCACTGTTGAATTAAGGCCTCCCTCTTTCTCCCCTCCTCTTATATTATATGTTAGACCTTTTAAAAACAACATACTATCTGCAGTATTACAATGACTGAACTGATAGTATTCTATGTATAAAAGTGTATTCTCAAAAAGTTTCAATACAAAGACAGTTTTCCATAAAGTGTTCTACTATTTTCTCCTTACAGTGATATCACTATGTGCATAAGATTTTCAATACTATTTGCCAACGAGCTAATTTACTGAATAAATAATTTAAATGTAGTTTTTCCTTGACAATGGCCAGTAAGCTGTTGATAATACAACGAAAACAGATAGCTCCGGTCACTCTGACCCTCTTATCAAGCTCCATTGTTTTCGGCGTATAAATAGGCTTTAAATTCGCTTATTTCTTATTCCCAAGGACGGTAGATAAATTATATCAATGTTTCATTTCTTGACTGAAATACTGATATAAGTTTGTCAATCTCAAAGTGAGGATGGCAAGGCTTAAGGTCAGCGGGACAAGTGTCCCTACCATATCGAAATATCGGAAGGTACAGATGTTATACAAACGCCATATTACAACCACGCAACTATAGTTAGTTGGCAAAAGTGAAAAACATCTGTACTTTCCGATATTTCGATAGATGGATGGATGGTAGATGCACTTGCCCCGGTGACGCACTTAACTCCTTCTTACCTTATTTGTATGCAAAGTAGAAAAGCTATAAATCATTTCACGTGATGGAACGTTGCGATTTAGCCTAAGACGACAAGAAATTAAAAAAAATGCCTAAGCAGACAATTTTCACACTGTTTAATTATCCTGTTCCTAAATGTAAAATAATCCAAAAATACGTCTAGACCAAAATGTTAACCAGTTCTTAATCTTATTTTGTAAGTTTATGCGCAAACGAAAAAGTATCTTCACAGGGCAATCTCTACCAGTCAATAGCTAAAAATGTGTTTACTGTCAACCCAAGGTCTGGAGACAGATCAACATCACACGAGGGGTCGGCCCCCAGTCGGGGCACTGATCGACAAATAGGATAATTGCCCCTTTGCGGTACACTTTATAGTGATTTTGAACAGTATTCTGGCTCATAAAAATCTTTAGAGTGCACTCTCTACGTTCCTTCCATTATCACAAAAACTTGTTAACGGGTTTAGCTGTATTTTGCCCTTTTCTGAAAAGGATACGATATTTCCAGTAATGAGTTGGCTCCAAGCGTAAAATTTAGGGTTGAACACAATTACGCTTTCTTAACACTTTTAAGGACAGGGCGTCAAGAGAAGTAAATTAGGGCCTTCATGATGCGGCACCACGTCTGTGGACGGCAGCTTATATCTTCGCCAAACTGCCACTCCCCAAATGCCTTGCGCCACTATTGCCATAATTGTTGGATGACTTTTATCTGTGAACCTGTAAAATAGATTCAACTAGTGTCAATAACTCAAGTTTCTTGTTAATCCCCAGGAATAATATATCGTACAGGATACCTTAGGCAAGAAATCTAAAAAATACTTATTTCAGAAATATCTTTAAGCAAAGCTTTTGATTTTTTGAACATAAGGTCTTAAAATATACTGTAAAATTGTCATGTTCGAAAGCAACAATTTTCTTGTATTTTGTGTGTCAGTGTCACTTTAACAATGTCAAGTTGACTGTACAATCACACGTTAACGTTTTGGGTTATATGTGTGAGACAGAAGATTCAAAATTGTATTTATTTAGAACCTAATCGTACAGTCATCACTCATCACGTGTCTTTGGAGAGAAAGCAATGTCATTATTTAATTTAGACATTTACCGATCTGAGGTACCGATAAGGTGACTGAGGATGTTTCCATTAATGTCATTTGGTCGTTAAGCTTCGTATATTTTGTCGGATATGGTTAATCAGAACAGGAATCATTTCTCCTGGACTCGTATTCTGGATTTTTTCTGTTATAGATTTCGCGTTCCACCATCTAAGTTTACATAAGCGCTAGCCAGAAAAAAAGCTTACGCTGTTTAGTTATATTTTTTGTATTAAGAAGTTTGTCAACAAATTCGTGTTGTTTATGAATTTAGCTATTTATCGGAGAACAGGCTTTTTCTAAGCATCAACACTTAATATCTTTAAAAGATTTGCCTTTAATCTTGCCAGTAACCGGTCACTTCGAATTGTGTCTGTCCTTCTTGCAATGTGTGCAATTGAACACACAAAACACGAATTTCAGTACTCTACGAAGATTGTTTTGGAGAACTTTGGGGGAGGCTTTTGTCCAGCAGTGGACGTCTATCAGCTGATATGATGATGATGATGACGAAGATAGATTATAAAAATAAGACAACAAAAGAAACGTTTGAAGCAGCGCATGATCGGTTGGATATTCTTGAAGGAGGCAGTGGGTCTGTTTCTGCTTATTCTAGTTGGACTGTCATTGTTTTCTTTTACAGATGATAGGCCACATTTGACCCAGTTTCGACAGGTTCGCTTATGATCGTTAAGCCATAACCACGGTGACGGATGTGAGACATCGATTCGTATCTCCTTATATTGCCCATGACCAGAGTAATGAACGTTCTAACTGCAATGAAGCTGTTCCAGGATTATTGACTCTTTAGGTGCTGATATAAGGTTGAAAGAGTCATACCTCAAAATGTTAGTAGGGTCATTTTTCTAGTTGAGCCTTGATGCGACTACCGAACTGCGTTTATGAGAGATAATAGCATCCTGTTTGGGATAATTGTCGTCAAGATCATTCTGTTATACCAACACTAACTGGCATTAGTTACTACAAAGGATGCTATAGGATTAATTAAAAATGAAATGAAATGAAATATTCTTTATTTGCTTTAATATATGGTACAATTAGGTGTCAGGTTATATTATCCGGTACATAAACATATTTTGCTAAATATTAGCATGCCAAAACAATAGTGAAGGTAATAATTATAATATTGAATTTACTTATACGATATTAATTTGAAGACTTTTCATTTAAAAGCTCATTTGTGGAATAAAACATTTTTTGTGTTAGCCAGTAGCACAGAATAGATAATAGTACAAGTACAGAAGGCACACTACTTTGATCTTTACAAAAGCCGCTTTTTTTAGCCGAAAAAATATGATTTATGGCCCTTCTAAAGTCGTCGTCCCCAGCGCAAGCCAAACGGAACGTTAAAGCTGCGTGCCAACGGTAAAAATGAATTGGCTCGCTTGCCGCGTCGCCGAGAGCGAGGGCTGTCAACGACTAAAAATAAAAATGTATTTCCCATTTATTCCTTGCATTCAATATATCTCTATATTATAGTAATATATTTATATTCTTCATACATTATATTTATTATTTCATTATTTAACTATAAAATAATCAATCTCAGAATTTGGACGAATTGAATCCACAACCAGGCCGCAAAACATTTTAGCTTTATTTTTAAACATTTTAATACGTATAAGATCAGATGTTGGTCACTTCGTAAGTGAAAGAGCAGTGAAGCTCGTTTTGATGCTTATAATGACAATGAAGTGACCAACATCTCTGTTCTCTTTGTTTAAGAGTAAACCTTATTTCGTTTAACTTAAAGACTAATTTAGTGTAAAATTAATTTGCACTTATAACGCCTTACATTTTGAAGTGGCAGTTGTGGCCGCAGCTAACAATACAGATAATGGTATTGTTCATCGGGTACAAAGCTAAGTGGATTCGCTCAACCAAAATAATTATTTCTATATAATATAATAAAATAATGCAACGAATGGGTTACCTTAACATGCAATTAAATTCTTGAGCTTCATTTTGTTTTTGCTTAGTTGTCCGATATTTATTTATTTGTTCATATATTATATTCATCACTACACACCTAGTATAAAACAAAGTCGTTTCCTGCTGGCTGTCTGTCTGCCCCTATGTAGGTATGCTTAGATCTTTAAAAATACGCACGGACGCACCGTGCGAAGCCGGGACGGGTCGCTAGTTACAAATAAAACATGTACAAAGGCGAACTTATCCCTATTAGGGATCTCTTCCAATACATTTCTTTTAACTCTTTATTTATATATTTTATATACTTACCTATCAAACTATCACTCAATCGTTTATTCATTACTTACAAGTAATTTTACAAACTTGATATCAAATATTATTATAAAAACCTCTATGATTGTTGATTTAGTAGTAGACATACTTATTTTACTAGAATTTAAATTGACAAATATCAGCAAATAATCAATTCAAAATTACATAAGTACTTAACAATTAAAATTGATCTGTGTAACCAGTGTTAAATATGGAAGTAGATACACCTGCAATATGTTTTTTATTATTATTCAGTAACTACTTATTATATATTATGTTATTTTTTTTACCTATCGGCATCCTTCGGACGTGTTGGGAGCTTGGGAGAACGAAAAACGCGTGATTCCAATTTCGATCATTGTTCCTACAACCCGCTGCGATACAATATCTTTTCGCTGTCTTTTTACTCATTTAAACACTTTATATTATAATATAACACTGGTATCAACAGATGAATGAGGAACGATCACTTGCGACGTACATAAATCGGAAGAGCGTGCGCGCGAATTGCGTGTACGTGCGTTCCGAGACAGTGCGTGGCAGCCACTGAATAGTCCCCATGCATGAGGCCACCGGCATGTACTTGTAGCGGGAAACGTTAATCGCGGAGTGCGCCCCGCCTGCCAGTAGTGTAGTTTTTTTTTGCCTTAGTTTGTGAATTCCTGAGTATTTCGGAAGAGAAGGAAAATTAACTATTTTTTGTGTGTATAACTGCGTTTTATCAGACAATTATCTGCCTTTCTACTTCAACGTCGGTCTAAAGTCGCTTTCTTTCTTTTTCAACCAACGTCAAAAAACGGAGCATTTGTTGGTTTTAATGTATGAATAATTATTTTTTGTTTCGAAGGACATACTTTCTAGTCAGTCTATCAGAATTTATTCAATATTGAAAGTACTTAAAATAGACATGTTTTAAAGTCATGTCAGTCTATTGTCATAAAACATACCTCCGTTTCGTCGTTTGTCATATTTTGCAGTCGGTTGAATACCTACTTGTGCTCTTCGTTCTTTAGGATTGTATAGACCAAAACTATGACATAAGAACCATCATCCTTATTAATATCTTAACTACTATTGCTATCTTTAGTGTTTGAGTCGTAGTTCGAGGCTAGGCTCTCCCGTTGCACTGATTCATCGATAACACTGACCTCACTGACCCTATTGACCCCTCTGACCCCGCTGACCGCTCCACATCCGGCAACATTGTCCATCGACTCTGACCCTACTTAATTACAATAGAACGCAAATATGATAAGCTATCGGTTACTGGAAATGTTTAGTGGAATTGTTTCTTTAGATTTGTAAACACCTGAGCGTTATTTTCCTTGAATTGAAGAATTTCAAGTAATCTGTCTTGCTCTTGCGCAGTAACTTAAGCCTCGAAACTTCACAGTTACTTATATCGAATATTAAGTAAGAGAGAAGGACCACGTCTGTACAGCGGCGACTTTTATCTTCACAAGGCAGCCACACCGTCTACAGCCAAGCATCCATACTAATATTATAAATGCGAAAGTGTGTCTGTCTGTCTGTCTGTCTGTCTGTCTGTTACCTCTTCACGCTAAAACCGCTGAACCGATTTAGATGAAATTTGGTATATAGATAGTTTAAGTCCCGGGGAAGGACATAGGATACTTTTCATCCCGAATAAATTTAGTGTTCCCGTGGGATGAGCGGGTAACACCGCGGGGCACAGCTAGTTTTTAAATAAGTGAACTTTTATATCAGTTTTGCATATGCCGTAGCGATATTCAACATGGTCCTATGTCCGTGAACGTGTTAGGAAACAGTTACCTTCTGACTCAGTTAATACTACAACAGCAAAGTTTTCTTTTTCAGTAAAAATGTGCTTACTTACTAAAGTGAATATACCTACCTATTCTATCTATTTACTCCTCAAGTGAATCGTCTTTGGTGATAGGAAAAACATGGTCATTAATAATAACGTATTTCTTTATCGTGTATTGTTACAAATAACTAATTACTGGCATAAATTGTCTGATAAGAAGACAATTTAATTTATCATTATTAAAAGCTGCTTGTGGTCATAATTAGTTGTTCGCAGTTGTTTTCTATATTACGTACATTAATATTGTTGTTTTGTTCTTTACAGATAAATGCAATATCGGGTGCAAAGGATGTAAGTATATTCAGTGTTCTTAATCAATTTTTTTTTTATCTAATAATATAAACTAGTACATCAATAAAAAAATACACACAGGTCGATAAAATTTTGATGTAACCTTAATAATAATTAATTACTTTCATTGGTAATTTTCAGTCTACATATTCTTCTTGTCTAATAAAAACTTACTAATGACCTGATAAATTGAACTGACTTTGACTAATCCAGAAAACAAAATTAAGTACCTTAAACAAAATATTATCCAAATTAACTAAGCTAAACATTAACCAACGAAACGAAACGAAATAAAAGGATTGTAAATTTTATCTATCTAAACACTGAAATACGCTAAAAATATCTTCGAACTTCTTCACATTCTCATTTTTTTTAGCGCCAACCGGTCCCACCTTCCTTAATGGACACAAGTACAACTATGGCGTCGAGGGCACCGTGTCAATCTACCTGACCGGAGCCGACAAGCAGGAGACCAGCGTCAAGCTCCTGGGTCAGGTCTCTGTCGCCGCACTGGGCAACTGCGCCCTTGTGCTCAGGGTACAGAACCTGGTCATCTCAGGACCTGACGGCAAGGTAAAGATACTAAGTTTTTGTTTAAGATAAAACAACCGAGATTTTTAAAAGTGATTGCGTGACTCCAGTATACCGTAATGGCTAGCTAAAACCGAATATTAACCAAATATATCCCTGGTTTGATAACAGTCAAAGATTTAGATTCTAAAATCAAATTAAAGATGAAAACAACAAAAATTATGCGGGTCCCAAATTAGTTCCCTGTGGGCAACCAAAACTCGATTTCTCTAAAAAAATCAACGCTCATTCAGCTATTGCTTATTACTTTTATTATAATCGAACCATCTCAATTTTCCTCAGAAATACAACAAGCCCCCTGGCTTGGAGAAACCAGTGCGTTTCACCCTGGAAGATGGCCGTATTGGATCAGATATCTGCGCGGAAGAGGGCGACACCCGCCGCTCTCTCAACATTAAGAGGGCTATCATTTCGCTGCTGCAGACCGAACAGAAGTCTTCCAACGAGGTAACTAGAAAACTCAAAAGTTCCCACCACGCTATGAGTTATACATTGCTCAATTTGTGATCATTATGGGTGGTGATAATTGCAGCTACATTGATTATATTATCATAAAAGCTATCACTAGTCGCAATATAAAAAGCTGAAGGCACAAGTACTAATGATTATATTTGTCCGCAGATCGACGTTTTCGGCGCTTGCCCGACTGACGCGTCTTCCTCTCACGAGGGCGGAGCTGTGCTGGTTCATAGGACCCGAGACCTCTCACGCTGCGCACATCGCGAGCAAGGCCAGAACGGTCCCGTTTACTCCGTTGTAAACGAGAATGCTGTAAGTATTTGAAATTATTCTAAAATACTCTAATTATTTCTTATATTCTCATTCATGTTACTCAAATTTAACCCCAAAATTTTATTTTTCCTAGCAAATCACTGACACGCAAGTGCTGCAATCCACACTCAACGTAGAATCTAAGGTCAACAACGGTGTACCGGAGAAAGTATCAGCCACTGAAGAATACCTGTACCGTCCGTTCTCCGTCGGAGAGAATGGTGCCCGTTCTAAGGTTCACACCAAGCTGACTTTGACTGGCAAATCCGCGGGTGCTGACACTGGAGCCTTCACTCAAGCCCGTACCATCATCTTCGAGAACCCTCATGGCGTTACCCTGGAAGGGAGCAACTACCAATCCGCTTTGGCTCAAGTCAAGGAAACCGCAAAGACCTGCGGATCCGAAGCTAGCTCGAAGTCCGCTGGCAACTTCGCCCAACTGGTCAGAATCTTGAAGCCTACTTCCAAGGATGATCTCATTAAGATCTTCAACGCCGTCAAAGGCAACACTTTGGAAAAGTGAGTAGTCAATTTATTTTTCATGATTCAGTTTCGCTGCGACTATAATAACATTAAACCTGAGTACAGCGTTACATCATTCTCTGATTCTACTGTGATTGAGACCATAATTTACTTTTCTCTAGGCGTGTATTTTTGGACGGTCTCCTCCGCGTTGGCACCGGCAACAGCATTGAGGCTGCCATCCAGATCCTGAAACAGAAGGAGCTTGATGCCATCGAGCAGCAGATCGTGTTCCTGTCTCTTGGCAATGCGCAGCATGTCAACAACGAGGCGCTGAAGGCTGCCACTGTGAGTATTCTCTGCATACAATCTGAAATACTAAAAATCAGTTACTAAACTACCTATCTCAGGGTAAATTTACCTAGCTTTTCTATTTGCATGTCGCTATTTTGCGCCATTTTCTTTGTTTTTCTGATATGTAATTTTTGAGGAACAACATTTTTGTTTCACAATTGATAAATATTATATTTCAATCAACAGACTCTCCTGGACATCCCTAACATCCCCAAGGACACATACCTCGGCGTTGGCGCGCTTGCCGGTGCCTACTGCCGCGACCACTTCTGCCACCACAAGAAGAATGATGGCATCATTGCCCTGAGCGCCAAGCTGGCGGCCAAGCTACAAAACTGCAAGCCCAAGAGCAAACCTGAAGAGGATGTTGTAAGTCACTAAAATATTCAAATCAATATATTCATTCATTTATTCTAAATCACTGATATACTCTCACATATTAGCAAATAGTAGTGTTGTGTAAAATAAATGTGAGTAACTTTTGAAAATGAACGTTTATTCACTTTTTAATAAAATAATTACAATAATGGCCCGCGGAGGCGTGAGGCGCCGTCGAGAGCAGAGATAGTAGGGTATGTTAACATAAAATAAAAATTAAATGCAAGTAACGACTTGCCATATTAAAGTTATACTTAAGCTAGGTTTGCACATGCATGTATATGTTTTGTAATAAACAACTGTTAACACGTTCGGTGCCAGTGACACAACATCTGTGATCAAAAAGTTTTAACTCCTATGCCAGTGACACGCTTACGTGATTTTGAGTGTGTGTCCTTTTCTCGGCGAATTCGTTGTACTATTTGTACAGTATTATTCGTGCAGTATAATTATACAAATATGAATTCAGTTTCACCTTGGTTTCAAATTTGGTAAGTTTTTGAAATGTTACTAAAAATGACTCCACTACAGTGCCGATGACACGCAACCGTGTCATTTTTTTAAACACTTCAGAGATTCTCAACCTTTGATTTACTTTAACACTAGGAAATAAAATTTTACCTTTCTTAGGGTTCCGTAGTAAACTAGGAACCCTTTATAGTTTCGCCATGTCCGTCTGTCCGTGCGCGGCTTTATAGCTCCGTGATCATTAGTACTAGAAAGCTGAAATTCAGTATGTGTATGTATCACGCCGACAAAACGGTAAAATAAAAACTAAAAAACTTTTTTTCGGGTACCTCTTGAAAACCTAAAGTGGGGGTGATTTATTTTTTCGTTTCAGTACTAGTGTGTGGGGTGTCGTTGAATAGGTCTTTAAAAAGAATAGGGGTACCCATATTTTTTTTTATAAAGTCAGCAGTTTTGTAAATATTCGCTCCAAAAATAAAAAATAAATTGCGTCCCCCCCCTTCTAACTTTTCAACCACGGGCAACTATCATATTAATCTGTGCCACGGGTCAAAAAATATGAAAAAAATCATGAAAATGAGGCCTTATAATACTTTCAATGAAAACTATATTGAACGAAATCGGTTGAGCCGTTTTTGAGTTATGGCAAAATTTCATTATTTTCTTAAAAGGACGTAAGTTAACTTCCAGAAGGTAATAAGTAATTACAGTTACTTTGGCGTTTACGACCTTTTTATAGAGCTTGAAATCTTTCTCGTAACTTAAGTCTATTGTGAAGGATGACCAACTACGAAACCCTACACTGAGCGTGGCCCGTTATGCTCTGGGCCGGTTTTTGATCAATCAAAATACAAATTAATAACATCATCATATCAGCCGTTAGATGTCCACTGCTGGACAAAGGCCTCCCCCAAAGTTCTCCACGACGATCGATCTTGCGCCGCCATAATCCAATTTCTACCTTCGATCTTAACCAGGTCGTCGGTCCACCTTGTTGGGGGTCTTCCAACGCTGCGTCTTCCGGTCCGCGGTCGCCACTCAATAACCTTTCTGCCCCAACGGCCATCGATTCTACGAGCAATGTGCCCCGCCCACTGCCACTAAAGTTTGGCGACTGTCTGAGCTATATCTACAACCTTGGTTCTCTTGCGTATCTCATCTTTCGAATTCGATCCCGCAAGGAAATTCCGAGCATAGCTCGCTCCATTGCACTTTGAGTAATTGTGAGCCTTCTTATGAGGCCCATTGTAAGCGACCACGTTTCAGTACCGTATGTCATCACTGGCAACACACATTGGTTAAAAACCTTCGTCTTAAGACACTGCGGTATTTGAGACAAGAAGACATTCCGCAGCTTCCCGAAAGCTGCCCATCCGAGGTGGATTCGATGAGTGACCTCTTTTTCGAAATTCGACCTACCCAACTGGATCGTTTGTCCAAGGTAGATATAGTCGTCTACAGTTTCGAGCGCAGAGTCTCCAACTTTAAGTGGAGTGGGTGCCACATGGGAGTTAAACATAATTTTCGTTTACTCCATGTTCATTTTAAGACCCACTTGTTGAGAGACCCTACTGAGGTCGATGAGCATTTTGCCGAGGTCTTCCAGGGTCTCAGCCATGATCACGATATCATCGGCAAAGCGGATGTTGGTGATGTATTTGCCCTTAATGTTGATGCCAATTCCGTCCCAATCCAGAAGCTTGAATACGTCTTCCAATGCAGCTGTGAACAATTTAGGAGATATGACATCTCCTTGCCTCACACCACGCTGCAATTGGATAGGTTTCGAGTCTTGGTTTTGGACGCGGACTGACATAGTGGCATTCTCATACAAACACCTTAGTACCTTGATATACCTGTAGTCAATTTGGCACCACTGGAGAGACTGCAGCACTGCCCAGGTCTCGACTGAATCGAAAGCCTTCTCATAGTCCACAAACGCTAAGCATAATGGCTGGTTATACTCTTCGGTCTTCTGTATAACCTGCCGCAGCGTATGGATGTGGTCTATGGTACTAAAAGCTTTACGGAAGCCGGCTTGTTCGGGAGGCTGGAAGTCGTCAAACCTGCGTGCGAGACGGTTCGTGATGACTCTCGAAAACAGCTTATATGAACATGACTCAGAAGCGAGATGGGTCTATAGTTCTTTAAAAGGGTCTTATCGCCTTTCTTAAAGAATAGTTTCACTAAGCTTCGGTGCCATGCCTGTGGCGTTTTCCCCTCGAGTATGACGGAGTTAAATAACTTTTGTAAGGCTTTTAAGACCGGTTTTCCACCTGATTTTAGAAGCTCTGAGGTAACTCCGTCATCACCCGCCGCCTTATTATTTTTAAGCTGTTTGAGAGCCATACTAATCTCGTACAGGCTGACGTCCGGGATCTCTTCTGTGTAGTGTCGGGTCAACCTAGCTCTTGGATCTTTGGCTAGGTTCGCGACAGGTGTCAGCGTTGTCGTGTATAACTGTCCGTAGAACGCCTCGACCTCCCCCAGGAGCTCAGGCCTAGATGACACGATTCTACCATCCCGTCTTCAGCTTTGTCAGCTGGCTCTGTCCCATTGACAAATCTCGTGCGAACACTTTGGAGCCTTTGTTTCGCTCAATAGCCTCTTCAATACAATTTGTATTGAATTGGCGCAGGTCGCGAGTCAGAGACTTTGAAATCTGTTTGTTAAGCCTTCGGTACCGAGAAGCGTCATCAGGGGAATGCAGAACCATACCGCGCCTCTCCTTCATGAGCTCGAGAGTGTGATCAGAGATCTTTTTGGTTCTCTTTGAACGGTGGTTCTTAAAGAACTTAGATCCCACCGTTAGGACAGTTTCGACAACCCTGTCGTTAAATTGGTCCACGTCTTCGCAATCCCCAGACATTCGAAGCGATTCTGCAATTCTAGCTGAAAGGGCTCAGGGTTTTGGATTTGTATCGGTGTTGGCCGGAGCATAGACTTCATAAGCCGATAACGTTCAAGCTGAACATTAATGTCTAATGTGCCTCTTACCATCCGGTGGTCGCTCCCGGTTTTAACGGCATTGATCACAGAGACATCATTAAACAATTCCCTCCTAGTCGACATTATGAAGTCTATCTCGTTCTTTGTGACACCATCGGGACTAATCCAGGTCCATTTGCGGTGAAGGCGCTTCTTGAAGAAGGAGTTCATCATATAGAATCCTTCCTTCTCTATGAAGTCCGCAAGCATTTGACCCCGTGCGTTCCGATTCCCAAATCCAAAAGGTCCCACTTTCAGCTCACCATCGCTTCGTCTGCCCAGTTTTGCGTTGAAGTCCCCCATGACAACGGTGGAGTGAGTTTTGGAGGTATGTAGGGCTTTAGAGATATCCTCATACATAACCTCCACCTCATCATCAGGGTGTGTCAATGTTGGTGCGTATACCTGTATGACCTTCACCGTTTGGTGATTCTGAGTATCAAGTACGCTATACCCTTGTGGACACACTCTCGATCTTGACAACGTTGTTCACGAGGGACCTGCGGACGATAAACCCGACACCACTGCTTAATTCTTCCTCGAGTGCAGTGATTCTCGTCAGTACACAGTGTGCGCGTATTGTATGTTGCCAGGGCCAGAGGTCGTCGGTAGGAATTAATAACATGATCACTTAATAATTTCAATTCTTGGCATTTAAATATCACTTTTTGCTTATTGCGTAATTGCACAAAAAATTCGCTGACAATGCTGATGACATCTTGTTCCACAGAGGAAACGTCACTATCGTTTGAGCAAGGAGCGTAGTCATTAAATTACGAGTAAAAAACATTGATATAACGGCGTACCAACATGACGTCAAAAATGATCCAACCCACAAAAAACTTTTCTTCAACCATTCGTATTAGCAACCAAGTTCTAATTTTGAATTTTATTTTGCACGGATTTTATCCTTTTCGCTAATCTACGTCCAAGTAATTGCCATGTTGTTAATATTAGCACCAAAGGTTGAGAAACACTGAATGATTCATAAATTACTCACTGCTTTTTTCCACCTATAAACAATGCCAGATGACACGTATATGTGTCCACGAAATTCGTAGTCCTATGCCAGTGACACTCCTTCGTGATTGGGATAATTCCAGCCGGCATAGCGTAATGGCTTAGTGAAACGTTGCCGGTGCCGAACGTGTTAATTGCTCAAAGAATCATACATACATGAGTAACTTTCATATTATATTTTTGATCAGCTGACGTGTAACACACGTCTTCTGAGCAAATGACTACATCTAGCTTAATTTACATGATGATATTGAATTTATTTTCAACAGGTGGTAGCCGTTCTGAAGGGTATCCGCAACATCAAGCACTTGGAGGATATTCTCATTGAAAAGATTGTCCACTGCGCTGTTGACCCTACTGTCAAGAGTCGTGTCAAGGCGGCAGCTCTTGAGGCCTTCCAAGCCGATGCCTGCTCTGCTAAGGTAAGAACATATGCCTAACGTTTTTGGCAACAACGCACACAGTGGGCAGTCAGACCGCGGCGGTCAAAGCAGAACGTCGCGTTCTAAGAGTTATTTTCCCGCTGAAACAGAGAACGCGTGAACACCGCAATGTCTGAGGTTGCAATTTATACGGAAAAGTTAAGGGAATTGGTTAGGGGAAGGCGTTTATTATACGATTTAAGTGATTTACATTATAAAAACCGTGACAAAAAGCAGAAGCTTGGCTTCAAGTTGCCTCTAAATGTTGTTACTACTAAATTTGCCTTGTTATTCTCGCGTTGTGTTAATCGGGTGCACCCGATACTTTCTCTTCTTTTTACAAGATAATAAGCTCCACGAGAGCAATAATACTTCATCAGATGATGAAATTTCTAGTGACATGTTGCATGTGCAAAGACACAAACAAAACTAGAACGCAAAAATCTGAACTCCTCTTGTGTGCGTCGGAACTCTTGAGCGGTCAACGGTTCTAACGCGGAGCTCAAACTGAACTCTGACCGCTCTCTGTGTGCGCGAGCTCTAAAAAATAACAAAATATATAATTCAACATTCAGAAAAGCTTACTTTTTAGAAATAACTACATTTTTTATAAATGAAATGAAATATTTATTTGCTGAATATGTAGAAGTTGTACAGGCGTAAATCATACATTTCGAATAGTGGGTACATATTCAGCCGGAAATCCGGCATGCAAATTTTATAGTGTAAGTTACAACATGGAAACTATTATTAAGTACTTAATTACGAACGCGAACATGTCACATTTTGATTTAATGTCTTAATAAACTTTAGTATGTTAACATCAATAAAATGCCAGAATTAATTTAATAAATAATATGTCAACAATGAAATAATAATAGTAATCTAAATGTTCAATTAATTAGTACCTATTCAATCTACAAGGACTTTTTTCAAGGAAGTCATGAGTCGAGTAAAAACATTGCTCAGTTAACCACCTTCGCAGAGCCCTACAAAACCTGTTCATTGGTAACATACTTATTTCCGATGGAATAGAATTAAATACTAAACATGCCATATAGTGGTTGCTGTCCCTATATAATTTTAACTTTGGGCCGGGCATGGACAGAGGGAAATGTGTCAAGTTTCTTTTGTTGGTGTTGTCTCTTAATTTAAAAAGAGATAAATTATTTTTCACAAACTTACTTATTTCGTATATATAGATAGATGGTAATGTCAACAATTTATGTTTAAGGAAAAGTGGGCGGCAGGATTGAGTGTTACGTAGACCTCAGATAGCTCTTATGCATTTTTTTTGTGCTACAAAAACTCTGTCAAAATCGGCTGAATTTCCTCATAGTATGATGCCATATCGAAGTATAGAACATACATAAGCGTGGTAAACGGTTACGGCAGTTTCAACTGAACTACTGTTCCTTATTGTTTTGAGAACATACACTAAAGAATGCAATTTTTTACATATGCTATGGACATGTTCCTTCCAAGACAGGTGTTGGTCAACATTTATTCCAAGAAACTTAACGTTATCGACTTGTTCTATATTTTCATCGTTGTAATGGATGTTTAAACTTATTTTCTTTGCTCTAGTAGAAGAGAATTGAACAAATTTTGTCTTAAGAGTGTTAACTTGAAGCTTATTGCTATTTAACCATTTTATAACATCCCTCAAAGCATTATTAATATTTGTCTCATATACTTCAGTATTATTAGTATCATCGCATTCAAACAGTATGCTGGTATCGTCCGCAAAAAGTATGCATTTTTGAATTGTCGCTTGTGGTAAATCATTAATATAAACTAAAAACAGCAGAGGGCCCAAAATACTCCCCTGGGGAACTCCTCTGTTGTATGATTATTTACAACCAACCTTTGGCATAACTTTAAAACAAGTTTTCAAAGAATCGAGGGAAAAATTGAAGAACATGTAGATAAAAGCAGATAATGAATAACTTTTTCGTTCAGATTAAGAAGACAGCACTCGACCTATTGAAGAACACCAACCTGGACTCTGAAATCCGCATCAAGGCGTACTTGGCTGTGATCGAGTGCCCCTGTGGCAAGTCGGCCAGTGAGATCAAGAAGCTTCTGGACAACGAGCCTGTGCACCAAGGTACGTTCTTTGGAGTAAAATATCAAATTCCGGTGGTTTTAATAATTTAATCTACTCTAAGTACTCATGTGATCGTAATATATCGTCTTTCAATCGTAGGTATACTTAAATTCTTAATTTTTCTTGAACATACTCATTTCAGTAGGAGTTTAAAATTAGGCTGTGAGATTGTGAATTGTACTTGGCGAAAGAGATCCGATATAGGTGTTAAAAGGTTACTTCGTCAAACTGAAAAACAGTCTATTTAATGACCTCGTTTAATTTTATCACACGTAATTTACATTAATTATAAAACAACAGTAATCATCTTAAGTAACTAATAATCAAACGACAATACGATTCAATAGTTTGGACAACAAGTGCACCCGACCAGGCCGAAAGCAAGGGTGATCCCCACCTTTTTTTTTAAAGATATGACTTGAACTGTATCAGGGCTGGTTAGCCCTCACTACCAGTAGTCGGACTTTGTGTGGGAGTATAACCCGCTAATAGGATTATCTCCGCGCCACAGAGCTAATTTAGGTTGGGCTGACGCGGGCGCACAGGGCGCATGGACTGCGTCGTGAATAGACTAAACCGTATCAGTATGACTTTGGGCGGGAGGAGTCCCCACCGACCCAGGCAGGGCAATTTATGCACAGAGGTCCTGACGTCACAGTGGCCTGATCGATCTGGCCAGGTGCAGCTGCAAAATGCGAGCACGACGACGCCGCCGTCAAACTTTATTTACTAGGAATTTCAACAACAATATACAATTCCATACGCGTATACGTAGTTACAACCGTATTGCAGCTGTAACAGTTGTACGAAGCTAGCGGTTTTAGTCACCAATGTTTGTCAAGCTCGAATTTCTACTGAGTGTCACGATGTTTTCTACGTATTTATGCTGCGTAAAGAGAACTTTTTCCGATTAGTATGGAGAAAGAACGTTCTTTAGAACATTTAATTTTCCGATTCATATAGGAAATGTTCTCGAACGGCAAATCTCTAATGCTACGTATATCATCTAGTATACGTCTTATAATATTGACTTATTTTACAGTCGGCCGTTACATCACCTCAAGCCTGCGTCACATCAGAGCCTCCGCCAACCCCGACAAGCGCCACGCTCGCGAGCACTACGGCCAGATCCGGACCCCCAATCGTTTCAACGTTGATGACAGGTATTTTTTTTATTTCCGTGTCACTAACTATTTTTATTTCCTTGTCACTAGCAGTTCTATCACAACTCTGTTAATTTATAGCCACGTGACTATATAGTCTCTCAATTCTTAATCATAAATTTTCACTTCAACAGGAAATACTCTTTCTACCGCGAAGGATCCTACAACATCGATGCTCTCGGCGTCGGCGGCAACGTTGAACAGAGCGTGATCTACTCCCAGAACTCCTTCCTTCCCCGGTCTGCCAGCCTAAACCTGACCACTGAAGTCTTCGGACACCACTTCAATGTCTTTGAGGTAAGCATCATGTTTTCACGTTGTCATAAAGGAAGTTTTACATATGAAATAAAATAATTGCAATTATTGCATTCCAATTATTGGAAACGATGTCTAATAACCCTGCACCACGAGTCCACGACTGCAATGTGAAAGAGTTATATGACATCTGAGCATTAACAAAAAAAAAATGCTGACGTATAATATTAAAATGGTGTGATTCTCTTTAAAAAAAATACCGTTTTGTTTGTCTTTTAGTTCGGAGGTCGCCAAGGCAACTTGGACCGCGTGGTGGAGCACTTCCTGGGTCCCCGCAGCTTCCTCCGCACAGAAGAGCCTCAGGCTCTCTACGACGACCTGAAGAAGAGGTTCAAGGAGGCCGAACAGAAATTCGAGCACGGAGTGCGGGGCCGCCGCTCCATCAAGACTGAGATCGACAACTTTGACAAGCATGTAAGTCTAACATCAGCAATATTCTTCCTTCTTTTGTCAATGTATTACTTTGTTCGTCATTTAGAATCTGTCTGTTTTGGTGGTGTGTTTGGGTCATACCATGCCAGTCACCAACAGTGCACCTCCTAGGTCCGCAAGTTATTTGAGAAAAAATACGATATATCTGACTGTGTTTTCATTATTTTTGTTTTTTATTCAATGAAAGTAAACCTTTTTTTTTATAACAACACACACTTCTAATACGTTGATTAGTAGTTGTTACTCGTACATGCTCCTTATGATTTAAGATATCCAATTGATTGAGGTTTTTAAAAGCAGTAGGTATTAAAGCTAACAATTTATTTCCTTGTACACAGGTAAAGGCCGAGTCCAACACTTACCACAATGAGCTAGACCTGGACATCTACGTCAAACTCTTCGGAACTGACGCTGTCTTTCTATCTCTCGGAGATGACAAGGGCTTCGATTTCAACCACATCCTCGACGAACTAGTCAAGTCCGTCAGTAATGGCATCAACAAAGTCAAGCATTTCCAGAAGGAAATCCACGCTAATGTCCTCTTCATGGACTTGGAGCTAGTCTACCCGACTTTCACCGGTTTGCCTTTGAAGCTCGACCTTATCGGTGCCGCCACTGGCCGTCTCGATATTGCCACCAACGTTGACATCCGCCAAATCCTTAAAAACCCAGAGAACGCTAAACTTGACATCAAGCTTGTACCGAGCACCGACATTGAGGTGTCTGGTCTCTTCCTCGTTGACGCTGACGCTGTCACCACTGGTCTCAAAGTAGTAACTAACCTGCACTCGTCTACTGGTGGACATCTCATCGCTAAAGTCCTGGAGAACGGTCGCGGTATCGACCTTCAATTTGCTCTGCCAATTGAGAAGCAAGAGATTCTCACTGCCTCCAACGACTTGGTTTATTACACGGCCGAGAAGGGTCAACCGGAGAAGCAAATTCCGATCAAGATTGATGCTGACAGGAAGGACTACAACGGATGCTTTGATCAGCTGTCCAATTTAATCGGCCTTACTGTTTGCGGAGAAATCTCTGTGCCTTTCTCCGTTTCAGGGCCGGAAGCACAAAACTCCATCACCAAGTTCTTGGCTCGTTATCCTTTAACTGGAGCATCTAAGGTCAAACTAGTAATTGAGAAGAACGATCTCCGTGGCTACCATATCAAGGGTATCGTACGCGGTGACAACCCCGAGCGCCGAAGCTTCGACCTGCTCTTTGAGGCTGAAGGCGGAAAGAACCGTCGCATCCAGTTGACAGGAGAACTTGTCAACAACCAGCAAGAGAAGTCTCTCAAACTGAACTTGGACTCTCCAATCAAGAAGGCTTCTGGTTTAGTAGCCCTGTACACCAAGCCTAGCGAATACGCTCTCGTTGTCGAGGCCAACTATGACCAGCAAAACTACTACGCTCGTGCCGGATTTAATGTACAAGGAAACGAGAAACGCAGTGTGTTCAAACCCATTGCCGAATACCAGTTACCTGGTGAGAGCAAGAAATCTTTGAAGGTCGAAGGACAATTGGTTAGAGAAGTTAATGGCGATACTTCGAAATACACGCTTGAAGGGATTAAGATAAATCTGCCGAGCAACAATGAGGTTGTCGATGTTACTGGTCACTACGTTCATGCACCACACAGCTATGACATTGATCTTAAGGCGAAAAAAGGAGAGCACAACATCTTGTTTAGTGGTTCATTGAAGGGGCCTGACTTCAAAGTCGAGTTCAAGAACTCTCTCAACGCCTACGTCAACTTCAAAGTTATTGGAACCGCCCAGTATGGTGATGTAAGTTACAAATATATGTACAGTGCCTTCCTTCCATAACCATAATTCATTCGTTTATAAATACTCTTGTTTGTTTACACTATTTACGTCTTAACCAGGATAATTGATTTACAGAATATCCGCAATGACATCGATCTGTACTACGGTGGGGATTTGACTGACAAACGCAACCGCGTTACTTTCAACCAACTCTTGAAACACCACAACGACCCCAAGGCGTTCATGCTGATCACCAAAAACAAATGTAAGCATAGACTTAAGAATAATCAGATACTAAGACAATTTTGTATCTAACCATATCTACATACATATACTTCAACTTTTGATCTAATATTTCTTACAGTTGAAATCCACGCCCTGCCCGTGAAAGTCAAATTTGACGCTGAAGTCGACAACAAGAAGATCGACATTGAAGTTGAAGGCCAGTACATCGACAAGAAAGCAGAGTTCGACCTCGAAGCCAGAACTCAGATCAAGCACCCTGGAGACTACAGCCTGAAGATCATTACTAACTGTGACAAGCAAGGCGTTGAGGTCTTCGCTAAACGCGATATCGTGACTGCCGACAAGAGTAACATGGAGAACTACATCGTTATCAAGAACTTCGGCAAATACGAGCTGTCTGGAGTTGTCACTCACAAGAACAAGCCCAACGATGTCAACGTTGGAGCTGTTGGTCATTTGAAGATTGCTGGAGGTGGCAAGAATGAAGACATTAAGTAAGTGTCAACTAAGACATAATTAGACATCTTTGTCACGTAATTTCATAATTTCATTGTTGAGCAATCTAACCATATTTCTGTTTTACAGATTTGATATCGGAGTAATCGACAATAACAACCAATATGCTTCCCACGCTCAGATCTCTTACTCAAAGGGTGACATCCTCGACTACATTCTAAAGGTCACTCGTGGAGCCAACTCCAAGGGCGAACTGAAGCTTATCCTCAAGGACACCATCAGTGCCAATGGTCAATACGCAGTCGCTGACGCTGACGGCAAGGGCAACGGTGCCGTCTTGGTTGACTTCAAGAATGTTGGACGTAAAATCAAGGCTGATGTCAAATTCCAAGTGAAGAACCCAGTGTACAACGCTGATGTTGATGTGTTCCTGAACTTCGAGAAGGACAATAAGGACAAGGTATCCTTCTCAACCAAGACCAAGACCACTGACAAGCTTGTCGACTCAAAGTACGTATATTATTTGTAGTAGTATTGTAGAATTGCTTTTCAAAACGTGTTTGTAGCGTGAATTTGGAAGCTATTTTAAATAACACGTGATAAAGCTCTGAAATGTCATATTTTAATTTCATTGTATATTTCTTCAGGAACAAGCTGGACTATGCTGGCAAGAGGACCGAAGTGAACGTTAATGTGAACCATGACTTGAGCGCGCAAGCTGCTGGAAAGACCTCAGCGCTGATTGAGGTTGTCCTGCCAACTGAGAGACTGCTCAGCCTAAAACTCGACCGTGATATCACTGTTAAAGACGATGTAAGTATATCGACCACGTCCACACGAGTAGTAAAAAATAGACTTTTCGGCGAATCCAAATAAACGGAAGAATAGTTTTTGCTTTTTCAGTCTTAAAAAGTTCTCGTTTTGTGGCCTGCATTTTCATACTTTTTTTTTTGACGTGTAGGTATACAACGGACATGCTGAAATCGTTCTCGCTGACGCTGTCAAACGTGGCGGAGCAGCATCCACGATCAGCTACAAGTCCAAACTAAACAACTGCAACTTCAAGAAGGACGTCTACCACTACGAGGGTGAACTCGGTCTCGCGCTCAAGGACGGCAAACAATTGAAGAACACCTTCCTCGTTAAAAATCAAGTGGATGGCGAAAAGGGAAAAATGGAGCTCAAGGTAATTAAAATTACCTTATAATCAGTTCTGATCATACTTACATGAACAGACGTTGATCCTTGATAGAACATTTTTTTATTGGAAGGTTCAGTGGGAATATTACACTTTTATTAGACAAATTGTATTGTGAAGACTTTTTGTCTATCTGGTCTAAAAAGCAAGCGACTTATATAAAGATCTTTGTCTGTTAATTGGCTAGAAATGTAACACGTTGTAATGATTCGGCCTTTTCCAGTCTGATGTTAACGGTAACCTGATCCCTCACCCGGCTTCTCTTGCGGGTAGCATCGACTACACCAACCCCGACTCTCTGGAAGGTGCTGACAACTACAGGCTGAAGGGCAGCTACGGCAGCGATCTTGGCTTCGAACTGGACGGCAAATTCGACCTCCAAGTCACCGGTGAAGGCGACAAGAAGTAAGTCACAATACTCTTCGACAAAGTTACTTATAGCTTAAAGCGAAAGGCTATGCACAATATAACCGTTAACCTCTAGTTATCGTAATCCAAGTGCGTCTTTGTTTGAGCGTTGAAATCGCTGTACCTCATGCGTTTTTGTGTCTTTTTCTAGATATCTGGATGAAAGCACACTGAGCCTCCGTCTGCCATTCGATAAGGCTCACGACATCAAGATCGTCTCCAACTGGCTCTGGTTGGTGCCTCAGAACAAGAATGTCTTCCTCGAAGTACGTATCGCTCAAAATATCAATAATATTATCTGATATTCTTCCAGAAACTGAACTTTTCTTATCTTCTCTTTCATTAACTATACTATAGCTAACTCATATCTTCAACAGTACACCTCAGTTCAATCACTTCAAGTGAACGCAGACACCTACAAGTTCGACGCGAGTGGAAAGGTTGGCCCTAAGAACGGTTTCACCAAAGTCAAGGTCTTGGTGCCCCATGTCGACCCTCTTAGCTTGGACTTCAACTACAAGGCTGATCTGGAAGGTAAGATTTTGAATACCGACTAGCCAACTGTTTTGACTCTTAATTTCCGAAATGTATTCTCTGAAGATACATCATAATCATAACTATCATAAGTTTTCATGTCGCATGCCAGAAAAAAATACAAGAGAGTTCAAACATATGGATGATATATATTTTTTTTGTTATCAGCTGAGAAGAAGACCGGCAATGTAGAAATCAAGGCTTTGTACGGAAAGGGCAAGACCGCTAACATGGTGATCGATGCCGCTGCCGGACAGAAGGAATATGCCATCAAGATCAAGACCAACACTCCTCAGAACGAGCAGCTGAAGAAATTGGAGTTCAGCGTTAACTCAAAGGTATTTAAGTTGAATTGTTATTATTTTGTATCATAATTTATATTTATTAACAACCGTTAAAACGTGAGTTTTCGATTGCATCATTATATATTTTTCTAGAACCCAGCTCCTGATACATTCAACTCGATTATCATCGTCGATGCCGACGGCCGCGTCTACAAGACCGAATCCATGGTGGTGTACTCTAAGGTACACCCAGTGGTGGATGTGAAATACACCAGCCCTAGCACCCCGAAACCCAGCAGGTAAAACATTTTATTTCCTTTATTAGTCCCTTCATAAGCGTTTTAGCGACTTAACATTAAATTTTTGTCTTTCTTCTGTTGTTTCTGTAACTTTTCCTTTTTTACCTTTCAATATTTATATATATATATTGATGTAGTTCATATGCTATAACTATACCATAACTAACTATATATTACAATTTATATGTTTATTAATGAACCATATTTTTGTCAATAGAATCTACATCAAGGGTGACCACCCCAGCCAGAACCAAGGCAAGGTCGAAATCAAGGTGGACAACATTAAAGACGTCAGTTTCGACATCGTTTCTGAAGCCAACATCCAAAAGGACAATGTTGCTCTTAAAACTCAGGCCAACTCTGAGGCCTTCGGCTGGAAGAACTACAATGTTCAAATCGTGAGCAAGGATCAAGGCAGTGGCAAGCGTCTGGAGTTCCAAGCCACTAACGACGGAAAGAACGTTCTTAGTGGAAGCACCTCGTTCATCAGCAAGCAGGAAGGCCCCAAAACCATCATTGAAGGTTCTGGATCCGTGAAGGTTAAGGAAGAACAGAAATCTGCAAACTTCAAGTACATCCGCACTCTGCTCACTGAAGGCAACGAGCAGGGACTTGAGGTAAATACCTATATGATTTTACAAAGACAACGTTATTTAGTTAGTTTTATCAAGTTGAATATTTTTTGTCGTATTAATCAATGACCAGGCATTACGAGATTTTCTTAAAAACATTGGTATGCAGGTTCTTATTAAGTATTATGTTTTCCCTTAGACCTTCCTGAACCTGGCCATCGGCGAACGCAGCTACGTCGCTGAATCCCGTGTCACCAACCTCGAATACAAGAACTCTTACGTCTACTGCGAAGAGAAGAAGCAGTGCGCTAACGCTGAGCTGCACTCCAAGATCAACGTCCAGAGTACGTAACCTAACAATTTGCTAAAAACGCCTGTTTGAATTCTTCAAATTCGACCATTAACTCTACTTTATGAGATAATACTCCCGACGTTTCTTATTAAAATTATTTTTCCAGAACCTGGTGTCTTCCAACACTCTTTCAACATTGGCGTTGACCTTCGCAAACTCGGCTTCGCACCTGAGTTCGGTCTTCAAGTCACCAACGAAGTCTCTGAGCGCAAACTGCCGCAGTACAGCCTGGACCTCCACATCAACAAGGAGGACAAGAAGTACCACCTCCACGTGTACAGCACCCCCGATCAAGGAAGTGAGTATTATATTTAAATCTATTTAGTCACACACTTTGATCCCGATAATTACAATGCAACTTACGCATTTTAAGGTTTGTTCGAAATCTTTCTCGGTTTCTATTTTATATTTAGACAGTAGATTTTAGGCTAGAACTGAGTCCGATGTAAGTATTTGAAGCTATATGCTGTTTGTTTATATAATAATATGTACAATTTTAACAATCTAATAATCTTTTTCAGAATACCCTGCCGGCGTGACCCTGACTCTTCCTACTCGTGTGTTGGCATTGGAATCCGTCGTCTCCTATCCGACAGACAAAGCCCTGCCCTTCCCCATCCAGGGCCACATCGAGCTGCATCCAGACAAGAACAAGCCCCAGCACAAGGCCGCCGCCAGATTCAAGATCGACGTGACCGGTTCTGACAAGTCCCACACCGCTGTCGCTGAGCTGGGCTTCAGTCATCCTAAACTTGGCAAGGAGGCAGTTATCAAGGCCAAGGCAGGAATCCACACCCCTGCTGAGAACACCGTCAAGTTCGAGTCTTCTGCGTCCATCTCCCACCCGACTCTTGGCAACGTAAGTATTTAAGAATATAACTATTAGTTATCACGAAATGCAGATATAATGATAAAAAAGGTTTTCCATAGACGTGAAATAAGTCTAGAGTAGCAGGCAATAACAATTGTTTTGTTGTAGGAACGTGAATCCAAGATCTACTTGGAAGTCAACCCGCAACTCGTCAAGCTCTTGGTAAGTTAACAATAACGTCATTATTTGTTGTTACTAGTTTATCTTACTCATTCATTGCTAAGCTTACTGTACTTATATACAAAGTGCATCGACATCTTGTGGGACGCACTTGGTTTTGGTTATTTGACAACCCTTAGAAAATGTGTAATCTTTTCTACATCCTTTAAAATCATTCTAATAAGATTTCTCTTTTAGGTGGACACTCCCATCGTCAAGGTCATCGACCTGGAAGGATCATCGGTCCTGAAGGAGAATCTGCAACAAGGAGACCTCAAGTTCAGCCTGCTGCAAGGCAAACCCGTCGTCGTACATGCCATCATTAAGGACTTCCAATACTACGAATTCACTACTGGATACAGTGGTGAGTGAAAGATTCTGAGATTTTAATATACTTTTTGTAGCTTGCCTGGTGTAAAGTCTAAGTAACTAAAGAACGTCTATTAATATGACGACAACCATTTCTTATCCTTTGGGTACGTGGTTTGAGACTTAGGCTCATACACGTAAAATCCGCGATCATTTGTTTCGTTTCAAGCGAAAGAGTTACAAGCAGAATTACAAGATTTTTTTGCATTTCACGTCAATTATATAATAGTTTTTTTTTTCAATAAATTCTAAATATACAATATTTAAAACATACCTATAATATTTAAAGTCCACGAAAATGAATCAATACGATAGATAACAGATTGACAAGTGAAAATCTACTAAAATTACACCAAGATTATACTAACGGTGCAGATGAATCAGAGCGCAGGCTGTCCGTGGTCGGCCACCTGCAGCCGGAGAAGCGCGTGGACATCAGCGCCGACATCGTTCTGCCGGGCGAGAAGAAGAACATCATCCACGGCGCCCTGTACCTTCAGGACAACCTGGTGAAGAGCGAGTATGGCGTGTCCAAGGAGAACTTCAACTATTTCGTGGTGAGTAAATTAGAGAAATTAAAAAAAATATGGAAACTGTTTCTGATTATAATCAATTGATGACGGAAATTTAAAAAAATATTTAGATATTCATAACAGCGTCTTCTTTTTTTTCAACTTTTGCTAATAGTAACCGCAAAAGCATATTTATTTTTCAAATATCATCTAGTCTTCATTTAATGATCTTTGTATGCAATGCGTATTTGGTTGTAATCCTCGGCTAACATTCGCTATGATCAAAATGCCACTTCAGGAGAACTAATCTGAGATTCATTCCTCAGAACGCTCTGAAAAACGACCTGACCAACCTAGAGACCCGCATCAAGCAGCTAGGTGAGAAGGCCAGCAAGGAGTTCAAGGACACGCTTAAGCGCGTCGAGCCCACCGCCAAGCAGATCGGCCAGTCCGTCGAGGACGAGCTCGTCAAGCTCAACCAGGAGATCGCCAACGACAAGGTCTTGAAGGAGACCTTCCACTTCTTGTAAGTACAGCTACTTGATTTAAAGCACTTGTTGATAACAGTCTACTGAATGGACCGAGAATTCGTGATCATTTTAAATCATATCGCACAATATTCTCATTCTTTTCATTGTTCGGTTGATAGAAGTTGTGGCGAGTTATAAAGGTAATCAAATTATTTCAATAATCACGTACTTATGTAAAAATGAAATTAGTGGGAGAGCAATGTAACCAGTTCCATTTCTTAGACTATTTCGCCATGCCGTAGGGCCGTAAAGGATACCTTATTAATTATGGTTACTTTTTTTTGTATCACAGGGGAGAAATATACACACTCTTCGCAAAGGTCGTCGAAGATGTAATTACGAGCACCAAACCTCTGGTCGAGCAATGGTGGAAGACCATCAGCGAGACAGCCAAGAAGATCCATGAGATGTACGAGCAGAAGGTGATTATCTTATTTGTTATTTCTAATACCATACAAATTAACTCAGGGTCCACTGCCTTGATTATCATTATTTACATTATGATCAGTAGTTTTAAATCACACTCCTTCTTAACATTTTGCCGGTCAACTTTACGCAATGTTGGATGATGTTTCTTCATTAAATTATTCTTTCTCTTAATCTTCATCACCATCATCAGCTAAAAATGTCTGCATTTTACAATGAATCTACTAAGTAGTTGATTCTACTTAGTCCACATATCAATGTCAAACTTGTTTATGGCATCATCGTCCTAAGAATGTCTCTTATTTTCAGATTGAACCTCAGATCAAGCAGCTGTACGAAACCGCTGCCGCGTTAGTCCGTGAATACCTGGACGGTCTGATCGACTTGGTTGCTCACTTCGCTGCCCTGGTGACCGATTTCTTCGAGAAGCACAAGGCTGAACTCCAAGAGCTCACCAACACCCTTGCCGAAATCTTTAAGGGTAAGTGAAGCCTTGTATTATTTAATTATATTTTCTGCAATGTCATGTACTGTATTAATCTCTTTCTTTAGTAATAACATAGCAGATTTAAATTTACGCTAGGAGTTTTCATGTCATCCAAATCTTCGTGACTTGAGTAAATCCATAAAATATGTAGCAACAGACTTGATAACATAGCAGTTTATAATTGTGAGAATTGTGTAACATGAGTAACATTCCTTTTTCAGACCTGACTCGCCTTATCGTCGCTCAGCTTAAGGAGTTCCGCGTTAGGGTTGGAGAAATATTCGCCAACCTTACCGAGCAGATCAAAGAGATGCCCTTCATCCAGGTCATCAAGGAGAAGGTAAGTCTTTAATTTAAGTTGTAAAAACCACTAAAAATTCTTCATCATAGTAATAATTATAATAATTAGATAGTAAGAGCAACGTTATATCAGTATAATCTAATCTCCAATTTTGACGAAACAGTAGTCAAACGGTTCTGATATAACTTTTTGATTAACATTTATCACATTTATCACTACTAACAGTACTATAGGCCGTCACTATGTCAATCGAACATATTAATCAAGTTAACCCTTCCTCCTCAGTGGCAAGAACTGCAAGTACCTGAGCAGGTCCTCGGTCTCTTGGGCAACGCTCACCAGGCCATCCAAGAAGTAATCCCGACTCGCGAGGCCAAGGCTTTCCTTGAGGCACTACACAACTACGTACAGAAGGTAACTATTGACGCGCCAGATCATTAGCACGCTTATGTATAGTAGACAAATAGGCACAAATATTTATCTCAAATAGTTTTGTTGCGAAGACACGTGTAACCTCAATCCCTTCTTCATTTTTATCTTCATCTTCAAGTAACATAGATCGAAGTTAGCTACAAGACTGAGTAAGATGATTGTTGAAACTGGATGGAGCTTTCACAAAATTAGTATCATAAACATGAATTTGCAACGAATTACTCTGAAAAAAAAAACACTAAACATTTGTACACAGAAATTGGAAGTATCTCTCCTCAGGTCCAACGTTCGAACCCTGCTACTTCTCATTATCATACAGAGTTCATTACAACCTGACTTTTCTTCTAGAAACTCCGCCAGGAGAAGTGCGACGACGCCAAGGAGCTCCGTAACATCTACGAGAAGTTCGCCGTGGCGCTGACGTCACTGGTGCAGTTTATGCGCTCCCAGGTCAACGAGCTCGGCGTGCCCGGTCTTGCCAATATTAACCCGGTTAGTACGTATAGATAATAAATGAATAAACAAGACCACTTCTATAGAAAAGTGGTACACTTTATGTCTTTACTCTATGGCTTAGAGACCTAAGTAAGCCACTGTCATTTGTTTCTGTCTTGCACCGTTTAAGGCTTGTTTACCAGTTAAAGCCAGATATTAAAACAAAGATACGTAGATGTCCGACTGAGTATTTTTTAAATCGTATCTTCTAAGATTTTACCGAAGAAATTTCCATGTTATATAATTTCCTATTTTTGTACATGACAGAAGATTCTAAAATCGAGTTAAATATAATTATGTATGTTGATAAAATAGTATGCATGGTCCTTCATGTTGAATAGTGGGATAACATCTTTACCTTGTCTGCTCCAAACAACTATTTACCGTATAGCAACCTCTAAAATTCTCTTCTTCTTTCAGCTGGCATTCATCAACGGGCCCGGCCGCTTCTCCGCTCCCTCCATCAGCGGTGGGGCTTCCTTCAGTCTGCTGAACCAGTTCCTGAGAGGAGATGTTCCCGATGCGCTTGCGCTGCTGAGGGCGTACCGTCCCCGCAGCATCAACCCGCTGGACGAGATCCCTGCTAAGCGTAAGTGGCATTAAAAAACTTTCAAACGTAAGGCTTTAAAATTTCTCTTTGGTCACTATATCATTGTCCGTCGTTGCTTAAGGACCATTTTTGTCTAATGCCAAAACAACTCAATTCCCTGATACATAGCGTCATTAATTGTTTTTCTATAGATTAAGAGAACAATTTATACCTACTTACATTTTTGGTCATAATAGTAGAACTCCACTGAACAACAGCGTCACTTTGGAAAATGTTAGTGGTAATCCCTTTCATCGCCTCCTGTGTATTTTTTGTTGTTGTATGAACTCACATGTTCTTGCGTCCAATATTTATGGGGTTACCCTCATCTGGCAGAATAATATTGGTCAGAAATACACTTCGCATAACACGTTTCGCAGAAACTTTCGGTCGAATGGTAAGATGGCATAAAGGTATAGTTGGCATTACTACTACCTCGCATACGACACATTTTGCAGCACATTGTTTTGTAGAATATCTCTTTGGCCGACTTTGGTTTAGCATAATTTTATATACCATAATAATCCTATAGCATACGATTACAATAGCATAATTATTTTCTACTAGCAGAAAAGTGCGTTCAGTAAACTTGACGTAGTAGAATGTAAGTACCGTTAGGTACGACGACGAGCGGTTCGAGGAGCAATAATAATAATAATAATAATTTATATTTTACTTTTTATACAAATTTATTGTAAAAAAAACCTAGCCCAAGTATAAAAATGAATAAAGGGAATAATAATTTATTTATTCACTCCACCACCAAAAAGTACAGTACAATACGATACAATTCATACATTTGCAATGTTAGGTATCTTGCCGCCGCGGGGCAACTGCCACTAAATTTTTAATCACAACAATTGTAATGCATAAATTAGGTCCTGATTCCACCTTAGGGCAGGTCCGACTTGGATTAGGTTAGGTACGACGACGAGCGAAGCGAGGAGGAGTGTTAGGTTGAACTGAGACCCTAACGAGCGAGCGAGCCGCGCGGCATCGGCCGGCTACCATACCACTCCATGGACAAAATATGTAATCACAACAATTTGTAATGCATAAATTAAGTACTGCTTGCACCTTAGGGCAGGTCCGACTTGGATTAGGTTAGATACGACGACGAGCGAAGCGAGGAGGAGTGTTAGGTTGAACTGAGACCCTAACGAGCGAGCGAAGCGAGCGAGCCGCGCGGCATCGGCCGGCTACCATACCACTCCATGGACAAAATGTGTAATCACAACAATTTGTAATGCATAAATTAAGTACCGCTTGCACCTTAGGGCAGGTCCGACTTGGATTAGGTTAAGTACGACGACGAGCGAAGCGAGGAGGAGTGTTAGGTTGAACTGAGACCCTAACGAGCGAGCGAAGCGAGCGAGCCGCGCGGCATCGGCCAGCTACCATACCACTCCATGGACAAAATGTGTAATCACAACAATTTGTAATGCATAAATTAGGTACTGATTGCACCTTAAGGCAGGTCCGACTTGGATTAGGTTAGGTATTCCGCATATGTCCTGTACAACAAGATAAGACAATGAAGTCTATCTTGGAATCAAATGGTATTCGGCTTGACAACTTTATGCCGCCTAAAATATTATGCAAAAAAATTATCTGCGAAAGTACTATTCGTTTATAAGACTGTTATGCTCATCAACATTATGCCAATATAAGATTCGGTATTATAAAAATCTGCGAAATGATTTATGCCAAAGCATACTCTGCGTAAGATGTTTCTGCCAAACGTTACTTCTGCCAAGTATCGTTATGCAAAACAAATATATGTCAAAAAAGTTTCTACAAGATAATAGTGAACCATATTTATGTTTTCTTTCTTTTTCTTTCAATATTGCCTAAAGATGTTTCTAAACTTAACTGCACACATTTCCAAAACATTAACGTCATTGTTTCTTCTCCAGTCCGCGCTGTTGTAGTCAACGGCCAGCACATCTTCACGTTCGACGGCCGCCACCTGACCTTCCCTGGCAACTGCCGCTACGTGCTTGCCCACGACTTCGTCGACAGGAACTTCACCCTGGCCATCCAACTGCAGAACGGCAGCCCGAAGGCTCTCATCCTGGAACATAAGGACGGAAAGTCTATTGAGCTGAAGGAGAACGGGCAGGTATGCTTAAAACCATGATGTAAATAAATTATTATCGTCATAATGAAGTCCAAATGACTGCTGAATTGGTAAATATTCGGATAAAAATAGTTTAATGCATAGCCAAAAGGTCAATAAGATAATTTTAATTCCATTTCTTGCATTCAGTGTTTATTTCCTCTTTTTATTTTTTCCCCTCATCCAATTGTCTCGTTAACCATGTTTGAAAAATAGTAACGCTTTTTACCTCAACACTCAAATGTTGTTGATCTCCACACAACTTGATAAATACAATTTGGGAGTCATGTCTTGTTTCAATTGGACTAAATCATTACTCGCTTGTTCAGGTGATTCTCAACGGTGCTGCTCACGGATTCCCGGTTATCGAGAAGGAAGTCTTCGCGTTCAGACAGGCCAACGGACGCATCGGTCTCGGGTCGCTCTACGGACTTATGGTCTTCTGCTCCAACAAACTGGAGGTAAGGTTTTTTTATTCTAGATAGCAAAACATTTGAGTTCATGCACCTGATGTTAAGAGACGATTAGGCCTGGAGCATGCTTGCCTAGAAATCTCAACTCTATGGAATTAAGTTATAATTCGGTAAAGTTGTTCAGTTTATATTGGAACGTATTATCCCTCACGGCATTGCAATGTCGACTGTCAGTCTTTACATTAAGGGGTCAGTGATTTACTGGAATCACGGGAAGTATTTCAAATCTCTCCGGATGGAAATCCATTCAATTGGGTAATTTTACAGCATCTACAATATCATGTATTTTGACACATAACTAGTATATTAATATAAGTAGTGTAATCAAAGTTGTTCTGGACGGTACACTGAAAAAAATAGCCAGTGGAGCCTACTGACATTACAGTAAGACTTACTGCAATAACAGTTAGGCCTACTGACATTTCAGTAAACCTAACTGCAATAACGGTTACGCTTACTGTAATGTCAGTAGGCTCCACTGGATATTTTTTTCAGTGTAAACTAACAAATATCCTTATTTCCAGACGTGCTACATTGAAGTCTCTGGCTTCTACCTGGGCAAACTGCGCGGTCTTCTCGGAGACGGCAACAACGAGCCTTTCGATGACTTCAGGCTACCCAATGGAAAGGTAAATTTAATGTACCAGTTCTAAAGCTGCATCCTTATAACTTCTTATAGCGTTGTAAAAAAAAAAAAAATCTAAATCAATACATATCTTAAACGCTCTGATTGACATTGTGATGGATTGTTTCAAATTTTACTTATATTTCATTCCGTATTGTACCTAATTGTATATGCGATTTTATAATCAATTAAACTTATTTACCTACTTTCATTACGATTTGTTTCTACGATCTAGTATTTCAATTTGTGACACTATCATGAGACAATTGATCCTCTATTAAATTTATTTTTAGCCATGCATATTAATTAGATTTGTTACTTTTTCGCAATAATCCAATGTCAGTTATCAAGCATATTCAAATCAACCAATCCTTCTAGATCACCACCTCTGAGAGCGACTTCGGTAACGCATACAAGCTAGCCTCCAGCTGTGCCCCGGTGAAGTCCCCCGAGCACTCCTCCCACCAGCACCACGCCGCGCTCCCCGCCGCCTGCGAGACCGTCTTTGGAGGAGCCTCGCCTCTTCGTCCTCTGTCACTTGTACTCGACGCTGCTCCATTCAGGTACAATCAACAATACCAACCACAAGACCCTTAATCGGCTTGTTAGATTTAACATAACTGCCATCAACCAACTAAAAATCCATAATTATTAAGTATCAAGGTATTTGGCACCGTTTAGGGTTACATATTTACATTTTACGTATGTTTTTGTTTGATTATATTTGATCGAATTTCTCTCAAGATTTTATTCAATTATGTGTTCCTAAATCACTTATGGTAAAGATCACTTATGTAATAATATTACCTGGTAAGAGAGGATAGACCCCTGTGTTCTTTTAGAAAAAAGGGGGCGTGTGTCGGGGCTTCACTTAGAAGTGATATTTCCCTAACCATAAACTAAATTTTTAACTCTGTTTCTCATACTTACAGACAAGCCTGCATCCACGCTGTCACCGGCGACTCTGCCAACGCCCTCCAACAAGCCTGTGACCTTGGAGCCGGCTACGCCGCCCTGGCCATCACTGGCCTTCTGCCCGCCGTCCTGCCGCCGGCCTGCCTCCAATGCACCGACGGCGACAAGCCCAGGACTCTTGGAGAGAGTTACGAGTTCAAACTGCCGAAGAAGCAGGCTGATATCATCGTCACTTTTGAGACCACCAAGGTATTTTTGATATTGTCTATTGTACCTATAGTTTGTTTGAAGTTCGATGATGACACCTACTTATTAATATGCGTAGGGTTTTGCAACTTGTCGTCAAAAACAACCTTTCCCTCTATTATCTTTCATGGTGATCTTACATTCGAAATTCTACAGCTATATTTCTCTACCAAATCACATCGACACTATTCTAGTTAGAGATTTAATTCATAAAGTACCAATTTTCTAATGACATTCAGTTTTTATACTGTTTAATTTTACTTAATCCACGGAATTTGCGGTTCAATTTGATGAGTGAGCTTGTTTAATGATACTTATATTTTCTCTTTAGCCGACTGAGGAAGGATACAAGAACCTGGCTGTGCCGCTGGTGTCCCAGCTGGTCGACACCCTGAAGGCCAAGAAGATCGATGACATCAAGATCTTCCTCGTCGGCATCACTCCTAAGATGCCCTACCCCATCCTCTACGACACTGACCGTATGTATCTCAAGCTGAATAGTTAAACGTAATGTTTACAAATGAAGCGAAAATTGAAAAATTTAATGATTCGGACAGGATTCGAACCTGCGTTTCCAACGGCTTTCCGGGCCAACACTGGCGTCCTCCCAATTGGACCACCGAATCAGATGTCAGAGTCATTGAATTTTTCAACCAGTTGCTTCGACATGCCTTAGGGTGGCATCGTAGCGCCATCTACCGTAAAGATTTAGACTTTATCGTCGGCACCATCGTCTCAAATTTGTTGAGAATCGATAGTAACGATGTGCTACACCCAAATTACGCCCAAGCCGTTGGAAACGCAGGTTCGAATCCTGTCCGAATCATTAATTTTTTTCATTTTTCGCTTCATTTGTAAACATTTAGTTTACGTTAGCAGACGTTACTGCTTTAATAAAAAATAAGTTAAACGTATTTATAATTTACCTAATCTATAATCGGTAAAACCTTCTGCACCGATATCAGCTACCGAATCCACACTTTAAGCGGTAACTTATTTTAGAATCACAATGGTGCAAATATACAACAGATATACTCACATAGGTTTCAGACGATAAATTATCCACTGGTTATACCTGCCACGAAATAAGAGCATAAGTATTAAAGATTTAGTTGCTTGCCACATCCACATAATCCCAAAATTTGAAATCCTTGGGATGTCTCCCTTTTCTTATTGACTCTTATTAATACTCTTACATTCTCCAGTGAAACTGAAGAACCCGAAGGTGCAGTTCGACGACGAGAGCCGCGTAGAGCGCTTCAAGTCCATCGTCACCGGCTGCAAGATGGTCGACGAAGCCCAAGACGTCATCCTGAATACCGCTGCGACATTGAAACGATTGTTCGGTACGTATTAAAAGGCACACTCACCAATAATTTATTGGACACCTGTTAAGACACGACGAATATCTAAAAACCCTATTAGAACAGGAAAAGATGATACGATACAAAAGGGAAACCAAAGACGACTTGCATGGACATAATAAAAGAAAAAGTAAACTTCGTATCGTATCAAGCTACCAAAGAGAGTTCAATAAAAAAATAGGTACAAAAAAAATCCTTCACTGACAAGAACCAAGCCATTAGTCTATGAAGATCATCATCATTTTTCTTTTATTTGCTACATATGATGATGAAATCCATGTCCTATTATGATGATGAAGAACAGATTTACCTTCTCATTACTTATGTGCTAATATTCTAATTGTAATGTCATTCCAGGTCTGACCAACGTCGTGGCTGGGTACCACTCTGTTCTTGAGCTGCCGCTGCGCCCTGGTGCGGTGAAACACGCCATCAACGTCGTCGGAGAACACTGCAAGCCTCAAGACTTCCTGGTCGAATTCTTCCGAAACCAAGCATTCAACGCCATCTTCGCCGAAAACGCCTACACGCACACCCTGATCACGGTCACCGAGGGTCTGAAGATCGGAGGCGGCAAGAACCCCGACCAGGTCGTCGGCTGGAGCGAGGACTTTGTGCTGCTGCTGGGAGACAAGAAGCAGAGCCGCGAGTCTGAACAGCTCCGCCAGAGCCTGGAGATTGCTAGAGACTCTTGCATCGACTTCGTTGAATCTGTAAGTTTTTCTCAGTCTAAATATATATTTTCCTGGATGCTACTGAGCTTCTTCAAAGTCAAATCATTTGGTTTAAAGCCTGTTTAGATACCTACAACTAGTAAATATTTTAACATTCCAACATTTGCGTTGTCACGATTAGCTGACAATATCTACCCATGGAACACCCAAACATTCCGAAGTTGCATATATCCGAAACCATCATCTTTAATCATATCATAATCATATATTTATTGTAATATTGTAAGTGCAAAAAGTAGGTCTTACATTATATCATAGTTCTTTACAATCTACCGATAACAATAGTTAATACCGAAAGCTAGGAGTTTGTAGCTTACCCATTCAGCAGTCCAAATTGCCCAGGAAGTTGTTAAAATTCTTTGGTCTTTTCATAACTCTTATATTAAGCACTGTGGAGTGCTTGAAGTGAAAGAGAAAATTCAAGCTATTTAGAGTGGTTATTCAATGTCCGACATAATGTTTTCCAAACATCTCTTAACAAGGATCCAATGGCAGAATTGAACTAACCAGACATTTCGTCCTCAGACCGACGGTATCACGCTGTCCTCAACGAACTACAAGAAGATGAACCCGGCGCAACAGAAGCAGTTCCTCCAGACCGCCTCCGCCACCATCGCCCACAAGCTGCTGTCCCAGACCCTGGTCCAGGACTGCACGTGTGGCTACGCTGACCCCTTCAGGGTGCGCTCCGTCTGCGTTAACAAGAGCAGGAAGGAGGCGGTAAGTTTCTTCTTCTAAAATTCTATCCTGTTCAATGCTATCCTTAATTTTCTGAAAGCTGAAGTCGTGACTTGATTCTGACAACCAAATTTAGCATATACATTTGATTCCAATTGTTATCCTAAATTAGTAAGGGGATGACTACACCAGCACTTACTGAATCAGGGGGATTACGAACATGTTGTCGTAATCACTAAATATAAGATGATATTGGGGTGAATCGTGAATTCAAATGCTCTCACCATGTGAGAAGATGAGGTTGAACAGCTCTCGTCTGTTACTTCAGCAGTTCTGCAGGTTTGGGCAGAGCAAAATTCTAAATCAACCCGAAAATTTTAATTTTATTATGTCGTGATTTTAATCGTTTATTCCTTTGCCCACAGGCTCGCAGAAGGAAGTAAATGACTGCAGAATATCACCATACCTGTGATGCTACGTGCCAAACTAGCTAGATCTAGTGCCACAAACCAAATACTAGACCAAAAGTTCAGTCTAAACATTAGTAATAAATTAAATTAGTCAATCATAGAGTATAGAAAGAAAGGATGTTGAAATGTTCATTGTATACAAAATGTTAATTATTAAAAGGCAGCTCTTTTTCTCTACTCTGTGATGTATCAGGGTCAGTACTCCTTTTCGTTCGTGTTTCATATCGTGTCGTCTCACTCACTCAAATTTGATGTAACAGGAGAGCGAGAGGGATGGAACGATACGAACTTCGAGTTTTGAACTAGGAGTGGACCCTGAAGTTTTTTTAACTGGCAGTCCTTATTTATCAATGCCGTTTCGTTTGAAGGTATTAAATAACTTATCATGCTTGACATTGTATTAGAATAAATAAATATGTTACTAGTTCTGTTTTTAAATCATATCCTAATCTTCTTCCTACGTATGTGCCTCATTGACCATCATACTGTTATACTTAGTATGAGCAGTACTCTGCCTAAAAGAATATAAGAGGTGCTTAAATACAGAGGCCGATGTGAGAACAAAATAATTATCAACAGATAATCTGGTAAACACAACGATAGATAAAGACATACATAAATAGATATAAATATAAACATATACAAGACAGATAAGGAAGGTGATCTAGGGATAGGTACAAATTTTATTAAAAAAATCACAGAGCGTGAGGTTTTCTGGGAGCCGATCACGTTAGAGACACCCGATCGTGGGCTGTCCTCATCAGACCAATGATGTCATGCGATTCTTACCAAGTCGTCAGTCAACTTTTTCGGGGGCCGTCCCACGCTACGTCTTCCGATACGCAAACCGCACAGGTTCTGGAACCTTACTGCGCAGACGGTAATCGGTTCTGCGAGCAATGTGAATGTTGCCTCTCCAGAGCAGAGCGGAGCTGTGCAATATGGTCCGATCACATTCCTCAGATTTTTAACGCACTTCTTTTGGGCTGCTTGGTTGGTTCATTATCTCCGCTCCGCTTTAATGGACAGGCATCCTAAGCCTGGCAAGGCAACGCTCTGAGCTACGTCGACGATCTCCGGTCTGGCAGAATAAAGTTTTGAATTTGAATTTATTCTCTCATCTTCTTAATTTTGTTTTGATTGTAAGTCTGGCTAGAGAATATTCTTCAAGATTTAATCTCCTTAAACCATCCCTCTATATAGATAGACTAAGCTATGGTTATTATTATTATTTAAGAGTTTCACTCTTGTCGGTGCAGTTCTCTCCAGTCCGTTCTACTTAACGCCAGTTCTTTGACTTCCCGATACGACCCGACGTCTGCCTTTTTCTTGATCTGGTCCAAATAGCTAATCCTCGGCCTTCCTCTTCCTCTCCTTCCTTCAATTTTCCCCTCCATTATCTTTTGTATTAGATCGTCGTGTCGTACCAAATGACCTATCATTTTCCCTCTTCGAGTTTCTATTGTATGAAGTATATGTCTCTTCTCCTTTACCCTTTCCAATACTTCCTCATTGGTGACTCTTTCTGTCCAGCTTATTCCCTCCATCCTTCGCCAGCACCACATCTCGAACGCCTCAAGCTTTTCTCTGTCCCGTTGTGTCATGGTCCATGTCTCGCAGCCATAAAGTGCAATGCTCCAAATATAAGTTTTAATAAAACGTTTTCTTATAGATTTGGCCATTTTTGACTTAAAAATATGTTTTTTACTGTGAAAAGCGTTTTTAGCTATAGCTATTCTAGTTTTAATATCTGTAGTGCATCTCGAGTCTTCTGTTATTATACTGCCTAAATATTGAAATTGTTGGACTTGCTGTAGTACTGTGTTATTTATTTTAATTTCATGTATTTCTCTGTGTTTAGATATTATTAGTGTCTTGGTTTTATTTAAATTTATCTTTAAATCGAAGTCTCGGAAAGTTGTGTCCATTATGTTTAAAATTGTTTCCAACTGTGTGCTGTTTTCCGCTAAAACTGCTATATCATCTGCAAATCTAACAAATGTAATTCTATTTCCGTTAAATTTAACACCTTCTGTTGTATTTTCTATAATTTTATCAATTGCACTTTGAATGAATAAGTTGAATATGAGCGGCGAGAGTGAACACCCCTGTCTGACTCCTTGTCGGATCTTAGCCTTTCCCTTCTCGTCCCCTACTTGTATGATTGTCTTGCCTTTGGTCGTGGGATAAAACACGGCCATTAACCCGGCCCCTGGGGAGATTGAGCCACCTTCTCAATCTCTCACTTGGGTAATTCCTGTGCGGCGCGTCCTTGTCGCAGGGGTGGGCACCTCGTTGCTTCAGTAGGCCGGAGTGATGAGGTGGCTAAGTTCCACAGGGACCCAGTTCTGCGGGGTATATCGCGGAGCCCGTGCCCAGGGTTACGGGTGAAGACCTCAACGGCTGAATAGGCGGAGATGGAAACCATCAGTACGGCAAAGCAGGCGGAAGAGGCATGTCACAGGGACATTAACCTGGACCCTAACAGAGGGCAGCAGTACTGTTAGTACTACACAGGGGCAGAGGGAATGGATCCCAGAATGGCCCTGTAGTAGATTTTTCTGAGCGCTCGCTGCAACAGTGAAAACGGTCAGGATACTGCGGTGCAGAAGGCAATGGGAAACCACTGCACTATTTTCCCATTAATGCAGTATGAAAAAATGTCCACAAAAAGTAAGCTATGATATTAGCACGCCTATAAATATCTATGACATCAGTTTCTGACATTTCCCTCTTCCTTCTGTTCCCTGCCTTCTTTTACAATGGCTGTCGCATCACTTGCTCTTTCATATAATGTTAATATAAACCAGAATGTAGTCCCTGTTAGTCATATAAATATACTAAGTAAAGTAATTGTTTGTCCCCGTATCTTTTGTGAATAAAAGAATACTGGGTACTCCTGCATCTTCATTGTGCTATCAACCCACCCTGGTAACTATCCTGCAAAGTAAACAAGTTACAAGCGAGCTGCCCCTCTGACGCAGGTCTCACAAATATTTACTTACAGTACTAAACTGTTAAAGCTGACAGTGATTGTTGGTTGTTAATAAGTGCAATAAATCCTTTCAAAATAATATAGCAATGCAATCACACAATACCTATTTGCTAAGCAAGTAATAAAGGTAGATTACAGACCTTTTCAATAACTGGTAACGACGACAGGAGCAGAATACAACTTCACACACCTATCACTGCGTAACCGTCGTCATCGTTTAGTGCGTCCCTGATATAATCATTATCATCATCAGCTCGTATCAGTCCACTGCTGGACGTAGGCCTCACCCATGGCACACCAATGAGCTCGATTTTCAGCACTCCTCCTCCAGTCACCCGCTGTACGAATCTCGTCACCCCATCTTGTTGCAGGGCGCCCTACACTACGTTTACCGATTCGTCATCTCCACTCTAGAACTCGTTTGCCTCAGTCATCAGCTCTACGAAAGATATGACCAGCCCACTGCCACTTTAGCTTGCTTATTCGCTGTGTCGAATTACTTCGTTTCGGATTCGCATTTGATACCTAAGAAATACACCGAGACTCTGCCCTGATATAGTAAGAATTATTTTTCGTGTCCGAATCTAGGTAGCCTTTGTAACTGACAAACAATAGCCTTTATTTCATTATGCCGTGTAGCCACAAACTGCTACTTGTATCGCAAATCTGTCCACCAAAGTTGGCAACCCTATGGTACTCCGAGAGTATTTTTTTTTTATACTCGCGTACTTTAATCTATCAATTATAATTTCACAGACAAAATCACAATAACACACTTTTTAATCATGTACCAAAATTTTATACTCTATGGTAACCGCTACAGAACTTTAATATTCATACGTCATCTCTCTACTCAAGTCTAATAATTTCAAAAAGAGAACATCAGTTCAGCATATTTGATTTAAAAAAAGCACGCTACTGTTCACTGATTGTTGAAATTTAACCAATCACGAGGCACCCGCCATGACCATCGCGATCATGTTTTTTTTTTTAATAGGTCAGTTTTAGTTTAACGAAAAAGGTTACATCAAAAATAAAAATTCATCGTGGGGAATGACGATTAAAGTAAAAAAATATTTTCTGTGTTTTGCTAGTATAAAAAGTATTGTGTGCAATAGTTACACAATTAGGTCTTAAAATCTCGTACCTTACTTAGGCCACTCGGCAAGCCTCGTGACTTAAATGCGGTACTCGACTTTAAGAAACTTCATTGGGCAACGATTGCATAAAATCCTATAACAACACGCATCGTGAGACTATAGTGGATGTTTTACAAAGAAACCTGCAATGAGTCTCAGACTTATTAAAATACCTTCAAACGCCGCCGCGACTATCGATGATGATGAATCGCGTACCGATTCGAAACATATCGAGCGGTACTCGACGTTTACGACTTGAGTAAATCCGTTTTATAGGGAAGGGACTTTATTTAAAGATAACAAAAAAGGAAAACCAAAGTGACAGTAAATAAAAAAAACTTAAACACTACTAAATACTATGTACAAAAAACTAAAATCAAAATAAACTAAAACAAATTCAAAAAATTACTCCCCTTTGGCAGGCTACCGAAAATGCTGGCAGCATTTCCTCGCTGAACAGCTATGCTGATACGCTGTGCGAGGAAACTGCCAGCTCTTCGGTCCCCAGTGGTAAATAAGTATTTATAGGTAAGTATTTTAACATATAGTGGATGTTGTTCATGACATACTTACATAAGAAGCACTTACTAATCAGGCAGCCCTAGTAAATAGCTTAACCTAAACCGTACCTACATCTGTCTCTGTTTGGCCTTATGGTATTAAGAGGCCTTATTCCTTTTAAAATGCCGATTGATTTAGACATTTTTCTCTATGATCAAACATGTTTACCTGGAACAGGGCTATTGAGATTTATTGGTATATACATATTTGAAACCTACAATTTGATTTTTTTTATTAATAACTTTTGTTTCAAGTTGAAGGTTTGCCAACGCGCAATGGAGCGCAGCATCCTAGGTGTGAAAAGGACAGATCGCGTCCGGAACACTACGCTGCGCTCCAAAACACGCATAGCTGATGTTGGAGCAAAAACCGCCAAACTCAAGTGGGACTGGGCTGGCCACGTTAGCCGCATGCACACGGACAGATGGGCTTACATAGTCACTAAGTGGGTGCCGCAAGATGGGCGGCGACGCCAAGGAAGACCGAGACGGAGATGGCGGGACGATTTAGATACATTCCTAGGCAACTGGCCGGAAGCAGCAGTCAATAGGGAGTTGTGGAAATCTAACAGAGAGGCCTTTGCCCAGCAGTGGGACACTCAAACAGGCTAATAAAAATAAAAAAAAACTTTTGTTTCAATACTACTCGAAATTGACAAAATTCACGCGGAAAATTAGTTTTTTCAACTTATTTTCGACTGCACGCAATGTAAGCATGAAATAGCTACCTATGTTGCTACCTAGAACTCGGGGAAAAGTATAATATTATTCACTTTGAAAAGTTGGTTGAGATTATCAATATATTTGTCATAATATGAAGAAAAAAAAATTAAAATGGTGGCCCCTTAAGTCCGTACTTTTTTGTAACGTGTACCTGACTAGTTTAAGGAACACTGTTCTGATAAGAAAGCATATCAAAACATACATAGATTGTGATAAACCGTCATACTTTCTTGTAATTTTCATTTCATTCTTATATTGTTTCGATATTTATGACTAAAATACAATTTTATTATTTTATAGGCACACTTTTAATATGTTTTCTACGAGGACTACGTATACGTTTAAGTTCTTAAAATAAGTACAAATTAGGCTAAGTTCATAATACTGTAATAGAAAAGTATCCTTTCTAAAAAAAATACTGACTGTTCAGTTTCTCTTTCTTTCGGCGTTTCTTCTCAACAGTGGTCTCCTCTTGTGAAATACCGGTAGACTCAGACATATAAAATTGCCCTTGTGGCCTACTTGCAGAATAAAGTTCATTCTTTAAAGTTTAAATAAATACCTACCTTAATCTAACACAGTCATATGTCATCATCATCCTCCTAGCCTTTGTCCCATTTTTTGAGAATGAATTCTCAATCGGGGTCGGCTACCTAAATCCCAAGATGTGGCGTAGGCACTCGTTTTTGCGCAAGCGACTGCCATCTGACCTTCCAACCCAGAGGGGGAAACTAGGCCTTATTGGGCTTAGGTGGTTTCCTCACGATGTTTTCCTTCACCGAAAAGCGAGTGGTATATGTATGTGGTGGTGGTATATAACACAGTCATAGGTATTTGCCCTTTTCAGCTCAAATCAAAGAACCAACTAGAAGAGATATCATTAATACAAACCAAAATACAAACTATACACAACTCTATAATCGTGTGTTATGGTATAAAATAAAATAAATGAATCGTATGCACCGGCAGACGGATCCTTTGCGAAAACGTAAACATGGCGATAAAAATATCGGTCGTATGTTGACCGCATGCATTCTTAAGTAAGTAAGTAAGTAAGTACACTACCGTTAGGGTTGCCAGATGGTCGGGATGGGCTGGATTCTCCCGAATTTTTGTATGTCCTCCCGCCTCCCGACTAAGTAAAAAATCTCCCGAAAAACAAATTCATTTTATAACACTATAATTTTGCTTGCTGGTTTTTGCCTAAAGACTAAACAAATTATCTTATTTTTGTAGATTATAGATAAAATTATAATAATGAGAAAGCCATTATACTTTTGTTGTTAGTATTTATTTATGTAGACATTTCTATTGGTAGCGAACGACGTTGTTTTTAATATATTTACTTAATTGTCATTCCATTTTTGTTTCTACCGACCAAAGTCACGAAATCCCGAAAAAAGTTATTTCTCTCGATTAACCCTAACTACCGTCCTAAGCATAACAGCACTAACTCACATTGAATGTTACAATAAAAAGGTTTTATCTTATTATACGAGCCCTTATTAAGATACGAGCTTTTTTTGATCACTTCCATTGTGAGTGCTGTTATGGTTTGCACGGCAGTACTGTTTACTTACGCTCCTACCTACTACGTAACCCCGATTGTATCTTTCACTGACTTGGTGTCCATATAACTCAGTACAATAACATTCTACGTTACGTATAGTATTTTTAACCCCGACGAAAAAAGAGGGGTCGTTCTGTGTCTATCTGTGGCATCATTTCTCCCAAACGGATGGTTCAATTTGAGTGCAGTTCTTTTATTATTCATCATTTTATTTTTCATCAATCTTCATTTCGCCGAAATTTCACGTCGCAGATTTTTTATTCCTCTGTAATCATACATTGTTCACAATTGTTGCAAATATCATAAGCACACTATGGATTAAATTAGGTTAGGTTTGTTTTATAACAATCCCAAACAGTTTAAGGTTTCAGAGAAAAATACTTTATTCGAAATTACACTTCTACAAAATGAAATATTTGACTAAAAGTAATTCAGCCATAAGGCAGAGAACCACTTATACCGGGTGTCTCAACTTCCCAAGACATCAAGGGAAAGTACCTTAAATATCGTAGATAGGATATTTTGCTGAAGACTTAGGTATTGAATACTTGCTTCGTCTGGGAATCGAACCGACTTAAATGTGAAAAAAAAAATCACCCCTATTTTTATAATGCCAAAAAACAATAATTATTGTTAAGTAACATAGTATCTTCAAATAAAGGAACAACGTAAAATGTTTGAGTCAAATTTCAAGAAAATTATTTATTGCCGACGCGACGACGAATAATTAAGCAAGTAATTCTTAGAAAATCTTTAGACCAATGCAGAATTACTAACTTAAGTCTTCTTTCAGCAAAATATCCTATCTACGATATTTAAGGTACTTTCCCTTGGTGTCCCATAGTCTTGGGACACCCTGTGTACAATATGTGCCCCGCGGTGTTGCCCGCTCAACCCAGGAGACACAATTTTTTTCGGGATGTAGCTTATGTGTCAATCCAGATTTTTATCGCACCAAATATTCAAATCGGCCCAACCGTTTTGAGCATGAAGTAATAAACACACAACCAAACTTTCGCCTTTTGTAATCAATGTAATCATATAAGTACAATTGCGATTTCTAAGTCGATTGAATGTACAAATTCACCGTGTCTCATTTGCCCAGACAGTCTAACTATTAGAATTAGTTCAGTAATCAATTATGTAGTACATTTATTCGGTTTCCAGTCTCATCTTCCTCCTTAAAAGAGGAAACATCCAAACCGCAGTTCCAATAACATTCTTTACTATAAATCCGATAAATAGCACGTAAATAACTGTACTGAGGGAGGATATTGGAAACAATATCCCTACTAATATTATACATGCGAAAGTAACTGTCTGTACGTATTTTACTTACCTTTCCACACCCCAACCACTGAGCCGATTTCGCTGAAATTGGGTATCGAGATAATTTGACTATCGGAGAAGGATAATACAATACTTAGTTTTTATCACGAAATTCATTCCTTAAGCGCTCAAAAGGGGGTGGAATTTAATAGGTAAAATGCATCAACTGTGATTTTTAGGGTTCCGTACCCAAAGGGTAAAAACGGGACCCTATTACTGAGACTTCGCTGTCCGTCCGTCCGTCCGTCTGTCACCAGGCTGTATCTCAAGAACGGTGATAGCTAGACAGTTGAAATTTTCACAGATGATGTATTTCTATTGCCGCTATAAAAACAAATACTAAAAATAAAATAAAATAAATATTTAAGGGGGGCTCCCATACAACAAACTTGTTATAGATTATGGTACGGAACCCTTCATGCGCGGGTCGGACTCGCACTTGCCCAATTTTTCTAATTGATATTTTTTTTAAATACTATTTTATTACTTTTCTGTATCCCGCTTAAAAGAGGACTTTTGAATTATTGTTTTCATATAATTTTTGCAATTACTAATTATTGTATTATTTATTTGTTAAGATGTAGTAAGTAACTGCAAAACTATGGCACAATGGAAAGGTTACTTTAGTCTGGTGTCTAATAAAAAAAAATACAATGTAGACAGTTTATTTTCCTCGCGGATAGGTCGAAGACTACTACTCCATGCGACATATATGTCGTAGATTCCAGTAATTGTATGTATTTTCTTATATTTTCTTACATACAGAAAAATACATTCAAATCTGGGGGCTCTCTCAATCTCTATGTTAGAAATATGAGATGTTGTCAATTGAATGTTCCTACTCAATTTCATTCAGACTTTTTATTGATATCTTATAGTGTTTAACGAGTAGGTATATACGTTATACATGGGCAAAGTCGCGTGCAGATGCTAGTAATACAATATTCTGGTCAATAGGCAACCACAGAGTGAGGTCATCATTACATTTTGACATTAACAGGACAAACCATTCAGTTACCTTTAGTATTGTGTTAGGAGTTGGATTATTGTTGGGATCTTTGGTAAGTGATTTTATACAACGTTTCATAGAAAGCCAATGAAAGCAGTTATAGCAGTTATAACTCCCGATGGAAAGTGATTTATTTATTTTATATATTATTTAAACTTTATTGCATAAAACAAAAAGTTAATGGTGCACTTAATTCCAAATGGCATTTCTCTACCAGTCAATCACAGAGCTAAACAGAAATACTAGAACTGGTGCAGAGCAGACATTTAGTGTTAACAAAACCTTAAAAATATCTTGAAGATATTTTTAAGATAGTTTTAAGAATCCTTAAAACTTCACTCCTAAGTAAAACTTAAGTTTATTTTAAAATGAGTGAACTTTGTCTTCACATTCTCTTAATATAAAATCTGTGCCAACTTGTACTTCACACTATCTTGAGGAATCTCTTGAAGATGTAATCGTTTTTTTCAAGACAACGGCCTGAATTAACGAATTTGATTTCAAGATATATCTAATACCTTTTTTTAGAAAAAGGAATGCTACTTGGGTTATAACATAAATAGCACATTCAATAGTTTTTATAGGTGATGTATACGTGGCCCTAGCGAAAGTCTAAGTCAAATATTAACACGAAACAAAAGGTTAATTGAGAGACTATAGCTCCTTTTGCACTAAGGTTAAATCCGACGTATACCCTCACAATTGCCACGGATTTGTACATGCAGTATGATACTGCTATTTAATTGCACTGAGAGCACGGCATGTAGTAATTTCAAAACTATGACACAATGGAAAGGTTACTTTAGTCTGGAGACTCTGGAGTATATTTAAAAAAAACCGGCCAAGGGCATGTCGGGCCACGCTCGGTGTAGGGTTCCGTATAGTTGCTCATCCTTCGCAATAGACTTAAGTTACGAGAAAGATTTCAAGCTCTATAAAAGGTCGTAAACACCAAAGTAACTGTAATTACTTATTACCTTCTGGAAGTTATCGATTATACGCGTCAGATTGACCGGAATGTTTTAATGCTGTATGGCACTTAACTAATATGTGTAACGTTCCAAGTATAAGGACCTCACGCGGCACTTACGTCTTTTTAAAGAAAATTATGAAATTTTGCGATAACTCAAAAACAGCTAGACCGATTTTATTCAATAAAGTTTTCATTGAAAGTACCTACTTATAAGGCCTCATTTTCATGAATATTTCCATAATTTTTTGACCCGTGGGGGGACGCTATTTTTTGGATTTTCGGAGCGAATATATACAAAACTGCTGACTTTAAAAAAAATGATGTTTGAACCCCTATTCTTTTTAAAAGTGTTGGAACGAAAAAAAAACACCCCCACTTTAGGTGTACGAGAGGTACCAAAAATATAGTTTTGTCGGCGTGATACATACACATACTCATACCAAATTTCAGCTTTCTAGTACAAATGATCACGGAGCTAAGCCGCGGACAGACGGACAGACGGACATGGCGAAACTAAAAGGGTTCCTAGTTGATTACGGAGCCCTAAAAACTAATGACGTTTTGATTGACATTGTTAGTTTATTTTTTCCGCGGATCTGTCGAAGACTCTATCCAGGCATAAGTAACTAGTCGTAGATTTCTGTTATTTTATGTATGGTCTTATATTTTTTTAAATACAGAAAAATAAATTCAAATAAATATTTTAGCGTGTGTTCACGACCCAAAGCTCCCGATCTCTATATTAATCTTCATCTGTTATATATATGAAATGTTGACAATTCAAAAGACATTTCTTAGACAGCAATCAATTACTATAATTCGATCTAAATATCATGCATGATTGATGACAAAGCAACTCTAATTTCGTATATTGACACCCTCTACTGTGTCATGCAACTGTTATGCAAAACATCAGCACATAGCTAATAGAAATTGACACCTAGTATGATACATAGATCTTGATTCCCACCAGCTTGTGATTCAAGATTTTAGCTTGCCTTATATATTATGTATTCAAGATTTTTTGTAATCTATCGTAGTCAAACTGACACGGTATACGTTATTTAAAATAAGTACTTTGAAGATTTCATGAGTAAACAACACATTGATACAACAAATTTTACCTTGAACTCCGCCAATTAAGACTTCTATCTCTTTCTCCAGGATGATTAAAAGAGAAACCGTGCTGATTAAAAGAGAGTGGTTTTAGAAACCATTTCTGAGAATAGAATTATTTTACCGCCTTTATATAGGTATGGCATCTTTATACGCGTATTTAAAATTTACATACCTATTTACAATTTTGGACTTTCATTTGTCCCTGCTTTTTTTTTCAGTACAAGCCATGCCGAGAACTTAATTATTACCTTAAATTAGTTGTTTACGAAGTCGTTTTTTAAGATTTTAATAAAAATAATAGAGTTTTTTTTAGGTGTACTTATTCCAATTTAAGCAAAAATGCCGTGGAAAACAAAATATAATTTCATAGAATTGTACTTTATAAAACAGGACAATTTCAGCTCATACTTAAATGGAACCTACAGTAACAGTCACAGTAATAGTAGGTACCTAACTTCATTATCTCGGTAAGGTGACCTACAAATGTTCTCACCTGCTCACACTCAAGCATCGCGAGCAGGACACATATATAAGTCTACACGTAGGTAATAAAGGTCGTTAAGACATGTAAGTACTTGGAATTTGCACCTATCTTGCTGTGATTGAATAATATACAAGAAGTCCTATTATAGAAAGTATTATGTTTATAACTTGGTTGGATCATCTCTGGGAAATATGTAATGTATGTATTCAATAGACGTTGTTATTACATTTAATCGTTGTTTAATAGACAATATTATTATTACAGAGTGGTCGACTCACATCGTTATTGCTTGGGTTAAGACTTTAGGTAGCTTACCGGAGTTCTAGAATTCATGGAATCGCTAATTGTAAAAAAATGCAAATATATGACGATATAATTGACAACATTTCATATTTCTAACAGATGAAAATGTATATAGAGATCGAGACAGCTTTGCGTTGTGTACAGTCGAGTTCATTTACATCTACACACTGACGAGAATAAAAATATCTGAACTCGATTTTATGCTCCTGACAATAGGGTCGTGTTCAGATATTTTTGTTTTCGTAAGTGTGTAGATTTAAATGAACTCGACTGTACACGCTGAAATACTTATTTGAATTTACTTTTCTGTATGTAAACATACCTATATAAGAAAATACATAAAATAACCGAAATCTACGACGACTAAGCCTGGATAGAGTGGTCGTCTTCGACCTGTCAGAGAAAAAAAATAAGCTGTCAACCACTGTGAACAATGATAACCGTCATTCATTTTTAGGGTTCCGTACCCAAAGGGTAAAAACGGGACCCTATTACTGAGACTTCGCTGTCCGTCCGTCCGTCCGTCCGTCCGTCCGTCCGTCCATCCGTCCGTCCGTCCGTCTGTCACCAGGCTGTATCTCAACAACAGTTGAAATTTTCACAGATGATGTATTTCTATTGCCGCTACAACAAAAAATACTAAAAATAAAATAAAATAAATTTTTACGGGGGGCTCCCATACAACAAACTTTTTATAGATTATATATATGTATAGGTACGGAACTCTTCATGCGCGAGTCGGGCTCGCACTTGCCCAATTTTTTTTAATATACACCAGTAATCATAAAGTAATCTTTCCATTGTGTCATAGTTTCATCTGAAAATAAAAAAGTACTATAACGATATATTAGGTACATATCATTTATGCTGTTTCATTGTAACTAAACTTACAAATTGTAAAAAAATCCCGTTTTAGGTATGTGTTCTTAAATTTTTAACTTTTATTTATTTTTAGTATTTTTTGCTATATGCAAAAAATCAAGTCTACTAATTACGGTTTAAAGGTACAGTCCTGTGACAGATTATTAGAATCCAGTTAGCACCCTTTCGATACAATCAGCCAAGAAGTTAATCTACCACTTTTTTGAACTGTATTGAAATAAAGCCGAAAAGTTGTAGACCAATTTCTTGTCCGACCGTTCGAAACCCAAAAAATGCACTTTTTGACAAAGGTATTACGTTTACTTCTAATCAATACGCCACTTATTACCTTTTTACCCTGAGGTGCTTGTGATTACATCATCACGATATTGGAATCTCGACTCATTTTAAGAAGAAGTGACGTCATAAGTGGCACTTCCATTTATCATAAGGTCATTCATTCTATACTATCTACTATCTATCTATCTTTATGCCGATGATCTTCAAATTTATTCGCAGGGTGCTCTCGGTGACCTCGCGTCTGTTATTAGCGACGTAAATGGTGATTTGGAGCGCATTTTAAATTGGAGTCATAGGTTTGGTCTCAAAGTCAATCCTGCTAAAACTCAAGCTATCGTAATTGGCAGTTCGAAGCTGATCTCCAGGGTTGACTTTGATAATGTCCAACCTGTTTTCTTTGACGGAGTTCATATACCCTTTTCGCACTGCGTAAAAAACCTCGGTGTCATTTTTGATCGCACTTTATCTTGGGTGCCACAGGTCAATGAAGTAAGCAGAAAGATGTTTGCGGCAGTCGGTTCTCTTAGAAGGCTCAGTAATTTTCTGCCTATTGCCACCAAAATTGCGCTCTCTCAAACTACTTCTTCCTATATTGGACTATGCTGACATAGCTTACCTTGACCTCACGGAGGAGCAGCTTAATAAGCTTGAGCGTATCCAAAACATCTGCATTCGGTTCATATTTGGGTTACGCAAGTATGACCATGTATCCGACTTCCGGTCTCAGCTCAAGTGGCTCTCAATCCGTTCTCGTCGTCACTCCCATATTCTGTCTCTTCTTTATAATGTACTATTTAACCCCACAACTCCCCGCTACCTCAAGGAGCGCTTCAGTTATTTGCGTTCTGTTCGCTCTGCACAAAACTTAGTTCTTACTGTTCCCCCTTCATCTTCTAAATTTTATAATGGTTCTTTCACTTTCCGGGCTACTTTACTGTGGAATTCGCTTCCTCTGGATATAAGGCGTGCCCAATCTCTTGCAACATTTAAAACCCTCGTCAAAAAACACTACTTGTCTCTCCCTTAGTACACTGCAATAATAATCGCTCCTTTAACTTTGTGGCTCATACTGTTTTTGTTTTATTTATTACTTTACAATATATTTATTTATTATGTCTAAGTATTTATGTAAGTATATCTGTATATTTTTATTTATGTATGTTTATTACCTTTGTTTTTTATGGTAGTCGTTCATTTAGTCCTTTAATTATTATGCACCACCTACTAATTTCAAACATTAATTTTTCAACTACTCCGCTACCTAAAGGTTGTCTGGAAGAGATCGCTATTTAGCGATAAGACCGCCTGTTGTTTACCTCTGCCTGTTATATGAATGTATCTCATGTTGTGTTGTATATTCCTTGATGTTGGAGGTGTGCAATAAAGAGTATTTGTATTTGTATTTGTATTTGTACTACCTTACTTAACTTACTGATACTATAAGTATACTATAGCTCGTAAAGATTAGTGTTTATAGTTATTATGGCAATTTTTTATAATTTTACAGAGATAAAGAAAGAAAAACAAAAAACTCGGCCAAGTGTGAGTCGAACTCGCCCACCGAGGGTTCCGTACAAACACTTATCCCATCTTAACTGACCGGTTAACTTAAGTTTGCACCTAGCATGTATGGCGCTGCATACAAATGAGGTTCAAAGTGAACGTAACCGATCACTTTTGTTGTATGGGAGCCCCTTAAATATTTATTTTATTTAGTTTTTTATTATTTTTTGTTATAGCGACAACAGAAATACATCCACTGTCTAAGTTCATGAGATACAGCCTGGTGACAGACGGACGGACAGCGGAGTCTTAGTAATAGGTGCCCGTTTTACCCTTTGGGTACAAAACACACAGATATAGAGTCACACGTATCGACGTTTTTTAGCCTTAAAACAGGTCTCTGACTAACCTCTACAATGTATACCGTATAGTCACCACTGCTATGTTACACTAAAAGGTCGTATCTTACTATGAAATCCATAGATAGATACGACCTTCTACCGTCGCACAGCAGACTGACTCACCGAACATCCAATGACTTATCATCGCTTAGTATCAACACGACAGTCACACAGAACGGATCTCTGTAACTTTTACGTTAACATTGTGTCAAACTTGTGATATACACATGTTAAAATCGTGTCAAACCTTAACATAAGTGTTAAATGAAGTGTGGGTTTAGTTGGATTTTTCCGTTGTGTCATAGAAACTGTTTAAGGTATGGTATTGTGATTGTTATTGTATGTGAAGTTTCGCGACATAATAAATTGAATTGACCGTCTCAATGCGGTTGTCCTTTTGCTAACCGGCTTCAAAAAGGTTGACAATTTAACTATCGTGTTTACCTTTATAGGTACTAGCTACGCCGCACGGTGTTACCGTCTCATCCCACGGGAACACTAATTTTTTTCGGGATAAAAAGTAGCCTATGTGTTAATTCAGGGTGTCAGCTGCCATCATACCAAAGTTTATCAAAATTGGTCTAGCCGTTTGAGCGTGAAGAAGTAACAAACATACACATAAACTTACAAACTTTCTCCTTCATTATTCTGATGAAATTTTTATTTTAATATTTTGTATTTACTTGCACTCTAAATCCACCATCAGATTTCTGATTTGCACCCACTTCAGTATCTCTGTTTGGCCCTATGGTTGACTGGTAGCGAATGCCATTTGGCATTAAGTCCGCCATTTGTACTGACTTTTGTTTTGTGCAATAAAGCTTAAATAAATAAATAAATTTTCGATGATCATAAGTTTAAACCAAATTCGAAAGTTTTTGTGGGGCTCAAATCTTTCATTAAATTATCGTATCGTATCGTATTCGAATGTCTTGTACTAATAACCGAGTTCAAAAATAGAGGAAGCTTGTACTGAGTTCATCGGAATTGTGTTTTTTTAACCGACTTCAAAAAAGGAGGAGGGTTCTCAATTCGACTGTATGTTTTTTAATGGTATTCTTTTTGTAGTGCAGCTTTTGTTTCAGCTTTGCCTAAATTTATTTCGTATCTCGGTTGTTTGCATGTTCGGGTGTCCGGATTTCCAGCTGCGCTCGCCTATAGGCCACATTTCTCAACCGATCCTCATAAAATTTTGTGCATAGGTTAGAGAATTTTTTGTTGATTCAGTTTTTCGAAATTTACCAAAATGGCGGAAATAAGGGGGTTGAAAACCTAAAAAATTATAAATATCAGAAATTTCAAAATAAACTCGCAAAACCTTTTGCTCACAGAACTTCTCATTTCGTACCTACAGAGAAAATATATATATGTAGGTACTTATGTAGGTAAAAAAAAAACGAAAAATAAAACACGTTGGACCGGCAATCCAGAGGTACCGGGTTCGATTCCCGGTCTCTTCCACAAGGTTACACATTATTATTATTTTCGTGCGTTGATCTTTGTTTCAATGGTTTAGTATAACAAAAACTTTTTATTTCTAAAAATAAATTTAAGTTTTAAAAAAGCTTAGAGAAAATCTTTAATTAATTAAGATTATGTGCCAAAAGCCAAAACGGGTTAAACAGGGAGGTTAAAGTCTAATTTATAACAATGTTATATGTGAGATTACATTAAATAATACATTATAATATACACAAAGGAAGTTATCCTGCCAGCAGCTTAGGTATTTTATATGATAAGTGGCCGTATTGTTTGACATTCCGGTTAAGGAAAACAAAACGCTGATTAAAATAGAATGACTGTTTAGTTACGTGGTCTCTCGATAGAGGGCAGTAGGTATAGGGTGTGGTATGATTGTTGGTACAAACACATTAACATTGTTGTTTTTATCAGTACCTAACGAGAAATCTGCTGTGGCGCGGAGATAATCCTAGTGGGTTATACTCCCACACAGATTTCGACTGGTAGTGAAGGGTTATAGCCTAAATTTAAAATTTAAAACACCTCCGACACAAGTTGCTGATCATCATGAGATCCTCATTCAAGGAAATGTTACTAAAACTGAGCATAACTGCAAAATTTTGAATTTCAGCTTCAATATTGGCTGAGATCCTGTCACTTGTTCCAACTAAAGCTTAATATCTTGGAAACTACTGGTTCTATTTCCACCAAACATAGCTAAGAACCTACTCGACGGATACGTCTTCAAAAAAAAAAAAAAAACTCAAATTAGCCCATCCGTTTGGGAGTTACGATGCCACAGACAGACACACGGATACACAAATACACAGCAACACCCCTCTTTTTTCGTCGTATAAAATACATTTCCTATTTTGTCGTCGTATTAAATACATGTTGTATAATTAAGACTATTAAAACTGTGTTTCAGATAGAATTTAAGATGCCGTCCATATCACTAAGGATCATCCTAGAGGACGGGGCGGTGACTCGGACGATGAAGTTCCCCCACGGCGCCACCGTCGCTGATGCGGTACAGATAGTAGAGGAAAAAGTCATCACGGGGGGTGCAGGGAAAGGTAAGCTCTCTCATGTCTTCTTCGAGTATCTCATGCTTCTCATAATATATTCTTCAACGTATTATGTCCGGAACACCACGGTGCGCTCTATAACACGAATCTCCGACGTTGGAGAAACTACCGTCAGGCTGAAGTGGGACTGGACCGGCCACGTCTGCCGCATGCACCCGGAAAGGTGGGCTAGCTTGGCCACTGAGGGGGTGCCCCAAGATGGGCAGGCAGGCGGAGCCGGCCTAGGCGGAGATGGCGGGACGACCTGGACACGTTCCTCAACGGTTGGCATCTGATCGGAAGTCGTGGAAATCAAGGGGAGAGGCCTTTTCCCAGCATTGGGACACTCAAATAGGCTAAATAAAAAATATATATGTGGGAGACGAACTGCCGAACACACTTGTTTGTCTTAAAGCAGCTATCAAAGTCATCAGGAATAAGTAAACATCAACGTAGTTAATTTATTAATTATAAATTAGTAGAAGATATTAGGAAGGTATCATAAATTTATCTTTACGGTTATGAAGTCAACTAGTTACTTGGCTTGATTTGCCAATCACCTTATATGAGCTGATAGAACATAATTGCAGTGGCTGTTATTATTTCAGTTCTGAGTAACTACCTATTTAGACCGATTCCCTAGAATCTAAGTCTAGCCTAGCGTGTGCCCCTCCGTTTTCATAGGCTCCGCATCCTCGCCACACATAAAAAAAACTATGAGAAAATCCCAGCTTAATTAATAGACTCTTGATCCAGAAGTAACCTTTAAGAATCTTACTCATAATCCTGGTCTGTCTTTTGTCTTCCCAAGTAGCACACAAACTACATAGGCCCTTATACCGCCTGTTTGTTAAGAGTCCAACCACGGTAACTCTTCCAAGCAAATATGAACTGTCAAACCATATATGACCCAGTTTGTATGGTTTAACAGTTCATTTGCTTTTAAGAGTCAGCGTGGTTTGACTCTACTTGTGTTATTTCTATAGTTCTTTTTTTTTATAACGGCACAACATAGTGGCTCCACTTCGCCTGATGGTAAGCAAAAAGGGGAGCCCAAGTCGCAATGGCAACTGACGAAAAACCAACGGTGCCAAGTCAGTTGACACTGCCATGCTGGCCCGAGAGATGCTTCTTCACGCTTCGTTTGAAGGGTCCCAAGTTGTAAGAAGGAGGAAACACAGAGGAGTTCTGATATAATATGAATACTGCTCAAGAAATTTTATGTTAATGGCGTGGTTAAACACTTTCGACAGATTACGGACTCTTCCTCACCTCGGCTGACGATGAGCTGTCCGGCTGCTGGCTGGAGGACCCTCGTCCCCTGGACTACTATCTCTTGAAGGATGGAGATAGCTTGCATTACCGCTGCAGAGTGAGGACGCTGAAGATTAGGATGTTGGATGGTAAGGAAATTTCAATTTCAATTATATAACTAGTATGGAAGCGGGAGAGAGGGAGAGAAGAGAGATAATGTCAAAATATAAACTGCATTACCTGCAAATGCAGTTATGCCAAGATCGACAACACAATTCGCTTCTCCTTTACAAATAGTGTTTGGTCTTTAAGCAGAATACCTCAAGAACAGACCACGCCAGGGACAGGGATGGCTATAGGAAACATGACTCTCTCTTTGGGCTAGATCAAGGTTAAACTTAGGTCTCTTTTTGGTTTGTTCACCCTTGCTCATGTTACTCAGTTTAGGGCAAAGACTTGCAGTTAATCTGTCAACCATTTTGTCACACTGTGGTGTATCTGCCTACACCTGACACTAAATTATATATAAAACATAAACATAGATATAATATTTACACCTAAAATGTTCTACATATATATAAATATATAAATACATTAATACATATATTATTTACATACTTACACATATAATATTACCCAATAATATACATAATTTTATCCCCGACACGAAATCGGCTTGTCGATATATCGATAGCTTCATCGACAAGTATTATCGACCTCCGGTACGCACGGCGGCCGTTATCTCCAAACCGGCCGGTACCCGGTGCGCCTGCGCAGACTCAAGCGCAGAGGTCAAACCAGTCACAGCCCGTATGCGACACTAAACGCACGCTTGACGCTCTCGCAACTAGCTATCGTGTTTGCTACTGCTTTTGTTTACTACTGCTTGTTCTTCCTATTTCTGCCTTCTATAAACTGATTTCTATCCTGTGAACTTTATGCTGTGTTGTGCTTGTGCTTTCTAACTCTCTCTGGTGCCTTCTGTTATTAAGTGTATGGATTTTTGACGCTTGTGCCTGCTGGGACAATATAAGGTAAAAGTGAAAGACTTGTTTATATTTACACCCGGTAGGGACGCCTTATAAACCCCACTACGCTAAACTGGTGACCCCGTAAAGAATATGGAAGGAGCCAAAGCCACGCAACCACAGCCAACGCCCGGCACTAGTGATGGGCGTGTGTCGATAAATCAGGGCGATGTTTTTAAGGTCGGAGTCAGAGTGCCACCTTTCTGGCCAGAGGAACCAGACATATGGTTCGCACAGGTAGAAGGCCAATTTGCGATTTCTGGAATCACCAACGATTCCACGAAATTCAATTATGTTATCGGACATCTGGACAACCATCATTCCAGAGCAGTGAAGGACGTAATTATTAATCCGCCCGCAAATAATAAATACGACAAACTCAAGAGCGAGTTGATTAAGAGGCTGGGTGACTCAAAGGTGACCAAAGTCAAGCAGCTGATGATGCACGAGGAGCTGGGAGACCGCAAGCCGTCACAGTTCCTTCGCCACCTCCAGAGCCTCGCAGGTGCAGGCGTAACTGACGACTTCATGAAGACCATGTGGACCAACAGGCTGCCGCTTGGAATCCAGACTGTGCTGGCAGGACAGCCGGACTCAGCGACGCTCGACGCCCTGGCAGATCTGGCAGACAGGGCCAATGACCTCGCCTGTTCTTCGCCTCGTGGTGTTGCGGCTGTAAGCGACGCTGCACCTACGTCGATCCTCAGCGAATTTAGGCGGGAAATTGCAGAACTGCGGAGAGAATTTCGAAAGCTCGCAACGGGAAGGAGCTCCAGGTCGCGCACTCCAGCATCGCGTGGCTCGCATAGTCGACGCAGTTCGTCCAGGCAGCGGTCCCAGTCAAATTACCGGAAGTACCCGTTATGCTGGTACCACAGCAAGTTCGGCGACAACGCGACCAAGTGCACACGGCCATGCGACTTCAAGTCGGGAAACTCCAAGGGCGGTCTGTAATGGCGGCGGATGATTGCCCTTCCTCTCCAACTGGCCGCCTGTTCGTCACCGATCGTACATCGAGGACACAATTCCTGGTCGACACTGGCAGCGACCTCTGTGTCTTCCCACGATCGGCGCTCCGGGACCGGCGTTCAAGAACGGACTACAACTTGTGTGCTGCAAATGGTTCAACCATCTCCACATACGGTTATATTAGTTTAGAATTAGACTTAGGCCTACGTAGGACTTTTACTTGGCGTTTCGTAGTTGCTGAGGTTACTAAACCTATTATTGGCGTAGATTTTTTAAACTTTTATAGCCTAATTGTAGATTGTCGCAACAAGCGTTTAATAGACAATTTAACTTCTGTCGCATCTGTTGCTAAACCCGCTAATTTTAATGTGTTTTCTGTTAAGGTTGTGACTGGCGAGACCCGATATCACGAAATACTCGACGAGTTTCCCGAGATCACTCGACCAGCCGGTAAACACCACACTACACCACACAACACCGTTCACCACATTCGCACCACTCCAGGCCCCCCAGTTTCTTCCCCCCCTCGACGTCTAGCCCCCGACAAATTAAAGATTGCCCAAAAGGAATTTGAATCAATGCTGGCCAACGGAACAGCCCGACCATCGGAAAGCCCGTGGTCTTCTCCTCTCCACCTGGCCCCGAAGAAGAACAACGGATGGCGTCCTTGTGGGGACTACCGCAAGCTGAATGCCCGCACAGTGCCTGACAGGTATCCGATTAAACATATTCATGATTTCACTCACAATGTTGCAGGCTGTAACATTTTTAGCACATTGGATCTAGAGAAAGCCTATAATCAGATACCTGTCAGCCCTGAGGATATTCCGAAAACCGCGATCACGACCCCGTTCGGAATGTTTGAGTTCCCGTTTATGAGTTACGGACTCCGGAACGCGGGTCAATCCTTCCAGCGCTTTGTGGATGAGATGACCAGGGGACTCGACTTCGTCTACTCATATCTGGATGACTTCCTTATTTATTCACACAGTCAGTCTGAACATGAGGAACATCTGCGTACCGTATTCCAACGACTGAAGGACTACGGATGATAATAAACACATCCAAGTGTGTCTTTGGGGAACCCGAGGTAACGTTTCTAGGGTACAGAATCTCGGAGAGTGGGTGCAAACCGTTAGACTCCAAGGTGCAGGCCGTCAAAGACTTCCCACCTCCAACAAACGTAAGGCAACTTAGAGGTTTCTTAGGCATGCTCAATTTTTACAGGAGATTTCTTCCTCTAGCAGCCCAGATCCAAGCACCTCTCCACGCCTTACTGACGGGTTCGGTAAAAGGCACACAGCCCATCACCCTCGCCGGAGACACCTTAGCCGCCTTCGAAGCCTGCAAGGAAAATCTGTCCAATGCTGCTTTGTTGGCCCACCCAGACTGTGCCGCTAAACTCGCTTTGGTGACAGACGCCTCTGACAAACCGCTCGGAGCAGTCCTTCAGCAGTTTAAAGATGGCGCATGGGAGCCTCTGGCGTTTTTCTCCCGGAAGCTAACGCCATCTCAGGTAAAGTACTCGCCATATGACAGAGAGTTGCTCGCCATCTATGAGGCGATCAAATACTTTCGGCATATGCTCGAGGCCCGACATTTTGTTGTCTATACTGACTACAAACCGATCACTTTCGCATTCCACGAAAGGAAAAGAAACTGTTCGCCTAGGCAGTATAGACATCTAGACTTCATCTCTCAGTTCACAACCGATATACGACACATAGCAGGTAAGGATAATGTTGTTGCCGATACCTTGTCGCGAATCGAAGAACTGAGAGCACCAGTCGGCCTCGAGACACTAGCCGAAAGTCAAGCCTCTGACCAAGAACTGCAGATCCTTCTGAACGGCGACTCTTCCTTGCAGCTGAAAGAATTGCACATACCTGGAAGTTCGACTCCACTGTACTGCGACGTCAGTACCCCGACTTCCAGGCCTTACGTCACCAAACAGCACCGCAGACAAGTCTTTGAGAGCCTCCACTCTCTCAGCCATCCACGAGCCAACGCTTAAGCCAAGCTGGTATCTGACAGGTTTGTATGGCCCGGCGTTCGGAAGGACTGCAAGGAATGGACTCGCGCGTGCTTACAGTGCCAACGGGCTAAAGTCAACCGACATGTGACTGCTCCCCTAGGCACCTACAGCTTACCACACGGTCGGTTCAAACAAATCCATATCGACCTGGTGGGACCTCTACCTATATCGCGCGGATTCCGTTACTGCTTAACAGCCGTGGACAGGTTCACTCGCTGGCCTGAAGCAGTACCGATCGAGGACATCACAGCGGAGACCGTTGCTAAAGCCTTACTGTCAACCTGGATAGCTCGGTTCGGATCTCCGACAGACATCACAACCGATCGCGGCAGCCAATTTGAATCAGCGCTTTTCGGATGTCTGTCAAAAATGACCGGATTCCAGCACAAGAGGACGACAGCATACCATCCGGCGTGCAACGGGCTTGTTGAGCGTTTTCATCGCCAACTCAAGGCCGCTATAGTGTGTCACGCCAACGAGCGATGGACCGAATCGTTGCCTTGGGTCTTGCTCGGTGTAAGAACTGCCTTTAAAGAGGACTTACAATCCTCGTCGGCGGAGCTGGTCTATGGAGAACCCCTGAGACTCCCAGGTGAGTTCCTAAATTCAACCCCTAGCAACACAACAGACATGTCTGACTTCACAGCTAGGCTCAGGAGCTTCGCCGAGAAATTGAGACCCGTACCAGCTGCACGTCACTGTAAGCAAAAAGTCTTCGTTTACAAGGACCTCTCATCGTGCGATTACGTTTTGTTACGAGACGATGCCACTCGAGGTCCACTCCAGGCGGCATACTCTGGGCCCCATAAAGTACTGTCACGTGGGGATAAAGTTTTTAAAATTCTCCTCAAGAATAAGGAAAAGACAGTCTCCATTGACAGACTCAAGCCGGCCTTCATACTGTCAACAGAGGTAGAAGATGGTAGGAATTCACCTGCAACCCCAACACCTCACCACTACGTTACAAGATCCGGACGTCAAGTAAAGTTCCCAAATTATTTTTAATTTTATCGCCCTTGACGGTCTCTGGGAGGGAGTGGTGTGGTGTATCTGCCTACACCTGACACTAAATTATATATAAAACATAAACATAGATATAATATTTACACCTAAAATGTTCTACATATATATAAATATATAAATACATTAATACATATATTATTTACATACTTACACATATAATATTACCCAATAATATACATAATTTTATCCCCGACACGAAATCGGCTTGTCGATATATCGATAGCTTCATCGACAAGTATTATCGACCTCCGGTACGCACGGCGGCCGTTATCTCCAAACCGGCCGGTACCCGGTGCGCCTGCGCAGACTCAAGCGCAGAGGTCAAACCAGTCACAGCCCGTATGCGACACTAAACGCACGCTTGACGCTCTCGCAACTAGCTATCGTGTTTGCTACTGCTTTTGTTTACTACTGCTTGTTCTTCCTATTTCTGCCTTCTATAAACTGATTTATATCCTGTGAACTTTATGCTGTGTTGTGCTTGTGCTTTCTAACTCTCTCTGGTGCCTTCTGTTATTAAGTGTATGGATTTTTGACGCTTGTGCCTGCTGGGACAATATAAGGTAAAAGAGAAAGACTTGTTTATATTTACACCCGGTAGGGACGCCTTATAAACCCCACTACGCTAAAACACGATCTGACAATGAATTAAGATGAAAGTAGAACAAGACCATAGAAAAATAGATGAATTGTGTGAAAGATGATAAATAAACAGTGAGATGAGGGTGAAATGGAGGAAGGAAACCTGCTGGGGTGGTTGGCAAATAAATGGGATGAGATCAAGAGAGACGATCTGGCAATGGAATAAGTTATTTTTTGCGGTGTTTCAGGATCAGTGAAGACAATGCAAGTGGACGAGAGCAAATCGGTGGAGACCCTGATGATGAACGTGTGCTCTAAGTTGGGAATTACTAACTACGAAGAATACGGTCTGGTGAGTAAATTTACTGAAAAGTATAGCGTCTAGGTCGCAAGATCATCAGACCATCTTTAAAACGTCATTCGCCTGTAATGTAACAAAAAATATATGAAAACGTATAAAATTACAGAATCTCTTAGATTTTTCTCCTTCATTGTGATAAACAAGCATACGACTTACTTAATGGAAGGCTGGCTGTTGCCGACCCTATTCAATTACACTCCTATATTTCTCTTTTGAAGGTTGAAAAGTTACCAATTGTTTTCTCAACCTAAATACCTCTCGCTCCGCAGTGCCGCGAGGACGAGCCGATGGAGGAGCACCCGGCCACGGGCACGGGCACCCTGACCCTCAAGAGGAAGCACCAGCACAAGGAGAAGGACGCTGCTCTGCAGCAACTCAGCAAGAAGCTCAAAACTGATGACAATGGTAGGGGATTCTTCTTTGGAATTTTCTAGTTGGTCCAATTATCCGGTTATTATGCGGTTTACCCTTGAAATTTCGACAAACGTTTAATCGAATTTCAGTTCAAAGTCAACGGTACGCATTTTTTCATTTGATCGAATATTCTTTACATCGAACAATTAAATGGTGTATTTTTATAACACCGATTTTTAATAGATAGAAATATTATTTATTGTATACTTTATTTCGCAGTTCTTTATTTCATATTTTATTATTTTGTTTTAAATTTTACATTGTAGAAAATCATTTCAGTATTTATCATTCTACAACTTCAATGAATTATGTGAGGAAATAAACGCAATGCGCTCGCGGACGGATGTGGGTAGATATTATGTTTTATGTTTATGTGTGTACCCTTTTGTTTACCTATGTATGCGTATGTATGTATCGTTTTTGGGGTCATAAAAAATAACCCTAACCTAACCTATCCAACCTATGTCTGCGAGCCGTTTCGTTTTTGGGGTCATCAAAAAAAAATAACCCTAACCTAACCTAACCAACCTTTGTCTGCGAGCCGTTTCGTTTTTAGGGTCATAAAAAAAATAACCCTAACCTAACCAACCTATGTCTGCGAGCCGTTTCGTTTTTGGGGTCATCAAAAAAAAACCCTAACCTAACCAACCTATGTCTGCGAGCCGTTTCGTTTTTGGGGTCATCAAAAAAAAATAACCCTAACCTAACCAACCTATGTCTGCGAGCCGTTTCGTTTTCGGGGTCATCAAAAAAAAATAACCCTAACCTAACCTAACCTAACCAACCTATGTCTGCGAGCCGTTTCGTTTTTGGGGTCATCAAAAAAAAATAACCCTAACCTAACCTAGCCAACCTATGGCTGCGAGCCGTTTCGTTTTTGGGGTCATAAAAAAAATAACCCTAACCTAACCAACCTATGTCTGCGAGCCGTTTCGTTTTTGGGGTCATCAAAAAAACCCTAACCTAACCAACCTATGTCTGGGAGCCGTTTCGTTTTTGCGGTCATCAAAAAAAATAACCCTAACCTAACCTGAAATGAATGAGTTGTATAATAATACCTCGATGAAATAATATAAATTATTTGATGTTCTGTCTTTAAAATAATCTATTAAATGTAATTTTAAGCATTTGAAATTCCTTATAACATAGCTCTAATAATTGTTATAATATGTAATGAATAGTCGATGAAGCCATAATACTCCAAGAGATAATATTTATACTGAATATTCTGTGAATCGTTTTCGATGAAATGAAATTCGATGAAAAGTTTGTCGAGATTTCAAGGGGCACCCAACAAAAGCATCCCGACGAACTGATAACCTGCTCCAATTTGACGTTGGTCAAAAAGAAATTTACTCGTACAATCTGTGTGTCATTTAAAAAGCATTCAGTCGATCATGAAGGTCATTCGGTAATACGAGTTGGTAATCTCAAAGAATCAAAGAGTAAACAAAATGCATAGCGAACATGACACACTGGCTATAAATAGCCGTGGTCTCAGTTTCTTCGCAGAAATCATTACTTAAACAAAGTCATAAAAGTAAAAAAGAAAAATCCGGCCAAGAGCATGTCGGGCCACGCTCAGTGTAGGGTTCCGTAGTTGCTTATCCTTCACAATAGACTAAAGTTACGAGAAAGATTTCAAGCTCTATAAAAAGGTCGTAAACGCCAAAGTAACTGTAATTACTTATTACCTTCTGGAAGTCAACTAACGTCCTTTTAAGAAAATTATGAAATTGTGCGATAACTCAAAAACGGCTAGACCGATTTTGTTTAATATAGTTTTTATTGAAAGTACCTATAAGGCCTCATTTTCATGAATTTTTCCATATTTTTTTGACCCGTGGTTGAAAAGTTAGAGGGGGGGGGGACGCTATTTTTTTATTTTCGGAGTGAAAATTTACAAAATTTCTGACTATCAAAAAATAATGTTTGGAGACCCCTATTATTTTTAAAAGACCTATTCAACGACACCCCACACACTAGTGTTAAAACGAAAAAAAAATTCACCCCCACATTGGGTGGTCGAAAGGTACCCGAAAAAAAAATTTTTTTTAAGTTTTTATTGTACCGTTTTGTCAGCGTGATACATACCCATACTCATACCAAATTTCAGCTTTCTAGTACTAATGATATGTACGGAGCTAAGCCGCGGACGGACAGACGGACATTGCGAAACTATAAGGGTTCCTTGTTGACTACGGAACCCTCAAAAGAGTACCTAACTTCTTTTGACCCATTTTTTTTGGGGTTCAGTTCCTCAGTTGGCATAATTGGAACCCTTATAGGATCACTTTATTATCTGACTGTCAAGACGTTTTTCTCAGGAACGCGTGGAAGTATCAAGTAGAAATTAATATTAAATACTTAGGTCTGCTACTCCAAACTAAAATCAAACAAAATTATTAAGTTATGAAGTCAATGGAATCACAAGATACGAGAGTATTTTACGTCTATTGTTCACCGCTCTACCAACTGAGCTATCGAAGGTGATTAAACGAGAGTATGTGCTTTTCTTGACGCTGGCAAGGGAATCATATCCTCTATAGGTCAAGCAATATCATGTAGACGAGACGTATCCATGTCGTGTGAGCTCGGTATTTTTTTGTGAAAAAGTGGTACTATTATTAGCGTAAAAAATCATTAATTTGTCCTGATTCCAGTGGAATGGCTGGAACATAACAAGACCCTCCGCGAGATGGCGGTGGCGCCTGCAGAGACTCTACTCCTGAAGCGGCGCCTGTTCTACTCTGACCGAAAAGTGGACGCGCGGGATCCAGTCCAGCTGAACCTGTTGTACGTGCAAGCGAGAGACGCAGTGCTGGAGGGGAGACATCCCGTCACTGAGGAGCAGGGTGAGTACACAAATAAAACAGCACCAAATTATGGACCCCTGGTAGATTGGTTACCTTGAAGAGACGTCTATTCTACTCTGACTCTGACCCAGAACTATAAGCCTGGGATCCTGTCCAGCTGAACCTGTTGTACGTGCAAGCGAGAGACGCAGTGCTGGAGGGGAGACATGCCGTCACTGAGGAGCAGGGTGAGTACACAAATAAAACAGCACCAAATTATGGACCCCTGGTAGATTGGTTACCTTGAAGAGTCGTCTATTCTACTCTGACTCTGACCCAGAACAATAAGCCTGGGATCCTGTCCAGCTGAACCTGTTGTACGTGCAAGCGAGAGACGCAGTGCTGGAGGGGAGACATCCCGTCACTGAGGAGCAGGGTGAGTACACAAATAAAACAGCACCAAATTATGGACCCCTGATAGATTGGTTACCTTGAAGAGACGTCTATTCTACTCTGACTCTGACCCAGAACAATAAGCCTGGGATCCTGTCCAGCTGAACCTGTTGTACGTGCAAGCGAGAGACGCAGTGCTGGAGGGGAGACATCCCGTCACTGAGGAGCAGGGTGAGTACACAAATAAAACAGCACCAAATTATGGACCCCTGATAGATTGGTTACCTTGAAGAGACGTCTATTCTACTCTGACTCTGACCCAGAACTATAAGCCTGGGATCCTGTCCAGCTAAACCGAGTACGTGCAAGTGAGAGACGCGATGAAATGAAAAGAAATAATTTATTGAGTAAGTAGGCCACAAGGGCACGTTTACAAGTCAGATTGTGAACCTACCGGATGCTAAGAGACATCCCGTCACTGCGGAGCATACAAACTAAACAGCACTAGATTATGGACCTCTGGTAGCTTTTGTAAAACCTCGTAAGATGTCCATGGAATAAATAGTTGCTTCTCCTGGATAGGGATTGCAGTTGGATCTAGTATAATCTTGTAGCCTATCTCGATAATGGTGGGTATCTTTCAAAATTCAAAAATTTGCTGTGGAGTGCTGTTTTCGGGTGTAGGTAAACGATCCGGATGCGATTCGGTCTACCGAATCCAGTATATTTAATCTTTATTGATTCCTGGAGAGATTTGTTTCGTTTTAGCTTCTGTTTCAAAATTCTCTCTGTTCTCAAGATAATGGAGCTAATAAAACACAACAATAGAAATCAACTATTTATTAACCTAAGTCTTCCCAACTTCCCGCACTATCTAGCGTCGCTACTAGACGCGTTCTGCTCTTCCTTATTGACTATCTGCTGCAGCTCAAAGTCCTGAACCACCTGGAAGATCTTGCTCTTCGCCTTGTTCAGGTAATACGGATTAAACCTCCTCAACGTTGACCCTATAGTTATCAGAAACACATCAATAGGATCCGTTGGGTTCAGCTCTTGGAAGCTAAAGTCTTCCTTCTGCTTCATCGTGCTTATATTTGGTTTGGTTTCCTTAGGCTGATATGCCTCTATGTTCTCAGCGAACACGTCTGAAACTGTAATTTCGCAAGGAGTATCTTCGATGAAGTCTGAGTAGTCTTCGTTTGTGGTGTTGGCGTCTTTGAAGTAAGGGATCATGAATGCCATCTCTTCCTCGTACTTGTAGTTGTAGGAGCGGTGGTTGGGGTTCCGGAGACGTTCTCTGATCTTGCGGCGCATCATGTCGCGGATGTTAATCCAGCGCGCTTTGCACATCTGATCTGGAATCAGAAAATATAAGAGTCTTAAAACTTTTTAAATCACTTTCATGAATATTTAGTAACAGTAAATATGGATTGGACTTTATTAGAGTCTTCAGAACTCAAAAAAATGTATTCGTGCAATTTGCGGGATTGCACCTCATGAATCATGTAAACCAATGTTTCGCAAATTAAACATACTCCCGTTACCTTGCTTATAAATATATACTCGAAGTTGTCAAATTTGTAAAGCAAAATATGCACCTATTTACCACTGCAGGGGAATTATATCCCAGAAACAAGAAATTGTAATCGACTTGAGATCGGAAAGCAAAAAAGATCCTGAATGAATGGCTATTATCTAAAATGTTTTACTCGATTAAGGATTATTTGCAACATAATAATGAATAAAAGTATTAAAATAAATGTAATTTTTTTGTTATTTCATATTCATAATAATTTATCATAATATTAATTGTAATTTTATTGGACTGGACTAATATAATCAAATTGATAAGTAATAAAAATAAAATTGTAAAGCTTTAATGTAGGTAATACTTTGTTATTTTATTGTAGGTAGGTAGTTAATGACATTCTCGGGTATGATCAATATAAATTAATAATTGTTACGTTTTAATATTTTAATAATTGTAAATTAGTACTTACTACTGTCAAAAATGTTTTAATAAGTGTATTCATATTTTGCATACTGTCTTGTGGACAGCTGAATTAGGAGATACCAATGCAATATACTAAACACCTGTAAAATGACCCTATTCAATTAAATAAATGATTTATGATTTATGATAAGAAAGTCATTCAGTCAAAGGCGACCTCGGATTGAAAATCAAAATATATAAAAAAAAAAACCATTAATTTTCAGCGTAGTCGCTAGTTGTGTAAAAATTTAAATCTGTTTGGCCGTTTTGGTATGAAAAAGCCACAATATACACATGACATGAGCCATAATAATTAACCATTATTTTATTTATTGTTTTCTCTCTCCAAAGCACAAAATGTCAACATTTTATATGTTAAATAAGGTTCTATTCTAATTTCTATCATTATTAAAATACAAATTGGAATACATTAATTAATTACATTGTACATATACTAATAGACACATGAAGTCTTATAACGTGTTTCAGATCACAGCTCAAAATAAACTGGTTCTTTGAACATATGAACAGAATTGAAAACAAGCCAATAAAATTTATTGTGAGATTAATGATCTATATAATCCGATTCTAAGACATAAAACGGACATAGGAAAGAAAACGGGAAATTCCATGAGTGTTCATTTATTTATGGCAAAAATTTAAGTGTTAATAATTTATCTTTAGATAAGTGTTGACACTGACACTTTTTGCGACATACATAAAAAAAACCGGCAAGTGCGAGTGTGACTTGGGCACCGAGGGTTCCATACAAACTGCTTATTCCATCTTACCAGGCTGGGTTAAGTTAAGTTTGCACCGGGCAGGTATGTATGGCGCCGGTTACAAATGAAGTGCAAAGTTAACGCAACCGGTTTCTCCAAATATATTTTTTTAATATAAAAGGACTAAATTTTACTTAAATATTTATTTTATTTCGTTTTTAGTATTCGTTGTTGTAGCAACAAAATAATAGGTACATTACAGTTGCCGAGAAACTTCTTGAGCCTAACCTTGACTGCGCAGTAGACGATTTACGTACAAATATGCATGCGCAGATCCGCCATTTTGGGTCAAGAAGTTTCTCGGCAACTGTATCTAGCTGTCACGGTTCATGATGTACTGTGTACAGCCGGATAACAGACAGACGAACGGACGGACAGCGAAGTCTCAGTAATAGGGTCCCGTTTTTACCCTTCGGGTACGGAACTCTGAAAATACTCAATTTAAATTGTAACTTGCGTGAATGAGTCTCTGCCGTGGAATTACAAAAAATTGGGCAAGTGCGAGTCCGACTCGCGCATGAAGGGTTCCGTACCATAATCATTAACAAGTTTATTGTATGGGAGCCCCCTGAAATATTTATTTTATTTTATTTTTAGTATTTGTTGTTATAGCGGCAATAGAAATACATCATCTGTGAAAATTTCAACTGTCTAGCTATCACCGTTCTTGAGATACAGCCTGGTGACAGACGGACGGACAGCGAAGTCTCAGTAATAGGGTCCCGTTTTTACCCTTTGGGTACGGAACCCTAAAAACTATTCGTCAGCACTACCACTACTGTGGTTAGCTCAAATAGCGTATTTCGGACGTTTTGTGATTTCGATAGCAGCGCTCCGTTGTTACGTAAAAGAAAAAGTAATCAAAAATAGGATGTAAACAAACACATGTCATTTATAATTATTGTCGTACTTGTAGTTTAAGCATTTGTTTACAAATAGTCTTTTTAGGGTTCCGTACCCAAAGGGTAAAAACGGGACCCTATTACTGAGACTTCGCTGTCCGTCCGTCCGTCCGTCTGTCACCAGGCTGTATCTCAACAACGGTGATAGCTAGACAGTTGAAATCACAGATGATGTATTTCTATGACAACAAATACTAAAAATAAAATAAAATAAATATTTAAGGGGGGCTCCCATACAACAAACTTGTTATAGATTATATATATGTATAGGTACGGAACCCTTCATGCGCGAGTCGGGCTCGCACTTGCCCAATTTTTTTTTACCATACTATGTGTCACCGCCGCTCAATAGTAAAAGATTTATATTAAACGTTATTTTTTGTCAATCCACAAATGCCAACTAACTCGAAGGGTCAGTTACAAAATGACAAGGTTCTAAATACAAAACAAATGCTTACCGGATCTGTTCAGCGCATCTCCTATCTTCTGCCAAACGACTTCCCTCGCATCGAAATCCAAATACCTCGGATGCTTCGTGTTGTATAATATCGAATTTTCCTTCACTAAAGCCAATAATTTCAAATCCAAACTCTTATTAAACGGCAAAGGCATTCTGTTCCGCTGACCTTCAACTGTTTTATTTATTACAAAAAAGGAACCTCAATTAATTTGTTCCGAATGTCTTCACTTTTTATTTCAAAAATAGAACGTCGTTATTCATTTGTTTCGAATGCGTTCGTTTGTTTTGAGTGTTCTCTTTTTGAATTTGGGTTCAGATTATCCGCAGAACACGTGTGGGCTGCGTGACTGTAACGGGACGACTACGACTGCCGAGCCGAGGTGACGAGGGGCGACGGAGCGGCAACGTCGCACGGGACGGGTACGATATGCGTCATATGCGGCAGTGAGCGTTAGCGCGGTTGGGTCACGTACAGTCGGTAGAGTCTACGTGACTTTTACAATCAGACGTTGAATAAAAGTATTTTTTTCGTCTTCCTAGTCATTTGTCGCGTAAATTCCGATGACTATGACTTATTAATAAACGAGAGTAACATCTTTCATTTGTATCATACATAGGTACTTATTTAAAGGATAAACTTACTTCCACTTTTTGAATAATAATAATACGTAAGTATATACAAATTTTGTAGAGATACCAGATCTTCAATTTGAAGTTGCTATTTAATAAAAGTTAAAAAACTAAAACAATAACGTAATGTGTTTTATACAAAGACATATACTTAGGTATAAAATACTAAATTCAAATTTCATACAATGACAAATGTATTTTTTACGTAGTATATAAATAGGTACAAAAAACACTAACTCTAAAGTAAAGTAAAAACAGTGTGTATATTTTCGGAAAGCTGTTCCATGTATTAAATTTTATATTGACCCTACAACGCGAAATACCTGCCATCGTGACGTACACCGAACCCGCGCGCGTCACGTGAACGCGACCGGAGCGACGCGATCGATTCAACCTCGCAACGTGCCACCTTTATCACAAACCGAACACAGTCGCGATAGTTAACAAAATGGTTCCTACATTGCGCGCTGGACAGAGACGATACAACGAATTATGCGTGCTTGAAGAGCAATGTTTGTTGTTGTAATATTTTGCAACATTCCGTTTCTGCTACAAACTACACACTATTCATAATCATAACAAACCATCCGAATAAATACATTGCGCGTGAAGCAGAGACGACGGAACGAAAGTCACTGATAGGGAAGCGATGTACGTCGTTTTAAAGGTTGTGAGACTTATTTCACTTCATGCATAGTATCAATCAAACGAGGAACATGTCTTTTTTTGTAGCAAAAAGCTTATTTTTTTTTATATATCCTTTCCTTCATTCCTAGATTCCTACTTACTGTCCTGCTCCTAGATATCCTATTTAGGTACTTACAATAATTTTATTATGGATAATTGTACGAACAGTAAGAGTAGTTTTGCTATCGCAATTTATATGTACGGCTCTGCTCTGTATCAACACCGCAAGGTATACGTAGAAGAACAAGACAGGAAATAATTATTTGTTATACAAGGGGGGAAAGTTGTATTTTACCCGCGAGTGTTTATTTGAAACACGAGCTAGCGAAAGGATCCTATGATTGACCACGAGCGAAGCGAGTGGTTCAAAATAGAATCCTGAGCGTAGCGAGTGTTTCAATACACGAGACGTAAAATAACTTTTCGCCCGAGTATAACACAAAACTTTTCACCTCACTACAGCGAGGAAAAAAGAATAAGGGTTTGTACTATATCTTTGAAAAATAACTGCAATAATCAACCAATTTGCCATTTATTAAAACTAAGGTCTAATTAGCTTTCATGTAGGTATTTTAAACGGGATTTTTCAGAAAATAAGCTCATGTCAAATTTTACTTTAGCTGCGTTGAAACGTCAAAACTCTTTCTCCACATGTGGATAAAAAGCGATTTTCTCAATAGATATCAAACAAACAAACTGGGCTTTCCGAGCTAGTGAGGTGAAAAATACTGTATTCATCTTTATACGTTTTTAAAGTTAAGTACAATTTTTTTTTTGGCTCAATGTTCGCGCCTGCTTATTATTACAAGTTGCATTATTTAACTATGTTTGTTCGGGTCATATCTTCAACCGATAAGGTGAAACTTTGCATACCTACCTACTTACTTAACTTTGATGACAATGCAATAATTTGGTACCATGGGGCTGGTCTGATGATGGAGCCGGAAGGGGGCCCTAGGAACTGTAATAAATAAAGCAATCCTAACGAGTTTGGGGTCTATAGAATCGTCTTAGTGAGCAATTGATGGATGATCAAAGAAAAGTACAGTCAGCTATAAAAACTTGTCACAAAAATTAAATATTTGACAGAAACTTATTAATTTCAAGACAAGCGGAACTATTGCTTACTAGTATAGGTACTTAAGTATATTTTTTGCTATGATATCTGTACGTAATGTAATCTGATACGTGATATTCATATGTGAGTGATTTAGACCACACGTGCAATCCAACCATATAAGAGAACCCCTACCATGAGTTAACGTGACCGTACTCACTAGCGACAGCGTAAACGATTTGTAAAAAGAATAGTACAGTACAGTGAGTTGCTTTCGAAAACAGTCGTTACGCTTACTATACTCGCTTGCGAGCAAACGTGCTTCGAATAGAGCTACTACTACACTCACAAAGTCTGGTAGTGTGAGTTTAAAACCAATCAATCTATCTCTTTTTAAGTTTAGCTTAAGAGAATGAGTAAGAGCCAAAATAAAACATGGCGGATATACGGTAGCGAGTATCGTTTACAAAACGTGGCAAAGTCGGCACCATGAGATTCAAATCTGACAGGTTCACCTCGAAACTATCGAAAAATACGCTCACGAGTGCAGTTCAGCGCTACTCGGCCGCCCTATATCAAAACCTAGTAAGGGCTCCAGACCAAATTTTACAGGAGAGCCTAAAAACATAAAACGTGGCAGCCTCAAAAGAACTCTTAATTAATAATGAAAAAAAGTACATGAATAAGTAGAGTACTAACAAATGTATGTATCAATAACTTCATTTTATAATATATACTATATATGCACGTTTTATACCCCTTACTAACTTTGAAAATGTATTTACCCGAGTTACTTTCTTACATTCAACCAGCTTCAGTAAGGGAGCCTGTCGTCGACATCCAAGATATTTAAAACAAAACCTTTTAAATATACATGTGTAGGTCCATCTCGCATGTAGGTATGGAATAGCTTTATTTTAAATTAATATTTATAAAATGGGTAGTTTGCACAAATGTAACTTTGACAGAGAAAAATTGTGTTATTCTCAGTCAACCTTTGACAACGGTATCTGTAAAGGTACCAAAACGTCAGGGAGGCTGAAATAATTAATATACGCGATATAACCCGTTTAAAATGTTTTATTCAAATGTAAACCTAGTATACAAGGAATACACAACAAATCAATCATTAAACTCCAGCTGAAATTCCGATTGATCTTATCCGAATGTACGTATGAACATTTTCAATGTTACATACCTATTCAACTAAAATAATTACATGAGTGGGTAGGTATAGTTATTATAAATTATCATGCTTGTTACTCGTATTTTTAACCAGTTAAAACACTGAAACCTTTATTTTATATACACGTGTTTGTTACTATGTAGGTATTTAATAAGAAAAGACAAAAATATAAGTTCTTTACAAGCCCATTTATTTTATTAAACAACTCACCCAGTTGGAAATCTTTATGTGTCTTCTTGAATGTGTGCAAAAAACGTTGGTAACTCACTATTTTGAACATGAACTCTGTAATCACGACAATGATCTAGTTGTAGTTAAGTAGGTATTATACGTTAATAGCGAAGACACAGACACTCTTCGCATATGTTTGTAGTAGCGAAGTTTTATAAATGTATTAAAGGGATGATGTAGGGGTTCCTACGTAACAAAAAATAATAAATAAAAGTGTTGGAAATTAAAGTTGGTATTTAAATACATTTACCCGGCATATTCAGAGGTTTGACTCTTATTTTTATTAATAAGCTGCCTCTAACAACTGCTTCGATCTATGAAATTGTAAATGGCGCTTCATATTGCACGCAATACTTCAAAACCATCCAGACGACAGTTAATTTAAACAGCACGCGATGTGGCTGCGCCGGCGCCTTGCCGTGGACTGACCGGACACAGTGATACTAGGTGCCCCGCGCGCCCCTGCCGGCGCATTGATTCCCAGATCAGAAACCTAGTAAGGCCCTCTTTGACCAGCCCAAAACCTAGTATGTCTCACGCCCTTACTATGTTTTGATATGGGATATGTGACTTACTGGGTTTGACAACGGTAAACAGTTACTAGACATGTTACTTACTAGGTTTCGACGCATTGAAAACTCTGGTTATTATAACGATTTTTGAGCTGGTGTCTCTGTCACCAGCTGAGGCCTTACTAGGTTGGTACAAATAAGTTAAAAAACAAAAATCCAAAAATTTGTCCCTTACTAGGTTTTGATATAGGGCAGCCGTACTAGCGAGTAGGTACTTTGTAGAACTACAAGTCTCCATACAAATCGTTTACGCAGTCGCTAGCGAGTAAGGGTACAGAGTCAAAGAATATGTAGTTAAGAAGAAATACCATTGCCCATCTTTCCTTACCATCCGTTTACGTTAAGATTGCACCTGGTAACTATGGCGTCGCATACAGATGAGGTTCAAGCTTTACGTAACCGGGTTGAAGAAATCGAGATATCGTTCTCGACTGTTTCCTCCTCCAAAACTTTGTACTATCGGCAGCAAAAGTGCATACCCCTTTTTAAACGCGAATGCTTTGAAGCCAGTCAAGACGGTTGAGCTATGTCACGTACTTCATTAGTTTAATAAGATCCCACTAGATGGCACTGATAACAACCAAATATAAAATAAAATATGTTTTCTCCCGCAAATCCAATATTTAACTGACATGATATTATTATTATGGTCGTTCTTGTCCAACATCCAGAAATTATAGAATGCTATACTTCGGCCATTTATGTTATTTTGTAAGGATGAATAAATACAAATCATATTTTAATCTACCAACGAAGATTCACACAACATCCAAAAACATTGTATTTCTTCATAATTATTGCGAAGATTTGAACATGGACCCTCCGACATCGAGACAGATGTATTCAACCTCCAAGCCAGCGAGACTTAACGAAAGCTGACGAAATTCATTACCATACTCAGAATAACTTTAGTTTACAAGAAAAACAAGAATTTTGTTTAGTACTAATACTTTTTTAATGTAAATAACAATTTGTAATAGCAAAGGAAAAGCTTAAATAAAGCCTTAAAGTAAAAATTAAAAACTAAGACGTAAAATAAACAATAGATAAAGAAATCTTATCTATTTTTTAGTGTTATCAAAAAATAATTGCAATTTTAAACAAATACAAATTAAATGAATAGTAAGTAAATTCATTTGGTATTCTTGTTGAAATGGGCAACTATTATCTATTGGCATACTTACACTCATAGTTACTTAGAGGGTAGATTTAGAACATCAAATATATACCGTTCCAGTTTTTATTACAAAACAGTTCGTCCGCTAACAGTAGCTAGTTCCGTTGATTTGATTGTCTTTTATTATTGCTTTTTATTACTTATCGAATATTAAAATGAGTTCTCATTGCAATATCGATTTAGTGAAAAGGTCACAGATCATTGCCTTGCATAATGAAGGCAAAAATATGGCAGAAATTGCCAGAGAAACCGGTGTAAATGTAAGTAGTTGTTTTAAGGTTCGAAGTATATTTTTATATATAATACAAACATAATAATTATATTTGAACGATATCTGTTTTATATTTTATCAATTATTATATATTCCTAAATTTTGTTGCAGAAAAAAACGGTAGCTAACATATTATGGACCACTGTCTGAAATAAATTATTTTGACTTTGCGACTATAAACCCCAGTGATTAAAAAGTTTGTTTAACTGTTTAGAGTTTGACATGAGTTTAAGGCTATATTATACAATTAGATTGATCCCTATACCTATGAATTCAGGTCATGTTTTAAATTGTTGATTGTAGAATCCTAACTGATTTAACACTCAATATTTTCATACGAATATCTGCATAAATATCGTGTTATGTTTTTATATTAAAAATGATGATGTAACATAACATTTTGATTTCCACATTTGTATTATTCCAATTGTAGTGTTCCAAACATCTTAAGCACAAACATAAATTACCTAGGTATATGTTTAATTTGAGAGCCTATGTTTTCTTTTTGATAAAAACCTCATAACCATGAAATTGGTAGGTATTATTTGGTTTGAAAGCTTTATACAAATAAATGACACGAATTAGTGTCTATTACTCATATCCTCGTTTTTTTTAAAGACAAGAGTAATGATAAACATGACTTACTCTTACGATAACCCCGCATATTGCCTAAATAATTAAATTTCCTTTACATTTAATTTTCTGTGATTTAATTGAAGTTTTATTAAATCACACCTCTTGTGTATAAACTACGTAAACTTCATATTCATTCCTGATAATTTTTTGGCATATGTTTATAAAACCGTGAAACCGTGGATAAAAACATTCGTAATTTTATAATTACGAACTTACTTTGTATAAAATAGCGTCAAAAGAATCTGTAACGATGGGTTTCTTTGAAATAACGCGAGCGGTTTTAGAAGGGCAACATAGTTAAAATGAACTGGGTTGCCAGTTAAAAAGACGGGTGGACGGACGGTTTCGGTGTAAGCTATTTTCAATTTGATGATAAATGTATATTTTAATTTGTCCGGTTAGATTATTAAATAGTAGAAGATTTTTATTGACTATAAGCCTATTATATTCAATTATGCCATTAAAATCGACAGCTTTGGACACAAAGACGCCATCTAGTTTGTTAACTGCAAACCTTGCCTACAGCCGTCCAAGCCATTATCGCCTCAAGGGGGTCCATGCAATTTTGCAGCCGATAGTACATTGTAACATTTGTAACGAAATTTTAGAAACTGAACGAGAAGGTGATTTATAAAACTTAACTTTAAGGTTAAAAAGAGATGCCTTATAGGGATATAAGTTCACCTTTGTACCTATGTTATTCTTATTTGAAATACTTAGATGAATTTTTAACTGATTTTGTCGACAATAAAGTGCTTACAAGTATAATTATATCCATTTATTTATTTTCTAAACAGCGGTGCAGTTTGCCGGCATCCAGTGTCAAGTCCAGTATGGAGATTACCAGGAAGAGAAACACAAACATGGCTTCATTGAAAAGTAAGTAATCAAAAACATGTGATGTACAATGATATCTTTACTTTAAATAGCAATAAATGGATCTCATTGCCGGCCTATGTGTTTCCTCTTGCTATCTAACGAAGCGTGAAGTAATCTCTCAGGCCAACATGGCAGTGTCAAATGACATGGCACCGTTGGTTGATTTCTTGCCAGTTGCCATTGCCACTTGGGCTCCCCTTTTTGCTTACCATCAGGCGTAGTGGAGCCACTATGTTGTGCCGATATATATCGTCGACCGTACGTTCAATTGGGGTAAGGGACAAAATACGATTTTTCAGGAGAGGCTGTCAAAGTTTTTTTTTTAACTAAATCGTTCATAACTTTTTTGTAGTGAACCTTTTTTGGACCTGATTTCATACATAATCTTGTATTTTAGTGTCCTGTCTATCTATGTAGTGCTTTTAGTCATTAGTCATTAGTCATTTATTCTTTAACAATATACATTGTGTTAGATATCCTTATAATATACTATACTATTACAAATTCATAAATAAATAATAACAATCTATACAATTTAAATTCGTAGCACCAATGTCAAGCTTAATAACATACTAATTAAGTTACTTTGATAATATTATAAAAAATTATTTTTACCTAACACTGTTACAAAAAAAAAACAACTATTCATAATTATGTCAACTTTCACAAAAAAAAGGGAATCTAACATTTAAATAATTATAATAAAAAGTAAACTACCTACATTTGCCAGGAAATAAATTACCTAATTGGCGTTGTGCTTTCGGAACTCCTCAACCGAGTAAAAACACTTCCTTAGCAAAAACCTTTGCTCGTTTTAATAATTTAGGTATTATAGAAAATGACATGTCCCTTACACGAACTTATTTCGCTGCTGATGTCCCTTACAGACAGAGTATTCTGTAGTCTCGTTCCTTACCTTAAATTTACCTATTCATTGTATCTACTATATTGATGAAGAAATGGCGTAAGGGACTAGTTGAGATTATGTGTAAAAGAAAAAATAGCGTAAAGGGTTTATTGTAAAAATTTATAAGTACATACTTTTGACGTAAGGCGTATCTTTAACACCGGAAACCTTTAAAACATTAATGTAAGAGGCATATAAATGTATTGAAACTGTGTGAGCATTTTTTGTGTGTCCGTTACATGCAATATTTGTATCGTTACACGTAACGTTTCTATCGAGTGGAATAACCCACATTTTAATTTATGATTATTTTTTATTCTAATCACATTAATTATTTCTCAGCCTCTATGATCAACTACTGAAATAAACAACCAATGTAATTTATACAGCAAAATTATTAAAAGTTTAGGGCTTGTGTTGAACGATAAAAGTTACAGAATTAAATAATATTCAGATATAATCAATTTACATTTGTACTTTTTTAGGAGTTCTGTTAGATAACATAGTAGGTAGTGCCTCCAGTTAATAAGGGATAACTCAAAAACGGCACTTTCCAGAAGACAAATTTTTTTTTTTCAATAGTAGATTATTTAGAAATTGAACTTTTTAAGCATTTTTATACAAGCTATAGTGTTAGGCTTTCATTTTATAAATATAGAACTAATGCGTTGACCCTAGAAACTGTTTTAGCTTGTTGTTAGCGAGTATTTAGACATAACTTAATTTATTTGCACCAATTTTATCCTTATGAACTACGTGCATAAACGAAAGAATACGACTTATACCTGTGTGAACGACATGCATAAATGAAACGAAACGAGTTATTCTATTATTTATTATGGGTATTTTAAAAATTATACTACTTTGTCAAACTTGAAACTTGTTACCTGAGGAGTCAAATGAGGCTGTATAATAAAATGACCATAAGAGTAATGTACCTGAAAAACATGAATGAAATGAAAAGTTCTTGTTTATAGTAGCTATGAAACATAATCAATATCAACATCAATATGTCAGTCAATGAATAGCAAGAGCTCTAGTTAGATCCTTTGATTTCTCAACACCTATCGGCAGCGTAATTGCATTATCAGCAGCGTGAATGCCTTTTAATTGACAGTGAAAATTTTCCTTTGCAATTCATCAAGTACCGAGACGATTTTAAGAAGCCCAATCTCATTAGGATTACCTTATCGTTACCTATAAAGTTTTACCCATTGTCGACTATCCGGCCTCATATACCTAATTTCAACTCAGCTAGTCCTCGGAAAGTTAATCTAATCTTCCTTGAGATATTTTTAAACATACAATGTGTAAAAGTAATTAAAAACTTAATTAATAATATTTGTAAAGAATCTTTTTATCGATTCATATTTTTTATGTGGTAATACCACATTTTTATTTTTATAAATAATGACACAAAGGTAAATTAAGAAAGAAAAATTGAATGCGATCCACTACAATCCAAGCGGGATTTGAACCCGCGACCTCTGCGTTTCCGGCGCATTGCTCTTCCAACTGAGCTATTTGATCGCTACGTCAATCACACCAAATCTTTCATCCCTTAATTCTTTACGCTACTGGAGCGCCCTCTGTGTCACATATGTTTTTGAAATGCTTATGCGCATTAGCCATACCCTAGGATGTGCGCTTTACACGCACGATCCCCAATCCCCATTGCTTTACAGCAGCTTTAATAATACCTAAGTTAATACCTCCTCCAGTATTTAATTGGTTATTGTTTTTTTCGACAATCTTAGCCCACTTTTTTAAACTATCCGCTTAACAGAACACTTCACGGGTAGACTAAAAATCACGACTCACGAGCTGTCGACAAAGAGTTCAGTACTTACTGTCGTTCAGAGACGCCGAACTGACGTATTATACTATAAATAGACACTTACATTTCTGGGTGGATTAATTACTAATTTTTGAAATTTTCTTACCAAATTTATTTGTATACCTTCATTTATCGTGAAAGTTTGCATGTAAATAAGTCAAACTTAGCGTAGTTTCAATGACTTAGTAAAGCCAAAAATTAACATCCAGTTTACACAGATACCCGTATAAACAAAGGTTATAAAATTGATGAAGGTGTTTTTATTGCAACATAACACTTTCTATGTTGTCAATAGATTAAAGTAATATGAAGTTAGATGTGTTTGTATATAAAGGTAACAGGGATAAGTATTCATTGATTCTCACGAGAAAATTCGCGTAACGGATACGGAATCTAACTATAAATCGGATCAAACCCAAATATCGTCTTAACCAAATTGGTGTAAGGTTCACACTGTTAAAAATATAAGATGGCAAATTGGGGTAAGGAGCATTTTTTTCAAAGCTCGTGCAATCATTTTAAGGTATGGGTGTTATTTATTCATGAACCAAAAAAAAGCATTAGTGTAAAAGCCAGTTCCATAAGATTGTCTTTAAAAATAAGTCATGTAAAGGTAATTCCTTAATTGGAAAGACCTTTACCTTATTCAAAGTGGATTGGTGGCAGTAGTTACCCTATTTGATGTTGCTTTATTAAAATAAAAAACAGATACATGGTTTTTGTGGGACAGATTTGATTTTGAACCCATAAAAATCAGTAGTGTAAGGAACACTTTTTTCAAGCTAGATTTTTTTTATATACACCATTCGATAGAGCAGAAAATTCTGAACAAAACTGTATATTCAACTCATTTTGCGTATTTTGTCCCTTACCCCAATTGAACCTACGGCCGACGATATATTTTTTCTTTTGAGGTAAGGAACCCTAAAATAACAGCATTTTCAATTTTGCCTTTCAGTCTCAGCGAGTTTCTCCCCCAAATCTACGCCAGCTCCTGGGGCATAGAGAAGAAGGTTCTAAAAGAGCACAGCAAGCACTCCGGACTCTCACAAATAGAGGCCAAGCATCTGTACACCAAGACCGCCAGAGACCTGCCCACTTATGGAGTCACATTCTTCCTTGTTAAGGTTTGTTCAGCCCTTATTAACGGAACGCAATCGCCAGAGACCTGCCCACTTATGGAGTCACATTCTTCCTTGTTAAGGTTTGTTCAGCCCTTATTAACGGAACGCAATCGCCAGAGACCTGCCCACTTATGGAGTCACATTCTTCCTTGTTAAGGTTTGTTCAGCCCTTATTAACGGAACGCAATCGCCAGAGACCTGCCCACTTATGGAGTCACATTCTTCCTTGTTAAGGTTTGTTCAGCCCTTATTAACGGAACGCAATCGCCAGAGACCTGCCCACTTATGGAGTCACATTCTTCCTTGTTAAGGTTTGTTCAGCCCTTATTAACGGAACGCAATCGCCAGAGACCTGCCCACTTATGGAGTCACATTCTTCCTTGTTAAGGTTTGTTCAGCCCTTATTAACGGAACGCAATCGCCAGAGACCTGCCCACTTATGGAGTCACATTCTTCCTTGTTAAGGTTTGTTCAGCCCTTATTAACGGAACGCAATCGCCAGAGACCTGCCCACTTATGGAGTCACATTCTTCCTTGTTAAGGTTTGTTCAGCCCTTATTAACGGAACGCAATCGCCAGAGACCTGCCCACTTATGGAGTCACATTCTTCCTTGCTAAGGTTTGTTCAGCCCTTATTAACGGAACGCAATCGCCAGAGACCTGCCCACTTATGGAGTCACATTCTTCCTTGTTAAGGTTTGTTCAGCCCTTATTAACGGAACGCAATCCCTATCCCATTATCTGTCCCCTTGTGCAATCATCTGCTTCCTTTTTCAAGATTTTTTTAGTCCTCACACCATGGTCATCTTTTAACTATTAATACAAAAATCAAACGAAACATTGAAAGTTGTAACATGGCGGAAGAGACCGGGTTCTGTATTCCTGGATCAACGTCTCAGCAGCTCCAGCACCGTAACGCCAGAATACATTTTGATTTTTTACTTATGCTTTGTGTATGTAAGTAGGTATTGATCTTTGCATCGATTTTTTGGAAAGCTTTGCACCTTAGCCTTAATTTCAATGTTTCAAGGTGCACTAGAGTCAGACCATGCTGACTCTTCCCAGCAAATATGTACCTACTTTGAATTTTTATCCCTCATCGATGTTCTCAGATCCAAACTTTTTTTTTTGTTCTTAAGGAGTAATAAAGATCGTTAAACCTAAATAAGTGGCGATTCCCATATTACCTCTCTGTTATCCAGGAGATGCAAAAAGGCAAGAAGAAGCTGGTGCCGCGGCTTCTCGGCATCAACGCCTCCTCAATCTTGAGGTTAGATGAGACCACCAAGGAGGTTCTACAAGTCTGGCCTTTGACGCAGGTCAAGACATACAAGGCAGGCAAAGGGGAGATGTTTACGCTAAATTTTGGCGATTACAGGTAAAGACGATTAGTCTAATGTGTAGGAAATCGTTGGATGAGAGTAACGTACAAGCAGTCCTTGTAGATACTCTTGAGTTTCTTCTTTTAAAAGATAGCTGGATAGATTTGGACGTTTTTGAAGATCGATAAATGAATAAAATAAAATAAAAAACCTTTTTTATTCCGTAACGCATAAGTAACAAATAGGTCGGATAACTTAATTAGAAAATTATTTTTAACGCTAGGACCCCTTCTTGGTAACCCTGGAGGAGGCCTTTGAAGATCGATACAATGACGGAAATAAACTAGTTTAATTTTTATTTCAGTGAAAAAGAATACTGCGTGAAAACGAACGATGCATATCGTATCAGGGACATTCTGCAGGGCTACATCGACCTGATTCGGAAGAAGATGGAAGCTGCCTTCAACAACTGCGGGGACGAAGGAGGAGTCATACATTCCGCCACTGTCGAAAGCAGCAAGTCAGTTATAGTTCTAGAACAATAAATAATATTCACTTAGTGATGCAAAACAAATTGTAAAAGAAATTTCACAAAAAATTCTCGGAGTATCGGGTAATATCAGAGCGGACTCCTTTTTCGCTCAAAGACTGAGCCTCGCCATTCAAAGGGGAAACGCGGCGAGCGTGCTGGGGACGATGCCTCAGACGGCTTCAGTACTGGGGGATTCTTTTTAATTTTAAGTTTTAGTATGTATATTTTTTATTTATTTTCCATTGTTTTATTTTAATAAATCTTAGTGACTTAACCGTTGCTTCTCGACTGACTATTAGTAATTTGATCGCATTGATTTAAGTAGTCGCATTATTGAAGGAATCCGTGAGACTATAGCATGTATTATTTGGTTATTAAGTGCAAACCAACTCAATCACCACCCTTTGCAAGAAAATCATGTAACCAACATGGTCAAAACAGTTAAAACGTTAAAAGGGAGGCTCATGAAATGTTGCCTAGTTACTGCGTATCAGTTCAAATTCTACTTGTTTTCTCAACAGGGGCACAACAATGGAAATGGTATCACATTCAGCTCTCAAAGGAGTGGAAACGTCGTTCGTTGGACCTAGCAAAATTATGTCCGCTGAACCAGGTACTAAATAGATCGAATTTATAGCCTATGGATTGTCTATCTTTTTCCAATCGAAATGGGAATGTAACGGTGTTTTTTCTGATTTTCAGGATCCAAAGCAGAAGTTCACGGGGCGCAAATAGTGACAGCTCACACGGTGATCGTCACGAACAAGCAGCACAGCGAACAAAGTGCAGTGGTGAGATTTCTTGTATTTCTGGTATAATCAGCAGCTAAATCAGCTAAGCATATTAACACACTCACAATGATTTGTCCAAACATAAGATAAAATAATAGTTTTAAGCGAACTTCTGCTGCAGACTATATATATTTTATCAGATGTTGAACCACATCTCTAATTTTTCTTCTTACTTACTAGCTTACTACATTTTACTCGAGTTCTAGTCCTCAGTTACCCTTATTAGTGTAGCAAATGCTAGCCATTTCTATTCTACGCTATTTTATCACTTCTTTCTTTCCATTATCTACTCAGTACTTAACTTTTAGCCTACGTTTACGTAACGTAGTACCCCATTTTTCCTAAAATTATTTCTCCTATTCCTTCCGTTTCAAGAGGAGAAAAGTAATAATCTCAAATGGGGGTGACGCTATCATATTGAATAATTAGTGCCATATTTTTGGTTTTTTAAGACATGACTTGACCTGTATCCGGGCTGGTTAGCTCTCACTGCCAGTAGTCGGACTTTGGACGGATTATATCTCCGCGCCAAAGGAGTAAATGATTGCCATATTTTATTGTGTGTGAATGATGATATTTTGAACACAGGCTACAAATGCAACGATGCGGGGAGAGATGTCGATAGACACGGGGAAGAAACTCAACGACCTCAACGCAAACGCGGTCAAGATCGTCACCCTTCTTAATGGTAAAGAAAACTATTTATTTAAACTTTATTGCACAAATCAAAAAGTCAGTGCAAATAGCGGACTTAATTCCAAATAGCATTTTGTACCAGTCAACCACAGGGCTAAACAGTGACACTACAATTGGTGCAAAATAGAAATTTAACTGTAGGTACGTACGTTTTCTTGAAGTGTTGCCGATGTTAATGAAATGTATACCAAACCAAGGAAATAAAATCATTGGTTTATCGACAACGTGTAGGTCGCATTTGCGTTCAAGAGTACTCCCGACCTGGTGCTCCATTGTAAATGTACTTTGCAATAATAAATAAATAAAATAAATAAATAAAATAAATATTAAGGGACAATCTTACACAAATCGACCTAGTCCCAAACTAAGCAAAGCTTGTACTATGGGTACTAGACGACGATATACATAATATATAAATACATATATAGATAACATCCATGACCCAAGAACAAATATTTGCACAAATATTTGCCCCGGCCGGGATTCGAACCCGGGACCGCCGACTCAGTAGGCAGGTGTCTACTAACCGAGCCAAACGCGTCGTCAAATTAGATACCTTTGTCAAATTAGACAATCATGTTTTACCACAGTATCTACATTAGCTAGGTATAATATTATAAAGTGTAATGTATATTTTTTATATTATTTACAGATCCAAATGAAGCCAACATTGCAGAAGCGAAGAAAATCATCGAAGTCATCAAAAAAGACTCGCCTACTCTCATTGCAGGTAAAGATGTGGAAGATATTAATTTCTTCAGCCAATCAAAAAGAGAATGAATGCAAATGTTTGCAGGGTTAGTCTTCGGTAAAGCTAGCTAAATTTATACTTTTCTTATGTAGGTCTTTAGTTTTTAATGGCGGTTTTTCTCCATTATTTTCTTATCTTGCCCAGGCGTGAAACTCTGCATAGATCATCAAGCTGACGAAGCTGCTAAAAAGAAGCTCACATTTGAGCTGAATGAGCTGACCGACAACATCGCACTCCTTAATGAATTCAAGGTGAGTATCAGTGGCTATATAGTACTACAAGTGTACTATATAGCCACTTTGTACTTATTTCACACCCCCTACCACTTTATATTTTTAGTAAGTATTGCGTTTTATATTATATCTATTAACCAATAATAACATAGAGTAATTTCGGGTCTTAGAATAACATCATCGTCATAATATCAACATCGTCATCAGAAATATTGTTTGTCAAGGGTTTTCGAAGTTATTAAAAGTTGAATGTACATTTTACTTTTGATAGAAGCGGCGGGCTAATGGCACCGCTAGGTTCAGAACCCACTTTTTTTAAACATTACGTTCTAAATTCATCTCAAAAACTATCGGTTGCAAAAAAAGTAATAGGTGTAACAACATATCCAGTGCTTTTATTTTTTTAAGACGGCTTCTCATACACCTATTTTCTCGATAACAATCTATGTCGTGCCTAAATACCACATGATAAAATATAAGGGATATTCGCTGAAGCCGATGAAAATAGTATGACACCGATGTTTATTTCCAGAGCCCTCAGGAAGCACAAGACGCTGCGATGAGGATCGCGGACCTCACCACTCAGATGTACTTCGCCCTCGACGCTAGAGTCAAAAGAAGAAGCCAATTGGTCAGAGTAAGTATCGTCCAGAATAAAGAAGTTTCCTTCTAGAAAACCCCTTCAAACTTCAAATTACCTTCAAATGCCAGTCTTTGATTTCACTTCTTGTGGATTCTGATTTGATGCTACTAAGAAAATTACAATAAAGTATAGAATTGAAACGATCATGTGAAAACATTTGTATCTTCTTGATTCCTTTTCCGTTCCACGTAGGCCTTGAAATGAATTGAAATTTAAACTCATATCATAACATTAGTCGTAAGTTTCTGCAATTACAAGAAATCTGAATGGCGGGACGAATTTATGAGGGTTTGAAATTAAGATGAAATGGTTCGAGAAAAGCTAGGTATAGTGTCTCGCCTCTTCTTTGTTTGTCTACAGGAATTAAACAATACCATGTAATAGGTACCACGTTACTCCACATGTTGTATTATCCAAAACTTGTGTTCTAGAACTCTCGAAGCAGCTTCATCGCAGATGAGAGGACCCAAGCGACGCTGCATCGAGCCTCATTCATCAACTGCGTTGGCGCCGCCAATCACGCGATAGATGATGCCAGAGACACATTACATAAGGTAACTTGCATGGCTATATAATATTATCTTCTCTTTTCAAATTTTTCAGTCCTCGAGACGCTCCAGCTCTCTATTGCTTCCAACCGCGTCATCCAATATGTTCAACTGGTAGAGCAGATAGTTGAGCATAATTGGAGTAGGTGGAGGGGTGACGACGGTAACAATATTTGATTAGACCAAGCAAACTGTGCTTTTCTTTTTGATAGAAAATTAAATCATTATATTGGGAGCAGTATGGAAGTATTGTACTGTTCACAATTTATTGATAGTTTATAATCTCGCGTGTTAGATTATAAACTAGCCGCATTTACTTAGCTTCAGGAACTTTCTGATCTTTTAGTTGATATACTTAAATACTTTTGCCATTTATTCTGCTGAATGACATCCCCTGATAGAAGTCCTTGCCCATCCATCCTCTCTTCATTGACTTCAGTCATATGGGCGCATCCAGGATCGCCTTTCCCCAGCCCATCCCTGTTACAGGTTACCAAGAATATTTTTAAATCTCCGTAAACGTTACAAAACATTTAAACGTTACAAAATACATACAAATCAGGTTTATTAACATCGTAGAAGTTGAATATCCCTCGACATATTTCGAATTGGTTCGCGATTCATCATCAATAGACCTGATCAGTCACGGCAGCGGCCAATCGAGCACAATCCTGCCAGTCTAGCACAACTATGCTTCGCGACCCTTTTCGCGCGACTTAGCGTCACCGGCACTCTCACACTGTACTGTACAGGGATAAAGACGTAACATATCTCGCGCGAGGAAGATTCGCGTCACAGTTGTGCTAGAGATACTAATGATGAATTGCGACCCGATTCGAAGCATGTCGAGTGATATTCGACTTCTACGACGTTTTTAATGAAAAATGTTTTATTGAAAAATTTATTCATAAAATGTGATTTCAGAAATATGACGGGCCAACGTTAAGTCCTGCGGAAGTAGACGCATTAGAGCGATCAGCTCGCGACAGGCTCGCTAAACTCAACGCGGCTATTGCTAGGCTCGCTGCTGCTCATTCTGGTAAGAAAGACGTTTGAGGAGTATTCATGTTTGTTCATTTTATTGTTTGATCTTTTCAGGGCCAGTCCAGTGAGACCTTTTGAATCCTTAGAACATTAAAAAAATAATCATATTAACGTTTGGCAGCGAGGTGTTGTCATTATCAAATTTTTGTACTTTTTTTTAAACTCAATATTAAATAATAAATAAATAAATATCAGACAACCTCACACAAATCAACCTAGTCCCAAATTAAGCTCAAGAAGGCTTGTGTTATGGGTACTTGGCGACTATATACATAATTATATAGATAAATAAATACTTAAATACATAGAACATCCATTCTTGATTACTTTTTGCATCGCCTACTCATTTCATTTATATTATTCCGCTACCCAAAGGTTGTCTGGAAGAGATCGCTTTTTAGCGATAAGATCGCCTATTGTTTGCCTCTATTGTAATTTTAAGTGTCGTTTGTATTTGTATTTCTTTCTTCTTGAGGTGTGCAATAAAGAGTATTCTATTATATTCTATTCTATACATGTTCATCACACAAATATTTGCCCTTGCCGGGATTCGAACCCGGGACCGTCGGCTCAGTAGGCAGTTGCTTTAACCACTGCGCCAACCGCGTCGTATTATATTGTTAAATAAATTAATCCCAAAATATATATTTTCAAAATATATTATATATAACCATAGATTTCACATTTAATACGTTAAGATGCATCCTAGACCTTTGCACACAAATGTTCAAAATAGCCATCTTCTGAAACCAATATTTTAGTTGTAAGAACCAACTCATCAAAAAGAAAGCTCATTATTTATTATTACCAATCGCCCTATATTAAAGCTGTGTGTGACACGAAAATATTTCTTCTTGCAGATGATGTCTCAGATACTGTTGAATATGTATGAACTGTAATATAGTTTATTATTGTATTTAGCGATTTACACTCACGTGAAATTGTCAGGAATGGTCCGACATGTTTTGAACTCGCACGGACCTTTTCATCAGGGACTGATTGTACACCAACACAAAGTTTCCGCGCCGGTGTACGGGTCCCTGACGAAGAGCTCCTTACGAGTTCGAAACATGTTGGGCCGTTCCTGACAATGTGTAGTTTAGAAGAAAATAGAAGAGTTTCAAAATAATGAATACTGACCATATACTGACATTAATTTCAGATCCGAAGAACATAGACTACGCTGAGGCCGCCAACGCAATGAACACCATCAGAGAACTCGTTCCACAATTAGCAAATGGTAACAATTTTTTACGGTAAACAAATGACAGACAAGCTTAGACGGATATAAGATGGATTGGTGGTGAATATTTAATGTAAATTTTAAACATTTCAAATCTGGCAATTAAGACGTTAATTTGGTAATTGGGACCATGTGTTCGTGAACAAGCTGAAATGCACGAGCCACGTGCGCGCACGCGCCAGAATTAGCTGACAGGTGTCGCCATTGACGGATACATCACTAAGAGGACATCATCATCATCAATTGTGATTAGAGTAACTGTTTATTAAACTATGAGACATCATTGAAGAAACTGATGACAGATTTTGTAATAATATAAAATGTAGTAATGACAAAATTGATGACATTGATTGTTACGCCATTGCAGATGCGCACGTACTAAGTGCCGTCAAGGACGGTAAGGATAGAAGAAGCTTAATAAAGGAGATGCAAGACCTACTAGATGCTACTGGGAAGGTCATCCAGACCACAGGATGCGATGACTTACAGGTAAAGACTAAACATCTAAAATAAAAATGTACTGTAAAAATAGTCTGCGGTTGCAGTAAATAATTGTAATGAATATAATATTATATTATAATATTATATTATATTATATTATAAATAATATAATATTTGTTTTTTTTTTTTTAGAAAGTGCATGACGAAGCCGACAATTTTGCAAATAAATCCCGTAGATTACAATTCATTTTTGGACACGGAGTTCATCCAGACAAAGAAAACGAGGTTAGTAATGTATGCAAACAATATAAAATCCTAAAATTATGAGGTTGTAATACGATTCGATTTACCGCCCGGTTTTCTAGCATTTAAACCGTTAAAGTGTGTCAAAAATTACTTACCGCCCTAGGGCGTAAGTTATGACTTACCGCCCGCTTTCCTAGAATGTAAACCCTTGTTTACGACTAAGTGTGATGAAAAATAACGTGAAGCCCAGGCCTATGTGAATCACTCCATCGGTCATGATTGCATTTACTAATTTTGTGCGCACTAGAAGTACTAGAACGATCCTTTTTCTTCAGATCATGGACCTAGTCAAAAACGTGGGCGACAAAACACGCTTACTGGTAGCGACAGCGAAACAGCTCGCAAGCGAGGTAGACGACGATGGCGCGCCGAAGGTGAAGGAGGCAGCGGACAAGTGTACGAATGCTGCTGGTGGATTAACTTCGTGTGCACAGGTACGTCCTTCTGCCGTCGCACTCGCAGACATTATGGATTAGCTTAACTCACTTCCAGAAGAACGAAAATATTCGATGTTTTAGAAAGCCTATTTCGGAGTTTTCGGCGCTTCTGTCAGCTCGTTAGAACATGTATTGTATCATGAAGAGTAAATTTTACTACCCGATGTCCTTAGCCTAGACTAGACTACTTATTTGTAGTTCTCGTGCAGGCGAAGACGAGATTAAGGGTACAATCACTGATCTCAATTTTCGATGGATTTCAGCTAGATGCACCCGGGAGAAGCCCCGAGTCAAGTGGAAAACTATAGTGTTAAGATGAGAAAATACTTATTAGCATTGCTTGTGTCTAGAAGGCTTACTAAATCTATATTACTTTTGTTATGCAGCTAACAGCATCTTCGATCCACGAGCCCCACTGCCGCAGCGCCTTATCAGCAGCCGTGGAAGACCTGGCATCATCAGAAAAACTCTTAGACACAGCTTACAGGCCCTTGCTTGAATACCCGGCGGGTCGAAACCGTTCAGATTTACTCAAACATCAAAGTGCTGAACTCAGAAAAGCTTTGGACAGACTGAGAAACGCCTATTCTATGTTGGATGGTAAGTCTGTTTTCAGTCAGTTGCAATCTTATACTAGGTTTGCACGAGTTTAGGCTTTAGTACTTAGCTTCATCAGTACAGAGTTCAACTCCATAGTGATTAGACGCGTCCACGCAGTATCCCGAGATAACCAGTTTAGCAAGATCCCTGCCTTATGGCACTTGTGCAAGTTCGTAGTGTCTAGTTGCGCTGGGCGTCGAGTTACATGACCAGCCGATGAGACCCCTCGCTTATGGCCGTAAGCACGAGCGATCGGTGTCTCGCACGAATGGTTAACGGATTCGCAACAGCCGAGCTGAGGGTATGGGATAAATAAAATGTCCTCAAAAGTGTTAAAATGTGCCTCGTGCAATATTGTAATCAGTGAAGTACTTGCGTTTATTGATAATAAGCTTCATGTGATGAACGATGAAAGCTTAAGTAGGATTTGTGTTACCGCTTTTTCGGAATCCGACTTATTGAACGCGAAAAAGTTGTTAGTTGAATCCCTGCCTAAAATGAAAAATGTAGCCAGGAAGGGGGAAGGAAAAACGTTACGGACTATCGATGACATAATATCGGTGCTAAGAATCGCTGATCAGGAAGAAGTACCTATATTTGTGGCAAAAGATCTGGGGAAACTTCCTCCTGTTTCTTTTGATCATGTGGATGTTACGAGGATAATGCAGGATTTGAATAATTTAAAGCAGGAGATACGAGTGATTAAAGACAGATACACCACTAGTGAGCAATTAGATGTAGTTAAGTCTGATTTGGAGATGCTAAAAAATGCCTGGCTAATAAATAACTATGAGGGTACTTCAAAAATCAACACCAGGCGGGGTGCCTGTTTGATGAGCTCTTTTAGCTACGACAGTGGCCCCATGGGACTGCAGCACGTTGGTCCAGAGAATCCCTCAACGGAGGCATGCCGGGATCCATGTTCATCATCATTTTCTCAATCTCAATTTCGGCAACTGCAAAGTCTACCAATACCAAATGAGGACCGTCCAGCATGCAAACAGACTAAATTAACTAGTCCTACTACAAATGAGACTGTGAGTAAACAGATAGTTGAACCCATCACGAACGAAATCGCAGGTAATGAGCCGGTTACGCAACCACTGCAGTTGGCCGATGTTTCACCGACACACACGGCCGCTCCGAGTGATAATCAAAACAAAGTCTCGTTCGCGGACATCACAAAAGAAGGCGAATGGAGAACACAGACTTGGAAGCGTAAAAAGAAATCGGAACCAAAGAGTAAGGTGAATGAGCGCTTTGTAGGGCTGAAAGGAGTCGCGGTTACAGGCCCCCAGGTCAATTTTAAAGCTGCTGAAAGCAGAGACGCGGTCTATATTTACAATGTTGCGAAGGAGGTGACTGTATGTGATATTGAAACCTACATACAGAACAAAATCAAGTTGAAAGTCGGCATTGAGAAAATGAACATGAAGGCACAAAAACCCTATAATTATTTCAAAATTTTTGTGCCCACTAGTAAAGTAGATTCGTTTTTGGAGAATGATTTCTGGCCTGTAGGTATATCTTATCGCCGTTTCATCAGTTTTATGAATAAAACAGACCCGGATAAAATAACAAAGATCAATCATGGATAACACGGTAAAATTAGTAACATTTAATTGTAAAAATATTAAAAGATCTGTAGGCTGTGTGCGAAAGTTGTGCAAGTCAGCTGATATAATTGCCATCCAGGAGACTTGGATTCTTGAAAATGAAATTCCGTTTTTGGGAAGTATAGACAAAAATTTTGCGTATACAGGTAAATCGGCTGTGGATATGTCGGCAGGCTTACTAAGAGGCAGGCCATATGGGGGAGTTGCCCTGCTGTGGAGGAAGGAATTGTTTCCGACAGTGTCTGTAGTCTAATGTAAAAGTGTGCGCTTGATGGCAATTAAGGTAGTGTTGCATAATCGCTCATTTCTTGTATTCTCGATCTATATGCCAACGGATTCGAATGATAATCTCTGTGAGTTTACGAACTGTTTGAGTGAATTAAATGCAATTATCGACAGCCAGGATATTGAGTGTGTGTATATGTTGGGGGACTTTAACGCTCACCCAGGTGAGTCCTTTTTATGTGAACTTAAAAATTTCTGTAAGGAACAATCCTGGAAGTGTATTGATATGGATTTTTTGCGGCCGGACTCTTTTACTTTTGTGAGCGATGCGCACGGTTGCCGTCGGTGGCTAGACCACTGTATAGTTACAAATGCAGCAAAGTTAACAGTGACAAATGTATCAGTGTTACATGATACCTATTGGTCTGACCATTTCCCTGTTTTGTTAGAATGTAATATTGAAATATTAACACCTAAAATCCAACCCTGTAACACCATAGCCAGTAGCAAAATTAGATGGGGTGAACGTGACCCAGATCAGATTGGTAGGTATCATGATTATTGCAATAACAGATTAAGAGAGCTTGATTTTAATTTAGGATTCCGTGAATGCGCAGATAAGATGTGTTCAAATAAGAGTAATTTTTTACTACTAGATGACATGTACGAAGAAATTATAGGTACACTCTCTGGGGGCGCTGCACTGACGTATATTGACAAAAATGTTAACATAACTACTAAAAATAAATATGTAACCGGTTGGAATAAGTACGTTCGGGATGCACACAGGGAGGCGCGTCGGTGTTTTCAGAACTGGATGTTTTACGGTAAACCAAAATCTGGTATATCTTATAATCTTATGTGTGATTCCAGAAAAGTCTTCAAATCAAAACTTAAATGGTGCCAGAATAACGCGGAACAAATAAGGTTGGACATTATAGCGCAGCACCATTCTAGTAAAAAGTTCGGCAAGTTCTGGAAAAACACTAATAGTTTAAACCATAAACCGGGTCTCCCGGTGAGCGTGGAGGGTGTACACGAACCTGTTAAGATTGCTAATCTGTTTCAAAAACATTTTAGATTAGAGTCACCGCTAGGCCCTGCCCACCCGATGTCCGATGCTGAGACGGGTACCCTGTGGAAGAGTAGTGTCACCTTTACTGCTAAAGATGTTTCAAGCGTGATTAGAGGTATGGACGGAGGAAAATCTCCAGGGCACGATGATCTTAGCATCGAACACCTAAGGTATGCGGGCGTCCACCTGCCCAGATCACTGGCAATGTTCTATTCTCTGTGTTTGAATCATACTTATCTGCCGGAAAAACTTATGCGTACGATTGTAGTGCCTATAATTAAAGACAAAACTGGTGACTCCTCCAACTTGTCTAACTACAGACCAATATCGCTAGCCACTGTTATCGCTAAGGTGCTGGATGGTCTGCTTGATCGGCAAATGGAGATGCACTTGTCCCTTAATGATGCGCAATTTGGTTTTCGGTCCGGTCTGTCGACGGAAAGTGCTATTCTTTGCCTCAAGCAGACCGTACAGTATTATACGACTAGAAAAACCCCTGTTCTTGCTGCGTTTTTAGACTTATCAAAAGCTTTTGATATGGTGTCGTATAATCTGTTGTGGGACAAGTTGAAAAAAGAGACGACCCTTCCATCAGAAGTTATATCAATGCTGAAATACTGGTATAACCACCAGAATAACCAAGTACGATGGGCGGGTGAGGTCTCTGAGGAGTATAGGTTGGAGTGTGGAGTGAGGCAGGGAGGCCTGACCTCTCCCAGACTTTTTAACCTTTACGTTAATCAGCTGATCGGAGGACTTAGCAACACCGGGATCGGGTGCCATGTGGGAGGAGTGTGCATAAATAATTTAAGCTACGCTGACGATATGGTTTTGTTGAGTCCTTCGATCAGGGGACTACAGAAATTAACATCTATATGCCAGGGCTATGCGAAGACGCATGGTCTTGTATATAATGTTAACAAAAGTGAGCTAATGGTTTTTAGACCGAAGTCTAAAACCTATACCAGTTTGCCTGAGGTATCGCTTTACGGCACACCTCTCCGTAGAGTAGCTAAGTTTAAATACTTAGGTCACTGGATTACTGAAGACCTTAGTGACACGTGTGATATTGAAAGGGAGCGTAGGTCGCTGGCCGTCCGTGGCAATATGCTGACACGCAGGTTTGCTCGCTGTACGTATCCGGTTAAGGTTACGCTTTTTAAAGCTTCCTGCCAATCTTTCTACACGTGCAGCCTGTGGTGTAGCTATACGCAGCGGGCGTACGGCGATCTACGAGTTCAATATAATAACACCTTCAGGATGCTTATGGGGCTGCCTCGTCACTGTAGTGCCTCGGGGATGTTTGCGGAAGCGCGGGTCGACGGTTTCGAGGCTATCATGCGGAAGCGATGCGCCTCTTTGCTTGCCCGCTGGCGGGGTAGCACCAACAGCATCCTGGTAGCGTTAGCGGATAGGTGGGACTCCCCCCTTTTGCAGAGGTGGACAAAGCTCCACACTGTATTTAAATAAATTAATAAAAAAATGTCTACGGTATCTACTAACACTAGCATATAAGTTTGTAACTAACAGCTATGGATCTTATCCGAAATAAATGGTTTATTATTATTATTATTATTAGTGAGTTATTGCGGATGAAAAAGAAAGTTCTCAATTAGGTTGTTTTTTTTGTTTAGTGTTTTTTACCTCCCAGTTCCGTCATTTCGGAACGGGTAATTTTTTTTTCGCACGAGAGTAGGCGAGTAGGCACCTCTAGCCTGTTCCCTATAAAGAAAAATTTTTTTAGAAATGTAAATATTATTTCAGGAACTTAGGTAATACTCGTAAGAGAATTATTTGAAGTATATGGAAAATTATTTGAGATAATTTAACCTTGTATTTCTAAACAATGTCCAGGTGATGCAGACGTGGACGGACCTGAGGCATCAAAGCGGAAACGCCTCCAATTTGTCCACACCATATCCGGCGGACAGAAGGCCCTAGACTCGTGTGATAAGATCCTGAAAAATGTAAGTGAAAGACACTTGTTTTTAACACTTTAACGGACAGTACGTTGAGAGACGTATATTAGGACCCTCGTAATACGGCACCACATCCGAGAATGGGATGACTTTTATTTTGACTTTTGTTTTCGCAAAACTGCCAATCCGTCTTTAAATAATGGCAAATACATTTTGTACCGTTTTTGGCTTGAAGTTATTTGTATGAGTTTTGTCTATACCGCAGCATGCATTTTCCAAAATGGCTCTGTGTCCATGAATGCGTTAAATAAATGTTAATTTTACTAGCCACTACTGGATTTGACAATAAGTGTATGAGATACGAATACTTGAAAAAGCTGCTTAAAGCATCACCATTATCGTAACAGCCAAACTGCTGGCGGTATACTCAAGCAATAAGCTCTTTTCATCTAATATCCTTAATTTATCTTTCTGAATATCGTTTTAGGAACCAAAAAATCGTCTTCTTCAGTTTTATTAAAGATGCTTCACTTAAGTTTTAATAATATTTTTGGTTAATTTCAGAAATATCAAGGTCCACAAATAGGAGCTAAGGAAGCAGAGTTATTAGAACGGTCAGCTCGCGATAAACTAGCTAGACTCAATGCGGCCATCTCTCGACTCACTGCTGCACATGCTGGTAAGTTATTGACTGGATCTTCAATTTAAAAATCATTTAACTTTTATCTTCGATACCTTGGAAACGGTTACTCTATCAAAATGCTGAATCAAATGAAAGAGTTTACTATTCCCTGTTAGTGTCGAACTATCGAAAAAAAGTGGGGGAAAAAAAATTATGACCAGAAAATTCTGGGCCTAACTCAATTAGATAACGAAAACTTGAAGATGAATAAGAACAAAGTATTGAAGACCTATTAATATTACTGACACTGGCAAAAAATTGAGGATTTAACTTTAATTGCAGATCCACTGAATATCGACTACGCAGCTGCTGCTGAAGCAATGGATATTATAAGAGAAATAGCTCCAGAATTAGCTAATGGTAATTATTTCGTATCCTTATTATAAAACAGATACAGAGAACGATAACAGTTTTTAAACCGATAGAATTGTATCTACTCAAAGATTTACTGCATATGCTAGACATACTTACAAACAGCTGACTATTATTATTCTTAGCAAATATCGCATTGCGGTCCATCTAGAGCGCTGGAGTGATGATAGTAATTCCGTTCGTATTGATGATCATTTAATTTCAGATGTGCAAGCACTAAATACCGCGAAAGATGGCAAAGACAGAAGTTCCCTGATAAAGGAGTTACAAGAGCTATTAGATACAACCGGGAAGATTTACCAGAATATTGAGCATCAGGACTTGCAGGTAAAACATGCCCATAATGATTAATTATGCATGTAAAGAGTACGCATATCAAGTCTACTAAAGTAACTAAAAGCTTTGGATCAGATGGTCTTGGGGGTATTATATCGTTTGGTAATGATACTCTCTCTCTCTTTTACAGAAAATGCAAGAAGAAGCCGATAGTTACAGAATAAGGGCCCGTAGACTGCAATTTATTCTTGGTCAAACAGACGGTAACTTTAAAATGTCATCAATTATGCTATAATTATCAACTACTTAAAGAAAATCTTCCAACAGTCGACCAATTGAAATATTTTTAGAATTATGCAAGCTTTTCAAAGGGTTATCCTTAATCCTCGTGATTTGTATGCTCCTGCAGGTAAAGGAAACATAGACGGACCTGAAGTAGAACGTAAACGGGTTCAGTTTGCACGGACCCTATCCGGAGGACAGAAAACTCTGGATTCGTGTGACAAGATCCTGAAAAATGTAAGCTAGAAAATCTGACGAAATATTATAAGGCACCTGAAAATAAACGCGTTCTAGAAATCTGAGTGGACTTAACTTGATACTCTGTTTAACATGTTTGATCTATCCAAATATCATAAACCCTCCATGATGCGTTCAAGAACCGCACATTATGACCACCATAAAAATAGACTGTTTTATTAGAACAAATTTCTTATCTGTGAAAATGTTATTATTGCTAAATAATAACATCGATTTCGATAATATTATTAATTCAAATTTCGAACATCTTTGAAAGACAAAGAAATTTGATTTGACCTCTATTCTAATATCAGTTGAGATGACGTTTAGTTCGAAATGAATTGTCAATTTGCATCAAATTTGACAAATGTCGCACGTAAGTAAGATATCGTACGATATGATAGTTGGGGCCAACTCTAGTTTGTCTCTGAATTAAAAAAAAAACTATGACAGCTGCCAGAAAACTTCATCATCTCCATTACCGGGTAATATTTGTCGTAATGTGCGACTCCTGAATGCATCATGGAGGCCTATGATATGTGGCTAGATAAAGTAGTGTATGTAACTGTACATAATTAGGCATTAAAACACTCGTGTGATGTTATTATGAAACTTGCCTTCGGCGCGTTTCATAAACCCACACTCGTGTTTAATACTCTTCATTATATACAGTCACATAAACTACTTTTTGTGCTCATAATTGGGAGACTGTAGATGTATAATGTAAGGAATAGAATAGAATAGAATACTCTTTATTGCACACCTCAAGAAGAAAGAAATACAAATACAGATGACACTTAACATTACGATAGAGGCAAACAAAAGGCGATCTTATTGCTAAAAAGCGATCTCTGCCTTTGGGTAGCAGATTTCGGTAAGGAGTTTGTTGTACACAATTTTATATGGTTATTGGAAGTTCTTCTTTTGTATCATTCCAGAAATACAAAGGACCAGCAGTAAGTCCACAGCGAGCGGAGGCATTAGAGAGATCGACTCGAGACAGGCTATCCAAACTGAACGCGGCGATTTCTAGACTCACTGCGGCGCATGCCGGTGAGTCGTTGATTGGATGGTTTTAAATATTTAATAAAAAAAACCATTATCAAGTCATTACCTGCTGTTGCCGTCTGTACTCTGAATCAATCACGAAAGGGTTTTCTATGTGTCGCGGACTTAGTAGTGGAAAAAAGATCAAGCAGAAAATTCTGAGATTTACTCAATAAGATAACGGAAGGTTGAGGATGAAGAAGAACAAGTTTTCTGAGACCTAGTCCACAACCCCAATATTACTGACCCCGAAAAAAAATTGAGGATTTCATTTTAATTACAGATCCAGCAAATATCGACTACGCAGCCGCTGCTGAAGCAATGGATATTATAAAAGAAATAGCTCCAGAATTAGCTAATGGTAATTATTTCGTATTCCATTTAAAAACAGATACAGAAAACGATAACAGTTTTTTTTTATATAGGAATTTTTGAAACGATTGTCTCAAGAATTTATGGCAGATGGTATATAATTATGCTTACAAAAATCTACTTCTATTCAAAGAAAGTTCCATCTAGAGCTCTGGAGTGACGACAGTAATTCTGTTCGTATTGATGATCATTTAATTTCAGATGCACAAGCACTAAATACCGCGAAAGACGGCAAAGACAGAAGTTCTCTGATAAAAGAGTTACGAGAGCTATTAGATACAACCGGGAAGATTTACCAGAGTATTGAGCATCAGGACTTGCAGGTAAAACATGCTCATAATGATTAATTATGCATGTAAAGAGTACGCATATCAAGTCTACTAAAGTAACTAAAAGCTTTGGATAAGATGGTCTTGGGGGTATTATATCGTTTGTTAATGATACTTTCTCTCTTTTTTACAGAAAATGCAAGAAGAAGCCGATAGTTACAGAATAAGGGCTCATAGACTGCAATTTATTCTTGGCCAAACAGACGGTAAGTTAAAAATTTAATCAATTATTCTATTGCAAATTCGTACGCGTACTATTTTTATGCCGTATTCGGGTACATATCAATTATTCTATACTAGAAGGTACTCGCAAATTCCTACGCGTAATTTGTATTATTCCGTAGTCGGGTATATATTATATAGTATCCTATAACCATCTTTGGATGTCCAGCTGTACCGGTGTTGGTAAAAATTCCTTCAGCAGTTTCGGCGTGATGCGAGAACAAAGGAAATTATGCCCTACAAGTGGTGCCAGGCTAGCACGACGCCGCGCGCCCATACAAATCAAAAGACGATCCTGCATTGCACTATTAAGATTTTCCCGAAAACATACAACTGATTTTCAATACAAATCTAGAAGTTTATAATAGTGTAGATTATCAAATATTTTAAGAAAAATTTCCAACCAGCCATACCTTATCAATTTAAACATTGCTGGAAGTATGCAAGTTTTTAAAAGATTATCCTCATGATTGTATGCACCTGCAGGTAAAGGAGACATGGACGGAGCTGAGGTAGAACGCAAACGGGTTCAGTTTGCACGCACCCTATCCGGAGTACAGAAAACTCTGGATTCGTGTGACAAGATCCTGAAAGATGTAAGCTATAAAATATGACTAAATCATAAGGCACCTGAAAATAAACGCATTATACAAATCTATGTGGAATTAACTTGAACTTAACAGTAAGAAAAGAGATGATCAAGTTTTGCAATTTGTTCTTAGTTCAAATTTTACTGTACACTTTAGTTTACATGTTTCTTGTACTCATCATTGGGAGACTGTAGATGTATGATATACGGAATTCGTATACGCAATTATATAGTTATTGGAAGTTATTTGCTTGTATCATTCCAGAAATACAAAGGACCACCAGTAAGTCCACAGCAAGCGCAGGCATTAGAGCGATCGGCTCGTGACAGGTTGGCCAAACTGAACTCGGCCATTTTGAGACTCACTGCGGCGTATGCCGGTAAGTCGTTGATTGGATCTTTTTTTTTTTTTTTATTTAAAAAACCGTTATCATGTTAATCTTTGCTTGCTGTTGCCGCCTGTACTCTATCACATCGGGCACGTGGAGACATAATTCAATATGAGTTGGCATTTGCTTAAGTCACATAATTTATTTACATACCAAAAAATGGGGGAACGCAAAGAAACAGTAAATAAAAAATTGAACTAAATACTACTAATAATAATAATAATACTACTAATAATCATGTATAATAAGGCTAAAATTATAATAAACTAAAACAAATTCAGGAAATTGTTCCCTTGCGGCATGGTACCGAATATGCTGACAGCATTTCCTCGTTGACCAGCTATGCTGATACGTTGTGCGAGGAAGCTGCCAGCTCTTCGGTCCCCAGTTGGCTCAGCATTTGTTTTAGAACTTGAACATCATGAGCTAATAGTAGGGGATACGAATTAGAAACAACCTTCACCCATCTGTTAATGGGTGAAAAATATTTGAAATCAAATTAGGTTGCCTTAGAAAATCCTAAATTTGAGGGCGAACATGATAAGTGAAGGTCTTTGAATTCGTATCTTAGACTATAGCGAGATTCTTCTTTCTTTCTCTCGTTTTGCATTTGAAGATTAAATTGGTATTTCAGATCCGAACAATGTGGACTACGCTACCGCTGCCGAAGCAATGGAAACTATCAAAGAACTAGCCCCGGAATTGGCAAATGGTAATTATTGTCACGAGATTAGATGGGAAGAACTTTGGATGCTAAAAGTTTCACTGATAGATATTAATAACTATTAAGAAAACAGTATCTCCGTACCTAAGAAGCGCCTCCACTTCTGTATTTACAGAAGTTGGTGCATTTAACATAGCACTTCAGCACTTACATTGTTTTGGTTCTCAAGTACGGCCGCACTTACAGTGTTATTCTTCTGAGATACGTATTTTCTAGAAGTATTCTTAATACTGGTAGCAATGAGAAATGTGGTCACTTGGTCAGAAAGCCTTTGGTATTAGGTATTCGGCAAGATGTAAATAACTGATGATACTGAAACTGATAATACCCTCCAGGTGCCCAAGCGTTAAGTACCGCCAACGACGGTAAGGACAGGAAAGACCTGATAAAGGAGTTGCAGGAGATATTGGATTCAACTGGGAAGATTTGCCAAAGCATTGAAAGTCAAGACTTGCAGGTAAGGCACACTTTCATTAAAATGCACACGAAAGTCTTCATTCTAATGAAAATGTGAATAAATGTATTGCTTCGTGTATTTAATCAGCTCAATGCTATATTTTATATGCTTTACTACATACTGGGGCAGATTATTTAAATTGAATGCCCTAGTTTCTTGCTTGTCTTCTTTATGCACCTAAATTTTTTTTTACAGAAAATGCAAGAGGAATCAAACAGATACAATATCAAAGCGCATAGACTACAATTTACTCTCGGTCAAGCAGATGGTGAGCTAACGTCACATTTCTGTTGTTAGAGATCTTTAAAAATGTGCTAGAAAAACGTATTTAAAGTATTGAATACATAATTTATAGATTGCCAATAACAAAGCGAGGAGGACAAATGTGAGATAAAGTTATCGACCATTAATATATTTCTCTAGGTAAAACCGAAGCTCAGCAGGAACGAGAAAAACTCCAGTACGTAAGCAACTTATCCGAAGCCAAGCAAACTCTGGACTCATGCGACAGACTTCTAAAAGATGTAAGTATTTAAAACCTTTAGTTAACTTCAAATCACGTATTTACATCTTATGATATAGACGTCCTTCTGACGAAGCTAAGTCTGTAAATAGCTATAGTATACTACAGTAAAAAAGTTTTATCATTTGAAGAGAGGAGGTAAAGTGAAAAATTACTCATGTTCAACAAGGTTGAAATTACTATAGCATAGCAGCTATTTCGAATATGATACTTTAACATGGGACGCGGAACTCAGATCAATTTTCGACAAAAACCGTTACGGGATCAGTGTGCAGCAATGAACCTTTTTTTTTTTTTTTTTTTTTCTTCTTTTGATATCTGCAATCGACCATTTCAGTCATAATCAGATTGTGTGACTTCTTGGTATGCTTTGAGAGGTGTTCCATTAAACACTCTCCCATTTCACTTAAGAGTTCACTTCTCTAGTGTCTCTGATCCAGGTGCAATATTTGCCATCTTTTCAATCTAGATATATTATTGTTTGACTGTACAACCAGGTCCCTGGCAAGTGGGTTTGTGTGCTCCTGTAGCCTTTGTTTGTATTTCATACAATACCTATTGACCTCCTCTTTCACTGTTGGTATGTTAAGATATTCATGTATCTCTGTATTTCTCACAAACCAGGGTGCACATGAGATCGATCTTAGGACATTATTTTGGAACCTTTGTAGGATCTCGAGGTTAGAGTTGCTGGCAGATCCCCAGAGTTGTATACCATATGTCCAAATGGGTTTAATGATGCATTTATAGATCAACAATTTATTTGTCTGCGTTAGTGATGATTTTCGCCCTATCAACCATTGTAGGCGTCTGTATTGGTGTTCAGCTTCTTTTCGTTTTATTCTTATGTGATTGGCCCACGTTAGCTTTTGGTCAAGGTGAAGGCCGAGGTATCGCACGCATGTTTCTTTGGGAAGTTGCTCTCCTCGTAGGGATACGGCTGGACATTCTCGTCTCCGAAGTGTAAAAGTGATTTGAACAGACTTAGACACACTTGGCATTATTCGCCACTTTTCAAGCCACTCATCAATTTTGTATAAGTGCATTTGAAGTCTTTCGGCTGCTGTAGTCGGGTCTTTATCACTAGATAGACAGGCTGTATCATCTGCATATGTCGCTGTCACTACATCATTACTGCATGGTAGATCGGCAGTATATATTGAATAAAGCACAGGTCCGAGCACTGAACCTTGAGGTACTGAGGCTTTGACATTATACAAGTTTGATACTTCATCACCAACTTTGACCTGAAACAATCTGTCTTGCAAATATGATTTTAATATCATGTAGAATGAGTTGGGCAGCAGAGACTTTAGCTTATATAGAAGGCCATCATGCCAAACTCTATCAAAAGCTTGCTGTATATCGAGGAACACCGCAGCACAGTATTCTTTTTGTTCCAAAGATTGTCGTATCTTGTTCACTACACGATGTACTTGTTCTACTGTTGAGTGTTGTTCGCGAAATCCGAATTGGTGGTCCGGTATGATAGCTTCCTTTTCTAGTATTGGCTTCAAATAAGTAAAGTTTTTCAAAGAGCTTGGATATTACAGGGAGGAGACTAATCGGCCTGTAAGAGCTGGGTTCTGTGGGTGGTTTTCCAGGTTTGGGAATCATACAGATCTGAGACACGCTCCATAGTCTGGGGAAGTAATGTATTCTCATTATGGCATTGAATAACATAGTCAAATAAACAATTGGTTTTCTTGGCAGATTTTTAAGAATTTCTGCGGTAATTAGGTCAAATCCAGGAGCTTTTTTATTGCTTGGTGATCTTATAGACTTTTGCAATTCCCTTGGAGTTACAGGTTTTATAGGAAGTGAAAGCTGCTGATCACTTTTTAAGTACTCATTCACATGTTTCTCAAAGTCTTTCATTGTTGTGTTATTTGGCTGGAAAACCTGGCTTAGATGTTGTGCGAAGACCTCTGCTTTTTCCTTGGGATGTTTAGCCCATGTGCCTGTCATTGAAATGAAATGAAATGAAATATTTATTTGCTGAATATGTAGAAGTTGTACAGGCGTAAATCATACATTTCGAATAGTGGGTACATACTCGTATTCAGCCGGAAATCCGGCATGCAAATTTTATAGTGTAAGTTACAACATTGAAACTATTATTAAGTACTTAATTACGAACGCGAACATGTCACATTTTGACTTAATGTCTTAATAAACTTTAGTATGTTAACATCAATAAAATGCCAGAATTAATTTAATAAATAATATGTCAACAATGAAATAATAATAGTAATCTAAATGTTCAATTAATTAGTACCTATTCAATCTACAAGGACTTTTTTCAAGGAAGTCATGAGTCGAGTAAAAACATTGCTCAGTTAACCACCTTCGCAGAGCCCTACAAAACCTGTTCATTGGTAACATACTTATTTCCGATGGAATAGAATTAAATACTAAACATGCCATATAGTGGCTGTTGTCCCTATATAATTTTAACTTTGGGCCGGGCATAGACAGAGGGAAATGTGTCAAGTTTCTTTTGTTGGTGTTGTCTCTTAATTTAAAAAGAGATAAATTATTTTTCACAAACTTACTTATTTCGTATATATAGATAGATGGTAATGTCAACAATTTATGTTTAAGGAAAAGTGGGCGGCAGGATTGAGTGTTACGTAGACCCCAGATAGCTCTTATGCATTTTTTTGTGCTACAAAAATTCTGTCAAAATCGGCTGAATTTCCCCATAGTATGATGCCATATCGAAGTATAGAACATACATAAGCGTGGTAAACGGTTACGGCAGTTTCAACTGAACTACTGTTCCTTATTGTTTTGAGAACATACACTAAAGAATGCAATTTTTTACATATGCTATGGACATGTTCCTTCCAAGACAGGTGTTGGTCAACATTTATTCCAAGAAACTTAACTTTATCGACTTGTTCTATATTTTCATCGTTGTAATGGATGTTTAAACTTATTTTCTTTGCTCTAGTAGAAGAGAATTGAACAAATTTTGTCTTAAGAGTGTTAACTTGAAGCTTATTGCTATTTAACCATTTTATAACATCCCTCAAAGCATTATTAATATTTGTCTCATATACTTCAGTATTATTAGTATCATCGCATTCAAACAGTATGCTGGTATCGTCCGCAAAAAGTATGCATTTTTGAATTGTCGCTTGTGGTAAATCATTAATATAAACTAAAAACAGCAGAGGGCCCAAAATACTCCCCTGGGGAACTCCTCTGTTGTTGTATTTAATGCTGGAATCATATTCTTTCATAGAGTTTGTTACTTCGTCCATTTTTGCTATTCTAGTTATTTGTTGTCTGTTGCATACAAATGCTCTTAACCAATTATTTGCTGTACCCCGTATGCCATATTTATTCAGCTTATGTAGCAGTATTTCGTGATCGACGGTATCAAACGCTTTGCTCAGGTCTAAAAATAGACATGAAGTAGGCTTTTTTGCATTTAGATTACAAAGAACATATTTTAAAAGTACGAAGCTAGCTAATATGGTAGATTTATTTTGCCTGAAACCATATTGTTCCGAGGCTAGAACGTCGTGTTTTTCGAAAAACCCTAGCAGCCTGGTGTACATCGTACGTTCAAATACCTTGGATAAAATAGGGATTAACGCGATGGGCCTGTAATTCCCGACGTCTGTTTTTGGGCCCTTTTTATGTAATGGCTTTATAATAGAGAGTTTAAGTCTGTCTGGGAAGTCACCTTGTTCCAGGAATAGATTTATAATGTGCGAAAGAGGTTCGGCTATTTTCATGGAAATTGATTTAAGGCACATGATCGTAATATTGTCAAAACCAGTCGATTTCTTGTTTTTCAGAGCCATTATAGTCTTGTAAATTTCTGTCGGAGTTGTAGGTGCAAGAAAAATGCTTGACGAGACAGAATCCTGCAGACCATTAACATTACTTTTAGAACCTAAATTGTTAGATGCACATGATATAAAAAAGTCATTAAATGTATTGGCTATGTCAGATCCATTAGATATACAAGTATTGTTTACGTCGACTAATTCTTTGAAATCGCACTTTTTAACCGTAGTACCAATCTTTTGCTTTACAATATTCCATGATGCCTTGCCTTTGTTATCTGAGTTTAAGATATATTGTTTATTATGTTGTTTTTGTAAACCATATAGACATTTCCTTAAAATCTTAGAATATAATTTTACCTTTTGTTTATTTTCCGCGGTTTTATTCAGATAATAACACTGCCGTAGAGACCTTTTAATTCTACAACTCTTTCGAATACCTTTAGTAATCCATTTGGGCTTCTTGATAAAGTGACATATTTTTATTCTTATTTTTGGGAAACATAGAGTATAAAATAGTGTTAAGATGTCATGAAATCTGTTGAATGCTTCCTGTGCGCTTTTTATTTCATAAATTTCCGAGAACGAAAGACTATTGACGCAATCAGTAAATTTTGCAACATTTTCATCGCTGTGGTCGTACTTATATTCAAAATGGTGTGCCTTATTTGTTGTTTGACTTGTGCAAGTAAGACTTACCTCAATAGACTGAGCAGTGTTATGATCCGAAAGACATAAGTTGTGAGTTAGTGGCTTAACATTTTGGATATTACTTAGAATATTATCTATACAAGTCTTTTGACGTGTGGGATCAGAAATGTGATATCGTATACCAAATTCAGCAATAAGTTCACAAAAACGATTTCGGCGTATGCTACGTTTTAAGAGATCTATATTAAAATCACCACATATTATTATTTGTTTGTTCTTGAAATTCGATAACATTGTATTAAGCTTCTTGAAAAATATTTCGACATCGGAATTTGGAGTTCTATATATACATATTACTATAATATTATTATTAGTGATATTCACCGCACAAACTTCAAAATGTTTATCAATACCATATACTTTATCAACATCTAGTTCGGTAGTATTTAGTGTATTCCGACATAAGATGCACGATCCGCCTCTTTTTTTTTCCCTGGAATAACTTGCTGATAGCTTAAAGTTTTCCATTTTTAGATTACTCTTATCAAGGTCATGCAAAAAGGTTTCTGTAAGGCATATTACATCAACATGTACATTGTTTTCAGTGGTGGTACAGTTTGTTGTGGCCTATCAAATTGTTTAGTAACTTTCCATAGGGAATAATCATCACATTTCTTTGTCGATAGAGAGGAAAGTTTTTGTTGTAGCGTGTAGTTCCTATTTTCTTCTATCATTTCTTTGAGCTCCCGGGCTGATTTTCTGTAAAGTTTTTTATCCTCTTCCAGCCTGCTCCATTGCCAGATTCGTCTAAGTCTTCTTTTATCAGCAAGCTTCTCTCGTATATGCAGCGGGATGTTCACACATTTTCTTGCTTCGATGTATGGTGTGCACCGCCAAGCAGCTTCCTGTATCAGATTAGTTATGTAGAAGGTTGCCTCATCTATGTCAATGTCACTTTTCAATTTGACATGTAAGTCTGTCCTACTTTCTAGGTATTCTGCGAATGCTACCCAGTCTGTTTTGTGATTATATAGACTTGGCTGTGGTTATCTGTATATCACGGTTCTGCTGCATGTACATACTATAGGTGAGTGGTCGGAGGTGGTATCATGACAACTCTGTATGTCCAGGTATGCGTCTGAGAACCCATTTATAATAAAAAAATCGATCAGGTCTGGGAGTTTGTTTGAATCCGTCGGCCAATAAGTTGGCTCCCCTGTTGATAGAGCTTTTATCTTTAGACTATCCATACATTTCTTTAATTCTCTGCCTCTTGTGGTAGTAAGTCGAGACCCCCATTGGGTGTGTTTACTATTCCAGTCTCCTCCACAAATGTATTTGTTTCCAAGTTTCTTAAAATAAATTGTAAACATTTCTTCGCTTATTTTGAATCTAGGTGGGCAGTAGACAGCACTAACATTAAAGTTTCCATTTTTATCTTCTACTGTGACTGTAGTGGCTTGTAGGTAGTTTTCTTTTACCTGGTTATGCATGTGATGTTTGATATTATTTTTTATCAACACAGCTGTGCCACCATGAGATGTGCCATCTGGGTGGTTGGTACAATATATATCGTAATTCTGTAATTTTATTACTTTTCTATCATTTAGGTGAGTTTCAGATATGAGCATGATGTCAATCTTGTTAACGTTAAGCATAATTTCTAGTTCTTTTTTAACAGGAGCCAAGCCGTTGGCATTCCATGCTCCAATTCGTATTGCAGTCATTTTGTCTTACTGATGAGTGTGGTAATGAGGGTTATTAATGTCCCCATTTGTTGCACGAGTATATCTATTTTTTGAGCTTGTTTACTAATTATTTCTAATATTGTGTTCTCATTATAATAATTACAGGGTTGGTTTTCAGTCCGAGGTGCCTGTGTCTTGTGGTAGTCCTGCATTTGTATTTCCTGGTGTCTATTTACATCTTGTGGCTTTGTTTTTGCTTGTTGTTGTACGGCTTGGCAGAAGGTCTGTGTTGTTTTTATGGTGTTTAGTTCTTGTTGTTGTGGTTCGCCTGGTAATGGCCTCCAGTTTCCAACATCTAATTCACTGCTTGCGGTTTGAACTTGGTCAGCTGCATTTGGTATGCGTTGTTGTTTAGTGTGATTCTTTCTTGCATATATTTCAACATAGACTGGGCAGCCTTTATAGCTGGCAGTGTGATTGCCCTGGCAAAGCGCACACGTAGCTGGAGTATTTCTATCTTTTGTGCAGTTTATGCTGTTGTGTGGGCCTGCGCATTTAACACACCTGTATGGTCTCATACAGTTATTTTTTGTATGGCCATATTGCTGACATCTCGTACATTGTACTATAGCATTGCTTTTTCTAGGTTCTTCTATTTTAATTTTTTGATGAAAGATGTATTCTATGTTTTTAATTAGTGGGAGGTTATCGCTGGGCTCAACATTGACGTAGAATACATTGTAAGGTTCCTTTGTATTTTTCTTGCAGGCAGTAACTATGTCTCCTCTTACTTTATTTCCTGTTTCTTCAATAGCCTCCACAATTGCCTCTTTGGGAGTAGTATGATGCAAATTTTTGATTACTATTTTTTGACATCTCTCATCCTTCCTCGTGAAAGTATGTCCAATTAATCCTTTTTTCCTTATATGCTCAATTAGTTTCTTATATGTTTCGATGCTCTTCGTAGATATGGTTACTGTATCTCCTGATGGTGTAGTGTATGAGAATTCATCTTTTTTGGCTACTTCATAGATGAAGTCAGTTAGCTGTTTCACATCCTCAATGCCAGATGGTATAATAGGGGGTGGTTTTGGAATTTTCTTTGGTTTGGTAATAAATACTGTGTCATTCTGGTCACCCTTTTGTCCAACATCTTCGGGGAGCACAGAAAATGAGTTACTAGTTTCAATTGTTGATGTATTTCCCTGTAATAGGCGATTTTTGTTGAACAACTGTTGTCTTTCTTCTGTTTTTTTTGTAGTTTGTGGGTAAGTGCGGTTTGCTCTGGTGAACGGTTCCGTTTATTGTTTGTTCCTGGGACCCTTTGCCAAGGGACCTGGTTTATTACATCATTGGCAGGTGTCTCGCCGATTGGAGGCAGGTCTAGTTGGTTGTATAAATCTTGCTCTTGAGGTTGTGAAGTATCTGTTTGATTACGGCTATTTCCAGCCAAATTACTTCCAGATCGAGGGGCGGTATTAAACATTCCTTTATGGAATACTTGTTGCACAAGTGGTTTGACGGTAGGGGCTTGACTTGTTTGTTGTTGGGTTTTATGCATGTTCGTGTTGTTGTTGCTCATGATTTTGAGTTTGAATAGCAATAGTTATCCGTTTTCAAAGGTTTTTTTGGCTGACATAACTACAACGAAAGTTTTCCGCACAAAAAAGTATATCGAGATTTAAAATTTTGAGGTTAGTTTTCCGTTAGGTTTTTATTGCACTGTTTTCACTATATTTTTTTTTGAAAATAACACTGAATCCAAAGTATTTGGACTTCCGAAATCACAAATATCACACTTAGTCCGAATTAGCGACTTTATACTAAATAATCAAAGCAATGAACCTAAATAACAAAATGTACAAATCTTCAAATAATCTTCTACAGGTTGCAACTCCAAAAATGGTATCCGAACAACCTCTGTGGAAACATCTAGGCCATTTGAATGCTGCTATCGCTTCACTGGTTGCAGCTACCAGAGGTAAATAAAGGACTGGAAACCTTACGCGTTCAGTGCCAGCAAGACATTAGTACATTGTTGTAGAGGCTGTAAAGTAAGCAATAGATGAACGAGTAAATTTCGAAGGCCGACCCGCAGGGGAGGCCTTCGATAATACGAGTTCATCTATTTTACTTTCAGCCGAGACTGAACAGAGTGCTTTTCACGACTACTGCGAGGAAATACATTAAAATACGAGTATTTTATATACTACTATGTAAACTAGGCTTATTAACTATGTAAATGAGGCTGCAACTAGGCAGTTGCAGCCTCATTTTTGTAAAAATTAGGGCTATTTTATACGTAAAGCTGATTGTGCCCCCGGATTCAAACGACGCAACGACGATTTTAAACCCATTTATTAAGAAATAACAAAAATATTAAAACTTACCTCACTTTCAACAAAATTTTAACATTTAGTCTAGGTTACACTTGGTTACACTCAGCTAAACAACTCAACTATACATTCTACACTGAAAGATCATTGTAACGTTAGGCGTCAATATTAATATACGTTCCTAATCTATATATATATTACGCGAGGCCGATTTTTGTACATCCCATCAGATCTACATTTATGGTCCGATTTTGATAAATGATATATCATTAGATTCGTCTCATGCTGGAGAGGTGCATAAAACTCTTGGAATTTTAATTTTTTCCTGAAAAGGTACTGAAAAATGGATTTGAAAAAACTACTGTGCGCTAACCACGTGATCCCTATTTTGACATAAGATGACCAAATAATAATAAGCATGATTTGCTCACAAACCTGAGTAAGTTGTTCAGCATGATGAAATATTATTTTTGAGTCGACAACATAATATCCGCAACACTTAAAACATGTACGAATATGCAAAAATAATTTTACAGTTTGTTGACAATGAATGACAGTAACCATATTCTGACAACTTTTAATGTCTTTTTTATTGGGGGCTATTATGTCAATGCTCTAAATTGCCAGGTTGTTTTTCTTTTTAAAATGTTCATATGGAAACTTTTTTCGCATACCTGTTAAAAATGTGGAGAAAAAAGCCGGTTAAGTGCGAGTTGGACTGGTACTCGAAAGACTAGAAAAACTGACCGTCATTCAAGTATAGATTATTTTTATAGGCGAGTTTTACAATAAATCAAGGCAGAAAAAATGTAGTAAAACTAATTTAAACGTCATTCAAATAAGTAAATTTATTATAGATTATTATAAATATGATTATATAAGTCCATCAAAAAAATAATTCCAAGGAAAATGGCATGAGTCATGGTAAATTAAATGGTATTTTACAAGAAAAAACTAAGTCCTTCCGCTTGCATGTCGACGGGATGGGAAATGTGGTCGAGTTGAGAATATGGACGAGTTGGCACTGAAGACGACTTGGTAATACGGACGAGTTGGTGATATGGGAGATTTGGCAATAAAGACGAGCTGATAATAAGAACAAGTTGGTATTGTGTAGCCGAGTTGGGTGTATCGTCGAGTTGGGAATATGGACGAGTTGGAAATGTGGATGAGTTGGCAATGTGGATGAGTTGGTAAAATTGACAAGTTGGGAACATGGACAAGTGGGCAATTTGGACGAGTTCGCATTATGGACGAGTTGGCAATGAAGACGAGTTGGTAATACGGACAAGTTGACAATGAAGACGACTTTGTAATACGGACGAGTTGGTGATATGGAAGATTTGGCAATAAAGGCGAGCTGATAATAAGGACAAGTTGGTATTTGTAGACGAGTTGGGTGTATCGTCGAGTTGGGTTGGGAATATGGACGAGTTGGAAATGTGGATGAGTTGGCAATGTGGATGAGTTGGTAAAATTGACAAGTTGGGAAGATGGACAAGTGGGCAATTTGGACGAGTTCGCATTATGGATGAGTTGGCAATGAAGACGAGTTGGTAATACGGACAAGTTGGCAATGAAGACGACTTTGTAATACGGACGAGTTGGTGATATGGAAGATTTGGTAAGAAATACGAGCTGATAATAAGGACAAGTTGGTATAGTCGACGAGTTGGGTGTATCGTCGAGTTGGGTTGGGAATATGGACGAGTTGGAAATGTGGATGAGTTGGTAAAATTTTCAAGTTGGGAACATGTACAAGGGGACAATGTGGACGAGTTCGCATTATGGACGAGTTGGCAATGAAGACGAGTTGGTAATACGGACAAGTAGGTAATATGGACGAGTTTTCAATGTGGACGAGTTGGGAATATGGACGAGTTGGGAATGTGGATGAGTTGGCAAAATGAACAAGTTGGGAACACGGACGAGTGGGCAATGAAGACGACTTGGTAATACGGACGAGTTGTCAACGTGGACGAGTTGGGAATGTGGATGAGTTGGCAAAATGAACAAGTTGGGAATATGGACGAGTTGGCAATAAAGACGGGCTGATAATAGGGACGAGTTTGTATAGACGAGTTGGGTGTATCGTCGAGTTGGGAATATGGACGAGTTGGAAATGTGGACGACTTGGAATTGTGGACGAGTTGGGTCTATGGACAAGTTGGAAATGTGGACGAGTTAGCAATATGGACGAGTTGGCATTGTTGATGAGTTGGAAATGAAGACGAGTTGGCATTGTAGATGAGTTGGGTGTATGGACGAGTTGGTAATATAAACGACTTGGCATTGTGGACGAGGTGAGAATATGGACGAGTTGGAAATGTGGACGAGTTGGCATTGTGGACGAGCAAGTAATATGAACGCGTTGGCATTGTGGATGAGTGGGAATATAAATGAGTTAGCAATGAAGACGAGTTGGTAATACGGACGAGTTGATAATATGGACGAGATTGGCAATAAAGACGAGTTGGTATTGTAGACGAGTTGGGTGTATGGACGAGTAGGAAATGTGGACGAGTTAGCAATATGGATGAGTTGGCATTGTGGACGAGTTGGGAATATGGATGAGTTGGCAATAAAGACGAGTTGGTAATATGGACGAGTTGGCATTGTAGATGAGTTGGGTTTATGGACGAGTGGGCAATGTGGATGATTTGGCATTGTGTACGAGTTGGGAATGTGGATGAGTTGGAAATATGGACGAGTTGGAAATATGGTCGAGTTGGCATTGTGGACAAATTGGGAATATGGACGAGTTGCCAATGGTGACGTATTGGTAATATAGACGAGTTGGCAATGCAGATGAGTTGGGTGTATGAACGAGTTGGCAATGTGGACGTGTTGGGTGTGTGGACAAGTTGGCATTGTGACCCAGATGGGAATATAGACGAGCTGACATTGTGGACCAGTTGGCAATGTGGAATAATTAACATGTTACCCTAACATGCGAAACTTGATGGTAGAAATAACCTACATATGATGCAAATTTCAAAAAATCGACGCTCTCAAGAATAAATCCTATTTGAATTAATGACGTCTGGCTGATCATTCTTATACTCATTCAAAATAAAATTTGACAAATTCTGCTGTCAACAAAACAAATTGATTTTATAAGGCTTCCGTTTTTACCGACTTTAGTAAGGAACCCTAAAATTAGGTTTATATCATAGACTTGAGAGTATAGATAGCATCTTCCTCACTCTTCTGTCAGACACTATTTCAATGAGAGGAAAGACGAAAGTTTGAATTTGGAATTCGCGGGTATTAGGCCTTCAGCTCTAAATTTATTGAAAAAAATATGTCTTAATATTCTTTTTTCAACATTTTTAGCTGTTTTATATATTGGATTTTATTTATTACACATATTTGACACATTTTTGTTTGTTTTTTTTTTTTTTTTTTTATGGTTGAGTAAGTACCTATTGTTGGTCAGTTATTTATTTAGATTAGTAAATAGGGTTTGCTTAAGTATACCTAGCGTAAGAATTTCAAACACAATGTGTAATTGCAGGGATCGATACCGTTATCCGAATACTGGTTAATATTATTCTATAACTGTTAAAAATTTCGTTTGTTGAAATAACGTTTCCTTAGAGTAACGTTTAAAAAAGCAACAAAATAATTTCGATTATCGTTATTCAAGAAAAACTAATGTATAACGTTACGTTGAACAGTATTAACCGGTATTACTCAGTTTCGCTGCGCGTTTTCCTTTGTAGGCGCCGACGCATCGCTATCTTGTTTACGCATAAGGATATTTTGTATATTTGTCTCTGTTTGACTCGTGCCGGCCGGCTTTAAGGATTGTTTGTTTATTGTTATTGTGGTAGAGACTTTTGCATTACGATAATTCCGACGCGATCACTTAAGGTGCTATTTCCACAGTAGACGCCGAACTCGCTCACTTTTCAATGAGTCTTAAACATATTAAACAGTGGTTAAAGATTATGAAAAAAATATATGTCATATTTAAGCATCTTGCAATTATAAAATCGCTTTCGACAACATGACTAGTAAAACTTCGAACGATCGAAAAAAAACAAAGTTACCTCTATTTGTGATATTTTTTTAATGTTGGTATGGACTTTTTTTACCCGTTTTTTGTGTCAATCTATAATTATCTAGATAAATTCGGTGGGTTTGTCAGTGCCATACCACAGTTTAAGAAACAATACAGTCGGTCGACGAAGGCGTCTAGACAGGGCAATCGTGCGAGGTGACAGAGGCGGTGGCGGGAGGGGCGCACCCCATGTGTTATACGACGAAATTGTTAGTAATGAGGGTGCTGACTTTGAGGGCTGACGCGTCTTACAACTTGCAATACACAATTAAAATAGTGCATACGACATGTGCTGTGCGAAATTTTATAGCGCCTAAGTTTTAAATTTTCCCATGTCATGCTAACGTAAACAAAATGGCGGATGTAAAAGCGTTACGCCTGCCAGTAAAATTCAAATACCGCAAAAATATCGCTATTATATTATATAATTGTTTGTTTCTGTGTAAACAAAAAAAATATGATCTGACATGTCCCATGAATTTTTAAATTCAAAATGTCGGACATGTTTCATAGCTTATTTTAAGTAAAAATTACGAGTTACGTAGTTTAAGACTTTATTTAAAAAGCAAGAAATTGTTCCTTGCTTCCGTTTGTATATGAATCCTGTAGTCAGATTTTTTAATTATTTTTAAGGATCCTCGGGATGCCGATTACGCGACATGGCGGACATTATTTTTTCTTAAAAATCGATATGGGTGTCATTTCCAAGGTTCCTCGGGGTTCCGATTACGAAAATAACATCCATTTTGAAATCCAAGATGGCGGACATAAATTTTTCTTAAAAATCGATATGGGTGTCATCTCCAAGGTTCCTCGGGGTTCCGATTACGAAAATGACATCCATTTTGAAATCCACGATGGCGAACATTATTTTTTCTTAAAAATCGATATGGGTGTCATTTCCAAGGTTCCTCGGGGTTCCGATTACGAAAATAACATCCATTTTGAAATCCAAGATGGCGGACATAAATTTTTCTTAAAAATCGATATGGGTGTCATCTCCAAGGTTCCTCGGGGTTCCGATTACGAAAATGACATCCATTTTGAAATCCAAGATGGCGAACATTATTTTTTCTTAAAAATCGATATGGGTGTCATTTCCAAGGTTCCTCGGGGTTCCGATTACGAAAATAACATCCATTTTGAAATCCAAGATGGCGGACATAAATTTTTCTTAAAAATCGATATGGGTGTCATCTCCAAGGTTCCTCGGGGTTCCGATTACGAAAATGACATCCATTTTGAAATCCACGATGGCGAACATTATTTTTTCTTAAAAATCGATATGGGTGTCATTTCCAAGGTTCCTCGGGGTTCCGATTACGAAAATAACATCCATTTTGAAATCCAAGATGGCGGACATAAATTTTTCTTAAAAATCGATATGGGTGTCATCTCCAAGGTTCCTCGGGGTTCCGATTACGAAAATGACATCCATTTTGAAATCCAAGATGGCGAACATTATTTTTTCTTAAAAATCGATATGGGTGTCATCTCCAAGGTTCCTCGGGGTTACGATTACGAAAATGACATCCATTTTGAAATCCAAGATGGCGGACATTATTTTTTCTTAAAAATCGATATGGGTGTCATCTCCAAGGTTCCTCGGGGTTCCGATTACGAAAATGACATCCATTTTGAAATCCAAGATGGCGGACATTATTTTTTCTTAAAAATCGATATGGGTGTCATCTCCAAGGTTCCTCGGGGTTCCTATTACGAAAATTACATCCATTTTGAAATCCAAGGCGGCGGACATTTTTTTTTCTTAAAAATCGATATGGGTGTCATCTCCGAGGTTCCTCGGGGTTACGATTACGAAAATGACATCCATTTTGAAATCCAAGATGATGGACATATTTTTTTCTTAAAAACTGATATTGGTGCCATTTCTCAAAATTATATCTCCGCCAGTTTTAAATATAATTTTTTTTTTGAAATGTACACCCCCCGAAAAACCCAGAAAACGACATCCATGATGATTTAAAAAAAAATTACGTCCACTATCTTTACTTCCAAAATGGATGCCATCTTTGAAATTTACACCCCCTGAAACCTAGAAAACGACACTCATGTCAACTTTTTCAAAAAAGTGACGTCCGCCATCTTTATTTCCAAAATGGATTCCATTCATAAAATTAGTACACATACATACATGAACCCTAAAAACATTACCCTCCTTTTTTGGGCAGTTGCGTAAGTCTGTGACAACCCTTGGTCGGTACGGCGGCCTTGAGCGGTGTCGGCACTTACGCAAACATCAAAGGCGTCGGCCCACTGTTACTTTTTACACCTTGTTTTCTTATACCATGCTACCAGTGAAGTAGTTTAATGGGTTAGAACCAAACTGCTACCAGTAATAGTCAGTAAAATGTTATCCTGCTTTATGTCAACTAAATACTATGAGATATAGATTTCTGCGGAATGCATAATCGGACATGCAAATATTATTCATATCAATTTGATGCAACATCTGGGGGCAATACACTGACGTATCAAAACCTCTCGGGTATTTCCCGATGACCTAGAAAGCTGAAATTTTAGTACACATACAATAGAATAATTCTGAAACTTGGAACTTTTACCCCCCAACCCCTTAAACTAGGGGATGAAAGTTTGTATGAGACTCGCAAATTTTGATACTAGAGGTCTGAAAATTTATACCTATTGGGACTCATTGTTATAAATAAAATACACATTCTAGGATTTTTAGAAATTCACCCCTCACCCTTAAAATAAGGGGATGAAAGTTTGTATGGGCTTTCCATAATGGGGGATAAAAGTGTACATATATGGGGCTAAACGTAAGTATTTCTTAAATACACAATTATTATTACTACTTAGAAACGCTTCGCCGCAAAAATAAATAAAAAAACCTATAAATTAAAAATTACCTTAAAAAAGGAAATGAGAATCCCACCAAAAACATTTCGTGTAAAAGTGGCGGCCAAGACTCACATACTCATAACGAATTCGCTGTAAAACAAATTGTCAGATCCCTCGAAAAGCCAAGCCCATAAGCCCTGAGTTTACTAATCCTACATACAATGTGTACTAATTTTACATATAGAATCCATTTTGGAAAAAAAGATGGCGGACGTCACTTTTTTGAAAAATTTGACATGAGTGTCCTTTTTTAGGTTTCTGGGGGTGTAAATTTCAAAGATGGCACTCATTTTAGAAGTAAAGATGGTGGACGTAATTTTTTTTTAAAATCGTCATGGATGTCGTTTTCTGGGTTTTTCGGGGGGTGTACATTTCAAAATAAAAAATTAGATTTAAAACTGGCGGAGATATATTTTTGAGAAATGGCACCAATATCGGTTTTTAAGAAAAATTTATGTCCGCCATCTTGGATTTCAAAATGGATGTCATTTTCGTAATCGGAACCCCGAGGAACCTTGGAGATGACACCCATATCGATTTTTAAGAAAAAATAATGTCCGCCATCTTGGATTTCAAAATGGATGTCATTTTCGTAATCGGAACCCCGAGGAAACCTCGGAGATGACACCCATATCGATTTTTAAGAAAAAATAATGTCCACCACCTTGGATTTCAAAATGAATGTCATTTTCGTAATCGGAACCCCGAGGAACCTTGGAGATGACACCCATATCGATTTTTAAGAAAAAATAATGTCCGCCATCTTGGATTTCAAAATGGATGTCATTTTCGTAATCGGAACCCCGAGGAACCTTGGAGATGACACCCATATCGATTTTTAGGAAAAACTAATGTCCGCCATCTTGAATTTCAAAATGGATCTCATTTTCGTAATCGGAACCCCGAGAAACTTTGGAGATGACACCCATATCGATTTTTAAGAAAAAATTATGTTCACCATCTTTGATTTCAAAATCACAAAATGGACGTCATTTTCGTATCCGGAACCCCGAGGAAACCTCGGAGATGACACCCATATCGATTTTTAAGAAAAAATAATGTCCGCCACCTTGGATTTCAAAATGAATGTCATTTTCGTAATCGGAACCCCGAGGAACCTTGGAGATGACACCCATATCGATTTTTAAGAAAAAATAATGTCCGCCACCTTGGATTTCAAAATGAATGTCATTTTCGTAATCGGAACCCCGAGGAACCTTGGAGATGACACCCATATCGATTTTTAAGAAAAAATAATGTCCGCCATCTAGGATTTCAAAATGGATGTCATTTTCGTAATCGGAACCCCGAGGAACCTTGGAGATGACACCCATATCGATTTTTAAGAAAAAATAATGTCCGCCATCTTGGATTTCAAAATGGATGTCATTTTCGTAATCGGAACCCCGAGGAACCTTGGAGATGACACCCATATCGATTTTTAAGAAAAAATAATGTCCGCCATCTTGGATTTCAAAATGGATGTTATTTTCGTAATCGGAACCCCGAGGAACCTTGGAGATGACACCCATATCGATTTTTAAGAAAAACTAATGTCCGCCATCGTGGATTTCAAAATGGATGTCATTTTCGTAATCGGAACCCCGAGGAACCTTGGAGATGACACCCATATCGATTTTTAAGAAAAAATAATGTCCGCCATCTTGAATTTCAAAATGGATCTCATTTTCGTAATCGGAACCCCGAGAAACTTTGGAGATGACACCCATATCGATTTTTAAGAAAAATTTATGTCCACCATCTTTGATTTCAAAATCACAAAATGGACGTCATTTTCGTATCCGGAACCCCGAGGAACCTCGGAGATGACACCCATATCGATTTTTAAGAAAAAATAATGTTCGCCACCTTGGATTTCAAAATGGATGTCATTTTCGTAATCGGAACCCCGAGGAACCTTGGAGATGACACACATATCGATTTTTAAGAAAAAATAATGTCCGCCATCTTGGATTTCAAAATGGATGTCATTTTCGTAATCGGAACCCCGAGGAACCTTGGAGATGACACCCATATCGATTTTTAAGAAAAACTAATGTCCGCCATCGTGGATTTCAAAATGGATGTCATTTTCGTAATCGGAACCCCGAGGAACCTTGGAGATGACACCCATATCGATTTTTAAGAAAAAATAATGTTCGCCATCGTGGATTTCAAAATGGATGTCATTTTCGTAATCGGAACCCCGAGGAACCTTGGAGATGACACCCATATCGATTTTTAAGAAAAAATAATGTCCGCCATCTTGAATTTCAAAATGGATCTCATTTTCGTAATCGGAACCCCGAGAAACTTTGGAGATGACACCCATATCGATTTTTAAGAAAAATTTATGTCCACCATCTTTGATTTCAAAATCACAAAATGGACGTCATTTTCGTATCCGGAACCCCGAGGAACCTCGGAGATGACACCCATATCGATTTTTAAGAAAAAATAATGTTCGCCACCTTGGATTTCAAAATGGATGTCATTTTCGTAATCGGAACCCCGAGGAACCTTGGAGATGACACACATATCGATTTTTAAGAAAAAATAATGTCCGCCATCTTGGATTTCAAAATGGATGTCATTTTCGTAATCGGAACCCCGAGGAACCTTGGAGATGACACCCATATCGATTTTTAAGAAAAACTAATGTCCGCCATCGTGGATTTCAAAATGGATGTCATTTTCGTAATCGGAACCCCGAGGAACCTTGGAGATGACACCCATATCGATTTTTAAGAAAAACTAATGTCCGCCATCGTGGATTTCAAAATGGATGTCATTTTCGTAATCGGAACCCCGAGGAACCTTGGAGATGACACCCATATCGATTTTTAAGAAAAAATAATGTCCGCCATCTTGAATTTCAAAATGGATCTCATTTTCGTAATCGGAACCCCGAGAAACTTTGGAGATGACACCCATATCGATTTTTAAGAAAAATTTATGTCCACCATCTTTGATTTCAAAATTACAAAATGGACGTCATTTTCGTATCCGGAACCCCGAGGAACCTCGGAGATGACACCCATATCGATTTTTAAGAAAAAATAATGTCCGCCATCTTGGATTTCAAAATGGATGTCTTTCTCGTAATCGGCATCCCGAGGACCCTTAAAAATAATTAAACAATCTGACTACAGGATTCAAATGTAATCTAATACACATGAATGCAGACAAACATATGGGTCAAACAGAGATCCTCTTTTTTAAGTCGAATTACGTTAATCTTCTCCTAAGTGTAACAAATTCTTTTCTGAAAACCGCATCAAAATCGGTTCAGCCAAACGCGAGATAATCGCGGACAAACATAAATACTTATAAACTTAGATATATACCTACATACATACTCCTTTTTTAACTTACAAGACAAAAACGCACACCAAACCACATGAACTGCGGAAAATCAAATCAAATCACTCTGCTGCGCTGCGACTACCGCGACGCGAGTCAAATGCGAGTGACATAAACAAAATCGTACGTAAAATCAAAATCGCAACACAGAACGACTCATTCTATCTCTGTCAAACTCAAATTAAACGGTTAATTTTGTTAAACAGAAACGGAATTTGCTAAATAACAGTATTATGTGAATAACGTTATAATACCGGTAAACGAAACCACTACCAATATTCATTTTGGTTTAGCGTCACGTGACCAATAACGGTAATACAAAAATAACGGTATCCGATCCCTGTTGATAATAGTGATTTTTCGTGTATCTATAAACGTTTTATACTCTCTATTTCATACAATTGAGTTTATGTAACATTTTTTATTGTCACTATTTTTAATAGTGAGTGCCCAAATCTGTCGTTTCGATTCATGTGCTATTTCTGGAAATTGATAGAAATCGATCAAATCGATAAATTTATGCCCTGAAGAAAGAACAACAAATTAAATTCTACCAATCCCTATGAAAATATGTCAATTATTTTTTTAAGATATGGGATTATTTTTATGAATTAAATTTTTCCATAAATCGAATAATATGCATTTTATTTGTGAAACAGATCAGCAGATCACATGTCATTAATGCACAAGTTATTTTTACAAGAGTTGAAAAAGTTGGCACGATGAAGCTGGCAGTTGGCTATCAGGCCTAGCTCGAGCCTGGCATGTTTTACCGTTTTTAAAAAATAATTTTGCGAAATTGCGATGTGGTCGCTTAGCGACAAAGCCCTTTAAATATATATATATATATAAAAAACATAGTTTTAACGTGTTTTTTTACAGTATTTATTCTTCGTTCGCCAAAAACTTCTTATCGATAAAGTAGTTATTTTCGGTAACACTTCCGGATTTCCATATTCTAGCGGCGGTTCGACGCCGCAACGGGCCTCTAGTATTATTTATTTCGCGAGTCAATGAGAACATTATTAAATTAAGCACATCACAAAACCAATATTTAATATTTACTAAACAATACATTTGCTTTTTTAAAATATGGCGGCTGCCTTGTAGCGCATGCGCGCATCGTAATGGAGTCATGGCTTTTAAGCCGAATTAAAAAAATATTATGAACTCAATATATAATTATATAATTTTATATGTTTATTTGTTGAAAACTGTTAATTTGTTGAAAAATAAGTAATTGCAGAAATTAGGAAATTGTTTTACGCCCCATTACTAATTTTAAAATATAAATGTTCATGATTTTCGGGGTAAAACCTTTTTAACGAAAACGTTTTAAAAAGTAAACCTGAGGAGTATTATCTTACTTAAGAAAATAAACTCATTTGCGGGTATTTATAAGTTTAAGAGAAAAATACACCTCATAAATGACGCATTCTCATTGGTCAATTTAATTTGACATGCAGCAGATGATTAAGCTTTGATTGGTTAAATTGTCGTTTGAGCCGGCGAGAAAATAACTCCGAAATATTTTCTAAAAAGTCGTATCTTACTATGAAATTCATGTGTAGATACGAACTGTGACCCTAAGGTGCTACATTGTTGTCGTGTTGGGAGCTAACATAGATATACAGTTTACAAATGAACATATAAGAGCTGTTTTGTGTACTGGATTCAGGTATTCTATAACCACATTTTCGAGCAGTGTCGTGAAAATGTATATGTGTGTTCAGCTTTACGCACGTTTGTGCCTTGGACGCGTGATCTAAATGAAACAGGCACAAATGAGTAAGGCCTCATTAGAGATTTTTTGCACTTTGTAACGCAACGCATAAGTCAATAAAAATATATATGCGTTTTCGCTGCGACGACGCGATGCAACGCAACGCGCTAATGGGGCCTCACTCTATGAGAGAATACTGGTGATATGTTTACTGATTACCTTGTGGTATTTTGTTTGTGTCTAGCTAACAATATAAACTAAATTCGGTGTTTTAGATTACGAAGCAAAAATGATTAAAAAAATCTTACTGTTATGTTCAAAGATGGTGCAAATCCAAACTACTCACAAGCCAATCGAGCAATGGCTGATGTAGTTCGACAAATGCCTGAGGTTGTCAGTGGTAAGATATTCAAGATATTTATCGATTACAAATATTCCAGTCCTAAGAAAAAGCAACGGTTGAAATTACTCGCAACACTTTATGCGGATAAAATGTTCTAACATTGTCTTTGATCCCGCAGGATTAAAACATGAATCTGCCTCTTATCCAACCGCGAAGCAAGATGAAGTAGAAGCCGATACGAAGGCCTTATGTGATGCCGTTCGGGCACTCGCTGTCAACCGCAAACTTGGAGAGGTAAACAATAGTATAAAAATAAAAGAAGTTCACCACCAACTTCAGACCAAGAATTTGTGTAGTTGCCTGTCACGAAAACCAGTTAGTTCACTAGGATTTGCGGAGTTTCTCACCAGCTGACTCTGCCCCGAAGGTTACACAGATCGGTTTCCACCACGTCTGTGTAGCAATGCTCGGGACGACTGACGTCCGACGACAAATATATCCAGCACAATATCACATGTGACTCTATGTATTACGACAAACGTTGCCAGCCTCTTTATGTTGACGCAGTATTGTTTATATTTTTTTTCTCATACTCCAGGACCTAAACCAGGCGATTGCAGATTATGCGCAAGTTTCCGGGAAACTGACTTACACATTCGACCCGTACGCAAAACAGAAGACGGAACACGGCGTGAGTTCTTTGTTATACTGAAATTATACGGAACCAAAATTAAATGTATACTAAACCAAAATCATGGGTTCGATCCCCGCCCTACAATGTACCTTACTTTAATGGATTGCGTGAAATTTTGTATTTAGAGGTATATTTAACATCTCTATCAATATTAAAAATAGAAATATTATAAATGTGATAATTGTAAGTCAGTAAACCCATCGTTTCAGTTAATCGACTCAGCTAAATCAGCCTGTGTGAAGGTTTCGGATCTGCTCGCGTATGTGTATGGCGTGGCGGCGGAGGTGGGCGGAGCCTTTGGGGAGGAGCTTGACGCTAAGGGCACTAATGTAGCGGATGCTGCACAGGAGTTCCTCTCTTGTATTCAGGTATGCGTTCTCTGATTGCTATGAGTCATTGCTGGATGATAGTTTCTCTAAAATTCCGCTAAAAAGCGGATTGGCCATTCTCACATGTACTCACTTACAAGGGAGGTACAGTATACTGTACCTATTTTTCTCCATTCAGTATAACGCTATTATCGTGTTTTGCCTACGAGACATCTTCGAAAAACGCTGGAGATGTTGATGGTCCGGTTGACCGCTGAACCGGAAAGTCAATTTGGCTTCTTTCTAGACATGGATATCCAGCCCGTCTAGCACAACTATGCTACAGTGCGTGACCTGGCTGAATGTGATTCCAGTTTTATACCTGTCTCACTCGTCCTTATGAGATCCAGATAAGAACCTCTCACTTTTCACACACAATCCCAATTTGAGAGCTCACGGACTGCACGCGACTTTAAGGATTTGCTGTAGTAATTTTAGCATTTGCTGATTAACTAATTGAATTATAATCGGTATAACGTCAGAATATGATCTTTATTAATATAAACATCTTTCAGTTAAATGCACCGACGATGCACGGAGCAAAGAACAAAGTCGTGGTTCTACAATCCACAAGAGACCTAGGGTCAGCTATGGACAACCTGGCGAAGGCCTGGGCTGCCACCTGCAAATCCCAAAAGGATCTAGACGCTTTGAAGCATCTAAACAGAGAAGCTAAGAAGGAACTGCATTATTTGATGGTAGCTGTCCAGGAAATACCTGAACCTAAAGGTTTGTCTTTGTTTTTTTGTCTACTTTGTCTCAATTTGTTTCATCATTGAACTTCACAAATTTGTTTTTATTTCTTGTATATACTTTATTTCTTGTCTAAATCGATTCTAAGTGAAATTAGCCTAAATCATAAATTTTCTGAAAAAAATAATTTCATGTGCACTTTTGAAAATGGAAGTGAAAAAAAGTTGGAACAGAGGTGAAAGTCCTCAGGAGTAGTGTTACATTTTTTGGGAAGCTCAGCGTATAATAGTTTCCGTGATTCCGGTACAATGGCTGCTCTGCAGAAGACAATATATATAGATGACGCGGTACAATAATAAATAATTAAATTTTTCATCATGTCAAATTCGATTATTTCTATAATGTTTAATATTCTTTCATAGACCACCTACCTACTTACTTATTGTTTTCAGACAATCGTTTTAATAATTCGTGATATTATAATATGTTAAACTACAGAGGCGACGATTTATGCAATATCGACGATAACCTGACCGAGTTTCTAATTATGCTGACGCTGACATTGCAATACCGTACCTAATAAACGGGGTGCGGTTCATGTTGCATAAAAACTTTTAGCATATTTTCATTGAACTACTTTCAAAATGAATAATAAACATTGAATAAAAACAAAATTCATAATTTTGTCAACCATAATATTTAAACATCATAACCATTGATAATCATAATAACATTAGTTATATAATGTTCATAAGTCATAATGTCACTTGGTATAACATACATTCAGAATATTTATTAAAACTCATAAAAACACCTAAAATAATTATCAAGTTGCATAAATATCATATCAAATAAGTCCTAAAAAAGGATAAAAAGTTGTTGAGTGCCTACTGAAATATTGTTATGCTTTTTTTTACCCTAAAAACGAAACTGCTCCAAAAGATAGGTAGGTTAGGGTTTTTTTTTTATGACCTTAAAAACGAAATTGCTTCAAGAGACACAGGTAGGTTAGGGTTAGTTTTTTTTTATGACCCTAAAAACGATACTGCTCCCAGAGATAGGTAGGTTAGGGTTTTTTTTATGGCCCATAAAAGGTAACTGCTCCTAATTTAGAGAAAAAAATATTATATTTTTGTATATTGTATATATTTGGACAACATTTATGCTTTAAGTTTTTATGAAAAAAGTATGATATGACAATGGTATAGTATACAAAGTGACTATCATGCTATTTGTCTATTATGCAAATACATTATTATGCAATTAAACTATTATAATTTTCGAAATTATGCAATTTGTTTGTATGGTTTTTTGTTTTTATGCTATATCATCACTTATGCAGGTCGAAATTATGCAATTCGTTTTATGCAAAATGAAAATTCGCAAATTGTTGTTATGCAAAACATTACACACCCTAATAAACGTAATCGATTATTATGTCATACTAGCTGACCCGGCGAACTTCGTACCGCCTGAAAGTCGATAAATGTGGGTAGACATAGCTACATCATACTACCACCACTGATAATGTTCAACATTTCATATTTTTATGACCATAATTTTATTACTTTTCTGAATTCTGCATCGAAAGATGTAATGTCTGTTTTTATAGCTAAGATAAGCGATTTCAGTGTATGAAATTAAGTTTATAAGTTTATATATTTTTTCTGAGATAACTATATACTTATTTTATTATTAATTTATAAAAACTTACTCATTTTAAAATGTGGCAACACCAAAACCACAGTATACTTTATAGTACTACATATACAGAATGGACCCGCACCACCCCCGCCCCTTATTCGAGTTACCTCACCCCGCAAGGGCACCGAGTAGGAATCGAGTTTGCTGCGTAGAAAATTTTGAAAGGGTTTTGTATATGGGTTATAGGTGGGCATTGACTCGTGAAATAGTGATGGTAATATTGATGATGGTGGAGACTGGTGGTGATGATGATGAAGGTGGCGACTGGTGGTGGTGATGATGATGAATATGGTGGTGACTGGTGATGATGATGATGATGAGTAGGTATGATGATGGTGGTGTTGATTCTGATGATGATGGTCATGGTGGTGATGATGATGACGATGATGATTGTAATGACGGTGCCGATGGTGATGGCTAATGATATAAATGACCCCAAAATCACCATCATCACCACAATCATCATCAACGTCATCATTCTCGCCACTATTACCACCGACACCATCCCCACCACCATCACCATCATCACTTCCACCACATTCACCGTCACCACCACCACTATCACCACCATCATCATCACCACTATCACCACCACCACCACCACATTCACCATCACCACCAGCATGACCACCACGGACTACTGCCATCACCACCGTCACCACCATCATCATCACCACTATCACCATCAACACCACTACCGTTGTCGTGTGGTTGTGATAATTTTCTAGCTTATGTCATATTTATGTGCAATTAAAGTTGTTGCAATGCGTCTGAGGCAGCCCTGTGCGTCTTACACGCACACATTGACACTGACATTCAAGTTCAGTTTTTAGTAGGCTGTGTCCGCCCTGCGCCAAAACTCTGACTCAATGGAACGGTTACTTTAGTCCTATTTAGTAATCAAATAAACGGAATGTCGTTGAGATTGATATGACATTATCAAAATTCAAAATTGTCGGTTTGGTTTGATTCATATTACTGATCCATTACTGATTCTTGAAACAGTAACTATTGAACTTACATCAAGATGGTCTTCGCAGATAAATAATGGTATCTTTGGCACAACCAATTTCCCCACTGCTAGACACCAATCTCCTTTATTCTTATGTGGCACATGAAAGAAACGTTTAACGGGGGTTTTCGTCGAATCGTTCTTTCAATCGGGCACAAAAACATTACTTGGTGTATTTTGGAGGAGTATATTCCTCATCAACCCACACACGTGCGAATCTATCCATTTTTGTAAATTAATCCCAGCAAATACGTAATTAATTACGTAACACGGTTAGATTTTCATTTGAAATCTCGTTAATAAAATTCGGTATGCATCTGTCATCTGACAATGTCAAATAATAAAAAAAAAATTTTTTTCGCTGTTTGGTCTAAAACGACAACCCTTAAATCTCTCAGCACTAAATTGTCTTAGATTGCGGTAATTTTATAGCCTAGCAAGCGTCAGTCCCGCCCAGGGATAGTGGCGCTACAAACAGCTTTCCTATGGCAATAATGTGCATACGTCATATTTGTATTATTAAACGTCAATCAAGGATTTGTCATTATCAAATTTCAAAACATTGTTTACTGGAATGCTGCTCAATCATTCGTTCTTCTTGCGAAATAAATACTGAATCCTATTGAAAAAACTTGACTTTCATCACTGTGGATTGTTTTCGGTTTATTATGCAAAAAATACTTGAAATACGCGGAATATTTAGTCATGTTTCCTTTTTGCTTACATCAGTGACGTTCACTAACTTTCAACGTCAGTTAACAAAAAAATATCATTGCCAGTAAAATAATTTAGTAGGTACCATTGAAAATCCGCAATATGGCGTGGGTAGTAAAACCCCTTGCAGGGCTATATATATTTCTTTAAATACAGCAGCATAAATTCTAAGATTTCTATATTAATTTCCACCTGTTAGAAATATGATGTTGTCCATTATGATAGACACAATCACAACAAACACAAAATAAAAAAAGTCCAGACAACGTTTGTGTTTATTTGAAAATGGTAACTTACAACCTGTTACGAATGCGTCAATTCAATTTCATAATGTTGGCCGCATTGGACCATGGCGGACTATTTAACTCGTAATTTAAAAATTGCAATTGTGGGGGTCTTTTTTGTGCATCTTTTCCTTTTTTTTTGGCATATTATTAAACTTTTGGCCGAGACGATCACAACAAACCCAAAATCGTGCAAATCGGTTCAGCCGTTCTCGAGTTATAAGTGCCGGAACTAACTCAACTTTATTTTATTGATATATGTATATCTCGGCACAATAAGCTAATAGAAACTCGAAACAAACACATCAACCGGTCAACTTCAATTAACTATAGACTACATTACGTTTAGCTGTAATTAGCGTTTTGTTTTGTTATACCATTTTTAACACAATAAAATAAACACATCAACCGGTCAACTACAAAATTCTACTATAATTAACCATAGACTACATTACGTTTAGCTGTCAGTTGCGTTTTGTTTTGTTATACCATATTTAACAAATGAACGGGTAGACTGTTTTTTTTACTGATAAATTGCTTTCAGTTGCGTTTTGTTATTCCATATCAGTTGCGTTTTGTCACGTTTATGACGTTTTATGTCACATCCCACGGGAACGTGATAAAAAGTATCCTATGTCCTTCTCCTGGTTCTAAGCTACCTCCCCACAAATTTTCAGCCAAATCAGATCAGCCGTTCTTGAGTTATAAATAGTGTAACTAACACGACTTTCTTTTATATATATAGAAGACTAGCGGCCGCCCGCGACTTCGTCCGCGTTGATTTTTGATGATGACAAAGATATTAAAATAGGTACCTAAGTGAATTTTATTCTTAGTTAAAATGGTCTAGACATATGACATTTCAAACAGTGGCAGACACTGATATGTAATTGTTAAAGAATTTTACAAGATTTTCCAATTAGATTACGGGAATTGTTTGCAGGATGCTAAATACTTATTCCGTCAGTTACCTGATGCTTTTAATCTTTGGTAAAAATGACTTTGCAAAATAAAGAGCGACGCATGGATTTGGAGTTAGAAAATGGGGATCTTAGTTATTATGAATTAGATTAAAAAAAAGTTAAATATCGTAAGGCTGTTAAAACAATCTTAAACTCAGCACTGGAAATCGAGAGATGGAGGCAGGTTAATGAAGAGTATCTCTTTTAATAATAATAAATAATGACCTTTTGTAGATAAATAACGACTTGAAAAAACCATTCAATCCGTACACTAACGCCACCTGTTGACATACAAAATTACTACCCTACTACTAAATCCTTCAACCATTTTTAACCCCCGTAGGGATAGAATTTTCTCAAACGCTGAAATAACTTTTTGTATTTTAATAAGTTATTCTTTCTACAAATTTTCAAGTCTCTAGCTAAAAAAATGAAATTTTCCCAATACAAAATTTGCACCCCTTTTTAACCCCCTTAGAGGTGAAATTTTCCAAAACACTAAAAGTACTTTATTTGTATTCTAATAAGTAATCTTTTTACAGTTTTAGGTCTCTAGCTCAAAAAAAAGTTCCCCCATACAAACTTTGCACCCCTATTTCACCCTCCGAAAAAATTCCGCCCCTAAGGGATTTTTTTAAAACGCTGAAATAACTTTTTTTGTATTTGATTAAGTAAGCTTTCTACAAAGTTTCAAGTCTCTAGTTCAAAAAATAAAGTTTCTCCCATATAAACATTGCACCCCTATTTAACCCTTGGAAGAGATCGCTCTTTAGCGATAAGACCGCCTGTTGTCTGCCGTTATTTATAAATTGTATTTGTCTTGTTTCCTTTTGTAAACTTTTATTGGTGTGGAATAAAGTATTGTTGTATTGTATTAACCCCCTTAGGGGTAGAATTTTCTAAAACGCTGAAAGTACTTTCTGTGTGTTTTTAATAAGTAATCTTTTTACAAAGTTTCAAGTCTAGCTAAAAAACAGTTTCCCCCATACAAACTTTGCTCCCCTATTTAACCCTCTTAGGGGAGGTATTTCCAAAAATCCCTTCTTACCCTTAGCCCACGTTATAAAAGTAACCTACTGTGCAAAAATCAACCCTAATATTAGTAGTTTCAGTTTCAGATCGAATCAATGTTGAAATTACTTATCTTTTTTTGCAAGTTTTATGAGATTTAAGTCAAGTGGATTTTGATGTTGGTTACTGCAATTTAACAAATAATAATAAATATTGAAGTGCTGCTCCCATACAACAAACGTGGTTTTTTTGCCATTTTATACGCAATGGTACCGAACTTCGTACGCTAGTTCGACTCGCTCTTGGCCTCTTTTTAGTTTTTTTTTTTCGGCTAAATTGTTCTAATTACGCGGAATCATCATAAAATCAGGTATCAAGTCCCGCACTCAAATTTTTTTTTTGATCTTCATACAAACTTTAAACCCCTTTTTCACCACCTTCTGGACTGAATTTTCAAAAACGCTGAAATTATTTTTCTTGATATCTAATTATATGCCTTTATAAAAAGTTTCAAGTCCGGCGCTCAAAAAAAGGTTTGATCTCCATACAAATTGTCAACCCCTTTTACACCACCTTTAGGGCTGAAGTTTCAAAAACGCTAAAATTGCTTTTCTTTTATTCTAATTATATGTACTAATACAAACTTTAAAGTTCCGCGCTCAGAAAAAGGTTTGATTTCCATATAAACTTTCAACCCCTTTTTTATCAGTTTCAGAGATAAATTTTCACAAACGCTGAAATCATTTTATTTATTTTATTTTAATATCTATTAAAATTAAAATGGAACCCTGAGACAAACTTTCATCCCTCTTTTAACCCTCTTAGAGGTTGAATTGATAATGAAGTTAAATTAATGTTATTATATATAATAATAAGTTTCAAGGAATTTGTAATGGATTCAAATTTCAAACTTTCAACCCCTTTTAAACCCTTTTAGGGAACGAATTTTAGAAAACGCTGAAATTACTTTTCTTGTATCTTAATAGTATGCCTTTACACAAAGATTCAAGTCCCGCGCTCAAGAAAATACTTGAGCTCCATACAAACTTTCAACCCCTCTTTTACCACCTTAGGGGATGAATTTTCAAAAACAGTGAAATTTATTTTCTTCCTTTTTATTTTAATATCTTTTTACAAAGTTCCAAGTTTCTAGCTCAAAAAAAAAGTTTCCCCCATACAAACTTTGCACCCCTATTTAACCCCCTTAGGGGAGGTATTTCCAAAAATCCCTTCTTGTCCCTAGCCCACGTTATACTAGTAACCTACTGTGCAAAAATCAACTCTCTAACATTGGTAGTTTCGGCTGTGCGTTGATGAGTCAGTCAGGACTTCTTCTTTTATATATATAGATTTTAAAAAAATGCAAATATGTATATATAGGTATATAGTTTTATGGTAAAATTGTAAACAATTACTTTGACACTTGGAATATAATTTGTACGCGTTTTATCTATTTCTTTAGTAAGATTTATTGACTAAGAATTTTGGTAGTTAAATGACCTCTTTCAAAGCCTGAGATACAGGATTTTCCTAGTTCAGGCATAAGAATTAAGTGTGTTCTGTGTAGATGTAAGACTTTTTATGCAAATTGTTATTATTATGTTTTTCATTAATAAAGATTTATTTATTATTATTTTATTATAGAAAACAAGCGCTTAGGTGTATCTGTTTCACATGCTCGTGACGCCATCGGCCGCGCTGAAAAGGATATTATAAAGGTTATAATCTTTTCATTTTCAGATTAAATGTATTTATTATTTTCTATGCTTCCATGATCATTTTCCGTTTCCCTAGATTTGCCTACTTTGTTCTTTATACGCACCTATGTAAAGCGGTTAGTATTCAATCGCACAAGAAAACCTAACGTAACCTACAAATATACTGGTTTCACATCAAGAATACGTAAATATACTGCCAGTCCAGGGCCAACATCGTAAATGTGTGCGTATAAATTCAATTTGCTGTGCAAGTAATTAAAATTCAATGCATCTTGTTATTTTCCATTCAAATAAGACTTTGGAATTCATAAATATATACATAGGTGTATATTTTTTTATTTAGTTTTTCAAGATATATATATTTTGTTCAAGACGGGTAATTTGAATGTTTTTTTGTTACTTCCAGCCCTTGTCATCTAAACTATTAGCACCTGCAGAAGAGAGGGCGCTACAACAATCACTTGCGGATAAGTTGGCGTCTTTAAACGTCGCCATCGCTGCTCTGATGATAGCTACAAGAGGTCAGGACTTTGCCATGTTAAGCAATGCTTGTACTATGGGTACTTACTAGACTGGTAGTAAACAGTCGACAAAAAAAATTCGGACACCAAAGTTGAATCAAATGACGTTTTCAGATTAATGTCCATGAATTAATGAACATGTGTTTACTAGCTTTTCTTTACTTATGAATAATATTTTATATAGATCTCTCGAACGTGAACTATGAGAAGGCAGAGTCGGCTGTAGCCGTCATGCAGCGAATGGTTCCAGAACTTGTCGAAGGTAATGTTATTACTTAACAAAAACTAAACTTAGGGTAATATGTTTTTGTTAGGTAGTTGATCTATATCATCATCTTTTTAAATTGAATCCCACTAATCATCAACGTTTTATTGTCGATCAATTTCCTTTAGAGCTAAACCCATTGTTTTGTACTAATCAACACGATTGTTTGCCTTTTGATCACCGACCACAGAGTAACAAAGCAAGCTTCCGAAGATGTTGACATTGCCGACTGTTAATTAAATAATCTGCCTTATTTAGTAGGCACAAAATGCAATATAAGCAAATGTAACTCCAACGGGCCTAAGAATGTCAAAGCCAAACCGCTATTAAAACATTCTGATAACCGATTGACTTCTGCTTCTATGATCAGGGGACCTATGATGGTTGCCTTTATCATGTGATAATTAAGTGACAAATCATCCGTCGAATCTTGTCATTTATTTATCGCGTGATCATCAGTTTAGTGTTTCAGGTCGGCTCTTAATACCGTTTTTATCCTCAGATGTAAGGACCTTGAGCATCGGTAAGGAGCATCCCGACAGATGTCTTCTAATGGAAGAGTTGCAGGCCTTGTGCGCCGCTACTAAAGCCCTTGGAGAGGGCACAAGCCATGGGAATCCCGAAGTAAGATATAATAAGATGAGATATTATGAGATTTTTTTTAGACTACGACGGTGGCAAACAAGTATGCCTGATGTTAAATAGTTACCGCCGCCTATGGACGCTTGTGATGCCAAGAGCATCACACGCGCGTTGCCGCCCTTTAAGAACCTGTTTACTCCCCCCTTGAAGAACCGCATGCTGTAGCCCCCGGCGAAAACCTGGGCAGGGAGCTCATTCCACATGCGGAGCACTCGCGGTAGGAAAGCCCTCTGGAACCGCACAGTTCTCGACCATTTAGGCTCCAGTGTGTGAGGTTGAACACCCTGCCAATGGCGAGCAGTGCGATGGTAGAAAGTAGCCTTGGGCATCATGTCAAACGATTCCTCAGAAAACACATCCCATTATACAGACGGTAGAACACACACAAGGAGGCAGTCTCTCCTCAGATGCTCGATTCCGTGTGTGAGTTTAGGATATGCCAAATGTATAAGTTATGTAAATCATAATTTTACCGTATGTTAACAGACTCTGAAAAAGGCTGCGAGTCAATATGCTGCAGCTGCCGGTAGACTGACTTTCACCTGCACACCGCACCCGCAGATGAAGCAGAACCAAGAACAAGTAAGTATGCCGACCAATGTCATCCTATTCTTTCATCCTACTTCGATCTAAGTTGTCATATTAACATTAATTTGCAGGTAACGAACAAAGCTAACAATGTCTACGACCGATCCTCGATGATGGTGGCTGCTGCTAACAAACTGGCCAACCAGTGCCGTGAGAGCAGCAATGAAACTAACGATGTTGAAGAAAAGGTTAAGCAAGCAGAATATGCTGCGAATGCACTGGTTACTGCTACTGAGGTAAGATGCAGTTTAGATAGGACTAAATAATTTCATGTGTAAAATCGAGAAAGATCAATGTCATAGAAATTTATCAAACTACTATAATCTGGTTTCTACGTTTAGGTTGTTTGGTAGAAAAGACGTACTGAAGTCGATTCTACGAGTATGCTGTATTTTTATAATAGGTTGAACAAATTATCGACTCTTTTCCCTGATTGCCAGCAACAATTAGGCAACAGAATAAGACAGATGTACTAGTAACTATGTGCCCTTGCTCTGAACGAACGTTTCATTCAAAATGTAACTTTGGAGTATCAGAAACTCTGGAACGATTAAACAACGAAAGACTGAACTGCAGACAAATACAGAGATGAAAAGTTTAAAGAGTTACTTAAACCCAGAAGTCCGACTTTTATACAACTGTAATTTATTTTTCGAAAATAATTTTGGATTACATATGACATTTCTGAACCCTTCATTCATTCTTTTTAGCTGTCAGCTCTAACAGTTAACGCGCGGCAATGCCAGTCAGCAATCCGCCAGGCGGCAGCAAAATTGACCCAAGCTATCACTCAACTGGGGCAAGCTACGAAACACCTGGTGGGAGCTGACTTACTGGGTCAGCAGAGGAAAGACTTTGATGATGCCGTACGAGAACTGATGGCAACCATGAAAGCATTGGAAGGTAGACCATAGCCTTATTGACTATCGTGCACTTGTATAATCATTCTGAAAGCTGTGCTTTCACTTAGGTGTGTGAGAGGAACGGTTCGACCACATGTTCGCCGCGAAATTGTTTAGATAACTGGTTCTTGGGATGTGTACAGGTTCACTTGTATACCAGTAAAACAACAATATAACAGTCGGACAGTCTAGCTCGCTTGACCGCTCTCCAAAGAGTGAGAGAGAGCAACCCCGGCCCTGTCAGCCATAGTGTCCATTTATTTGGCAATACACTACATCTACCTTTTACAAAATAATGAAAATTTAATTTAAATTTTATTAATTCATAACGTTTATATGTAAGTAAGCCAACAGGGCACTATTACATATCTCAATCTGAATCTACCGGCATTTCACAAGAGGAGACCGCTGTTGAGAAGAAAGCCGAAAGAAACTCAACAGTAAGTCATTTTTTCATAACTCTTACTTAATACTATTTATTACATTCATGTTATAACTAATCAGTACACGTAAAAGGAGATGTACAGATTCTAAACTTTAATGTCAGTTACAGTAATATAAAATTTTAGTAACAATTTTCTTGGAGATGTATAAGTTCACACATGACATGAGACATGCAATAAAATACAAATCATTAATTGAATTCCACTGAGATGTATTTGGTATATGACATCAGCTATTCCAATATCCCAATATCTTAGCGTACATCTTAATATAGGATATGATCCTCATGTAATATTTTTGGACAATTTAAATAGACTCACGTAACAGTTAGCGCTGGAACGGATAACGCATTTTGATCAGATTTTCGGTAACCTTATCGAAACGATAGATGCAGAGAGCGTACTTACAACCGTTGTTGTGGGAGACCTTTCACTAGCGGACGACTATTAGTAATATCAAGTTCTTCATCCGATGCAATTAGAGCCTTATTTAATAATAATATTTAATAAATTATCTATTTCGGCATATTTATCTGATACCTCCCATCTTACCTTCCTTCTTCTTTCAGTTTTTCTATTATTATATCAGATGATATTAATCGGTTAAATGGTTCAATTTCTCTGGAATTTACTTATTTCGAATACTGTTTGAATTTTTATTGTATTAAATAAGCTTATTTATTATAGTGTCCACTTTATCTATACCTTCGCTCTAGAATAATGGTTTGTTAAGCCTGATGATTCACTAAATTACATAGGTGATTCGAATTATTCCAAAACAGCTAGAGGGTTCTGACATGTGTGACCCGAAATATTCATTTCCAATTGATCAGACTGCATTTCTGACTGTAGTTTGTTCTTCGTTACATTATTGACAAGGTAAGAACATATATGAACTGCTAGAGTTGACTCGCCTATACATTTTGGACTCCATAAGCCTTTTTCAAAATGTAATTAATGGTACCATAATCAGTGTGAAGTCCAGCAGTCTACCCAATCTATCTATTATTTACTTAAATTTACACCTTGACTTTTCCAGACCTTTAACCTCTTGAACACCCTAGTAGGCTAAGCCTTTCAACGGAGAATCGCTCCACTGACGCCAACGTCGGCAAATGCCGTCAAATTCCAATTATACAATTTTTTGTAATTTAAATTTCTACAACTATCTCTTTCAATCCCTGTTGATTTTGGAGTACTTATGACTTTATTTTATTTTGCTGTGGCGTCAGTGACACTGCAAATTGCTACGCTTCTTGGTGTTCAAAAGGTTACGACATTTGCAAATAGTTCCCATGGTTCAAATTCCGTGCTCACACCAAATTCCAGCACATCCTTGTTCAGTTAAAATATAATCGATAATACTACCGTAAAAGTGCAGCAAAGTCAAAGTACTTTTTCACCTTTCTTTCGTACTTTCATTAACTGAAACTTGTTCTGTTCATCATCATAGTCTGAACACTCTAATCTAAGCAAAGAATTGGGTAATTTAAAGTGTCATCCACTTAGCATCAGCGTTTAGATAAATTTCCACTAATTAACATCAAAATTGCTTACAGAGTATTTCGAAACAAAAACATGTTTCCATTACTTGTTAATTATTAGCCTTAGTATAAATATTTAGCCAGTTATTGCTAAATAAAACAGTTTTTACTCTTTAAATTACTCTTAGTACAATTTCGTACATTCTGTCTAAGGAATTTCGAAGTTAGCAAATCTGCACATTTTAGCTAACGGTTCTCAAACTTTTTTTCTTTTACCAAAAAACTTTCTTTTAACATTCCTTGGTATCCTGAAATCTTTGCTAATTGCCTGGGTCCGAAGGTTTCCAGTTCAGTTGTATATTTTTTTCTGTTTAATAGATTAAGTCTAAATGACTTGCAAAATTGTTTTGATTTTGGTGGAGCTTTCTGAGAGGCCTAAATTTCCCCAGGGTTCCACGGAACACATTTTAGTAAGCGCTATCGTATAACATTACTTACTTAGGTACCATTCGAATGTCCTTATAAATTACCTCTTATCCTGATCGAATATCGTTTAGGTGCCGTGTAACAACATCCAAACTATCTGTTGACCTGATCGCATACTGTTTGGATTCCGTTTGATAACAGCCAAACTATCTGTTAACCTAATCGAATATTATTCAGATACCGTTTGCGACAGTCAAACTATCTCTTATCCTCATGGCAAATATCCCATAGAATCATCTAGATACCATTTGACAACTAAACTATCTCTTATCCTCAGGGGATATTATTTAGATACCGTTTAACAAAACTGTCAAACTATCTCTCATGTAGCTTTCAAATGCTACGCAGGTACCGCTGAGTAAACTGACTACCTTTAACAATCTGCATAAGCAAATATCGTAAGTACTTGTTTGTCACAGTATATCGGTTTAATATAAATTGTCTCTATCATAAATATAGTGTGACAATATTTTAGGTAAGTACCGTCCAGTTTACTAAGCTACCTCTAGGCCCCAGTGATATCTTGGTTCCCATTAAAGCAATGCAATTTGAAGTAATTACTTATTTCTCGTATCAAGTTATCGTGCAGAACAATATGCCAAAAATACATAGATAGGCAATTATAAAGTTTTTACACTTCAATTAATTGTGTTTCTCAGTTTTCCGTATAAGTGTTTCCAATATATTATGATACTGTGTTAATATTTAATCAGTTTTTTAACCGAAATTCACTTCAAATCCAAGTATAAATCAATATGACAATGCAGCTTACTTCCAAGATATCACTGTATTATATGTGTATACATAATTTTATTATTTACAAGGTCATAAAGTTATACCGTCAACCTGTAGGTACCATTCGAGCTTGCTCGAATTACCTCTGCCTCTGGGCACCATTCGACCACAGTCAAATTGCCAACTTTCCTTTTGGATTTTATTTGTTTGTTTTATGCCATAAAGTTATCATTCAATAAACTGACTACCTCTGACCAAATCAGATTTGATTTTGTTAGATAGACATTCAGATTTTAGTAAACCGAAATTTATTTAGGTACCGTCAGCTTACCAAAGTAACGCCCAGTGATACCTTGATTGGCCATACATGTGTTGTATGTTGTATATTGACACAAGATACATTTTATTCAGAATACAAACACTTGTCAGAATTCGAGAGCGCTGTCTTTAGAAAAGGAGCTTTACGCAGCCTTAATACATAATTCTCACTCCCTTAGCTATCCAGTTTTATCAGCCATTAAACATTGATATTATTATAATACAGGTAAATAATATAAAAAATTACTAATTCCATACTCAAACCATAAAGTTCATAGCTTTCCAATTTGTTACAGAATAGGTATGTATCGAAACAGTGTCACGAAGACAACGGTTTTTGCATGAGCAGCCAATATCAATGTTAACTAGTTAAATACCTGTCCAATAATATCACAAAACTCTATTCTCAACATTTGTTATTTCTTAAACGGCAAATCGTTAATATCATTATGATGATTTGATGATTCAATCAAAGGTATCACTGTTTATGTATATAATACATAAGATATTTATTAGTTCGTAGGTACCAATTAACGGGATGAAACCAGTATCGTATGTGTACCTACTTCTGATATTTAATTCGTAAATACTTAAAAGATTATTTTCTCATTTTTTTGTAAAATAAACAATGTGTTGCTCTAAAATTAAAGTTTTATTGTTAATCACAATTCATAGTAAATAAAACCCAAATCACTCATATTATGTAACATAAGAACATACCTGAAATTAAAGAAACGACATTTTACGTTTATTTTACAATTAAATCTTCTCAAATTATATTATTATTTTCATATCAACAACTTCTGTAATCTGACAATATGTTAGTGTCAAAATCGACAACATGCCTGCAGCGCTCTATGCCCTGCTAGGGTATCAAACCTTAAAAGAAAAGAAAAGGGTACTAAACCTTTTTCTTTTACATCTCCCCTCCTCCGAGAGGACTAAAACGTTCAACAAAATCTTCACTAGAAAAAGAATTCTTCTTTTATATCTATTATTCTCCCTTAGCTCAAGAAGGGACAGGAATTAGTTTTGTGATATGAAATAGGTTAGATTCAGTTTTTTTGTGACTTGTATCTATTCTAAATACGGAGCTTGAAATTTTCTCAATTATCTCGTAAGGTCCAATTCTCAGTTCATCTAATTTCTTCCGGTTTAGCTTGTTTCCGTTTTCTACATAGACCATATCTCCGACATCAAATTTATTATATTTTCGTTTCTTGTCGAATTGTATTTTATTGTAGTTATGAGATTTTATTGTTTGTTCAAGTGCCATTTTCCTATCATTAATCCAGTTACTCAGTAATATATCTTTCTTTAGCTCCTTTGGTATAATCGTTAAATTTGTACCATATAAAAGATAACTATCGGTGAAAAGCCAGTTACTGTGACTAGTTTCGTTATATTTTTTACGCACTCTTGAGCTACTCGTATTGTTGTCCAGGCTCTCTTTTTACCTTCTTCATTGATTTTACATCTAATCTTGTTTACTAAAGTTTGATTTAATCGTTCATTCAATCCATTTGAAAACGGAGCATTCACCGCTGTAAATATTATAGGTATTTGCTTGCTATATAAAAACTCCTTGAATTCTTTCGAATTGATACCAGGATATTGGTCAGAAAGGAGCATACCTATGTCTTCTGTTTCTACAATGTTCATTATTAATTTTATAAAATCACTTGCATTTTGAGATTTTGATGTCAGTATAAATGCATATCTTGTAAAATGGTCCCCTAATAAATGTAAATATTTCTTTGTAGATCTTGAACCTCCAAAACCTCCAATCGTATCAACAGACATTATTTCGAAAGGCTTGGTGGCTGGTCCTAGGTGAAACTTAAAGCCATACTTGTCATGTCCTCTTGTTTTATTTTTGATACAGATCTCACAGCTTCTACAAATTTATTTGATGTTATTCGTCAAATTTTTTGCTGCGTAGAATGGGGCAATAGTCTTCTGCATTTGTCCAATCCCAATATGACATAGATTTTCATGAACAGCCTTTAAAAATGTTATGCTAAATTCTTCCGATATCATTATCTTTTCCTGTTGCTTCACCTTTTTAAAATAGACGCTATGTATTTCTATCAGTTTGTCGTTCTCATTTTGTATTTCTTCATTTTTACTTTGATCCATTAAAATATCCTCAAGGCTAATTAAATTTACTACTTTTAATTGTTCATCTTTATTTTCCTCTGAACCTAATACTGGGTTTCTGCTCAGGCAGTCTGCTTCTAAATTTTGTTTTCCTGGTGCATATTTAATTGTAAATTCATATTGCGACAGATAATAACATAAGTCCCCCAGTTCTTCGTCGGTTCGAGACTTTAAGTTCATGTTTTCGAGTGGTTTGTGGTCTGAATAAACTGTGAATGATTTACCTATCAACCAGTATTGCCAGTATCTAACTGCTTCCTTGATTGCCAAACATTCCAAGTAAATTGCTTTCTTCTTTTTTTGACTTGGATTTAGTTTTTTTGAAAAGTAGGCCACCGGTTTTTCTTTTCCATTTGGTTGTGTCTGTTTTAAGATGGCTCCAACTCCTTCTAATGAAGCATCTGTGTAAATATTGATCGGTAAATCTTGATCAAAAATTTCCAGTACTGGCTGAGAGCATAATAATTTTTTAATAGTCTCAAATGCTTTTTGGCATTCATCAGACCACACGAAATTTTGATTTTTTCTTAGCAGATTATGCAATGGATCAAGTATTTATAGCACTTCTTGGTATGTACTCATGGTAAAAATTAATTTTTCCCAGGAACTGTCTGATATTTTTCTGTGTTTTTGGGATCGGAAATTGTTTTATTGATATTAAATTATCTTTTATTGGTTTAACAGAATTATTTTGGATTATATGACCTAAATATTTTGCTGAATTAGATGCGAATGTACATTTCGTAAATTTTAATCTTCTGCTTTAATTGCTTCCAACAACTGCGTCAAATGCTGTACATGCTCAGTAAAACTTTTTGTAAAAATAAGGATGTCATCAATATAGTTTACTGTAAATTCAGACAATTTATGTTTTCTTAGTATGTTGCTTAAAATTCTCTGAAAAATTGCCGGCGAAGTTTTTAATCCGAACGGTAGACAAGTCCATTGAAAATGGCCCTCTTGTGTTACAAATCCAGTTTTTTTTCTGTCTTCGATTCGTAAAGGAATAGACCAAAACGCAGAATTTATGTCTAGGATCGAAAAAAAATTGCAGTTTCTTGTTTTTAACACGAGGTCTTCAATCAACGGGAATGGCTGAGCTTGAGGAACTACTATTTTATTCAAGCCCCTGAAGTCTATGCAGAGTCTAGATTTCTTATTATCTTCTTTTTTAAAGGCCAAAGTAACCGGCGCAGCAAATGGACTGTAGGATTCTTCAATTAACTTATTATCTAGTAATTTTGCTATTTGCTCTTCTATTTCTTTCTTGTCATCTACAGTACATCTGTAAGGCCTTTTACTGCAGTATTTGTCCACTAGTAAATCTATCCTTGCTTCATAATCGTTAACAGTACCGATATCGTATTTATCTTTTGCAAAAACTGATTTGTATTTGTCAATTATTTTATCTATTTCAGATTGTTGAAATTATTGTGCTTATTCTACGGTTCCGTAAGCCGTTGGCAAAACGTTTAATTGCGTAATTTTCATTTATTGGTTTCAATATTTTATAACACTCTGTATTGCCGTCTGCTTGCGATACCGTAAGGTCAACAAACAAATCAGTTAATATTTTCCCGTAATCCGAAACTGACATATCATTTTGCCTTATTGTTTCCATTCGGCTCTGAATTGCCGTGGCTGCCTTTTTTGGCAACAATTCCGTTCGCATATCCTTCAACAACGCTTCAACACTGTCATAAGAAGTTTTTAATTTTAATTTAGCAGATTGTGACAGCCTACTTTTCAACACGAAATTAATCAAACTTTTTTTACAGTCCGACTTCGAAAGAATTGAATCATAATATTCAATGTTATCTATCAATTGCTTAGTGGCCGTCTCGTCATCTGTCATATTCGGTAGAAGGCTTAAAGTGGTCTTTAAATCGAAAGTGGCCATGGTTACTTTTGGCTCGTTGCCTTCGTTCTTGTTACTAATATCCTGACATAATATAATTACCTCGTCGTATAATGATATTATTTTCCTATAAAATTGTTCTAAAAGAGGTAAATCTTCAGTATCTATTTTACCTGATTTAGTACTACTGTCAATTTCCGCTAAACAACTCTCATATCGCTCATATATTGCGCGTGCTTCGTTAGCTTTTGTATCTAAAATGGGGCCGGTCCTTCTAGCCGGGCCAATCTTAATTAGGTATGTTCTGATGCCCTTCAATTCCTCATATAGAGATTCTAATACGTCTGCCATCAATATCGAGGGCTTCATACTATAGGGGCGTATGCGCAAAAATGCGATTTTTCGTTTTTAACGGCATCGTATTCATCTAATAACGATACATCGGGACAATTTTTTTCATAATTTTATCGTAATTATAAGTTATTTAAAATAAATAAAATATGTATTGGCGTATCATTGTAGGTCATATTTTTTTATCGATCCAAAGAGGCGTACAGTAGGCGTAAGCGCAATAATGTAATGGAATCTCATTATATGATCGGAGTATAAAGGCGTATATGTTCATACGTCTATTACTCGATTGTGTGATTTACCAAAAATTGTCGCACAATAACGGCGTATGTACTTACGACCATATTTACCATACTTTTTAGTGATAGTATCAGTCTTCGGCCTCATATACCGTCGCACCATATGGGCGCAAAGTCCTTGAACGTCACACCTTTCTCCGAAAAACATCTCTAACTGGTAGGTTTCTAAGGAACCATCCTGCTCGTATCCCAGGTGGATTCGATTCAATATCCAAATCATAAATGCTCGATGTCATCCAAAGGACGAACCCACTTAGCATGAATTGCACTATCGCACATAATATGCGAGCCGACTAGGTCCAACTTTGTTGAAAACAGAGGTTCCCAAGAAATATGGGGCAGGGAGGCGCTAAGGAAATAGATAAACATGCGTCCTTACATATACCATCATGGATTGCTACAATCATGCATAAATTATCCATCTCAGACAGTGGATGAGGAGAATACTCCAACGGAGAGAGAGTGGCGACAAAAAATACAGAGGGCTTTCAACTGCTTGACTCATACAAATCACCAGAACCGAACGGAATAGATGGGAAGAGAGATAATTATCAAGATATTTACTATTGTTTTGGCTGCCTGCGTACTGCGTAGACAAGTCAAAGTAATTGTCATACAAAACCAGGTAGAAACCTTCTACTCAGGCGTTAGATTCTTCAGTGAAAATTAATCAGTTTTTTGCTTAAGCACTTGCAACATAAAGTATTCTGCGAAATACTAAAATCAAGTCTGTGCCTTATGCTTAGGCACATTCATAGACATTGAGGGACGTCGACGGCAACGACAGGATAAAATTCACCAGCATAAAAGCGGTACTGGTAGGAGCCGGAATAAAAGAGATTTATCGGCATCGAAACTGGTGCACTCAAAAAGGCAGTGGTAGCAAAGTAAGAACCCTCGAAGCCAAGTCCGCTCACCACTTTTGTGGAATCATCGCCACACTAAACGAACATCACTATTACAAAGTCATCATATCCTGCGACATAGGTAGTAATACTAACGAGCGGTAATCAAAAGGGTATGTGAATGTGACTTTACCCGCTCTACACTGGCTGTCTAACAACAAACTGACAGTTTATTCGAAAACACTTAATTGGTAATGTTCGCTAACAGATGCTTTGTGGTAACTAACCCAAAATGATCAATACAGAGCTCTAATTTGTCGAGCAAGGTAAATAAAAAAAACGTAGCATGCCCGGCATAATAAGTTTTAATTAAAAACAAAACTATTCACCGTTGAAGCTCAACTACAATCACTTCAGAGGTTGATTTGCTTGACAGCCACGGGAAAACAGAACCTCAGGAGAGCAGCTAAGGTGTCCTCGAGTGAACAAATAGTGGGCACAACATCAACCGATTTCTGGAGTCTATCTTATAACTCGTCAGCAACATCAAGGGTCTCCTAGAATTGGGCTTTCTGATGGCGTTGGGTTGGCATAAGTAGTGTCATCAACTCGCCACAGCATACGGTTAATGCTTCGTTTTTGTAGAAGACTGTCATGTTATCACATTACAAACTAGTTACTAGAACCTATTAAGATTTCGTAAAATCCGATTTCTGCAGAGAGTGGGCACCTCAACTGCTTGGAGTTCGCAAGAAGTCACCTTTAACGACTTTATGACTGCTTTTCTAGGCAAAGACCGACGGGTAGACAGAGAGACTTTATTTAGCACTGAAGTGCTCAATTAATAATCGTTCGAGATGGTCAGCCGACTCTAGATCGACATCTGCCGTCATTACTTAACATCCCAGAATGTCACCGATTCAAGAGCGGCGCTGGGTCATAAGTTCTTCTAAAAAGTTATAATCAAGGAAACGAATAATTTAATCACTGAAATGTATATTCTTTCTTTACTAAATGCTTGAATTTGCCTTAGATCACCACTATACGACCACACTCAAAAGCCACCAGCACTGTTTTTTTGTCGGGCGAAACAGGCGTAAAAAAAAACAGAAAAAATTGAAGGAGATTCGTAACAATGTGAAAATTACTGTAAAAAGAAAGTATTTCGATATAAAAACAGAACTCAGACCAATTGTCATTGAATAATTGAATAGGAAAAGATTTAATTTATACGCCCCTCAATTTCAAGTATTTTTCAAAGAAAATCGACAGTCATTTCGAATATTTACGCCGCAGTAAAGAGGCGTAAGCGCATAATTACTAGTTTTTGGAATACTTTACGTAAAAATTATCATACTAGATAAAAACAGTGACAATATAAATACTCCATGCAAATTTGCAAAAAGATCTGTCGAAGGGACAAAAAGTTATTAAGTTTTTTGCCTCTCCTGAAAAGTAGGGGTTTTGCGCATACGCCCCTATAGCATGAAGCCCTCGATATATGAACGATACTTATAATTTATAATTATGCTTATGGATTAAATTAGTTGTATATTTTAAACATCTATACTATTATAAAATCCTAAATTTGTATTGAAAATCAATTTTCTATGAAGGGAGGTCATGATTTCAGGAAAAATCTCGATAGCGTGATGCAGCCGGATAGTTGTTTTGTTTTTGTATGGACACGCTTCGTCGAGCCAACCTGGCGCCATCTGTTTTCAAAAAAACCGTTGTCCTCGCATCACGCCGAAACGGCTGGATAAAAAGTTACCAATTTTGGTACAGGAATAGCTGAACATCCAAAGATGGTTATATGATACTTTTTATTATGATTAATATTTATCTCTGAAAACATAAATTCCATTAAATATTTTCCTTACAATGTGTAACCTTATAATGACAGCATCTGTGATTTTGAATTTAGAACGACGCGACCCCCGCGTGGCTCTTACGTGTACAAAAACTAAAAAGTATGAATTCGACCTAATACCTCCGCGCGGCCCACCGGCATTAACAACAAGGTTAAGGTTGTTTGAGGCGTTGACTTACGGAAACCGTGTTAGTTAGATAGAAAAGATGGCGCCAGTTATCAACCAACACAGACGAAAATATGAGTGCAATGTTCGTTGTAAATTGGCTCATACTAAAAAAATAAACATACATTTCTTTAAAAACACAATTTGCGACAATAGGAACTAATGCTCTTTTATTGATTATACAATTATTATTCTTCTGTAGTTTGTAAGTATTGACCATAAAAAAGCCCGGAGACGCAATAAAAAATGTTAATGAATAAAACAGATTGTTTATCGAGTGTTATTGAAATAAAAGTATTTCGAATCAATTTAAGTAAATTAAATACATTTCTAAATATAATACCAACCAACATTTAGAACATTAGGCGCAAATTTTGGTATTGTTTGTGTTTGGCCTAACTTACTAATAAGGTAGCGAAATGTATAATAAACGATAAATATACGATATATTTAGCCACAATTTTGCTTCTATGTAGTTTTTTTATATATAAAATCTATTCAAAGTAATAAATATCAGTCATTCTTTATTTTTAACGGTGTGTTGAGATTTTGTTCTCAACGACCCAATTTTCCGCTAGATGGCGTTGTTACTTTGACAATATCGGCTGCATCGCGCTGTTAAGAATTTTCCTGAGGTAATAACACCAGCTCCATACGTGTACAAAATTGGTGCTGTTGATGCGTCCCTCGACACGATACCCGAGAGTCGATGCACGACGTTGCGTGCCTGTGACCACGATGCGGCACAATCTAGGGTGTAGCTGTGATGGTTAACCTGGACTTCGAGAATTACTACCGAATTTTTTTAATATTGATCGCATACAAATGTAAGCAGCACTGTATCAGTTATTGAGAGTTGCTGCTCGACAATATATGCATTTTGTATTAAAAACAACCATGATTCGAGACAAGACGAAATCATTAAATTTACAATGTAGAAAGGATTTCACCTAGCCGGGATTTGAACCCAGAACCACTAAGAAACTACTGTAATAATAACCGTGTCATCTCATGCATTTTCCTTTGCTTCCTTATTTATAATACCACGGATAACAAAACAGTGAGGCCATCACGTATCCGTTCAGTGGTGCTGTCGCCATTATTGACGTACGCGATAGTTGGCACCTGAATCTTATGGTGTTACTTAGGAAATTATTATGACAGGTCATATTATTAGTAACATTGTAGATGAAAATAATTTATTGTCACTTTAAGGGTTGTTTCACACGCACCGCAACCACACCACGTCGCAGCGTTAAAATGTGGTGTGGTTGCGGTTACGTGTGAATTGTACTATTTATTAAACATACAAAATATGCGCCCGACCACGTGGTGTGGTTGTGGTGTGGTTGTGGTTACGTGTGAATTGTACTATTTATTAAACATACAAAATATGCGCCCGACCACGTGGTGTGGTTGTGGTGTGGTTGTGTTTGTCGTGTGGTTGTGGTACGTGTGAATTCGCCCTAATAGATGTCGTTAATATATGTTCACGTAGTACTATGAGCTAATTATTTTTCAAGGTGCTTTGAAAAGTTTAAAACAATAAACAATAAATATTAAAAACGATATCTATACTATTATAAAAACCTAAATTTGTACTGAAAATAAATTTTCTATGCAGGGAGGTCATATGATTTCAGGAAAAATATTGATAGCGTGATGCAGCTTGCTTAGTTGATGTAGCCTATTTGTTTTGTATGGACACGCGTCGCCGTGCCAACCTGGCGCCATCTGTTTTCATAAAATCCTTTGTCCTCCAATCACGCCGCAATGGCTGGACAGATATAGCTGGACATCCGAAGATGGTTATAGGATACTTTTTTCCGTCTACGGTAAAGAAAAAATACGCGAATGAAGTCGTGTGCATCTCATAGCGTCATCCATCAGCGTCGTGAATTTGAATTTAGAACCACGCGTACCCCGCGGGGGGCCGGCCTGCGCTACCCACCGGGGGACAATAGCTCTGAGGTTGGACGAGTCGCCGAGTTACGGACACTGGGGCAGTAGATGGCGTTAGTGGTACACGAAATGATAATTTTATGAAACAAAACTGAACACAATTTTGTTATTATTAATTTCTCGATGCAACAATGGGAACTACCACTCTATTATTGCATTTAAAATTCATGTATTTACTCAGTAGTTTATAAATATTGACCCTCTTTTCATAAACGTACTGAGACGCGGAGAAAATTTAAAATGAATAAATAAGTTGTTTTTTACTTTCTTGAGAGACAATAATCAAAATAAAATGATTTGAAATCAATTTTATCCTTTGACGTATAAATATTTACGGAAAGTTAATGAAATATGATACGCGGTTATCACACATAAGTGCTACCAGTAGCGCCATCTGTGAGCTTTAAACAGTAGTTTTCCCCGAGGTGCCGTCCGCAGCAGAGTTTTCGCAATGGCGAAGTGAGTGGATTGGTCTGTAATTTGTGTATTGTTTTACTAGCTTTTACCCGCTGCGCTCGCGTTAAAACATACGTTCACTATATTAGTGTAGACGTAGTAACGGTACGACCTCTTACACAAATTTTAAGTTAATGAGTGATACATTTAACTGTTATTTCTATGTACAATTAATTTCTTTAATTTTAATACAGCTGATGCAAAGTTTAAGTTGACAGCTCGAGGGCCGTTCAGCGTCAGTATGTGTTTAGATAAAATATAAACTATCTCAAACAACGTTTGATTAAACTTTTAAGTATTCTAAAGAGATGGTGACTAACAGCGACGGGAGGCAATAAGAAAAAAACAATATAGTACAACGGAAAAAAGAAAGCAAGGCTGATGAAACTTAAGCAATACGAAGAGATTGTATCGAAAAAAACGGGGGGCTCGGGGGGCGGAGCCCCCCGCTCTAACAAAACACTACATGCTAAAACTGAAAAATTCAAGTAGCTTTGATGAAAGGCTAAGTTACCTGTAGATATATGGTGATCAAGAAAAAACAAAACCCTAAAAGGCTAGCAAGAAAGCAAGTCTCATCAAACTTTTAAGTAACCTGAAAAGATAGTGAACTAAAATGGCTTAGTGCTCGCATTAAGAAAACACAAAACCCTAAAACGGAATCGAGAACGCAAGTCTGATCAAACTTTAAAGGATTCTAAAGAGATGGCGACCCAACCAGACGGGAAGCACGAGGATAATGGCATAGTACTCGCATTAATGAAACGGAAACAAGAAAGCAGGTTTGACCAAACTTTTAGGTATTCTAAAGAGATGTTAATTATATCGCAACACGGAAAGAAAAAAGCAAGACTGATAAAACTTTTAAGCAGCACGAAGAGATGGTATTTAAAAATACGGGGGGCTCGGGGGGCAGAGCACTCAGATAATGTCATTTGCTGAAACCGAAAAATTCAATTAAATCTGATAAAAGGCTAAGTGACCTGTAGATATGGTGATGAATAAAACGTAAAATCTTAAAACGCTAACAAGAAAACAAGTCTGATCAAACATAAAAGCAACCTGAAAATATATTGAATTGAAATGGCTTAGTGCTCGCATTATAATACACAAATCCTTAAAACGGAATCAACAAAGCAAGTCTGATCAAACTTTAAAGAATTCGAAGAAGAAGAAGATGTGGTGACCAAACCAGACGGGAGGCACGGAGAAAAAACAATATTGCACAACGAAAAGAAGTAAGCACGACTGATGAAACTTTTAAGTAACACGAAGAGATGGTATTGAAAAAGACGGGGGGTTCGGGGGGGCAGAGCCGCTCGCTTTTAAAAAAACATTACATGCTAAAATTGAAAAAATTAAGTAAATCTGTTGAAACGCCTAAGTTACCAGTAGATATGTTGATTAAGAAGACTCAAAACTTAAAAACGCTAACGAGAAAGTAATTCTGCTCAACCTTTAAAGTAACGATAGTGAAAAAAAATGGCATAGTGCTCGCATTAAATAGAAACAAAACCCTAAAACGGAATCAAGAAAGCAAGTCTGATCAAACTTTAAAGGATTCTAAATGGGGATGGTGACCAAACCAGACGGGAGGCGCGAAGAAAAAACAAAATAACAAACGGAAAGAAAAAGCAAGACTGGTGAAACTTTCAAGTAATCTGAAGAGATAGATAACAAAAATGCAGTAGTGCTCACATTGAGAAAACATAAACCTTAAAACGGTTACAGGAATGCAATTCTGAACAAACGATTAAGTATTCTAAGGAGATGATGACCAAAAAAAGCGGGGGCACTAAGCAAGACAATATAAAATAAATAAAATAAAATAAAAATCATTTATTTCAGACCAATTTACGATCCATATTTTGTTTTGTTAGACAATTTAAAAACCTTATCATTAAGTTAGTGTCTTATTCTAAAATACTCCTAAAGCAAAAATAAACAGCAGAAAATTTAAGTAGGTACATCGTGGTTGTGAGAACGTAAAATAGCGAAATGTGCGCTTTACTTGCTCCTGCCTATAGCCACTTCGACCCAGTATTTCATGAGTGGGCAGTCGAGGCGTTCTGCTAATATCCCTAGCATGCTGTTGCTGCTGCCGCGCACCCGAGCTATCAATGAAGCAATTCTTTTCCGCCTGATGGCATAAAAGTCGTCTGTACGCGCATCGGCGAACATGCCTGATGCACTGCAGTGCCTCGGCAGCCTCAGCAGCAACCTAAGGATATTATTGTATTGGACACGCAAAGTGTTGTATGCTCTTTTTGTAAACTTCACCCACAGGCTGCACGTGTAGAACGATTGACAGTATGCTTTAAAAAGTGTCAGCTTAACTTGTTCATTACATCGTGCAAACCTGCGGGCGAGCATGTTACCGCGCACCGCCATCGCTCTTCTCTCCCTCTCCAGGTCAGGGTCGTCACTCAGGTCTTCTGTGACAATGTGCCCTAGATACTTAAACCTGTCTACCACTTTTAGGAGAACTCCGCACAGCATGACCTCAGGTATAGTAGTCGGGTTGTATTTTTTCGCCTTGAAGACGACCAACTCACTTTTCGTTGAATTGTACCTGAGACCATGCCGCTCAGAGTAACCCTTACAAATGTCAATTAGCCGCCTTATTGAGTCAACCGAGGGCCCCAGCAGTACCATGTCGTCCGCGTAACTTATGTTATTAAAACAGACACCGCCTATATGACATCCTACCCGGGTACTGCTGAGCTCCTCGATCAACTCGTTAACATATAAGTTAAACAGAGTGGGTGACGTCAGCCCCCCCTGCCTAACCCCACATTGAAGCCTATACTCTTCCGACTCTACCCCAGCCCATCTCACTCGATTTACCTGATTGTTGTACCAAAACTTTAAGAGCGCTACATACTCCCTAGGCAAGCTTGTCTTAGATAGTTTGTCCCACAAAACGTCATATACAACCAGGTCAAACGCTTTTGACAAGTCCAAAAAACACCCATAGACGGGTGTGTTTCTATCCTTGTAATACCTAACCGCCTGCTTAAGGCACAAAATTGCACTCTCCGTTGACAGACCTGGCCTAAATCCAAATTGAGCATCGTGGAGTTTGATATGCTGACAAAGTTGTGCGTTAAGCAGGCCGTCCAGGACTTTCGCTAGGACAGTCGCTAGCGAGATAGGTCTGTAGTTGGCTGGGTCTGACAAATCACCCGTTTTATTTTTTATAAGCGGTATGACCACCGTCCTGGTCAGTTGCGAGGGAAGGTAACTGTGCCTTAGACACAGGGTGTAAAACATTGCCAGCGTTCGAGGCATGTGCGCTCCAGCATATTTGAGATGCTCAATGCTGAGACCATCATGTCCTGGCGACTTTCCTCTTTGCATGTTTCTAATAATAGCGTCAACTTCCTTAGCCTTAAAAAGTCACAGTACTCGTGCCCATGATAGCCTCAGCATTACTCACCTCTACCTCATCCGCTGCTATGAGTGGACTCACTGAAAACAAGCTTTTAAACTTATCTGCAATGCCCTTAGCTTCACTCACGCCACCCACGCTGACAGGGACACTCGCACGTAAATTATGCTTGTTTGTGTTCCTCCAGAAAGCTTTAAAATTCTTAGCTGCCCGGTTAGAGGCCAACAGGTCACATTTAATTTGCTCCTGCCGGTCTTGGCACCATTTTAACCTAGACTTAAAAAACTTCCTGCTTTCACACATTTCATCGTATAATGGTCCACGCTGAGGCTTCCTTGCAGACACCCAAACCAGAAACTTAAGTCTTGCATCCCTATGAGCGTCGGCTACGTATTTATTCCACCCTACTATGTATCTATTATGCCTGTTATTACCACCTACCTTTTTACTTGACTTACAGGCCGCCTCCGTCAGTGCAGTTATTATGCAATCATACATATTGTCTAAAATTCGCGTATGTTTCGGGTCATTGCATAGGCTATCTGCACATGACGTTAACTCGACCGGAAAGTCAATCTCTTTCAGTTTTTCATTACATAACTCGCTATAGAGCTCTATTTGAGAATCCTGCCTCTCCCCCCATATAACTCCCTCGTGCACTGACCTGACCGGCAAGAGATCACAATGAGTCACGTTTAAATTACAAATAACCTTGAGCGGCAGGTGGTCGGACCAATACACATCATCTATTACCTCCATACTACTCACTGTATTCTGCGCTGCCTCTGTCACAATGCAGTGATCCAACCACATGAATATACCACAACGGAAAGAAGAGAGCATGATTTTATTTAAGTAACCAATTGAGACAGTGCACAAAAATGTCGGAGGCCTCGCATTGAGAAAACAAAACAAGAAACAAGAAAGTAGAAATTGAATCTAAAATGAACAAGGAATCATGTACGTGAAAGCATTCAAATATTCCAAAGATACAGTAAACACAAAATATGGGGGGCTTGAGTTATGCCAAGCCAATGCCAAATGCCAAGTTATGCCAAGTGAACGTATTTTTTTTAACGCGTGCGAAGCCGCGGGCAAAAGCTAGTAAATGATAAATGCAACGACATCTACGTAATAAGTTCATGTAAACTGTAACTGTAGATAAGCAGTTAATTAATTTATTACTCGTTTTTTTTTTTGTTGATGTTATTAATCAAGTTTTACTCACGATTTTGCACTTCCGCACTAAATACTCACTAATTTCACGAACAGTTTTATTTTTTATTTCACTTCACTTAACGTCGAGAGCTGGGTGGTCCTTCTCTGGCCATTTAAGGTGCGGCGCCAGCCGCCTCGCGCTGATGGTGTCGTTTTGCCGACGAATGCACTGTAGAAGTGTAGGATATTGTCGCACAAGTTTGGATGCAAAAAAAACAAAATAATATCAACCTGATGATTCCAATTGCAATTGACAAGAAGACGATGAATTTTATGGAAACATCTTCAAAGTGTTGTATGGCTGCACTATTACTTGTTTGACACATGATGGTGTTTAAAAAAAAAAAAAATGTGGATAGGTATGATATGTCTTTCAAATATTTCTTTCCTTCTCTTTTTTCTAAACCTGTTCCGGAACTCTCGGGTCTAGCTGTGGCTGAGCGCCTTCGCTGCCGGTGGTGTCTCCAGGTGATCGGCGATATATTGACCTTCGCAGTGTTACGATGAATTTCCCGTCTTATCCATTCAAGGTGACAATTTCTATATATCTTATATATTGCATAAAGTACCCCCAATAGGATGGTCAACACTATTATGGATAACAAAATATTAGTAGTTGTAATGTGGAATTTAAATTCCTCAATAGAGGAGTTGTTACTTCCCCCCACGGAATTTTGCACCACTATTGTTTCTTCTGATTTGGATTGTTGTTTGCCCATATTGCTGCTATATCCGCACGCACGTCTATCACCTGAAAAACACGAAACTGTTCTTGAACCATTGTCACTTCGCGATAGTTCTATGAATCCGTGCACATATTTCTGTCTATATATGGAGAACGGTCTCAAATTCGCACGACACGCGCTAAGCGGTGGCCTCTGGCAGGATCGCCATGTACGGGAAGTATTAGGAGAGATGTGAATCAAACAAATGTTGGGACCGAACTGAAATATATTGAAGAGTAAATGCGATTATTAAGAGTACATAAGGTTGAGTATACATTATAATATAGCTTACCACTACAGATCATCTAAATGAGTTATATTAATCTCAAAGTCTTCTTCCTTTATATGTTCATTAAAATTTATTTTACGTTCTAAGTTTTTTTTATTTTCTTCATTTATCAAGTCATTATCTATCTTTTTATTTGCAGAAATTTCTTCCACTATGTTTTTATTTTCCTTTTTTAAGTACTGTTTCTGTGTTATCTTTAAGTTCTCATCCTGGGTTAGTTTAAATATTTTTATTAGGTCTAATCCAATCAAAAAGTCATATTTGAAATTTGATTCATCGATTATGTAAACATCAACATATTTTTCTATTTCGAAGATTTTAACTTTTAAGTTTGTCAAACCACTTGTTTTTTTAACACCATTAATCGTTACTAGATCTGCTTTGTTCAAATGATTATCTTTTCCTTTTAGACTCAATAACTTTGAATTGATCAGTGAAACATTTGAACCCGAATCATAAACTCCGTATATTTCTAATGTATCTTTCAATAGCAGTTTGACGTTAATTAATGGTGTTATAATTCGTTTTTTTGGTCATTTTGATTTAACTCTGCTTCTATCACTGAACTGTTCACATGCTTGATGTTATTTCTCATTGTCCCATAGTCTTCCTTTGCCTTGAACCAGCATGTTACTTCCGGATGATAACGAATTCCCTTATTCAAATTTTCACATATTTTGCAAGGAGTTTTCTCTTCACATTTGTTGAAAACTTTCTCATTTCCGTATTTTTTCTTAAATATAACGCTTTTCTTGTTTACCATATGTTCGTACTTGCTTACCTCATAAAACAAATCAACAGTATCTTTTAATGTCTCTCTGTCGATCTTATTCAGTATAAATTCCGGCAAACCAGCTGCAATTAGGTCCACCAAAGAAGTACCCGTATCAATTGATCGTCTCATATCGAGTAATATTTTTTCTTTTCTTATAGCATAATGCAGCAACGTTCCTTCTTTATCCTTAAATAACAATGCAAATGTCACTGGGTTCCATCCTTTATTGGCAAACGAATCGCAAAACTTGCTCTTCCATATTGACCATTCTGAGTCTATTGTCAATTTAACAGCCATAGAACTGTACCAGTTAACACAACTCTTATCCATGAACAATCTCAACACTTCAATTTTCTTCTCATCGGTTGTCACCCCAAAGCGTATGCATTCTTTCTCAAAAGTATCAATCCATTGTTTGGAATTTGTATTTTTACTTGTAAATTCCTCAAGTACAAACTTCTCCGCAACATGTTTAAGGTTTTGCTGTCGAGCTTCTTGTGTATTTTCTAATAATTTTTCCATTAGTTTCCCGAGAATACCCGGTTCCTTTTGTTAAGCAGTACTTAAATTCTCATCGTTTAATTCTTCGAGGAATTGGTCACCGAATTGGACATTACCATCCTCATCCAAGTAGCGTTTTTTAAGTTCCTCTGTCATTGATATCCAGACTCGTCTTACTTGGAATCCTTTTTGTAAACTGTTCTTTACCTTATTATAGGCCGCCGTTTTCATTATCTCTTTATGATGCCCAGCAGATTGTAACTCTTCTGGTATAGCATATACTTTGTCATCACTCGTAGCGATTGATGTTATGGAATAAACATTTGATTTCCCATCATTTCCCGGCAGTACCGTGAATTCAAAACGAAGTTTCTCCATTTTTGAATTTTATAAACAAATGTCGTTTTATAAGATTATTTCGATTTTTTTTTGTAAAATAAACAATGTGTTGCTCTGAAATTAAAGTTTTATTGTTAATCACAATTCATAGTAAATAAAACCCAAATCACTCATATTATGTAACATAAGAACATACCTGAAATTAAAGAAACGACATTTTACGTTTATTTTACAGTTAAATCTTCTCAAATTATATTATTATTTTCATATCAACAACTTCTGTAATCTGACAATATGTTAGTGTCAAAATCGACAACATGCCTGCAGCGCTCTATGCCCTGCTAGGGTATCAAACCTTAAAAGAAAAGGGTACTAAACCTTTTTCTTTTACATACTCGATTTAGATCTTCGTGTTTATCGAATAAAGTATGCTGTGTTGTTGTTGATGCTTAACCAATTTCATATTGCCAGAAAAATATTCCTTATGTATAACTTAAGTATTGTATGCTGCATCAATCACTATACATAACAAAATTGTTTGATGGATTCTAAAATTGTCAATAAAATATTACTATGTCCATGTGGCGTACTTTTTGTATAGCTGTTGCGACAAACATCGACAACAGCATTTCTATTGTTTTAAAATTGTGTAACAATAACAACAGCAAGCTTGGAATACCTACATGGGCCCATTGATGATATCAAAATGTATTCCATATTCTATTTGGAATGAATTACAAGGCAAATACAAAAGCAACTTATTATTTTGCTCAATAATATCGACGCTGGAATGACTAATTGACTAACGAGCCATTTTTGGGCAAATTGAGTTATATACACCGTTGAAATCAGCGAATTTTTCTGCGTCTAATGAGCCGGGTTTGAGCTCGATCGGAGGACTTTTTTGGCTTGTTAGCAATTAAGAAAAAGTAGATTTTATTCAGGTAAACATAAGGGTATAAAAACTTACTTAATATCTTATAGCGACGTATTACAGACAATTAAACACTATATACAATTTATAAAAACAAAAAAAAAAACGATAACATAACACTTACAAAAATTGGATATCCTCAACTAGAGGAGCCACCCGGGGCATTGTTCCGAAAACGCTGGCCGCGTTTCCTCTTTGAATCGCCAACCCCAGCCGCTGCGCAAAGTAAGACCCTGCTCGTGGGTCGCCGGAGGCGCCGATGAGCTTGTCCGACACTTCCTTTACAAAAATTTTAGTGTTGGACGACCACGGCCCGAAGGTTTCGACCGCAAGAGCGGCAAATACGTAATTATTTTTGAGAAATGCGTATTTGCGGCATTTGACGCTTTGGGCGTCGTCAGCGGCAGACCCTGGCATTCGTGCGGAGCGGCGGACGTGCGACGGAGCCAGCGTATCCACGCAAGTGGCATCCCATGCTAAGGGAAGTCCCCGGGACCACGGTACCAGGGTGCAGCCGTCGGGTCTCTTCCCGTCCGCGGCAGACAAGCCGACTGGCTCTAAGGTGGCCGGGACGGATACAGTACCGAGGGCCCTGCGGACGATGTCGTTGAGCGCCGCATGTCTGAAACATCGGCCGGCGCTCTGTTGGCAGTGAAGGCCGTGGCGCCCGAGGGCGTCTACTGAGGCTCCACAGCGGCTGCAGGGGTGCGGCTCGCAGGATCTTAACCCGAGGCGGAGACACACGGCGATTCGCAGAGAGCCTGGATCCAGGAGGGTTCCAAGCTTTTGCGAAGGCAGGGCATGAAGCCAGTGTCCCGCCTCGGGTTCTGAAACCGCCAGCAACCGGGCCCGCCCCTCTGGGTTGTGGCAGTCATCCAAAATGCTTTGATGGATGGCTTTGATTTTTAACTGGTCCCAGGCAGCTTGGCTGGCTTTTTCAGTCGGCAGGCTTTCACCTGGGTTGCTAGCCCTCCATGCCGTCTCAGCATCCGCCAAGCCAGCCACCTCGACATCAGTGGGATTAGGGACATTAAGGATTCCACTGATGAGGGTGGCCGTACTATTGACGGATGACAGAAAAGCAGGGAGAGCTAGGTCACCCGTGGTGCGAATACCTAGGCCGCCATACTTGATTGGAAGAGTTGCCTGGGACCAGCTGACAGAACTATGTGCTATATTAAGAATTCTCTCAGTGGTTACTTTCAACGTTTCATCTATAATTTCAGTAAGGTTTTGGTATTTCCAAACTGGGCTACAGCGTAAAATATACAAAAATTTTGGTGAGAAAAGACACAATCGTAAAATCATCTACATGGCAACATGAGGATTAATTTTGAAAAATAAATCCGAGGAACTATTAAAAATATTTAATTTTGAAAATATGGTTGGGGGGATGGCGTCGTCGAAAATGGGAGCACCAAGTAGGGAAAGGGTGTCGGGGGCTAGTATGGTGATGTTGGGCGCAACATGGTTAAAATTGTTTATGATCTCAGATCGGGAACTGGGTGATAGCTTCTCAGAGATGAACATTTCACACTTGTCAAAGTTTAATGAAAGGCCCACCTCGGAGAAACGATTGATGATACAGTTCAGGTCATCTAGAACTGTAGATGCATTTCCACCTAAGGTGCCGTCATCCAGATACCAGACATTGAGTTCAGAAGAGAGTTGTGTTATAATGGGGTTGATGGCTAAGCTGAAAATAGCGGGGCCGAGCGGGTCTCCTTGCTGGCAGCCAACGCAGGAGGCAACTTCATTATCGCCAAACATTAATTTCGATGGAGTACCGTAGCACTGCCATAGGTATCCCAAAATCTCAGGAATTTCATTTTGAATTTCATTTAAGAGAATACCCCTATCGATAGAATTAAAAGCATTCTTTACATCCAGTTTTACCAAAACTTCGAAGTCTGAATTATTGAGGAAAGTGCGGGTGGCGTGTACCGCGGCTTCGCGTCCGCCCTTAACGCCAAAACCAAGTTGCTTGGGTTTAAAAAGATCGGTGAGACGTGAGTGGAACTCATGGCAACATAATTTAGATGCCAACCGACGCAAAGAGCTGCCTACAGCTATGGGGCGTATACCACCATCTTTTTTCTTCAAGGCTATTAGATTTGCACCATACAAAATAGGAGTGATTTCACTGCACACTTTTCCGGAAAGCATGAGGTTCATTAAGGCAGTCAACTCTTTAATTAGAGACTCCCCTGTGTCACCCATTAGCGGGCTAGTCAAGTCCTTCAAGAACTGCGGCGTCAGACCATCTAAGCCTCCAGCAGACCCGTTGGGGAAGGAGCGGATCGCTTGCAAAGTTGCGTACTCGGAAACCTGAAGTGGCGGTTGGGTGGCAGCCGCTGATATGGGGAACTGCACCGGCGACATCAGGATTGGGTGTTTACCTTTAAGAGCGCTAAAAACTTCAGAAGTACGGGGGGCTAACGTGTCACTAGAAAATAAGATATTTGCGGCGCTATTGACGTTTCCATCTGAAATTTTATTTTCAATTGCTTTAATTTTGTAATTAATATTGGAGTTGCAACGCTCTATGGTTGGCTATCTAAGTAGATTTACTAAAAAACTTTTGCCTAAAAAGCCAGCATTTTGTCGAGATTTTAAAAAAATGCCCGTTAGTTAAAACGTAAAATATTTTTTTGCTTTTAGCGGTTTTTGTTTTCGGAAATTTCATTCCCGTTGGCTAAATAACCATTTTGCTGGGGTCAAAAAAATGCTTTTAGTGGAGGTTAGACCTTTTTCTAAAATCTTGATACATGAGTATTGCACGTTAGCTGTTTATCCCAACTGGTGAAGCACAAGTTTATGGTATTTACGCTAATAGTCTAGAAAATTATAATGTTACATCCGAAATTTAACCGTTTCATTCTTATTGTTTTTTTCAACATTTGCTTCAATAGTCATTTTATCCGGACTATCAATTTAAAAAAAAAGAGTTTGCACGTTGTTTAGTGTTTTCTGGGCTCCATAAAAGCAAAATACTGCGGGTAAGCGTAAAAATTTTCAAGGACTTAGGAGAGATCTGACTCGTTAGTCGTCGGTCAAAGCTACTCGAGGAAGGATGTGTCGTTCCTGCCAAATTTTGCTGATCGAGAGTCCATTTTACTTTTCGTGAATATCGGGTTAGTTTTAAATAGTGTTAATTACATTAAACTGTTTTGACTGCGTGAATTAACGAAAACACACTTAAGTTTAAATAAACGTTTATTATATTATTAAGTGATATTTATACACAAAATAGGTAAATAATTGGCAAGCCGCCTTTTTGTGAATATTATTTTTAACAAACGAACCGTGCACAAGCACATGTGAGTAGGCGTATTGAGTTTTATTAACGCGTCCGATATTCCACTCATTTCACGTTTCTTTGGACAGGTTATTCATACAACAATTGTACAAATGGTAGGTATATTAAATATACAAAATTATTCTACTTTTTATATATTTATACCAAAGTAAAATATACAAAATAAATGACAAATATACTTTATATTAACCTAGGGTGCCGCTGGCAGCGGGGCAAAGCCCAAGTGGTTCTCGTCATGCGGGATGGTGATGTCAACGAGTACTGTCTGGTGCTTGGATCGATCTACCAACACGATATCAGGCTTGTTGGCTAAAATATAGTCCTGTCTGTGGTGATAGATCGATCCCACTAGAGCGTGGCACGACCAGTCTCGAGAACTGGCATCGGTGAATATTTGTAGTATGGCACCTCAGACTCTACAAGACCGTATCGAAGAGCAAATTTCTGGTGAATGATCCTGGCTACTTGGTTTTGTCTGTGCAAGCACTCGCCGTTAGAAAGATGTGACGGCGGGATGCCCGACGAATGTCGACCGTACCGTCCTTCAGGATATATCTCCGATAGTTGTTCATCATCAACAGACAAAACCTTCGGTTTCCCCGTAGAAATCAGCCGAACCAAAGCGTAGCCAGTTCATTGACGCGAGCGGATCTATATTGGGCCCCGGGCCTTGTAGAACCATCCGTGTAGCTCTCTGCTCTTCCATACATACATGTGAAGCACCTTTGGTCTGCGCCAGTTTTTGTTTGTCAAGGAGAGAGCGGTGAGGCGTTTGTCAACTGCTACTACATCGCGATAAATTGCACACTCGTTGTTTAGGAAATACTTCCTAAGACTGTACACCTGGCAGTTATCCTTGGCGTTTAAAAAACCACGGCCTCCACACTTACGTAGTATGTACTCGTACAGTCTCGTCAACTGGTGAGGGGGGCTGCCTCATGCGATGTGTAGTGAGCATCTGACGGATCCTCGGATTCAGAGCGTCTCGTTCGGTCTGAGTCCACCTTAGTACGCCAAAGGAGTAAGTGAGGAGGGGTATCACAAGTGCACGCCTGATCGCCACCGGACAAAATACTGTTAAATACTTTTGTCAAGCGACCAAAAAAACGGTCTTTTAACGCCTGCCTAATGTTTCCGCCCGCAATACCCAATGACTGTGTCATACCAAGGTACTTGTAGGTTCCAGCTTCGGAGATAGGTCTGTTCCGTTCCGTTCCGATGGCGCCGTTCCGTTCCGTTTGAGGGCGCGACTGAAGGTTTCAGTTACTTCCAGTAGTTCCACCATATTGTGGTGTTTTGGTGCATAGTTACAGCTTGAGGTCATCCATTTGAAAAATGACCTCGACCCCTCTTAAAAGCCGGGAATTCCCGGCTTAGAGGGGGTTAACCTAGTCCTGAATCCTTGAGCAGAGTGATGAGCTGAATCAGGGTAGACAGAAACACTGAGGACTTAATTTGTCAACTTGGAAAATACCTCTCTCAATCCTTATCAAATCCTGCAGACCAGGAATAATGTTCTTATTTGTTGGCTAGGGCGACCAAGTACCAGCTTCTCCCTCTAGACAGCATTCAACGGAGAGTGACTCGTATCGTCGGCTAATTTCAGATCGCCTATTATTATTTTTTAGTGTCAAGATAATTTATTGGCTATGTCTAGACATAGCAAAAAAATGCCTGTCTTTTGTACTAACCGAAATAAAATTATCAAGATCATGCTTAATACTTTGATGGGAGGTGAAAAGAAGGCTTGTGCACGTAATCCTATATTGAAGCCATGTTCTATTATTAAGCGAATTTATATCATAAATGGAAGATTTGCAGAAATTAAACTCAATTCAAGACTTCATAGCGGAAATTTAACAATTAATTTTAGTTTGCATTATGGCACAAAAACTAAAGAAAGGATTTACTTTAGTGCAAGTGTTTCTTAAGAATTATACATGACTTGCTTAATGGAGCAAATGTTCAGTTATGCCTTTTTTCGTGTACAGTTTTGTAATACTAGCCTAGTTATGCATTTTTATGGTTTAATTTTTGAAGTTAACACTCACTTTAGTTAACTACCCGTACTGAAAGCAATGCTAAAAATGGCAGTTAAGCCTTTTTCCCGCTTCGCAATTAGAGGCCGATTGGCTAACGTGCAATTTATTTCTAAGATACACGTTATTTCGAAAAATAGCAATCATAGTTAAATTTTAATCGCGATTATCTTCTACTCGTCAATACATCATTTTATCGTATAACAAAAAGAAAAAAAGTTATGAATTTTTTTCCGAAAAAAATATTTTGTTATTGTTCTACTGTAAAGTTTCATAAATGCACGTTAGTCAATTAGTCGTTCCAGCGTCGAATTATGAGTATTAATTGATCGGTTTTAATAATTTGAATTACCACATTTACCATGTATAAGTTTATTGGTTTGAGGCATCGATTATTATATTTATCCAAACGCCTGATAGGTATTTACAATCATAACTTCATAACCCATAATTCTTATTACGGTACGTTATAAATCATCGTAAAACATCTTGTTTCACAAATTCACACGAATAATTTGCCATTTTACTTACGTTAATATGGTGCTGAAAAGTTATTAAATTTCGTAGTTTGTGAAATAGTACATTACTGCAGAGGCCGTGAAGTAAGGGATTGCTGGACGAGTTTGGGGTAGATGGCCGAGTCGAAGACGAGGCCAGATAGAACGAGTCCTGCAATCCCTGTTCCGGCCGAAGCTTGTATAGTGCTTTTCTCAAACGATGTGAGGAAATATTAAAATTAAAATAGCTACTAGATAATCAAGTAAACAAAACAAAACTATTTTTCGTTTTTACTTTTTTCCCGTAGCATATTTTGCATGACTAAATTTGCCTCCTCATAAAGTTCCCCGTCATCCTTTGTTCATAAGTTCCCCGTCACTCTCATCACTAGAATTAATTTTTATGTCTGTTTAAATTATTTTATAATCACTACAAAATACGAATAAGCAGAAAAAAAGTTTTTCAATTTGCCACCTTTTTTATTTTTTAAATATGTTATTTGATCCAGCTATTTGAGCACCATGTTTAACCGCACATAAATATAGTACCATAGATTGTTTTGTGTCGCCATTATGCTTACAGATTTTGGAGGTGGTTGGCTGTATGTAATTTTTCCTTTGCCAATTTAATTTTAGTATAGAAATTTAAAAAATTAGAGCAGCGGACAAAAATGGATTTTCATACTAACTTTTGTGGCCTAGGCCAAGAAGTAATGTAGGGAGCCATAAACGAGAAACTTCATGTCCTCATATCGGGACATTAACGCATACATTTCCGAGCATGTTTGAGAAAAGTAAATTCGCATACATAATTTTATTCATCATACTCAGCATATACCCAAGTATAAATCGTCTATAATTAAAACAATATGGGGAATATTTTGTTGTGATGTGGCATTCATATTTAAAATCAAACATTGTGCTGCGCAAGGACTGCGCAGATGTCATATTTCGATACGTGCAGCACGAATTTTAGCCAATCACAGCGCAGCGCGTCACGCGCGGCGATTCTCATTGGCTGTTACGATCTCGCCTACACATTTGATTCGCTTTTAGTTGTCATTCCTTCCAACATCAACTAAATATCGTTCATAAGGTATTTGGGGGTAATCACGTATTTTACATAATTAATCAAATTAAACTGGTCTCATTCGCTAATTTACCTCTAGTATTTTCTGTTGTTTTTTTCACTTACTGCACATTTTGTGATCCTGGCAGGGTCGCCACTTGTACAGGTTCACTTGTATACCAGTAAAACAACAATATAACAGTCGGACAGTCTAGCTCGCTTGACCGCTCTCCAAAGAGTGAGAGAGAGCAACCCCGGCCCTGTCAGCCATAGTGTCCATTTATTTGGCAATACACTACATCATGAACTTGACACCGTAAGGTTCAAAATTAGTATATGGTGCAGTACAATAGTGTATGATCGTTATTATAATGATTAATATGTGTTGTTGGATTCTAGGTGATGCGCAGCAGCTCAGTGCAGCAGAGAAAGAGAAAAATTGGCTGAAGTTTGTCGCATCCCGCTCAGCTGCGCAAAAAGCTCTCGAGCCTGCTCGAGCGATGGAGTTGAAGAAGGTTGGTTCTTGTGAAATATACATTTTCATAGGATCATGGGCCCTCAGATACAATTATTGGGAGTCGGTAGAAATCGAAGTGACGATGTTCAGGCATTGTAATCTCTTAATATGTAGGTAGACTGCAAAACCCAACGGCGGTCAAGAAATACGCGGGTAGAAATGTATTCCCGCAGAGGCTTCATTTTGACACATTATCTTTTGGCTCGGTACGGGTGGCTGACGCGTTCGGTGTGGTACTCCCCTACTTGACCTAATAACGCAAGTGCTAATATTATTACACCTAACAACATTAGCTCTAATTTTCATTAACCCTAATGTCATATCACCTAATTTTTATACCCTAATTAGTTGTTAGACCTAATAATCCAATACTCTAATAATGATTTGTACTAATTGTCAACAATACTAATATGAAATAACCTAATAATTACCGCACCTAATGATTATTAGACCTAATCATTACTGACACTAAATTTAAAGAGTACTAAAGATTATTTAACCTATTTTTTTACGTTAAAACAGAAAATAACGGATTTGGACATATATCGAATTGGCTGAACCCCGAAAACTGTAGGTTAGGTTAGGTTTGTATTGTGACCACATATAGCGGAGCGAGCGAAGCGAGCAGAGCGTCAAAAGATTCCCATGTACATCCAGAGTCTATGGCAATCCCGACTCCACGTGGTCTTGTCTGTCCTACCCCTAGAGTGTTATTCTAAAATAAATAAAACAATTAAATAAAAAGAATTGTTACCATATGGCAATAAAAATATATAATGCGATCCCTATTTTTCAACTCAATTAATGATTATTTTATTAAAATGGCAGACATGTAATTGGACATTTAATTGAATTAATAATTTATATAGGTAATTTTATTAATAATAGGTATATGGATTTTTGTGATAATTGGACTTATTTATATTTATATTATTGTAAGATATAGGATTATTTGTTTTCTCGAAATTTAAAGTAATTAAATTGTAGACTTTAAAATCAATGTCGCTGACATATTATTGTATACCGTTAAACGGTTTATTGTGACACTCCCATATTTTTATTTAACAGCTTTTGTATATGCACAATTGAACAATAAATGATTTCTTTCTTTCTTTCTTTCAAAACCGAAGGCGCGGAGGGAGAGCAGCCCTCGCCTTATGTTTATTGATATACAGGTTTAATAAAATGTAGGTATAAGCATAATTAGGTATTATAATATTAGTAGTCTAAAAAAATCGACTAAGTGCAAATTAGGGCTAGTGAAAATTCGGTATGAAGTAATTAGGCATTATGAAAATTCGGAATCTTGAACATAGGGCATTCATTAATCAGGATGAATGAACATTCGGGTTTGTGATTTTAGGGTTGCCAAAATTAGGGCCAATGAAATTAGGATAAAAGTTTTTCGGGCTAACGGAGGGGAACCGTTCGGTGTGCGTCCATTGTTAAAACATACAAATTAGCGCTTCCAAAGGACTAGATTTGTGCTTTCCGGTGTGCGACAGACTGTTTTAAGGTGTTTAAGTGCTAGCCAGCCAGAAGAGTTACGGACACAGTTGCTTCAAAGCCGGTTCAGCCCGGGATTGCCAGGTGAGTGGTTTATCTCATATTGAGCGAGTGCAATGCCTGTTCCTAGACTTTAAATTCGTTAGAGATTCCAGGACTAGTCTACTACAGAGTTTATCGACGGGTTCAGTTACGCGAACATAAAATTTGGTCCATCGACCTCGGATTGGATTCCCAAAAGATAGCGAGTTTAGTTAGGGCAGCCATTTTGTAACGGTACATTCTTTGTTCTTAGTACGAAGTTAATTCGTAATTTCTTACATTTCGGTTTTCTGATAAACGGTTTTCGGTTATAATGGCTACTAAGTTAGTGGAAAGTAAATTTAAAATTAAGTATGATTGGTTTAAAAACACCTTGCAGATTATTAATAGTAAAAGTTACGCGTCTAGTGTAGTGGCTCGGTTACGTAAGTTGGAGGAATATTTTAAGGCGTTGACGGAAGCGTATGAGGAGATTTTAACTTGATTTGGTAACGGTTGCTACCTATGATGAGAAGTATAGGGAGGCCACGGAGGTGTACAACCAGCTCGATACGCTGGCCATCGGTTGTCCCAGCTTGGATGGCACACATTTACCTACGGAAAGTGTTGCATCATCACGCTTGCCACGGATAAACCTGACTTCCTTTGACGGCGATGTATTTTCCTGGACGAGTTTTATAAGTCTGTTTACGTTAGACATATCTAAAACGGAAAAATTCCACTACTTATTTTCAAACGTTGAAAAGGAACCCCAGGCTTTGATCCGGCACCTACCTATGGTGGATAGTTCATTAGACACGGCTATGAACATTCTGAGAGGTAGATACGAAAATAAACGGCTGCAAGCGGATTCATACATTTCTCGGATTTTACATTTACCAGTATTAAATAAGAGTTTGGGTCTTAGAACAAAAATCTTAAATCCAGTATTGGAATCAACGCGGGCTTTGAAGAATCTCGGTCTCCCAACGGACGAATGGAGTTATATTTTGTTACATATAAGTTTAACAAAATTACCTCTTGACATTAAAACACGGTTTGAACAATCTTACGGCGGTTACAGCTTGCAGTTGCCCACTTTTAATCAATTAACTGAGTTCTTGCAAAATTAATGTCGATTAATTGATACAGCTAACTCGGAGCCCATATTATTTATTTATTTGTGGGTTTACAGTATACCCAAAGCACCCACAATGTTAGTTACACAAATAAGTCACATACATTCAGCAAAATAATACGCATACATTCACAATTTTAACTTAACTTAAGGTTAACTGGAAGAAATTCCTAATAGGGATAAGTTCGCCTTTGTACATATTTCATTTGTTATCAATGTTTTTATTTATAACCAGTTGTTGTGTACAATAAAGCGTTTACATACATACAATTAGAATTAAAATTAAAATTTACGAAGATTGCGATCCTTAATAAAAAATAATCCATACTAATATTATAAATGCGAAAGTATGTCTGTCTGTCTGTCTGTCCGTCTGTCTGTTACCTCTTCACGCTTAAACCGCTGAACCGATTTAGATGAAATTTGGTATATAGATATTTTCAGTCCCGGGGATGGACATAGGATACTTTTCATCCCGAATAAATGTAGTGTTCCCGTGGGATGAGCGGGTAACACCGCGGGGCACAGCTAGTAAGAAATAGATACAAGTCAACTAAGTATAGGTACATCACATAAATTACAGCAAATAATTATTTAAAAAAATGTCAAAATATTTTATTAATATGGACCATTTGTCAGTGAGCACATCGGCATCCTGGACTTCTTTCAAAAGAGTATTGAGCAAACCGAGTGCTCGAGGTGTAGGAGAGTTGCGGGCGTGGCGCGTGCGCGTGCCTTCCGGAAGCACAAATAACTGAAGCCGGCGCCGGTTACCTATACGCATATAATTCATTGGCACAAAAAGACGCATAGATCCAAGTACCACTGGAATATCTATCTCATTCTTTAGGATCTTACTATACAGAATAAGAAGATTTCGCTTACGTCTATACTTGTTTTACATCCCACCATGCCCAAGACAAATTTAGATGGATACAGCATGTAACGGAACTATGCTCCAGTGAGTTTTAGCCAATGGTTTTATGACGTGAAGCGCCATCTATAGTGTTTTATTGGGAGTCTATTGTAAAGGGTCGGCGTCTACGCTGCCTTACCTTACAACGCCATCTCGTAATTCATTGATGAATTAAGTATTGATAGGGTTGCTGGAGCGTGGATTAAGTTTAAATCTTTCACACTAGAGGGCGTTGTGATAAACAAGCATAAAACAAGATTGTGTTATTAAATATTTTAATATAATTTAAAGGCAGCATGCTGTATTGGTCTCAATGCTTGTAATTGTGCTGGAAAGATCATCATCATCATCATCATCATCAGCCTGTTTCAGTCCACTGCTGGACATAGGCCTCTCCCATGGCACGCCACTGAGCTCGATTTTCAGCTCTCGTCCTCCAGTTACTACCCGCTGTCCTTCGAATGTCGTCGCTCCACCTTGTTACAGGGCGCCCTACACTACGTTTACCGATTCGTGGCCTCCACTCCAGGACTCGTTTGCCCCAGTGGTCATCGGCTCTACGGCAGATATGACCAGCCCACTGCCACTTCAGCTTGCTTATCCGCTGTGCTATGTCGGTAACTTTGGTTCTCTGTCGAATTACTTCGTTTCGGATCTGATCCCTAAGAGACACACCAAGCATAGCTCTTTCCATGGCTCGCTGAGCGACTTTGAATTGGTGGACTAGTCGTATGGTGAGTGGCCACGTCTCGGCTCCGTAGGTCATAACAGATAAGACGCACTGATTAAAAACTTTCGTTTTTAGACTTTGAGGTATGGGCGACGTGAAGACTCGACGCAGTTTTCCGAACGCTGCCCAGCCCAGTTGTATTCGCCTCTTAGCCTCCTTGTCGAAGTTGCCTCTACCTAGTTGGAGCATTTGCCCTAGGTATACGTATTCGGAAACAACTTCGATGGAGACTCCATTTACGGCGACCGGTCCCGGATCGATATGTTTATTGAACATAACTTTGGTTTTATCCAAATTCATCCGAAGACCGATACGCTGAGACGAATTTGCCAGGCTGTCTAGCATGTGTTACAGGTCCTGCAACGTCTCGGCCATGATCACGATGTCGTCCGCGAATCGTAGATGAGAGATGTGTTGACCATTTATATTAATGCCACGATTTTTCCAGTCCAGCGTCTTGAACATATCCTCCAGTGCGTTAGTGAACAGTTTCGGTGATATAAAGTCACCTTGTCGCACTCCTCGACGCAGGTGGATATGTTCTGTCTGCTGGTTCTGTACTTGCACAGTCATCGTGGCGGCTGAATACAAACATCTCATCACCTCAATGTATCGCCAGTCGGCTTGACATCGTTGCAAGGACTCCAGAACAGACCAAGTTTCGATTGAGTCAAAGGCCTTTTCATAGTCCACAAAGGCCAGACACAGAGGCCGATTATACTCTTCGGTCTTCTGTATAATCTGCCGCACTGTGTGAATGTCATCTATGGTGCCGTACCCACTTCGAAAGCCGGCCTGTTCCGGGGGTTGGAACTCGTCGAGTCTTCGGGCAAGGCGGTTCGTAATAACCCTTGAAAACAGCTTATATACGTGGCTCAGAAGCGATATGGGCCGATAGTTTTTCAATAGGGTGGTATCGCCTTTCTTGAAAAACAGAACAACCACGCTTCTGTTCCACGCTTGCGGAGTTCTCCCATTGAAGAGGACAGTATTAAACAACTCCTGGAGCTCCCTTGGTATGGGGGTACCCCCTGCCTTCAGAAGCTCTGTCGTAATACCATCCTCTCCAGGGGCTTTTCCATTTTTAAGCTGTTTTAGGGCTAATACGACCTCGTCTAGGCTGATCTCAGGCAGGTCTTCTGTAAAGTGGCGTATGAGGGTGGCTCTGGGATCATCATCCTGTGGGTCAGATCGGGGTGCGTATGAGGCGTAGAGCTGGCTGTAGAAATCCTTAACTTGCGAGAGAATCTCCGGCCTTGAGGTGACCACTGTCCCCGTGCGTGTGGTCAACTTCGTCAGGTGGCTTCTTCCGAGTGACTGGACGAATACTTTCGACCCCCGGTTCTGCTCAATTGCTTTTTCAATCAAGAGCGTGTTGGAAGCTCGGAGGTCGCGTCGTACCAGTTTCGTTATCTTTTTGTTTAGTGCCCGGTGTTCAGCTGAAGCTGACGGGGGGTTTTCGCGGCGCTCACTCATTAGTTCCAGAGTCTCCCTCGCAAGTTTAGACTTCTTGCCTGTGCACCTCATTTCGCAAAAATTTTCGCCCTCTTCCCTCAGGATGCCCACTACTTAGTCGAGTTTCTGGTCGACGTCAGTTGTAGTTTCCAAGGCAGCGAATCAGTTTTCCAGGAAAGATCAGTTGTTGTTAGTTATATGACATGCGTTGGTGTTTCCAGGAGGTTTGTTGATGTGGTCTTGTCGAGTGTAATAGAAATGTCAGTGACGTTTTGGGAGAAATTGCGTTTAAGTCACGTTCTTATTATCTTACAAGGATTGGGAACTTTTAAAACGTACCGAATTTTAAAGACAGCTATGTTGGGATTAATAATTAATCTATAATAATAAAGATAAATTTTAATTTGGTTTAATTTGCCGCCAATATCATTGGCTACAGTAGCGACCAACGGCGAGTAGCGGAACTAATATAGATATCTTTTATTTGTATGAGTTGTATATAATACCAACCAATGAGGAACTGGGAATTCATTGAAACATAAAACACATGTACACAACTCTAGTTCCGCTATCCGACGCAGTGGCGCTTATGGGAGGATTTTGATTGATTTTTATCGAGAAGGTTAGGGATGGGCGGCTCTGGAGAAAAAACGAGGGATGTGAAGGAGGTCGGAAGGCCTGGGGGTCTTCGGTCTTGATCGAGAGGTGTAAGAGAAAACTCTGACGGATAAGAATCGAAAATCAGCTGTTCTGGGTTTCGGAAGATGTTGATGGTCATGTGGGATGTGGTGTGGAGTGTTATTATGTCGGATTGTTTGCTTGCAATAATCCTTATTGCGAGAGAGGTAAGCGCTCTTGTTTATTTCCACATTTAGGAATTTTAGAGAAATGTCTTTTCCGGCCAGGCCTCCTTTAACACTAGATGCATTTCCATGATTCATTTTACGGTTCAATAAAGCCCTCAAGACGAGAGTGTTAAGATACAGGCCCTATGCACTTCTGATGCTAAGTGGCTGGGAGTTATCCTCACTGTGTTTCAGCTGGTAGTTTAGACAAGTACCAAACATGTATATCTTATGTATGTAATTGTGGATATACACTATACTGACTACACGTTTAACACACCTATTTTAATATTGGTATTGGTACACAGATTTGTCTCTGTTTAAAAATAAATACTGAGACAGGTCTGTCTTGAAGGTATAAGGTATGTGGTAGACTCTCTCCTTCAAAACAATGTCAATGAACAGAATGTTCAGCTTGGAGAAATATACTACTTTGGTAGTCGTTTGGTTGTCTGTTCCAGATTGACATTAGAGGCTCAGCTGATATGGCGACTGGTTTGCAAAGACCCTTGCGTCATACATAGTACCAGGGTTGAAGCGTGTTGCTGGTCAAAGGAGTCCTCTATAGAGTAATTCCGGAGATTGGTTATAAGCTTTTATCTTCGGTAGGCTCGGGTTCTGCACTGTTGGGTCTAATTCCATCTACTAAAGACTTGGAGGTTTCTCTGACGAGGGAGATGGTTGGCGACTATCGACTTTGTAGAGTCCCTTTGTCAATCGACTATAAGTCTTAATTTGGGGCGACGACTAAACCCATATTTGATCCAAGTTTAATATGATTTCTAATGATTAGAAGAGTGCTGATGGAAAGAGTTTTGGTATGGGTAAAGGTTTTACAAGGTAAAATATCCTTCCTTTCCCTCTGACTGTCCTGGCACAATTTTCATATTTTTATCATAAAGAAACGGCTGGTTTCATTGTTATATCAAATTATTATCATCACCCAACCATGTTGTGTTAATCCATTGCTATGGTCTGGTATTACTTAAGTGTCAATTCTCAGTTGTGATTCTCTTGTGGGATGGATGATCTGTCTATATACCTAATAATAGCTGAAACAGACACTACCAGTATTTTCATACTGCACTTACAAGCGACCATTATAGCAGAATATATTGATTTGGTTTATTAGCCATTTATATTGACATAGCTTGGTGGCGAGATATTAACATGAGGAAATGGCTGAGTCCATCTCCTGGTTTACTTATCCAACTCAGCTGTCAGGTTGTGTACCTTACTGCTTTGGTCTTGTGCTCCTTTTAGTGTCATGTATCAGTTGCATGTCTCCTGGGACAGATTATCTATCTATATGTTTAATAACTGAAAGAGACACTAACAATATTATATATTGCATCAACGTATGACCATTTAGCAGAATATATTTATTTTGGTTTATTAACCATTTATATTTACATAACTTGGTGGTGAGAAATCTCTATCAATAACTTATAATGGAATTAGCTGTTTATTATAGCATTCCAAATATGTGTCTTCCCTTTATCCTGTCAAGGACGGATTTTATTTTATTTGTGGGTCGAATCCGACTGCCGGACAGCGGGGTGGTGCTGTCCTTTCCTAAACAAACAACCCCTTTAGTTATATATTTATGTATTATATCGAACACTAAACAGCTATACACTATCCACATTCCTACTGGGTCATTTGGAAAAATGTTAGAACCTTTATTTATTATTTGTTTATTAATTAAATAACTAACACTACTTCTCGTCCAAGATGTATATTTAGATTCATTAACCTTCATTATTGCTTCTGCGAATAATTATTAAATAATATTGACTTGTCCTAAATAAACTGCTAATGTCGTCTAATTTGTATCCTTACCGCAGAGAATCTGGTTATTATAACACACAACTGGATCCTTTAACCCACTAGACATGATCACAATCTATTATTAATTAAGGCCAAAACATAATCAAATTACTATATCAATTACTGAATTCTGGTATGGAATCCGGTAAGGTGACTGATCCTTGCTCTATTCGCTTCTTCCAGTTGAAGTTATTACAAGCAGAGGGTAATATCCGTACACCTTCCTGTAGAGAAATCTACAGAACTGCCTCTGCACTCAAGCATAACTATGTACCTATTATCCTATGCGGAACAGGTGCGCAAACCCGCGCGCACAGCACATGTAACGGAACGTAATAATAATTAAAATAAATCGGATTCGGCTAACCATAATCGTGTATATTTCCGGCAAGACCGCTAGCTGTCTTTATTGTCAATTATCGGGTCACACTTTAAATAATTGTTATAAGTTCGGGAATATGTCTATTTATAATCGGAAGGAATATATAAAAAATTATGTTTTAAATGCTTCGGAGGGCATTCTGCGGCGTCATGCACCCGACAGGTACCATGCAATCGGTGCGGAAATATCGGTCATAATAAATTAGTCTGTACTATGTCCATTTCTCGTTCGACTTCGCCCGCTGATGAACAAAGTTCGCTGCAGGCAATGGTTGCTTCACAACGCGATAACGACTGCACCGGCGGCAGGCGTTCACCGGTTCAAACACGTAATCAATACTATGCGTGCTCAGATGACGGTATAGACTCTGCTCGGTCACGGAAATTAAGTCATAATAATTATGAGGGCGATAATTTATCTCGCAACGTTCGGGAGCGCGAGAATCGGTGCCGAACGGAATCACATAGTCCGGATGCGTATCGTAATCGTAAGTCGCGTTCTCAACAATAGCAATTACAGTATTTTAATGTCGGCTCGGTACCACAATTAGCGGATAATGTTATTTTGCCTACGGTATTGATTGAGGTAAAATCGGCGAACGGTAATTTCATACAGTGTTTGGGCCTACTAGACCTTGGTAGCCAGACAAGCATAATACGAAGCGATTTCGTGGCGTGTTTAGGGTTGAGGCGACATTACAATAAAACGCCTTTAATAAGGTATCGGCGGAGTACGGAATAATGACGGCACTCATATTGTTGAGTTTTACTAAAAACTAAAACCTTCCTTTTTTTATCGGAAAACTCGGACAAACGTTTATTATCGGTTACGGCGGTTGTATTAAAGAAGCCTACTTCATATGTGGCGCATAGGCTAACATTATCCGGCGGCACGGTTAAACTTACGGGCGGTGCTCATGAAATGAGACACGTTGACGTTATTTTCGGATGCGACATATTAGGTCAAATTTTAAATGGTGATAAGTTTGATTTGGGTGGTGGCCTATGTGCAATTAGTACCATTTTTGATTAAGCCATATTTGGTCCGTCTCGGTCGGTGTATTCGTATGACTCGGAAGCAATAATAAAAATGTGGGCCTTACGCTTCTCGAAGCAGTTGAACGGTTTTGGCGGTCGGAGGAACCGCCGTCGGCGGCTGTCAAGAACCCGGCGGATATTGAATGTGAAAACATGTTCACAGCGACAACATCACGTGGTGCAGATGGTAAATATGTTGTTCGTTTACCTCTCACACCAGATCATCCGCGGTTGGGTGATTCTAGCGAAACTGCTTTGCGACGTTTTTTGGCTATAGAACGGCGTATGAAACGGCTACCGGATTATCGCGATAAATATGTAGAATTTATGTCGGAATATTTAAAACTCGGTTATATGGTGGTTTCTTTTGATGTTGGGTCGGGAGAAGAACACGAACGAGACACACAGAAAATCAGAATAGTGTATGATGGAAGCGTTCAAACAAGTACATCCGTGTCACTTAATGATTGTTTATTTTCGGGACCTCGGCTACAAAACGATATTACTCAGATAATTGTTAATTTTCGGGTACCACGGTATATTTTTACTACTGATGTAAAAATGATGTTTAGGCAAACATGGATACATCCGGATGATCGAAAATATCAACTTATATACTGGCGATCGTCACCGGACGAACCGTTACTTATTTATGAGTTAACTACAAATACCTACGGTTTAAAATCGAGCCCTTTTGTTGCTATTCGGTGTTTGCATCACTTAGCTAATGACGAGGAAAGTAGTTATCCTCGCTCGGCGGAGCTGTTACGTCATAATAGTTACGTCAATGATCTTAACGGCGGAGCCGACGATCTGGACGACGCGATAGCTTTGAGGGACGAGTTGATATCGCTCATGAATACGGCTGGGTATGAATTACGGAAATGGGCCTCGAATGACCCAAGAATTTTAAACGGGTTGCCATTAGATCATCTCGAGAGGCCCCGTTCTTTTGAACCCGATTCGGATGGTTCTGGGTTCATTAAGGTTTTAGGTATCCAATGGGATCCGAAAAATGATTGTTTTACTTATCGGCTAAACCTGCCGGAGGACGGAATTATTACTCGGCGAAGTATTTTATCTTTGGTGGCGCGTTTACATGATCCTTAGGGATGGGTCTGCGCCGTGGTGTTTAAAATTAAATTGTTATTACATAATCTTCTCGGTAGTTTTAACAATTCACGAAAAGTTGAATGAGACGCTCCGGCACCAATAGAAATAGTACAAAGGTGGCGTGAAATATTGTCGGACTTACCTCATCAGTGTCAGGTATCAATACCTAGATGTTTGAAATTAGACAAAAACATTGAATATGCGATACACGGTTTTTGTGATCATCACTCGGTTATTCGGCTGTTGTTTATTTGCGGTCGGTTAGTGCGGATGGTACGGTTCTTGTGCGGTTAATTATGGGGAAAAGCCGTTTAGCACCATTAAAGACAAAACACACCATTCTCAAGATGGAATTAAACGGTGCGGCCTTGTTAACCACTCTTATTAATCATTTCGCTTCTTCGTTCGAACGCGACATTAGGTTAAATGAGATAGTGGCTTGGTGCGAGAGCACTATCGTTTAAGCATGGTTAAGGACTCCACCTCATAGATTACAAGTTTATGAAGGAAATCGAGTCTCACAAATAATAATATCTTCTCGGGTAAATATTACATGGCGGCATGTACCTAGTGAATTAAATTGTGCGGATGTGGCGTCGCGCGCCACGACAGCGTGCGAGTTGCTGCGGCACCCTCTGTGGTGGGAGCCACGCTGGCTGCAGGGCACGCCAGCGCGGTGGCCCGGCGAGTGCTCGGACTTCCCGGCAGACATGTTACCCGGATTGCGGGCTGCCACGGTTAATATTGGAATTGTAGATGAGGACTTCGATTTGATTGATCGGTTCAGTTCTTTCGAGAAATTAGTTAATGTAAGTGCTTATTTATTACGGTTCTTACGGTATTATAGATTTATGGATGGACGTGATCCTAATCACGTCTCGGTTTCGGAGCGTAGAGACGCTACTACATGTTTAATTCGGTTAGTTCAAACTCGGCATTATGAAGCGGAAATCGCATTAATTAAGGAAAATGAACCTATTGAAAATTCATTACGGCGGTTAAATTTGTTTTTGGATACAAATAATATACTTCGGGTCGGCGGTCGAGTTGATGCGTCCGAGTTACCTTACAATGCGCGGCATCTTATACTACTTCCCTTCACTTCGAACACGGCGTGAGTTCTTTGTTATACTGATATTATACGGAACCAAAATTAAATGTATACTAAATCAAAATCACGGGTTCGATCCCCGCCCTACAATGTACCTTACCTTAATGGATTGCGTGAAATTTTGTATTTAGAGGTATATTTAACATCTCTATCAATATTAAAAATAGAAATATTATAAATGTGATAATTGTAAGTCAGTAAACCCATCGTTTCAGTTAATCGACTCAGCTAAATCAGCCTGTGTGAAGGTTTCGGATCTGCTCGCGTATGTGTATGGCGTGGCGGCGGAGGTGGGCGGAGCCTTTGGGGAGGAGCTTGACGCTAAGGGCACTAATGTAGCCGATGCTGCACAGGAGTTCCTCTCTTGTATTCAGGTATGCGTTCTCTGATTGCTATGAGTCATTGCTGGATGTTTCTCTAAAATTCCGCTAAAAAGCGGATTGGCCATTCTCACATGTACTCACTTACAAGGGAGGTACAGTATACTGTACCTATTTTTCTCCATTCAGTATAACTGATATATATGTACCTAGCTACACGTTAACGCGCTTTTGTTCATTACTTGTCACCCGCCTAAACCAGTAATAAATCAGCAGTTGCACGCATCGGTTGTTTTACTTACGTCTATACATCCCAATAACGCTATTATCGTGTTTTGCCTACGAGTCATCTTCGAAAAACGCTGGAGATGTTGATGGTCCGGTTGACCGCTGAACCGGAAAGTCAATTTGGCTTCTTTCTAGACATGGATATCCAGCCCGTCTAGCACAACTATGCTACAGTGCGTGACCTGGCTGAATGTGATTCCAGTTTTATACCTGTCTCACTCGTCCTTATGAGATCCAGATAAACCTCTCACTTTTCACACACAATCCCAATTTGAGAGCTCACGGACTGCACGCGACTTTAAGGATTTGCTGTAGTAATTTTAGCATTTGCTGATTAACTAATTGAATTATAATCGGTATAACGTCAGAATATGATCTTTATTAATATAAACATCTTTCAGTTAAATGCACCGACGATCCACGGAGCAAAGAAAAAAGTCGTGGTTCTACAATCCACCAGAGACCTGGAGTCAGCTATGGACAACCTGGCGAAGGCCTGGGCTGCCACCTGCAAATCCCAAAAGGATCTAGACACTTTGAAGCATCTAAACAGAGAAGCTAAGAAGGAACTGCATTATCTGATGGTAGCTGTCCAGGAAATACCTGAACCTAAAGGTTTGTCTTTGTTTTTTTGTCTACTTTGTCTCAATTTGTTTCATCATTGAACTTCACAAATTTGTTTTTGTTTCTTGTATACACTTTATTTCTTGTCTAAATCGATTCTAAGTGAAATGAGCCTAAATCATAAATTTTCTGAAAAAAAAAAAAAAAAAATTCCATGTGCACTTTTTTGAAAATGGAAGTGACAAAAAGTTGGAACAGAGGTGAAAGTCCTCAGGAGTAGTGTTACATTTTTTGGGAAGCTCAGCGTATAATAGTTTCCGTGATTCCGGTACAATGGCTGCTCTGCAAAAGACAATATATATAGATGACGCGGCGCGGTACAATAATAAATAATAAAAAATTTCATCATGTCAAATTCGATTATTTCTATAATGTTTAATATTCTTTCATAGACCTACCTATTTACTTACTTATTGTTTTCAGACATAGAAAACAAGCGCTTAGTTGTATCTGTTTCACATGCTCATGACGCCATCGACCGCGCTGAAAAGGATATTAAAAAGGTTGTAATCTTTTCATTTTCAGATTAAATGTATTTATTATTTTCTGTGCTTCCATGATCATTTTCCATTTCCCTAGATTTGCCTACTTTGTTCTTTATACGTACCTATGTAAAGCGGTTAGTATTCAATCTCACAAGAAAACCTAACGTAACCTACAAATATACTAGTTTTACATCAAGAATACGTAAATGTACTGCAAGTCCAGCCAGGGCCAGCATCGTAAATGTGTGCGTATAAATTCAATTTGCTGTGCAAGTAATTAAAATTTAATGCATCTTGTTATTTTCCATTGAAATCCAAGTGGTAAAAGACTGGAATACATAAATATATACATAGGTGTATATTTTTTTATTTCTTTTTCAAGATATATATTTTTTGTTCAAGACGGGTAATTTGAATGTTTTTTTGTTACTTCCAGCCCTTGTCATCTAAACTATTAGCACCTGCAGAAGAGAGGGCGCTACAACAATCACTTGCGGATAAGTTGGCGTCTTTAAACGCCGCCATCGCTGCTCTGATGATAGCTACAAGAGGTCAGGACTTTGCCATGTTAAGCAATACTTGTACTATGGGTACTTACTAGACTGGTAGTAAACAGTCGACAAAAAAATTTCGGACGACAAAGTTGAATCAAATGACGTTTTCAAATTAATGTCCATGAATTAATGAACTTGTGTTTTCTAGCTTTTCTTTACTTATGAATAATATTTTATATAGATCAATCGAACGTGAACTATGAGATGGCAGAGTTGGCTGTAGTCGCAATGCAGCGAATGGTACCAGAAATTGTCGAAGGTAATGTTATTACTTAACAAAAACTAAACTTAGGGTAATATGTTTTTGTTAGGTATTTGATCTATATCATCATCTTTTTAAATTGAATCCCACTAATTATCAACGTTTTATTGTTGATCAATTTCCTTTAGAGCTAAACCCATTGTTTTGTACTAATCAACACGATTGTTTGCCTTTTGATCACCGACCACAGAGTAACAAAACAAGCTTCCGAAGATGTTGACATTGCCGTCTGTTAATTAAATAATCTGCCTTATCTAGTAGGCATAAAATGCAATATAAGCAAATGTAACTCCAACGGGCCTAAGAATGTCAAAGCCAAACCGCTATTAAAACATTCTGATAACCTATCGACTTCTGCTTCTATGATCAGGGGACCTATGATGGTTGCCTTTATCATGTGATAATTAAGTGATCATCCGTCGAATCTTGTCATTTATTTATCGCGTGATAGAAACAATCATCATTTTAGGGTTTCAGGTCGGCTCTTAATACCGTTTTTATCCTCAGATGTAAGGACCTTGAGCATCGGTAAGGAGCATCCCGACAGACGTCTTCTAATGGAAGAGTTGCAGGCCTTGTGCGCCGCTACTAAAGCCCTTGGAGAGGGCACAAGCCATGGGAATCCCGAAGTAAGATATATTATGAGATTAATAAGATGAGATATTATGAGATTTTTTTAGACTACGACGGTGGCAAACAAGTATGCCTGATGTTAAATAGTTACCGCCGCCTATGGACGCTTGTGATGCCAAGAGCATCACACGCGCGTTGCCGCCCTTTAAGAACCTGTTTACTCCCCCCTTGAAGAACCGCATGCTGTAGCCCCCGGCGAAAACCTGGGCAGGGAGCTCATTCCACATGCGGAGCACTCGCGGAAGGAAATCCCTCTGAAACCGTACAGTTCTCGACCATTTAGGCTCCAGTGTGTGAGGTTGAACACCCTGCCAATGGCGAGCAGTGCGATGGTAGAAAGTAGCTTTGGGCATCATGTCAAACGATTCCTCAGAAAACACATCCCATTATACAGACGGTAGAACACACACAAGGAGGCAAAGTCTCTCCTCTGAATAAGAGGCTCGATTCCGTCTATGTGAGTTTAGGATATATCCAAATATTTAAGTAATGTAAATTCTAATTTAACCGTATATTAACAGGAACTGAAAAAGGCTGCGAGTCAATATGCTGCAGCTGCCGGTAGACTGACTTTCACCTGCACACCGCACCCGCAGATGAAGCAGAACCAAGAACAAGTAAGTATGCCGACCAATGCGTTTCCTGAATACACACCCTTTGGTTAAAAATGCTAAAGATTCAAAGTATTAATACCACTACAAGTACAAGTACAAGTACTCTTTATTGCACACCTCATAAAATACACAGGAGAAATACAATGCAAAACATTACAATTAGAGGTAAACAACAGGCGGTCTTATCGCTAAAGAGCCACTACTATTAGATTCTATAAATTGGGCTATGATCCTACTACTTACCTTTCATCTAAGTTGTCATATTAACCTTAATTTTCAGGTAACGAACAAAGCTAACAATGTCTACGACCGATCCTCGATGATGGTGGCTGCTGCTAACAAACTGGCCAACCAGTGCCGTGAGAGCGGCAATGAAACTAACGATGTTGAAGAAAAGGTTAAACAAGCAGAATATGCTGCGAATGCACTGGTTACTGCTACTGAGGTAAGATGCAGTTTAGATAGGACTAAATAATTTCATGTGTAAAATCGAGAAAGATCAATGTCATAGAAATTTATCAAACTACTATAATCTGGTTTTTACGTTTAGGTTGTTTGGTAGAAAAGACGTACTGAAGTCGATTCTACGAGTATGCTATATTTTTATAATAGGTTGAACAAATTATCGACTCTTTTCCCTGATTGCCAGCAAGAATTTGGCAACAGAATAAGACAGATGTACTAGTAACTATGTGCCCTTGCTCTGAACGAACGTTTCATTCAAAATGTAACTTTGGAGTATCAGAAACTCTGGAACGATTAAACAACGAAAGACTGAACTGCAGACAAATACAGCGATGAAAAGTTTAAAGAGTTACTTAAACCCAGAAGTCCGACTTTTATACAACTGTAATTTATGTTTCAAACAAGTACTGATCAGTATTCGAAAATAATTTTGGATTACATATGACATTTCTGAACCATTCATTCATTCTTTTTAGCTGTCAGCTCTAACAGTTAACGCGCCGCAATGCCAGTCAGCAATCCACCAGGCGGCAGCAGAATTGTCCCAAGCTATCACTCAACTGGGGCAAGCTACGGAACACCTGGTGGGAGCTGACTTACTGGGTCAGCAGAGGAAAGACTTTGATGATGCCGTACGAGAACTGATGGCAACCATGAAAGCATTGGAAGGTAGACCATAGGCTTATTGACTGTCGTGCACTTGTATAATCATTCTAAAAGCTGTGCTTTCACTTAGGAGTGTGAGAGGAACGGTTCGACCACATGTTCGCCGCGAAATTGTTTAGATAACTGGTTTTGGGGATGAACTTGACACCGTAAGGTTCAAAATTAGTATATGGTGCAGTACAATAGTGTATGATAGTTAATATAATGATTAATATGTGTTGTTGGATTCTAGGTGATGCGCAGCAGCTCAGTGCAGCAGAGAAAGAGAAAAATAGGCTGAAGTTTATCGCATCCCGCTCAGCTGCGCAAAAAGCTTTCGAGGAGGCTGCGATGGAGTTGAAGAAGGTTGGTTTTTGTGAAATATACATTTTCATAGGATCAGATATAATTATTGGGAGTCGGTAGAAATCGAAGAGTGACAGTCTTAGTCTATGATTAATATAAGACACAGGTATCTCTTCAAATGATCACCGTTTCACCCAAACAACCTTTGCTATACAAAAATTTCCCATAGGATGACCAGTCTTGCGCTACCCGCACGTTCTCAAGGCCACCATAAGCCGGGAACACGCAACGTGGAAAAACTCACTCCCCTTACGGAAACTTCAATGCCCATGTTGTTGTTGAAACCTTTGCAATGTACAGTTTCGTTGTTTCATGCGATGTTTAGGTTTATATTCTTGACTATTCATTAAAATGTATTGTTATTCTCAGACGGGCAAGGTCTTGCCTCTGGCCCCGCCGCAAGCGGCTCTGCTGCAGGCCAAGCTGGCAGACAGGTTGGCTACCCTCAACGCTGCCATTGCAACGCTCATGACTGCCACTAGGGGTAAGACGATGAATGAATTGAAAGCACCAACAGAGAGGGAATCCTCATTCTTTTTTCTTCCACACTTCAGTATTGATTATATGATCACTTTTTTTTTGTCATGAATGTAAGAGGTGCAGGAGGTGGCAGTTACATAATAGCTAATTACTCGAAATGCCAATGCTTTGAAAAGCTGATTTTATCTTTTCGCGATTTCGAAATTTACATTATTCATTGCGTCAGTTACCCTCTTCTTCACACCCTAGCATTTCTATTCACGACTAAAAACCCGCCCCGTATACATGGCTTACTGAAAGCTCTCGCACTCTTCTTTTACCCTTGCATGGCCTGCCTACGTACGAAAGTAATTGTAAGATTATTTTATTGAACCTTTTAACAGATCCTGCGAAACCTGACTACGTGTTAGCCGAATCAGCCACCGCTACCATACAGGAACTGATGCCAGACTTAGTAAAAGGTAAGACAAACTAGAACTTTATCAGCATGAGCGATCACCCAAAAAGAATACTATTATTATTTTTCGCATTTCATATCCAAAGCTATCGTCATCGTATCAGCTGAAAGACGTCCACTATGGATAAATGCTTCCCCCAAAGTTTTCTTCAACAATCGATCGTGCGTAGCCCTCATCCTATTTCCTAAGATCCCAACCACGTTGTTGGTCCATCTTATTGGGGGCCTTCCCACGCTGCCTCTTCCAGTACGTGGTCGCCATCCAAGAACCTCCCTCCGCCAACGGCTATCAGTTGTACGAACAATATCCCCGCCCACGAGTATCCAGTGTCCATAAATAATGTGTAAACGATATTGATAAAAATGGAAAGAAACTTGGCTAAGTCCTCTATATATATTTCAGACGCCAAGACCCTTCCCGCGGGCAAAGACGACGCAGCTCGAGCCAAACTACTCGCTCACTTGCAGGAGCTGTGTGATGCCACGAAAGTGCTCAACAGTGGTGAACTTTGCGGAAAAGATAATGTAAGTTTCTGTATATCACTAGAAGGTGCCCTCAACTTCGTCCGCGTACTTGTCCGCTGATTTTCAATTCAATTTTAGGATTTTATAATGGTATTGTAACCAGATCAGTGGGCGTACGTTAGTCGCGTATATCATATGTTAAAATGACGATAGAACATAACAGATTGGTTGTCACTTATCTGTAGCGTGATAAACCATAGACCTGCAGATGCAGAAAGACCATGACCACTTCTATATGACCACTTGCATTAGCATCCTCCGATTTATATGATGGCAGGTGACGGGAAAATGAATGTAATTTATTCAAGTATGTACCAGGGTAACACCCTACCGGTTAAACCTTAGGATCAGTGATGCTCTGATATCAAGCCAGAATCTAGGAAAAAGAGCTAAGCTGGATTCATCTCTTGCATTGCCGCAATTATATCATGTACTTTTGTAGCGAACACTTACTTATCTGTAACAGGAACTGCAAGAAGCTGTGGCTAACTTCACTAACGCATCAGGCAAGCTGGTATATACCTTCAACCCTCGTGCCAATCCCGCGAAGGAAGGCCAGGTACGTTATCAAAACAAAAATAACATCTTTGTTTTCCACGATCGATGTCTAAATTAATATACTAACATCTCGAATTAGATGGCCAAATATAATATTTACCTTTCAGATCATCGATCTTACAAAGTCGACATGTCAGAAGACATCGGAACTTCTAGAGAAGGTCTACGACCTGGCGCAGACGCTTGATGAGCAGGCGAGTGAGAACCTGGATGCGCAGGGGGCTAGATTGGCTGATGCAGCGCAGAATCTTCTAACTACTGCTGAGGTACTACATTTTAGTAGAAAAATACTGCAATTACAAAGAGGAAGCTAATAAAATAAGAGCAAAATTATAGCTATCAAAATTCTTCAGTCACATTGAAGGGTTAGGAAGAACTCTAAAATGCTCTTTTACTATTTCGGTGCAACACCTTTTAGTTGGGGCAGCACAGTGAGCTCTACTTTGTTTCGATAATGTGCCCTAGCTAGGAGTGATCCAACTTACCTTTTCTTGCTTTTCATCAATAGCCACGTGATAACAAAGATGCAGCACTATAGTCACTACAACTTCACATCAATGATAAAAATTTAGTTACACTATATATAAGTTAGCGCCAAAACTCTCCGAAATTCTACTACATAACTTCCATCCCTATTCTTAATCGCCAATTTCTTATACTCTTCACAGATAACAGCACCCTCCATATCAGCACCTCTCTGCCAATCCTCCCTGCTCACATCGGTATCTGCACTCTCATCGTCAGTAGACCACCTGTTCTCGTCTCCAACCATGACCTTGCCGCGCGCTTGCGCTAAGAGAGAAAAGTTGCAGCAGGCGAGGGCGAAAGTCGACCAGGAAATAGAGAAGTTGAAAGAAGCACTAAAGGAAGAAAGTAAGTTTTTAATTTAATCTAAAAATTGGTGTTGACAAGATTCGTTTACCTTCTTAGCAATATGTCTCTAGTGGAAAAGTAGCCGTTGGATCTTAATTATTGACGAAAATAAGGTTAAGTAATATTTTAGCCCAGCTCCACTTATTTTTCCCGCCTTATGGTTAATTTTACGAGTATGAGTATTTTCACTGATCGAGGTTGAGAATACAAGATCAAAACTGATTTTACCTCATTCTATTACGACTTACTCCAGGTACATACCTGTCTAGTTAGGCAGATACCCCTATATTTTCCGGCAACTCTGCTCTATTTACGAAGGAAGGTTTATCTAGAACTCTGTTGTTTCCGATGATTCCCGGGGACGTAATACCTTTCTTAAAGAATTTTCTCGAGATCAACATAACTCTGAACGGCAAGTTTACCCCCAAAATAAAAACAGGTCCAGGTTTTAACGTTAATTTATTTTAATACGAGAAACTAAACGAAAAAAGAGAACCGTAAACATGTTATATCTTAAACAGGAGTCTTGGACGCTGCTGCTATCGAAAAAGCGAAGAAAGACAAACTACGTTTCATCGCTGCTATAGCGTCTGCAGAAGTTGCCGTCCAAAATGCCGAGAAGGAGATTACTGAGGTATCATTTGTTTTCTTTTATGGACATTATTAACAGATATCTAACTGGTTTACTTCACAAACATCTTGTCAGATTGGTATCAACCATTGAATGTGAGTGAAAAGCCCTTTAAAATTGCTGTATAATAAACAACCCACTATAATTTCCATGGAAATGTCTACTAAAATGTAGGGCACGAATTGTTATCCTTTTCATACTTCTAAAAAAGTTAAGAAGTAAAATTTTGGTATGCCAATACTTTATAACTTAGCTTTGGTATTGGTAGTGAAGTCTTGGACTTTATGTTAACCATATGTTTTGAAGACAACTGTCATAGTTGTCACGTGCTCGACAAAGAAAACGTTCCGGTGGAATGCCGCATACATAGAGACGAACTTAAATTCCTAGAATGCCAACAAATATTTTATTGACGAAATATTTTATAGATAGTTAATGAATTGTTTATGATAGTGATGATTTTGGTGATGATAATGATGAACATAAATAAGGTGGTATTGAGAATGGTAATAGTGATTTTGATAGTAAGAATATTGAAGTTGAATTTATTCACGATAGTAATCCACAGCCATACGGGAAGCCTCTGCCAGCATCAGCAGCCGCGACCCTAGAGGAGTCTCTAACCAACCGACTCGCACATCTAAACGCCGCCATCAATTCTCTCGTGGTGGCCACAAGCGGTGAGCTAGTTTTTTTTCTATAGATTTACGATATTTTCCTGTAAAATTTTAACTTTATTCACTTTAGTTTTCTTGCTCACTCTGGTGTAAAACAAAACTTTTTATCTTGCAGATCGCAACAACTCTGACTATTTGGCCGCTGAATCTGCTTCCAAAGCTATTCGAGAGCTAATTCCGGACATCGTTAAAGGTAAAAAACTATATCGATATCACATTTCAATAGTATCTCACGATAGACTTCATTCATTTACACTAGCAGTATTTTGATGATGAGTGAATGAAAGATGATCTGACGATTCTGGGGCTATTAAACTATATCATTTTTAAAATCGGTAGAAAAGTCGAGAGAAATTTACTAAGTAGCAAGTTATCCGAGGGAACATGACGACGCAGAATGGATAAACTGCTTATTTGATTTATTTCTGTTTACCGGAAACCTAAAATATCCAATAGCGCGAGGCCGGTCGCCTTAAACGTATTCATCCATTGAAAGAATGAAGCCGGTGATGATCATAATGATGCTTGTTACAGATTCGAAGAACCTTAGCAGCAGCAAAGACCCGAAGTCGAGGAAAGAATTACTGGAACAAATAAAGGCATTGTGTGAAGCGACGCGACTCCTGGGTGCGAGTGCTAAGTCTGAACAATTGTCTCCTGGAGTAAGCCATTTTCCATCGATAGAATCTCTAAAATCTGCACAAGTTTTGATTCAATAATTAGACCTGATAACGGTTTCTGTTATGACATTTTAATTTGCACTCCTTAGCAAAAGTGTATTATGTATGAGTGTGAAGGTTTATAATAAACTACCAGTTGAGCTTAAAAAACTTCACCCAAAAGCTTTTAAGAATCGACTGTACAATTGGCTCATCAATCAGTGTTTCTACAGCCTTAATGAATTTCTCGAAAGTTGACCTATTTATAAAATATCTAATGTGTAAATGACATCACAAAATATAATGTAATACGTGAAATTTGATAATGATAATATAATGCTATATATGAAAGATTTTATAATAATAATTTGAATTTAGTAATGATATAATTAATGTGTGATAGCTCTATTTTATATAATGTTGATGATGATAATAAGAATTGAGAAATTTACATGTAATGATATACCTAGATATTAAGTTCAGTATTGCACGCCTCTGTGAGGCAGGATATGGAAGGACCTAAACTATTATTCTAAGAACTTTGTACACACATAACCATGCAATAAATATTTTGAATTTGAATTTTTGAATTTGAATTTATTTGTTCTTTCAGGCATTAAACGAAGCTGCGACTCAGTACTCTCTAGCTTCAGGCAAGCTCAATTTTGTGTTCAACCCTAATGCTGATCAGAAGAAAACTCATCAGGTAACTTAACAAAAATCTTTGTACAGTATTTTTACGAAAACCTTTTATGCCTCTTTAGCGATAAGACCACCCTTTTTCTAACTTTATTGGAGATTTTAAGTTTTTCAGTGTTTGTAACTCTTGCTTGTCGAAGTGTGCAATAAAGAGAATCTATCTTATGTTCCTCTTTCAGATAATAGACACGTGCAAGTCAACGTGCCAGAAGACTTCGGAGATGCTACAGCACGTTCACGAACTGGCAAAGCAGGCGGCCAAAGACGGCTCGTCAACGGCGCTCGACTCAAAGGGATCGGATGTCTCTGACGCGGCGCGTGCGCTGCTCACAACTGCACAGGTTTTTGCTATATTATTCTAGTCTACGTTGCGTGTATATCCTTTACGTATAATTTCATCACTTCAATGAAATAATTTCTGCCATAGTGATGTTATTCTAGATTAGGTACCCTCTTATCCCAGTACAGTTCCTCTATTCCTTACATTTTGATCGTTTATTCTTGTTTTATCTAATTAGTTTAATCGTATTTCAGCTCACAGCTCACTCAACTCATTCTGCACCCTGCCAATCAGCGCTTCTTAACGCAGCAGACCATCTCTCCTCTTCCGTCCAAGATCTGCAAGCCACCTGGACTCCTGTCGTGCAGGTCCCCAAGTTTAAAGCCAGTGGAGAACAGCTGGCGAAGGATACTGAAGCAGTGGAAGCAGAAATTGTCACGCTACGTCATTTGATTCAGGATAATGGAAAAGGTTAGTATTTTATCTTGTATGGAACTGAAAAAGTGTGGAACAAACTTTCTTTCATTTAATTTGTTCCGTATCCCGTCTTCCTTTTAAACTATTTTTTTTAACACACTTACAAATACAAACGTAGACCGTTCTTGTATCTTCCAAGCTTGCTTACAAGTGAGCAATCCTCACCTTACACATATAGCCATAGAAATTTTTAAATTCGTTCACCACACCGTTTATAGTCATACTTTGCAAACTACTAAAATGATTGATGGATTAATAACAGAACTCTGAGCTACAACGTAATAGCCATTATAATAAGTTGGCATAGCTCTCTAACAACAATGGGCATATAGTACGTTCAATCAGTCTAAAGCTGCATGTCATTTGCAGGTGTGAAAGGAAAAAAACCTCCAGCTGTCCCGGTTCGCACTGGCTCTCTGAAGAAGGCAAAACCAAAAGCACCGGAGACACGGGTGATTGGTGCCACCAGAGAGTTCCTGGACAGGCTACGATGCGAGAGTAGTATTGGTAAGTTGGTTGTTGGCAAAGAAATCTGAACCTCCACTAGTTGGCAAAGCCAAAAAGCTCGAGTTTGGTACCTCCGGTGCATTACAATGCGGTTATTAATTTAAGAAGAGGTGATGAGGCTGACGTGTTCTTGAATGGTGACCACAAATCGGAAGACGCCGCATAGGTTGGTGGTACAAGGGTGACTGATTGTGATTATGTGGTAATCAGAATTTCCTAGATGAAACCCGTACATGACCGGCCTAAGAGGCGTTATTTGGTAGATGTCTTTTTTTTATTTAGCAGTGGATGTATTTGAGTTGATTATGATGATCATGATCATGACCTCCCCTAATATTTAACTGTATTCGTTTACCCCACAGAGAAAGACAGCATCTGTGAACCAGTGAAGTCTCCTTTGTCGCCGTCGCGTACTGACGAAGAGAAGCGGGACAAGCTACAGTTCACCAAGACCGTCCAGGATGGAAAGACGAGCATCTGTTCTGCTGAGGATATGCTCCAAGCGGTCAGTTGTCTTTTATTTGTTCACCAGCATTCACCCGATACTTTAAATCAACAATATTTCGGTTCGGTTTGATCATAAGCCGAGCGAACCGCGCGACTGGCTGCCGCTATTCGACTTACTCTTACCACATCCATTCAATGACTTGCTTCTCATGCTGAGGTGGGACCTTTTCGTGGAACAGCCATAATATTATTAAAGTTCAAATTCAAATTCAAATTCAAATTATTTATTGCTCAAATTGTGGTACATAAAGGTCATGCATAAAAAGTGTCAGAACAGCACAATTTGCCCACATGTGGCATGCAAAAAATGTGTGAATCAGCTAGGCTAGATTCATATTCCATATTACATTATTTTATTATTGTTTATAAATCATTAAATATTAACATGTTCCTTTGACTTCCAAATTATTATTCTACTTAATTAAACATCATTTTATACAATTATACTATAAGTAACAATTATCAGGTCGCAAATATTAATCGGTAATGCCATTAAAATATTCCTCAATAGTATAGTAAGCTTTACTGATTAAGAAGCTCTTTAAACATTTTTTAAATTCAATTGTAGTATTGAGCTCCGTAACAGCTTTCGGCAGTTTATTAAAAAAATTTGGGGCCATCCCAAGAATGCATTTAGAGAGGAGAGCTGTTTTTGACGGATGTGCAAACAATTTATTCTGTTGCCGTTTACTGTTGAAGCATTGAAACAGTGTTATATTGTTTTTTACGAATATAGCAACTTCATAGACATATAAGCATGGCAGCGTTAAGATTTTGTGGCTTATAAAATGCTGTTTACATGATTCGGTGGGCATTAAGCCACATATCGCTCTTAGGCATTTCTTCTGGGCTTTAAATGCAAGACCGCGATTTGTTGAATTACCCCAGGAGATAACCCCATATCGTAGCGTTGAGGACACATACGCATGATAAGCTGATAATACAGCTGGTTTACTCACTATCTTATTTAGCATGTATAGGGCATACGAATACCTATTAAGTTTGTTACATATGCTTTCTATGTGCATTTTCCATGACATAGTACTGTCTAGGAGTTGTCTATTGTCACACCCTTTATGTAATTATGTTTTATGGTCACGTCACGAATACATGTATTTATTTCCTTCTTTCTTTCTTTCTTCTCCAGATCACACATATTCCAAGTTTTATTAAAGTTTTTTCGTAGGCCTTTACATCAGACGGCAAAGAGCGCGCGTCATTGGATTCCTCGCAAATCTTCGCACTCAACAAACAGATGGAACACAAACTGGCACGAACCAACGCCGCCGCCGCTCACTTACTAGCATGTCGTGGTATGAACATTGAACACTTCTATAAAGCACAACGATGTACAGATTTTGTATATTTGTAACCCTTTCCGCTCGAAAAGCTTGATTTCCCTGCCAATCTCCGCCGTTCTTTAGACCGCTTGTGAACTGACTCAACAATTTTACCCTTTTTATTTTTTTGAGTGCGACGCTAGTGAAAGATCAATATCGTCTCGTTCACAAAAAAAATATTTGTATACACAACAGTTTTTCTTTTTTTTCATTAGTTGAATTGGTTGCACAATTGCATCGAATGGGCCGGAAAGGGGTGAATGCACTATCCTAAGAAATACTAAAAAATGTACTTGCTTAAAAAATTAACACACATCATAGTATGTACGTTTGGATTGTTTGATGGAAGGCATTTTCTTGCAGGGTTTTAAGTGTTCTAATTTTTGTCTGTCCGTAGGAGGAGATAAACCGGATTACAAATTGGCGGCCAAGTGCGTGGGGGCAGTGTCAGACCTCATGCCGACTATTGCCACTGGTAAGCCGCAGATATTACCAAAGAGCATATAATCGCTACGTTTTAGATATTACGATCAAAAAGCAAGTGTACCAAATGCTTACTACCCGGGTCTTAGAAATAAAACCTACATGAAGATATACCGTAGGTATAAAGAAAACAAGTTCTCCCCAGCAATAAATCACATCGCAACATGCATTTACTACGTAGGCGGCAAACATGCGTACAGCCCGCCTGATGGTAAAAAAATTAAGGGACTGATACGCGTGTTGTCGACCCTTTAAAAATCTGTGCACTCCTTTTTTGAAGAAACCCATACTATAGTCCCCCGGGAAAGCCTCGCCAATTTTCTCCCACGAACATTTAGGTTGTGGAATGATTCCACAGCCTAGGTAAGCGTTCATGGGAGAAAATTCTATATCAACCGTAGGCGATCATTTAGGGAACTTTCACAGATCCTGAATTATTACAGCAGACAAAATCATTCCGGCGTTTCTACTAGTAATTAAGTAACGCTATTTTATATTCATTTATTTATCAGATGCCATCACTCTGGCGGACCTAAAGGACCCAGTTGGTAGAAAACTCTTCCTAAGCGACACTCTGGGTCTCTGTACCGCGTCCAAGGCTCTTTGTGATACAGCCAAGAGCGATAAGAAGGTGAGTTGTACGGTCACTATCAAAAGTACCTGACAATGTTACTACTAGCATATTTCTTATTGCATACTAGAATTATCAGCTGTACTCGTATATTATTACAACCCTAACGGGATTAAAAAGTGTTGAGATCTCGGTGAAGATTTTTCAATATGATTTCAGATTATGACGGAGAGGAATAATGTCAACGCCTATAGATAGTACCCATAATACAGCATTGCGTAGTGCTTAAGACTGCACCGAGCGAAATGTGAAAAAATAGGCAGTTGCCGTTAAGTAGATAACGTCAACACTAATTGTTTAATCCATTTCTTAACTATATATTTAGCATTTCGAAGAATGTGTTAACAACTTCTCCGTGGAAAAATTATAAGATTATTAATATTTTACCCTAGAGAACTAAGTAAAGTTGGACGAAAATTGTAAAATCGTAAGCAGGCGTTAAGTGTTTTTTTATACTTTAACAATGGAAATCTATTTTGATTTTCAGTTCAGAAAAAAGATGAATGTTTACGTTACAATTTGTCCGCATCAAATATTTCAATTATTGTTTGGTATTAAAGGTACAGATTTATCAAAAAGTGCTTTTAATTCTCCATACATTTTTACTATGGCGGCCGCGCGCCGATTTAAATACGCATTCCCCGCGCTCTATGGTTCAGTCGCAAACGCTCGGCGCCCTCTTAACTAGATTGATGTGTATGAGTTTATCTCTTGTTGGAAACTAAACTCTTCGATATTTCAGAAACTGAAAGAAGTCGCCCTGGAATTTGGAAACCAATCTTCTAAACTGCTGTATGCTCTCAACACCGACATTGATCCCAGCCAGGAGAAAGAGGTACGTCACTATAAACTTATGACGTAGTCGAAATGTCCCATTCAGAAGCACTTTTTCATACGTACCAGTGGCGTGACGTCAAACGAAATCTCTGGAGCGAGCGGTGGTAAATTTCGCTTACTTTTTAGGGTTCCGTACCTCAAAAGGAAAAAACGGAACCCTTATAGGATCACTTTGTTGTCCGTCTGTCCGTCCGTCCGTCTGTCAAGACCCTTTTTCTCAGGAACGCGTGGAGGTATGAAGCTGAAATTTATATCAATTACTCAGGTCTACTGTCCCTTGAAGCTGTGAAAAAATCAAACTTCTAAGCCAACGCAATCAAAAGATACAGCCGTTTATGCCGCAAATTTTCGACACTTGCAAGGGAATCAAAACCTACAGGGTGCTTCCCGTGAACTCAGAATCTTGAAATTTGGTACGAAGCAACGTCTTATAGCATAGATAAAGGAAAAATTACGAAAACCATAAATTTTTAGTTACATCACATAATATATTTTTTTTTAATAATTTTAAACTTACTACCCATTTCCTCATAAACGCGTAGAGGTATTAAATTGAAATTCATACCAAATACTCAGGTCTATAATACCTTTAAGCTGTAACAAAATCAAACTTCTATGTCAACGCAATCAAAAGAAACAGCAATTTAAGCTGCATATTTTGAAACTCGCAAGTACTCGCAAGGGAATCAAAACCTAAAGGGTACTTCCAGTCGACCTAGAATCTTGAAATTTGGCATGAAGCAACGTTTTATAGCACACATAAAGGAAAAATTCCGAAAACCATAAATTTTTAGTTACATTACAAAATATATATTTTTTAATAAATATAAACTTATTACTTTTTTCCTCATGAACGCGTAGAGCTATCAAGTTGAAATTCATATCAAATACTTAGATCTAATTGCCTTTAACCCGTTAAAAAAAAAAAAAATTATAAGAACTTTGTAAACCTTGCAGGTTTGTACGGAACCCTCGGTGCGCGAGTCTGACTCGCACTTGGCCGGTTTTTTTCTTTAGTAGCAATAGAGTGCTCTACGCCTCGCCACCTATCACATAATTGCCGTCAACTACACTTCAGTCCAGATTCTTTTAACCCCAGAGGCCGTTGGCTCAACGATCAATTCCCAGCCTGTTGCCTATTTAGTTGGGTACGATTTTGGGGTAAGCACGGGGCCGGCAGGGTTGCTATAGCCCTGTGGTTTTCGACATTTCCGATTCCGTAACGCTGAGAAACATCCAAATCATTCCTCTTTGGGTGATTTATTAACGAAGTATTTTATAACTTACTGTGACATTATCACGCAGGTGCTACTGCGAGTGAAAGCAGCTGGAGACGTGGCGTGCCGCGTCACTGAGAGCTCCATCGAAGGTCCAGCGCCGGGACGATGCGCATCACAGGCTACTATTCTCATGTACACCGCCAAGGTAGGAACGGCACATCGCCTGTGTTATCTGTGTCACTGACAGTCCAAACAAGCTCACAATAAAGGACGTAGGAAAAATATCGGTCATGATTCTATTAAGGTAATAAATATACTTAGTACACCAAATCCATAGTATTTTGGCAAAAAATCGATTTTTAAACCTCATGCGACATATTTTTAAACATTACCATATATATTTTGTAGGTTATTATTAGCCAGTTACGTCAAAGGCCACCGTTAAAACGCTTAAAGCGTTCAAAAACTATTTTAAGTATTCCTTCTTCATTTTCACATACTTTTCTTCTTTTTAGCTCGTAGCACCGTCCATCCAAGACCCAGAATGCCAGGACTCCCTCATCACCGCTTCCAACGACTTATCAGCTCAGCTGAAGGCCCTTCCCACAACCCAGCATCCCAAACTGGCCCAGGAGCTACAAGAGTTGGAGAAGATACTAGAGAGTCTGAGGAGTGACGTGTCCAGCGGGAGACTGGTTAAGAGGAAGGAGGAAAAGCTGGTGATTGAGGACACTCCTCTAAGGAGATTGACGGCACAGATTATTGAAGATGCCAAGGTAAATATTGGTCATTGATGTTATATAAGCTTTCTTTACCACTTCATGTTTTCGAGCTCAACGTAGATTCTTTTTTATTATTATTATTAAACTCTATCCTCTTACTCGTATGTCTTCTATTAGTAGTCAAGAAGAAATAAATCCTATACTGTGAGTGTAAACTATTTTGTAAAGGGGCTTCTAAACGGGCCATGTTTTGCTGCAATTTGTGGCCGGCCATTATTTGCATCTTGCTCTAGCGTAGGGTGTAAGAGAGGGACGGCCATAGTTGCCGGCCACAAATTGCAGTAACATATGGCCCGTTTAGAAGCCCCACAAACGAAATAATATTAATAACTTTACAATTCTAGCAAAATGCAGAGTGCACCACCAACTCGACAGAAGAAAGGAGAGCGATGGCCGACTTCGCTAACAAACTCACAGATGCCCTCAGAACCATGGACGTGGCTAATGCCAGGTGCAAGAGAGCACCACATGTGAGTATCTCAAGTTCAGTCATCATTTACTTTTTGCAATTATAAAAGATGATTCATTTAAGCAGCGTCCAATAAAATTGTGACACTTACACAGCCACGGCCGCATAATTGTCAAATAAATGTTGCGCCTATCGATGATGGGGGAAGACCTGCGCGATGGTGTCTCAGGTTGCGCTTTTGGGAAAGAGAAGAACCTGCTTCATCATCCGCGACGACACGATAGTCTTCCTCCATAACCCTTCAAGTGGCAGAAACCGGGAGCCGGACCCTACGTCAAGTGGCAGGCATCCGGGAGCCGGACCTGACAAAACAAGCCGTTGAGTGGCAAGGTTTCTGATTGCATGACAGGAGAAGTGGCACAGCCATCTTGGCAAAATATACCGTTAAGTGGCGGGCCTCCCACGAGTGGTCATCGCGAATTTCCGCATGTTACAAAAAATATCTTTTCTCAAAAAAAAAATACAGATGTTGTATATAAACTATATATCGTTGGATTCATCATAAAATGCCATATTTATTGTATAGAAATAAATGCCATTCCATTTATAGAAATTTTGCTAGTCTTGATCAATCGTCGAATGACTAAATTTTAACCACTTTATGTATAAAAATAACTATAATTAGGGAAAAAAACAGTGATCCGTAGAAAAAACTAATTTAATGGCAAATCTATATATTTATTTACACCTATAACCCTTTTTATTACACCTCACTATACAATATTTTCTAACCACAAGGTTTTTAAAATGCTCACGGCTCGGCGGTCGGCGCGTAATGGTCGGGGGGTCGGGAAGATGACGCAATTTCTAACGAACTTTGCTTTGCGCGTCAATTCGACCGTTAGTGAATGCCGTCCTTGCTTATTAACGAATGCAACTTACAAGTGTGAGCAAGCAAAATATAGTTTTGACGGTTTTATTTCGGGTGCGAAATAAGACATCGCACAGGGTCCGGGAGCCGGATCCTGCCACCCAACGGCTTGTTTTGTCCGATCCGGCTCCCGGATCTCTGCCACTTGACGTTGGGTCCGGCTCCCGGTTCCTGCCACTTAACGGTAAATTTTGTAAAACAGACGCGCCACTTCTCCTGCCATGCAACTGGTGGCGCTGCCACCTGAAGGGATAAGTCACCGTCTTCAGACATATCCTCCCTGTATCTAAAAGCAAGGTAATCTTTTCTAACTCAATAAACAAGTCTGATACGGTGTAACAACCACGGGAAGTTCGGTTTTTTGGACAATAGGAACTGTCTCTTTCTAATGCAATTTTAAGTGTTTTTTTTATCAGCAATGAAATTAAGCTTTCAACTAGATATTATGTAACGTGTTCAGGTATTATGCGGATGTTGGTCTCATGCCAAACATTTAATGGATTAGTGACAAAGCATCAGGATTCAGGAGACGTATCTCTGATTAAAATCGCCTAAGTATTCATAGATAGATTGACTCTATAACATTGTCTAAATGAGCAGGACATGAAGAAACGCGAGGAGTTGGAGGACGCAATCCTAAATCTACAGCAGCTGGTACTTCAGTGCCGACCACGAGGCGGCGACGCCGGCGCAGCGCAGACCAACATCGTCAATCTTTCGGTGAGAGCTTTTAAATATACCATCATTACATAGTATAAAACAAAGTCGCTGCCCAGTCTGTCTGTCCCTATGTATGCTTAGATCTTTAAAACTATTACGCAACGGATTTTGATGCGGGTTTCTTTAATAGATAGAGTTCAACAAGAAGGTTTATGTGCATAACTTATCAGCGTTTGCGAAGCCGGGGTGGGTCGCTAGTTCTTAATCATCAATACAGCATGTAATTTATCAACTGTTTTGTATCACCCTGGACTGTCAGGGTACATGGTTACTCGTTACGTATATACAATCAGCCCAGAATGTGGTATTGGCGACTTTCTTGGCTTGGCAGAGGTTATTACAGGTGGAACTCACGACTTCTATGTATCCGGAGTAGTGCTTTGTCCCCTGAGCTACCGCGTATCGCGTGATAATTAAGCATTATATTCTGCCAAAGTGCCCTCTGTACCACTTTCTTATTTTATTTTTAAATGCTAAGCGCATTTACCATACTCCTAGGACTTGCGTTTACGTAACTCCCGCCCTATTGCTTCTCTAGCAAGCGTTAGGATGGCGAGAGAGTTGCCACTATATCCTAATAGTAATTTTTTGTAGATTGTTGAATGATCCTAAATTACTTCCCCAGGACTTCCTCCAAGACGTATCAACGAACGCCGAGCGCCTCAACCGCGCTGCGACCAGCGCAGAACAAAGCGGAGGAGCGCATGCGCGCGCCGCAGCCACCGTCAGTGCGCAGTGCCACGACTTGTGCGCCGCCGCGTCGAGGTCTACCACCACGCAGCATGGGCTGCCCATGCTCGACGTCGACCATGCTGCTAAGGTAACTGGCGCAATGGTCCTCAAGGTCTGCTGGAGCTTACTCCCTTAATAAAAAAAAAACCCAATTTCTATGGGAAATGCTCTCGAGAACGTTCTTTCTCCAATTTCCCCATAAAAATTTTAAAAAATCTCGAAAACTGCACATCTCTAGACGGATGACCAGGGTCTCGGGGAGCCGAAGGATACAGTCTGCGGATCAAGGGCTATGTTCAGCAGTTGACGTCTGTGGCTGATAGGAAGATAGATATAGATAGTTCCTGCGCGGTTTCGGGTCTGCAGTAACCGGTGGAAAATTTTTCCCATGATACTTGAAAACCTGAACCCTAATTCCATATATATTTCTCTGATTTAATGTATATATTTTGTAATTTCTTTATTGTATTTTAATTTTGATATAACTTTATTATAAAAAACCTAACTTAAGATTTTAAATGAATAAAGGAGATAATAATAATACTGTTTAATTGTGCACCACTAAATATAAATAATGATTACACAAAGAAATTGCAAAAAACAATCAGTAGGTAACAACAGGCGGTCTTAATTTTATTGCAGCAACTGGTTTATTCTGATACTTTGGGTAAATTCCATGTTATAAACATTGATACCATGTTATGAACATGTTTAAATTACATATTCAGGAATGCGTGAGCCGAGTCCAGAAGATCAATACAACGATCGAGTGTTGTCCAGAAGGAGCTGAAAAGACCACACTCCAGAAAGAAGCTCGTCCACTCAACGAGAGCAGTACATTGTTACAGTAAGTCATGTCTTATCGGTCTTCATAAGTTTCCATCGATACTTACCTACTGCTCAAAAGAAACTAAGGGTCACTTGGGGGTGACAAATCATCCGTCACGTTCTGACAGGATACGACTGTGAGTGACAGATGTTTTGTCACTTGTTTATCACGTGATAAATCGCGTATGTTACGCGACCATTCCCCCAATTTAGAATCGATTTGACGATCCTTTTTTTGGTTAGTGGATCATAATATCAGAGGTGGTCCCATACATATTTTATCAAACTAACGTACTTAGCAGTTTTTGAGATAATCAACAAAGAACAAAATATAAATACATTTCGCTCAATGAAGTCGGTTACTTTGTTGTTAAAAAGAGATTATACTTGCTCATGTATCTAATGCGTGACATTTCTGATATTTGTAGATACGCATCTCAGTCAGCGATAGCAACTGCGCAGTGCGCGGCGTTGGATGAAGCCTTGAACGACCTCACGGACTTGGAGAACAGGATCGACAAGATGCTGCAACCCAGGCAAGGGGAGAAACACACGCCTAAGGTACATATTTATACAGGACCCCAACAATTGATTTGGCTAGCTTTACCACTGCGCTGATAGCATAATAGTAAAAGCCCAGTATTACACCTCTCCGCCCTTAGCCTTCCGCACCGATGTTGCCCTTGGGCCACTCTATGTGCCATCTACCGGGAGGCGAGTCATCATCTACCAGTGCCTTCACACATAGGACTTTTTTCCTGACGCCCGATAGTAAAACTTTATTCTATTCTGTTCTTGTCTTTTTCTGTTCTTGTCTTTTCATTCTGTTCTATTATGTTCTATTCTCTTCTGTTCTTTTATGTTCAATTTTATTCTATTCTGTTCTATTCTCCAACGCTAGCCATGCTGCGGACAAAAGCTAGTACTACAATAATGTGTCATGTTCCAGTCGGCACCTTCCGCGTGCCTGCCGTGGGCGCGCGCGCGGCTGGCGACGGCCGCCGCGGGCGCCGGCCGGGAGGCGCAGGAGCTCGCGCCGGCGCTCACGCGGTACGTCGCAGAGATGCGCGCGCACGTCGACGTCGCTGACGAACAGAAGAGGTTGAGGTAAGAGGTTTTTTCAACTTATCAAAATCTTCATGCACTACTACGACACAAAATGTTACAATCTGTGCTGCTGTTTATAGAAGTGGAGCGGAGAAGATGAACCAATCAGGGTGCGTCTGCACTGAAGGGGAGCGGAGCGGATACGTGCCGAATAGATCAATCACCTGAGTTGAAATCACAAAAGTGAAGTAGAGCTGAAATACAGAGTTCAACTCAGGAGGAGCTTTCAATCTGAGGATTGAGCAATGAACATTGTGATTGGTCCATTCTACACAATATCTCCGCATCTCTTCTGTGGCAGGCAGTCAAGCGTCTTTTTTTTTAAATAGAAACGAAGACGACTTGTCTTGTGACTCTACTCAACCATGAAGCGGTTACAAGCTTGTATTGTAACCGCTAAACTTCCACTCATTTTCTTTATCGCGAAAAAAGGAATTGATAATGTTTCATTATTTGTTACTACTTATTATAAAATAGCAAAACAGAAATCTTTGTCCTGTCGTTACGCTTAAAAGGCTCTACCGATTTCAATTACTTTTAATAGGTACACGAGTAGAGGATACTTTTTACCCGACAACGGAAAAACAGTAAATCATAACCCCCGTTTTTCTGCGCGGACGAAGTTCGAAAGCACCTTCTAGTTTACAAATATAGTTCTAACATGTCGGCCTTCTTGTTCAGATTGGCGGATCACCTCAAGAAGCTACAAGACAGATTGAAGCTGCTGACCATGGAGACTGGCCGGCAGGTGGTCACCTGGCGGCCCGCCAGCGAGGGCGAGGTGGTGCCCATCACGGAACACATCCTCAAGGTTGGTGGACACGTTTACAAGGGTCGAGGGATCAAACCTGGGCGAGGCGTGGCGTAACATCCTTCGAACCAAAGGATGCACAGACGGAAATTATCAGTAAACAAAAAAATCAAATTTGACTGTATGGTACTAACTACACTTAGGGTGCGGCTCCACAGAAGCGTCGGAGGTGTGCGGAATCAAGCAATCGCAAAATTGAAGCGGAGTCTATTAAACGCAGGTCTATTCCGCAATCCGCTTCGCTTCAGTGGAGACGCACCCTTAGACTGCTCTAAAAGTCAGAAATGACCATTAAAGTACCTACCAGTTCGTCCATTGACCGTGAAAACGTGTGTTTAAGCAGGTACATGGTTGTGGTACAATCATTGTTTTGTTGAATTATGATTTGATCCAACATTACATTTGGGTACCTTCGAAATCCCACGTTTCAGATTACCGTTAACATTATTTTTTCTTCATTTCATGACATATCGAGCTACTTTAATTTATATTGCTACTAGCTGTGCCCCGCGGTGTTACCCGCTCATCCCACGGGAACACTACATTTATTCGGGATGAAAAGTATCCTATGTCCTTCCCCGGGACTGAAACTATCTATATACCAAATTTCATCTAAATCGGTTCAGCGGTTTAAGCGTGAAGAGGTAACAGACAGACAGACAGACAGACAGACAGACACACTTTCGCATTTATAATATTAGTATGGATAGTATGTTGTAGAATTTAACAGTCATCATCCCTCTTGTCCAAAAGCAGGCCAAGGTGTTTCTAAGGGTGTAGCTAGATTTGCCCTTGAAACCAGTAGGTATAAGCTTTACCAGCGTACTTCATAATCCGAAACGAAAACACTTCTGACCTGGATTTTCTCGAAATATTTGATTACAGGAATTGGACAACGCAGAGGCAGTGATTGGAGTGAAATATAACATAACTCAGAACAACATAGCTTACGAAGATTTGAAGAAACTACTTCTCCCCGTCGACACGTATACCATGGAAGGAGATAGAAAGTAAGTTCTTATGATCCTTCTTGATTAGATTTTGTTGAACCGTTCGTAGGACTGACTGAAGCAAGCTTGTGTATACGAGAGAGAGACGGAAGGAAAGGTAGCGCATCGCAGATCTTTGTCACTTAAAGGTGTCTAAAGGTTATCGCTCACTTAACCGCTTGACATCGCACCGGCACTGCCTCAACACATAAGGTAGCATTGTCAAACAGGCGTCAACTATACGCAAGCAAGTAACGGAAGCGCACACGCCGTTAGCGTGAGCCGAGGCGAAGCGATAAGTTACGGATTTGATAGGTATTATGATGCACTTTGAAATTTCATGCAAAGAGTACTGAGGTGCCGATCCAGTGCCGGGGGGTCAGGTGTGCGATAACCTTTACCTGGTTTTTCTCCATATTTCATAGGTAATTTAGGTAGGCATCCTCCCAAAGTTTTCAACGATAATAATGGTATCTTTTGCCTTTCGACCGTGAACACCACAATTCCTACCAAATCTTTGAGTCGCCACTTAATTTTTATGTGCGCCTGCAGGAAGCTGGAAGCGAAGCTGGAACCCTACGCCACGAAACTCAACTCAATGGCTGAGACCTTAACGCTCAGCGTCGGCAAGCCGGGGTCCCTGGCGCGGTCAGCCCACGTCACTGCTGAATCAGCTGTTCAACTCACAGCGTTGGCTAAAGCCTTGAAGAGTGACGAGGTAAACAAATTCGAAGAATCAGCAAATTCTGTCAAGCCTTTAAAATAGCGCCATGTCTCTCTCGCTGCCGGGGGATGCTGCGTTAACGCACGCCCTAGAAGTATGTTAAATGCGCTTAGCATTTGAAAAACAATAAGTGAATATAATATAATGGTTAATTTCACACGATGTGCGTAACATCGCGGTAGCTCAGAAGTCAAGTCCTCCGGATATATAAAGGTCGTACGCTCGACCACACTTCCTATTACATCATACGAACATACTAACATTTCTTGTTTATGCCAGGACCCGACCAAAAACAGCAAAATCGACGAGACTTCTCAGGAGCTTTGTTTCGTTACTTACAACCTCTTGAAAACTGCAGAGTCCGTCAGCCAAGTAAGTTGTTTACAATAACTATTCCCAATTTTTTCTCAATTTATCTATCAAACATGAACTAAGAGGGAACAAGAAAGCATATTAAATGTTCAAGCTTTCCCTTCTCAGTAGTCCAAGACGAGAGCCAACATTCGTTGACCAGCCCTAAAAAAACTAAATTGTAATTTGATCTGACATTAATTGTATGCGAGATCTGACATTAATTTTATGATTTATAGGACCCTAATACTTTCGATTCGAGAAGAAGAATGATAGAGGCGTGCCGGTCGCTGAGCGAAGCTATTAACAAATTGGTAAGATACATAACTTACATTTTTATTAACGTTCTTTCCTATAACTACATCATGTCTCCATTATTTTTTACACATTGGCATCTTAATCTCTCCATCCTCAACGTGTTGGTTCACATGAATACACTCAGAACAGGTGTCTTATAGGAAAACGTTCTTAATATCTTGTTTATTATCAGCGAGCACGATTACACAAAGAAAATTGTTTCATCTAAGACACTCCGTAATCATAACTTGACCCTTGATAAATGTCCAGGTCCGAGCCTCATCCAGTGGGGACAAGCTGACACGAGAGTGCAACGATCTGAACCGGGCCCTCCACCTGCGCCAGAGCACACTACAACCAAGACCCACCTGCGCATTGCCGTATGCTGAGTGTGTCTCGGCATTACAGACTCAGCATGATGCTATCAGTAAGTTATAATCATCTCTTCTAAGAATCGCCATAACTACACTTTGAGTCTTTAACCCAATGGAAACGTAAATTCTCTGATTTTTTTTCGGTAGTGTGCTGCACGTGATTACCTCGCCTCTCTCTAAAATACGCCTTACGATCAAGTTCACCAATATACCTAAGCAGAGGGGTTCTCCCCCGTTACTACCTTTTCTCGTGTTCTGTATCTCCACAGGCTAAATACACAAAGTAACGATCGGTCGTACGGTGCTCTTTACCTACCCCTTAATAGTGACGTCCTCATCTTGTAGGGGCCGTTCTCTACATCTCTAAGTATATCTTCTCATTTCCAAAACTTGCCTACTCCACGTTGCAGGAGCAATGTACCATTTACACTTCTCCCAAAATGTGGTATTTACAAAACTATGGCCCGTCCGTTCACAGAAAATCTGAAGAGTGACGAGCCTGTCTCCAGAGAAGAGTTTAGCAACTCGCTCGACTACTTGGCATCTGCTGTGAGCAACAATGCTGACTACGCCGAACACTGCGCTTACTTGGTAAGTAACAATACAAACAGGGTATACATTTCGTCATCACCATCATCAATGATAATATGATTGATTGCTTTTGTCGCACTTTCTAACACGTATATATGAGTGTGAAAGTGACTAATATTTTAGCATTCATCCATACTAAGTAAGGCCATACTAAGACGGTTGATTTATATGGCGTGAGACTGTATTATAACTGTTTTTTTTCCGCAGCTGACCCTGTCTGATCAGCATTCATACCTAGCCAAAGAAGGCATGTTTGACACGTCTCGCATTCAGAAGCTGATCGATACAGCGCAGGACTCCTGCTTCCGAGTGACCAGGCCAGGAATTGTAGACCAAGTAAGTTAGTTCCACAGCTTCATCTCCTTGTGTCATGTTCCTCAATGATGAGGGTCATAACCTTAACAAATTTGTGGAGGTTATGAGCAGTGTGTAATTAATGATTAAACGAACTTACCTGTAAGTGAAGTTCTATCATAATTATACGAAGGGTTTCGTCCGAAGATATTAGTAACTTAAAATTATAATACACAATGTAGTAACGCATAAGTGTTACCACTTCGTCACTTGTTTGGGGAAAAAAGGTAGCCGCTATTGGCAACACTTTTTTTTTTTTTTTTTTTTTTTATGATAGAACTTCACTTACAGGTAAGTTCGTTTAATCATTAATTATACTCGTGTTTCGTCCTCGATATTAGTAACTTAAAATTATAATACACAATGTAGATGTTGAGAGAATAATAGGAAATATCAGAATTAGTAAACTGTTAGTTATTTAATCGTATTATTATATTAATAGTAACAACAGCACATTTAAGATTTCTTTCAAATCTCATTGATAGGCATAGATAACCATAAATCATGATTATTTTAATTACTGTAGACATATAGCTCTAGCAAGAGCTGTGTTATCCTTATCGAATTCAGCAATAGTTCTGTTCTAGAATCTGGCAAAGGTAGCGGAATTGTCACTCCATCCCGCAGATTTCCTTAAGGCGTCAATGCCTACACCTAATAAATTATATAAGTCTTGTAAAATATCAAGCATGATGTATCATGACCGTATAAAATTAGATTTTTTATTTACGTTTTTTTTTTTGGAATATACGAGTCCAAGTCCAAGCCGAACCAAACCTACTATAGTAATTCAAATATTTTCAGTTATTTATAATCACTTTTGGTTCAAGCTTTTGTCGCCAATCAATATATTAATATTATGCATTGTCGTCAATATATTCAAACTAAGTGTGTATACAGAATTCAATAGCGTGTAGTTGGAGAGGCCTATGTCCAGCTGTGGATAAGAATAGGCTGATGATGATGATGAAGTAAAAACTTTGTATAAATAGCGTTTTTTACTTTATCCTGCCATAAGAAACATTATCCTGGACATGTGTCTCTTTATCCTGTCAACAGTCACTTTACCCTGCAGAATGATTGCAGGATAAAGTTACACAGGGTATAGTGAAAAGCCGATTAACTAGCTATTATCTCCTAAACTGTTATTAATACAAATGTCATAATTTTAGTATAAATAGTTATACCTTAATACAATACTAAAATGGTATCAGTAAAAAACCTGCCGTATTAATATTTTAAAATAATCATGCCAGAATAAAGTGTACATACCTGTTACAAGCTCCGAACGTCACACTTCGAAAACTTGTCGACACAAGACCGCGGCACCTCACGCACAAACCTTCACACCGGCGGCTAGAACCATACTGACTGGACGTGTTTTGCGTGTATTAGGGTTCAATAAGACTTTCTATGTGTGAGTGAGGTGCACTACCGCGAACGCACAGGATGTAGAGAAAATATCGCTGGACAAACTTCGAACGTGAATATTTGTGTTAAAAAGTAATCTAAAGATCCGGTGCAACGTCATATTTAATAATGTAATAGTATAGTTTCTATAAAAAACGATGTTTTATTATCATAGAACAATAATCTAAAGAGCTAAAACTGGAGCAGTGTCGAGTTTGGACAAGGCAGGGCACAGTGAAAAACGGTATTCTATATTATTTTTTTACAAAAGTATTATATTTATAGAAAAATTATGTTTTGGCCTCGATATGTCATGTTAGTATCTATCTATGAAAATTTTAATTATATGTGAAAATTACATATTTCGCATACTTTCTATTCAAAAACGTGATGGCAGGGTAAGATGCCACTATTTTGATTTTTACCCTTCTAATGTCCTGGCAGGGCATATTTGAGGACGTTCGTCAAAATATGGTAAAAACAAGCTTGGTTAATTCACACCTGCTTTGGAAGTTTTAATCAATTCAGATATTTTAATTATAATTCGATCTGAGAGGAATACTATGTTTCAAATGGATCTTAATTTTTGGTAGTGTTTGCGCTCTGTGCGCCGTTACAAGAGCTAGTAATGTTATACATTTCATTGAAAATTGGTCCAGTTGCAAGCTTTCGTTCGGAAAGTATGAATCCAAATGATTGAGAACCTAAGTCACATCCCAATTGATATTATAATGTGGTAATGGCGGTCTAAGCCTGTAAACACCTTTACATTTTTTTTTTTTTTTATACGATCATCGTCTGATATTGGCCCCAATATAAGTGAGAGAGTGGATCTATTAACTGTTGATAGTGCTGTATTGGGCGCCTGAATTAAATAATTCTGTAAGAAACTCTACGATAATTGGAATTGATGGTACATAAAAAATATTGTTTTTTTTTTACATAATATGTACCAACGCTTTAAACAAATATCATAATGCTTAATCGAGTTGTCTGATAACGACGCTTCAAGCATGAAATTCACGGCGGAAGGCGGGATACGGCGTTGCAATAGCGCCGTTTTGACAACATCCCGGCAACCAGGGTAATGCTGGCCTGGATGTCCCGGTTGCTGGAATTAAATACCATAACGTGATTACCCTAATCACCTATTTCATGCACATCGGATATCAAGAGCCGATAAAATAAAGGGTACCAGGGTTGTGTTGGCCAGTTTGGTTTGGAGCAACCATGATACGGTACCCTATGCTTTTCCCGAAATGATTTTACTCAGGGCCTTTCTTTAGAATAACGGACACTGGTGGAAAAGCATAGAAGAAAAACCTTGACCATTCGATGGTAAATGCGTCATACGCGTATCCATCTGGATCCCTACTTCAGGACACCTATTTTTCACATTTTTTATTGATTTGGTTGGCAAATAGACCGATAGTGGGATTACCAAATTGCAGTTTTCAGTAGCCTGAGACGGAAAGTTCCCATTCTGTATAATGTGGGAACGTCTAGATTCTCCATCTGCGGTGATATTATCTGAGGATTTTATATATGATGCTACTACAAATATTTTTCAAGTTTCACACCACTGCTACAAATCTTTTGTTACTTTTGTAGGATGGGGGTACTGAATGCCTCCCATTTGGTTAATGTTAGATACTGCCGTGGTGTTATCAACTCGTAAAATTACTTGGCAACGGTAGTAATTTTTGGCAAATATTTTGAGGGCAAAATAGGCCGCAAGGAGTTCCAATTGGTTGATATGTAAATTACTCTCTGTGCTAGACTACCTGCCGCTACCCGTATGATCACCACATGCCGCCCCCACCCCGCAGTTGAGGCGTCAGAAAAGATTTCAATTGCGAAATTTTCGTCCTTAATACGGTGGTCTGAGTTGCGTATCGCATGAATCCACCAATTGAAAATATTGAAATCGGGCAGAAGAGAATCGGAAATGTTCATATATTGTTCGTAATCATTATGGTTGAGTAGATTTAAATACTTGATACGTTTCGCCTGTTTCGTATACAGCCAGCCATATTCCACAGCTGGACATGCACATGCAGAAATTAGAAGACCCATTAATTATTTAATCGATTAATTTCTGAAACTGTTCTAGTTCACCTATGATTCGATTTCTGTTAATTTATAATGAAACCCAAATTTTTTCAGTTTTTCGATTATGAGAATGTCGTCTTTAAATCTAACGTTGACTTTAACGCAGTCTTTAGAATTTAATTTCAAATCAATTCTTAAGTCTTCCAATTTAAAGTGCTGTGTGGGATTACATTTATTCAAATATTTTAAATTAAGGATAAGTCTCATGCTCCCTCCCTCTTAGGCTTAGGCACTAACAAAACCTTTGACAAAAATTGGTCCGAGCAAGGCTCGCATTCTGATATGGCACCTATATATCAAGTAGATTATTAAGAGTTTCAGTAAAATGACTTTGTTCTAACTCAGAGTTACTTGAGACAGTAGGAGAATTAGACCGATTTACTGGCTTATTAAAAGTTAACTGGTATCCGTTTATCCAGAATAAAACGGATTAGTCACGAGTGATAACTGACCACTGTTCATAAGAATCAGCGAGTCGACCGGCGCAGCGTACCGAGTCTAGTTTGGTCCGATGCGACGATCTGTGTGACGAGGTTCCTTGACGCCGACTGGTCGTTGTGGCAGGCTACTGTTTTTGCGTCGGAGCTCTCTGCTGACTGCGAACTGAAGCTCCCGCCTTCCGGTTTAAATTCTTTGGTAATTTAGACGGTTGCTTCTGTTTTTGCACGCTTATCTTGATAACCGATATATCAAGATAAGCGTTAACCAGATTTCGACAGCTTTTTAGAGTTTCTGGTAGGTCTACGCCAAAAACGTACTTCTCGATTTTTGGGACAGCTAGTTGTTCTCAAAACTCCGTTTTTAGAGAATATAGGATGACATTTCTGCGACTCCATGAATCGTTATGTGTGTATGTGTATATCGCACAGAATACGCCCTAGGTCTAAAAATTGTTTGTAGAATTGTTGTCAACTTTGTCTTTAGATCTTAATTGCGACGTCAACATACGTCCTACTATACTGTAATGGCCGTGGCCAACTATTTTTGTCTGAACTCGATGTATTCGTTTCTTTTTACAACAGTTCATTTGATGCCGCCTGTTATTTCAGCATTTAGTTGTGGAACGGCAATTTTCTTGCAATTTGAAGGCACTAAATACTTGTCTAACAAGTCCTGTGCGAGACAGCTCGCTTGTTTTTCTAAACCTGATGTAGGTATATACTCAAATCTGCTGGCCACATGTTTGAGAAGGGTCGGATCCCAAGATCCTATTAGCTCCTACGGGAAAATGTGTTACTGTTTTCCGCGACCGAAAGTGCCTCTGGCAGTGGATCGGTAATTTGCGGAGCATTGGACGGACCAGGCTCAGGCACGATGTTTCTGAGATTGGCGGCTGGCAGCTGTAGTGCAGGCTCCTCGATGATGGCTGGTGCTGGTACAGCTTCATTCCGGGCCGGAATCATGCAAGATGCGCCCATGAGTATGCAAGCATCATAAATATGTTATTCTCGTTATTTGTACAAGAAATAAAGCGAGACAAAAATTTCGTTTTGTTGTAATGCGGCAGCTTCATTCCAGGCCGGAATCATGAAAGATGCGCCCATGAGTATGCAAGCATCATTTATATGTTATTCTCGTTATTTGTGCAAGAAACAAAGCGAGACAAAAAAATTGTTTCGTTGTATGTAATGCGGCGGAATGATCCTTTAGACCACCCTGAATGCATTACATTACTTGTGACAAAGAAAAGTAGTTATAAACCCTGTGGCGAAACAGTCCCGCAGACTGATCTGAGTAGGTACATGGGTTTTGTTGTAATGCGGCGGAATGATCCTATAGACCACCCTGAATGCATTAGGTACATTTCTTGTGACAAAGAAAAGTGGTTTTAAACCCTGTGGCGAAACAGTCCCGCAGACTGATCTGAGTACATGGGTTTTGTTATAATTCGGCGGAATGATCCTATAGACCACCCTGAATGCATTACAATTCTTGAGTGCATCACCATACGAGAAAACATGTTATAATAATGCGGCGAAATAACCCTATAGGCTATTCTGAATGCATTATTGTTGAAAAATTAACTTATTAATTTTTCGGTTAAAAAGTGGGTAGGTTTAAATATTAACCGTTTGGATCTTCCCGATCTTGCGACGCGGACCGCGACGACGATTAGCTCAGGGAACTCGATGAATTCTGAGAACATGACGAGGACGAGGAAACACACCGGCGACGGTGTGTCTCCCTAATTTCATTTTCTAACTGCTTCAAACGTTGTCGTAGATGCGAAAACCACGTACTCGTAGGCACGAAGGACACGAACTTTAACAAGTGGAGTGGTTGAGCACTAAAACGCGAATGAAGAGGAGCAGATGAGGGTGGGCTCGGGAAGTGACGAAGTGGTAACACTTATGCGTTACTACATTGTGTATTATAATTTTAAGTTACTAATATCGAGGACGAAACACGAGTATAATATCTGATTATAAATAATGAATTCATCTAGTACCTAGTAATAGTAGTAGTTCCCTTTAATGGAATCATTAAGTGGATGGAAGATATTTCATACAAACAGATCTGGATTGCAAATCCTAATCGCCCTGGTGAATACATTAAAGTCCAGCAATCAGAGATTTGAAAATTATTACTGAAGTTACTGCTTTCTCATTTCTGGTAAAAGCTGGACTAATTTGATCCTAATTTTGACCACCTTTGTATATTATGTGTTCAAATGAGATAAATTGCTAAGATTAAAAGGTTAACATTTCAACTTGTTTATAGGCTAAGGAAGAGTCATCTCTCCTCTCCAAGCAGCTCTCAGATTTGAAACAGGCCATACAAGAGTGCTCCTCCAAAGTCAGGGATGAGGGGGTGAAGAGGAACCTATTAGATTCTAGCAGTAATGTGGATGCGGCTGGAATGAAATTGCAGGCGGAGCTGAATTCGGCGAATGTTTCTTTGGTAAGTTTGGAAAAGTCGGTTTTTACTTTCATCTGTTTTCTTATCAAAAATGGTGATTAGGTACAGTCAGGTGAGATCCCATTTAAGAGGCCTTATTCCTTATAAAATTTATTTTTTTAATTTTATGACAAATATATCGATCATATCAACCAACTTTTTAAAGGGAATAATACTATTCCCCGAGTTCTTGGTAGTAACATAGCTTTTTCTTGTTTTCATTGCGTGCAGTCGAAAAAACTAACTTTCCGCGTGAATTTTGTCAGTTTCGAGTAGTTTTTGAAACAAAAGTTATCAATGATAAAGTCAAACTGTAGGTTTCAGATATATACCAATAAATCCCAATAGCCCTGTTCTAGGTAGTAACATCAATAATATGCTAAGAAACATGTTTGATCATAGAGAAAAATGTCTAAAACAATCAGCATTTTAAAAGGAATAAGGCCTCTTAAGCCGATAGGTCGCCTGATGGAAAGCAATTACCTTCACTTCCATGAGTTGTCCATATACCTTTTTCATATATGCGGACATAGTTCGCTAGCTAGGGTACGGTAACGTTTTTTTTATTCTCATTATTATTTTTTCAGGAGAAACTGACACCATCAGCATTCAGCACTATCGAAGCGCTATCTTCTTTGCACGGCGTCACGGAGCACCCCAGCCTTGCGCCGCAAGCAGCGCCCTCACCCGCCGCGCAGAAGCGTGCCGATGTTGTCATCGACCAGTCCAAGTATGCTGTTTGTTGTTAATACCTTTTAAAACTCGGACTTCATAATCGAAACAGCTACATAAGTATGTTCAATTTCCGAATCTCTCTGGATTTTGGATCACTTCTTTATGCTCTGCGGCGTCCAGAGCATGATTAATAGCTTCATCACACACACATCCCTAGATTATTAATTATAACATTGTTTCAGGGAACTGTTAAACCGAGCATGTGGACTGATGCGTGCAATCAAGACCTCGGAAGACCAGCAAGCGATGACCTGGGTCATGTTCAACACCTACACTAAGGGAGTCATCGAGATCTCTGAGAAGCTGATCCAGTGCATCAGGTACGATACCACAGGGAGAAATCAGGACCTCAAAAGACCAGCAGGCAATAGCCTGAGTTATTTCATTTTTAAGCATGACTTGACCTATCAGGGCTGTTTATCCCTCACTACCAGTGAGTCGGACTTTATGTGGGAGTTCAAACTCACTTGACGAGAATGTCTCCACGGGACGGGGGTGGTTAACCTAGGTCATGTTCAACACCTACATCAAGGGAGTCATCAAGATCACCGAAAAACTGATCCAGTGCATCAGGTATGATATAACAGGGAGCAATATCAAGGTTGATGCAAGCAATCAAGACCTCAGAAGACCAGCAAGCGTTGACCTGGGTAATGTTCAACACCTACACAAACGGTTATTGAGATCTCTGAGAAGCTAATCCACAATATGAGGTAACCGTGTCCCAGTGTTGACATTTTTCCATGGACTTTTTTATGATATAGGAGGTAAACGAGCAGACGGATCGCCTGATAAGATAAGATAAGCGTTTATTGTCAAAACTGTGTACAAAAGGTCTTACATTATATGGTTCAGTGTCAACAGTTTGCCCATTTCGGACGTACAATGATTTACATTATATTAATAGAAAAAATTAAATTAAATTAACATTGCTACATAAAATATGGAAAGCGATTACCGTGAATCTATGATATATAAAGTATTTGGCCAATCTATATAATGCGTTTAGCTTCTGTTGGCGTCAATTAGAGGTATAATGCACCATCGTTTTAGTGAGAAGGAGTGGACATGCTATCCAGTGACGGCTGAGTCACCAGTCCAAAATAAACCTTGTCAGGATGTTTCTAAACCTTGATGTAATTGTCTTTTTCATTACAGGGAAAACGGACAACAAGCCAGTATAATAGAAGGAGCAATTGAAGAAGATGTAAGTACACGTCTTAAAGTATATCTAGCTTATATTTTGTAGTTATTTATGCAACAACGATAAAAACTGAAATAAAATAATCAAAATCTTGAATGCCTTAAAAGCAGTCACGTGAGTTGGCGAAATCAAAATGATTAAAATTTAATTGAAAAATGTACCTACTTATGCTTCGAGTGGGATTGGAACCCACGGTTTTCCGAGCTAGACAGGCGATCAACAGATTAATCTAGCTAATCTACCAGCTCAAGAATCAACTTTTTGTATCAGTTGCTTCATTTCTGTCCTTAGGGTACGATATCATACGGTAAATGGCGTTAAAAAGTGAATATTAACTAATAATATAATTTTGTTTTCAGGAACATGACATGACATCAAAGAGTTACGTACAAACGCAGTAAGTCCCGAGTCTTTGTTTTTTGACCTTAAAGCCACAAATAAACAATTTTAATTTCTTCGTACAAGCATCGCGTCTGGTGTCTCCTTGTTTCACCTACAACGTTTCATCGATATTATATTTTGTAGACTTTTTTCAGAGAAAAATGCTTTCGATGAAATTAAAGAATCGAAGAAACGTTTGTTGTTGAAACAAAGGTAAACCAACGTGTCTCTTTCTCGAAGTATTTCTGATGTTTATAAAATTAACGTCAGAGCTTAATGGTTGCCTAAAATATTTCAGAGTGCTCATCTCTAACAAATGGCTGCAAAAGCCGACCTTCAAGGCTCAAGTGAAGACGGACGGAGAGCAGGCTGCCAGAAATGTCATCGATATTGGGAAGAAGGTATTGACATCTCCCTCTAGACTCTTAACAATTTGGGTGAAATGAGTGTGCACAAATGAGTTTGGAAAAGTAGGGTCATAAAACTTCTAGAATCCGAGTTATACCTATTATACACTTTTTTTATACTACCATCTGTATAATGATGAAAGCATTGGGGAACTTCTTGAGGTGATGTTATCGTCCTGACTGTCATCAAATGTGCTGACATGGGATATTGTCATTAATTTAAAGCCTTTTGTCTGGTATTATAATATAGTCTCTGTAATTTAATTACAACTCACGCGCGGGCTGTAGCTAAGAAATAGATGTTTGAATCTCGAAATTAGAAATCAAGTGTCCAAATGAAAACTGTAGTCCACATTAAAATTTTCCAATCTGTCCAGATGATGACTCACCTGAAGGATGCCGAGAGAGAGGAGATGGGCCACCTGGTGCAGGAGTGCGAACAGCTTCTGGCGCAGTGCATCATCAAATACACTCTGGAGACTGGCAGGTACAAAAAAACAGGAGGGTTACTGCGATGTTCGAAATTCAAACCTCGTATCGTGCCATTCTGCTCATTCAAATATTGTTTGCCACGAGATTGACAAGGATAGCACGCTACGAACAGCGAATTTCGATTTTCGGAGTAGCCGTTCAGGGCCGAGTAAACATATCAAAAACTTATACGATAATAATTTATAGAAATCACAAATAACGAGTCACGTTTTTGATGCTTTTTTGCTGACTTTGTGGGTTTTAGTCTCCTCTACAATATTTTCTCATTTGTAACTGTACCTAGTGAAACTTTTCCAGGTGGCCTCAAAATTTTCTAAGCTAGCTTATTATTTTTCAATTTCAGTTATTTTTTTGTATATTGCCAAGTATGCAAAAATTTACTTGTGTGTACAGCGTCCTGATGGACCGGTTGAAGGACCTGGCCAAGGCGGTGGACCGCAGCATCGTGACCATGGTGGTGGAAGACCTACTCGAAGACGAGGAACCGCTAGCTGACCTGGATATACTGGTTGATGCTGAAAGAGGTACGCGTTACTTGCAAGACTGCAAGTCCAAATCTTAATAGTATTTTATGCAACAGTTGTATAAGAGGAGGCAAAAACGTAGGGAGGATAAAAACGGGAGGATGTGAGCGTAGCGAACATCGTAAGAAAGATGCCACGAGCGTTTTTTGACCTACTTATACAACGTTGCATACAATAGTTTTTCTACGATTCGACATTTTAATAAATAAAATGCAAATAAACAACAAAGAAATAATCACACGTTCCCGCTCAGTAACAACAAAATTTAAAAAAAAATTGTCTGATAAACTTTTTTTTATCGACGTCCATCTGTCAAAAAAAAATGAGCTTATACCTAAAGGTATACGTTTACTATACTATACATCCATGCACAGAGGATAAAACTATTGTTTAAGTTGGCAGTAATGCATTAGTACGATAAGTTTTTTTTTTAATTTCCAATTTTGTGAATGCTGCTGTTTATTTTGTAATCTGTGGTACTAAGTAATGCTTTTTTGGCGACATTATAACATCGTTTAGCAGTGTTTTTTTCGGCAGTACAGTATAGACTTTTACAGATTTTCATAATTTATGTCTTTATATTAGAGTTAGTAACTATATAAATGACAGAAAAAAATACTGGAGTAGAAAAAAATGCAACTCCTAAGAGGCTGGTGAATGAGTTTTAATGAGATAGAAATCTATTCTAATGGAACTCGCTCCCATCGATCGTGTGTATTTCCAGAAAATCTTAATCTTGGCCTCTTCAAGGCGAGAGTAAATAAGCTATTGATGAACCAGTGAGCTACATATGTACTCGACCACGCAGTCACTTATCAGGTGATACTGAGGTCAATCACCGGTCAACTGACCGAAAAAAATGCGTATAGAGTAGAACCTAGTCCAATATAGTTATTGGACTTACCGCAGTTCATTTTATTGCCTGACAGATGAGGCGAAACGCAAGTTCGTCTTGGAACGTAAGATTGCGGATCTCCTGGCGCACCTGGGACGAGTGACGAAGACAGCACGAGTCGTGGCTGATGGCCAGGGTGCCGATGGAACAGAGCTGCAAAAGTGTACTAACCAGGTATACCTTCAAAACTAATTATTTTAACGCGTTTCATTGTCATGAAAGTCAAATGGAAATGATGAGATACGCAAGAGAATCAAGGTTGCAGATAGTCGGCAAGCGGGGCACATGGCTCGTAGAACCGATGGCCGTTGGGGCAGAAAGGTTCATGAGTGGCGACCGCGGACCGGAAAACGCAGCATGGGAAGGCCCCTAACAAGGTGGACCGACGACCTGGTTAGGATCGCGGGCAGACTTAGGATGAGGGCGGTGCAAGACCGATGGAGACCTTTGGCGTAGGCATTTTTCCGACGTCTATCGGCTGATTATGTTGATTGATGATGATGTTTTATTGTCTAATAGGCATGAATAGTTGAAATACAATCAGCTGTTACAAAAAAAACTCATATCTGAAATGTTATTTATGTTTCCAGGCCGAACTCTTAGCTCCAATGTTGGTGAAAGCAGCTGAGAAGAGAGTAATTTGCCCTACAGAAAAGGTATGTCTCTATTTTAAAATTTCTTCCTCCATAAGCTGATGAATAGATGGATGTTGGTTTTTTTGTCGAGTGGTAATCGATTTGTGTGTCCTTCGAATTTGTTAGGGTTCCGTACCTCAAAAGGAAAAAACGGAACCCTTATAGGATCACTTTGTTGTCCGTCTGTCCGTCCGTCCGTCTGTCAAGACCCTTTTTCTCAGGAACGCGTGGAGGTATGAAGCTGAAATTTATATCAATTACTCAGGTCTACTGTCCCTTGAAGCTGTGAAAAAATCAAACTTCTAAGCCAACGCAATCAAAAGATGCAGCCGTTTATGCCGCAAATTTTCGACACTTGCAAGGGAATCAAAACCTACAGGGTGCTTCCCGTGAACTCAGAATCTTGAAATTTGGTACGAAGCAACGTCTTATAGCATAGATAAAGGAAAAATTACGAAAACCATAAATTTTTAGTTACATCACATAATATATTTTTTTTTAATAATTTTAAACTTACTACCCATTTCCTCATAAACGCGTAGAGGTATTAAATTGAAATTCATACCAAATACTCAGGTCTATAATACCTTTAAGCTGTAACAAAATCAAACTTCTATGTCAACGCAATCAAAAGAAACAGCAATTTAAGCTGCATATTTTGAAACTCGCAAGTACTCGCAAGGGAATCAAAACCTAAAGGGTACTTCCAGTCGACCTAGAATCTTGAAATTTGGCATGAAGCAACGTTTTATAGCACACATAAAGGAAAAATTCCGAAGACCTTAAATTTTTAGTTACATTACAAAATATATATTTTTTAATAAATATAAACTTATTACTTTTTTCCTCATGAACGCGTAGAGCTATCAAGTTGAAATTCATATCAAATACTTAGATCTAATTGCCTTTAACCCGTGAAAAAAAAAATTATAAGAACTTTGTAAACCTTGCAGGTTTGTACGGAACCCTCGGTGCGCGAGTCCGACTCGCACTTGGCCGGTTTTTTTTTTTTTTAAGTTTACTAAACAGGCATGAAGAAACATAATTAAATGATAGACTAGGATTTTGTATTTCGCATAAAGATTCAACATAATGTCAAATCTGTTGCTTCTTTAGTGAGTACACTAGAGAGTAAGTAGCATCTAGGGACGTCCATGTAGTTTACATTGCCGTATTTACCTTTACGCCCACAAGGCCCCAGCCCCAGAAGCAGGACTTGCACCATACTTATGTTCTCCGTGTTTGTCACTTAAAATACTTACTATCTACTATTTAATTTGCTGAAAACCGTTTCGAGATAGTAGAGGGGGCCCCAAATGCCAAATGCCTAAGGGCCCTAGCCCTCTAAGTCCGGGCCTGATAGTGTAATGTTTTAGAAAACACTAAGATCTTGACAAAGGTGGACTCTGTGCAAAATTAGTAATTTTTTTGGTACGCAGGCGGTGGTTGAGGAGTACCAGATGCAACTAGCGCAGTATTCGGAGTCTCTGTCCAAGGTTCGAGACCTGTGCGATCGTGCAGTGGATCCCATGCAGTTTGTACAGACTGCTGGTGAGTTTTTTGTTTGTTAATTTTGCTCATAATTTTATTTTCGCACACATTCACGCCATTCACAATACGTAGCACTTCCTATCAGAAAACATAATATATGAACTGCCACACGTACCTGAATGCGTGCGTTCAGGAGATTGGCTAATGCGCTAATAATTTTAACTTAAAATAAAAGCGTCCTTAAAATTTTTAGCCTTTAGCCTTTTGAGCGCCAAAGACGGCAACTCACGTCGAAGGAAAGCTGTGCCCCAACGCCAGATCATTTGCCGCTATACAACGTCATACTATCAGCTGTCAGTTGGGGTGTGTGACACAGTTTCCCGTCGAGGAACTGAGCGGGCAAGAAGTTTAAGAGCGGAATGAGAAGACATTATTTCACGCTATCCATATAGCTCAGTTGTGAACTTGCGAGAGCACTGTTCCGGTCAAGCAGAGGTCGTGAGTTGGATTCCCACTGGCACTTCAGTGGATTGCGTGAAATTTTGACTTCTTATTTATCCGTTGTATTTAGACACAGTCATTATTTTGTCACATCAACTCAACGACTTGGAAACATTATTTTGCAGAGGAAACAATGCAGCGCATGAAGGAAGAGTCGACCGCCCATCAGAACGATCTGCAGAAATGCACACACACATCTACGGCTATCAGAAAGTAAGTGCTTGTTTTTTTGAATTTATTTAGGTACTTACTCCAAAGACTCATTGACCCAAAGTGAGTCTCGGCCTCCGATAAGAGATTCCGACGTTCCTGGTGATCTAGCGCTGTCTTCAGCCAGTACCGCTGGAAAGATGCTGTGGGGTGGATCTCTTAAAGATAATAATGAGTATAAAGAATATTTTGAAAATTGTAATTGGCAACGTGTTCGCAACACAACCACTAGCTGCCACCGATATTTCGCATGTGTACACCTATTTAGATAAAAAAGAAAGAAAGCAGGATATGAATCTAAAGTTTTTAGCTTTAAGAGTAAATAATAAAATAAAGAAGTGTGCATCAAATTCTCAAGTTTGAACCCCTATCAATGAAAGATTAGAAGGCTGTTTGCTCTCAGTTATCTAACCTATAATATTTTCCATTATGATGACAATTTGAAAAATACGTTAAAGCATAATTGTCTTTCCTTCAGACTGGCGCACCGCGTGGTCAACGTGAGCATGTCGTCCCAAAACGCCCAGAGAGACCCCGAGCTGATGCGAGCTCTGAAGGCAGCTCAGCAGAAGCTGAAGGAGGCCGAGCCAGCACGGAACCTTCGCGCCAGCAAGATGCCGGATTGGAGGAACAATATCACCGAGGTACTTTTCAATTATAGAAGCGTATGTAGAAAAATATCATCAAATAAAAGTAAATATAAAAATAAATATTAAGGGACAATCATACACAAATCGACCTAGTCCCAAACTAAGCAAAGCTTGTACTATGGGTACTAGACGACGATATACATAATACAAAAATACATATATAGATAACATCCATGACCCAAGAACAAATATTTTGCACTAATATTTGCCCCGGCCGGGATTCGAACCCGGGACCGCCGACTCAGTAGGCAGGTGTCTACCAACCGAGCCAAACGCGTCGTCATAAACTTAAGAGTCACACTCTTGTCGATGTAGCTGATGTGGTATGTAGCTGTCTCCGTCTATCCCTATCCATAGCCAACTCCTTGATACCCCTATACGACATGACGATTACCTTCTTTATTATTTGTTTTATGTAACTTATTCTTGGTCTTCCCCTGTCTCGCTTTCCTTCCACTTTTTCTTCAATGATGTTGCTTATAAAAGCGTCATGTCGTATAAAGTGGCCAAATATCTTCCCTCTCCTCTTCTCTATCTCAGAAAAATATAACTGATTTTAAAGCAGTAGAAACCGAAAAGGTCGATAAACCCTTCCAACCATCAAGATGTTGCATTGGAGCATTATTTCTGTGTAGGGAGGCATAGCCTTCTTTGACGTATCCTTCAATGGCGAATTTGGCTCCATGACCTTCACGAGCGTCGATCATATCATCATATCACATGCAAAACCAGAAATGAGTACGTTTCATAACATTACCATATAAGATTATATTATGGCGACCTGATAAATCTATGATATATGATGATGAATATGTGTGTAAGTAGAGTTGTGTATGCAACTATACATAATTAGACCTTAAAACACTCGTGTGATCCTATTATGATATTACCCGTGTTTTAAAACCTCTCATTATGTAACAGTTTCGTAAACTACTATTATTGGTCCTAGCTTGAGTTTATGTAGCCATTATTTAATAGTATTCTGTTTGAAATGTCTTGTTATTTAGATCCTGCGTGCGACAGGGGAGGTGGAATCAGTGCTCGGCGGAGAAATGATCTTCAAGGAGCAACGTGAATCTGACCAGCCTATATACGTATGTTATTTGATTACTATTTTTTTATATTGGTATTTACTTACATACATTTCATACTTCTTTCTGAAACCTGTCTGTTTGATTTAAAATCCATTATCAATCAACCAGAACGCTTGACATGATAATTGCTGGACTACACCCCTGGGCCACATACGATTAGTATGAGAAGAACGCTGCTATGCCAATAATGTCCTGTCTGTGCGTGCTTTTGTGAAATAAACATTTATCTTTCTTTCTTTTTCTGTATACTTTTTGTTTTTCTGTATACTCTGTATACAATTTGGGAGCCCTTTGACTCTAAAACTTATTTCGTTGAATGTTTAATTTCGTCGAAAAATCATTTCGCAGAATTTTTATACCTCTGTAATCATAGGTACATTTTTCATAATTCCTAAAAATATCATCCTACTGATTAGCTTAAGTTTTAGGTTAGGTTTGTTATATTATATCAACGAATAATTCTTTCAACGAAATGATTTTTCGGCGAAATGAAACGACGAAAAATAATTCTAGAAGTCAATATGGACCCGTTTGATGTAAAGCCTATCATAATTGACCCAGAACGCAGCGCTGAACCTCCACGCAGCGGTCCGCGAGTGGTCGGCGCGGGACAACGAGATCGTGGCGGTGGCCAAGCGGACGGCCGTGCAGATGGCCAAGCTGTCTGACCACATGCGAGCGGGTAATTTGGACCCACCTCTTATCGTTCTACACTAATCTTTTTCTTTCACTACATTTCTACGGTGTCCTGTATTATCCTGTCCTGTCCTGTAATATCCGTCCTGGACACAACCTCCTACCACCAACTGAAAATTTCAAGATCACTATTTTAAAGAGAGTTGACCACTCTGGTTCCACTATTTATTTATTTCTTCTCCACAAGTGATTAAACTTGTTATTTTTTTTTGTATAAAAGCAAAAAAATATTTAAAACAGGCAAGCTAGCATCACTATTAATCATTAAAAAATATATAATATAAATTCATACGTTTTTTGTACCGACTATACGATGATTTTTAATCGGTGATCAGGTACCAACTTTTATAACTCAGTAAATGATGGCGGTCACGTTGAAGTCGAAATTACATGAAAACAAACTTTTATTTTTCTATGATAATTTTTATTTAAAATACCAATTTTGTCTTAAATTCCTTGTCACCCTACTAATCTGTATCTGTAAGCTTACAACCTTTTTAATAATTTAATGGCAATGACAATTTATGAGTAATAACTTGTCATTGTCATTGTCATTACCTATACAAAGGCGTAGGAAATTTCGTAAAATTTCCCGCCAAAGCGATGACACTTGACGTAGGTATCGTACTTTAATAAATGTATGTAGGATGACCGTGTATCTAGTGGTTGTTAGTTTTAATTATGTTTCAATTTTTAATTAAATAAACAGTGAGGTAATTGCATGAGACCTCGCCTATTAGGTTTAATTTTAGCTGGATATTAATATTTTTCTACTCCTGATCACCGATTAAAAATCATCGTGTATACTTTTAATAACGCAAAAAAGTGGCCAATTCCGTGCTCTGTAGGTAGGACGTTTGAAGGTTGTCCATTAAATACAGGACACCGTGTATAATAACGCCCATCCGTCCGATCTCTGATGATGAAGCATTTATTTTTTATTTTATTTGCTACATATATATCTGGATATTACTCCACCAGTGACCCTAGCTCTTAAATATATGATTATGAATCTTATCATTCAAATTGGTGCAGTGTTGTATCGTCCAGCATAGGACATATTCCCGGGGTTTTTTGTATGAGTAATCCCGTATAATGGATAATCGAGTCCAGTATCTTACTACATGTATCAATATAATTTATAGGTAATCTTTTAACTTTAAGAAATCCTTGAACATTAAAAAAATGAGACATTACATGTTTCACAAATTTATAAACTTAATTGCGAAGTTACCGTGGAAATGTTTGAGCTATTAATAATTCGGGTGTTCATTGAGATATACCTTTGTCCATTAAGAAACCATTTCTAAAGTTTTGCTGTATAAGTCGTCAAAAGTGACGTCACCACATAATACTAAGGAGAAATATAATTACCTAAACGTACCTGAGTGTTTCTCAAAAAGTTGTCCACTTTCTTGAAAAGAAATTGTCCCTTTATGAAAAACGTTTATAAAAATATTTCCTGACGCAATATTAATACAAAAAGTAAATAATCTTATATTTTAATACATTCATAAACTGGTTTAATATTTTTTTTTTACTTTGGAGACTTAATATATCGAGTTAAATGGATTGTTTTGATTTAAGTATATAAAAAAGATTGCCTTACACAATTTCCTCACACAATTTCGTGACGTTTTCTTGACGTCAAGACATTTTGGACGTTCTTTTCATGAAAGTTGTAATTTTTTTGAGAAACACTCACCTATCTAATTGGGAATCGGATAAAATTGTTACCAACCTTAAATTGGCCTATAGTTTACGATTTTAATAATAAAATGGGGTCTTTACTCTTGAGGTATATCCCAAATGAGTTATTGTTTTTAATTGCTTGCTTATTTATTTAACCTTTTTGGTTTAACCAGACTTTAAGTGTAATCGCCAGAATGACCACATTGGTATTGCGTCGGGGAACTTAGGTATGGAAAAAATTGAAAACGTCATCAACCAAATCGAAGGCATCTGGCTGTTTGGGTTGGCTTTATAAATTATTCATCATAGCCATACAAGAATGTAGCATGTGTATGACTCGGCAACTATCATGAACACTAATTTTTTTAAAATGCACTTTATAAATTTGGAATGGATTACGAGAATGCAAAAAGCTCAAATTCTTGCTAAACTTGGTACATCCCTTTTAAATTCGGACGGGATAAGTGCGTCAGAGGAGGTGCAAATACGGTATTTGATGAAATGATGACAGCTCAAATGAGCTACTCTTTATGAATGGTCTGTTAGTATAAATAAATAAATAATAATAATAATTTATTTCGTATCCTAAATAGGTAAAACCTGTGCTTTAGGGTAAGCTGTGCTCTTCCCCATAACAATATCTTGACGTTATACAAAACTATATTTATTTGAAATTTATGACTAACAACAGTATAGGGTTACCGCATGCATGGCTTACACTGTTTGTAGTTTATTTTTCTATTTTGTTAAAGACTAAGAGAGGGTGTGTGTGTGTGTGTGTGTGTGTGTATGAGTGAGTGTGTGTGGGCGCGAATGTGTGTTTATGGTGAGTACGCGCAAGTGTGTCTGTAAATCCGTATGCCGTGTCTTGCTAAATAATAATAAGGAAATATCATGTGGAAGAGTTTTATTATTATTTAGAATACATTCTTTAGAAAGTATATACAATAACAGTAAGATAAATTGATAGCTAATTTTATTCTAGTTCAGTACAATACGATTACACCAATATAGATAGAAGGTCCTCTGTATCTAGGTAGTTTTTGGTTAGTAACCAGTTCGTAACAGTTTTTTTAAGTATGAAGTTTATATGAAATACTGGCTTGTGACGTCATAATAATCAGTAGTAAAACACATGTTATTTTTAGTTTTTGTTCAATTAAAAATAGTAAAATGTCCAAAAGTTAGTATGTTTGTTTGGTTCCACGTATTTTTGGATGTGTGTAGTGGTTTCAGTTGTAAAAATTATTTTCACTATAGTCAATTACCGTATTATTGAAAAGAGATGCACTTGGCCCGCTAGCGCACTTGTCGCCGACTGACCTTAAACTTTTAAGTACCTAATAGGCATTTTAGCGGCATATTTTCTCTAAGAATGTCCATTATCAGAACATCTTGACAGTTTTACTCAATAATAATAAAAATGGTTTAAACTCACTTAAATACGCGACTCACGGCCCACTCGCGCACGAATAGCTGTTCCTCATGAAGAACTCCATATGAGTTCGAAACATGTCGGACTGTTTCTGGCTATTTTTACGCAAGTTTAAACCGTTTTTATAATTATCAAAGTTACTTACGACAGTTTTAATAATAGGTACTAGGTTTTACTCAACTTATATTTCATGTTTGTAGATCGCAAACGCGAGGTGATATCGACGTCGAAGGCTATTGTCATGTCGTCTCACGAGGTGGCGCGGCTGGGCCGCAAGCTCGCCCTGGAATGTACCGACATGAGGATACGAACGGTCAGTACTAGTGCCTCAATAAATAAATATCAAGGGACAATCATACACAAATCGATCTAGTCCCAAACTAAGCAAAGCTTGTTATATGGGTACTAGACGACGATATACATAATATATATAAATACATACCTATGCATAGGTATAGACAACTGCATGACCCAGAAACAAATATTCGAGTTTATCACACAAACATTTGTCCCTGCCGGGAATTGAACCCAGGACCGCCAGCTGAGTATGCAGGTGTCTACAAACTGCGCCAAACGTGTCGTCAAACTTTGACACGCGACTCTCTGTTTCGCGACAAATACTACCTGTCACTTTCCTTTCAATACCGTGCGAACAAGGCAGGGAGATGATGACTCGCGCGACAAGCGACGTCGCGGCAAGAAATGCCAGCCCTGCTGTAATACCTACACCTCGCGAGTTTGTATCGACATGTCTGTCATTTTTATATTTTCAACCCCCATTTTGGAAAATAACGAATAACTGGATTGACAAAAAAATGGTATATACTTCTTTTTGGTCCGCTGATATTAAAGCAGTTACCGCCGCCTTCTTGGCAATAACAGTCGGATAACGTCTAGACATTCAAACATATTATGAAAGAATTTTAGGCCAAGCTGCCATTACCTAATTAAACCGAATTCAAACTCCTTTTCCTTTTGATTTATGTGCAATAAAGTGTTTACCTACATACATATTTTCAGAATCTTCTGCAAGTGTGTGACCAGATCCCGACAATCAGCGGCCAGCTCAAGATGTTGACGACTGTCAAGGGCTCTTTCCTCGGACACCAAGGTAAGGCTTTGTTCCGTACAGAAGGGCTACCTCCGATGTTCGAAAACCGACCGTCGTATAGTGCCGTCTCGCTAACTCAAATATAGTTTGACAGATCGAGACGGACGGCACTATTCAACGGTCGAATTTCGAATATCGGAGTAGCCCTTCTGAACCCTTGTTGCGCGTTTCCGAAATCGCACTTACCCGGCTTTTTAATTACCTACTTTAGCTTGAACATTTTGTCAACCCCAAATTATCTTATATTTCCAGGGTCCGATGAAGATATTGAAGCGATGAACATGCTCATTGGAAATGCCCAAAACTTGATGATGAGTGTAAGTTACATTGAAGATATTCAGTTGTACAAGTATTAGGTACCCTTCCATTAACACTTAGGCGCAAACTCGTCGACAATACTGTATTTGATGACAGCTCAAATCAGCTACTCTTTACGAAACTTAAAAAACGATTTGTTAGTAAGTATGCAATTTCTATAAAGTGGCTGGTGACGTCAAAACACGTCTTTTTGGTTTTTGTCCAATTAAAAATAGTATAATGTTCAAAAGTTAGTGGTACTTTATTTGGTTCCGTGTATTTTGAAGTGTGTGTTTAGTGGTTTCGACGATACACTTTATTTTCACTAGATATAGTAAAATACCGTATTGTGCATTATTACCTATCACTAATCTACGGTGCTCAGATATAGTCAGTGACGGAGAGGTCCCAGTTAAAGATCTCTCAACGCGCAATGGAGCGCAGCATACTAGATGTTAAAAGGGTGGATCGCGTCCATCCTTTTACCATCTAGTATGTTGGAGCAAAAACCGCCAAACTCAAATGGGAATGACTGAAAACTTACCTAGTCACCAAGTGGGTGCCGCAAGATGGGCGGCGAAGAATGTAGATCGAGACTGAGATGGCGGGACGATTGAGATGCATTCCTGCTCGACTAGCCGGGAGAAACGAGCAAAAGGGAGTTGTGGGAATCTAACAGAAAAGCCTTTTCACCCAGCAGGCACATAAAAACAAAATAGGTACACTGACCATTAACAAAGATTCATCATTGACACATTCAATTGAGGATGATTATTTATTTATTTAGGAGAACCAACAGCTAATACACTGCACATAGAAACTTAAATAGAATCATGGAGCCAATTACAGGAACTCTCATCACTAGATTATGTGAGCGTTTTAATCGTCTTATTTATTACTCTGTCTCCAACACAACGAACTCATTATGAATTGTGGCGCTATTTTCAGTTGTCTTTTATATTTCGCGGCTTTAAAATGATGAAAAATTATATTTATTGCATGATCCACAAACAAACACTTTAGTTAAAGCTACCGACACTACCTTTGCTTAGGCACGTCACTGCATGACCAGTTGCAGCTTTACTATTGTTATCAGCATACTTATTAACCGTATGTTGTTTCAGATCCATGACGTAGTGAAGGCGGCGGCGAGCGCATCAGTCAAGATTCGCTCGCAGCGCGGTGGACCGAAGATCCGGTGGGTCCGCAAAACTTACCACTGATATCTCAGGTCGGGTGCCCAACGTTTGATGTAATGTTTTTTGACCTAATGTAAAGTTTCGTATAATGTTACGTTTGTTATAACACGTTTTTTCCTTTGATTTATAGCCTTTCAAATCTATCACCTTTTTTTTTCAATTCTAAATAGCCATGCATTTAAATGCCTTGATTGCACCATTTAACTTGTAAATTGTCAGATGTTGTGGTAAGCTAGGTTAGGTTAGAAACTGTGATGGTTTCAGAAAACGTGTTATATCAAATATTACATTAAGACAACTATAACTGGATGGAAAATAATTATATAAAACACCACGGATCCCACAAATGACACCGGGGACCAAAGATAAAATAGACACAGTGCCATTTATTTTATTGTAATAAGATATTATAAAGATTTTATTTTATAGCAAACTGAGTTTTAATATCACGGACTAAGCTTAATCCCAATTCGTAGTCAGATTTGATAGGTGGCTTCAAAATGAAAAATATGAATGTCTATATAATCCTAAGGCCACCTGAGGTAAGTAATTGCGTCTATAGGTAAGTGCGTCTTTTGATATCTATCACTGTTCCCTATTTATGAATAAAGTGCCAAACTGTAGGCAGTAAGTGTATGGATGGTCTTAAAATGTTGCGCTTCTATATCATCAATGGACGCATTTGCCTCTACATATAGACACAATTATCTCAGGTGGCCTAACCTCTGTATCTGTAGCCAAGGACTAAAGGAATGACAGCAATTTTATACGTACAGCAACCTATTCTTACAACCTTTATTTTTAAAGTCAAGTGTGACCAAATATCTTCTCGGTAAGCATACTCCGTCAAAGACCTTCTATCAGGTGAGACTTTAGAGAAACGCAAATCTGTTGGACGTAGAATAAGTACATAGCAGTGGGTACACTACAAAACTCGGAAGTTTCATCTGTGCGAATCAATCTCCGGACTTTCATAATTCCGTAAATCATGTTCTTATTATAAAATATTTAGTATTTTTGGGATATAATAACCCTCATATTCGCAGCAATAATAATTTTCGTTGAGGTATTCCGAGCAGTGTAATAGGTACCTACTCTACTAATAGCACGCAGATGAACCCATCTCGCCAAAGTTTTTCGCTAAAGACATTTCAGAAACTCATGGCAGTTTATGTTAACCAATGACAATGACTGCTTAACCGACTGAAGGTCTACAAATAAAACCAAACATTTATAAGAATAAATAATGTATTTATACTTTGTTAACCTAGTAGGTACACAAACCTGTTACTTTACTACTACGCTATGTTACATAATATAAAGGAACGCTTGTTAGTTAAGTAATGTTTATATTTGTATAGAATCTTTTTTATCGATTCTTATTTTTTTTTTTATGTGGTAATACCACATTTTATTTTTATAAATAATGACACATTATTTATAATGTTTATATTGTTTATCTGCTCATTCTCGTGTTTTCCCCATCCGTTTCATTTCGCTACTGTCATTTTGAACTCACGATTTTCTCAAAAAACAAAAGCTTTCCTAGCAAGCCTATGATGGGGTTCCATATTAGGTTGCATAAAATTGATAGCCAATTGTCAAAATGGGTACCTATGGCGATTTTGCGCCGGAAATGTCAATGTCATTATTATTCGTATTATTAAGGGCATAAGTGAATTTATAAATAAGTGAAACTACATTTTAGGCCAAGTGGAAACTTGCTCGTCATAAAGATTATAATAACTTACCTAAAGATTGACTCGAGACTATTCATGTCAAAAACAGCGCAAATAAAAAAAAAAACATGCAAAATGGCAAATAATTCAGCACTGCAGAGGCCGCGAATATATAATAGGATATTGCCGGTCGAAGAGTCGAAATAGAAAGCCGGCCATCAATGTCGCGCAGAGCCCTGTATATATAAACAAACAATGAAATAAAAAGAAATAACTGGCAAGAAATTGATGTCATAAATGATATTGGAACAAAAGAAGGTTGCCTTGCTGGCCTACCCCGGCAATGTAGTATGAAATAAGATTATAACTCTTGTTCTCTCTGCCTGAAATAGGGTAGGTACTTCGATGCCTCTTCTTACGAACAGAAATTATATTTCATTGCATGTTTGAGAAAAGATTTTTACTATTAATTCTATATGTAAGAAGTACATTAGTGATTAGGCCGTAAAGAGCTTATAATAATGGATGTCCCTAAATATAAAGGTCAGTCGGGGTAAGTATCCTTGCGGGGAAAGCGCTCCTACCATATTGAGATATCGAAAAGTACCGATGTTATACCGCGATCTTACTTTTCAACCGACTTCAAAAGGGAAATTTTTAAATTCGATTGTTTTTTACCTATGTTACGCGATTATCCCAGCAAGTGTGGAACGATTCTCAAAGTTATATTTTTGTTTCAAAGAGGTGGTCCCATTGTCACCATGTCAGGATCTGATGAATCCCATCATTCAACAGTCAACACTCATCATCAGCGAAATCGAAGGAAGCCCTCAAATATTAGTACTGATAATAACAATTTTTTTCGTTTTTTATAAAGTTATTCATGTATGGGCGTGTGGTAGGTAGTCCTCATCTGAATGAAAAGATGAAAGGTACGAGTCCTTAATTGTTAGGAGTTAGGATCAATTCTTGGGAAATACGATTTCGTCTCATATATTCAAGTCGTTGTTATCTATAGTTGCGTGGTTGTAATACATATGTACATTTCGATATGGTAGTCGCGCTTGGCCCACCCCCGCCCTTGCCCCAACCGACCTTACCTAGCACACATTGCTGTGCCACGACACGTGATCCTTTACTCGAATACGGCGCTTTTAATTCTGTATTTTTAATGATATTGTTACATTAGAACGTTACGTAGGTTTCATTATCACCATATCCCGGGATTTTAGGTGCACGACAATCATTTGTGCAACGAAATCCCCGGGATATGATTATTACCGCTGAAAAGCAGAGAAATGGCTACATACGAAACTGAATAAAAGCACAAATTAAAAATAATCCTTTATTAGAATAAATAATAATCAATAAGGCAACAAAAATAATTAAAAAAAATTGAAAATATTAATAAATCACGCTGGTATTTAATTTAATGACAATATAGCACGGCCCCTACATGAGTTAATACTAATTTACTATATTAAATACACCTATATTTATCTTTTTTAAATAATGTATTTAACCTTTTTACGCCACAAGTAACCTTTTCAAAGATTACGTAGTTAATAAACTTCAGTATCGTAAAAACAGTAATTTCTTGAAAAATTGTTAATAAATAAAAATATTAAGAAATAATCATACACAAATCGACCTAGTCTCAGACTAAGCAATGCTTGTACTATGGGTACTAGACGACGATATACATACCCAGGAACAAATATTCGAGTTCATCACACGAATATTTGCCCCGGCCGGGATTCGAACCCAGGACCGCCGTCTCAGTAGGCAGGGGCACTACAAACTGCGCCAACAGCGTCTTACTGAATTTTTATTACTTCTTCACTAGTTATAATGCATTTCATACTACCTTCATTAGACAACAAAGAGTCAAAAGTAACAAATAGCTACTTAAAACAAAGCTCGTATCTCAGTATCACTCTACAAACAAGATACGAGGTTTTGAAAAGTAGTGACAGAAATTTTAGTGACTTTGATAGCCACTAAATAAGTTCAATTTAATAACTCCGTCTAAGTAAAATACCTTACAAAAGAACAGCTTTGTATGGCAAGAACACTTTTTGTATGAGTATTAAAATATATAATAGGCTAGACCAGGAAATAAAACTTTGAAAACTTTTAAAATAAAACTAAAAGCATGGCTTGTGGAAAAGACTTTTTACTCCGTAGCTGAATATTTACCTCCTTTGATAGGCCTTGATTGTTAGTTATAAGTTACCAAATTTTGCATGCCAGATGCTGGTGAAATATGTATAGTGCTATAATATTGTCTGACCAACTTATGTACCATACTTCAAGCAAAATAAGGGCATTTGTAATTGTATTTATACAAATACAAATGCCCTTATTTTGCTTGAAATATGGTACATAAGTTAAATATTTAAGGCACAACACCTAAGGCGTGATATCGTAGCGTCATATTGTGGCATTAAAAAGATAAATACACAAAATTCATGATGAATAAATAATTACACATGATCACACCCCGGAAATTTCGGTGCACGTATGATTTGACGCAGCACCGTCGGCCTAGGCACCGAAACCCCGGGCACATGATTCACCTACAGTTATTAGTATATCATTCACTCGCATACAAAAATATACGCCTGTATTTCATTTTGTACAAGACACAAAGGCGAAGTAAGGCAGAGGGCGAACTACAGGACAGTATGATACATAATAGGTATTGTTTAAACTTTATAAAGTTTAATACATTGTACAAACGAAGACGCAGTTAACTATACACCCATAGACCTTAATATGTTGCAATAAGGTTTACATACAGTTATCAGTGTCTTTGACCGTCAAAAACGGGACATCACAACCTCAGGATACACTATTGTTTTTTTTTTTTACTATGACATATCCCAACTTTGCCATTGTAGTGAACATGATAACAAACTGGTAGATGATATAAAGTCCCTCAGACTGAAAATAGGAGCCCCGCGTAGCAGCAGCTTTATTCGATGCAAGCCAAGTTAAAACGTAAATGACAAAGTTGGAAGATTTCTCTACATTCATAATAGTAAATTGGTAATGGCTATCTTTCTTAAATAAATAAGGTACATAAACTATGAGGAAGACATGGAAATAATAACAATAGTGTCACCTAAACAATGAAAAAGAAATCTCAACTATATAGCTACCTTTTTTGTCCAATACAAAATGAACAGCACTCCATATGATAAAGACTCTCTTACTTGCTACTTCATTCTTATTGCAAAGCGCCTAAAATTCAACCTTATCCTAAGGCCATAGGATTCATAATTATTTAATGGCTTGCATTTATAGTTTGCGTCTAATAAATAAGCATAAGAGGTTATTGACCCGATATCATTCGTAAGATGAAGTTATTCATTTGTAGAAGAGAGGTATGCAGTTCTAGTATATTTTCAGTCGGAACTTTTCTACGAACATCTATAATAATAAATAAGCACCAAGATATCTTAGAAAGATATTGTCAATAATTTACAAAGAAATTAAACATTTGTTTATATATATAGGGTAAATAACCTTTTTAGCACAAACATTTGACGCGAACTGTAGTTAACACACAATAGCACAAATATATCAATTTCTTGTATATAACATTAAATATTACTCCTAATGTATAAAAATACGTGATATGAGAATTAATATGAGGTTTTCAAACACCAATAGTCAATATAGACATTTAAATTACTTATGTAAGTTTAAATGAAAAACGAGTTGATAGCTACCATTTATACTTAGTGTAAATCTCACAAACTTGATTAAAAAAAAGTGAAACACTACCAACATCAAGTAGAAAAAGAAACGGTATACAATAATATACATAAACACTATAAAACAACAAAATATAAACACAACCGATACAGAAGACGCTAAACGGCGTACTTGTCCCTATAAGGGATTTCCTCCAGTACTAATGGTGTTTGAAAATGTATCATTAGGACCGATATCTACATCTAAGTTATATACTTATATTATAAAGCACTAGCACATGGCACTTACTTTCTCGAATCACACTCGATTTGTTCAAAAAAAACTTCGTTGTAAAAAATAAATGTAAAAAACGCCACCCGCCTTAAAAAAAATCTATTCGTTTTTGTGGTGTAAAAATAGCTTAAAGGTGGCGGAAAACAATATGAATAAATCAATTTCATGAAATAATTACATTATTGTATTAAAACATAAAATACAATACGATTATAAATAATTAAATAAATATTATTAATGATAAAGTGAGTTCGAACGAAAATTGGGAAGGCGGTTCCACCAGAATGTCGGGCACGAAAGTTATTATTTTCATGCTTATAAAGATTTCGGCTTTCTTCTCAACAGCGGTCTCTTCTTGGGAAATGCCGGTATATTCACAATCTGACTTATAAAACCCTGACTGTGCCCTTACTGAATAAATTATTTCATTTCATTAAGAACAAGAGCATGTCGGGCCACGCTCAGTGTAGGGTTCCATAGTTGCTCATCCTTCACAATAGACTTAAGTTACAGGAAAGATTTCAAGCTCTATAAAAAGGTCGTAAACGCCAAAGTAACTGTAATTACTTATTACCTTCTGGAAGTCAACTTACGTCCTTTTAAGAAAATTATGAAATTTAGCGATAACTCAAAAACGGCTGGACCGATTTTGTTCAATATAGTTTTCGTTGAAAGTACTTATAAAGCCTCATTTTCATGAATTCTTCCATAATTTTTTGACCCGTGGTTAAAAAGTTAGAGGGGGGGACGCAATTTTTTTTATTTTCGGAGCGACTATTTTCAAAACTGCTGACTTTATCAAAAAATAATGTTTGAACCCCTACTATTTTTAAAAGACCTATTCAACGAGACCCCACACACAAGTGCTGGAAAGAAAAAAAAATCACCCCAACTTTAGGTGTTCGAGAGGTACCCGAAAAAAAAAAATTTTTAGTTTTTATTTTACCGTTTTGTCGGCGTGATACATACACGTCATATCATACTCATACCAAATTTCAGCTTTCTAGTACTAATGATCACGGAGCTAAGCCGCGGACGGACAGACGGACAGACGGACATGGCGAAACTATAAGGGTTCCTAAAACTATTAGTTGACTACGGAACCCTAAAAATAGAAAAGCAATTTTTGGTATGTCATCACACTAATATTATAAAGGCGAAAGTTTTGAGTGTTTATGTGCATGTTTGTTACTTCTTCACGCCCAAACGGCTAGGCCAATTTTGATAAATTTTGGTATGAAGGTAGCTGACACGCTGAATTAACAAATAGGCTACTTTCTATCCCGAAAAAATGTCGTGTTCCCGTGGGATGAGCGGGCAACACCGCGGGTAGTTGTTTTATAAGTTGATTTTGGTATTAAAGGTATTAGTCGTAGGTACGTGCCCGACAAGGTAGACTGATAGAATGCCCCACGGCTGGTATGATTAAAGAAGAATTAAAATGACGGTCAATCCCACTAAGTCATACTTTGTCCTGACAACCAAAGCTAAAATTTAACTATAGTTAAATTACAATAATTATAAATATTATGCAAACTCACTCCGTACGTTAAAACGATACAGGCAACAACGAAGATAAATTAAAGTTGTCTTGTATTTTTAAATTTGTACGACTTTGCAGCTTAAAAAACAGATTTTAAACATCAAATTTTAAAGATCATTAACAGTTCTAAATTATTTGAATGTAGAAGACACACTAAAGCTATTTTAGAAGTTTTAATATTGGAAGTAAATGTTGTGGTGGAAGAATAGATTGAATATACTTAGACAATGTATCAAGTTAGCCTCCTAAGGTCCAGTTTGAAATCGACGCAGCACCGGAGAATGTCCAGCCGAAAGCCGAAAGATGGCGAAGGTACAAAGGGTTCAAGATACATATGTGTTGTTTATCGAGAGGCAACCCTAGAGAGCGAACGAATAAATACCAACCGGGGGTAGTTCGAAATACTCGCGCGACAACACATTCCTGCCCGCATCTTCAATTCCTTTGGACCAAGGACGTAGAATCACTACCGAAGCGTCGAGTTAACACTTTTGCAACCAGACAAAAAAGTAAGACATATCCCAGAAACCGGCCGAGCCGTCACCCCGGCTATCGAGTTGGCCGGCATCTGGACAAAGTTTACGAGCGCCCGGCCTCCGGGTTGTTGGTGTCGAAAGTGTTAATGAAACTTTCTTTCAACACGATTATGTCCAGTTAAGTTATAATAGAGAACCTTAGGAGACTGCAGATGTGTTTAGATCTGGTACCAGGGCGAGCGACGCACCCAACGCAAGCGGTAGCCGCCTTGCTCCGTTCGAATCTTGATTGAGGCACCTTCAGCCGCCTTCACTGTCTCTTTCACCTGTAAAAATAACATGTATGGTCCTTTAGTGCCGTTTGGTAAGCAAGTTTTGCAACTGGCTTCAAAATGGGAATCAGAAATTCCCAGTTTGTAGCTGGTTACGTAATGGGCCTGCGTAGTGCCGATTCGTAACCATTTTTTGTAACTGGCTCCATAATGGGAATCCGAAATTATTTGTTTGTAGCCTGTTACGTAATGGGCCTGCGTAATGCCTAGAAGATCAACCCACCGCGGTTACGACTCGGTAAGGGAAAAGTCCCATTTTGAAGGCAGTTACCGACTGGGATTTTTATCCTAAAACAAACTCTTTTTTGTACCAAAAGGTATTGGTTTCTATTTTTTTGTTACCCAGGGAAATCCCTCCAAAAACTATTTATAAAAATGCTTACGCTCTGCATCAAGTTTTGCGCGTTTCCAACCAGCATCTCGGTCGCCTCCTGGTCCTCTTCGCTTCCTGTAAACAAATACACATCTTAGCACATATAAATATAATACCAAAGTCTTATAGTTATTTATTTCAGACATGAAAGAAAAGAAAACATCAGTATGCCTGTTACTAAGGCCCCCCACAGGGTGGCCTGATGACCTGGTGAAGGTCGCTGGAGTACGCTGGATGCGGGCGGCGCAGGGCCGGTCATGGTGGCGTTCTGTGGGGGAGGCCTATGTTGGCAGTGGACGTCTTGGCTGATTATGATGATGATACCGATATTTTCTTTTAAAAGAAATTTGTGAAGTGACACAGAAAAAAATGGAAACACAAAGTACATTACACACAACTAAAATGAGTAGACTATTCCAAAATTAACTATTTCAGTTTAAGAAACGCAAATACACACTTTGTACACCTTTTATAATCCATATATAAATTTCAAATAAAGAAAATCTAATCTAATCACACATTATCTACAAAATTCAGTCCACAATCCCCACATAACTGAAAGGTTTTTCTCATTATGTTATGGAAATGATTTGGTATTTTTATAATGACGAAACATACATAATTGACAACATTTTCTTTTACCAAGCAGAGACTTTTTCAATATAATCAAACAAAACCGGCCAAGAGCATGTCGGGCCACGCTCAGTGTAGGGTTCCGTAGTTGCTCATCCTTCACAATAAACTGCTGTTTTAAGCCCGAGGTTTACGTTAAGAAAGATTTTAAGCTCTATAAAAAGGTCGTAAACGCCCTAGAAACTGTAATCACTTATTACCTTCTGGAAGTCAACTTACGACCTTTTAAAGAAAAAATATGAAATTTGGCGATAACTCAAAAACAGCTCAACCGATTTTGTTCAATATAGTTTTCATTGAAAGTACTTATAAGGCCTCATTAACATGAATTTTTCCGATTTTTTTTGACCCGTGGTTGAAAACTTAGAGGGGGGGGACACTATTTTTTTTGTTTTTGGAGCGAATATTTACAAAACTGCTGACTTTATCAAAAAATAATGTTAGAAGACCCCTATTATTTTTACAAGACCTATTCAACGACACCCCACACACTAGTGTTGAAAAGAAAAAAAAAATCACCCCCACTTTAGGTGTTCGAGAGGTACCCGAAAAAAATAATAATTTTTAATTTTATTTTACCGTTCTGTCGGCGTTATACATACACATACTCATACCAAATTTCAGCTTTCTAGTACTAACGATCACGGAGCTAAGCCGCGGACGGACGGACGGACGGACAGACGGACATGGCGAAACTATAAGGGTTCCTAGTTGACTACGGAACCCTAAAATTGGGCAAGTGCGAGTCCGACAGGGTTCCGTACCATAATCTATAACAAGTTTGTTGTATGGGAGCCCCCCTTAAATATTTAGAAATACATCATCTGTGTAAATTTCAACTGTCTAGCTATCACCGTTCTTGAGATACAGCCTAGTGACAGACGGACGGACGGACGGACGGGCGGACCGCGAAGTCTCAGTAATAGGGTCCCATTTTTACCCTTTGGGTACGGAACCCTAAAAAAGGATAAAAAAATAAATATTACCACAATTTTTCACTTCCGAATACAACCCAATTTCTGGCTAAAATATCAATCTTAAAACTGTCTCATTCTAAAAGAGCGTACAGTAAACGGCGATAAAGTTTGCACATCGATCTTTGGAAAGAGGCAATCGGCTAATTTCGACTTCGTATAGCGATATCCGTGTCGCACACACCATGACGTTTGTTTTGTCAGTCGTGGTTCAAATGCGAGAGAGTGCAGTCGCATATCCAAGTCAATATATATATATATATATAGAGTTGCTAAAACTTACACAAAATTAAATTTGTACTATGGCATCTATAGGGAAACAAGGTAAGCCGTTACTTTGCCAGTCACGCGAAATTATCTACAATGTTTATAAATATTTTGTAACTGAAGCCGACCAATTTAAAAAACATGAGAATGTTAATGTAAGCAATTACACTTTTTGTCGATCTTTAAACCCACATTTAAGTATCCTAGTTGTATAACATCCGTTGCTAATGCTCAGTCAACCCCTTTTAGGAATGTGGGCCATATATATATATTATTTTTGCCCAACAAGAACATTATAGCAATAACTATATATAATTACATCGAGTTTTACAGCTCTATATATTCCACGTGAAATCAAACCAAAACAACAATAAAGTACTTAGTTCTAAATTCAAATTCTGATGAACGATTAATCTAATAATTGATGTACATGGAAATTAACATTCGTTTGTATTCGGAAATGCGATGATTGCCGATGTGCATTCTTTATCGCCGTTTACTGTAAGTGGCAAGTAATTGGCCACAGCGTAGAAAATCATACAGTAGGATTACTAAGGTGGATTTACTATGGAAATTGTACTGCTGTTCTCCTTGTGCTTTCTGACTGTCAACTCTTCCACAACGTGACGTCAACTTTGGTAACGATTTTGGGGCGATGCTTAATTCACATTTTCTGATTATTTTCAAAACTAGTCGATATAATAAAATAAAAATAATGGTTTTGGGTTTATTACAATTTAAAACAATTTTAAAATTTCAAATGTTGTCAATGTATCTAGGTGTTACGACCATGTAGTACGATCCTCAACACTTTCATGGACGGCTGAGGATAAGAACACATACAGTCATACACCTAGAACGCGTCTTCATACAGATTTACGAAAGATGAAGCCGTTTTTGGTTTAATGTGTGTGTGTGTCTACGAATCAATCATAGAGACTTGTTGCTTGTGAGCTTGACGTTGTGACAGATGCGCACGAAACTTAACCCGTGGCTAACCAAAACTGGCTTCACGATCATACCTACACGGAACCAAAAGCAAATAATTATTATGGTAAAAGGAAAAGAGAATATTTAATACCCAGAATATTTAATTCTATCTTTCCGGAAGATGAATGCGCCACTAAAGGTATTTTTAAGAATAGATTAAAAAAGATACTATTAGATGCCCTGTCTTAGTGTAACACTTACTGTAATGGTTACTACCTACCTACTTAGTTTGATTCTAAAGAATCTAAAGTGTCTGGCAAATAGTTACCTACCTACTTTTAGGGTTAAGTGAACGTATTTTAAGGATAAGGATCCAAACCGCACAAAACGAAATTTAAAATTTGAACCCTGAGTGTAAAGCTCACATCATCTTTTTTGTGTGGATTGGATCGTTTTCGTTAAAAGGCGTCCTAGTTAAGTTTAATGGTACTAATGTTAAAAAAGTGAGTGCAATACTCGCCAATAAACTTCGTGTTTGGCGAAATTTGTTATAAAATGTGTACCATGCTTTTTTGAAATAAATAAATTAAAAAAAAAAAATCAAGCGCTCACTAGGTTTCTAGGCGTATGTAGTCTAAGATGCGTGTGTAAAACTACTACAAATATGTCAAGTCAAGCAAAATGTATGAGACTATCTACCAGAAACTAGAATTATATTATTACACCGTGATGAGAATAGGATTGAAGTGATTGTCATTCCACATCCACATATGTATATTTTGACGTATTTATCTGGATATATGGGTGTTTTACAACACACGCTATATTGCGGTTTTTAGGGCCTTATATTTTATATGAAGGCGATCACGTAGCGAGTTCGCCTGTATAGAAAACTCGCTCGCAAATCGCAATTGTGTTACTAACTGTGTACTAATCGGGGGGCAAGGCAGTGCCCCCGCCAAGTCGAGCGCGAAGCAAACACTGCCGTACCATCCTTTACTGGAACCATTTCGCCGCATTTTCAGGCCCCTATTTGAGCACCTCTGGATAAGACCAGAACGCAGAAATTTTCGTCATCCAGTAAGCTATAATTACATACTTAAAATCCAAAATTTCAAGTCTGTAGGTAATTTAGTTCCGAAGTTAACCGAAAGCAAAGTTTCGCATTTACGACACTCACTCATTCACTCACTCACTCATGATCATCAGTAAAGAACTAGTACTTCCCATAAATTCAGAGAGCTGAAATTTGGTACAGAGTTAGGGTTTAATGGCCACATAAAGCGAAAACTATAAAAATTGGCCAAGTGCGAGTCCGACTCGCGCATGAAGGGTTCCGTACCATAAAACAAGTTTGTTGAATGGGAGCCCTTAAATATTTATTTTATTTTATTTGTGGTATTTGTTGTTATAGCGGCAATAGAAATAGATCATCTGTGAAAATTTCAACTGTCTAGCTATCACCGTTCTTGATATACAGCCTGGTGACAGACGGACGGACGGACGGACGGACGGACGGACAGCGAAGTCTCAGTAATAGGGTCTCGTTTTTACCCTTTGGGTACGGAACCCTAAAAACTAGGATAATCGAAGATCTGGAGTACTCTGATTAGAAAACACAAGAGCCCAACCAAACTATTAGAGATCGACATACCGCCTTTACAAAAATTATTCAACTTGTTGTGTTCGGTTGGCTGCCGTCGTGACTGATCGTCTCTCCTGATCATGGATCGCGTACCGATTCGAAACATGTCGAGTGTTATTCGATTTCTACGACGTGAGTAAACCCGTTTAAGTATTTTAATATTCAACTTGGTGGGCCGCTTCATTTGATGTCAAAAATCCAAGGTCTGAAGTATTTTGACGACGCGTTTGGCTCGGTTTGTAAACACCTGCCTACTGAGCCGGCGGTCCCGGGTTCGAGTCCCGGCCAGGGCAAATATTTGTGTGATGAACTCGAATATTTGTGCTTGGGTCATGGTTGTTCTATGTATTTAAGTATATATTTATGTATATAAGGATGTATATCGTCGTCTAGTACCCATAACACAAGCCTTCTAGAGCTTAATTTGGGACTAGATCGATTTGTGTGAGGTTGTCCGATATTTATTTATTTATTATTTATTTGATGAAGAACCCTCAGCTGGTCTCAGCTGTATTAGAGATATGGTAATGCCCCCTTCTACTATTGGTACATAAAAAAATCGACTGTCATTGCAAAAATCCAGCGTAGTGGGACACAACTTCTAATTTAATCTAGCCTATAGCGTCCCACAGCTGGGCGGGTTACGTATTACAATCCCGAAAGTTCATGATATCTACAGTTGAAATACCGATGGTCAAAATACCGAAAGTTCAAAAAGCCGATATTCGATAATCCGAAGCTCAAATTACCTATTTTCAGAAAATCGATAGTTCAAAATCTCGAAATTTAAAAGTGAGCACTTTAAAAGTGTCAGGACACTAAACTAATCTGACTTTTCCGTGGAACCGATCTGCTCCGGTGCTGCGGGATGTTCAGCCCCTCCGCCCTAGCGTAAGAAAGTGCGGCACCTACGCTCGCCTCCGCAGCTTCGGCTTTTTGGTCACCTTCACCTTTCTTACGGCGGCCGGGGGCTGCCCTCCCTCCGCGCCTCCGGGCTTTTATATACACTCTAGGGGTAGGGCAGACAAGACCACGTGGAATCGGGGTTGACAGCTTCGGTTCTGTGGCAAGTCGATTAAGAAAAGGAAAGAGTCCGGGAAAGTGGGAAATTAAGAATGACACTAAATATTCGATATTTAGATAAAACATTATGTCATGGACTGCCAACCGAACCGAACTTGTCTGGAACCGAAGCTGTCAACGCTCGCCTCCGCAGTTTCGGCTTTTTAGTCACCTTCGGCGACCAGCCTCAGCCGCTGCGACTCGCTTGATGCCCGCACTTTCTTACGCTAGGGCCACAGTATAATAAAGAGTACTAACGTACTAGGGCGGAGGGGCTGCACATCCCGCAGCGCCGGAGCAGATCGGTTCCACAGAAGAGTTCACTTATAAATAGTAAGTATAGTAGTAGGCAAGTAGGTTACGTAATTTAGGTTAATATTCTTTGTATAAAATAAACATTAGAATCTGTAAGACTACATAAATACGAGATAATTCTCGAGAGTTTAAATAATATTCCGGATTACAACCTTCAGGCAGGATCATAGTCTTCGGGATTACAGTCTTCGGGAGTACATTATTCGGGATTACAGTCTTCGGGACTATAATATTCGGTATTTCATCCTTTCCATCAAACGTTCTTTCGGGATTTTAAACTTTCGGTCAAATAAACATTCGACATTTTAATTTTCGGCCTTCCTTCCATAGGTCTTATGATATTCGGTATTTTGAACTTCGGCATTGTAATACGTACCCGCTGGGCGAATGCCTCCCCTTCTGCTTTTAATACGCATATAAATAAAATTAAAGGAAAACTCTGGACAAGACTAGACTGGCTTTTATACTTATACTCACAAGTTTACAAGAAGAAATAGTCGAACGATTAACTTTATTCTACTCGAACATTACACAAATTAAATAAACAAATTAAACCAAAATATTAATTTCGCTCAAAATTTGGTGTAAATATAATGCATTGGACTAAGAGTGGCGGTGATACCCGCACACGTCGCTAGATGGCGCTGACTGTATTTTAAAACGCGCCGTCGTTTATTTTTCCGATAATCTTATATGGCGAAGTGGCAATCGGCCGCGTTATAGTCGTTTACGACATTCTTCTACTGCGCTTGGAAACGTTTGCTAGGGATTAGGAGGGATTATTTGCATTTCGTTGATTTCGGTTATTATTTCGTGAGGTTTGCTAAAGTGAATTAGCAGGTTGTTATAAAACAATATGCCCACGTTTCTACAAAAATAAGTGAAATCCCACCAAAAACATTCTGTAAAAAACTAGCCAAGTCTCGATGGAGCCGCTTGTTTATCCCTAAAAAGTAATGAAATCTAGACAAAGTCGTACCAAGTCTAAGGTTCCTTACTGCGATTTCTTTATTATTATAGTTAATGTTGTGTGACTTGGCCGTTGAAGGGTACACAAGGGTACAAAACCAGGTGCTCCATGACACCATTGCACCAATCTGTCGCCAGAACCGTAATGTAATATCTTTTGTAACTACCTATGTTTGTTAAGCGAGATGATAGCCCATACTGGTGTACCCTTCAACGGCCTAGTCACACAACATTAACTATAATAATAAAGAAATCGCAGTAAGGAACCTTAGACTTGGTACGACTTTGTCTAGATTTCATTACTTTTTAGGGATAAACAAGCGGCTCCATCGAAACTTGGCTAGTTTTTTACAGAATGTTTTTGGTGGGATTTATTTTACTGGCTACGAGACAATTATGGTAACTAATAAATAAAATAAATAAATATTAAGGGACAATCATACACAAATCGACCTAGTCCCAAACTAAGCAACGCTCGTACTATGGGTAAGACGACGATATAAATATAAATAATACATATAAATACATACATTATATAGATAACATCCATGACCCAGGAACAAATATTCGAGTTTCTTCACACAAATATTTGCCCCGGCCGGGATTCGAACCCAGGACCGCCGGCTCAGTAGGCAGGTGTCTGAGTCAACCGCGTCGTCGTCTCAACTGACGTTGAAAGTCGGTGAATTGATATTCACAGACTTAATGTAAATAAAGAGGAAACAGGATTAAATATTCCGCAAACAGTTATCTAGTTTTGAAACTGACTGTACAACTACAAGAGTGCAATGATCACAAAAACGCCCAGCGATGTATACTCGTACCTTTGAAATCCGCCATGCCGACTGTTAGGAAGCAAGAAGCAGAGTTAGCGAGAAGCCAGAATATAAATTAATAGATAAATGAATCGTTTTCAATTAAATTGTATACAGTAAATTAACAACGATTTGTGAAAACGCCCAGATTATAAAGCAGCTTTCACACACGCTTTATCATATTATCATTATAAGAGCGGCCGTCTTAGAATTAAAATAAAAAAGATGTGCTGTTTAATGTAGCAGAATACGGTGAGAGTTCAGAGAGATAAAAAGTAACTTTAGAACAAGTAAAATAATAGGATATAAATAATTTTCTGTTATACATCGTAAGCACTCTTCGCGCCTATCAATATTGAACCGTTGATACAAATATCAAAGCACAAATAATGATTTAAATGCGTAAACTGGGAAACGAACTCGGTACCTCTGGATTATCGGTCCCACCAGAGAATCACTCAACCACCCCGACGCCAGGAGAACTTTCGAATTATTCCTTATGTGTGTGTTTGTGTGTTGATCTTTGTATGTCACTCCACATCTTTCCAGGCTACGCATTTAACTTTGTCTTCCTACTTTAATCTTTGTATCAATGATTTAATAAAAACATGGTGGCGTGTTAAACATAACGAAACATTACATGTTTCACAAACTTAGCGTAAATAAGAGTTAGAGAAAAGTCATACAAATTAACAGATTAGATTAATAATCATATTATAGTAGTAAGTAGTACTAGGTACAGTCGAGTTCATTTACATCTACACAATTACGATTTTATGCTCCTGTAAATGAACTACTATTAAATGAACTGGACTGTGTACTAAGTAGTAGTAAGTACTAAGTAGTAAGTATATGTTACCTTGAGCTCCCAGCATGGTGGCTTTGACGGTGGAGAGGATCTTGAGCTGAGTGCCGATGGTGGGGATGCGCTCGCACACTTGAAGCAGGTTCTGGAATAAGACGCCATATTTAAATAGAATAATCCTTAAGACCGATTCTCTCTTTCACTCTCAAAGTCAGGTTGACCCGCTTCAATTTATCGGTGTTATGAAATAATAACCAACTTTATTCTGTAAGTACTTCAGGATATTTTTTCTCGTAAACAAAAAATATCACATTTAACTAATTTTAATATATAAAAGCAAATAAATAATGTTATCCAGGCATATTTTTTGTTTTGCAAACAAGCCGCGTCAGCAGAAATGCTGAGCAATAAAATTGTAAAAGTAAAAATGCTCTTATTCCATTTTTTATTTTTATAATTTTGTTTTTGACAAAAATTGCAAAGAACATTTTTTTTTTTTATCAAATTCCCTATCAAATGCGATTTTTTTTTTAGTGAATTAGGCAATGTTCCACTTTTCGTGATTTGGAACCACTGTGTCGTGGTGCTCACGAGAGCTATGACATATGCTGAGCGGACTCCATTTTTGCAACCATGTCCGATTAGCTCATAATTATTATAATGTTTAAGTTAAATTTCATTAAAACAATTTTTTTTAATGTAACATGTAATTGCAGGTTTGCAAAATAAATGTATCTTTTTCTTCTTCTTCTAAAGGCCGGTTTAGATTAATCTGTGTTTAGTAGAGTGCTTTAGGAGAGTGCTTTATTAGAAAAATGTAAACGCTACTCTTTAGTACGGTTTAGTACGATTCTAGTTGTCTTCAACTGGAATCAAAATAGAATTGGTTTCTACAACTTCTTACTAGCCTAGTATAGGGGCCAGTGTATCCTCAAATTGCTTTGGGTGCATGTTATTGTCATTTAGTGTTTATGTGGAAATTTGTTTTGTGTATAACATTAATATGATACACAATACAATACAAAATGGTTTATTGCACACCAAAAAAGTTTACAAATTCAATACAGAACAATAATTTTAATAACGGTAAACAATACCTCTCTTCCAGACAACCTTTAGGTAGTGGAGTTGATGAGTATAAATCACACAATGATATATTATTATTTCTGTGTTCAATTTGTAAACGTTTTTTGGTGTGCAATAAAGCATATTGTATTGTATTCGTGTACAATAAAGACATTTGAATTTACCGTCCTGATCCTCTTGTCGGTGCACTCGAGAGCCAGTTTCTTGGCGAGCCGCGTCACCTCCTCTGACGCTTCGGCGATCGCCTTCGCAGTCGCTATCAGCTCACGCTTGCTGCCTGCAATGGACAATCCAGTTTAGAGACATGGAGATATTGAGACATGAGCAAACCCGTGGTTTGCGGTGCTTAGTGTCAATTCTCTCGTGCGCCGGAAACCCCTGGGTTGATGAGGTTTTCCAATGACTGATGTGTCACGTTTGTTACCTACTATGGATAGTGTTAGGGTTCGTTTTAAATGTAATGTTGCTACCATATTGGCACGATTTATATTTGTAAGACACAAATGAGTTGTTTAATAAGAGATGGGACTATGGGTCCATGCAAACACACACACACACAATTTAATTTATAAACTCGGGCAGAAAGCATTCACTAGTCATAGGAAGTCGGAAACTATTTTCGGAAAAAGAACTGTCAAAAGATGAACGAAATAAGATCAACTACTCGTAAATTAAAGAAATAGTTTATGGAAAATAATTCACTTAAAAGTGCATGGTTTCTGTTTAAAGCTCATACATATTATCATTCAAAAGAAAGTTGATGAGTTTTAAGTTTAAACAGAATATTCTCTAATACAATAAACTACATACAATACAATTTAACTTAGACAATTTGGGCATTAAAAAAAACCCGAATCCTTTTTTCTTCCAGAACTTGACGTTCTTCGTTCGTTTTCAATGTGAAGATAAAAAAAAAAGGGCTCTAAATTTGTCAGTTCCGTTACGTCACGTCTGAATATGAACTTATTCATTTGCCCGAGCGTAGTGGAAACAAAAATTCCTATACAAATTTTGGGGTCCTTTGTTTCTTTACTTTGATAATGCTAGTAGAGGATGAGTAGATGAACCCACGTCAAGCTCCGAAAAAAAGCAGGGATACAGCATTTCTTTTAAACGCAAAATTTTCGTCAGGTCGATCACTCGACTACCAAGGGGACAAGCACACATATCGTATCGAAATATCGAAAAGTAATGAAATAACATCTGTATTTTACGATATTTCGATAGTGTAGGTGGGCCTTTTTATTCTTGTATACCCCACTTTATTTTTACAGTTTTGATATTTTAGGTATTTTCTACTCAAAATCACGAGCTCCTTCAATCTAATATGAAGAAAAAAGTGTCCCAATATTTTTACGTTCCATTCCGTTACCATGTCCATACAACCTACTATAGCGTTAACGGAATGGAAAAGCAAAAAATATATCAACATTTTGGGAAACTTTTTTTTTTCCTTAATAAATCGAGCGAGCCCGTGAATCTGAGTAGAAAATACCTAAAATACCAAAACTAAAAAAAAATAATTGCACAAAAAAATGGCCCAGTGTCCGTATGCCGCATTTGTCCCGACTGACCTTATTCCTAGTAAACTACCGCAGTGACGTGCACTACCGAACACTACTGCTAAACTAATGTAACACAGCCACACGACAAAGCAAGCCACTTACCGCTCAGGTTCATAGCGACCACTGTCCGGAAGCAAGGGAGACAACATGATAGCGTTATATACAGACATGATGTATGGCATGGACCGATCACTTTCTCATGGTGGTAGAGAGGAATAGTAGTATACAGAAATGTTTTGGTTGAAAATACGCTAGGTACATTTTTTGGATGACCATGTTTTTTTTCGATAGTCCTTGCTGGATTTACAAGCTACATTTTTCTTAACTATGTTTTTTTTGTTGTATAAAAATTAATAATATGGTATACTGATCATATGATACAATACGTTTAAAGAGTCGATACCCACTCAAATTGCTCATACAAAAAGGGAAAATGTAATAGAAACATGGTTAGGTACGACGACGAGCGAAGCGAGAGTGCTAGGTTATCTTGCCAATATAAACGTTATTGTTGCTATGTCAAAATAAACATTAAGTATATAAAAGTTTTTACAACTAGTGAAATTATTTGAAGCGTTTGTTATATCCATCATTACACAAACATGAAAATAATGTAGATAGGTACATTCCAAGACATAGAACATCAAAATGATGAGATTCCAAACCGTCAGAAAGTTTCCAGTCCAAATGAACACATATATAAGTTTATACAGTCCGTATGTATAACTGAATATATACAATAGCGTCAGTAGCGGTTCTCAAACTGTGAGATGGGATCACTAAAAAATTCCGAAGTTTAATTTGTCCGAAACCATCAATATTCCGAATTCTCATAATTCCGAAAGCGATATAACGCGAAACGGTTATATGATATTAAAAAAAATCTAAATATTTTTTCTCAAACATGCAATGAAATATCGTCATAACGTGCGTTAAAACAGGCTTCGAAGTGTCACGTTTCGGGCGGAACAGTTCGAGAGAACTGTAAAGGAATTTCATACAAAATTGAAGGCCTAGGCCAGGAAGTAATATTTTTTAATTTTAATGTAAACATTCCAACCCATTCAGCCATCGGACCAACAATATCCGCGTTAATGCCTAGTACACACGAACTGATATTAAGAATACAAATCTATATGATATTAAGACCATAGACAATATTAAAAATCCTCTGCCTTTATTTTATTTATTGTAGAAATTAAGATTCTTATTATCAGGTTGTGTATAATGGCCCTAATATTCGAACACTACACACGTGGACGACTTATTAAAGAAAAAAAATATAGAAGGATTAGAGGGAAAATTAAAAGTACTTTTTTTTAAACATGGCGTCTGTGTGTTTTTGAGTGATGCATTTTTTTATTTCTTTGCATGTTTGAGAAAAGCACTATACATGCCTTAGCCGTGAAAAGGGCTTGCCGGCGTCGTATCGTATCCGTCTATACCTACTCAGCCGGCAAGCCCTTACTTCCCGGCGTCTGCAGTAATATCACAATATGGTTTTCGGAATTCTAAAAATTGGGAATGCTGAAGCTTCGGAGTATTGTAGTGTACTGTGATATGGTATGTTCGTGTTCAGATGAAGACATTACATACTATATAGTAGTGCGCGGGAGGCCCGGTTTGAGTCCAGTTGTGAGCGCGATTCTATACAATATTCATATGTTAATATTATTAGATATAAGCCTAAAGCGAAGCTTTGTTATATTTTATGTTAATAAGCCAATTTTTAATGTTAATATCATATTTTACCTTCAAATATGAAAAATAATTCATCAAAAATCGTCATTTTGAATAAGTAAATCATGTTAAAACTTCCATTAACACGGTCAATGTCCGTGTCCCATATGTGGGGTCACGGCTAGCCTCTATTACAGAGACATCAGGTTCACATATCTAACTGGGACAGTGAACGTGTTAAGTTACGATCATTCATATACATGTGACTCAAAAGTTTTCATACACAACTTGTAAGACACATTTGGAGACTTTATAGGAACCATCATAGAATGAAGACAAAGGAAAACTGCATTATTTTTTTTATATAAAACTAAGTTTTGTGTTGATATATTTTCTTCGAGCGATTCAACCGCTTTACTACCGCATGTCAAAGTACAGTGGGTGAGTTGTCAAAATGCGATTCGTGTTTTATACCGGTCACGCTCGCTCTTACGCAATCCAGATAAGAACCTCTCAGTTTTCACCCAAACCTGAATGGCAATTTGAGAGCTCACGAACTGTAATCTTTATGATATTTTAAGTTATTTGTTCGTATCAAACAAAAAGTTTGAGAACTCATTAACGGAGCAATAAAGAGCATGTACCCTTGGAGTCGGAGCGCACGAGCTCGGAGAGGCGCGCCATGAGGATGGCCATGCGCTTGGCGGCCGCGATGATCTCGTTGTCCTTCGACGACCACTCGCGCACTGCCTCGTGCAGGTTGTGGGCCGCCACCTGACAGAGCTAACAATAAAGAGCATGTACCCTTGGAGTCGGAGCGCACGAGCTCGGAGAGGCGCGCCATGAGGATGGCCATGCGCTTGGCGGCCGCGATGATCTCGTTGTCCTTCGACGACCACTCGCGCACTGCCTCGTGCAGGTTGTGGGCCGCCACCTGACAGAGCTAACAATAAAGAGCATGTACCCTTGGAGTCGGAGCGCACGAGCTCGGAGAGGCGCGCCATGAGGATGGCCATGCGCTTGGCGGCCGCGATGATCTCGTTGTCCTTCGACGACCACTCGCGCACTGCCTCGTGCAGGTTGTGGGCCGCCACCTGACAGAGCTAACAATAAAGAGCATGTACCCTTGGAGTCGGAGCGCACGAGCTCGGAGAGGCGCGCCATGAGGATGGCCATGCGCTTGGCGGCCGCGATGATCTCGTTGTCCTTCGACGACCACTCGCGCACTGCCTCGTGCAGGTTGTGGGCCGCCACCTGACAGAGCTAACAATAAAGAGCATGTACCCTTGGAGTCGGAGCGCACGAGCTCGGAGAGGCGCGCCATGAGGATGGCCATGCGCTTGGCGGCCGCGATGATCTCGTTGTCCTTCGACGACCACTCGCGCACTGCCTCGTGCAGGTTGTGGGCCGCCACCTGACAGAGCTAACAATAAAGAGCATGTACCCTTGGAGTCGGAGCGCACGAGCTCGGAGAGGCGCGCCATGAGGATGGCCATGCGCTTGGCGGCCGCGATGATCTCGTTGTCCTTCGACGACCACTCGCGCACTGCCTCGTGCAGGTTGTGGGCCGCCACCTGACAGAGCTAACAATAAAGAGCATGTACCCTTGGAGTCGGAGCGCACGAGCTCGGAGAGGCGCGCCATGAGGATGGCCATGCGCTTGGCGGCCGCGATGATCTCGTTGTCCTTCGACGACCACTCGCGCACTGCCTCGTGCAGGTTGTGGGCCGCCACCTGACAGAGCTAACAATAAAGAGCATGTACCCTTGGAGTCGGAGCGCACGAGCTCGGAGAGGCGCGCCATGAGGATGGCCATGCGCTTGGCGGCCGCGATGATCTCGTTGTCCTTCGACGACCACTCGCGCACTGCCTCGTGCAGGTTGTGGGCCGCCACCTGACAGAGCTAACAATAAAGAGCATGTACCCTTGGAGTCGGAGCGCACGAGCTCGGAGAGGCGCGCCATGAGGATGGCCATGCGCTTGGCGGCCGCGATGATCTCGTTGTCCTTCGACGACCACTCGCGCACTGCCTCGTGCAGGTTGTGGGCCGCCACCTGACAGAGCTAACAATAAAGAGCATGTACCCTTGGAGTCGGAGCGCACGAGCTCGGAGAGGCGCGCCATGAGGATGGCCATGCGCTTGGCGGCCGCGATGATCTCGTTGTCCTTCGACGACCACTCGCGCACTGCCTCGTGCAGGTTGTGGGCCGCCACCTGACAGAGCTAACAATAAAGAGCATGTACCCTTGGAGTCGGAGCGCACGAGCTCGGAGAGGCGCGCCATGAGGATGGCCATGCGCTTGGCGGCCGCGATGATCTCGTTGTCCTTCGACGACCACTCGCGCACTGCCTCGTGCAGGTTGTGGGCCGCCACCTGACAGAGCTAACAATAAAGAGCATGTACCCTTGGAGTCGGAGCGCACGAGCTCGGAGAGGCGCGCCATGAGGATGGCCATGCGCTTGGCGGCCGCGATGATCTCGTTGTCCTTCGACGACCACTCGCGCACTGCCTCGTGCAGGTTGTGGGCCGCCACCTGACAGAGCTAACAATAAAGAGCATGTACCCTTGGAGTCGGAGCGCACGAGCTCGGAGAGGCGCGCCATGAGGATGGCCATGCGCTTGGCGGCCGCGATGATCTCGTTGTCCTTCGACGACCACTCGCGCACTGCCTCGTGCAGGTTGTGGGCCGCCACCTGACAGAGCTAACAATAAAGAGCATGTACCCTTGGAGTCGGAGCGCACGAGCTCGGAGAGGCGCGCCATGAGGATGGCCATGCGCTTGGCGGCCGCGATGATCTCGTTGTCCTTCGACGACCACTCGCGCACTGCCTTGTGCAGGTTATGGGCAGCTACCTGGATGGATTGATTTTTATATTTAGTTGTGTTTACGAATGCTCATTTATGCGTTTTTTTTTTCAAATCTTGACTTATGAACTTTTAAATTCAAATTTTTGCATTCCTGATGTTGATTTTGTCCTGATTTATATCAACATCAAAACTGCAAATGAAAGATGAATTTTTGTTCAGAAGTAACTTTACTAATGGTTTACCATTTTTGATTGATGTATATTTAGAGCATAAATAATGCAGTGTGGTAGATGAATTTGATGAAGATAGCGAAGTTAATTTAATGTTTATGAAAAATAATGGTGTAAGATTACTAAGATTTTAGAAAATGGGCCGAAGATTTACGTCGGGATATGAATTCGTGATTACGAATTGAAAAATGGTGTAGATGGGCTATTTAGAACCGTCCGATGTCTTAATAGAGGTTGTGGTAAATGGTTGAATGTAGGTGGTATTTTTGGTATACTACGACGGTGGCAAACAAGCATGCGGCCCGCCTGATGTTAAACAGTTACCGCCGCCTATGGACGCTTGCGATGCCAGGAACCGCATGCTGTAGCCCCCGGGGAAAACCTCGGTAGCGAGCTCATTTTACATGGTAATATTATTATTAATGGAGATCGTTGTTCAACGTATCGCCGCTGGAGATACACGAAGAGCCTCGGGAGGAGTCGGTTCGGAGTCGATCCTTCGGCTGGACCTGCGCGGATGATCTGTCACTCACCAGGATAGGCTGGCTGGGGTGCGGCTGCCGGCTGAAGATGTCCTCTCCCTCGTCGTCGGTGTCGGGCGGGGGCGGGCGCGGGGGCGGGGCGGCGCCGGCGGGCGGGGGCGGGCGGGGCGGGGCCGCCGCGTCGGACACGTGCAGCGCGGACAGCGCTTCCGGTAGCGCGGGCGGCGGCGGCGGCAAGTAGTGCCGGCTCAGGGCTGATTCCACGGCGGAGGCTGCGTTGATTATCTGGGGACAAACAGTACGAATTATTCATAAATAGTACCATCTCATGGAGTAGTAGGGCCTCGTGCAGGGTCCGTCCGGATTGTTACTACCGTCTTGCCTGGTAACCCACCGCCAAACAGCAATGTTCGCATTGTTGTGTTCCGGTGTGGGGGTAAGATAGCCGGTGAAATTACTAGCATAGAGGCATTCTATCTTCGTCCTCCGGGTAGGCAAACACTTGCGACTCCTCTGGTGTTGCAGGTGTTTATGGGCGACGGTAATCGCTTTCCATCAGGCGATACGTTTGCTCGTTTGCCTCCTATGACATAAAAAAAAAAAAGAAAATCTCTCCGCTCTGATATTTGCTGGAGAGGCAGTCAGGCGGGAGATGTTATGTAATCGCACGTCCTAGAAGTATGGTGAGTGTGCTTTAGAAACAGTTTCTTAGCATTTGGGTAACCAAATTCCATCTGAGACCTTGAACAGTAATAAGACTAGGGATTGCAATCCGGTAATCCGGACGGATCTGGTACTTTTGGACGGCCACCGGATCCGGTCATGTCTCAACTCTTCAATTAAGACTTATTAAAAATTCCTTTAATAAAAGCTTTTTTTATATATATTCAATTTATTTAATCATTTTCGCGCGTTGGCAAACGCATTTCTTTCGCATTCTCTCTCAGAGAAATTCAGAGCATAGAGCGCTCCATAGCTGGCTGTGCCACTTCTAGATGGTGGATTCGTTCAGCGGTTAATGTCTACGTTTTCTAAGAAAAATAAGTTAAAAAAAGTCTAGTGAGACTGATTTTTGACTTGATAAGGTGATTTTTAACACTAAATCATTGTTTTATTAGTCAATTGGCGAAAACAGCTCCGCATATTAACTCATAGGCCAATAAACAAGACAAAATGTATAAATGTATAATGTTGGATAGATGCAATACCAAAACTTCAATCCCATCGGATCCGGTTAGATTGGGCTCAATTCGGCCGGATCAAATCGGGTTGAGAACCGGGCCCGGTGGGAATCCCTAGGTAAGACTGTGACCTAGGGGTGGTCACACGCGACGTGGGCTGAAGGGGATGAGCTGGAAATGGGAAGATTCGGAATTGAAGTATGGGAATTTGAGCGGCGACTTACTTGGTTGTTTTAGTGGAGTCCTAGGGCTGATGCTCTGTGCTGTCACGCACGTACACACACACACACATACATGAGCTGAACGTCCTTGCAAATGGTATACAAACTGTTTCGTGTTTCGGGATACCGGGCGCGCGCGCAAAGAGATATACGTATGTGCCGTGAGCGATCGATATGCAGACTGGGCGGGGCGCGCGGCACTCGCCCGAATGTAACTGTTCTTTGAGTGAGTGAGATAGCACGACTGTGTGAGCGGTATAGATATCGTGTGAGGCGTCACGCCTTCGTGGCGTGTACAAAGACCTTGGTCGTATTATCCACAGAGTCCTGACCTCGGAGTTGGCGGCGCGCCAGGCTGGAGCCTGCCCGGCGTCCCCTAAGGCGACGGCCTTGGCGCGGTGGACAGCGGGCGGGATGGCGGCCTGCAGCCGCTGGTGCGCGTTCGACAGCGCGCGAGCGAATTCCGCGTCTTCAGTGTTTTCGCGCTCGGCGCCGCCTACGAGCAGCACTCGGTTCGCGAGCCTGGAGTAAAAAAAACGATATTCACTTTTCTAATGAGGCTATAGCCCGATTCTCATTCTCCCGCCCTAAAGCAGACTGATTCGGTTCAGTCCATGCGTCCAGTACGCAAGCGGTAACCTCTCCAAATGACTCCTGTGGCGTAGAGATAGTCCCATTAGTGGGTTATACCCCCACACAAAGTCCGACTACTAGTAGTGAGGGATACCAGCCCGGATACAGTTCAAATCATATTAAAAAAAGACTAAATAAGGTTAAACATGTAATCCCAAGAACTAGCAGCAGTATGACGAATCTATGCCACGCAAACCGTAAAAGTTTAAAGAGAAATTTCAACGATAACGGAGCTTTGAAGTTCACATTTCATTTCGTATCCAGGTACACTTTATTGCATCACGAACAGGTGGTGTGCTTTTGTTACCCCACATTATGATTCCATATTGTAACCAAACATACGCGTAGGCAAAGTAGTCTGAGAGTACTGCACAGAAGTTGGTCGTTTACGTAGAATAAGTTTCACATTTAGTATTCCAAGAGCACACACAGCAAACATAAATACAAGTGTTACCTGGCGATGGCAGAAGTGTTGTCGACCATCTTCTGCGAGTCGTTGTTGCGGATCGCATCTTCGCACAGATACGTGTGTTTCTGCATCAGCTCGCCTGCGGAACAAGATGCATATTTAGTGGTTAAATTATAATCCCTGGATGCGGGCGGGGCAGAAGTCGTTATGATGGTGTTTTTGGGGGAGGTCTATGTCTACCAGCGGATGTATTTTGGCTGATGATGAAAACCATCGACAGTCACAAAATAGACGAAAACCTATACAACCACGTCTACCCGTATCCATAATTATTACAAATGCACTATGGTCTCGAGGGGATTAAGAATTAAACCCCGAGATTGATAACAATACCACGTATATTTATTCTTTGAACTATGAACTCCACACAAATCGACAACATGTCAATAATCATTAGCAGTACTTATGCATTTTACGAAAAACAAACGTTCACGTGATTTAGAATTCACGCTTTAAGGCAGCGCCATCTACCAGACAATCGAGACAGCTAGCTATTCACACTAAGATTTGGAGCTAGTTTGCCGTAGTCAAAGTGTTTAAACATAAAATAATCTATCCAAACATCGTCGGGCGTTATTGGCTGATTTGCCCATCCTCTTTTGTTATAAAAAAAAACTTTTTACCCGAACGAAGTCACCTCTTAGTTCATAACAAAAAAGTGGTCCGACAAAAAAACGTACCGGCGGTACGAACGAAGTCCAGCGGATCCACAGCCTGGTCGCACAGGTCACGGACACGAAGAACAGTGTCCGCGTACTGGTTCTTCAAGTTGTTGAAGTGCTCCTCTGCCACCTGCAAGAAAACACATGATTGTAAATATTTGAACCGCACTGTCGGTGGAGAAAAGAAGGGGAGACCTTTGCCCAGCAGTGGGACACCTGAACAGGCTATTAAAAAAATCAATGTCATGTAAATTTATGAAACATGTCATGTCTCATTATTTTTAATGTGGGTAGTTACGCCATTATTTTTTTATATTGTACCAAATTAAGGTGAATAAACAATGCAAAGATCGACACACAAAACATAAGGGAAAATCTGAAAGGTTATCTGGTGTTAGGGTGGTGGAAGGTTAACACGTTGGACCGGTAATACAGGGTTCGATTCCCGGTCTCTCCGCCAGGTTACGCAGTTAAATTTTCTTTGCGTTTTGTTCTTTGTATCAATGTTCACTTTTATTCACCAAATAAAGCAGTGCCACACCACTGCTCGAATAATGTGTAAACGAAGGAACACTTACAAATAGTAAATTCATACCTTACTGTCCGGATAGTTCAATCTGATCTTGCCAGCGGCCACCAGTTGAGGAGACAGTTTCTCGACCTGAAACCAATATAGGATACACATTAAACGCGAAAAGCAAGGTCTTAGAGTCTTCCGGAAAACTTGCATTCGTTTGCTCGATTATGACGCGCTGGGGTGACGTCACAGTCCATTCCAACATATAAGTACCTCCTACACGGCCTAGAAAAAATTGGATCTCGATATCGGTGTTATAGTCAACTGCTCACGCCGGCCCCAGCGTGCTGCACAAGTATAGACTGTGACGTCACACTCGACTAACGTCGCGTTTCAGCTGCTTTGAATTTCCCACATTGTTTTTCACTTTTCAACTATTATTTTGGCATCGAAAAATAAATAACAAAGAAATATTGATACGATATGATGTTTTTTTTAAAAGCTTTTATTTAACTTGCAATGTATGTATGTATGTATCTAAGTATGTTTGTTCGGGTGAAATCTTGCAACTAAATTTTGAAGCAGATATCGTCAACCGATTGAGCTGGAATTTTGCATACTTACTTAACTTTGATGACAATACAATAATATGGTACCATGGGGCTGATTTGATGATGGAGCCGGAAGGTGGCCATAGAAACTCTATAATAGAAAAAGCAATCCTACCGAGCTTGGGCTCTTTAGAATCGTCTCAGTGAGCATTTGATGGATATCCAAAGAAAAGTGCAGTCGGCTATAAAAGCTTGCCACTAAAATTTTTGACAGATTTTTTTTAGTTTATTGTCGCTGTGAGGCCGCTGAAGCGAGAGAGACGGTCACCTGTCGCGCGTGGTGCGTGAGCTGGTCGGCGAGGCGCTTGTTGTGGTGCGAGTGCGCGGCCAGCATGTGCGCGGCGGCGGCGGCGCGCTGGCTGAAGGCCTGCAACGCGGCCGCCTTGTCGTGGAAGTTCGCTTCCCGGCCCGGTGTCCCTGTGGAATAATAATTACATAAGGATCCATTTCTACTTAAGCCGGAGCCCCACGGTAGAGCTACACACGTGGGTACAAAAACGCTTTGTATGAAAATGTACGTAGATACTTCCACAGTGGTGCACGAGCACGCTGCGCACGAAATGACGTCACTGATATCAATGTTATAGCAATGGACCCCCGTGGGCGGCGTGTTTACCGTGTCCGTGCGTAGCTTGCACAGCAGTGTGGTTTCGGCCTAAAGCATAATTGGACGCACATTCGAAATCGTGCGTGCAGTTAAACTTTCCGTAAATAATGTACCCAAACGCAATATTGGGGGAATATCGCTGCATCATCACAACAAAATAGTTCAGACTTGATAGTTATAAGGGTTCTATACCCAAAGGGTGCTATCGGTACCCTATTACGCCCTCGCGGTTTGCACATCCGTCCGTCCGTCACAGTTCGCTGCGGCGCGTGCAGCTTGTTTGTCACAGGTCGTTGCAAGGCGTCCAGCTAGTCTGTCACAGGTCACCGCAGCACGTGCAAATTGTCTGTCACAGGTAGTTGCAGGGCGTCCAGCTAGTCTGACACAGGTCACCGCAGCACGTGCAAATTGTCTGTGACAGGTAGTTGCAGGGCGTCCAGCTAGTCTGACACAGGTCAGCGCAGCGCGTGCAGCTTGTCTGTGACAGGTAGTTGCAGGGCGTCCAGCTAGTCTGACACAGGTCACCGCAGCGCGTGCAACTTGTCTGTGACAGGTAGTTGCAGGGCGTCCAGCTAGTCTGACACAGGTCACCGCAGCGCGTGCAACTTGTCTGTCACAGGTAGTTGCAGGGCGTCCAGCTAGTCTGACACAGGTCACCGCAGCACGTGCAACTTGTCTGTCACAGGTAGTTGCAGGGCGTCCAGCTAGTCTGACACAGGTCACCGCAGCACGTGCAACTTGTCTGTCACAGGTAGTTGCAGGGCGTCCAGCTAGTCTGACACAGGTCAGCGCAGCGCGTGCAGATTATCTGTCACAGGTCGCTGCAGCGTGTGCAGCTTGTGTCACAGATTGCTGCAGTGCGCAAAGCTTGTCTGTCACAGATCGCTGCAGCGCGTGCAGCATGTCTGTCACAGGTCGCTGCAGTGCGTGCAGCGTGTCTGTCAGTAGGGCGGTTACCTTCCGGCGCGTTGACGGCGTCGGTGAAGTGCCGCAGCGGCGCGGCCACGTCGATGAAGTCCTCCACGACGCGGTTGACGCATGCGCGCTGCATGCCTCGCTGCAGCGCGTGCAGCTTGTCCGTCAGCTCCCTGCAACAAATGTAGATAAGTCGACATTCATATTTTTAGCTACACCCATCTTGTTAATAGTACTTTATGCAACTGCTACATAATGAGAAGTCTCAAAATATAAGTGTGGTTTTATGAAACGAGCCGTAGGCGAGTTTCGTAATAGGATCACACGAGTGTTATTATGTACAGTTAGAACGTCATCCGTGGCGTGAAGTTGTGGGAATGCCGCGCGGGGGCGGCTGAACTACTCGCTCCCCTTACTTGGTATCTGACACTTTCTCAAGAAATTCCGTATAAGCAGTCAGCGGAAGTGAAGTAACTGCCGTAGTTACCTGGTGATCGCTCGGGCTTCCTCCGAGTCGCCGCGTCCGCTGGCACATAGGTCGGCCAGCTTGTCGGAGAGCCGCTGCACGTCCGAGCACAGCTGCAGGATCTCCGCCTTCTCGCGCCCCTGCAGCCCGTCCGCTATCTGAAATATAGCCGGCTTTAGGCACTGACCACCAAGCGAGGAAGCGATTAACTGCCGACTATGTTCTCGCTCAGAAACGAACAATAATACATTACTGCAGACGAGAAAGAAGGGCTTGCCGGGTGAGTAGGTATGGACAACCGGCTGCAGGGAGAACGGACAGTGATACGAAGCCGACAACGCCCTTTTCACGGCCGTACGCCAGACAAAATACACAAAAAAAAACAGCTCTGGCTAACCTGTTCATGAGCACAGACGCCATGTATAAAAAAAGTTACTTCCCTTCAATTTTGTATGAAATTCCCTTACAGTTCTCTAAACTTGTTCCGCCCGAACCATGTTATTAGTTATAAATGGGGGATGAATTACTCTCTGTCCCTGCGAGACGATGCTGTTGATGGCCTTCTGCCCCTCGACCCTGGTGTGAGGATCTGAGTTGGGATGCAGCAGCCACTTGTGCGCGGTCTCCAGCCGGGCGCGCATGGTCCGGCCGCCCTGCCGCTCGGCAATAGGGGATGACTTACTCTCTGTCCCTGCGAGACGATGCTGTTGATGGCCTTCTGCCCCTCGACCCTGGTGTGAGGATCTGAGTTGGGATGCAGCAGCCACTTGTGCGCGGTCTCCAGCCGGGCGCGCATGGTCCGGCCGCCCTGCCGCTCGGCAATAGGGGATGACTTACTCTCTGTCCCTGCGAGACGATGCTGTTGATGGCCTTCTGCCCCTCGACCCTGGTGTGAGGATCTGAGTTGGGATGCAGCAGCCACTTGTGCGCGGTCTCCAGCCGGGCGCGCATGGTCCGGCCGCCCTGCCGCTCGGCAATAGGGGATGACTTACTCTCTGTCCCTGCGAGACGATGCTGTTGATGGCCTTCTGCCCCTCGACCCTGGTGTGAGGATCTGAGTTGGGATGCAGTAGCCACTTGTGCGCGGTCTCCAGCCGGGCGCGCATGGTCCGGCCGCCCTGCTGCTCGGCAATAGGGGATGACTTACTCTCTGTCCCTGCGAGACGATGCTGTTGATGGCCTTCTGCCCCTCGACCCTGGTGTGAGGATCTGAGTTGGGATGCAGCAGCCACTTGTGCGCGGTCTCCAGCCGGGCGCGCATGGTCCGGCCGCCCTGCCGCTCGGCAATAGGGGATGACTTACTCTCTGTCCCTGCGAGACGATGCTGTTGATGGCCTTCTGCCCCTCGACCCTGGTGTGAGGATCTGAGTTGGGATGCAGCAGCCACTTGTGCGCGGTCTCCAGCCGGGCGCGCATGGTCCGGCCGCCCTGCCGCTCGGCAATAGGGGATGACTTACTCTCTGTCCCTGCGAGACGATGCTGTTGATGGCCTTCTGCCCCTCGACCCTGGTGTGTGGATCTGAGTTGGGATGCAGCACCCACTTGTGCGCGGTCTCCAGCCGGGCGCGCATGGTCCGGCCGCCCTGCCGCTCGGCAATAGGGGATGACTTACTCTCTGTCCCTGCGAGACGATGCTGTTGATGGCCTTCTGCCCCTCGACCCTGGTGTGAGGATCTGAGTTGGGATGCAGCAGCCACTTGTGCGCGGTCTCCAGCCGGGCGCGCATGGTCCGGCCGCCCTGCTGCTCGGCAATAGGGGATGACTTACTCTCTGTCCCTGCGAGACGATGCTGTTGATGGCCTTCTGCCCCTCGACCCTGGTGTGAGGATCTGAGTTGGGATGCAGCAGCCACTTGTGCGCGGTCTCCAGCCGGGCGCGCATGGTCCGGCCGCCCTGCCGCTCGGCAATAGGGGATGACTTACTCTCTGTCCCTGCGAGACGATGCTGTTGATGGCCTTCTGCCCCTCGACCCTGGTGTGAGGATCTGAGTTGGGATGCAGCACCCACTTGTGCGCGGTCTCCAGCCGGGCGCGCATGGTCCGGCCGCCCTGCCGCTCGGCAATAGGGGATGACTTACTCTCTGTCCCTGCGAGACGATGCTGTTGATGGCCTTCTGCCCCTCGACCCTGGTGTGAGGATCTGAGTTGGGATGCAGCAGCCACTTGTGCGCGGTCTCCAGCCGGGCGCGCATGGTCCGGCCGCCCTGCCGCTCGGCAATAGGGGATGACTTACTCTCTGTCCCTGCGAGACGATGCTGTTGATGGCCTTCTGCCCCTCGACCCTGGTGTGAGGATCTGAGTTGGGATGCAGCACCCACTTGTGCGCGGTCTCCAGCCGGGCGCGCATGGTCCGGCCGCCCTGCCGCTCGGCAATAGGGGATGACTTACTCTCTGTCCCTGCGAGACGATGCTGTTGATGGCCTTCTGCCCCTCGACCCTGGTGTGAGGATCTGAGTTGGGATGCAGCAGCCACTTGTGCGCGGTCTCCAGCCGGGCGCGCATGGTCCGGCCGCCCTGCCGCTCGGCAATAGGGGATGACTTACTCTCTGTCCCTGCGAGACGATGCTGTTGATGGCCTTCTGCCCCTCGACCCTGGTGTGAGGATCTGAGTTGGGATGCAGCAGCCACTTGTGCGCGGTCTCCAGCCGGGCGCGCATGGTCCGGCCGCCCTGCCGCTCGGCAATAGGGGATGACTTACTCTCTGTCCCTGCGAGACGATGCTGTTGATGGCCTTCTGCCCCTCGACCCTGGTGTGAGGATCTGAGTTGGGATGCAGCAGCCACTTGTGCGCGGTCTCCAGCCGGGCGCGCATGGTCCGGCCGCCCTGCTGCTCGGCAATAGGGGATGACTTACTCTCTGTCCCTGCGAGACGATGCTGTTGATGGCCTTCTGCCCCTCGACCCTGGTGTGAGGATCTGAGTTGGGATGCAGCAGCCACTTGTGCGCGGTCTCCAGCCGGGCGCGCATGGTCCGGCCGCCCTGCTGCTCGGCGGCGCGCACGCCCTCGTTCACGATGGAGTCTACCTCGTTGATTTGTGAGCGGAGGTCGGAGGCCAGGTTTAATGCCTGAAACAATGGCATGTTGAATCTCAAAAAAAACCGGCCAAGTGCGAGTCGGACTCGCGCACCGAGGGTTCCGTACCATCACTTATCCTATCTTTACTGGCCCGGTTAAGTTAAGTTTGGACCTAGTATGTATGGCACAGTATGTATACAAATAAGATACAAAGTTAACGGAACCGATCACGTTTGTTGTATGGGAGCCCCACTTAATTATTTTTTCTTCGGTTTTTGTATTTGTTGTTATAGTGGCAACAGAAATATATCATCTGTGAAAATTTCACCAGTCTAGCTATCACGGTTCTTGAGATACAGCCTGGTGATAGTATCGAGCAAAAAAATAGCAAAAAAAACATGTTTCTTGTACGGGGGCCCCACTTAAATATTGTTTTTAATCTGTTTTTAGTATTTGTTGTTGTAGCGGCAACAAAAATACATCATTTGTGAAATTTTAAACTGTCTGGCTATCACGGTTCATGAGATACAGCCTGGTGACCGACGAACAGACAGATAGACAGACAGACGGACGGATAGCGGAGTCTTAGTACCCCTTAGGTACGGAACGCTAACAACAAGAATCTGGTACTTATTTGTAACCACATCGTTTGGTAGCTTCTCAAAATATCAACATTGAGGGTTCCCTTCCTCAATTAGCAAAAACGTATCCTTGCATTATCACTTTGTTGTCCATCTGTTCGTCAACCTTTTTCTCAAGAACACGTGGAGGTATCAAACTGAAATTAATATCAAATATTCTGGTCTGCTGACCCTCGGAGCTGTAAGGAAATCAAACTTCTCAGTCAACGCAATCAAAGCATACGAGCGTTTATGCCGCATTTGTTGACGCTGGCAAGATAATCTATAAGGTAATTCCTTTTGACGTAGAATCATAAAATTTTAATATCGTGTAGCAAGAGTAAAAAGAAAGGTACGAAAACTGTAAATTGTAGTTACATTACAATATCATTATTTGCAGTTGATAAATTAACCGCGACCTATGCCAATGGATGTATGGGGCAACAGTTTCCCACCGGCAAAGTTAAATTAGTCTCTCAGTACAATCTCCAGTTGTTATAGTGCTATCATAGTTTGTACAGCACCCTCGGAGTGCGAGTCCGATTTTGTCAAATGTATTTTTATTTAATAATAAAACACGCACTGTTTTGAGATTTTGAATAGTTATCATTACAGTAAAAAGCACGTAGTATTAATTTACCTTGGCTTCTCGTCCATGCCCGTACTGTCTCTCATCGCAAAGTTGATCGGCATTTATCCCACCAGATCTGCAAAATATAAACATACTTACGTTTAAGATTTAAATACACAACTTGCCAGGTACATATTCAAAAATCTTTTACTTTTATTTTGACCAACCTATCGCTTCGCTCGTCGTCGAACCAAACTTCACCTGCCAGGATTGACCGTATGAATCGGCGACTCACCGGACGATTCTGCGGATGCCGTCGGCGTGAGCGGGGGCGAGGTGCTCGGCGGCGCGCTGCGCAGACGTGAGCACGGAGCGTAGGGCTCGCTCGCCGCCGCTGTTGCGGAGCGCGTCCGGGTCCTGCACACACCACAACATTTTTTTTCATCACACTTGCTCGTAAACAAGGTTTTACATGCTAGAAAAGGAATCTCAAACTCAATGTCCCCCTTCACCGCACTAGTTTTATGACGCACTCATTCACAGCTGAAGCAGTTCGGCTTTGGAATGATCTGCCGCTTCCCATCAGGCAAGCGCAAAGCAAGCTAACCTTCAAGCACATGTTGCGCAAGCATTTCTCCGATAAGCTATGTGACGAACTGTCAGCATAATGATTCACACAAGGTACATTTATTATATAAGTAAGTATATTGTATGTCATATTTATGTACGTTTATGTTATATATATATATATATATATATATATATTTGTACTTTTACCTGTGTATTGTGTGCAATAAAGTTTAAATAAATAAATAAAAGTGGGCGGTAAATCGTAAATTACACCTCAGGGCGATATGTTATTTTTATCACACTTTTCCTCAAAAGTGTGAAAACGTCGTACGTGACTCTGGTGGTAAGGGAATTCCAAACTCATGTCATTAGCCCTCGCCTTCGTCTTCCTCGTTTACAATGCCCTAGATAGATGAGAGTGGTGTGATGACCGGTACCTAGAACCTACCAGATTATTTTTTACCTTTTAGAATTTATAAATTATTTTTAAAGAAAAATTACTTTTTTTAATTTTCTTACTTACTATTTAAGACATTTTATTTGATACCAGCAATTTTCTTGGCGGCCATATTGAATTTTCATTTTATTTTCATAGAAAACTGTATTCTACTAATCAAGCCCTTTTGTTGATACCCATATTGAGAAAATAGTGATGAACATTTTGTAACGGCGGCCATCTTGGAATTACTTATGATACCGAATGTATTAAATTATATAGTCATCAGAACTAAAAGTGCGTACCAGACTTCAGATCAATCCGTCAATAAGTAAACAAACAGGGCAAGCTAAATAAAACCGTTTAATAAAAAAACAATCAAATATTTCTAAATCACTTACATTAAGGAACTCGTGTGCACTAGCGATCTTTCCATGGATCTGTGCTTGCAAAGCCTTCAGGACAGCAATGTTGTCTTTCTCTCCACCATCCTCCACGTATGATGTTAGCTGCAATACTCTAAAACAAAAAAAAATAAAGGTTATATCAACCTTCCAACATCTATCTATCAGCCACAGACGTCCACTGTTAAACATAGGCCAGAAAAAAAAATGGTTGGCACTTGTCAATGTTAAACCGTTGAACTAGCGCCTAGTTTTTTTTTATTAAGTTTTAAAGGCAAAACCATGGCTAAGATAAAATGGCCGCAGCTCGTAGATGACACACGTCAGTGTCAAACCATTCAAATTCTGTCACACGTCAGTGTCAAACCGTTGAGATTTTGACATTGACAAGTGTCAATCATCGACTAGTTTTTTTTTTTAATAAAGTTTCTACGGCAAAAATCCCTTAAGCCACTATTATTGAGAACTGTCAAATTGTCAATAAAAAAAAAACATTTACTTAAATAAAACCATGGCAAAGAAAAATGAATGATCTTGTAGATCTATACAGCAAGGAAGGACTCATCATTCGCTTGCCCTTATCCCATTTAATTGGGGTCGGCGCAGCATGTTTCCTTCCTCCATTCTTCCCTATAACTCGTCATACGGCAACGACTATCGAAAAAAAATTGATTGTCATCCAAAATTGTACCAAGCCTCTGCCCCGTAGGTAACCAAGACACAAGTGATTTTGACAAACAATCTTACCGAATAATTTCATGAATCTCGTCCGCCATCCTTTGGGCGAGGTAGTTTCTGTTTTCCGCCGCCTCCTCTATTCCTTTGCCACCTGTTAACACGTAAGACGAGGATATTATGTTGTATTTGTTAATCATTAACCAACTTCAAAAAAGGAGGAGGTGGTGTTGTTTGGCACCACCACCCAATTATTACCAATAATTGAGTGGTTTGGCACCGACTTCAAAAGGTGATTCAAATGTAATCTGTACATGAACGGGTTATTTTTGGCTTTTCAAGTCATTTTGAAGTCGGTTTTTTTTTTCGGGATAATAACTAATCCAGGGTGTCAGCTACCTTCCTTCATACCAAAATTTCTCAAAATTGGTCCAGCCGTTTGAGCGTGGAGAAGAAACAGACATACACATAAACACACTCACAAACTTTTACCTTACAGCGCGCCAGCGTCTCCGCGTGTGGAGGGTGCGTCAGCTCCACCTAGTTTATTATAGTATAGTATTGACATACACACAGAGGATCGTACCTTCAGTAAGGATGTGTATGTATATCTTCATGGAGCAGATGAGGACGGGCGCGAGCTGCTTGACGCTCTCCAGACAGCGCGCCAGCGTCTCCGCGTGTGGAGGGTGCGTCAGTTCCGCCGCTCGCGCCGCCACCTGCCGACAGATACACGACAACATAACTAAACTAATATACCAATAAAATTCCCACAAAACTGTAAAGCCCAGAGAGATGATTTTTACAAACTGACAGGACAAGAGACCAGTTGCTTCAGCTAGTTTCGCTGTTCCTCGCGCCCGCGCGCACAGCCTCGGTGTATGAGTGAGTACTGACCCACACTTGGTGCCGAGGTGTATGCCGCGGCCTGCCGCCACAACAACAACAACACAACACTCACGATAACAGCTCAAGGGCTCCTCGAATCAGCAACAAAAAAAATACACCACTATACAGCCATAAATACAAAGATTATTTTAATGCATTGAAACTATTTTGTTGAAAGTACTAGTCCAAGATCCCGATATAGAACGACCTTCACCGAGATGTTTATTTGATGAAATGTATTTTATATTTAATTTAATATGTCAATAAATATATTGCATATGGGTTGCCTAACAAATTTTAGTCCAGGGTATGTTTAATTAATAATTAAAAAAATAATAATTAAACATTTCACCGGTTTGATTAATATTAGATAAATTCTATACCAATCGAAAGTATGAAGCCCATAGAATATGCAAACGTTAGGTTGCCTATTCTTTTCCCGTCACAACTAGTGTACAGTACGATTAAAATCAGTTAACACTTCGGCTTTTCTCGGGTATCATCGCCTAAATCCGGAGACGGAAATGACACGAAATACATTACCGCGATTTCTTTTAGGTAGCATTCAATTTGAAGTATCATAAACGCAATGTATAGCACCTGCCAAGATGACATTAGTAACCGGTAGACCTAAGAAATTTATTATGCAGAAGCGACATGAATTTTAACATTCTTGTAGGTATACAATATATAAAAAACATATATAAGTCAATATTTTACTGTTTGATGTAAGTAGTACCTACGATATTACGTCGGATTAATAATTAATAATAATCACCAAATAAAAAAATTAAAAAAACCGATTTCAACCGATTATACTCGTGTTTCGTCCTCGATATTAGTAACTTGAAATTATAATACACAATGTAGTAACGCATAAGTGTTACCACTTCGTCACTTGTTTGGGGGAAAAAGGTAGCCGCTATTGGCAACACTTTTTTTTTTTTTTCATAATTTTCCCGAGCCCATCCTCATCTGCTCCTCTTCATTCGCGTTTTAGTGCTCAACCACTCCACTTGTTAAAGTTCGTGTCCTTCGTGCCTACGTGGTATTCGCATCTACGACAACGTTTGAAGCAGTTAGAAAATGAAATTGGGGAGACACGCCGTCGCCGGTGTGTTTCCTCGTCCTCGTCATGTTCTCAGATCATCGAATTCCCTGAGTTAATCGTCGTCGCGGTCCGCGTCGAAAGATCGGGAAGATCCAAACGGTTAATATTTAAACCTACCCACTTTTTTACCGGAAAACTAATAAGTTAATTTTTCAACAATAATGCATTCAGAATAGCCTATAGGGTTATTTCGCCGCATTATTATAACATGTTTTCTCGTATGGTAATGCACTCAAGACATGTAATGCATTCAGGGTGGTCTATAGGATCATTCCGCCGCATTATAACAAAACCCATGTACTCAGATCAGTCTGCGGGACTGTTTCGCCACAGGGTTTATAACCACTTTTCCTTGTCACAAGAAATGTAATGCATTCAGGGTGGTCTATAGGATCATTCCGCCGCATTACAACAAAACCCATGTACCTACTCAGATCAGTCTGCGGGACTGTTTCGCCACAGGGTTTATAACTACTTTTCTTTGTCACAAGTAATGTAATGCATTCAGGGTGGTCTATAGGATCATTCCGCCGCATTACATACAACGAAACAAAATTTTTGTCTCGCTTTGTTTCTTGCACAAATAACGAGAATAACATATTAATGATGCTTGCATACTCATGGGCGCATCTTTCATGATTCCGACCTGGAATGAAGCTGCCGCATTACAACAAAACAATTTTTTGTCTCGCTTTATTTCCTGTACCTACAAATAACGAGAATAACATATTTACGATGCTTGCATACTCATGGGCGCATCTTGCATGATTCCGGCCCGGAATGAAGCTGTACCAGCACCAGCCATCATCGAGGAGCCTGCACTACAGCTGCCAGCCGCCAATCCCAGAAACATCGTGCCTGAGACTGGTCCGTCCAATGCTCCGCAAATTGCCGATCCACTGCCAGAGGCACTTTCGGTCGCGGAAAAACGCGACCACATTTTCCCGTCGGAGCTAATAGGATCTTGGGATCCGACCCTTTCTCAAACATGTGGCCAGCAGATTTATAGTATATACATCAGGTTTAGATAAACAAGCGAGCTGTCTCGCACAGGACTTGTTAGACAAGTATTTAGTGCCTTCAAATTGCAAGAAAATTGCCGTTCCACAACTAAATGCTGAAATAACATCAAATGAACTGTTGTAAAAAGAAACGAATACATCGAGTTCAGACAAAAATAGTTGGCCACGGCCATTACAGTATGGTAGGACGTATGTTGACGTCGCAATTAAGGTCTAAAGACAAAGTTAACAACAATTCTACAAACAATTTTTAGAACTGGGGCGTATTCTGTGCGATATACACATACACACATAACGATTCATGGAGTCGCAGAAATGTCATCCTATATTCTCTAAAAAAGGAGTTTTGAGAACAACTAGCTGTCACAAAAATCGAGAAGTACGATTTTAGCGTAGACCTACCAGAAACTAAAAAACTGTGTCGAAATCTGGTTAACGCTTATCTTGATATATCGGTTATCAAGATAAGCGTGCAAAAACAGAAGTAACCGTCAAAATTACCAAATAATTTAAACTGGAAGGCGGGAGCTTCAGCTTTCAGTCAGCAGAGAGCTCCGGCGCAAAAACAGTAGCCTGCCACAACGACCAGTCGGCGTCAAGGAACCTCGTCACACAGATCGTCGCATCGGAACAAACACTCGCCGACGCTAGACTCGGTACGCTGTGCCGGTCGACTCGCTGATTCTTATGAACAGTGGTCAGTTATTACTCGTGACCATTCCGTTTTATTCTGGATAAACGGATACCAGTTAACTTTTAATAAGCCAGTAAATCGGTCTAATTCTCCTACTGTCTCAAGTAACTCTGAGTTAGAACTAAGTCATTTTACTGAAACTCTTAATAATCTACTTGATATATAGGTGCCATATCAGAATGCGAGCCTTGCTCGGACCAATTTTTCTCAAAGGTTTTGTTAGTGCCTAAGCCTAACGAGAGCATGAGACTTATCCTTAATTTAAAATATTTGAATAATTGTATTCCCACACAGCACTCTAAATTGGAAGACTTAAGAATTGCTTTGAAATTAACTTCTAAAGACTGCGTTAAAGTCAACGTTAGATTTAAAAGACGACATTCTCATAATCGAAAAACTGTTTAAATATTTAGGTTTCATTATAAATTAACAGAAATCGAATCATAGGTGAACTAGAACAGTTTCAGAAATTAATTGATTAAATAATTAATGGGTCTTCTAATTTCTGCATGTGCATGTCCAGCTGTGGAATATGGCTGGCTGTATACGAAACAGGCGAAACGTATCAAGTATTTAAATCTACTCAACCATAATGATTACGAACAATATATGAACATTTCCGATTCTCTTCTGCCCGATTAAAATTGGTGGATTCATGCGATACGCAACTCAGACCACCGTATAAGGACGAAAATTTCGCAATTGAAATCTTTTCTGACGCCTCAACTGCGGGGTGGGGGCGGCATGTGGTGATCATACGGGTAGCGGCAGGTGGTCTAGCACAGAGAGTAATTTACATATCAACCAATTGGAACTCCTTTTTTGCCCTCAAAATATTTGCCAAAAATACTACCGTTGCCAAGTAATTTTACGAGTTGATAACACCACGGCAGTATCTTACATTAACCAAATGGGAGGCATTCAGTACCCCCATCCTACAAAAGTAGGTAACAAAAAATTTGTAGCAGTGGTGTGAAACTCGAAAAATATTTGTAGTAGCATCATATATAAAATCCTCAGATAATATCACCGCAGATAGAGAATCTAGACGTTCCCATATGGAATTTTCCGTCTCAGGCTACCGAAAACTGCAATTTGGTAATCCCACTATCGGTCTGTTTGCCAACCAAATCAATAAAAAATGTGAAAAATATGTGTCCTGAAGTAGGGATCCAGATGGATTACGCGTATGACGCATTTACCATCGAATGGTCATGGTATTTCTTCTATGCTTTTCCGCCAGTGTCCGTTATTCTAAAGGCCCTGAGTAAAATCATTTCGGGAAAAGCGTAGGGTACCGTATCATGGTTGCTCCAAACTGGCCAACACAACCCTGGTACCCTTTATTTTATCGGCTCTTGATATCCGATGTGCATGCAATAGGTGATTAGGGTAATCACGTTATGGTATTTAATTCCAGCAACCGGGACATCCAGGCCAGCATTACCCTGGTTGCCGGGATGTTGTCAAGACGGCGTTATTGCAACGCCGTATCCCGCCTTCCGCCGTGGATTTCATGCTTGCGTCGTTATCAGACAACTCGATTAAGCATTATGATATTTGTTTAAAGCGTTGGTACAAACTATGTAAAAAAAAAAAAAAAGAAAAAAAAAATGATGTACCATCAATTCCAATTATCATAGAGTTTCTTACAGAATTATTTAATTCAGGCGCCCAATACGGCACTATCAACAGTTAATAGATCCAATCACTCACTTATATTGGGGCCAATATCAGATGATCGTATAAAAAAAAAATTGTAAAGGTGTTTACAGGCTTAGACCGCCATTACCACATTATAATATCAATTGGGATGTGACTAAGGTTCTCAATCATTTGGAATCATACTTTCCGAACGAAAGTTTACAACTGGACCAATTTTCAATGAAATGTATAACCTTACTAGCTCTTGTATTTTGTAACGGCGCACAGAGAGCAAACATATAAAAAATTAAGATCCATTTGAAACATAGTATTCCTCTCAGATCGAATAATAATTAAAATATCTGAATTGATTAAAACTTCCAAAGCAGGTGTGAATTAACCATGCTTGTTTTTACCGTATTTTGAAGAACGTCCTCAAATATGCCCTGCCAGGACATTAGAAGCATATCATAGTAAGGACAAAATACTTACGCAAATCCAACTCGCTTTGTATAGGGCTTAAAAAACCCCATAAAAGTGTTAAAGCCACAACGCTTGGTCGTTGGATAAAATCAACTTTAAAAAATAGCGGAATTGACATATCTATCTTTTCTTCACATATCGCAAGACTTGCTTCAACATCCCTATCCTATCCCACTCAGTTGTTATATTTATATATTAAAGTTTACGTGAGGTTTGGCACCGACTTCAAAGGGTGAGTCAAATCTAATCTGTACTTGAACGGGTTATTTTCGGCTTTTTAGTTTTACTGAAGTCGGTTCTTTTTTTTGTTAAAAATTTTTTTTTTCGCTTTTTAGTGATTCATATAAAATACTTATGGCGGGGTGATCAGGGAGGTCTTGAAGGCATGCATCTCGTTTGAAATATCTCCTAACTCCTAACTGTTAAGGAGTTGTACCTTCCATCATCAGTTCAGCATGAGAAGATGATGACTACCATATGCAAATACTTAAATAGTTTTAGAAAAAAAAAATTTTAACAAAAAAAAGAACCGACTTCAGTAAAACTAAAAAGCCGAAAATAACCCGTTCAAGTACAGATTACATTTGACTCACCCTTTGAAATCGATCCCAAACCACTCAGTTATTATATTTATATATTAAAGTTTACGTGAGGTTTGGCACCGACTTCAAAGGGTGAGTCAAATGTAATCTGTACTTGAACGGGTTATTTTCGGCTTTTTAGTTTTACTGAAGTCGGTTCTTTTTTTTGTTAAAATTTTTTTTTTTTTCGCTTTTTAGTGATTCATATAAAATACTTATGGCGGGGTGATCAGGGAGGTCTTGAAGGTATGCATCTCGTTTGAAATATCTCCTAACTCCTAACTGTTAAGGAGTTGTACCTTCCATCATTAGTTCAGCATGAGAAGATGATGACTACCATATGCAAATACTTAAATAGTTTTAGAAAAAACATTAAAAATATTATGAGTGCCTATAAAATTTCTGGAATTCCTTCGATTCCTCATGGATCTCGTCATCCGATCTTCACCAAAATTTTATGGGACCAACCTTGAGATGTCTATTCATGAACCTAAAAAGAATTTTCCAAATCGACTCATAAATGACGGAGTTATGAGGTAACAAACATTAAAAAAAAAAAAAAAAAAAAAAAAAAAAAAAAAAAAAAAAAAAAAAACATACAACCGAACTGAGAACCCCCTCCTTTTTTTGAAGTCGGTTAAAAAATTAAGATCCATTTGAAACATAGTATTCCTCTCAGATCGAATAATAATTAAAATATCTGAATTGATTAAAACTTCCAAAGCAGGTGTGAATTAACCATGCTTGTTTTTACCGTATTTTGAAGAACGTCCTCAAATATGCCCTGCCAGGACATTAGAAGCATATCATAGTAAGGACAAAATACTTACGCAAATCCAACTCGCTTTGTATAGGGCTTAAAAAACCCCATAAAAGTGTTAAAGCCACAACGCTTGGTCGTTGGATAAAATCAACTTTAAAAAATAGCGGAATTGACATATCTATCTTTTCTTCACATATCGCAAGACTTGCTTCAACATCCCTAGCTTAAAAATTATTATTAATAATTATTAGGTGTAGGCATTGACGCCTTAAGGAAATCTGCGGGATGGAGTGGCAATTCCGCTACCTTTGCCAGATTCTAGAACAGAACTATTGCTGAATTCGATAAGGATAACACAGCTCTTGCTAGAACTATATGTCTACAGTAATTAAAATAATCATGATTTATGATTATCTATGCCTATCAATGAGATTTGAAAGAAATCTTAAATGTGCTGTTGTTATTATTAATATAATAATACGATTAAATAACTAACAGTTTACTAATTCTGATATTTCCTATTATTCTCTCAACATCTACATTGTGTATTATAATTTCAAGTTACTAATATCGAGGACGAAACACGAGTATAATTATGATAGAACTTCACTTACAGGTAAGTTCGTTTAATCATTAATTTTTGTTGATATTTCATAAACTGCTTGACCGATTTTGATAAAATTTACATGGGACCATCTCGGAAGTATACCCTATCAAATACGAAAAGAATTTTGTAAATCGGTCATATCTGTAAATTGATAACTCTATGTGAGAGATGAGGGATTCACGACAATTACCGAGGTTGGCCGATGTGTTAACTGATTTTAATCGTACTTAATACGTTTTCATCTCAGTTTTAGTGTAAGTAGTGTTAATCAAATGTTCTTTTAATGGCAATGCCACCTTATTTACCTACATAAAATCTTAGGGATGTAGGCTATACCTAGCGTAAAATTTCTTTTCTTATTATGTAACTGTTTTTGTCTATGTCTGATTTTTCCCCAATAAAGAAAATAAATAAATAACTATCGGGTAGCCAGGTATAAACAGGTAAATCTATACCTACTAGCATTTTGCAACGGTCTGATTATTGAATTGAAATTAAATAAAATTAAGATTATTTTATTAGGAATTTATCTAATAATCAAACCGGTGAAATGTTTTTTTTTTTTTATAATTTTTAACAGAAAATACCCTGAACTACTAAAATTTGTTAGGCAACCCATATGCAATATATTTATTGACATATTAAATTAAATATAAAATACATTTCATCAAATAAACATCTCGGTGAAGGTCGTTCTATATCGGGATCCTCTACTATACTACTTTAGCATTATTTTGCCTTACTATTAGAAGAAAGAAAGTCTTTCGTACAAAGTTATGACACTCATATATAATATTTGCCCTCGCTCACTGCGTTCACTCCTACAAATAATCACTTCGCGTCGTCATGGCTTATTTTAGCTCCTAGTCAAACAATCTGCTATTTTATAACTACAATTTTTAAACTTTAGAATATATTTACTACTATAACTATATTTACGGCTCTTCCCAGGTGAATTTTTCACTTCGAGCCCTAAACTTTCAAACAATGGCCATTGTATCTATTATCGCAAAGCCGCTAGCTCGAGTTTGCCACGCGCCACTATAACATTCATATTAAAAACAAACGGTATCGTCATAGTATTAAGGTTAGAGCCGTACTATACTACTACTACTCAGTGGCTCAGCGACCCAAAGCGGGTCTTGACCTCCGACACGAGTTTTCGCCATTTTCCTCGATCCTGCACCGTTTCCCGCCAATTGCTGTTTGGAGTTCACGCAAATTCGATTTGACGACGTAGATCCAGCGATATCTGGGCCGGCCAACCGGCCTTCGTCCTATTTGGTCGCCCCAAATACACTCCCTCAACGCCTCGATCGTCGCCCATTCTCTCTACATGACCAAACCATCGGAGACGGTGGGCTTTTGTCTCTCCAATGATCATTGGCCATTAGAATATATTTAGTACTCCTAAAATAAAAAATACCAACAAGTTAAAGCTACTTCCAACAATACATATATTTATCCAAAATAACCTAGCCAAAGTTAAAAAAAAATCTTACCTCTCTAGCAGCCCGGGACAGCGCCGGGGAGATGTCCCTCAGGAACTGCACCAGATCTTCCATGGTGTCTATCACTTCTGCCACACCCAGGTAGTCCAGCACCTACACACGACACTAGTTACTACTATGAATGACAAGGAAAAGAGGTGCATGAGTTTTAAGGTCACGTGCAGCGTGCTACATGGACGCTTCACAGAAATTTGTCGCAATCGTTTGTTTTCAGACATAAGCATAAATAAGTAACACTAAAACGTTAAAAAGTAGAGATAAATAAATAAAACCACATTTGACTTGACTCGAGAAATCTAACTTGAGTATAATATATGTTACTTGAGCGATATTACGCAAGTTAACTCAATTCCTATTTATTTTAATTGATCATGAGTGTGAACATACCTTTTTGCACTCCTTGACGATTTTCCTAACTTCAGACTCGTCAAAACAGAGCAGAAGACCCGAGGTTCCCTGGAGAATTCCTCTCGAACCTTCAATCAGTTTTTTTCTGTAAAGATAAATTATCCAATTTTTGAAACGCTACTATTGTTTGTCCCCAAAAGGATCAGAACTCTTAAATTCATAACACAAAAGAAGAATGATGATTTACAACCGTGGGTATAAAATAGATACGGGTGCCATGCCGAGTGCACTTTTATCTAGTAAAGCCGTTTTTAACCCCCGACGATAAAAGAAGGGCGCTATAAGTTTAACGTACATATCTGTGTCTCTCTGTAGCATCATAGCTCCCAAACGGATGGACCAATTTTAGTGCGGTATTTTTTATCAAAAAACTTGTCCGTCGAGATGGTTCTTAGCTATGTTTCGTGGAACTAGGACCAGTAGTTTCCAAGATATTCAGCTTTAATTGGAAAAAGTGACAAGATCTTAGCCAACATTGAAGCAAAGAATTCCAAATTTTGTAGTTAGTAGCGAGTGGAGATGTCGGCCAAATGTATCACCCGACGGAATCACTATCTCTACACTACATAGTGTAAAACAAAGTCACTTCCTGTCTGTCTGTCTGTCTCTATCATGCTTAGATCTTTAAAACTACGCAACGGGTTTTGATGCGGTTTTTTTAATAGATAGATTGATTCAAGAGGAAGGCTTACATGTATAAAACATGCATAATTTATCAGCATTGCACCCGTTCAAAGCCGGGGCACGTCGCTAGTGTGTAATGAAACGGATGGGTAGGAAGATAAAAGTTCGACTAGCACCAATTTGTTAATATCATCATGTTTGTATCATCATAACACAAGCCTACTGGAGCTTACTGTGGCCTGTGGGACAAAATTTATCAAAGTCAAAGTCAAGTCAAATCATTTATTTGCTAGACCACAGTGTTTAAGGTCTTATAATTCAATGTTTATTTCCAATGTGCTCAGCCTGCAAGCAAGCGTGCAAATGTTTGTGCGCGATATATTATATATTAATTACATTAATCCATAATAATAACATTAACAAAATTGCATAAAGACAAAACAAAATAACAGAATAAAATTAAATAAAAATCAGGAACTCATAAAATTATTTGTGTGAGGTTGCTGATATTTATTTATTTTATATATCATAGGCCCGCTGACGACCGTGACTCTGTAGTCTGATGTAGTTACCTGGCCGGCCCGGAGTATGGATCAGCGCGAAGCATGTCCGACGCTTGCTGCAGCAAAGTAGCAGCTCCTTCTACCCTGCGGAGAGCTCCCGGCATGTCTTGTCTGAGGATCGCGTCGTCTGACGATTCGATGGTCTCGTGCCCAACCTGAGAAACAAGCGTACTCCATCGTAAATTTATATAAAATTAATCGCAGGAGCTGACCTTCCGGGTCTCAGGTCAGGTCTCAAATTTATTATCAATATAACTGCATAACATGACGGAAGGTAAGCGCAACCCAGAAGGTTAGCTCCTGCGATACAAGGACATCATCAAACGTCATTTTACAGCATGCAACATCCCATGCGATAGTTGGGAAGACCTTGCACTACAGAGAGGGGTGTGGCGCAGCTCTGTTCATAAGGCGGTCGCTGTTTTTGAGGAGCGTCGCTTGCAAGACCTCGACGCAAAACGCCTATACAGAAAGACCCGTCCAAAGCCTATACGTATACATACAACAACAAGTGTAAGTAGCATTGCGCACCTTGTAACAGAAGCGTCGAAAACAAATTTGGTTTTGCAAGCCCCATTCGAGCTCGTGAAGGTCATGAAGCCAGGTTCGCCATTGACGGATACGTTAAGGAGGACTATATATAACATGCAGTCCTGTTTCTCAGTGTTCTGCTTTTCAGGTACGGAGGTGCTTACCGTGTTATTCTTGTCAGGTACGGTACATACGCTGAGAAGCATACTCAGACACGGAGGCACTGACAGTGCTACGCTTCTCAGGTATAGATTTGGCTCGATCCTGTGTTCCAACCTAAACTCTTTCAAGTGGAGGCGAGTGATGAGCTATCATCACTACTCGTCATCGTTGCCTCTGATCAGTGGTCTCCGTCACCCCATCAATTTATTCGGTTAACTCTTACCTTGACGAGATTGTTGACTGCAAGCGACACCGCCTGCACGGGCCGCGCCAGATCCGGCATGGCGTTGCCATCTTCGGCTTCTTCGTGGAGGATCACCAGCCGGGAAACCTGGAAAACACACGGATTTATTAGGAACTAGAAGCGTGACATGATTCGACCACCGAACCTGGAACCAACTCGCGGAGACTTTTTTTAAAATGACTTGAACTGTATCAGTGAGCTCACTACCAGTGAGTCGGACTTTGAGTGGGAGTATAACCCGCCAATGGGATTATTTCCGCGCCACAGAATAAATTTAGGGGATGGTGACGTGGGCGCACTGGGCGCATGGACTGCGTCGTGTATAGACTGAAACGGGTCAGCCTGACTTAGGGCGGAAGGAAACCGCAGAAAGGTTGTGGCGATGCATGGTTTGGCGCATTTACTGACAAGAGGCAGAAACGACATCAAAGCGACCCTACATCAACAACGGTCTCTTGTCAGGTTTGCGGTCGGAATGTCGATCGCGTATCTTGCGTGCTTCGCAGACTGAAGACCACAAATCGCCTGTAATAGACTGAAAGGCCTATGATGATCGCTTTCCATCAGGCGATACGTTTGCTCGTTTGCCCCCTATGACATAAAAAAAAAAAGATGATGATGACAACTACGTCCGCGTATTCGTTTTTCTTTACCGTATTCGGGTAAAACCTACCCTATAGTAAACATTTTGGATGTCCAGCTATCCCTATATCGGCAACAAGCAAAATCAAAACTTAATGCATGAAATTTCGATTGAAACATATACGATTTGTGTTAGATTATTTATTTAAATTAAGCAGAGGATGTGTATTCGATTCCCATTTGGATTTCAGTGCATATATATGCACATTTATACACTTCGTTTCCTAGTAAGCAAGCAAGTGGGTTTCCTAGTAAGTACCCAACTACTTGCCTAGACAAACAAAAGCACTATTTTCGGCTCAGACTAACCAATCCAAAGTAATTATTGTTTAACCCGTAAAACCCACATTGTTGCCGAAGCATTTGCCACGGAAATCTGCGAATACGTAACCAAGGGATAAGCCTGTTTCTTATTATTTAATAGTAAATTCTAGAATATTGTTCACACGATCTCTTTTAGCGCGTCGAATAGACTCGACCCAAATGTATCTACAGGAAAATGTGTAATGCTCTCTTAGCATACAAAGCAGACACCGCAGCTTTCACTCGCCTTATCAGTTTACGGAGATAACAGCGGTGTTTTACTTATTCCCGTCTTGTACTTCTAAACATTGCTACATGCCAAGTATTCGTAGTAGGTACCCAGTCGGTTGAAGATTAGAACCAACACTTCGCACACTTGCACACTTAATCACCAAAATTTTATTATTTCATCTATAAAGAATAGTCTCAACTTTAGGTTAATGAGCAATATGAGTATATTGCTCATTTTTGCCTGTACTTTGGTAAATTTATTTATTAAAAAAACATTCGAATTAAGTGGTAAGACAACGCTGCTCTTTATAAAGTTCTGATTTCCATATCATTTAAACATTTTTCCTTCCACATGTGATGAAAATATTGTGTGCATGACGGGTAGTAAGGGGATTACAAACTCAGGCCATTAAAAGCAGCATATTAGAGTTTCTTAAAAATATACGTCGGTAATGGATATCAGATAACTATAGGCGCTAAATAAAGATTTTCAGAATGACACTTCTAATAATAGTAACAGTCGGAACATTGTAAAATTAAACTAATTCCAATCGCAATAGATTTGACTTTTTGAAGTAAGTAACCAGTATAAATAGTTTGTTTTGGAGTACGGAGCTTTGCCAAGTGTTTACAGTGAGAGTGAAAGTTACGGCATGCCGTGAGAGTTTGTGCTTTTATACCGTTTCGTTGTAGTTACTCTGTACAGTTACCATTAGTTAACGTGACTGTACTCGCTAGCGACGGCGTAAACGATGTGTGTGTACCCCAACAGGGCTTTTACAACCTACGCTACGCTATATTCTCTTCACTACCAATCACTAACCATAGAAACAGTCCATTAGGAATTTTTATTTTGTAAATAAACTGTACTTCCAGTTAGTAAACTGATTATGAATATGTTGTAAAAAACCGTCCAAGTGCGAGTCGGACTCGCGCACTGAGGGTTCCGTACAAATATCGTACCACCTTACTTAACTTACTGATACTATAGGTATACTATAGCTAGTAAATATTGGCGTTTATAGTTATTATGGAAAGGGGAAGAACTGGCCAAGTCACATTTTTTTAATTTTACAATAGAGAAAGAAAGAAAGTAAGTAAAACACATTAAAGAAAATTGGCCAAGTGTAATAAATATCCGATAACCTCATACAAATCGATCTAGTCCCAAATTAAGCTAATGAAGGCTTGTGTTATGGGTATATACTAGACGACGATACACATACTTATATAGATAAATAAATATATACTTATATATATATGGAACAACCATGACCCAAGCACAAATATTCGAGTTCATCACACAGATATTTACCCTGGCCGGGATTCGAACCCGGGACCGCCGGCTCAGTAGGCAGGTCTCTCCAAACCGAGCCAACCGCGTCGTCAAAACGACGTTTGGGCAGGGAACCCTAAAACGACTTGATGGAATTATCGGTACAGTAAACATCTGAATGACAACACAATGCTAATGAGAAGTATTACTCAGCACATAAAGTAGAGTACTATGTTGTTTCTTGCTTTAATTGTCACTCTCATCATCAGTATTGCGACAGCGTAACGGTCAATTAAATATAATGAATTCGTCTTTACAAATATGGGTCTCCAATCAATATCCTAATGGGGACAAACGAACTGAGACAATCAGGTTATATTTGTATTACTAGCTGTTTTATTCATTGCTGGCTGAGTAAAACAATTCTTGAAATACACAGAATTAAATATTAAATGACAATAATTGAGGATTATATTAAGTTAAATGTAATGATGCAATGACTAATGGCGCCATAATTATAGACACTATTACAAAATACCTACACTAGGACAACAGAGTCAACAGATACAATAAAACAGGCGAAACAGATTCATGAGATATACAATGAAAATAGGCGCACAGGTTAACAAACGGACGCTCTTATCGTTAGCAATTGGCAATACCTACTACTTATACTTAAACAACAATAGATACCATTGGGAAGCAAAGATAAAATCACCAAGTTTTTTTTAAGTGGAACCTGTCGCGCGACACAGCGTCACGAATCAAAGTTATGCTAGACGTGCTGGCGGAAGAGAACAGGTATCGAAACCGGTACCTCTGTATTACCGGTCTGATGTGTAAACCTCACCACCACCTCAACGCCAGTATGTCCAGTATAACTGTGACACGCGATCTTGCCGGGCTAGCTTGTAAATGCTAGCCCTGCAGGTGACATTTCGATGTTTTCCTCATAGGGAGATTTCCATTAGAGATTTCCTAGCGTCTGGGTGGTGGAGTGGTTTACGCGGATGGATCCATTCATAACTACTTATGAATGGATCCATATTTGAAATAACAACGGTCTCATTACCATAACATTTAAGCGCAGGTACGCGTTCCTCAATCACGGGCATCGCCGCTCCTAATTAGGACGATACGAGGTTCATTTGCACGTTTTTTGTGGCCTTAAATGCTTTAGGACTGTGTTCCAGTAGGCAGGCAGTACTATAGCTAGGCTATTTAAATTTAGTCGCGTGAGCTTGCCTAATCCATAGTAATATTATAAATGCGGGGCACATTGCTCGTTAAACCGATGGCCGTTGGGGCAGAAAGGTACTTAAGTGGCGACCGCGAACCGGAACACGCAACGTGGAAGGCCCCCAACAAGATAGACCGACGACCTGGTTAGGATCACGAGCAGAAAAGACCGATCGTTGCGGAGAACTTTGGGGGAGACCTAGTCCAGCAGTGGACGTCAATCAGCTGATATGATGATGATGATTAATTGATTATACCTAAATGCGAAAGTATAGTAATAAACATGGCTTGGAACAAGTTTTGGAGCCTAAAGGAAGTTCTTAAATCAAATATTCCAGTGAGAATGAAGAAAAAAGTCCTGGACTCCTGTATCTTGCCATCTCTTTCTTACGCATCACAAACATGGATATTCAACAATCATACCAAAAATAAGATCTTAACAACCCAAAGAGCCATGGAACGGAGCGTTCTGAAACTTAAATTAAAACATAAAAGGACAAATGCAGACATAAGAAACACAACTAAAGTTATAGACGCTTTACAACACTGCAGGAAACTAAAGTGGAAGTGGGCCGGACATATCGCACGTATGGACGGTGAGAAATGGACAAAAAGATAACCACATGGAAAGGCCCATTAGGCAAGAGAAATAGAGGTAGACCGATGGAGAGATGGCTCGATGAGATACTGAGAGCAGCAGGGAATAACTGGGAAGAAAAGGCTTCAGACAGAAGCATGCGGAGGAAAATGGAGGAGGCCTTTACTCTGTAAAGAGGTCCTTAATGATAAAATAATAATAATACTTTTTTGCATGTATAGTAATCGAATATTGAATAGAATAAGAATTAAATTAAATCAAAATAATTTATATCAAATCTATTATGTTATATACTATGTTTCAAATAATATTAATATAAAAATAAATAAATAATGTAAATTCTATATATCTAAGATGTAACGTTTATTAAGGAATAAATGAGGCTTATTATTATTATTATAAATGCGAAAGTGAGTCTGTCTGTTACTTCCTCACGTTTAAACCGCTGATCTAGGGATGAAATTTGCACGTCTACGAGTAGCATAATTGTGACACGCGAATCTGGGCAAGGGCAAATATTTCTGTGATGAACTCGAGAATTTGTGCCTGAGTCATGGATGTTATTTGTATTTAAGTATGTATTTATGTAAGTATGTTTATCGTCGTCTAGTGTCCATAGCACAAGCCTACTAGAACTTACTGTGGGGCTAGATCGATTTGTATGAGGTTGACCGATATGTTATTTTTATCTAGCCTGTGTGTGTATGTGTATGTCCCACTGTTGGGCAATGGCCTCCCCGTTTTCTCCTCAATCATCTCGCTGAAGAGCAAGTTACCTAGTGCCAATCGTTCTCGAATGCGTAAGGTCATCCCGCCATCTCTTTTTCGGTGTCCTATATTTATTTATTTATTATTATTTAAAAGCTAATATATCTTCGCTGTGCCTGTGCTACAGTCACATTCTGCCTGTCAATATCCTTTAATGAGTCAGGAACTCTCGCTCTCAATAGGCGCCTGTTTTAGTCCGAGCACGTTTCATATTTTTTAGTACTTCCTGAGAGCGAAAGTAACTTAATACTCGTACTTACTAATACAGAGTAGGCTAGGGAAAGCGTGTAAAAATAAATCACAGATTATTTCGCCTGCACAATTTATTTGAGTGGATGTTTCTTTTCTTCTCAGGGAACAATAGTGATTAAACTTCTTAGAAAAGTATTGATTATTTATATTATATTACTAGTATTGCGTATCGTTAGGAGATATTTTACAATAAGAATGGGCTACAAAGCTTTTTACCCTTTGACCCAGATATAAAGTAAGCTGAATCACTTTTTGACAGTAAATAACAGACTTTGAAGTCTGTTAAAAACACAAAGGACTTCACTATAAGTTTCACGTCACCAAGAGACTGCACGAGTTCAAAAAAGGACACAAATCACGACAGATGGCTATAATTCCCTCGATTTCACCTGATCCAGATCCTAGCCTCATACAAAATAAAAAGTTATTACAAACAAAAAATAATTTTCTTAATCAGTACTAATACTAGTTAGCCGTCTGCATTATGATATACGAGTATACGACTTTGTCATGGTGATTGATGACACCTTCTCTAACTATATTTATATCAATCGACACCCACAGTCTCGTTCGGAATCCAAATATTTTACAACATTCATATTTTGAAACATTGATGTGAGCCATATGCTATATTTCCTTTTCGATTGCTTTAACGTTTATTTCTCAATAAGTCGGCCGATAGAATCAGGATTCAGGAATATATAAGAGGGTATCCGCAGAACCTTTTTACCCCCCGCTCCGATTAAACGGACAGATGTCCTCGCAGTCTCTATGAGGACTCGGTTAAAGTCAAACACACTAAGTCTTCCAAGCAAATGAACTGTCAAACCATACACACTGACTCACTTTGTATGGTTTAACTGTTCATTTGCTTGGAAGAGTAAGCGTGGTTTGACTAGGAGACATTCCTATGATCAGCGGCCGAATACCATGGCTGATAGATAAGTCGACAAAACTTTATTTCTCAAATAATCATCAATGCCACTGTACCCCTTTATACATCAATTCGATTTTATTCCTTCAGACAATCTAAACTAATGGGCTATAACGGGTGTGGCAGGGCGCGCCGGGTAGCGGGTTCATTTCCCGCCCGCTAATGGGGCGACATTTCGTTCCGACCGCGTCTGAGCGTTAGGGGTGAATAAGACAATATTTTCCGCATTGCCTAATAACTTGTTTACAAATAAAAACAATATGTTTTTTTTTCCTTTAAAACATATTTTGGTTTTACAAAACTTGGAGGAAATCTTGCAAAGCTAAGAGGAAATCTTGCAAAGATTAGAGAAAATCTGGCAAAGCTTAGAGGAAATTTTGCAAAGCTTAGAGGACATTTTGCAAAGCTTAGAGGAAATCTTTCAAAGATTAGAGAAAATCTGGCAAAGCTTAGAGGAAATCTTGCAAAGCTTAGAGGAAAACAAATCTTGCAAAGCTTAGAAGAAATCTTGTCAAGCTTAGAGGAAATCTTGCAAAGCTTACAGGAAATGTTTAAGTTATATCTTTGCGGGTTTGATTGATTGATTCACGTTTTAACCGAGTGCAGCTGGGGCTGCAGGCATCTAAACTGCAAGACTGTTTTATTTATTTATTTTTGAAACACGTAATATCTATTTTTTTAACACAACACAATTTTTATATTAAACCATCGATACAAAGAACAAAGCTGAAAGAAAAATTGAAATGTGTAACCTGGTGGACGAAACCGGGAATCGAACCCGGTATATCTGGATTGCCGGTCCAGTGCGTTAACCTTTCCGGCACCCTAACGCCCAAGCAACCTTTCGAAATTTTCCTTACCCTTCTCGGTTACGCATTTCAAATTTTCTTTGAACTTTGATCAATGGTTCAGTTACAATTAGTCAAACTCTCAGATAGCCACGAACTACGTATACGTCGAACGAGCCCAGAGTGTCGCCGCAGTGGGTCACGGCCGCCGCAAGGCCGGCGAGCTTTCTGTGATAACTGTTTACCCACACACGAGGCGCAGATTGTCTGCATTACTCGGTTCATGTTTATGTTATGATTCTCTCTTAGATGAGCAAGGGACATACGTCTAGACATAATATTAACTAGTTGCTCTGTAAGGTAAAGCTTACATGAACATTACAAGAAAGATTCTATTAAGAAACACAGAGAGCTCTAAAATCTTCTTGTGATAAAAACGCAGAATATTGCGTCTGCTGAAACTCACTGCACGGGAAACCGATTCAGTGAAAGCTGTCTAACAAATCCCTGCGAGGTTGTTTTGAGAAAACTGTTTTTATTTTATTTTTATGTCATAGGGGGCAAACGAGCAAACGAATCGCCGATGGAAAGCGATTACCGTCGCCCATAGACACCTGCAACATCAGAGGAGTCACAAGTGCGTTGCCGGCCTTGAATCCAATCCAATAAAATTAGGAAAAATTTAAAAGATAATTTTGTAAAAAATGTTATGTTAAAGAAAAAAATCAAGAGCTGCAGTATATAAATCTGCCTCTAAGGCACAGACTATCGTATATCGGAAATAGTACATTGCATACCGGGTGACGTAAAATAGTTATTAGTTATGCGAGTCTGCAAAGTTGTTATTTGGCGCGACGCGAGTGTTAAAATTTAAAGCTGAGCGAGCGAAGGTATTAAGATTTTAGAAGATTCAAAGATAGATTCTTCAGCGTAGCGAGGCTTTCAAAACACCAAAAGCTAAATAATTTTGCAGCCGTGCGGAACACACATCGTTTTCCGAGCACGTGAAGTGAAAATGAAATTTAATATTAAAGTTGTACAAAAAAAAATATATTCCCTATTAAAACTTTGCCATACAAATTCGAAGTCTCGAATCAAAATAAAAACGTTTATTCTGTAAGTAAGCAACAAGGGCACTTTCACATGTCTGAATCTGAATCTATCGGCATCTCATAAGAGGAGACCGCTGTTGAAACGAAAGCCGAAAGAAACTCAACTTATACTTAAAACTATTAAAATTATATTATAACTAGCTTCGTCTGTTCCCGGCTTGCCGATGGAAATGCACTACATTGGCAACACTATTTAGCTAAAACTGACAATACATTGAAAGCCATTTCGCCGGAAATGGAAATGTCAAGAGCCGGAACATGACATTTAAGCCCCCTGTCGTGAATCCGATGGAGCGTTCGACGCTAAGGTACACATTTTAGCGACTTGATAAAACCGTTACGAATTATTTATTCTAAAAGGAGTTTTCATCTTTTTTTGGCATATTCTTGTTTTAATCAAAGGCAAATGATGATGTGATGATGATAATATCATGATAAATTAAATGTTTAAATGAACTGTTTGAAAATTACGTAAATCGTAAATACAAAGGCACAGATACGGAGCATAATGTTTTTTCATCGTTTCCTATCGGAAAAGTTCATTTTAGCAAGCTTTCTCTATCAACTTCGGTGAAAACGTTGAGATGGAAATATATTATTGAAATGTTTAGATATCGCCTAGAGGTCGCAATTCTCAACCGTTTCTAATGAAATTTTGAGTCATCAATCAAATTTTCAAAATGGTGGAGATGCGGCGATTGAAATTGTAAAAAAATACGGTTTTAACCACTTCGCAGCAACCTCGCGAGCAATAGCTTAACAATACCCAGACTTCGTAACCAGTAGCTATTTCACACATATAAGGATGAAGAACCCATAATATGAGACCAACAGACTTCGACCGATACTGTTACTTCCCACACTATCTCTAAGTTTGGGTGTCGACATTATAATAGAATCTCTACAAATTATGCGAACACAAAATGGGTGAGTTTTATTACGAGGCTATAACATTCAAATCGGTTTCATTGCCGCCATATGGTTGCGCCTACGCATGGCCATGTACCTGGACATACCTGTGCTGGGATTTCTACACTTCTTCTGTGACACGCTGTATATAAATAACTGTCGCTTGTCTGATTGATTTAATTGTAGGGCTTTTCTATACTACGACGATGTCAAACAAGCCTGCGACCCGCCTAATGTTAAGCAGTTACCGCCGCCTATGGTCGTGCGACGCCAAAAGCATCACGCGCGTTGCTGAACCTTTAAGAACCTATTTACTCCCCTCTTGAAGAACCGCATACTGGAGCCTCCGAGGAAAAACTCGACAGGGAGGTCATTCCACATGCGGAGCGTTCACGGTAGGAAATAGGAAATTCCTCTGGAACCGCACAGTTCTCAAGTGCGATGGCAGAAAGTAGAAGTGGGCATTATGTCAAACAATTCAAAACATCCCTTTACACAGACATTCTCTTAGCAGCTATGCGTCCAATATGCCGATTTTTAATGGTGTGGTCCAGCAGAGAGCTATTTTGATTTATAGTGCAGCATTTATGACGGCACACGTTGAATTAATTGTATGGGATTTTAAATGAAATGTTTATTTCGTTTTATTTATTAGTAAGTAAGATTTACTTTAACGCTGCTTTGTTTCTTTATGGAGCTATCAGACAGAGAGGTCGTAATTGTAGGTCGAATTGTTCCTGACGCGACCGCTCTCTGTCTGAAAGGTCCCATAAGTAAAATGAGCTAATTTAAGAATTTAAAGCCCATATTTTTCCACACTGTATCTCAATAATAGCTCGTTCATATAAGGATAAAGAACCAATAATCTTATCAAGACTTCTCAGAAAGCCTGCATGCCCGAATGCCCATAAAACGGTAGTTTCGACGTGACGTCATCGGGTGACGTGATCTCCGATCAAATTTAAGTGCTCATAATCATAATTGTTAAACAGTAGTATCATAAACCCGTCATGACTATTAATATCAGAGCCGAGATGCTCGAAAACAACAAATATTCATATTACCCTCGTGAGACCCAGTGCAAAGCACAAAATGAAAATAACAGATTTCCCTATCTAATAATTTCTGATTTCTCCCTACTGATCCATTTGGATTGATCACCCGGTATTTTATATTTATGCAAAAACCACGTCAATCCGATATAATGCAATCGGGTGAGAAACAGACAGGTAATAAGAAGAAATATAGGTCAAGGCAAGAAAACAGCTTCGGACAAAAAATGACGCATACCTATAATATAACTGCTATATGATACGTTATAATTATAAAACTTTCTGGGAAAAGTATTGGTCACTGGAAAGATCCAGGGGAGGAGGCCTCGCGGCCGCAGCCCGATGCGATGGTCCGACCAAATCTGCATGCACTTGCTCCAACTTCCACGACCTGCTCGAGGTGGCCGCGGACCGTGGAAGGCGGCGTGACATCATCCGGAGGAAGCTAATCCATGGATGTCACGAGCTCACGACCCTCAGCAATGAGGATGGAAAATGCACGGAGGAAGATGTGAGTTTACCAAATTTCTAATCTAAAAGTGTGTAAAACACGTTTTTGTAGTAATGTGTGTCCTTTTATTAACAACATTTCCTGTCTCCCTTTGAAAAATTAGCGTGGCTATTTACGTGACAAACTGTCATGTTGATTTTGCTAACGGTTTAAAACAAAACACGACAGCCGATTGAGAAACATCGTTCTAAATTAAAAAAATAGGGATCATAGAGAAATGAAAATAAAAGACTAAATAAATATAATACGTCGCAAAAACAAAACATCCTAATTCATTATTACGAAATCTTTGTAAACAACAAATTGGGTTTTAATTGACGAAATGTTATGTGCATTAGATCATTAGACATAAATTGTGCTTAATTTATGTAACTGTAAGATATACAATCGATTGACAAAATCGATCCACAATGACCCTTTCCCAACAGTTTTTATTTACGTTTAAAAACAAAACACGAGCGGCCATTGCGAAACGTTCTAAATTTAAAAATTGGGCGCCAACGGAAGGCGCGAAAACGCATGGTTAAACAAATGAGTCAGACGCGGGAATAGAATTATGTCACCTGGCAACATTGTTGCATAATGTGACCTTTCCGATCGACACGGTGAGATGAAATCATTGATTTTAGCGTTTACGGAACTAATGCAAATGCAGTTGGCACCGAACTACACTAGTTTGTGCATGCTCTAACTACAGTATCTATGTGTACCAGTGAACTTGTGAGTTTTTTCCGAAACACAAATTTAACACAAACCTAACCTATAGGTTGAATTTTCAAGATTTCTGAAAAATGTATAACTTCCGAGGAAAATTTGTCTATCAAATGAAATTCGATAAAATGAAGAATTCGGTGATGTGTTTGTCTATCAAAGAACAGGATCCCATACCAGTGGCGTGGAGTCAGAGGAAACTCAGGACAAGCCGGAGGTTTTTAAGATACCTACTATTTTTTTTTACAATCTTCTTGTAGTGGGTAAGCCGGTGGGAATCAGGTTGTACGGACGCCGCGCCACTGATGTATACGAATGCAGTGCTCTGCCTAGTGTTCGTAACTAAAGCAGTCAAACGATCAAATCGTGAAGAAATTTTCAACTAATTTTCGACAATGCTAACCATTTGTCGATCCTCCTAAGTAAGATTTTTTACGTCATCAGGAAATGAGATTCTCACTTCCAATTCCAAGTTAGTAAAATGCGCTCAAAAACGCACCACTAAACATGTGTAGGCCTATCTTCAACCACATCCCGGAAATTTACAACTATCTTCTACACTGCTATGGAGACCCTTCAAAATTAATGTATAAAAATAATGAACTCGCTTCTGAAGTAGGCTGCCAGCTGGGCGACCCCCTCGGACCGGCCATCTTCAGCCTTGCCATAAACCCTATTATTAAAAATTTACGGTCAAAATTCAACGTATGGTACTTAGACGACGGAACCCTAGGAGCTGACGCAAATTCAGTATGTCAGATCTTTTAGAAATCAAGGATAAGTTTAAACCTATAGGTTTGGAATTAAATTTCAATAAATGTGAACTCTTTTTGAGCCGCGACCTTCCGGATGTGGTTCAAAAATTTAATACCATCTGTCCAAATATAAATTTTTTAGACAAAACGACCCTAAACCTCCTAGGGTCTCCAATATTCGATGAGGCCATTCCGGGCATCATCGCTCTTGCAATTTCTAAATTCCGATATAGCGCTGATCGCCTGCTCGAGATTAATTCGCATTATGCTTTAACAATCCTTAAATTCTGCCTTTTCGTTCCCAAATTTACATATCTGCTCCGTTGCTGTCCATTCTGGAAACAACAAAATAGTTTAGTTTCGGTCGATCATATCATAAAGTCTAGCCTTGAATCCATCCTAAATATTCAGCTTAAGGAGCAATCTTGGAACCAAGCATCCCTACCTATCAGATACGGTGGGTTAGGGACGCGCAAAATTTCTAGTGTCGCGTTGCCAGCCTTTCTTTCATCCGTTCATGGCTCTGCCGTTCTCGTAGGAAAAATTCTGAGGGCATTCCCTTCAAACTGCGAAACGGCGGGTCTTTCAGATGCTAGAGAGGCTTGACAATTGGCTTGTCCGGGGCAAAATTTTCCCACAAACCTCAATAGTCAAAGGAGCTGGGATGACGGCTATTCAAAATTACTCCTCAACAATTCCATAGATTCCAGTTCCGGTTCCGCACGCGCGCGGCTGTTGGCAGCTGCCCAGTGGGAAGCAGGACAATGGCTGCACGCGTACCCCTCCCCAACTACCGGCACTTTCATCGAGCCGGACACCTTAAGGTTAGCCGTAAGTCTGAGGCTAGGCGTTATGGTGTGTACACCACACAAATGCCCCTGTGGGACATTCGTCGATGAGCTGGGACACCACGGGTTATCTTGTCATCACAGCGCTGGCCGTCTGTCCAGACATGCCGCCCTCAACGATATTATCCGCCGAGCTCTTGCCACCGTCAACGTTCCCGCGATCCTGGAACCAAATGGTGTCTCGAGAGACGATGGCAAGAGGCCTGACGGAATGACCCTGGCCCCGTGGAAGATGGGTCGCGTGCTGGTGTGGGACGCAACATGCGTCGATACGCTAGCACCGTCACACCTTCCACGGACCTCGATCCGGGCCTGCGGGGCGGCGGAGACGGCTGAAAACCGAAAAATACACAAATATCAGGGTCTCGGCTCTCAATACCACTTCACCGCATTTGGTGTCGAGACCCTGGGCCCGTGGGGTCCAAGCGCTAGAATTCTTTTTAAAGAGCTTGCGAAACGGCTCATCGACACCACTGGTGACCAAAGGGCTGGCAGCTTCCTCGCTCAGCGTCTTAGTATAGCAATACAGCGAGGTAATGCTGCCAGCGTCTTTGGTACAATGCCACGGGGGCCATTTTTAGACTTAGTTTAGATTTAGTTTTAGATTTAGATAAGACTTATTTTAATTGCTTATTGTTTATTTTGTTGTGTTATATTTTGAATAAAGGGTTAAGACATCTTCAATCGTTGGATTCGAACATTATCAAAAGCGCTCAGATTGATACAATTTAGAAATAGACTGTTCAAAAGATCCCTTGAGTTGAAGTGAAGTTACCAAATGATACGCTTTCGAAATCTCCCTCCTAAGTATAGAGGGGCATGCATTTCGACACAAATAGATCAATTGACAATTTGAGACTATGCAGACATCTACCTTTTGCTTTTGGAAATAGCTCCTGGCCGTGTTCGATTTAGATTGATTCAACTAAGTTTTGTAGGAAAAGCGTGCGATTCAAGTAATACGTAGTGCGAATAACTAGAAACAAGCCAGCTCATTATCAGAGATCATGAAGGTCATCGCCGACCGCAGACAGCAGCGGCAGACATGTCGCAGCGACAACGACGAATCCTTCCAAGTAGCATACAGACTTCATAAGCGATTATACAGCCTTTAGACAACTTAAATTAGTAGAAGAAGAAGATTAATAGATATATTACGTATTCGATATCTTCGGCCAGAGGGGCTTGCATCTCTGCGACACAAATAAACTAAGTGACACTATGCAGACATCTACCTTTTGCTTTTGGAAATAGCTCCTGGCCGTCTTTAAATTAGATCTGTACCAAGTTTTATTGGAATAGCGACGACTGGCGGCTGCAAACGGAATACATGCATTCCTACCCTTATATAAATGCAAATGTGTGCCTGTCGGCGATTAAAGATTAATGTTAAGTACCTATTAATGAGAAAAGACGACAACATTTACAAATAACCACATCTTGAAATGATAATGACTGCGATAATTAATTCCCTTGAAATTACTACTTCTACAAAAGAACTTTTCTTGTAACAGCCAGTTCATTGAAATTACTTCACTACATAGTATAAATATTTGTATAGAATCTTTTATCGATTCATAATTTTTTTTTTTTACATAGTATAAAACAAAGTCGCTTCCTTGTCTGTCCCCATGTATGCTTAAATCTTTAAAAGTACGCAACGGATTTTGATGAGATTGTTTTAATAGATGGAGTGATTCAAGAGGAAGGTTATTATGTAGACACGCGGCAGCGTGTCCAGCCAAGTTCACCGCAGGAACTGGCGAGCAGCAGCCGTGTGTATAACACGAACCGTTTGGAGCCACTTTTGACCCCCCAATAACTCCAAATCTATTTAACATAAAAAAATGAAATTTGGCTTATGTATTAAGATCCTTTATCATAATCATAATCATATATTTATTGTAATATTGTGAGTACAAAAGTAGGTCTTACATTATATTATAGTTCTTCACAATCTACCGATAACCGGCGTACAATTTTTACATTAACTTAAAATAACAAACTACACATACACTACAATTTTTAATTAAAGTAACTACATGTCAGATTTCTTAGTTCTACAATACCATAATAAAATCTTGGCTACATATATCATTACATAATCAGAATTGTCTAATAATTAATAAAATAATAATCAGATGTTGCAGTTAAACTACCTACATAAATTAATTTATTCAAAATGTTCACTTAAATTGTAGTAAGCTCTCTCAGTACACCATTTAAGAAGCTTATTTTTGTATTCTGGTAGTTCTGACATTTTTAGATCTTCTGGCAGATTATTGAAAATTTTAATAGACATGTAGAATGTACTATTTTTCATATGAGCTGTGTTAACATCCTCAGGATAGCATATGTTGAGACCATGGAGTTTGGAAGTGCTTCTAGGGTTGGATGTTTTTATTTTATAAAGGTGCATATTATTCTTGACAAAAATACAAATCTCATATACATACATAGAATACAGAGTCATAACCTGAAGAGACTTGAATATGGGTTTACAAGAGTCGATCGAACGAGTGCCACATATTGCACGTAAACATTTTTTTTGCAGACGAAAAACTTTTAGAGTATTCTTAGAGTTGCCCCATAGAATAATTCCGTACCTCAGGTTCGACATTACATGAGCATGGAAAGCTTGGACCGCCGTTTCCTGAGATGCAATTTGGGTTAGTTTACGAAGAGCAAAAACGAATCGATTCAACTTATTGATTAAGTACTCCGTGTGATCTTTCCAGTTGTTATGAGTATCCAGTATGATACCTAGAAATCGGGTTGAGGTAACTTTGTCTATTTTAACGTTGTTGTAATTAATAGTTACTTCCCTCGTTTTAGCTTGGGGTGCACTAAACTGGATATATTGTGTCTTTTGCAAATTAACCATTAACGCGTTACTATTTAGCCACTCATTTATACTCCTAAATACTCTATTTAATTCTGCTTCGTATGCGTCTGGATTCTCGCAACGCACGATTACGGAGCAGTCATCGGCGAAAAGAAATACTTTGTGTTGTGTTATGTTAGGTAAATCGTTAATATATACAAGGAATAACAAAGGTCCGAGAATACTACCCTGTGGTACTCCCTGTATAACATCGTCAAGGCTTGAGTTATATCGGGTTACCATTTTCGACTGTGGACAGTACGTTGAAATCTGTGTTGTCTGAGTTCTATTACTTAGATATGATTTTAGCCAATCATAACCGTTTCCCCTTATACCGTAGGCGTAGAGTTTTCTTAATAGAATAGCGTGGTTGACACAGTCAAACGCTTTCGACATGTCTAAGAAAATAGCTGTAACGGGTGTTCTATTATCTCTACAGAGTGAAATTTCTGTTAGGATATTGTAAATAGCCCATGTAGTTGATTTCCCTTTGCGGAACCCAAACTGATTCTCAGAGAGGATATCGAACTTGTCAAAGAAGTTAGTGAGTCTGGCGTAGATTACGGATTTAGAACAAGTAGAACCCCAAATTTCATTAATATAGGTTAAATAGTTATTGAGATATTAAAGTCCAAAAAACGGTATTTTTATCACTGACTGACTGACTGACTGACTGACTGACTAGTAATCAAAAACCTAACCCACTTCCAGGTGACCTAGAAAGGTGAAATTTGGCATCCAGCTTAATAATTGTGTGTGTATACATATAAAAATCGAAAACAGTGATTTTTTTATGTTTTTTTACTATTATTATTCCCTTTATTCATTTTTGTACTTAGGCTAGGTTTTTTTTACAATAAATTTATATAAAAAGTAAAATATAAAAAATACATTACAAATATAAACACATTCTAAAAAAGACCTAACCTAATTATTATTATTATTATTGATGGTTGTTGCCTCAGAACTCTGTCATTTATAAACCGATTTGGAAAATTCTTTTTTTGTTTGAAAGATATACTAGAATAGCATATATACTCACACGCACACACTTACACATACATGCACATAAAAATCCAATACGTAGTAACCGTTTTGGAAAATTCTTTGTTTGTTCAAAACTTTCAAAAGATGTACTAGAATAGCACACAGAACTAATTAACAAATAATAATTAAGTAATTTACACATCATAATAATTTCTGTACAAAAAGTAATGATATCCCATCAAAAACATAAATGTAAAATGAGAGCCAAGTTCAATATCGCGTGCACTTCGCCGAAAAAAGAATTGAGATCTGCAAGGGCGCCAAGTTATTTGCCCTAAAATTTTTAGATACAAGGACATGCGACATACTCAATGCATTTATTTTACTTGGGGTGTAATTCAATATCAAGACTTGACTTGGCTAGTTTTAAAATATAAATTTATATTATAAATCAAAATCAATCAAATCATTAACCTATTTTCGTAAAGGTAAGTACGCAAGTTAGTGTCCGTCTTGTTACTTATACTGTTAGCTTGATAATGAACTATGACTATGTTACTTTTATAAAATTTAGTTAGTTTGTGAAAACTAGCCAAGTCAAATCTTGATATTGAATTACTCCCCAAGTAAAATAAATGCATTGAGTATGTCGCATGTCCTTGTATCTAAAAATTTTAGGGCAAATAACTTGGCGCCCTTGCAGATCTCAATTCTTTTTTCGGCGAAGTGCACGCGATATTGAACTTGGCTCTCATTTTACATTTATGTTTTTGATGGGATATATAATACATGCACCGTGCGCAGCCGGGCGGGTCGCTATAGATTACAAATAATTGACCGAACGCGCGAGCTTAACCTAAAATTCTTTAGTTTTTCCCGGATTTTCGGCGCTTTTCGTCCAGGGGTCATGCTCTCATGAAATGTGAGTAGGTTATATAATTATAATATTTGTAATAAATTTTTTGACGACTCAACTTTTCGAATTGATTGAAAATTGCGGAGATACGGGTGTTGAAAACGGAAATAATACAAATTTCAACCATTTCGAATTTCGAAGAGATAAGACGTCTGTTGTATACCTCTGCCTGTTGCCTTGATTGAGATGTGCAATAAATACACCATGTATAGTGCTTTTCTCAAACATACAATGAAATAAAAAAATATACTTCAAAGAACAACATTTTATTAATTGACAAACAGGACATTTTAGTCTAACAACCAACCTTTAAAAACAAAACCTGCTTTTTGTCAAACCAGCCAGCTGTGTGAATGACGTTGTTGTTGAAACCAAAAAAAAGTTACTTTGCAGGCCTAGGCCTGAAAAGCAGTATGAAATCCCTTTACAGTCCTCTCGAGTTGTTGCGCCCAAAAAGCGATACTTCCGAGCCTATTATAAGGAACGTAAAGACAATATTTCATTGCATGTTTGAGAAAAGTGTATTTGTATTGCAGGGACCTATAGATCACTAACACAGCGTATGAAAGAAAATAAATGTCCCCTACATTGGTGATGGCTGCACAGCCTTCACGTAAGGGACAGTCGGAAATAACCTGGCGAAGGGCCGAAATAGCGGCCGGCGGAAGCGGCGAGGACGCACCTGTTAATTGCCGGAGCTTGGCTCAAAACGTCTCTCTGAAATTCACCTCGGCGTCCGACTGAATGGTCCGATAAGTCGGACGACGAAGTATTTTACAAGCTTGCCGGTTACCGATTGAACTGAAATTTTGCACGAATATGCAAATCGCGTGACAATGCAATATGTACTATGATGACGTGGAGCTAATCTGATGATCGAGCGGGAAGGTGGCCATAGGAACTCCGTAATAAATAAAGCAATCATATCGAGTTTGGGTTAGAATCATCTCTGTGAGAAATTGATCGTCGTCGAGACGGCTATAAAAGCTTGCCACAAAAATAAAAATTTTGACAGAAACTTATTTTATTTTACTGCCCGTCTAGCACAATATACTTCGCGACTCTTGTCGCGCGACTTATCGTCACCCGTCACTCTCTCACAGGACTGTACAGAACACTACAGAAAGAGATAGGTATCTTGCGCGGCAAAGAGTAGCGTGTCACAGTTGTGCTAGAGGTGCTGCTAAAAACTAGTGGCTCCGTCTGAGATGCCACAACCTTGCGTGATAGCGGCTGCTACAGCGGCAGAGCGAGACATCCGAGCGCGTCCGCCATCCAAGTGAGCGAGACAACCGTCCCCACACCGCTGCCACTGTCGCGCAAACCGTGTGAGCTGTAGACCTCGCGAATTTGTTTCAAAATGGCCGAAATTTGTACTTTTTTACGTTTCTAATCCCTATATCTCCCCTATATTTATGGCACAAATAAATTATTTCATTTCATTTCATTTCAGCACGGATAGCTGTCCCTGATGAAAACCTTCATATGAGTTCGAAACATGTCGGGCCATTCCTGACAATTTTTACGTGAGTGTAAACCATTTTTATAATTACTATCCAACATCCTACCCCAGCACTCAAACTATCCCCATATCAAACATCTAAATCGGTTCCGCGGTTATTGATGGTGAATATTAAGTTCCACCCTTTTCACCTCCTTAAGAGATAATTTCCGGGATAAAAATTATCCTGTACTTCTCCGGGGCTTAAACTATTCCCATATTCAATTTCATACAGATCGATTCAGTGGTTTAAGCGTGAAGAGGCAACACACAGACACACTTCGCATTTATAATATTAGAATAGAACTTAATCAATTAATTAGAACTTATCTGCTTTGCCCGATGGTTGACTGGTAGAGAATGCCCAATGGCATTAAGTTCGCCTTTTGTACGATGTGTTTTTCATTTGTGCAATAAAGATTAAATAAATAAATAAATAGAAATAGATTAGTATGGTATGGATTTGTATGTAAATATTGACGGTGCGCACACGCAGCAATATCGGTGGCTGGAAATAGCGCGATGCAGTAACTGCCAAACCGTTATTAGATATACATATGTAACCTTTCAGAAATAACTTTATGGGTCACGCAACAAAACCAGTTTTTAGTGTTGTTCCAAATTGAACTAATTTGATACATTTATAATTTGATTGGTACATAAAATAAGAGATAAGTATCAAACCTTAAGCTAAATAGCCTATAACATAATTAAAAACAAAGGGGTGATAAAAAGAATACCCCATCTAAAAGGTCCGCCTGCGACATGGTCCCCAGTATGCTGGCGGCGTTACCACTTTGTATGGCCAGAGAGATTCTCTGGCAGAGGTAAGCGCCAGCTCTGGGGTCTCCCGAAGCGTCGATCAGCTGTTTCGACAAGGCCTTCATGAACATTGTCATGTCAACTGACCACGGGCCTAATGTCTCGACTTCAAGCGCCGCAGTTTAAGTAACGACGAGTATTGCGGTGCTTGATCATTTGGACCTGGTCAGGAGCAGCGCCGGCCTTCGAGCGGGTCGCCTAAGCACAACTGGCATACGCGACCATTTCCGGCGCGAAATAATTACCCGTCTCTTTCTGTGCAGTAATGTGAGAGAGTGTCGGTCGGGTAGCGTTGTCGCGCGATAAGAGTCGCGAAGCATAGTTGTGCTAAATGGGCTGGATGTGGCACTGCGCGAAAGTGTCGACACACATCATCATATAAAATATGTGTGTCTCAATCGCAAGTCACTGAACCCCATCCTCCGGTTCACTGGGCACAGACAATCGCCATCTCAGTACAAAAGGACCAATCTTCCTTACTACCTGATCGAGCTGAAAATGCACTTAGCTAGTATGGTCATGCATACAAACGCGGTGCAATCTTGAAAAAAACATGTTTTAACTTTATACAACACGTTTAAGTTAAATTCACACCTGGCGTCTATGACGATGCAAACAAATAAGGTGCAAACTTGATTTGATCGGGTTCTAGGAACATCATACGACACGGCCAATAGAGCCTCATAAGTCCTTCTTTCATTGGTACGGTACTGATCACTTCATTTGCGCACAGCTGGTCATGTCAATGACTTATTTCATGTTCGATTGCCCTTTGTGCCAATTTGGACTCAGCTGGCCTTATAAAGAGATATGATTTTGTAGAAATACGAATCGTTTGAAGTAACACTGTTCTGTGTCAAATCCAACTTCATAAAAAAAAACTTAACTCAAGTGTACTTACGTAAAAACGTAAAGGGGCTATGTTTTGCTGCAATTTGTGGCCGGCCATTATTTGCATCTTGCTCTAGCGTAGGGTGTAAGAGAGGGACGGCCATAGTTGCCGGCCACAAATTGCAGTAAAATATGGCCCGTTTAGAAGCCCCATAAGTTTGTGACGATATAGGTATATATTATAGCAATTTGTAATTGAATTTTTTCTCGAATATGCTATGGTTAGCAGTGCCTTATTGGTATTCTCTTTAGCGGAGATTTATTATATTTTGTTGAACCTAAAAACAATACATAGTTAAAGAACAACAAACGCATCCTTTGTGTACCGAACGAAAGAAGTTATGGCTAAATTTGGTTACAGAAAGTTATCAATAAAATTTCGTTTAAATTATAGTCTTTAACTAACCCTTAATTTGACAAAAAAAACGAAGGTCGCTAGTTCAAGCCTCGTTAAGGTTGAATAGAGCAAACAATTCTCGTTCGAAAAAAAATTGAAAAAGATGGTCAAAGAGCGTGTTCATCCTGGCGAACATTGTCAAATTAAGGGTAAGTACTCATGTTTTTTTTTAAACAACTGAAATCATACACATACATAGGACATAATAATATTATGCTTATATTATAAGCATTCTTGGTATTATACTATACTTGAATTGCACTTGAAAGTAGGTTTGCACTCAAATCACAAAGAAAAAGAGTAGACGTCTGGGAAAAGTACAGTCAACTGTTACTGCAAGAGATAATTGAGCTCTCATTCCCACAGGAAAGAGGCCATACAGAAACGAATGACTAATGACGAGTAGAAATAAGTGAAATATGGTAGGTAACATTTTCAGAAAGATACCTATATATATATTTATATATACTAATATATATATTTTTTTCTAATAATGATCTACAACTGAGGCTCTTTAATTATTCCTGGCAATGGTTTATCCAAAATATTTTTTTTTTTTTTTAACAAATGACAGTTTGCTATTGGGTGAAGGGCTCTTCTTACAGGCCTTCTTCTTGGCCATCAAAACCAAAGAAAAAACATAGTCAACGCTTAGGCACATTATAAATTTTTATTAAGAAAGAAAGAAAGAAAAATATTTATTCCATAAATTATAATAATAATATAATATAATATAAGCCTTTTATTCAGATATTTCAGTTTACAATCTTATTTTTTTTTTTATATTTTACATTGATGTGTCTGTCTGCCACTTGCCAAAGGCCTCCTCTAACTTTCTCCATTCTTTTTTATTTCTTGCCAGTCTCGTCCATAGCCGTCCGGCATTCCTTCAAATTCAAATTCAAATTCAAATTAGCTTTATTGGCACAACATTAAAACACAATATTAACAATATAAGTATACATACAGAAGCGGAGAAAAAAAAAGAAAAAAAAGTACTAGGTCTATGCGTATACAATATTATCTACAAAAAACAATAATGTTGGCCAAGGGTACCAAGCTCAGCATATGCTGGCCGTTGGACGACCAGCGCTGATTTTCAGCATGGCCCCTTTATGTTCGAGGTCGTAACACTGATCTATTTATTTATTTAATCAACAGAAGCACTATGCCTATTGAAAAAATAAATAATATGTATATATGTGAAGATGGAGAATTACGGATATTTAAGTGTAGCGCGCCATTTATATAACAATATTTGCGTAGATTATTATGTGATGATTAGTATGTGTTTGCCCTATGTATAAGAAAGTGTGCGTGTGCGTGTGCGTGTGCGTGTGCGTGTGCGTGTGCGTGTGCGTGTGCGTGTGCGAGTGCGAGTGCGAGTGCGTGTGCGTGTGCGTGTGCGTGTGTGTGTGTGTGTGTGTGTGTGCTGTGGATGGTTGTGTATTTTTGAGAGTGATTTGGTTGCATCATCCTTGTTATCTCGTCTTCCCATCTTATTCTCTGCCTCCCCTTCTCCTCCTCTCTCACCCTCTAACACCATTCCATACATTATTACCTATCAAACAATAGACAGTCGTAGAACCAATGGCCCTTGGGGCAGAAAGGTTCTTGATTGGCGACAGCGGACCGGAACACGCAGCGTGGGTAGGCCCCAACTAAGTAAGCCAACAACCTGGTTAAGACCGATCGTTGTGGAGAACTTTGGGAGAGACGTTTGTTACTATTATTTTAAGGCAGCTCATCAATAACTAACGGTAACAGACTTTCAAACTAATGCATGATGAATCATCATCTAAACATCTCAATCCAATAACACAAGATTACATTGAGAACTGAAGTGAGTCACTCATGAAAATAATTCAATCCATTGAAACATTTACGGATGTTGTAAGGATTTATATGTTACCCTATAACTACGATTTCTAATTCAAGACCAAAAAAAAACTACCACAAGCTTACCACTACAATAAAATATTTTTACAATAGTAAATTCCGTTTTCTTTTTTAAACACGCTAAGATAATTTATTCAATGGTAACTTTAACTCTATGTTTTAGCAAAATAACTAGAAATATTTATCATGATAATAAAAACTTAAACATCGGAGATTTTTGGTACAAAATCTGGTACAGTTGCCGAGAAACTTCTTGACCCAAAATGGCGGATCTGCGCATGCATATTTGTACGTAAATCGGCTACTGCGCAGTCAAGGTTAGGCTCAAGAAGTTTCTCGGCAACTGTATTGTACTTTTGTGCATTTGGTGCAAGCCAAGAAACAAACTCAGATGTCATTTAAATGTTGTCAATTTTGACAGTGACGTCTCAAGAAGTTTCTCGGCAACCAAGAATCTTATATACTAACTGGATATTGCATGCCGAACATTCCTTTGAAGCCAGAAAAAATGACCTTGAATTACGTCACGCCGATCTTGCATCTCTTTCTTTAAGGTGTCCATGATTAAGCATACATTAGGAATATCCCGCGGAATTTGACATATACAACAGATTGATGATTGATGATTTTGTAATTTATTAAATTCAAATCCGATCAACTGTTTTATCATAAAAGTGAACACCCATCCTAGTAGGATAGGAAAGTATATGCATAGCTAAATTTTATTGTTGTTTCGTGCGTTGCCGTCCCGCTCGCACTGGCTAATTTACCAGAAAGGAATGGAAGCCTTACGTCGGCGATAAAACATTAGCATTCTAGGCAATGCTGATTTCAAGTGTCCGTGTAACTGGAGACTACTTACTGATACTTAAACGGACGGCTAAATGTATGGAGAAAAACGCGACGCATACGTCAACGTCCCTTTTTCACCGTGTATTAGCCGCCTTTACGCAACGCCAGAGTATTGTGAGCACCTATGAGGCCAATCCTTAAATATAGTAGCAATTTTAGTATACACGTTTTTTGTTTATATGTGTTTGTGAATACGAGTGTGACTATGGCTAAGTTCACAGTGAGGTAGCCATTAGTGGATTAGGTTAGCAATATACTTACCATTGGTGTAGGTATCAATGTGACGTTCTGTAGTAAAAGATACCAATTTGTCAGTCCATTTTTGGTTGCATTTCTATGCCACTCTGCACTTAGTCCGCCTTAATGATATCCGGCAAAAGGTTTCCTTTTACCTGAGCACGCCACAAATAGTTACTAACAAAAACATAAGGGGAGTATTTGTCAATGGATAAAAAATAATAAAATACTAGGACGTTATAACAGTTTCTTTATTTTCCACATGTGAGAACAATTTCGACAGCAGGGTCATCAAATTGTCGAACGCTCTGAAACCCTTTATCGGTACAATCGACAGCCAAAACCGCCTCCTTCGTTCATCTTTTGGAAAACTGCAATATTTAATATTATTCAAGTAAATTGTAAAGACACAAACAATAAACATGTTATTCTGTGATATGAATTATGAGAATAGAAAACGTACTAAGTTGATAGATTTAGGTCCATTTTATACGAGTAAATACCATGCATGAAAACGAATTGGTCACCCGAGTTGTAAAACCACACAATCTTTAGTTTCTCATTTAAGACAATGTTGAACTTCAAATAAACAAAATATACTTTTAACTTATCATTATAAACCTATTCGTGGGGTTCTTGAATAAAAATTAACAAAGCTTACAAGCAAAATAGAGGAAGACTGATTGCTAGTAAGATTTTTGAACATTTTCGTAAAATAAGTACTCACCTATAAAATTTTGTGTCGGATTTCTGCCTCCAATTACTTTTACAATGCTTTACTATGCAATACATAGCGCATTACGCAAGTAAATCGACGAAATACGTTTATTTCACGAAAAAAAATATTGAATTGGTGAATGACTTTTGACAATTCTGACATATCGGCGATATTTCTTTATTATTAGTGTTGTCATAGTACGTAGGAGGTGCATACTCGTGAAATGAGAATTTTGATTCAGTTCTTTTTTTTGTATAATACATAGAAAACTAAGTAAATTTGATCGCAGAAAGTTTTATATGAAAAATATAAATTTTTGTTGGAATTAGCTTAAAGTAAATTAATTAGGTAATGCCCGATAATTCTTATTTCTATAAAAAATAAGTTTTTTTTATAAATAACATGGTAACACATCACAGTGTGGAAAAGAGATAAAACATATGAGCAAAGGTGAATGAACCTGGCTTCAACTCATAGTTCGGCACGAAACATCCAGTTAGTATATAAGATTCTTGTCGGCAACTGTATTGTACTTTTGTGCATTTGGTGCAAGCCAAGAAACAAACTCAGATGTCATTTAAATGTTGTCAATTTTGACAGTGACGTATCTATCGTAGTTTTTTTGGTCTTGAATTAGAAATCCGAGTTTAGGCTAAGTGGGATTTTCGGGGAGAAAAAATCACTTCCTGGCAAAGGCAAGATATACAATTTTAGACAAACCACGGGTGGTAATTCTATAACCCCAGATTGCATATTTATGGCCCTCACCTTCAGTTTGGACATTCATGTATTCTCCGCCCTAGGTATATAAAGCACACCTTTACGCAACGCCAGAGTATTGTGAGCACCTATGAGGCCAATCCTTAAATATAGTAGCAATTTTAGTATACACGTTTTTTGTTTATATGTGTTTGTGAATACGAGTGTGACTATGGCTAAGTTCACAGTGAGGTAGCCATTAGTGGATTAGGTTAGCAATATACTTACCATTGGTGTAGGTATCAATGTGACGTTCTGTAGTAAAAGATACCAATTTGTCAGTCCATTTTTGGTTGCATTTCTATGCCACTCTGCACTTAGTCCGCCTTAATGATATCCGGCAAAAGGTTTCCTTTTACCTGAGCACGCCACAAATAGTTACTAACAAAAACATAAGGGGAGTATTTGTCAATGGATAAAAAATAATAAAATACTAGGACGTTATAACAGTTTCTTTATTTTCCACATGTGAGAACAATTTCGACAGCAGGGTCATCAAATTGTCGAACGCTCTGAAACCCTTTATCGGTACAATCGACAGCCAAAACCGCCTCCTTCGTTCATCTTTTGGAAAACTGCAATATTTAATATTATTCAAGTAAATTGTAAAGACACAAACAATAAACATGTTATTCTGTGATATGAATTATGAGAATAGAAAACGTACTAAGTTGATAGATTTAGGTCCATTTTATACGAGTAAATACCATGCATGAAAACGAATTGGTCACCCGAGTTGTAAAACCACACAATCTTTAGTTTCTCATTTAAGACAATGTTGAACTTCAAATAAACAAAATATACTTTTAACTTATCATTATAAACCTATTCGTGGGGTTCTTGAATAAAAATTAACAAAGCTTACAAGCAAAATAGAGGAAGACTGATTGCTAGTAAGATTTTTGAACATTTTCGTAAAATAAGTACTTACCTATAAAATTTTGTGTCGGATTTCTGCCTCCAATTACTTTTACAATGCTTTACTATGCAATACATAGCGCATTACGCAAGTAAATCGACGAAATACGTTTATTTCACGAAAAAAAATATTGAATTGGTGAATGACTTTTGACAATTCTGACATATCGGCGATATTTCTTTATTATTAGTGTTGTCATAGTACGTAGGAGGTGCATACTCGTGAAATGAGAATTTTGATTCAGTTCTTTTTTTTGTATAATACATAGAAAACTAAGTAAATTTGATCGCAGAAAGTTTTATATGAAAAATATAAATTTTTGTTGGAATTAGCTTAAAGTAAATTAATTAGGTAATGCCCGATAATTCTTATTTCTATAAAAAATAAGTTTTTTTTATAAATAACATGGTAACACATCACAGTGTGGAAAAGAGATAAAACATATGAGCAAAGGTGAATGAACCTGGCTTCAACTCATAGTTCGGCACGAAACATCCAGTTAGTATATAAGATTCTTGTCGGCAACTGTATTGTACTTTTGTGCATTTGGTGCAAGCCAAGAAACAAACTCAGATGTCATTTAAATGTTGTCAATTTTGACAGTGACGTATCTATCGTAGTTTTTTTGGTCTTGAATTAGAAATCCGAGTTTAGGCTAAGTGGGATTTTCGGGGAGAAAAAATCACTTCCTGGCAAAGGCAAGATATACAATTTTAGACAAACCACGGGTGGTAATTCTATAACCCCAGATTGCATATTTATGGCCCTCACCTTCAGTTTGGACATTCATGTATTCTCCGCCCTAGGTATATAAAGCACACGGAATTTATGGAAAGTAAACTGGAAGAGATCCCTTTAAGGGATAAGTACGCCTTAGTGCATGCTTATCCTTTTGTAATGTGTTTTTCTTGTTTTTTATGTACAATAAACTGTTTACATACATACATACATAATATTTTAATAGAATATTTTTATCAATTCTGTATTTAATGTAGAAATGCTATAGTACAGCGTTTCTTAGCCTTTTTTGTCCACGGGCCCCTTACGGAACCAAGCACACTTTTAAGGACCCCCTTAATAAAAAAGCAGCAATAAATAGCACGGCGTGCGTAGCGATTACGAGACTTTTGGTGGCATTTATTTATGACTAGCGACCCGCCCCGGCTTCGCTCGCACGGGTGCAATGCTGATAAATTATGCATGTATTATACATAAACCTTCCTCTTGAATCACACTATCCATTAAAAAAAACCGCATCAAAATCCGTTGCGTAGTTTTAAAGATTTAAGCATACAAAGGGACATAGGGACAGAGAAAGCGACTTTGTTTTATACTATGTAGTGATTGTTAAATAGTCCATAGATAAGGCTGCGGACCCCTATACATATGCTCGCGGACCCCCAAGGGTCCGCGGACCATAGGTTACGAAACACTGCTATAGTATTATAACAAATATTGATGCTATAATAAAGTATGAAAAGAAAATTTACAGCATTGTAGTGGCTCACACAAAATTTTTCACAAATTTGAAGTGTAACTATTTTAATGAGCTAGGTGTTAATTAAGTAAAGGAAGTGTTGGAACCACATTGAAGAACATAAAAAATGTGATAAGCATAATTTCAGAAAACATTATGTATGTATAGTACACATTTTTTAAACTAAGCTCATCCACTTACCTGCATTCACAATGGCATTGTGTCTAATACAATCCTATCTGCTTTTGTTCTCGTAAGCGCCAACCAGTTACTTACAAAAAAAGGTTAGAATTACATTGCGTGGATATTGAATTTACAACCTTATTCCTTGTTGAATAGGTTTAAAATGGTTGATGATGAGAGTTCATAGTCCTTTTTCAAGAGAATACGTTCTTGTGGAGAGTCGGACGGTTGTAAAATTCCAAAAAAGTTATGATTACCATTATTCTGTTAGTGTATTTTGTAGTTTCATGTCCAAGGAAATAGAGTCGATAATCTATATTAACCTTCCAAGGTGGTTACAATCTGCTTTTACTACAAGCTCGCTATCTTAATTTGTGTTTTACCACTCAATGGTATTCAGTTCTTAAGTGGATAAGCTTCGCTTAGAAAATTTGTACTATACCTATAATGAATTAACATGCTGATTATTATACTCAACTGTTTTTAGTTTGTAACTTAAGATCAAATCAAATTAAATCATAATTCATAGTAAAACAGATAAATTAAATTTATAATTATTATAAGTTTATTTTCTATTTATTCTATTTGCCATTAAAAGGTTTCTTAATCATAATTCAAATAATATTTTATCCTCTACACTTCTGTTAATCCTACTACCAAAATAAGATGACAATTTAGTGAAAAAAAAAACATCTTGCGGTTCTTTTATGAAGTATGCAATAGTGTTTTCATAGCACTTCTCAAAACTGAAAACAATAACTTTACTAACAAATTGATTGAATTTCTTGCGGTTCTTTTATGAAGTATGCAATAGTGTTTTCATAGCACTTCTCAAAACTGAAAACAATAACTTTACTAACAAATTGATCACTAGACTTGACATACATTGGTCTTGAAGATCGAAGATATCTACCAACAGTATATGTGTCTATTGCCTCGGATACAGTTGCATGCTGTCCAAGGTCTTGGCTGCACCGGCAAGGTCACAGATAATGCTCTTATCAATGCTAATTGTATTCCAATAGGAGCATTTACATGTCTTAGCACCTTTACTGATATACATTAATTAAGGATGTTTATACAACATCCATAATAAAACCTCTCCCACTACGGCTCGATACCGAGGGAGAAAATGACCATCACCCCCTAGCATAGAAGCTGGAGGAGGCTCTTGCCAAAAGGCACGCTGAATTGTACTGATCTACAAATTATCAAATAATCCAATCTCAATTTCCAATTCAGAATTAAGGGGCTTATTATATTATATTATATTATATACAACATCAGTTAATGAAAAAAAAATTGGCTGTATGACCTTCCATACCTAGATGAAAATAAGAGATAAAAAAATGTTTATTTTTTTCTTGTCAGACAAGTTGCTACCTTAGGCTAGGTCATAATGCCACAGCAACAAAAAAAGGATATTTATGTATTTTTTCATGTAATAAAGGTTTTCATACATTAATTATGCAGTTAAGGTTTAATTTCTTAGTTTTATTAATAAAATGTTTATGAATTCAAACTGACTCTTTCATTTATCGGTAGAATCCGATGTTTTTAAAATCTACACTCACGATCATTTTGACGATTCTAATAAGAAACAGAACCAACATATGTGCCATGAATACATATAACATGCTATCAAAGCCTCGAATAGCCATATAAGTACCTATTTAGCTTGATTTTGCCGTTAATTAACAAGGTTACAACATCTGATACCTAGTTATGGCGTGCGAAATGCCGGGCAGCCAAATATAGCTTTATACCCGGTGTAATCTATGTGTTTGCTGCCGATGACATAATCCGTAAACCGAAAACATACAGTAAACAATGAACGAAAGATTCGACACCTACACGAGAAAACTAGAACGCTAAAACAGTCTATTAATATCAAAGTTATTTCGTAAATAACACCGCAACTCACCTGTTGAGCAACAGGTTCCAATATACTTTCGATGATCTTTGTGTGAAACACAGGCATTTTGGATGTTCACAGGCACTATTTAAACATTAGATAATAAACACAAATAAGAAAACAATTAAGTAGAAACTGGTAACGGAACACAACCAAGCACAAAGAAGGATAGAAAAATACTGAAATACTGATGTCTGACGGTGACGGGTGACGGGTGACGGGATGAGGTGAGGTGGAGGGAGGGCCGGGCCGGGGGGGAGGCAGTGACTTTTAGAGCGGTGTGACCAGTACAGAATATATCAATTCTACTAAAATGTCAAAATTTATATAACAACATTAATTTTTATTTATTTAAAAATAGATAAATTTGTGACATGCAACGCAGTTTTGTATGCGACGCGCGTCAGCAAAACAGGCATTGAGCGCTTAGATCTTACCCGTATTCTATATGAACTTAAAGTAGGCTTATCAAGTAGGGTCAAACCACACTAACTTGTCAAACTATACAGATGTATGGTTTGACAGCTCATTTGCTTGGGTTTGACTCTATGGACATACACGAACGATTCTGTGATTCATCATAAAATATTTAGAAAGTAGATTTATTTGAAAGAAACGCATTTTGTAATCAAATTATTTAATATCTTACAATGTACAATACAATACATATCTTACATCTATTAAGTCTTTATTTACGTGCACATGTACATAAAAAAATGCCTGACCAACAACAATATTTTGAAAAATACAATTATTTATTTTGCACTTTGTAAGATCTAAAGGAAACTAATTTATTTGAATTAACATTATAACTAATGAGACTAGGAATATCACAACTGATTTAGGAAAGGTAAACTTAGCGTGTGTTCTTTCTCTATTGGCCGGGTGCAGAGGTCGCGTAGGGAAAGCGAAAATGATCGCAGCGCTTGATGTGGCCAAAAGTGGTAACTTTGGCCTCTCTGTTTCTGTCAAACGTCATACTTTTCAGTTATAATCCTTAAGTTTTCTACTAGGTATAAAATAATAAACTGAAATAAAATGGGTCACGATAGGTGTTGTGTGGTAAACTGCAATTACAGGACGAAACAGCAATTGCAAATGTTATGCTTTCCTACACCGAGTTGGAAACAAGATCAGAAAATAAAGTAAATGTATTAAACTGAACATTTTTATCAATTTACTGCAATAATAATATTATAATAGAATGATTACAATGTTTCAAAAATATGAAATGTAGAATTACTTATAATTTGTAAATGTTACTGTTGTTATTTGTTTATTATTATTAATGTGCCAAAACGAACAGCTTCCCTTTACTCTCGGTTTGAGGCTGAAACCTTATGTTCTGACCGATGCTTTGGAAGCCAGTTTTGAAAATAGTAGTAATTTTTCAATTATCTGGAAACAAACATAATAAAACATTATTTTTTTCCTTTAATTTGTAAGGAAACAACAAAGAAGTCAATTGACACAATAATACTAAACACGTATATAATAATTACTTTCTTCAATAAAGCTAGGAACCAAATGTGTTTCACATTAAAAACAAACAGATTTTGCACTTGTTAGGTGCTCTACAATCAATATTTTCAATTATTTACGTTTATTTTGTTGCGTCCATTACTTAACACTTTTGACAGCTCCGCCAAAGTTGCGAACGCTAGGCGGCGCTCACGTCGTGCACCCGGCCAATCCCTTTTAATACGGAAGATTTGAGACCAGAGTTTAAGTTGAGCACAAACGCCTACCTTCCTAGAGTACCTATAGATTAAGGACTTAAGGCCAAGATGTTCTTAAAATCTCTTCTTGAAACTATTCAATTAAGTACCTATATATAATTTTTTTTTTTATGGCAAGTCGTGAAAATCATTTAAGTGTTTACGAGTGTTAAAACTTGTCTTCTTGATAATATTGGCCGGGTGCACGACGTGAGCGCCGCCTAGCGTTCGCAACTTTGGCGGAGCTGTCAAAAGTGTTAAGTAATGGACGCAACAAAATAAACGTAAATAATTGAAAATATTGATTGTAGAGCACCTAACAAGTGCAAAATCTGTTTGTTTTTAATGTGAAACACATTTGGTTCCTAGCTTTATTGAAGAAAGTAATTATTATATACGTGTTTAGTATTATTATGTCAATTGACTTCTTTGTTGTTTCCTTACAAATTAAAGGAAAAAAATAATGTTTTATTATGTTTGTTTCCAGATAATTGAAAAATTACTACTATTTTCAAAACTGGCTTCCAAAGCATTGGTCAGAACATAAGGTTTCAGCCTCAAACCGAGAGTAAAGGGAAGCTGTTCGTTTTGGCACATTAATAATAATAAACAAATAACAACAGTAACATTTACAAATTATAAGTAATTCTACATTTCATATTTTTGAAACATTGTAATCATTCTATTATAATATTATTATTGCAGTAAATTGATAAAAATGTTCAGTTTAATACACTTACTTTATTTTCTGATCTTGTTTCCAACTCGGTGTAGGAAAGCATAACATTTGCAATTGCTGTTTCGTCCTGTAATTGCAGTTTACCACACAACACCTATCGTGACCCATTTTATTTTATACCTAGTAGAAAACGTAAGGATTATAACTGAAAAGTATGACGTTTGACAGAAACAGAGAGGCCAAAGTTACCACTTTTGGCCACATCAAGCGCTGCGATCATTTTCGCTTTCCCTACGCGACCTCTGCACCCAGCCAATAGTGCAAAATATTATAGTTTATCGAATCATCATTATCATTTTAATTTAAGAAGAGATTTTAAGAAAATATCCTGAAAGTTGAATACACAAGGTGTGCGTCAAGTTACAAAATAACTTTGTGCGAACGATTTTTACAGAAGACGTATAATATTCGATGTTAAAGAATTAACAACACTTGATTTTTACAATTAACTCTAAACCCGTGAGCGAACTTGTCGTTGAAAATTTTATTTACTTATTTAAACATAACATTCAATTATTATCTTTATAATAATTTATTAGAAATCGTACCAAATGTTAAACAGATTCTGCTAAATACAAGAGCTATTTAAGAATAATAATTTCTACTGCTTTACTATAATAATGTTGTACAAGTAATATGGTACCACAAGTCTTACAAAATTTCATTCAAAACAACTTTAATTCACGTGGGTTCTAAGCGTTTCTTGTTAATGTTTTTTCGTTATTGCACTTTTGGTATAGTTCACGAGGCACTATCATTTCGGTTAATTATCCTATTTTATAAATTAATATTTTTAAAGAAACTATAATAGTGTTTATTGCGCAATGTTCACAACACTTTATTGCCAACAGATAAAAATATAAAACAAAGGTTTTCCCATTGGTAGAAAGTAATAAAAATGTCTTAACACTTTCTACTACTCCTACTAATCTTAAATACCATGGTAACACTACTGAGCTGTAAAACTGAAACCAAGTTAGGGTTCCGTAATACAATACCATACAGATAAATAAAGTTAAAAACTGTACTTAAGTACTTTTTACAACAGATTTTTTTTATAGCTGCATTGCATTATTAATCAAATAAGTATGAAAAGTCTTCGGATTACAATTGACGTTTGAGATATGAACAGTATTATACACATTGTAATCACGCGGCTAGATTTTCAACGTAGTAACTATTTACAATAAAATTATAAAGCTTGAAATTCTCCTGTCAATGTCAAAACAACCTAAAACGGCTAGAACTTACAAATACTCAACTATATCGCATTTTATTGAGATGTTTGGACAACTAACGCCATAAGTTAGATTGAGACCATGCGGTTGACTTTTGTGTCGCTCGGTGAGCAGTTTGTGGAAGATGGGAAGGATGGCGCACTCAAACAGCTCGGACTCCGAACTAGCTGTGTACATTTTTCTTTGGTCCACTGACTCCTGGCGTTTTGTGTCGCTTCGGCCGTATGGTGCGGATTTGCGGTCTTCACGTTTGTTTGGTGAGCCTGGAAAATAATTACGTCTATATCATTACCTTCTGATGCATAAGAAATACAGCCCGCCTGGATAGAAACGAGAAGTGAACGCGCACATACTTCATCTACAGCATTACCCTGAATCTAACTAAAACATGGGCCTCCAAGGTAGCAGGGCTCACCCTGACACTCTCATTCAACAAGTCCTAGCAAACCTGCATCTTAGAATAAATACACCTAGAAACCTAGTCAGCGCTCGAAAGTGAAGCCGGCTTTGGTAGGTAAGCCACGGTCTGGCACGGGCTAGTTTGCTTCGTGTACGGATCTGTCACAAGTCACAACAGAGCAAAACGTCTCTATCATTGATTCGCAGACACGTACCTGCACATAAAAACCGGCTTCATTTTTCGTAAATCTGTTGTATGAAGTGAAGACTCTCCTTCTAGGCATATTTATTCTAAAATCTGTAGTATGTTTGCCCTTCTATACCTTTGACTTTAACAGATCAGATAAGCGTTATCCAAGACATCTTTGGTAAAAAGAAACTCAATAGATAGAAGATACTGTGACGCCGGTAGGTTAGGTCAGAAACTTCGAATGTCAATTTCAGTGCTTAAGAGGCGTTTTCAGCAGGCTGAAACGTCATTTCAGGCCGTTTCAGAAGTTTCTCTATCACATAGCTAAAGATCGAAATTTCACCCAAGTTGCCGTCGTTTTCAAGCGCCTGAAACATGTTTTCAGTCCATTTCCGGGCACCCTCTATCAGATGACGCCATAACCTGAAAACCCGTTTTCAGGCGTTTTCAGGGCCCCTTATAGGCCTCTGAAGCACAAATCGTTATATGGCGACATTTCCAGTATGAGTGACAGAGATAGCACTACTAGAAAGAGCCTACGCCTCTGGAACGCTCTCCCACTCAACATTAGACAAGCTCAGAGCAAACTCTCCTTCAAGCGCATGTTGCGCAAGCATCTTTCGGACAATCTCTCTTCCTAACTTTCTTCGAAATATTTTACTTTGGGTACATAATATATGTATGTAAGTATATCATCTCTTATATTATTGATTTGTGTTTTAATTATTTTGTTTCTCTGTAACTCTGATCCTGCACCGACTACATATTTCTGTTTAACCCAGTGGTTGACTGGTAGAGAATGCCTAAAAGCATTAAGTCCGCCATTTGTACTTTTTTTTGTATTGTGCAGTAAAGTTTAAATAAATAAATAAATAAAGAGATAGCTATACTCAGAACATTCGAGAAGTGTGTGATAAAGATAGGACTACTAGAAAGAGATAGCTATACTCGGAACATTCGAGAAGGGAGTGACAGAGAGTGCACCATTAGAGAGAGACATATATGGCCTCGAATGTTCTCGGCCCTCACGCTGGACCTTACTAGAATATTCGCGATATGTGTGGACAATGCGTCCAGAGCGGTTCCGCGGAATATAAAAGGCCCCGACGGTCGGCGCGAGTTAGTTAGTTACATTTTAACTGCGATACAGTGCGATTAAAGGATAATCGGAGAGGGAGACTCTTTAAGTGATTAGTGCGCTTTAAGTACAGTTCGTGCGTCAGTGAGTGCGTAATTTGTGTAATAGTGTGTTTGTGTTAATTAGTGGATTTTAAGTACAGTTCGTGTGAATTGTAAGTGCGTGATTGTGGTAATAAAGTGTGTGTTTTCGTTTGTGGATTAATTTGTGCTTTTCTATCATATACGAACCCCACGCTCGTAACAATACGTACCAGATTTATGCCTAGACGCGACGTTAGGGCTGGACTTGTGATGGTTAGGCCGCGGTACATGCGCCTGTGTAAGCCTAGGCGAATCCCCCGCCCCCTTCGCTCTTTTCAGCGGCTCGGCTTCTTGCCGAAGCCGCTTCGCCGGTGAGTCTTGGGTCTTTGACACTCGTATCGTGTCTGGGTCTGGTCTCCAGTCGTTTTCCTGAGGATTTGAAACGGTATCGGTGTCAGACCAAGATCACTTCCCGACTTCCCGTCATAACAGTTTACTAGATATTAAAGTATTCTGTGCTACTACTCTACTATAAAAAATAAAAAAATAAAAATAAAAAGCATTTATTTCAGACAAATTAATCCATATATTATTAGTATTACAAAAATAACTTAAATAACTATGTTAGTGCCTAAACTAATGTGTTGAGAGGTCCAGTGCCTGATCAGGGCACTGTCCCATCTCTCCGCCACGACAGTGAGGAGACTGTGGCGGCTGTCGCGCACTCTGCGGAGCGTCGCGGCGCAGCGCTTGCGCAGCGTCGCGTGGAAACCGTCCACATGCGCGTCTGCGAACATGCCCGACGCACTGCAGTATCTCGGCAGCCGCAACAGCACCCGGAACGCATCGTTGTACTGTACACGCATAGTGTTAATGGCACGCTGCGTGTACCTCGTCCATAGGCTACAGGTGTACAGAGAAGTACAATACGCACGAAATAATGTTATTTTAACCTGCGCTGTACACCTGCTGAACCTGCGAGCAATCATATTGGCCCTAATGGCCAACGCCCTGCGTTCCCGCTCGATGTCAGAATCGTCTCTCAAGTCATCGGTGACCAAGTGACCCAGATATTTAAATGAATTTACCCTCTTGAGTTGTTCGCCATTCAATCGAATGGGTGGGACATGAGATGGACACTTGGTACCCGCCTTGAAAATCATATACTGGCTTTTATTTACATTGTATTGCAAATTGTGCTTACGGGCATATGACTCACATTTCTCGAGAAGTATTCTTATACCACCGACCGATGGGCTCAACAGTACCATGTCGTCAGCATAGCTTATATTATTAAAACTAACCCTGTCAATGTGACAACCTACACGTGTACTGCTAAGCTCACCGATCAGGGCATCCATGTACAGATTGAAAAGTTTGGGGGAGGTCAAACCCCCCTGCCTCACCCCGCACTCCAACCCATACTCATCCGAGAGCACATTACCCCATCGAACACTATTTCGCTGGCTTGCATACCAACACCTAAATATGCGTGTGAGTTCCTTAGGAAATTGCACTTCGTCAAGTTTACCCCAAAGTAGGTCATAATTAACAAGATCGAAAGCCCTAGAAAGATCTAAGAAACACGCATAAATAGGAGTCTTCCTGCGCGTATAATACTCGACAGCCTGCTTCAAGCATACAATAGCACTCTCAGTAGATAAGCCAGCGCGGAAGCCGAACTGTGCGTCATGTAAGTTTAGGTACTTATCTAATTGCCAGTTGAGCAAGCCATCGAGTACTCTAGCTACAATTGTTGCCAGCGAAATAGGCCTGTAATTAGCACCGCTCGAAATATCACCAGTTTTGTTTTTCACTATGGGTATTACAATAGTTTTTGTCATAAGCGTCGGTAGGTGTGAGTGACATATGCATAGATTAAAAAACATAGCCAGTGCTCGAGGTAGATGTGGACCAGCAAACTGCAGGTGCTCGATGCTTAGATGGTCGTGACCGGGAGATTTTCCCCTTTTCATTTACTATGACATTACCAGATAATATAAATTAGACATTAAGCCAATGAAATGAAACACTTTAGTTACTCAATCGATTATTAATAGAATTTGGTTTAAAAAAAATGTGTAGGTACCTATTGGCTATTACATTCAGCTAAGGCCTAACAGTTCTAAGTGCATAACAAGACTATTATGCCACATTGATTACCTGTTGTTCCGGGACAGGCTTTCGTGGTATATCGTCATGTCTCCGCGGCGTGCTCTCCAACTTTTCTTGTCTATCGTGCTTTTCTTCTTGGTAACTTCTTACCTGAAAACAAAGAAGTTGTTCTCTATTTATCAAAGGTATACATAACCGTCAGCTCTTCACATTAGATTGAAAGTGATGGCCTAGATTAGAAAGTTTGAATCTAGACCAGAGGCTTTGAGAAGTGATCGAGAAGACATTTAACTTACTTGAGCAGAAGACTGTCGTCTTTTACTCTGGCCCTGAAGTGGAGGGGTGCTTACAGGCTGTGGGAACTCCGATCCTCGACGCTGCAAGGCAAAACGCACATCAGAATCAAAATTATTTGGCATTTTATGCTAAATAAGATGGTGAACTTTATGAGGTGTAGGTACCTTTGATAGCCGGTCGGTCATTCTTAGCGTTTCTGCTTCCCGATAGCCTTCCGGTGTGCCTCCTCTCGTTGTACCTGCTGTAAATACTATATTCATTATTAAGTAACTGTCTCACTGTTGTGACACATGTATAAGCAAATGTGTTGGTCAAGGGTCCACCAAACTGGACTATCCAATGAAACTTTTTTCTCAAAATGCTTATGTGCCTTTTCCATGCACATATCCATATCACATTCACCATGGTTTGCATGTTCAAATTCTTTGGTCACGAATTTTTGTCCCTCTTTGTTTGGTCCAAATATAAAACTTACCATAATTTATAGAAGCGTTGGAAGCTCTTCTTTCTAAACTTCTGCTGTCAACCTCTCTGAAAAGTAATATTTATTTATTACATAAGTATGCGTGCTGCATTTGTTCACGCTGACTTCTAACTGCTTAACGGCTAGTTGATAGATCACCTGTGATGATGAGGTGACGACTGCTGCCGGCTTTTCTCTGATACACTCCTCTGCATAGGAGAATGATGATGACCTAAACAGATACATAATTGTCAAGGTAAACGCTTAATATAATATGTGATTTTCACAATGAATTTGGTTTATTTTCATATTATGCGAGAACCAGATCGGAATTATCAGCGATTATCGTCGTAGGTATCACAATGTTTTCACTTAACCTTTGAGAGTGTAAGTGTTTTTAATGACGGTCCGAATAACTAGACGCGTTCGCTAAGTGATCCAAAAAATAAAAGGTCTAGGATTCAGAAAAGAGACCTCGCCATATATTCTGCGCAGTTTTGCCCATCGTTGGTCTGAAGCCTACACAGATCCCCCTCTATCGTATTTGCCTAGCAATAATTCGGAACACCCATTAGCTCTCAAGTCTCAACTTAGGCTGTCTGTCCACTGCCACTGCAAATGGACCAATCAGATTTAAATGTATTTGTTTTGGGTTTTACAAGGGTGCAGTCTGATTGATCCACACTTTTCTCTTCAGTGGAGATGGAGAAAGCTTTAAGATCAAGTCGTCACCTATGGGAAACCAAAACGGTGATCAATATAAAGTCAATGTTCTAGGATGTATGAAGAAGATTTTGAAATGTCCTGATGCTTACCTGTTTCAGTCTTGCTGGGCGGGGACTTCTGACACGTGTACTGAAACGTGTTTGTGTCCCATAGGTCACTTTGTACCACTATGAACTCCTTCTTTCTCCTCTCTGAGTCTCTTCTTTGACCTGAGTATGAACATAAGTAATAAACCATTGAGATATTAAATTTTTTTAAAATTTCTGCAGCATAGAGTTACATTACAACTGGTTATACTGGTTATCTGAAGGTAGAAGTTTGTTTTATACTTACATGCTTTTCGTCTTTCTGCTGTGGAATAATCGGCGTCTATATCTAGTATATCTTCAGGTTCTTGCTTCGGTTTCGGAGGCACTGGTGGATCTCTCTCTTGCCCTGTAAGTAAAGCATTGGGTTGATATACCTACAATAAACATTCCATAGATAGATATTATGTAATATATGTATTATATTGACTGTTGCCTATCTCTCTCTCTGTTGGTTTTTGCTTTTTCATGTGTATTATTGTATAGTTATACTCTTTTGTATTGTACATGTTGCTTGGTTTGTCTACCATTTACATTTGTGTTTAGCACTCATTTGCTCAAAGGTTAACTGGAAGAGATCCCTTAAAGGGATAAGTTCGCCTTTGTACATGTTTATTCTTTTGTAATTTGTTTTTCTTGTTTTTATGTACAATAAAGTGTTTACATACATACATTCCTCCAAAGTTCAAATTGATCCGTAAATTTATGAAATTTCAAATAAAATCTAACAATACTGTAGAAGAAAACGCATACCTTGTACCTTGTAGCGTGCAGCGATTTACGCACACACGCCTAAGATATTTTGAAAATCATTATCCTGTGGTATTACGGAGTGCTACCCATTAAGGGTAGATAATGCCTTTGTACCTACAGCATTTACAGGTACTGCGCACTATTAGATAGGGCGAGGCTAGTGGTTGATTTGTAGGTCTTACTTGTGATTCTACCCTCGCTTACCTATAACCTTCCTTTCCATGCCAGGCGGTGGCTCCAGGTCATCCTGGTCCACCGATACGTGCATGAGGTCTGTGAGTAAGGCTCCACTGACGCTGGACATTCGCCGGTGTCCTCGAGGTTTTTGATCTCGTGATGGAGTGGTTTTCGGCTCTGGGGTTTTGGCTTGCCTTTTCTGGAGTTCTGGTGTCTGCGGATAGTGGGACGAGGGTGAAACAGTTAGCTTAAACTTGTCCAAGTGACATAATAGAAATCTAACACGAATTTAGTAAAATCATTTAGACTGAGCAGAGCTGTCATATGGCGGCCGTCTCCGTACTTCGTACTACGTAGTACGAAATAATTTTTGGTCCGAAAAACTTGCTCATGAAACGTCACTATTCTATGCAGCCCTATCGAAACTGCACTGATGAAGGTAAAACGTTCATAGCAGTGTGCAGTGTTATCTTCTCCTAAACAATTTAGTAGCTTAGCTTCTTTTAACTATTATTTTAGAGTATGATTCTAACGTATATCTTCCATAAATAAACGTTATGTTGATTGGTTTAACTGCTGGTGATCAGTACCTTTACCATGAGTTTACACTTTTACAGCGACCGCACTCACTAGCGACTTCGCTAACGATTTGTCTGGAGAATTGTAGTTCTACAAAATAACCGCTAGGGGACTGTTCTCCATACGAATCGTTCACACTGTCTCTAGCAACCGTAGTCACGTTATTTCATGGTAAGGGTACTCGTACTGGTTACTATAATCTACTTACTTTATTAACTTTCGGCGTAGCAGCCTTAGTATACATAGGTTCCTGCACCTTGGCTGGCACAGACTTGGCGGTGGGGGTGTCGCTGGGCTTGAGGGCGGGTACTGTCTTGGCTTCAGCTCGAACTGCCTCCTGCTTCAGTGAGGACTTGGGGACGGGTTCGGAGGGTTCCTGTGGGGCATGCTCATGCTTTGGAGGCAGTTGGAGGTAAGTCCCATTTGTTCTGATATCAGTATTAAATGTTTGTAAAGGCCTTTCACAGATGAATACTTTACGAAACGAATGGGAGGTATCCAAACGGGTTTCCAGTAACAAGGACTCAAGAAACTGAATTCTTATCAAAATTATTTCATACCTGGTTCATGTCACAGGTTTTACCAACGGGAAGAGAACAATTGACAATATTAAAACTAGCACATGATCTTGGAGAAAAAGTTCACTTCCAAAGGATTGAACGGTACAAAACTGGATCGGGCTTATTATGAACTGTCCAATCCACACTTTCGGATGGAAATGTTGTCTTTAAAACATGCCTGAAAGTTTTATAAGCATAACTTAGGCGTATAAAGAAAAACGATGCAAAATTGGGTTATCCTGGGATGCTTAGATCTCATAAGATTTTCTCACCATTCTCACCTCTGCAGTCCACCCATAAGGCAGCTTGGCGAGCTGGTCTTTCTCTGGAACAGCTTTGGACGAAGGTGGACTGGTGTAGTCCAGGTGATTTTTAAATGACACATTTTTGGTTTGCTCCTTCTTCGGTTCTTTGGGGACGGGAATTTCTTTTATGGGTTCTGGAGGTGGTGCTGATGCTTTTGTTCTGAAATTGTCGAAAATATTCTAAGTTGTGCAAAGAGGGACATGCCTGCCTTTCACATTGACCGAGAAACCTTTGACAAGATTGCGGAGAAAAGGACGGAGTGGCGCAAACGTGTTTTAGAGGGTCACAATCTGAGAAAGAGAGTCCTATCAGATTCTTTACCTTTTGTGGATGGCATTGAAATTTCGAATCATTATTTACTGCCTACGGGACGTTTCTTTTAATATTCTCCCATATAAGTTAGGTATTGCTCATTATATTCAAACATATTCCAAGCGCTTCCTCCGGCTTCTAAACGGGAATCGATGGCTAGGGTCTATTTCGGTTAAATTTGCCAAATTGTCTATGGGTGATACGTTGGAGATGTCAAGTTACGAAGTAAATAAGTTTGGAAGTGGGCAACTTTGGAAGACACACACAAGGGAGTGGGCTACTTGGAAGTCGACACATTAGGAAGCGGGCAACTTTGGAAGACACATATTAGGAAGTGGGCAACATTGGAAGTCAACACATTAGGAAGTGGGCAGCTTTGGAAGACATACATTAGGAAGTGGGGAACTTTGGAAGTGGACAAGTTAGGAAGTGAATAACATACATATAATATAATTTAAAAAAGGAGCATAAAAAGAATACCCCATCTAAGAGCTCCGCCTACTGCATGGTCCACAGACCACAGTATACTGGCAGCGTTACCTCTTTGTATAGTCAGAGGATTCTGTGGTAGAGGTAAGTGCCAGCTCTGGGGTCTCCCGAGTGGAAAGTGGATATCTTTGGAAGTAGACAAGTTAGGAAGATTCGACCGGAGCGATTTTTCAATGCCCTTATTGGAAATTGACGCGATTCCACCATATCTCGTAAAAGATTGTTTGTCTGCACTTGAAGATCCGCTTCTGCACATATTCAACCTCGCACTGCAAACCTGCGTGTATCCATCGTGCTGGATGAAATCTAGAGTGTCACCAGTGCCCAAGGGTAGCTCAGGTTCGGATGTAAGCACATATAGACCTATCGCGGTCCTATCTGTTTTCGGCAGGTTATTCGAATCAATTATTGATTATCGTATTAGATGTCAGATTGTACCACGACTCACGGAGGCGCAGCACGGCTTCTGTCGCGGCCGCTCCACGACTACCAATCACGTGGTCCTCGCGGATTACGTCACGGCGGAAATGGATGCGCGCCGACAAGTCGACGCGGCGTACTTCGACTTCAAGAAGGCGTTTGATCTCGTTGACAACGATATTTTACTTCAGAAATTGTCTGCTATAGGTTTCTCACCGAAACTACTAACTCTCTTTGCGGACTAATATTTAAAGAATCGTTGCCAAGTTGTTAGAGTAGCGGGATATGAGTCTAAGCCGTACTACACACGTTCGGGAGTAAGTCAGGGTAGTACGCTTGGACCTACTCAGTTTATCATAATGATCAATGACTTGCCGGAGGCAGTTAGTACTGCGAAATGCTTATTGTTTGCAGACGACTTAAAGCTGTTCTTGGGCGTGACCGATAGTAATGACTGTGAGGCACTCCAGCGGATATAAATGCAGTAGTAGTAAATTGGAGTTACAAAAATAAGTTACATTTTAACATTTCTAAATGTAAAACAATCACATTTGCTAGAGCTAAATCTCCGATAATGAACACCTATAACGTAGGAGGTATCCCGCTGGAGCGTGTCACAGAAATCCGGGACCTAGGCCTAACACTGGATAGGCAATTGGATTTCAGAGAACACGTCGCAACGATTTGTAAGAGTGCGAGCAGAATGCTGGGTTTTGACATCAGAGTAGCGTACAACTTCTCCGGCACCAAAATCGCGATTCTACTCTACAACGCTTTTGTCAGAAGTAAGCTAGAATTTGGAGCCATCGTATGGGATCCGCACGAATCAAAGTACTCCACCATGGTAGAAAAGGTCCAACGTAAATTCGCTAGATTTGTATACAAGCGGCAACACGGCTATTACCCATATCTGTACCCATCCCTATTCGTATCGGGTATGGGAGGCCTCGACACTTTGGAACTCCGAAGGAAGATGCTGACTATAGTGCACTACTATCAGCTACTCAACAACAGAGTGGACAACCCGTCCGTGCTGGAGCGCATGAGGCTGGTGGTGCCTGCGGTGGGCGGGGGCGGGCGGGCGGCGGCGGTGGCGCCGCGGCGTGTCCCGCCGCTGTTCGCGCGCTCGTCGGCGCGCACGAAGCGCGGCGACAACGCGCCGACGCAACGAGCGTGCATGATGCTCAATACTATGATAGAGCGGCTGCCTCATGCGGACGTGTTCGCCGACGGTATGGGTACGTTTGTGAGACTGATTGCGCTCTATCTTAACAGCTGCCATAGTATTTAGTGGTTTTGTCTGCAATAATTGTCATATTTTATTTTCTGTTTAGTATTTCTTTAACAATATTCTGTGTTTTCTGTGTTAGTATAGTACTAATTATTATTACCTCATTATGTAAGTGTTTTGGTTCCGTACTGTTAATTTACATAATTACTGAAATAAATAAATTAAATTAAATTGTACAATGTGTGAACATACTTTTCATTGACTTGGTTCTGTAAGTTGATGTATTCAGCCTCTGCTCCCGCTGATGCGCTGAGGCTGCATACTGATGTGATATCACTAGTTTCTGCAACGAAATAACATACAATTTGGTCAAACTCCAATAGATAGGGATTTTTCATAGTAAACGCAGTTTCTCGTTCACGAGCCTCGGAGTCATAAGTCCCGGTCTTTGGAAGGCTTGGGTGGAGATATGGATCCAACACGTAGAGGCCCCTTCGAAAAATTTGCTGTGGCTGTATCCCTATTATTATTTAGATAGTAACATCATTATTAGCTCTGTGAGTTTGAAACCTCGGGAGATTGTTTTGAAATAAAATAAATTTGTCATTTTTACGTTTTCAAACTGACTCGACAAAAAAATATCTATAGACTTATCGAACACAACATTTCATGAAAATCTGTTGATAAATGCGACCTGATGAGAACAGCTAGAATTCAGGACACCTGGTGGACTTCCGAAATCATTTTGGGCCAAGCTGAATCGGAGACGCTTCGCTCGCTCGGTCAATTACTGGCACGCTACATTCATTAAAAAAAAGTGATATTTTTTACCTGGATGGCTAATGTTTTCCTTCGGCAGGGGCAGTTTTGTTCTTTGCGTGGCTGGCGAGCGGGAGTCCTTGGTGGTGGACGATTCAGAGCCAGCATCACTACCCAGCTTACTTAGTAACATCTGGAATCAATTATAACTGAATTAAGATATGCGAGTGTGAGTGACAGATGCTTTGTCATTTATTTATATATCGCGTGATAAAAGCAACTCTTAGGCCTGCAGGAATAGTGGCGCTACAAACAGCTTTCATATGGCAATACTGAGCATACGTATTTGAATTAATAAGTATTTGTACGGAACCCTCGGTGCGCAAGTCCGACTCGCACTTGGCCAGTTTTTTAGTGGCAACACCACAATTTTGTTAAGAGGCCTTATTCCTTTTAAAAATATTTTTTTTCATATTATGACAAATAACTCACTACGCTACCTCTGGATTATCGGAGCAACGTGTAAACCACTCCACCATCCCAACGCCAGGAGACTTGTCATAATAATTATAAGGAAATAATGGGCAATCTCGAGGTATCGGATACGATTCCCGTCCTCTTTTTTATTCTAAGGGACCGAGGTACAAGCTACACTGACCTGTAGCTCGTTCTCCTTAGCCTGCAGCGTCCTCCTGTACCGGTTGTTGTACTGGCGCAGCTCCTTCAGCTTGCGCTCCAGCTCGGGCCCCGGCGAGCGGCACTCGTGCGTGGAGGCGGGCCGCAGCGTGGCGCGGATGCGGGACTGCGCGGTGCCCGGCTGACTGCGGCGGAGGTATAAGGCACACTGACCTGTAGCTCGTTCTCCTTAGCCTGCAGCGTCCTCCTGTACCGGTTGTTGTACTGGCGCAGCTCCTTCAGCTTGCGCTCCAGCTCGGGCCCCGGCGAGCGGCACTCGTGCGTGGAGGCGGGCCGCAGCGTGGCGCGGATGCGGGACTGCGCGGTGCCCGGCTGACTGCGGCGGAGGTATAAGGCACACTGACCTGTAGCTCGTTCTCCTTAGCCTGCAGCGTCCTCCTGTACCGGTTGTTGTACTGGCGCAGCTCCTTCAGCTTGCGCTCCAGCTCGGGCCCCGGCGAGCGGCACTCGTGCGTGGAGGCGGGCCGCAGCGTGGCGCGGATGCGGGACTGCGCGGTGCCCGGCTGACTGCGGCGGAGGTATAAGGCACACTGACCTGTAGCTCGTTCTCCTTAGCCTGCAGCGTCCTCCTGTACCGGTTGTTGTACTGGCGCAGCTCCTTCAGCTTGCGCTCCAGCTCGGGCCCCGGCGAGCGGCACTCGTGCGTGGAGGCGGGCCGCAGCGTGGCGCGGATGCGGGACTGCGCGGTGCCCGGCTGACTGCGGCGGAGGTATAAGGCACACTGACCTGTAGCTCGTTCTCCTTAGCCTGCAGCGTCCTCCTGTACCGGTTGTTGTACTGGCGCAGCTCCTTCAGCTTGCGCTCCAGCTCGGGCCCCGGCGAGCGGCACTCGTGCGTGGAGGCGGGCCGCAGCGTGGCGCGGATGCGGGACTGCGCGGTGCCCGGCTGACTGCGGCGGAGGTATAAGGCACACTGACCTGTAGCTCGTTCTCCTTAGCCTGCAGCGTCCTCCTGTACCGGTTGTTGTACTGGCGCAGCTCCTTCAGCTTGCGCTCCAGCTCGGGCCCCGGCGAGCGGCACTCGTGCGTGGAGGCGGGCCGCAGCGTGGCGCGGATGCGGGACTGCGCGGTGCCCGGCTGACTGCGGCGGAGGTATAAGGCACACTGACCTGTAGCTCGTTCTCCTTAGCCTGCAGCGTCCTCCTGTACCGGTTGTTGTACTGGCGCAGCTCCTTCAGCTTGCGCTCCAGCTCGGGCCCCGGCGAGCGGCACTCGTGCGTGGAGGCGGGCCGCAGCGTGGCGCGGATGCGGGACTGCGCGGTGCCCGGCTGACTGCGGCGGAGGTATAAGGCACACTGACCTGTAGCTCGTTCTCCTTAGCCTGCAGCGTCCTCCTGTACCGGTTGTTGTACTGGCGCAGCTCCTTCAGCTTGCGCTCCAGCTCGGGCCCCGGCGAGCGGCACTCGTGCGTGGAGGCGGGCCGCAGCGTGGCGCGGATGCGGGACTGCGCGGTGCCCGGCTGACTGCGGCGGAGGTATAAGGCACACTGACCTGTAGCTCGTTCTCCTTAGCCTGCAGCGTCCTCCTGTACCGGTTGTTGTACTGGCGCAGCTCCTTCAGCTTGCGCTCCAGCTCGGGCCCCGGCGAGCGGCACTCGTGCGTGGAGGCGGGCCGCAGCGTGGCGCGGATGCGGGACTGCGCGGTGCCCGGCTGACTGCGGCGGAGGTATAAGGCACACTGACCTGTAGCTCGTTCTCCTTAGCCTGCAGCGTCCTCCTGTACCGGTTGTTGTACTGGCGCAGCTCCTTCAGCTTGCGCTCCAGCTCGGGCCCCGGCGAGCGGCACTCGTGCGTGGAGGCGGGCCGCAGCGTGGCGCGGATGCGGGACTGCGCGGTGCCCGGCTGACTGCGGCGGAGGTATAAGGCACACTGACCTGTAGCTCGTTCTCCTTAGCCTGCAGCGTCCTCCTGTACCGGTTGTTGTACTGGCGCAGCTCCTTCAGCTTGCGCTCCAGCTCGGGCCCCGGCGAGCGGCACTCGTGCGTGGAGGCGGGCCGCAGCGTGGCGCGGATGCGGGACTGCGCGGTGCCCGGCTGACTGCGGCGGAGGTATAAGGCACACTGACCTGTAGCTCGTTCTCCTTAGCCTGCAGCGTCCTCCTGTACCGGTTGTTGTACTGGCGCAGCTCCTTCAGCTTGCGCTCCAGCTCGGGCCCCGGCGAGCGGCACTCGTGCGTGGAGGCGGGCCGCAGCGTGGCGCGGATGCGGGACTGCGCGGTGCCCGGCTGACTGCGGCGGAGGTATAAGGCACACTGACCTGTAGCTCGTTCTCCTTAGCCTGCAGCGTCCTCCTGTACCGGTTGTTGTACTGGCGCAGCTCCTTCAGCTTGCGCTCCAGCTCGGGCCCCGGCGAGCGGCACTCGTGCGTGGAGGCGGGCCGCAGCGTGGCGCGGATGCGGGACTGCGCGGTGCCCGGCTGACTGCGGCGGAGGTATAAGGCACACTGACCTGTAGCTCGTTCTCCTTAGCCTGCAGCGTCCTCCTGTACCGGTTGTTGTACTGGCGCAGCTCCTTCAGCTTGCGCTCCAGCTCGGGCCCCGGCGAGCGGCACTCGTGCGTGGAGGCGGGCCGCAGCGTGGCGCGGATGCGGGACTGCGCGGTGCCCGGCTGACTGCGGCGGAGGTATAAGGCACACTGACCTGTAGCTCGTTCTCCTTAGCCTGCAGCGTCCTCCTGTACCGGTTGTTGTACTGGCGCAGCTCCTTCAGCTTGCGCTCCAGCTCGGGCCCCGGCGAGCGGCACTCGTGCGTGGAGGCGGGCCGCAGCGTGGCGCGGATGCGGGACTGCGCGGTGCCCGGCTGCCCGTTGCGGCGGAGCTCGAGCAACTGAAACGGTAGTTATCATGAGTTGGAGTAGTGGTTGGCACTGTATTTCCGGGCGAAATGCTCGTGATCCCATTAACAGCAGATGCGGGAAATGCCGGATAGGTTTTAGTGGGTAGGCTTCTCCCGTCCCTCTCGCTAGGAGAGAGATCGGAAGGTGAGAGTCCCATTTAATCCCAAAAGGCTGCCCCAAGCCGGGATATGCATAAAGCATTATCACTCCAAAAAAAAGTGTGAGCACTGTATAATGTAGAACGACGATCTACGCAAAGGTGACTAGATAAAACTGGTTGAGATTGCCTATCATGTAGGGGTGATACTCAATGGCATAATGTACTTGAAGATACGTAAGTCTAACAGTCGCTGAGGTGGACTGACCAAATCAAATCGGCCACAATCTGCCCTCTACACAAGAGCACCAGGCGTGAGAGAAGAATGGCGCCGTGTGGTCAAGCTTGCCACACAAGAAATGATAGCCACGACTATTCTGCCAATAGTGTAACGGCAAAGGAGAAGAAGTCTAACAGTGGACTTAAATAAGCTGTAGATGATCAATATGATCATGGCGTGGGGCAGATACTTAACACTTGTCAAATTGGTATTTAAACGAAGGTGTAACGGCCCGGGTATGAATATACACTACCAGTGGCAACAGCAGCCCGTCTAGCACACAATCACACAACTATGCTTCGCGGCATAGCGTCACCCTCTCACAGTTCTGCACAGAAAAAGATAGATAAATATCTTGCGCTAGAAAGAGTCGAGTATCAAAGTTGTGCTAGAGGTGCAGCTGTAAGCGGAGAGAGCGGTAAAAACAAAAATACCGATATAATAAAGAACGCACGGTGCCGCTTTAGCGGTTTTTGCCGAGTGAATCGCGGCGACTTCAGAGCGGCGCGTGCGGCGGTTCGTCCGGACAAATGATGCGGTGTCCGTGGCATGCTTGCCTCCCCGCGCGCCGCCGCCGCGCCCCCCCGCTCGCCGCTATATAACCCTGTAAGGAGGATATACTACCTACCTTAGGCACGAAAACCAGGCACAAAGTAGTCGTTGTGCAGAATATGATGAATATAGCGATGAGGACGAAAAGAGCATCTTTGTGGTCCGCTAAAACCTGAAAAATTATAACATATCTTAAAGACAGGAAAATGTATCACTTATTAAGTTACTAATTACTATTCCTATCTTTGAGAATATTCACAAAGTAATCTATTCATGTTATACATGTATTAAACTATGGAGTTATGGAATCTCAAAATATTTTGCTGAGTTGTGCTACTCTTGCGTTGGCGTTATCAGTATACGAATGATTTCACACCTACTGCCGGCCTAGTTTTAAAAATCAGCACTGGAAACCCCGGAGCATGGTTATCAGGATACAAACCAAAGCGAGAGGAGCTCCAGTGATGCACACAATCAGCACATTGTAGACTGACAGTCCGATGTGCTTGGAGTCGTTCAGCGCCGGAATGGACACGTGGCGGGTCTCCCACGCCAAAAAAGCGCCGAACACCTGGATAAAAGGATTAGTGTTTAAGGTAATAGAATAGACAAACGTGAACGCGAGGCTGATTATTTTCGTGGAAGGTCAATGTGGTGCAGTATACATGATGTCCTTCGAAATTGTCAGGAAGCGAAGGTGATCTGCCGAGAAGGTGACGAACCGAGAACCTGACCTTGCTCGAAATTGACCCATAACGGGGATGAAGCCTCGCCTAAAGGAAAATTAAGGCCCCGAAATCTCAAGATAAAATTATCTGGAAATACGGTCCCAACCCAGTCTTTTCATGTTGAAACTATACAAGTCGCTTTACGAACTATAGGTACGCACCCGAATGTGACTGATTGAGTATTGAATTTTCCAACTAGTGCGTTTTATCTGACGACTAGGGGTTTTTTAGGGTTCCGGAGTTCCCGAGATAAAGGGTCTTGATAGACAGACGCACGGACGGGCAACAAAGTGATCCTATAACTCCTATAAGGGTTCCATTTTCTCCTTTTGAGGTACGGACGGACAACCGGGACTCGAACCCGGTATTTTTGGATTACCGATACCGGTCCAACGTCTTAACGTTTCGACCAGACACGTACTGTACAGTCGAAAGGGTAATAGATAAAATGAAAGGGTAATCCAAAGATACCGCGTTTGAATTCCAGTGCAATTCATTTTTTTTTTGTTACATTCTGTTTTGAAATGAAATATTAGTAAGTATGTCTTTATAATATACAACTTCGAATTAGAAAAAGGTGAACATACCAATAGTAATCCTTTGTAGGCGTAGATGACTCCTATGAAAATTGACATCTGTTCCGACTGGCAGTATTCGTTCTCTTGGACTATCTCGATATCTTCACTTGTCGGATGAGGCTGAAAAAACATTCCATTTGAAAAAAAACACATTTCTTACTTGCAAATAACGATTGAAGGAGATTGTTGTGAGTGTATTATTTTGCCATAAGATACACAATTTTGATAACTTTTCGCTCAAATGGTTTTACATCGAGGGCGATGATATCCTGTTTTTCATGGTTCAAACAGGACCTAGGACGGTGAAATCGGTTTGATCGGAATTGAGATACCTAAGAATATCTCCAAATATAATAAGGTACACCACATTTATTTGCATTCTTACTGACAAACTTTTTGTTTTTTGACCGGCGTAAAGCGATTCCGTGCAAATAAATATGGGTGAACCCTTATTTAGAGCGAAGCCAGACGAGCGTAACTTCGGTAGCGCCATACATCATGCCACACTAAGTATGGCGTGACCGCGTGACCGAACTTACGCGACTCAAATTACGATCGTCTTTTTTTTTATTCACAGACTGACCGGCGATTGACGTCAGTATCACCTGATGGAAAGTGAGTACGTGATCGAGGATGTAGCTCGCTGGTTCAGTAATAGCCTATTCACTCGTACCTTGAAGATACCTAAATTATATTTTTTTGGAAATACACACGATGGGAGCGAGTTCCATTCCTTAGCGGTTCGCATTAGAAATTATGAAGCAAATCGCTTCGTGCGAATGAGTGGTAAACTGACAACGTAAGTCTGGCTTCACCCTTAAGGTAGAATGAAGTTAAATGTATACTAACGACAGGATCCATCTGCTTAGTGGCGCGGTAGAACGGGTCGGAGACCTGCCAGGTGATCATGATGGCGAAGTCCACGCACAGCAGCACACCCACCACCATGAACAGCTGGTAGTCCTTAATCACCTGCACACAAAATAGGGTTAGTAGATTTATAGCCCTGAAACTGTCTTCATCATCAGTCAGCAGATAGGCAACCCCTAAAATTATCCACAACGATCGTTCTTGCACCGCCCTCGTCCAATTTCTGCCCGCGATCCTAACCAGGTTGTCAGTCGATCTTGTTGGGGGCCTTCTCACGCTGCGTCTTCCGGTCCACGGTCGCCGCTCAACAAACTATGCTCGGAGTTTCCTTGCGGGATTGAATCCGAAATGATGAGATACGCAAGAGAACCAAGGTTGTAGATATAGCTCAGACAATCGCTAAACTTAAGTGGCAGTGGGAGGGACACATTGCTCGTAGAGTCGATGGCCGTTGGGGCAGAAAGGTTTATTAAATCACAAAAGATATACTTAATGTTTGTTGAAGCAAAAAAGAAATAAATTTAATGCTTCGGGCGGGGTTCGAACTCGTGTTTCCAACGGCTCTCCGTGCCAACATGGAATTTTAGACTGACGATTGACGAAGCTAAGCTATAACCTGAGCCATTGAAATTTTCAACCAAGATACTCGGCATCGTAGCCCCATCTAACGTAAAGAGCTAACCTAAAACTTAAATTACAGCAACAAGTACCGGTGACCTCAGCCTTGTGGCCGTTCAGATACACATCATCGTGATCCATGAATGTTCATTTTGGAGCACCGCTCCGCTCCGCCCCGTTTCAGAGCGGAGCTATGTAAAATGGACCAATCACATTTGTCAGATTTCAATGCATGTCTTTTGGGCTTCTTAAAGCTAGCAGCCTGATTAGTTTTTTTTCTCCACTCTGCTTCAGTGGACAGCCTTATACTGTTGAATAGGATTGCTGAGTTTACTGATTTGATTACATTACAATTATCAAAAAGTTACCTTTTTATTTAGCTTGACGTCTGTGAAGATGGAGTGCACCCTCCAGGTTTTCGAGAACATGGCTCCGAAGGCCAGGCTAAAGCCGGCCATCAGCAGCCAGGCTCTGGCAGTGCAAATGTAGGGGAACGCCGCTGTGGGTTAGAGAATATAATCAGTGAAGGTCCGTAGAAAGAGGAAAGGCAATCTGACACCTCTTTATGGTATCCTTCTCGTAACGTGAATGAAAGATGAAGTGTATAAAATTATTCGGTAGTAGTAATATGGGTTGTGCTGGAATTGATTTTCTGGCTATCAGATATGTTTTTTTTATGAAGATTGATTGATTTGATGGACAAAGAAATTAGAGCAATTATGTATGCGTGTAGTTTTGTTGTGAGAAGGAAGCCATAAGAAGGTTAGTACCACAATATCGTCTTTTAGCATATAGAGAACTCATCAGATCCTTGAAAGACGACGACGCCTCTGACTACAGAGGTTGTAGATAAATACGTAGTTATTCTTCCAAGGTTCGTATTCGTTTCAGAGTTTGCTATGAGACTATATTATGCAACAGATGTAGATGCCTTTCCTGAAATGGTAAGGTATTTGCGATTTACATTCAGGACTCTACCATCTGTATTCCACTCCAAAACTATGGACATTCATTACATTAGTTCAAAGTTGGTTATCGTTCCTGAAGAAGACAATCCCAACATGCCCAGAAGTGTTCATGAGCAAAATATGTGTTAAAATCAGATTACTTGCTCAAGGATACTCAAGACGTTGCAAGACTGACGAATGCAAAGAATATGAAAAGATAATGCTTGATTAAAATAACAGCGAAGCAAAACATGACAAGAAAACAAGCACACTAGTCGATAAAGCTACAAATACAACAGACTCACATACCACCGACAAAAGCTTCGCAGTAAAGGAAAATGAAACCAAAACTTGGAAACATGCTGACGACTCCTCGACCTAGAAAATGACCTAGGTCTTTCTCAGAATGAAAATTCTAATCTAATAGTCGGGGGTTAGAGTTCCCAAAATTTGGTTAACGGCATCCACATCGCCCGGGGTTGAAGCTCAAGCTGGGGTGGGAGCAAGCTGTCGTTACCTCCACGCTGGGATTCCTGAGAAAGACCTAAGAATCAATGAAGTTGATGAGATCAGGTGACTGGCATCCACCGACGGGTGCCGCATGCCGATCGACAGTGCTCAATGTTTAAGCAATTTTACCGTCATCGTTCAGTCCTGTTCGACAAAACGGGAAGACCGTTCCTCAGAAGCGAACAAGCTGCCAGCCTACTAGCTTCTAAGAATTGAATCTTCAAAGCATGATAATTATTGTGGAAATTTGAAAGATGTGATGATCAGTCGTGAGGTTACCTTGTATCCGATAAGTTGAAGAGAAGACACAGATATTAATGACACAGCGATAGAAGACAGTAAAGAGGTGGTTGGGGATGGAAGAGGACATACCTATGCTGCTGAGGCTGGAGTCCAGCCCCAGGAAGATGACGCTGAGGTAGGTCAGCATGCAGCCGATGATGATCAGGTTGTTGAGGTGGGGTGAAGACATCTTGATATACCTGAAACATGGGAAGTGACAATCGAGCTAATTTTGGGTCAAATGATCTAGGAGGATTTGATCTATGAATTTTCAAATGGTGCGAGTGGAATTTAAGTATATCTTCTAAAAAGCATGAGTCACTTAATTTCTGTATTACAGATACTAATGAAGACAGATATAAGTTACACGAATCAAATAAGAAAGAAGGAAGCGCCTCGTCATATAGAGAAGTTACGAAGCAATGAATAGAACTAGATGAAAACGATGTTGATATGTATTATTTATGCGAAAATACCTTTGGTTCCTGTAATGGATGTTCATGGCGAGGAAGGCGGTGGACATGATGATGCCGACGATCGAGCACGAGACCAGGAACGAGTAGATGGTGATGTTGACTTGCGTGTGCTCGATGAGGAGCAGCGTGCGGTCTTTCGGCGGGTTCCTGGAATGGTCCATCCAAATACCAATCAATGTATGATCTATTTGTAACATCGATGTCAATCGATTCAAGTAAAGCTTAGCTATTCATATCTGCTGATTGTAGCTAGAAAATGGGTAAATGCAACCACTAAATGCCCAAGGATTATATTATAATATTTCAACCGGTTTGAAGATGTCATACATTCAGAAGACATAAAGAGCTGCACTATGGTATTTTATTCAGCCGTATAGAAATTATAATTTATGAAACTTCTGTTAAGCCCGGACTTACAAGGGACCATTTACTTATGTCTTAGCAAGTCTTAGCTATTATAGCTACATACCAAACCACTCGAACATTACAGTTCACTGGTGAGGACCCTTTCCCAACTCGTATTCTTGGAACTGCTTAGTCAGCATCGAGCCTTTCCTCTCGATGTCATGGTATAGAACTGTACCCTGGAGTACTTACTTGCCAAACCACTTGAACATCTGTCCACTGTTCAGGTCAAGATGATCCCGTTCCGCGCAGTACTCCCCCACTTTCACTTCTCCCACTTCGTCCCCTTGGAACTGCTTCAGCAGGATAGAGGCTTTCCTCTCGTTGTCATGGAAACGAACTGGACCCTGAAACAGAAAAAAAGCAATTGAAAACTTGATGGCATTATTGCTAGTCAATAAAAATGAGGGTTGAGATGAGAGCTGGCGAGGCGGGAGCTCAAGGTTTAGTTTTAATTTAGTTAAGGTGTTATATTCTATTGCTGTTCGTTAAACATTTGTTTCATCATCTTTTCACTAACCCTTGATACTATTCAGGATTCACAGTGGTGATTTAGATAATGACAATGACTCAAAATGACAAAGCTATATCGCTATCCCAGCTGATACTGTGACTTCGGTTGGCTTTAGTTTATCAATGCATGCTTTCTTCTTCAAAACATTATGTTTGACCACAACCTCCAATTGTATTTAACACTTACCGTAACTCCCTCAAAAGTGACGTTGCTGAGGGCATCCAGGAACAGCTGCTCCCACTCCTTGTCCCGATACCGAAAGTCCAGCACAGTCTTCTCTTTGTATCGCAGCCTCACCCGTTGGGCTACTGTTTGGATTGCTAGAGCCATTGCCCAGATTCCTGACGCAAAAAAATGTTTTAAAAAGTAATTAATTTACTTTAATTTATTCATTGTTAGGGTAATTAATTAATTATAAATGTTAAATTTTTCTAGTTTTTAAAAATTTACTTAACTGCAGTCATGCTCTACAGACATTAACATTCAGGAACTTCTTCCTATTTAAAATCTCTGCGATCATTTTCCTAATCCTAACAGCTTTCATACTAGAAGGGTTTGTATCCCTGTTGCATTCTTTAAAATCCCTTGATTAAGCGTACTGGGCAGAATGATCAGTTGCATTGCATTAGTTTGAAAAGAAATGGTGAGAGTAAAGATATTATATGGTGCAGAGAACACTGATTTAGGTTAGATACAAGCTTTAACAACTTTTAAATTACAAGTTGGCTAACCACAAATATAATGTTACATTTGACTAACCATCGTAGGTGTAACCATGGAATCTGGAATATTCGATGCCTCTTCTTCTGTCGTATTCAACTTGGTAATCTTTTGCGGTCTGAAATTAAAAGAACAATTATTTTATACCTATTAGATTAGACTATGCAGATGCAGATATTATATCACATATTCGCACTATATGTACGCTCGTACATTTCAGTCATAGACAAGTCATCCCCTCGATGTTTGCACATACATAATGTAGGTATTCATTGAGCTTAGGCCTAAGTGAAGTGGAGGATGATAAGCTGCAGTCAAACCGTGATAGAAAATTCCCACAAAAAGTACCTAGGAGAAGAAGTGGTAAATAGGCGTTTATATAACTCCTTATTAGGTCGCCAGGAAAGGCGAACTCGTTGGTGGTAGAAAGACGTAGCAGGTTGATGACGACGTCTGCCTCCAATGCAAAGAAATAGAAAAAAAGAAAAATAATAACTAGGGGTGTCTTACGATGCCAGAAACGGTGGTCTCGCCAGTAGTAGACAGTGGCAGCAGATCGGTGAGGATGGCTGTGTCCAGAGCCGTGGCGAGATCACGCTTGGAGCATGGAGCGCGTCGTCGCCACCACTTCGGGTTGTAGGTGCCGAGGAGGAGCCAGGTGTATGCCCGCCCGTACATTTCCAACCTGAGTAAAGTACAATATATCCTATAAGCTGAGAACATAACTGTGACTATAGTATGTCAACATCTAGCTTTCAAGGCAAGGCATTTGCCTGATACTACATTACATAGCCCATCCTGTGTCTTTTTCTGTTCAAAAAATGACTAGAAACCTACGTTTGGTTTGGGTCTGCTCCTGAATTTCCCTCGTTCTTCCTAAATGATACAATTTATTCTAATTGCTGCATCGTTAAAATCATCGAATTGTCTTATGTTCTCATGGTGTTCTAAAGCAAAATCGTGCTTATGGAATCGTAACTACTAGACAAGATAACTTAAATTTTCAACCGCTTATTGTCAGGTCATCATTGTAACACAGTTAACACCATATTTATGGCTTTGCCTCTTCAATCACTAGTGTATCTACTGCATCGTAACATACTTGTATGCCTCGCAGAAAATCTCCACCGCCCAGGTTTCGTTGAAGTTCCCCAGGATAATCCGAATGTCTTTCTCCTTCAGCTTGGCCAGCGCACTCTTGACCTCTGTTGCGAAGCTCTGCTGTTCCAGGATCTCGATACCATGACCGTCTAGGTCGGAGATCAGACGGTTGTGTGCCTGCATACAGAAATATATTTTTTTCTAGATTCAGAAAAATAAAGCCTTTTTGCAATAGTAAAAAGATGAACCAGGTCTGATAACCTGGCCCCAGAAAAGGCTTAGATACTTGGTATTTATGTATTCTAAGAACTCGACGGTACCCAGTATCGATCGACACCGCCTTGTGTGGAAGACTCCAGAATCTTAAAATCTGACATTAACCGCATTATTTCATTGTGTTAGATTAGATATCTCCTTTCGCGTCAATTAATAGATTAGTTTATACCATTAACAGTTCTATGCATAAAGATAGGTGTGCCTGTCTAGTTCACTGTAATAATAAATTACAATACGTCATTCGACTACGCTTTTTTACGTCATTGGATAATTAGCATTTACATCTGGTTTTGCATCAAGAGTGTGTTATGTGTTGGATGGCCTACGGTGATAAAATGACTGGGGCTTACGTTTAGTTTAGTTCAATAGTTCAAGGGTCCTACCAGGGCATATCGTGTTTCATTCTGGTATTTGGTTGCCAGTTGATATGCTGCAGGACACGGATAGAGCGCATGTTGAAGGTATTCTCGTAAGAAGGAAGATAGAAGATCCACTTAGCAAAGCGTCATAGTTCAACGCGGGTTCTTGGAGGAAGGAGGAAGCTAGATAGAAAGGCCACTTACCAGAGCATATCGTGGTTCATTCTGGTAGATGGTTCCAACACGGGTCCAGTTGAAGTGTTGCAGGAGACGGATTCGGGGCATGTTGAAGGCGTTCTCGGAGGGCACGATGCGGAAGAAGTTCGGGAACGCTTCCCTTGTGAACATTGGGTGTGTGTCCGCGTAAGACAGCTGGTGAACATAACAGAATATTTTTTTACGATGAATACAAATTGATCGTAAAATTGTACACTTGATTAAAATCAGTGTTACGTAAAAAATACAATGAAGAAGAACCTTTGCAGCTTGTTATCTTTGGGTTAACCACGGAATTTGGATATTGGATATAATATATGTAATTGGATAAGTTGGCACGGAAGATTCATTTACTTAACTAGTAAATTGGAAATGTTGTTCTATTCCGCAATTTACTTTTCTGAAGACGACTATTACCTACCCGAAAATAACCTTTAAGATTTATTGTGCTGTAGGGTTCAGATATTATTATCCCTGTAGCCCAGCGCACTCAGACCATTGTATGATACCTAAGTACAGCCAACCAATTTGATTTCTAGACCACTATAGAAACTTGTCTCAATGACAATGATATGAGATTTCAAGCGGCTTTCATATTGACGTTCACTGTGACAAGGTACGAAATGGCCTAGGAATCAAATTGGTTGACTGTACCAGGCTATCCCCACGCGTTTCGGCCGCGCGAAACATTCCGATCTCTAAGTGCCAACCCCGCGCGACAAAATGCCAGTGGGCTGCCACGCCTCGCGGCGAGCGGACGGCGTAACACAGTTAACGTTTCCCGCGCAACCTGTGCTGTACGATGTCGAAAAATAAAAGTCGGGCATATTGTTTTTGTGGCAACAAAGACGATTGAAAATGATTTCATTTGTTCCAGAACACATTAAACTCTCCGGAATAAAAGATTTTGTTTAAGAATTAACGTTTACTGGGGCACTATTGACGCGTAACTATTAAAGTCTGGGTATTTCTCTAAAAATCTTTATGGGGGCGCCTAGCTTTCGAATTAATTGTGTTGGTTTGATTCCATGCTGTGTTGTTATTACTGAATGTTTAGTTGTACAATCAATAAGTAAAATATTTAAAGATTCACTCTATTATTCGTTATGTTTTAGAAACGCGATTACTTGTAGTTTCCTCGATAGTTTTTTTTAGTTACCTCAAAAAGCAACGTCAACCCTTAGTATGTCATGAATACTACAGGGAAAGTTATCAGATTTTTTTAATAATAACATAACGAGATGTTAACAATAATGTATACGTCTTACATTTTCAAAATCTGTATTATTTTAATAATTAAACCGAAAAAACATGATTTCCGCGGCTCCCAGCAGAGATGGGCAAAAGTTAATCGATTAACGATTAAGATTAACTTTTTTAATCTCAATTAACGATTAAAATTGACGATTAGTTAATCTAATCGTACGAGTTCCGATTGATTTAATCTCGAAAGATTAAGTTAACTGTCGATTAATTTTTAGCGATTAAATTTTTAAGCGATTAATTAATTCGATTAACTTTCTCTTAAATTAATATTAGGATAAATAAGAAGACTTTTTGTAAGTCCAAGTCCCTGCCTAGAACATCTTAGAGTACCGCACTATAAAAAACCATCTTGTATTACTGTAACAAGAGGGAAGAGCGGAGAGGGAAGAGCGGAGAGCGGCGTGCGGAGAGCGGCGTGCGGAGAGCGTAGTTAGGGAATTTTTAAAGAAAAAGACCCTGTTCAAACCGTGTAGAGAATGGTGTTCAATCGTCCTGAAGTGGGCAACCCAGTGGGAATCGGGTTGTATGGTCGCCACGCCTCTGCTGACTAGACTGGTTGACCAAACGAGCGAAGGCACGAGAAAAAGCTAGCGTTTACATAACGGAGGCAACCCTAGCGCACATTCCAATGACGTTGCGTCACCCGCGGGAGGGGGCATCGATAGCGGTGGCAACGCCTGCCGTCCAAACAAGTGGGGTATCTGTTACGTAGTAACTTGTATATAATCTGTGACTGTACTTACGAGTAACCTAATAATCCGGACCGGAAGGTAAAAATAGGTCTTTGAACTTTACGAACTTTATTAGAATAGTACCTGCGTGAGATGCCAGTGCTTGGACGCCTTCGCAATAGGGTCAGTGACGTGGGTGCAGGCGGCTCCAAACAGCATCAGTTTGTGAGGACCTGAGTGCATCATGTCGAAAAAAGACTTCACACCCACTGCCGCGTTGCACTGGAGAAAAAGACATAGTCATTAAAAATGTAAACTGACTGTCAGATCTTCAGTTAAATGGATGAAATGATCCAATGAGTCATTGTGCATAATTTGAATGTTACAGCTCGAAAATTTCTCCGCTCTGACAGACTGTAGGTTTTGAGGTTATCAGCCAGTAGGTAGCTAGTACCTCCCTTTTGACTTTTGAAACCTGGACGGGTGTCTTAACTTTGAAGCTGCTTTCATTGTATATACAGCGAGAAGTTGGGAAATAATCTATAGCATTAGGCTAAAATTCGGGTTTTAATAGAGGTGTAATGTTTTATGGATGATATTCTTTAGGATCTCAAGATCCTGTGCGAAATCTAAACACTGGGAAAATGGTCCTCCACTCAGATTGATGGGTCTGTTGTGCACCTTCTAAGATTGGTACATTTGGGTGACTGGGTCAGGACTCTTACTTACTCTATTATATCATTTTTACAATCAGGCAAAAAAAAACCACGACACCAGAATGCAATGTCAGGCGAGTTTGTTCATAGCTAAGTACAGCTAGTTCATGCGAGCAAAAATTATAAGCGCCTACTATTCAGATTGTTGGTCGTAAAAGTGTTAACCCCTCGTATGCGGATCCGTGGAGAGCATTGGAACCTTGCGTTAAAATATCTTCTTCTTCTTTGTCGTTACACTCTTGGCAGAATGGCCGTGGCAGTCATTGCTTATGTGGCAAGCCTAACCACACTGCGCCATATGTTCTTCCACACGGCGCCATCCTTGTGCGAGTTGATTTCAATTGCAAAAGCCAATTTTTGACAAGCCGTACGAGGGGTTAAGTTAAGAGTAGGATTAACTTCAGGCTCACCTCCGTGTCGTTCCACCACATGTGCAGCCTGTAGTTGCGCAGAACGCTGTCGTGCTCGTTCACGTGGTCCAGCGCCAGCTTCACGCTGGGCATCACGCCTCGCCCTACAGTAGAGTTCACGAGACCGTTCAATATTGCGACAACAGATGAGGAGTATATTTTCAAAGGGGCTTATTTCTCTTTTTTTTATTATTTAAAGCTTTTATTTAACTTGCAATGTATGTATGTAAGTACGTTTGTTCGGGTGGAATCTTGCAACTCAATTTTGAAGCAGATATCGTCAACCGATTGAGCTGAAATTTTGCATACTTACTTAACTTTGATGACAATATAATAATATGGTACCATGGGGCTGATCTGGTGATGGAGTCGGAAGGTGACCATAGGAACTCTATAATAGAGAAAGCAATCCTACCGAGATTGGGCTCTTTTTTTAATCGTCTCAGTGAGCATTTGATGGATATCCAAAGAAAAGTACAGTCGGCTATAAAAACTTGTCACTAAAATGATTTTTTGACAGAAACTTATCTATATATATAAATTCAAGTGTCCTGACTGACTGACTGACTGACTCATCAACGCAGAGCCGAAACTACAAATGCTAGAGAGTTGAAATTTGCAAAGTAGGTTGCATTTATAAAGTGTACAAGAGATAAGAAGCGATTTTGAAAAATTCAACTCCTAAGGGGGTTAAAAAGGGGATGAAAGGTTGTATAGGGTACAAGTTTTTTTTTATGTTAGGAACTTGAAACTACGTAAAAATGTATTAAAATAAAATAGAAGAAAAGTAATTTCAGCGTTTTTGAAAATTCATCCCCTAAGGTGGTAAAATCGGGGTTGAAAGTTTGTATGGAGATCAAATATATTTTTAAGTGCGGGACTTAAATCTTTGTATACGCATACTGTTAGAAGACGAGAAAATTTATTTCAGCGTTTTCAAAAAATCATCCCCTAAAACGGTTAAAAAGAGGTTGAAAGTTTAAATCCATTACAAATTCTTTGAAACTTCTTATAAAGGCATAATTAAGAATAAAAAATAATCTTGGGGTTCAAATTTAATTTTAAGCTAGGAACTTGAAACTTCGTAAAAAGGTATTAAAATAAAATAAAAGAAAACTCATTTCAGCGTTTTTGAAAATTCAGCCCTGAAGGTGGTGAAAAAGGGGTTGAAAATTTGTATGTAGATCAAACATTTTTTTGAGTGCGGTATTTGAAACTTTGTGTAAATGCATTATTATTCGAATCAAAGAATTTATAAACGTCGTTCTTAAACTCATCGAATTTAGTAATAAAGCTATTCGTTCGTAGATGTACCAGATTTAATAATGATACCGAGTAATTAGAGCAAATTAGCCGAAAAAAAAGTAAAAAAAGGCCAAGAGCGATTCGGACTCGACAAAGGGTTCGTTACTATTTCGTAAACAATTGCAAAAAAGCACGTTTAGCAATTTCAACATAACTTAGATCTGAAAATAATAAAGATGTAAAATTTTCAAGATAAACATTCCACGCGGACGAAGTCGCGGGCAACAGCTAGTTATTTCATACGAGCAAACGGATCGCCTGATGGAAAGCGATTACCTACCGTCGCCCATAGACATCTGCAACACCAGAGGAATCGCAAGTGGGTTGCCGGCATTTCAGGTGGGAATACGCTATTTTCTTAAAGGTTTGAAGGTCGTATCGGAAATCCATCCAAAAATAAGCCCTTATGAAAGGACACTCCTCAAATATGGCATTTTTTTTATTAAAGCAGTAACGTCTGCTTGTAAAGCTGCCTATGCACACAAGTGGAGCGGAACTAATGAACCAATCAGGCCGCGTCTTTGCGAAGCCTAAAAGAAGTGCTTTTAAATCTGAGGAACGTGATTGGTCCATTTTATACACATCTCCGCTCCGCTCCGCTCCGCTCCGCTTCTGCGGACAGGCAGCCTAAATCAAATGTTTACATTAAATAATTAATTAAATTGATAATTTGGGTATAGGCTATCGTTAATATCCGTCGTCTCAATGTCTAGATTATGATACGATTTTTTTATATTTTAAGACCAATATGTAAACTATATACATTGCAAATACATAAATTTAATTTCGTTTCAATTTCATTTGAGACGATTGTGCCAATCATGAACTCGGAGTCTACGATGCCTCCCTAAGAAATATAGGTATTTATAAATTTGTAATTTTTTCATTTATAAATAACAGAGCCCTCTCTCGCTTGTTTGTTCACTGCTGTAAAGTAGTGCGGTAAGATGTGAATATTTCACATCAGTCGATTGTGTAAAAAAAGCCTTTCAAATAAACAAAGTAATCTGTTTGCAATGATCGACAAAACATAGGGAAACATACGAAAAGTATTCTGGCATTAGGGTGGTGGACAGGTTGACACGTAAGCCAGTCCAGATGTACCGGGTTCGAATCCCGGTCTCTTTCGCCAGGTTAGGCATTTACATTTTTCTTTGTGGTTTGATCTTTGCATCAATGGTTGGGTTTTTCTTATTTATCTGTGTTATGTATTATAGAAAAAACTCGTGAAACAACATCGTATATAATAGAAGTATTAAAGAAAAGCGCGGATTTTCCAAATAGACCGTATATTTGAGTAAAGAACTGAATTATGCTAATGTTATAGAGGTAAATGTATCAATTTCCATGCCTCCCGATTCATATCAACCTCTGAATACTTTATAAGGTGGTATACCTATTATTTATAATTCAACAGTAGGTACATTGTTTCGGTTGTTTTGTGATTGGAAGTTTTTGTGAAGCGTAAGAATGATACTGAATGCCAAAAATATTGGAGGAAATATTTTCTGGATCAAATTAAACAAGAAAAGGTCAGTCGGGGACAAACATGTCTACGGTTTTAAACCCGTGATTTTCGGTGCACAAATGGTATGACACTAGGCCTATAGTAGACGTCAAATCATTCTTGCACCTAAAACCCCGCGGTATAGTTATAGCTGAAATCGGTTATACAAACTTTCAAAACCGATTATTCAACTAACCTGTTAATAGTCGAGAGTTAAGAATAGCCTAACTTTATATATTGGAATTTGGAATGAGCTCAAACCTACAAACGATAAAAAATAATGGACAACGGTACTCCCCTACTTGACCTAATAACGCAAGTGCTAATATTATTATACCACCTATCAACGTTAGCTCTAATTTTCATTAGCCCTAATGTCATTTCACCTAATTTTTATACCCTAATTAGTTGTTAGACCTAATAATCGAATACTCTAATAATGATTTGTACTAACTAATAATCAACAATACTAATATGAAATAACCTAATAATTACCACACCTAATGATTATTAGACCTAACCATTACTGACACTAAATGTCAAGAGTAGGTACTAAAGATTATTTAACCTATTTTTTTACGTTAAAACAAAAAAAAACAGATTTGGACAAATATCGAACTGGCTGAACCCCGAAAACTGTAGGTTAGGTTAGGTTTGTATTGCGACCACGTATAGCGGAGCGAGCGAAGCGTCAAAAGATTCTCATGTACATCCAGAGTCTATGGCAATCACGACTCCACGTGGTCTTGTCTGTCCTACCCCTAGAGTGTTATTCCAAAACCGAAGGCGCGGAGGGAGAGCATCCCTCGCCTTAGGTTTAATAAAATTTAGGTTTTGTCATTATTAGGTATTATAATATTAGGAGTCTAAAAAAACGGCTAAGTGCAAATTAGGGCTAGTGAGAATTCGGTATTAAGTAAGGCCAATGAAATTAGGATGAAAGTTTTTCGGGCTAACGGAGGGGAACCATGGACAACGCTTCGCAACTCTTGTCGCGCGCCATAGCGCTACCCAACACACTCTCACATTACTGCACAAAAAGAGACAGGTAGGAATCTCAGTTACCAGTGTGGGAGTTCTCGACGCCCTTGCCGAAAGCGAAGAAGCCTGCGATGTAGACGTCAGTGCACTGGTTTCAGGATGGTTAGTCCATTTCCAGGCGACGAATGAGTCAATAGTTGCGTTGGCATAGTTACCAGTGCAGTGCGAGTTCTCGACGCCCTTGCCGAAGGGGAGGAAAAGCCGTGATGTAGACGCCAGTGCACTGGATTCAGATTGGCGTTGACTGCCAGCTGACGAATGAGTCAATAGTTGCGTTGCGATAGTTACCAGTGTGCGAGTTCTCGACGCCCTTGCCGAAGGGAAGGAAGCCGTGATGTAAGTAGATGTCAGTGCGCGGGTTTCAGGATGGCGTCCAGCATCTACCAGCTGAGGAACGTGTCAATAGTTGCGTTGGCATAGTTACCAGTGTGCGAGTTCTCGACGCCCTTGCCGAAGGGGAAGAAACCTGCGATGTAGACGTCGGTGCGCCGGTTCAGGATGGCGTCCAAGTTCGGCTTCTGTGCGAACGCCGGCACCAGCAGTAGGAGCAGCCACATCGCTAAATGGACAAAAGTACTTTCTTAATCAAAATCATAACTGCCACCCCTATTACGGGGTCTTACCGTGACCTGTGACAAATCTCATAGATACCCTGTCTCTTCAACCTGGTTACGCATTTAAATTTGTGTTTGAGCTTTGATCTTCGTATCAATGTTTAAAACTCAAAGACTTATTTCTTTGATTAGGGCGCATACGGTCTCACTCGCAAAAACGTCTTTGCAAACGGCCTCTTATGCAAAACACCCCATTCGCAAAAATCGCTAAAACGTCCTTTCCCTTTTAGTCCATTGAATAAAAAGTTCTAGAGTGCGTGAGTTAGTAACGTAAGATGTTTCTTCGGAAACATGTCAAGAGTCCCTAGGTAATAAACATACTAAAACCCCGGGACACTAGGAGGAGCCCCGGAGTGGGGGGAGGGGGGGAAAGGGTCCATTTTTTCATTTTTCGCTTAAATCTCAAAAACGGTACATGTTAGAGAAAAAATTTCAAGGAAAAGTTGAAAGGCCATAAAATTATCTACAAGTTGTACCTAAATAATTTTTTCCTATATCCTACCGTTTCTGAGTTACACGCAGTAAAAAATGATTTTGGCTCAAACAATTTCCCCATACTACATACCCATGTTTATCACATCAATCGATCAAAAAATATTTCTTTCTTCCAAAAAACTCAAATGTGCAACTTGTGACCGGTACTGATAGATTGCTCTTAATTAGGTCTATAATTGGTAAAGTAAACACATTCCTCCATGGAAGCCTTTAGGAGGAATCGATTGTCAAAATATTATATTAGGGTAGTTTGAGTTACTGAACTTGATATTTTTATTTTTTCTTCCAAAAAAACTCAAAAGTGCAACTTGTGACCGGTACAGATAGATTGCTCATAATTAGGTCTATCATTGATAAAAATACCAGATTCCACCACGGAGGCGTTTACGGGGAATTGAATTTTATTAGGGTAGTTACGATACTTGAATTTTTTATTTTTATTTCTTCCAAAAAGCTCAAAAGTGCAACTTGTGACCGGTACTGATAGATTGCTCTTAATTAGGTCTATCATTGGTAAAAAAAAACACATTCCTCCATGGAAGCCTTTAGGAGGAATTGATTGTCAAAATATTATATTAGGGTAGTTACGCAACTTGACCTTTCATGGGATGTAGCTCGAAAACGGCTGCGAATAGAAAAAAAATGTTTAGGTACAACTTGTAGATAATTTTATGGCCTTTCAACTTTTCCTTGAAAGTTTTTCTCTAACATGTACCGTTTTTGAGATTTAAGCGAAAAATGAAAAAATGGACCCTTTCCCCCCCTCCCCCCACTCCGGGGCTCCTTCTAGTGTCCCGGGGTTTTAGTATGTTTATTACCTAGGGACTCTTGACATGTTTCCGAAGAAACATCTTACGTTACTAACTCACGCACTCTAGACCCCCCTTGGAGGGACTCATTCAATGGACTATTTCGCGAAACGTCCTTTCTGTAAAAACCGAACTACCTCTTGATTTATTTTCTGTAAAAAAAATTAAGCCTCATTTCGCGTTAACTGTCTTTCCATGTACAGTGGCACTTCCGGACTTGGAGTTTAAGGACATACGGGGTATGTACGCCTACCGGGTAAGCACACCTTAGGTACTTATGTGATTTCGTATATTACTCGTACTATTTCATGATCCTTGCACTCTTGTGCGTGTGGCAAATTTCTGCTAGATTAGGGTCAACCTTAATTGATAAAAACTCTTCATTCATTATGATCACGACCAACTGGTCGTGCTGGACTTTGTAGGGTAGGAAGAAGTGAGCTGCCTAGAGATAAATTTGACATATCTAGTAAAGAATTAGGACTATGAGGGACATTGAAACCATTCGTGGATTTCGTGGCGTGGAAATTTAATCAAAAAAGTCATACGGATTTGCTTTAGAAATTCATCGGATTACTTCCGAATATGACTTCGGGATTATAAGGCAACGGGACGGGTAAATACGAAACTCGACACTTCCGAGTTTTTGTTATCTCTTTTCAAATTAGATACATTTTCACTACAGGAAATCACTGTACCTACTCATTTTTTTTTGTTTTCTTAGTTCTCGGTCTCGAAAACATGGCCGAAACTAAAAGTGGCCATTTTAGACTTTAACAGGTTTTGTGGGGTAGGTTAAACTACGATACCTACACTGTATAGTGGTTTAATACATATTAAAAGTGTTTTCTCAAACATTCAATGAAAATATCGTCATAAAGTGCATTAAAATAGGCTTCGAAGTGTCACGTTTCGGGCGGAACAACTCGAGAGAACTGTAAAGGAATTTCATACAAAATTGAAGGCCTAGGCCGAGAAGTTTTTTTTTAAAACATGGCGTCTGTGCATTGACAGGTTAGACAGCTAAATTATATTTTTTTAGTTATGTATTTTTTTATTTCATTGCACAGGTTTGAGAAAAGCACTATACATGTCTTAGCCGTAAAAAGGGCTTTCTGGCTTTGTATCACTATTCGTCTATACCTACTTACTCGGCAAGCCCTTCTTTACCGGCGTCTGCAGTAATGTTCTATTCCTAGTTCCTAAACGCCGGAAATTACTGAAAATATAACTGATTATGAAGATTTAAGGAAAATATCGAAAGCGGCGCGGGTTTCACCTGTCGCCTTAACGTCCCAAAGCTAAGAACGTAAGATTTTTCTTAACTATTGGGTCCACTAGTTTCAATATTGGCGCCACCACTACGTGACCGGAATCAAATCACTATTATTTTACTATTTATCTCCAATGATGTTCTATTTCGAATCTTTAATTGTGTCTTTATGTATAGACGAGGTTGTCCCCGGGGGCTACAGTATGCAGTTCTTCTAGAGGGGAGTAAATAGGTTCTTAAAGGGTCCATAGACGGCGGTAACTGCTTAACATCAGGTGGACTGCAAGCTTGTTTGCCACCGCGGTAGTATAAAAAAAAAACATTTTACTAAGGTTAAATTACCTGTTACAATCCAGTCCAAACGTACCTATATTAAATTAAGAACGAGATCTTTAGAAATGGCCTTTAAATAAAAACCTATCTTTGGAAATCACCGAAGATTACTTATAACTGGGGTTATCTTTCGTACTTTAGGAACAATTTTAATTATATATGTGACGTGACCTCGATCAAACTACTATTCGATTCAAGCAACTAATTGCTAACGATAATTTCATAAACACGAAAAACCTTGATGTTCAACCCCTAACCGACATGAGATTAAGTAGTAAGGTTACTAATTAAAAAATCCATGACCTTTCATCCTATATCCTCAATCTACATGACAATTATTATCAAATCACTATCTGTTTGAAGTAATCAATTCTTTCATGATCGCGAATCCCTTCAAAATCTTATATCTTCATCCTATCTTCCATTCTTAAGCTTAATCCTTATCTCTTCTAGTTTTAATCAAATTAAAGTTAATGATGGTTGAGTTACTAATCAAATACATGACCTCCATCGGATTCTTAACCCACATGAATAGGATAAAATCACTGTAAAACTCAACTCATATAAAAGTAAATCTTTCGTAATCGCGGAAATCCTTCAAAATCTTCCGTCTTTCCTTAAGGTTAGTCCGTCACTTACCGAATCCAGGGTCCATCGTGCTTCCCACGTGTCCAGGTCTACTTCCTCACCATGTCACCCCAGCCCAGACCCTCGGAGCCTCACTGGTATCATATCAGACCACACATTTTGATGAAACCAGCCTCGCGGACTTATTCCACACTTAATATGCAATACGAGGAAACCAGGTTTATTTTGAATGCCGTAAAACTGAATTTCGTGTGCTGTGACGGGGTGGAAAGAAATTTAATTCAATCCTCAATAGGCTTCACCTTTGGACTTTGACATTCCAAATTGAATCAAAACTATTAAACGGTAAGACACTTTTTGGTTTGGAAGATGAAGGGGGTTATGACGTTTGGTTAGGGTTAGGGTTGAGCAAACAGGCAAAATTAGGCTTTGTCGGTGCAGATCGATAGAGGGAGGGCAGCTGCCGTAGGGATGTTCATCGCGATATCGATAAAAATATATTACTTAATAAATTAATAATTAATTTTACTCTGGCTCTGGTGTAAGTTAGATTAGAGTCAAACCACGCTATCTCTTTCAAGCAAATTCACTGTCAAAACATACAAAGTGAGTCAGTTAAGTATGGTTCGACCGTCCATTTGCTTGGAAGAGTTAGCGTGGTTTAACTCTAGGATCGAACGGTAAAAAAACCGGCCAAGTGCGAGACGGACTCGCGCACCGAGGGTTCTGTAAAAACATTTATCCCATCTTAACTGTCCGGGTTCAGTTAAGTTTGCACCTGGTATGCATGGTGCCGGACACAAATGAGATGCAAGTTAACTGATCACGTTTGTTGTATGGGAGCCCCCTTATATAGCGTTGGTTATAGCCCGTTGTTATAGCGGCAACAGAACTACATCATCTGTGGAAATTTTAACGGTCTAACTATTTACGGTTCATGAGTTTTAGTACTCAAATCTGCTATTACTTTCCGGTCTTTTTGTAAAAAGCTCTACCTGCTACATCGACAACGGTTTAATATCGACAACGTGCCACCCCATCATTAACAACCACCTTAAAGCTGAATCACGCATGCGCACAGCACGGGGTGTGTCAACCCTGGACGACACTACCAACGTCAATCGGTCGGACGACACTACAAACAAACATCGCCATCCCTCTCACTCCTAACCGCCAACAGCATCGATTGAACGCGATAGAACGATCTGAGATTTGTATTTCGAACGCCATGCGCAGAATCGACACACACACAAGCATAACAGTCTCTGTTGCATACATTGATGATTCGTAATACATTACTGGCTTTTAATGAAGGTGAGAAAAATTGCTAGTGTAAAATTGGAAATGGATACGGTTACATTTGATACTTAGCAGATGCTTCTAAGTTCTAAGATGTAATTAAGTTAGGAACTTGGTTAAACTTTCGTGATGTAATTGGATGTAAGTTCACAAATTAATGATGTTGTTTGGCTTCTCCTTCAATTACTTAAGTTAACAAGCATTTGTTTAGGAGTTTAGTCGTTTTTACTGTTACTTTATGATGAGAGGTGCATTCTGGATCCATGGCAGGTCTAGGATACTTTACCTACATAAACTGTTTTTTTTTTTGTTGTAACTAGATTATTCAACCACAGATCACGACTAAACGTGGAAAGATGCATTATAACGCAGATGAGTTATAGAAATTAAAGAATACAAAAAAAAAATAGAAAATCGTGAAAATAAAATTCTTATCCTAGCTTTCATGCATTATGCAACTGGACCGAATTCACACTGATTTCGTATATTGGTAATTGCACATATAGGATACTTTATACCCGACTATGGAGAAGCAAAAGAGGAGAGTTATTACTTTTTCTTCCACGTGGACAAAGTTCCCAGGAACCTTCTAGTAAAATATAATTAAAACCAACTTGAGTGACGACGCGGTTGCCGCAGTTTGTAGCCTGCCTACTGAGCCGGCGGTCCCGGGCTTGAATCCCGGCCGAGGCAAATGTTTGTGTGATGAACTCCAATATTGGTGCGGGGGTCATGGATGTTATTTGTATTTAAGTAGGCATTAGTTAGGTTTATCGTCGTCTAGTGTCCATAACACTAGCCTACTAGAGCTTGCTACTTGGGTGGGATTAGATTGATTTGTGTGAGGTTGTCCGATATTTAAAAAAAAACATTGGACAACCCACAGCTATGAAAAGGAAATGCAGGATTTTATCACAAGGATTTCCTGCTCTCGAGATCGTCGGTCCCTCCTGATGGCCGCTGGGGTGGATTGAGTGGTGACCGCGTAGCGGAAGACGCAGCGTAGACTGAATGAAGAAGGTGATTTATCAAGACGGCATTTATCACATGCCATCTTTTATGTTCAGTCCTTCAGTTGCTTTCCGCGATAAGTATATGAAGACAACAGGTTAAGACCTTCATAATACCGGGCGATCAATCCAAATGGGCCAGTAAGTAGGTAGATAGAAGTCACAACAACAAGAGATAGGGAAATCTGTCCTTAGTAGGAACCATGGCGTCGATTTTAGATTTAATAAAAACTTAGCAATTTTTTTTAAAGTAACTTGTTATAAATTTCACAGATATTTTAATAAATAACCGGGTCAAATCAAAGCCGCTGTAAAGAATGTTACAATACGATACGACATGCGATTACTAACCGAATTTTAACCAGGTTCAATTCCCTGTTATGTATGAGATTTATAAAAAAAATATGCAATTTTTATTAAGTAAATCTAATATCTACGCCATGGTTCACAAGAACGGATTACTCTATCTCTGAAAGTTTTCGTTTTCTCCCTGCTGACCATACTCTTTGGTTAAAACTACCTTCTCGAAAAAAGTAGGTTGTCACTAAGAATTCAAATTGAACAATAACTTTATTGCATTGATTTTAAAGTTCAAATTGAATTGTCGTGGTGTCAAAAATGACAGATGATTTGTAGCATTGCCATGCTGAGTCACAGCGTTCCGTTACACAACTATCACACACATATTTTGCTTTGAAAACTGTATTTTTTTGCTTCAATTGACAGTTTAAATTGTAAAAAGCTATATAAAATTTATATTTATGTATTTTAATAATAAAAATAACTGATTTTTATTAAGTAGAAACAAGTCATTTTACCGGATCTGCGATCGGTTCCACGCATTGAATTTGATTAGTCAAAAGTTCCACATAAGCGCTTGTCGTCTGACAACACTGCCAAGATACGTGGCCCGTGTATATTCCGCTGGTCGTCTTCTTGTTTATATTTTTTACTCGAAAATATCGTTAAAAAACCTTCCGTAAGCCGTAAGTATCAAAAAGGGACTCTTCATCTACGTTGTGTGTTATTTTCAACGGCGTAAATACCGTTTTATTGTGTAAAAATAACTCTGAAATCTAAACGGCAGCTGTCAGATTTCACTTACCAATATTTAGTGATATTTCAACAGATTTAAGTGATTTTTGTGGTAATTACAGCGTTATTATGCAATATATTACTCAAGAGATAGTCGGAGATTGTTTTCCAATTTTCGATAAGTGAAGTTTGTTGGTATTTTCATTATGCCAAGTGACCTAACAGGTTTTAATTTAAATCTAATTGGAGTGATACTATCTCTTATTCAGCTTCGTCTTTCTAACATCTGTGATATTTATAAGTAAAAGGAGCTTAAGGATTATTTTTGGTGAGAAAATTGTAATCTAACCTAGCGGCATCTTCTCTTGCAAATCATTCTTATCAAATGACATGACATAGATTTCATATCAATGTTGTAATGAGAAAAACATATTCATTAATGGACCATTCACATTGTATTGTTTTCAGCAGAGGTGTGATTCATTATATACAGTTCAAACTACTTATTCAATAGAAATGATGGGTGGTAAAATTTGTATTCTAATCACATTGCTTCTCATCAACCATCTGTTTATTTTATATTTTCTCTGCTACCCAAAGGTTCTCTGGAAGACATAGCTCTTTAGCAATAAGACCGCCTATTGTTGACCATGGACCGTTTCGTCCCATTTTGAAACCGTCATAGCTTCATCCTAGTTATTTATTTAAACTATTTCACAATAAAAGTAAAATACAAATGGTGGACTTAACGCCTTAAGGCATTCTCTACCAGTCAACCACTGGATTAAACAGAAATACATATTTGGTGCAGGATTACAGAGTATGGATAAAAATTTTTTTTTTTTATTTATTTCAATTTATTGGTGTAATTTTAGTATACTAAAGAAACTCAGGCAGTATTGCCTGATGAGTTTCTTTTTGATTGAGGCCTCGCTGGTAGAGACTCAGTATCAAACTAAGATATGGCCGAAACAATGCAGTTTACCTGCTGAGCTGGCGGCCCTGGGTTCGAATCCCAGCCAGGGCAAATATTTGTGTGATGAACTCGAATATTTGTTCCTGGGACATTCATGGATCTTCTAGTACCCATAGTACAAGCATTACTTAGTTTGGGTTTGCTTTGTGTAAGATTGTCCCTTAATATTTATTTTTATACTCGCAGACTTTAATCTGTCAATTATAATTTCACAGACAAAATCACAATAACGCACTTTTTAATCCTGTAACAAAATTCTATACTCTATGGTACCGGCTATAGAACTTTAATATTCATAAGACATCTCTCTACACAACTCTAATAATTTCAAAAAGAGAACATAAGATTATTTGATGCTCACTGATTGGTTGAAATTACTTGTCAAAAAAATTCACCAATCACGAGGCACCCACCATGGCCATCGCGATCATGTTTTTTTTAATAGGTCAGTTTTGGTTACATCAAAAATAAAAGAATCATATTGGAGAATGACGATTAAAGTAAAAAATGTTTTTCTGAGTTTTGCTCATATAAAAAGTATTGTATGCAATAGTTACACAATTAGGTCTTAAAGTCTCGTACCTTACATAGGCCACTCGGCAAGCCTCGTGACTTAAACGCGGTACTCGACTTTAAGAACCTCCATTGTGCAACGATTGCATAAAATACTATTATAAACTCTCGCCAGTTAATTGCTCAGATTACAGTTCATATAAGTTACAATATAATCTAATATTATTTATAATGAAGCAGGCAGTTTATATCAACTGGTGATACCTGTATCCAGTGATCTTTATCTTAAGGTTGTTGCTCAGTGTTATATGCTTGTCTAATTTATTTTTGAATTTTTATTTTTCAAAACTGTCCTGTATTTAGTAAAACTGGATCTGGTAATGAATAATGATTCATTGTTGGCATCCCTAAAAAACTGTCCCAGTTTTTAAAAATAAAAGTTAATAGTTTTAAACATTTTGAATTTCAATTATTAGGTTGTTGACAGAATGATCTTATTTACAGGGAGCCGGCTTAAAACATCGCCATGAATCCTCAATATTTGCCTCCAGGGCAAAACAATAACGCACCGAACAATCCCCTTGGCAATGACTTCAATGGAGTCCAGAACGCCAACCTATACAGCCAGAACGGGCCACACAAACCGTACGACCAGAGCGATATGGCCCAGAAAATGCAGACCATGAACATCAACGGTCCACAAGGTTTCATTGCAACTACGCAACTGCCACCTGGACAGCTACCACCTGGCGGTTTCCCACCTACGTCCAATTTTAACCCACAGCCTGGTCAACCTGGCTTCCAGCCAACGAATGCTGGACAGTTTCCACCTAGACCTATGCCTCAAAGACCTCCTCAAAGCCAAACTCCTGATCTGAACAGGCCGTTCCCGCAAGGGCCACCCATGCAAAAGCCTCCTAGTTCAATGCCTACTCAGATGCCCATGGGTCAGGGTCAACCTGGACAAATGTCAAACCGTCAAGGACCACCTGGGCAAATGCCCCCAGGTGCTCAAGGGCCCCCAAGTCAAATGTCTGGTCAACCTCATCCAGGTCAAATGCCTCCCAGCTCGCAACCTGGACAAATGCCTCCAGGGCAAGGCCAGCCTAGACAAATGCCTCCAGGTCAAGGTCTACCTGGACAATTCCCACCCGGTCAGGGCCCGGCTGGACAAACACCCCCTGGTCCTCAAGGGCCTCCTGGTCAGTTGCCCCCAGGCCCTGGACAAATGCCACCTGTGTCCCAAGGTCCTCCCGGTCAGTTACCTCCAGGTCCACCAGGCCATCAAGGTCCCCCGAGCCAAATGACACCAGGCCAAGGACCGCCTGGCCCTCAGGGCCCTCCCAGCCAAATGCCACCCACCCAAAGTCCACCTGGCCAACCTCCATCACTTCAGGGCCCAGGTCAAATCCCCCCTAGCTCGCAGCCACAAATGCCGCCACACAGTCAAATGTCAGGACCTCCAGGACCCGGTCCAATGTCTGGCCCTCCGAAACCAATGCAGCAGCAACAGCAACCTGGTTTGCCCCCACAGCAAAGACAACCAGGAATGCCACCGTTCGGCGCCGGTTTCCCTCAAGGTCAACCCGGGCAACCAGGGTTGCCACCGCAACCAGGCCAACCCCCAATGCAACCAGGCATGCAGCAACCACAGATGCAACAGCCACAGATGCGTCAACCGGGCTTGCCGCCGCAGGCCGGGTTGCCGCAGCAACCGCCGACGTCGCAGTTCAACCAGTACTCGCCGTCGTTGCCGGGGATGCCGCACATGCCTCCCCCGCTGGCACAGCAACAGCAGCCAGGGTATGGGGCGCCACCTACTTCGCAGCCAGGGTATGGGAAACCCCCTGGACCGCCGATGGGTGCTTATGGTAAGAATTTTATTAAATGTAATTGAATTATTTCATAATACACTAGTAAAATCCAATGGTAATAATAGTTATAAGTAATTTGAAAAAAATAACAATTAAATCATTGTAATGATAATTCTAAGAAAAGCTAAAAAAAATGATTTAAGAGATGGCTAACATTTGCGAAATCTAAATAAAAATTCGTTCGATACTCAAAATAGCAAGCAACATACAAATACAAATATGTTAAGCTCAGAAGCTTTGTATATTTTGAATTAACATAGAAACGTACGTTATAGTGTCGGGGCTACACTACACTACTAAAGTTTAATTTTCGATAATTTTCGACTTATCGGGTGCATGAATTCCATATAATGACGACCAAAGTAAGACTAGTTTCCAATGTTCATAAATCTATTCTTCCTATATATTCTCTTATCATTCTTTCAGGGCAACCACCAATGCCTGGTCTACCTCCAATGCCGGGACAGCAAATGCCCGGACAGCCCCCAATGCCGGGACAACCCCCGATGCCCGGCCAACCACCGATGATGGGACAGCAAATGCCCGGGCAACCTCCGATGCATATGCCTGGACAACCGCCCATGCCTGGGCAACCACCAATGCCAGGGCAACCACCGATGCCAGGGCAACCACCGATGCAGCAAGGATATCAGCAACAGGTAAGATTGATAATGTTTTAACTGAAGGGCTACTCCAACTACTCTGAATAGTGCCATCTCGCTCACTCAAATATACTTTGTCAGGAGATCGAGGGTTATTACTTATTATTTATTTATTTAATGCACAGGTAGCTTTTAGCTGATGCGTGCATATCATTATTCACTTGTGCATTACTTGTGTATTAGCATAGGGTTCCTATCATAGTATTTACCATAATGGTAAATACTATACGAGATAAACATTAGTTTAATACAATTTAACATGAGTCAACTAGCCTATTACGAATACATTGCCCACTAATGTTTATTCATTAATTTATTTAATCTTTATTGCACAAAAGAAATCTTATCGTACAAAAGGCGGATTTAATGCGATGAGGCATTCTCTACCAGTCAACCTTAAGGCAAAGCAGAAAATGTGTATTTAATTATTTATTTATTTAATCTTTATTGCACAAAGTTCACGTTTAATTCTCCAGCAACCTGGTTACCAGCAGCAGTTCCAGCCTCAGTTCCCTGGCCAGCAGCCCAGCTACCCCAACCAGTACGGCCAGCAGCCGCAGCAGAAGCGGCTCGACCCCGACCAGATGCCCAGTCCCGTAAGTACAATGAAACAGTTCTCCAGCCACCTGGCTACCAGCAGCAGTTCCAGCCTCAGTTCCCTGGCCAGCAGCCCAGCTACCCCAACCAGTACGGCCAGCAGCCGCAGCAGAAGCGGCTCGACCCCGACCAGATGCCCAGTCCCGTAAGTACAATGAAACAGTTCTCCAGCCACCTGGCTACCAGCAGCAGTTCCAGCCTCAGTTCCCTGGCCAGCAGCCCAGCTACCCCAACCAGTACGGCCAGCAGCCGCAGCAGAAGCGGCTCGACCCCGACCAGATGCCCAGTCCCGTAAGTACAATGAAACAGTTCTCCAGCAACCTGGTTACCAGCAGCAGTTCCAGCCTCAGTTCCCTGGCCAGCAGCCTAGCTACCCCAACCAGTACGGCCAGCAGCCGCAGCAGAAGCGGCTCGACCCCGACCAGATGCCCAGTCCCGTAAGTACAATGAAACAGTTCTCCAGCCACCTGGCTACCAGCAGCAGTTCCAGCCTCAGTTCCCTGGCCAGCAGCCCAGCTACCCCAACCAGTACGGGCAGCAGCCGCAGCAGAAGCGGCTCGACCCCGACCAGATGCCCAGTCCCGTAAGTACAATGAAACAGTTCCCCAGCACCCTGGCTACCAGCAGCAGTTCCAGCCTCAGTACCCTGGCCAGCAGCCCAGCTACCCCAACCAGTACGGGCAGCAGCCGCAGCAGAAGCGGCTCGACCCCGACCAGATGCCCAGTCCCGTAAGTACAATGAAACAGTTCCCCAGCACCCTGGCTACCAGCAGCAGTTCCAGCCTCAGTTCCCTGGCCAGCAGCCCAGCTACCCCAACCAGTACGGCCAGCAGCCGCAGCAGAAGCGGCTCGACCCCGACCAGATGCCCAGTCCCGTAAGTACAATGAAACAGTTCTCCAGCAACCTGGTTACCAGCAGCAGTTCCAGCCTCAGTTCCCTGGCCAGCAGCCTAGCTACCCCAACCAGTACGGCCAGCAGCCGCAGCAGAAGCGGCTCGACCCCGACCAGATGCCCAGTCCCGTAAGTACAATGAAACAGTTCTCCAGCCACCTGGCTACCAGCAGCAGTTCCAGCCTCAGTTCCCTGGCCAGCAGCCCAGCTACCCCAACCAGTACGGGCAGCAGCCGCAGCAGAAGCGGCTCGACCCCGACCAGATGCCCAGTCCCGTAAGTACAATGAAACAGTTCCCCAGCACCCTGGCTACCAGCAGCAGTTCCAGCCTCAGTACCCTGGCCAGCAGCCCAGCTACCCCAACCAGTACGGGCAGCAGCCGCAGCAGAAGCGGCTCGACCCCGACCAGATGCCCAGTCCCGTAAGTACAATGAAACAGCTCCCCAGCACCCTGGCTACCAGCAGCAGTTCCAGCCTCAGTTCCCTGGCCAGCAGCCCAGCTACCCCAACCAGTACGGGCAGCAGCCGCAGCAGAAGCGGCTCGACCCCGACCAGATGCCCAGTCCCGTAAGTACAATGAAACAGTTCTCCAGCCACCTGGCTACCAGCAGCAGTTCCAGCCTCAGTTCCCTGGCCAGCAGCCCAGCTACCCCAACCAGTACGGGCAGCAGCCGCAGCAGAAGCGGCTCGACCCCGACCAGATGCCCAGTCCCGTAAGTACAATGAAACAGTTCCCCAGCACCCTGGCTACCAGCAGCAGTTCCAACCTCAGTTCCCTGGCCAGCAGCCCAGCTACCCCAACCAGTACGGGCAGCAGCCGCAGCAGAAGCGGCTCGACCCCGACCAGATGCCCAGCCCCGTAAGTACAATGAAACAGTTCTCCAGCACCCTGGCTACCAGCAGCAGTTCCAGTCCCAGTACCCTGGCCAGCAGCCCAGCTACCCCAACCAGTACAGTTGTGGTAAATTTTTCGCATTCACCTTGTCGATCAGGTTTTTGACTTTTGTTCTTTCATGTTTATTTTTATACTCGCGTACTTTCTTCTATCCGTTATAATTTTACAAACAAAATCTCACCAACGCGCTTTTTAAACCTGTACCAAAATTCTATACTCTATGATACCCGCTGCTGAATTTTAATATTTCATATCATAAGATAACTCTCTACTCAACTCAAATTAAATTCATAAAGATAACAACGGCATATTTGATGAAAGAAACACGCTTCTGTTCCTCTCGGCAAGCTTCGTGGCCTAAACGCGGTACTCGTCTTCAAGGCCTTGATTGTGCAACGATTGTATAAAAAATAATTGTATTTGCAGATCCAAGTGATGGCCGACGACCAGCAGAACCGCGGCGGCGTGTTCGTGACCAACGAGAAGGGCGCCGTGCCCCCCCTCGTCACCACGGACTTCATTGTCGAAGATAAGGGCAACGCTAGTGAGTCTCTTTTATGTGAAAAAAATCTCCATTGAACAATCATAGTCATTAAACAATATCTACCTAGGACTGACAAACTGAGGGTTTTACTACTAACCAAAATAAGCTTTGTAAAATCAGCATAATTTTGTTTATTAATCGCAATTTTAACAATTTTTAAAGTATTTTTGTCTATGACACCTTGGCTCCCAAACGGCTGGACCTATTTGAGTGTTTTTTTTTACAAAGACTTTTCCTGCGAGATGGTTCTTAGCTATGTTTGGTGGAAATAGGACCAGTAGTTTCCAAGATATTCAGCTTTAATTGGCACAAGTGAGAAGATCTCAGCCAATATTGAAGCTAAGAATTCAATATTTTGTAGTTATGTTCAGTTTTAGTAGCATTTTCTCTATCATTGAATGATTATCTCATCCACCAGCGATGAGGACCAGCTGCTGGTGTTTTAAAATTTAATTTAGGCTATTTTCAGTACATTTTTAATGTTGTAGTGTTAAAGACAAATGTGGTTTAAATCTCCAGGTCCCCGATACATACGGAGCTCGATGTACAACGTGCCGGTGACGGCGGACTTGCTGAAACAGACCGCCATGCCGTTCTGCCTAGTCGTAAGTCATTCCATTCTTTTGACGACGCGTTTGGCGCACTTTGTAGTCTGCCTACTGAGCCAGCGGTCCCGGTTTCGAATCCCGGCATGGGTAAATATTTGTGTGATGAACTCGAATATTTGTGCTTGGTTCATGGTTGTTCTTTGTATTTCAGTATATATTTATCTATTTATGTACGTATATCGTCGTCTAGTACCCATAACGCAAGCCTTCTTGTGCTTAATTTAGGACTAGATGGATTTGTGTGAGGTTGTCCAATATTTATTTATTTATTTTGCCCTCTAAGGGTGAAGCCAGGAGAGCGTAATTACAGTCGCGTAATTTCGGTCGCACCATCCGTCATGTGATGACGTCACACGACCGACGACGAAGTATGGCGCGACCGAAATTACGCGACTCAAATTACGCTCGCCTGGCTTCACCATAAAAGTACAGTAAACGGCGATAAATAATGCACATCGGCAATCATCGCATTTCCGAATACAAACGAATGCTAATTTCCATGTACATCAATTATTAGATTAATCGTTCATCAGAATTTGAATTTAGAACTAAGTACTTTATTGTTGTTTTGTTTTGATTTCACGTGGAATATATAGAGCTGTAAAACTCAATGTAATTATATATAGTTATTGCTATAATGTTCTTGTTGGGGAAAAATAATTCAGGCCCACATTCCTAAAAGGGGTTGACTGAGCATTAGCAACTGATGTTATACTACTAGGATACTTAAATGTGGGTTTAAAGATCGACAAAAAGTGTAATTACTTGCATTAACATTCTCATGTTTTTTTTTAAATTGGTCGGCTTCAGTTACAAAATATTTATAAACATTGTAGATAATTTCGCGTGACTGGCAAAGTAACGGCTTTCCTTTTTTCCCTATATAGTAGAGGATCCCTTTAAGAACGACCTTCACCGAGATGTTTATTTGATGAAATGTATTTTATATTTAATTTAATATGTCAATAAATATATTACATATGGGTTGCCTAACAAATTTTAGTCCAGGGTATGTTTAATTAATGATTAAAAATTTTTTTTTTTTAAACATTTGATTATTAGATAAATTCTATACCAATCGAAAGTATGAAGCCCATAGAATATGCAAACGTTAGGTTGCCTATTCTTTTCCCGTCACAACTATCGGGTAGCCAGGTTTAAACTGGTAAATCTATACTAGCATTTTGCAACGGTCTGATTATTGAATTGAAATTAAATAACATTAAAGATTATTTTATTATGAACACGGTGGTATAGGGTTGCCTGCGAAAAATCAGTCCAGAATTCCGGTTGTCGAATTTTGAAAAGTAAAATATTGCTGCGAGTGAATGTGTGCGACTGAGAGGTCCCAACCAAAACCATCCCATACGATAGAAGAGGACACAGCATAGCAGCTGTTTGAAGTCCGCCCATTTAAAAAAAGAGCGTGCGCATGCTATTTGTGCTTGAAAATGAAAAGGATAGCGATAGACTCGTATATGATGTGCATTATTTTGGAGTAGATTGTCGCTATAGATACAATAAAATTCATGGTATAATAATATACTCCGCCTGGTACTCTCTTCCGAGACTCGCGAACCACGTGACTGACACAAGCCTACGTCATCATGGTGTTCAGAGATTCTCATACTTTTAAATGTTGGAGAATTTTAACCAATGGTGAAAAGTATTTAAACGGCATTAATTTTAAGTGATTCAAGTAGAAACACAGGTAGTAGAATAAAACGAATCTAATATATCTATATACTCTCTTTTTTTTAATGGGCGGGCTTCAAACAGCTGCTATGCTGTGTCCTCTTCTATCGTATGGGATGGTTTTGGTTGGGACCTCTCAGTCGCACACATTCACTCGCAGAAATATTTTACTTTTCAAAATTCGACAACCGGAATTCTGGACTGATTTTTCGCAGGCAACCCTATACCACCGTGTTCATAATAAAATAATCTTTAATGTTATTTAATTTCAATTCAATAATCAGACCGTTGCAAAATGCTAGTATAGATTTACCAGTTTAAACCTGGCTACCCGATAGTTGTGACGGGAAAAGAATAGGCAACCTAACGTTTGCATATTCTATGGGCTTCATACTTTCGATTGGTATAGAATTTATCTAATAATCAAATGTTTAAAAAAATTTTTTTTTTAATCATTAATTAAACATACCCTGGACTAAAATTTGTTAGGCAACCCATATGCAATATATTTATTGACATATTAAGTTAAATATAAAATACATTTCATCAAATAAACATCTCGGTGAAGGTCGTTCTTAAAGGGATCTTAGACTAATAGATGCCATAGTACAAATTTAATTTTGTGCAAGTTTTAGCAACTCTATATATATATAGACTTGGATATGCGACTGCACTCTCTCGCATTTGAACCACGACTGACAAAACAAACGTCATGGTGTGTGCGACACAGATATCGCTATACGAAGTCGAAATTAGCCGATTGCCTCTTTCCAAAGATCGATGTGCAAACTTTATCGCCGTTTACTGTAGATGGCTTTATTTGTGTGTAATTCGAAATAATGTTGGTAGTAAAATTGTCAGGCACTTTTGGTGGTGACCGTACATTAGTGTTGGGTCTAATTAATTACTAATTCAATTAAACGTAATTGTTTTATTTTTATTAAAGCAGTAACGTCTGCTAACGTAAACCAAGTATTGGAAAATCCAAATGCGTTGGAGATGCAGATTCGAATCCTGTCTAAAATCTTGAATTTTTTGCTTCATTGTAAACAAATACATATAATTGTAATTAGATTTGTAATATTAATTACATTAATTGGTAATTAAATTATTTATGTGCTTTAAGTATTTTTCTTAAGACTTTATATAAATAAATTTACTTATAGCTTCTATATAGTTTATTATAGAAAAAAAAACACTATGGCAGTGTTGAGCAAAAAGTGAATTTTATTTTTCCTTTTTGAAATTGTAATTACCTTTTCCTTGTAATTTTGATTAACAACTGTAATTACAATTTGTAATTGCAATTGTTAATTTAATTACTTTCCGCCCAACACTGCCGTACACCGACACCAGTATGCCGCGGAGCAAACTTGTACGTGTGGTGGGCGACGTGACACCAGTCCCCTGTGTGCAGATATCCCCGATGGCGGAGATCCGCGAGCAGGAGCGCGCGCCGCCGCTGCTGGACTTCGCGGCGCTCACCGGCAGCGCCGCGCTGGGGCCGGTGCGCTGCGCGCGCTGCAAGGCCTACATGTGCCCCAACATGAAGTTCGTGGACGCCGGCCGACACTTCAAGTGCGCCTTCTGCAAGGCCACCACTGAGGGTGAGTGACGCAGGGGAATGATAATACGGTTGGCAAAGTTACCTGAAATGTACAAAGTTGCGTTTGTTTTGATTTTAATGAATTGTTGAGACCATGAACGTAACATAACGTTCTAAACGTAGAGGTAATTAAATAAACACTTTTTTAACGCGATTAAGTCCTGTTTTGTTATCATGAAACGTAAAAATAGACGGGAAACATTAACGAAGTTATGATACACAACTTCCGTTACAATATACGGCTGAAATTAAAACAGTTGGAAATATGTCAAATCGTCAGCTACTGGGATGCCTAAGTAGACATCAAATAAACAAATAAACCAGTATTGGACGTAATGAATTATTTTTGTAATTTAATTACTAATTAAATTATATATAATTTTATTAAAAGTAATAAAATAAAATATATATTTGTGATTTTATGTAATTGACAACGTTTCATTTTTTTACATATCCTTTTTAATATACAGTCCGAAAGAGGGTTTTTTTTTTTAAGTTACACATATTTTTTATTTTCCTCGAAAGCCTCCATTTTGAAGCAAAAAGCCCAACTTTATAGTTGCTCATTCTAATAGATCGTAAGCGACAAAAATGACGTCAGTGCTGGGGTGTCGTGTTGCCAGTCAAAAAAAAGATAGCCATGACAACTTACGCTAGTCACAGACGTTCTTAAATTTATCTTAAAACTGCCATACACGCACATGACTTTAATAACAATCTACATTATGTCTAATCCTACTTAACCGTATTTTGTTGATTTATCGAATGTACATTTATATAAAACCAAACCTTATTAGCATCAATTTGCGTAGAGTAATCAAAACTTTTAAGTGTGCGTATCTATTTTTTGAATTAAATAGATGTTTGAGTTTCGTTGTTGATGACTTGATGAGTGACAGATTACGACAGATTAATGATCTGAACAACTCGATACGGAATATTATTTTTTCGCCTGTACAAAATAATTTGATAATAATAAATGTCTGTCGTGAAAACAAAATACTTATTGTTTTCTTAAAAACTTGCAATTATAACTCATCTGCGTATCCTGCAAAGAAATTTTTCACCTCACTCGCTCGGAAAACCTCTGTTTATAGGGTGAAATCTGCGTGCAAAAGTCTATTTTATCCGCTAGCGTGCAAAAGTCATTTGAATTTCGAACACGAAGATTTTGATTCTCTGTGGTGCACGTAACTTTTTTATATTTAAGACTCCTTCAACGCGTGACTGATTTCATCAGTCGATAAATCTTCGAATAACCAATCAACGCACGCTAATAAAGGGCGATCTGGTCTGGCCGGCTTAAATCATATGTACGTTTGAATACTTCTTTAAAAAAAAATATACACCTACAATATCACGTTCTGAAACCTGGTTTGTGGTTACAGATTTTTGAGTTTTTATTTTTTCTACACTTTATTTTATGTTGAATATGTTTATATATATTAATAGTAAGTATTTCAGTTTCATTTACATATTTTGACTAGTAAATATATTAAATACATCACAAATTTTAATATTTATTTGTTATAAAAGTTGGAACATATGAGTGTAATTTCTGAACGCACCCGAGAAAAAAAAATAATTAAAAAGTTACAAGTTTTCACAATTCACGTAAACAACGTAAATAAAATTGGTTCTGTGGAGAATACATACTGTTGTCTTACTTTATAGAAATATGGAAAACAAGAAAGTTAAGCCCAATTTGGAGTATTTATTCAATGCTAAAAGCCTGCATTAAAGCGAAAAAGGATTTGTTATAAATATTTGGAGACGATAAGTAATTTACCGAAACTATTGGCGTTTTAAAGAAGATAAAGCCGAAATAATCTTGTGCGGATCCCATCGTCCAATAACTTCCAAAGCAAGTGTTATGGAAAATACTTCCGAGTGGCCAACCAATCCTTCCCAGAATGCCATTCTCCCACGTTCACAACGAATGTGTCAAGTAGTTTCAAATACAAATATAATATAACAGTGCTTAAGAAAAACTCAACGATAAAATATACACGACGATAATATAAATTACGGCCATATTTTTAATGTGTGCTTCGCTCGTATTTTTTTGGTTTGGATTAGAGTGTGTTAATGTTTTAAATTTGATGTGTTAAATAAAAGGCAAAATTAAATATGATTATTTTTATGTTTTAATTGCTTTTCTTGAACTTCCATTTTCCTCGCTGTAGTGAGGTGAAAAGTTGTGTGTTCCGCATGGCTGCAAAATTATTTAGCTTCTCGTGTCTTGAAAGCTTCGCTACGCTCAGGAATCTATCTTTGAACCATTCGCTTCGCTCATGGTTCAATCTTAGATTCCTTCGCTCGCTCAGCTTTCAATTTCAACACTCGCGCCAAATAACAACTTTGCAGCCTTGCATAACAAATAACTATTTTACAGTTCCTCGTGGAAATACACGAGAATGGTGTTGCAGGCGGATATTTTCATCTATGTAGACGGCAATATTTTTATACCAACGAATATGGGGAAAATATTGATTGTGCACTTACTATGAAAACTATTTTAAAATAAACGAATAATAGACGTTTTGTTGTTTTTATTTTAAGCTGAAAAGAAAAATATAGGTAATAATATGTTCTATAACATTTATATCTTGACAGTATCTTCGATATATTTTTGTATAGATGCCCCGAGTTATCCCAGGTATGCACATAAGAAAGCACACCACAGATGATGTTTACAGCCGCCATCCGACAATGTACGTCTATAACGGTTTCTTCAGTTTCGTCAATTTCATATGTGATCTTGTACAACTTATTCTTGACGCGGTGCTCCGGAGTTATACGGATTTGAACGAAGCAATGATTTGCTTCTGCGTACCTCCACATATCCGACTGCGTTATCGACGTAAGTGTTGCGTGAAGATTGTGAGGCTTTGGCAGCTCTTATGGCGGCTAAATTATACTTATCAGAACTTTTCGTGTACTCCATCATCATGAGGGTTTCAAGTTTGAGCTGTCAGCTTGAGTCCTTCAGAATACTTTATTAGATATTTAGAAGAGTCCTTCAGAATACTTTATTTTCTAAGTCCGTGGAATAGCCGAGTCGTAAAAGGGATCAGAATCAAAGTCCGTGGAATAGCCGTGTCGTGAAAAGGATGAGAATCCATGTCCGTGGAATCGCCGAGTCGTGAAAAGGATAAGAATCAATGTGTGTGGGAAAGCCGAGTCGTATAATGAGTTAAAACAATAATAAAATGAAATATTGCGCTTGAGCGAAAACTGAACAAAGACAAGTCAATGACAATTATTTCACAAACTTTCAAACGCGACAACCGGAAGGGAGATTTTTTTTTATTCCATTGGAGGCTTAAGCCCTCAAGTCCAGTAATGACGTCATACTTCCGGTTTAACATATTTTGTTGATTTTTTGAAAAATATGGGCAGAAAAAAATCCAAAATATTTTTTTTGCGCTCTTTACATGTTATTCTACGAATGGTTTTCGATTTAGGACTTTAGTAAAATATGAAACGTTGTCAATTATAATTATAAATAAATATTAAGGGACAATCATACACAAATCGACCTAGTCCCAAACTAAGCAAAGCTTGTACTATGGGTACTAGACGACGATATACATAATATATAAATACATGTATAGATAACATCCATGACCCAAGAACAAATATTTTGCCCCGGCCGGGATTCGAACCCGGGACCGCCGACTCAGTAGGCAGGTGTCTACCAACCGAGCCAAACGCGTCGTCAATTACATTTTAATTTATAGTTTCAATTACTTTATTTATAGAAACCTAATAATTTTGACATATAAGAAGAGATTGGCTTATAGTTTCTTATCATATAATATAATATAGAAAAAGTACACAATGGCAGTGTTAGAAAAAAGTAAATTCTATTTTCCTTTTCCAATTGAAATTTTAATCCATTTTGAACAAAAACAATCATCAATACTCATGACGTTTTTTTTGTTTGCTTGTAATTGTAATTATTAATTGCAATTACAATGTAATTTTAAATAGTAATTGAAATTGTTAATTTAATAACTTTTTGCCCAGCACTGGTAGACATGAATCGTAATTATTCTTATGTGGGGTACCTAAACACGATTTATTGTCCACAGTACCCATGGAGTACACGCAGTACATCAACAGCATGCAGCAGTACGGGCACGTGCCCGCCGAGATGGCGCTGGGCGCCTACGAGATCGTCGCCACCAAGGAGTACTGCCGGGTAAATAAAAGAAATAATCGAAGAAAAACATTTATTTGGGAACAAAAAAAAAAGTGACAAACAAAAATAATTTTAAACTATAATCTATTATGATTACAAATGGCCTCGAAAAGGTCCCACCTCAGCATAATGCCAGCTCGGGAGCCAGCGCTGATCTTCGTGCGCACTTACAGAAATTATCACTTATTTAACTATAAGCGACTTCAACGACAACAAATTGTATTTCCGAAAACAACTGAACAAGTAACTATTAAAAAATACTGAAATTCCCTTGAAGTGAACCAACTTGGAGATGCCTACTCTCATACAATTTTTTTTTATCGTAATCGGTTCGTAATTCTCGGAGGTCTGGGCTCAAATATTTAAAAATAGAATGTAAATACTACCGAATTGAACCATGATTATTTTTGAAATCGGTTGAAAACCTGTATAAATTACAATTTGACTTTGTATTATAAAACGATAAATGGTAAAGAGTTATATAGTCACATCCCTTATTATTTAATATATTTTTTCAGAATAACACGCTGCCGAATCCGCCCGCCATAGTGTTCTTAATCGACGTCTCCTACAACGCGATCAAGAGCGGACTCGTTCATACCATTTGTGAAAACATACAGGAGATTATTGAGGTACTGTTTTAATGTTGTTTACTGTGGTATGTAATGATAACTGTTTGATTTTGAAGTACTTTCCTCTACTACCACTTTGCGTCTCCCAAGACGTGGTCTTTATTTATTAGTCATTCGTCGAGACCCATGAAGTAGGCCATGAACCCGATATATTTCGACCATATTACAGACTAATTAATTAAGCGGTGGTAGCCTAGTGGTTAGGGCATGCGACTTTCAATACGGAGGTCGTGGGTTTGAACCCGGCCCGTACCAATGAGTTTTTCGGAACTTATCTACGGAATGTCATTTGATATTTACCACTCGCTTTTCGGTGAAGGAAAACATCGTGAGGAAACCGCCTAAACCCAATAAGGCCTAGTTTCCCCTCTGGGTTGGAAGGTCAGATGGCAGTCGCTTGCGTAATAACTAGTGCCTACGCCACATCTTGGGATTTAGGTAGCCGACCCCGATTGAGAATTCATTCTCTACAAAAAGGGACGAAGGCTAGGAGGATGATTACAGACTAATTAATTATAGCTTGTTTTATTTTCAGGCGATGCCCAAAGACGAGCAAACTGGCAAGAGTTGGACTCGAGTCGGGTTCGTCACCTACAGCTCCACCGTCCACTTCTACAATATCAAGGTAAGCGGTAAGCCCATATAAATGTGGGAAAGTTACAACAACTTGAAACGTTAATCCAATCTGATCCTATTGTTGCGGGAAACAAAAGTCCGGTATAGGACCACCTCTAGTTATAAATAGTTAAAAATAGTTAAAAATACTAGTAGTTAAAAATACGAAATTATAGTTAAACTTCCGATCCATACTTATCGATATAAATAAACCAAGTTGGTAAAAAGTTTCTGTCATATATGTCAAAATTTAATTTTAGTGACAAGATTTTATAGCCGACTGTACTTTTTTTTGGATATCCATCAAAGCTCACTGAGATGATTCTAAAGAGCCCAAAGTCGGTAGGATTGCTTTTTCTATTATAGAGTTGCTATGGCCACCTTCTGGCTCCATCATCAGATCAGCCCCATGGTACCATATTATTGTATTGTCATCAAAGTTATGTCAGTATACAAAAGTTCAGCTCAATCGGTTGAACATATCTGCTTCAAAATTGAGTTGCAAGATTCCACCCGAACAAACATACTTACATACATACTGTTCGGTGTAGTCCTCAGGTAAGCTCTCCAGACCAGGAATCCCAGGATCGTCAATGAAGGAACACCAGGATAGTACAAATCTTCGGTTTAATTATATATAAGGACAATAACAATAGTAATGAAATAAAAATGGTGTTGCCGCCACGGTTGTGCGGTGCAGTCTGAGGGCGGCCGCGATATGACGTATGTGTGACGTCACTGCTAAACCGGTACGATGACTTCTGTTATGTTGCGCCAACACATACAATGCAAGTTAAATAAAAGCTTGTAAAAAAAGTATCTTATCTCAACCTCGAAATATAGTTTCCCATCTGTTTTGCTATATTTTCATTTGTCCGAAAGTATTTTTTTCCTGAAACCCGTTATATTTTCAGGATTTAATAAACATCGGTTTAAAGAAACCATTAGGTTAGGCTAGGTTTTATTTTATAATTATTCTGATAAATGAATGGTTTCGGAAAAAGATAGCATGGAGATGGAAAACAAAAACTTGTGTTAAAGATAGGTAACCAAAAATAAGTCATCTTCAATTTTGGTTACGAAAAGCTACATTAATATACATTGTTTAATCCGCAGGGCTCGCTGGCGCAACCACAGATGCTGTCCGTCGGCGACGTGGCGGATATGTTCGTGCCACTGCTGGAAGGGTTCCTGGTGACCCCTGAGGACAGCGGCGTGGTGCTGCAGGCGCTGCTGCAGCAGCTACCCAACATGTTCCAGGACAACAAGGAGACGGAGACCATCCTCCTGCCCGCCGTGCAGGTATGATGACCTGGTACCGTCGACATGTTGGTGCCACTGCTGGAAGGGTTCCTGGTGACCCCTGAGGACAGCGGCGTGGTGCTGCAGGCGCTGCTGCAGCAGCTGCCCAACATGTTCCAGGACAACAAGGAGACGGAGACCATCCTCCTGCCCGCCGTGCAGGTATGATGACCTGGTACCGTCGACATGTTGGTGCCACTGCTGGAAGGGTTCCTGGTGACCCCTGAGGACAGCGGCGTGGTGCTGCAGGCGCTGCTGCAGCAGCTACCCAACATGTTCCAGGACAACAAGGAGACGGAGACCATCCTCCTGCCCGCCGTGCAGGTATGATGACCTGGTACCGTCGACATGTTGGTGCCACTGCTGGAAGGGTTCCTGGTGACCCCTGAGGACAGCGGCGTGGTGCTGCAGGCGCTGCTGCAGCAGCTGCCCAACATGTTCCAGGACAACAAGGAGACGGAGACCATCCTCCTGCCCGCCGTGCAGGTATGATGACCTGGTACCGTCGACATGTTGGTGCCGCTGCTGGAAGGGTTCCTGGTGACCCCTGAGGACAGCGGCGTGGTGCTGCAGGCGCTGCTGCAGCAGCTACCCAACATGTTCCAGGACAACAAGGAGACGGAGACCATCCTCCTGCCCGCCGTGCAGGTATGATGCCCTGGTACCGTCGACATGTTCATGCCACTGCTGGAAGGGTTCCTGGTGACCCCTGAGGACAGCGGCGTGGTGCTGCAGGCGCTGCTGCAGCAGCTGCCCAACATGTTCCAGGACAACAAGGAGACGGAGACCATCCTCCTGCCCGCCGTGCAGGTATGATGTCTTGGTACCGTCGACATGTTGGTGCCACTGCTGGAAGGGTTCCTGGTGACCCCTGAGGACAGCGGCGTGGTGCTGCAGGCGCTGCTGCAGCAGCTGCCCAACATGTTCCAGGACAACAAGGAGACGGAGACCATCCTCCTGCCCGCCGTGCAGGTATGATGACCTGGTACCGTCGACATGTTGGTGCCACTGCTGGAAGGGTTCCTGGTGACCCCTGAGGACAGCGGCGTGGTGCTGCAGGCGCTGCTGCAGCAGCTGCCCAACATGTTCCAGGACAACAAGGAGACGGAGACCATCCTCCTGCCCGCCGTGCAGGTATGATGACCTGGTACCGTCGACATGTTGGTGCCGCTGCTGGAAGGGTTCCTGGTGACCCCTGAGGACAGCGGCGTGGTGCTGCAGGCGCTGCTGCAGCAGCTACCCAACATGTTCCAGGACAACAAGGAGACGGAGACCATCCTCCTGCCCGCCGTGCAGGTATGATGCCCTGGTACCGTCGACATGTTCATGCCACTGCTGGAAGGGTTCCTGGTGACCCCTGAGGACAGCGGCGTGGTGCTGCAGGCGCTGCTGCAGCAGCTGCCCAACATGTTCCAGGACAACAAGGAGACGGAGACCATCCTCCTGCCCGCCGTGCAGGTATGATGTCTTGGTACCGTCGACATGTTGGTGCCACTGCTGGAAGGGTTCCTGGTGACCCCTGAGGACAGCGGCGTGGTGCTGCAGGCGCTGCTGCAGCAGCTACCCAACATGTTCCAGGACAACAAGGAGACGGAGACCATCCTCCTGCCCGCCGTGCAGGTATGATGCCCTGGTACCGTCGACATGTTCATGCCACTGCTGGAAGGGTTCCTGGTGACCCCTGAGGACAGCGGCGTGGTGCTGCAGGCGCTGCTGCAGCAGCTGCCCAACATGTTCCAGGACAACAAGGAGACGGAGACCATCCTCCTGCCCGCCGTGCAGGTATGATGACCTGGTACCGTCGACATGTTGGTGCCGCTGCTGGAAGGGTTCCTGGTGACCCCTGAGGACAGCGGCGTGGTGCTGCAGGCGCTGCTGCAGCAGCTACCCAACATGTTCCAGGACAACAAGGAGACGGAGACCATCCTCCTGCCCGCCGTGCAGGTATGATGCCCTGGTACCGTCGACATGTTCATGCCACTGCTGGAAGGGTTCCTGGTGACCCCTGAGGACAGCGGCGTGGTGCTGCAGGCGCTGCTGCAGCAGCTGCCCAACATGTTCCAGGACAACAAGGAGACGGAGACCATCCTCCTGCCCGCCGTGCAGGTATGATGACCTGGTGGTACCATCGAGGTATTTTCGTTTATATTTCTGTGACTAGGAGAAAACTGGACGACCTCTCCTGGTATGGTACTTTTCTCAAGCATGCAATGAAATATCGTCATAACGTGCGTTATAACAGGCTTCGAAGTACCACGTTTCGGGCGCAACAACTCGAGAGAACTGTGAAGGAATTTCATAGCCCTATTTCCATTGTTTCTAAACTTACTCTCTGATAATGTTGTTTAGGTTTCCGCGACTGTTACACATTTAAATAAAAGAATTGAAACGGAATATGTCGCGGATATTAACTTTTTGAGCCTCAATAACGTTTCGGTAGCTCTCCAGTTACCGTTGTCAAGGGTTGACTGAGAAAAACGAAATTTTTGAAAATTGGTGCATTGCACTAATGTAACTTTAATTAAATTAAATAATTAATATACGCGATATACCGTTTAAATTGTTTTATTTAAATACTCTCCGATATAAATTTATGAAACATGTAATGTCTAATTTTTTTAATGGGGGTAGGTACTCCACAATTTTTTATTTAAGCCTTAAATACAAAGATATAAGCTTAAAGAAAAATTGAAAAAAAAAATGGGAGCTAGGGTAGCGAAATGGTTAACGCGCTGGACCAGCAATCCAGAGGTACCGGGTTCGATTCCCGGTCTCTTCTCCTTTTTCAATTGTTCTTCAAGCTTACTCTCTGATAGTATATTGTGTGTAGCATGTTGTTTGACACGCCACATGTTCCAGGCGGGCTACGAGGCGCTGAAGGCGGCGGACACGTCGGGCCAGCTGCTGGTGTTCCACACCACGCTGCCCAGCCACAGCGCGCCGGGGAAGCTCCTCAACCGGGAGGACAGGAAACTGCTCGGCACCGACAAGGAGAAGCAAATCACCTGTCAGTATACTTGGGTGTACTTCCTTTTCGCCGAATTATTTTTCGCAAACGTTTCATTTCGTAAAAGTTTCATTTCACCAAAAGCATTTTTCACTGAAACTGTAAACTATTTCAGATTGTTGTAAATATCATCCTTTAGATTAGGTTAGGTTAGGTTTGTTTTATAACAATTCGAAATAGTTTACAGTTTCAGTGAAAAATGCTTTTGGCGAAATGAAACTTTTGCGAAATGAAACGTTTGTGAAAAATTATTCGGCGAAAAGGCAGAGAACCGTATACTTGCCCTATTTTTTAATATCATAAGGGGCTTGACGCTCATAGACATCTGCAACGCCAGAGGAGTCACGAGTGCGTCGCCGGAAATGATGATATTATCTGACAATTGTATAAAAGAGGATCTAGGATTGAGACTTTCATGTAGTAGAGAAGAACTTAAACCATGAATACAAAGATCAAAGCTTAAAGAAAAACTGAAAAAGGAGCTACCTGGTGGTTCCCGGTCCCTTCCACCAGGTAGCTCCTTTTTCAGTTTTTCTTAGTTCTTCTTACATAAAAAAATGAGACATTACATATTTCATAAATTTATAGAGGAGAACTTTTTATATCAGATTGGTAATGTAATCGCGTTTTTTATGATTTGTGTAATGCTAATAACATGTCTCGGATGATTAATTCAGACATTAGTATTTAATTGTCAAAGGAATGCATTTGAAAATTTGACATGATTTTATGAAACTTACTCGCCAGTGGTGAGATTAAAAAGACAGTGCTCATGCTCATTGGGCTATCTTAAAATGTTTAACTTTTCGTCTGTATTTGATAGGGATCCTGACGAACCATATGAACCTATTGTTTTATTTTCCAAAGTTGTCATTTGATTGGAAAAGCTTGATGATACATTTATTTCCTTCCAGCGCCTCAAACGACGGCATACAACGAGCTGGGCCAGCTCTGCTCACAAGCCGGAGTGGCGGTGGAGCTGTTCGTGTGCAACAACGCGTACGTGGACGCCGCCACCATCGGCCAGCTGCCGCGGCTCACGGGCGGCGAGCTGCACAAATACACGTACTTCCAGGTCAGTCAAGATAAACCCAAGTAATTATAAAAACGGTATAAACTCACGTAAAAATTGTCAGGAACGGCCCGACATGTTTCGAACTCATTTGGAGCTCTTCATCAGGGGTAGCTATCCGTGCTGTTACGCGACTCGCGACCCACTGCACTTTTAATCGCTCTTCTTGCCGCCCTCTGCGCACGCGCAGATAGCGCGGCGCGGGGAGGGCAGGGCTCTTGCGCTGTCACCACTGGACTGTCTGTCACTGCATTTTCACTATTACCCACTGATACCACGCACACTTGACTTATTGTATCAACGACATTGTCTAAACGCGAGATGTTTTTTAACGCCGGAATCACAGGTTTCCATGCCGGAGGTAGAGCCCAACCACCGTCTCACCGTAGTAAAGATGTCTCACGATAGTTTTAATAACATTAAACCCAAGTAGCTGCCTTTATTCTGCTTAAATTAAGGACTGTTTAAGCGCTTCTGCGGCTTGTTTTGCACTAGGGAAATCAGGTGCTCTTAGGATGAGACCAACTCCAAAGATAATTAGGATAAGGAAAATCTATCCCTAGTAGGAAGAATCGCCCTGGGAGATTTCCAGGTTTCGTTTATACAAAGATACTAAATGAAAAGCAAGGAACCTTGACTACCTATATAGCAGTAACTGGACTTTCTATTAATGACTATCACTCACCTTTTCTCACTCCTACCGGGAGTTACACAAGAGTTGCACAAATTTTTTTTTTATACTTCTTTGGATCACTTTCTGTGTGCGAGAAAACGTATTTGACCGATTTTTACGGGTAACAAAGAAATCATAATAATCAGTACTAATCAGATGAGTAAAATACAATTTCATTAGAATTCGGAAGGTTTTCGATCTTTTTGTCACTTGTCACGTTTTGGCAAGCTAGTATATGAGAACGGGAGTGACGGATGATTTATAGTTTATTTATCACATGACAAACTCAACCATCATTTGGGTCCCACTAAATTTAATACGACAAAAAAGAGTTGAAATTAAAAAGTGGCAATACTGTGTCGCCTCCGTTAAAATCTTATATTGATTAGAAAGGGACGACATTACAGTATTGCCACTTTTTAATTTGTATTCTTTTTTGTCGGACTGTATGTGGCCTAACATAAGTAAACCCTTCCCAGGCGGACCTGGACGGCCCGCGGCTGGTGGCGGACGTGGTGCGCGTGGTGTCGCGGCCCACGGCGCACGACGCCGTGATGCGCGTGCGCACCTCCACGGGCGTGCGCGCCACAGACTTCTACGGACACTTCTTCATGTCCAACACCACCGACGTGGAGCTTGCCGCTATTGGTGAGTCGGTGTCGCAAGACAAATTCGTTTTAGGAAGAATTCAAACCATATCTTCAGATACCCCGCGCTAACTACTCGCGAGATGAAACAGCCTTAGCCTGCGTTACCACCAGAGATGTGCGCGATGCATACCGAGGGATGTGTTTGCTCAGTGCAGCCGATTTTATTGGTTAACCCTTTGACCGCCAAAGACGGCAAATCACGTCATCGGGAATTCGTGCCACTGACGCCAACGACGTCTATTGACGTCAAAAATTTCAATGGTCAAAAACATGCTAATTCAAACCACTATCTGTGTTTTTCAACCTCTGTTGATTTTGGAGCACTTTTTTTTTTTTTGGTTTGGCGTCAGTGGCGCGGTGAATTGCTTTGCCGCTCGGCGCTCAAAGGGTTAACAAAAACACATCCCTCGCTGCGCATCATCCTCGCACATCTCTGGTGGAAACACGGCCTAAATAAGTATAACATTAACAAGGGGTATTACAACCCAAAGAGCATTTTAAGTGGTACTAAATAATTTTACAGGCAACGGCAATTTTATAACTGACGTTAAAAGTCGGTGAATATCGAAGCGAAGGAAAAAGGACGGTACATAACCGAAAATTTCAAGTCATTTTGCAGAAACTTAGTCCTGTTCCCTCTTCGTTTACAACTGTGACTTTCACTCACTTTCAACGTCAGTTACTAAAAAGTCGTTACAAGTGAATTAACCCGTCAAGCGATCGCCTCCCCGCAATCATAGATACGCATAATGCACAGGGAATTTCGTAGAAAAAAAGATAAGCCGACCGGCGCAAGAAATTATGAAATTGTGCTAATATGTTATAATTATATTGTAAACAGTAAACAAAATACTGAGAAAATTGTCTATACATCTAAATGTGGAGAAATTGATTTACCTGTTCCATTAGACTGCAAAAAAATCTTCGATATTCATTTGTTTTTTGTCACCTGTTGAAACAAATATCTCTCTTCATTAAACTTTATCACAAATTTCACATTGTTTTTGCACTATTCTGAACTTTATAAAACAATACACCGATTTAACCAATCATCTCTTTTTAATATGCATTATTTACTTCACAATGACTAACACAAGTCACAATCACAACGAAATCACGTCTTTGCCGCAATGACGTCTGAGAGAAATATTTTCAATATTTATTTTTTCCTGTGGCCCACCTGATAGAAATTTGGCCAATACAATTTTTTTTATGTTGGTGCAACGTTATAGCTATCCAGAATTATTTTAGTATGGATGCAACTCAACAAAATCAACGAAATAATTCGACCAATGACAGCGAAGTTCAAGCCCAATTGCGTTAGGCATACGCGTGTGCGCCTAAATCGCTCAAGGGGTTAAATTAGTACCACTAAAAATCCGTAATATATAGGGGGCTGAAAAACACCATGTTGGGCTATATGTTACGATCATAGATTGTTTGACCATCTGAATATTGTTTCCAGACGCGGACAAAGCGATAGGCGTAGAAATCAAACACGACGACAAACTCACGGGCGAGGACGGAGTGTACATCCAGGCGGCGCTGCTCTACACGCACCGCAGCGGCCAGCGCCGGCTGCGCGTGCTCAACCTGGCGCTGGGCGCCGCGCCGCAGCTCGCCGATGTCTACAGGAGCATGGAGCTGGATGCCACGCTCAACTTCCTCACCAAACAAGGTAAGGTGATGTACACGCGCCGGAGCTCGCCGATGTCTACAGGAGCATGGAGCTGGATGCCACGCTCAACTTCCTCACCAAACAAGGTAAGGTGATGTACACGCGCCGCAGCTCGCCGATGTCTACAGGAGCATGGAGCTGGATGCCACGCTCAACTTCCTCACCAAACAAGGTAAGGTGATGTACACGCGCCGCAGCTCGCCGATGTCTACAGGAGCATGGAGCTGGATGCCACGCTCAACTTCCTCACCAAACAAGGTAAGGTGATGTACACGCGCCGCAGCTCGCCGATGTCTACAGGAGCATGGAGCTGGATGCCACGCTCAACTTCCTCACCAAACAAGGTAAGGTGATGTACACGCGCCGCAGCTCGCCGATGTCTACAGGAGCATGGAGCTGGATGCCACGCTCAACTTCCTCACCAAACAAGGTAAGGTGATGTACACGCGCCGCAGCTCGCCGATGTCTACAGGAGCATGGAGCTGGATGCCACGCTCAACTTCCTCACCAAACAAGGTAAGGTGATGTACACGCGCCGCAGCTCGCCGATGTCTACAGGAGCATGGAGCTGGATGCCACGCTCAACTTCCTCACCAAACAAGGTAAGGTGATGTACACGCGCCGCAGCTCGCCGATGTCTACAGGAGCATGGAGCTGGATGCCACGCTCAACTTCCTCACCAAACAAGGTAAGGTGATGTACACGCACCGCAGCTCGCCGATGTCTACAGGAGCATGGAGCTGGATGCCACGCTCAACTTCCTCACCAAACAAGGTGAGATTAGAACCATGTGAGGTTTGATTAGAAATAGGTCAAGTTAGCCTCTAACTGTGCGAATAACATGGGGTCCGGTAAGGGCAAAAATGACGATAATTGGGTGAACTGCGAGGAGGGTTTGGTTAGGTGATACTTTCAATTTTACTTCTATTGGATTTACCTTTATCTCCGTGTATCGTAACGTAATGCAACCTCTAATCCCTCAATGCAGTCCAATTTTGACTTCACGTTCACGCCTGATAGATACATTTAACAACCTTCTTGATTGCTACAAACCATGACACTGGAGCTTTTTTAGTACATTACATACCTAGGGCGGTGATTTCGTGAATGTCCCACATCGCAGGTGTTTGTGGCCCGAATCGAGGGTGAGACTTTACGAATTACCGCCCGTGGTTTGTCTAAAGTTTTGCGTCTTGCCGCGGCCAGGAAGTGAGATTTTCTCAGGAAGAGCAGAAAATACCACTTACGCCCTAGGGTCACGTAAAATATTTCATTGAGTGCGTATTATTTTCCAGCCGTGTGGGCCCTCCGGGAGCACACGCCGCGCCAGATCCGCGAGGGCCTGGCGGCGCGCTGCGCCAAGTCCCTCGCCGCCTACCGCCGGCACTGCGCCTCGCCCTCCAGCGCGGGCCAGCTCGTGCTGCCCGAGAGCATGAAGCTGCTGCCGCTCTACACCAGCTGTGTGCTTAGACAGGACGCATTGGGAGCCGGTAAGCTCTTGACCACACACACATCTATCAAGACAGAAGAGCTGAGTTTTAACGATTGATGCATCATAGTTGGCGATGGGAGGTGTACTAATCTAAACGCCTTAGATACTGTGCCTCTCCATCCAGAGCTGGACGGTTGGTGTTGCAGGAGAGCATGAAGCTAGAAAAGACGCATTGGGAGCCGGTAAGTTCTTGACCACTCGCAAATGTATCAAGACAGTTGGGCTGAGAACAACTGATGCATCATAAATGGCGATGGGAGGCGTACTAACCTAACCGCCTGCAGAAGATACCTTGCCTTTCCATCCAAAGCCGGACAGTTGGTGTTGCTTGAGATGAAGTTATTATTAGGCATCGGACTTCTAATAGCGCGGTAGGACCTTAAAGAGCTATGGAGCCAATATGAAAGTCTTACCGTGTTATTAGAAGATTGATGCCTAGTTGTTACTATTTTACACTAGCTGTGTGCTTAGACAAGAAGCATCGGGAGCTTGTAAGTTCTTGACCATTCACACATGCATCAAGATCAAGACAGTAGCGCTGAGTTTTGGTATTTCCTAACTCCTGATGCATCGTAAATCGCGATGGGATCAGTGCTGACTACAGGAGACATAGTGCTTCTTCATCGAGTGCAGGTTAATTGGTGTTTCCTGTTGTAGACTAGCTGTGCGCTAAGACAAGACGAATTGGGATCCGGTAAGTTCTTGACCACTCACACATCTATCAAGACAGAAGAGCTGAGTTTTAACGATTGATGCATCATAGTTGGCGATGGGAGAAGTACTAACCTAACCGCCTATACAATTACAAAATAATGTGCCTATCCATCCAAAGCAGTACAGTTGGTGTAGCCTGAGAGCATGAAGTTATTACTATTGTACACTAGCTGTGTGCTCAGACAAGACGCATTGGGAGCCGGTAAGTTCTTGGTCATTCTATTAATACATAGATGAGTTTTAACGACTGATGCATCATACATGGCGATGGGAGGAGTACTAATCTAAACGCCTTAGATGCTGTGCCTCTCCATCCAGAGCTGGACGGTTGGTGTTGCAGGAGAGCATGAAGCTAGAAAAGACGCATTGGGAGCCGGTAAGTTCTTGACCACTCGCAAATGTATCAAGACAGTTGGGCTGAGAACAACTAATGCATCATACGTGGCGATAGGAGGTGAACTAACCTAACCGTCTGCAGAAGATACCTTGCCTTTCCATCCAAAGCCGGACAGTTGGTGTTGCTTGAGATGAAGTTATTATTAGGCATCGGACTTCTAATAGCGCGGTAGGACCTTAAAGAGCTATGGAGCCAATATGAAAGTCTTACCGTGTTATTAGAAGATTGATGCCTAGTTGTTTCTATTTTACACTAGCTGTGTGCTTAGACAAGATGCACTGGGAGCCGGTAATTTCTTGACCACTCACACATCTATCAAGACAGAGCTGAGTTTTGATCTTTCCTAACTTCTGATGCATCGTAAATCGCGATGGGATCAGTTCTGACTACAGGAGACATTGTGCTTCTTCATCGAGTGCAGGTTAATTGGTGTTTCCTGTTGTAGACTAGCTGTGCTCTAAGACAAGACGAATTGGTATCCGGTAAGTTCTTGACCACTCACACATCTATCAAGACAGAAGAGCTGAGTTTTAACGACTGATGCATCATAGTTGGCGATGGGAGAAGTACTAACCTAACCGCCTATACAATTACAAAATAATGTGCCTATCCATCCAAAGCAGGGCAGTTGGTGTAGCCTGAGAACATGAAGTTATTACTATTGTACACTAGCTGTGTGCTTAGACAAGATGCATTGTAGGTATCAAGACAGGAGAGTAGAGTTTTATCTTTCCTAACTTCTGGTGCATCGTAAATGGTGATGGGATCAGTGATGACTACAGGAGACATTGTGATTCTTCATCGAGGCAGGTTAACTGGTGTTTCCTGAGAGGATGAAGGTATTACCGCTGTACACTAGCTGTGTGCTTAGACGAGACGCACTTGGAGCTTGTAATACTATGATAAAATGTTGAGTATTCCCGTAGTTGAACTCTCCTGTAGACTGATGCATCGTATACAGTTATAGATGCAGTACTGACTGCCTACAGGAAGCATTGCATTTTCCATGCAGTCCTGGACAACTGATGCTAATGCCCTGCACTTATTAATCACACGTTATTTATGTATTTTCTTCTCAGTTTTGAACTATGTCATAAAATAATCTTCCGTCCACCGTTTTACAATGTCCCTGTTAATATTTTGAGATGACTCTGATATTTCCGATTCGGAACATTGTGGCACAGAGTTCGTAATATATTTTGGTATCCTTAGGCACCGACATAACGTGCGACGACAAGTCGTGCGCGATATACCGCACGCTGACGGCGGACGTGGCCACGTCGGTGGTGTACACGTACCCGCGGCTGCTGCCGCTGCACCGGCTGGCGGACGAGCCCGCGCCGCCGCCGCTCCGGGCTTCCATGGACAAGATGAACGACCAGGGCGTGTATCTGTTAGGTGAGTGGAGTGTGCAGTGGCTTACACTAAATATACTGTAATTCAGTTTAGGTCTCTATCCTTTTCTTGAGTGGACTCTAAAGTGACTTACACTAAATAAGTTTTTTTATTTTTTTTTATTTACTTCCAAAACTACAATACAAATATGTTATAGTTAAGTTTAGGCCTCTCTATCCTTTTCTTGATTAGAGTCTAAAGTGACTTACACTAAATATACTGTAATTAAGTCTAGGCCTCTATCCTTTTCTTGAGTGGACTCTAAAGTGACTTACACTAAATATGCTATAATTAAGTTTAGGGCTCTTTATCCTTTTCTTGAGTGGACTCTAAAGTGACTTACACTAAATATCCTATCATTAAGTTTAGGCCTCTCTTTCCCTGGCCGTGGCGTCTTGTTCTCTTTCTTCCATGTACGTAAGCCTCCCCAACCTCAGGAGTTCCGTTCCGTTTTTACTTTTTAATGGGGCCTCTAATTACAAACTTCAAGTTCCCGGCATGCTTTAGGATATCCTTGATTCAGTCGTATTTTATAAAAATTATTTGGAATATAAATTATCTGTCTGTTTAGTTTAATTATGGACGTATAACTTCTTCGCAAAGTCGCGTATTTTCGTAATTGTTAACCTATTCTCCGGACCCTGTCTCTTCTGCTCAATACACTGATCGCACAAATAGAGCAATCTAGACGCTTTCTCTAGATGAATTATTGAATCGACTCAATATGTCGCTTTGCTCAATGTTTTAGGTCAAAAAGATAAAAGGTGAACAGAGTCGTACTGTGTACTGTGACCTCATTTATTTATCAATTATTTGAAAGTGAATGGTCTCGACTCCAATGTAGAGGTTTGTATTATGTTATGAACTTCTTTTCCAGAAAACGGCGTACACATGCTCATCTGGGTAGGGTCGCAGGCCTCCCCCGAGTTCGTGCGCGACGTGTTCGGCGCGTCGTCCCCGCAACAGATCGACACGCGCGTGTGCACGCTCCCCACGCTCGACAATCCGCTCAGCGCGGCGGTACGAGGGGTGCTGGAGGATGCCACGCGGGCGAGGAGGCGCGCCATGAGGGTGAGTTTTATGACCATAGTTGTGCACAAAACGACCACCACCTCTAGGATAACTGTCATAGGCTACTATTTCTCGCGCGAGATAGTTAACCGTCTCTTTCTGTGCAGTAATGTGAGAGAGTGACGGGTGGCGCTATGTCGCGCGACAAGAGTCGCGAAGCATAGTTGTGCTAGACGGGAAGTGTACATTTTTTGGTCAAAGTCACTTAACAGGTTTTGTCGCTTTTTGAATTACTAAAAAAATCTCTGGTCGCTTTCTGCAAAACTACGGTCAAATGTTTATTTTCTTTTACATCGTAATTGATAATATGACTAGCAGTATTAAATACTACCTTACCTACCCTATCTACGTTACACGCATTATTTTTTGTTTGACATACATGGTAAAATTGAATTATTATTTCAAACACTTTTCTCTTTATAATCTATCTCTAATACTCTGTTTCATTTAATCGATAATTACTTAACACAAAATACATCACAGTTTATCACATATAAGTAAGGTAATGCATCCATAAGTGTTTTTGTGATTTATATACTCTATTATTTAGAGCATTTGTGCATTGGATGATAAAAATATTGCCTAGCTACTGTTTTTTTTTTAAATCCTATACATTTAAAGCATCGTAAGATGTATTTTTGTAGTTATAAAAATTAACTAAAGTATTTTTTTTTATAAATTCGATGCCCATGACGACACGTATGCGTCACGAGTCTTCGCGGAGTTTTGGCTACATAATTGGAAACTGGCACAAGTACCATGGCTGGGTTTTGAATAAGTTAACAAAATGTAATATTTTACACCGAATCCATTCACAAACGCTCTAAACTCTGCACCTAGCACGGCTTACACAGTACCCTAGCATGACGCATGCCGCACGTTAACCATCTTCTCCCGCGGTGTTAGCTCGAGATCGTGCACCAATACGACAAGAGGGAAGCCCTGTTCCGACGGCAGCTGGCTGAAGACCGCGGACTGGATGGCTCGTCTTCATATTTGGAGCTGCTGATGGATACGCATCGTCGTGTTAAAGATCTTCTGTAGACGTAGGTTACGCTTGGGTTATGGGTGCGGGCTTTAGAACAGTTAAAAGTGTTTACGATGTAATGTTTGCAAGGATCGACGGATAGGAATCAAACTAACGGGACAAATGTAACAGACAGACGCATATATAGAGGAATAAATAAATGTATACACTCAGCTACAGACGATCCACGCCACGGGATCCCGATCTTTTTTAATATTATCGCATAGTTTCTATATACTAGTTTAAGGTTTTTTTTTGTTTATAATTAATTTAATAAGCTACATGTAAATAAACAAGTGGTGGCATAGTTGTGAAAAACTGATATTCTTTACGTTAAAATAAAAATGTAATTAATGAAATTTGAAAACTACATATCATAGACCTTGCCGTTGACTTGACAGAATAGAAGAAATAAAATCGAACATATTAATACACCCCGTTATCTAATGCTCAATTTGGGGGCAAGTGATGGATTCGAACCCGGGACCGCCGGCTCAGTAGGTAGGTGTCTACAAACCGAGCCAAACGCGTCGCCAAAGATAAGAAAAGGACCTGAACGGACAGAAAAGTAGACAGACGGACAGATTTACAGACATTTTTTATAAACAAACGTCCTTAGTGTCCCGACAAACGGAAATGTGTGACGGACGCACGGACAGGCGAAATAATATTAGCTGCGCGTTTTGATTGGTGGCAGAGGTGTGTGGGTTAGCTTTAAGATAGTTGAGGATTAAAATTATATAGAATAAAACATTGGGATTTAAGTAATTTAATACTTTTAAATTTCAGCTTTGCTTGCTTTTTTTTAATTTACAGGTTTTCTGAAAGCGCTCTTATAATGTTTTTATTTGATGTCAGCGTGTTTTGACAAATGGCATTTGTTTTTGACTTGTTTGTTGTCAGTATCTGAATATTGATTACAAACTTTATGATTTTTCGTGTGTATACGTGTTGGAAGCTAGAACTAACAGACATGATTGACTTTGTTTGTATTTTATATTTATACTCGTATTTTATATATATGTTTTACTCAGTGGTTTAGTCTTGTAAATTATTGTACAAAATACATAGATACATACACAGGTTTCATAGATGTGTCATTTCATAGAACACATGTTTCTTTCAAATCGTTGTTAACTTTTGGGGTAAACTAAATAATTCTAAATTTAGAAAAATATCACGAGAAGGGAAATTAAAAAATTATGAAATTAAACATTCTAAAAACAACTAGCGAACTTAGTTCGCGGAAGAGGAGAAAAACAAAACATAATCCTATTCTTACTTCAACATAGTCGTTTATGCAACTGCTACATAATGAATGAGAGGTCTTAAAATACGAGTGTGGTTTTATGAAACTCTCCTGCGGCCCGTTTCATAATATGATCACACGAGTGTTTTAAGACCTAATTATGTACAGTTGCATACACTACTTTATCGACAAATATATTTAACATGATTATCATAGATTTTCTTTTACGAAAATATAAAGGAGGTCACCATAACAGTATCTATTTTCACACTGTTATGGTGACCTTGCGGTGGTTATGGACTTATGGTACTGTTATGAAATTACATCTCTGATTTTGATCGCTGCCAAGTAATGTAGGTCCTTTCCTATAATATCTTTACTTGGTATAGGAATTTAACAAGATGGGTGTAGATAAAAAGTATCCTATAACGACCTTCAGTGTAACTTTATCATTTTCCATTATCAACTTATGTCAGAAACGCATAAGGTGCGTTCACACTCATAGTATACATACTCTCATTAATACCTTACAATAAATAAATACATAAATATTAAATAACACAATCTTACACAAATCGACCTAGTCCCAAACTGACCAATGCTTCGTCTATGTGAATACGATGATGTACAGTCGCCATCAGATATAACGCAGCAAATAAGGCGTTTATAAATTCTCTGACTCTTATTGACTGGGTGTAACAGTACATGTTCAGATATTTATGAACGCCTTATATGCAGCGATATGCGATGGCGACTGTACATAATATATAGGTATATAGAAAACACCACCACAGCAACAAAAATTCGAGTTCATCACACAAATATTGACGACGCGTTTGGCTCGGTTTGTAGACACCTGCCTACTGAGTCGGCGGTCCCGGGTTCGAATCCCGGCCGGGGCAAATATTTGTGCAAATATTTGTTCTTGGGTCATGGATGTTATCTATATATGTATTTATATATTATGTATATCGTCGTCTAGTACCCATAGTACAAGCTTTGCTTAGTTTGGGACTAGGTCGATTTGTGTATGATTGTCCCTTAATATTTATTTTTATTTGTCCTCGCCTAAATTGGAACCCAGGACCGTCGGCCCTAACAGAGCTCCTTGTTACAGCTGACCGTGATGCGGCAACACGACAAGCTGGAGACGGTGCTCCGGCACTTCCTGGTGGAGGACCGCGGCGTGGACGGCTCCTCCTCGTACGTGGACTTCCTCTGCCACATCCACAAGGAGATCCGCGCGATGCTATAGCATCTGTACTACTGAGCGCGACGCTGCCACGGTTAACTTTGCGACCAAACGCGCCACAGATTCGACGGATAACCGTATCGAAAGGGATAGCGGTGATCTTGTACTGATACATTTCAGAGGTATGTACTAACCTTGACCTCTCGACTTGGTAATCTGTGGTTTGTCCAGTGGCTTAAACGACGTAATATGTGATGGCGAGCAGAATGCTTGTTTACTGTCTCTGATCCGGCTAAATAAAAAAAAAATACAGTACGCGGATCATTTAGGCCTTAATTTACAATCGTGAGTCCATAGTGTCTTTAAAAAAAAGAGAGTGACCTCATTTGAATGAAAAACTACTGACGGACAATATTCTGAGGATTGTAAAATCAGACTATCGACGTTTGTGCTACTGGGTAATATATAGTGTATCAAGCACAATTGAATGATGCTTCCTATGGCAAACTTGTGGTGAGAGTCAAAGTTAAGAGCCGTAAGAGCCTTTTAATGCCTTCGGGTAATCGCGTCAAAAAGATAATTTTATTGTGAGTGGATTACGACGTAACGTTATCGGAGGACAATGTTAACAGTATATCGCAAAGATGAGACTTGGTTCATAATTAAACGGGAATATAATGATTATGTGTTGTGTGCTTGATTTCTACTTAAACTTTCAATATATAAACAAAACTAAGTTTTAAGAACGTACGTCAATTCAATGCCAATGACGACACGTGTGCGTCCTTACAAATTTCGGAATATTCTGTTATATGCAATTAAAACGGACTCGAATCGTAGATTCCAGCCATATTTTACATTTGTACGAATAAATTGACGCCTAAATACCATACTATCATTATAAGGTATGATTGGGGATATTGCAATGCTTGCGTTTACAGTGTGAAAAAATATTTATAAATGTATGTGAATAGTTCAGCATTTTTGTTTTGTTACCTGTATAATTGTTACGAAGAGTGTAACGGCAAAAATATCAATTCTCGAACCAAGTCCTTTGTTTAGAAAATAACGGACGGTAAATACGAATAACCAGTTATTTGTAAAACAAAATATTTAGGTGTTTTCGTGTTCACCTACTGTTATTCCGTCAAATAGTTAGGGTTTTGTAATATATTCCATGTCAAATAAAATTATAGAAAATATAATCGTTCACGAATACGAAAGTACGGGAGTGTAAATAAATAATTGGCATTATTTGTTATTGTTTTTATTATGACGCCGCGTACTCGCGGCCTATACAGGGAAGGCAAACTCATACTATTTCAATAGACAGTTGAAATAAAATTAGGAATTATACAATTTGTATTTCACTTATTCAGTTTATTTATTTTTAATGAAAAGTGGGTTCTCATTTTTAAAATCTTCATGTTTGTCGCTTTCCCTGTACTAGATGCCGATAACGACACGTATGCGTTCTTTGAGTTCTAGTACTAATTTGGTAATGGACAGAAAAATTAGTTTAGTAGCGACATGGCAATTCTTCCACTTGTAATATAAAGCTAGAGTAGGATAGCCATAGCTCTGTTTAGAAACTTAGAAAAGTAAAGTAACTTGTTATTCATAGAAAACGGGTTATTTCAACTACAGTATATTAGATTCCCGTGAGTGTTTCTATGAAAGGAAGTTACTTTACTTTCTTATGGTTTAGAGTGAAATTAAATTTGTTTATTATTTCTATGTATTATTGGAATTGTATTCAATTATATGTATAACTAAGTTTAAATAGGCAATAAATAAACAATTTTTATATTAATGTATCTTTATTTTGAAACGTTTAATATAAATACAAATAGTTACAAAAACTTGTTGGATTTTAAAAATATTTTTTTCGGGCTTGTTTCTTCATTCTTCATTGAAAGGTTCGAGGAAAAATCCAATTATTTATTCTGTAAAGATGCAATACAAGATTGATTAGTGATTACTAACGTGCTCCCCAGCATCAGCAGAACCACCATGGCTTTGATGAATTTAAACATGTAGGAAAAATTATATATAAAAACTATATAATTCTAGTAATAAAAAAAACTATATCAATAGTTTCACCGTCAATATGATTGCAATTTGCTGGTATTTACTCCAGGCGCTTAAAAAAAAGATGGTGTCGCAACTTCAAAGTCAACCTATTAGATTAGGTTAAGTTTGTGTTATAATTTCTTTTTTTGTGTTATAATTATAACATTCCAAAATATTGTATGGTTTCAGAAAAAGCTTTCGGTGAAATGAGAATACTATGAAATGAAAAATCTAGGAAATGAAAATTCTGTGAAATGATAATTCTATGAAATGAAAATTCTATGAAACTTGTCTTTAAAACAAGGGTAAACTGTAGAAAAAGACATACCCGAGTAGTAGGGGTATTCACTTTAGGATGGACCGGCCGCTCGTACGGGACGTCGATCCGGCTGCACTGCCTGGTCGGCCGCCCGTGCCGCTCTGCGTATGCTGGCTAGATATAACGCATTATTATCCACTTCGCCTGATGGTAAGCAAAAAGGGGAGCCCAAGTCGCAATGGCAAACGACAAGAAACTAACGGTGCTATATCAGTTGACACTGCCATGCTGGCCCGAAAGATGCTTCTTCACGCTTCGTTTGAAGGGTCCCAAGTTATAAGAAGGAGGAAATACATGAGCCGGCAAAGATTTCCATATTTTAATAGTTCGGCAGATGAAGGAATTGCCAAACTTCTTGGTACGTGTGGGAATATTCTCCACGGTGAAGCGATGACATCGCAAACCGGCACGTGTGGTTCTATGACGGAAAGGGGAGGGTGGGATAAGAGAACATAGCTCTTCAGAGCACTCGCCATGGTATATAGTTCTGTTCTCCCTGAGTCATTGAGAAGTAGCAATAGCAGTAATCACTTACTGGTCGTATATCGTCAACCCCCATCGCGTTGGGGACTTGTGTCTTCTTCGTCTCCTTCCCTACGGATGCCGAGAAGCTCACTCGGGAACGGGGCCTGTGGCGCCGGCGGCCCAGCCCCGTCCGGCGGCAGCCCAGGGCGTGGCCCGTGGAACTCGCCAGGATGTTCAGGATTATCAGAATCAACTGGTACAGGAGCTTCATTGTGGCTTGGAAGCTGAAATGTTAGCATGTTCTCATGAAGACAACGTTTGGACTTCGTCTCAACTGATCTAAAAAGTGATGGGGGCAATTAAAATCATTGAGATAGTAGGGTAATGTAATACAAATCAAATCATATCAGACTTTTAGGCCAGACCACGCAGTTTTACTTATTTAAACTATTTTACAAAACTAAAGTAAGTAAAAATGCCTTAATGCCAACTGGCATTCTCTACGATTTACCCACCTTTAACGCACACGTTTAAGTTCATCTAATTCTGTTGTTGAACGGCGTAATCTCGCAATCACAAGGCCTCTTCTTACAGCACCCTAACGCGCGGCCGAACGTCGACACCACGCTATACAACACCATGAGAATAAGCTCAATTATGATTATGATACCCATTGTCCGTCGAAATCTGTAAGAATGAAATGAGTATCAGGCAAAATATTTGGTGTGTATGTTCAGACAAGCAGAAACGCTCAAATAAATAGTCACCCTTCTACAAGTGAAGCAAGCCGTGTTACGGAAATAAACAATCCTTTATAAAACTTGATGACGCGGGTAGCGCAGTGGTTAAGCAACCGCCTACCGATCCGGCGGTCCTGGGTTCGAATCCCGGCAAGGGCAAATATTTGAGTAATGAACTCTTGTGGCTGTTATCTATACTACATTACATACCGAGGGCGATGAATTCGTGAATATCCCAGATCGCAGGTGTTCGTGGCTCGAACCGAAGGTGAGTGCAATAAATATGCGATCTGGGGCTTTACGAATTACCGGCTGTGGTTCGTCAGTACGTCTTGCCTTGGCCAGGAAGTGAGATTTTCTCCCAGAAAATCCAGCTTGTTGGGTCATGGATGTTTTCTATACAAGTATGTTTATCGTCGTCTATAACACAAGCCTACTAGAGTTACTGTGGGGCTAGATCGATTTGTGTGAGGTCGTCCGATATTTTATTATTTAAACTGGAAGTATCATACTTGTAAAAAAAACAGACTTGAACAACCAGGTACAGACAGTGAACTATTGATTACATTTTTGCTCACAAGAACTCGACTAACTCAACTCGTGGGGTTTACTTACAGAATTAAGTTCAGTTGTAGAAACACGAAGCCAGTCAAGAAATTTATGGCCCGGACAAACACAACCCGAGCTTCGAGAGCTTAGAGCCTGTTCCAAAGAAGTTGGTAGTATCTTGAGGATTATCTGAAATAGCTTAGTCAGGAAATACATTGCGTTTCAATCTCTGAAACGGAATAGAATTGAATGAGTAATAATCACGGAAACCGAAGAAATTAGAAGAGTACTCATAGAATAGTATTTCAATATACTGGGCCCGAAACTTAGATTCGCTTTTGGGAATGTAGTCAACTATGTGTGGAACTATGTGAACAAAGTGAACCCGACGTCTTAACTCTTAAGACACAGCGTTGTTAGTGACGAGTTGATATTAAGCGAGCTTTACCTCAGACTCCTCCTCCTACTCCTCCTCCTCCTACTCCTCCTCCTACTCCTCCTCCTTCTTTTTGATACGAAAAGTCCGTCGTCCAACCCAGTCCCATTCTAAGTCTGAAAGAATAGGGTTGTAAAAAATTATAAGTCATAATTGTTATTAAAATTTTCATAGCCATAAGTTACAAACAGAGATCGGACAAATGTGCGTCATTATACACGGTGTCCTGTAAAAAATAGACAACCTACTAAACTCCAGTATTTATTTCAAGAAAAATCTTTTTTTGAACTTTTTTATAATTAATCTATTTGGTCTGAAATAAAATATTTTTATTTTATTTTATTTTTTATTTTTAAAAGCTCGCCAACGCACGTGTGATGCTCCTGGCGTCGTAAGCGTCTACGCGGCGGTAACTGCTTAACATCAGGCGAGCTGCATGCTTGTTTCGTCACCGTCGTAGTATAAAAATAAAAATTAAGAAATACGGACTGATACAGGCTAAGTATCACTATTCAAAGAAACGGATTTCATTAATTAACACCTGTTTGAAGAAGTTTTAATACACGCTAGTTAGCAACACTATGATGACTAGCATGTATCGTCCCTTTTTCTCTAAAATTATTCACAAGATAAAAAAGAATTAAATGAAATTATTAGTTAATCTTAAAATTGATGCTGGAGGTTAGTAGGTTGTCCATTAAATACAGACCACCGTGTATAATGACGCACATTGTCCGATCTCTGGTTATAAAACAAACCTTAGTGCTTAACCTAAGGGCGGTAGGTATTCCATTTATCCAATATCTTTGTCCAATATGCACCTGATCAAATTGGGTGACTTCGTCTTTACTAAAAACACCGATATTTTCATCAACGTGTAGTTGCCGGCAAACTTTTAGAACAAAATGGCGGATCTGCGCATGTACATTTGTACGTAAATCGGCTACTGCGCAGTCAAGGTTATGCTCTAGAAGTTTTCCGGCAGCTGTACCTACCAACACAATTCAAAATGACAAACTAATTCAAAATAGCTACGCAAATAGTATAAAAACTAGAGCCAAGATATTGGATATGTGCCAAGTGGAATTAGGCCTCCGTCAAAGAAATTTGATTAGATATTTGGACATTGTCTGTTGACAAGCAAAACTCATTAAGTAAGACTGAAATGTATTGTTATGTTGTCGTTTTACGGAGTGGCATATTCGCACTAGCGAAAAAACTCCTTAGATAGAGAGAAAAAAAAAAGTAACAAGTACCTAGTTAAAACAAAGCTCTTATCTAATTGACAATGAGTCATTGTCAATCTACTTACTAGATGCTGGCTGTTGCAAAGGTGATATACAAATTGGACAAAGATATTGGATAGGTGGAAAACCACCCTAATGGGTTTTACCACTACTAGTTTTAGGGTGCCGTACCCAAAGGGTAAAAACGGGACCCTATTACTGAGACTTCGCTATCCGTCCGTCTGTCACCAGGCTGTATCTCAAGAACGGTGATAGCTAGACAGTTGAAATTTTCACAGATGATGTATTTCTATTGCCGCTATAACAACAAATACTAAAAATAAAATAAAATAAATATTTAAGGGGGCTCCCATAAAACAAACTTAATAATGGTACGGAACCCTTCGCGCGCGAGTCCCACTCGCACTCGGCCGATATTTTTATACCTACCCTGCGCGCGATTCCAGCGCTCTTCCGGCATCGCCGTGGTCCGTCTCAACCGTGCACCGGTACATTTCGAACCTGCGAGAAGTGGGGTCGTACATGTACAGTACAAGTTAAAGATATCACAGATCCCTCTATGGATCCACCTCACAGATAGTTATTGCAAAGAGGTCGGTTTACCCGACGTCCGAAGCATGTACCCGGACGGTGTTATCACGGACACCATGCAATGGACCGGTGCCTAAAGATCGATAAATGGTCGCCGACCTCCGGAAGGATGGCAATTGAAGGAAAATAGTCTAACCTACTTACGAAATTTGAACATTTAAAGGGGAATTATATGTGGGCAGTTTTATAAGGGTTTCCCCACATTTACTGTTAAAATCTATGATAATATGATAATGTGTGCAGATAAAATAGTGTATGCAACTGTACAGTCGCCATCAGATATATCGCAGCATATAAGGCGTCCATAAATATCTGAACATGTACTGTAACGCCCAGTAAATAAGAGTCGTGTTCGGATATTTATGAACGCCTTCATCATCAGAAATTTAAGAGCTTAGCTCTTGTCGGTGGAGCAACTTCCATGTTTCTCTATCTTCAACTTTCGTTTTGATGTCCTGATACGACACGCCGTCCACTTTCTCCTTGATTTGGTCTATATAAGATCTCCTAGGTCTTCCTCTCTTCCTCCTTCCCTCAATCTTCCCTTCAATAATGGTTTTTATGTAATCGTCATGTCGTAGCAGGTGTCCAAACATCTTTCCCCTTCTGTTTTCAATGGTTTCTAACAACGACCTTTTCTCTTTTACTCTTATAAGCACTTCCTCATTCGTAACTTTTTCCGTCCAGCTTATCCTTTCCATTCGTCTCCAGCACCACATCTCGAATGCTTCCAACCGTTCTCTATCACGCTGTGTCATTGTCCACGTTTCGCTTCCATAAAGGGCTATACTCCAGATGTACACTTTTATAAGCCTTTTACGAATTTGGCCCGATATTCTGGCTTTGAATAAACTTTTTTTAGCATTAAAAGCTTTCTTGGCTATGGCTATTCTAGCGATGATGTCCGGTGTACATCTGGAGTCATCAGTGATTATGCTTCCCAGGTATTTAAATTGTTTGACTTGTTCTATTGGTATGTTATTTAGAGTGATTGGTCTATGTATTGAATTTTTTTTTGAAGTGAAAAGTGTTTTTGTTTTATTTATATTTATCTTTAACCCAAACCCTTGAAAAATAATATCCATTTCTGAAACTAACTCTTCTAACTGTTTATGTGTTTGTGCCAAGGCTGCAATGTCGTCAGCAAAACGAATAAACTGTATTTTATTGCCATTGATATTTACTCCTCCCTTTCCAGACTCTATTAACTTTCTAATGGCACACTCTATGAAAATATTAAAAATAAGAGGCGAAAGTGGACATCCCTGCCGAACTCCCCGACGAATCCTTGCTGTGCTAATTTCCTCTCCAATTTCAATAACAGTGTCTTGATTTCTGTAGAGTTCAAAAATGATTCTCCTGTCCCTGTAATCTAGGCCAGCTTCCTTTAAAATTGACATCATATTTTTCCAATTAACTTTGTCAAACGCTTTTTCTAAATCTATAAATGCTATGTATGTATTCTGATCTAAATCCAATCTTCTATCGATAATCATTCTTAACGCTAATATGGCTTTTCTTGTCCCTCTACTTTGTCTGAATCCGTATTGGTCAGGTCCTAGGTAATTTTCGGTTATGGGTCTTATTCTATTTTGTATAATTTTGAGTAATATTTTACTTGCTTGCGATATTAAGCTTAGAGTCCTGTGTTCTTCACATTTCATTGTATTTGCTTTTTTGGGTAAAGCGACTGTTTTAGTGATGCAAAAATCTGTAGGGACATGACCAATGTTATACATTTTAGAAACTATTTCGTACATTTCATCATTCAGTATATCACAGTTTGCAAATTTGATAAACTCTACATAAATTCTATCGTTGCCAGCAGCTTTTCCAGTTTGTAAACTATTTAGGGCCTTATCAAACTCTTCCCTAATGATCATCGGGCCAATGGCATCTACTTCGACTGTTTCTTCCTTTTCTATGTCAGTCTCAAGTAACCCCTCGCCTTCATACAACTTCTCTATATATCTTCCCCAGCGTTCTACTATGTCTTTACTATTTAACAAAATTTTACTCTGTTCATCTAATATGGCAGTACTTTTAGTTTTATTCTTCTTTTCTAATTTCTGTATAATATTGTAAGCTTGATTCATTTTACCCTTTTTAATAAAAAACTCTATTTTATCACATTTTTTTCTCATTTCTTCTTTTTTTGCTTCTCTGCATAATGTAGTAATTCTATTAGACAACTTCTTATATTTATTTAGACTTACCTATATGCTGCGATATATTTGGTGGCGACTATACAATACGTGGGCCTTAAAACACACGTGACCCTTGACCGTGACCCTTTTATAAAACCACACATGTTTTAAGACCTCTCGCTCTCATTATGTAACTGTAGCATAAACAACACATACAATTCTAAAATTAAATCAAAATCAGTTTTCAACAGTAAGGGGTAGTTCAGGAAAAATCAATCTAAACAGCGCGATGGAGGGTTGGCAAAGGCGCGCAACGCCAACAGTGCAGCTTCATTTGTGGGTAAAATTTCCTTTGTCCTCTCATCATGCCGAAATGGCTGGACGGATTCTAACCAATTTTGGTCCTTTTCAGGTTCAAGCTGTTCGTATGACTGAATGTTCAAATGGTTCGAATGTCAAAATGTACAAAGTTTATTGGTTTAAACTGGCTGGACACCCAGAATTTTTTTACCCGAGTACCTACGGTAAAAAAAAACACATGCGCACAATAGGGTTGCCAACTTTTTTGACAAGAAATAAAGTACATTTAGGTCTGAAAAGGAAAATAAACAGTATTTTAGAGATATTAACAATACTGTTTTTTTTTGTTTTAAATACGTACTTTTAGGGCTTCTCGCACAAAAACTTCGTAAGCCTCTACACAATCTCGTCCCTCTCGGGATGTAACAGACAAATGGCTATAGATTTTTCACTTTCATATTACAAAAATAATACATTTTCAATGATCAATGTTAAGGTTCACGATAGCGATTGCGATCGTGATTCGATTTACGTAGTAGCCCTACAGGTCTGTGGATACTTGTACCTTAAAATGCTAAAAACAGTATTTGTTATACTTTATCTTTGTTTAACAGGAAACAGTATCATGTAGTGAAAAGCAGTATAATACTTTTTTTAACAGTATGGTTGGCAATCCTGCGTGTACCTAGTCATTAAAGGAGTACCTCAAATTAGCTCACTTCTTGCCGGCGGCACCAGCTCTCCCCTCGATCAGCGCCTTGGTACACGTGCAGGGCTTCTTCTTGCAGCACCCGAGGGCTCCACCGACCATGGACGCCGCGATGTACAGGACTATGAAGAACAGCTCCATCAACAGATTCATTGTCGTGTCAAAACTGGAACATAAAGAAAACACTAATCGGTCTAAGCCTTTAATACAAAGATCAAAGCTTAAAGAAATTGAATCTGAATTGTGACCGAAATAGTATAGGTTTTGTAAATTCGCGGACCGGCAATCCAGAGGTATCGGGTTCGATTCCCGGTCTCTTCCACCAGGTAGCTCCTTTTTCAATTTTTCTTTAAGCTTTGATCTTTGTATTAAAGGCAAAGGCTTTGTATTAAAATAAAAAACTGCGGTGAACCCACATTAAAATAAATGAGACATTACATGTTTCATAAACTAATCGGTCTAGTCCCAAACTAAGTTATGATTGTAATATGTGTATTAGATGACGTATATATATGACGTTCAACAAATAAACCTTAACTTAACCCTTAAATGCATACAATTACACTTGTTTTATTTTCGGAATCGTGTAATTAGAAATGCAGTCCAAGTCAGTTTGCGATTTCGGGACAATCATGGCAGTCTTTATTATAATTATTCAGATTTTGACTTGTGTCATTTCAGTGACGTGTAAATATACATCATCATGCATTTAAGGGTTAAACCATTGATACAAAGATCAATCCGGCAATCAAGAGGGGTACTGGGTTCGACTCTCGGTCCTGGAATTTTTCTTTAAGCTTTTGTATCAATGGTTTAATTTAAAAATTGTTGTGTGAACCCACATAAAAAAAAGATATATAAAGCATTACATATTTCATACATTTATAAAGAAACCTTAAGTCATTATTTTGAACTTTCGAAACTTGTCGAGCTATACCCGGTTCATATGCATTTTCAAGGGTTAGAATCTAGTTTGCTACAATGAACAAGTGCGAAGGAATAAATTAGTTTCAGGTACTACCTTTGTGTTCGGGCACTGGCAACACCTTCACGTCCAGCACTCACCCAAGAGTCGAGACAACGGTATTTTAAGAGTTTATTCAATAGTTTCCTTGTTATTCGAGGTCTGTAACAATAGACTTATTAGTAGTAAAATATTTAATAATAAAGGTCGGTTTACCCGGCGCTCGAAGCATGAACTATCTGGCCCGGATGATGAGATCACGGAAGCCATCCAAACGATGTTCGCCGCGAACTCTTCGAACGGGGCCTCAGCATAATCCCCGCCGGCGGGGTGTAGTACCCCTAGCTACGTAAGTAGTTTGCGTTTTTTCTCAGTCATAACCCCACTCTCTTTCACCTTTCCTCCCGCTCTATTTTAGGCTTATTTATTTATTATTTATTACTTCTATGGCGCGGAGATAATCTCATCAGTGTCACAATGTCCGACTACTGGTAGTGAGGGCTAACCAGCCCTGATACAGTATCATGTCATAACTTTACAGTACGCCAACTAGGTGGTTTGGAAATGCTCATCGTAGTTGGCCACGTGAAAGGAAGAAGTGCCCGTGGGAGATCGCCGATCTAATGGACCGATGCCGTGAAAGAAACCTTTTTTTATATCATAGGGGACAATCGAGCAAACGGCTGAGGGAAAGCGATTGCCGTCGCCCATAGACACCTGCAACACCAGAGGAGTCACAAGTGCGTTGCCGGCCTTTCAGGTGGGTGTACGCTCTTGGCTGGCAGGAAACTCTACAGGCGTCAATCCGGAAGGCGGAAAAGCGTGTGTATATAGCGGAGAGATTTGGCGCATAAGAGCGGCCTCAAAAGCTCACAACCCCCAGTCATGAGGAAGCGAGGAAGAGAATTCTTAAAAAATTCTATCCATGTTTGTACTAACCCGCTTAAAATAAATGACTTCAATAGGGGGTCTCCTGTAGAAAAGCAGTGCTCGCATTCTCTTCTGAACAAACAGCAGCGGGCAGATAATGAAGGTGACCAAGAAAAAGATCATTCGCTTGAAGTTCATGGGTGAGGGGTTCAATCCTTGGCCGGTAGGTACTTAGGCTGTAAAGGAAAAAAAATACAATTATAAAATTCTATGAAGAAACAGTTTTTTATGCAGAGAAGTCTTTATCTCACGAAAAATCGTTGGGCAGGATTTCTATGGGCACCTGGGGCTATCTGTTGGTAAAATTTTCTTTGTACTCAAATCACGCTGAAATGGCGGGACGGAATTGAACCAGGTTCAGGGATTCTTGAACAAGATCAAAATGAAATTGCTTGAAAATCCGAGTGTCATTGCTTTGGAAATTTATTTTCTCAAACATGCAATGAAATGTCGCCATAACGTGCGGTATAACAGGCTAAACAACTGAATACTATTATTTTGGGTGGTGTATTTTTACCTTAGCCGTGAAAAGGGCTTGCCGGCTTCTTATCACTATCCGTCTATATCTTCTCACCCGGCACAAGCCCTTCTTTCCCGGCGTCTGCAGTAATGTACTATTAAATAGCTTCCCCACATTCCTTCTCACTTTTTGAACTTACCTCTCTAGTAATGACTCTAATGTCGGCGTCGACGGGACAGGTCCCGTGACAAGGCAGGCAGCTGCGGTCGCGGCACGGCCGCTGGCGGTGCTTCTTGCAGCCCTGCGTCAGCCCCAGCACGGAGACCGCGATGTGCAGGAACAGGAGAACGAACGCGTTGATGAACGGCATTTAACTGCGAAGCTATAACACTATTAAACAATTATTTAGGTATAAGAGTGTTGGGATTTTCCTCCAGCATAGAAGCATGTGCTTCGGACGGCGAAACATATTGTGCGTTTGGACAATCCCGTGGACACCATTAGTCAAGTGTGCGTAATGTTTATGGATGACAAAAGTGACGTTGGAGTGCCGGCCGGACAAGTTGTAGGCCTGCAAGCACCCCCCGCCCCCACGCCGTCGGCGCGCGCTATTAGAGCGGAGCGTCTTTTTTTTTGTAACGGCACAACATTGTGGCTCCACTTCGCCTGATAGTAAGCAAAATGGGGAGCCCAAGTCGCAATGGCAACTGACAAGAAACCAACGGTGCCAAGTCATAAGAAGGCGGAAACACATGAGCCGGCAAGGAGTTCCATATTTTAATAGTTCGATCGATCAAAAGAATCAGTGATAATTTCTAAGTGAGTTTACTTAATTAGATATTTAAATAAAACAATTTAAACGGATTATATCGCTTATATTAATTATTTGAGCCTCCCTGACGTTTCAGTTCCTTTACAGATACCGTTGTCAAAGGTTGACTGAGAAAAACACAATTTTTCTCTGTCAAAGTTACATTTGTGCAAACTACCCATTTTGTAAATATTAATTTAAAAATAAAGGTGTTCATACATGCCAGATGGGCCTAATGTGTAAAGACAGTTACACATGTGCCAGAAGGGCATTTATTATTTATTTAAAATATCTACCAGCGGTTCACTAAAGGCTTACTGAGGAGAAAGAACCGCCAAAGAAAACTCCCAGATTGCCTTATTTGATACTATAAAATACTTTTAAACAAAAACTCTACATATACTACTTTTGACACTAATTTGTTTTACACCGTTCGAGGCCCAAGGTTTCCAGTCTTGTGTCTTGCTTGATCCTTGATAAGGTGTACAACAGGATCCCAAGCCGGTGGTAATGACAAACCATCTTCTCTATTGAAATTGGGATATTTTTTGATTTCAATAGCCTCGCGCAATATTCTGGGAAAATATCGTTTCTCTCTGGCAAGGATTGAAGTGTTATCAAACTTAATTGAATGGTTTGGTTTGTCCATGACATGCTCGCAGACTGCAGACCTGTTGCAACGACGGTGCTTGACATCGGCTACATGCTCCTTAACCCGTGTAGCTATACTACGTTTCGTTTGGCCAATGTATGACAGACCACACTCGCAGTCCAGCTTGTAAACACCAGCACTCTGCAGAGGGATGCTACACTTCACGGGCCTCAGGTATTGAGACATCTTCTTCATCGGCTTGAAATATGTTTTAATGGAAGCCCGTTTCAAGATGTTGCCAATCCTATCCGTGACCCCTTTCACATATGGCAGGACCGCAGGTTTACGCTCGACTGTAGGAGTCTTCACACGGGGTTTCTGGTTGAGGCGTGGTATCTTGAGCCCATTGGCCCAAAGCGCACGCTTGACATGCTGTAGTTCATCAGTCAAATGTTGGTCGTCACAGATTCCCTTGGCTCTCTGAAACAAAGATTTACCCACTGTAGCAAGTTGACTAGGATGGTGATGTGATTTGCCATTTAAATACCTATCAGTGTGAGTAGGCTTTCTATAAACAGTATGACCTATTGTATTATCAGACCTTCTCAACACACTGACATCTAAGAAGGCTAGTGAATTGTCATTTTCTAACTCCATTGTAAACTTTATTTTCTCATGAATGGAGTTTAAATGGTCTAGGAAAACTGAAACACTAGATTTAGGTAAAATAGTAAAGGTATCATCTACGTATCTTTTAAAGATCCTCGGCTTAACAGGTGACGATGAGAGTGCTTTCTCCTCGAAGTCCTCCATGAAGATATCGGCGACAACAGGAGATACTGGAGACCCCATAGCCACACCATCCACTTGCACGTAGAATTCACCGTTCCATAGCATATAGCCAGATGTAAGGCAGTGTTCTAATAATTCAGCATATTCCATTGCCATATTCTGTTCACGTAGCCTCCTCCTCACAATATTGATGCAATCCTGTACTGGTAGGCATGTAAAGAGGGACTGGACATCAAAACTAACCATAATTTCATTATCAGTTAGATGTCAGTTAGTATCAGATCTTTAATTTCAGTGATGAAATGGTATGAATCCCGTGTGTATGCCTGCGTCTTTCCCCGCAACGAAGAAAGAACCCCAGCTAGGTACTGAGCCAAGCGATAGGTGGGAGCATCGATTTGACTCACTATAGGGCGTAGAGGCGCATCTTGTTTGTGTATTTTTGGCAAACCATACAACTTTGGTGGCAACGGACAGGAGGGAACTAAACTTTTGACATCTAGATTAAGGCTCTCGGAGTGCTTGCTTATTAGCTCAGTAGTAGATTTTAACACTTTCGCAGTCGGATCACGTTTCACAGGCTTATATGTTGATACATCCGACAATAAAGCTGTTATTTTTTGATTGTAGTCATTGGTGTTCATGACAACCGTTGCATTTCCTTTGTCAGCTCGAAGAATGGTTAGGTCTGGGTCCTCACGCAAGGTCTTGAGCGCGTGAAATTCAGTTTTTGCTAAGTTAACTTTCGGTGGCTTTGCCTTTCGTAAAACAGACGAAACAATAATATTAATATACGCGATATAATCCGTTTAAATTGTTTTATTTAAATGTGTGACAGTCGCGGAAACCGAAGAAAATATTAATTAGATATGTTTGGAATATTTTAGGATATAAACTTTATCGCTGCAAAGAAAAGTAACTTGCAAAGATTTTATTCCTAAAGATATATCTCCCAAGAGGAAACTAAACGGGTAGGTTAGTTCTCAAAACACAATTCCAGCAAGCACTTGCCTTGTATATGAATTCCAAATATCACGTTTCTTCGAGTAGATACAGTGAGTGTAGAAGTTTAATTCTCAAAGATACCACAACCGTAACAGGATTCCAAGTAGGAGAGTACGAGAGTCACCACCAAGATGATGAGTTCTTGTACCACCTCAGTTTCCATGGCAGGGATTGCATCTGGAATGATAAGACATACCTACAAAATACGCTTGTGCTCGAATTTCATCATTTACATAAGTTATCGCACACCTAACCGCTCGGTACCGGATCGACACCACCTCATATGGGTTGGGATCATAACGGCTACATTGTAAAAACGATCAAAACGGTCTAGATCTCAAAAGGATCATCTCTGTAGAAAGCCCATATCTCTTTATGATATGGCAGCACGACTAGATCTTGAGAAGACCACATCGTTAATAGTCCACATATCACAAACGTTTAGGTCCACTTTGTCCATAGGTATTCCCTTTTTGTCAACAATCCTATTTCGTCCACATTCACACCTCGTCTACATTCCCAACTTGTCCACATTTCCAACTCATCCACAATCCGAACTCGTCCGCATTCCCATTATTATCCTTATTCCCATCTCGTCCACATTCCCATCTCGTCTATATTGCTCTATCTTACTTATTCGATTTTGAAATTTGCAAGCCATTTTATCAACAACCACTTCTTGTGACTTGATAAAAGGGAGATGGTTCTCAATTGTAAGTTTTGAAAAAATATTTTTACCTTTATGGGAACGTGGATAACTTCGGAATGCTGACGAGTTGTGAATGTGGACGACATGGGAATGTGGCCGAGTTGAGAATGTGGACGAGTTGGGAATGTAGACGAGATATAAACTGGACGATTTGGGAATTGAAACTGGACGATTTGGGAATTGAAACTGGACGATTTGGGAATTGAATGTGGACGAAATGGGATTGTGGACGAAGTAGAAATGTTGACTAAATTGGAAAATAGACAAAGTGAACCTAAACGATCACAAATAACAGGGAGCAAAACGACTATTTAGTTCCTGAAAAGACCACGTCGTTAATAGACCACATCTAGCTGCTCCGGCGCCGAGCTGTTGGTATGCGACAAACTTTACTGTTGATTGACTAGGTAATACCTATGCAGCCCTACTTATCCCGGCAGGGTGGGTTATCTGAAGTGCAGGGTAAAACCTTCTTCTTATTGCAAGAATTCGCTCCAGACAAAAGATTGGCCAATATTACCACCACCAGCCAAAGCAGGGAAAGCCAATTCATTCTCTGAAACAAAGTTGAATATGAAGTGAAAATCAAAGTACAATGTGGAATATCCAACTTTGTTTCGAGAGTGTTTCCATCCATACTGATTTTAGTTCAAATCGTTTGGATGAATATGAAGTTAGTTATAACATTCAATTGGCAAATTACTTACCAGTGTTTGATCCGAAATTCCAATTCGTAGTTTGCTCTACACTTTCTGGATAGTAATTTAAAATTAAACCGGCCAAATGCAAGTCTGACTAGCGCACTGAGGGTTCCGTACAAACACTTATTCCATCTTAAATGGCCGGGCTAAGTTAAGTTTGCACCTAGTATATGGCACCGGATACAAATGAGGTGCAAGGTTAACGCAACCGATCGGGTGTGGGGTACGGAACCCTAAAAATGGTAGGGCAGTCCCGGGAATTACTGGGATCGACAGTGAAATTTCTTGAGACTGCAGGCCCTATATTTGACTATAGGAACCTGATGAGTTTGGCTCAGGCGGACATTTCGTCACATTCTTAAATCATCCACAGTGCCATATCGTCAGCCTACAATTCCTAAATCGTCACCTTCCTAACTCGTCCAATTTCTGGGTCGATTTCACGTTACGAATAATATGACACTTTTTAGTGGATTTTTTTATACTCCCTTTTTTAGGGTTCCGTAGTCAACTAGGAACCCTTATAGTTTCGCCATGTCCGTCTGTCCGTCCGTCCGTCCGTCCGTCCGTCCGCGGCTTAGCTCCGTGATCGTTAGTACTAGAAAGCTGAAATTTGGTATGAGTATGTGTATGTAAACGCCGGCAAAACGGTAAAATAAAATTAAAAAAAAAAATTTTTTTCGGGTACCTCTCGAACACCTAAAGTGGGGGTGATTTTTTTTTTTTCTTTTCAACACTAGTGTGTGTGGTGTCGTTGAATAAGTCTTGTAAAAATAATAGGGGTCTTCTAACATTATTTTTTGATAAAGTCAGCAGTTTTGTAAATATTCGCTCCAGAAACAAAAAAAAATAGTGTCCCCCCCCCCCCCTCTAACTTTTCAACCACGGGTCAAAAAAAATCGGAAAAATTCATGTTAATGAGGCCTTATAAGTACTTTCAATGAAAACTATATTGAACAAAATCGGTTGAGCTGTTTGTGTTATCGCCAAATTTCATATTTTTTCTTTAAAAGGTCGTAAGTTGACTTCCAGAAGGTAATAAGTGATTACAGTTTCTAGGGCGTTTACGACCTTTTTATAGAGCTTAAAATCTTTCTTAACGTAAACCTCGGGCTTAAAACAGCAGTTTATTGTGAAGGATGAGCAACTACGGAACCCTACACTGAGCGTGGCCCGACATGCTCTTGGCCGGTTTTTTTTACTTTCAACTGCTTTTACTGACTAACGCAGTTTTAAATTCACAGCGTAAAAACATAGTGATCGTCACGATATATTAGCAGAAAATCGAAATTTGTGTGACGAGAATGAATTTATTTTTACACTAATGAAATTCGTTTGATTACGAATGAAGTGTTGGTGACACTAATGACAAACTTTTCAGATCACGAATACCTTCAGTTCCGCATATGTTTCTCTAGGTGGTTTCTTAAAAGTATGCAGTAAAGCTAATGCAAAGCAATGCATCGAACACGCGTAACACGTCGCTGTTGAAAAATGTGACCTAGTTTAGTTACTTATGTTTTTATTATTTTAATATTTAATATGTATGTTAGATTGTAAGGTATTTATCTATGGGCCTTTGATGCCTGAAATAAATAAATTATTATTATTATTATTAATAATGCTAATGTTATAAAAATAATTAGGAAAGGTATGAATAAAAATAGAAACAACATTTTGATTAATACATTCACCTGTATCTTAGATGCATTCCGAATGATTAATTTTCTTCTCTGCACCCTCTGTTTAGCCCTATGGTTGACTGGTAGAGAATGCCATTAGGCATAAAGTTCGCCATTTGTACTGACTTTTGTTTTGTGCAATAAAGTTTAAATAAATAAATACTATTTCTTTTAATGATCACAAGTTTTTAAACATACGTATTCTCTCCCTCCCTGAAGTAATTAATTAGTATATAGTAGATAATAACCCTTAATTAACAATACAATTATACCTATTAATATACAGAATTCGGGAGATGAGAGTTAGATTGTTTATTTTATGAAATATACTAATACACCTTCCTAAAACAATTACGTTAAAAAAATATATAAAAAAACCGAATTCAAAAAAATCTATTATTATTATATTAATCTATTATTATTATTATTATATATTATAGTTTACGTGAGATTTGACACTGACTTCAAAAGGTGATTCAAATGCAATCTGTTCTTGTTGGGTTATTTTTCGCTTTTTAGTTTCTTTAAGTCGATTCTTTTTTTGTTGAAAAATATATTTTTTTGATTTTTAGTGATTCATATAAAATACTTATGGCGATGGCGGGGTGATCGGGAAGGTCTTCAAGGCATGCACCTCGTTTGAGTTCTCGCCTATCTCCTAACCGTCAAGGAGTTATATACCGTCCATCATCAGCTCAACATAGGAAGATGATGACTATCAGCCACAAATTAAAACGTTGTTAATTCAAGATTAGGTTGTCCAAGATTATAAAGCTGTTCGTGAACAAATTCATAATCGCCGACAAACACACGTACTGTATGCGAGTTAAACTGTGAGAACCACTTTTTTGAAGTCGATTAAAATACCAAAACCTTCTCCTAAGTGTAACAAATACTATTCTGAAAACCGCATCAAAATCGGTTCAGCCAAACGCGAGAAAATCGCGGAAAAAGATACTTACAGGTAAATATGTTTCATTCATGTACAATTGTTTTTCATTAGTGTTACTCGAAAATTGAGACGAATGAAGCGACACGAATGAAGTTTTGAACAAAATGTTAAATTTAAATAGTAACGGAATTTTCCAGAAGCTGCCGCAAGGACACAAAATAATGCGTGCACATAGGGTAAATCGCCAATAATTGGCCACCGTTTAATAACTGGCCACCTAATACTAAAAATTAACTTTGTTCACCTACAAACAGAATTCATTTTAGTATAAAGTGGCCAGTTATTGAAGGGTGGCCAGTAATAAACACCTTATACTAAAATGAATTATATTTATTGGTGAACAGAGTAAATTTTTAGTATGAGGTGGCCAGTTATTAAACGGTGGCCAATTATTGGCGATTTACCCTACTTCCTTATTATTGCATATTTGATTAAATCTCTAGTTAAAATATTTATTGGTATACCACTTGGAACACGAATGATTGGTTTTTTGGCTAATGCACAGAAACTCAAGTAAATATAAATTTTTCACCATAATCCGAGCTCGTACATCGGCCATCACCAAACGTTCGTGGGCTACCGGGGCCCCTCTGTGACGCGCGGGGGAAAGGATTTCACTAACTTAAAGGTTAATACTTATTTGCCTGCATTTTGTATACTCGACACTAATGATGGTCCATTTTTGTCTATGAAATGAAACCTAAAGAAATCGTATTATTCGTTTTGAGATTTAAAACCTATATGCCGGTTGGTTTTATTGTTATTCTCGCGTAACCGAAAGACAAAAGATTACAGTTTCTTCAAGTGTTTTTCTTTTATTCACGTTTATTTATAAATAGTCAGGAATGTGACCATTACCACGAATGAAAAACAGACACTATTTTTGCAAATACTCAACAATTTAACATAATCGCATAATCTTTATTGTTGTTACAGATAAAGAAGTATCATTATCATTATTTCTTGTACAAATTATTACGGTTTTTGCAATATTATAGAAATTATTTCACAAACCAACTTTTGACGTTACGTCTGAAATCGACCCTTCTGATATCGTCAATATCCCATTTTGTCTACGTTACTATTTCGACCACGGTGCCAGCTCCTGCACATTGTTTTATCGACCACAGTACTGCTTGCTCAGCAGTGGCAATTCGTCACCAATTAGCAGTGTACCAATTAGAAGTGTCTCACAGATAGCCAATTTAAAGCGTTTAAATACTGTCTGAAATAGTAATCTGTTAACGAGTTGGCACTTAGGTAGAAATAGGAATGTTGACAAGTTGGCAACGAGGCCCACGTAAGAAAGCGGACAAGATAGGAAAGTAAAGATATAGAATTTGTAACTGGCTACAGAATGGGAATCCGAAATTCCCAGTTTGTAGCCGGTTACGTAATGGGCCTGCGTTATGCCGTTTGGTAGCCAAATTTTGTAACTGGCTACAGAATGGGAATCCGAAATTCCCTGTTTGTAGCCGGTTACGTAATGGGCCTGCGTAGTGCCGTTGGGCACACACACCATGTGTGTCGCTTAACTTCAAACTCTGATAAGTCCACTCTTAACTACTTGTGATATTATTGAAAAAAAATGTCAATGACGTTAATTCGGTGATTTGAAAGGTTGTATTTTGGTTTGTAACCGCGGTTACGAATCGGTAATAGAAAATTCCCGTTTTGAAGCCAGTTACAATACGGGATTTTTTTTCCCGTATCGAAGCTGGTTTGTAACCGCGGTTACGAATCGGTGATAGAAAATTCCCGTTTTGAAGCCAGTTACAATACGGGTTTTTTTTTCCCGTTTTGAAGCTGGTTTGTAACCGCGGTTACGAATCGGTAATAGAAAATTCCCGTTTTGAAGCCAGTTACAATACGGGATTTTTTTTCCCGTTTTGAAGCTGGTTTGTAACCGCGGTTACGAATCGGTAATGGAAAAGTCCCTTTTTGAAGCCAGTTACCGAATGGGATTTTTTTCCCGTTTCGAAGCTGGTTACGAACTTTCAGTTACCAAACGGTACCAAAGGCCTCTATTGTAATGTTAACTGTCATCTGTATTTGTATTTCTTTCTTCTTGAGGTGTGCAATAAAGAGTATTCGGTTCTATTCTATTCTATTCTACTATAGCGTGGTTTTATACATCATTTCGTCATAAAAGTGAATCCTGTTTCATAGATAAGGCGTCATTTTGGTGGTTTATCAACTGTAAGGTCTTTGCCAAGGATTACAATTGCTTTAAATAGTAATCGCGTTTACCTGATTACCTGAGGTTCTCTTCCCGAGAACCTCTATTAAATCAATTTTATCTCCTGGCAAAGGTATCAGAGTTGATATTTCACCAACACCAACGATAACACCTATTTAATCTCTGAAACATGTTTCTCTTTTATGACGGACGATAATGAGGCACAAAACCACATTTATAGTACTGTTTACTTCGGTTGGCGATGTGTACGATTGATCGTACACAATATATATCACCACCACCACCACCACCGTATATCAACTAACTTCACATACGTACTAATCTCAATATTTGTGTTAAGTGTCAAAAAGGTTTAATGTGCTATACATTGTGAAGATCAAGTATACTCACAAGTGCTTCGAGTTTTGCTTGATCTTATTGTGGAGATTTCAATGCTGGCGTGAAATTCATGTTTCAACTAGACCTGCAACAAAAAGAATTGATTTGAGCCTTTCCACCGAACTTAAATCTATATTAAAACTAAATACAAAATAGTTATACTAAAAATACAACAATGGTGGAATTTGACCCGAACCAATACTTTCCGCGCAGAAATAGCGAAAGAAACTACTATTTGAAACCAATACTACTAAGTTCTAGACGAAAAAACGCATTAAAAAACAATAATTAGTGTTATCACATTTAATACAAAAGTTTCGAAATTATATTACAAATGTATAAATATTGATTTGAACTATCTACTGAAACGTATAAATTTAAGCAGAAACAATTTACAGATACCAACTGAGAAATTCCATCAGGTGATTAGATTTGAGACGATAATGTTTCATCATCTGATGAATCCCTTTCCCTTATATTATTGATCTCTGCTTCGACATGAACTTAGCGTTTATACGAGCCAGTATATTAATCGAAATAGGATGGAAGATTATTCCAATGAATGGGTCTTCTTTCATAAGGTCAGTCTTAAACTCTAATGCCTGTATGGTCCTCGCCGGCAAGGAGCCTTGCCGGTGCAAGGAACCCTCTTTCTACTGCATCCACAGACTGCTGAGATAATCGTTAACAGCAGTATAAGGATCGCGAAGAACCGACTGTCTTTAGCCATGATAGAGCTGCAACAATAGACATACCTGGTGAAGAACCTTTTTTGGAGCCGTCAAATGAAAGGTTGCTCGGAAAAAATGGAAAAATCAAACTAAGTAGTAGGCGGTGCCTTGTCTTGTATTGTAGCCTAATTGATTTCCTAAATTCATTTAACCACGTGGAAGGAAAACATTATACCTACTATGCTCTAGTAATTGCTACAAATAAATTTCTATTCTATTATTACTGAAAATTCGAGAGTATCATTCGAGTGTTGGACCTTTTTATCGAAATGCCCGTAGATTAGAAAGGTACGTCAAACTATTCTTCTGCCCCTCAAAATGTCAAGAGAAGTGATTCAAATGCTCAAATAAATCAAGAACATTGGAAGCACCAAACTGTTACACATTTCCAATGGCTAAGGATCAGGAATCTCCCAAGTAGCACACATACAGCTGCAGCACTTATACAGCCTTTATACAGCTTAAATTAGAGTTATAATGGCTGTATAACCTAATACACAGCTTGTTTGCTACTTGGCCATAAGATCCGATTATCATAAACTCACCGTATTGAAGAAGTCACTTGCAATTCTGGTTGTCCGTGGAGTATTGATCCTAGTAGGAACTATTGGAAGCCATGCTGTCTACGAGTATGTCTGTGTCATCACAACATTGTCTTGAGGACCCTGGAAAACCCATGGATGTCATTTGTTACATCCATGGCAAACCCTATCCTCTAGCTACTACTCTATTGGTTCAGGTCAAATTCCGATTTATTCTAATCTCATAAATACTTACGGGTTGCGGCAGGGTAAACAGATTTATTTTTTCAAGTTTTGTGTGTTTTTGGTGATTGTGACGGGGGATTTTGACTAGTAATGGAACTGAATGTTTGAAACTGTCTCTGATAGTCTTGACAGATTTTGGCCAGTATGAAGCCTAGCATATTAAAAGGAGGATTTATTACCATCAAAATTGAAAAAAAAAACTTCACATTATGAGATCAATATCAATATAAATATAATCATTCATTAATTATTATTTTATTATTGAGAGTCCCATGGAAGTATAAACGGTGTAGCTTCAGAGTAACTTACTCGTATGAATTAATTATAAAAACGGTTTAAACTCACGTAAAGCTATTGTATATATATATGTGAATATGTAAGTTTCTTCTTCTTTGTCGGTTTCACCCTTGGCAGAGTGGTCGTGGTCATAATTTCAGATGTTGGTGGCAAGCTTCACAACACGCCGCCATTATTCCTCGTGCAGTCGTGCAGTGATGCGTGCAGACGATGAGCCATTTATTGCAGCTTTGATTTGATCTGTCCATCTCATAGGTGATCAGCCTCGTGGCCTGGTACCCTCAACCTTTCCCTGGACCACAAGTCGCTCAATAGCCACCTCCCCTCGGCGGCATACGTGACCAAAGAAACTAAGAATACGGGACTGTACTAAAGATGATAAACGCTGCTCGATGCCGAGTTCTCGAAGTATAGACTCGTTGGTACGAAATTCAGTCCATGATACTCCGAGCATTCTCCTCCAGCAACCACCACTCTAGGGCGTCTATCTTTTTCTTCTCTACTTCCCGCATGGTCCACGTTTCTGCAGCGTACAGGAATATGGGGAATACAAGTGCCCGAACGAGCCGGATTTTTGTGGCTTTGTATATGTTGCGATTCCTCCATATTTTTCTCAACCTGTCCATTATGTCCACCTAGAAATTGCCATACGCCTCTTCATTTCATCGACACATCCGCCGTTATGAGTGATGGCTCCCAGATAAATGTACACATCACAATTCGCAATTTATGTAATTTCTGGTGAATTGTTTGTTATTCATGCGGTCGACAATCATCATATGCGTACTTGTTTTCTGTTAGTATCTAATTATGTGCTCCCTTCGCCTTTTACTGCACCTACTCTGTATTAAGTTAAATTTTTCATCAATTTCACTACCCAAAGGTTGTCTGGAAGAGATCGTGACGTTAAAAGTAACGTTTTAATCCTGCGCCGGCGCCATTTGATGTACAACAGGTAAGGGAAGATGACGCATGAAATTGATGTCGACCAATAATATCCTTAGTGGAGGAAAATCCCGTGCTATGGGACAATACAAAACACGAAATAGATGGACCCAGTATTTTCAGCCCGTCTAGCACAATGCCTTCGCGACTCTTGTCGCGTGACATAGCATCGCCCGTCACTCTCACACAGTACTGTGAAGATAGAGACAGGTAATATATTTCGCGCGAGAAAGAGTCGCGTGTCACAGTTATATATGCTGTGTTTCTTTGTCTTCTTTAGACGACTTTTTAATAGCAGTAGGACGAGGACAAGTCTGATGCGGTCCATGGCTCTTGCGTTCGCGTTGCTGCAACGTTCCCCGACACGACGCGGTGGTTTGATTTTTTACGTTGCACGCCGTAGATTTTCACGACACGACGTCGCAACGTTACACGACACCGCAACGTGCCACGGCACGTCGTAACGTCTAACTGTGTGTTGACCCTAACTAACGATTGCATTGCATACATTGAGGTATTATTGCATAGAACAAGCATCCAAACAAATAAATTCAGTTCAGAGTCTGGCTGAACGTTGCCTAAACTGGCAACCCGTCAATCTACTAATGACGCAAACAATGATGCCTGTCACAATATGTAAAGTTTATTTCCCATTACGGTCGAATTCAAAATTACTGTCGAAATTCCAGTTAATTATAATAAACCCAATGTAATAATGAGTGAGAGTGTTGGAAAGAAAATTTATATGACGAGATGCGCCGCCTGCCATCCGATAGATCCAGCAGCTAAACACAAAGTCGGGCCGAACCTGTTTGGGGTCTTCGGCAGAAGGTCGGCCTCCGCCGATAACTTCGGGTACTCTGAGGCGAGCAAATCTAAAGGAAACGTGTGGGACGAGACCTCTTTGAACGATTATCTTGAGAACCCTAAAAAGTATATCCCTGGGACAAGGATGGTGTTCGCGGGCCTGAAGAAGCCCCAGGAAAGAGAGGATCTGATAGCTTACCTTAAAACGCAGAAATGAAGTAATGGGGTTGAAAATTCACTCAATTCAGATGTCTCCGCTGTTGAATAATCATGAAGTATCGCCGGGAAGAATACCTTGATTATACCACAATACTGATAAAGGACCCTCGATTGTGGCGCTATCTGAGATGAACTAACTAGCCTTTAAACTCAGAAATAAATATGAGGCTACATGAGGCAGTCAGGATGGGAGTGATCCATGTTTGTGAAGTTTTAGTAAAAATGTCCATGTTTTGTAAAAATTCTCGAGTACACTATTTATTATTGACTTGTCTGCTGTTCTGTTTGGTTATCAAATTTCAAGTAAGTTTGATCACTATAAAAACTCGTGACGTAGTGCTTAGACCCGCCAGGTTAGCTATGACGTAATGGGCCCAGGCACTAGTCCATATCTGGCCCGGTCTGCAAGGGATCGGGTTTAAATGAACCTAGGACATTCTAGATACTAAATAACAGAGGACTTTTATGCCTGTTTATTTTAATAAACTCTTAATTGTATAATATATCCTACGCTATCCCTACATTATTCCTACGCTATCCTAGAGGACTCGGTGTCCCAACCACGCGGCAGGTTGGGATTAGTAATCGAAAGACTAGTACGCGTGGTAAGGGCGGATTCTTGGCTGATATCTGTCTGGCGAGAGCGACCAACCTAGTCGACAGATGCGTGTTACACACTGCGCTTCAGAGTGACCCCCCCGGGTTAGCTATTCGTGCCAGATGCGTGATACACACAACGCGCCCAGCAACCTTTCTAGAGCGTAGCACTAGGTCCCTGCACTAGCGAGCCAAGAAGCGTGGAGCACACTCCGCGCTAAAGTGACCTTAGACTAGATCCAGACTCCAGGATAAAGACCAATCACCATTTACTTAGATTTATGGGAGGGCAAATATCATTAGGATAAACAATCATTAGGACAAAATATATGAGGGAAACAAAAATTGATTTAGGGATTCCAATATAATCCCTTGAGACTAAATAGACATTATCTAAAGTGAAGTAAGTATGCTCCATCAACGGATTTATCGGCATTTTACATCCCCTCATCATTGCGTGCTTTCAACGAACGCAAATACTTTGTCTCCCGCCTATCCAGGTAGCAGACAGACGGTATAAGAGCTCAGGTATACAGCTAAACTTTGCCTAAACGGTATGAACTGTAAGAGAGGCGCGCGTGTGAGTAAGAGGGAGATAGAAATCCTTATATTAATTATTATTATTTTCAAGAAAAACATAGCCAATATCATTTCTATCTATGAGTTCTAGGTGGCTTCATATACTCCCCGGTGGAGCCACAGTCCATTTAGTTCCCGGGTACAGGGTCGGTTTAGCCATAAACATCATACGTACATGGTGTACGTTCAACGTACAGTCGCCATCAGATATATCGCAGCATATAAGGCGTTCATAAATATCTGAACATGTACTGTAACGCCCAGTCAATAAGAGTCGTGTTCAGATATTTATGAACGCCTTATATGCTGCGATGTATCTGATGGCGACTGTACATCATTTAACCAAATACCTAAAAGTAATTGATTTTCATAATGGTCGCACCGCGGCAGAGCAGCACACCCAAATAAATTTCGGTATATAATACGGTGAATAGAGACTAAAGTACTATGTGTGACCTTACAAACGGTCCGGTAGTTTTGAATTTTTGCGCCGCCATATTGAAAAAACCAGCACTTCATATTTTTGCTCATATCTTCCTTTAGACTTTCGACAATGTTATAGAGAGTTAAATTTACTACATTCTCCATTTTATATTTTTTTTCTAGGACAGATAGTTACAGAGATATCCACATTTAAAAAAACGTAAAAAATCGCAATTTCCTACTGAAAAACAAACTTCTGGATTATATCTTCGTTTAGGAGCATTTTAGCTACAACAAAGCTTGGGCAATGTTGTAGAGAATTAAATTTACTATAATTTACACTTCAAATTTTGTTTCAAGGACGGTTAGTTACGGAGGTGAGCTTTCTTCTAGCTAAAATGCTCCTAAAGGAAGATATGAGCAAAAATATGAAGAAAGTGCTGGTTTTTTCAATATGGCGGCGGGCGCGGAGGGGGGGAATTGTGCATTTTGCATTTTAAACACTGACTAACCATCCTAGACAACATATCAAAAATTCAAAACTACGTTTGTAAGGTCAAAATCCTTTATTCACTGAATTAATAGCAGAAAGAGTGATTGAAATCAAATGCTTGCTTATCTTATCTTACATAAAAATAATGAAGTATTTAAGCTTAATAAAATAAGTTTAAGGAATAACGGCATGCAGCACATTCCATAAGAATGTGTGTCTTATTTTCACTTCAATACATTAAAAGGTTTTCTAATTGAAACTATGGAGGGTAAAAAGAAAAAAAAAACCTTTTTAACCTTTGTGTTCAACTTAAACAATGTCGGACATTGACATAGACGAAGCCATGGCAAAGCACAAGCACACGTAAAACAGCTTCAAAAAGGTTAAAATTAAATCCAAAACTGACTGTAATTTTATTATCGCCATCGCCAAGTGCGAGCGTTGCGACATCTATAACGACTACTGTTTAATCATTGTCAAACAGCAGTCAAAAACGTCAAAAACAAAACCCCAGTTTTAGCCCGATTTCTCCACGATAAAACAAACCCGAGCAAGTCTAGTGCCACATTTTATATACAATGAGTGCCGATAAAGGTAAAAAACTATTCACCCAGAGGTGCGCCACATGTCATAGTATTGAAGCTGGGGGTAAGCATAAAGTAGGTCCCAATCTCCATGGATTCTTCGGACGGAAATCGGCAATGGCGGCTGCGTACAGCTACTCCGAACCCATGAAGAATAAAGGAGTCACTTGGGACGACAAAACGCTGAACGAATACCTTGAGAATCCAAAGAAATACGTCCCCGGCACGAAAATGGTGTTCCCCGGAATGAAGAAAGCCGATGAACGGGCGGACATTATCGCTTATTTGAAGAGCGCTTCGAAATAATAGCAGCCGAATGAAGAGTAAATAGACATGTTGTTTATGTATTATATTAATGGGTGATTCTACAGGTTTCAACCGCCGTCAGCCCGCTGTCAAACATATGGAAAGTATGAGCTACACCAAGCTGCAAACAGTCATTCCAACTGCTGATAAGCAAAACTCACTAAGAAACAAATACCTACTTAAAAAAAAGTTCGTATCTGAGTATCAATCTACAAACTAGATACGAAGTTTTCAATCGATCAATCATTTATTTATTTGTGCAAACAATAGTACAATTAGATCTCATAATCAATAAAATAGTCAATTTCTGGTAGAAAAAGTTCATTTTAAAATAAACACATACAATTTAATATTTACAATACTAAAAACTACAGATAAATATAAAAGAAAGGATAATTATTATGTACAATTGGTTAAAACGTGTTTTACCATTATATGGTGTGCAAATATTAAATTCTAGAACCAAAACATGAGCCTATACTAATGAAACAATACAACAAAACTAATAATACAGTAATAATTATTAAATTTACTCGATGTCAATAATAGAGATCAATTACAGAAATACATAATACAATCTGCTTTATGTCACTCTTTTAAAAAAAAAATATGGATTATAAATTAATACTAAAAGTTACCAATAATACCTCATCATTTTGAAGAGTAGTGACAGAGATTTGGTGAGTTTTGGCTGTCACCAGGCGATACAATGATATACTGTAACCGTACTTCTTACTATAAATGATCTGATTTAAAGCATAATATGGCCCATTGGCTTGATATTCATGACAAAAGATCGAGGGCGGTTGAAACGCCTGTAGAATCATCCGAACTTCTGCGGACTTGGATTTGTCAGATTATAAGATCTTACCTTGGTTAAACCACTGCCAGCAACTGTATTATCCTCTTGTACAGTCAGCCAAGAACTTGGTCTACTTTCGACTCGACCGCCTGTACAAGTGTGTTACGAAATATTTTTAGTATTCGTGAGTCAATACAATGGAATATTTATTAATAATTCGTAAATAATGGGAAATGCATGTCATTTTTCAATAATCTTGAATTTTTATTTATAGGTCAGAAGAGTCAGCTACAGAAAAAATTACAGATTTTTCTGTAGCTTAAAGAAAATGTTTTTTCCCGCCTTGTTGAAAAGAAAATATAAATCACAATTACTACCTAAGTCATTTTTACAGTTCATATAATTTTCCTCAAAGGCATCTAGGAGCACCTCTGCTAAGTAAAAAAAAAACATTTTGGATTTTCATACGATGCCCGTACAAGGCCGGAAAAAAACACTTTTATTTACTACAAAATCTGTATTTTACTTAACTTTTATTTACTACAAAATCTGTATTTTTTTCTAGGAATGATAGGGGTTATCTTACCAATAAACAAAAGTTCAAGATTTTTTTTTAATATTACGTCCTTACTCCATTCGTAAGACACAGGAATAGGCGGTCGAACCGCTTCCCGACTTTACCCAGTCCATCTATTGTCTTAGACCAATTTCATGGCGTACTGTATATCCAAAGGTAGGTAAATATTAGTACCATCTCATTATCATTAAATATCAACATCATTTTTACAGAAACGAAGACTCAAATTGTTTCATAATAAAGAAGAGCAGGATAAAGCAAAATATAGTATTGTTTACTAAACATTTTTCAAGACCGTTTTTTTGCGAATATTTTGCTACTCGTTTTTGTTAAGTCCAGGCAAAGTTTCTTAATTTTAAGAGTTTTGTAACGTACGCACATGTTTCATTCAAATACAAGCAGATACTCCTTTAAATCCCCTTGTATCATTTTGTAGAGTGTTGGAGAGCCAGAGCATATCACAACCCATCTTGCGGTAAGTAACCGATTTTTTATCATGAAAACATGTTTTTATGGTTCCGTAGTCAACTAGGAACCCTTATAGTCTCGCCATGTCCGTCTGTCCGTCTGTCTGTCTATCTGTCCGTGTGTCCGTCCACGGCTTAGCTCCGTAACTCCGTAAACTAAAAATAAAAATTTGTGTTTTAGAAAGGCAACCCGCCGAAATGGCTGGACGGATTTTAACTGATTTTGGTACAGTGATAGCTGGACATCCGAAGATGGTTTCATAGGATATATTTTACCCGACCACGGGGGTCAATATCAACATCATTTTTCCAAAAACGTAGACACAAATTGTTTCATAATAAAGTATTGTTTACAAATCATTTTTCCGGGGGCCATTTTATTACGAAAAATTTGCTACTCGTTTTTGTAAAGTCCAGGCAAAGTTTCTTCTTTTAAGAGTTTTGTAATCTCATTCAAATACATGCTGATACCTACTCCTTTTGGTAAATCCCCTCGTATCATTTTGTAGTGTTGGAGAGGCAGAGCATATATCACATCACAACCCATCTTACGATAAGTAACCGATTTTTAATCATGAAAAACATAGTGTTTTTCTTTCAAGGTTGGCAATTATATTCTAGCTGGTCGTTTTCCAAAATAAACCTGAATTCCTGTTTCTTCCAAAATTTGTCGTTTGTGGGTTCATTTTACCCAGAATCGATAGCATTTACAATGTGAATAATAAAAAATTGGGCAAGTGCGAGTCCGACTCGCGCATGTAGGGTTCCGTACCATAAAACAAGTTTGTTGTATGGGAGCCCCTCTTAAATATTTATTTTATTTTATTTTTAGTATTTGTTGTTATAGCGGCAATAGAAATACATCATCTGTGAAAATTTCAACTCTCTAGCTATCACCGTTCTTGAGATACAGCCTGGTGACAGACGGACGGACGGACGTCTCAGTAATAGGGTCCCGTTTTTACCCTTTGGGTACGGAACCCTAAAAAATGTGTCCTAAATGTGTCCTAAATGTGTTATGTATGTGTCTAATGTGTCATTATGTCACGCTTGAATATGAACTTTTCTTATTTGCACCAGCGTAACGTAGTTGAAATTAAAATTCCCATACAAAGTTTTGCCGACTTTTTTTATTCTTAATATTAAAAATGCTATCGATTCTGAGTAGGATGAATCCAAAAACGTCGTTCTGGAAGAAACGGGGATTCAGTGTTTTTTTTTTAAGTATTTTGCCTCAACTTTTTTCTGCCTCTTTTATTTTGTTTACCGTAGTAGGGTAAAAAATAATGAAACCATCTTTGGATGTCCAGCTATCCCTGTACCAAAATCAGTTAAAATCCGTCCAGCTGTTTCGGCGTGCTTAGAGGACAAACAAATGTTTACCAACAGTTGGCGCTGTAAGGCTGGCGCCGAGTTAAGACTTTTCCTGAAATAATGGATTTGAAATGTTCACTACAATTTTATAATAGATGAGAAGTGATTTTTAAGGTTCCGTTCCGTACAGGGATCGATACCGTTATTTTGCTCCATACAAAATAACACAAAATAACGTTATTATATTCCGGTTTTTCGCTCATTATCACACATGTTTAAATTATAGTGGGCTAATTTCAAGGATCTATATCTATAACGAAATTCTATATAATAACATTCGAAAAAAAAAACGCGAAATTAGAGCGTTTTCATGAATACCGGTATCGATCCCTGGTTCCGTACCTCAAGAGGAAAAAACGGAATTCTTATAAGATGAATGAATGAATGAATGAATGAATGAATGAATGAATGAATGAATGAATGAATAAATGAATGAATGAATGAATGAATGAATGAAAGAACGAATGAATGAATGAAAGAATGAATGAATGAATGAACGAAGGAATGAATGAATGAATGAATGAATGAATGAATGTTTATTTGCAAAATCACTTTGTTGTCCGTCTGTCTCTCTGTATGTCAACCCTTTATCTCGGGAACACATGAAGGTATCGAGTTGAAAATAAAAGCGATATACTTACGATATACCACAGGCCCTTTAAGCTGTAAAAAAATCAAGCTTCTTAGTTAACGTAAAAAAAAGATATACGGCCGTTTATGTCGCAAAACACGGATATTTCGACACTCAATCAAAATTTAACGAGTACTTGCCGTTGACCTACAACTATGAAATTTGGCAAGTAACACCGTTTTATACTACAAGTATTGTGATTAATCTGATATTAAACATTTGTGATTAAATCCGTCAACATTTGTGAGTAAAAGCAGGTCAGGCGCGAGTTGAATTCAACGAGGGTTCCGTATAAACTATGAAAGCACTGAATATTGTTATATAACGAAAATATTACTTGTGCTCTTGTGAAAAAAACTTAACTTTAGCGTGAGTAAGCTATTGTCCCCATATATCGAGATAGATCAGAGTTAGTTTACAAACTGCAAATCACTTCGAAATCTCAAAAAAATACATTTATTATAATATATGTAACTACTTGACACACATTTTGACGGACTGCAAAGTGACCCTATAAGGGTTCTGTTTTGAACTCTAAAAACATGTATCGACTTGAGACCTTCCTCTTTTGTAAGTCGGTTGAAAGATAATAGAATATAATATACATTGTGTACGTAGCGCTATTGTTTGATTGATAGGACAACCGCTGCCTATTTATTGCCGGTCTTAAAACAAGCTTTTAAAACACATAAAAAGTAAAGATGATTTATTAGTTATTACTACAAGAAAAACAAATAAAACAACGCAATGCACTTTCATGTACTAGATATGTATATATTGATGTGTCGTGGACCATAGCCAAAATTACATAATTGTTAGGTATCTCGCTCGTTAATATGTAGCCTCTACGCTTAGAATAAATACGCCTAATACAAGTGATTTGCAAAAGGTTTTTTTTTATACTACGACGGTGGCAAACAAGCATGCAGCCCGCCCGTTAGGCAGTTACCGCCGCCTATGGACGCTTGCGACGCCAGGAGTATCTCATCACACGCGCGTTGCCGACCCTTTAAGAACCTATTTACTCCCCTCTTGAAGAACCGCATACTGTAGCCCCCGGGGAAAACCTCGGGAGCTCATTCCACATGCGGGAGAAGGAAGGAAGAAGTTATATGACAATCATAATCGTATTTATTGTAAGAGTGTTATAAGAGTTATATAATTTCACGTTTGTATCGTACCGCTCAAAAAGATGATCCGATTTGAGTACGGGTTCATTAAATCGACAGTTCTGACTGTCGAAATGATAATAAAATCATATGGTCCCCAAGATATTCAACTACTTGTGCCGGGGGTTTATTATATTTTAGATTCAGGTTAGGTTAGTTTCCTTAATGACTAGAGATAATTTCTGGGTACTCGTAACACTCGTACCCATCGTCATCCATCATCCTTCACAGTTTACTAACCAGCATTCCTGGCGTTTGGGAGGTCGTGCACTGTGGTCTACGAGCCTCATCCTAAGGCCAAAAGACATTGAAGTCTCATTCAAATCCTCTATATCATTAAACGAACCAAAAAAAATCTGTGAAGCAGACAAATGTGCACGAAGCGATATCTCCCAGGCAACGCTTACGCAATGGCGAGATCAAGAGCTCTATTCCTGGTTCACGACCGCACATGGCAATGGTAATGTTATACGCGACTATAATCCTTATTGAATAAATTAAAGGTGCCCGCAACTTCGTATAATTTATCTTTTTATACTGTAGCCAGGTAAAAGTATCCTAGAGTTTTATCCTAGAGTTTTATCCTAGAGTTTTATCCTAGAGTTTTGTCCTAGAGTTTTATCCTAGAGTTTTATCCTAGAGTTTTATCCTAGAGTTTTATCCTAGAGTTTTATCCTAGAGTTTTATCCTATAGTTTTATCCTAGAGTTTTATCCTAGAGTTTTATCCTATAGTTTTATCCTAGAGTTTTAGTAGTAGACAGTCTCTTTAGTGTCTGGCCCTGCAAAGTATACGACGCAGCGGTCTGTTAGTGTATTAATATGAAAATACTTGTGACTGACTCCTGTTTCAAATGTATTACCAATGTTGAACATCTGTTTGGAACGGACATGTTGACTGTGTCTGATTCTACTTAGTTTAAAATCTTATTTTTTATTTAACCAATGGATAACTGTTATTGGCCCTCTGTTTTGTAACTAACTTTATATCACATGTATATTTACGGCTGTTGTTATCCTGAATACGAATAAATAAATAAATAACCTATAAGTATCTTTGGAGGTCCAGCTATACCTGTACCGAAATTGGTTAAAATTTGTCGAAAGGATATTTTGCCCAACAGATCGCGCCCGACTAGCATGGCACCGCGCGCCCATACAAAACAAATGACGACCCTGCATCACGCTATTAATTTTTTTCTTGAAATCATGACCCCTCTCCATAGAAAAATGATTTTATAATAGTATAGATGTAGTCTACAACATTTAATGATTCGATTTAACCACTTTTTTCAATTGACTTCCAAAAGAGGAGGGTGTTAAGTCGACGCGCACTTTTTTGTGTTTAGTTTCCAACCGCTAGATGGTGTTTTAATCCATGTACAAAGGAAACAAAAGAAAACGTGCATCGCACTGTTAAGATTTCTCATGCACTTATGATCTCTTTTCAATGAAAATGAGTTTTCAATAGACTTTAATAGTGGACTTGATGGACAGACAGACGTACTATAAGCTGCACAAATGCATGCCCCATTTATAAATAAATTGATTCAGCGAAACAATAAAGGCCAACGTCAAGTCTCACTACGGAATCGTAAAATACCGGAAACGGAAACGCTCTTTCTAAATATATAACCAAATAATAATCTATGCTGAAATTTCAAGAATGACAGCACAAGACATGTCATTTAGTGAACAAATTCACTCCCGCGCATTTCGGGCGTAGTTGTGTTTGATATATTGCCCCGGCGCCGCGCCGCCGGCCGCGGCTAGGGAGGGGACAGATTTGATAATTGTATCGATAGTAACTATGAATGAACAGTCACTTTTAACAAAAAAAAAATATTTGTATAGAATCTTTTTATCGATTCATATTTTTTTATGTGGTAATACCACATTTTAATTTTTATAAATAATGAAACAAAGGTAAATTAAGAAAGAAAAATTGAATGCGATCTACTACAATCGAAGCGGGGTTTGAACCCGCGACCTCTGCGTTTCCGGCGCATTGCTCTTCCAACTGAGCTATCTGATCGCTACGTCAATCTCACCAAATCTTTCATCCCTTAATTCTTTTACGCTACTGGAGCGCCCTCTGCGTCATATATGTTTTTGAAATGCTTATGCGCATTAAGCCATACCCTAGGATGTGCGCTTTACACGCACGATCCCCAATCCCCATTGCTTTGCAGCAAGTGTGAAGACTGCGAGAGAGATGGCACTGTTCTAAATATTTGTATACAAATACTTTTACTTGACTTCAAAGGGTGAGTCAAATGTAATCTGTACTTGACCGGGTTATTTTTGACTTTTTAGTTTTAAAGAAGTCGGTTTTTTTTTCGTTTTTTTTTTTAGGGATCCATATAAAATACTTATGGTGGGATGATCGGGGAGGTCTTGAAAGCATGAATCTCGTTTGAATTATCTCCTAACTCCTAACTGTTAAGGAGTTGTACCTTCCATCATCAGCTCAGCATTGGAAGATGATGACTGCCATATGCAAATACTTAAATAATTTTAGAAAATATATGAAAAACATTATAAGTGCCTTTAAAATTTCAGGAATACCTTCGATTCCTCATGGATTTCGTTATCAGATCTTCACCAAAATTTTATGGGACAAACCTTGAAATGTATATTCATCAACCTTAAAAGAATTTTCCAAATCGACTGATAAATGACGGAGTTCTGAGGTAACAAACATTAAAAAAAAACATTCAATCGAATTGAGAACCCCCTCCTTTTTTTGAAGTCGGTTAAATATACCGACCTCAACGAAGTGATGCTTTCTGAGAAAAGTTGATCAAGTTGCTGAATACACAAGTCACGATAAGTCTGCCTATAATTTTTTAAGAATTCCCTTGATTTCTCAAACATTTCATTAACCTCATGAGTCATGACCAAGAGGCCAACACACAACCGGATAAGGACACATGACCAGAGGGACACTTTCAAACAAGAAATATAAATACTCGTCTTTGTATAATCGGGGATCATTGAGGTACATTAACAAAATAAACTGACGAATTGAGAACCTGCTTTATTTTTTGCCTTCAGATAAAAAACACGTCGATCCAATCCAATTCAATTCATTTTATTGCCAATTAGGAAAACCATGCAATACATTTTAAAGTAAAAACTTTCACAATCGAAAATTAAATTAAAATAGCCCAATCAGAAATACAATACCAAACATCCAAAATATTAATGAAATAAAATTACATAGTCACATAATAATTCAGTGAATAAAGGATTTTGACCTTACAAACGGTCCGGTAGTTTTTAATTTTTGATATGTTGTCTAGGATGGTTAGTCAGTGTTTAAAATGCAAAATGCACAATTCCCCCCCCCCCCCCCCCCCCCCCCCCCTCCGCGCCCGCCGCCATATTGAAAAAACCGGCACTCTCTTCATTTAGGAGCATTTTAGCTAGAAGAAAGCTTCGACAATGTTATAGAGAGTTAAATTTACTACATTTTCATGTCAAATTTTGTTTCTAGGACAGATAATTACGGAGATATGTAAAAAATAAAGTCACATTTTCCGAAAATGTATGTAAAAATGGACATGAGTTTTATAAGCAATTATATTTCCTACATGTTTTAATTTGTCCTAGACTAGTCTGTAACTGAATGACAGCGTTCTAAACCAAGAATTTTGAGAAATTTTCGGAAAATTCGACTTTTCCTGTTTTTTAAATGTGCATATCTCCGTAACTAACCGTCCTTCAAACAAAATTTGAAGTGTAAATTATAGTAAATTTAATTTTCTACAACATTGCCCAAGCTTTGTTGTAGCTAAAATGCTCCTAAACGAAGATATAATCCAGAAGTTTGTTTTTCAGTAGGAAATTGCGATTTTTTACGTTTTTTTAAATGTGGATATCTCCGTTACTTTCTGTCCTAGAAAAAAAATATAAAATGGAGAATGTAGTAAATTTAACTCTCTATAACATTGTCGAAGCTTTCTTCTAGCTAAAATGCTCCTAAAGGAAGATATGAGCAAAAATATGAAGAGAGTGCCGGTTTTTTCAATATGGCGGCGGGCGCGGAGGGGGGGGAATTGTGCATTTTGCATTTTAAACACTGACTAACCATCCTAGACAACATATCAAAAATTCAAAACTACCGGACCGTTTGTAAGGTCACACATAGTACTTTAGTCTCTATTCACCGTATTATAACAAGTATAAAACCGTAAAATCAGAAAAGAATAGAAGAAGAAGAATCCGAGTATTAACTTTGTTGATGGTTTGGAAAAACTAGAGAGATAAACCAACAAACATATTTAGCATTCCCACGATAGGGAGTTTATACCCTCGAATTATTCTCTTGATTGATCTTAGATTAAGTGCGACACCAAAAGATCCCCACTTAGATTTTTTTACAAAAAAAATCTCTATAACCCTTATTCAACAATAAGATTATGCGTGGCATTCCACGTTACACTTTAGACCGTCTAAGGCCCATTTAGAATTATTCAAGTATATTATTATATTTTATCGATAAAAGCAATATCATCACTACTTGGCACCGCTGCGCGCGCGCCACGCGCCGTTTATTTTTACCGAAAACTTCCGATCGACCGAACGAATCACTAACATTATAAATTAACTCCAAAAACTAAAAAAAACTCCACCTGTCAAAGCATTTTAACGCTTAAAAGTATAAAACGTGTTCAAATAATAAACAAAGCTTAATTTCCTCAGATAATGTGAAAACGCAATCCACATTACTTGTGTTTACGCATTCGAAAATGGTTTATATATTGTACAAAATAAGGTGCACTGTGAGTTGGCTTTTGGGTGAATTATGATTGCAATACCAAAATGACTGTGCAGTGAGTTGCCCCGCATTTTTGTCAGTTTGTTCATCCTGAAGTGAATCAGTGGTTCCCATTCATTCCTGTAGGATGGTGTCAGTTGTGATTGTGAACTAAAAGTGAACGGAACTCGAAATACTCTTACGGATTTCGGTGAGCTTTTCTGTATTTATTTGTGTTTATTTAAAGGGATAACTCGAAAATAATCTGTGGTTTTACAGCACATTAAGTATGATATCTTGAGTAACTACGAGTATGTAGCTTTTAATTTTTACTGCAATTTTGTCATCTGCCGTGGATTTATCAAATCCTTTAGGTAATTAGCAAATTAATCTCTGTTTTTACCATTTAACTGCGACATACCCATGACCTGTCGATCTCCGTATTTTATAAACCATTTATGAAAAATGATTTTTATTTGAACGGATAAACCCCGAAATGGTGGTTTCCCCGAATTCCTGTTTAAATTAAAATATTCGCTTCCAATGCTCCCGTAATGCATCAGATTGAAGTGAAACTAATGACGAAGACCACATACTAATAAATAAAAATGTTTGAAATTCAAATCATCATCATTTTTCTAAGTTTAAAAATCACATCATCTATTGCATTTTGATCAAATGAAACATAAGCTGATCGGTCTGATACTTCCTAGCACGACCACGGCGGATTTTTTTTATTTTTGTAACAGCACAAATTCATTTAAATTAATGATTGCACTTTTATGTACTATTAATTAAAAAAAATACCCTTATAGTTTCTACAATCCAACACAGTAGTTATGGTCGTGCCAGGAAGTGATCACGTTGATCGTTGATTATGGTTCTGTAATATACAATTTTATTGTTTCACACGGTGTATAACTGTATACACGATATCCTTAGATATTTCTTTGTGGCTGTAAGTACCGGTTAGTTCCAATGCCCTGTAGTGCATTTGGATTCACCATGCAGAATCAAGAATAATTAATTTTTCAAATTTCCCATGTAAATAGGTAATTGCTTATCTAAATAGCGACCCATGAAAGTGACCCATTTCAACTCAAGAGTTCAGCAGAAGAGCGTGCCAAAGAAATACACTGTGTATTGTATTTCTTAATCACGCAAATATAGTGCAGCCGCCTGCTGAGCCGAGAACGGTTCTGGGGTCGAATCCCGGCAAGGCAAATATTTATGTGGTGAAATCGATTGTTCCTGCAATGTTTTCTATAATATTAAGGTATATATTATAGAACTCATTATTTAGGCGTTAAGTCGTCTAGTACGTTAAATACAAGCATTGCTAAGTATGAAGCTAGACCGACCCTATTATGTTAGATTGACCCCGAATCACACTAATATTATAAAAGAGAAAGTTTGTGAGTGTGTCTGTGTGTATGTTTGTTACTTCTTCATGCTCAAACGGCTGGACCAATTATGATTAATTTTGGTATGTAGGTCGCTGACACGCTGGATTAACACATAATATTTAATATTAATTTACAGTTGATAAACATAACCTTCCTTTCCTTCTGACACAGTGGTGTAAAAAGTTTACCACTTTTAATTTTATTGAAAATGTCGGACGTTCATATTTTACACCCCGGTTATGGCGTGTTGACATGTTAACGGCCCTCATTATCATTATATCCGCGCTAGGAAATAGACGAGTTGACAGACGGGGTTAGTCTGACTAGATAGCGAGTCTGAGAATAATGAATAGACTTTTATAAACTTGAGATACCTTCCTTCTGTCACAGTCGGGTAAAAAGTATTACCACTTTACTAGTTGTCGTAGATTTCGGTTATTTTATGTATAAGAAAATATACTTACAGTATATCTCATTACATACCGAAAAATACATTCAAATATTTTATTTAAGGTGTACACGACGCAAAGCTCTCTCGTTCTCTGTATTAATTTCCACCTGTTAGAAATATGAAGTGTTGTCAATTCTGGATGACTCGAGTTAAGGCCAATCCGGCGCCGGACGGTTAGGTATGCGTAGGGCTGCCATCCGTCCGGATTTCCCCGGATTTGTCCTAGTTTAGCTAGTGGGGGGGCCGTCCGAGGCGACTTTCAAAAAGTATCCGGGACACTTTTATGTGAGGCACTAGCTTAATTCAGCGTAAGAGCTTAAAGCGATCGTTTTTTAAATAATATTATTTTTACACACGTCCGGGGAATTAATGCTAATTACGCCAGATGTCCGGGTTTTTTAAAGTTTTGTCCTGGTTTGGCAAATTTAGAGATGACAGCCCTAGGTGTGCGGCAACCTTTAAACGGAAGCCAAACCGCGCGAAGCTCCGGACGGGTGACGTGAGATAGGGGCGGATACACTTGCGCGCCAGATTGTACATGCCGATATGAAGGGACGATACCGGTGTGTTGGGGTTGTCAGAATATTACGTGTACGCTGTACACACGAACGAAGAAAAACAAGGTGAAAAAACGCATCAAAATCCGTTGCGTAGTTTTAAAGATCTAAGCATACATACAGACAGGAACCGACTCTGTTTTATGCTATGTAGTGATTAAATCTTTGAGGAGTAAACTACGCCAAACGCGTCGTCAATCATCTTTAAGGGACTGTAGACTTGAGTATACTGTTTTAATATCAACATGATACCTCCATGCGTTTCCAAGATACAGGGTCTGGATACACAGACGGACGAACGGACAACAAAGTGGTATAGAGTTCCGTTTCCTTTTGAGGTACGGGACCCTAAAAAGAACATTTAGTTTCATTTATATAATTATTTTAACAGGAAATTCATTTGAAAGTAGAACACATGTCGACTGTATCCGGCTTAAGATTAGCTCGTTTCAATTATCAGCTCGTAATTACTAGGAAACTTTATTTCTCACAAGTGAAAATATATACTCGGCCATGACATGGTTTTCTATCTTTTATTCGCTCTTTTATTTTCATACTTTATGGATGTAAATAAAAAGTAAAATATAAAACATGAAGGTTATTATCAACACCAGTTTCGTAATTAGTGCATCACTACAGAGGCCGGGAAATAAGGCTTGCCTGCCAAGTAGGTATAGCCGGATGATCATTATATACCTTTACATAATATAGTTTCTGTCGGCGTTTTTTCTCAACAGTGGTCTCCTCTTGTGAAATGCCGGTAGACTCAGACATGTAAAAGTGACCTTGTGGCCTACTTACAGAATAAAGTTCATTATTTCGTCATAGAGTAATTCAATTTCATTTAATACATGCAAACAACCCCTAAGTCTGGACTTTACTTAAAATGTACAGTCAACCAATTTCATTTCTAGGTCAGTATAGAACCTTCTCACAATGACAATGATATGAGATTTCAAGCGGCTTTGATATTGACGTTATATATGTATGTACATATATACCATGTATATCGTCGTCTAGTACCCATAGTGCAAGCTTTGCTTAGTTTGGGACTAGGATGATTTGTGTAAGATTATCCCTTAATAATATATTTATTTATTTATTTATTATCCAATCCCACTCTAATCACAATTTGATAATACCACATATATTATAATGAATAAAAACGAGTACATGTCATTAGTACATCCACACCTACCGGGTCAAGGCCGCGCCGAATTACCCTCAAATATTAAGCAAGTGTGTCCCCCCGGGCTCGTAGCACGCTCGTAGCCCGTAGCGCGTAGAGCCTCTACGGCGTAGCATACAACCTTCTAAAGAGGCGACTGTCTATTTATTCTACATTACCAAATGAGGATTAAAACTGAAATAAAAAAATTAAAACACGCCTAATTAATTAATCAAGGGTCGATTGCAAAAAAATTGTACATAGTTAAGGGCTTTAATTAAAACAACAAGGTTTTATAGATCTCGGGTAGTAGTGGCAGTGGCAAACGGCGAATCGATAAACCCTTTGCCTGAAATATAGGTAAGCAAAATAAGTGTGTGTGTGAGACTGTGAGATCACATCCAAACCAAAAATAAAGGTCATCGTCTGACATATATCGTGAACCAAAAATAGATAGTTTTTTCTTATTAAAACATAATAAGAGAGATCACCATACGCACCATGTTTATGACTTACTATTGAGTTTCTTTCGGCTTTCTTCTCACCGACGGTCTCTTCTTGGGAAATGCCAGTAGATTTACAATCTGACTAGTAAAAGTGCCCTCGTGGGCTTACTGAATAAATGATTTCATTTCATGGCAAAAAAACTATTTACAAATAATGACACAAAGGTAAATTAAGAAAGAAAAATTGAATGCGATCTACTACAATCGAAGCGGGGCAACTATTTACAGTAAAATCTATTACATTATTGAGTTACAGTTTTTTTTAAATTAACGGCTAGTAATTATGTAGTTAGTAAGTACAGTCAACCAATTTGATTCCTAGGCCATTTTGTACCTTGTCACGGTGAACGTCAATATGAATCCCGCTTGAAATATCATAACATTGTCATTGTGACAAGGTTCTATAGTGGCCTAGAAATCAAATTGGTTGACTGTACATACTGGAAATTTTAGTCTCTAAATTTGCAGTAGGTACTGTAATTTGAAGGCTACATATTTTCGTCAATGTTTTTAATTAACGTCCCTGGTGTCGTTCGCATAATTTACTCAAGTGTCGCAATATTTCACGCGAGGCGTCGGGAATGATCATATGTAGCCAGGTATTTATTTAATCCTTTATACTGCGATCGTTTACGGCAACATGCACCAAAATACGAAGCCAGAAGCCGGTAGGAATCTATCGACATGTAAAACTGCCCTTATTGTGGCCAACTTACAAAATAAAGTTACAAGTACAAATAAAATACTCTTCATTGCACACCTTAATCAAGGAATAGGCAACACAACATGAGATACGTTAAAATAACAGGCGGAGGTAAACAAATGTTTATTATTTAATTATTACATATCTAGTGACCCGCCCCGGCTTCGCAGTGGTGCAATGCTGATGAATTATGCATGTATTATACATATAAACCTTCCTCTTGAATCACTCTATATATTAAAAAAACCGCATCAAAATCCGATGCGTAGTTTTAAAGATCTAGGGACAGACTGATAGGTAGCGACTTTGTTTTATACTATGTAGCGGTACATAAGGCTCCATATACGTTCAATCATGCTGATTGTTTTAGATATTTTTCTCTATGATCAAACATGTTTCTTAACATATTATTATTTTTACTAGTTAGAACAGGCCTGTTGCGATTTATTGGTTTATTTGAAACCTATAGTTTGAATAATTAATTTATAATTTTTGTTTTAAAAACTACTCGAAATTACATAATTCACGAAGCAAACTGCTCTTTTCAACTTATTTTCGACTACACGCAATGAAAACATGAAATAGCTATGTTACTGCCTACTCAGGGAAAAGAATTATTCACTCCAAAAAGGTGGTCGAAATTATATTTATATTTATTTTATACATGGAGAACCAACAGCTTAACTTACGCTAATAGTGACATAACTAGTAATACAGAGCCAATTATAGGATCTCACATATAGCAACGTAATAATATTTAACATTAAGTTAAATAACACGCACAGTTTTACAAAGACACATGCAATAATAACAGCAAATTAATATTAAAAAAAAAATACAGAAACTGAATTATAAAGTTGGAACGAAGTTGCATAATAAGTAGGTACCTAATTAATTACAGTGTGCTATTTATAATCTGCAGAGTTCATGCACAAAAGCTAACAATTCATAAACATACTTTACACTCGGGCATACCTACTACCTACAATTAGTCCTATTTGTTATGAAAAAAAGCTGCACTCTGTGATGGAAGCAAGCCGTTTTGCACAGTGATAATATAGACCAAAATAAACGATTTCACTCGAGGCGAAATTAGTTTCACCCCTTAGGAACAGAGATGGCGCCACTTATTCAAAAAAAGTTTAAAAAATTCTAAATCCTGAACGGATACTCCGATTTTGACGTAAGACGTGCCAATCGGCAGATAATTACCCAATTTAACATGAAAAAAATTAAAATCACGTAGAAAATAATTTTGGATACCTAAGAAATAATATTTTCTGAAAAAAATATTTAAAATTTGTGATTTTTGGAATTTTACTCGTAAAAATGTATGTACATGGTACTTTTTTTATTTATTTATATTAATACACAACTAATTTTACATTTACGAAAAAAACCGCATATCATTAGCTCGTATAATTCCAAAGTTATTGAAGAATACAGACATGGCGCCGCTGGGTCAAAAAATCTTTCAAAAAATCTAAAACCTCAACGGATATTCCGATTAATAATTAAGGTGCTAATCGACAGATAATTACTTAAATTAGTTTAAAAAAATAAAATAAAAATTCAAATAGGCAAAAAGTAATAATATTTCCAAAAAAAAAAACATACATTTTGAAAAAAAAAAAATTTTTTGGGGCTTTTATGTAATTTCATATAAAAAAAATATGAATATGGCTTTATTTTACTTATGTATATTATAAAACTATTAGGTAATTGATCGTTTAATAAAAAAACCGCATATCGAGAACTTGTACAGTTCCAACGGTATTGAAGATTTTACTATAGGGTGCCGGTGCGATGTTGCCGCCACACGTGCAACTGTACATGTATCTAGAAAAGTATTCTCCCGTTTCGAAGGTACTGATTACCCTGAAAATATAACCACAATTGAAAGTACAAATAATAATCATCCCAAGTAGCACACAACACACTTATATCCCTGTGCATTGTAACGTGCATGTTAGGCCGTTGCATCGGCTGCAACAATGCATTTTTCCATAGCTCGATTTGCACCCATACTAACTGTTCTATTGTGGATCGCACCTGCAACCTGCTTCCAACGCCATTCCATTTGTCCCGACACGTACCTTCCTAAACACTTAATCTACGGGAAGTGAAATTAAAGAAGTTGTACGGTAAATTAAATTATAATTAATCTAGCTCAGTTCTCGTAGGTTCTATTTTTTTTATGCTATTCCTAGGTTTCTGGTTCTACCCTCCTCTCTCAGCGAGTACTCTCCTGGGTGTGGCCGTAGGTGGGGTCCGTGACGCCAAGGTGTTCTGGCCAGAAGAGTAGGCTGCTCGTTTTAGGTCCGGGTGCACAGGCAGTCAGGGTACGTGGCACCAAAGCAGGCAAAAGGGCCCAGGATAGTAGGCCCGAACTTGAAACCCTGGAACGCGCCATCAGTAGCGTTAGAAAATCGTCCAGAAACTCCCGTGAACATCTACGGCGACCAAGGGAGAAAAGTACTAACTTAGCGGTGCTACCGTGGATGTTCACAATCAGATACGGAGGTTACAATCAGCAAGAAAATGAATTTAATTGGAAGTGTTATAATTAATTTGAAGGTAGCTTTAAGACAGCAATAACGGCATTAAATCTAACTGAAGGGCTTTTGCATAGATGGAAACGTGTAAAAGAATTTAATGTATCACAATACGGCACTATGAAATGGGTAGAAATCTGCATCTGAAACTATTACATCTTAACAGTACTTAAAACTATAATGTATATGATATTGCACCACTTACCCAATTTGGGGTTTTAGATTTTGTATAAACACTCAGCAAACACCACTATTGTTGCGGATAAGTTTCCTTTACATATTCGAGGGACGCGTAGTGACGAACACAGCGGTTACGGTTACGAGAACTACTTTTATATTCCGTATCAGAGACCGTACCAAACAAGTGACGTGCGCCGGCTTCGAAACGAGTATCGCTAATGCGCCGGCTGGACTGCCTAGCCGCGCACGCGCAGCCTTATCGCCGCGCGCTCATTATTGATTTTAGAGATCCCGAGTGCGAGGTTCAACCGATCCGATATAATTAGGAAACATACTTGTTCTTTATTTTTAGTATGTAAATAGTTGTATATAAATGTAATATATATTATTAAGTATGCTTTATATTTCAATAATTATTTATAGTTCTAGGATGTAATCAAATATTTATATTTATGAAATTCACTTTTTAATAAATAGGTAAGTGGTATTTTGGTAGAAAACAATAATACATGTACGTACAACGGTACACATTCCCAAAAAGAAAGGACTTGGGACAGGATATATCCAAATTAAGACGTTTATTTCACATTTGGCTCGCTTGAAACGCTACACGCAGAACATGTTGTTCAATGGCAGCTGAAGTAGTCGATTCTTTTCATGTTAAATTGGGTAATTATCTGCCGATTGGAACCTCTTACGTCAAAATCGGAGTATCCGTTCAGGATTTAGAATTTTTTAAACTTTTTTTGAGTAAGTGGCGCCATCTCTGTTCCTAAGGGGTGAAACTAATTTCGCCTCGAGTGAAATCGTTTATTTTGGTCTATATTATCACTGTGCAAAACGGCTTGCTTCCATCACAAAGTGCAGCTTCCAGGCCAAAACCGTCCATAACAAGTAAGACTAAATGTTATTTTTTTTTCTTTTTTAATCAAATCGATATATATTTGTCATATATTTATATATATATTTTAAAGGGAATAAGGCCTCTTAAGATATATTGCTTTTTTTGTGAGTAATAATAAGGTCGGTATTCCTTCCTCAATAAGGCCTCTTAACAAAGACGCATTTTCTCCACTCCGCTTAGTGACCAGGCTGTCTAAAGTTTAACCTAATATCTATTGCGTCGCATACAAATGCGCGCTACTACGCGCAAAATTTGTGACTACGGACAGCGGCAGTGGTGAGCGGAACGTGTGTCTCGCTCATTCGTATGGCCACCGCCCTCGGATCTCTCGCTCGCTGCTCGCTCGAAGTCGTGGTATGTCCGTTACATCTTGCTCATGATTTATCTATTGGGTAGTCATGGGCCAGAGTAGAAATATTGACCTCCATTGGGTAGTCATGGGCCAGAGCCATGGCCGATAAAGTACCTTATAGAAATATTGACCTCCTTATATTGACAGACAGATGAACGTCGAAGTGATCCGATAACGCTTCCGATTTCCTTTCATACTACGGAACCCTAAAACACATTGTATTTACACGATTCCCAAAGGATTATTACCCGGAAACCTGTTTAATTCTTATCTCACTGTAATAAATGTCATCGCCCCAAACAGCCGCTACTTACCTGCAAAAGGTCGTAACTCTTTATGAATTTCATAATAAGTTACGGCTTTTTACAGCATAGTAGGGCTGTTCTACTTACCGTTAAAAGCCGTATATGACCCAGTTCTGCCACAAACAAAATAACATGTTCCTCATGATTACAACATACGCTGACAATATCGCGGTGTTCGCTTATCTACGTTCGTTCGTGTCCCAGAAGGAAACTGAGCTTAAGGGTGCTTTACTGCGAGCATGTCCCTGTTTTGACGACGCGGTTGGCGCAGTTTGTAAGCACCTATTGAGCCGGCGGCGGTTCCGGGTTCGAATCCCGGCCAGGGCAAATATTTGTGTGATGAACTCGAATGTCTGTGCTTGAGTCATGGCTTTTCTGTGTATTTACGGGTATATCTATCTATATAAGTATGTATATCGTCAGCTAGTTTCCATAACACAAGCCTTCTTGAGCTTAATTTGAAACTAGATGGATTTGTATGAGAAAAAAAAAGAAAACATGTAACAAAAAAACATATTAGACTTTCAAATACAAATACAAATTCTCTTGATTAAGCATCTCAAATATCATGGAAAAGACAAAACAACATGAGATACATTAAAATAACAAGCAGAGGTAAACAAGGGGAGGCAGTCTTCTCGCTAAATAGCGATCTCTTCCAAACAACCTTTAGGTAGAACAGTAGTTAAAATTAATTTTTTAGTACTTAGACTTTTTTTTACATTATCGACGAATGCTCCCGGTGAGAGATCACTTAGAACTGCTTTGGTTCATCTCAGTCACCGAACCAAGTCAATTATCTAAAGATACTTTTGGACTTTTTCCCTGGTCCGCGTCAGAAAGACCAAGTCCGAATATTCATCCCCATTGGAATAAATCGTCTAATGGTGTTATTTTATACTTTCCTGAGCGACTGCATGAATTAAGGTGATTCGAGTCGCTGAGTTACGAAAATAGATCGTGCTGCGTTTAGCTAACATTTTTCCGTAGTAATTACGTGATTTTTTTATACTCTAAATTTGTTATTTTTTTTTTGTTTTTTGTTACTTGAAATGTAATTTCGCAACAATAATACATATCCAATTATAAAAAAAGATATCATTTTCAACCGAATTTGAAGCTTCTAAAGTGGATTCTACACCTTCTTTATGTTGTATGGGAATCTGACCGACTCGAATAACCTTAACATGGTAAACAGAACACCCAAATTGCTATAGGTAGTAGTAGGTAGCTACGTGTATTCACAACGGTTGACAAGTTCCATTCATTCGTCATTGATCCCATCATCCGTTTTCAATTTTGAATTATTCATCTTTAATACTATTCATAAAAAGAGAAGTCCTGAATAAGTCATCAATAAACTAACCCAAACTGGATCTACGGTAGCAAAATTTATCCGATGCCTCTAAATGTCAGGTTTAATTGTGAAAAAAAAGGGTCGTACTGTTTTAGGACCCAAAAGTGTATTTTCTGTATCGGTGACTTATTTTATGACTATTGCAATGGCGGTTGTTTTCCAATCGACTTCAAAAACCGGCCAAGAGCATGTCGGGCCACGCTCAATGTAGGGTTCCGTAGTTGCCCATCCTTCACAATAGACGGGCTTAAAACAGCGGTTTTAGGCCCGAGGTTTAAATTACGAGAAAGATTTCAAGCTCTACAAAAAGGTCGTAACCGCCAAAGTAATTGTAATTAATAATTATAAAAACGGTTTAAACTCACGTAAAAATTGTCAGGAACGGCCCGACATGTTCCAAGCTCCAAATGAGTTCGAAACATGTCGGGCCGTTCCTGACAATTTTTACGTGAGTTTAAACCGTTTTTATAATTATTACCTAAAGATGTCTCACGATAGTTTAAATAATGTAATTGTAATTACTTACCTATTACCTTCTAGAAGTTATCGATTATACGCGCCATATTGAGCGGAATGTTTTAATCCAGTGTGGCACTTAACTACTATGTGTATCGTTCGAAGTATAAGGACACCGCGCGGCACTTACGTCATTTTAAAGAAAATTATGAAATTTTGCGATAACTCAAAAACGGCTCGACCGATTTTATTCAATATAGATTTCATTGAAAGTACATAAGGCATCATTTTCATGAATTTTTTGACCCGTGGTTGAAAAGATAGAGGGCGGACCCTATTTTTTTTATTTCCAGAGCGAATATTTACAAAACTGCAGATTTTATCAAACAATAATGTTTGAAGACCCCTATTAATTTTAAAAGAACTATTAAACGACACCCCACACACTAGGGTTGGAACGAAATGGGTTGGTCGATGGGAATCAAATCTTATTTTTTTTTTGTAAATAATTTATTGTCACTTAACTATAATAATAATAATAATAATAATAATAATCTTTATTCATAAAAAACGTAAAATAAAAGTAAGTTATTAACAACCAATAAAACCGTGCAAATAGGTACTTATACCAACTTAACTGGCCGGATTAAGTAGATTTGCACCTGGTATCTGATTTTAGTATATGTTGTCATAGGGGCAATACCTACATTATCTGTGAAAATATCAACTGTCTATCACGGTATATGTGATGTGATACAGCCTGGTTAAAGACGGACAAACAGACAGGCGGACAGCGGAGTCATAGTAATAGAGTCCCGTTTTTTACTTTTTGGGTACGGAACCCTAATTGGCTTAGCTGTCCATTAAATTATAATTAGCGGACCTACTCAAGCGCAAATATACCGTAAAAATTAGGACAAATAAGTATTATAAGTACCAAAATATACAAACAAGGATGCGTGCACTCTGGAAAATAATTCATCGTCCGAAATGAGGTCACAGAACGGCGTGAAGTCGGCCATCTTAGTGCACCATGCGCGCGCAGCCCACCACCATGAAGTTGCCTCACAGGAGTTGCGCGCGCCGACCGCCCAGCCGCCTTCGACCATCTCGCGTAGAAAAATAAAAATTAAAAAAAAAACCAAGCGAAATCAAGGCGTGTTCGAAATTTAAACAATTCCAAATTCGAATCCCTTTTTTTTAAACATGCATGTCGACGCGGTGCCGTGGGGTGTTCTGCCGGGATAATGCACAATATGCTACGCTGTGGTGATGGAACTTAGGTGTTAGATTTTAATTATTGTGTTGTTGTGTAAATATTAAAAGTGGTGTGAATTAACTATTTTTACTGCACGCGAGCCTATGTAAGTATTTTTATTTGATTTCACTGCTTATGTCCTTAATAAATATAAAAAAAAATCCAGAATATATATATTTTTAAGGACTTTTGTGGTAGCCTAAGGCAGTGTATAATATTATTCTTATTCAGCCAAAAAAATCTAAATATTTAGAAATAATACCGACCATTTTTATGACGCAGTAATAACAAAAAAATATATATTTTTAATATTTCTTAAAATAATCAAATTATGTGTATACCAAATTAAAACCAATTCAATCCTGTAAGTAGTCTAAGTATACGTTTGGCTGCAGCAACACTAATGAAAAAAATAAAACATAAAAACAGTTTAGTTTCTTAACAAATAAAGTAAACTGAGTTACCGTTAATGATTTAAAACAGTAACCCTTCAGGGCCCCTATTTTTTTTTCCACAGCGAGCAGTCGATCGTAGATAAAAGGTACCACCCTGCTATATTTGGTTAGCAGATTGCAAAGTTGTTTTTCGAGCGACTGTACAGTTGCTGGTATTCGAACAAACATTAAGTTTACATACAAATATTTATTACCACAATCGACTTATTCAAGGTACCCACATGTGTGCCTTAGGACCATTTTTAACCTCCGACAAAAAAGGTGTACGTTAATTATGTGTGTCAGTATGTGGCATCGTAGCCCCCGAACGGATGGTCCGATTTGAATGCGGTTTTTAATCGAAAACCTATCGATATGTTTAGGTCGAAGGTTTTTTAAACTTAAATTTGCTCTAGGGCCACGTAACTGAGAGGCCCATTTTAAAAATGCATTAAATAAAATTTGAGCTTAAATATGTAAAAAAGTGGGATTTCAAATTACGTACCTAGTTTAGAAGTTTGAGTACACTGACATTTCGAAGCAACTGTTAACAAAGCCGAGCTAAAAGTATGACGCTTCAACTTTAAATTTAATGGATTTGCGTGTTCTTCGGCTATTTGTGTTTAATTATTCCTAATGTTAATTACAACTAATGACAGTAATGACACAATCGTCTATACACTACAATTGCAATTAAGTTGAACTAATTACTAAAAGTTTAACGTAACATTTTAACCTGTGGTCCGCGTACCCCTAATATTTATGTGCAGGGGTCCGCCGCAGTCTCAGTTATGGACCATTTTACAACGTCCAGTTGAAAATGTGCGTGCGAGGTACTATGGATTGAAGTAAACCAATTGAATGTTTAACTTTAAACTCTAAAACACGATATACAATAGGTATATTGTCTTTTAGAGTTTAAAGTTACAATATATACCTATGTTTAAAGTTTTCGACAACCATATTTATGTCAACCGTTTGGAATATTTTCGAAAAAAATATATATCATCGTTTTTTTTTAAATTATTTTTGAACCTCACTCTCCACACAAAATGTCATGAGAATCGGCTGAGAAATGCAACCTTTAGGCGAGAACATCTGGAAACGTTTGAACATCCGAACATATGCATTAACCTAGTAACTATAATGATTGATTATGTATTGTGAAATTTTTAATTTCCAAATGATTTGCATGTCGTGTTTTCGACTGAATACTGATACATTCAAACATCCTTTGTCATCTTGTACCTTACGTATTCTGGCAAATAAATACATTCTATTCTATTTTATTCTATTCCCAACAGGTCACTAATATTTTTTTTAATAAAACTGTAACGTCTGCCAGCGTAAACCAAATGCAAAAACTATACCTTGAGCGGGATTTGAACCTACGTCTCCGCGGCTTACTTCTTGACGGGTGAATTATTTATGAACTGGACTGGACATCTCATACGAAATAATTATCAACCAACCTGAAGCGGAGACGCTCGCTCGGTATAGTAGTTTATGCAACTGCTACATAATGAGAGGTCTTAAAATACGAGTGTGGTTTTATGAAGCCTTAGGCGAGTTTCATAATAGGATCACACGAGCGTTTTAAGGACTAATTATGCACACTTATATTCATCATCATTATCATAGATTTTCTTTTATGAAAATATTCAACACTTAGTCCTGCCAGTCAGTCTGCGGAGCAGAGGAATACATGAGGTGACTCGCGCCGCGGGGGGCGAGGTCACCATAACAGTATCAACTTTGATACTGATACTCGCGGTGGCTATGGTACTGTTATGAAATTACATCTCTGATTTTGGCCGCTGCCAATTAATGTAGGTCCTTTACCTATTATATATGAACTTGTTATAGTACTTTAACAAGATGGGTGTAGATAAAATAAATAGCAATATAGCAAGTAAACACACTTGTACATCAGTCTGCGTGGGCTGTCGATCGAAGAGTCCCCCCCCAGACAAAATATGCCCCAGTGCACCAGTGCTGCGCGTGAACTGGGTCGCGGCGCGAAACTTTCGCCCTTCCTTACTGTAAGGGCCCTTTCAGACGAACGGCACTTTCCTTACAGACGAACGGCACTAGTACAACTGCAGCCGTCGCCACCTGTTGACGGCTGCCGTCGACGCGTTGACGGCAGCCGTCACCTGTTGACTGCAGCCGTCACTTGTCGACGGCTGCCGTCGACGCGTCGACTGCAGTCGCTACCTCTCGACGGCTGCCGGCAACGCGTCGACGGCAGCCGTCGACAAGTGGTGACGGCAGCCGTCAACAGGTGGCGACGGCTGCAGTTGTACTAGTGCCGTTCGTCTGTAAGGAAAGTGCCGTTCGTCTGAAAGGGCCCTAGGATGAAGAAACCCGATCTTCGTGGAACAACACTAGTTGTCGGGGGCACATCACTACTGCGTTTGACAGTTCGCTTTGAGTCATTTAGAACATTGAGAGAATACATGTTTAAAGAAATAGTTTGTGCTGTTTGTGTTTAATAATACTTTCCCGAGAGTACTTCCATTAAACCTACTGTCTTTGTCTTGCGATTGCAACTCAACCAAACTATGTTAGAGGCAAAACACAATTGACTACATTTCAAATAACGTCACCTTGTGGAAAAGTTGACAGTCATAACGTACAAAAAGAAAGACGGTACAATTTCCATACTAAATCCGCCACTTAAATATTTATTTTATTCTGTTTTTAGTATTTGTTATAGCGCCAACAGAAATACATCATCTGTGAAAATTTCAACTGTCTAGCTATTGTGTTCATGAGATACAGCCTGGTGACAGACGGACAGCGGAGGTTTAGTAATAGGGTCCTGTTTTTCATCCTTTGGGTATGGAACCCTAAAAACATTATTAATTATTAATAAAACATCGTTTGCCCGTGGGATCGCGACTAAGCACTCCCCGGTGCCCACGCATTAAACGAAACTTTCGCCATTCGATCACTTTCCGCTCTAGAGAACAACCATTAAGAGTATTCTATTAGTTTTTAGGGTTCCGTACCCGAAGGGTAAAACGGGACTATTACTAAGCCTCTGCTGTCCGTCTGTTCGTATATTATCTATATGTTTGTACCTAGTATGAGTATTTTAATTATATGTAAGTTTGTTGTTTGATGCACCGCCTACAATTTATCTGCTTCTCCCTAAGGTTGACTGGTAGAGAATATTTCATGGCATTAAGTCCGCCTTTTGTACGTTAAGTTTTTCTTTTGTGCAATAAAGTTTAAATAAATAAATAAATAGCTCCCATACAACAAACGTGATCGGTTGCGTTAACGTTGCACCTCATTTGTATCCGGCGCTATACTTACATACCAGATGCAAACTTAACTTAACTTAACCCGGCCAGTTAAAATGGGATAAGTATTCGTACGGAACCCTCGGTGCGCTAGTCAGACTCGCACATGGCCGATTTTCGCCATTATCACTTCCCACTTACCTAGACTATGTTATAATTCGAAAGGGAAACAGGGAAATTGGAATTCTATAAAGATTAGGAGGATCTCAGGGTCTCAAGTTACGTTTTCTGTTTTTTTTTTACTTACAAGCAACTAGCTCCGCCGTGCGGTGTTACTCGCTCATCCCACAAAGATAAAGAGTAGCACATAGGCTAAAGTATTTAGTAGTTAATCCAGGGTGCCAGCTACCAAAATTTATCAAAATTGGTCCAGCCGTTTGAGCGTGAAGAAGTAACAAACATATACCTACTTAAACACACTCACAAACTTAGTGTGATTTATTATGTCTGTTCTGTTGTTATTAAATTAAAATCAAAACTTTCTTTAACATCCATACCGGGTCTATGTCGGATGGCATACTGTTGTTAGTCCTATTGTTGTGTCGCATAACGTCTTTTGTCCGAATAACGTATGGGATAAACTTTGTTCTGTATAAATATAAATATCGGACAACCTAACACAAATAGATCTAGTCCCAAATTAAGCTCAAGAAGGCTTGTGTTATGGGTACTAGACGACGATATACGTACTTATGTAGATAAATATATACTTAAATACATAGAACAACCATGACCCAAGCACAAATATTCGAGTTCATCACACAAATATTTGCTCTGGCTGGGGTTCGAACCCGGGACCTCCGGCTCAGTAGGCAGGTGTCTACAAACCGAGCCAAACGCGTCGTCAAAATCGTATATTTTTGATGTGCAGAAATTGTTGCTCCTATTATCATTAGTCCTAAATATTACTTCCTATCGTTTGTTGTGCCTAAAATTCAACTGTTAAATAATTCATGTGCATAATTGTGATGTTGCTAGTACTTAATGTGCTTGAGCGAGGGGTATAGCACATCACTACTGCGACACCTAAAAGTACAGACTATAAGCCTGACCTGCCTTAAAGCCTAAAGTAGAATACGTAACGATTCTGACTCACCTACGATAGTTTACTTTAGGTGCTGTATTTGTTGCCATTTTAATGCATTTGGCAAGATAATTCTTATGACAATTAATGTTATAATTCGATTTTCCAGCTATCACTATTAGGGCAAACATGCTTTAGGACTTTAAATGAATATGCGCATAAATGAATAGGATAAACGAGTAGTATGCCATCCAACAGTATGCCAAACATTGTCGGCCAATCTACCATTATAAAATCTGTGTCATATGCGAATCACATTACATTTTTGTTTCATAATTTACCTTTGTGTCAATATTTATAAATCACCATGTTTCAAGAAACATCGAATTTGGCGAATATATATTCTTTTCTAAGCCTATAATTGTATCCCAGTGCTGAGCAAAGGCCTCTCTTGCGCCACTCGTCTCTGTTGGCTGCATGCTCCCTCCACTCGTTACTAAATGCATCCAGGTCATCCCGCCATCTTCTTTTCGGTCTGCCTCTGCTCCGGTAACCTTGCCGTGTCCAGTCGGTGATTATTCTGGCCCATCGTTCCGGATGCATGCGGCAAACATGTCCAGCCCAGTCCCGCTTCAGCTTTACGGTTTTATTGGCATCTTCGTCTTCTTCCGTATTTTGGACCGCTAATCTGGGCAAAAATAGTCGATCAAGTGCGAGTTGAACTCGCACACCGAGGGAACCCTACAAACGATGAAGTACTGAATATTGGCCTAACAAAAAAGATAAACTGTACCAAGACACAGAGCTGTGTAAAATGTACCAATCATTTTCCTTACATTTATATGCACTTATTCTGGGCTTCACAAGGACGCAGGCTGATTGGTTCATTTTCACTGCTCCGCTTTAGAAGATAGACAGCGTAAATAAATAAATATCAGAGGAACTGACACAAATCAATCTAGTCCCAAATTAAGCTCAAGAAGGCTTGTTATGGGCACTAGACGACGATATACATAGTTATATAGATAAATATATACTTAAATACATAGAACAACCATGACCCAAGCACAAATATTAGAGTTGATCACACAAATATTTGCCCTGGACGGGATTCGAACCCGGGACCGCCGGCTCAGTAGGCAGATGCTCTATTAACTGCGCCAAACGCGTCGTCATGAATGCATTTTCTTTCTTTCTAAAGGGCTATAGGGATTGGGAGATCGGGTCGACCCCATGAAAGTTACCCGTCATGTTCCGGCCGCCGGCTTTCCTGCTATTTGGGCCGTTAATGGACTGTTTAAAAACCGCCAAATGGCCATTCTCGCCTCGTACCCGTGAAATTAATGTACAGTTAACCAAAAAAATGGACTACCACTTTTCGACCCTAATATATGAGGATTAAGGTTCGAAAAGTAGTAGACTTTCTTGGCTTACTGTACTAAAACACCATGCATGTTCATTCTTTTTATTTATTTATTTTCATGCTTTTCATCCTGAAAAATGTAGTGTTCCCGTCGGATTGATCAGCGGGTAACACCGCGCGGCGCAGATAGTATATATACCTTTGCCATATTTCTCTGTAAGAAAAATTAGGGAATTGTGTGGTTACCAGGCTGGTATGACAGTCTATTATGCTTATTTTCACTCCATAATGTCATATGGAATATTAGTATGGGGACACGCAGCAACGGCATCTAGAGTGTTCATATTACAAAAGCGAGCCCTGAGGAATATTTTTAACCTGCCTGCTCGAGAGTCCTGCAGAGATGCATTTAAAGAGGCTGGTATAATGGCCCTCTACTCGCTTTTCGTATACAAAAACTTATTATACGCTCGTAAACACCTCAGCAACAACCTAAAATTGAAGGATATTCACAATTATCCCACTCGAAGCAGAAATAAGATCTGTCTTCCGAAAGTCCGCCTAGCTAAAACCAAAAAAAGCTTCATAAATCTAAGCCTCAAAATGTATAACCATCTACCTGACACCATTACCTCCATGAATGACATTAATTATAAATTACATTTAAAAAAGACATTAACTCAAAATGTGTTGTATAGTATAAAAGACTATTATAATATTGATTTTAAAATTAAAAATTGAAACCTGACATAAATATTCTATAGATTTAGCTAGTAAGCATGCAATGTATTAACTCTAAGACTTATTCTAGAGCATATTGTATGTCAATGGAATAAATGATATTTCAATTTCAATTTCAATTATACATATATATATATATATTTATTATTATTATTTTTTTCAATGGCATCTGGTTCTGTGGTCCAGTTGGTAGGACGCCCGTGTTGGCCCGGAAAGCCGTTAGAAACGCAGGTTCGAATCTTGTCTGAACCATTAAATTTTCCAATTTTTCGCTTCATTGTAAACATTCAGATAGTATATTATATGTGCAAACTACTTATGTACCTTGAGCTTCACATGAGCTTCGAGAGATTTATAATTAAGTTCTCCGTACTGCGAGATACATTATGTACCTAACTCATCACATAACGCTCTGGCGAGCCGAAGAATACGGGGAATATGAGCTGCACAGCGAGGAGGTGAAAGCATTTCCCTGTTCCTCTAATTAGGTATTTCTTCCTGTAAAATATTAAATATTATATTGAAAGTGGAATGCTTTTTTTTTTTATTAAAACAGTAATGTCTGCTAGCGTACACTAAAGCGACCGAAATAAAAAAATAAATTAAATCGCGCCTGAACCATTTTCCTACGCTTTTTCTTAGACATCTATTTTCATGATCACTGATTTAATGTAACATTTTAACAATTTGAACGGATTATATCGTGTATATTAATTATTCGAGCCTCACTGACGTTTCGGCAGCTTTCCAGTTACCGTTGTCAAAGGTTGACTGAGTAAAAACACTATTTTTCTCTGTTAAAGTTACATTTCTGCAAACTTATATTCTTTGGTGCAAACTACACATTTAATGAATATGAATTAAAAAAATAAATTTGAATTAATAATTATCACCTCGGTTAGGTTGTTTTATTTAAATGTGTGACTGTCGCGGAAACTGAAGAAAATATAATGTAACATTTTGTAATACATTGTTAAATCTAGACAGACGATTTTATTGTTTTGTGGTTTATGCGTTTTTATATAGACCCTATAAAGTACAAGTATTCTTAGGGTTAAAAGTTAATATATTTATTTATCTCAGGCTTTAGGTTGTCCGTCTTCAGACATATCTTCCATTAATATTTCCATCTCATCATATCTTTAGCCACTCTTATCCAGTGTGATCCGGTTATATCATCTATCCATCTCATTCATTTCAATAAGGTTTAATCTAATAAGAGCATGAATAGGGATCGCAATAAGACGACAGGTGCTCGTGGTGTTATTGCCTCTCAGACAGACGTAGCCAATCGATATACAAACAACGGTATACACAGACAACGCTTTCGAGGATAATATTTATACGAGTAAAGAGTAATCACTAGAAATACACATTAAAGTCATGCATACTATGTATGTATACCTACTAAGTTACAGCATTAAAAAAATATATCAAAGTCAAAGTCAAATAATTTATTTGTAAACATGGTTTGTGGATGTTACCTACATTGAACTTTATGTGTATCACTATGTTTCGCCATAAGGCATGCGAATATTTTGAGTCATGATGAAGCATGCATTTTTACAAATACCTAAAAAATTAATCACAGTCATTAATATAAAATAAAAAAAATAAATTGAAATAGTGAAATTAAAATTTAAATTGAAAATATAAATTCACATTGTGTCTGTGTCCACAAAATATTCGGATACTGAGTAGTATCCTTTTTTTATGTACTTAAAAAATTATACAGGCTCTTTTTATTACTAGCGACCCGCCCCGTTTTGCACGGAACCTCTAAAATTATCAGTGTTATGCATTTATTATACATACAAGCCTCTTGAATCACTATCTATTAAAAAAACGGCATCAAAATCCATTGCGTAGTTTTAAAGAGATCTAAGTATACATAGTGACAGCCAGCCAGCAGGAAACGACTTTGTTTAATACTATGTAGTGACTACCATAAATACGTTTCCATGATATTCCGATGTAATGTTATTTGTTCAAGACAAGGCAATAGCCAACCATAAAAATGCGATTAACATTCATGGATTCAGGCAACGTCGACTACATCAATAAATAGGAATAAAAACATGCCTTTAACTGACAGGGTCACATTGACCTCTTATGATATTCAGATGTCTGTACCTTCGTTTTAGTAATATACTCGTATTTAATTATGTTTTTATACGAACAAAACGAAAAAATGAGGAAAAAATTAAAGATAATACCTATGTAAGTACATGAAAGTAAACATTTTATTGTACACAAAAACAGTTAAAAATACATCTACATACCTATACATTCATCTTTAGCCCAGAATCAAAGTTTTTGACCGCTTCGTATCGCTACGTGGAAAATATTGTGTCAAGAGGAAGGTTTGTATGTATATGCATATATAATTTATCAGCATTGCACCCGTGCGAACCGGGTCGCTAGTATAATATAAAATGTTATTGTAGCATTATGCAAGACGGGAGCAAAGGACATTGGGTACTTTACTATGGAAAAATTCCCCACGGCGGACAAAGCTGAAACATACCTCAATTGAAAGCTTATAACTTCTAGTTTTACTAACTAAAGGGGCATTATTGTGGCGTATGGGAATACCGAAATATATTTACATTAATAATTCAGGTACGGTGATCGTATTATTTTAATACTGTACTGTATATGTAAATGTTTAGTACTGTATATAAATATATTTTGTGTTATTTGATGACTAGCTTGGTATAGATAGCAGTTGAAGTGCCAGACTCACAGAGGTTGTGGTTTATAGTCTTGTCAAGTTAGAGTACGCGCACATTTTGGGCGGGCTGCTACGGGCCGGCCCGCACCGCAGAAATCGGTCTCGAGTATTTTATATGAACTATTGCACACCGAGGCGGGCCGCGTGAGGTGAACTCGTTGAAAAGTGTTCTCAAGCATCTCTCCTGAGGTGTACGTCCTGTCCTCATTTATGCCCTTCGTGAGTAGGTTGCGTAGTGTAGTGTGACAAGGACACGGCGAGGACCGCGCAAGACGTCAATCCAGACTACGACTTTGACTGTTAGTATTCTGTTTCCATCGTTTTCCCCATGGATCCCGTAACCCTTCTCCGCGAAGCGGCCTGCTCCGAGGACCACAAGGAAGCCATCGAATCTGTTGCTGGCTTAGTTTTACGCTTTTTCAAGCATGAAAAAGGGCTAAGCAAGAGGCCCGGGCTGCACCTGCTCCCCCAAAGACTGAGATTTCTAGTAAGGGTATGTGAGATGCGACATCTCACATAGCAGCAATTGAGGATGAGCTCAAGACTGCGAAAGAGCCCTACGTAATTAACTAGCTCTTTATAAAGAGATAAACACTTTTTAGAAAGAGTAGTGCCAACTTCTCTCAGCTCGCGGTGCCAATACTAACTATTATGGATAGTACGCCCCTCACGCTTAAACCTCGTTCGTTAATTATTGGCATCTTCAATGACAACGGTCTGCGTGGGATGAACGCTCATTCTATCGATTTCAAGAAACTTTTTACAAACCGCATTTAAAATCATTCCGGATCCCCGGTTACGTGATGGTTAGGAATGATAGGTTGGACAGGCCTTTCGGAGGGACCGCGATCTTCTACCGCAGATATCTGCACGTAGTTGCCCTCTCTCTCCCGCCTCTTATTCAGTTGGAGGCATCTGTGTGTCGTATTTCGTTAGAAGTTCACGACCCGATAACGATTGCGTCAGTCTATCTGCCTCCCTCTAACAGACTCTAACCGACAGACTTAAACCTACTTGCTCAACCAGATCCCAATGGAGTCGTCTTCGCAGGTGATTTCAATTCTAAGCACACTGCGTGGAAGTGCGTAGCATCTAACCCAAACGGCGTTCAGTTTTTCAACTTCTTAGCCAGAGAAACAACCGAATTGTCAATCATTCCCCCTAGGGAACCGACTCATTTTTCGAACACCGACCTTAAATAATTAGATGTGGCCCTTATGCAGAAAACCTTATAGTTGCGCTCTGTAGAAGTGGTTGTTGCGTTAGATTCTGACCATGCCCTGGAAGACAACGCGGAAGTATCGACGTCGATTTCCAGCAAGAAGTCCTCCAAAAACCGCCAGAAAGCGACTTCAGTAGCTACAGCAGTAGCAAGCTTTAGATGTTTGTAAACAAGGAAAACCTTATTGCTGCGCTATAAAAATCTCATTTTCTCAGCTTTCCCATTAGTTATGGGAATAAAAAATACACAGTGGTAAAGCCCGTATCATTATCTAAAAACTTTAATTGGTTTCGTTTGTGTCCGCTAGTGGGGAAGAAAGTACCCAATGTCCTTTTGGCGTTTAACTGATGCGTAGCGGAACGGAGCAAATCGTGAGACACCTTGTCCATAGTTTATTCATCGTTTTGAGCTAGAAAGAAAATTAAATTAAAAAAAACGGATCACTGAGTGAAAGTGCATGAACTGTATGTAGTGAAACGTAGATCGTATGATTAGCCTGCGAGTGTTTCAGCCAGGATTACAATTAATTTTTCGCAGAAAAAGTACATTCCGCTTCGTTTATGTCATGTTTTGGTGATAAATAAAAGTAGTCTGAAATTCCGTAGATTCACTAATAATTTCCGTAGGTCTGGGTACACGGCCTAAATTCCTTAGATCTACGGATTTTTCTGTAGCTCTGGCAACGCTGACTGACTGTGACTCTCACGAGGTCACGCGGTCCCTAGTCGGCAGCCGTCCCGCGCTGCGCTTTCCTATACGAGGTCGTTACTGCCCCAATGACCATTGTGACAGTGTTTGATATTAACCCCTATACGTTACATGACCGAAGTATGAAATAAAATCATTTATGGCCCTTAAAACGGACCCTTTTCTTACGGATTGCCACATTTATTCAGTGTGTAAAGTACAAAGGCGCCATTACAAGTCAGATTTAGAATATTACACCGGCATTTCCCAAGAGAAGTACACTGTTGAGAAGAAAGCCGAAAGATACAATAATACGTTTTTTCGAAAATTTTACTTAAAATAATCAATCACATGTATATATAACTAATTATCTACATCGGCCCACGTAAAATTATGTGGTATAATATAGATTCTCCAAATGAATGATACATTAAATTAATATTTTGGCACGGCGGCGCCGCACGCTCATGCAAAGCAAAAGACGACCCTGCATCGCGCTATTAAGACGTCCTGAAATCATGACCCCTTTCCACAGAAAACTGGCTTCCCAATACAAATCTAGAATAGTATAATAGTAGATATAGGTAGATGTTTAATTCTGTGTTCCACCGTGTAGGTATATAAAACATATTCGACCTGGCTCACTCGAGACATACATATATTAAGCAACACTCGGGTAGCGACATTAATTATTAAAGCACTGATTATCCCGAAATCCACATTAGGACGCTGATTAACTTTTATGGCTCAGGAAACGGTTTTGTATGTATGGCACTGTGCGGGCCGTTTTCAACTCGGGTTTGTATTTAAAATAATGACATCCACACTTTACAAGGTTTCACATACTGGCCGCGATTATTTTGTCCTCTGTGTGTATGTATTATTGAGAACATTTCATATTTCTAACAGGTGGCAATTGATATAGAGATCGAGAGATTTGCGTCGCGTACATCCCGTAAAAATATTTGAATGTAAAGAAATAAAAGAAAATACTTACATAAAATAACCGAAATCTACGACAACTATGCCTGCAAATAGTTTTTTTTTGTGGCTTTCACTTTTTGCTGGGTTATCAAGATGTATTGCAAAGAATTGTTGTCGTCGACCTATCTAAAGCAAAAGAAAAAGCTGTCAAGAATGTCAAGTTCAACGTATTCGTTTTTTTTAAACTGACACCAGGCTAAAGCAACCTTTCTATTGTGTCATAGTTTTGGAGTGAGAGAGTGAGAGGTTTTAGAATGAGTAAATTTTAATAAATAAATAATAAAACATTTGGTAATCTCAGGAAAATAAAAACCGGCCAAGAGCATGTCGGGCCACGCTCAGTGTAGGGTTCCGTAGTTGCTCATCCTTCACAATAAACTGCTGTTTTAAGCCCGAGGTTTACGTTAAGAAAGATTTTAATCTCTATAAAAAGGTCGTACACGCCCTAGAAACTGTAATCACTTATTACCATTATTATTATTATTATTATTCTGGAAGTCAACTTACGATCTTTTAAAGAAAAAATATGAAATTTGGCGATAACTCAAAAACGGCTCGACCGACTTTGTTCAATATGGTTTTCATTGAAAGTACTTATAAGGCCTCATTAACATGAATTTTTCCGATTTTTTTTGACCCGTGGTTGAAAAGTTAGAGGGGGGGGACACAATTTTTTTTGTTTTTGGAGCGAATATTTACGAAACTGCTGACTTTATCAAAAAATAATGTTAGAAGACCCGTATTATTTTTACAAGACCTATTCAACGACACCCCATACATCAGTGTTGAAAAGAAAAAAAAATTCACACCCACTTTAGAGGTACCCGAAAAAAAATTTTTTTTTTAATTTTATTTTACCTTTCTGTCGGCGTTGTACATACACATACTTATACCAAATTTCAGCTTTCTAGTACTAATGATCACGGAGCTAAGCCGCGGACGGACGGACGGACATGGCGAAACTATAAGGGTTCCTAGTTGACTACGGAACCCTAAAAAAACCGGCCAAGTGCGAGTCGGACTCGCGCACCGAGGGTTCCGTACAAACCTGCAAGGTTTACAAAGTTCGTTCATTACGACAATCGAAATCGACATTTACAAAAAAATATATATTTTGTAATGTAACTAAAAATTTAAGGTTTTCGGAATTTTTCCTTTATGTGTGCTATAAAACGTTGCTTCATGCCAAATTTCAAGATTCTAGGTCGACTGGAAGTACCCTTTAGGTTTTGATTCCCTTGCGAGTACTTGCGAGTTTCAAAATATGCAGCTTAAATTGCTGTTTCTTTTGATTGCGTTGACATAGAAGTTTGATTTTGTTACAGCTTAAAGGTATTATAGACCTGAGTATTTGGTATGAATTTCAATTTAATACCTCTACGCGTTTATGAGGAAATGGGTAGTAAGTTTAAAATTATTAAAAAAAATATATTATGTGATGTAACTAAAAATTTATGGTTTTCGTAATTTTTCCTTTATCTATGCTATAAGACGTTGCTTCGTACCAAATTTCAAGATTCTGAGTTCACGGGAAGCACCCTGTAGGTTTTGATTCCCTTGCAAGTGTCGAAAATTTGCGGCATAAACGGCTGTATCTTTTGATTGCGTTGGCTTAGAAGTTTGATTTTTTCACAGCTTCAAGGGACAGTAGACTTGAGTAATTGATATAAATTTCAGCTTCATACCTCCACGCGTTCCTGAGAAAAAGGGTCTTGACAGACGGACGGACGGACGGACAGACGGACAACAAAGTGATCCTATAAGGGTTCCGTTTTTTCCTTTTGAGGTACGGAACCCTAAAAACAGTGATTACGTCTTCTTTCTAAGCGGAAAACAGAAAATAAATAAAATTGTAGTCTTGAAAATATGAAATGTTGTCAATTCATGACCGGTTTTGATCACGATAATGGCTGTCAACTCCCATATTGTCATTGATGAGCTCGCATCTTATTGCGAATCACAAACACTGCGGACAAACGACGTAGAACTACCCAAACCCAACTGTACTATACTTTCTGGTAGGTCTCTTGTGAATGATTCATCATCATCATCCATACGAGTAGGTAATGAGAAAGTTTTAGACTAGACTGACCAGATCTAAGATGTTGTGTCAGATAATTTCAGAATTTGTAATTTAATTCCTTATGATGACACGGTTGGCGCGGTGGTATAGCAGCTGCCTACTGAGCCGGAGGTTCCGGGTTCGAATCCCGGCAAGGGCAAATATTTTTGTGATGAACTCGAATATTTGTGCCTGGGTCATGGATATTATTTGTATTTAAGTATGAATTTATTTAAGTATGTTTATCGTCGTTAGGTGTCCATAACATAAGCTTACTATAGCTTACTTGTGGGACTTGAGCTATTTGTGTGAGGTTGTCTTATTATCGATATTTATTTAGTATATTTTACGCAGGAACGGTGACATGTTACTTTGTTGCAGACTTAAAATTTTGAGGATGACGTAATGAAATCAAAATCACTCTTTTAATCTCTACCGTACGAATCGACCGGACTGTATACGTCGCGGGGTGACTCGGTTGAATGGTGTCCCATTTCAAAGTAACACCGTTCCTTTCAGCGATGTTTGCCGAGCTCCATGCATCGCTGGCCGCGGGGCGACCCGTCGGATACGAGATCTCTTTCCCAAACATATGGAAAAGTAGGTTACCATTGGGAATCGTGCAATTTGTCCCGGACGGTATTTATTTACTGTAATAGTCCACGAACCGCACTAATAGATAATGCACTAGGTTCGCTTTCCACTTTTGTTTGGCGCGCGTTCGTAGATTGCATTTTATAGGGCTTATATGTAGTTTAGAAAAAACTGCAGAAGAAACGGAAAAAACCAAGTGCAAGTCGGAATCGCGTAGGCACCGAGGGTTCCGTACAAACAGTTATCCCATCTTAACTGGTCGGGTTAAGTTAAGTTTGCACCTGATATGTATTGCGCTAAATACAGATGGGGTGCAAAGTTAACGCAACCGATCACGTTTGTTGTATCGATGCCCCACTTAAATATTAATTTTATTATGTTTTCAATCATGAAAATTCGCTCTATAAACGCCGCTACATAAATACGTTTGACATTTCTAGGAAATCTCAATCTACGAGTATAAATTTAGCACCTCTAGTGGTGAATTCAAGTCCTCATTCGCCTGATGATACCTCAAAGGTGCCAGAATCAATCATCAAATAATTAATGAACCCAAAGACCCAAATTGGTAACAAAAACTAACAGACGCTCGGGCGCTAGAGATGGGAAAAGCCTTACATTTCAATCGACTGCGCCATCCCAGTTCCAAAAGTCACTGTGACATACTAAATATTATGACTGTAACTTGAGCTTCGTTAAAGTTCGTGGTCACACTACATATGTTTGGATTGGAGAAGTTTGACATTTTTCCATAAAAAATACACTAAGTACTTACTGAACGACCTGCGTAATTATTCAACGCGTTATTTATTTAATCGAAACGAATTGTAATAATATAATTATACGGACATAATCATTAAAGAATATATGAATGGAAATATCACAGATCTGGAGATCCCAAACCGCGAGAGAATAAGGGTACGACAAAAGGGTGAAGCCAGTCGAGCGTAATTTGTGTCGCGTAATTTCGGTCGCGCCATACATCATGTCACGTGATCACGTCACACTAAGTATGGCGCGACCGAAGTTACGCCACTCAAATTACGCTCACCCTAAAAAGCCGAAATTAAAAAGTGACAATACTTCTAATCAATCTAAGAAAATGGTTTGATATTACAGTATTACCACTTTATTTTCTACACTTTTGTCGGACTGAACGGTAACAATAAAATAAAACAATGTTAATTATTTTATTAGTTACAGACCTTCCGAGGGCGTGTTTTGAAAGTCTACATGGTTCAACCATAACATTGTGATAATGTATAGTTCCAAGAACGTAAAGCAAAATAACGTCTCAGAAAATATATGGGATTTGTGCGTAGTAATCGTATATGCGCAGACAACATGTAATGTGGTATTACACTTTGAAACCCGACTGAGGTATCGCACTCTAACACTAAAAAATGTTGGTAGTTATAGTGCAGTCAACACACACTAACCAGCATTTTATCGAAGGAGTAATACGCCCGTGTAGACCGAGCCATCGGTAACGCTGGTTCAAACCCTAGGTTACAGGAAATAGTTAGCCTTTGTACACATCAATCGTTTTATGTCTTTGTTATATACGTATACTTTTTTATGTACAATAAAGAGTTACAAACCCAAACCCGAAGAAAATTCTACATTTTTAGGGTACCGTACCCAAAGGGTAAAAACGGGACCCTATTAGTGAGACTTCGCTGCCCGTCCGTCCTTCCGTCCGTCCGTCTGTCACCAGGCTGTATCTCAAGAACGGTGATAGCTAGACAGTTGAAATTTTCACAGATGATGTATTTCTATTGCCGCTGTAACAACAAATACTAAAAATAAAGTAAAATAAATATTTAAGGGGGGCTCCCATACAACAAACTTGTTTTTTGGTACGGAACCGTTCATGCGCGGGTCGGACTCGCACTTGCCCAATTTTTCACTTCAGTGTAATCGCTCGGTAACAGACGTAACAGTGTTCCTTCGTGACAAATCATAGATACTTTTAGATGATCACAGTGTTTTTTTTTTACTGTGCCGCTATTCATCACGTTTACATGGAGGGCGCGGCCAGAATCATTCATCACGCACCGTGACCAGAGACTTTTGAAACCGTTCCTACTTTTTAAGGTTCCGTACCCAAAGGGTAAAAAACGGGACCCTATTACTAAGATTCCACCGTCTATCTGTCTGTCCGTCCGTCACCATGCTGTATCTCGTGAACCGTGATAGGTATGTAGTAGTAGGTTAGGTAGTTGAAATTCTCACAGATGATGCATTTCTGTTACCGCTATAACAACAAATACTAAAAAACAGAATAATATAAATATTTAAGTAAGGGGGATCCCATACACACATGATCGGTTGCGTTAACCTTGCACCTCATGTGCATCCGGCGTTATTCATACCAGGTGCAAAATTAATGTAACCCGGTCTGATAAGATGGGATAAGTACTATTTGTACGGAACCGCACTTGGCCGGTTTGGTTCGCATCAATGTAATCAATCGGTAACAGTGTTCCTTCGTGACAAATCAGAGATACTTTTAGGTGGTCACAGTGACTTTTTTTACACTTCTGTAGGGCGCGGCGAGAATAATTCATCAACCGTGGCCAGAGCCTTATTAATTAAAACCGTTCCTCCTTTTTCCAGTCTTGCGTTTAATTCGAAGATTTTAATGTTTTAGGTAATCTGCTGGAAAAGATAAGCCTTATAAATGGGAGATTTTTAAGCTGGACTTGAATATTCCTAATTTGGCCTAATTGCAGATTTGTTTGTCTAAGTTTAAATCTCTTGCAGTAAGTATAACTTGGTTACCTTATGCTGCTCAACTCGTTACTTGAAGAGCATACATCAGGAGCAGCTAATGGTGAAATCAAACGATTTGTCTAAAGTTTCGCATAGTGGCAGGACGCGTCTCCTGCCACTATTATAATTAACTAAACTCCTAAACTAAAAACTAAACCTAGCTCCACACTACTCGCGAAGATGGCCGAGGTTGGACGAACATGATAGTGTGGTGAGGCACTTCGCTGCGGAACCCCAATACTTCGGCCAACTGATCATCGATTTGCGTGCAAGTTTTCTATACAAATAAGCATACCTGTGCTAACTCGGGGCACGTTCATAGGGATTTGATATCGATATATAAATAATCAATACATGTGATCATTGAATATTCACGATTACTATAAAAAAGTTCGATATCATGTCTGATAAAGTGAATATTTTCATCCAGACAGCCATCTTTTATACCGACGAATATAGAAAAAATATTGATTGTATACTTACTATGAAAACTATTTTAAAATAGACGAATAATAGACGTTTTATTGTTTTTATTATAAAAAGAAGAGAAAAAAAATATGTTGAATAACATTTAGATCTTGACAGTAACATCGATATATTTTTTGTCGATAAAATAATTTGCTACATCATTTTAGTATCGGTGTCCCGAGTTAGCACAGGTATGCAAATAAGCATCGTGGCGTACTTACTGCAGTGTGATCGCCTTGTACGAAATTCGCTCGCAAATCGAAAGTGTGATAATGCCCTAATCAAACTCAAACCTACATTTAAATGTTTTTATCAGAGTGTCACGTCATCATAATGATCATCACTAGGTTCTCTGCACTAAATCATGAAGCTGAAATTAACGTTATTACTTATTATAATGCAGACATTGATAAGTGGAGACAAAAGCATTGGCGCTGAGGGTAATTTACAGGCATTGTGGATAAAGGAATGTGCTACGCCGACAAACTTGTAACGTTAACAAGTGTACACTAAGTGTCACTATCCCTGCTCTAGCTTTGAGTTGAAAACCCCCGCTATCGGTGCATCAGCGCCATCGCGGTATCAGTTGCATCGGGTCGTTGAGCACGTCTGAGTTACTATCAAAGAAGTTTAGTTGCAACCAGGGTGGCCATCCGTCCGGGTTTCCCCGGATTTGTCCTAGCTTAGAGGGCGTCCGTGCACTGTACGTCGAGAGACGTTAATTAGGTCGCTCGTGACATGATCACGATTGTGGACGGCGACTTTCGTCTTAAAAATACAAATACTCTTTATTGCACACCTCCAACATAAATAAAATAAATATAAAAAAAAAAAATATTAAGGGACAATCATACACAAATCGACCTAGTCCCAAACTAAGCAAAGCTTGTACTATGGGTACTAGACGACGATATACATAATATATAAATACATATATAGATAACATCCATGACCCAAGAACAAATATTTTGCACAAATATTTGCCCCGGCCGGGATTCGAACCCGGGACCGTCGACTCAGTAGGCAGGTGTCTACCAACCGAGCCAAACGCGTCGTCAAACATCAAGGAATACACAACACAACATGAGATACATTAAAATAACAGGCAGAGGTAAACAACAGGCGGTCTTATCGTTTAATAGCGATCTCTTCCAGACATCCTTTATGAAGCGAAGTAGTTGAAAATTAATGTTTGAAATTAGTAAGTGGTGCAGAATAATTAAAGGGTTAAATAAACGACAATCATAAAAAAAACAAAAGTGATAAACATACTTAAATAAAAATAAATATATCGTAAAGTAATAAAATAAATAAAACAAAAACAGTATGAGCCACAAAGTTAAAGGAGCGATTATTATTGCAGTGTACTAAGGGAGAGACAAATAGTGTTTTTTGGCGAGGGTTTTAAAACATCATGAAACTACCGATCTGTCTACAGCCGAACAAGAATTTTTTGTATGAAGGTTGATTTTAATTTTACTCAATTGTCCAAAATCGCCCGTCAGGGTTTTGAGCTCCAAAATCCGGGAGTTTCACGTTTCTTGTCCTGGTAGCCAGGTTTTACAGATGGCAACCCTAGACGCTACCAGCACCTCTGGCACAACTGTGACACGCGACTCTTTCTCACGCGTACTATCCATCTCTTTCTGTACAGTACTGTGAGAAAGTGACGGGTGATACCATGTCGCACGACATGATTCACGAACCATTGTTGTTGTTGCAGGGAAGGGTAGGGTCTCCATGGTTTAAGTTAAAAATATATATCAGGTTTTTTTTGGCGACTATACTTTTTATAAACTTTTTGGCTCATCAAAGCACATCAAAGGGCCCGAACACGATGGGTATATTTATATTTCATTAGTTTGGATGTTCTTATCTCTGACTATTATCAGACCTCCATGATACTATATCATTGCATTGTCATCGGAGATACGCAACGCAAGTGTGCTAAACTTAAACTCAATAGATCATAAAAGTGGATCAAAACTAAATTCCAGGATATTTGACACTTACACTTAATAAAAATGAAATGCGAATATTTCAAAGTACTGACGGGTATCTGTATGTAGGTATATCTAGCGAGACGTAATATCTCTGAAAGAAAATCAGTATTAATTCCACCACCATCTTGCCCCGTAATGTCTGCCATAAACACCCACGACGTCCCACGCAGAGAAAGATTCATAATACGGGCAAAGGAAAAAACGCGAACGTAAAAGAAAAGTGCATTAATAGTATTTTATGCAACCGTAGTATAAGAGGGGGGCAAAAAACGCGAGTGGCATAGGTTACGATGTGAGCGTAGCGAAAATCGTAAGAAAGATGCCACGAGCGTTTTTTGACCTACTTATACAACGTTGCATACAATACTTTTTCTACGACTTGACATTTCATAAATAAAATGCAAATAAACAACAAAGAAAATAATTACATGTCTCGCTTACATGCTCGGATTCAACAAAATTAAAAAAAAAATAGCCTGATAAACTTTTTTTTTATTGACGTCCATCTGTCAAAAAATATAAACTTATACATAAAGGTATACGTTCACTATACTAAACATCCATGCACTGAAGATAAAACTTTTTTTTAAGTTGGCAGCAATGCCTTCGTACAATAAGTTTTTTTTAATTGCAAATTGTGTGAATGCAGCTGTTTATCTTGTAATCTGTGGTACTAAGTGATGCTTTTTTGGCGACATTATAACATCGTTTAGCAGTGTTTTTTTGGGCAAAGAGTATAGACTTTTACAGACTTTCATAATTTATGTCTTTATATTAGAGTTAGTAACTATATAAATGACAGAAAAAAGTACTGGAGTAGAATTACATACCTAGGGAGGTCAATACGTGAATGTCCCAGATCGCAGGCGTATAAATATGCGATCTGGGGCTTTAAGAATTATTATATAAGAACCACCAGTGTCTAAAGTTTTACGTCTTGCCTTGGCCAGGAAGTGAGATTTTCTTCCAAAGGGCAGAAAATCCCACTTTCGGCCTAGAGTGATGTAAAGTAACAAGCAGCCAGTATTTAATATTAGGACCAAACCACAATTCGACTTAATTGTATTGACGAGATAACGTATTTTTATTTATTTGAACTTTATTGCACAATACAAGAACAATACAAATATTAATTAAGGGACTTAATGCCATAAGGCAGTTTACCAGTCAACCAAGGGGCCAACGGAAACTAGCATTACCGACTTCAAAAAGTTGACTAATGTTGCACTGTAAGCAAAATAGTCTTATTCTCATCCAGTAATTCCATTCCCTATTGCTCCACATTCCGTTCCGCACTTAATAAAACTGAAACTATTAGCATTTCCAAGAGACTGCCTTTATTGCCAGTAATTAAATAAGGATGCGGTCACCGGCGGCGCCGGTCGAGCGGCTCTAAGTGTGGCAACACTGGCGACCGTTCACTAATATGTTGCATGACATTGATTACCATAGTTTCAAATTCCTTAGGGTGAAGCCAGACGAGGTTTTGAATTGTGAGTCGCGTAATTTCGGTCGCGCCATACATCATGTCGACTTCATACTAAGTATGGCGCGACCTAAATTACGGGGCTCAAAACTTCACCCTTGACGGGCTCGCCTGAAGACGCAGCGAGGGAAGGCCTCCAATAAGGTGGACCAACGACCTGGTTAGTATCGCGGGCAGAAATTGGATGAGGGTGGTGCAAGACCGATCTTTGTGGAGAACTTTGGAGGAGGCCTTTGTCCAGCAGTGGCCGCCTATCGGCGGATATGATGATGATGAACGGGCTCGCCCGCTGTTGTGGTCACAGTTTTAACTTCACCTACTTACTTTACTGGATACCTTCGTTACTGGTAGTGGCAGCCGTTCGTTCTGTAAACTATAATATGTCGTATTAAATTCGGCGATATTAAGTTCTTTTATATAAAATTCTGCTATCGGGAAGACATTGGCAAAATAAATGTGTCTTCTTCTTCTTCAAATGAAACATTCAATGAAACATCTATGGGTGACCAAAGGTAGGTACAAACAAAGACACTAATAACGGTACATTTGTAAACTAATATGAACCTTAATACAACGTGTTCATGTCTATGGGTGTATAGTTAACTGTGTCTTCGTTTGTACCTACTTTAAATTAAAAAAATACTGGCTAAGGTGCTAAGAGGCTAACTGCTTGCAGGCTCATATCATACAGTGTCTTCATTAGCCGACGGGCGGACAAACATCGTAAATCCTAGCATTTGCAGAGACACGGAGCTTTATCGTCTGCAATTAAACACGGGATGTGGTCCCGGCGCCGGGCGCCTGACGTTTTTGTAACGCGATAAGTTTGTAATTAGTATACATTACCGCAGACAGCGGGAAAGAGAGGCTTAAGTGAGAGGCCGGATAAGTGGGGATAGTGATACAAAGCCCTTTTTCTACTCCAGTACTTTTTTCTGTCATTTATGTAGTTACTAACTCTAATATAAAGACATAAATTATGAAAGTCTGTAAAAGTCTATACTCTACTGCTCAAAAACACACTGCTAACCGATGTTATAATGTCGCCAAAAAACCATCACTTAGTACCTCAGATTACATGATGAACAGCTGCATTCACACAATTTGCAAATTAAAAAAAAAACTTTTGTACTAAGGCATTGGTGCCAACTTAAAAAAAAGGTTTTATCTTCAGTGCATGGATGTTTAGTATAGTGAACGTATACCTTTATGTATAAGTAATTTTTTTGACAGATGTTTAGTATGGTGATGGTATACCTTTATGTATAAGTTAATATTTTTTTGACAGATGGATGTCAATAAAAAAAAGTTTATCAGAGACAATTTTTCTTTTTAACTTTGTTGATTCCGAGCGGGAACATGTAATTATTTTCTTTGTTGTTTATTTGCATTTTATTTATGAAATGTCGAGTCGTAGAAAAAGTATTGTATGCAACGTTGTATAAGTAGGTCAAAAAACGCTCGTGGCATCTTTCTTACGATGTTCGCTGCGCTCACATCGTAACCCATGCCACTCGCGTTTTTTGCCCCCTCTTATACAACGGTTGCATAAAATACTATTTCACGGCTAAGGCATGTATTGCTTTTCTTAAACATATGCAATAAAATAAAAAAAATACACTACTTAAAAAACATATTTAGCTGTTTAGCCTGTTCATGAACACAGGCGCCATGTATAAAAAAAAATACTCCCCCTAGGCCTTCAATTATTGTATGAAATTCCTGTTACAGTTCTCTCGAGATGTTTCGCCCGAAACGTGATACTTCGATACGTCGTGATACTTCTGTTATAACGCAAGTTATGACGACATTTCATTGCCATCTTTGAGCAACATATTTCTTTATTAAAAGTACCGGAACGAATCCATAACCGTGGTATTTTCGGACCAATACGTCCTTTAAGAAAAGAGCATGCTCTCCTCTGAATGGCTGGCACCGCACTTTTAACCCCTGCGGTGTTGCAGATTAATTACTCCGAAGATCTAAATTCAACGTTCGTATTGCACTATCTCGCTCATTCAAAGAGTAAGAGGGGAAGAACGATACAACTGCTGTTTTTGAACTTCGGAGCAACCCTCTGATGTCCATGGGTGACGACCACTTACCACCAGGTGATCTGTCTGATAGTTTGCATCCTATGCCATAAAAATAATACCATTCGAGTAGAGTCGATTCTTCGGATATTCATTTATTAGATATCAATTCTAAACGAATGATTGAAATATAGTTGAATTGGGGATATCGAAATGCCTTTTTGAATTAAGGACAAAACAACAACAACAACAACAAATCCACTTTATTGCACACCTCAAATACACAGGGATACAAAACATGAGAGATATACAGTAAAAAAAAATTTACAGAGGTTAACAACAGGACAAAACTATCTGCATTTGGATTTAAGACCGATTTCAGCTTAAATAATTCAGGCAATCGGACTAACTAAGCAAAATTCTAATGATAATTTAATTTACTTTACAAGTTTGAGGCACAGGGTTTTTAGGGTTCCGTACCCAAAGGGTAAAAACGGGACCCTATTTATTACTGAGACTTCGCTGTCCGTCCGTCCGTCCGTCCGTCTGTCTCCAGGCTGTATCTCAAGAACGGTGATAGCTAGACGGTTGAAATTTTCACAGATCATGTAGTTCTGTTGCCGCAATAACAACAAATACTAAAAATTAAATAAAATAAATATTTAAGGGGGGCTCCACTACAATAAACTTGTTGTAGATTATGGTACGGAACCCTTCATGCGCGAGTCAGACTCACACTTGCCCAATTTTTTTCAAGCACAGGAAAGATAAAGTTATTTAAAACCCTTTGGATTCATGTTTAGATGAAAGTGGCGCGGGCAACTGTTTTAAACTCCGAGAAAGTTACGCATTTGAATAAACGTTTCATTTTTTAAGCAAATTGGTTTCGGTGTGCGTAATTGACGGGTTAAGGGAATAAAAGTTGGGACGTGACAAAGTCAGGACGGGGCTTGTTGCTGAGTTGTTATTTTATGGTTTAGGGTTTATCACACTAGAAAATGTCGTCCTGCGAAATAGACCTACTTGGAAGATGAGTAACCCAGCTAATGACGTCCTGTGAAATAGACCTACTTAGAAGATCCAGAAAATGTCATCCTGCGAAATAGACTTACTTAGAAGATGACTAACCCAGAAAATGTTGTCCTGTAAAATATACCTATTTAGAAGATGACTATATAAGATATAAGCCAGTAAAAGACGTCCTTCGAAATAGACGTAAAACAAACATGTCGTTTCATTAGATTGATTTTCCACGAAAACGACCTGTCTCGCCTAAAGGATATTATAAAGGTGAAAGTTTGTGAGCGTGTTTGTTACTTCTTCACGCTCAAACGGCTGGACCAATTAAAAAAAATGGTATGGAAGCATTTGACACCCTCGATTAACATAGGCTACTTTTTATCCCGAAAAAAAATATTTACCCTGGGAACATAATTTTTTCCCCTAGTCACATAAACGTGTTCTCGATATCTTTATCTACACGCTTTTTCCAAATGGGAAAATATGTACCTACACCAGTCGGCTGCCTTTGATCGCTGGTAAATCCGGCGCCCCATACGAAAAACGGGGTAACGTGTATGACAGTGCTCTGCAGTTGAGACCTTCTGGTGATTGGAAGTATTATCCATTGAGCCGTGGCGTTCGTGCATTGTCGATGAATTTTTTAAGCCATATTTTGTACCAACTTCAAAAAAAGAGTAATATTGTTTTAGATTTTGCAGCAGTACGTTCGCAGGGATTTTGTATGGTTTAATCTGCGATGGAAAAACTGTTAACGTGTGTACTATTTATCTCAAAATCAGCATGTTTATTTATGATACAGTGGGGCAAGATATATTGTCTAATGGAGTAAGACTACCACTTAGTTAGTTATTGGACTGTGGCAGTCTTCTTCAGTCGAAAACTGGTGAGAAACTGTGCAGGATCGGGACAAGTGGTGTGCTCTCGTTTCGGAGGCTAAGATCCTGTTTGGGTCACCGAGCCAAAATAGTTAGTTAGTGGCAGCTTTCCCCCAATGTGTTATCCCGTCTTAACTTAGGTGTTTTTCTCTGTAAGGTGATCGAGAGTTTACTTAAGAGGCCTTATTCCTTTTAAAATGCTTATTGTTTTAGACATTTTTCTCTATGATCAAACATGTTTCTTAACATATTATTTATGTTACTACCTAGAACAGGGCTATTGGGATTTATCCTATATATTTGAAACCTACGGTTCGATATTTTCATTGATAATTTTTGTTTCAAAAACTACTCGAAATTGACAAAATTCACAAGGAAAATTAGTTTTTTCAACTTATTTTCGACTGCACGCAATGAAAGCATGAAATAGCTATGTTACTACCTAGAACTCGGGGAAAAGTGTTATTCACTTCAAAAAGTTGGTGGAAATTATCAGTATATTTGCCATAATATGAAAAAAATAAAATTTAAAAGGAATAAGGCCTCTTAACTCTAAGATGTATCAAGCCTTACTCCCAGTTCGTCCACATCCCTGACCCGCCCTAATAACTAATTTAAGGTCAGTCGGGATAAGTGCATTTTTTTATCTAGCCTATGTGTCCCACTGCTGGGCGAAAGCCTCCCTCTTGCAAACAAGTTCCTTCCAAACGTTCTCAAATGCGTACAGGGCATCCCGCCATCTCCTTACTCGTCTGCCTCTGCTCCGGTAGCCATCCTGCGGTATCCACTCAGTGGATAGTTTGCATATGTATATAAGTGCATACCTATGTAATTTTTTTCCACACTGTATGCTTACATACTGTCATATTCCCGACGGTGCCGTATAACGTGGTGACTTTAAAATGCTGGGGCTATTTTGGAAAAGAACTTTTACGGCATGTACGGTATTTTTTTTACCATCTATGGCAATGAAATAGCTATCTTCATAAATGACCTCACCTTTTACTGTATTTGCTCAATCGAGCTATGAATATTTGAATTTTTATTACAATTTAAAATCTATCAAAGTAGCCCCAAATTTTCCTAAAGTAACGCCGGTTTACGGTATGTCACAATTGTCACAAAATCGTATCTGTGCCATACACCTGTTCGCAATATTCATTAGCTTTGATCCTTTTGTTATGGGTTCAACCGTTTTTCGTCGCGAAGGAAATTTGGCAACCCTGTCGGGAGTAATTGGTTGATCGGAAAATGTAATCGCGAGGCTTCAGGTTAACACTTTGATCAACATGTAGCACGCACCTACAATGTCGGTTGGTATATCACTATATACATTGGATGATTTAAGTTTTTTGAATTCTAACTTACTTACTAGGAGCTGCCCGCAATTTTGTCCGCGTTTTTTTTACCTTAGACAGGTAAAAAGTATCATACACCTAACCATATTTGTATATCCATATCCCCGTACCAAAACTGATTAAAATTATCTAGTCCAGCCGTCATGACTAGACAACATATGGCGCCAGACTGGCATGGCACCGCGCACCCATAAAAAACAAAAGACGATCCTGCATCGTACTATTAAGATATTTCCTAAAATCATGACCCCTCTCCATAGAAAACTGTTTTTCAATACAAAACTAGAACTTTATAATAGCATAGATGTAACACGCACCTACAATGTCTGTAGGTAAAATATTAACTATGCTTACATTCGATTTAAGAAAACGGGGGAGTTGTTCCATCAAGAATAAAATAGTTGTTTTATTTGATAACCGACCGACCATCGCCGACTTTTGAGGTATATAGGAAAACTTTCCTAACTGGACCTGACGAAATTGGCATTAAAATATTCCACCTACGTCAGCCGTTTTGATTCGCTGACCTATATATAATTTCATAAATTATGATGTATGAAAAAATTACTGACGTAAGTAGAATAATTATTATTATTGGCCGCACTCTTCCACTTCTCAGCAATAGCTTCCTTAACAAACTTATAGGTGCTTATAGTTCCAAAGACAAAACGAAAGAGAATAGAAAACCCCGATATTTTAATTGCTCCATTGATGTATGACAGAGTCCGAGAGGCGAGGTCAGACTCAGAACTCGTGCAATTTTGATGAAGGCGATCCGGGTCTTTTAACTTTTTTCAGATTCAATGGTATTTATTCAAAAGGGACAATATATGTAACACAATAAAAAAAGCTTAAACTAAGTAAATTTAATTGCTTATAAAAACATAAGATATTAATAAAAACAATAAACTAATATGTACGAGTAACTAAGACTAAGTATATGCTAAACTAAGTTATATTATATGAGATATATAAGTACATAACTAATGTAAATTAAAAAAGTTTGTGAAAAACTGTGCCCCCGCGGCATATTTAGTCCGTAGACGCTGGCAGCGTTTCCTCTCTGAATCGCAATGCTATAATGCTTAAAGTAACTATACAAACTTAATATAGAATATAAACATTTTGGAATAATTTATTTTAGTTTATTTATTTTGTAGACACATAGAATCGGATGCTGAGCTTTCATGTTTGCGTTCGTCGTTGTTCTTTCTTTTATTTTGCGGGGGGGGACTACGCCCCCCGAGTTCCCCCGTCTCTTATACTCAACTTCACCTCAGTTGACTTCATAGAATCAGAAGCTAAGTTGTCTTGTTTTCGTTTCGTTGTTCTTTATTTTAATGTGCGTCAATATAGTCTGGCTAGTGAAATATTACTCTAAGTTTTGGCGGGAAATTTAAAAAATCTGCGGCTGGTCACACTTTGTGTAGTAGGAATTATAGTTTTGATACTAGACAATATCTTCGATTTTCTATGCACACGTGAGGTACCTAAGGAAAGAAGTTAAATGTATGTTGGCGTGCACTCATAGTCAGCTCACATAATTTCTACCACTATGTTCAGTACAGTCAACGACAAACATATGTTTACACTTTCTAACCATATACAAGGCGAAAAATGTCATGTAGTGTAAATAAGACGTAGCTCGATACTGCGATATTAATCGATCAACAAAAAAATTACATAAGTACTATGCCAAATTTCAACTCGATCGGAATGTTAGAACTAGTAAATAAAGTATCAAAATTATTTATAGAGGACCTGCCTACTAAATTGTTTAAATCATAGACAATTGGTAATACCACAAGGAAATATTTGTCAACATTATTTGGCTAGCCAGATTCTATTCAAAATATTCAATACCAGAACAAAGAGAAAGGGAGAGAGAGAGAGAGAGAGAAAGGGAACAAAAACTGGCTACTTTTCTGTGGAACGACAAACTCGCAAAACGGAAAAGGGAATAGAAGATTGCTTTATATATAGGTTTAAAGATCATTTATTCTCATAAGAATTTATACAATTCACTTAATGAGAAACTTAAATATTACTTACATTTATTTTGGAAAGCGGCGCCAAAACAGATTAATAACAAGTTAAGTAGTTAAGTAAACATTGCATTACACTCAATAATAAATACATTAGTATTGCAGACAAAATGTGAAATTAGCGGGTAAGGAGATAAAATCGCGGGCGGTCACTGCAGTCCGAACGTAAACAGGCTGAGCGCGGAGTATTTACAACTAGATGTGGCCTTTTGATGCTTAGCTGGTAATCTGGAACGCATGCGATAGTAGTATTTGTGTATAATGTCATTTCATATAAATTATGTAAAATTAAGTTTAGTCATTAGTTAGTTAAATTAATTTAGGTAGTAATTGTTGAGTTTTGTTGTATATATAACTACAATATATGTATATTTATTGTAGTTTTGTTTTTTGTATATAAATAGATCGCGATTGTAAATATAAATAAATTGTGTGTGTGTGTGTGTTTGTGTGTGTATTTTGTGTGTGTAGACAATATGAGTAATTCGTGGATTGGCGTATAAAGCCTAACGAGTCACGTTTATTTCTATATATTTTTTTAATCTATTTTTAAATATTTGCATAGATTTTGCTTCTTTAATTTTTGCCGGTAGTTTATTGAATAGTTTCGCCCCTTCGTAAAGGATGCATTTTTTTCCATAGTTTGTTCTAGGCGTTCTAAGAGTTAATTCGTTAGCATTTCTTAGTTTTATTTTTTGATAGTGACGTTTTTCCGTAAAATTAATCTGAACGAGTATGCTTTTATTAATAATTTATATTCCATAGTTTGGGCCTAGGGGTAAATACGGCCCTGCCATCTAGTTGTGAAAGGATCTAAGCCAAGAATTTCAAATGTTGGTTAAATGTCAAGTTTTATTAGCGTAATCAAAAATTTAATAAAATTTTGTCAGTACAATAATTTGGTACCATGCAGCTGAAGATGGCCGTAGGAACTCCTTAACAGCACAGAATAAACCCATGGTGTTTGGGCTCGTCTGATTGTTCTTGATGAGCAATTAACGTTTGTGTAAGAAAGTACAGTCGATATTAAACAGTCTCATAAAACTTTTTTAATTTCTGTCACACTACCTACCTACTGGGTCACTGTTTCTAAGTTTTGCAATTCTGCTAAAGCTGAATTGTCATTAGGACTATTGAACAGGTTCCTTTGATTGCGGTCACAAATAGCAACACCTTGCAAGATTTTAACGCGACTAAAGGACACGTAAGCTTTAGCAAAAGTACTCGCCTAAGTGAATAACAGCTTTTTAGGATTCTGTAGTCAACAAGGAACCCTTATAGTTTCACCATGTCCGTCCGTCCGTCTGTCTACAGCTTAGCTCAGAGACATAGTGGTAGAATAATTTTTTAAAAACTTTTTTTGTGTACCTGCCCTACACGTAAAAAAGTGTGGATGTATTTTTTTAACGGTCTTTCAAAACTAAGTCAAGTTACCTAGCATCAACTGCAATTTTTATGGAGACCATTAGCTATAAGTTTGTTGTATGGGAGCCCCCCTTAAATATTTATTTTATTTTATTTTTTGTATTTTTTGTTATAGCGGCAATAGAAATACGTCATCTGTGAAAATTTCAACTGTCTAGCTATCACCGTTCTTGAGATACAGCCTGGTGACAGACGGACGGACGGTCGGACAGCGAAGTCTCAGTAATAGGGTCCCGTTTTTACCCTTTGGGTACGGAACCCTAAAAATAAACGCAAAGTACGTACGTACGCCGTACGGGCACCTTCTATATATATGTATAAAACAGTTAAGTAAATATCGATGATAATTACATAAATTATAAATGGAAGCGACGTCACAATTCCATTACCGCGCGTGGCCATAATTGAATCGTCCACGCCACCATTGCCACCGGAGCATAATGAGTTATGAAAATGAAAATCACTCCTTTATAATACAATCATCGTACTCTTCACAATAATCACCTCGGTGTGGGGTGGGGTCGAGTCAAACACAATTCCACGTATCGTGTAATGGAACGTTGTAACGACGTGTAACGTTGCGTTATCGTGATGGGAAGATCTACGCCGTGCAACACAAAAATACGCAGCATGACGTTGTGACGTTTGACATAGGTATGTTTGACTTCTAATTTTGACGTGTGACTTTTAATTTATGATTCGATTTCGATTTGATAAGGCAATTTTGACTCCTTTTTATCGTTTCTGCGATTACCTGGTAATAGTACATTAACATTACATACCAAGGAAGAGCGGTGAATTCCCGAATGTCCCAGATTGCAGGTGTCCAATGTACTTCCTCATTGGTGATTTTTTCTGTCCAGCTTATTCCCTCCATTCTTCGCCAAGACCACATCTCTGATGCCTGAGCCAAAATTATAGGAAACAAAAATTTTGAACGTGCTTGAGCCTTAGCTTTTACTATTCCTAAATAAAAGTTGTAACTCCACTAAAATTCGTGACTGTAGCGCCGATGAAATGACGACCTTATGACCACATGTTTTTAGAGAACCTGAACATTCGAGCCTTGTTGGCTGGACATTCTTTGTTTATCCATGAAACATGATACCTAAGTGATGATGAAATGTTTGCGTGACCTCTACGCTAGCAGAGTTGTGAATTCTTAGGTTATCTGATTAGTATGTTTCATCTGTATTTATTTATATGTGTATATATATTATATGAATATATGTATTTATCTAAATATTTATTTATTAAAACTTGTTTAAGTTAGTTGCACCGCCCACAATTTCTCTGCTTTGCCCGAAGGTTGACTGGTAGAGAATGCCTCATGGCATTAAGTCCGCCTTTTGTACGATAAGTTTTCTTTTGTGCTATAAAGATTAAATAAATAAATAAATAAAATGATGATATCTTCCCAGACGTATCCGTCGACGTTGACACCCTAATAGTAGCTCCACACTACTCGCGAAGTTGGTCGAGGTCGAGGACTCATACTTCGGCCAACTTTGCCTCGCCCAACTTCGGTCCACTTCGCGAGTCAAGAACGTATAAATTTATGTTTGATTACGCGCACCAGCGGGTATGACTATCAAACCCGAATTTAGTTTTAATAGTGCGGCAACTAGCACAGTATAGGTCCCCATCTGTGTTATAACTGTAGTGATAGAATACAAGGGCTAGGGCTGAGTTTTACGGAGTTTAGGTTTAGCGTCAAGGTGTTCAGACCTTGACGCCAAGGTTTTCATAAACTAGCCCTAAGCCCGCCTCGTTGACAAAGTTTTTAGAGCCTCTCTACTGAAACTATTACCCCCGATCCATCAACAAGTTTTTAACCCTACACTGATGGCATTCTATATAAAACACAGCTATACGGAATTGGATAGCTGATTGATTGGACGCTTGAGTGACCTTTACCCAGCACTCGCCGCAACATCCATCCCTACCCGTATTCTGCGACAATGGCCGGGGAAATTGAGTTCCCGGATTATTGGGATAATAATCTTTCTTGATTACATTATGTACGCATATGTATGGATAGTTGTTACGAGTACTCGTGTAACGTAGAAGGGTTTAACTCGGAAGGTATGGAGGGTCGAGTTTATAAGGAGGAATAATATCTTTATTCTTTATTTTTATCTAAATATGTCCGAAGTCGAGTGAAAACATTAGGACCGGGCAGAAATCCGACTCACACGGCAGAAAACTCAAGACGTTGTCATGACAACGATTTTCCTTGTTTACTCTAATCAGCTTATTTTCTAAACAGACGACGTAAATATTTGTTACAGAATTTTCCTATTTTGGTGGAAGGTTTTACAAGGAATCGTAGTTAGTAAATAAAAAGCTCGCTGGGAGCTGTTATGCATTATCAATGCTGACAAATATCACTTCAATTGACGTTGCAAAAACCGCATATTATGGAAATGTATATCCTTTACTGACATATGGCATTTTATTTTGGGGGAACTCTGTAAATGTACAATCAACTTTTGCTTGGCAAAAAGAAGTCTACGAATAATATTCAAACTAAGAAGCACAGAATCACTAAGAGATATTTTTAAGAATAATAAAATTTCATCTATGACATGTATTTATATTCTAGAAATTTGTTTATTTATTAAAGGTAGGAACGACGTTTTCATTAAAAGAAGTGACTTGAAAAATAATATCAGATCCCAATATAAACATGATGTATGTACAGTTCGGCCTTCCAGTTACATATTAAGCAAGAGCCCGTATGTCGCTGGAATCAAAATATTCAATCATTTACCTGAATCTTTAAAGTCGCTTGAAGTTGTAAGTCAGTTTAAGAGGAAACTTAAAGAGTGGCTGGTTACTAGATCTTTCTACAATTTAAATGAATATTTTAGCGCAGATATAATTATTCAGTGAAATTAATATTGTACGTCCGAAATGGATAAGCTGTTGGAACTATAATTCTGTAATATGACCTTGTGTACACAGTTTTGACAATAAATAAATGTCTTTAATGTCTTTAAAATATTTGTTATTTTGAATAAATTCGAGCAGCACGTCGACATTTATGAAAGAAGCAGAGATATGGGGGTTAAATAAAGTTTTACTTTTCGTTTTTCGTTTTTTTTTTTGTTGATTGTGTGAATACAAATTTTGTGAGGTTGGTTCAATAACTAGGTATTACTTATATGTTTTTTTTTTGTCAATTCAGTTTTCAGTTTTTTTTTTCAAAATGGCTGATTTATGGGGGCTGAAAACGTAAAAAATTACAAACAGTAGGTACTATTTTTAAACACGCGGGGGTCCACAGATCACAGCCATTAAAAGTCTATATTATATATCAAGTAGACACAAATCTCTGGTATCATAAAATATTGGCTCCCGTCTACAGTCATTCTGACCTTGTTGTCTATAGGTCTACAATTTCATACGTGACACTCCCATGGTCCGTGTGGGGGGCGGGAGACGGTACTATTCGATGCACATTACCGCCATGTTGATCACCGCTACACACGATATGATTTACATAACGGATATATCTGCCGATACGATATCCCTAGCAATATCCTCTTTGTTGTTATCTTTCGCCTCAACTCCGACGATGAACCGAGTGTCTGTTTAGTCTGATCTGTTTGTGCTATTATATATTCCCTGCCCTCGCAAGCAAATCGCTGTCTGCAGCTTAATTACCAGGCATCGACTTCTGATACCACGGCCCGGTAGGACTTTAGAGAGAAATGGAGCCGATATTAACATTAAAATACAATTGATACTCATACTCACAAGTGTATTTAAATAAATATAAATAATTATCAGACATATGCTTATATAGATAAATATATACTTATATACATAGAACATTCATGACCCATATATTCGTGTTGATCACACAAATATTTGGCCTCGCCGGGATTCGAACCCAGGACCGCCGGCTCAGTAGGCATCTGCTTTACTACTGTGCCAACCGCGTCGTCAAATTTCATTTGCAATTTTATTTTTATAGTCAACGATAAAGTCAGAAGAATAGATAGGTATACATTGCCCAAACAGAGACAGACTGGACAGGTCTGCGACCAACTAGGCAACTTCTAGTCCGCCGACCAAAGACATACTCGTATACTGACAGACCCAGATGACGTCATCACGGCTACCATCAAAAGATGGTACCCCGATGACGAGAGAAGACGACAGCGACATGACAGGCACACAATACAGAGACGGAGCCTCCGCCGGCGGGGGCGCCCACCGCGATAGCACACACTTTGCCTCCCACAAAATGTAAAGCCCAGCTAGATTAAAATTTACAAACTGACAGGACAAGAGACCAGTTGGTTCAGCTAAGTACTCATCCGCTGTTCCGAGCGCCCGCGCGTGACAGCTTCACACACATGGTGCCGAGAGGTTTATGCTGCGGCTAGCCTACCGCCACAACACAGCGACTTGTGATAACAGCCTAAGGGCTAATCGAATCAGCAACAAAAAAAAAGAATATAAAAATACTTGATTTGTGCCATTATTCCATCCAGGTCTATTAGTAGTTGTATAGTCGAACTAGGTGTACTTTTTTTTCACATAGACTGCATCTAACTATCTAGAAGCACGGTTTTTATTCCAAACAAAACTACTTTTCCGATGCACATAATAAAAGTGAATAAAATGCAGAATAAATGTGAAATGAGATGTAAATGGGCCATGCACTTGTGCAGCTAGTACAGTGAGATTGTATAAAGTAGAACATCACCTCATTTTATGACATTGTTATTATTTATTATTATTTCCGGACCTGTTCAATTACGAGTGCTAAAGCCTGACCAGAAATGTATGAGGATTGTCAAGAGGGCGCTATTTATAAGATTTATATGGCAACAATTTTGCAACCAATCGCCACCGCACTATAATGGAATTAGTTTAAATACCTGTCAGTTCCTATGGTAACCTCCATGGTAACCTCGTAATATCATTTAATGGAACGAACCCTTTTCCTGACTATTTTTCGCTTAGTAAAGACGTGTAAACTTTATTCATTACATAATAATTATTACTTTCACGACTGTGAATGGTTTTCGGCATTTTCTTTGGATATTTTTAAATATGTCTATTAAAGAAGCCACCACGAATGACGTTGACATTGTTGAAAACCATCATAAAATCATTGCCAGTGTAAAAAATTAGTTCCAGTGAAATTCCGCAATACGGCGCATCCTCATATAATATTTCTGGTCAGGCTCATTATGTTGCTTCTTGTCAAAGATCATGATTCTACGAGTAGGTCAACGGGAACTAATAAGTTTTGATTCCCTTGCCAGCGTCAACAAATGCCGCATAAACTTTCGTATCTTTTGATTGCGTTGGCTTAGAAGTTGTTTTCAGGGCTCCAAAGGGTAGCAGACTTAAGTATTTGATATTAATTTCAGTTTTATATTGATAATGTTATTAAAACTATCGTGAGACATCTTTACTTATTATAAAAACGGTATAAACTCACGTAAAAATTGTCAGGAACGGCCCGACATGTTTCGAACTCATTTGGAGCTCTTCATCAGGGGTAGCTATCCGTGCTGCTACGCGACTCGCGACCCACTGCATTTTTAATCGCTCTTCTTGCCGCCCTCTGCGCACGCGCAGGTAGCGCGGCGCGGGGAGGGCAGGGCTCTTGCGCTGTCACTACTGGACTGTCTGTCACTGTATTTTCACTATTACCCACTGATAGATAGCTACCCCTGATGAAGAGCTCGGGGCTTCCGGTTCGTGTCTCAAGATGGCCGCATGCGTTTAAGTTGCGTTGTTCATTATTTATTCATTTTTGTTGTTCAATGTGTAGTATTGATAGCGTATTGTGCAGTGATCTAACGTATGAGTGAATAGCTAATGAAGAATTCAACTTGAAGCGTTCATAGCCCTTCCTGGGTCAAGGCCCGATAGTCCGCGTGGTTTTTTGTAAATCGCTATCACTTTACAAAAAGCGAAACCTCACCGAACAACGGCAAGCTCTACGAGCAAACTTGAAATTGGCGAAATCATCATTAACTGATGGAAGCCATATTTTAAAATTAGAATAGATGAAGAGCTCCAAATGAGTTCGAAACATGTCGGGCCGTTCCTGACAATTTTTATGAGTTTAGTTTATACCGTTTTTATAATTTATATTGATACCTCCACGCGCTCTTGAGAAAAAGGTCTGAAAGGACAGATAGGCAACAAAGTGATCCGTGATATGGTTCCGTTTTGGCCGATTGAGGTACGGAACTCTAAAAAGGTCGAAGGGTACCCTTCTAATAGGTGCTAAGGCAGAACGTTGTTGAAATGAAAATAATGAACTTTATTCTGTAAGTATGGCAATACAGCGCGGCAACTCCGATAGTATATATTAGGATTATTAGGGACCTTTGAGCCAGTTACCTTCTTGAACGGTTTATAGAACCCTTTTAGTTTTATAATTAGTTTTACTTATTATTAATTTTAGTTATATATATAGTTTTAGTTTGTTATAAATGTGTACTTGGGTACCTTTAAATAAATAATTGAATAAAAAGCTGCAAAAGCGCGTATACAGCCCTTATACTGCTAATTTAAGCTGAATATTTCTGCTATTTGGGATAATTCTCGAAGAAAACATATTAAATGTGTAGGTACCTATAAAATAATAATATTGTTTCTTAAATAAAAACATTTGTAACTGTACAGGTAACCGTAGGTCTAACTAAATAAAATACACTCCGTTTTAAGTTAAAACTAAAAACTAACGTTTTAAGTTAACTAAAATACAGAAATGAAAATATTAACTATAGGCTAAGAAATTAACTAACTAGAAAATATATGTTAAAAGTTTTAACATATATTTTCTAGTTAGTTAAGTTCTTAGCCTATAGTTAATATTTTCATTTTTGTATTCTTGATTATTAAAGCACCTAATTAAGTCTCTCAGACATTATCATAACCATAACCGCCCGTCACCGCGACAAGTTATCGATGGCCCCCTTGAGCACGAATCAGATAACTTCAACTTGTCCGGAAGTCCCGCCCACACGGAACTGTCAAAACACGTATCGAAACTATTAACCATCTAAGATTCAATTCAATTCATAGCCACCAGTAGGTACCTACTCTAAAGGTCTTCGCACATTATAACAACTCAACGGCGACTCTATGCCAAATATTGAAATTTAAGCCCTATGTCATATTTTCTAGGTTTAATTTCAAAAAAATATATTAAAGTAGTGGACGACGTGTACGCGTGTAGGGGAGACCGGGTATGGAGGTCACATTATATTTCTTTTGCATTTTTAGTAGTACTTATTGTTTTTAGTTGGGGATGATAAAAGATAATTTAATGGATAGTGTATTTATTTGAGTTTAAAAATATATCAATACTTTTTCACTAACATTATGTACGGAGGAAATATTTTTATTTTTATGAAAAAAGAGAAATGTGACTTTTAACCCTGTGTCAGGGATGGTTGTCACAGGTGCTGGGGTACGTAATCACATAGTAAAATAAGAGGGATATACAATAATGCACAAATTTATATCAAACGAGTTTTTTTCTTATTGAAGATAAAAATGTTTTATGTGAGTTACTGTAACGGAAAATAACGAAACATTCGTAATTAATAAAAAAAACTCAAAAACATTTTTTTTTTCAGCTAGCAACCTATATGAACTTAAATGATGTATGTAAGTCACTGTGACCAGGAAAGTAACGAAATACGTATTCATAATTAATAAAAACACCCAAAAACTAAATTCGCTTTCAGCTAATAAGGTAGTCGCACGTGACTACCAGCCCCCGTCGACCTGAGACAACCTGCCCCAAAACACGTTTTAGAAAATAATCTTACAATATAAATTCAAATGAATGTTTCCACTAAAAACCTTATAACAATATGATTAAGGTCACTGTTGGTAAGACCGGCATACTTCATTTCATTTTTACTTTGGAGTGATCTAACTATATAAATTATTAACCTAAATTAATGGTCGTAATCGTATACATTAAGAATTTTAATGACGCGAGTATAGCTAAAGTGAATCAACGTTTTAATCACACAATAAGCGAAAAACAGTCCTTTTTTAAAAGTCGGCGTGTAGACGGTCTTCCCGTCTAGTTTAGGGTAAGTCCGTCCAGTAATAATTTTATCCACAGTTTAGTTGCTAATACGTTCGGAAACATATTCTTCACTAGAATGATTCACGATAATGCAAATTGCACTTTAACTCCGTGAAAATAGAGTTCAGATTCGGAGTGAACGCTTTTTTCCTAATTTTAAGGGAAGACCGGCATATGTTAGCTGAATGGGGTGGTAAACCTTTTTGGCAAATAATTAAATTACACTTATAATAATAACTAATATAATTTTTAATAGTAATTTATGCTACTGTTACATAAGGAGAGGTTATATTAATATTGACTTTAATAATGGTAATAGTAAAGTAAAAAAATCACACAATGCACAATGTTTTAGACCTTACATTATGTAACAGTTGCGTAAACTACATATAATAATATTATAAAGGCGAAAGTTTGTAAGTGTGTTTGTGTTTGTTTTTTACTTCTTCACTCTTAAACGGCTAGATCAATTTTGATAAAATTTACTACGGAGGTAGAGGTGACACTCAACAACAACAGTTGGTAACTCCTGCATTAAGGGAAGTCCGGCATGAGACGGACTTGCCTTGTAACGTAGTAGACGGACTTCCCAACTCAACAAAATTTTAATGTTATAACTTTTAGAACGCGTAATTACAAAACTAAGCCAGTTGTGCTTAGTTTAAACACAGAATAGAGATAGCTGGTTCTTATATTACTTAGGTGGTTATTTCCTGCTAGGCTACTTATCCGAAATCTATTTTTATATATATTTTTTTGAGGACTGTCACACTAGTACTTCGAGTTCAAAACACGCAATGACTTGTTTAGGAGAATTGCTCTAAAGTTGTTAGTAACAGCGATATCTGTTTTAGTACGTTAAACTAGAACGAAGAACTGCTTTACCTGCCGAACGCCAAAGCCGCGTACGCTTTCAAATTCAAAAGTTATAACGTGTTGACGGTCTTACCTTATAGACGGACTTACCCACACACAAGTTCAACTTGAACAATACACGAAGAAGCATATTAATATGCAAAATAAAAGTGTACCTACGAGATTTAACACAGATGCACAAAAAAATACTTTTACTGGCGGAAAAAAGTAAACGACCGTGGCTCCGTCACAACATACCGGAGCCGACTGAGGTAAAGTACGGAGGGAGGTTTAGCTCTCGCGATCCTTGGACACCGGTCGGTAAACTCATTCGTGCGTTTAGTTGTCAGTTATGGCCGCTGTGACAACCAACCCATGTGACTTCCATACCCGGTCTCCCTACGCGTCGTACACTAAGGTCAACTCCGACACGTTTGTCACGCGTTGACCGCACGTCGTCCCCGCGTCGACTATGCGCTTGCGACTGACCCGTGACGGGCAACCATTTGCTGGGTCCACTCGTTGACACGTAGTTGACTACTCATCGAAAGTGTGAGTAGAGTTGCTACCGCAGTGGCGTGGAGTTGATATAGTGTGCGAAGACTTTTTCAATGAGTTTACAGTGACAGTACTCGCTAGCGAATGCGTTGATTTTTATGGAGAGTTGTAGTTCTATAAAGTAATCGTTAGGGGTGCTGCACTATTCTCCATGCAAATCATTTACGCTGTCGCTAGCGAGTACGCGGTCACGTTATCTCATGGTAAGGGCACAACCACCCTTACCATGAGTAAACGTGACCGTACTCGCTGGCGACAGCGTAAATGATTTGTATGGAGAGAGAATACAGCGCTCCTAGCGATTACTTTGAAGAACTACAATTCTTAACCGTTAACCGTTTACGCAGTCGCTAGCGAGTACGATCAAGACTGCTATGAAGTCTGTACTTTATCTAAATGAATACGGGGCTTGTTAAGAAATGGCTGAAATTTGTAATTTTTATGTTTTCAACCACCATTTTGAAAATTTTCTAAAAACTTAAGAGGAAAAGAAAACTATATACTTATCACATCCACTCACAGAATTTCATGAGAATTGGTTGAGAAATTCGACCTGTAGGCGAGAACAGATCCGAACATCCAAACATCAGGACATACGAAAAAAAATTGGCCAAGCTGAAACAGAGACCGTTCGCTCGGTCAAAAATATTAAGTACTTACTAGCTACGCCGCGCGGTGTTTCCCGCTCATCCAACGGGAGTACTACATTTTTCGGGATAAAAAGTAGCCTATGTGTTAATCTGCCATAGTCAGCTAAAGCCTGACGAGAAATATCATCATCATCATCCAATTCTAGCCGATTTCGGCCACGGCGACTGGACATACTAGCTAGTCAGAGCGTCGTTCGTGTGCTCTCAGGTGACTGACAGAAATATATAAGGATTGTCAAGAGGGCGCTATTTATAAGATTTATATGGCAACAATTTAGCAACCAATCGCAACCGCACAAAATGACATTAGTTTAAATATCTGCCAGTTCATAGGAACTGGCAGATACAGACCATAGGGATAACCTCGTAATATCAATTAAATGGAATGCACTCTTTTCCTGACTGTTTTACATGTAGTAAACACGTGTACTTGCACTTTATTTGTAATATTACGTTCACGACTGTGAATGGTTTTCGGCATTTTCTTTAGATTTATTTTAAATATTTGTCTTTTAAAGAAAGCACCACGAATGACATTGACATTGTTGACAGACCATCATAAAATCATTGCCAGTGTACCTAAGAAATTAGTTTCAGTGAAATTCCGCCATATGGCGCATCCTCATATATTTCTGGTCAGGCTTTACCATCATACCGAAACTTATCAAAATTGGATCAGCCGTACGAGCGTGAAGTAACAAACATGTACACACAAACACACTCACAAACTTTCGCTTTTATAATATAAGTGTGATTGCTTTAACCTTTGTCCTGAGACACTGGTGTTCGGAACGAGAAAACTAAAACTACAGTTTAACAAAGAGTCTCGCTCGATAATGCAAATCAGTAATAAAGGGCGACCTTTGGACGCAGATAAGCACAGATTATGGAAAAAGATATGGATTAAACAAAAGGTTCCGCCGATGTCCTTAGAGTTTTAAAGATGTTTGTATGTAAATTATACATTCACCATTATCCTAGTAACACTTTCTTGGAACTTGGAGTTAGGGAATCATAGTAGTATCTCTAAACGCTTTCATTGATAAGTAAATAAACCTAAAGGTTATTTCCACTCCATAAAATGTGCTAAATACTTAGGCATTCTATATAGGCATTCATTTTTGTGACAAGCTTTTATAGTTGACTGTACTTTTCCTTGAACATCCATCAATTGATACGATTCTAAAAGGCCCAAACTCGGTAGATTTGCACTATTACAGGCTTCCGTTCCTAGGGCCACCTTCCGGTTCCATCATCAGACCCTCGAAACTATCTGAAGACTAAGTACTTATCAAGACGAATCAAACGAGCCCAAACTCGATGGGGCTATGTGGTTTTATTACGGAGTTCCTATGGCCACCTTCCAGCTCCATCATAAGATCAGTTCCACGTCATCATAATATTGCATTGTCACGCTATTTGCATATTCGTGCAAAATTTCAGCTCAATCGGAAACCGGAAAGTGGGTCAAATTTAACTTGCAAAGTTCCATTACAGACAACGGGACTGGTGAAAGTAAATAAAAGCTTGTAAAATCAATTTGAAATGTGCTTTTTAAATAATAAAAAAGTTAATAAAATAAATTGTTTTTTTAATCACAAATATATCGGCAATTGCCCTAAGTGTCTTTATTTTGCGTAAATATCAGGCCCTTTACTTTTATTTTTTTTATTCATAATAACTACAGATTGTTGCACAGTTTGCATCACTCATCAACTTTCCAACCACGCATAAAAAACCAAATAAAACTCTCAGCGCTTCAATAATTCAACAAAACAACGGAATTAGCGGAACCCTAGCAACGGCAGTAAACAAGGAACCTTTTACGAGCCTCAATTTCGCTTCGACAGAACATTATTATTTCGAGATCCGTTTATTCATTGGGCAGGGTTGCCAACTCTTATTTTTTTTCCCCTGGAACTTAAGTTGAATTGAAACCCCTTAAAAGTAAAGAAACAGAGGATTAGGAAAAAGAAAAAAAGTATACATATACGCGCCGGTTTACGGACGATAATTTTACGTGATAACGTATGCCGGCCGATGGAGTGGAAGAGGGGTAAAACCCCTAAGTTGGCACCCCTGTCATTGAGCTTACGGAAAAAAATATGTTTTGTGTGCTTAGGTAGAAAAAGGATGTATCTTTGTATGGATTTCAAAGTAAGTTACGACTTTGCCATATCATGGCTCTGGTTGCGACTGAGCCAGCTGGCGACCTGGCTTTGGCTTTATAATTCGGAATCCCTGTTTATCTGCCCCTGTACTGAATCGTATTACGGGTTTGCATCATTTATTAACGTAAGTAGGTCTGGTTTTTTCAGGGTATCTTTCAGGCTGCGCCCTTAGTCACGGATATAATTATACAAGACAAATGACGATCCTGCATCACGCTATTAAGATTTTTCCTGTAATACAAATCTGGAATTTTATAATACTATAAAATAGATGTTGTAGCATAACGTAGTTATCTAACTGGCAACGACAAATTTTTGATAACTGACGTTTAAAGTCAGTGAATGTCACTGATGTAAACAAAAAACAACAACATTAAATATTCCGCAAATTTCAAGTAATTTTCGCATAATAAAGCCAAAACTATCCACAGTGATAAAAGTCAAGATTTTTCGGAAGAAGAACGAAGAATTGAGTAAAAAATGTTTTGAATTTGGTTGATGACAAAGCGCTAGTGACTTTTTATAATACAAATATTACTATTGGTTTTCATTGGCAATAATATTATGCATATGACATGTGCACATTATTATTGCTATATGAAAACTGTTCGTGGCGCCAATATCCCTGGGCTAAACCGGAACTTGCTAGGCTATACCGAAATATATTCACCGGACGGTAACAAAAAGCACAACAACCAGTATTTTCCAAACCCACATCGCTCCGGAAATAGGCCGTTGTTTACGGCGAGTGACGAATAATCCGAAACAAGCACTCTTGCGCAGCTCGCTAAGGGTGCGTCTCCACTGGAGCGGAGACGTGCCGAATAGACGAATCACCTGAGTTGAAATCGGTATCTCAGCTCCGTTTCGCTTTTATGATTGGACTGATCGGCTCTCCTGATGATGAATCGGGAATCGATTCGAAATATTTCGAGTGATATTCGACGTACGACGTGAGTTTCGTGGGTATTTTCAGTTCAATCCTGGTCAGGGTCTATTTTTTTTTCACTGCTTCTATCTTTTTATTTGTTAATATATAAGAAATAGTGATTAATTTCACTTTATAAAATTCCGAACAATCATGATCACGGTTTTCGTAAAACAATTAATACGATTTTTTTGCCCAAGCTAAAACGAAGACGCTTCGCTCGCTCGGTACACAAACGTTACATATTTATACGTAAGTTAAGATGCCGAAACCTAACCTTTCATATACCAACCCATCTTCCTTACGGACACGTCGAGACTCAAAGCTTTCAGCTTGTCATGGAATCGACAAGTGGCAACCCTAAAGCCTCAGTACCCCCAAACGAGAACCATCTTAAAATTTAGGCAGTAAAGTTGCAATTAGCTGAGCGGCTTGCAATATTTGTCGAGTGAAGAGGTAGGGTGAGTGGAGACTCAACTTGATCAATTACAGCAACTATGGCAACCCTGATTTGCTCGCACCTTGATTTGCTTTTCGAGGATTTTAAGGTTAATTGATGAGTTTTGAGGGCTTTGATTTGATGTCCTATGGGGCTGTTCAGAAATTACGTCATTAAAATTTTGACGATTTTAATATATGTACAAAAATATCTGAACACAATTTTATGCTCCTGACAATAGTGGTCGTGTTCAGATATTTTGACGTGACAACGTCTTAAATTAGGTTGCGCTCGGAGTCACTCATGAAAAAGTGTAACGCCCGCTCACGTCTGATGAGAGAGAGAGACAAAATATATTTCTATAGTTAAAATTTGTGCAATTCTTATTTTCATTCATCGAGCATTACTGTAACAAGAGGGAAGAGGGCGGAAGAGGGAAGAGGGAAGAGGGAAGAGGGAAGAGGGAAGAGGGAAGAGGGAAGAGGGAAGAGGGAAGAGGGAAGAGGGAAGAGGGAAGAGGGAAGAGGGAAGAGGGAAGAGGGAAGAGGGAAGAGGGAAGAGGGAAGAGGGAAGAGGGAAGAGGGAAGAGGGAAGAGGGAAGAGGGAAGAGGGAAGAGGGAAGAGGGAAGAGGGAAGAGGGAAGAGGGAAGAGGGAAGAGGGAAGAGGGAAGAGGGAAGAGGGAAGAGGGAAGAGGGAAGAGGGAAGAGGGAAGAGGGAAGAGGGAAGAGGGAAGAGGGAAGAGGGAAGAGGGAAGAGGGAAGAGGGAAGAGGGAAGAGGGAAGAGGGAAGAGGGAAGAGGGAAGAGGGAAGAGGGAAGAGGGAAGAGGGAAGAGGGAAGAGGGAAGAGGGAAGAGGGAAGAGGGAAGAGGGAAGAGGGAAGAGGGAAGAGGGAAGAGGGAAGAGGGAAGAGGGAAGAGGGAAGAGGGAAGAGGGAAGAGGGAAGAGGGAAGAGGGAAGAGGGAAGAGGGAAGAGGGAAGAGGGAAGAGGGAAGAGGGAAGAGGGAAGAGGGAAGAGGGAAGAGGGAAGAGGGAAGAGGGAAGAGGGAAGAGGGAAGAGGGAAGAGGGAAGAGGGAAGAGGGAAGAGGGAAGAGGGAAGAGGGAAGAGGGAAGAGGGAAGAGGGAAGAGGGAAACGTTTCTAAGTCAACTACGTTAAAAGGAACAACCATCGACTTGACTTTCGCAAGACACTTTACAGCAGAAACACTTCCTTTCATTTCATATTTCTCCTATCATCGTCCTATCCTCAACAAAATCACTCAAATAGGAATTAGTTAAGTTTAAGTTTACATGTACAATGTTTTAGTAAACAAAATTAATTTCTATAGTTAAAATTTGTGCAATTCTTATTTTCATTCAATTCCTTGTTCCTATTGTGCAATTTAATAATATTCATATCAATAAATATTCTACCGAGAATAAGACGTTTTCACATAAAATCTTCCTTCGCCCGTAAAACCGACTTTACAGGCAACCATTTTTTTGTTCTCATAAGTGTGTAATTAGTAAGTAAGTAATTTCAACCAATCAGTGAGCAGTAGCGTGCTTTTTTTTAATTAAATATGCAGATGTTTTCTTTTTGAAATTATTAGAGTTGAGTAGAGAGATGTCTTTATGAATACTAAAGTTCTGTAGCGGGTACCATAGATTATAGAATTCTGTTACAGGATTACGAAGTGCGTTATTGTGATTTTATCTGTGAAAATATAATTGACAGATTAAAGTACGCGAGTATAAAAAATCTTCTATACATATAAAAGAAAGTCGTGTTAGTTACACTATTTATAACTCAAGACCGGCTGAACTGATTTGGCTGAAAAGGAGAAGGACATAGGATACTTTTTATGATTTTTTTTCTTGTTTTCTCTACATTTATCGACTTTCAGGCGGTACAAAGTTCGCCGGGTCAGCTAGTATATTTAGAAACCTACAAACTAAAACTTATAAAAATACCTATTGATTTTCTTGTTGTGAAACTTGACAACACGTTAAACAAAGCACACACACAAATAGCTTTTAGTCCTAGGTCTTGAATGGCTCATGGCCTCATCTCTGCCGGGCAGGGTGCGGGCCAGTTCCAACAGCATCCTGGCAATGTTTGCAAATAGGCTAGATGCAGCCTACCTGAGTCATTGCAGTGCCATCCACGTAATGGTAACAGCTAAAGTAAGGCGGTTCTTTACCGTAATTGTGTAAAAATCATCCTATAATTATCTTTGGATGTCTAGCTAGTCCTGTAGCAACAATGGTTTAGATCCGTCCAGCCATTTGATGTGAGGACAAAGCTTTTTTCCTCAACAGATAGCGCTGTTCAAATCCTGCATCGTGCTGTTCTGATTTTTCCTGAAATAATGACCATAAGATTTAAGATTTATGATATTTCATAAAAACAAATTTACATTATAAATTATCCTAAGTTAATTTACATGATTCTTGATATTATGATCGTCAATAGGAACATAAAATTAGATAATAATCATTCAATTAAGTCAAATACACCATCATAATATAACTACAACAATAATAATAGAATCATAAAATGCAATGTCAGATAAAACAGAAATATATGTCACTATCAGTAAAAAACTAGCTTATACAACTTATAATAGATATACATATCTCTCATGGGATCGTCAGAAAAATATTAAATAACTAAATAAACAAATGTCATTTTATAATATAGGAAACTTTTTATAGGAAACTGATTTTCAATTTTTCGCGACGGAAAGCCACATTTTACCATACTTTAACGTATTTTGACAGCAGTTGGAGTGGTAGTGACATGTTACTCGTATGTGAAAGACGAGGGTCCATAGCTCCGTAGACACCTACTCGAATTAAATACACAATTTTACGTATTTTTCTGAAAAAACATAATATTTTTTCTGAAATCATAATCCCTCTGGATGGAAAATAGATTTGCAATACAATTTCAGAATTTTATACTACGTAGTATAAAAGTATGCCAGATTATTTACCTTGAAAAAAATCCACCATGTGCCTACCATGCATGGGCTGCAGAAATGCAGGAATGGATTCATTCATAAATGGACCATGCCACAGATTATATAATACTATACTAGTACAGATTGACGAAGCGGTACTAGGAAATGGAACGACCCTAACTCTGGCTATTCAACTGGCTATTTTCTTTCCGTCGATTATCCAACAGATGGCAGTAGTGAGACTGCGATTTATGCGTCTCGGTCACGCCATCTAAATAAGAAATGGGAACATGATGTGCGTGCTGTCTTGTTCTATAGCCTAACTATAACGTCACATGATCGATAGATGGCGTCTTTTTCTGTCACGCGCGGACGCAAGTCAATGCAGAAAACGTTTTTGCAGGCATCGTACGAGTAGCATCTCAATGTCTTATGCGCACTGACCTTGAATCGTATCGGTATCTCTTTCAAACGGGCCGTACCTATCTATACTATAATATCTATACCTTTTTTCGTAAGCACAAAGCTCAACAGTCACAAACTACAATTTCTCGCGCGAGATAATTGACTGTATTTTTCTGTGCAGTAATCTGGGAGGTTGAAGGGTAACTGTATTCGTTCGGAGAGTCATTCTCATCAACAAATGTAACTTTTTTCTAATTTATCCTTACCGGGCCATAACTGTTAAGGTCTTAAGCCTTTTTTCTGAGTTTATGTTTAAACCTTCTTCCTTTCATAATCTTGTAAAAACTTTATAATGCAGTCACTTTTCTTAAACATTCAAATGATGTTTGGGACCGGTAAGGATAAAGTTAGATAATAAGAATGACCCTGCATTGCTTTAATATTAAATAAGAACAATATAGGTACAGTATCATTGTCTGCTTTATTTCATAATAATCACCACATGTCATATTTACGCTACTTAAGAGCCCACCCATGCAAAATTCGTCAGGTGAATGATCCTAGATCTCAACATCCATAGTGATAAAAATCTGTCCCTTGAAAATAAGAAACTTAAACAGTTTTTCTTCAATCTTGTCAGCGTGAAAACACGATTAGTAATAATTTTCTCGATAGTTTTATCTCTCAAACATAACCCTTTTTAGGGTTCCGTAGTCAACTACCCTTATAGTTTCGCCATGTCCGTCTGTCCGTCCGTCCGCGGCTTAGCTCCGTGATCATTAGTACTAAAAAGCTGAAATTTGGTATGAGTATGTATTACGCCGAAATAACGGTAAAATAAAAACCAAAAAATAAACTTTTCAGGTACCTACCTCTCGAACACAAAAAAAAATACAAAATGCTTTATTGCACACCAAAAAAAAAATTACAAATTCAATACAGAACAATAATTTTAATAACGGTAGACAACAGGCGGTCTTATCGCTAAAGAGCGATACCTATAGTGAGGGTGATTTTTTTTTCGTTTCAACACTAATGTGTGGGGTGTCGTTGAATAGGTCTTTGAAAAATAATAGGGGTCTCCAAACATTATTTTTTGATAAAATCAGCAGTTTTGTAAAATTTGCTCCGAAAAGTATAAAAATTGTGTCCCCTCCCCCCTCTAACTTTTCAACCACGGTCAAAAATATATGGAAAAATTCATGAAAATTAGGGTTTATACTTAAGTACTTTCAATGATAACTATATTGAATAAAATCGGTCAAGCTGTTTTTGAGTTATCGCAAAAATTCATAATTTTCTTATTTATTAGTCAACTAGGAACCCTTATAGTTTCGCCATGTCCGTCTGTCCGTCCGCGGCTTAGCTCCGTGATCATTAGTACTAGAAAGCTGAAATTTGGTATAAGTATGTGTATGTATAACGCCGACAGAACGGTAAATTAAAAATTTAAATTTTTTATATTTTTCGGGTACCTCTCGAACACCTAAAGTGGGGGTGATTTTTTTTTATCTTTTCAACACTAGTGTGTGGGGTGTCGTTGGATAGGTCTTGTAAAAATAATGGGGGTCTTCTAACATAATTTTTTGATAAAGTCAGCAGTTTTGTAAATATTCGCTCCAAAAACAAAAAACATAGTGTCCCCCCCCATCTAACTTTTCAACCACGGGTCAAAAAAAATCGGAAAAATTCATGTAAATGAAGCCTTATAAATACTATCAATGAAAACTATATTGAACAAAATCGGTCGAGCCGTTTTTGAGTTATCGCCAAATTTTATATTTTTTCTTTAAAGGACGTAAGTTGACTTCCAGAAGGTAATAAGTGATTACAGTTTCTAGGGCGTTTACGACCTTTTTATAGAGCTTAAAATCTTTCTTAACTTAAACCTCGGGCTTAAAACAGCAGTTTATTGTGAAGGATGAGCAACTACGGAACCCTACACTGAGCGTGGCCCGACATGCTCTTGGCCGGTTTTTTAGCTTAATAGATGCACAATTTTATTATAAGTTCTCAAAAACTGTAAAAGTATTTTCAATATAAAATGCACACGTTTATGACACAACTCAAAAAACATGATTTCCGCGCTTCCGAGCATGCACTTCCATCTCGCTCACGTTTACGCTCAGTGAGAGAGAGAGCTAGCACACGCACCCCCCAATAACTCCAAATCTATTTAAGATAAAAACATGAAATTTAGCTTATGTATTTAGATCCTTTAGAACTAGAACCCCAAATTTCATCAATAAAAGAAATAAAACCGCGTACGGAGGGTTCCGTACACACTTTCACTTATCTCATCTTAATTAGCCTGTTAAGTTTGCACCTGAAATATATGACGCCGCATACAAATGACGTGCAAACATAACGCAACCGACTTCTTCAAATTTGATGTATTAAAGGGACTATATTTTTAATATTTTTTTTACAAATGTATAATTTTCAGATTTGATAAGTATTTGTAGTATGTGACGATATTACTTGCCAAATTTTATAGTTCTAGGTCATCGGGAAGTACCCTATCATTGTGATTCCCTTGAGAGTGTCGAAATGTACATTTTTTGCGATATAAACGGCCGTATCTCTTTTTTCACGCTAACGTAGAAGTTAAATTTTTTCACAGGTTCAAGGAACCGCAAACCTGAGTATATTATGTTAATTTCAACTGGATACCTCAACGCATTCTCGAAATAAAGAGTCTTGACAGATAGATGGACGGACGGACAACAAAGTGATCCTATAAGGGTTCCGTTTTTTCGATTGAGGTACGGAACCCTAAAAACCCAGCAGAGTAATTTTGCTAAGAGACAAGCTTCGCCGACAAAAGAATTGAGATCTATATGGGCGCCAAGTTCTTTGCACTAAATTTTTTAGATACAAGGACATGCGACATACTCAATGCATTTATGTTACTTGGGGTGTAATTCAATATCAAGATTTGACTTGGCTAGTTTTCACAAACTGACAAAATTTTATAAAAGTATTGTTATCAAGCTAACAGTATAAGTAACAGCATGAACACTAACTTGCGTACTTACCTTTACGAAAATAGGTTAATGATTAGACAAATATAATAAGTACCTAATATAAATTTATATGTAAAAACTTTTTCTTTCTCATTTGACAATAATCGTGATTTTTGACTACTAATAAGTTTTCCATTAGAAAGTCATGTTAAATGTTAAAATTATAAAAAAATATATGCATTTGTTTAACTAAAATGTACAAAAAACAATAAGCGACCGTTTCAAAGAAAATTACAATGTGTTTTATAAATCAACAAAAATTGATTTTTATCTGCAAAAAGTACCAATTCAACTTAATTATTGAGCAAAACACATGTACATAATTCAACTATAAACTAATCAAATTTCTCTGCGCACACTTTGTCCCGCCAGCCCAGAATACAGAACCGAACAGGCTTTCAGAGCTGCATCTTGTGACGACGTTATGGACTTGGCCGCAGAAGTGTGAGGATATGAAGGTACTCCATTCGTGGTTGATGGACCATCAACTGACACCGCAGAAGATGAAGTTGACAATTGGTCCTATAGCTTCCAGCCATAGCGTCCACTTCTTTGTAATGCGGGTCTTTTTTCCAACTTCATTTTGCACTTTATTTTCAAAATGATTGATCCACAGATATCTGTTATACGTAGTTCATCATGGTTTAAATGTTCTATGGTCATGCTTCCTAAAACAGAAAATTAAGTATCTTAACATAAATAAAATACAATAATAATAATTATTAGTAGTTTGTTTTTCTATACGAACAGGTCTAAATCAACACAATAATGGTTAAAGGCTAAATAGGATCACTTTTTTCTCCAAAAGAATTCACAATTCACTTAACTTGGGAAAAAAAATAAAAAATAAATGGGTAACCAATGAACACAACTTTTTTGTAGCGCAGGTCCTGAGAAATATCAATGTACTTAGATAAAATATTTAACATACAAACACCAATAGAATTAACTTCATTCTTTACAAATTGATAAGGCAGTATGAAGTTCTAACATTACAGAAAACATAGCATTTGAAGGTCAAGCAAATAGTTTAATTTTAAGTAAGTGCTCATCTCATTGACTGATATTATCTCAGTGACTTTGTAATTTGTTTGATTTGAATGATGTTCTACTATCTTACAAATTACAATAATTTTGGACTAGGGTCTTATTAATTATTCACTTTGTTTCTTTAAAGAATAAAAATGTGATTTGTTTATCGATATGTACTTTATTTCAAATGTTAAGTTTGTCTTAAAGACAACACTTACATATATACCTAAGTGGACTCGCCTACCTATATGCTTAAGTGGACCTATATACTCGTACCTGAGTCCCATCCAGGGGACATAGGACATTAAGTCATATACCTGAGTGGGCCAATATATAGAAAATAAAAACTTACCGCAATTAGACATTTCGTTTGTCAGTTTTCCCAAGATAAGAAGACGAAGGTATTCAGATCCAAACAATGTCTATGAGCGGTTTTGAAGTCGTATCTATAAGAATTTGCTTCAAGTCCGTGTTAGGTGGCGTAGGTCAGTTTAAACAACTTAAAGCAAGGTTGCAAAATAAAATCACATTCAACTCAAACAATAACAGAACAAATCGAATCGCAAGTCAGTGCTGCAAACTCCCACATCACGTGTAATAAACAAGAACGACAACAAGAAGGTCCTAAAAAAGGAGCCAGTCATAAATATCAGTAGGGCTACTCCCATGTTCAAAATTCGACCGTCGTATAGTGCCGTCCCTCTCGATCTTCTGTCGAAGTATATGAGTAAACGAGACAGCACTATACGCCGCTGGCCGAATATCGAACATCGGAGTAGCCATTCAGAATATTCAGATTCGTCAGAATCAGTCGCGTTTCGTTCCACTCACAAATCGGTTGACAATTATCGGATGTCAACGTTGCCAAATGACCGCACATTAAATATGGTGTATTTACACAACTTTTCTAAAATTAGGAGATTTGTTCGATTCCAAAAAGTAATTCTAAAGATTATTAAAAATCATATATTTATAATCTGACAAATCAGGAGAGTTTGCAGCACTGTCAGAAGTAACGGTCTGGAAGGAATGGAATGCCCAGTTGACAGATTCATAGTGTTGCCAGAACGGATTTACGTTTTCGGAAATTTCGCAAAGTGCATACCTAATCCATTAAGGGACGGGTTTGAACAAAATCGGACGAAATCCAAAAAAAATAATAAGATCTATGCAATACTACCTATGGGATTGGGTACAAATTATTAATATTGGTTTATTCATCTATATATTCTTTATTTTTCATCTTTTTAAGCGTGCATAGTTTAAAATAAACTAGTCCTCCAATCATAATAAGCTCGACGAGTCTCCATTGCAAAAGTCTTAAAATAGACGACGATTGTAAACGGGCGCTCGAGGTACGATTTGGAGTTTCAAAAAGCCGGGAAACTGACATTTTTTTATTGGTATGGCCACCCCGTCGTAGGCTGTGTGTGAGCGCAACAATGGGATACACATAAAACGCCATCTAGCGTTACCACTGCAAACAACTACGAATGCTTGGATGCTGAAACATAGCTAACACTTTCGTGTTCTCGGTTGATTATTTATGATTATTGTTTTCTTCGAAATAAGACGATAAATCAGTTTATATTTTAGGTTTTGTTTATAAAATATGCTATAGTTTATTTTAATTACGAAAATTCTGCTTAATTTGGCTGATTCATATTTTATTAATTTACAAATGTTAACGGTAGAGCCATCTATTGTTCACTCTCAGTACTAAAAGTAACTTCTTCGGCTTGGGACCCCCTGACCATGCTATTCTGTAACTCATTGTAGTACCTTATTCTACAGAACAGATGACGACGCGGTTGGCGCAGTTTGTACCAGTGTAATTAGTTATAACACTACAAATGTATCATGTAATTGTTTTAAGTATTATTTACGAAAAAATGACTTACTGTTGAGTTTCTTTCGGCTTTCTTCTCAACAGTGGTCTCCTCTTGCGAAATGCCGGTAGATTCACAATTTGACTTGTAAAAGTGCCCCTGTGGCCTACTTACTGAATAAATTATTTCATTTCATTTCATTTCATTTGCAGACACCTAGCTGCCTACTGAGCCGGCGGTCCCGGGTTCGAATCCCGGTCTGGGCAAATATCTGTGTTATCTATATATGTATTTATATTATTATGTATATCGCCGTCTAGCACCCATAGTACAAGCTTTGCTTAGTTTGGGACTAGGTCGATTTGTGTATAATTGTCCCATATTTTTTTTTTATATTATGCTATATACATCGCAGTGAGTGGCAATTGGCTCGGGTGTCAGTCTGTTTTTCGGCCAAAATGAAATAGTAAAATAGTTGTCACCTGTATAAACTTTTACTTATCCACTAACATTCACCAATGTCAGTGGATAAGTACTATCCCGGGGTGTATTCCGAGCCGTGGGACCCCACAGCTGGCCTACTTCCCAACGCCCTCTTTAATGTCTCTCAATTTTATTTCACAGCATTCAGTGACTGTCACGGATCACTTATCATCGTACCCCGAGGTATTCGGTGCACAAAATATTTGTCAGTAGGCGTCACATTATTGAGGACGCGGTTGGCTCAGTTTATAAGCACTTGCCTACTGAGCCAGCGGTCCCGGGTTCGAATCCCGGCCAGGGCAAATATTTGTGTGATGAACTTGAATATTTGTTTCTGGGTCATTGAATGGATTAATGTATGTATTTAAAGCCTGACCAGAAATATATGAGGATTGTCAAGAGGGCGCTATTTATAAGATTTATATAGCAACCAATCGCAACCGCACTATAATGACATCAGTTTAAATACCTGTCAGTTCCTATGGTAATCTCGTAATATCATTTAATGGAATTCACTCTTTTCTTGACTGTTTTTCATGTAGTAAAGACGTGTACACTTTATTCATAATATTACGTTCACGACTGTGAATGGTTTTCGGCATTTTCTTTGAATATTTTTAAATATTTGTCTTTTAAAGAAACCACAACAAATGACACTGACCGCTTTTTTTGTCATTTTTGTTCGATTCTGTGACTATTATAAATAATACCTCAATGGAGAATGAATAACCTCTTCTTTTTTGAAATCGGTTGAAAAGTGATTACACCTACAAGTATAAGATTTAAATTATGGAATAAAATACAGGCTGCTTCTTTAGATATAAAAAGTAGCCTGTATTAATCCAGGGTGTCAGCTACCACCATACTAAATTTTATCAAAATTGGTCCAACCATCTGTGCGTGATTCTTCACGCATCAAACATACATACAAACCCACTCACAAACTTCCGCTTTTATAATATTAGTGGGATGTACGGTTAAGTTCATTGTTGTATCGTTTGAAATATGCTATGGGAGCGTATTCCTAAGAACTACGATAAGAATCACTGATGACCCAAGACTACGCACACCGCGACTAACCCAACTCATATCCAAACTTTCTATTGTGTACGTAGACCCCAGATAATTAGGAAGATAGTCTGAGACACTCGAGCTTAAAGCCCAAACTTGGGCTTTTGTCAACAGCCTTGTTGGAACTTGCGAAAGCCCGCGTTAATTTTAAAGATCCATTATACAAAATAAATGAGCTTCGAGCCACGGAGAAAATGCTTGAGCAATTTGGTCGGGCCGATTTTTCAGTGTCTATAAATATTTTGAGGGGATTAACAATTAAGTGTTAAGGCGTTTTTTTGAAGGACAGAACTCGCAGACTTCAAAGATGTTTTTTAATTAATGAATGAATGAAACTTTATTTCGGACGCTACGGGGTAGGATCTTATATCTAAAGGGTAGTACCTAAGTACTTATAGTTAATTGACGAAAGATTTAAATCTATGTTTAAAATTTTTGCTCCTGTCACAGGACAGGACCCACCTGGTAAATAGAGCTAAGCCTTCAACCTGCTCTGTCCAACATAGGTATAGGACTCTGTCCTAAAATTTTGACTAGGCTTTCTCAACATAGCTGACAGCTGAAAGTGGACCTTTTTTTGTATATTACGACGGTGGAAAACAAGCATGCGGCCCGTCTGACGTTATATAGTTACCGCCGCCTATGGACGCTTGCGATGCCAGTAGCATCTCACGCGCGTTGTCGACCCTTTAAGAACCTATTTAACCGTGACCGATTTAAATGGCAGTGGATGGGTTGGGTTACGTCACGTTATCGCAGAACAGACACGAATACAGACATACTGACAGACGTAGACTATCAATATAAGTTCCTAGGTTGACTGTGGCTGCTACACATTGAATCAAAAAGCGCAGCGTAGGACGGCCCCGGCTAGGTGGAGGAATGACTTCGTGAGGGTCGTGATCGTGAGGACTCGGTTACAACGGTTAGAGCAATGTTCCTCCTAAGAGTTGTTGGGATTGATTCCTGCCGCATATTTCCGCCATCGTTCTACGCGACAATCCTTTCATCATCATCACCACTTAGATAGTTGGCAGTCTAAAACTGTGCGTTTTTCTAAAAAATTCCTACCTCGCACCATTGCATTGTGGAATGAATTGTCATTTGCGATATTTTCCGGACCGATACGACCTTCAAACCTTTAAAGAAGCGTACTCCCACCTGAAAGCCCTGCAATGCACTTGTGTGTGTTGCAGGTGTCTATGGGCGACGGTAATCGCTTTCCATCAGCCAATCCGTTCGCTCGTTTGCCCCATTATGAGATAAAAAAAGACAGGGCTTTCATAATTTGTACGAAACCTTCGATGCGCGAGTCCGACTCGCACTTATCCGGCTTTCAAACAAAAGCTAAGTATCTTAGGTGTGACGTCATGGCGTGGCTGGCAAACGCGATACGGCGTTCGTTAGGCTTAATGGCGGCAGTCGATGAAGTGGGGGCTAAATACCTCCCTCCACGTACCACGACACACGGTCATTACGTTTATTCATGGTATAAGAAAATAAGGCTACGTTTCCACCAGAGATGTGCGACGATCGTAGCGAGTAAGATATGTTTGTTAACAATAGAATCAGCTGCGCAGAGCGAGGATAAGTAAATTGACTTATTCCATTAGTTCTTAACAATCGCTACGCATCCTCGCATATCCGGTGGAAACGCAGCCTACAGTCTGACCAAAAAGAGTAGAAATTAAAAAGTGGCAATACTGTAGTGTCGTCCCCGTTTTCTTAGATTGATTAGAAAGGGAGGACACTACAGTATTGCCACTTTTTAACTTCTACTCTTTTTGGTCAGACTGTAGGGTATGACACTCCGGCTAATGAGACTTTCTACGTCAGTTGCCACTTTATTGTAACAAAATAATTATATGGATTTTTTTTTGCGGCCAATGGTACAAAAAATAATAATTATGCATTACGATTGGGGTTGTTTCATACAGGTAACAAGGGAATGGGGGAGTATTATGACACACCACTGGCAACATAGTTAGGACTTTATAGGACAACACCAATATTTTTGTCATTAAAGCATGAGCCTTGGCACACTTGTTACTTAGGTGGACTAGAGTTGAAAACGCCCGGGAGACGAGCGCGGACGCCCCGCTGGTGGGAGGGGGAGGGGGGGAAGTTACATTCCGCCGCGCGTTCTTTCGGTCCTCCTATCATCGTATTTATAGAGACTATGGCATGTTTGGTATCGTTTTTGGATAAATCGAGGACGGCCGATCATTTTCTGGAACATTAATAACATGTTTTCATAGAAAAAAATAGAAATAAAGGCAAAAGTCAGAAATTCTTAGTTAAAAAAAATCCTTTCTGCACCGATTACGTGAAAATGAGCAACGATATGGGCATGAAAAAATATAATTATAAAGCCACATTTATGTAGATTCAAAAAACATATAAAACTATTATAAATAACAAGTACTAAAAAAAATTTTTTTGAACAACCGACTCCTCGAAATGTTACTTTATAAAAATAAGGAACCAACAACAAATTTTATAAATGTTGGAATATGTAACGTAAGTAGCTTAATTGTATATTACGTAGTTTAAAGCTGTATTTATGTTTGTTAGCATGTGTATCATATTTTCAATTGCGAATAATATAACCGCTAGATGACTTCGATTGACTGGTTCAAAATAAAACTTACAAGTCACAGATCCGATTATATATTATTGTTAATCTGTATATAAATACTTAAATTCATGCATATATTTATGTGTAACATGCTCCATCATATGCACACAACTCGGTGCACTTGAATTTTTGTTGAATACACCTGCATCTAGCAGCGCATTTCTTTTTGCTGCACCTGATCATTTCCATGCAGGCTTTGGGCTCGAAACCTACTGGCAAGCTATTCCATGTAGGTTCCCATCTTTCATCAACTTTTGTACATCCCCAATCAGATGGACTAGGAATATTTTGGATCGTTTATATTTTGACCCCATACATGAACCGCTTGAAAAAGTGCCCGCAGGAAATACTGGTACAATGTAGCATTCGTTGGTGGAATATTTTTCAATTGGCGGTCTTTTTTCGTAAATAACTGCTTTCGGCAAACGTTTACAGCCGCTGAAACTGAGCTGTATCTAAAACTAAAATGTTAAATATGCACAACTACCCTAAATTATTCATAGGTTTATGTCTACAATATTTTTTTCCGCAATCTCCCTTGCATCTTGAATTCTGCCGGTCCTTGGCCGCCTTGACCGCGTCGCCGTCGTGAAAGTTGGAGTCAAGTGCAGTGCGGATTTGGTTGGACCAACGCATCGGCTGCGGCCCCAAGGCCTCTTCCCCTGGTATTTTCGGTGACCAATAGTTTTTTCCAGATTATCATATTTTCTTCTGGAAATGTGCCCAAAGAAATCCAGCACTGTTTGTGAGACGATGGTCGATAATCTGGTAGTCAATTTTTGTTTCTTAAGAATGGAAGCATTGTTCTTGTGCGCAGTTCAGGGGATGCGAAACATCTTCTTCCAGCACCACATCTCGAAAGTGTCAACACGCCAACGGTCCGCTGCTCTGAGGATCCACATTTCATAGTCCATATAGGAAGATGGATGATATCAGTGTGCGCACAAGCCTTGTCTTCGTTCGCAGTGTGATTCTCCCATCTCTCCATATCTTGTGCACTTGAGTTATGGCATCTTTGGATATCCCAATACGTCGCCGAATCTCCATTTGGCAAGAGCCGTTGTCAGCTATAAGGGAACCCAGGTAGTTGAAAGTCTGGACCGTGTCAACATTTAATCTCCCAATGGGTTTCAGTTTCTGACTTCGGTTCACCACCATTATTTTGGTCTTCGACCTGTTTATGAAGATACCAAGCCTGTTGCTAATCCACTCCATTCTTGCCAAGAAGTTTATCATTTCAGCTGCGATTGCCGCTATAATGGTGGTGTTGCCGGCATACCGCAGATTAGTGAGCTTCACTCCTCCTGCTGACGCCTCCCTCCCATTGGTCACATGTTTGCCGTATGATGCATTCTCCGTAGGCATTAAAGAGAATAGGGAGTGGAATGCAGCCCCTGAATGTCACCCCTTTTTGATAAATGAAAAGCGCAGATAGCGTATCCTCAACTCGAACAACTTCCTGACTGCCATAGTATAAACTCTGCTCTGCACAAGCGCTGTCAAGAGGGCGGACACGCCACGACAAGCATGTCTAGTCAACACAGTCAAAGGCCTTGTTGTAATCTATGAAGCACATAGGCGTGTCTTTGTAAGCCTTCTCAATCAGTTGTCTAACATTAAGGATTTGCTCACGAGTGCCTCTACCTTTAACAAAACCTGCCTGTTCCTGTGGAATTTGCCAATCCAGGAAAGGCCGGATGCGTTGGTTGACTATGTGGGGCAGTATCTTGCTAGCATGTGAGAGTAGCGCGAGTGTGCGGTAGTAGTCTAAGATCCCTTTAAGAACGACCTTCACTGAGATGTTTATTTGATGAAATGTATTTTATATTTAATTTAATATGTCAATAAATATATTGCATATGGGTTGCCTAACAAATTTTAGTCCAGGGTATGTTTAATTAATGATTAAATTTTTTTATTTTTTGAACATTTGATTATTAGATAAATTCTATACCAATCGAAAGTATGAAGCCCATAGAATATGCAAACGTTAGGTTGCCTATTCTTTTCCCGTCACAACTATCGGGTAGCCAGGTTTAAACTGGTAAATCTATACTAGCATTTTGCAACGGTCTGATTATTGAATTGAAATTAAATAACATTAAAGATTATTTTATTATGAACACGGTGGTATAGGGTTGCCTGCGAACAATCAGTCCAGAATTCCGGTTGTCGAATTTTGAAAAGTAAAATATTGCAGCGAGTGAATGTGTGCGACTGAGAGGTCCCAACCAAAACCATCCCATACGATAGAAGAGGACACAGCATAGCAGCTGTTTGAAGTCCGCCCATTTAAAAAAAGAGAGTGCGCATGCTATTTGTGCTTGAAAATGAAAAGCATAGCGATAGACTCGTATATGCTGTACATTATTTTGCAGTAGTTTATTATTAAAATAGAGAAATAGTTATTTAACTTTTTTTTTAATCAATTAATTAATGAAATAATGAACTTTATTCTGCAAGTAGGCCACAAGGGCACTTTTACATGTCTGAGTCTATCGAAATTTCACAAGAGGTGACCACTGTTGAGAAGAAACTCCGAAAGATTAGATACATTAGATTTGTTTTATTCTACTACCTATGTTTCTACTTGAATCACTTAAAATTAATGCCGTTTAAACACTTTTCAGCGTTGGTTAAAATTCTCCAACATTTAAAAGTATGAGAATCTCTGAACACCATGATGACGTAGGCTTGTGTCAGTCACGTGGTTCGCGAGTCTCGGAAGAGAGTACCAGGCGGAGTATATTATTATACCATGAATTTTATTGTATCTATAGCGACAATCTACTCCAAAATAATGCACAGCATATACGAGTCTATCGCTATCCTTTTCATTTTCAAGCACAAATAGCATGCGCACTCTCTTTTTTTAAATGGGCGGACTTCAAACAGCTGCTATGCTGTGTCCTCTTCTATCGTATGGGATGGTTTTGGTTGGGACCTCTCAGTCGCACACATTCACTCGCTGCAATATTTTACTTTTCAAAATTCGACAACCGGAATTCTGGACTGATTTTTCGCAGGCAACCCTATACCACCGTGTTCATAATAAAATAATCTTTAATGTTATTTAATTTCAATTCAATAATCAGACCGTTGCAAAATGCTAGTATAGATTTACCAGTTTAAACCTGGCTACCCGATAGTTGTGACGGGAAAAGAATAGGCAACCTAACGTTTGCATATTCTATGGGCTTCATACTTTCGATTGGTATAGAATTTATCCAATAATCAAATGTTTAAAAAAAAAATTTTTTAATCATTAATTATACATACCCTGGACTAAAATTTGTTAGGCAACCCATATGCAATATATTTATTGACATATTAAATTAAATATAAAATACATTTAATCAAATAAACATCTCGGTGAAGGTCGTTCTTAAAGGGATCCTCTACTATAGTTATCACATTTGACCGTCGATCCCTTTTTATAAAGAGGCAGAATGACAGAATGCGTCCAATCTTTGGGCCACTCTCCAGTACGCCAGATGTTATTGCATATCATGTGTAATGCGTCTATGCCATTGTCACACAATGACTTAAACACTTCTGCCGTTATTTGATCGGGTCCGTGGCTTTTTTGACCTTAAGTGATCATAGAGCGGAGCTTCCGATCGGATTATGTCCGGTTCCTAATCAAGTAGTTGCCAGTCGCCGGAGGGCAGTTCTCCGAGGTTGGTTTTGTGTACCCCTTCACATGTCGTGACAGTTTCTATGTTTAGCGGAAATGGAAAAAAAGAGTGCCTTCGAAGCCTCAAATGCAGTCCCTAATGCCAGAGAAAGTTTCCTGACAGCATACGACGGCAGAATTGAAGATGCAATGGCGATCGTGGAAAAGTTTATTGTAGACATGTATTTACTTTATTCATAAAACAATGAGTCACTTGAAGGGTAATAGTGCATATTTAACATTTTTGTTTTAGATCCAGCTCAGTTTCTGCTGTAAATTATTGCAGAAAGCAGTTCTTTACGAAAAAAATACCGCCAGTTGGAAATATTCCACCAACGAATGCTGCATTGCACCAGCATTTCCTGCGGGCCGTTTTTCAAGCAGTTCATGTATGGGGTCAAAAATGTTACCGATCCAAAATATTCCTAGTCCATCTGATTGGGGATGTACAAAAGTTGATGAGATATGGCAACCTACATGGACTAGCTTGTCAGTAGGTGTCGAGCCCAAAGCTTGCATGGAAATGATCAGGTGCAGCAAAAAGAAATGCGCTGCTAGATGCAGGTGTATTCAACAAAAATTCAAGTGCACCGAGTTGTGTGCATGTGATGGAGCATGTTACACATAAATATATGCATGAATTTAAGTATTTATATACAGATTAACAATAATATATAATCGGATCTGTGACTTGTAAGTTTTATTTTGAACCAGTCAATTGAAGTCATCTAGCGGTTTTATTATTCGCAATTGAAAATATCATACACATGCTAACAAACGTAAATACAGCTTTAAACTACGTAATATACAATTAAGCTACTTACGTTACATATTCCAACATTTATAAAATTTGTTGTTGGTTCCTTATTTTTATAAAGTAAAATTTTGAGGAGTCGGTTGTTCAAAAAAATTTTTTTTAGTACTTGTTATTTATAATAGTTCTAATAAATTATATGTTTTTTGAATCTACATAAATGTGGCTTTATAATTATATTTTTTCATGCCCATATCGTTGCTCATTTTCACGTAATCGGTGCAGAAAGGATTTTTTTTAACTAAGAATTTCTGACTTTTGCCTTGATTTCTATTTTTTTCTATGAAAACATGTTATTAATGTCCCATAAAATGATTGGCCATCCTCAATTTATCCGAAAACGATACCAAACATGCCATAGTCTCTATAAATACGATGATAGGAGGACCGAAAGAACGCGCGGCGGAACGTAACTTCCCCCCCTCCCCCTCCCACCAGCGGGGCGTCCGCGCTCGTCTCCCGGGCGTTTTCAACTCTAGTCCACCTAAGTAACAAGTGTGCCAAGGCTCATGCTTTAATGACAAAAATATTGGTTCCCATACATTGATGTCCTATAAAGTCCTAACTAACACAGAAACGGATTGACAGAACCATCCAACCAATCTTAGCATGATGACGTCAAAAGTCACGCTTGTCAAGTCTTGTTCCGGAGTGTCAAGCTAACTTAGTTTAGTTGGTCTGACTCTACCATGGGTTTATTTGGTAGGTACTTTAAAAGCCGGCATATTAGATTAAACAAAAGATTTTTTCTGTGAAACCGTCAACTTTAAAGGTTATTATAAAAAAAGCCTAACTTAAGCCAACCTCGTTCCTATACTAAAAAAAATTGGGCAAGTGCGAGTCTGACTCGCGCACCGAGGGTTCCGTACAAACACTCTTCATCCTTAATTGGTTAAGTTAAGTTTGCACCTGGTATGTATAGCGCCCCATACAAATGAGGTGCAAAGTTAACGCAACCAACCCGTTTGTTGTATGGGAGCCCCCCTTAAATATTTATTTTATTTTTAGTATTTGTTGTTATAGCGGCAATAGAAATACATCATCTGTGAAAATTTCAACTGTCTAGCTATCTCCGTTCTTGAGATACAGCCTGGTGACAGACGGACGGACGGACGGACGGACGGACAGACAGCGAAGTCTCAGTAATAGGGTCCCGTTTTTACCCTTCGGGTGCGGAACCCTAAAACGCGAAATAAAGGGTGACAGGGAGAAATGTTGTCGACAAAAAGATAATGATGTTGGTTGCGTGATTGCCATTCAAACACCTATCCTCAGCCGTACGACCGTTTGAATAAAATTATGAATATTGATTACCATAATCTAAAGTTCACCGTATCACAGCCAACTGGTTAAATTAGCCAGATAATTAAATGGCTACCACAAAAACTGTCTCACAAAGGTTATAATAATGAATTTGTTAAGTTAGTTTGTATGATTGTCCTTCGTGAGGTGAAAATAACAGAAAAATTCAAAATAAAATTATCCTTGAGACCCGTGTGTATCGCTCAAGTCCCGTCTCCTCTCCTCATTATCCTGGAGAGCAGACACTAGAAGAACATTTTAGATACTAACCGTGTTTGCTCAACTACTTGAGAATATTACGAGTATAAGTATGAGTAGGTATTAAGCGCTAGCCGTGACTTGGCGTGCGTGTATTTACATGCGAATTCAAGAAGGAGGAAGGATTTCTCAATCAAGTTTTTTGCTTTTATTAGCGGAGGAATCTTCGCGGGAGTTACTATTACTACTAAACCTGAAATTAAAATACAAATACAAATCCTTTATTTTATTAGTAACACCAATAGTTACATGTCAACAATTTTGATGGTAGGTACATCACACGATAGATGTGCCACTACAAGCATAAGTACTTATTTTACAAATAACAGTAGGTTTTAACTTATTACATTATTAATTGCGTTACTTCATTGGTTATTTTAATTTTATTGCATTTGACTGGATAAAGCAGTTTTTTTTATTACAATTATAAAGGTACCGGGTTCGAGAAAATACTCGTGTGATGCTGTTATGAAACTCGCCTTCGGCTTGATTAATTTAACAACATCTTGACTCGTATTTTTAGACCGCTCATTAAGTTACTGTTGCATAAACTACTACATATAATGTTGCATTCCTGTTCTGCTTTATGATTCACCCCGCATTCACCCCTTACAACTTACGTATTTATTTAATCGTATGGTGAAAAGTTTATTGCAGAAAATTATAGATTTATATCCAAGTTACGCAACCAGTCCGTAGCTTCAACAACAGATTATATTACTAACGAAACTTTTTTTTTGTTTCAGGGGACCAACCTAACACAACCAGCTATACAATAACATTAATTTTACCCAACCCTTTACACCCTGAACTCTTTTATATGCCTTTCCGAATATTTATTGGCCTCTCCCTTTCCTTGCATGATGGTTGTGACGTGCGGCATGAGAAGAATAACTGAGAAATTGTAATCGGTAAGTTGAACCGTATTTTTTTTTATAACACTTAATCACACGAATATAAGAGTGTGTTTATGTGGTTGTTTGTTACTTCTTCACACTAAAACGGCTGGACCAATTTTGATATATATTGGAATGAAGGTAGAGGTAGAGGTAGAGGCTGACACTTTGGATTAACACAGACTACTTTTTATCCCGAAAAAACTAGTATCCCCATGCGAAGAGCGGGTAACACCGCGCAACGCAGTTAGTTTAATATAAAAAACCTTGGCAACCAAACTTAGCAAATTTAGGAAATTTTTGGTTACCTTTTATACAAAATTTCATTCGAAGAACTAGGTCAGCAGCAGTATGCAGAGGTCATGCTCAGTCCAAAACTCGAAACAGAATATAATAAGTAACAAAACATATAAGTTATCTTTAAATGCAAGGAGTACCCAGTCACAGTTACGGTTGATATACCTAGTCAACCAACAAAGCCACTTAGCTTTATCATCCAAATTTCTTTCCTAAGAGAGTGAAACTGAAAATTAAAGTAAATACTTATCAATTAGTTTAGTTAGAGCATATATGAGATGTCAGTGTAAATGAACATCTGTCTAATAAAACCCAATGTAATATTTACTGGCTAACGATACAGTCGGAATGTTTAGACTAGTTTTATGCGTACAACGTCACTTACACATCCACACAGACTATAGGTACCTACTGTAGGAGAGACGCGAATAGACTGCATACATTGATACGCTGTGAAGATTGCACAGTCAATCCTAGATTTTATTACTAGAAAGAAGAGACTTACAGTACGTTAGCTGCTAGAATACGATTCGCGTTTTATAACTGTCTCGTTCACTCTTACACAATCCAGATAAGAACCTCTCAGTCTTAGAAGAGCTCCGGTCCATTTAGCACAACTATGCGAGATAGCGCTACCCGTCACTCTCTCACATTACTGCACAGAAAGAGACGGGTAATTATCTCGCGCGAGAAATAGTCGCGTATGTCAGTTATGCTAGAGGTGCTGGACTGTACATTCGTAGTTAAATTTACGTGATTTATTTACATTACGATAACAATGAACTGTCAATCAAAATTGGATAAACACCCCAAATAAAACTTATGTAATTTAATTATCTAATTACTGTCGTTACTTCAGTGGTTATGACTACATGGAACGTTACTGCATTCAATTATTTTCACCTTCACCGGCGCATTTTAGCCATTCGTGTGGCGAAATAAAGTTGATTCCTTTCATCTTAAGGCTACCTGTCCACTGAAGCGAAGCGGAGAAAATCAAGCAATCAGGCTGCGTCTTTGTGAAGCCCAAAAGAAGTGCATTTAAATCTGAGGAATGTGATTGGTCCATATTACACAGCTCCGCTCAGTGAACAGGCACCCTAATAACACTTTCATCACAATAAATAAATCACAATACCAAACATATTACAAACAATTCGAAAATAATCGCTGGTCATTAATATGTCAACTAGACGGCACTATATCAACATAACTCTATTTAACCAAAATAGATCAACATGATTAATGATATACTCTGTATGTATATAAGGTTGAATTTTGTTTATCAACTATCCAACCCTCCCAACTTACTTCAAAGCTTCAGATTTCAAAAGGTTTCCGAACGCAGCCGTCGATCACTTTGATCTGGACCCAGACCAATGCATTGGAGTTATGCAGTAAGTTACCAGTACAGTACGTTCAGAGCTCTTGCTGGTGGGGCAATTTCCATGTATCTCGTTCTTGCGCTTTATCCTTGACATCCTGCAGTTATAGCACAACTGTGACACGCGACTCTTTCTCGCGCAAGATATGCTAGCTATCTCTTTCTGTACAGTAATATGAGAGAGTGACGGGTGCTGCTATGTCGCGTGACATGAGTCGCGAACCATAGTTGTGCTGGACGGGCTGGTACGGCACGACGTTCACAGCACGCTACAGTAGTTAAAATAATCTTTAAATCGCGTTATTTAACAAACTTTGATTTGTCTGTCACACAACAACACCAAAGAAACCAACGTGGTATTTACAGATAGGATATTTGTTGTAAAATGACATATATTACGTCGTGTCGTAACTCATGGTTCCTATAAGTAAGATAAGCAACATATATCATTGCTACACGGGTAAAGTCGCGATAATATAATAACCTTATTTCATACATAAAACGAACCATAGTTTGTAAGAAAACAGGAGAATTTTGAGTTGTGCTCAGTAATAAAATTATAGTGAACTGCCGCGCACTGCCGATTTGCAGAGACATAATACTAAAAATGTTCACAGCATTATGCAATATGCAACCAATCGGTAAATGGATTTCGTTCGCCACACGACTCGACGCTTCGCAATATTCAATTCGAGTTGAAAATATGGTAAATAGAATAGTGGCGACTTAAAACAATTCGCGTGAATTCTTCAGATTATTTAAAGTGCGATTATGTATAGCAGGAATTCCTTATTGAGGTCGAATCGTGGTCGTGTTGTCCAGAAAATTATAATTTGGGTTTCTTCACAGTAAGAGTGAAAAGGCTATTACTGAACCAGTGATTCTCCTAGCTTTCTAACGGCGCGGTTCTACCGTCATTCCTTTTTCACGATTATTAACACAACGGAAAAGCCAGTTTTAATTATGATCTAAACAGGACAGATAAAAGAACAACAGGAAGGATAGAGGAAACATAAAAAATGAACTTCCAACAATCATCTATTTTTAACAATATTTGCAGAAATGGGAATGGCAAAAAACACTGTTTATTCACCCACCAGCGAGCTACATCCTCGACCCCGAAGTCACTTACCATCAGGTGATACTGAGGTCAATCGCCGGTTAGTTTGTGAATACAAAAAAAACAGTTCACTTTGTTCCCACAAACAATGGGACCCATGGGCATCGTGTGTATTATGAACTGTGACCACAAACTGCTAATTTTGAATGGGTGTCAAAAGTGCAGTTTGTGGCTACAGTTCATAATGCACAAAATACCCACTGGGTACCATTCCTCGATGATGAGGTGGTATGATTAGAGACCCAGTCCACCATGGCTGGTGGTATGGTGGGTCCGTAATAAAAATAAATCAATTAAAATATCTACGAAACGGCTTTACTCACGTCGTAAAAGTCGAATATAACGACATGTTTTGAATCCGTTCGCGATTAAATATCATCATTTCTATGTAATAAATAAAGCGTTTCACACACTTGACGCGAAACGTAAATCCAACATGTTCCGAGGAATTGTTTGGCATGATCCACGGCTACTTTCTACCATCGGCAGGGTTTCCGTCCTCACATACTGGAGCCTTAACGTTTGAGAACTGTGCGGTTCTAGAAGAATTTTCTACCGCGAAGGCTCCATGGTTTTCCCGAGGGGTTCTTCATGAGGGGGGTAAATAGGTTCTTAAAGGGTCGGCAGCGCGCGTGTGACGCTCCTGGCATCGCAAGCGTCCACAGGCGGCGGTAACTGCTTACCATCCGGCGAGCCGCATACTTGTTTGTCAATTGTAGTATAAAAAAACACTTTCAAATATGAGATAACGTTATTATAGAAAAATTTGGAAGAGCGTTTTAAATAAACGATAAAACAACTCAACAAATGTAGATGAATACACAGATACCAAGTTGACACTCATAAGATTATTCAAGTCACTTTTTTAAATCCATAAAACACCAAGATTAATATTTCCAAGAATTTAAATATGAAACTGGTGCTCGTCTGCATATTGCATTCCAAGTTTGGCATCTGTGGAATATGCATTCCACGGATTTGCATGCGATTGTAGCCTAGATACAGACCGATAGACTGACGTGTATGATATCAACCACTAATCGAGCCAAGGGCCAATTAAAATAGTTTTTTTACTTCTCCTACTCGAAATGTATGTAGGGGAAGTCCGGGAGAGGTGAACCCCAATTTCATTAAAGATGCTTAAAATTGTATGTATTAGTCGTAGCGTCTTGTAATTGGGCTCATGTATGTCTCATCTAGTTAGGTATAATTTGATAATATTAGATTGTTGATAAAGTCAACATATATTTTTTTATTTCATGTTTTTTAAAAACGGAAAAATGGATCAAATCTCCCACCCCTACGGGTGAGTTGGCCAGGGCTTGAGGGAGAATTGACCATGCATTTGTCTAGAAAGAAAAAAAATTAAAAAACTATTATTTTGTTATTAATATTTCACGAAAAACACTGCAATAATTAGAAACGAGATTGTCTTACAGAAACAATCAACATTTAACATTATTAAGCTAGTTTTTGACTTGTAAATCATAGGAAATGAAAATCTTGTTTGTAACAGAAAACTGATCAATTATAAACACTAATGGCACATCAATTATCACATATGATTTTGCACATTAATAAATAAGCTTTAAATCCAAAATTATACATGAGTTTTTCTTACAAATAATCAATAGTTAACGACATGAGGCCGTTTTTTGTAAATGTTAAAGAAAATAAATAATGATCTCACTTCTTACAGAAAACTAGGCATCTCAGGAACATCAGGAATCACGTACGATTATACACATTAATTAACAACATATAAAACCATAATTATTACTATGAATTTTTCTTAGAAGAAATTATATTAACCATATTTTAGTTTTTTTTTCTACATATTACAAAAACTGATCTATAATTTCACTTATAACCAAAAACTATGCAAGTTTTAAACAATAATCATCATGAATCTCAAACCCGAAAATATAAACGAGTTTCTCTTACAAATGATCAACATTTAATAATATAATAATAAAATAATAATCAACTAAAGAGCAGAGCGGGACATTTGAACCACTGATCATGTCTCCCACCGACAACAGAGTGGTCAAGTCTCCCGCTACCCCCCTTGCCTTACAAAAGTGATGTTTCCTCTAAACATTTGCAAAGGACGATTCCACACACATTAACTCAAAAATACTACATTAAACAAAGAATACGATGTGATAATAAAACAGATCTTACCTCCAAAACTGTTAAAATTGTATAAGAAAACAAAAAAATATTTTTATTCAGTTTTGAAACGCAAGAACACGTTTTTCTCGCTCAAAGCCGAATCGTACTAATGGCGGCCAATATGGCGCGCTCGCAGCCACCGCCTTTATGCAAGTGTCTTTCGAGCTATCAACGGCGCCGATGGCACGAAATTTGAATGAAATATTTGAGACGGTTCAAGTCTCCTGCCTGGTCAGATCTCCCGGTTTTCCCCTATCTTTAGCTCCAGGAAGCGGGACTAAAGTAATTAACTGAAAATGTGTTGTATAATATAAAAGACTATTATAATATTGATTTTAGAAATAAGCATTGAAACCTGACATAAATATTGTATGGATTTACATAGCTAGTATAGTAGGCATTCAATGTATTAACCTTAAGAAATATTTTTAAGGATAGACTAAGTAGCTGGCTTTTTGACAATTGTTTTTATAGCGTAAAATATTTTCTCGAGACATGTAGAATCAGGTAATTATTATTGACATTATATTTTGATTTTATTATTATTTATTGGAAATGTTTATTTTTAGATTATTATTATTCAATGTCTTTTTATTTTATTATTCTACTCTAAAACTTGCATGCCTACATATAGGCTGAATACATGACACAAAAGTTTTGTAACATCTAAAACACTGTATTCTGGCAAATAAAAATCTTTGAATCTTTGAATCTTTAAGGCTTATTCTAGAGCATATTGTATGTCAATGGAATAAATGATATTTCAATTTCAATTTCAATAGTTTTAGTCCCTTAAGTTTAAATGGAAGCCATATTGGCCGGGTGCATGACGTTAGCGCCACCTAGCGTTCACAACTTTGGAGGGGGTCTGTCAAAAGTGTTAAATAATGGACGCAATAAAATTAAGGTAAAAAATTGAAAATATTGATTGTAGAGCACCTAACAAGTGCAAAATCTGTTTGTTTTTAATGTGAAACACATTTGGTTCTTAGCTTTATTGAAGAAAGTAATTATTATATATATGTGTTTAATATTATTGTGTCAATTTACTTCTTTGTTGTTTCCTTACAAATTAAAGGAAAAAATAATGTTTTATTATGTTTATTTTCAGATAATTGAAGAATTACTACTATTTTCAAAACTGATGGCATCCAAAACATCGGTCAGAACATAAGGTTTCAGCCTCAAACCGAGAGTGAAGGGAAGCTGTTAGTTTTGGCACATTAACAAACAAACAATAAGTTACATTTACAAATTATAAGTAATTTTACATTTCATATTTTTGAAACATTGTAATAATTCTATCATAATAATATTATTGCACTAAATAGATAAAAATATGTTCAGTTTAATACACTTACTTTATTTTTGTAGCAACAGCGATCCAATTCATTTTCTGATCTTGTTTCCAACTCGGTGTAGGAAAGCATAACATTTGCAATTGCTATTTCGTCCTGTATTATTGCAGTTTACCACACAATTACACCTATCGTGACCCATTTTACTTATTTCAGTTTCTTATTTTATAGTACAAAACGTAAGCAATATAACTGAAAAGTATGACGTTTGACAGAAACAGAGAGGCCAAAGTTACCACTTTTGGCCACATCAAGCGCTGCGATCATTTTCGCTTTCCCTACGCGACCTCTGCACCCGGCCAATATTAATTTCTATGAAAAATAAAAATAAAGGAATTAACTGGCCAGTGTCATAGATACGGATAGAAACGAATGAAACTGATCAGATCGGCCAACACTTGTGCCCGATAAATTCTTGGTATAATAACTATAATATATGTATGAAAATGTCGTAACTCATGCATTTACGGCAGATTTCATATAAACCTCGATAGCTGCTATAAAATCTCGCAATCATCATGAATTGCAGGTCCAGTTACTGGATATATGTTCACTCAGTATGTCTTGATATAACTTGATAGGTAGTATTTGTCTTGATTTAGCGCTTAGGTTGGGGCTTCCAATCCCGGTATCATTACACATACAAAAAATCCCGGTATCATTACATATACAAAAAACCCGGTATCATTACATATACAAAAAAATCCGGTATCATTACATATACAAAAAATTCCGGTATCATTACACATACAAAACATTCCGGTATCATTACACATACAAAAAATTCAGGTATCACATTACACATACAAAAATCCCGGTATCATTCATTACACATACAAAAATCCTGGCATTGGAAGCCCTAGCTAGGATAGGTATTACAATATTGAGCTATTGCCGTTCGCATTGAGGCAATAGGTTAGAGTTAGATAATTTTAACGGATTTTATGAGTACTGCCAATTATAATTTTTGAGAGATAAGAGTATTAGTTTTTTTCTTTTTTTCGTACAATGATATTGTAAAGCAAGTATTTATAAGAATTCCAGGAAAAACTTAATATTGCGATGTTTTCTTTTGTCTCCTATGGGCATTGATTATCTTTGCCATTTTTTACGAAAATTCTTTCGAGTCTCAACACATCAAATCGATTATTATTTACTTAGACGTATTTGAAACAACTTTGGTTCACGGAGAACTGGGCTTCTATTCCTATACCTACTTAGGGCTGCCATCCGTCCGTGTTTTCCCCGGATTTGTCCTAGTTTAGAGGCCGTCCGGGGGGGGGGGGAGTTTCCAAAAAGTGTCCGGGGAAAACCCACACTTTTTATGCGAATAAAAAATAAAGAGATTGATTTTCGGACACGTCCGGGAAAAACATGCGATTTACGCCAAATGTCCGGGTTTTTTAGAGATGGCAGCCCTATACCTACTTCATCCGAGTGTAAAAAAGGAGGGTTACCTACTCGGAAAGTTGCAACTACCTTCTAGAAACCGATAAAATCTCGTGATAGAGATGAATGAAGGTCTCTCCATGTGCATGTGTGTTCAATTCAGTTATGTCTTTACATTATATAAGGCAATGATATCACAATACTGAGCTATTCCTGTTCGCATTGAGGCAATGTTGGATGATAAAACGGTTTTATTTATAACAGCTGCCGATTATACCTACCCAGATATTAGGGGCAAAATACAACTCCATGTTACGATGATGTGTGTTGCGACGACATCTATAGCGTTGTTGTGACACGAAAGTACAAATACAAACAAATACAAATACTCTTTATTGCACACCTCAAACATCAAGGAATACAACACAACATGAGATACAATAAAATAACAGCCAGAGGTAAACAACAGGTGGTCTTATCGCTAAATAGCGATCTCTTCCAGACAACCTTTAGGTAGCGGAGTGGTTGAAAATTAATGTTTGAATTTAGTAGGTGGTACAGAATAATAATAGGACTAAATAAACAAAACAAACAAATCAAATAGAACATGTATGTTGTTCTCAGTAAAAAAATATGGCAAGTAAATAATATATATGTATGTAGGATAGAGAAAATTTGTTGTACAGAAAAAGTCAAGAATGAAAAAGTAATTAAAATAGTGACAGAAAAAAGGAATTTGAAAACCATAGAGCAGAGGAGAGATGTTTGGTCATCTTATATGACATGGCGCTTTTATAACCAACATCATCGAAGGAAAAGTTGAAGGGCGAGTCAGGGGAAGACCAAGAATAAGCTACATAAGACCAATAAAAGAGAAGGTAAGCGTCATGTCATATAGGGAAATCAAGGAGTTTACTATGGATAGGGATAGATGGAGACAGCTACATCAGCCTACACCAACAAGAGTTTGACTCTTAAATTTAAGAGTCAAATTTATGTACTTATTACGAGCTCTTTGACAAATTACTGAACACCCTTTAATTATACCCAGCTTGTTGAAAGCCTGTTAAAATCCCAACCGAAATGCGTCCACACTCACACCTTTATATTTTGCGTACCGCTGGAAAAGTCGATAGGTTTTATTGAATCGTAAAAACTCAATCCCAGGTCATCACCATTACCGCTAAAGCTGTGTGCAGACAGGAGATGTGCTTTTTCCGAATTTTTTAACATTGACAATGTTTATGTTTTCCTGATTGAGGAAATTGTGATATTTGGCTGTAGTTTCGCAAATATGAGAGATACACGGATAGTTCCATATGTGAAAATGTGCGACTGCCAAAGGGCTTCAAAGTGCCATTTGAATTTCCAAAATCGGTTGGAAAGTTTTTGAGATTTAAAACAAGTCAAAATAATAAAAATTCACTGATTTGGATCGAGTATTGCCCAATTGCTTTTTTTGGGTTCGCTATTCATGAAACGGAAAAAACCTAATCTCGGGATCTATCTTAGGAGGCGGGTTTCATTTCATTTCAAAAAATGTCGGCGGTAGCGGGTCTTTCGCGAGATCAAAAAACGAATTTGTCAATTTTATCAGGTGCTTTATTCCTAAATTACATTTTCAATGCCTTTGATAGTTGCGCGTAGTGTTAGATCTGTCGATTTTTTTCCGAAAATTAGTGGGTACTTATAGAATAATTTAATCAGTCACTCAGGGTACGCTGGCTACACAGTACCTATGAGCGGGTCCGTATATTTGCCCTGGCCGGGGTTCGAACCCAGGACCGCCGGCTCAGTAGGCAGGTGCACTACAACCTGCGCCAACCGCGTCGTTAGTTGCCCTGTGATTACTTTGATATTACGCCACTACCGTTAGTGTGTACGCGGCATTTCATTCCAGAAAAAGCGAGCTATTCTATTCCGAAGTTTATTGAACAATTAGTTTTAGTTCACACCGTGACGTCACCCGATGTTTACAACCACCAGCGGTAAATCGATAGACCTTTGTGGTATAGTAACGGGAAAAAAAACGTATTCAAACATTTCCATTTTAAGGCTCCTTATCCGTTCAAAGACGCAAATAGTTTTAGACATTTTTCTCTATGATCAAACATATTTCTTAACATATCAGGGTGAAGACCAAAAAGTTTGCTACCTTAACTCATTTAATTAAAATTTGTATAAAATTTTCCATTGTACGACGACAAATTAACCATCAAATAATTTACCTTAAGGTACTGTTTTGAGGTTCATTATTGTGTCGTTAATTTTTGTCGCACTACGGAACTTTCTGGTATGCGACAAAAAATTAAAAAAATTATACAAATTTTAATTAAATGAGTTAAGGTAGCAAACTTTTGGTCTTCACCCATCATACTACATAGATTAGGTTAGAACAGAGCAATATAGTGACGTATGATGGGTCTCAGATAAGTGAATCATATGTGTAAAGCACGAAATAATTCATGGAAATATTCATGACAAATGATTTTTCTTATTTATTTATTTTTGTACGAAAATAAGAAGACTTACTAACGGCGTTACAATCAGGCGGAAAAGCTATTAAGGAACAAGATGTTCCCTTACCCTGCCATGGCCTTTGGTTTTGAATGTCCGTCGCACTGTGCGTAATAAAGTTGCCCTTGGGTATTAAAAGTGTAGGCGTAGGCAGGTGTGGGCCTAGTCTTCCGTAAGGATGAAGCCAGACGGGCGTAATTTCAGTCGCGTAATTTCGGTCGCGCCATACATCATGTCACGTGATCACGTCACACTAAGTATGGCGCGACCGAAATTACGCGGCTCAAATTACGCTCTGGCTTCACCCTAAGCGACGCTTTTGGTCCAGGTGCTCGAGTCGAGCTAAAACAGTGTGTCACAAGGAATTTTTTTTTGGACAAAACATATTAAATTAAATATCTCGGTATTTTGGTGTGACTCACTTGATGCCGATGACTCGACGTTGGGATCGCATCGTAAGCTTCAAAATTCTCTTCACGGAATATATATTTTTAGTGTCCATTAAATTGTGGCCGCGGCAACAAAGAGAGACTTATATTGTAATGAGAATTATACTGCTGTACTCGTGTTAAAGAGCCAATATAGTTAGAAGATATTACTATTTGTTTTAGAGCCCAACAGGGTGTTTTTAAGCCAACGCCATATTGCTGATTTTTAATGTTACTAATTTATTTTACTGGCAACGACAAAGTTTTGGTAATTGACGTTGAAAATTCGGTGAATGTCACTGGTGTAAAGAAAGAGGAAACAGGACTACATTTCAAGTATTTTTTGCGTAATAAAGTCAAAAATATCCACAAGTTCAAAGACAAGTCCTTTTCCAATAGGAAGAAGAACGAAGGATTGAGCAGCATTCCGGTAAACAATGTTTTGAATTTGGTTAGCGTCGATACTGACGTTTAATAATTCAAGTATATGACGAATGCACGTTATTGCCATACCAAAGCAAGTTGTAGCGCCACTTATCTAGACCTTGCAAACAAACAAATTTCTTTCATCGAGCCGATACTTTCTATAGGTAAGCGTAAAATTACAAATGGTGGTATTACTAAATTTCAAATAACATGCGACAGCCTCATATCTGGTTTTATTGTGTTGGACCCATATCTCCTTTTACTGTCACATATTTTCAGCTCAAAGAGCCAGCCCTGTTAGGGTGAAGGCATATGAACGTAATTTGAGTCGCATAATTCAGTCGCGCCATACTTGTGGGACGTGATCTCGTGACATGATGTATGGTGCGACCGAAATTACGCGACTCGAATCCCGCTCGTCTGACTTCACCCTTAAGTCTAAATAACGCTGAATTGGGAATATCTCTCATGAATAAAGACTCCGTACGAGACTAAAACATATATGTTTTAGTCTCGTACGGAGTCTTATCTCGAAATATTCGGCATTCTGCGTCTTACGGGTATTATCTTTATAATATCACAATACCTTGAATTAGGGCCGCGGTAGTGAAATATTAAAAGTAAAACATAAAAAGAAATGTCTGTAATAAAATAACATCGTCGTCCTCTATTGAGTCGGCTAATGTTCCCAGTACTGCGGTCGGAAGCTTTCAAACGTCCCGTTTGACCGAAAATATATTTTAGTGCGAAGTTTGTCGGCCGGCGGCGACGTAAACATAAATATTTAGTCACCCAGAATGGAGACAATTTAAATTTTAGACGTTCAATTGACATTTCGAGACTCAATGAGTGTTTGGGAGTACGCAGATAATAAAATAACACAAAGAATATGGGTGTAATGCATACCTATTTATTGGTTAAAATCAGTTTTTTTTTTATACTAAGATTGTTAAGGTAATTTCCATATATGGTACCGTATCCCAATAGACAAAGGATCGATATTAATATGGGATATCGGATTATAAACATATCTGGGTAAGGCCCAGGAGCGTTTTAAACACTCCTTGATTTATGTTATGTTATCACGAATAATTAACATTATTCTTGCAAAAAAAAAAACGTTAATTGGTGAGTTCATAACAGAGCGCATTTTCTAATTGTGATGGACTCCAAAAGTAATATTCGTCTAAATTTCGTAGCACAAGGGAACGAGCAGCTGAAGCGCTCCTGAGCCTTACGCATCTTGTAGCGGTTCACATGATCTCGTCATGTGATCGCCATCATATAATCATATATCGTCACCGAAAGACTCGCGTCATCATATCATCATCAAGTTCCCGACACATTAGCATCATATTTCGCCAAGCTAATACTAAAACCATCATTTGATAGTTATATGCAATACAAATGCCAAATAAGAGTAACAGTATGAACGGTTACGAAAGCAAGTAAAACTATTCCAATAACTAAACATTCTACCATTTTAAAAATAGCAAGCTGCTATTCACAAAATTGACAACAGAGGAGTTGAGCTTTATTTAGACTGAATAAGAATCAAAATCCCATATACAACATTTAGAGGGCGGGGGTTAGGTCACGTGACGTGTCGGGAGTGTCGCGAATTACGCAAAGATCGTTGGTGTACGGGGGGACTGGATAATCTGAAAGGTCTAGCACGTCTAGCGTATCTGGATTATCTGAAGGGTCTAGCATGACTAGCGTATCTGAAATGTCGGGAGATATTGGTTATAAATAGGCAAGGGCTTAGTAGGAGAGGATTCTTTTTGTTTGGAACTTCGTCGGAGTAACATTGGTTTCTGGCAGTTAAGGTATTAAAATTAATTCTAAGAGGAACTTCTGTTGGGGTTATGGTTGTCCCTAAGACTAATATTTGCCTATTGAGATTTAGTGGGGTCTTGTTGCTTTAAAGGCTATTAAGCTTAGTCACATGCCAGAAATAGTGTTTTGGTACATGGTTGCCAGGTGAAAGATATTTAACCTTGCGGCTGTTAAACGAATATCTGTCAGACTCTTCTAGTTTTATCCGAGTTAGGCGACTCGGACGCTAGCCATATATAAGTGCAGTGAATAGCCTACGAGTGTGGAGAGTTTGGTTTGGTGAATGCAAGGACCACACGTGATGGACATGCGGGGTAATCCGCGCTTGCTGAAGGCAAATGGACCTCCAGGCTCGGTCTCATATACTAATATATTTATATATCTGCTTTATATACACATATTAGGGCGAGCTACTCCATGTTTCCGGCGTCTCATCAGCCACAGGTTCAAATACACCGATGCTAGCCACTTCTTCGGGCTAATCACCCGAACTTACAGTTCAGCTTAGCTAGGCCCCATACACGTTTAAATATAAATATGAGACCTAGGTCTCTAGTGTTCTTTGTACTAGCTAGGGAACAGGGGTATGGTGATAGGTACACTTCAGTAGGAATATTAGAACGGGGTTCTTTATCTTCCGAGCAATCGGCCATTCATCATTAACTATCATAACATCTATTCAAATTATTTTAATTTTGTCAGGTATAGAGGATAAGAGGTTGAACTATTATTTACTTTAGTGTTTATGACCCGGGAAGTTAGTAGGGGAAAAACAGAATCTTGTAGCGGTTTGTAAAGATTGAGAATAGGGAACCTGTTATTTAGGCCAACCAGATATTTAAGACCTTTAACTTACCAACATTAATTATAGGAATAATTAGTTAAAATTTATCGTTTATGATTTAAAGTAATGAACCTTTGGTATAGTTTAAGTGATAGAATGGCATCACTGAAGTAAATTTGAGTCAATTGGCAGTAGATATTCGCCTTTTCAATGAACAGAAATAATTAATCTTTGTTATAATTTGGATAAGGAAATTGTGGATCGTTGTATAGTATGGAAATACAAAGCATTCCTAAGGCTGGATGTGGAGTATCTGAAGTGTAAATTGCTAAAAGAAGCCGGGAACTTATGGATGACAATAATAAAAGTTATTCGTTCCCGTATTTACATCACAGATATCAGAATTGAATTAATTTATACCACAGGGCGTAAAAGAATTTCCTTATCAGAATGAGTCAGTCGAGAGTTGAAAGATACTCCGAACGGGCACAATAGTCTTCATGATTTCAAGGGTATACTACATTTATGAATATCGTCAAACGAAAACCAAGTTCTAGAACTCATTAGAAGGGTTCATACCTACTAGAAAAGAGTAGTGTATTAGACTTCTTACAAATACAATTATAACTTCATTTTTCTGAATTATCATAGTTTTACAATCATTACACATTTTTAACTAGTTAAATAGGTAGGTAAAGTTTTTAGAGTAGGCTACTGTGTAGTTAACTTAAAGAAGCCTGCGCCAAAAGGCTTCCCCAAAAGATGGATCCTCTGACACTTTGCCTCAGGCTAGGAAATCATGCATAGATGTAGAGAGATCCCACAGTGGTTTGAACAGTCAGTAGATTAGGGTGAAGGTCCGTCCATCCTCGCACTGTATGTCTTATTTAGATTTGCAAACTAGGGATAGTTAGCTAAGGCATATGGTGTAACTCCTTCACACACTTAGGGAGGTTGGCGATTTTCTAACAAAAAAAAAATATTTTTTTTATACACCTTAAAGTTACCTTCTTCATCCTACTATAATCTAGTTTTACTAGTTCTTAATTGTGAAGACTAAAACAACTTCCTACTTATTGTATAGGTCTAGAATCCACTTCAAATTGTCCTACTACAATTTATTTAAGGGATGTATACCATCTTCTCAGATTAAAGCATAATAACAAAATTTATTTAATATTGTCAAATATGAAAACTTAAGATTAATTAAATTCATAATAAAATCTCATAGATCCTGTAACTTTCATCTATTTATAGATTGGTAAGGAAGTGTAGTTTCATATTGTACATAGACATTTGACTTCTAATCATTCTGGAGTAAGGACATGCAATTGCAAGAACTAAATTATCTTTCATCACAGAACCCTAATAAGATTTGGATTGATTCACATACTGATCTTTATTGTTACATAGAGTAATCTAATATATCTAAAACTGACTTGTGGACTGGATGAGTTTTGTATTTCATATAAATAATATTTTATAAGAGTAAAATAGCCCATACTGAATCATGGCATAGGAATTGTAGATATTTTTGAAGCTAGACTAAATAGGAAAAATTAAGTTATATTTTGGGAATAGATAACATTAAGTTAAGTTAGACATTTAATTAGTATAAGGAACCAAGGTAGCAGTAGGATAGAAGACAAGCAACAGTTTACACATTTAGTTTAATTAACAAAAAAATTTAGTAATATTGGTTTGGAGGCACATAACAGCTCACTACGGTTAAATATCTCTTAAGGAATTTGAGTTGCTACAACAACGTAGGTTTCTACCAATCTAGACGTTCACAACGGTTATACCGATCACATTTGGCCATTAATTATTAAGAAAAGTTCAAACTCAATTGTTATGAAGATCCTTTCATATCTAGGTTTGGTTAGTTGAAGGCTCGGGAAGGTTGAGGGGTAGGCCCTGGAAGGTTGTGTGGTAGGCCCTGGAAGGCTGTGGGGTAGGCCCTGGAAGGTAGTGTGGTAGGCCCTGGAAGGTTGGGTGGTTGTTGTAGGGTTTTCTTAGGGCTTCCAATGTAGAAGTAGAGTTTAGAGACGAGGGTGAAGCAGGCGTAGGATCAGGAGGTTTATTTAGTAGGTAACATTAAAATTGGCGCGCGTTCCCAGGATGTATTTAGTAGCTTCCTCGTCGTAGATGTTACAATTTGGTGGTCCCGTGACTCAGGATAACTCTAGAGTTAAAGTACCCCCGCGTAACCATTACAATCTGGGTTTTATTGTGGCGTTAAAGGGGATATCATAAATGGGTCATTATTCGAGCGTTTGTTCCGAATCACCCCCGTGGTCACATTTTTGTAGAAGTGGCTGCAGATTTCGATTTCGTTTCTGGTTAGGTATCTAAGTTTTAAATTTATGTAACAAATATCCGAAAATGTCATCAAAATCTATGCCCATTTCTTCCAAAATATGTCCACGAAAGTGCGGTTGAAACGCTCGAATAATGACCCAGATATATAAATCAAATAGAATAAAATAAATATAATAATCTATCTCTTTATTAATCTGTGTGATCATCCGGGACGACAAACCGCATCAGGATGACTTTGGCCACAATCCTATTTCGTTAACATTTTAAGAGCGATACAGTATTTGTATTAACGCCATCTGTAGATAAAAATAATTTGTGGGCTCATCACACAGGACCGGGTGGCTTTTTTTACTAATTTCGGTACCGGGATGGCTAGACATACAAAGATGGTCAAAGGATACTTTTTACTAGACTACAGTAAAAAAATAAGTTTTTCGCGGACAAAGTTGACCTCCTAGTTTTAATATAAAATTCGTCATACTAGTAGTAGTAAATCAAAAACTATTATAAATCTGCGTTAATAATAATGTTTCTGCAATTGTTTACGCTGTAAACTGTGAGCGTTACTTGTCACCTGAATTATATGGGTCCTCTGAATGTTTCCGAATTGTATTAATTCGAAAAATGAATACAAATAAAAATGCTCTACCTCAAAGTCTGAAGTTTCTGCACCAACGTAATCAAAACTCCTAAATCCTTGACTCATTCTTCCTCATTCTATTTCCATCACATATAAAAGCCAAGACATTCTGAAAAACATTACGGAATTACTACAAAGTAATTTCTGCGCATAAGATTATACCTAAGAATTAGAAAAAATAAATATGGACCATAAAGCTATGACGATAGATATGTATTTACATAAACATTCCAGGCATTATCGAGTTCAATGGCTCATATTTTATGTTAAATGTAGAATCGGCCTTTTAGCCAACACAGTAAACGTGTAAAAACAGTATTGCAACTATCTTGACCTTGAGAGAAAAAGTTAAGCTTCCGCATTTTTCGTAGTATAAGATTGCCTGTCCACTGGAGCGGATCTGTGTAAAATGGACCAATCACATTCCTGAGATTTAAATGCACTTCTTTTGGGCTTCAAAAAGACGCAGCCTGATTGGTTAATTTTCTCCGCTCTGCTTCAGTGGACAGCTAGCCTAATGAATCGGAATCTCGTCCAAATGCAATTTCTTGAGCACAGATAATCTATCAAAATATACTTGGTCTTTTGATGAAATAATGAACTTGATTACAGAAGACATGTAAAAGTGTAGGCTACTTGCAGAAGTAGGCTACAAGGGCACTTTTACATGTCTGAGTCTACCAACATATCACAAGAAGTGTCCAACCACTCGGCTTATATCATGTATTATTAGTTGAATATCAAGATTTAATTTACACGAACTTATTATACAAACCCGGATCAAATTATTTACCCATAATGGGCGTTACTCTTTGCAGACAGATCCTGCATAAATCATCGGTCAATGTTTAAGGGGTCTTATGATGAGAATATCTAATTAAATTGACATAACTTTCCTTCCTTTGCTCCTACCTACGTACCCCTTTTTGCTTCGTGCTTTAATGCAATAACAAGGGTCATATTAAGGATTAAGTTAATTGTTTTGAATATAAGTCATTAAGGATATGGAGATCTTAACAGTTTTGATACAGGTGCATATAGGGATGTGTAATTCAATGGCACCAAAGTTTACACTCCTTACGTTTTCAGGATATTTTACATGCGGTTATTTGCTTCACATAGAAATATCAGAATTTCGACATTGCTGTAAAGTTAGTATCAAAACAAAAGTAGCTGAAAAATACACACACACACATATTCCTTGTAATTTTCTAACTTTTAAAGCGTATAATGTATAATAACAGTCACAAATGATAGTAAAACTTAGACATTTCTCACTTTTAAATAAAACTTAACTTTCTAACTGTATACACAAAAATAAATAGTCCTATTATTTCTCAATACGCCTATTCCAGGCGCATCACTGTTCGAAATATGTGTGCTACGTCAACACTAGCAATCCGTGTATTATCCGAATCGTTATTCCATCAGCACTTTATATATAACTAGCTGTGCCCCGCGGTGTTACCCGCTCATCCCACGGGAACACTACATTTATTCGGGATGAAAAGTATCCTATATCCTTCCCCGGGACTGAAACTATATATATACTAAATTTCATCTAAATCGGTTCAGCGGTTTAAGCGTGAAGAGGTAACAGACAGACAGACAGACAGACAGACAGACAGACACACTTTCGCATTTATAATATTAGTAAGTATGGATGGTATGTGGGGCAGTTTTTCAGGCCGATATCTTGACGAGTGCCAACTGGTGTCAGTACGAGGTTTCATTACGGCTCAATTTCGTAAACAGTTACGCATTAGTACATATCAAGTCTTAAATGGCAATAATCAGGTCATATCTCACGGTACGAAGACAGAAGATGGACAATTCTAGTTACAGAATGGAGAGGGCCAACGGGAAAAATAAATAAAGGCAGACCTCAGAAACGGTGGGCTGATGACATCATTGAAATAGCCCGGTACAATTGGATAGATATAGCCCGGGAAAGAACAAACTGGAAAGGGTTGGAGGACGCTTTATTTAACCCAAAAGGGATTCGTGTAGATAGATAAGTAAACAGTAACATAATTGAACGAACAAGAGCTTAAGGAATCTTTTTAAATATATACTGACTATTCTATTGTAAATTTAAACACGGAAGAAATGGGCATAATTGTTATCATTATATATATCAAAAAAGGCCAATTATTCATCAATTTCATCATGTAAGGGTCCCAAGATTTCAAAATTTCGAAGTGCCAGCATATCTAGCGGGGTTAGCGTACCACTGCTTGATTTCCTAATTCATCAATTTTACTTTGTCACCAGTTTACTCATTATAGACAGTTTCGCTAGGTTGTCAATTTCGCTAGTTAGGCATTTTCCTGATTCGTCAGTTTCCTACTTCGATAGTATTGCTAGGACGTTTCGTACAAATGAGGGAGATCCTTTTTTGAAATACCGGCTTTCAAATTAATCATTATTTCTTTCTTTCTTTTCTAAAATTAACAGTTTTTTTATTCCTTAGTTTCAATATTTATCAGCTTCGTTAACGTCTCAGTAGTCAGCTACACTAACCACTGCTACCGCGTCGTCCTATTAATCCATTTACATTTAGCCAACCAATAACACTATCTGTTCTAAAACGTCGAATTCCAATAATTCTGCATTTAGAATAATACAACCAGTTCCATGTTTCAGGACGCTCGTATTTTCAATAATAATATGGATGCAGTAAATATGGCCGGACTTATACCGTGCGCCCGGCAAACCAGTTGGGAAGGTCGACTGCCGTCGTAGTGCAGTTGCTCCAACGCAGGACTGCATTACAACCGTGGAACGTGAAATGTGGTTGATAGGACGGCACGCCAAATGCAAGCATAGTGCGAAGTTTGTTTGCAGTTTTGATGCAGTTACGTCACCTGCATCAGAATCGACCAATTGCAAAAGTAAGGCAGAGCTGAGATACAGATTTCAACTCAGGTGATTGGTCGATTCCGGACGTCTCCGCTCCGATGCGCTTCCGTGGAGACCCTTACTGTTACGGAGATGCCGCAACTTTGCGCGACAGCGACGGCGGCGGCGGTGCGCGAGACGTGTGTCTCGCTCACTCGTATGGCCGTTGCGCTCGGATCTCTCGCTCAACCGCTCGCCGCGCCGCTGGTCACGCAAAGTTGTGGCATCTCCGTTAGCGAGCAACGCACCATCGAAAACACGCACGTAACATATTTCCAGAAAAGGATATAATCATTAAGTTCCACCATATGACTGGTTGACGACGCGGTCCTGGTTCGGATCCTTGCAAAGGCAAATATTTGTGTGATGATTTTGAATGTTTGTTCCTGGGCCATGGATGTTCTCTATGTATGTATAAGTAGGTATATGTATATCGTCGTCTAGTGCCCATAACACAAGCCTTTTATTGTGTGACTATGATCGATTTGTGTGAGGTGTATTTATTAACTACTAGCGCGGTGTTACCCGCTCATTTCATTTCATTTCATCACCCGATAAAAAGTAGCATATGTGTTAATCTGGGGCTGTCAGCTACCGTCATACCAGAGCTCGACGATTAATAAAACCTCCTACACACGGGCATAATGGTGCCGTGACCAGGGTAGTTACAAAACAAAACGTTATGTGTCGTTGTGAATGACTACTTAAAATAATTAACGTACCTACTAACAATAATTCCACACGCCATTACGTCCCTTGTTCATAACTGGCTGTAATACGACCACTTGTAGGTTTGCGTGACTATATTAATAGTACTGAGTACAGTCAATCAAATTAGCTTATGCCTATAAGTTTAGCACTTAGTAATTGTCTTTAAGCTTACCTTTAGGGGAAATACGGACAAAATTAAATAATATGGACAAAATTCATAGTAGACTTATTTCAAAATTGACAGGTTATATCGAACTATCTATCACTGTTGTACTTACATGACGGTGGCCGTGTTTACAAACCTGTGAAGCGCTGGGTGTGACATTTTGTTCATACTTTATCGACAAAATTACACACACAGCGTCAGCGCACGATTTATTATGGACCCTGTTCAATTAAAACGTTGTGTTATTACATCTCGGTCTGTTGACTATATAGTCAATAACCTAAGATTATTATAAAATAAAGACATGAATTCAATCTTAGTTTTAAGTTCGCTTAATACAAAAATATCTGATGTCTACACAACACAACGAAATTATCCTTGAATATCAGTATGTATGATTTTTAGGCTTCCGTAGTCAACTAGGAACCCTTATAGTTTCGCCATGTCCGTCTGTCCGTCCGTCCGCGGCTTAGCTCCGTGATCATTAGTACTAGAAAGCTGAAATTTGGTATGAGTATGACAAAACGGTAAAATAAAAACTAAAGAAAAAACTTTTTTTCGGGTACCTCTCGAACACCTAAAGTGGGGGTGATTATTTTTTTCATTTCAACACTAGTGTGTGGGGTGTCGTTGAATAGGTCTTTTAAAAATGATAGGGGTCAAAAATAGCGTCCGTCCGTCCCCCCCTCTAACTTTTCAACCACGGGTCAAAAAATTATGGAAAGATTCATGAAAATGGGGCATTATAAGTACTTTCAATGAAAACTCTACTTATTGAATAAAATCGGTCGAGCCGTTTATGAGTAATCGCAAAATTACATAATTTTCTTTAAAATGACGTAAGTGCCGCGCAGTGTATACTACGAACGTTACACATATTAGTTAAGTGCTATACTGCATTAAAACATTCCACTCAATCTGGCGCGTATAATCGATAAGTTCCAGAAGGTAATAAGTAATTACAGTTACTTTCGCGTTTACGACCCTTTTTATAGAGCTTGAAATCTTTCTCGTAATTTAAACCACGGGCTAAAACCGCTTTTTTAAGCACATCTGTTGTGAAGGATGGGCAACTACGGAACCCTACACTGAGCGTGGCCCGACATGCCCTTGGCCGGTTTTTTATAATAGTTTTAGGGTTCCGTAGTCAACTAGGAACCCTTATAGTTTCGCCATGTCCGTCTGTCCGTCTGTCCGTCTGTCCGTCTGTCCGTCCGTCCGCGGCTTAGCTCCGTGATCATTAGTACTAGAAAGCTGAAATTTGGTATGAGTATGTGTATGTATCACGCCGACAAAACGGTAAAATAAAAACTAAAAAAAAAATTTTTTTTCGGGTACCTCTCGAACACCTAAAGTGGGGGTGATTTTTTTTTTTCGTTTCAACCCTAGTGTGTGGGGTGTCGTTGAATAGGTCTCTTGAAAATAATAGGGGTTTTCAAACATTACTTTTTGATAAAGTCAGTAGTTTTGTAAATATTCGCTCCGAAAATAAAAAAAATTGTGTCCCCCCCCCTCTAACTTTTGAACCACAAGTCAAAAAAATATGGAAAAATTCATGTTAATGCGGCCTTATAAGTACTTTCAATGAAAACTATATTGAACAAAATCGGTCAAGCCGTTTTTGAGTTATCGCCAAATTTCATATTTTTTCTTTAAAAGGTCGTAAGTTGACTTCCAGAAGGTAATAAGTGATTACAGTTTCTAGGGCGTTTACGACCTTTTTATAGAGCTTAAAATCTGTCTTAACTTAAACCTCGGGCTTAAAACAGCAGTTTATTGTGAAGGATGAGCAACTACGGAACCCTACACTGAGCGTGGCCCGACATGCTCTTGGCCGGTTTTTTTTATTTAATAGTAGTGTGACTCTCTCAATATGTATACATTTGTAAACAGTTCCTCCGTTCCAGCAACAATGAGCGCGCCGGAGCCGGAGCCGGTGCCCGCGGCGCCGGCCGGCACCCCCGCGGACGCCCCGGAGCCGGACGGCCCCCTCATCCCCGTCCCCGCCCCGCGCAAGACGGCGCGCCGAGGCCCCAAGGTACTGCAGGAGAGACCGAAGCGCGCGCTGTTCTGTCTCACGCTCAAGAACCCGCTGAGGAAAGTCTGCATCGATATCGTTGAGTGGAAGTATCCTTTTTAATAACATCAATGTTTTAACATTGAAAATTGTCGAGTTTACCTGTGGGCCTATGATGGTTGCGTTCATCACCCCAATAAGTGTCACTCACACTCGCATCTTGTCAAAACGTGACGGATGCTTTGTCACTGATTAATCGCGTGATAAAAGCAACAATCTTAAGCCAGATCTGATCGAAATTGTAACATTTGCCTGTAGTTTCCCAACGAGAGGTATAGGAGGTCAAAATGTGCATCTGCCGGAGGGCTTTAAAGCGGATTAAGCTACACTTTGGGCCTTCTTAGGACGCGGGCGGACAAAAAAATTATACGGGTCGCGCGAGGTCAGGAAAAATTGAGAAATTTTATCATGTGCCTTACTAATTCCTTAATTACATTTACATGTTCAATGCCTTTGATAGTTGTAGGTACGTAGTGAAACCTGTAGATTTTTTGTGCGCAGCAGTAACTAGACTCCTTTCGTACACTTCATGTACGAAGCGAGTCGTACAAACATGTGCGGCTTATCTATATATCAAGGACCGTATATTCCGAGATAAAAAGTAATCAATATCATTGCAACTCGTTAACGCTTGGAAAATATAATATTCTAGTATAGTCTGTGTGAGCATATTTTGAAACAACGGATCTCGAATCTGGTTCATGCATTAAGTAAACAATCGTATTGCGGCCGCCGGTATTAGGGTTGCCTAGCTGATGTTTGAATATATGTATGATTCCGAGAGGGGCGAGAGGCACTCGCCAGTCTGTACCTTTACCATGGGGGTCAGTGTCAGATTTAGGTTCGAGTCTTTCCTGTCCCAATTCCAAAAAGGAGTAAAGGATTCCAGGGCCTAATCTTCTGATAATACTCGTATACGATATAGAACATCGCAACTTTTATAATCCGATGTAATAGCAATATAAGTTCTTAAGCTTTCACCACCGGAGGGAGTTTGGTTTTTCAACTGACTATGACACGTTTGACATTTCGGACGTGTCAAGGTATTTTCTCGTCCTGCTTTTGTTAGGATTTTTATCAGGCACGATTCTAAAATCGAGTGCAAGTAGAAACGGGACCGCCACAAACAACGTGTGTCCGGCTTGAGGCTGGGTTTCCACCAGAGATGTGCGAGGACGCGTAGCAACGGATGAGTTTTTTGTTACTCAATGGAATAACTTCATTTACTTATCCTCGCTCAACGCAACTGATTCTATTGGTTAACAAAAACACATCCTTCGCTCTCGCTACGCATCCTTGCACTGCTGGAAACGCAGCTTTAAGGGTAAAACGTCCGGCTAAATTAAGGGCAGATTCCGGCTTTTGTGTTTTTAGACTTGACAGCCCTAGCCGCGGCCAACGCATCGATCAACTGATATAGGCTTTAAATAGTAATACGCTGTCGTAGGGTGGGAAATGTGTGTTTGTAGGAGGAATATCTAGATCTATTTCCAGTCATTACTAGTGAATAAGTTGTTATGCTATCTGGATATCTCATTATGCTCATGCTATGCTATGTATCTAACCCCCGGACAGCGCAGCTGGATGAAACCCGTACCGAATGGATTTCCCGATTTGTTATGGAAACTTGGAAACGTAGCTAATAGGCATAACATCACTTAGACTGCTCTAATATTCAGAAATGACCGTCAAAGTCAACATGCGTACTTAACGCTAAAACTGCTCCATACAAATAACAAATTATGTTATAGGTAACAGGGACACAATATGTTATATATATAACATAATATGTTATAGGTAACGTCCCTGTGCTCGACACGCTAATGCCTAATAGTCGACACCATGCTGTCATCTCTAAGTATTGCTAATGACATATCATTCAAGATGGCAACTATTGGGACAGTGTCGAGTACAGGGACGTTTACCTTACACATAGTACATATTTCCACAAATTATCTGCTTAGCCCAATGGTTGACTGGTAGAGAATGCCCTAATATGGCATTAAGTCCGCCCTTTGTACGATAAGTTCTTTCTTTTGTGCAATAAAGATTAAATAAATAAATAAATAAATATTTGTATGGACACAATAAGTAATTTGCCATTTTCACCGTGAAAAAGTGAGTTTAAGTTCACGGTTCTCATACAATTACTGTTTTGTTGACTAAATAAAGATATAGATTCTGAAAACTAAATTTCAAAATTTCTTTTGACTTATCCACGACTATAAAGAAAAATCTCTCAGGCAACATACTTATTTAACATATTTTGTATCAGTCAAACTAGTTTATTATTTAAACCTAATTATGATTTTTACTGTAGTAATCAAAGAGAACCAAATAAACCTCGACTGCACGAACTGTAGGTAATAGTAGGTACATTAGTACATACCTAGGGCGGTAAATTCATGAATGTCCCAGATCGCCGGTGTGTCGGCCTGAACCGAGGGTGTGGGCCATAAATATGCACGGATTTATGGTTATGGGACGTGGTTTGTCTAAAGTTTAATGTCTTGCCTTGTCCAGGAAGTGAGACTTTCTCGATATCTCGAACCAGCTCAGACCAGTGCGAGCGCGAGTGCCATCCGCTTGGCGTGTCCGTGAGCAATGTCTATGTGTGCGTTTGATCGAGCGCGCTTGTATGTAGATTGATTTCCGTACCTATCTGTTTTGTGGTAGCGGGCAGAACACCCCACTGACGGCCTAGGATGCCGTAAAATTATTAACCTAAGATGCATTCATCATCATCATTAGCATAGGCCCTTCAGTCTATTACAGATGATTTGTGGTCTTCAGTCTGCGAAGCACCGTCTTTGGTGGCAGAAAAGACCGATACGCGATCGGCATATCCGACCGCAAACCTGATAAGAGACACTGGCCGTTGTTGATGTAGTAGGGTCGCCTTACGGGCGAAGATATTTGTATTCATTCAAATGGAGTCGCGAGTAAAATATTATTAAAAAATATAATCACGAGTCTATCAGTTAAAAATGAACGGACATCAATCTGATTTATTGAACAGAATGAGTTAATCCCGCTCGCTTTATCGCAGATTTAAATCCGGCCGCGTTGCGAGATTGAACGAAAATAAACAAACTAGATTACGCTCTATGAGATGTATGCGATCGAATACATATTAATCATTTTTAGTGCTGATATAAAAATTGCTAACACACTTTGAAAGAAACTCACGCATTAAAAAAACCGGCTAAGTGCGAGTCGCACTCGCGCACGAGTGGTTCCATGCCTGTGTACACAAAAAACGCTGAAGGAGATGCCACAACTTTGCGCAACAGCGGTCCGCGGTACGTGTATCTCGCTCACTCGTACCGCCGTCGCGCTCGGATCTCTCGCTCAACCGCTTGCCGTTCTCTAACCGTTACGATGCTTCATCAACTAGACTCATAGGTATGATTGTATTTGGTATCAATCCAATCCGACCACCAGGAGGCCTATGATGTTGCGTTTATCACGTGATAAATGAGTTACAAAGCATCTGTCACTCACGCTCGCATGTTGTCAAAACGTGACGGATGCTTTGTCACTAATTTATCGCGGTATAAAAGCAACCATCATAGGCCCCTAGGAGTGATTAAAAATTTACTTACAAGCCCTAAATCAAGTAACGAACGCATATTTTTAGCTAGCCTATTTATAAGTTTAGTATCCCACGGCTTGGCAAAGGCCCTTTCATTTCCAACACAGACCCCTGTCTGATGCTACCTCCGACCAGTCGTTGTATGTTATCCCGCCATCTCAGTCTGGGCCCGACAACGTGGCCGAACGAACACACATCAGTTTTCATAAAGATTGATACTCCACACAATAGTGATATTCCACAAACCGAATCAATCAAAATGCCAATCAAAAATTAACACTCCTTGAAATATCTAGAAAACACTTCGTCCAAGCTAACCATATGTTTTAAGGGCAGTAACATAAACAATTACTTTGTCAAAGTTTACATTTCCAATTGGAAAACTTAGAGACTTCTGTTGTGAAACCCACAGTGGCTTTCAAAAAAACTTTCCTTGTTTCGTTTGGTGAATTGAGAAACCTATTAAAACAATGAAGAAATTTTGATTACGTACTTCTTAAAAGAAATAAAAAGCCGGTTAAGAACGGTCTTGCGCACCGAGGGTTCCGCTGATTATTGCTCTGACGAAAAGTTAAACTGTACTGGACAAAACTTAACTCTGCCGTTGGAAAACTGTTGTCCCCATACATCGGCATAAGTTGGAGTTAGTTTACCAACTACAAACACGGAGCTTCCGTACCCCAATCGGTAAAAACAAACATGAATAAATTCACTTAGTTGTATGTCTGTGTCAGTATGTCCGCTGTCAAGGTCTTTTTCTCAGGAACGCCTAGAGTATCAAGCTGAAATTAATATCTAATATTCTAATACTTACTACCCATTCTCCTACCCGTCTACTATTCTTCTACCCGTCCACTTATCTGGGGTAACTCCGTTGATGTCCATCACGTTTTTTTGGTTCAAAAAAAGTGTGTAAGAGCCGTGTGTAGTGTGTAACACTCACTACTTGGAACCATGCCGTCCCTTATTTAAATCAATAAAAGTCTTACCACTTCCGTGCATGTACATTAAACAGATGTGCATTTTCGTAAGAGAACATCCTGCATTTTTTTTTAAACCATAGCGTTTTTTATCCAAGATCAACAAGGAATAGAAACAAATTGTATCTGCCAAGCTCTAGAGTAAAGCTTCATAAAAGTAATTCATATTGTATGGCAATTCAAATTTACAACCATTTACCGGAATTGATTAAGGAATGTCCTATCAATCGATTTAAGAGAATCCTTACAGAACGAACACACAAAACTGGTTACTGGATAACTGTTTTTACTCCATCAATGACTATTTTGCCTACTAGACTAATTAAAGTGCCTTTATTTATTTATTATTATATATTTTTTTCTTTGACATAAATGTATTATTAAATGGTATTAATTATTGGAATTCATAAATACAAATAATAATGTGTAATTAAAATCGAATAACTAAGCTTAATATTTTGACATACATGTTAAAGTGGGTACTATCTAATAAATATAATAAACTTGTAATATTGCATGCCTTTCCTGGTAGAACATAAGTAACTGTATTTTATTATGATCATCTTATGTAACTATGTTTCTTGCAATAAATGATTGATTGATTGATTGATACTACTCGTACGTTTAAAGCCGCAAATAATCAAACTTCTAAGTCATCGCAATCAAAAGTTATGAGCTTTTATGCTATTCGAAGCGTGCTGCATTGACACTGGCAAGGGAATATAGGGTACTTCCCGTTGACCTAGAATCATGAAATTGGGCAAGAGGCAACATCATGTAGCACAAGTAAATAAAAAAAACGAAAAATGTAAATTTGTAGTTACAATACAATAAAATATTCATTTTGTGATTACAAACTTATTTGCAGCTCAAAAACTACTATTGTCGATGTATGAGGAAAATAGTTATTCCACGGGAAAGTCAAGTTTGCAGTCAAGATAAGATAAGATAAGATAAAAATCATTTATTCAAGTAGGATTCATGGGAATCACTTATGCATCGTCAATAAATTACACACAATATAATACAATCGAATATAGCACTTCCATTTATGAAAACAAATTCAAATATTTCAGCTCAAACGCATCGTTAAAAATAAGTAAAAAAATTAAATCCATGAACTTTATAAAATACATCAGAACATTTTAAAATACATTAAGTTAACAGTCAAAAATAAAAACTTGTATATATATAAAAAAAAAATGTTAATGTCAAAAAAAGTGAACAAATTATTAAAAATATAAATGTACGTTCCAAATTAAATATATATTTAAAACATTAAGATATATTAAAATTATACAAAAAAAAAAGAAAAACCATCACATAACATTAGCACTGTCCAAATCAGGCCAAGCTTTTTTATCGTTCAGATAATCCTCAACACTATAGTAAGCTTTCTTCAGCAAAACTGATTTCAAATATTTTTTTAAAGTAGGTAGGGGTAGTTCCATTGCTTCAACAGGTAACTTATTGTAAAACAGTATACATTGACCCATAAATGACCTATATATTTTCCGCACACGAAATTTCGGGATAGCAATTTTGTGTTTGTATCTAGAACTAAGCATTTTTTGAAATGAATCTATATTTTTAACCGCGTAAATAATGTTTTCATATATGTATTGAGATGGCACTGTCAAAATATTAAATTCTTTAAAACGATCTCTTAGCGAGTCACGTGACCGCATGTTATAAATAAAGCGAATTGCTCTTTTTTGTAATACAAAAATGGTATGTATGTCTGCAGCCTTTCCCCATAGCAAAATTCCATAAGACATGACATTGTGAAATTGGCTAAAATAGACTAAACGCGCTGTCTCTACGTCCGTCAGTTGCCTGATTTTTTTGACAGCGTAAGCAGCTGAACCCAATTTGTTGGCCAATGATGATATGTGGGGACTCCACTGAAGATTTTTATCTAGAATCAAGCCTAAAAAAGTGGTTTTATCAGTCAATTCTAAGAGCTCCCCATTTAAATACAAAAAAGGACTATCTAATTTTACGTTAGGTAATGTGAACCGTATACATTTAGTTTTTTTAGAATTAAGTAATAAATTATTAATAGTGAACCAATTTAAGACTTTCGATAGTGTATTATTTATGCTATCGTAGTCCACTAATGCTCGATTAATTTTAAAGATCAGGGATGTGTCATCTGCAAAAAGAACAATCTTGCAATCATTTTCTACGATATATGGTAAATCGTTTATATAAACTAAAAAAAGGAAGGGTCCTAGAATCGAGCCCTGGGGCACGCCTAATTTCACAGCTGCTCCATCCGATTGTGTTCTATTTATGACTACAGATTGCATTCTGTGGCTTAGATATGATGATACCAAATTCAAGGCATTTTCAGATATCCCATAATGTTTCAATTTCAATAATAAAGTCCCGTGTTCCACACAATCGAACGCTTTCGAAAGATCACAGAATATGCCTATAGCATCGCAAGAACTTTCCCATATCTCATATATACATTTTATGAGTTCCGAAGCGGCATCGGTGGTCGATCGCCCTTTTCTGAACCCAAATTGCTGACAGTGAAGCAAGCAATTTCTATTGAAATGCTGAAGTAATTGATCTAACATAATTTTTTCGAACACCTTGCTGAGGACTGGTAAAATAGAGATCGGGCGAAAATTTGTGATGTTCGTTTTTTCACCTGATTTAAATAATGGTACAACTTTACTTACTTTCATTGCATCTGGAAACACACCTTCCATCATGCAACAGTTGAATATACAACTTAAATAAGGTGCGATTAAACTAATAATGTGATCTATAACGTTAACTGATGTCCCCCACAAATCCTCTGTATTTTTTTTATTTATGGTTTTAAAGGTCTTATATATGGTTTCAGGATTAACTGGGCAAAATTCAAACGTTTCTGTGCATTTAGGTACGCTAGACATTATCAGAGATTCAGCTCGTTCTGGAGATGAATTGAGATTTTTGGTGGTGAGAATAGCTATATTTGTGAAAAATAATTCAAATTCCGATGCCACTTCGATATCTGATGTTATCACTTTTCCACCCTGCGCTAAGCTAAATTGAAAATTGTGAGGTTTGGCTTTACCAGTTTCATTGTTAATAATTTTCCATGTAGTTTTAGCTTTATTGTTGGATTTTAAAAGTTTTGACTTAATATTAATGGATTTCGCTACTGTACATACTTGTTTAAATATTTGTGAGTATTTCTTAACATAATTAGTAAAATTTTCATCCTTGTTAAATTCTTTCATACCATAAAGCTCGTAAAGTTTATTCCTACTCTTATAAATACCTGTAGTGGCCCAATCACTAAACTTTTTTTTATCTATACCACCTGTAATCGTTTTTAGTTTAAAATTGTTATTAAATTCTTTTAAAATGACGTCAAATAGATCATTATAGGCTCTATTTGAATCGTGTTGAGATAATGACAAGGAAGGTAATTTGCATTGAATCCCATGTTTGAATTTGTCTATTCGAGTATCAGTTATGGGTCTATAGGTAATACATTGAGTAACATTTTCAGAAGTATGCTGAAGTGTAATTTTTTGCCCAGAATGGTCTGAATTGAAACAATGAAATACTTCCTGCTCTACATATTTACAGTTACAAAATATGTTGTCTAGACAAGTTTTACTAGTTGCCGAAACCCTGGTTGGTTCAAGAAATATGTTTTTTAAATGAAAAGACTTAAAAAAGCTTAATAGCCTTGCACTTGAACGTGACGTCTCCAGCAAGTCGATATTAAAATCACCGCAGACTATAACATGTTTGCTACTTTTGGAAACTAAGCTTAACACATTTTCCATTGTTGATTCAAACTCGCAGTAAGTTGCTGATGGAGGTCTATATACACAAATAACTATGTAGTATTCCAATTCAACGCAAGCTATTTCAACTACTTGTTCAATCGAGTGCTTTACAATATCTAGACGTTCTTTTGATTTTACATTATTTTTTACAATAATTAAAGACCCTCCGTGAATTGCGTTCGTTCTTGTAAAATTACTAATTAATTCGTAGTTATCAAAATTTACAGTTAACTGACATTCTTTAAGCCAGTGTTCTGTAATGCACATTATTTGTATGTCATATGTATCTAAAAATAAGCCTATTTCCAGTTCTTTGCTGGAAAAACCTCGAATATTTTGATGTACTAGTTGAATATCCTGAGGTTTTTCCGTTGTCTTATTTAAAAGTTTAAATTTGATGTCGAAGCAAGGGAGGTAGTGATAACAGCACTCGTACGAGTTTCAGTAGTGGTAGTAGTAAGGGTCGTAGCCGTGCAAGTAGTGGTGGCAGTAGTATTAGTAGTATAAGTCTGAGCTCCATTTTTTTTATTGTAACGGTTTGGCTCTAAGTTATAGGCCAATAACGTTACTAAAAGTATTTTATACTTCTTTGAGATATACATCTTATCCGATGAAAACACAAAACAGTCTACAAACTTATTGGTGTCAAAGAAGTGATATCAAACAGTGATTTCATATATTGTACGGAACCCTCGGTATGCGAGTCTGACTCGCATTTGACGGGCTATTCTAATAAAAAATGTCCGTTGACCTCCTTTTTCGTACTAAGAGTTTCCTCACGAGCGACTCCTACGCATGTCACATTTCCGTTTTCTGGACACTTGGCGCTTCTCCAGGGTGCGCCCGATACGAATGTTTCCTATTAAATGCCGGATGGCTCAAGTTCAAGGTTTAGTTAAACGTGCGGTTTAATGGAGCGTGACGATCCACATGGCAACACAGGAAGTTTCGAGATTGGGTGTTGTGGAAACTTCCTAGTTATAGGCTATTTCTGAGAATAATTCTAGCACTATGTAGTTTCTAAAACGGTTTTCTCTCTCAGTTTCCGTTGGGTATTAGATGAAGCAGCGAGACCGCTCTTAAAACTTTGCGAGTGTTGGTCCAGCACAAGAAAGACAGTCAGAATCAAATTAAGTTTACTGGCAGCCAATAAATGCAGAACACTTACAAATAATTACGTAGTAATCGTTTATTTTAGTTTAAGTTGTAGGATCTATTGTCAATAGAGTATTTGATGATGAGAATAAGTTTACTGAGGAATTAACTAATTGTTTTCCAAAGCGTTTAATTTTCCAACTGTTACATTTTGCCAACCAAAGGAAGTTTCGTAAATCAACATATAAAATAAACGAATATACAGGAAAGTTTTTGGTTTCGGAGAAATGTCTAGGTTGAGAAAAACAGTTAATTATGCGAAAATTAAACTTTTATTCCAAGAATAATGCTTACTCTCAGATAGTCTTAGTCAGCCTTAGTCTTATTATTTAACAATAATATAGAGATAGTAATACTGCCCGTCCACAGAAGCGGAACGGAGAAAATAAACCAATCAGGCTGCGTGTTTGTGAAGCCCAAAGAAGTGCATTTAAATCTGAGGAATGTGATTGGTCTATTTTACACAGCTCCGCTCAGTGGACTGGCAGCCTTAAGATGAATGACGGCCGAGGGTACGTGGCCTAACGATACCACATTTGTCACTACTTATATCTTAAGAAGTTGTGCCAAGAGTTCCTTAATCAGATTGCCAGACCGTTTGAGTGGATGATCCTCACCACCATCTTCGCGAACTGCATCGCGCTAGCTGTGTTCACGCCCTACCCCAACAGCGACTCCAACTACACAAACTCTGTCTTGGTAAGTTACTCTACACCTTAAATTTTGAAGCAGGTCTCAGAATATCAAACAGTTCATGAGGCTCCTACCACACCCAACATATCTCTGTGTTAGTGAGTTCTTGGAAACCATGAACCAGGTGAACACTAAGTACCCTTAATGCCTAACTGACCCTGCACTGTGTTTTGGAAGTATTTACGACATTATAGTCAATTGAACCAACTCCGTCTTGGTGAATTATTCTATACCTTGAAGCAGACCTAAGAACACCAGACAGTTCTTGAGCCTCACCCAACGTTTCTAGGAACTGCCTATTGAGATTGTGTCACCTACACGAGTTCGTGTAGGTTCGTACAGAGTTCTGTCTAAGTGAGTTCTTCGAAACCATGAACCAGATCTAAAAATACTAAGTACCCTTAATGCCTACCCGACTCTCCACTGTGACTTGGAAGGTCTGCTAGAATATAGTCAACTCCGTCCTGGTGAGTTCTACAAAGACAAGACACTCAGCCAGGAATTATCCACGAGGATAAAGGAATTATTTGTTTAACCTAACAAGGAGTTAATATCTGTATCCCTGTTTCTCTCTTTTAAAACAATGCGCGTATGTAAGTTCGCAATGCGCTGGCATGGATTGCAGTCTAGTCTAACAGCGACTCCAACTTCACTCACCAGATACTCTTGAATCGAAAGCTTAAAGAAATAAGCCGTGTCTTTAATGACGAAGATTACTACAGACCAAAATTCAAGCTATAACAATAAATTATATGCTGTGCCCTTAACATGAAATTTACGAAACTACTTTTATCTCTTTCAGGAGAAGATTGAATACGTGTTCCTCGTGATCTTCACGGGCGAGTGCGTGATGAAGATCATCGCGTACGGGTTCGTGATGCACGCCGGCTCGTATCTGAGGAACGGGTGGAACTTGCTGGACTTCACCATCGTCGTCATCGGGTCCGTTTTATCATGTTTAAATATCATACCGATTATTCGAATTGTATCGGAACCATTCGAATTGGATCAATTTCTTTATAGAAACCGGAATGAATACTAGGTGAACATAAATAATATGAAGGTTGACTTGACTTACCAACATCTAATACATAGCATTAGTATGACGCCCTCAACCTCTACTCTTAGTTTACCGGAGTAATGTTCATTTATTTTGTCATTTATTTATCACGCATTAAATAAATGACAAAGCATCCGTCACGTTTTGACAAGATGCGAGTGTAAGTGACAGATGCTTTGTCACTTATTTATCATGTGATAAACGCAACCATGATAGGCCCTCTGTAGTACCTAAAGAAGACGACGGGGCCTTGGGTGTTCGATTCGATGGGTTGGGATTCGATATTGGTCTTTAGTGGATTTCATAATCTTGGCTCCTTTGTATCTCTTATAGAAACAAGAAATGTGGTAACACCTCAAAAAATAGAAGCAAAATTTCATTTTGCTCAATAAAGGTAAGATTGGAGCCAAATGCTTACCAAAAATGTATAATAAAAAAGCTCGAGGAACAGTTAAAGTTCTTTAGCTTAGCCTTAGATTGGAATTTGTTACTGTTAAAATAGATGTAGATTTAATTTATATTATGTCTGATTGCAGAATGGTGAGCACGGTACTGTCGAGCATATTCAAAGATGCGTTCGACGTGAAGGCGCTTCGAGCGTTCAGGGTGCTCCGCCCCTTGAGGCTCGTCTCCGGAGTACCCAGTAAGTCATCTATGCCATAATTATATTGTAGTTTTTCTCTTCCTGTTCATCAAAGAGCAGCACCTCATTATGGTTTTGAAGAACCAAGCGAGAAGTAACCATCTATTTAAATTAAATCCAATATATTTGACTACTATTTGCCCGCAAGTTCGTCCGCGTGAAATTTTTTTCTTTATCGCAGTCGGGTAAAAAGTATCCTATAATCGTCTTTATATGTCCAGCTATCTGTGCTGACTCTTCGTTCTTCGTGTATGAGTACCAGCAAACATGATGCTAGTCAAAGCTGTGGAATACAAAAACATGTAATATGAGACGTAAATGATGTTCCATGTACTGTGCATATAGATATACATATAGATTTAACAGGACTTTCCAATAAATGCGTGGATGAGCCACCTAGTGGAAAATAGTGCTCATGTTCAATACATACCTACAACCCCTGAAATGCCTTTAATAGGTAACTTGTTACTCGCTTGTTGAAGAACTTTATGTTAATCAATTTTCTAATGTATCCAGGTCTCCAGATCGTGCTGAACTCCATCCTGAAGGCCATGATCCCGCTGCTCCACATAGCGCTGCTGGTCATCTTCGTCATCATCATCTACGCTATCATCGGGCTGGAGCTGTTCTCCGGGAAGATGCACAAGACCTGCTTCAATAAACACACCAGTAACTACAATTTTCCAATATGGGGGTGGATCAACTATTTCTTAGTGTTTTTCTTTCCCAGGATCCAGGGGGCAATAGTGATAAAATTCTTTGAGAAGTGTTGATTATTTATCTCACTAGTATTATCAGGGGATAGTATGTGTAATATAATAATAGTGCTGTAACTGTAGAAATTCTAAGTTATTTTTAAATGTTTAATCACCATAGCAACAAGTAACAGAAAAAAGTTGGTTAACCCTTAAATATTATCAGCACGTTTCAGTCCCACTGATAGATTAAAACCTCCCCAAAAAGCCCCTGTGCACAACTCGGTCAATCTCATTCAGTTCTTGGCCAGTCATCAAGTGTGGATCGTTGTTCTAACTGATCTAGGTCCTACTTGTGCTTCAGTATCCACTAAAAGAGTCTCCTAACCATAATCAAAGAATAAACAATGCCTAAAATATGGTTTCAAAACCGGGTTAATCTAGCCGTTCACTTCTGTGACATTATCTTAACTTTTCTTTAACGCTTGATAAGAACTTAACCTGGAAACAGGTTTTGTCTTTATTCAATATATTGTATACGCCCAGAGCATTGCAAGGCTGGTCTTCGCACGTAAAATGCCTGCTTTCTTTGCAGATGAGATGATGGAGTCCCCACACCCGTGTGATGCCGAAAACGGCTTCAACTGTTCAATCCTCGGCGCAGAAATGGAGTGTCGCGAGGGCTGGATCGGCCCCAACTTCGGCATCACAAACTTTGACAACTTTGGGTTATCCATGTTGACGGTGTTCCAGTGCATCACGCTTGAGGGGTGGACCGATGTCATGTACAATGTAAGTTTGTTCTTCATAGGGGTCTGGACTCTCGGCCCCGAATACCATTTTGTACTATTTGTCCGTCGTCGTTTGTTTGTCGTATGGAGTTCCAACGCTGGCAACCTTCATAAGGAGCTCACCAAAGGGCTAGCAGAGACTACTGGGGACCTAAGAACTAACAGCTTCCTCGCACAACGTATCAGAACAGCTGATCAGCGAGGAAATGCTACCAGCTTATTCGGTGCCATGCCGCAAGAGAGCAAGTTTTTAAATTTGTTTGTGTATGTATTTTAATTTTAGATTTTTTGTACATAGTTGTTAGTAGTATTTAGTTTAAGTTTTTATTTACTGTTTCTTTATTTTTCCCTTTCTTGTCGTTACATTAAATTAATCCCCATGCGAGTTTTATTTTCTTCTTTAGTTTTACCGATTTTTGTTTGTACAGACAGATATGTCTGTCGTCAGACAATATATGAAGCTGAGTCTAAGTATATCTTCATACATAACACTTCTCTGAACTGCGCGAATCCTCATTCAGCTTGTTCATGGAGATGTAAGCCACCTCAGGGTGCACGGACAGCTATGAGCCTCCATATCTGTCTGAAAAGTTTCACCAAGTCGATGGCCCAATATTACAGGGTTCTATGTTACATTTTCAGGGTAGTTAAAATTATAATGTCATTATGAGTATGACAACGTTCAAATTTGAATTCGGTAAATGTCAAACGCAGAACCGTGTAATATTGACCCAATGAATTGTAAAATAAAATTACAATATGAAATTTTAAATCATAGCATACTCAAAATCTGGATTCAATGAGGTTCGTGAGGATACACACTTTCATTTTAGGATCAATGTTTAAATTCAATTCTAGATTAGTTTAAGTCGGATCACTTATTGTATTTTTATTATAATTGTGTTTATTTGCAGATTCAAGATGCAATGGGCAACAGTTGGGAATGGATTTATTTCGTGTCGATGGTCATATTGGGAGCTTTTTTCGTCATGAACCTTATTCTCGGTGTGTTGTCGGGGTATGTATCAAATTAACACAAATAAAGTAAATAATACAGGTTTGATATTCAAGAGTATTACATAAATAGAGCCAAGTTCCATATGAGATATCAACCGTTGGCGTCAGTGTGGCCTTCATAAAACTGAATATTTAAATATTTATCGATCTTGAAGAAGAAACATCCATCTCCAGCTTTACCAAGAATAATATGTCTGACGCCACCCCACTGATGTCTCTTATTTTTACCTATATTTCAATGTTTTGTGAGGAGTATTAGTAACATATATAACAGTCCTATATTATTTATAGAGAATTTTCAAAAGAGAGAGAGAAAGCCAAAAACCGGGGAGACTTCCAAAAACTTCGTGAGAAACAACAACTAGAAGAAGATCTAAAAGGATACTTGGACTGGATCACGCAAGCGGAATATTTGGAACCCCTGGCCGACCAAAACGACACGGCTGACCAGATGAGGGAGTATAGCTTAGGTAAGCAATTTCTATATACTTCCAGAAACTTCGCGAGAAGCTACAGCTAGAAGAAAATCTAAAAGGGTACCAGGATTGGATGATTCTTGTGGATTATGGAGCCCCTCGCTGGCCAGAACGATACGGCTATGAGGGAGTATAGCTTAGGTAAGAAAATTCTAGAGACTTCCAGAAACTTCGCGTAAAACAATGGCTAGAAGAAGATCTAAAAGGGTAAGTACCAGGATTGGATCACTCATGCGGATTATCGAGCTCGCCGCCGACTAAAACGACACGGCTGACCAAATGAGGGAGTATACCTTAGGTAAACAAGTTCTAGAGACTTCCAGAAACTTTGCGAGAAACAATAGCTAGAAGAAGGTCTAAAAGGGCACCAGGATTGGATCACTCATACGGATTATGGAGCCCCTCACAGACCAAAACGAAAGAGATGAGGGAGTATTACTTAGGTGTGTTACAATAAAGTGAGGCAAAAGGCTACAACTTTAAGTAGGTACTTTGCTCACGAGGTGGCCGCGAAATGGGATGTTGATTCGATGGTTATTGTCTCGAGCGTGGGGTCTTAAAACTAAGACCTCGACCAACATCTCTCTCTAATCTGGCTAGTTTTTGGAATTGCTGAAGACTTAGTCACATCAGTAATTTCAAATTTGTTTAAGTTTTCTTTCATTCATATACCAGTTTTTGTTTGTATTATAGGGGCAGGCACGGCAGAAAACCATGACTCATCAGACCATTTAGGAGTAGAGCTGAGTGAACCACAAAAGAGCTGCCTTTGCAAACTCTGGAAACAAGACTTCGATAAAGTAAGTGACTTTTTATACATTTGGAATAACGCATGTAAACAGGTCCACTTATTTATGGCACAAAAATTGTATTGAATGTCCTAAAACTATTCCTGAAATCCTTATCTCTCTAAAGTAAGCTCACCAACCACTGAACCCAGAAATTTGACGCAAAATAAACAACAAATAAATGAACACAGGAGAGGTTACTCTAAAGGTCGAAATTCGAAGTTCGTGTTGCGTTTAGCGTCTTTTCTTTTGCTTTCGTGTTAACCAATGTATGAACGTGAACAAAACGGTGCAGGTGGAATACTATTATATCTTTGCACTAGTTACATGCTGCATTTATTTTATTTTCATGAATAAGACGACGCAGTTGGCTGTGTGGTACTGCAGATACGGTCCTGGGTTCGAATCCCGGCAAGGGAAAATATTTGTGTGAATAGATTCGACAATTTTTTCCTGGCTCATCGATGTCTCTGTGTATTTATTTGTCTATAAAAGTATGTATATCATCATTTATTACTTATTACCCATAACAGAAGTCTACTTGAGCTTACTTTGGGACTAGATCGATTTGTGTGAGGTTGTCTGATATTCATTTGCTTGCTCTTCAGATAAATCGGCGCATGAAGCGAGGTTGTCGGAAAGCGGTGAAGTCCCAGACGTTCTACTGGCTGATCATCCTGCTGGTGTTCATGAACACTGTCGTACTGGCCAGTGAACATTATCAGTGAGTATACTTAGATTTAAAAAAATCAGAAAGAAAGAAGGAAGAAAAGAAGGAAAGAAAGAAAGTGATGAAGAAAAAAGAAAGAGATGTTTATTTGCTAGTACTAAAATTATATACCTATCAAAATTGAGGTCAGTAATAATAATCTGAACATTCCTAATGATTTTTGTCTTAAGCTCTGGATTTGAATGCCGGGTGTGTCCTGTAACAGGAGCAATAAATTGAAACATAGATTCTACCCTTCACACCCGGTATAATTATGTTCGGCATCTGATGATCAGAAAACTTGAAAGTAATCAGATATGAGTATATAGTAATTCAAATTATATAAAAGCGAATTGTATAAAAAAAAGATGTAAACGATAGACATAAAAAATATGCATTACTTATTAATACGGATACGATACGAATTGCATCAACCAAGATTTTTTGTTGCAGGCAACCGAGTTGGCTGGACTTGTTTCAAGAGTACGGAAACGCGTTTTTCGTAGCACTTTTTACATTAGAGATGTTAGTCAAGATGTACAGTTTAGGATTACAAGTAAGTTTCTGCTAGGACTCGATAATGTATTTATATGTAATTATCATAATGACAATGTCATGAAACGGGTGTATTGTACAAATTTTCTAAGCTAAGCTTATCCACTTAAGAACTGAATACCATTGAGTGATAAACCACAAATTAAGATAGCGAGCTCGTAGTAAAAGCAGATTGTAACCACCTTGGAAGGTTAATATAGATTATCGACTCTATTTCCTTGGACATGAAACTACAAAATACACAAACAGAATAATGGTAATCATAACTTTTTTGGAATTTTACAACCCTCCGAGTCTCCACAAGAACGTAGTGTCTTGAAAAAGGACTATGAACTCTCATCATCAACCATTTTAAACCTATTCAACTAGGGATAAGGTTGAAAATTCAATATCCACGCAATGTAGTTCTAACCTTTTTTTGTAAGTAACTGGTTGGCGCTTACGAGAACAAAAGCAGATAGGATTGTATTAGACACAATGCCATTGTGAATGCAGGTAAGTGGATGAGCTTAGTTTAAAAAAATTGTACTATACCTACTCATAACGTTAACTACGTCCGCGTATTTATTTTTTTACCGCAGTCGTGTAAAAAGTACCATCATTGGATATCCAGCTATCCTTGTACCAGCATTGGTTAAAATACGTCCAGCCGTTTAGACGTGATGATCAGACAAAGATATGTTTACCAACAAATGGCGCTACACAGCTGGTGCGGTCCCATTAAAATTTTGAACACGCTGTTATCTTTCTTCCTAAAATAATTACCTAATCATAGAAGACTGTTTTCAATGCAATTTTGGAATTTTATAATAGTATGGATTACATAGATGGATCATTATTCTTTGTTGTTATTCTGTCCAGTGACCAAGGGGACAATTGTGATCAAACTCAAACATAGAAAAGTGTTGATTACTGGTATTGTCACAAGATAGTCTATATATATATATATAAGACTGGACTTAATAACTGATTCTTTTACAAAATTGTCTGTTCATTTAACCATCGAAAGTACTTTTAAAAATGATGCATGGGATATAAGCATGGCTACGAGCAACAGAAAAAAAAGTTGATTGACCTAAAAAGGGCTAGAAGTGCTCCTAGTGTTTAGTGATAATTAAATGTAAAGCCTTGTACTTTGTTGGTGTGACAAATAATAATAAATAATAATAATAACATTGTCCAGGGTTACTTCGTGTCGTTGTTCAACCGCTTCGACTGCTTCGTGGTGATCGGTTCCGTCAGCGAGATGGTGCTCACCAAGTCCGAGGTGATGCCGCCGCTGGGCATCTCGGTGCTGCGCTGCGTGCGGCTGCTCAGGGTCTTTAAAGTCACCAAGTTAGTATATTGTAATCGTAATTGGTTCACCCTTGTTTCATAGACAAACGTTTCATCGAATTTTCATTTTATAGAAATATCATTTCATCAAAAACATTGTTTTTCCGAAATCATTTATTATTTTGGTATTTTATAACACAAACTTAACCTAACCTGATCTATGGGTTGATATTTTTAAGATTTTTGAAAAATTTATGATTTCCGGGTAAAATTTGAATATGAAATGAAAATTCGATGAAAAACCATTCGATGAAATGTTTGTCTATAAAATAAGGGGATCCCATTGTATTCAATGACATCGACGCTGATGTAATCAGAAATATAATCACTAAAATGGACGAAGTCGAGCTAATTTCCGGACCGATACGACCTTCAAACCTTCAAGAAAAGAGCATACTCCCACCTGAAAGGCCAGATTGCACTTTGTGACTCCTCTGGTGTTGCCGGTGTCTATGTTGGCGACCGGTTCCGCGACCGAACCGGTTTCGAGACCTGGTGTGGACCTCGTGTGAGAATGAGAGATGATAACCTTGTCCGGTCAACATCAAAAGGTGCCGACAATTTAACACTGGCTTATGTCCATACATCGGGGATTTCGGAGCGGGAACGATTTGAAAAAGAGTAGAGATAAACAGATACGTTAATCTGAGAAAATATCATATTATGCCTAATGAATAACAACCTCTCTGCGAATTGTATACACTCTATGAGACAGTTTTATTTTAATTCATGTAATACTTTAGCTTTATTACCCAGCCTCTTTAGATAACAATAAAAGTAACTTTAATTAATTACCTGCACTAAATTTAGTAGTTGACACGATTTTCTGAAAAAACTATCAATATTTTTTCTATAATTGGAACAGTTAATCTGCGGCGTCTTGCTGTAAATATCCATTTCAATGAACTGAACGATCTTTCCACGTCGACAGTTGTAATAGGTACGGTGCATATTTAAACTTTTTGGAAATCAATTGATGTACGAGAAGTTTGCGGTTAAAGTTCAATTTCTTTGCCTTTTAACAATTCATTTATAATTTTTAGCGTGCTATATAGCCAGAATATTTATTCAACACCTTTTTTTGAGCCAATATGGCTACTATGACATTAGCTATTTACCGACCGACACCATCCGTGGTTTCGTCAACACTGCCGTTAATATATAATTTTTTAAGCTCATTCCGTATTGTATTCATTTCATTTTTTTTACTTAAATGAACTGAAGAACTTTTACAGTTTTTACAAATTTACCGGTATACCTAGTTGCCGGCAAACTTTTTGAACAAAGATAGCGGATCTGCGCATGTACACAAATCATTCGCATTTGTACGTAAGTCAAGGTTAATATCGGATTGTTTACTTGCGTCCATGGTATATTGCAGCCCACAAAAAATTTCACGAGCTCACTATTGAAATCATATTTTATACTTGTATGTATATTGGACGCAACGTGTCGCGTTACACCAAATTTCGTTTGAGCGAAGCTAACATTGCATTTGGTGCCAAAAATAAAGAATCTCGAACCTCTGTCTGGATTATTTTCTTGGAGGCATATTTGTATTGATTATTATATAGTATTTTTAAAATGCAATTGCATTGTAATTTATCTACTAGACAAGGGTACGGTATGCTAATAAGTGTCTAATATAATGTCAATATTGACACCCGATATCTGTGAATTATTTGCTTATAAATGAGTAGGGACTTAACTGAATAGGTTGATAATGACTGACCATTATAACATGTGAACCTATATGAATGATTATTATTTTATATTTTTCAATTAATTATTCATGACGTAGAAACCTGCAGTACATTCTGTTTTTTAAGTCAATACCTACTCTTTGGCTAATGTCAAACGTTCCCGCTCTGAAAACCCCGATGTATGCTTATGTCAATTTGCATACTAAACTGTCAACGTCTTTTAATGCTGGCTGTACATTGAAACTTAAATTCGAAAATATAAATAAAGTCGCTGGCAGAGCAGAACTATTAAACAAACACAGTAAATATATTAATAGGTTGAGAACAAATTAAGATCTTTCTGTGATTTGTTGTTAAACTTTTCCTTTTTTCATCAGGTACTGGCGCTCACTCTCCAACCTGGTAGCATCACTTCTCAACTCCATCCAGTCCATCGCATCGCTCCTGCTCCTCTTGTTCCTTTTCATCATGATCTTCGCGTTGCTGGGAATGCAGGTCTTTGGCGGCAAGTTCAACTACGACCCTGTCGAGGAGAAGGATCGCCACAACTTCGATTGTTTCTGGCAGGCGCTGCTGACAGTATTCCAGGTTTGTCTTTGGGTTCCATTAGGGTGTGCTCCCGATACTCTTTTTCTATGTAACTTCAGTAGGTACCGGGACCGGGAATTCCCGGTTCTCGCCTTACAATATCAGGACCGGGAGAACTCCCTAGGTCCATTCTCCATAAACGTGATTGTGACGTCTCTTTTGATTGTACACCAGATTCAGTCTCAATATCTTTTTACATTTAAGATCTAAACTGAATAGCCATTGGTTTCATTTATAAATAACTGAATATGAATAAATAAATGAATAGACTAGCTCGATGTAAAAATCGATGAGCCAGAAAGACGACCGAATTGAATTTCGACGAACAGTCTCCATACCGGTCTCAGTTGGATGTTACTGACTCAATACCATGGAAGACTAAAGCAAGGGCTATGTCCGAAATCAGATGGCAAGAACACAACTGCTGATGATGATGACGAACATACCAACATATCAACTCAAGAATATCTTCCCTGATAAAAGATTTCGAATTCTTTTAAGTCAGTGATCATGATATCGAACCTAAATCTCTACTTATTCAACTAATTGTTCCATAAGTATACTATTGTTGTTTATTCCTTAGATCCTAACGGGAGAGGATTGGAACGCTGTCATGTACGAGGGGATCAAAGCATATGGCGGCGTTGGCTCCGTGGGCATCGTCGCCTGCATCTACTTCATCATCCTCTTCATCTGTGGGAACTGTATCCTTATGGAGGATAATTACAAACAAATCATGTTTATTAATTTATTTTAAGGTTATCATCATCATCATCATTATATCAGTCGATAGACGTGCACTGCTTAACAAAGACCTCCCAGAAAGTTCTACACAACGATTGGTCTTGCGCCGCCCTTATCCAATTTCTGCCCACGATCCTAACCAGGTCGCTGGCCCACCTTGTTGGAAGCCTTCCCACGCTGCGTTTTCCGATGCGGCATCTGCCATCTTCTCTTTTTCTGCTCTCATCGTTCTTTTAAGACATTGTAGTTTGTAGTAAATCAATCAATCAATCAATCAATCAATAATTTTATTTACTCCATATTTGGTTAGTAACAATAGAAAACTTAATCTATGTTAGTGTTAATCTATAAATAATAATAATTATTCCGACAAGTTCAGTTGGACACCCTGTGCAACATATGCCAGTGTTGCAGGAAGGGGCCATCCAGGCGCGCCGCCACCGTCTGCAGGAGGCTGTTTGGGCTGCCGCGCAGGCGCCTCATCAGAGACGCGACGCGCGTTCGCATTACAGCATAAAAGTCATCCATGCGCGCGTCGCTAAACATCCCTGATGCACTGCAATGGCGCGGCAGCCCTAACAGCATCCTAAATCCATTATTAAATTGGACGCGTAGGGCGTTATAAGCTTTTTGAGTATTGTTGATCCATAAGCTGCAAGTGTTAAATGATTGACAGAACGCCTTAAAAAGGGTAATCTTCACGGCACTAGTACACCTTGCAAACCTACGTATCAAGTTGTATCAACATGTTACTCCTAACTGAGAGCGCCCTACGCTCGCTCTCCAAGTCTTTATTATCGCTTAGACTCTCGGTAACCCTGTGTCCCAGGTACTGAACTCCTTTACGATTTTGAGAGGTGCACAAAATTTTGTTTCTTTGGATGTGAAAGTGAAGCAAATACACTGCTTTACGCTTTTATTTTACGTAAGCAAAATATTACACGTATATACAATTTCTTGGTGGTCCCCTCTTGTGAATTGCCGACAGACTCAGACATGTAAACGTGCCCCGGTACTTACAGAATAAAGTTCATTATTTCATTACTTTTTTATACGTTGCAATAAAGCTTACGTAGATAAATATATAACAACATTAACAACTAAATTAATTATTAAGTGATCACCAACCTTGCTAACTGGAAATCATTAATGAATACACATTTTACGGTCTCACAATCTCCACAAAATTCAACAAAACCATTTCCTTAACTCACTACTACAGACATTCTGCTGAACGTGTTCTTGGCCATCGCTGTAGATAATCTTGCCGATGCTGAGTCATTGACCAACATTGAAAAGGAGCAAGCGGTATGTATAAGAATGTCCGTATATATATATATACACTTATTCCGTATACAACGACATTATACAAAAAATAATAAAACACCGACACAACAAACGGTACAAACAGGAATACGATTAATCGAACTTTAACATTAATATTTTCTGAAACTGAAAACTGATATATTTTTTCGCCTGGCGACACATCTGATGGCGACTATAAGTATCTACATATTACAAATCTAGTTGACTGATTATATGTATATTTTGTTTAGGGTCCTGATGATAAGGAAGCTGGTAGTGTGGTGATCGACGGCGCCCACGCAGATACGGATGACGAATACATACACGATGACGATGCGTATACAACTGACAAGTATGTAAAACTTAGTAATGTGAAATTCAATGGTTTGTGATATTAATGATATTTATATTTGAGTTATAGGTAGGTACTTGACGATAAAACAACCTTACAATTATATAAAATAAAAGTTTCTAAACCAATTTTAAAGTTGTGGAATTTTTAAAACTACCCAGTTCAGAGCGAGAATACGAAGAAACAGGTTCAGAAGATGGACAAGCTGAAGAAGCTGATATTGAAATGGAGACCGGGGAAGAAACGCAGAGGTTAGAGGAAGAAGAAGAAGAACGGGAAGAAGAAACCATCCAGAGGAACCATATAGGTATATCCCTTGTTGACCAATATAAATTTGAATCTAAATTCGGCAGGGCACTGTTCTAAAAAGTTCAAATTCTTAGTACAATCGATTTCAATGATCGGAAATATCGAAACACTTTCCTTTTGCCTGTGACAGTATCGTGTTCAGATATTTTCGATGTAATATTTGCTTTAATTGAAGTAAAGTCGTATTTACAGTGTAAATTATGCTCATATGTGTTAATGATTGACAAAAAAATCAAACAAGAAAGTAATGTGAAAGGCAGTTACAAATTTTTATATAAATATTTATAACACTGATTCATTTCCATGCCAAGGATAAGTTACTCGTAGGTATTATTCATGAAGATGGTACTAATGATGCACTAGGTTCTATCAAAGAGAAAGGACCTACTGTTACTGTCATGGCGAAAGAACATAAAGAAAGCGAGTCTAACCATGCAACAACAGTGAATACAGAGGGCGAGGAGCCGAGGTTGAAGCGAAAGCCGACGACGTCCTCCGCGCGCCCCAGGAGGTTGTCAGAAGTCGATATACACGACACTAAGAAACCCATTCCTGACGCAACCTCCTTCTTCATATTTACCAAAACCAACAGGTTAGGGTGTGGGACAGCAGAATCTTCAGCTTCCAATAATTAGATGTTTTCTTTGGAGTATTTTTTTTATTTTGGTGTTTTTCTCAATTTATCTTTGATAGTTATTTTTTCATCATTATAATTATTATAATTAGTCAAATTGTTATTAGTGGAAATGAGTTTAATATTAGTAGTGCCATAGTAACTATCAAAGATGAAATTATTTTATCTTCTCCACGCCTCTTTTTTCTACTTTAATATTTTCAGCTGTTTTTATTATGTATATTTTAATATACTTTATTGTTTTTACACGTGTATGTATGAGCTATATAACTCACTTTATTTAATTTTAGCATTTTCTTAATCTAAAATACTTTTAGTTAACGATAAGAAATTGTAATGAAACTAGGTATCTAAAATCTTTTACAGGGATTTCGGCATGTCGATAGACGAGTTTTCTTAGTTTAGGGTATGCTTTAGGTTTAAAGTGCATTTTAGATTAAACAAAAAGTCTACTGTCGTCTCTTTCTATCTCACAAAGATGCCGGCCAGTCTGAAGAAGAGGGAACGCTAGTAACTGCCAGGCCTCGGCGGGTTTCAGAAATGAATATGCCCAATCAGACGCCGCCTATACCGAACGCTAGTAGTTTCTTCGTATTCTCACCAAAGAACAGGTGATTGGTGGGGACGTACCCGATCTCATTGTCTGAATTGGCATTGTGTTGTCACAATATGCAAATACAAGTAGCAGTACTCACATTAAACAATGAAATCGATCCTACGCTTATGCAGCATAAAGCCTCACACATACTTTTTACAACTTTTATTTAACTTGCATTGTATGTTTAAAGTATGCTTGTTCGGGTGAAATCTTGCAACTCAATTTTGAAGCAGATATCGTCTACCGATTGAGCTGAAATTTTGCATACTTACTTAACTTTGATGACAATACAATAATATGGTACCATGGGGCTGATCTAATGATGGAGCCGGAATTTGGCCATAGGAACTCTATAATAGAAAAAGCAATCCTACCGAGCTTGGGCTCTTTAGAATCGTCTCAGTGAGCATTTGATGGATATCTAAAGAAAAGTACAGTCGGCTATAAAAGCTTGCCACTAAAATGTCATTTTTGACAGAAACTTATTAACAAGGCTAGTCACGTTGATGACTTAAATATATGCTTTGGAAATCCAATATCAAAAGTCTACATGTAAAGTTGGATACGCGCACCTTTGACGTCGCAATTAGCGCAGTGGTAGTGCAGCCTACAGAGCCGACGGTCCTGGGTTCGAATCCGGCAAGAGCAAAAGTTCCTGGGTCATGGATATTTTGATGTCTATATAAGGATGTGTATTCTAGTCTAGTGCCCATAACACATTACGATTACTTAGGGACTAGGTCGATTTGTGTGAGGTCGTCCGATATTTATTTACGACACTTACGAATGCGTGTATCGGTTTCAACGTTCCATAAACTACTATTTGTCTTTGCGTATTGCTGTGTTGTCTATCAGAGATCATTGGCGTAATCATATCATTCATAAAATGTCCCGTCAAATCTTCAGCTCATTGCACGAGTGTTGTCCCTTAATGTGGATCCTAAAAGGTTAAAAAATAACAATGAGATTTAGGGTATTGAAAACTTTCCGTTAGTCGTTAGGTATGATTGTTAGACGATAGTGTTCCTATCTAGAACCCAAAGCATGAAATCCCTAGATAAATTTGTCTAGATACCAATTATTATATTTGTATTGTCTGCATGCATGCATGATATGTCGTGTTTCATTTTGTATGTCTATTTTGTTGCATGCACTTAAGCATGAGCTTTATTGCGTGATCAATATTAAATTTAACTATATGTATTACTGTTTCATGTATAATTATTTACGTGTTTAAAATAAATTTCATATAATATGTTCACTACTGAACAATGTTCTTACTCTCGATGTACGATTTATTTTGTAATACTTTCAGATTGTGTATTTATTCTTTACAAAGCATATAATACATTTCACTTCAAAGATTTCCAACAAGTAAAATGCCGTCATCAAACAATTTAATGTCAGATATCTCTACAAGTAAAGATTATTTTATTTCATCACAATCTTTAACAATCAGCACTTCTTTTGTATCATTGTTCAATAGTCTCTCTAAATTGATAAATCTGTTATATTGGGTCTATCACTTTACTATCAGTGTCCCTATAGATTCCCACCTCCTTAAACTAATAGGTGTACTTTTACATTTAATGTTCACAACTACATGATTTTTGTGTTGGACAGGTTTCGCGTCTTCTGCTACAAATTGTCAGCATCCTCAACCTTCGGGAACATCATCCTGGTCTGCATCATGTTGTCATCAGCTATGTTGGCTGCTGAGGATCCTTTAGACGCTCAGCAGAAAGGGTTCAGGAATTGGGTAAATTAACTTGCTTGAAATTTAGAAAAAAAAACCACCTTTGTTATAAATTTTGTCAAGTGAGATTGTTTTGACAACTTTGTTCTCCACTGAATATATCTATCTCCTGATAGTAATAACTTCGTATTAGAGTGTTTCCAATAATTTGCTTTTATGTTTCACACGAATCATAAATAACTATTCTTCAAATGCTTAAAGCATGTTGCCATAACGTTTTCGTTTAAATTTTGTATTGTTTAGTTTCATATTCAAATAAAAGCGCTAAAACTATGGCCTTGATATTGTCCTCCAGCTGCTGAGCCAGTTCGACGTGTTCTTCACGGGCATCTTCACGCTGGAGCTGTTCTTGAAGCTGGTCACGTACGGGTTGATCCTGCACCAGGGTTCCTTCCTGCGCTCGGCCTTCAACGTGCTCGACATGCTCGTCGTCTGCGTCTCACTCGTCTCCATGTCTTTCAAGTATGTTCAGGACATTATCAAAAACAGAAACGCTATTGACTCATATATCGTTATCATTCTTTCTTTAATTTCTACATGAGACAATTATTTTAAAATTATTTTCATCTGTGTTATCAATACCCTATGTTTTTTTCAGGTCAGGGAGTATATCCGTGGTGAAGATATTAAGAGTGTTCAGGGTGCTGAGGCCACTCAGGGCCATCAATAGGGCCAAGGGCCTTAAGGTCAGTAATTTTTACTTCTTTCACTATAATGATTTATAAATAATTTGATCCGTGATCAGTTGTGTTATTACTTTTATTCTAAAATTATAATTTTTTGTGAGACAATGTTCTCTTATAAATAGTTTGACGTTATTGTGTTCGTAATATTCGGTATTGTTCATATTTAGTAAGTCTAAAAGTAACCTCCTTGGTGCACTTAATACATATTTGATGAAATATACAGTAAAGAGAGCCTCATAATATCGGGATTACTTCTAGATTTTCAATTTTACAGCAATCTACTCCAGAAATGTATGGTATTGCAGCTTCTTTATTTATTAAATTAAGTACTTTATGAAAGCTGACACATTTTTTCCATGATTATAGCACGTTGTTCAATGCGTGATCGTTGCTATCAAAACAATCGGGAACATATTGTTGGTAACGTCGTTACTACAGTTCATGTTCGCCGTCATGGGAGTACAAATGTTCAAGGTAGGGGGTTTCTGATAATTCCATACTTAGCACCTTCCTTGGAAACACGTGTGGTTCACGGTATTTCCATTTCACAGCGATTCCTTGACTAGAATCTTCGATTACACCTTTGGGTAACTCAATAATCTTTACTACTCTGTCTATCTTTTCTGATGCAGTAGCATGTAATTTTATGACGGGGAATATCGTCTTTGTTGCACTTGGTGTAAAAAGGATGGTGTTGTTTCTCTGTATCATAAAATGACTTGCTATGACATCACTTCACTCATTTCTCATGATTTATTGTCTATCAAAGTCTGCTCAGCTTCTACGTCTTACGCTATTTATTTTGCTGTCGCTAAAGCTTCCACGTGATCAATATTGGAAAGCTTAATTTAACATAAATCAATGTCGTCTTCTGCTTCATTATTAATCTTAATCTCTTCTTTTACGTCTACTTCTCAAAGGATCTATCACATTCAGCACTCTCTTTTCTATCAACAAAGTCACCAAAGGGAATAATACAAATACATAAAAAATACATCATGTTGGCATGTGAACTTGTTAGCAGTAGCGACGTTTAGAACCAATGGATGTCGTCAAGATTAGAGTCGCATGAAAATAACGAACGAACCCAAAGGTGTAGAGGTTAGACTAATAAAGTCCATGTATGTTAGCGATAACCGTTCCCCCTACCTTGGCGTTTATGGATTTCCCCCCAAGGATAACAAGAGCCCCGTTAACAAAGTTGCCCCATTGTCCCCTGTCATTAAAATTGTTTTGCTTGTCCCCTATGTCCCGCTGCTGCGTCGGACTTCTCCCGTCGGTAACGTATTTGCCCCTCTAACCCGTAGTATGTGGTGAAATGTGTGATAGTAGCTATTAAGACTATAGGAAATATAATGCTAGTTACCTATCTGTTACAATTTATGTTCGCTGTCGTCGGGGTACAGTTGTTTAAGGTGAGCTATCGGTGTTGTGCTCTGGGAATTTCTAGATGAACCTCGAATTTCTTTAGAGTTGGACAACTTTGATACCATACCATAATTAGCATCCAAATTATGAGTTATTTTCGTAACGAATAATGAATTCATCTTGAGATGTGTGTGCCTTGAGACATGTGTATCCTATGCGCGCCTGTGGTCATGTTTATCGCGCAATACGAAAATGATAAAACATCCATCACTTTCCAATATGTATACGAGAGCGAAAGTGGTGGATGCGCTATGATTTATTTAAGCATTATTTATCATGCGATAAATAAATCATAGTCGTATTTTGAGAAGTAAAAATATATGTAAATAAATTACGTATTCTTAGAAATTCTCAATATGTGACTAATAATGTAACGTTTTTGTAGCATGTATTAATAGATGTAACAGCATGCTCTTAGTGTTAGCAGTTTCTGGTAGTAACAATGAAGAAATAGTCAAATTTGTGTATTTTAAACACACTAGTCCCCTCTGATATATTTGAAATACACAAATTTGACTATTTATGCTCATTGTAACTTGAGCCTAGTGGCATACTTATCTTCTATTTTTTGTTAGACCCAAATTCGCAATGCTCTTGTACTTATTATTGACTAATCACGCCTGTCAATATTGACTATTTTACAAGCTTTTATTTAACTTGCATTGTATGTATTTCATGTATGTAACTATGTTTGTTCGGGTAGAATCTTGCAACTCAATTTTGAAGCAGATATCATGAACCATACATACCTTACCATTTTGCATACCTACTTAACTTTGACGACAGTACAATAACATGGTACCGTGGGGCTAGTCTGATGATGGAACCGGAATGAGGCCCTAGTAACTTTGTAATAGATAAAGCTATCCTACAGAGTTTGGGGTCTTTAGAATCGTCTCAGTGAGCAATTGATGGATGTTCAAAGAAAAGTACAGTCGGCTATAAAAGCTTGTCACAAAATTGAATTTTTTGGCGGAGACTTAAAAACTGAAGCAACTGAGGCAATTATAAACTAACCAAACATTGCGAAATTTGGGATAAGCTCATCGCTATCAGAAACTGTTGCTAAATATGCTTCAGGAGGGCGGGGACTTAACATAACATTTTGGGTGTGCCGTTTTTTTAGAGGACATATTTAGGCGTTCTTAGAAAGTGTTGAAATAACTTTCTAGTTTTCACATTTCGAGAAAATTTTGGTTATTCTGACTCAGGATCCAGAGCACTATGGATTGTAGTAGATCATAAACCAAATTTAGAATTGAAAACACCGCTGATACTAGTCATAATGAGACCCACTTTCAATTAATACCTATAGAAAATGTAACTGATCATTACTACAAAATTTGGAATTCTTAGCTTTAATATTGGCTGAAATCTTACACTTGTTCCAAATAAAGCTGTATATCTTGGAAGTTACTGGTCCTATTTCCTGGTAGAAACATAGGTAAGAACCAACTCGACAGATAAAGCTTTCGATTTAAAAAAAAACGCCTTCAAATCGAACCATGCGTTTGGGAGCTATGATGCCACAGACATACACACTATACATACACAGATACACACACATGTTAAACTTATAACACCCCTCTTCTTTGTCAGGGGTTAAAAATAGTATTCAAATTAAGACACATTTTCGTCCTACTAGAATCAACAATGCACAAGATTCTGAGTTGGAATATTTCAACAAAATCGCCAAATGCAAAAAGCAAGAACATGAACGATTTGTGAAAACGCCCACTTCACATTTGGATTCAATTGTGTATGTGACGAATGTCAATTGAATTCAAAGTTCAGTTGTCTTAAGTATCAAGCATACCTGTACAGTGTGCCAAATTAGATGTCTTATTTTAACTAACAACAATAGCTATTGATGCTTTTGTCATAGTGTTTTCATCATGAGAAATGAGTTCTGTACAATCATCACTGAAATCATTAAATTTATACTGAAATCATTATTATAATTTAATACTCATGTTTTTGTAGTTGCAAAGCATGGTACACTAATCGTTTCAGTTTTTATTTACTTATTATTAATCATTGAGTTGTTTCAGGGGAAGTTTTTTAAGTGTAACGATATTTCGAAAATGACAAAACAAGATTGTCAGTAAGTACACATTTGACATTTGATTAGTTTAAATATATCAATAGAGTTTAACTTAATCTTTCTAAATCACGTAGGTATACATCAGGATTCTATTTTTACGTCAACTTTTTGAATACCGTAAGGTTGGGTTAGTTTAGCCTTACGGGGTAACACTGTCAATTAAGTCCACTTCAATAACTAGGAAAACTCTTAAGACAGCACCAGCAATCATTCAAAAGTGCTTTCGCCATAACGTACTTTTTCGGAATTTACTAACTGTAACTATTATATTCGTTAAAATGGGTGGGCAGTGTTAGCCCCTAGGGCTAAAGTAAGCCGACCTTCCGGTAACTTTTATTCCGTTAAAATTCACTTCGTCCATAATCCCATCTTGCCAACTTTCTTGTTCGCCAAATCAAATCGTAATTATTAATTTGCTTGAATACAAAATTCCTATAGGAAATTTCACAAACATTATTTTAGTCATTCTTGTGCAAGTTTTCAAAAATATGTTCTGAGGTTTTTGGGAGCTTTCCGTAACGTGTGCCGTAACTTACCCATCCAACTACGGCAGCTGGAAATCAGGATGAGATAGGAACTAGACTTCTTATAATTCATAGTTCATAATTATTTATTTCCAAGAATATGGTACATTTGGTTATTATAAAGTGTCTTAGTGCTTCATATTCGGCCAGTATTGGCGTAGAAATGTTATTATAGTATTGCTAGTAAACATGTCAATTAAATGATTAAATTAAATTATTATTAAATTATATTAAAGTTAATATTGCACGTGTCAATTAATAGATTCCGAAAATTATGTCAATTTCTATCAATTAAATATAAATATGTCAATTAATATTAAAAATAATTAAAATTAAGTCCTTACAAAAATAACATGCACCCTTATAAAACATGTATACATTTGAAATTTATTTACAATAGTTAGAGTTGTCATAGTTTAAAAAATCTGTTACAGTATAAAAACATTTATTTAAAAGCAATTTAAACATTTTTTTTTCGAATTCACGTGTGTGTAATGCTTTAAACTGCTCTGGTACTTTATTATATAACTTTATAGCCATACAATATGCGTTTGAGCCAAACATTTTAAATTTTTGTCCCGGCTGATATAGTTTGAGCGGATTCCTACTAGGCCTATTTGTTTTTTTTTATGATGACGTCATGTAATGGAAAGAGATGAGGGTGTTTTTGAACAAATTTGGTGATTTCTAAAATGTACAGACACGGTTGCGGTAGTATATTTAGTTCTTGAAATATTGGTTTACAATGAGCAAGATAATCCGCAACATATACGGCTCTAATACATTTTTTTTTAATTAGAAACGCTCTGGGCTTCAGTACAATTACCCCAAACAACAAGTCCGTATCGCAAAAGCGAGGAAACGTATCCATGAAATGCTGACAATGCAGCCTCTCTTGAAGCCACAGACTTAAGGCGTCGTAACGCAAATACAAATCTGTCCAGTCTTGTACATACGTTTTCAACGTGTGCTTTCCAATTAAGACGCTCGTCCAGTGTGACACCGAGGAACGTTGCAGAATCTACTAATTGTATATCGGTGTTATTACATTTGATTTTTTGAGAGGTATTACTACTTCTAAACTTAATGACCTTAGTTTTATCATAATTTAATTTCAGTTTATTATTTTCTAACCACACTAAAGTATTATGTAATTCCGTAATGGCTTCATTTTCAAGGTTGCATTTTTTTCGCATTTTATTATTATAGTAGCGTCATCAGCAAACAAAAGACACGTATGTTTGAGGAATCCTGGTAAATCATTGATATACATCAAAAATAATAAGGGACCCAGAACGCTGCCTTGGGGCACACCACAACTACTAATTTTTGATGAAGACTTATGTATAGTTTTTTTTATTATCATCCACTCTTGTGAGCTCTGTATACCGTCGGCGCTCGGACAGATAACTTTGCAACCACTCATTTGCCCTGCCTCTAATACCATACTTTTCTAATTTAGCAAGCAGAATATTATGGCAAACGCAATCAAATGCTTTGCTCATATCCAACAGTATTGCCAGTACAGATTGATTACTATTGAGTGACTCAGTGACATGCTTAACTAAAGAAAAACAAGCTAGAGTTGTAGAGCTGTTTTTTTCTAAAGCCATATTGGTTCGGATGTATGATATTCATTTTGTTTAAGAAATTTGTGACTCTGTTGCACATAGCCTTCTCAAAAGATTTTCGAAAATATAGGTATTAAAGCTATTGGACGGTAATTTCTAATAACACTTGGGTCATCCTTTTTGAACAGTGGTTTTACAATCGTTAACTTTAAGCGATCCGGAAAGCAGCCCTGTTCAAATGACAAGTTGATGAGATAGCTGAGCGGTGCTGCTATTTGATGAGCACACTTTTTTAGTATTTTTGTCGGAAGTTCGTCATAACCGGTTGAGTTTGTGTCCTTGAGTGTTTTTATTATTTTTACAACCTCAAATTGATCCAACGGTGCAAGGAAGATGCTACTGCTCAGAGCTGATATGCGTGAGCTCTTAGAAATTTAAGAAAGATAGGGAGCTGACAATTTGGGAATATGGATAAAGTGAACTTAAATTATTTCGTGGTCTTGAAACATTGAAACTTTTCAGAGGGACGTACCTTGTGTTCGAGAATCGTAATTATGTAGTAAAAGACAGAGAGTGGAAAAGGAACGATTTCCATTTCGACAACGTCGTGAAAGGGATGCTGACTCTGTTTACCGTCTCCACCTTCGAGGGGTGGCCTGCGTGAGTAAAAACTACACCCTACACTCCTGAATCTATTATTATTTGCTACTTCTAATCTGAACTTAATTCATTGCTTGCAAATGACGAGATATTTCACAGCCTTGCTTTGATTAATAGAAAATAATATAAATATGTAATCAATAGAAAGAATAAAATTTACCCACAAATGACACATGCTTATTTGCCACCGCCTTTGGTACAATTGGTAGTACACTCACCCCGGAATGTCAGGAGTTACTGGTTCATATTTGTCAAGTTTTTTTTTTCAATTGTGTATGATAATTCTTTGTTTTTCCTTAACTTCCACTTTTAGAATGTTCATGATAAAATAAGGTTATGTCTGGATAATGTCCTATCATAATTATACGTACTTCTATCATAATAGTGCTAATGCTAATAGTATTGTCTTATTCATTGTTCAACACTTCATTAGATATATTTTCTGTCCTGCTTAAATACATTCTTCGTCATTAGCGTGCCAAACGTTTATGAGTTTATTTCTCTTGCAGGTTGTTGTATGTATCCATAGACTCAAACCAGGAGGATCGTGGCCCCATTACTAACTTCCGTCCAATTGTTGCAGCCTACTATATTATTTATATTATTATAATTGCCTTCTTTATGGTAAGTATACGTTATCATTGTGACTGTGTTCATTGAAACATTTATCGTTTATCTTTTCTCATACTTTATTTAATTAGCGTTAAGAAAATACTGACTTATCGATGACAGTAACAATAACTTTTTACGCTCGAGTTCGCTCTTTAGCGATAAGACCGCGTTTGTTTACCTCTAATTCATTTTACGTTTAATCTGTGTTTCTTTGTATTCACTTCCAGTTAAGGTTGCGATAAAGAGAATTCTATTCTATTGTATTGAACTGGTCAAGATGGTTATATTTTTAAAGTTTTCTCATTTACTGTGACCCCATTGGTCGAAGTTCGTGGTGAAGATTTAGACGAACAACAGAAATGAGACAATATTTGTTTTAAACTCGAAAGCACTATCTATACCGATTTTAATTAGATCATTATGCTTTGCATAATTAAATAAATTTGGATATTCTAACGCTGGGGTTCTTGTTACATTTCAAATGAAGCACAATTTTCTACAATCTTCAGTTAAACAAATTTAGTCAAAGCAATATATTTCCAGGTAAATATATTCGTCGGTTTCGTCATAGTCACATTCCAGAACGAGGGTGAACAGGAATACAAGAACTGTGAGCTCGATAAGAACCAGAGGAACTGCATAGAGTTTGCCCTTAAGGCTAAACCTATTAGAAGGTAATGTTGCCATAACTATCATTGATTTGAAATTAACAAAATATGATGAATCCAAATAACGTATTCTATCGGGTTAAAATATAATATAATACCTCTGAAAAACTTAATGTTTCCAAATGACAACATTTCATATTTCTAACAATTGGAAATTTATATGGAGATCGTTAGAGCTTCGCTTCGTGTACACCCCTATTATTAGAATGTATTTTTCTGTTTTCGGATGAAGTCACACATTTCAAAAAATAGTTTTTTGATTTTTTTTTTTCTCTTTATTATGACATATCGAGCTAATTTTATTCATATAACCACACTATGTTGTATAATTCAGCATCAGTCGCATCCCCTATTCTAGTCTTAAGCATATGAAATGTTGTCAATTGAGTCGATAGTTTGTACACATTTATGTTTTCAGTTATAATCTTTCCTAATTGCAATAGCATTAACTACCTAATTAATTCCATCATCAGGTACATCCCAAAGCACCGCATCCAATACAAGGTCTGGTGGTTGGTGACCTCACAGCCGTTCGAGTACGCCATCTTCGTGCTGATCATGATCAACACCATCACGCTGGCCATGAAGTACCACAACCAGCCCACGGACTACAGCAAAGCGTTGGATATGCTCAACATGATCTTCACTGCCGTATTCGCTTTAGAGTTCATTTTTAAACTCGCCGCTTTTAGATTTAAGGTTTGTATTATATTGATCTCGCCTTGTGTCCAAATGCACATCTATGAATTTTTTGTTCAGCCCTTTTGTGACTTTTCTCTCTCTTTGCATGTTCTATACATCTGCGTTTCATTCTAATTGCTTCAATTTCACCAATATTTCCTATGGATGATAAGTAGTTTTATATTTATTATGATAGATCATCTTTTCAATTCAATTCAATTCAACTTATTTATTTCTGATCAATTATCCATAGTTTGTTAGTAACATACATAAAAACATACATCATCTTTGCATGTTATTGCAAATTTACTATCATAAGTTGCACAATTTCTCCATTCTTTTATTTCATTATTACTTTATGTGTTTTTTACCGACACCATAATTTTAAGTCGGAAAATAAATTCGAATTCGTATTTTATCTCGTATATTTATTTCTTTCAACTATCATTTTCTATTTCTCTTCCGTCGACAGTGATTGGTTCAATATAATAAGTTTAAATTCACAGAATTACTTTGGAGATGCGTGGAACGTATTCGACTTCATCATCGTGCTAGGAAGTATAATAGACATAGTGGTGTCGCAAGTGAACGAGCTTAAGAACCAGGTAACGCCGCGGTGCATCATTCACTCATTGACTCATTGTAGTCACTCTCACAATGACTGTACTATTTCTATTGAAAAATCTCTTCATGAAGATTCAAGGAATGGTTCAAAAAACTATGCCACAATCCTCGCTCTGGGTCATGGCAATGCTGTTAGCAAAATGGGGGCTTTCAGGCCGAACATGGCGCTGAAAAGATATTTAATAGATTCAGTTTTCCTTGACGAGGCGTGTCGCGGATTTAGTTTATTTCATTTGATTCTAACGAAGCTTGGTGCTGATACCTACTTTGTGAATTGCATACATTATTTTTAGATTGACGAAGCATGTGGTGGATTTTCTTTTCTGTTCATCTATTATACAACCATAACGATGATGATGATAAAAAATTTAAATTCGAACAAGTTATAAAAATAGACGACGATGAAGAGGTATAAAGATTTTCCAATGAAAATAGTACAGTTACTGTCCCCAGCATGGATACATTTGTCATTACAGAAGTAAATGTGGTAGTCTTCAAAACTGGTACTTATTATCATTAAACCTGTAGTAAAGATATTTCATTTTGGAAGCGCTTCAACATTCAACTATTGAGTATATCCATCCCGTCGCCAGTATAATGCACATGATCAAAAAAATCTTAATCATCAAATTGTAATGTACATATGGAAAAAGATATCATAGATTTTCCTAGATTAGTTAGTCACCTTCTATGATTCCTCTTTGCAAGAAAGTGTCCATCATTTTAATAGTAAACGTAACATTGAAAGTTAATTGTCATTTAACTCATCACCCGCATGATGTAGAATAACTTTTCCATAGTTATTACAAATGTAGAGAAATGTTGATTTCAGGGAAGCGGTTTAACAAAATCACATATAAAGGTAAGTTGCACAGCTCGACACAACCCTGGCTGTACAAACACAGAACACAAATAAGAACCCACATATAAAATGTAAAAAAAAACTACATAAAGATATTGATATAGTTTTAGATGTAAATAGAGCCATATAGCCTTCCTTAGACGATGGGACAGTAACAAGCAAAACAGCAACAACCTCTGTACTTGCAATACAAATGCATCTGGCACAAAGCACCTTGCCAAACCCATCCAATGTACAAATGAAACACTTAATAAATATAATAACCGTACTATTTGAAATAATATAAAGCAGTATTAGCAAAATTGAATTCATGGAAGTCAAAGAAGCTAAAGATAATTAAATGAATGGGCCAATCCACGATGACTCACGTTACTATTGAAAAAAATTAATGGGCCAATCCACGATGACTCACGTTACTATTGAAAAAGAGTGTATATTATAACAGATAGTGAACGTCGTATACATGGACGTGATGGTAAGCTAACCAAGTAAGCAACACTTACCTTTCCTTCACTTGTTTTCTTTTGCTTTGTTAGTTCGAGTTACGTGCATTGGCCCTAATCACTGAAGTCCCAAATGAATTACTGGTATACAAAGCCTTACCCATAAATATTTCAGGAAACCTCAATACCGTCGATCAATTTCTTCCGTTTGTTCCGAGTCATGAGACTTGTCAAACTGCTCTCGAGGGGGGAGGGCATCAGAACTTTGCTATGGACCTTCATCAAGTCTTTCCAAGCCTTGCCATATGTTGCTCTGCTGATTTTGATGCTGTTCTTCATTTACGCTGTTGTGGGAATGCAGGTGAGAAATCACTCTTACAATAAATCTTGATTAGTTTGGACCTAAGCATTTAGCGAAACACAAATATTATAACACAATCTATTTAATAAACGAAATCAAAACAAGCTTTCAAACTTATAGTTACCGTTCATTGAATAACGAAATTTATCACCTTAGCCAGTCGGCATGAAATGATGTAAAGCATCGACGGACTTATAAATGCCTGAGCCAAACTATTTGGTCAGTTGTCAGTGAGCAGATTTTTTTAATTGTTTAGTACAAAGGGTTACATTTGTTTAGCACTAATGAAAATAAATCAACTATTAGATTCCTCCATGCTTCTACAAAAACTATGAGATATACGACCATCTTCCAGTCAATCCCAACAATTCAGTCTGAAAAAGAAAGGACAAAAAGTAAGTAATGTGGAACGCCTGTCACTGCATTCCACTCCTCTGACAACACAACTGCTTGGGTCTTCACTAACTGGGAAGAGACTGAATGAAGAGGAAAGATTTCTTATAAAAGGATACTAGACGAGGAGAGGCGTTGGTATCTTTCTACACCTACTTGCCATTAACCAACTGATATGACCAAGAAAAAGGAAATTGTTTCCAGAAAGTTCAAGCTGTAGAAGTAGAATAAATAATAGTCATTATTTCTTGCTACAGGTGTTTGGAAAGATAGCTATAGATGATGACTCACCAATCACCAGGAACAACCACTTCCAGACTTTCCCTCAAGCCATCCTCGTATTGTTTCGTTCGGCAACAGGTAAGCGCCTGAGTAAATCTTCAATTAAGTACCGAAGAATTCAGCTCAACGTGTTTTGAACTCCGTACGTGTCCGCAACATGTTAGGTTGAAGACAGAAAAGTTAACTAGCTGAACTCCCTCAATCAAAATTTGTATCAAAATTTTCGTTGTGCGACGACAATTAACCATTAAATAACCTACCTGAAGGTTATATTTAAGTTTCCTTTCTGAATTGTAATTTTTTTGTCGCACAACGAATTTTATTACAGTTTTTTCACGTTTTAGATGTCTAACTACGCCTTAATTTGGTATACCTTTTTGGTTCTTACTTGTTGATCAATATTCGACATTAATGATGTGAATGATCTATTACCTTCATCTATCATCAGCAATTCCACCGCTAGATTCATCTGCGTCGAAATCAATAACACAAAATAACATTACGATTCTACTTGATTCATGAATGCCTATTTGAGTGAAAGTTTTGATAAGACTATTGCGGATGATGATGATAGAGTCCCAACATTAACAAGCATACTCTTTTCCAGGGGAAGCATGGCAGGATATCATGATGGGCGTGTCTCCTGAGCCCGAGGTTCATTGCGACGAAGGCTATGAAGAGGAGCCTGGAGAAAACGTGGGCAGCTGCGGCTCCCTACTCGCCTTCCCCTACTTCATCTCTTTCTACGTTTTGTGTTCTTTTTTAGTAAGTAATTAATGCTCACCCGTGATCAACTCTAGGAATTGAGCCAGATACCTTTAAATTGCTTGTCCAATGTCTCAAATTTCAACTTATCCACTTGTTTTGATTCCTATACCTAGTTTTATGTAAGGTAAGGCGGGGTAAGACTATCACCGAGGGAAGACTGCCACAGTCCAATAAAGTAACTACATTAACTGTTAGTCTTAGCCCATTAGACAATAAACTATGTTAGACTCACCCCACCCTACCTATACCTTGTGTTTCCAAAATGTAAGAGCTATTCTAAATTACTTAGTGCCAATTAACTGTCTTACTATTCAATTCGCATATTCCATAGGTATATATAATGAAATCTTGTGTTCTTTGCAGATTATCAATTTATTCGTAGCTGTCATAATGGATAACTTCGACTATTTAACTAGAGACTGGTCAATCCTGGGACCACACCACTTAGATGAATTTATAAGGTACTAATAAACTTAAATCAATTCGTCCTTTTTTTATTTGTAATAACAAACGTGTTTTAAACCATTGCTCGTGGAATCCCTTTTATTAGATTTTTATCTTTTTCTTTCCTCAATTGTTGAACCTAACATTATATTTCCAGATTATGGAGTGAATACGATCCGGATGCTAAGGGTCGAATAAAACATTTAGATGTAGTCACTTTATTAAGGAAAATAAGTCCCCCTTTAGGTAAGTTTTAGTCTACATTTTTACTCTAACTACTTGATTTGACGGACCGCGTTCGGTTTGGTTCAATCATAACCTTAATCTTGAGGATCATTGTCTTGGAATACAAAATCTAGAACTTTTCTAAAATGCTCACCAGTTTCGATAACATAACGGGTGAACTCGTTTTTCCTTTTATGTATTTCACTTATTTTGAACACCTTCAGATAACGTAAGTGATTCCAGGGTTCGGCAAACTGTGTCCACACCGCGTGGCGTGCAAGCGGCTGGTTTCCATGAACATGCCTCTCAACTCTGACGGAACTGTGCTCTTTAACGCCACGCTCTTCGCTGTCGTCAGAACCTCGCTTAAAATAAAAACTGAAGGTAAATAAATATTGACACAAAACCAGTAAGGAAAAACAACCTTTTTTTTTATTATGTATTTTCTTCCACATTAAAACAGAATCGTTAATAAGATGAAACATTGATACAAAGATCAAAGCACTACGAAAAAATAAATGTGTAAGCTGGCGAAAGAGACGGGGAGTCTATCCCGGTACCACTCCAAGAACACAACGCCAGGAGAATTTATCCTTATGCTTTGTATGTTGATCCTTGTATTGTTTATTATTGTTTCGGTTGCTTCTACTTTATTATGGTTGCTTCGCCATTTGTGTGATTTTCCTCTCTCATTTAATTTTCGTCCATCCTCAAATTCAAATTCAAATTCAAATATTTATTGCATATCACATTTTAAATTAAAGATGGAACAGTAGGGATAGGAACATGTGACACCCTGCAAGGGCACAGCAATTAGAGAGGGCTACTATTTAAACATTTCAAAATTACAATTAATTAGTTACTTTAGATTTACATTTTATGCATTATTTTTCACATTAAATGTTTACTAGGTTACAATCTTGCCTATCATCAATCATTAGTATTCTCTTCAAAAAATTCACGTAGTGTATAGAAACATTTATTAATGAGAAATATTTTTAGTTGTTTTGTAAATATTGTTGTCTCTTCCTGATTCTTTATTGAATTAGGCAGCTTATTATATATTTTGATCATCATGTGGTGAGGGCTAGTACTTACTATCTTCATTCTGGACAAGGGTAATTTAAGTTGATTAAGATTTCTATTGTTTCTTCTAATATCTGTTATTGGGATATAAAGTTCCATGTGATTCCTTACGAATTTACTACATTCCAAAATATACATCGAAGTTAGGGTAAGCATTTTAAATTTAATAAAGTGAGGCCGGCAGGATTCCATGTGGTCGATATTAGCAAGAATTCGAATGCATTTCTTTTGAAGAATAAAAATTTTCTCTACCTCTGTACTATGTCCCCACAGGACTAGACCGTAAGACATTCTTGAATAGGCATAAGCGTAATACGCTGAGAGAGCAGTATTGAAATCTGTGACGCGTTTGAGGTCCCTCTAATCCCTCTTGAACCTCAATATAAGTTTTCTTTTCTCACTTCTAGTTTTTAGTATATTATATACTATAACGTCTTTTAAACTTACTTTTACTTCGAGTTAGGCATTCTTAAAAGTGTTTGTTATATGTTCATTTACTTTGAACTTACTAGAAATTTCTTTATACATTAAATTATATTTCACCGAATTGTTTAATTCTCAGGCAACATAGACGACTGCAACACAGAACTGAGAGCAGTCATCAAAAAGATCTGGAAACGCACGTCACCGAAGCTTCTAGACCAAGTCGTGCCACCTCCGGGAGATCCCAACGAGATCACTGTTGGAAAATTCTACGCCACCTTCCTCATACAGGACTACTTTAGAAGGTAGGAGTACATTTGGTAAATATTGATTCAAAGATCGAACGCAATACTATATGAACCAGTGCCCTTCTAAACCAAAACAAGAACGAGTCACGATTTAGTTTAATTATTATGTTGTTCTTGATAGTAAAGATAACAACGCAGATGAGAGAGGCTTTAAACATATCCTATATGCGGTCTAAGTCTATGGAAGAAGGGTTTGGCTATGGCCTAAGACACTAATACTGTTGAAGAATAATATTTCAAGGCAGAAGTATAACAGGACATTTTAATGTACTAATTTCACAGGTTTCTTCAAATTGCTATTACATTACCTATTTCAATTACCATCTTACTGTTTCGGTTGAGGTTTTTTTACTTTTTTTCGAACACTGACACTCTCATTTTTGTTTCAAAGGAATCACGCGTAAGTTGGACGGACGTATGTTGTATAGGATTCGAATGTTCCCAATTAGTGTTTTTCTACGCAACTCCCGCTGCCAACGCCAGGTGACGAATATTTGTAATGCGTCTCTTTTGATTAAATAGAAAATAAAGAGACGCAGTGCGAGTACTCGATAGACCTCTGGTGATGTGGCTCCTGAATCAACGATTCTGATAATACGCACCAAATCGGAACGCATTTTACATTATCTAGTCCCAGTTCTACACAAAATAAAATGTATGATATGATGATGAATATATATGTGAATAAAGTGTGTATGCAACTATAACTAATAAATAACGTGTGATCCTATTATGTAACTCGCCTTTGAGTCGTTTCATAAAACCACACTCGTATTCAAGACCTCACATTATGTAACAGTTGCCTTAACTACTATATATTACTTCTTTAGAGCTCAACCTATCGACAACACTCACTGGTTTTGCACTAAACGATGCAACAATGTTTGGCTTCTGTTCACACACAAAACAACGTTCCAAAAATATTGACCGTTGAATAAAGGCAATGTAACGCATGAATGCCAAGTTTGACCTGACACCGGGAGACATTTTGTGATTATTGTTTGTATGTCCCGTTCACTTACCTACATATAGTACAGTCCGCAATCACTAAGAATGAGATTCGGGCTTTAACAGTCACGTGTCAAGATTTGTCGGTCATTAAGAAAAAAACAGCAATATTACTTTCATGTGTCATCGTTGTTAGTCAAACCACGCTAACTCCTCCAAGCAAATGAACTGTCAAACCATACAAACTGTCTCACCTTGTATGGTTTGGCAGTTCATTTGCTTGGAACAGTTAGTGGTGGTTAGATTCTACACGACGTCTCTGTTTAAAAGCCGAATCTCATTTTCAGTGATCACTGCCTCTATAAGACTTACCTATCGTTAAAAAACACATTTATTTAAATACATCATTGGATACAAAGATGGAAAACCAGTTGGAAGATTGCGCTCCGTTTCGGCTCGTTTTATTAGAGTTGTTTTTAAAAGATAGCAAAATAAATTAGCCTTAAATTATACGTAATTACCCGCAGATAGTTTGGGTTCCGCCCTGCATGCTCCTAAGAAGAAACGTAAATAAATAAGAGATGAAAGCTCCCATAAAAGCTTAGGCATGTATTTTGGGTTGGCCCCATTCCGAGTCATAATGGTACACGTTTTAATTTGTTCTCCTTTCGTAATTTATGGTTAGATGTTGTGTTTTTGTGATACTCCGTTAAAAAATAAATCAAAGTGTCTATTATAACTAGGTGGTTTTTGTCAAATTTACTTTTAGGTACACTGTAGCACACTTTTTAATTATAATAATAGGCTGATAATGACAACATAAATAAAAACCAATGCTCTTTTAATTTCGATATTGCACTCTTTCTTTTATCAGTTTATTTGGTAAGTATTACGCAATTTATAAAAAGATATTCTGCCGTTTTAATCAATTCGCATAGCTCTAGGATGACTCTTTTGTCACAAATAGCCTAGCTTATATTAGATTTTTCCATCTTCTAGCCTAGTTGCACATCTGCTTTTAACACGTTCAGTGCCGGCAACGCACACATGCGTTCAAATCCGCGTTTATTCCTTAAGAATCCGGCAGTGAATGCGTTAAAGTTACTATTAGATTATAAAACTATCCTTCTTGATTATAAGGTTCAAAAAGAGGAAGGAACAGGAGCTGCGGCAGAATGATGAAGCCTGCCACCAGATGACTCTCCAAGCGGGTCTTCGAACTCTGCACGAAGCCGGACCAGAGCTCAAAAGAGCTATTTCAGGCAACCTCGACGATATTACTGCAGAATGTGATGTTCCTATGCATAGGGTAAGATATAGTGCTCCCAAGGAAGCATTCGTTTAAAATGCACAGAATTCTATTTTAATTTCGCGGGAGATCTTTCCCAAAGCTCATTATAAGGAAGGAATAACAGTTAATCGCCTTAAATGTGCCTTTATGGATTTGGAAAATGAAGTACGATAAGTTGTATATAATGCGATGCGATTTGTTGAAGAAGCGAGACAAATAATAAGTAATAAGGCTGAATATCTACACACAGAGAAACCACTCATTGTTTGGGGGCGTGTGGTCGAGCATTCGGAGACATGGGCCCAACAGGCACAACCACAGGCCCAGGAAACCCGGTGATCCTCCGCTAGGTAAATAACTTGCCAATATTTTATATAGTAGAAAACTCCCGTGTATCTCACTATTAAAAACATAACATATGATGTCGTTTAAGTCGAATATTATAGAACTCCAGATGATAAATCCCGAACCAATCCGAAATATGTCGAGCGATATTTGACTTAAACGACGTGAGCAAACCCGTTTCATACGTATTTTAACTTACCAATAATTAGATAAAGAGTCAATTTTGTACAATCTCAGATATTTCCATCAGATCACATTTTTTTCGGAAAACCGGTTGTTACTTATTCAATCAATTTCTATACATATTTATAAAAAATATTGAATGATAAAATAGCGTCTTAGCAGATTTTGACAATGAGTGCTTACTTCATGAAATACCCTCTCCACAAAATAACTTGCAAATGAGCACAACTTATTTTCACATTAAGCAAGTCTTGGTTGCCAAAAGATCCCGCCAGTAATTGAATATAGATTTCCGCAAAGTATTTTTTTTCTTTTGCCATTAGCCATACAGGCCATAATCAGAACTGTGGATGTGTAATTAGTACTTGGAGGGAAGCAGATTTCCGCAAAGTCACGCCAGAATCTATCAATTCTATTTATAGTAGGTAATATTAAAATATATACTACTGTTTTAGCTGAAGGCGTGGGTAATCATCTAAGTTCAATGATGCAACGCGAATATGGAGTGGGAACTCTACCTCTAGCGCCTACAGTGTAAGTAATAAAAAATGTGTCAATATCTTATCTACCGTCGCTTTCATCTTCAGTTTCATAAAAAATATCACTTTCTTTATTTTTTACATCTTCATCTTTATTGATATTCTTACCAGATCAGATATTCTTGACAGAATGAATAATCCCTTTACTGAATTTAATAGCATATGAAAGAGACCAATGTATTATATCATGAATATTGTTTTGAGTTTTGCCATAAATTTTCAGGCCAAATGGACAACCAAAAGAACAAATACCACTTAGACCTTTGATATTCAACGGAGAGTCAGAGAAGATATACCAAGTACTAGAGTGAGTATCCTACATCATCAATAAATCAAATTTATTTGCTTTATCATGAATCCTAATAATCTTAATGCTTAATATTGTTGGCAAAATTGGGCACCTTGAGGATTTTGTTCACCATAACGCCAACTGTTTTAACAATAAAGTTTAATTTTCACGTTTTTTCTCCTATTTTAAATGGGAATTACTTGTTACATTACAGAAGAACCACAAATGATCTAAAGAACGCTCTTTACAAAGGTAGTCAAGTGTGGTTTTGAGTTTGTTTGCCCCAAAGTAGATCGGCCATTGGCTCACAGCACCTCAATAACCTTAGTATCGTACTAACACCTTTCCTAACACAATCATCTTCTATTTCACTGCATCCTTCCATGGAATCCGGTAACGTATCACAGCAATCAGAAGTCCAACTATCCGGAGATGCTAGGGCAGATAGGGCTTGCGTTTGGTTGCGTTAACTATCTCACGACACCAAGCGAGGCGGCTCCGATCCGGACATCACCGGCGGTTTCTAGACAAAAGATCCACCCAGAAGACTCAACATCTTCGAGAGAGAAGCTGCCGATCCCAAGAAAGGCGTCGCCAGAAGACAAAACACCATCGCCAAACGCGTTTGAAGCAACGATTCAGCCGAAGATATCTCCTCTGCTAGCGAGCGAATGCACACCGACAACGGAAGCCAAAACGATGACGACATTGTACGGCTACAACGCCGCCGCGAAGTTACCGTTTGCGTTTTCTCACGCGAAGGAGAGGGTCGCTCGCGGAGGGGAGCGGCGGAGCCTCCGCGCCATCAAGCCGGTGGTGACAGGTCGGATGGTGCGCAGTGCCTCGTCAGGGGCGGCGGCCTCGCATGTGCCTCCCGCCCAGCTTTTAGCTCGACCGCACTCGCCAGGTCCGCACTTTTTCTGGAAGCCTCTTTCTGAACCCACCACCAAATTAGGTAGCGCGGGTTATGCTGTGAAAAAGACTGATTGACTTTCACTTCCTTGTGAAATACATTTACCCTGTATTATTTAGTCCTAGATTTTCGACCCCATTGGAATCCCTAACCCCATTATTATTTATTTATTCAAAATATTTTTGATGGTCCTTATCTTAATCCCTCCCTCAAGAATTGGATATCATTTGATACCTTCGAGGTCAATACTTTTTTGCAATACCAGCACTATTTTTAGTATTATTCGAATAGTAAAGGATTCTATAGTCGACACATTTTGATGGTTTCTTAGAAGGAAGCTTCCGAAAATTGTAGAAAAACTATAATTTTAATGCATCAACACTAATGAAATTCCAAGGCTTTCCAGAGTTACGAAGGAGAAAAGAGAAGATGGTATACATGAACATAATCACATTGAGCTTCGCTGATCAACTCACGTTTTCGCATCAAATACACATCTACACTAACACTATTATTATGCACATTATTTCATACACATTAACTGCTAAATTTGCTATAAATAATATGCAACATTTGTCATAACCATAAACAGTAACCGCTGAATTTTAACACATTTAAATAACTAGGAGAATACCCATTTGTGTATATGACAGCATGTAAAGAATCGTTTAAAGCTATTTAATAGTGCATTTTAGAGTAGGTAGATGAGGTTTAGCAGCTTATATAGAAAGTATAACTAAATTTTTAGACTTCGAGTGTAAAAGTGGATGTTTTTATTACTATCATCACTATTCAGGAAGTATTGAGTAAAGATAAAGCCAGTTTTGCACAATTACATTGTAATAACCACTTCAAATACAAACATCTACGAAAATAAATGTTTGGGGATGTGCTATCCCTGAAATTATGATGATTTGCGGGCAGCATATTTATCATATTTTCCTTAAAATTTGGACTAAATAATGGTTGCTAAATCATACATTCTGAAAATTTCACACTCAGTTTTGTTTCTACATTAGAAGTTGCAGTTATTTGCCCATAAGTTTGATCAATATTTCGTGAATTTTAATGATATTTGAAACATCCTTGGTACACCCTGCTCTTTATTTAAGCACGACAGCTTTTAAATAAAATAAATCACAAAATTCCACGAGGACAACCGATTTAGTTGCTATAGTTGAACAAATAGATGAACTAAGCCTTAGAATGGCAATAAATAGAGGCTAGTTATGCTTCGAAGATAGATCATATAATCTTAGTAGACAAGCGTAATCATTTTAAATAATAATTATTAAGATAATTAATATCGCATTACGATTGAGTTAACACAAAATTTTAATTTTAGACAAGAAATTATGAAAGAGCGTATGAACATTTTGGACAATCACTAGACTTAAATAGATTCGTGATGAAACATGCTTCGACATTATTTAATTTCTCCTGAAAATTGGATGACTGGAATTCGGTTTCTTTTTTAGAACAACCTAAGATAGTTCTATAGAACAACCGTTAACTAAGGCCTCACCTGAGGTAAGAGAGATGCGAGATCACTTTTTATCTCGGACATAATTAACAAAAAGTAGCTGGCGAAGTTTCTGGGTCTGTCAAATTATTTAAGATCACAAACTCTGGGACCGCAGGGGAGGACTCAGTTGAAACGGTACACTGTATATAAGTGTGGCCCGAATCGTCAACAGAACGTGTGTTTCAGGAGGAGATAGCTCCGGCCGCGGCGTGGTGTCGCTGCCGGGGAGCCCGCGGGGGATCAACACCTCAGTGCCGGTGGTAGGCTCTGCTGAGAGCCTTGTTACTAGGGTACGTTGTAGTGCTCTTTAATTTTGTTATTTTTTAGACATGACTTGAACTGCATCAGGACTGTTTAGCCCTCACTACCAGTGAGCCGGACTTTGTGTGGAAGTAGAACCCGCTAATGGGATTGTCTCCTCGCCACAGGAGTAATCCTTGTCTTTCCTCAAATTGTCAACTGCCTATCTATCGACATTATAATGGTTCACATCTCATTTCATCACTATTCCTAACTTATTTCCATCATCTATATCAGTGCGATAAACGCTTTTGTCTATCTCAAAATTAACACGACCAAAGCAACCGACTTTAGAGCAGGGCATATACTAGTAAGTAATATCATAAGCAGATCCCCTTCTGTTTTCCGTTCGAAGGAAGAGATTATCCGTTAGTTTGAGGAGAGGAGATCCTTCGTGAGATCCATTTCAGTCTTAACTTGAACTTAGGGCTCTCCAAAATAGGTATTCTATATACAGGTATATATTTTGGAGAGCCCTTAGTTCCTATGTAAATGGAACATCAGGAACTCATCCTCCAATGTTTTGCTCAGGTCTTAGCCGAGCAGGGTCTGGCGGCGTACTGCGACGCGGAGTTCGTACGGAACACCTCACGGGAGATGCAGGAGGCGCTCGAGATGACGCAGGAGCAGATGGACAGGTACCACATGACCATGTCAAGAGTAGAAATTTAGCGTGTCCGTTGCAAGTCCCTGTTCCAAAAATCTAGTTAGAATAACCATTGACAAAGAAGGTTAGATGTCCTCCGCAGGGATCTTATTCCACAAAAGGGTTCGCGGTAGGACCACGATTTTCATAATAAACACCCTGCCTTACAAGTAAATCTATATGTTAGATTGTCTGCATATGTATATCATTTTGCAGTCTGCGAGTTTCTAGTGCTAAAAACACTAAAATACAACTTATTCTGCAGCAGTCAAAAGTTATTTACACGCTTTACTTTAGCGATGGTAAGTTAAGAGTAGTAATTAAGCAGATTTCTGTCTATTCTCTGTCTACTTCCTATCCAATCTTCGTAGCACAATTGTATTATTGTTCTATATTCGTTGAGTTCCAGGATTTTTCACACTGGGCCTACTAAGGCCAGACAGGGCATGGTTAGCTTATCACCAGTTATTTCACATTTTTTCTTTGAATAACATATCTATGAATAGAAGCAGATATTCTTGAAATAATCTTAGCGGGCCACGTCCTGTGTGACTTTCTTTTTAACATAGCAGAGACAATTTTCATTAAATGTGGATTACGTTATGAGTCTGCTTGCAAAATTCAAGCACTAACAACACTATTATTTTCATAGGGCGGCACATCAACTGATGATTCAAGAACGGAACATAAAGCAAGTCCAAAACCAGTCACAAGTTGTAAGTATTTACTTTAGTTAGCACTTCGGGGTCGATGAAACCATCCAATGTCTAACTGTTCCTCCAAACATTAACAAACCTTGCTAATCTAAACCACTGCCCTACCACGAATAGCACTCGCCATGTACTAACTCGATGTAAGATTCCATGTCCAATAGGGTTGGAACAATATTTGGAAATCGACAATCTAAAAAAAATATTTTGCAATGGTAAAAGAAAGAGAAAAAGCTGCAGTTTGTATATTATTAGACAGCTAGAACTATCGAAAAAAAGAGATGTTTCAAAAATTGTATTAACCCTATTATTAACTCCTGGCTTCTCTAGTTTGGACTTGGTAAGTATATGCCTTGATCTTGAGGAATTACCGCCCTTGCATGTGTGGGTAATGTATGTTCGCTATGTGAAATAAATGTGTACTTATTGCTCACAAACATAAATGTTAGTTCCATAGACAAAATACACCCTGAAGATCACGGATGCTCCTCGTATGCTCCTCACTCTCTTGATCTATATAACGATAAATATAGTTAAGTCTCATAAACTTGGTTGACATGAACTCTTAGCTAATCTTTTCAAACAAACGGCCCTTCAGGTCATGCACATTTTGGTGTCTTGTCACCAGAAAAATGTTAGTGACTGGATATTGTTCACTGGTACAACGATTTGATAAAATTCGAGTAAAGAACAAAGTAGAAACGATTAGTCAATAGATCAATAACCTAAATAAAAAAATTAAAACACACCACACAAGACACAAGTAGCTGGTCATCATCATCATCATCATAAGACCGTAATTAAATGATGGATATAGAAAATACAACTAAAACTGGACATAACTACAAGGAATCCATATTAGCTTCAATATTAGCCGAGACACTTGTTCTAATTAATGCTGAATATCTTGGAAACTACTGGTCCTATTTCCACCAAACATAGCTAAAAACCATCTCGACGGACAAGTCTTTCGTTAACAAAACCGCACTCCAATTGGTACATCCGTTTGGGAGCTATAATGCCACAGACAGGTACCTACACAGATACGGATATCAAACTTATAACACCTCTCTTTTTTCGTCCGGGGTTAAGAAATAGTAACATGGTGGAATCGACCCCTTTCAACCTAATATAGGCTCCCCTGCACTCAGAATACAATGAATGTATAGGCTAACGTTTGGGCTGTTATAGGGCGCACAAGTTCGCCACCCACCAAGTTACCACCAGCCAGCGGCCATGCCCCCACCACCGTTCAAGCCCTTATAGCAGAGAGCGAGCGACGCGCCCCACAAAATGGCGCCCAAGCCGGTTCGTCACAAAATGGCGGCAACGGCGCGAGACACCACAAGCACCACAAACGGAAACGGAAACGGAAGCCAGTCTTGGTATAGTCTATTGAGATTTCTTTGAGAGGTATATGCTCAAATTTTTATTTCTGTTATCATAGAGTAATCGCATAGAAATGTGCATGCTGTCAGGGAAACTGAGATTTTGGAAGTCGATTGTACAGAATCTAAAAATACGCCGATACGCCGAACATGACTTATTTTATGGTAAGAGCTTCGCTTAGGGGCTGAACATAAGGGCATGCACTGAGCTGAGCGGTTACCTCGAAATTCTAAGTTAGGGCATTATCACGCTTGCTATTTGCGAGCGAGTCTTCTCTACAAATAAACGTCGTGGCGAACTCGCTGCGTGATAGCCTTCATACAGAATTCGCTCGCAAATCGCAAGTGATAAGGCCCAAGTATCGTTCAATCCTGCTTACTCAGACATAGAGCTGAGAGAAACGGACTCTTACTCACTTCGAATTTTATACTTCGGAGTTGCCCTTGTGCTGTGCTTAGCTCAGTGCACGTTGAGACCAGGCAATGCCTCTGTTTGTTTACTGTCAGCCTGTCAGCTGAACTGAACACGAAATATCGGAGCCTTTAATTACTCCCCGCACCTTGCCGTCCCACTCATTCAAATATTGTTTACAGAAGTTCGAGAGGGATGCCACGGTAGAAACTTTGAATTTAAAACTTCCGGAGACCGGGTAACAAAGAGTAAAGTAAAATATATATCCAGGATTGCCTGTTATAATTATATTCTGAGGCATTGGCCTCAGAATATAATTATAACAAATTAGTTTACTGCCAGCTAAGCACTCAGCGAAGCGCTTACCGATAAGGGACTCTAGATAATCATTTTTAGTTTTATTGACAATCTATAAGTGATTGAAGCCGAACGAATAGGTATTTCAGATCAATTAACTCTAAACGTCATAATAATTAAAATGCGTTCATGATTTGGCAATTGCAATTTATTATGGTCTATTTTATTCCTAACAGAATAAATTCTTATTAAGTATCAACGTACAACGCGCGGTGTCGATTTAGCCTTTATTAGTAATATTGGTCATACATTAGGTTGTCGTTTTACTTTTTTGTTCCGATAGTTAAAGAATAGTAGAATCACTAAATAAAGTTACTCACTAAATGACAAGTTGACAACTATGGGTATAAAATTTATATTTTCCAGTTTGTGAATGACCCTGTAAATGACATAATTACAATCTATATCGCGAGTATTCTATGCGTTATTCTAGACTTCCTACATTATATTAAATTCTGTGTACAGCAGATGAAAAAGTGAGATTAGTAGATCTAAAATTAATTTGGTAAAATTTAGACATCGTAACGTATAGAAGGTCCAAATAGTATGTTGATTAAATGATTATATTATCAGTCAGTCACCGTAATTTGAAAGTATTAGAAACTATTTTGAAATGATTTATGGTATATTCTATTTCATATTCCTACCCAATTCCACTTGAGACCACAATGAGAACTATAGTGTTTAATCTTTGTCATCTAATGGCTTTTTGATCTCTGCTTTTCAAACAACAATAAAGCTCTTATCTTTATCGCTATATTTTGTTCCATTGTTACCGCCTTTTAACGCTCTGAAGTGGAATCGGGCATTCATATATGAAATTAACTACCTATTTGGTAATTAAAACCGTACAGTGGAATTTGCAAAACTTATATTTCCAGGTTTTTTGCCGGCGTGGTAAAATATGTTGGATTATTGGACTAGTCCTGTATTTAGATCTAGAAATTAATTTCTAATTCAGAGAGAGAAAATTATTATCTCTATAATAACAATAATAGAGATGATTGTTTACATTGTATTACATTTGTAATTTTTCTAGATGTGTAGGTTTCCGCGAGAATATTTATATGGATATTGGATAATTATCATAATAGTCTTTATACATTATTTGTATACTTATATGAAAGATAAATGAATAGTACACGTACCGAACAACTATTTCAAAGAAACGGTAAGTATCTCATTTCATTTGTGTTTACTGTTTTGCGTGCACGGAAGAGCACTTCCAAGTCGCTTTTATAATTTTCTAGTCCTGGGTAAAAAAAATAACTACGGTAGATTACAATAAAATGTTGTACACTTTTTTTTTGGTGGGAGTGGAGGCTCGTGACGTCACACCTCGTGACGTCAAAGCTTGAGCACGGTGTGACGTCACGCGATACTTTAAAACGGACTTTATTCATAATTTGTTGTTTCATTTATAAAAGAAAAATGCGTTTATTTTTTTTTATTAATCTAACTGATGGGCTAATTATATTTATTAAGAGACTAGCCTATTCTGTCAATGTTAACGACGTTTTTAGGCCAAAAATATACACTATGTCGTTCACAGATAAATAACATAACCTACCATTACATAGAGTATTTTAACTCTTTATGAAAATCGGAAAATAATCGATTTAGTTCAAATGACAAAGTAAAAACCGGCCAAGACCATGTCGGGCCACGCTCAGTGTAGGGTTCCGTAGTTGCCCATCATTCACAATAGACCCTTACGAGTCCTTTACGAGAAAGATTTCGCCATATTTAGCGGTATGTTTTAGTGCAGTATGGCAACTAACTAATATGTGTAACGTTCAAAGTATAAGGACACCGCGCAGCACTTACGTCATTTTAAAGAAATTTATGAAATCTTGCGATAACTTAAAAACGGCTTGACCGATTTTATTCAATACTAGCTGTGCCCCGCGGTGTTACCCGCTCATCCCACGGGAACACTAATTTTTTTCGGGATGAAAAGTATCCTATGTCCTTTCCCGGGTCTCAAACTATCTCCATACCGAATTTCATCTAAATCGGTTCAGCGGTTTAAGCGTGAAGAGGTAACAGACAGACAGACAGACAGACAGACAGACACACTTTCGCATTTATAATATTAGTATGGATAGTTTTCATTGAAAGTTCTTATAAGGCATTATTTTCATGAATTTTTCCATAATTTTTTGACTCGTGGTTGACAAGTTAGAGGGGGGGGGGGGCACTATTTTTTTAATTCGAATATTTACGAAACTGCTGACTTTATCAAAAAACCCCACACACTAGTGTTCGAACGAAAAAAAAATTCACCCCCACTTTAGGTGTACGAGAGGTATCCGAAAAAGACTTTTTTTTTGTTTTTATTTTGCCGTTTTGTTGGCGTGATACATGCACATACTCATACCAAATTTCAGCTTTCTAGCACTAATGGTCACGGAGCTAAGCCGCGGACGGACAGACAGACAGACGGACATGAATTAATATTGAATACCCCGCCTTGACCCAACCCAAGTATTATTACGTAGATAAATTATATTAAGTAGATAAATTATTAATGCATGTATGGTATACATGCATTAATAATTTATCTTTTAACTTAAGTATAACAAGTAAAAGAAGTATTTAGTACGAGTATACCTAATCTAGATACTTACCTACTATTGACTTTTGCAATCTAATTACTAAAAAAACAATATGTACGTACTTTATCGTGACTTTTATTGTGGTGAATTAGAGTTAATTGGAAACTGCTTTAAATCTATAACCTTGAAAATAACTTTGAGAACACCCTAGAGGTTTTTCCCGGTCACATCTTAAAGTTATCATTAAAAGAGTTGGTTGCAAAAGTCACGAGACATATCCGTATCAAAATCCCTTTCCGCATCCCTTGACAATACCTTACTGAGAAGTCGATGAACTGATCAAATGTCTAAAAGTATAGAAAACACAATTTTTCGTAGCGATAATAGACGTAGAAGTCGATTTAACGACTGATATTTTGTATTTGTGAACATTTTTCAGAACTTGGCTCAATTCTTTGAATTAATAATTACTAAAAAACATTGGAAGTACAATATCGGATTAAATTCCCATTCAACATTCAAAAAAAAATCTGCATTCTTAAGTTATGTTTGGTAGATGGCGCTGTCCACTTACTTCACGTTATGGTATTTCTTGAACGAGCACCGTTAGAGTTGAAAATATTATAATTTATAATTTTACTATGGAAAAAAATAGAAAAATGGATAGATAATGGATTATAGTAAAGAGTCAGTCAAAGTCAAATATAAATATACTACACAGAAAAATATACGGTCCACGTCATTTTTAACAGCGATTTTAAACTTAAATAGAGACCTTATTTATATAGACAAGGATAAGGTAAATGATCCTTTAAAAAAAATTGTTAAGTGAGAAATTTTAAGTGGCCCTTATTTTCTTTTGAGCAGTATATAAATCGTAAAATGATATATTTTCAAGTGAAATCATCCAGCCACATTTATAACGTCCATTAGAAAACTGTCTGCAAATAAAAGTAAGAACTCGTCACACAATCAGCGCCATCTCGTTACAAAGAGGTTAACATATTCACTCGTTAAATATTCTTAGATGAGTATCAAAATTTGTCCTTTTTAATAAAGTTGACCTAACTACGACAATGTTTTTAATTCGTTATATTTATATTTATTATAACAAAACGGGACTCCATCGCGTCCAAAAAGTGTTTATTTAATTACCTCGACGTTTGGAACGTGATGTTACGTTCATGGTTAGTGGCATTTTATTAAGTGTTAGTAAGATTTTATTAGACGCATGGCGCATTTATCTCATTTTGGTGTCAAAATAACTTTTGAGACTACAAGGGCACAGGTAGACAACTGTCCCACAAAAATAACATCTTATCCACCTTTTGACCCAGTTGTAGTGTAATTCAGTGAATAAAGGATTTTGACCTTACAAACGGTCCGGTAGTTTTGAATGTTTGATATGTTGTCTAGGATGGTTAGTCAGTGTTTAAAATGCGAAATGCACAATTCCCCCCCCCCCCTCCGCGCCCGCCGCCATATTGAAAAAACCGGCCCTCTCTTCATATTTTTGCTCATATCTTCCTTTAGGAGCATTTTAGCTAGAAGAAAGCTTCGACAATGTTATAGAGAGTTAAATTTACTACATTTTCCATTTTATATTTTGTTTCTAGGACAGATAGTTACGGAGATATGCACATTTAAAAAATCTTAAGAAATTGCAATTTCCAACTCAAAAACAAACTTCTGGATTATATCTTCGTTTAGGAGCATTTTAGCTACAACAAAGCTTGGGCAATTTTGTAGAGAATTAAATTTACTATAATTTACATTTCAAATTTTGTTTCTAGGACAGATAATTACGGAGATATGTAAAAAATAAAGTCACATTTTCCGAAAATGTATGTAAAAACGGACATGAGTTTTATAAGCAACTAGCATTAACCCGCGGCTTCGCTCGCGTGCCTATATAATATACATCATCCTACGGGAACAATGCTCTTTTTTTCAGGATTAAAAGTAGGCTATTTGTTAAGTTAGGGTATAATCTGCAATCTGCATTTCCCACATGCATATCCGTCCAGCCGTTTTAGCGTGAAGAAGTAACAAAACATACACAGACTTTTGCTTTTCTAATATTACTGGGAAATACTTTTTATTTTATCATAACTCCACTTTATCAAATCAAACCGAAAACTCAAGCACTCAAATCAAGCGATCTCAGCTTTTACTGAACCAAATAAAGTTCACTTCAAAATTCATAACTCGAAGTGAAGCTAAGACACCGGGATATGTGTGCATTTTATTTGTATAAAGCTTTTATAATGTCCCGAGCCTCCGCTTATCGATTTGGGATATTCGAGATTGGTTTAATGATTCTAAGCCATGTTCTAAGTTACGTCATGTTCTATTGTAAGATATTGAGGTTCTCTTCGTTGATGAATAAAAAATGTATTATTCTGAGCCAGATAAACGTAATTCAAAATTCTGAAATGACTTATTATTGAAAAGCTTTAATGTATTTATTACGGATGCAGGTATCCCGTCCCAACGCGCCGCCGCCCGCCTATAAGTACAGATTGACGACGATCGAGATGCCACCAAATACTATTTTTTTAATCTATTAGGATAACGCGGGTCTCTATCCATACCTCAAAAGCAAAAAAAGAACCCCCTAATAGGATCACGTGTAGCTGTCTTTCAGTCCGTCTGTTACAATCGATTTGCTGCAAAACTACTGGACCGATTAAATTGCAATTTGGCGCAAATGCTTTCAAGAATTTTCATGACCACCAATAAAATTTCAAAATCGGTGGCATATTCGTAATTAACGTCCCAACAAACCATAAAAATTACACCCGTACTCATATTTAGTCATTTCAACCCCATCGCACCCCAACAGGCGACCCGACCCGATAAACCATAAAAGCATTACCAATGGATTTTCAGACTTTGTCACCACATTTCTCCCTTTTAGGGGTTGAATTAAAAAAACCTGAAACACGTGTTTACTCATTTATTGTTAGAAATACTCCTGTGAAGTTTCGAATAAAATAGTCTAACTAATCTTGTTTCCCCATACAAACTCTGGAACCCCATTTCACCCCTTTAGGGGGTGAGTTTTGAAAAATCCTTTCTTAGTGCACCCCTACACCTTATAAGGAACCTACGTGCCAAATTTGAACTCTCTAGAACCAGCGGTTTAGTATTTAGACATTTCAATCCCATTTCACCCCAACAGGGGAGATGGTAACTCACGTTGGATTTTAAAATCGTTGTGGTTTTCGTAATCAGCGACCTGATAAACCATAAAAATAATACCCATGCTGATTTTCAGACTTTGTCACCACATTTCTCCCTTTTAGGGGTTGAATTTTCAAAAAACCTGAAACACGTGTTTACTCATTTATCGTTAGGAATACTCCTGTGAAGTTTCGAATAAAATAGTCTAACTAATCTTGTTTCCCCATACAAACTTTGGAACCCCATTTCACCCCTTTAGGGGGTGAGTTTTGAAAAATCCTTTCTTAGCGGATGCCTACGTCATAACATCTACCTGCATGCCAAATTTCAGCCCGATCCGTCCAGTGGTTTGGGCTGTGCGTTGATAGATCACTATGTCAGTCAGTCAGTCACCTTTGAGTTTTATATATATAAGCAATTATATTTCCTACATGTTTTAATTTGTCCTAGACTAGTCCGTAACTGAATGACAGCGTTCTAAACCAAGAATTTTGAGAAATTTTCGGAAAATTCGACTTTTCCTGTTTTTTAAATGTGCATATCTCCTTAACTAACCGTCCTTGAAACAAAATTTGAAGTGTAAATTATAGTAAATTTAATTCTCTACAACATTGCCCAAGCTTTGTTGTAGCTAAAATGCTCCTAAACGAAGATATAATCCAGAAGTTGGTTTTTCAGTAGGAAATTGCGATTTTTACGTTTTTTTAAATGTGGTTATCTCCGTAACTATCTGTCCTAGAAAAAAAAATAAAATGGAGAATGTAGTAAATTTAACTCTCTATAACATTGTCGAAGCTTTCTTCTAGCTAAAATGCTCCTAAAGGAAGATATGAGCAAAAATATGAAGAAAGTGCTGGTTTTTTCAATATAAGGTGCTAACAAATTAGTCACGGATATTTTAAGAGATAATACATTACATTAAAACGATTAACTTTTAACTGTAATTAAGGAACCTTATATATCATTTTTTAATTTTAATTTACCGAACAAAAAAAAATATTATAATTAATTTTTAAAATAATCACCCCTATTATGTACCTACAAAAAAAAATACAAAATTCATTTATTTACCAAAAAGTATTACATGCTAACACAAGTACAAATATGACAGTGTTTATACAGTGAGAGTATTTTGCGTAGATTTTATCAGTGGTCCTCACACTAGGTCAAGCCTGTATCGTGAGGGCCTATGAACACAATTTGCATTTCACTACACGATGATGCGTATACAGATAACATTTATAAATATTTAATAATAATAATAATATTCGCTCTTCTCAATTACATCTATATCTAGAGAAAATTAGCATTGTTAAGCTTATTAGATAGATGCGCTCGCCATGTGAAAGTGTGTTGTTGTACATGCGTACATATGTGTGTAAGTGTGTATGTGTATGAGTGTAAGGTATCATTATTAGTGCAAAGGTTTCAACAAATCTTCAGTTTCCTTATAAGTTAGAGTAAGTAGCCATTTTCTTATTTTATTCTGCATTTCTCTGACAGTAAGTTCCCGGATGTTAACATGCTTCGAAATGCGATTGTACAAAAAAGGGAGGAGGAATTGGCAGAATCGTCGTGCGTATGGAGTTTTTGAGATGACCTGCGGGACTCGAAAAACCCTTTTGTCTCGCAGGCCTGCGTAATTTGAGGAGTTAAGAGTATCACGGTGCATTTTTGTAACAATATTGTAAATAAATAGTTGACGGACGGAGAGTGTCTGAGTTTCGCACAGCAGCGAAGTCGTCGGATACTGGAAGGGCTTCCGAATCATAGCTTTGAGAACCGACCTTTGTGCTCTTTCGAGCCCGAGCAACGTTGTGGAGGCTGCTCCACCCCATACTGAAATACAGTATCCGAGTATGGATCGGCATAATGTGACGTAGACTAGCCTCAGGATACGGATATCAGCGGAGTTTCGCAGCAGACGCATCGCATAGACAAGTTTCCTCACTCGTTGAGAGAGAGAAGCAACATGTTGCTTAAAGCTGAAGCGTTGATCGATTTCTACACCTAGGTACCGGATGCAATCTGTGCGGCTGATCGAACTGCAGGAGAGTGGTGACAAAAAGTTATGCGCAGAATCTATTTTAATTTCTGAGAATTTCGGTTCTGAGGCCTTAGTTTTATGAAAACAAATGAATTTGGTTTTTTTAACGTTGAGAGTGAGGAGATTATTGTCCAGCCAGTTCTTTATAGCGGTCATACCTATCTCAGCTTTATGGAGCGTCTCTGGCCAGGTATCGCCGTAGAAAAGGACAGCCGTGTCATCTGCATAACAAATAAGATCTCCCTTATAGGGGGTAACAGAGAAAATATCGTTCATGTATAGTATGAATAAAGTGGGGCCTAACACGCTACCTTGTGGTACTCCGAATCGGGTTGGCAATTCTTTACTAATACAGTCAGCGATTTTCACAGTTTGACACCTTCCAGTCAGGTAGCTCTGAAACCACAGAAGTGGAAGTCCTCGGATACCGAAATTTTCCAGCCTTCTCAACATTATAGGCACTGATATGGTGTCAAAGGCCTTTGCGAGGTCTAAGAACACGCCCACACACTTTCGGCCATTGTCGAGGGAAGTGGTGACCCGCTCAGTTAAGAAGCCAACTGCATCCTCTGTCGACTTGTGACGCCGGAAACCGAACTGATAGTTGGATAATAAAGAGAAACGTTCCAGGTAGCCACATAGACGACTGTTGACTATCCTCTCCAACATTTTCGAAAAGATCGGCAAAAGAGATATTGGCCTATAGTTTTCCGGAGTATCTTTGGGACCATTTTTGTGAATAGGAATGACAGTTGCCTTCTTCCACAACGCGGGAAAAACACCAGTAGTAAGACTCAGGTTAAATATGTGGGTCAAGGGGGTAACAATTGAGCTCTTAATCGCTTTGAGTAGGGGGACTCTCAGATCGTCATAGCCGGGTGCACTGTCATTTTTAAGGTTACTTATAAGTCTAGACACTTCATGCTCGTCAGTAGGTTGAAAAAAGAATGATTGTGGGGTGGGTGAAGTGTGTTTTAGGCTAGATAAAAGAGAGGATTCGGAGGAGGAGGAGAGGAGAGGAGGAGGAGGGACCTGTCAAGATGTTTAACACTGTCTGTCATGTCACGTCAAAAGTTGTTTTTCTTAAATGTCATTATGATTTGGCGGGAAAACTGTAGGTTATTAAATACTAGCGTATCGGCTCTGCCCGCGTGGAACAAAAAAACTGTCCCATGCGAACAAGTAGTGTAAAAAAAGTCGTGTGCTATTCCATACTAATAACCTATCTCTGTGCCTAATTTCATCCAGATCAGTTAAATTGTTTGGGCGTGACGTGATAGTGTAACAAACATCCATCTACCCATACAAGCTTTCACATTGAATAATGATTAAGTTAGATATTTAACGAATGCTAACCTACCTAATTAACAAGTCTAAGTTATTTAAAAGCAAGCACGGACATAAGAAAACTTTTATTAGCATAAACTCTTTACAAAAATTCTTGAAAATGGTGACCTTGGTTTTTAATGTACTATGATGCTTGTTTTCGGATAACCTGAAAGGCGTCGGTAATCCGTGTGTGTAATTCTTCTGACGTTCTGATTGTGTGCCCGTCTTTTCCATAAACCAAGTCTTTGGCTCGTCCCCATACGTGGAAATCAAGCGGTGTTAAATCTGGTGAGCGGGCTGGCCAGTTCTCTGCACCTGCTTGAACCCCACCCTGGCCAATCCATCGTAATTGGAATCGTTCCGTTAAGTACCTTCGTACGTTACGATCGTAATGGGCTGGGGCACCATCATGTTGAAAGTACATTCTCCTACGGAGATCGACTGGTACTTCATCTAGCAGTTCCGGTAGGTCTTCTTGTTGGAATTGAATTGGTTGAGAAAGACAGGGCCCAACAAATAATCGCCAAGGAACCCTGCCCACACGTTAACACTGAAGCGAGTCTGAAAGTGGTCAGGACGTGCTAAATGGGGATTCTTCCGAACAAAAGTGAGCATTGTGAATGTTAAATAATCCCACCCTCGCAAATGTACACTCGTCGGTCCACAGTATGTTACGTCTGGCGTTTCTAATAAGCCACTGACTGAATAATACACGTGGTTCATAATATTCCTGTGGTTGCAGTTCTTGAATACGCGTGAAATAGATACAATAGCGTTATTCTAATTAATTAAATTTCTTTGCAACCGACACAATCAGAAAGCAAATAAATAGCATGACATTGACATTCAAGTATTTTATTTTTCAACTTTAAGAGGCCATGTGTATGATAGTTTAAAGAGGATCTAGAATATGCCTAAAGAGGTCTCATTTAACTATCTTATTAACAGGGTGTTTTAACGTAGCAAATTTGTTTCCTAATTTTCTCCAAAAAAACATAACAATACCTATGATGTTTCATACTTAAATGTACTCCGATAACCGAGTACTATCAGAGGTAAAAATATCCATGACTAATTTGTTAGCACCTTATATAGCGGCGGGCGCGGAGGGGGGGGAATTGTGCATTTTGCATTTTAAGCACTGACTAACCATCCTAGACAACATATCAAAAATTCAAAACTACCGGACCGTTTGTAAGGTCACACATAGTAGTTTAGTCTTTATTCACCGTATTAGTGGGGTGGGGACAAAGTTAAATTTAGCATGTAAAGTATCCAAAATAATATGTCAAAAGAAACACGTATGTAAAAAAGTAGTTTCATTCAAGGGACAAGATTGAACGACGCGTCCTTAATAATCGTGAGCTAAAGTAATTTTTAATTAAAGTAGGTACCTACTAATTTTAACTTTTTTTACTTCCGGATCAGCGACGTGTACCCACTTTGAAATTTCTTCGATTCTGTAATCTTGTCCAAGTATACAAATATCGAGATAAAACCTAAGTTTAAATAATAAATACCTACATGCAGGTTGTGTTCTCGACTCTGACCTGAAAAGAAGCGTTAAAAAACTACTTTATTATAAATAACACTTTATTATTTGGGAAATGTGTCTAATTTTACAACCTAGCTTTGTAAGAACCCATAGGAAGTGCCCTTTTAAGTAATTAAAGAAACAACGTAGACTAGATATCATCCTTCAATAAATCACATTCCTTAGACTAAGAAAATAACATTATGGTAATTAAATAAATCGACGTTTTCGTTGTCTATGTCCAAAATATTTATGGGAAAGGAAAAAAAAATATTTACTCTATGCGTCAATAGATGGCGATTGAACTGAAACAGATCAGTGCCATCTAGGGAAGATTTAGTGTAACTATTATTGTTTCTTGGTATCTTCTCGCCCATTATGAAGTCGCACAATTCTATGCTTCCCTATTCTTAAGTGCCAACTGCCGTTTCCGAGTCTTCTCAGAGAGCTTTGTCTTAGGTATTTTATTTTTACTGTTTTATTTTGTAATACTTAAGTAAGTTTATTTTTTGACTTTCCATGAATGCTTGTATGTAAAAATATTTAAATGCGTATTTTCTTATTATCACGTTAATTTTGAGAGATAATAAAATTTATTATATGAATTTACCAACAGGACAGATTCAATATTTTTTTAGTTTTTCCAACGGTAATTTTCTTGTTAAATGCCCTCTTGAATAATCTTGATAATCTGCTATTCTTTGTACATTGTGATTTTATACTTATACATATAATATATCCTAAATGTTTTGTTAGTACCTGTTGTGTATATCTGTCTGTTTATTCTATGCTAAGGTCAGTGGAGTCACTACGTCAGCGGGACAAACGCATCTACCATATCGAAATTATCGGAAAGTACAGTTATACTACTAACGCCATCTAACTTTTGCCAACTATAATTACGTGGTTGTAAGATGGCGCTACTACAGTCGCCATCTATCGCAGCAAATATGTGTTCATAAATATCTGAACACACTAACGCGATGTACAGTCGCCATCAGATAAATCCCAGCAAATTCATAAATAATATCTGTACACGACTCTCATTGTCAAGGCGTTACTAATGAATTTGCTGGGATTTATCTGATGATGACTGTACATCTGTGTTTGCGATATTTCTGCATGGTTGGTGTGCTTGCCCCGCTGTACACCAACTGACCTTTTTGAAGTTTATTAGATTATTAGATAGATAAATATTATACATTTTATTACTGAGTTTTAGGACATAAAAAATGTTGATTTTGATGAGGACTCATTAGCAAATAAATAAAAAATTGTCACAATTTCCATGAAAAGCTATTTTTAACCAAACACATATGTCTCTCATATGTTTTATTATCGGTTAACATCCGAGTTGTAACAAATGAAATGTTATAATTTAGTTATTTCTTTTTAAATTTCAGACTCGTCATGAATATTTTAGTTTTAACTATCTTTATCTTTCCCAACAGGAACTTCAGTCATTTTGTGAAGTGTATACAAAAATGTGTAAATAATGTACAAAATTGAACTTTCAGAATTTAAACAATTTGTCTTCTTTTTTAAGTACATTTTTATATCCTAGAACAGAGGCTAGTGTCTGTACATAATTATTGTAAATACAAAGTGTAAGTGAAAGATATATTTATTCCGTCAATCATATTAATATTGAAACATAATTATATTTATTGTTTAAAATGAACATTGTAAAATTGTTTTCATTTAATAAAAAAATGCTACTGATTTTTTTTATTCGTATCATTTTTAGAAATGCACATATACTCCTTTGCCAGTTTTAAACTTATTTTTGTTTAACCCTGTATGAATATGAGCCAGAGGACATAGAGACATTAGGGACTATATTTCCCAGCATAATATTTTTTTACGTCTTTGTGATATGGTTTAAAGCATTTTTCGGGTTTCGGTACCCAAAAGTTAAAACCAGGACCCTATTACTAAGACTCCACTGTCCATCCATTCATCTGTCTGTCTGTCACAATGCTGTATCTCATGAACCGTGATAGCTAAACAGTTGAAATGATGTATTCCTGTTGCCGCTATTACAACATACACATACTAAAAACAGAATTTTAAAAAATATTTATGTGGGAACTTTCCACCTCATTTGTATCCGGCACCATACATAGCAGGTGCAAACTTAACCCGGCCCGTTATTTGATGGTGCAGAACCCGTCATGCACGATATGCCTTATAAAGGGTTTAAACAGGAAGTTTCATATGGGTATCAGGAGCAACATAAACAACAATTATCCATTTATAAAATCTATTTATCAATCAAAGTCCCCCGCACTCTCTTCTCTTGAACTTGCACCGGAGCCTCCGCTTGTCTCTTGTTCATACCTTTCCTCTCCAGCTGTTTCTCTATAATCCTGGCATTGTTGGCGTAACTGTCCGCCACTTCTCTTGCTTCGATTTCATCCTCCTCTTCGTCAATTGTTGAAACGGTCACTGAACTAAACTTGCCCATGTTCTTAGTGTGTTTCGTCACCATGATCTTCTTAGGTTGAGTTAATGCTACTTGCTTATAAATATCAGTGACGTTACCTTCCCCGGCAGACTGGACCAGTGCTCCTCTCATAATGAAAACTATGTTGCTGTCTTGATCAGCTTTGTAGTAGATAGGTATGGCGCATTTTTTGCATTTCAAACGATATTGTCTCTCGATGCCCTTCTCGCGTTTCAAATAGACTGTCTCATCAGGGTCTGATGTGATCTTATGTGCGTGCTTAGATCCATCGATTACGCGAGCGCCATCCGTTGGTCGTAAAGGTAAACGGTCGATAGTGCAGTCTAAGATAAGGGACATTTGACCGCAAATGCAGTAGTAAATGTGTAGTGGCTTGGTCTCGTTATATTCTTCTTGATCTTTCGTGTCTGAGCAGACGATGCTACGAGACACTACTTTTGGCATTGTCGAAAATTTACTTTTGCGTGACAGTAATAGTTAATAGCCCTCTAAATTTTGTAATGCAGTGCACTCTGTGACAAAATCTCCGAAAATTATACAGATTTCCCAAAATATTCAACACAACACCAGCAATCAGCATACAAATCGTATTGACACAATGGCTTCATACGTCAATGTCAAGGTGACGTTATAAAGGTGTTACCAGTTCAGAATAAAATACTAAAGCCGGAGATACACGTTACGATAGTTGAACGATACTGTCGATACTTCAAGTAAGGACGCAACCATTTAGGGATCTAATGGAAGCGTACTTCGTGGGAACAGAGCGTCGCGGCTTTTTCGTAGTTACGCTGACGCGATATGCCTTAAATCGCATAGGTCTTCATTCAAAGTATATTTTATTAGGTGGTATCGCTCCATTACACAGTGCGCGCGCAACTTTATGGACCTACGACTGTCGCAACGTGTAAGGTTAATTTTTCAGCCATAAGATTTAAAAAACATTAACTTGTTTGTGGTTTACCTGTTATGTTGGTACATGCCTGCTGTCAACTTCACACTACTGCGATTGTCTTTTATTCGACAGAATTGTGTTTCACTGCACATGTTCATCGATTTCTTAGGAATTTAGGGAAAGTATAACAAATTCCTCAATAAAATGGGTGCTATAGCGAGCAGATATCGCGTCTCCAATTCGGGGCTGACACCCACGGACATAAACAATTTAGAGAATGCAAACAAACGTGAAAATCCAGGGACGTTGGATGAATTGCACAAAAAAACCAAAGGTAAGTCTTGTGCGTAGAAATAACAGTCTAAACACGATTAGAAATTATTAAAAAAGTTATGCGCTTCTTGCTGTAGTATTGTTGTTTTTAATTCATTCAGAAAAAACCGGTAAACATAAGCTGAGCCTGTTGCAAAAGTTTGGTTATCTTGTGATGTAATATTTGGGAATTATTTAGTTTACTACGCGGGTTTCATATTAAAAGGCTTGTTAAATATTATACAAACCTATTAATAGATCAGTTTGGCACCGCACTGAGGTACTTGCAGTGAGCAGTCTCCCGACCCAATTTGCATGTTTACTCACTGATAAGAGCTTATTTCCGCGTACTGGAACCTTTTCACATCTTAACTTCTACAGTTATTACGCGATGTGTTCGTACAATTTTAATTTTTCAAAATAAATTTTGAAGGTTCCATAGATGTTATATAGAGAAAACTGACCTTGAGTACTATGTCAAGTGGTGTGTATACTAATGTTGAGTACAAAAGTATTATTTTCTGCTACAACAAATGCTGAAAAAATAAAACAGGCTGTATAAATACTAGTGAAACACATAAGTCAATAACAATACATAGCGTGTGGTGACTCCCCACATGGTATAATGACTAGTGAAATGGAAGTACAGGCCCTATGGCATGTATTATAGAAATATCCCACACCCAGTATTTGGGTCCTATCAACGAATGCAACTAGGCATACAGGTTTTAATTTTGAATTTGGGTGATTCTTCAGGTGTTTCAACCGCCGTCAGTTCACTGTCAAAAATATTGAAAGTATGAGCTACACCAAACTTTCTTACAATGATATACTGTACCCGTACTTCTTACAATAATTAATCTAATTTAAAATATACTATGGCCTATTGCTTTGATATTTATGACAGCAGTTGAAATGCCTGTAGAATCACCTATTTGTGTGTCTTTTATTCACATTATTAAAAAAAACTAACTTAGCAGAAAATATTACTAAAAAAACCTTTGAATGTTCTTATAAGATTTCAAAATAACAATAAAATGAAGAAACATACTTATTTATTTCCAGATGTAATGCCAGTAAATTTTGAAGGTGGTAAATTAATGGTCAATAAGGGTATTTCAAATCATTTTCAGGTAATTCTTTTTCCTTTTTAAAATTAAAATTTGAAAGCTGAATCATTATTTACTTATTATTATTTATTACATTATAACTTATTATTTACTTATTTAACTCAAGTACAGTGAGCATCAAAAGTAGCTGTCAATTTTAATATGCAGAGACATACGGTACCTTAGTTCACACTCATACTAATTACAATTATTTTGCCAATGAAATTTCAACCACATAGAGTTGTGCACTAACATCCTATTTGCAACTACGTATTCCGTTAGTTAGTAAAAGTTAGTATGATTGTAATCTAAGGTATCATTACACCAGTAGTAAATTATGTCAGCTATCTTTGGTCTCTACTGTATAGTTGTGATATTTTATCTGAATAAAAAAGAGTCTAGTTGGTGTTTAAAAAAGTTCTACAATGATTAATTTACAGTTTAAATTAAATACTCTTTCAAATCTTACACTGTAATAACACTTAGTAGTTACTTACATTTATTTTATTCCAATTCCAGATGTCCCACACACTTACCATGAGCTCAGCTCAGAATGGATACAAACTAGGAGCCACGTACATTGGCACGAAGCAGCTGTCCCCGACGGAGGCCTTCCCCGTGCTTCTGGGGGATGTGGACCCCTCGGGGAACGTCAACTTCAACCTCATTCACCAGCTGACACCGGAAATTAGGGTCAAAGGTGCTGCTCAGGTAATCACTGCGTAATGATAAATTATTGAATGATAAAATGCCTTTTTGACCACAACTTCCAGCTTTGTAGTGCTACATATACTACCTGTTACTTTCCTTTCAATACCGTGCAAGCAGGACAGATGATGATAAGTCATGCGACAGGGAAAGTCGCGCGAGATATGCTAGCCCTGCTAGCAGTGGTACTTTCCTTGTCTATTTTGCTCTAGAAGGAAGTGATTTCATAGAATATCTTGTAACTAAATATTTTTTATGATTTTAGAAATGGTAATTTTAGAGGACCTAATACAGTATTTGACTCCTCCACCTAGCCTTTGTCCCATTTTTTGAGAATGAATTCTCAATCGGGGTCGGCTACCTAAATCCCAAATGAAATGAAATGAAATGAAATGAAATGAAATGAAATGAACTTTTATTTTGCGTGTTTTTAGGTACATTAAGATATTAATGAAACACGTACATTAGGGTATCACTAAAATCCACCGAATCACGGCATGCAAACAATAATCTTAGATCTATTTACTTATAATCTAGGTACTCCTGAATGCTATAAAAACACATGTCAGTGAGCCACTTTTTAAGAGACTTTTTAAACATTACAAATGGTAAGTCCTTAATGGTGTCTGGGAGTCTGTTGAACAATTTAATGCACATAATGTAGGAGTTCTTTGCAACAAGTGATAATTTAGTTGAAGGAACATACAGTTTATTACGATATTGTGATCGTGTGGGATTTTTATATACATCTTTAACTTGTTGAAACATATGGCCATGTTGAAACACAAATAGACATGCATTGAAAATGTAAATACACGGAAGAGAGAGTATTCCAAGATGTGGCGTAGGCACTAGTTTTTACGCAAGCGACTGCCATCTGACCTTCCAACCCAGAGGGGAAACTAGGCCTTATTGGGCTTAGGCGGTTTCCTCACGATGTTTTCCTTCACCGAAAAGCGAGTGGTAAATATCAAATGACATTCCGTACATAAGTTCCGAGAAACTCATTGGTACGGGCCGGGTTCGAACCCGCGACCTCCGGATTGAAAGTCGCATGCCCTAACCACTAGGCTACCACCGCTACTAATACAGTATTTGACTATAGAGAAAATAAACTTATTGTACACGAAATATGAAAATTTTATAATTGAAATTGCTCATCATTCCAAAATGTGCAGAACAAAATAAATTACCTATACTCCATCCCGATAGGGCTTCTAAATGTAAACAAACCATAAATTAGGTGCTTTATCAGGCCGACATTGGTTGGTCAATTTTGTATTTAATAATATTACTTTAATAAAAAATATAATATTTATTTTGCTTAATATATCAAGTTATAGAATAATCCATACGATACCCAATCAAGACTATGAAATTATTCCCTAAGCACATTAACTTAATAATAATTTCAATATGCCACCAAATATTTTACAAATTGTGCACAATAAAGAACCTAAAAACCTAGGAATCCGCAACCTTTTTTCAAATAACTTGACACTTCTCGTGTATTCGTTTTCGCATACTATATTAGTCGGGATTTTTGCTTGCGTTAGTTTTCTTGTTAATTTGTTTTGTTATTGATCATATTATTATTTCATTCGTTCTGTTTATTATTAGTGTTATCAATTAGTGGTTATTATTGTGTTAGTTATTGTTTTTCTGCTGAAAAGGAACGGTTCATTATTAATGTTGGTGATGCTTCGTCATCATCTTCGGTATCATCAAAATTAGACAACAATAGTGACAGTTTAAATTAAACTATGATTACAGTTACTAAACTCTTTTATTCAATAATAGTTTGCCCCACAGGTAAGAAAAATTAACTCTTTAACATACTATTTTTAGAAATAACATAACGTGTATTTTACATACCTAGCTGCGTTAGTGTTTGTGAGCAGTACAGAAAAAATACATTTAAAATATTGAATGTATATTCATACATAACATCTGTGTATTCATTTATATTACGTCTTGGCAAAGGCCATTTAATTATTTTTCTGCTTTGCCGAACCTTGATCAGAGTCTGACTACCAAAAGAATAATCTAAATCAAGAATTAAAATTTAACAATTGATAAAATGTTGAGTACACCTGAATATGTCAACTTTGACAGCCAATGTTTGTTTACATTTAGTTAAAGCCCTATCCGGATGGAGTATAGTATAACTAACTTTTGGTTATATGCTTTTTAAAGGTTCCGTACTGAAAGGGTAAAAACGGGACCCTATTACTAAGTCTCTGCTATCTGTCTGTCACCAGGCTGTATCTCATGAACCATGATAGTTAGACAGTTGACATTTTCACAGATGATGTATGCCTGTTGCCGCTATAGCAACAAATACTATTCATGATAAAATAATAATAATTAAGGGCTCCCAGACACAAATAGGGGTTTTTCCATGATATTTCGTTCGTCAGTTGTTGTCTCTATTCCAGGTGCAAGAATGCAAGCTGACGGCCACACAGGGCACATTGGAGTATAAGGGCTCGGACTACACGCTGGCCATGGCGGTCGGCAAACCTGACTTCAGCGAAAAGTCTGCCGTGTTCGTAGGACACTACCTCCAGGTATCTTACTAATTAATGTATTTCTTTTGTTTATTTATTAAGAACTTTATCGACATGTATATTTTGCCTGTCCTAACTCACGGTGCCCAAACATGGTCGCTTACTGAGAGCCAAAAGTCCAAGTTGAAAGTTTGCCAACGGACCATGGAGCGCAGCATTTTAGGGGTGAAAAGGACGGACCGCATCCGAAACACCACGCTGCGCTCCAAAACACGCATAGCTGACTTAGGTAGCAAAACAGCCAGGCTCAAGTGGGGTTGGGCAGGCCGCGTTTGCCGTATGCATCCAGAAAGCAACCAGTAGCTGGTTTGACTGTGGGATCTCTTTAGGGAATCCCTATTTTAGGTACAAAGGTAGTGTTTTTTTAACATTCTAGTCATGTATGCACTAGTGATATATGAAAGCTTTGGCTCAGAAGTTAACACCTCATGTGCGATGTAAAAAGTTTGTAATCAAATTGAAGCAGACAATAAGGTAAGGTTGAAACGATTTGCACGGATACGTGTGTTAGCATACGAGGTGTTAATAGAATCTAACATTCTGTGAAACAAACGCATAGACAAGAAACTTAATGCCCTATTTTACATTTAGTTGTGTAAGGAATTTATATGTAACTTGTGTTATGTAATTTTTTAATTATGAATTACCATGTTTTACTTCTAACAACTACATAACTAACTAAACAGCAAAAAGATTTGTAGGCAAGGTAATACATTCTTTATTGTTTGATTTTTGTAAGTATTGCTATTTATCAAAAATGTTACCTCAAATTGGACACTTAATGAGACATACAAGAAAGGCATTACTTACTTTTTTATCTAGAAACCATTTTGATCACGTGCAGAATAACTAACTGTATCTGTAGCTGAGTTGTCGGGAAAGCAATTATCGCTAATTAATCATTAGCGCATAGCGAGCCTTAACGATTTAATCGCATAAAAACGTAAGGCCGTAACTGTTGATATGCATAGATCTACACGCAAAGAAAGATTAATCATATGTGATCTACACCGGGACTCGAACCCGGTGACTTGTCTTGGGTTTATCATAAAATAAATAATAAATAAAATAAAATAAAATAATAAAAAAAGCCATTTATTCTACTACTTTACACATAAACACAATATAAACAAAAATTAAATAAAATATAGTTTCGCCGCTAAGTAATAGTCGCCTCCTGGGCGTAGGCCTCCCCCGTTTCTTTCCATAGCTCTCTATCCCTAGCTTTCCTCATCCAGTGTGGTCCCAGTCTTTCCGTGAAGATGTCTGACCATAATTTATATGGGCGACCTCTCGGTCTTCTACTGTCTCGCGGGATCCATTCTATGATTGTTTTGGACCACCTTTCGTTGTCCATTCTACATACATGACCCGCCCAATTCCACTTCAGTAACCTTATTCTGTAGACGATATCAGTCAATTTGGTCCTTTCCCTAATAGCTTGGTTGCTGATTCTGTCTGAAAGTTTTATTCCCAACATACTCCTCTCCATTTTGCGTTGACAGACTGCTAGCTTGACTTCACCACATTTTCTTAACGACCAACTTTGACAGCCATATGTTAAACAAGGTAGAATGGTTGACTCGTAGAGTTTGCGCTTTATGTTTATATTAATAGCTTTGTTTTCATAATTTCTTTGAGTCCCCAGTATTTCCTCCATGCTATAGCGATCCTGCGTTGTATTTCATTTCCGGTGTGGTTTTCAAACGTGACAGCTTGGCCGAGATAAATATATTCTTTTACTATTTGCACATCTTGGCCTTTAACTGTTATGGGGTTGCTTATTTTTCGGTTAGTAATTATATTTGTTTTTGTAAAATTTATTGACAAGCCCGCTTTTTCGCTCTCTTCTGCCAAGTTGTTTAGCATAAACATTAGATCGGTCGGATTTTCTGCGAAAATTACTACGTCATCCGCAAACCGGAGATGGCTCAGATATTCTCCGTTGAGTCTCAGTCCTTTATTTTCCCAATCGAGGTTTCTGAAAATGGTTTCTAGTACCGCTGTAAATATTTTAGGCGATAAAGGGTCGCCTTGCCGGACTCCTTTTCTTATTGGAAACTTCACGCCTTCTCGTTCCAGTCTAACCTTCGCGTAAGCATTTTTATATATTTCCTGCAATACTTTTGTATATTTATCGTCTACACCTTGTTGTTGTAGCGCTTCCCAAATTGAGTGGTGGTTCAGAGAGTCGAAAGCCTTCTTATAATCAACGAAACACAAATAGAGTCCCTTATTATACTCTTTGCATCTTTCTATAGCTTGTGATACGACTTGTTTGTGATCTAAAGTTGAATAATTTTTGCGGAAACCTGCTTGTGTGCTCGGTTGATTTTCATCTAAGCCGTTCGTGAGTCTATTGAGAATTACTTTCGAAAAGAGTTTGTAAACATTAGACATCAGGCTAATTGGACGATAATTGTTCAAGTCACTACGATCGCCTTTTTTGTGTAACAGTATAATAGTTGAGTTTTGACCATTGCTCCGGAACCAATCCGGTTCTCAATATGTTGTCGAATAGTATTTGAAAGACGGCCTGCAGTGGTTCTGAAAGTGATATAAGGAGCTCGTTGGTTATATTATCATCGCCCGGTGTTTTATTTTTCCCTAGAGTCTCTATGGCATGGCGAATTTCTGCTCTCAATACTCCAAGACATGCGCTTGACTCTATTTCCATACTATTCGAACATTGTATCTCTATTGATGGTGATAGGTGGTCCGCGTATAGGTCCCTGAAAAATGTTGTAGCCTCTTCCATTATTTCAGGCCTCTTCGTGACTGTTTTCCCGGTTTTATTTTTTAAGTTAGGCGCCCATTCCGATTTCGTGCGTAGCTCCTTGTACGCTTTTTTTATAGCTCCAGTTTTTTGTATGTATGTTTCAAAAACATTCTGCCTGTGTAATCTGTCGTCCTTCCGAAGGTTACGGCTTATTTGGGTGATTTTTGAACGTACTTGCTTCGTTCTTTTTAAACTATATAGTTCTTTCCGTTCTGCCAACAATTCGCGGGTGGTTTCACTTATAACTTTTCTCCTCGTTTTTTCTTGTTTCGGTAGATCACGCATAATATTTTTTATCTCTGATTCAAAGTCATTGTACTGACACTGTATGTTAGATGATTTGCTAATGGCCTGCTTCAGTTTACTTTCCCAGTGCTTTCCAGTTTCTCCTGAGATGTATGGTAGTTCTCTAACATAGTTACTGTTTGGTTTAATAAATTTTCTACTTTTCTTTGAACTCAGATTTAAAGCACATCTTAACATGCGATGGTCGGTCTCGAAGTTGAGATTATTTATGATGTCGAAGCTAGTAACTGTATCTGTATCTGTTGACTAGTCAATATGTAGTTGATCTCATTGTGATATTGATTATTTGGTGAACGCCATGTCCATTTCCTATGAGGTTTTCTGTAAAAAATACTATTAACGATTTTTAAGTTATTTTCTTGTGCGTACTCTACCAACCGTTGACCTCGAGCGTTTCTTCTGCCTGAAGAATGTTTGCCAAAGATTCCTTCCTCGCCATGTTGTATTCTACCAACCTTCGCATTAAAATCTCCCATCAAAATTAAATTACTCGTACATGCTGAAATGAAATGAAATGAAATGAAATGAAATGAAATGAAATGTTCTTTATTGCGCGATTATGGAAAATTCACATTGGTGAAGATGTTACAATTTTCGTAGAGTCGCATAATCTACCCATTAGAGCATGCAATAGTGGGTTGAAATTGTAAATTAAATATTACACATATCATTTTAATTCTGACCAATATAGACAATGGCTTAAATAATTATAATAATACGTTGTGACAGCACATTAACAATATATGTATTTGATTATTGAACTTGTCATGCATTTTATTCAACTTAATGTTTAAGTCATAACTATTGTACAAATTAATAATTAAGTATATATTTTCAATGTCAAAAGTGATTTTATCTACTAAAATAATGATTAACTAACAGTATTTATTATTAAATTTCAGGTCACATTCAAAATATTCATTTAAATTATAAAAACAATTCTGGGCTAGAATTTTTTTTAATGTTGTTTTAAATTTGATTCCCGTCATCATTTTAATTTGATTAGGCAGGTGATTATAAATCTTAATACTATTAAAATACATTCCCCTGCGTACCATAACTAACTTTGAACTTGGTACCTGCAGGTTCAACAGATACTTATTTCTTACTGGTCTTGTGGCTTCTTTTAAATGAAATTCTGACGGATTATTTTTGATGAAAAGGCAGCATTGTAAAATATAGACGCAGGTCAGTGTTAGGATTCCTTGGCTTTTAAATACACCTCTGCATGACTCATCGTCCTTTAGTCTAAAGATAGTCCGTAGACACCTCTTTTGTAAAATGAAAGTTGATGGAGCATTTACGGAGTTTCCCCAATATATTATTCCGTAGTTTAATGCCGAGTAGATGTAACCGTAATAAGCTAACATTGCCGTCTTTGTATCTGCTATACTAACAAGCATCTGCAACCCATAACAAAAACCTCTTATTTTGCTGTTTAGCATTTCTATGTGGTGCTTCCAGTTAAGATGTGTATCAATAACTACCCCTAAAAACTTGTAAGAAGTCACCTCTTCAATCTCAGTGCCATTGTAGTTTATATTTAACTCGAGTGATTTAGCCTGATGCGGTCTGAATTGCATGTATTTAGTTTTTGTTAGATTTATACTGAGGTTGAGTGTAGCTAGCCACTGCACAATGTTCTCTAGCGTATTGTTAATATTTAATTGGTATTCTGACTTACTTAGCCCCTTACCCAGGATGAGCACAGGATGAGTCGATCGCTTGATCCATTGCCTGATAAAATGACTTTAGTTCATCGTCATTACAGCTCTCCGTCGGTGCATATACTAGTATGATAGCCCAGGTGTATTTTTTATTAAACTGTACTTCGAGGAGTGCCACTCTATCTGAGAAACTTTTAAAGCTCACTATGTCGCTTTTTAGAGATTTATCGATTAAAAATCACACGCCATTTCTTCCTTTAACGCTTGACGAGTGATATAAAATGAAGTCATCGAATTCTTTGACGTTCTTTTTCCACTTCTTCTTGAAGTTCTTTACGTTTTAATAATACCTCTTGCGGAAAGTCTTCCTTGACACTGATGGACGTACCCTTCAGTAGTGCTTTCTGTTTAAGAATATTTATCTTACGCCCCATAGAAGTTAGGGTTACTACCGTAGGTCTAATTTTGCTGTCTTTCTTGCCTAATCTTCTGACCATTTCTATTTCAAATTGCTTAATATCAATCTTCATTTTATTCCTAATAGTGCTTAATATCAATTTTTCTAGTCCTGCATACCCGCGCTCGGTCTCTTCGATTCCAAAGAATATCAGATTTTTCTTTCTTAACTGTCTGTCCAAATTGTTTAAAGTCTGTTGTTGCAGATTCAATTTTGATTCCAACTCGCTGGTTCTGCTTTCGATCAACGTAAATTTCTCATTTATGTTGCTGTTGATAGCTTTAGTGATGTTTTCTTCCATATTCTTCATGTCCTGCTTTTGAGACGCAAGGTCTTCTTGGATACGTTTCAAAACATTCATCATTGCTTCCATGTTTTGGTACTGATGCTGCCCTCTAACGGATAATGTTGGAAAAACGTCGACGTTAAGATAGTGGTAACGAAGTGCTAGAGAAGTGGACGTGCGCGAGCGCAGACTTTGAAGTACGGCTGTTCGCCGCTAGATGGCGTTGATGGCCCTAGCTGAGTTATCGATGATTTTGCAATAATCGTTTGTTTACAGGTTATATTAACAATTCATAAATGTTTCATCAGTCATCACGATTATGTTGCACAACACCATTCCACTTAATTTGATTTCCAACTGAATTTGTGATAGTTTTAATCAAGTTCCTCTTGAAGGAACGATTCAAATGAAGTCCGTTATCGAAGCCAGTTATTCCCTTGTTTTCAGTTTTTATGTAAGTATTCACCATAACTCAATATTGAGCAGTCACTTTGCACTTTACTATATTGTTTACGCGAGCACTTTATGTGAACAGAACACTATTTACATTTTTTACTCGATAAATAACGTACAGCTGGTGTTGACACAAGCACGGTGGCGCCCTCTCACCCTTGGGTTTATCAACGTCTTAAAAAATGTTGTAGGAACCGTGATAGTTATAGTACGGCTCTTCCCAGGTGAATTTTTCGCTTCGAGCCCTAATCTTTCAAACAATGGCCATTGTATCTATTATCGCAAAGCCGCTAGCTCGAGTTTGCCACGCGCCACTATAAAATTCATATGAAAAACAAACGGTATCGTGATAGTATTAAGGTTCAAATTTAATGTCACTGATATTCTAGATATTGCGTTTTGGTAGTGCAGGACAATAGACCACCCCGACGAAATACAGCATTCATATTATTTTGATTTGAACCTTAATACTATGACGATACTGTTTGTTTTTAATATGAATGTTATAGTGGCGCGTGGCAAACTCGAGCTAGCGGCTTTGCGATAATAGATACAATGGCCATTGTTTGAAAGATTAGGGCTCGAAGCGAAAAATTCACCTGGGAAGAGCCGTACTGTAGACAATTGAAATTTTCACAGATGTCGTATTTCTGTTGCCGCTATAACAACAAATACTAAAAAAATTGGGCCAATGCGAGTCCGACTCGCGCATGAAGGGTTTCGTACCATAATCTATAACAAGTTTGTTGTATGGGTATTGTATAATAAATATTTAAAGGGGCTCCCATACAACAAACGTGATCGGTTGCGTTAACTTTTGCACCTGGTTTGTATCCTGCGGCATACATACCAGGTGCAAACTAAACTTATCCCGGCCAGATAAGATGGGATACGTGTTGTACGGATCCCTCAGTGCGCGAGTCCGTCTCGCACTTGGCTGGCTTAGAGGTTTTTACCTGACTATAGTAAAGAAAAGATAATATCGATATGTCCGAACACCCAAAATTTATACCCTGTTCGGATTCACGGAGCGTTCGGGTTATAGTATGTGAGTCGTTTTCAAAAAACATGTACTAAGTTAAGGGCTTTAATTAAAACAAAACTTTATTGATTCCTTTGTGTTACGATAGTTATCCATATATTTTTAAAAGCTTTTATTTAGCTTGCATGGTATGTTTAAAGTATGTTTGTTCGGGTGAAATCTTGCAACTCAATTTTGAAGCAGATATCGTCAACCGATTGAGCTGAAATATTGCATACTTACTTAACTTTGATGACAATACAATAATATGGTACCATGGGGCTGATCTGATGATGGAGCCGGAAGGTGGCCATAGGAACTCTATAATAGAAAAAGCAATCCTACCGAGCTTGGGCTCTTTAGAATCGTCTCAGTGAGCATTTGATGGATATCCAAAGAAAAGTACAGTCGGCTCTAAAAGCTTGCCACTAAAATGTCATTTTTGACAGAAACTTATGTATGAGTAACTTTCGTTACACAAAAAGACGCGATCGTAATTTTGTTTTTATTAAGCCTCTAATCTAACATGTACATGTTTTTTGAAAATGGCTCATGTAGACATTTTCAAAGAAAATTGTCTTCGATGTCGAAGCCATGATGAATAAATTCTCTAATTCGGGACGCCACACTTAACAAAATGGCGAATCGACGCTTGGCGGACGATAAAACAATACGTGTAGCACCTTATTTTTAGAACTAAATGTAACCTGTTTAGTGTGCCAATAAAGAAACGGCGGTTTTGACGTCATGCTCCCTGGAAACCCCACTGTCTGTTTTGTGATTTATTAAGACTTAATAATGATGTACACAATATGTACTGAATTAGTACTTACTTAAAAAAAAATGTACCTCAATAGATCGAGAGTACAATTAATTGAATTCGGGGTTGCTGTAGAGCATCTCCCCAGCAACCCCAAATTCTTTTTTAAGAAAATTCGCGTAAATTTTCAATTTTCTTGCAAATAAGAAGCCCAAAAAAATTGTACTACTATTTTTACCGTTGAATGAGTTATCTATAGCTAGTTAATTACCTAATTGTAGCTAGGACGCGAGCGCCTCCAGATCTCAAAGCGAGAGGTCTCAAACGTAGGAAACTTGGTATTTATAGGGTTCCGTAGCCAAATGGTAAAAACAGAACCCCTATTACTAAGACTCCGCTGTCCGTCTGTCTGTCTGTCCATCTGTTACCAGACTGTATCTCATGAACCGAGATATGGGATGTATGGGAGCCTCACTTAAAATATTTATTTAATTCTGTTTTTAGTATTTGTTGTTATAGCAGCAATAACAATACATCATCTGTGAAAATTTCAACTCTAGCTATCTCCGTTCATGAGATACAGTCTGGTAACAGATGGACAGACAGACAGACGGACAGCGGAGTCTTAGTAATAGGGGTTCTGTTTTTTATCATTTGGCTACGGAACTCTACAAATACCAAGTTTCCTACGTTTGAGATCTGGAGGCGCTCGCGTCCTAGCGACAATTAGGTAATTAACTAGCTATAGATAACTAATTCAACGGTAAAAACAGTAGTACAATTTTTTTAGGCTTCTTATTTGCAAGAAAATGGAAAATTTACGCGAATTTTCTTAAAAAAAAATTTGGGGTTGCTGGGGAGATGCTCTACAGCAACCCCGAATTCAATTAATTGTACTCTCGATCTATTGAGGTACATTTTTTTTTAAGTAAGTACTAATTCAGTACATATTGTGTACATCATTATTAAGCCTTAATAAATCACAAAACAGACGGTGGGGTTTCCAGGGAGCATGACGTCGGTTTTGTGGGTAGAGGGGGTCGTTCGGATTATAGAGGTGTTCGTAATAGCGTAGGTGCGGATTATCGGGGCCCTGCTGTATTCGTTTATTGCGGTCATGAATAGGTATAGTAGGGTGTTTACATATTTATGTAATGAGTGTGTGTGTGTGCAGTCGGTGACTCGGCGGCTGGCGCTGGGCGCGGAGCTGGTGTACCAGTCGGGCGCGCGCGTCATGGGCGGGGAGATCGCCATCGCGTCCGGCGCCGCGAGATACACGATGGACGGTATGTACTGTCCTACACTCATACTAGCTGTTAAGATAGTCTTAGTAAAAGAATAAAGAAGGCGTGGTGTCGTTAGGTGAGCATTTCTCAAAAAAGTTTGTACACAATTAAGACAGAAAATTAAAGTCAATATAATTTTCCTATTTTGCTACCAATTTTCTTTGTGATTTCCAATACGTTGGTATCAGATTATATACACGATGATTTTTAATCGGTGATCAGGAGTAGAAAAATATTAATATTTAGCTAAAATTAAACTTAATACAGGAGGTCGCGCGCAATTACCTCACTGTTAAATTAATTAAAAGTTAAAACATAATTAAAACTAATAACCACTAGATACATGGTCATCCCACATAAATTATTGAAGTACGATACCTACGTCAAGTGTCATCGCTTTGGCGGGAAATTTTACGAAATTTTCTACGACTTTGTTTATGTAGTGACAATGACAATGACAAGTTATTACTCATAAATTGTCATTCCTATTAAATTATTAAAGAGGTTGTAAGCACACCAATACAGATTAGTTCGGTGACAAGGAATTTAAGACAAAATTGGTTTCAAAATAAAAAATATCCTAGAAAAATAAAAGTTTGTTTTCATGTAATTATGACTTCAACGTGACCGCCATCAATTACTGAGTTAGAAAAGTTGGTACCTGATCACCGATTAAAAATCATCGTGTATAATTAAAAAAGTATAAGCATAATAGAATCTTAACTATCGAACATAGCCATAACGTTGATATGAAATTACTAAAATAATTGGTAACAAAATAGGAAAATTATATTGACTTTAATTTTCTGTCTTAATTGTGTGCAAACTTTTTGAGATATGCTCAGGTACTTCGTGTAATTTGGTGTAATGGTTGAATTCATTAAAAGGGTTGATCAACTTTTTCTTGTTGTTATTCTGTCCCGTCACCCAGGAGACCATGGTGATTAAACTTAGAAAAGTGTTGATAATTTATAATATTAATAATGTTATTAAAACTATCGTGACACATCTTTACTAATTATAAAAACGGTATAAACTCACGTAAAAATTGTCAGGAACGGCCCGACATGTTTCATGTTTTCATGGGCCGTTCCTGACAATTTTTACGTGAGTTTATACCGTTTTTATAATTAGTATTTTCAAGAGATAGTCTAAATAAGAATGGAGTTATAACTGCTGCAATTACACAGTTTTTCTTCAATATTGCCGCCGAAAATCGGTGTTTTAAAGAGTGACCCAGGGGACATCATGGCAACAAGCAACAGAGAAAAATCGATTGACCCTTACAACGAAGCGAACAACCTAAAACACCCTAAGGCTTGCTAGAAGCAACTGGTCGAGAAATTCAAAGGCCCTCGCATCAGGTTCAGTGGTCCAATAGGTAGGACGCCCGTGTTGGCCCGGAAATTTTTCGCTTCATTGTAGGTGTGAGAGCACCTGCTTACTGAGCCAGCGGTCCAGGGTTCGAATCCCGGCCAGGGCAAATATTTAGATATTGGGTCATAAATCATTTACTTGCATAAAACATGGTAGTTACATAGGTCTTCGGTTAAATAATATTAACATCACATGCTTTGTCACACGACAGGGTGACATGCAAAATATATATTTACATACAATTTTAATAGTAGAGTTGTTAAGTCCGCTGTTTTCTAACATAATTGTCTAACATAATCATGGTTGATCTATGTATTTAAGTATATATTTATCCATATAAGTACGTATGTCGTCGTCGATTTGTGTGAGGTTGTCCGATATTTATTTATTGTAAACAAGTAGCAAACGCATTTTTACTTTAATTTTTCATTATATTTAAACAATATTGTTAATATATTTCAGATTCGGAAGTGTCAGCGACGCTCGGCGCGGCCGGCTTCCACCTGTGTTACTTCAAACAAGCCAGTGAACAACTGCAGGTACGTCTATAATGCTTATATGTGACGTTTTCAAGCAAAAAGTACTCAATTTTGATTAAAACCGTAACGTCTACTAGCGTAGCGTGGCGAATTTATTTTTCTGTATGTAAAGGAAAATTAGAACATACATAAAATAACAGAAATCTACGACAACAATGTCTACATAGAGTTGTAGTCTTCGTACTATCCGCGAAAAAAAATAAGCTGTCAATAATGTCAAGTGCAACGTTATTTGTTTTTTTTATTAGACACCACACTAAAGTAACCTATGTATTGTGTCATAGTTTTGGATGTACTACATTTTAGAATGAGTAAATTTTAATAAATTCATAAAATATAAAAACAGTGATTAAGTCCTCTTTCTAAGCGGAATACAGAAAAGTAATAAAATTGTAGTCTTAAAAATATGTAATATTGACAATTTGTGTTTGAATTGCAGGTGGTAGCGGAGATGGACACGTCGTTCCGGGGGATGGAGTCGGTCGGCACGATCGGCTACCAGGTCTCCATCCCCAAGGCCGAGCTCGTCTTCAGAGGTAACACAAACCGACATTAACAATTTTTGTTTAAAAAAACTACTCCAAATTGACAAAATTCGCGCAGAGAACTGGTTTTTGCAACTTATTTTCGACTGCACGCAATGAAAGCATGTTACTTTACTTTATTGTATGTATTTTTACTTTTTAGTATGTTACTTTCTAGAACTCAGGAAAAAGTAGTAACTTTTAAAAGTTGGTCGAAATTATTGATATACTAGAGACCCGCCCCGGCTTCGCATCGATTTGCATGTATTATACATATAAATTTTCCGCTTGAATCGCTCTATCTATTAAAAAAAACCGCATCAAAATCCGTTGCGTAGTTTTAAAGATCTAAGCATACAGACAGCAGGAAGCGACTTTGTTTTATACTATGTAGTGATTTATTGTTTGTTGAAAAAAAATAATTAAATGTAATAAGGCCTCTTATCAGTGCATAAACACTTCCAGGTATGGTGGACTCAAACTGGAACATCGGAGCAGTCCTAGAAAAGAAACTCCAGCCCCTTCCCTTCACGTTCGCGCTGTCCGGGATGGCCAACCAGGCCAAGCAGCAGTTCAAGTTCGGCTGCGGACTCATCATCGGTTAGACACACACAACGCAGTCACGAGGAAATGATGATATGTTACCTACTTGTTTCTTTCTGTTCGATATCCGGCACTGCCAATGTCAACTGAGCTTGTACGAACACTCCGGATTGGTCCGGTTGGTTAAGTCACTCCGGGTCCATATTGGTTAACATGAAATTCTTATTCATAATTGTCATTAGTCATAATTTCTACTTTTCTCTAAAAATAATAACTTTTCAGAATTGTTATAATAGTAACCTCACCTAACCTAACTTAAGCTAATGGGTTTTATTCCCAAAACTCTCGTAAAGTTAATAATTTCAGAGTACGATTTTATGACAAACAATACGTTATGACTATCAATCGTTATGTGAAAAAATGCGCACCCCACTGTTCCAATATTATATTTTCATTGCAGTAACATCACGGTCTCAATATTATTGGGTAGTTAAAATTGGATTCAGTGTTACTGTAACGATGTTTATAATTAATTTGTTGAAAGTGAAATTTGGAGAACAGGAGTGCTTAGTGAAACACAGACCGCTATAATATTGAACCTGTGAAATATAATGTGCTATAATTTTTGTCACATTTTGACAAAAATACATTAGAATCCAATGAAAATAGCCTAGTTTCCTGACAGATCAATTCAGATACTTTTTATAAAACTTTGAAACGCAGTATGCAATTTATCAAAGAAACGCACAGTACAGACAACAACAGAAGTTGCAAGCCAGGTGCTCAAAATTATATGCACACAGACATTATCTAGAGAATAAAGGTTGTACTGATCGTTGGGGCTATAATGCTTAGTTGCTGACTGTGTGACGTCACTGTCCTTTACGGTCAAATGTACCTACTTTTATTCTGTTTTTGGTCATTTTAAAATATTGATATAGATGAAAATTATTGTTCAGTGTATATTTTTTTAAATTTTATAACTAGCTGCTCCGCGCGGTGATACCCGCTCATCCGACGGGAACACAACTTTTTTGCGGGATAAAAAGTAGCCTATGTGTTAATCCAGGGTGTCTACCCTACTGGCTACCTTCATTCCAAAATGTATCAAGATTGGTCCGGCCATTAGAGCGAAGAAGTAACAAACATACACAAACACACTCACAAACTTTCGCCTTTTTTCATTTAGTGGTTAGTGTCGATTAATCTGCATTGTCTTCAGGAAACTAGTATTGTAGAAAGTTGGACTGACCCTCAACCTAAATACATTTGTAACTATCCTTATTTGTCCAGTGACAGAATGTGGAGAGAGCCGGTAGAATAGTTACTGTGATTAGCAACAGAAATGTAATCTAAGGGTGCCTCCTCACTGCGATTTGCCTGTTATATAACAAGAAATAAAAGGTAATTTTCATATATTTCTTTGTTATATTACAGTCGAATGCTCGCGGTGAGGGAGCTACTTAAGGTCCTGTACGCAATACCTGTAGTATCTGTCATAACGTTCGAAAATATCTGACACAACTGCGTTTTAGTGTCTCAAGTGTCCTCAGATGTTTTGGCACATTATCAATTTATTACTGTCCAGTAATTCACCATTAGTCACAAAAGTGAATGACGTATTTCGCTGTGTGAATTTACAGACTTCGATGATGACTGTACCGGAAAATTATGTATTATGCGACGGTTTACTTGTTTTATAGACAAAAGTTTCATAGAATTTTCATTTCGTCGAAAGCACTTTTTTTCTGAAACCATAATATATTTTGGAATGTTATAAACACAAACCTAACCTAATCTAATAGGTTGACATTTTCAAGATTTCTGAAAAATGTATGACTTTCGAGGATTTTCTATGAATTGAAGCGTTTTTCTATAAAAGGAGAGGATCCTATTTATGCGACATTAAAAAAGTTTACGAACGTAGGTTTTAAACTATTTCCAATTTAGTCTATGGTTTAATATGTACGAAAATTTTCCTGATATGTCAAACTGTCATCAATTTCGTGTGTTGCGTACAGAATTAGACCTGTGTTTACTTGGTTACCGCCTGTTGCTATCTCAAACACCCTGACAAGTTCAGAAACTGAACAGTATATTTTATTCTCGTTCCCTAAACAACGTTGTCAAAATATCTGGTTTTCTAAATTCCTGATTTTCATTCACCATCATAGTAGACGTAGTGGGAATGGACTAAGGATCTAGGAAAGGTCGCGGTAAACTGTTAGACGTTAGTGCTTTTTGTAGGTCCTACAGAGGAAGGCGGTTGTCTAGCAGTTGTCTTTCGGTTGATATGACGACAATAATGCTCAAAATGACATCACATTCTCGAATAACATGGACTGATGACCATGTGACGGTCGCGGGGGACTGACAGGTCATAATAGCGTCCTTTGGGAGCCTATGTCTAACAGTGGACTTCAAAATATGAAAACATCTGGAATTATTCAAAATCGAGTATTTTGGCAATGCTGTGCTTTAGGAATGAGTGATTATGATTACAAATGATTAAGTTTCGAATCGCTAATTTTAATGCATCATAGTGTTTGACATTTGAATGCGTGCGTGAATCGTTTCCTGTCCGCCATTTTGAAAATAATGTATGGTTTGGTTCCGTTTATATAGAAATATCTAGACTGGGGAATGAGGTGACCTTTTTGTTTCGTAGTTGAAATTAACCTTTTTTACGACAAGGACATGAGCAAAAGTAATCCAAAGATTTTAACGGATTTGTATGTCGAGATTTAACTTTTAATCATAAATGGGTGAGATACTTACATCATCGCGGGAAAGGTTAATTTTATGTCGTCAGTTTGTAAATTGTAGTTAATTTTTGGTCACTTTTACCTAGTCTTCATTGGTAATAGGCATTACCATAAACGTCATTAAAAGCTGTGTTAGACTAACCGATATTTAGTATTCGAAATCGTATGGTGTAACACGGCTTAAGATAGGGTATTGAATACGAAATTAAGACATTTATTGTAACTGTGTTACGTGAAATTTAAAATTGAGTATTTAGTATTTTCAGTTTCATCAATGGCGAGCCAACGCAAACCGAAATTTCATCACAAAATGCCTGAACATGTATTGTATGCTGTTGAATGTACGGTCATTGTACATTGACCACTTGTACGGTCATCATCAATAGTAACAGTCAATTTTAGTACCTATACTTTTGATGCTGACCGTACCAATTTTGGTAGTCCAATATACGGCAAAGAGGATTTTTCAATTCTATTTGAGAAGAGTCAAAATCGAATTATCACAACATGTGTGTGAATGTCATTTGTTGTAAAGAAACGGTAACCTCACTTTATTTAAACAATTTGCCAGTAAAATATACAAAGTATTTATTGGATAGTTGCCACATTTCTTGGTTCCAAGCTATATGTATACTGTATATGAATTTTCTTTTTTTATGAGAGCGTTTTTATATATTTGTTATATAATACCCTGCCAGAGAGCATTTATGATGTCACTCTAGGAGGCATAAATGCTGGCCCAAAAACAATATAAATATTTAAAAAACGGCATGATAGCTTTTTAATTTCATCGCCGTCGACGGAAAAAAACAGTGTTCAAGACACATTGAGATATACGAGCCAGTTAATATTATTATTAGTTTCAAAGTAAGAATCGTGGTCACTTTGATGTTCTATTCACGGGCGGAAGAGTGAGATCTTATTGAACTGTGAAATAATAATATTGAAAATATGGTTTTACTCAGTTGAGTCAAGAATACACGACAGTGATACTAATTTTCAATATTAAATCAGATTTGCTCACACAAATGGAAGTTATTGTCAGATTCCATGATATCCGTTGATGGAGTATCCTAGAGTGAGTCTGCCTGAGAGCATGTAGATAGTTTGGCGCACTGTACATAGAGCCTGTTGTTGAAATGTTTATTTTTAATAGAGTTATGTTAATAAATCAATTGGTTGTTTTATTTGTAACTGTCCGATCGAATTTTTTCGCCAATTTTAGCGGGTGGCGAGGTAAACACGTAGGTAGGTACAGCACACCGCCAAAAGATGAAAAACTCAACAGACACAAATTTTGCTGTTGCGATAAAAGCATACTACCTACAGAAAAAAATAACACAACAAAAATTACACGCACACAACGTTTTCGCGTAACTATGCAGCATACTTACGAACAAAATAGTGATGGACACCATCCGAAGACAGTCAAATCAGTTTGATGCCTAGCGTAGTGGCGAGCCATCCGTAGACTAAAGAATTCCCGCTTGGTCCCCGACTATGGAGGATGGAATACAAGTAGCAATTTCTTCAGGAGATGCCACGATTCACGAGCAGCGGTGTACAGTCCGACCAAAAAGAGTAGAAATTAAAAAGTGGCAATACTGTAGCGTCGTCCCCGTTTTTTTTATATTGATTAGAAAGGGAGGACACTACAGTATTGCCACTTTTTAATTTCTCCTCTTTTTGGTCGGTCTGTAGGTATGTGTCTCGCTCACTCGTATGGCCGACGCGCTGGGATCTCGCTCCACCGCTGCCGCTTTCGCGCCACCGCTTGTTGTTCAAAAGGTTAATGAGTTTAAATTAGTTGTATGATCATGCCGTTCGACGTAGGTCACAGTCAAGAATCTTATATACTAACTGGATATTGCATGCCGAACATTCCTTTGAAGCCAGAAAAAATGACCTTGAATTACGTCACGCCGATCTTGCATCTCTTTCTTTAAGGTGTCCATGATTAAGCATACATTAGGAATATCCCGCGGAATTTGACATATACAACTGATTGATGATTTTGTAATTTATTAAATTCAAATCCGATCAACTGTTTTATCATGAAAGTGAACACCCATCCTAGTAGGATAGGAAAGTATATGCATAGCTAAATTTTATTGTTGTTTCGTGCGTTGCCGTCCCGCTCGCACTGGCTAATTTACTAGAAAGGAATGGAAGCCTTACGTCGGCGATAAAACATTAGCATTCTAGGCAATGCTGATTTCAAGTGTCCGTGTAACTGGAGACTACTTACTGATACTTAAACGGACGGCTAAATGTATGGAGAAAAACGCGACGCATACGTCAACGTCCCTTTTTCACCGTGTATTAGCCGCCTTTACGCAACGCCAGAGTATTGTGAGCACCTATGAGGCCAATCCTTAAATATAGTAGCAATTTTAGTATACACGTTTTTTGTTTATATGTGTTTGTGAATACGAGTGTGACTATGGCTAAGTTCACAGTGAGGTAGCCATTAGTGGATTAGGTTAGCAATATACTTACCATTGGTGTAGGTATCAATGTGACGTTCTGTAGTAAAAGATACCAATTTGTCAGTCCATTTTTGGTTGCATTTCTATGCCACTCTGCACTTAGTCCGCCTTAATGATATCCGGCAAAAGGTTTCCTTTTACCTGAGCACGCCACAAATAGTTACTAACAAAAACATAAGGGGAGTATTTGTCAATGGATAAAAAATAATAAAATACTAGGACGTTATAACAGTTTCTTTATTTTCCACATGTGAGAACAATTTCGACAGCAGGGTCATCAAATTGTCGAACGCTCTGAAACCCTTTATCGGTAGGTACAATCGACAGCCAAAACCGCCTCCTTCGTTCATCTTTTGGAAAACTGCAATATTTAATATTATTCAAGTAAATTGTAAAGACACAAACAATAAACATGTTATTCTGTGATATGAATTATGAGAATAGAAAACGTACTAAGTTGATAGATTTAGGTCCATTTTATACGAGTAAATACCATGCATGAAAACGAATTGGTCACCCGAGTTGTAAAACCACACAATCTTTAGTTTCTCATTTAAGACAATGTTGAACTTCAAATAAACAAAATATACTTCTTACTTATCATTATAAACCTATTCGTGGGGTTCTTGAATAAAAATTAACAAAGCTTACAAGCAAAATAGAGGAAGACTGATTCCTAGTAAGATTTTTGAACATTTTCGTAAAATAAGTACTCACCTATAAAATTTTGTGTCGGATTTCTGCCTCCAATTACTTTTACAATGCTTTACTATGCAATACATAGCGCATTACGCAAGTAAATCGACGAAATACGTTTATTTCACGAAAAAAAATATTGAATTGGTGAATGACTTTTGACAATTCTGACATATCGGCGATATTTCTTTATTATTAGTGTTGTCATAGTACGTAGGAGGTGCATACCCGTGAAATGAGAATTTTGATTCAGTTCTTTTTTTTGTATAATACATAGAAAACTAAGTAAATTTGATCGCAGAAAGTTTTATATGAAAAATATAAATTTTTGTTGGAATTAGCTTAAAGTAAATTAATTAGGTAATGCCCGATAATTCTTATTTCTATAAAAAATAAGTTTTTTTTATAAATAACATGGTAACACATCACAGTGTGGAAAAGAGATAAAACATATGAGCAAAGGTGAATGAACCTGGCTTCAACTCATAGTTCGGCACGCAACATCCAGTTAGTATATAAGATTCTTGGTCACAGTTATCAATATCCATACCTGTGCTAACTCGGGGCGCCGAAACTAAAATGACCTAGCAAAATATTTTATCGACAAAAATATATCGATGTTACTGTCAAGATCTAAATGTAATAAAACATATTTATTTTCTCTTTATTTTACTAGTATTCGTAAATTTTAAAATAATTTTCATAGTAAGTATACAATCAATATTTTTTTCCATATTTGTCGGTATAAAAGATTGCCGTCTAGATGAAAATATTCACTTTATTAGACATGATATCGAACTTTTTTATAGTAATCGAGAATATTCAATGATCACATGTATTAATATATTTAATTATATATCGACACCTTTTTTATCGATATCAAATCCCTATGAACGTGCCCCGAGTTAGCACAGGTATGTCAATATCGCTTCTATCCTCTTTGAAATGTCGTAATAAAGATTTTAGAAAAGCTTTTAGTTTGACCTGTCCCGGTGTCAATCTGTGATCTAATTTCGTAAGTTAGACTTAACACACTTCGTGATTGTCAAGTGCTGAAATTTTAAAGACATGCAAACCGATGACAATGCAATATATTATTAGTAAATGGAACCGGAAAGTGGCCATTGCAAGATTATCTTCTTCTTGGTCGTATTATTTCCATTACTGAAGGTTATGAAAGCTGTTATGGTAGTCTGTATCCGTTTCCACTTCGTTGTCAAGTTTCACAAGTTCTATCTAATCCCGAAATAAAACGATACTCAAATATAAAATCGTCGGTTGACAACCAAAACTCACTAAGCAACAAATAACTACTTAAAACAAAGCTCGTATCGTAATGTCATGTCAATCTACTTAGTAGATACGAGGTTTTGAAGAGCAAGGGCAGACATTTCAGGGGTACGTTTGCAGACAGAACATAAATAAATAAAAAAACATTGTAATTCCTTGTTTTTATTACTAAGCCGTTACACATAACTTATAAAAAATTAGACAAATTTTGTTTTTTAAATTCCTTAAAGTATATAATATACAATACATCATATGACACGTAATCTCAAAATAGTCGATATTCTATACAGTGACATTTGGTATTTACATCCCCAATGATTACGATTTCGCGATATTGATATTTGATTGAACTTAGACGCCATTTTGAAAAAAAAAATGAGGCTAATGCATTAACTATTCTGCCAAGAAAGTAAATAAGTAAAATAAATATATTGTGAAAATATGTGTTTTTGTATTTGAAAATAAACTACTATCCACTTGTTTATACATGATAATTATGCCAATACTATATGCCGACAACCATGTTTGGTGCGTTCGTTTTATAAGTAGATAATATTATTAGGGCCATATTTTTAAAATACGAGACTAAAAAGCTAGCAACACTGATGAGTATTGTCATCCAAAACCGAATGGAGAATGGATGAAAATTCCCGGAATCCTTGAAAATAATAAAAATCATTTTTTTCTGTAGCTTTAAAAATATAAAAAGATGATATTTTTTCGCCTTTAACGGTCTTATACGTCTTTTTACGAATCTGCTTTTTTTTTCTAGGAATAAGGGGGGTTAAAAAATAACCCATAAAAAAGATTCAAGCTTATTGAACATTTTCATTCATTCACCACTCTCATACAACATTCAAGTTAAAGAGACGACAATTATACAAACTTTGAAAGTATACACCCAGAATTTAGCTATATGAAATTATGAAACATTCATCAAAATGTGGTTCAAATGTAAATGATGAAATGCCACAAATATGTTTTTCCGCACTTTAGCAAATATCAATTTCATTGTTTTTTTTTTCGGATTATTCATAATTTAGTATTAATGGCCCAACTGTAATACGTATAGATATGAATATGATACTATAGATTAATGTATAATCAGCCAAAATATCCCTATGTTTACATAACAATGAGCATATATGTTTCTGACTGTATATAAAATAATATACAAGATTATTTACCGATTATACATACGAGAAACCGAAATATAAATATCCACGGTAAACATGGCGGCTAACTATTAATACTAAACTAAATACTTTCCTCGCACCAGCTTTTTATAAAAATATTGACTATCATTATTTTGGAAGAATTACTTCAATGTATACATGAAGAGTTGAGTTACAGGCATTGGTAGCAGCGTGAGATATACATACACTATTTGCATAACAACCATACCAACGTCTCATGAAAAAAAAAAGGTTCAATATTCGTTCACCTGACTTTGACCAGAGCATATATATGAAGGTAATAACTAACATTTTCGAAATTCAATACATGGCGCTACTGCCCAGGTAGAAAACTTATACAGCCATTATAACTCTGATTTAGGCTGTATTGCTGTTCTTGTGTACGATGATAAATTATTTTTGAGAATGGCCGACGATTGTAACGCCATCTATTATTGATAGTGTGTCCTATAAACACGTATTCACACACTCGGCTCATTCCACATGAAAACACAACAATTGAGAGTGTTATCCTAATCTCACGTAAAAGAAGCGGTGTCAAACTCATTTCATTACGCATTATAAATGACTACGCACAGTGAGTTTAGGATCGCTCTCTTTAAGTGAGATTAGGTGCTTGAGACTTCTTTAAAATTAATCTTACTATAATTAGATATTGCATGCTACCCATGCCTGTGACAACTGTTTCAAGTTATATTTTACCTTATAAAATATATATTCATGTTAATTTTGCAATTTGCAATTCTTATGCTAAATTCAGGTTTGGTGAGAAAGTGGTTGTCGTCATACAAACATTTTATTAATACTTGGACGACGCGCCAGTTTATACTGAACCGGCGGTCCCGGGTTCGAATCCCGGCCGGGGCAAATATTTGTGTGATGAACTCGAATATTTGTTCCTGGGTCATGGATATGTGTATTTTATATATTATGTATATCGTCGCCTAGTACCCATAGTACAAGCTATGCTTAATTTGGGACTAGGTCGATTTGTGTAAGATTGTCCCTTATTATTTATTACTTCAAGTTTTCTCTTATCAAAAGCATTAGGCATTTTTTTTATGTTCACTCACGTCTCATAAATTTGACTTTTTAAGGTAATATTTCTATAATTTAGTAATATTTCTCTATGAGACAAACTCCTAATGATTATGTTTGTATGAGAACAACCCACAAGTTTGTTATTATAATTTACATTAAACACCAATTTCGTAATAATAACTTTTCTAGTTTTGCGCGTTAGAAAACATTCAATAACGAACATGTAATGCTACATTACATAATAATGCCATATGTATAAAATGTTTGGTATAAAAATCGAACAACACCCTTGATTCGATGTATGTTATAATCAATTCCTTACTGGAAATTAAGACTTCGACTCTTTAAATATACTGGAATAAAATTAGACTTTCCATAATATTCAAAGCAACTACGAAATTGAGAATAGTTTTTGACGCGTCCAGAGTATATAAAAACCAAATAGTGAACGTAATTTGAGACTCAAGATATCGGTGGAGCTAAATACTTGTATGTTTTTATAAATAGATACTTGTGGTAACAAGTAGTTTGACACAATTAGTAAAATACAAACAAAAAACGCGTTTTAGATTGGCCGCCGCCGCGACGGACCGTAGCTCCTGTGATGAATCGCGTACCGATTCGAAACATGTCGAGCGATATTCGGCTACTACGACGTGAACCCCCGTTTTTTAGGTATTTTTTAATATGAAGTAGCAATTATTACTTTTTTATATTTAGTTTTCCAGTATATTTAAGCGTTTTGAATGTTTAAAGCGCAAAAATGCATTATAGTACAAAAGTGCACCGTATCACCTAACGAACGAGACTCAAAAATGCCTGTTAGATAAAATGCCAAATATAAATTGTAAATGATTACGACAACATGCAATACCATTAAAATATTGGAGAAATAAAGTGTTCTATTATACTAGTGTCTATGTGAACTGTACACCTCGCGAATTCGTTTCGTTATATATGGTATGGTTGCAGTCTCCATTATAAAAAAGGTCGGAAACTAAATCGACAAAAAGAAATCTATATAATTATCGAACCTACTCACAAAATCGATTGAGAAATGTGACCTGTAAGCGAGAACAGCCGGAAATCCGAACAACCAAACATCCGGATATATCCGGATATACGAAAGAAATTTTGAAGCAGAAGCAGCGACACTTCGCACACTCGGTAATGAGACAAAAAGACTGAAATAAGACTTTCAACACGATATTATATTGTGTGGGCAATACCTGTTTTTATACTTACTAGAAAGGATACACTTAAAAATAGACATATCCATTTCCAAATAACATTAGGGCAAACGATAACACATGTCCTTAGACGATGTGGTATCCAAAACCCGGTTTCTAGCTAGCAATAATCGCTTTCGAATCTTTTCGACACTCTTCACATTAGGCTAGAAGCTGAATCTGCTCTGGCTTGCCGAGGGACTCGTTTGACGCCACGCCACTAATAATAGAACACTTCTTATCACCCAAAATCTTAAGTTTTAGTTACGACAAAAATATAGAATATATATAATGTATAAATGAGTTCCGATAATCTCAATGTAAATAAATATTGGTGTTCAATTCGTTTCTAAGCATGGATGACTTAATTATTATTGCATTTGTGTTACGTTGGTCTAAACTATAATAGGTACATTTTGGTAAATATAGGCGTCAGTAAGCGGTTGCACTTAATTTCATATGATAGCTACACAGATTTTCCTCAAACATGCAATTAAATCTCGTCATAACGTGCGTAACAGGCTTCGAAGTATCACGTTTCGGGCGGAACAACTCGACAGAATTGTAAAGGAATTTCATACAAAATTTAAGGCCTAGGCCGGGAAGTAATTTTCTTTAAACATGGCGTCTGTGTTCATGAACAGGCTAAACAGCTGTTTTTATTTTGAGTGGCGAATTTGCTTATTCAGTATAATATACTATTAATTAAACGTAACCACTTTAAAAGTATGTACCTACTCACAATTTTCATCATCACTACCAATTCCATCTATTTGAGAAGAAAATATTTTGGCAAATTTAAAAAAATATTGGTTATAAAATAAAACCATTTAACTGAGTTCCAAATCAGTTTGAAATTGAATTAATTTAGGCAGTTTTTTGCATATTTGCGATGAATAAATTTTAGTGAGTTTCTTTGAGCTATGATCTTTCCATCTGTTTTGCAATTAAGTGTCAATGTTTTCCGAAGTGCCGACTATATTTACCATAACGTACCTACACATGACATGCACGCGCCCGGTCGGTGGGCCAATACCTTAATGTAACTATTCTCGTGAGCATTCCACTGCACTTTCTTCATATTCTCATTGATATATAAAGGTCATCTTTTAATTGAGTGTGCATTGGGACCGAAATTATATTCTGCACTGGTTAGCTAAAAGGCGATCCTTTTGTATAAAGCTCTATAAGTACAAAAAGGTCGCCTTTTAATTTAGCACGACCATATAGCAACTTAAAGATTTTTAACCCAAGGGTTAAGGGGTTATCTGGTATTAAGCAAAATAAAGGTTTAATTTTTTGACCATTGGCATATTAGGCACATACACGCTTTCAAGTATAAGACAAGTCCCAAGTAGGTAATGTAATGGGAAAATATGTCAGGGCTTAAAACCTGCAAATTGATTGTTTAGTCCCTGGATTCCAAACAGTCCCACTTTACGTTATCGCGAATGTACTGGCAATATACTGTCAACATTCGAACAAGCTATTGGCAACATATTGTCAATTCATTGACTATGTATTTAAGCAGCCAACTATCCTGACAATACCTTGTCAACATACAGTCAATATATTGGCAACATGTACGATTATACGGACACCATATTAATTACCCATATAGTTTTTTAAATATGTATACTGATAACATTGTCAGTTCCCAAGCAATATGAAACCTGATTGTCAGCTTAAGAGGCCTTATTCCTTTTAAAATTTATTTTTTTCATATTATGACGAATATATTGATAATTTCAACCAACTTTTTGACGTGAATAATACTTTTTCCCGAGTTCTAGGTAGTAACGTAGCTATTTCATGCTTTTAATGCGTGCAATCGAAAATAATTTGAAAAAACTAATTTTCCACGTGAATTTTGTCAATTTCGAGTAGTTTTTCAAACAAAAATTATCAATGAAAAATTCAAACTGTAGGTTTCAAATATATACCAATAAATCCCAATAGCCCTGTTCTAAGTAGTAACATCAATAATATGTTAAGAAACATGTTTGATCATAGAGAAAAATGTCTAAACAATCAGCATTTTAAAAGGAATAAGGCCTCTTAACGCAGCAATAAGAAGCCAACATACTTTCAGTATACCATACCATAAGGTGAGGCCATTTAGGACCCAAGGGACTATTTAGTAAAATGGAAATTAAAGGTTTTAAGACCTAATTCATATTCCCAACGCAATAACAACAAACAAACAAAATGTCTAATACTTGAAAACATGTAGGTTTAAAAGCTGTATTTTTTCCTTGTACTTAATAACCTCTTGGGTTCCAAATACAGTACTAACAATATACTGTCAACAGAGTCAAGACGTTGTCAACACAATGCCAATATACAGCCATCATGCCGGCAACCCAATGTCAATATGAAGATTATGGAACCACCATACTGTCAATATAGTGTCAAAAGAGTCAAGATATCGTTAACACAATGCCAATATAAAGCCATCACACTGGCAACCGACTGTCAATATGAAGATTACGAAGCCACCATACTGTCAATATACTGTCAAGAGAGTCAAGATATAATCAACACAATGCCAATATAAAGCCCCCATACCGGCAACCGACTGTCAATATGAATATTATGAAACCATCATACTGGCAATATACTGTCAACAGCGTCAAGATATCGTCAACACAATGCCAATATAAAGCCACCACGCCGGTAACCCACTGTCAATATGAAGCCACCATACTGCCAACAGAGTCAAGATATCGTCAACACAATACCGGCAACCCACTGTCAATATGAAGATTATGAAGCCACCATACTGTCAATATACTGTCAACATAGGATGCCACTCTAGCTGGCGGGCTCGTCGAGGAACTCGACGTACGTAAAAGGGAAGTGTCCCGTCCGCCCGTTCAGCTCGCCCTCCCACTGGCCGTTGATGTTCATCCGAGTCACCTGCAATTCAGACAAATTGATTAGAACTAAAAATAATAAATAAATAAATATTAACCTCTCGTATGCCATGTCAAAAAATTGCTGCTAAAATTGAAACCAACTGCAATGTTAACGTAAGTCGAAATGTCCCGCAGGTATCCGTGTTTAAGCATAAAGAGGCCTAATTCCTTTTAAAATGCTGATTGTTTTAGAAATTTTTCGCTATGATCAAACATGTTTCTTAACATATTATTGATGTTATTACTTAGAACAGGGCTATTGGGATTTATTGGTATATATTTGAAACCTACACTTTAATTTTTTCATTGATAATTTGTTGTTTCATAAACTACTCGAAATTGACAAAGTTGACGCGGAAAATTAGTTTTTTCAACTTATTTTCGACTGCACGCAATGAAAGCATGAAATAGCTATGTTACTACCTAGAAATCGGGGAAAAGTATTATTCATATCAAAAAGTTGGGTGAAAAAATATAATTTCAAAAGGAATAAGCACACACAAATGCACACTTAGAGAGAGATTACACATCTTGATTATGATTTCTTTTATATACAAATATTATTATTATTATTATTTTCCTTTTTTAACACACGCTTCGACTCAAGGCGACCATGCTATATATTAAAATATAACATAAACAAAAAACTAGAATTTCGGTCGGTAAATTAAATTAAATACAATTAGTTAAGTAACTAAAAACTACATGTAACCTTAAGGAAGAGCGGAACCACCCAACACAGGCTGTTTGCTTACCGGGTGGCTCCATCACCTTAGATCATAGATTAGTGTGTTCTATGAAATAAAGAATTTTGTTTTTTTTTTTTTTTTTTAATAAGGCCTCTTAACGTACTCTTGTCGCTTACGCGTGCTTCTATAACTCACCCTGACGATGTCTCCCTCCTCGAGCCGCAGCGCCGTCTTGTCGTACGCGTTGGGCACCCGCGTCTGCCGCACGCGCGCCAGCGCCGGCAGGATACGCTACAACACACGCTTTATATAATACTACATTAAACATTACATAGGGTGGTGACTTACTTAACCTTTCGACCGCTCAGCTCTTCAACGAAAAACTGTGTCCCTGGCGCCAAGCTGAAGGCAGATAGTATGACATTGTATAGCGGCAAATGATGTCGCGGCGTCTGGGGCACGGCTTTCCGTCGACGTGATTTGCCGTCTTTGGCGCTCAAAGGGTTAATGCACAAAACAGATAGGTACAGAAATCAATCTACATACAAGAGCGCTCGAGCAAACGCACACATAGGCATTGCTCGCGGACACGTCAAGCGGATGGCACTCGCGCTCGCACCGGTCCGAACTGGTCCGAGATATCGTGTCCGTGAGCAATGTCTATGTGTGCGTTTGCTCGAGCGCGCTTGTATGTAGATTGATTTCTGTATGTACCTATCTGTTTTGTGCTTAATGTCCCAGATCGCTGGTGTTTGTTCGCCCCCCGTCGGTTCGGTCCACAAATATGCCATCTGTGACTTTACGCATCACCGCCCGTGGTTTGTATAACATTTCACGTCTTGCCTTGACCAGAAAGTAGCGAGCAGAAAATCCCACTTACGACTTAGGGTGACGTAAACAAGACTTTAACAAAGATCACAAAGGACCGGCAAAGAATGGAAACCGGGAAAGAAAGAGGACCGGGAAAGAAAGGGGACCGGGAAAGAAAGGGGACCGGGAAAGGCACTGGACCGGCAATCCAGAGGTACCGGGTTCGGTTCCCGGTCTCGTTCCCTCGGTAACTCATTTAAATTTTTCTTTGAGTTTTGATATCTTTGTATCAATAGTTAGAAGATCGCAAAGATCAAAGCACAAAGAAATATTGAAACGCGATGGAGAAAGCTTCCGCACCTCTGGATTACCTCTGGAGAGGTTAACACGTTGGACTGGTAATCCAGAGGTACTGGGTTCGATTGCCGGTGGCGTTATCTACATTATAAATAATGAGACATTACGAGGTAACAATACAAGGTATATATATATATGGAGGGTGGAATATAAAGAGCAGTATCGAGCCTAAAAATATAAAATTGATATTTTCTTTGACTAAATCTTAGTTTATTGTAGTAGTTGAAAGTATTTTGATTGTATGGGATTCATAGAGATAACAAAGGAATAATGCAGTATTGTGACACACCACTGGCGACACAGAAACGGATTGCCAGAACCAACCAAACAATCATAGCAGTGATGACGTCAGCTAGTGTCGCCTACCGTGTCGGAGTAGTATACGGGCCTCTAGCATAACTGTGATATAGTACAAATTATCTAAGCTAAGCTTAATCCACTTAAGAACTGAATACCATTGAACAAACCACAAATTAAGATAACGAGCTCGTAGTAAAACCAGATTGTAACCACCCTGGAAGGTTAATATAGATTATCGACTCTATTTCCTTAGGCATGAAACTACAAAATACACAAACAGAATAATGGTAATCATAACTTTTTTGGATTTTTACAACCGTCCGACTCTCCACAAGAACGTATTCTCTTGAAAAAGGACTATGAACTCTCATCATCAACCATTTTAAACCTATTCAACAAGGAATAAGGTTCAAAATTCAATATTATCCACGCAATGTAGTTCTAACCTTTTTTTGTAACTGGTTGGCGCTTACGAGAACAAAAGCAGAAAGGATTGTATTAGACACAATGCCATTGTGAATGCAGGTAAGTGGATTAGCTTAGCTTAGATAATTTGTACTATACGCGACTCTTTCTCGCGCGATAAATATTACCTCTCTCTTTCTTCGCAGTACTGTGAGAAAGTGACGGGCGATGGTATGTCGCGCGAAAAGAATCGCGAAGCCCGTCTAGCACAACTACGCACCGCGACTCCTGCCGAGCGACATAGCGCTACCCGTCACTCTCTCACATTATTGCAAAGATAGAGACGGGTAATTATCTCGCACGAGAAATAATCGCGTGTGGCAGTTATACTAGATGTGCTGGTGGAGTATATTCTTATAGTACGGGTACAATAAATACGCCATAAACCTAGTCAGTGCTGGAACGTGAAGCCAGTTTTGGTTAGCCTTGGGCTAAGTTACGTCAGTGTGTGCATCTGTCACAACCAGATCGAATAACATATTATCGTGAGAACCAACATTTATTTTCGGGATTTTGTGAATTTGCTCGGGAGAAACAAAGATCGAATCACATTATTAAGTAAATATTTTAAATACAACGTCGTTCGCTGCCGATAGAAATATCTAAATAAACACTAACAAAATAACATAAAACGGCTTTCTCATTATTATAATCTTATCTATAATCCACAAAAATGTAAGAAGGTAATTTATTTATAGTACTTATGGAAAAATTTGTCCTTTCAAAATTATATTTTTATATGAAGTTGTTTTTCGGGAGATTTTTTACTTTGTCGGGAGTCGGGATCGGGAGGACATACAAAAATTTGGGAGAATCCCGCCAAATCCCGACCATCTGGCAATATCTCTATGATTGGTTCGTAGACACGCACACATAAAAGGTAAAGCAACTACATCTTTCGCAAATCTATTGCACGAAGACTCGTTTTAGGCGTATTTATGGTAAGAGCATGAAGATGCAAGATGAGTATGTATGACAATGAAGCGAAGAATTTCATGATCCAGGCAGGGTTCGAACCTGTATCTCCAAGAGCTTTCCGGGCCAACACGGGCGTCCTTCCTAGGACCACTGAACCGGATGCCAGAGCTATTGAATTATTCAACCAGTTACTTCTGCATGCCTTAGGGTGGCATCGTAAACATTTGGTGGTGTACATCTGTACATGAGTACACCCCAGGCCAAAAGTATGGAAACAAGCTTATATTACTATACAAACCTGTGATTTCCATACTGAATAACTTACAAAATCACAATATAAAAATGACTATAAACATTTTAAAAGTCAATAACGCAAATTCTGCATATGAAAATTGCCAGTGCAACATTTTGTAGAAAGGCAATAAAAAAACGACGACATGCACTTTGTCCCGGAGTTAGGTAAGTTTATAACTTTATATATATTTTTACAATATGCAGACGTTTTAATAGTGGATGTTCTATTTTGTTATCTTTTGGGGGTGGCCTAACGGTTACTAACATTTACACAAGGAATAATTATTGGAAACTTTGAATATTCAAGGAATAAACTTTGTTTCCATACTTTTGTCCTGGGGTGTATGTATGTAAGTAAGACTTTGTGTACTATGTGTGTATGAAATAATGAACTTTATTCTGCAAGTAGGCCACAAGGGCACTTTTACATGTCTGAGTCTACCGGCATTTCACAAGAGGAGACCACTGTTGAGAAGAAACGCCGAAAGAAACTCAACAGTCAGTCATTTTTTCAGAAAGCATAAGTACTTAACTATTACAATGATATGAACTTAACTATACGTAGTTCTACAAGAAAACATATTAAAAGTGTATTTTAAGACATAAGTGAGGACAAGTGTAAGAATAAAATAGAAACTACAAGAAAGCCTGACGGTTTATCACAATGTATGTACCTTTGATATGCTTTCTTATTAGAACTGTGTCCCTTAAACTAGTTAGGTACAATCTAAGAAGGAGTCAGCTACGCGGTTTCTGGTTCAGGCCATGCATTTTTGTCTGTCAGATAGTCCTCTACTGTATAATATGCTTCTGACATTAGAGATTTTTTTAAATAATTTTTGAGAGATGGAAAGGCTAATTTTAAAACATGATCAGGTAACTTGTTATAAAAATGAATACATTGGCCTATGTGAGTGTGTGTTGTCGGCGGAGTGTGGTGGTACCTGCATGTTGGTCTTCTGGTGCCTGTTGTTGTGCGGCGGGCTGGGCGGCTCGCCCGGCGCCGCGGCCTCGCCGCCCGCCTCCAGGCTCTGCCGCAACAAGTATCATGTATGTGAGTGTGTGTTGTCGGCGGAGTGTGGTGGTACCTGCATGTTGGTCTTCTGGTGCCTGTTGTTGTGCGGCGGGCTGGGCGGCTCGCCCGGCGCCGCGGCCTCGCCGCCCGCCTCCAGGCTCTGCCGCAACAAGTATCATGTATGTGAGTGTGTGTTGTCGGCGGAGTGTGGTGGTACCTGCATGTTGGTCTTCTGGTGCCTGTTGTTGTGCGGCGGGCTGGGCGGCTCGCCCGGCGCCGCGGCCTCGCCGCCCGCCTCCAGGCTCTGCCGCAACAAGTATCATGTTATAGTTTTATTCAAACTTTCGTGAGACATATTTAATTATTGTATTAAATCCGTCCCTGATGAAGGGCTCCATACGAGTTCGAAACATGTCGGGCCGTTCCTGACAATTTCACGTGAGTGTAAACCGCTTAATACAATAATTGACAACATTTCATATTTATAACAGGTGGAAATTAATATAGAGATCGACAGGGCTTTATGTCGTGTACCTTAAAGAAAAATCTTTGAATTTATTCTTCTGTATTTAAAGAAATATAAGAAAATACATCAAATAACTGCAATCTAAGACAATACGGGCTGAATAGGGTTGTTGTCTAAACCAAAGAGCGAAAAAATAGATTTATTTTTTATTTGACGTTGACAGATGGCAGATGCATACCGAGTTTTATTAAGTTTTTTTTTTAATAGAAACCGACTAAAGTAACCGTTCCATTAAGTTCTGGTTTTGGTGTTCTGCCGTGTCAATCCTATCTCATGTATCTTAACATACATGAGATACGCGTAACAGCTCAAAATCGTATTTTTTCGAGTACCTCTATGGACCCACATACCAGGTTTTTTTAATTTATCTAACCAATTTCCTGTACGGGCCTGTCACACAACTCATGTAACTATGATTTTGCCATGGTAAATTATGCTTAAATACTGTATCTTAAGTTACATCAATTAGGCGTGACAAGGTTTGTAAACGTCGCGCAAATTCTATATATCAGATAACTTAAGATACACGATTTAGCCGCGACTGGATTGCGCGTGATCCTGCTTGTCACTCGTCGCGCGCACAGTACTTTCTCTACCCGTCTCTTTCTTCCGCCACCGCTCCGACCTGTATCGGCGACGAATTAGTGTTTAGTTTCGTGTAGCAAGCGATCACGGTCATTACGCGGTGTCACAAAATAATTGTTAAAGCAGTTTTCGTTTAGTTAATTAGTAGTTTGTGCACTTTTTTTTGATGACGTGGTTGACGCAGTCCGTAGTGCACCCGCCCACCGAGCCGGCGGCCCCGGGCTTAAATCCCTGCCACGGCAAACAGTTGTGTGATGTGATGAAACCGAATACTCATGCCTGGGTCATGGTTTTTGCATGTATTTAAGTATATAATTATTTATCTGGGTCATTGTCAGTTCAAAAAACAAAATTTGTCCCTTCGGTGGTCAAAAGTTAAGAGCTTGTATGAATCTAGGTTATGTTGCTATTACATCGGATTATAGAAGAGGGAAAGTTCTTTATTCTCACAGGCATTTAATCAGAAAATTAGGCCCTGGAATCCTTAATTTCGCAAATGTCCACCGGAAAGACGCGCACCTAAATCTGACAATGACCCATCTATACAAGTAACTACGTATTAGCCATCGTCTAGCACCCATAACCGGTGATCGGCATGGCCCATGTAACACCGCGGGTTTAAAATGAAAATAATGATAATCCTGCGATCGTGATTGAAAAATGTATGTGAGTTTAATATCATTAAGTTCAATTTATATTCATTATAATCAAGTTCGTTTTTTGACGCCGAAAACCGCGATGTGGGACCTTTGGGACCAGATCGATACAGCCACAAACCAAGCAAAGCCCCGGTACTAGACGAGGATACACATAATATTCAAATACATATAATAATAATTATAAAGATAGCATCTCCGACCCGGGAACAAACATTCGAACCCATCACACTAACACCCGCCCGGCCGGGACTCGAACCCAGGACCGGCACCGGCTCAGCTCGCAGGCGCACCACAAACTGCTCTGGAACTGCCACTTTGTAGCTGGGTTGGGTAGGCAATTTTCCTTGTTTGTTCAAAAAAATAAATGTGACTTTTTTTGATAAATGTATGTTAAATTTTTTATCATTTTAATTTGTTTGCACCCATATGAAAAGACTTACAATATGATTATGTTTATTCATTTAATAAGATTTTTTTTTATTTCGCTTCATTTTAAACACGGTTTTTTGGTTTACGTTAGCAGACGTTTCTAATCTGCTTTATTAAAAATAAGATTTTTTTTTGTTGTGTTTTTGATGAAAGTTATCTATTTTCGTTTCTATGTATATTTTTCTTTCGTACCCGAATAATTTCAATTAATAATTAATGTTATCGTTCTGAAACAAAATATACGTTTTTTTTTTATGAGTAACACGAGTTTTTTTTTCTCTTTTAATAAGTACCTAGGTAAAAATATTTCTACTTGCCTGCCCACTTCCTTGTTATGATATTATAATAAAATTACACCATGCAGCCAGCAGCAGCTTTATAAATATAATTCGCATTTCACGCCCTGATATGCCTAAGTCATGTATCTTTAGATACAGATCGTTGCATGACAGGCTTAGTATGGCGAGCCTGTCACGCCTAACTCTGCTAGAGCTCATAAATAAATAAATATACACATATAAAAATATTTTCAACACAGAAAATATGCATTAGCCTTTCACTGATATATCAAAATGTATATTTTTTAATTATTGCATGATATCGTTGAATTATCAATAATTTACGAAAAAAAACTTTAAACTGCTTTTTCTCAAAACTATGTTTTTTGAGATACATGAGATAGGATTGACACGGCAGTGTTGCCACATTTTAAAATGAGTATGTTTTTATAAATTAATAATAAAATAAATAATCATCTCAGAAAATAAATAAAAACAGAGATTACTTCATCTTTTTAAGCAGAATTAAGAAAAGTAATAAAATGATAGTCTTAAAAATATGAAATGTTGTCAATTAAGTATCATGTTCATGTTGTCAAACTGATAAGGTCGTAGAGAACCCACTTTCATCCCCTTTTCAACCGACTTCGAAAGGAAGGCTCTGGATTGGACTGTTGTTTTGTTTTTGTGTATGATACGCGATCATTCCACCAATTATGAATAGTTTTCGTTGATTATATGTACTCATTTCCCCTGCGTACAAAAAAGAGGGTAGTGCGATATACATTTTATCGAACTTGATTTCGGGCTTTCGCTCGGTGAAGTCGGTTATTTTTTGTGAAAAATTTATTATATTTTACGATACCTTCCAGATGTACATAAATATAAAAAATCCGAACGAGCCATGAGTCATATTTGACTGTATTATAAGGTTTGTTTATTAAGCATGACTTGAACTGTAATGGGGGGTTTGTCACTTGTTTATCACGTGATAACAGCAACCATAATTGACCATAGTTATGCAGAAAGCGACCAGCGTAGATTTTTGTCATAGTGACTTAATGAATGAGTTTGGTAGTTTTTTGCATTATGAAATAAAATCTTTGGTTGCTTTCTGCGTAACTATGGTCAATTGGCCCCCTGATGCAGTTCAAGTCATGTTTAAAAAACGTACCTATAGTTCAGTCAAAGATCAACTCGTGGCTAGTTTGGATTTTTGCAGGGCTGCTTAGCCCTCACTGGCAATGAGGACATGTACGTACCCGCTGCACGTAGGGCACGGGGATGGAGCCGGTGCGCCCCTGACTGTTGCGCGCCGTCCACCACTGCTCCTCGTCCCGGTTGATCACCATCAGCCGCTCGCCGCGCCGGAACGGAAGGTCGTCCGGGTCCTGGGGAAATAAAACGAGTTTGTGAGTATGAAGTTAGCGAAGAAGGACAATCTAAATGATCATCAAGTACAGTACCGGTAAAACAAGATGAAGCAACGTTTTTAATTGAATAGCTGTGCCCGCGGCTCCGCGTGGAATTCGATCTGTGTCAGTAAGCTGCTAATACCTCACCGTTTAAACCGTCCCTGGACTACGACCAACCATTTCAAACCCAAATCAGCTAAAGCTGCCCAGCCGTTATCACGTTTTAGCGAGACCAACACTATATAGATATATAGAAGATAGTTTTTATTGATTCTGTTTTAATGTGGAAAAAACCACTTTTTACATTACACACACCACACTTTGATTACATTGCAGTTGCAGTGGATCACATTAGATTTTTCGTTCATAATTTACCTTTCTGTCAATATTTAAAACATGACGCAATCTCATGTAGGGGTAACACGATAAGTCAGTTTATCGATATGGAAATCCCTACCTGTCACTCTCAAAACTGTAATGACTGTTCATTATTGACGACGCGGTTGGCTAAGCAGACGGTCCTGCGTTCGAATCTCGCAAATATTTGTGGGTTCAACTCGAATATTTGTTCCTGGGTCATTGACGTTATCTAAATATGTACAACCACTAAGTATAGTTCGAAGCCCATTTCTTAAGCGAATCCCATTAGCTTTGTACCCGATGAACAATACTCATTATCTGTATTGTTAACTGTGGCCACAACTGCCACTTCGAAATGTAAGGCGTTATAAGTGCAAATTACTTTTACACTAAATTAGTTTTTAAATCAAACGAAATAAGGTTTACTCTTAAACAAAGAGAACACAGATGTTGGTCACTTCGTAAGTGAAAGAGCAGTGAAGTTCCTATCGATGCTTATAATGACAATGAAGTGACCAACATCTCTGTTCTCTTTGTTTAAGAGTAAACCTTATTTCGTTTGACTTAAAGACTAATTTAGTGTAAAAGTAATTTGCACTTATAACGCCTTAAATATTGAAGTGGCAGTTGTGGCCACAGCTAACAATACAGATAATAAGTATTGTTCATCGGGTACAAAGCTAAGTGGAATTGCTCAAGCAAAAGGATTATTTCTATAATTAGTTTGGGACTAGGTCGATTTTTTTAAGTGTCCCTTAATGTTTATCCACCGAGCGACAAGCGCGTCCATCATAGGAAGAAGAAAGCAACAAGTTGTAAACGAATAACATCGGTCGAAAGCATTTCCAGGTCACCCGATCACCGGAACACATGTGTCTGACACATGTGCGTTTATTTTAGGCACTACGTTAGGAAAATTAGAGATTAAGGATCCGTTCAAAATGCTGATTGTTTTAATCATTTTGCTCTATGATCAAACGTGTTTGTTAGCATATTATCAATGTTACCACATGTATGTACCTAAGCGAGAAATTGTCAGGAACGGCCCGACATGTTCAGAACTCGTATAGAGCTCGTCATCAGGGACTATCCATACAGCGGCGCGGCAACTTTGCCACTGATTCTTTAATCGACGCTCTGCTCTAGGTAATAGCACGCGCCGACTACGAATTCAATACAATAATTAAATAATTATGTCTCAGGAAAGTTATAATCAAATTATAGTTAAACTTATGAGACATGTAATCTCTATTTTTTTATGTGAGTCACACCCCATTTTTTATATTAAACCATTGATACAAAGATCAAAGCTCAAAGAAAAATTGAAACGCGTAACCTGGTGGAAGAGGCCGGGAATCGAACCCAGTACCTCTGCTTTCGCGCCGGACCGGCAATCCAGAGGTACCGAGTTCGATTACAGATCTCTTTTGTTTAAGATTATAGTTGTAAACGGAACACCAGTCGAAAGCATTTCCAGGTCACCCTAACCGGAACACATGTGATGGTTATTTTAGGCGTCACGCTAGGAAAATGAACGATTAGTCAGTCGTAGGGCTAATAATAACGAAGCGTAGGCTGGAACATGTCTGATGATGTGTGTAGTAGGTACTGAAGCGAAAAATTGATATTATTTATTTATCATTTTTTATATTTTATATTTAACTAGCGACCCGCCCCGGCTTCGCACGGTTGCAATTCTGATAAATTATACATATGAACCTTCCTCTTGAATCACTTTATCTATAAAAAACACACAATGCTTTATAAGAAAAATGTCTTTAATATGTGCATTATGTGCAAAGACCAGGCTCAAAGTTTGCCAGAGAGCGATGGAACGCAGCATGTTAGGTGTTCGTAGACAAGACCGTATAAGAAACACCGAACTGAGTTCCAAAACACGCGTTGTAGTCGTAGGTGCCAAGACCGCAAAGCTGAAGCGGGACTGGGCTGGACATGTCTGCCGCATGCATCCGGAACGTTGGGCCAGAATAATCACCGACTGGACACCGCAAGGTTACCGGAGCAGAGGCAGACTGAAAAGAAGATGGCGGGATGACCTGGATGCATTTAGTAACGATTGGAGGGAGCATGCAGCCAATAGAGACGAGTGGCGCAAGAGAGGGGAGGCCTTTGCCCAGCAGTGGGACCCAATTATAGGCTAGTAAAAAAAAAATATGTGCATTGACATTTACAATCGCATTCCCAATGATATAAGGTCTATGGAAGGAAATAGATTTAAAAGAAATTTAAATATATGGCTGCTCGATAGCCGGGTCCGCACAGGGCGAGCGGCCTCACGAGGCAATTGCAGCGCGCGGCATTCGGCGCATGCCTCGGGCATTGGATGAAATTACGCTCACCGAATGCCGCGCGCGGCAAGCCCGAGCCGTCTTGTTCGCCCATTTGACAGATAAAACAATATGGCGCCGCCGCACGCAATCAGCTTTTGATTTTTGACTTGTTGCTAAGTTCATACAAAGAATTTTCCAAAAAAAAGCTAATTCAATATTTTTTTTATGTTTAAATCAAACAAATAACACATAATATTTAGTTACGGTTATTCCGTTTCGCGTAATACGTAAGTGTCGCACGCCATTTTGTTTTATCTGTCATAATTTGACCGAAGCAAACACGTGTACGTCCACACTGCGCGCGGCAAACGACCGAGGCACCTTTGAGCACGGACAAAAACCGACAGCGCGCGGCTCGGCCGCGGCAGCGCTCGGCCGAGGCAAAGCGTGCGGGCGCCGCGGGGTGCCGCGGGCGAGGCGCGTACACACAGAGCGCGCCGCCGCGCGCGGCAATTGCCGCGCGAGGCGGCTCGCCCAGTGTGGACGCGGCTGATGGATGTTTCTACAGTGTAAATGTTTTTCTCGAGACATGTAGAATAAGGTAGAATTAGGCTATTGACATTATATTATACATAGAATTTTTAATAATCAATTATAATTTATTTTTATTTTTAAAAATTTGCATGCCTGTATGTAGGATGAATACATGGTACTTTCATTGTATTTAACACCTATAACACTATTCTTGGCAAATAAATCTTAGATTTTTTTTTAAACCGCATCAAAACAGTTGCGTAGTTTTAAAGATCTAGGAAAAGATAGACAGACCCCAGGAAGCGACTTTGTTACTATATAATATAGTGATGATATCGCGCAACGTAGGGCCGCGGGTCGCGGCGTTGTTGTTGATTTTGTTGGTGGGTGGCGATATAAATGAGTATAGTTACAGTCTGACAAAAAAGAGTAGAAATTAAAAAGTGGCAATATTGCCATTTAAATTCGATTGTTATGTGATTAATTTTAGACTAACTACAGGAAGGATGACTTCACTGACATTCCAACGCACCGATTAAAAATAGAATGACCGCAAAATGGTTATGTTTATAAATAAACAATTCCATTTTATTGTCTACGAGTCAATAAATACACGTTTCACATAACAATCATTATATAAGTGCTTATAGTTCACTATATAATAAGTGTTTATAGTTCACTATATAATAAGTGTTTATAGTTCACTATATAATAAGTGTTTATAGTTCACTATATAATAAGTGTTTATAGTTCACTATATAATAAGTGTTTATAGTTCACTATATAATAAGTGTTTATAGTTCACTATATAATAAGTGTTTATAGTCCAAACGATTACCCGACTACTAACTATTTACCTAATCAGAATTACAGTCGCATAGAAAATATAAACTAAAGCAGACAGAATCCCAACTCAGCAAAAACAGAATAAAATATAAATTGTGAAACATGTAATGTCTCATTTTTTTTTAACCAACCATTGATACAAAAATCAAAGCTCAAAGGAATAAGTTTCTGTCAAAAATGACATTTTAGTGGCAAGCTTTTATAGCCGACTGTACTTTTCTTTGGATATCCATCAAATGCTCACTGAGACGATTCTAAAAAGCCCAAGCTCCTTCCGGCTCCATCATCAGATCAGCCCCATAGTACCATATTACTGTGTTGTCATCAAAGTTAGGTAAGTATGCAAAATTTCAGCTTAATCGGTTGACGATATCTGCTTCAAAATTGGGTTGCAAGATTTCACCCGAACAAACATATTTTAAACATACCATGCAAGTTAAATAAAAGCTTTAAAAATTGAAATGCGTAATCTGGTGGAAGAGACCGGGAATCGAACCCTGTACCTCTGGATTACCGGTCCAGCGCGTTAACCTTTCCGCCACCCGAACGCCCAAGCAACCTTATGTTTTGTGTAATAAGAAAGTGACTTACGTTTCCGAAGAAGTCGAACTTTGCGACGACGACTTCCAGAACCTGGTGTTGCTGTGGCGGCGCCTTCACGCTGGACTGCGGCAGCGGCCGCACCAGCGGCGTGGTGTCCAGGTAGTGCAGCCGGTAGAAGGACAGCAGCGCCGGCATGTCCGCGAACAGCTGGTCGCCGATGCGGAACCGCGTCGAGCCGTCCGCGGAGACCACGCGGTTTATTATGTAGTGGGACACGCGGTCGTCCTCTCTGTGGAACAATACTCATATTAGATACTAGTAAGAACTTCCGTCCGCGTGGAACACCCTCTTGGAATCCTTTTTTTGCTTCTCTATAGTCAGGTACAACATCTGGGGATGGGCAGCTGCCCGAACATCAAAAACTGTTGAAATCTGTTGCCGTCCAGTCGTTTGGTCGTGATGAAAAGACAAAGATTTAATTTTTACAATTCTAGCTGCACGAAAATACCGACACACTGTGATAGATTTCGTCGTAATATTAAACGCCTCACTGTCTTCATAGGAATCGAATGATGGCATTCGGATCTTGGCGACCACGACACATTTTCTATGGATTACTATGAAAAGCGACCACCTCATAGTGCCAACGAACTGTTGTCTCGCTCGATGCGTTCGCTTTGGAGACAACGGGATCCTGGGACCTGGCCAAAATGCGACCGTTTTGCTACCAATTCAGTAAGTAGGCTTAGGTCGCCTCGCCTAGTTCACGTGATCTGTATGCTACTTATGACCAGCACCAGGCGATGAACCCAGGCCGCTTCTCAACGGGCATTGTTGCACTAACCTGACGCACAGCACGTAGTCCCCGTGTATCGTCCTGGAGTCGCGCACGAGGAACACGCCGCTCTCCGGCTCGCTGAGGAGGAGTCGAGTGGCCTCCGGCCTGGACAGCCCGCCGAAGTATCGCTGCACTAACCTGACGCACAGCACGTAGTCCCCGTGTATCGTCCTGGAGTCGCGCACGAGGAACACGCCGCTCTCCGCCTCACTGAGGAGGAGTCGAGTGGCCTCCGGCCTGGACAGCCCGCCGAAGTATCGCTGCACTAACCTGACGCACAGCACGTAGTCCCCGTGTATCGTCCTGGAGTCGCGCACGAGGAACACGCCGCTCTCCGGCTCGCTGAGGAGGAGTCGAGTGGCCTCCGGCCTGGACAGCCCGCCGAAGTATCGCTGCACTAACCTGACGCACAGCACGTAGTCCCCGTGTATCGTCCTGGAGTCGCGCACGAGGAACACGCCGCTCTCCGGCTCGCTGAGGAGGAGTCGAGTGGCCTCCGGCCTGGACAGCCCGCCGAAGTATCGCTGCACTAACCTGACGCACAGCACGTAGTCCCCGTGTATCGTCCTGGAGTCGCGCACGAGGAACACGCCGCTCTCCGCCTCACTGAGGAGGAGCCGAGTGGCCTCCGGCCTGGACAGCCCGCCGAAGTATCGCTGCACTAACCTGACGCACAGCACGTAGTCCCCGTGTATCGTCCTGGAGTCGCGCACGAGGAACACGCCGCTCTCCGCCTCACTGAGGAGGAGCCGAGTGGCCTCCGGCCTGGACAGCCCGCCGAAGTATCGCTGCACTAACCTGACGCACAGCACGTAGTCCCCGTGTATCGTCCTGGAGTCGCGCACGAGGAACACGCCGCTCTCCGTCCCACTGAGGAGGAGTCGAGTGGCCTCCGGCCTGGACAGCCCGCCGAAGTATCGCTGCACTAACCTGACGCACAGCACGTAGTCCCCGTGTATCGTCCTGGAGTCGCGCACGAGGAACACGCCGCTCTCCGCCTCACTGAGGAGGAGCCGAGTGGCCTCCGGCCTGGACAGCCCGCCGAAGTATCGCTGCACTAACCTGACGCACAGCACGTAGTCCCCGTGTATCGTCCTGGAGTCGCGCACGAGGAACACGCCGCTCTCCGCCTCACTGAGGAGGAGTCGAGTGGCCTCCGGCCTGGACAGCCCGCCGAAGTATCGCTGCACTAACCTGACGCACAGCACGTAGTCCCCGTGTATCGTCCTGGAGTCGCGCACGAGGAACACGCCGCTCTCCGCCTCACTGAGGAGGAGCCGAGTGGCCTCCGGCCTCGACAGCCCGCCGAAGTACCAACTGGAAGAAGAAGGGTTCAATAAACGCGTGGACTCTTTTGAATAATATAAACGGAATTAACATTTATTAACGGTTGATCAATCCAAATGGGTCAGTAGGGAGAAGTCAGAAACTATAAGGGATAGGGAAATCTGTTCTTAGGAACCATGGCGTCGATTTTAGATTTATTAGTATTTGTTAAGTATGATTTCATAATTCATATCAAATATATCATCGTATTTGTTAAGTGAAATTAAAAACAAACACTGCACTTTATAGACTTTATTAATTTACGTCAAATCGATGTCATTAAAACTTTGGATTGTTATACTGTACAGTCAGCCAAGGATAAGTGGTCGACCACTTTCAACACTGGGAACCCGCTACGTGGGCGCTGTGCTCGTTGCAAGTTTTCCCCATGATATCGGCTACGAGATCCTTGGTTGCGAAAATGTCAATACCTAGTCATGAAATAGCGTCGAAGTGGTGGACCAATCTTATGGCTGATTGTACTCACAATAGGTGGCGCGTGACAACGCAATGTTATGCTTCTCAGGTACGGAAAATATGAATGCACACACACACACTCCCACAGACTTAGTCTGCTGTTCCGATAAAAGCACACCACAAAAAAAGAAACACATTTAACGCCTTATGACCAGTTGACCTAAGTACTTTGGCAGAGGGGTTCGCCCGTATTTGGCATTTTCATATGGTAGATACCAGCGCTATGGAGTATGGAGTTTGCAAAAGAACGCGTACACTTGACACAAAATCAAATTAGGTCGCACCTTTTGGTAAATGTAGTCATCTGTTTAGTGTGTCATTGTATTTTGGTCAGCTTTTGGACTTATTATTTCACGTTTGATCAGACGCTGTTTCATCTGGCACGGCAATTCGATTAACAACAACGTTATAAAAGGATAAATAATTAAATTTACAGGAAAGTCACAATTACCTATAAGTCTCAATTATTGTTTTAATTACCAATTTGGGTATTAATACCATTTTGTAGTTATTAGTGACGACATCAGGATAGCCTGACTACGTGTTGAATTTCCCTTAAGGGTTTCCCCTGATTGAAATTTCCTGTCCGTGTATTTTAACCACTTGTAGCAAACATTTGCAAGTCTAAATGAAACTAACTGATATTATAACGGAAAGTTCTAATGTCCCGCACTGATCAGTGAGGGGTTAACTAAATACAGTCAGCTGTTGGTATCTAAATAACAAAGGTAAACATGATTTCTTGCGTTATTCTGAAACATTGCGTGATATAATTAGACACATGAAGTCGTGGTAGGTATTCCAGATCACAGGTCAAAAGTCAAAATATAATAGCCAAGAAGATTTGCAATTTCATCGATGGAAATCCGAGAGTGAGTTCTTAGATATATAATATATTTAATTCGCTTTTCTCTGACGAAACTGTGAGCGCAGCTACCAATGCGGAACCCGTCTATTCAGGGCACCAAGGGTTCCGTACAAGCATCTTAACTGGCTGAGTTAAGTTTACATCTGGTATGTATGGCGCCGGTTACAAATGAGTTACAAAGTTAAAGCAACATCACGATCATGTTTGTTGTATGGGAGCTCCCTTAAATATGTATTCTATTCTATTTTTTAGTATTTGTTGTTATAGCGGCAACAGAAGTACATCATCTGTTAAAATTTCAACTGTCTAACAACTATCACGGTTCATGAAATACAGCTTGGTGACATACGGACGGACAGCGGAATCTTAGTAATAAGGGTCCCGTTTTTTACCCTTTGGGTACGGAACCCTAAAAACAGTAGAAGCCTAAGGACACTAACAGTATAAGCCAACATTTAGGTTTATGTTAGCTTGGGTAATATTAAAATTCCATTGAAACTGTCTGTTTTTGTTCAAGGCCGAAAACATTAGCCTTACAACGGATCTTAGCGTTCGTCTGTGATTAGACGCAATTAAGAATGGTTAAGACTGAATGGAGTATCAACAAACTATTGTTCAAAAACTTGGCTTTCCCATCAAGTTATGGGTCGATTGCAAAAAAATTGTACATAGTTAAAGGCTTAGTTAACATTAAATACGATCGCTTCCTTTGGGTGACGAAAGTTAGTCATACCAAATGTATGGGTAACTTTCGTCACACAAAGGAATCAATTAACATTGTTTTAATTAAAGCCCTTAACTATGTACAATTTTTTTGCAATTGACCCTTATATTCGGTTTGCTGGGTGGAGACGTTGTACTCAAATAAATTTAAAATTTAAAACACCTCCAATACAAGTAGCTGGTCATTATGAGGTCTTCATTCTATATTCAAAAACTGAACATAACTACAAAATTTGGACTTCTTAGCTTCAGTATTGGCTGTCATCTTGTGACTTGTTCCAATTAAAACTGAATATCTTGGAAACTACTCGTCCTATTTCAACCAAACATAGCTAAGAACCATCTCGACGGAAAAGTCTTCGATAAAAAAAAGAAACAGCACTAAAATTGGTAATTAGACACACTTCTGTATGGTTTTACAATGTAAATGAATATTTTAGCGCAGATAATTAAGTTTTAGGAAATGTTTCAATGAAATTGACATTGTACGTTCAAAATAGATAAACTGTTTTAACTATAATTCTGTAAATTGACCTTTCGTACACAGTCTTGACAATAAATCTCTTCATGTCTTTATTGTCGCGAGACATCTCTATAGTATTTATTATTAAGCCCCTCGGTCAGTAAATAACCAATATCACCATCAAAGAGTGATTTAGTGACCAGGGCTGCAATACGGTTAGCTTTCGCCGATGAGGAGCTCCATACGAGTTAGAAACATGTGACAATTACGCGAGTTTTAAACCGTTTACAATTAATATTAAACTCGTAGGTATAAGATAGCTATCGTCTTAAATATAAAGAATTTCTACACCAATAATGAAAGTTCGGTGTGAAAATTTCAATTTAGAAACTGATAATTATATCAGCGTATTTTTGTTTACACAAAATGATAAAAACTGATCTTAAACCGTCACGATCATTACCCGAAATCCGCTTTCGCCGAACAAATAATAGCTTTCAATAAAAAGGAAAGTGGTGGTGCGACGTAAACCGGCGTCGCACGTTATGTCTAACAACTGCCGTCTAAATACATGCAGATTGTGGTCATGAGAGCTGGTTCACATGACTTTCTCTGGCAAATCATCTGTGTAAACTGTCGCACCTCTTGTGAACTTCACTAATTCTAGTAATTTATGAGGCCTTAATACAATTTCAGATGTATTTTTTTCATATTATGACAAACGATAGCTTCGCCGCGCGGTGACCCGCCCAACCCAAGGAAGCACTTAATATTTCGGTATAAAATATGCCCATGTCATACCAAAATTTATTAAAATTGGACCAGCCATTTGAGCGTGAAGGAGTAACAAACATACACATAAACACACTCGCAAACTTTCGCCTTTATAATATCAGTGTGATATTTGAAAACTTCAACCAAACTTCTTAAAGTGAATAATACTTTTCCCTGAGTTCTACATTCCGCGTGAATTTGTCAATTTCGAGTAGTTTTTGAAACAAACATTCAAACTGTGGGTTTCAAATCTATATATATATATTACCATTCACCAATAAATCGCACAATAGCCCTGTTCAAAGTAGTAACATTGATAATATGTTAAGAAACATGTTAGAGAGAAAACTGTCTTAAATAATCAGCATTTTTGAACGGATAAGGAGCTTTAAGCTTGAGGATCTCGCACGTTGTTTAGTCAAGCCCAGTCCGTCTTGCAAAACTATGCTTCGCGACTCTTGTCACGGGCGCGATATAGCGTCACCTGTCACTCTCTCACAGTACTAGATAGAAAGAGACTGATAGTGATAATATATCTCGCGCGAGAAAGAGTCGCCATATCACCATAAATTTAAACATAGAGGAGCCATCGATCAAAAGGTTGAATCGCCCCACCACTCAAGATCAACTAGACATTTTTCTACATATTCCCTTAGACAAGAGAAACACAGAAACCGGTAATCAATCCGAGATAGATTGCAGCCTAACAAATTAAGTAAGTTTGTGAAATGTGTAAAATTCGAAATGTCGAAGTAGTTGACACGTTGAACCGGTAATCGAGAGGTACCGCATTCGATTCCCGCTCTCCTCCGCCAGGTTACGCATTTTGATCTAAATAAAAAGTATTTATTTCAACACAACAAAGGAAAAACAAAGAGACAGTAAATATTAATAATAAATTGATGGCATCTAAGTACACAAAAAAAAAGGAAAAACTTAAACACTACTAACTATACTATGTACAAAAAAGCTAAAATTAAAATAAACTAAAACAAATTCAAAAAATTGCTCCCCTTGGCATGGGTACCGAAAATGCTGGCAGCATTTTGATCTTCGTATCAATGTATATACCATATGCCAAGAATTTTCGGAAACGTTCGTCGTATTGATGATGTGATGACATGATTTCTTGCTTTCTGTGTGTTTAATTATTACCTAATGATGGAAGATAGTCCCTTTCCAAATCCACGGAAGACGGACGTAAACAAACGTTAACATTGTTTACGTTATTGCTTGTTTATTCTGGGTAATTAACCTGTCTCCACTGTATCTGGGGCAGTCGTAAAGCTGCTTCCAGTCAACTAGAGGAACCGAGTTATGGTTCACTATGACATGTCAATAACCTAACGTAAACATGTACGTACCTACCATTGGTGTTTACCATATGCCGCAAATTGAATTATAAGATATTTTTGTTGAACAGGCACGATAAGTTTTTGTGAAAAAAGCTTTTTTAGGGTTCCGTACCCAAAAGGTCCCTAAGGACCTATTACTAAGACTCCGCTGTCTGTCTGCATGTCTGTCCGTCTGTCACCAGGCTGTATCTCATGAACCGTTATAACTAGAGTTGAAATTTTCACAGATGATGTATTTCTCTTGGCGCTATAACAACTAATACTAAAAATCGGAATAAAATTAATATTTAAGGGGGCTCCCATACAACTAACGGTATCGGTTGCGTTAACTTTGCACCCCATTTGTATGTGGCGTCATACATACCAGGTGCAAACTTAATTTTACCCGGCCATCAGGTTAAGATGGGAAATGTTGTAGATTTGTACGGAACCCTCGGTGCGCGAGACCGACTCGCACTCGGCTGGTTTTTTGAGACATGCTTTTATAGCGGAGTGTACTTTTTTAATCAGAATATCAGAACATACATACGAAAGAAATTTTGGTGAAGCTGAAACAGAAGCGAAGCTTCGCTCACTCGGTTATAAATGTGTGCGTAAAAAATGCGTGTTAAAACCTGTCGTTTGGTCCATACACAGTGTACGTGTGTGTGTTCCTCAGACAGTGCCGGTCTAGCACAACTATGATTCGCGACCACCGTCACCCGTCACTCTCACACTACTGCAAAGAAAGAGATAGGTAGTATATCTCGCGCGAGAACGAGTCGCGTGTCACAGCTGTGCTAGAGGTGCAGGACAGTAATAAAAAAAAACACTAAAGTTTCATATATCGCAAATATATCGCTGAGTCAGAAATAGTCTTCAAGTTTAATGACTAGGCTACTTTTGAGTGCTCATCAATGTCCATGTATAGAGTACAGTAGCTGTAGCTTTTAGTATGGACAGCTACTTTTGATGCTGAACAATCCCCTCCCATGGAAAACCGATTTTCAATACAATTTTATAATAGTATAGAACTTATACATAAATTGTCGTTGTCATCTGACATTTGTCACAATCGTGAAGTAGGCGCCTGATGTTATCCTACGTACGGGAGACTAGTAAAAGCTGTGGGCGATACTGTAACGATTTACAAAGAATTTCCTCTAGAGATGTGAAAAACGTTGCATTACCACCGCGATTGATGTTCCAGTGCCAAAAAATCACTGTGAAATATATCTGTCACTTTCTCAAGAGATAATCCATCAACACGTCTAACATAACTATGACACGCGCACGCGGCTCTTTCGCGTGATAAATACTAGCTGTCACTTTCATTTCAATACCGCGCGAGCCAGACAGGTGACGCTGAGTCGCGTGACAAGAGAAGTCGCAGCAAGACATACTGGTCCTGCATGTAGGTAAGTTGTGAGGATAAATTAAGGAACGGCAGTTTGTAGACCCTTATAGCAAGGACTATCGAAAAAAAATGACGTCTAATACCTTTAGGTACAGTCGCCATCAGATATATAGCAGCATATAAGGCGTTCATAAATATCTGAACACGACTCTTACCGACTGGGCGTTACAGTACATGTTCAGATATTTATGAAATTTATTCTGTAAGTAGGCCACAAGGGCATTTTGACATGTTTGAGTCTACCGGCATTTCACAAGAGACCACTGTTGAGAAGAAACGCCGAAAGAAACTCAACAGTCAGTAATTTTTTCAGAAAGGGTCATTTTTAAAAAGGGTAAAGGAATATGAACGCCTTATGCTACGATATATCTGATGGCGACTGTACCATTTTATATTACTGAAATTTTATCATAATTTTCCTCCACAGTGTACTTTTATGATGGCTGATCACTGTTACTTTTCCCCTGTAACGTTCTTTATCACCCATCTCTAGTTCCCTCAGTACATGGAAGTAGGGCACCAGATCGGCGTGGGCCGTTAAACGGTCGTCTAGGAAATATAATCTGTTCAAATGTTTTTGCACTGCTGTGTTGGTAAAACATATTTCTTAAACTTACAAGATATTGAATTAAAATTCGCTGGATCTTAATTAAATCATTGGGGTTAATGCTCCTTATCTGTTCAAAAACGCTCATTGTTTTAGGCATTTTTCTCTACAATCAAACATATTATTTCTTAACATATTATTAATGTTACTACTTAAGAACAGGGCCAGTGCGATTTATTAGTATATATTTGAAACCTACAGTTTGAATTTTTAGGGTTCCGTACCCAAAGGGTAAAAACGGGGCCCTATTTCTGAGACTTCGCTGTCCGTCCGTCCGTCCGTCTGTCACCAGGCTGTATCTCAAGAACGGTGATAGCTAGACAGTTGAAATTTTCACAGATGATGTATTTCTATTGCCGCTATAACTACAAATACTAAAAATAAAATAAAAATTTATGGGGGGCTCCCATACAACAAACTTACAGATAATGGTACGGAACCCTTCGTGCGCGAGTCCCACTCGCACTTGGCCGATATTTTTCATTAATAATTTTTGTTTTAAAAACAACTCGAAATCGACAAAATTCACGCCGAAAACAGTTTTTTTTTTTTACTTATTTTCGACTGAAAACATGAAATGAAATAATGAAATAGCTATGTCAGTTCCTAGAACTCAGGGAAAAGTATTATTCACTTTAAAAAGTTGGGTGGAACTAACAATAAGGTGACTCGGGGCTATTGTAGCTATGGGGTTATTATTGTATCTTAGTACCATTATAATGGTCTTTGACCATTATAATGGTCTGTGTATATATAGGATACACAAGACAATACAATGGTCTGTGTATCCTATATATACACAGACCATTATAATGGTCTTTGACCATTATAATGGTCTGTGTATATATAGGATACACAAGACAATACAATGGTCTGTGTATCCTATATATACACAGACCATTATAATGGTACTAAGATACAATAACCCCATAGCTACAATAGCCCCGAGTCACCTTACATATGTCATAATATGAAAAAAAAAAGTATATTCGAATAATTTTAACTTAATAGAGATAATGATTTCAGGAATTCCAATTATTCAAATAAATCGCGAAACCGAATGGAATATACATTATGAATTTCCTCAACAAGATTTATTCCTTATTTACCTTAAATATGACAATATAATTAATCATTACGTCATTGGTGACGTTTTCATTTTCCTTCGTCTACAATCTTAGAGAGAGACTTAGTAATATAATCTTAATTAATTAAAGATATCCTCAAGCTTTTTCTATTTTTTAAAGTGAAATGAACAGTAACAACAGCCAGTCTTATCATTAAATAGTGATATCTTCCAACAGCCCTTTTCTTACAAATAAACCTCACTCACTCTACAAAAAATAAAGAATGTATAACTTGTTACTGAGCCACAACATTGAAGATCGGTCCGGGCACCAAGTTAAATACAATTGCAGAACCAAATATACATTTGGGTTTCAATTAAATGGGCAGCCATATGTCTCGAGTGGGCCTGTATTTTTAGATGCCAACCAAATTGTGCACAATAACAATAACATTTTATTAAGGTCATGGATTATTTAAGGCAAAGTTTATTTGATTTGGTGGCTTGATGTACCTACTGTAACAGTAGTTTTATCTCACGAGCGCGGGTGAGCCATGTTTGTGTGAGTAATGTACAACATTGGCTCTGTGTGGGTGAGCCGGAACTGTTCGCTCCCGAGCTCACCCACACAGAGCCAATGTGCATGTACATCTACTCACACAAACATGGCTCACCCGCGCTCGTGAGATAAAAGTACTATATATGGGTGATTCTACAGGCATTTCGTCAGTACGCTGTCATAAATTCTGATTCTGCAGTGCATCAGGCATGTTTGACGATGCTCGCGTAGATGATTTTCACGCCATAATGCGCAAAAAAATAGCATCCATTAAAACCAGAATACAGGGTAGTTCCAACAGTATTCTAAGTATATTAGTTGACAGAGCCGACAGTCCTCTGCAGAGGTACTGGATATTGGCATTAATAAACCCTCATTCTGAGCAGGTTTATTATGTCAATTAGGTATAGTAGGTATAAGTGTAGTATAAGTAATTATATAGTTAACTAACCTAGTTTTAAGTTTACTAACTATCATGGACCACTGTTGTCTTGAATAAAGTAATTTTGAATTTTTGATAAATATCAAATCAATAGGCCATCTATTTTTCTCATTGTGCCATATCCTAAACGGATGTCGGCAACCATTTTCTGGAATCTGTTCCTGTCTTGTGCCAGTCTGAAAAGACTGGCAGTGTCATTAATGTTGGACCAGCTCTTGATGTTGTCTAAGCAGCACGTCAAGCACAACTATGCTTCGCGACTCTTGTCACGCGACATAGCGCTTCCCGTCACTCTCTCAAATTATTGCACAGAAAGAGATGGGCAATTATCTCGGGCAAGAAATCGTCTCGTATGACAGTTATGCTAGAGGTGCGGGTTAGCTTTCTCCTTCCTTTGCTCCTTTTATTTATTTATTTAAGCCTTCTATCGGACATTTTTTTTTTAAATATATTTTCCAATGATTATTTTCATTTTTTTGTTTCATTATTTTTCTTTTTATTCGTATATATCCCTTTTTTTTATTTTTGCATGTCCGTTTGCCAGGTGGCAAAGGCCTCCTCCAATCTTCTCCATTCTGGCCTTTCTATGGCCACTCTACCCCATGTTATTCCCGCGACCTGTCTTATGTCGTCATCCCACCGTCACAGTGGTCTACCTCTCTTCCATTTTTCATCCCTTGGGTACCATTGCGTGACTATTTTGCTCCATTTGTCTTTTCCTCTAACCATGTGGCCAGCCCATTTCCATTTCTGTCTTCTATCATTACCTTATCATTATCTTTATCTTGGGTTTTTTGTTCAATATGACAGGATGACAAGGTAAATAGTAATGAGGAAATTATGAATTAAATTCTAAATTTCAGTAGCCAAAGCTTAATAATAATAATAATAAGGATAGGGACAGCATCCGCTCGATGTACACCTTACATTTCATTAAATTGTCGAAAGAGCCTCTACGCGTTGGCTTCGGCTCTGAGCCTCCCAAAGGTCCGGGACACTATGGTAATAATAAATGTGATCTTGCTATGATTAGTAAAGATTCAAGAGAAAGTGGTAATATGTCTTTGTTGTCAACTGTACTTTAGTTAAAGTCAAGTAAAGAAAAGAAGTCTATTTTACTTTACTATTGGAAACATAACATTTAACAACTATATAACTGTGTCAATAATGATTATGGGAGAATGATAATGTATCCTTATGCCAATGAAATAAGATGCAATTTTCTCTAACCTGAAATGTTGATGGTCTGTTGCAGGTATACAGTCGAGTTCATTTACATCTACACACTTACGAGAACAAAAATATCTGAACACAACTTTATGCTCCTGACAATAGGGTTGTGTTCAGATATTTTTGTTCTCGTAAGTGTGTGAACTCGACTGTACCAGCAAGTGCATCTGATCAGGTTTGAGGGTAAATAAATAATATTGTTATTGCTTTTTCGTACTTTTTCTTAATGTAATTTTTGAATTTATAACCCATGTTTGCAGTTGTATCACATTTGTTTGTAAAGCATTTTTACCTTTTTTAGTTTACATGCATTGGTGTTTGCATGGATGTTTTATCTCACTCTCTAGACTCCCATTTAATTTCCACATGTAGCAAAGAATATTATAATGATAATGATTCAAATAGAAAATAATGAAAACCCGGTCCGCCTAAAGCAAAGGGGATGCAAAGTAAGGACTTAGAAAATGTTTGATCAAAAGTGAAAATTTTATTGGAATCATAAAATACTTAAAAAAAAAACATTCAAAACGCTAAAATAAGCATGTTTTATAGAAAAAACTTTTTCTCTAAAATCAAAAATGGCCGAGATATTCGCCCTCAAAGATTGATGTTTTTCAAGGGATATTTTGATGTAGGTCCCGAATAGTAGACTATTTACGAGGGTCCATGTAAGAAACTATTTTGACGCTCCGCTCGCTTCGCTCGCTCCGCTATACATGGTCACAAAACAAACCTAACCTAACCTACAGTTTTCGGTTTTCAACCCATGTACCATATTTTCAGCAAGCATTTTTACCTTAAAAACCTCAATATCTCGGTAATTAGTAAGTTTAGAGAAAAGTTGCCCATACAAAACATGCTTATTTTAGCGTCTTATATACGATAGCATCATAAAAAATAGGTGTTATAATGACACCAACATCCATCAAAATTTTTCTGTCCCAGCTCCCTTGAAAAACATCAATCTTTGAGGGCGAATACCTCGGCCATTTTTGATTTTAGAGAAGTTGTTTCCATAAAACATGCTTATTTTAGCGTAATCTTTACGATAAAACAATAATAAATAGGTGTTATCATGACACCAACCCCATCAAAATTTTTCTAAGTCCTGCGCCCCCTTTGCTTTAGTCCAACCCTGGATCTGGCCAGATTATTAGAATAAGACTTGCTTGTAAAAATATACTGTATACACACAATTACAAAATATTTCATTGAAACATGATAATTTTCCCAATTAAGACATTCCGATCACATTGAATGTCACCTGCCCTCCTGCCAATTAGCGTAATAAAATAACCTGTCGGATCGCCCCGTCTGGCGTTCGCAGGTTGATCTAGATTTACATGCGTACCTGGACATGTCATTCTGGTCGAAGGAGGCCCCAATCGTCGGATTCGCCATCCCAAGGTCGACTTTAGTCCCGAAAACTTCACAACCCCATCAAACTAACCGGAAGCGGCACAAAACCTCAGTCCATCACTCGCGAGAGCCCTCGGGCTGTCCGCCGCCACATTCAGATCCGATTCGTTACTTCCACACGTATTTTTATCACGACTACAACTGTCCCACAGCCCCAATCACAAGCAATTAGGATTTGTTGTTGCACTTTCTGATCGTGTCATCACTCCATAATGTTCACGTCGGAACACATGTTTCCGCATTCATATCGCACTGACTGAGCGTCTTGGTTAACGCGCACGCCTCCGATATATTCTTCTGGACGTATAAACAAATAAATCTATAATTAAAGCCGAATTAAAAATATCTTCCACGGAGTCACACACGCGAAGATTCGCTGATGAGCCATAGACAAGGTTACTGGTTACGTTTTTATTTTGTTTGATTGACGCATAATCTTCTACTTTTCTCTATGGGCTCTATGCTCTAATATTAATGTCAAATCAGACTTTTTTGTGACTAAATGTTAAATTTTTTAAAATTAATTTGTATGCTGTTTTTAGACTTATAATTTGGAAATAATTTTGATGAACGATTAAACTGCTGAATTGGTTAAATCTACTTATAGTACTTATATCTATTTATAGCAGGGCAACACCAATCTCATTACACATCACATCACCTTCGAAATTTTAGTCTATGGTTTGTGTCCATTGTTTTTCTACAATGTTATTTTTCTGACTGCTGCTAGTGGACGAAAAATTCGGTCTCGCGGAGTAGTGAGTGGGTTTGTGCTGGTGTTCGTGTTCGATATTGTGATTTATTAGTAATAGATCACGAAGATGTCGTCACCGAGCGCTGGGAAACGTCGGATGGACACAGATGTCATCAAACTGTATCCTTTCTTTGTTATCGTCATTACTAGCCACCCTACTGCGTTCGAGGGCCTCCATGTAAATAACTGCCTGAAGGGCCATCAGCTGATTGTCACAGCCCCTTTTTAAAATCGATATGGTCTGTGTATATGTTAATTTTCCATGTTATTTACCCTGGATTAATCGTTTGGAAGGCGTTTGCTACATAATTATTAATGTTGATGAGACCTTAGGCTATTTATCTGCAAAAGAGCGTGCAGTCTTTGTGTGGCTCCGTGAGCCTACGTATCTATATATAACACGTTGATAAACACGTACATTACTACGGTCGCGCGTTCACGGCGCTCTTCCGTGTGTTAGATTGTGATTTTGTATTTCGTAATTCGTTATGTAGGCCACGGTCTTAGTTGCGCATTTTTTTTTCTATGATGCGTTACGGGCTTACGGTCGAGCGGATTACACAGATGCTTTATTCTATTACAGACAATTAAATGCTTATTGCATGCAGTTATAGCTTCATGGTAGTATTCCCCCCTGGCTATTTATTACGAGCCTTTGTCAAGAAAAGCTTTTAATTGACAAAATAATAAAAAAAAACTAACTTGTCTATCTCAGTGTGTTGACCTCGCTGGTATTTGATTAGTATGGCTGTGGTATGTTTAATTTTATCAAATAAGTGGGGTCACTGTGAAGTTCATTGTTTCCTTGGTATTTTGCCAAACAAAGAAAATGTATGGCTTGATAAGATTCATGAATAGTTATGCATGTAGTAAGGTCAGCTATCTGATTTATTTGTTAATGTTACTAAATAAAGCTAGACTATTGTACAGTTATTTAGTTACATGTGAGTGAAATTATTCATATACACTCCAGCCTAGAGATGATTAAGTTTAGTTACTTAAATTAAATAATGAAAATGAAAGTAGCTAATTATATAATGACAGGAATGGGTTACTTAATTTACTTAACAGAAAGTTCTAGTGATCAAAGAGAAAGTAAAAATAACTTTCAAACATTCTTAACCTTTTTTGTCCACTTTATTAGTCTTCATATTGCAATGGCTTGTAATTTGGCATTATTATTCCATGCCATATTTTACCGTAAACTATTGCCTTAAACTTTTTACCTTCTCATATATTAACTTAAATATATTTATTACTTAATCATAAAAAACATTTCATGCCTCCTTAGCAGAGAAACACACTCATAGGTAGATAAACACACTCATAGATATGTATATAATTATATAAATAGATAAAACATTTACCTACTTGTCTGAGGAGGACTCATTTGAACATATATTATGTTTATATTGGTGTTATGTTTTATGTTTCCAAAATACTTCATACTTCTGAATATCAATAACAAAATTAACAGTAATAGTAAATTAAAAATTCAGTAAATCTAATCTAGATACTTAAACAAACCAGTTGTAACTTGTCTGTCATGACCAGTGAGTGCTGGTTGCAATTTGAGGTCATTGACCTTAATCATTGTGCTAACATGGATAAGCCCTGGGAAGTGGCATTACAGAATTTTTGTTGTTGAAAGAGATCAATGTTTTTGATTTCATGATGAATAGGAATCAATTTAATTTTAATAATTTAAATTGATGTTTTATTGTTTATGAAACACTTATAAAATTGAGTTGTATATAAATAAATATTAAAAGACAATCTTACATAAACCAACCTGTGCCACGGGTCGAAAAATATGAAAAAATTCATGAAAATGAGGCCTTATAATTACTTTCAATGAAAACTATATTGAACAAAATCGGTTGAGCCGTTTTTGAGTTATGGCAAAATTTCATAATTTTCTTAAAAGGACGTAAGTTTCTTTCACACATTATTATAAGACCGCCTGTTGTTTACCTCTAATTGTAATTTCTTGCATTTTATCTCTCCTGTATATTTTATGAGGTCTGCAATAACGAGTACTTGTGTGTAAAAAAAAAATAAGTAAAGAGTACTTGTATTTGTATTATATCAAAACATGAATTAATCGTGTTAAAAAGTTTATTTAATTACCTCGACGTTTCAAACGTGATGTTACAATTTAAGTCCCGTTTTGTTATAATAAGATATATATTAGATATGATCTTGTTAGCAAATCAAACTTTTCCAGTCACTCAGGTTAAATAGTAAATAGGGATCGGAAATTCCGGTGGATATTTACCAAAAGTTGACAAAATCCTATTGCTATCTCACTCATACCAAAAACAAAAGCCGCCTATACCCACAACTGAACATAAAGCTGCCACCAAAGTTTAACTATAAAAGCATCCGATTATCGGATGCCTAATAATAAAATATTTTATTTATCTTTAGCCTGTATAAAAAATCAGTCAAGCCTCGTTTCCTCTGAAATGAGTAAAAAAATATCAGAAAAAAATGCAAAAAGACTGCGGTAATATATTGATCCCTACCAGACAGACAATGAGTTAATCAGGTGATATACAATATTATTAAACAACTTTAATCTAATAGTTTCAAAATTTGAGTAGTTTAGTAAATAAGCCATTATATTATAAATAAAAATGCGTAATCCCCATCATTAACAAACTATAACCAACATCCACAAAAAACAACAACACAAATTTCATTATAGAACAACATAAAAAACAACTTTCTATACGACGCCAACAACATCTAGTCATTGTTTGCTATTAAAAGTATCAATTGCGCAGTTTTTTCTTAGTCACTGTACCTAATGAGGAAAAACCTTCCTGATTACTTGGTTGAAATGGAAACAGATTATATTGATAATATTGGCTTAGGCTCAAAAAAACCACTTTCCCGAAATTTTCTCTAAAAGTGCGCTTTCCACAAAATGTACACTCCCAAAATGTACACTTGTCCATTAAGAGCATTTTCCCCCTAAGTGCATGTTCTCAAAAAGTACATTTTCCAAAAAGCACACTACCAAAATGTACATTTTCTCAAAACGCTCACTTTCCCAAAATGTACATTTTCTCAAAACGCACACTTTCCTGAAATGAACATTTTCTCAAAACGCACACTTTCCCAAAATGTTAGTAATTTTCTCAAAATGCACACTTTCCCAAAATATTCACTAGCTAAAAATGTCATCTTCACCACAAAGTTTTCCCCTAAGCCATGATGGCGATTTGTTGTCACATGCATGGAGTGCAAACATCTAGATGGGTACCTCGTTTTCAAATTTAGATACCGGATTTGAAACGGCTCATTTGGAAAAGTGGACCATCTAAGAAAGTGCTCTATTTGAGAAAGTACTCCATTTAAGAAAGTGCACTTTTTGGGAAAGCGCACTTTTTGGGGAAGTGCACCGTCTGACAAAGTGCACTTTATGGGAAACTGCACCTTCTGAGAATGTGATTTATCTGAGAAAGTGTACCAATAGGGAAATGCACTTTTTAGGACAGTGCGCCTTCCGATAAAGTGATCCTTCTAAACAAGTGTTCCTTTAGAATAAGTGCACATTTTGGGAAAGTGAATTTTATGAGCCTAAGCCATAATAATTATTATTAAAACTATCACACATAAACAGTTGACAGATTATATTAGTTGAAACTACACGATTTTCACACATTATAAGAAATTGTTGATACCTGCCTCTTCAGTCCCATTGAGGCTATGGACATAACATCACGTCCGAAACGTCGAGGATTTATTTAGCTTAACAAGCAAAAAGAGTAGAAACTAAAAAATGGCAATAATGTAGTGTCCTCCCTTTCTAATCAATATAAGAAAACGAGGACAACACTACAGTATTGCCACTTTTTAGGGTTCCGTAGTCAACTAGGAACCCTTATAGTTTCGTCATGTCCGTCTGTCCGTCTGTGCGTCCGCGGCTTAGCTCCGTGATCATTAGTACTAGAAAGCTGAAATTTGGTATGAGTATGTATATGTATCACGCCGACAAAACGGCAAAATAAAAACTAAAAAATGTTCGGGTACCTCTCGAACACCTAAAGTGTGGGTGTCGTTGAATAGGTCTTTTAAAAATAATAGGGGTCTCCAAACATTATTTTTTTGATAGCAGTTTTATAAATATTCACTCCGAAAATTAAAAAATGTGCCCCCCCCTTCGAACTTTTCAACCACGCGTCAAAAAATTGTGGAAAAATTCTTTAAGATTGAAGCTTTAAAAGGACGTAAGTTGAATTCCAGAAGGTAATAAGTAATTACAGTTACTTTGGCGTTTACGATATTTTTATAGAGCTTGAAATCTTTCTCGTAATTTAATCCTCTGGTTTAAAACCGCTGTTTTAAGCCTATTGTGAAGGATGAGCAACTACGGAACCCTACACTGAGCGTGGCCCTACATGCTCTTGGCCGGTTTTTTTTATTATGTTGTACATATATTGCAAGTCCTCATTTCAAAGACGTCATTAAGTAGATAATTATATGTAGCTTAGCTTTTAATTTTGCAGTTTCATGTGACATTATTCAATACAATTTATATTTAGTCCCAATTTATTACTCTAATAATGAAGACCAATTTCCAATTAAAAGAGGGCATAACCGTTTGGTTTTGTCGTAATCGTGTAAAACGGATAAAGCGCGCTGCTTTATTATGCATCGTAGCACGTTTTGCTACCTTTGTACTAAAGTTCAACCGCCGGAATAAGTCGGTAGAATGTAGGTATGGTAGAATGGTAAAGTCGATAATTCACGGAACTAAATTAAAGATGGCTGTAACGACGAAGAAAAAGAGAACCTACACCTACAATAGAAATGTTGGTCATTTTGGCGTTTAGCCGTTAGGGAGAACAAGATTTCGTTTCCTTTAAAGAGCACTCAGCATCACTCCATCCAGACCATAAAACAATTAAATTACATCCATACAATAAATTAACGAAACCAATTAGAATACCATTTGGCATTAAATCCGCCATTTGTAGTGACTTACAGGGATAATTTCGCCTTTGTACATATCAATTGCTTTATGTATTTCTTGTGTATATATTTTTTATATACACTAATGAGTTTAAATAAAAGATCATGCTTGTATTCGGTGGCTGTTTTGAACTTGAAAGGTGTTTACAGGGCACCAAAGTCCAAACACCAATTACTTGGTTTAAGTTGCATAAATTACTCATACTTGTATTGAATTACGCGATGAATCATACATTTACATGATTACATGGGTTCGGCGTTTGGCATACATAACGCACCCAGAAACCAGACGGTTAGAATAAGTAATTAAATAGGATATGTTCAGTTTTTGGAAGACCATTCAATTATATATTTTCGGTAGTCCTTGCTGTAAGCATTGCAAACTGCAGCTCTTGAATTTTTCTTTACCATGGTTTTTCCAAAATATATTTTTAAATTATTGACAATTTAAAAAACCCTTTTAGATTATTTGACAGTTCGCAATATTCTTGGCTGAAGGGATCTTTCAGCAGTTTAAAAAAACTCTAGTCGATAGAGGGCACTTGTTAATGTTAAACCGTTGATATTTTGACACAAGTCAGTGTCGAACCATTGAAATTGGGACAATGCATGGTAAAGAAAAATGAGTGAGCTGCAGGTAATTTCAAAATAAATATGATCTCCTAAAAATTGTCCCTAAATAAATTGGCCCTATTATACCTAATTAATTTGACTGGGAATTGAAGTACAAACGCAGCACTAAAACCTAAAACCGGAGCGGGAGGTCAATTCTCTTTATTAAACTGGACGTTCGTATCGTCCTCCCTTTCGCTCACATGTTGAAGAATAGAGGGAGAAGGAAAGATGGGACGATTCGATATTATTTAGATAATAGATTCACTACAAGTATACATTTGAGAATAGACCAGCTGCTCCTAGTCCAGCTATTAGTTATTTCGTTAATTAATGTTTATATTTCCTTTACTAACCGTGCTTTCGTAGGCTGGCTAGATAGTAGATAAGGTAATGTAGTACTGATGTAGCTAATAGTACAATCAGCATCAAAAGTGGCTGTCAATTTTAATTACCTATCGTAAGTCCGAATTTTTGTTTCGTTTGTCCGAAACCCATTTCATTCCAAAACTGTTGACAACATTTCATATTTCTAACTACTAGTTGGAAATTAATATAGAGATGAAGTTTTGCGTCGTGTATGCCCTAAAAAAAATAATTTATTAAAAAAAATTAAAGCAACATAAGAAAATACATAAAATAACCGAAATCTACGACAACTTTGCCTGTCTAAATTTGTAGTCTTCGACCTACCAGCGAAAATAGCTGTCAGTAATTTCAATGACCGTAACAGTGACCACGTGGTTGACGATTAGGGAGGATTCTTTTAACATTCTTTACCCCAGAAATTACCTTAATTAGAAGTCGAAAAGTGAACACATGTTTCAATTTAATAAAAAAAATACACTGACGTCAAGAAATTTTGGACGTTAAGAAAATGTCACGAAATTGTGTGAGGAAATTTTGTGCGGAAATCTTTTTTATATCAAAACAATCCATTTAACTCAATATATTAAGTCTCCAAAGTAAAAAAAAAAAAATATTAAACCAGTTCATTAATGTATTAAATACTTTTTATGCATCAAAATCGCGTCAGGAAATATTTTTATAAACGTTTTTCATGAAGGCATAATTTCTTTTCAAGAAAGGGGACAACTTTTTTAAGAAACACTTACACGAACTAGTCGTTACTACTAGGAATATTTTTCGGATATTCGTTTTACCCGTTAATCGGTCATTATTTCATTAATCATCAGAGGATGGAGACGAGGAGGAACGTAATATCACATTTGAAACGTCGAGGTAATTAAACACTTTTCAGTGCAATTAAGTTTAAATTAATACCTAAATTCAAAATAGCCTTCATTTAAAAAATCTCTATTCAAAAACATTACTAATCATCTACCCTGATAATAAGGCATTTCCCCCATTAGACAGTCTTTGTCTGAAACCGCAAATCAGAGGCAACAACCCAGACATATCGATTTGCCGCATCCATTACTAGTACCTGGTTGTAGACGTAGCGTGCTGAACCATTGCCGCCAGACAATCAATATCATTGAAAAAGTCGGACAATATCACATACAGATTTAGTCCTTAATATGCTATTTGATGGCAGCTCAAATCAGCTCATCATCATAAATTTAGCAGGTACGCTCTTGTCGGTGGAGCAATTTCCATGCATCTCGCTCTTGCGCCTTCTGTTCTCAGATCACGATCACTCTACTCTTTATGAAATGTCAAAAACGATTTTAGTATAAACCTCTATGAGGATACTGGCTTGTGATTGTGACTTCATAAAAATTAGAAGTCAAAACAAGTCTCCTTTTTAGTTTTTGCCCAATTAAAAATTGTATAATGCCTAAAAGTAAGTGGTAGTTTATTTGGTTTCTTGTATTTTTGAATGTGAGTTTAGTGGTTTCAACGATACAATTTATTTTCACTAGAGTCAAATTCCGTTAAGCTCTCGTACAGTACGACCAAAAAGAGTAGAAATTAAAAAGTGGCAATACTGTAAACTCGGATTTCTAATTCAAGACCAAAAAAACTACCACAAGGTTGCCACTACAATAAAATATTTTTACAATAGTAAATTCCTTTTTCTTTTTTAAACACGCTAAGATAATTTATTTATTGGTAACTGTAACTCTATGTTTTAACAAAATAACTAGATATATTTATTATTACATAAATCCGAGAGGAGATAATAAAAACTTAAACATCGGAGATTTTTGGTACAAATTCTGGTCTGGTATTTGGTGCAAGCCAAGAAACAAACTCAGATGTCATTTAAATGTTGTCAATTTTGACAGTGACGTACGAGGGGAGGTTCAAAAGTTCGCGGAATGGAGGGGATGGGAGTGGGGATGACCATCATTTTTAATACAGCACTAATTGAAAACTCATTAAGAGTAAATATACCATATTTCAGACTAATTATGTCATTACTTTAAAAGTTATCATCGAGCAAGCAAGTCAATCCGGAAGAATTCTGCAAGTGTGGAGCAAAATGAGTATCGAGCCGTCATCAAGTTCCTAACCAAGCAAGGAAAATCTCCTCAGACCACCCTGATTGAGATGTCAGCAGTTTGCGGTGATCATTGGCCTGGAAAAACAATGGTTTACAAATGGCATAGTCTCTTTAAATTTAGTAGAGAGTCAATTGAAGACGACCCTTGCTCGGGGCGGCCCGCTGAGGCCACCACATTAAACATTATCGAAAAGGTTGAGAAATTACTATTGGAAGATGCCCGGCTGAAGAAGAAACAGCTTTCTACATTAGTTGGAGTATCAGAAACCACCATTTTGAGGATCCTACATGAACATCTCGGTATGACTAAAGTTAGTGCAAGATGGGTGCCGCGAATGCTTACGCCGCATCAGCGACAACAACGAATCGACGCGTCAAGCAGCTTTTTGGAACGGTGTGGCGAAGAAATTACGTCGGTTTTGAAGCGGATTGTTACTGGAAATGAGACTTGGGTTCACCATTTTGAACCTGAGTCTAAACAGGAGTCACTGCAATGGCACAAGACCTAAGGTACCCCACCACCTAAGAAATTCAAGGTGTCAGAATCGGCTGGAAAGATAATGGCTACGATATTCTGGGATTGTCAAGGTGTATTAATGATTGACTACAAAAGCAAGGGCGTCACTATAACAGAAACGTACTACGCAACATTATTGGAGCAATTGCGGCAATGTATTAAAGAAAAAAGGTGAGGAAAGTTAACCAAGGGTGTGCTGTTGCTTCATGACAATTCTCCAGTTCACAAGAGCTGTATTGCGACAGCTGCCCTGGGCAAATGTGGCTTCTAAGAATTAGACCCTCCCCCCTACAGCCCGGTCCTGGCCCCCAGTGATTATATTTATTCCCAAATTTGAAGACAGAGTTGTGGGGAAAGAAATTTCACACCGATGATGAAGTAAAGGACGCAAAATTGGCTCATTTCGACATCTAAAACAAAAAATATTATTTTGTAGGTTTAGAAAAGTTACTTTCTCGATCGAACAAATGTATTAACCTTAAGAGGGACTATATCGAAAAAGAAAAATAGTAACGTCTTTGTATTCGATTAATAAGTCCGCCATTCCGCGAACTTTTGGACCTCCCCTCGTATCTGTCGTAGTTTTTTTGGTCTTGAATTAGAAATCCGAGTATAGTGTCCTCCCTTTCTAATCAACATAAGAAAACGGGGACGACACTACAGTATTGCCACTTTTTAATTTCTACTCTTTGTGGTCGGAATGTAGGCTTGCTTTATTTATTTACATCAGTGACATTCACCGTCAGTTACTAAAAAATTGTCGTTGCCAGTAAAATACATTAGTACCACTAAAAATCCGCAATATGGTGTGGGTTGAAACATCCTGGGGGTCATCCACATATTACGTCACGCAAAATGTCGACTTTTTGAACCCCTCCCCCCCCCCATGTCACGCTTTTTTGCTATACCTTTAACATGTACTGTCACGTTTGGTATGACCCCCCCCCTTAACGTGTGACGTAATTTATGGATGACCCCCTGTAGGTTCAGCGGCAGCGTGTGAGGGTAACAGACAGACGGACAGTTACTTGAGAGGCAATAACCCAGACGTATCGATTTTGCCGCATCCATTATTCGTACCTGGTTGTAGCCGTAGCGTGCTGAACCAATGCCACTAGACGATCAATATTATGAATGTTTTATCTGTGCTGTTTTTCTGCGGGCAAAATTTATGAAATTAAACTATAATTATGTATGTAATCTCACGTAAAAAATGGGGCATGTGCAAGTCCGACTCGCGCATGGAGGGTTCCGTACCATAATCTATAACAAGTTTGTTGTATGGGAGCCCCCCTTAAATATATATTTTTTATTTTATTTTTAGTATTTGTTGTTATAGCGGAAATAGAAATACATCATCTGTGAAAATTTTAACTGTCTAAGCTATCACCGTTCTTGAGATACAGCCTGGTGACAGACGGACGGACGGTCAGCGAAGTCTCAGTAATAGTCCCGTTTTTAGGGTTTCGTAGCCAAATGGCAAAAAACGGAACCCTTATAGATTCGTCATGTCCGTCTGTCTGTCCGTCTGTCCGTCTGTATGTCACAGCCATTTTTTTCCGAAACTATAAGAGCTATACTGTTGAAACTTGGTAGGTAGATGTATTCTGTGAACCGCATTAAGATTTTGATGCAAAAATAATAATAAATATTGGGGGCTCCCCATACTTAGAACTGGAACTCAAATATATTTTTTTCATCAAACACATACGTGTGGGGTATCTATGGATAGGTCTTCAAAAATGATATCAAGGTTTCTAAAATATTTTTTTTCTAAAGCGAATAGTTTGCGTGACAGACGCTTCCAAAGTGGAAAAAAGTTGGTCCCCCCCCTCTAACTTCTAAAATAAGAAAATGAAAAATCTAAAAAAACATATGATGTACATTACTATAAAAACTACCAACGAAATTGTTTTGAACGAGATCTAATAAGTAGTTTTCTTTTAATACCTAACTTTGCACCTAATTTATATGGGGCGCTATACATGCTAGGTGCAAACTTAACTTAACCACTTAGGGATGGAAAGTGTTTGTACGCAACCATCGGTGCGCGAGTCCGACTCGCACTTGGCTAGTTTTACCCTTTGGGTACGGAACCCTAAAAAAGCAGTACTTTATTGAAGACTAACGCTATGACGTATTCAGCTATGATTTATTGATAATCCATGTTATGAATGTTTTTGCGAAATTATAAAGTTCCGTTTTTAGTGAGATTAGCGCGTTAAGTGCGCATTCAGACAATTAATTGTATATTCCATGTTGCCTGCGGATTTTTTTCTTGGGTAAACTTTACATCTACAGCTTCTATCTTAGATTGACTATAATATTAATAAATATAGTGTTCCTCGCGAAAGAGTCGGGAGTCTAGACAGGTAAAATAAATATACAAAATACGAGTACCTACTTACAGCACAACGGTTTTACAAAATCCATTTGTTGGTAAACCCAGAAACCAAATAACATTGGTTGACGACGCGGTTGGCGCAGTGGTTAAGCAACTGCCTACTGAGCCGACGGTCCCGGGTTCGAATCCCGGCAAGGGCAAATATTTGTGTGATGAACACGAATATTTGTGCCTGGGTCATGGATGTTCTATGTATTTAAGTATTTATTTATCTATAGAAGTATGTATATCGTCGCCTGGTACCCATAACACAAGCCTTCTTCAGCTTAATTTGGGACTAGGTTGATTTGTGTGAGGTTGTCTGATATTTATTATTATTATTATTGGTTCTTTCTTTTTAATACCATTCGAAACTGAAATAATCAAAAGAGGTCGAAAGTGCAACAATTTTGAGTGTGTCCCTCGTTATTCTATTGTCATTATTTGTTTAATGGTGCTAAGAATTGTTTTAGATTATTTATACCAAATAACATGCCCCAACCAAATGCGCCCGATGTTTCCTTTTCTACTTGCGATACATTTAAACAGCCAATGGAGTAGACAACCTGTATACAGTGTAGACAGGCATTCTTCTTTGTAAAAAAACTCCTTTACAGAAAATAAAATAAGAATACTCTTTATTGCACACCTCAAGAAGAAAGAAATACAAATACAGATAACACTTATCATTACAATAGAGGTAATCAATAGGCGATCTTATCGCTAAAAAGCGATCTCTTCCAGACAACCTTTGGGTAGCGGATTAATATAAATAAAATGAGATGAGTAGGCCATGCAAAAAGGAATCAAGAAAACTACTGAAATATTATTAAAATCTACTAAAACCTATAATAATATATATTGATACATAAACATACATGAACATATACATAAATAAACATATAACTAATGTATAAACCTTAAAACTATCGTGAGAGAGATATCTTAAATAATTATATTAAAAAAAACGGTTCAAACTGACGTTAAAATGTATATAGATGCTTAAAAGGATAAGTAAGATGCTTAAATTTGATGCAATCCACTGAAGTTCCAGTGGGATTCTAACACACGACATTTGACAGGAGCAACATTCCGTAGTTAAGAAATATCGGATCAAAAAAATGGGAGCAGCATTGTGTTCAATATCCACGTTAGACATATTTAACCGTAAGTATTGGTTGGCAAAAGACGATATATGTACCTACATGTTTGTTATGTAGCTATTCGATTACCAGAATAAACCAATTTCTCACGATACTAGCCGCTATCTATATTACATTACTATATCTTTATCTTCTAAAGTGACACGAACAACTGACGGTTATCTTATCGTTTAACTTCCTTCTGCACTGTCACTGCTTCGTGACTTCGTACAATTTGACCGAAACTATTCTATTTTAAGATACAGAAGTGTGTACAAACATTTTGCCCTTTTAGGGTTCCGTAGTCAACTTACCCTTATAGTTTCGCCATGTCCGTCTGTCTGTCTGTCCGTCCGCGTTGGTATGCGTATGTGTATGTATCACGCCGACAAAACGGTAAAATAAAAACTTTTTCGGGTGCCTCCCGTACACCTAATGTGGGGGTGTTTTCTTTTCGTTCCAACACTAGTGTGTGGGGTGTCGTTGAATAGGTAGTGCCATACTGTATTAATACATTTCGCTCAATCTGGCGCGTAATAACTTCCAGGAGGCAATAAGTAATTACAGTTACTTTGGCGTTTACGACCTTTTTATAGAGCTTGTAATCTTTCTCGTAATTTAAACCTCGGGCTTAAAACCGCTGTTTTGAGCCCGTCTATTGTGAAGCGTGGGCAACTACGGAACCCTACACTGAGCGTGGCCCGACATGCTCTTGGCCGGTTTTTTTAACCTCTCTACCCATTTACTCGTTAATTCACGGAGCGTGCCAAGCGTCTTTTCAGCTTGGCTAGAATTTCTTCCGTATGAACACAATACGGAAGTTTAGATGTTCGGAAGTCCGGATTTTCGGCTGTTCTCGCCTACAGACCGTATTCTCATCCGATTCTCGTGAAATTTGTGAGCAGGTTCAATAATTATAGTTATTTTTTCGAGTTAGGTTCTTGGAATTTTTCATAATGGCGGAGAAACGGGGAATGTAGTATTACTCGACGAGTTTTTAATTTCTTGTGGGAGAGTGTTGTACAGTTTTGGCCCCATTATAGCGAGTGATTTTCGAACCCTGGCTAATCTCCTCAGCGGGATGAGTAACAGGTGCCGGCCGCGCGTGTTCCTGTCGTGCTGCTGCGCACGAGTCGTGTAATGGTCAAGGTTGTGCCTTACAAATGTGCAAGCCTCTAGAAGGCTATGGAAGTTAAGGCCTTATTCCGTTAAACCATATTTTCCATCTGCCTGTCCTGCGATGCGACAACAGCTAGCCAGCTATACACTATTTGAAGTATTTACGAGTAGGACAGACAAACTCGCGAGCGATCTTATAAGGGTTCCATTCAGTTTTTCATTCAGAGGTACGGAACCCCGAAAAGGAGAAAATGAGTATAAACACTTGGAATCCATTCATCTGTCGTTTGTAACTCATTTTTAGAACTTTTTCTTGAAGAAGAGTGTTAAAAGTAAACTGTTATGTTATACATTTACACAAGGTAAAATTTTGCTTCAACACCATACACTGTTTCTATCTATAACTTTTCAGTGACGTTTTTTGTCTATAAGAGAAGATAACATTATATAGCCGCATCACTGCCAAAAATAATATTCCAGACAACCTTTGCAACTTATCTCTGTATCGTGTCCAATGTTTATTATAGTATTTTCCTTAATCGCCGTATCAGCATTGAAAGCAAGCACGAGGTGACCATATTGGGCGGGCTCAACGAGTTCTGCGTGAAATTCTTCGGTCCCCCGGGAAGTGAGTAATCAATTCATATCCTTTTGTTTACGATCCACGGGATTGTTTTTTTGTGACCTGTCAAACTGGGGCGACTTTGAATGAAAATAATTTGTTAACCTTTTGAACGTGACACTCGCGACATCGGATATTTGTGCCACTGATACAAACGTCGCCTAATGACGTCAAAATTTCAAGTTTTTTATTTAGAAGCACTTTTTTGAATTTTGAGCACTTCTTAATTTTTGTGCTGGCACAATGTGGCAATGGCACGGTGAATTGCTTCACCGCTTAGCGTACAAAAGGTTAAGCTTTTTCGCATTGTTTGTTTCAGTGAACACCTTCTCAAATTACCTGAATACTAACAAAATAATTGTGACGCGCGACAAATAGTCACGTGTTGCCATTGTGGTGTAGATGCATAATATTATGTCCACGAATTTGAAGAAATATCATAACTACTAAAAGTTTTTTGAACTCTGTATTTGAGTATGAATCATGGATAAAACAAACACCCCCCTAATCATCTGCGCAATTGCACATGTTTAAATTAATTGCGTAAAAGTGGAAAACAAAGTCTCGTAATCCAAATTGGAACATGTCTTAAGCGAGACGGAAGTTGCGACATTTTTCCGGTTGTGATAAAAATACACTGCTCTTAGATTTCAAACATAAACAAACAACTTTTTTGGGGTGAGCCAAAGACATTCTTTCTGCTCTAGTGACGTTCTACGGCGCGTAAACAGAATCATTCAGATTGTTCTATTAACACGTTTAGTATTTGCTTTTGAAGGATATAAATATGATGATTTTCCGTTCAAGCTAATAGTGCCTGCAAAAGATAAGATAAGATGTTTATTGAATAATAACTTATTTTAAAAGAGTTATATTCATAGCGTAATGGTGTATGCTTTATATTCCCAACGCTTTGCCCAGCAGAATTATAAAAACATAACGTTATTTAAAATATGTGTAGTAGGTACTGTAATATCATTATTTGAGCGGTTTAATTGCCCGATTCGTCTGACTGTAATAGCTTACATTTTAAAAACTAACAGCATAATTTAAACGCGGCTTCTAAAACTAATTCCATAGTAGTCACTGCTCTTTTAATCCTCGTATCTAGTAAGTAGATTGACAATGAGATACGATTGTTTTAAAGAGGTATTTGTTACTTAGTGAGTTTGGGTTGTCAACAGAAGATACAGAGCTCATTAATCATCATCATCCTCCTAGCCTTTGTCCCATATCTTTGTAGAGAATGAATTCTCAATCGGGGTCGGCTACCTAAGTCCCAAGATGTGGCGTAGGTACTAGTTTTTACGCAAGCGACTGCCATCTGACCTTCCAAGCCAGAGGGGAAACTAGGCCTTATTGGGCTTAGGTGGTTTCCTCACAATGTTTTCCTTCACCGAAAAGCGAGTGGTAAATATCAAATGACATTCCGTACATAAATTCCGAAAGACTCATTGGTACGCGCCGGGTTCGAACCCGCGACCTCCGGATTGAAATTCGCATGCCCTAACCACTAGGCTACCACCGCAGTCGCATGCCCTAACCACTAGGCTACCACCGCATACAGAGCTCATTAATATTGCGGCAAAATGATCTCGACTGTTTAAACCTCAAGTAATCATCCCAAAAAGCAGCGTTGGCGTGTTGACGTTGAACTTCGGGTTTTTTCTCAGTGTGTTTCCAACCGTAACAGCATAAACTTATTAACATCGTTATCTTTTTCTTTTTAAATGTTACGTGATGATTTAATAAAGAGAAAGGAAGACAATCGTTAAGTTTTAGAGATAACTGTCTGTAATTCAATATTGCATTACTTGCATTATACGCAATCAGAAGGCAAAGTAATTGCGATACCAAAGTAACCGCCGTATTAAATGACTGTGCGTTGATTGAAATGTGTTGTCAACAACCATGAATAGAATAAAGGTCCAATGCTAAAAATAATCGGCCAAGTGAGAGTCGCTCTCGTACGCAAAAACTTTCGTAGTACGGAGTCCTACGGCAAAAGCAGCACCTCGAGAAATGACCACAATACCTACTCATTCCTTTATCAGGCGATTTTGTTGTTTTTTGGATTTGAAGGACAAGGGCTACGCCGACAAGAGTTTGAGTAGCAACAGACGTGTCGCTGCGACGTTACTAGTTTCTATTGGTTTTTATGAAATATCATTGCTATTTACCGACACGAAACTAGCGAGCGGCAGACGACATTGTCGCCCGACCTCGGGTCAGTACTGCACTCGGCACTCCACTGTATACGGAAGACCTGCCGTCGGCGTCGGGCTCTAAATATTATAACAAGCGACATGACGCCACGACGTGTCGCTGAGACACGATACATTACTCTTGTCCTCATCCTCAGTCTCTTCTGTTTGGCTTGCGCCTAACAAAGGGTACTTCCCAATCAATTACCTAGTTATAAAATAATTGCAATAGTTTCAAGTATAACTTACGAAAAAAAATATGACTGTTGTGTTTCTTTCGTTTTACTTCTCAACAACGGTCTCTTGTGAAATGCCGGTAGATTCAGATTCAGACATGTGGAAGTGCCCTTGTGGCCTATACTTACAGAATAAACATTTTGATTTTGATGCATATTTTTTATACATTCCAGCACCGTACGAGGGCGGCGTGTGGCGTGTCCGAGTGCACCTCCCCGACCACTACCCCTTCAAGTCGCCGTCCATCGGGTTCATGAACAAGGTGTACCACCCCAATATCGACGAGGTCTCCGGCACTGTGTGCCTCGACGTGATCAACCAGGCCTGGACCGCGCTATACGGTAACTATCCGTTCTTTGTCACCCCCGGGTTAACAATGTGTACCACCTTAACATCGATGAAGTATCCGGCACGGTGTGCCTCGACGTGATCAACCAGGCCTGGACCGCGCTCTACGGTAACTATCCGTTCTTTGTCACCCCCGGGTTAACAATGTGTACCACCTTAACATCGATGAAGTATCCGGCACGGTGTGCCTCGACGTGATCAACCAGGCCTGGACCGCGCTCTACGGTAACTATCCGTTCTTTGTCACCCCCGGGTTAACAATGTGTACCACCTTAACATCGATGAAGTATCCGGCACGGTGTGCCTCGACGTGATCAACCAGGCCTGGATCGCGCTATACGGTGACTATCCGTTCTCTGTCACCCCTGGTGAACAAGGTGTACCTAACATCGATGAACGACACGACACGGTGTGCCTCGACGTGATCAACCAGGCCTGGATCGCGCTATACGGTGACTATCCGTTCTCTGTCACCCCTGGTGAACAAGGTGTACCTAACATCGATGAACGACACGACACGGTGTGCCTCGACGTGATCAACCAAAGGCGCTCTACAGTAAATAATACTCGATCTAATTCTAAGTCGCCCTAGTGTTAATAGCCTAGTGTTAGTACCATACCGCCATCTAATATCTCTAAATGTGCATATATTTACTAGAAGGTGCCCGCGACTTAACGACCTTGTCCGCGTAAAACTTTACTCTTTACCGTAATCGGGTAAAAAGTCCTATTACCATTTGGATATCCAGCGCGCCACCTCTTGGTCTAAATATATACAAGTCTTAACGGTGTTTCCTAAAATAATACTTTATAACAGTTCAGATGTGTCTTTCCGGTCTCATCACGTGAAAACAGCTGGACAGTTTCCCAACTGTTTTGCGTATACGGGTAACTGTAATCCAAAAACAAATACTATACTTTTTTATTTACCCGATTAAAAAAAAGATACGTGACTCTTTCGGCCTTAGTATTAGGCCTTAGTAGTAGGGCTCAATAAAAACTTTTTTACAGATACCTAAACTCGAACCCTTAATGTTTCAGACCTATCGAACATATTCGAATCGTTTCTGCCGCAACTGCTGACATACCCGAACCCGATCGACCCGCTCAACGGCGACGCCGCCGCCATGTACCTGCACAAACCCGAGGAGTACAAGAAGAAAGTCTCAGGTCTGTACCACTTCGGAGTACTTCCTTTTGGCCTAATAAGTGCTCCCATTTACTCTGGAACCAAAAACTAATCCGGTAATTTTCTTTATCGTTGTGTAGATACGTTGTGTTGTGTCGAAGGAAAGAGACTCAGAGCCACGACGACTGCTGTTAAGGCAGGTGTCGGAGTGCCCTGACATACCAGTTAAGGCAACCGATCGAACTTGAGAGGAATACTGGACTACGTTGGCAAAATCACGATCCTCAACATTGAGGGGCCGATTGAGGAGGAGGTGTAGAACCCAGTGTTCCTACTCCCAATATACATTATTATGTTAGGTTAGTTTTATGTAAGCTCTGAAAATTATATGATTTTAGATTAAAACCCATGACGAAATAAAGCATCGCGGAAGACAAATCCGCCCTTTCATCTAGAACTCGCGTTTAGGTAGCAAAGTTCCAAATCGTCTACATATTTTCAGACGCGACCGCGCAATGTTTTCCATATAAAAAAAATATGGCTACAATATTTCAGATTACGTAAGAAGATTCGCAACAGAGGAAGCGCTGCTGGAGAAGGACGCGATCACGGGCGTGGGCGCGCCGGCGTCGTCGTCCGCGAAGGCCAACGGCGCGCCCAACAACAACGCGTCCGACACCGAGAGCTCCATGAGCGATTTCAGCGACGACGAGGCGCAGGGGATGGAGTTATAACGCAAGTTACCGCGCAACGCTCGCTCGCTCACTGCCCAAGCCGTGCAAAGGCGCCGCTAGACCGCTTTTGTTCTCGATTTGAATTTGGAACGGTTCGAGACAAGTTCTGGTTTGAAAAAGGTCGGATTTGGATGTGAGGATTTCGGTTTGAATTTGGAATGCTTAACGGTCGAAGGAGGTTTGAATCGGGCTCGTTTAACGTAACACGGTCAATTAACTTTTAGATCTTGTTGTATATTTTGAAGATCGTCTTAGAACTTCTCTTAACTTTTTCCTGTCTCTTTATTACCTTAAAGGCAAACTTTACTAAATCAAAATCGATGACTAACAGTTTATCATTCATTTTAGCGAAGATTATTTTAAATCAGCTCTTGTTACAATGAGGTCCTTATCTAACATTACTAATTCAATTTGGATTTAAAAGTTAATTCTCCGAATAAGACATTGTGGAGCTCGATTCAAATTTTTATATTCGATAGTAGACTGTTGAACTGTTGCGAAACAAAATAACGTTTCGTTTTAAATTAGGGAACTGGATTGTTTATAGCGAACGAAATCGCTTCGTTTTGAATTTGGAATTGGTCCGTTAATAGATCGGCTCCGTTTGAATTTAGAACGCATTTGTTTTGAATTTCGAATTTGCTAGTTTACTTATGATGGTAGTGATTGGAAATGTGAGTAATAGGGAACGAGTTAGTCGGTTGAATTAAGTTTGCACCTTGTATTCATACAGACTAGATGTAAACTTAATTTCATTCTCTTATGATAAAGTTTAAGACGAGATGAATAGTAAAAATGGCCCTGTAACAACGACTGCAGCGAAAGATATCTGCTTTTTCGTACACATTTTGCGATTTGCTGTCGCTTTGTGTATCATGGTACAGGGGAACATTTGGCGTATAGACTGAAAACTCGCTATACATTTCTATGTTTCCTCTATATCGTCTGGGCTTTAATAAATACCTCTAAAGGTACCAATTCGTACCCTTGCTTACACGGTCCTGTGTTGATGACAATTGTATTTAGGAGTCCATCGTATCAATTTATTATTAAAGATTAATAAATGCTATAATTTAATTCCGGTTGGTGAAATGTTAAAGTGTAAGGATATATCGATGTTTAACCGTAGTGCCGAAATTGCCAGTTTGCGCTTCCTAAAATCGACAGAGTTGAAGGAAATTATGAGGAAATACTTTGCGGTGTACCTACTTGTATTAAGTTTCGACTATCCGCACTATTTTAAGTATAGTCCAGATCTATGTGATTTAATAGGAACTTGAAACAGTCTCAATTTGAAATTACTATTAACAATAAACCCGTAGAATGCACGTTTATCGCCTTCGCCTAAGACTCGTGCACCATTAACATAACTGCAACACCGTAAAAGTATTTTCTAGTAATTTCCATTATTTTCGTACCTTTGCCATATCTCATTGGCTATTGTTGTGAAAAGAGGTATCCTAAATGTCTTTCGCTTGATTAATGGAAGCTGGAACAGTTATGCTTAAATTCACGTAAAAAGCTGACAATCGTTTTGAACAGTATAAATTACTAATGCGCAATAAGATTGAGATCCAACATTTACAGGATTCTATTTACGTGAATTATACAATATTTTTTAAAATTGGCAATAAAATTCAAACGTTTAAAGGTCAAAGCTACTGAAATATATCGGTGCGTCTAGTTGTTCCGCCGTGTCTGCCGCCTAAATCTCACTAATGGACCACATATGCCAATTTTAAAGTAGCGTAAATGCTCATTTATTTAATAATTTAAGATTGTGCTTATAAGTTTTATGTTGACACTGATTTTGAAATAGAATACAATGAAAATAATTTTCTGTATATTAATAACATAGGTACATTAGGTATAAAGCATCGATACTTTTGATTCAGGGTTCAACATTTTCTTATCGTCTTATCGCTAAAAATCGATCTCTTTGCAGGGATATCGAACTAAAAACGAATAAAGAACTAATTATAGTGCCAATAACTCATCTGTTGTCATTCAAAATCAAAATGTCCAAGTAAAATGTATAAGCCCCATCTAAAGTTGGTTTACTGTGAGCGTATTCGTTGTCCAACCGATCCGACCAAATAACCAAAAATAAATCTTATTAAAACTATCGTGAGACATTTTTAACAATTATTATAATAATTATCAAAAATATGATGTTTGTGAGGATCTCTTGGAAGGTCCATTGAGTAAGCTTCATTACGCCTTACGTATAAATGTCATAACGGGAGTTATTATTTAATTAAATCATAATGACACCGAATCGTGCACTTGTTATACATCAGTTTTAACAAACAGTAAGGCAACAGACACGGCGACGAAAAGATCATAAAGGATTTAAAGATTCCCATTGTGGAGGGCGTGTTTTAAAGTTATCGGTGTGTTAAGGAATGTTATAGTACGGCTTGTCTCTGTCCTACGCTTAGGCTAGCAGCAATATGATAGAGAATAAAGTGTTCACATGTCTCGGTGTAACTTACTCTAGGGGTGAGGTTATGTAGCGCTGAGTTTGAGGATTTTTAACAAGTTAAGCCTTCTATAATCAAGGTTATTTCAGGCAACAAAGCCCATAGATAAATACCCTGCAATGTATATAAAATATTACATTGAAATGATTGTCATATCGAAGCGAAATATATAATATTGTTACGCTTTGAGCAGGATTTTTCAAATTGTTCGTTTCAATATGAACATTTGGATAAGATTTAAAACTATGTTACATTGTTACTGCGTTGTGTTTACGTTGTTTGTGGTGTGAGGTAGCCCGGAAAATGACACCATTAAAATTCTTCCTTGGCCGTTAGCTTGTCAGTTCGAATATTATAATGGGTGACCCACTTTGAGAATATCGACTACTACCTATCTCCTATTTTCTTCAGGTTGTTGGTTTCCATAAAAGTCTATTAATGATGCTATCGATGCTTCTATTTCTACTCTTTATGAATCTCGTCTGTCTCATTCTCATCCAATTGAAAAACAACTAGGTACTTTTTTTCATTTGATTACATATGAGACATGACGGCACGAGTCTCTAGAAGTCAAATTCACTGGAGTTGGACCTAATTCTAAGCAAAAAATACATATTTACCAGTGGCATATCATCCTCAATTCGATTATCTAAATTGATCTAGTAAATTTCGGGCTCATTATAGAAGGCTAACTTGATTAAAAAACTACTCGAACTCTTTCGTAGGCGTCTTGTATCAAACATGTAAACGTTAGATTTTAACAATGTGTATGATAACACTCATAATAAAGAACCTTTTTAAAACGATCACGTTTTAAACACGCGTGAGTGAGCGAGGTAGCATTTTGTAAATATCTTAAATTCTGTCCCCATAGCATAAAACAACTTAAATCTTAATAGCCCATCTCGGACTACAGTCATCACTATATCTCATAGGTATTTAAATATTTTTTATTGTAGCATTAATTTTTAACGAATGATGTGTCATGTTTTGTTTTTCCCTGACAATCACATTTTCTGAAATGGCAACATTCGTGTATGGTTTTTTGAGTCTGTTGTTATTATGAAATGACAAATCTAAATCTGTGATTAGTTACTTCCCGTTTTATTGTCAATTCGGTGAGGGGGTTCATTCAGTACTTATGTGATCGCTCGTTCTGACAATAGACACGTTTTTTAGCGCAATTTTTTAGGCTGGCAACACAGAGTAAATAAATAAATCTAACTTCACCGCTACAGAAACTTGGAAAACAACGCGTGCCGCAATACATACATTTGCGCGTCCCCATTATACTATTGGCTACTAGTTAACCTCTTAAACCTATAAATACAAATTTGCTTGTTAAAAGGGGGGACTAAGCAAAACTAGTAAATATGGTACTGATGTACAATCAAATAAGTAGGCGTTTATAAATACGATTATTATCAAATGGTCGTGACGTGAAATAGGACTTAATATCAGTTTTAAGCCATCGGTCATATTCAAAATCGTAACGTAAAGATGTACTTTTCAGTCAGACAGCGCGTAAAAAAAATTTAAAAGGCACTTTTATGGCTCGTTTCTTTCCAGTAAGCCTAGGTAGTGTTGCCAGCTATTTTAACAGTTAACAGTTTGCTTACACCAAATAGGTAGCATTTGTTATGACTTAACAGTTGACAGTAGCTACGCCGGTCCTGCCAAAAGGTTTGGTGTCTTGAGATGTCCTTCTTAGTAAAACAAATCAATACATAATGAATAATGGAATAAAAACTATCCACTCTCTGCTGTCGCGTAACCGGCTAAAATTAAAAACTTATGTCGTATGTTTGTAAGTATATTGGTAATAACAATAACTTACATACTCTACAATGCAGGTATTAGGTATTACATCAAGGTACCTATGCTTTAAACTGTACTATAGTCCTTGCTAGATAATTGTACCCCAAAATAGAGTTTTAGGTTATAATGTGCTGATATGACAGATGTCACGGGGGCAGAGTTATCCGGCATAGACTATATTGGTAATATACTAATTAATGATCAGTTAAAAAAAATTCAAACGTCTACTGCAAAGTACATTTCGTCCTGTAAGCAATTTTGAAATTGTGTTTATGTACTTAATAAGTGGAATGCATTCATCACATTATAATGTTTACGTAAATTTTATTATTTTTTTCTACCGTAGGTACCACTAAAATTGCAACTTTGGGCTTAAGATTTTTCTCTTGTCAGAAAAATCTAAGGCTTAATATTAAATATATATGAAACTGGTTTACTCACGTCACTCGAATAACGCTTGACTTTGTTAGCGATTCATCTTTATGAGCTCCGATTCGCCACAGCGGCTAAAACGTTACTATAAAATCAAAAGCTGTTTGTACAGCATGTCTTTGCCCACTAATAGGATAAAGAAGGACATCTCAAAGCGGAGGAACACTAAAAACAGATCTCTAATAGTGACATGTTGCGAACTAAAAGTGTTGCAATCGTCTGTAATATTAAGTTAGAATAGATGAAGTTTGCCAAGAGATTCTGTCGATATTGAACAATTTTGTATAAACATTCGTTGGTTTTACTAAATATTCTAAAACTAAGGACGCACCGAAGTAAAGTTTTATATAATTTTATTTCACTTAGGGCCGATTTTTCAATCACCATATAAAACTTATCTGTCAGATAAATGTTGGCTGTCACTTTTCTTTTATATGACGGGAGAAAAGGATAGCAATAATTTTAACTGGCAGATAAATTTATCTGGGGATTGAAAAATCGGCCCTTATTGTATAGTTTACCTAATCTAATGTTTGATGTAACACGTTTTCTGAAACTACTACAGTTTCTAACCTAACCTAACTCATCTGAAAATATGCAGCTTAATAAGTAGATTAGAAAGCAAAAAATTAAAGGAAGAAACCCGTTATATCATACCATACATTAGGTCAAAATACGTTATATCAAACGTCGCCTTTTATATGTATAATCCTGCCATTGAAATAATTAAAAACGAGAAGCGTTTTTGTCCAAATGTTTTCACACAGGGTTGTTACTTATATATATTTTTGGTCACTCGATTTTAATGAATTTATAGAAGACCAAAATTTGTAAACTTGTATGTATTTAATTTTAGTTGATACGTGTATTGTTTCAACAAAAACTTAATAATCATTCGTAGGTACCTACTTATTTTTGTATCAAGAGTGTGAATTATACCAGAAATTACTATAAAATCAAATAATAACTTTCTTTAAAAGTTTTACAAATTGTTTTATCATTCGACAGTGTCTATCGGCAAACAATTAGATATAACACGAAGAATATATGAATATTATAGATATAGACATATTGTATCTTTGAAATGATAACTCAAGCCATAATAATATATTTTGGTATAAGGAGATAACAGAAAATTCTCGTTTTTATTGTGAAAGTTGGGTTGGCAGTATTGTTTTGGTATTTAAGTATACATTTTATTAAGCCACTGTCCAGCCCGGGACATTGAATTGCACGTTAAGCGATAGTTATACAATCGATCTGTCGGATTGTGAAGTTTTTCGGTCGCTGTATCAAAATACGGTCTTTAAAAATTGGTGGATTTACTCCGATATTTAAAAAAAAATTTTTAACAAAAAAAAGAACCGACTTCAGTAAAACTAAAAAGCCGAAAATAACCCGTTCAAGTACAGATTACATTTGACTCACCCTTTGAAATCGATCCCAAACCACTCAGTTATTATATTTATATATTAAAGTTTACGTGAGGTTTGGCACCGACTTCAAAGGGTGAGTCAAATGTAATCTGTACTTGAACGGGTTATTTTCGGCTTTTTAGTTTTACTGAAGTCGGTTCTTTTTTTTGTTAAAAAATTTTTTTTTCGCTTTTTAGTGATTCATATAAAATACTTATGGCGGGGTGATCAGGGAGGTCTTGAAGGCATGCATCTCGTTTGAAATATCTCCTAACTCCTAACTGTTAAGGAGTTGTACCTTCCATCATCAGTTCAGCATGAGAAGATGATGACTGCCATATGCAAATACTTAAATAGTTTTAGAAAATACATGAAAAATATTATGAGTGCCTATAAAATTTCAGGAATTCCTTCGATTCCTCATGGATCTCGTCATCCGATCTTCACCAAAATTTTATGGGACCAACCTTGAGATGTCTATTCATGAACCTAAAAAGAATTTTCCAAATCGACTCATAAATGACGGAGTTATGAGGTAACAAACATTAAAAAAAAAAAAAAAAAAAAAAAAAAAAAAAAACATACAACCGAACTGAGAACCCCCTCCTTTTTTTGAAGTCGGTTAAAAACTTTAAAATCGCATCGAGCGCACCAAAAAACTACGCAACGCAAGTAATAATGACGTGATACTAATAAGCCTACAAATAAAGCACACAATATTTAAAACTAGTACCCGGATTTTTGGATGCGGCACGCTTCATCGACCGCTGAATGGTACGTATCATCGATAAGTTTGAGGTTTATTTGATAGACACAAATAAAAGATATCGATATGTCGATAACAACGATAAACTATGGGTCTCTGACAACTTGTCAAAACCCGCACCCTAAAATCAGGGCCCTACTTATAATTGCGGCTCCACATTACTTGCGAATTATGCCGAGGTTGGGCGAATATGTTCTTGTGGAGGCCAACTTCGCCTCGCCCAATTTCGGTCAACATTGCGAGTAGTATGGAGCCCGGGTAACTTTTATGCAGTGTCAACTGCAGCCAATTTTTTATTTAAAATGACATCACTAGTAGCAGGAAATAGAATTTGAGTTTAAGAAAAATGTTTTAACAATTATTCAGACTTTAGGTACAGTTCATACAATACTACGTTGAATGTGTGCAGATGTTCATCTACCTCATATGGCAATAATTTTGTATGGTCACGATCACGTCACTATTGCTCAACCGCAGTTTAAATAGAATCAAATCAATGGTGTCCCGCCCATAGCGGTTGTATATGTGAGAATAAAACGTTTTTATTCTATATTTTTATTTCATTACATGTAATAAACTTACGTTATTTTTAAACTATGGAGTTGGTTTCATTTTCATGATATTTTTAAATTTCACACCTCCCTGATCTGCACGTTTTTTTTATGTCCTGGTTTATATCCAAAATCACCTACAGAATTTAATATAAGTATGTAATGCCTGACCAGAAATATATGAGGATAGACAAGAGGGCGCTATTTATAAGATTTATATATAGCAACAATTTTGCAACCAATAGCAACTTACTACAATGAGTCAATGACACTAGTTTTAAATACCTGACGGTTTCACTATGTTAACCTCGTAATATAATTTAATGGAATGCGCTCTTTTCCAGACTCTTTTTCGTGTAGAAAACACATGTCCACTTTATTTATAATTCTACGTTCACGACTGTGAATGGTTTTCGGTATTTTCTTTGGATAATTATATTTTAAATATGTCTTAAAGGAATCACCACGAGTGACATTGACATTGTTGACAAACCATCATAAAATCATTGCCAGTGTAATAAATTAGTTCCAGTGAAATTTCGCAATATGGCGCATCGTCATATATTTCTGGTCAGGCTTTAATTCAAAATCGTTGACACTTTCTTCCATTTTCAATTATATATTTAGAATTAAAGAGACCTAATTCTAAAATTCCAAGATTTTGAATTAGGTCACTATAATTCTAAAGGTGCGATATACCTACCTCCAATCCAATAACAAATCAACGAAACCGACTGGAAAGAGTAAACGCCGTGGCCGTGGATTGAAGTCCCGCTCTAAGCATATATAATTATTTTTAAAGTTATCGCTTCAATACGTATAAAAAGTCGTATTAAAAGTTGCGTTAGCCACCGTAGCCACGCGCTAGCAGACATAACTGCTTTAATAAAAGTTAGCAAGTAATTATACCAGGCCTAAAGCATTACTAAGGGCGCTAAGTTACACACCTGGAAGAAACACCTTTTTGAGTTATACCTAAAACACTTTTTTAAATCACCGTTCAAGCAGAACAAAACGATCGAAATGGCATAATCTGATAAGAAACACACAGATTTACAGATACGTGGACAGAGCCATACGTAAAACTCAACTATATACTACCCTTTTGTGCTTGGGTCATAGTTGTTCTAAGTATTTAAGTTATAAGTATATGCAATAAATGATGATGATTGATGATTGATTGATATATGTGTTAGTATATACTTTTATATAGTGGCCAACACCACTATGAGTGAAGTTCAAACCTTCACAGTACCTACGTATATCGTCGTCTAGTACCCATAACACAAGCCTTCTTGAGCTTAATTATTTGGGACTGGATCGATTTGTGTGACGTTGTCCGATATTTATTTTATTTATTTATTTACCCTCCATACTAACAACAGCTCAATATACTTTCAAGATATTTTTGCTTACTTTAATATAATATTAATCATGAAAGAAAATAATTCAACTAAACTGAACTGAAAGAAAACAACTAGCAAACCACTGAAAAGTGAAAGAAAGAAATGACAACAACTAACAAGTAGTGCTTCCCGCCAAATTTTAAAATCCCGCGCATGAACCCAGCGTTTAGCCAGTGATACCATGAATTCAGTGTACTTTCAATACAAGTATTTCATTTCAATGCTCATTAGCACTTTGTGGTAAGTAACTTACATTTATAATTAAATTAATTCTACCATTACATTACTGAATGATTCAATTCAATAATAATCATGAAAAGAAGTTAGTTTGGTAAAAATACAAGAATCCACGTCCAAAACGAACTGAACTGAACTGTCAAACTCGAAGAAAAAAAGCCAAAACCAAAAAGGACATGAATTTGGTTACTACTACTACTAGCCAAATAATAGTTTATTTAAATATATTTGAAATGAATAGATATTTAAATTACCAAAAAGTAGATTTATTATGACGAGTACTTATGAAAGCAGTTATGCTGATTACGGTCGTACTGGCTCACATTCAAGTGTTTACGAATAGTTGAAAAAAGAGGTATAAAAATCCCGGCTCTTATTAAAAATATTGATTTTGACTGGACTTTGCGAGGACCACTGAATCTAGAACGTCGCTACGTGCGCATCACAATCGATTGACGTACCATTTGTCATTGTCAAAATCCCGCAACGACTAGTTTGGGAGATAAAAACGGATATACATACATACATACAAGATACTTGGATTGGCCATCTTACGGGTTTTTTCGGCTAAAGTGATTCGCGAATGCGATTTTCAATGGAAAATTCAAGAACTGTGATTATGTTTTGTGCCAAAAACGTATTATTTTGTAAATAAACAAGGTTTAATGATATGATATGAAAAGATCGAGTGGTAATTCTAGACATTGGACACCGAAAATATGAAAAAACAACTTAACCTGAGACGAAAAGAGTACATTTATCTTAATTATTAAGTACCTACCTATAAAAATAAATGGCAGCAGAAGCAGAAAATTTTATAGAAATAAAAAGTGAACCCATTGATTATAATGTGGACATTAAAGTAGAGCCACCTGATGAAGACTCCAGCAATAATGATGGAGAGAGTTCTAAAGAAAGGGTTGATACTTCTAATATTAAAGTGGAGAAGTATGGTATTTGTGAAATTGTGGAGAATATTACTGTCAAGATTGAGCCTACTTATTATAGCAGTGGTAAGTGTAAAAATTCAAAGTAACATTTGTCTTTTGAAGTATATCTTTGATAATCATTGTTCTTTGTACCTATTATGGTTCTAGATATACGGCTCTGGGACAGATAAATAGACAGTAGAGCATAGACTTGGGTGATAAGCAGGCTTTAGAGTTTTTGAGTTTCTAGTGCATTTACAAGGTTAGATCCGATCGGCCCATACATTGAATACATCTAATCTATATTTAGTTAAATTTTTCATTCACTTGCTTTATATGAAAACTAGCTGCACAGCGCAGTGTTACCAGCTCATCCCACAGGACCAGAAATTTTTTTGGGGATTAAAAGTAGCCTATGTGTTAATCTAGGGTGTTAGCTTTATACCAAAATTTAACAAAATTGGTCCTATTGTATGATTGTGAAGAAGTAACAAACTTACACTTAAACATACATACAAAATTTCACCTTTATGATATAAGTGTGATTGTGTTTGTTTTGTTTCTTTCTGTAAACTTGTATTGGTTTGCAATAAAGTAATTATTGTATTGTATAACAAATTCTACTGTACTCAATAATATATTATTTTCACAGACGATGAAGTTCTTGCAAGTTATCAAAACTCTCAAAGCTTCCAAGTACCACCAATGGGCCCCTTACCGACTATTCTACAAATACCACAGCTGAAGAAGAAAAAGAAAGAAAATAAACATAACTCCGACTCTGATGATGATTACATACCGAAGAGAAAAAAGAAAAAGGTATATCTTTATTTAGTTTTATGAATATTTCGTCAATTATCTGGGACGATACAGGTAATAAGTAATAACAGTTTCATGATCCAACAAAAAACCACAAAGCCAGAGCTAGGGAATGCAAGCCTGGTTATTTAACTATATTTTATTATACTAAATAACCATTTGCATTTCCAAGACAGAGCCCACAAGGCGAGTTTCTTCATGGTCATAGACTGCCTGGCAGGACTGGCTGCCATTTGTGGTTATCGTGGTTGCTGAGTTTCCGCATCTAGACGTCTTACAAAAGGCTGGCTGGCATCTGAGCAAAAGTTATAACTGCCTGCCGGGTTGGTTGTTTGTTAAGGTGTTAAACTGGGTGACAGTAGGTATATGTAAAGTAACAGTAAATTCTACTAAATGAATTCTTGCAAATTTTCCTAATGTTTTCATATAAACGCAATGGCTGCAAAAATAAACTGCTGTCAAACAAAATGATAACAATAATTTTGTTCGTTTTAGATTAAAATTGAAGCTGTGAAGAAAACATATACAACTAAGGCAAAAAGTAAGTATTCGTCTGTGATGTACAGAGAAATAAACAACTGTAGATATAGTAAAAATTATCTAAGCTAAGCTAATCCACTTAGAACTGAATACCATTGAACAAACCACAACTGGTAAACCACAAATTAAGATAACGTCTGAAACTCATGGGACCTTTCTTTGTAAATTATAGATAGGTGCTTCTCTTTTGCCACACACTCGATTGTTTCTAAAACTTACTTCTTTGTAAATTATAGATAGGTGCTCGTCTTTTGTCACACACTCGATTGTTTCTAAAACTTACTTCTTTGTAAATTATAGATAGGTGCTCGTCTTTTGTCACACACTCGATTGTTTCTAATACTTACTTCTTTGTAAATTATAGATAGGTGCTCGTCTTTTGTCACACACTCGATTGTTTCTAAAACTTACTTCTTTGTAAATTATAGATAGGTGCTCGTATTTTGTCACACACTCGATTGTTTCTAAAACTTACTTCTTTGTAAATTATAGATAGGTGCTCGTCTTTTGTCACACACTCGATTGTTTCTAAAACTTACTTCATTGTAAATTATAGATAGGTGCTCGTCTTTTGACGCACACTCGATTGTAATAATAATAAAGCTTTATTGTTGACAAAGTTAACCCACAAATTTTACAAAGTTATATTAGTTCATAATATGTACTTATTGTTAATGTTAACGAGTGTCTACTGTCTACGTGTCTTTGCGACACAAAGGCCTGCTCTAACTTTTTCCATTTCGATGCCATAACGGACCTGCTGTTTTTTTTAATTTCATCCGGTCGTCGTATCCTTTGCCTTCCTCATTTTTTAGGGTTCCGTAGTCAACTAGGAACCCTTATAGTTTCGCCATGTCCGTCTGTCCGTCTGTCCGTCTGTCCGTCTGTCCGTCCGTCCGCGGCTTAGCTCCGTGATCATTAGTACTAGAAAGCTGAAATTTGGTATGAGTATGTGTATGTATCACGCCGACAAAACGGTAAAATAAAAACTAAAAAAAAAATTTTTTTTCGTGTACCTCTCGAACACCTAAAGTGGGGGTGATTTTTTTTTTTCGTTTCAACCCTAGTGTGTGGGGTGTCGTTGAATAGGTCTCTTGAAAATAATAGGGGTTTTCAAACATTACTTTTTGATAAAGTCAGTAGTTTTGTAAATATTCGCTCCGAAAATAAAAAAAATTGTGTCCCCCCCCCCTCTAACTTTTGAACCACAAGTCAAAAAAATATGGAAAAATTCATGTTAATGCGGCCTTATAAGTACTTTCAATGAAAACTATATTGAACAAAATCGGTCAAGCCGTTTTTGAGTTATCGCCAAATTTCATATTTTTTCTTTAAAAGGTCGTAAGTTGACTTCCAGAAGGTAATAAGTGATTACAGTTTCTAGGGCGTTTACGACCTTTTTATAGAGCTTAAAATCTGTCTTAACTTAAACCTCGGGCTTAAAACAGCAGTTTATTGTGAAGGATGAGCAACTACGGAACCCTACACTGAGCGTGGCCCGACATGCTCTTGGCCGGTTTTATGAAATCTAGGAGTGCATTTAGTGATATGTCCTTTGCCCATTTATTTTTATTTTCCCTGAGCATGTGGCCTACCCACCTCCATTTTAGTTTTTTAGTTTCGGTTGTGACATCTTCCACTTTCGTTATGTCCACAGCCTTTGTATCTGTCACTCGATTGTATCTAAAAGTAAAATTTACTTATAGAAGCGGAGAACTGCTACTCGGAAAACGTGACAAAGCACATTGAGCTGGTGACCATCACGGAGGCCGAGCGCCAGGTGGAGTTCAAGGAGTTGTGGCAGAGCCGCCAGCACATGCGGTACACCTGCGAGGACTGCGCCATCGGGTTCGTGATGGAGGAGCCCTACGTCGTGCACATGAAGAGCCACTCGCCAGTAAGTGACACATTGCCTAGCTCAATTACAGCTTAATTTTTTTTTTTTTTCTCTTTCTATAAATACCCATGTATACTAAGTTAATCAGCATGCTTGGTTAAATACTGTAAAGGCTGATTTAGACGATGCCAATTTTGAGACGCCTAAATTACGGCGCCAGTGATTACCGCACAGCACACCTCCGACCGTTTAGCTTTAGACAATGACTATGTTCAGCCGCCTAAATCTCGCCGCCAGTCGTGTTTACACAGTGCTTTTTTTCAGTGCCTTTTCGAGGCGCCGTAATTTAGGCGTCTCAAAATTGGCATCGTCTAAATCAGCCTTAAGTGTTGATTGTAAACTTATAAAAAAAAAAAAATGTTGCCGTCCTATGGTACCCCAGTGGTACAGAGGGCCTTCGTGAGACGTCGCCATCCGCTCTTGCCCTGTGCCTCGCACTCCGCGTCACTACAACGGGTGCAATACGGTCGCTACAACAACTTATGATATAATATTGGTCAATATAACGATCAAGTGGTATAATAAACGAATAATATAATAACATTTGTTATAATTTCATATGGCATAATATCATATAGTATAATGATCATTTGATATAATACGTTTAAAGGCTCAATACACACTCAAACTGCTCAAACTTGAAAGTTCAATTGTAATAGAGTTAGGTACGACGACGAGCGAAGCGAGGCGGAGTGTTAGGTTATCTTGTGAATATAAACGTTATATCGAATGTCTTTTATACTAATTGAAATTATGCCCACTGAAATTATACCTCGTGTTGTTGTATCAAATGAAACATTATATCAAATGTTGTTATATCCATTTAAATTATATGAAACGTTGTTATATCTGTCCGTCCTCCGTCCGCGGCTTAGCTCCGTGATCATTAGTACTAGAAAGCTGAAATTTGGTATGAGTATGTGTATGTATCACGCCGACAAAACGGTATAATAAAAACTAAAAAAAAAATTTTTTTTCGGGCACCTCTCGAACACCTATAGTGGGGGTGAATTTATTCTCTTTATTTCACATATTAGTTAAGTGCCATACTGCATTAAAACATACCGCTCAATTAATTAATTACAGTTACTTTGGCGTTTACGACCTTTTTGTAGAGCTTGAAATCTTTCTCGTAATTTAAATCTCGAAGCCCGTCTATTGTGAAGGATGGGCAACTACGGAACCGGAACCCTACACTGAGCGTGGCCCGACATGCTCTTGGCTGGTTTTACGCTTTGGGTACGGAACTCTAAAAAATATACTGTTTTTCACAGGAGGCAGGCGATCACGAGTGTGACATATGTCGCTGTCGGCTGCGATCCGCGGACACTCTGTACAAGCATCGTCTGCGGCACTACCGCAGGTACCGCTGCGCTGTGTGTCATCGTATTCACAAGGACAAGGTGAGGAGTGTGACATATGTCGCTGTCGGCTGCGATCCGCGGACACTCTGTACAAGCATCGTCTGCGGCACCACCGCAGGTACCGCTGCGCTGTGTGTCATCGTATTCACAAGGAAAAGGTGAGAAGTGTGACCACGAGTGTGACATATGTCGCTGTTGGCTGCGATCCGCTCACACCCTGTACAAGCATCGTCTGCGGCACCACCGCAGGTACCGCTGCGCTGTGTGTCATCGTATTCACAAGGACAAGGTGAGAAGTGTGTCCACGAGTGTGACATATGTCGCTGTCGGCTGCGATCCGCGGACACTCTGTACAAGCATCGTCTGCGGCACTACCGCAGGTACCGCTGCGCTGTGTGTCATCGTATTCACAAGGACAAGGTGAGGAGTGTGACCACGAGTGTGACATATGTCGCTGTCGGCTGCGATCCGCGGACACTCTGTACAAGCATCGTCTGCGGCACTACCGCAGGTACCGCTGCGCTGTGTGTCATCGTATTCACAAGGACAAGGTGAGGAGTGTGACCACGAGTGTGACATATGTCGCTGTCGGCTGCGATCCGCGGACACTCTGTACAAGCATCGTCTGCGGCACCACCGCAGGTACCGCTGCGCTGTGTGTCATCGTATTCACAAGGAAAAGGTGAGAAGTGTGACCACGAGTGTGACATATGTCGCTGTTGGCTGCGATCCGCTCACACCCTGTACAAGCATCGTCTGCGGCACCACCGCAGGTACCGCTGCGCTGTGTGTCATCGTATTCACAAGGACAAGGTGAGAAGTGTGTCCACGAGTGTGACATATGTCGCTGTCGGCTGCGATCCGCGGACACTCTGTACAAGCATCGTCTGCGGCACTACCGCAGGTACCGCTGCGCTGTGTGTCATCGTATTCACAAGGACAAGGTGAGGAGTGTGACCACGAGTGTGACATATGTCGCTGTCGGCTGCGATCCGCGGACACTCTGTACAAGCATCGTCTGCGGCACCACCGCAGGTACCGCTGCGCTGTGTGTCATCGTATTCACAAGGACAAGGTGAGGAGTGTGACCACGAGTGTGACATATGTCGCTGTTGGCTGCGATCCGCTCACACCCTGTACAAGCATCGTCTGCGGCACCACCGCAGGTACCGCTGCGCTGTGTGTCATCGTATTCACAAGGACAAGGTGAGGAGTGTGACATATGTCGCTGTCGGCTGCGATCCGCGGACACTCTGTACAAGCATCGTCTGCGGCACTACCGCAGGTACCGCTGTGCTGTGTGTCATCGTATTCACAAGGACAAGGTGAGGAGTGTGACCACGAGTGTGACATATGTCGCTGTCGGCTGCGATCCGCGGACACTCTGTACAAGCATCGTCTGCGGCACCACCGCAGGTACCGCTGCGCTGTGTGTCATCGTATTCACAAGGACAAGGTGAGGAGTGTGACCACGAGTGTGACATATGTCGCTGTCGGCTGCGATCCGCGGACACCCTGTACAAGCATCGTCTGCGGCACCACCGCAGGTACCGCTGGTTTTACTCTCAACACTTTTCAAGTTAATAATTTCAGAGTTATGGCTAACAATTTTATGACAAACAATACGTTATGACAATCAATCGTTATGTGAAGACATGCGCTCCCGTCGGCACTTTATGGATGAATTTGATTTTGTAGGAGACAGCGGCGAGCCACGTGATGAGTGAACACGTGCGAGAGGCGTTCACCTGTGAGCAGTGCGGGAAGGGATTCAAGTGAGTAGCTATTGGCCGAAAGAGCGAAGCGTCTCCGCCACAGCTTGGCCAAAAATTCATTTAATTTCTCGTTACAAAATTGCATCATACCTACAGATCATAAAATATTGTATATTGTGTTACTTGTTATTTAAGCAGTAACGGCTGCTAGCGTAAATTCAAGCGAAACATTTCAATAACCGTCAAGTCATTGATTTTTTCGCTTCTGGTCAAAAAGTAGGTTATATTAGCTTCGCGAAGCGGGGCTAAAGTGGTCGTTTTGGCCCCTAGGGTTTAAATCCACCGGCACCATATGGCGGGTGTTTATTTAACTAGACCCAGGCGTCCCAGGGTGCCGCCATGGCTGGGTGAATATTCAGCCTTTGTAAGGCGTTTTATTTCGTCATTCCCATTCCTGCAAATATTATTGAAATAGATGATTGTTGAAAGTCGATTTTCTTGTGTACCCCGATGCCACTCCCGAGTGCGATCTTAGTTAGGTCATAAATTAAAACGACTGGCTCTTCCGTTGTAGTAATAATCGTGAAAAAGGAATGACGCTAGAACCGCACGGTTAGGACGCTGGTTGATTAACCTACTAGGGTGTTGCTTATATGGCGAAAAAAGGAAAAAAAATGAAATCTTAAAGTCTCACCCCCCCATTTTGTTCTACGACCCCTATTAACGTATGCTAGTTTTTTTGCTTTTTTTTTTAAACCAATTTTAGGGGTCGCTACCAGCTGTCAAAGTTTTGGAAAAACAATACAAACATGTTCAAATAAACTTATATAATTTACATACATTCTTATTAAAATTAATTAAAATTATGATAATTAAGTAAAAGAAAATTAAAATTTCAATTTTTATGATACTAAAGTAGATTTTTTCGCATTAGGGTGCAGTGCACTAAACTCGACCGATTGCTTATCTTAAAGCGGCCTGCCGGGGGGCGAGGGGCGTGTATCGATCAAGGGGGATTCCCAAGCAATCGACAAACGTTATAGAAGTAATAGTACATTACTGCAGACGCCGGGAAATAAGGGCTTGCCGGCTGAGTAGGTATAGACGGCCGACCGTAAGGGAGGCCGTCTAGTGATACGAAGCCGGCAAGCCCTTTTCACGGTTAAGGCATGTATAGTGCTTTTCTCAAACATATGCAATGAAATAAAAAAAAATACATCACTCAAAAAACAAATTTTATATCGCGGTAACCGAAGACAATAAATCCGTGATTTTTCAAAATTGCCGCCGTTTTTTTACTGACAATTTAGGCTTGCTAAACTATATACATATTTATTATTATACTACTTTTTCGTTACATTTATAACTTGGGTTGAAATTAAAATAAGATTCATTCCAATTGAAGTTAGTACAGCGGATCGCTAATAAGATAAAACACGTTTTTGAACGAAACTTTAGGACAGACATTTTGTCAATCAATTGTCTGTGACATCTGACTCACATTATAACCTTTCTTTCATTTATGATGTGTAAAGTTACAACAATTTGAAAAAAATATCAAAATATCACATAGATCCGCCGATTTAACATATATATTGCATATTACGTTCTACAAGGAAACAAGAGAACAACCTAGCATTACCTATAGATATAGAAAGGCAGCTGTATTCTACATACATACTAACCATGGATTTGTACATGCTTAGTGCACAGAACTTTTTAAAGGTACGTAACTATTATTTAAAACAGATTATTAACAAAGTTTTTGACAAATTTAACTGATATTAAATGACGCATTCGACATATGGGGGCAATTGCTTATTGAATTTTTTATTGTTTTTCCAGGTACACTGATATTAGTTAGCTGTACTTCCGAAACTGGTCTTGGCTGTGATAATGTAGCTGACTGTTGATTCTGCTGAGATGGCAAAGGAGGCTGAGGATCTGATCTACCGCGTGGTGACTGTGGATCATGAATTTGGCTGTGAAAATGAAAATGAAAAATAAAAATTATCAGCTGGCAATATATGTGCTAGGAGATTTTGGCGGTGGACTATGATGCTTAATGTAAACAGGAGGGTCACGGGAACCGGGAACAGCCTGGCCGTGGATTTATGTAAATTGATGATGGTTGGGGTACATCATTTTGAGTGTTGGCTGCGTGAGGATTTGTCGCCTTCTGCAACTTTTATCAGCTTTCCATTTCCCCCATGCCTTTTGACCATCAGAAGATTGGCAAGGAGTGTAGCTGAAATACAGCAGAAACAATATCCAGTATAGAGGTCGGGACAATCTAGTTCTTAAAATGTTGCTATTTGCTTAGGCATAAATAGAATTGTGTGGCGTCCAATTACTTGTCTTGTACATTTTCTTTTCTTGTAGTTTAGAAAGATTAAGTCTGCCATTTGTACTTTTACTTCTGTGTTTTGTGCAATAAAGTTTAAATAAATAAATGTTATAAGACTGAGCATATATTTTTTTTCATTCATGTATGTCTCCATTCGACTTTGGTGGCAACAGGTTATTAATTGTAAATCCTGCCTCCGCCCTCAATTCTGGTGGAGTACAATTAATTTCTTTGTCGCTGTTATCATCAGAACTCATTATGAAATTATATTTATAAATATCAACAACAAATATAAAAATAGGTACATGACAAAAGTTTTTTTTTATTTTCCCTCCAATCCCCCATGATGTTTTTTTTTTATGGAAGTTGTCCGTATTTCGCGTGTGTAGTGTTCCAATAGACCCTATAAGCGCCGTTATACACAACCTGATACTAAAAATTAAATTTCTATAATAAATAAAATAAATGCAGAGGATTTTAAATATTGTCTATGGGCTCTGGTGACTTACGTATAGGCAGTATTTTAAATTTATTCATCAACACATTGAATTATACAGATTTGTATTCATAATATCAGTTCGTGTGTACTAGGCATTAACGCGGATATTGTTGGTCCGGTGGCTGAATGGGTAGCCACTAGAAAAAAAAATTATATCAGCTGTTCATAAAAACAGACGCCATGTTTACATTAAAATTAAAAACAAATTACTTCCCGGCCTAGGCCTTCAATTTTGTATGAAATTCCTTTACAGTTCCTTCGAATTGTTCCGCCCGAAACTTGACACTTCGAAGTCTGTTTTGACGCACGTTACGACGATATTTCATTGCATGTTTGAGAAAAATAAATATAAAATAGTGACTGCCAAGCTTGTCATATTGAAACCTAAATTATGTTTTTTCCAAAACTTTATCAAGCGGTAGCGACCTTTAAAATTGATTTAAGAAAAAAAAAAAAAAAACTAGCATGCGTTAATCAGGGTACTAGAACATAATGGCGGGGTGAGACAATGACTTTTTGAAAGTTAATTTTTAAGCAACACCCTATTACCTACCCTAAAAGATTTTTTTTTTCATTTTTTATTCGCAGTCGAATTTAAAAACACAATGTTTAACACATGGCTGGAGGCCATTGTGACGCTCGGATGATATTTGTCCTCGCTCGCTCGTCCAAATGATAGACCCTCGTCAGACACGTCTACTATTGATTTTCCGCTTCAACATAAACATTTCCTTATCACACTGTACCAGGAGGCCAGCCTACCTGAAGAAGCACGTGGCGCAGCAACACACGAGGGGCCAGAAGCACGAGTGCCCGATCTGCGCGCGCATCTTCTTTGACCGCAGCATGTATAAGACTCACTACCGGTGAGTATCCAAGTTATATGTTTACTACACTGTACCAGGAGAACAGCCTACCTGAAGAAGCACGTGGCGCAGCAACACACGAGGGGCCAGAAGCACGAGTGCCCGATCTGCGCGCGCATCTTCTTTGACCGCAGCATGTATAAGACTCACTACCGGTGAGTATCCAAGTTATATGTTTACTACACGGTACCAGGAGAACAGCCTACCTGAAGAAGCACGTGGCGCAGCAACACACGAGGGGCCAGAAGCACGAGTGTCCGATCTGCGCGCGCATCTTCTTTGACCGCAGCATGTATAAGACTCACTACCGGTGAGTATCCAAGTTATATGTTTACTACACGGTACCAGGAGAACAGCCTACCTGAAGAAGCACGTGGCGCAGCAACACACGAGGGGCCAGAAGCACGAGTGCCCGATCTGCGCGCGCATCTTCTTTGACCGCAGCATGTATAAGACTCACTACCGGTGAGTATCCAAGTTATATGTTTACTACACTGTACCAGGAGAACAGCCTACCTGAAGAAGCACGTGGCGCAGCAACACACGAGGGGCCAGAAGCACGAGTGTCCGATCTGCGCGCGCATCTTCTTTGACCGCAGCATGTATAAGACTCACTACCGGTGAGTATCCAAGTTATATGTTTACTACACTGTACCAGGAGAACAGCCTACCTGAAGAAGCACGTGGCGCAGCAACACACGAGGGGCCAGAAGCACGAGTGCCCGATCTGCGCGCGCATCTTCTTTGACCGCAGCATGTATAAGACTCACTACCGGTGAGTATCCATGTTATTAATGAGCTTTAGATAAGGCGAGGCGCCTGAAATGTTAGTTAAAAAATCATTACATGCTCGCTTCATGTCGATCCCCCACCGAGCTCAGAACTTGAAACTTTCAAGCCCATATTGGAACACAATGTCAATATTTCATAGCATATTGGAGAAAAATTAACAAATCAATGACATAGGTATCGTTTTTCTTAATCGGTCACATATGCTGATGCTGAAAGGCTACTCCTATACTCGAAATTCGACCGTCAAATAATGCCATCTCTGGATCTCCTGTCAAAGTATATTTGAGAGAGCGGGACGGCACTATACGACAGTCGAATTTCGAACATCGGGGTAGCCCTTCAGATCTACCCATCCTGCTTTCCTTGCGTAATGTTGCTGACTTTCCTTGCTTAACATGCGCAGGCGTCACAACGACGAAGTCCGCAACCCAGTGGAGCGGATGTTCATCTGCGACCACTGCTGCCGCCAGTTCAAGAGCAAGGCGGCGCTGAAGAGGCATCTCCTCGTGCACCAGCGCGAGCGCACCGTCGCCTGCGCGCAGTGTCCCGCCATGTTCCAGACCACCCGCGGCCTGCGCCTGCACAGGATCAACAAGCACATGGACAAGCGAGAGTGAGTCCTTGTCTACTGTATGAAGAGGCGTCTCCTGCTGCACCGGCGCGAGCGCACCGTGGCCTGCGCGCGCGCACACTTAACGTAAACTGATAGTAAGCGAAAAGTATTTATCTTCTTAAATTCGCCATTTGTTTTGTTTTAGATAAATACATTAGGGTGAATCAACTTTTAAGTGCACCTTGTTGCTATGGTTACGCAAAATTTGTCCCTCGGACAACCTAAGCATTTTTCTATGAAACAGTATGAAGATGTCACTTGGACAACGGGGACAGAGTAAACAACAAAAAAAAGTTGATTCAGCCATTAAGAGGGCGCCGAGCGTTAGCGACTGAACCATAGAGCGCAGGGAATGCGTATTTAAATCGGCACGCGGCCGCCATAGTAAAAATGTATGGAGAATTAAAAGCACTTTTTGATAAATCTGGACCTCTAATACCAAACAATAATTGAAATATTTGATGCGGACAAATTGTAATATAAACATTCATCTTTTTTTTTAACTGAAAATCAGAATAGATTCCATTGTTAAAGTATAAAAAAACACTTGACGCCTGCTTAAGATTTTACAGTTTTCGTCCAACTTTACTTAGTTTTCTATGGTAAAATATTAATAATCATATAATTTGTTCACAGAGTAGTTGTTGACACATTCCTCGAAGTGCTAAATATATAGTTTAGAAATGGATTAAACAACTAGTGTTGACGTTGTCTACTTAACAGCAACTGCCTATTTTGTAACATTTCGCTCGGTGCAGTCTTAATGGAATGTTTAATTTACAAAATATGTCATACGAAGATACAGAGAAGTTACTGATTGTTCTAAGTTGATTTTCATGTATTCATTCTAATTTAATATTTTTGTATCCGATCTATAATTTATCAAACTATATAATAAGAACTAAATTATTGTTTCATGTGTTTATGATTATTTATTTAAGAAATTGTTAATAAGTTAGTCCTCTTTATGCCTGAAACACAGGGAATCCTAGTTCAGGCGTATGTAATTTTTTTGCCAATAAGAATGTCTTAGGCTATAGTTATTATTACTGTAAAATAAGTTATTATTCAATAAATATCTTATCTTATCTTAATTTGTCCCAGCCGGCAGCTGCAGCAGTGCGGGCAGTGCGCGCGCGAGTGCACGACGCCGGCGCTGCTGCGCCAGCACGTGCGCAGGATGCACACCGACCGCACCAAGAGGTGAGCGCCACACATGTGTCCAGCCGGCAGCTGCAGCAGTGCGGGCAGTGCGCGCGCGAGTGCACGACGCCAGCACGTGCGCAGGATGCACACCGACCGCACCAAGAGGTGAGCGCCACACATGTGTCCAGCCGGCAGCTGCAGCAGTGCGGGCAGTGCGCGCGCGAGTGCACGACGCCAGCACGTGCGCAGGATGCACACCGACCGCACCAAGAGGTGAGCGCCACACATGTGTCCAGCCGGCAGCTGCAGCAGTGCGGGCAGTGCGCGCGCGAGTGCACGACGCCAGCACGTGCGCAGGATGCACACCGACCGCACCAAGAGGTGAGCGCCACACATGTGTCCAGCCGGCAGCTGCAGCAGTGCGGGCAGTGCGCGCGCGAGTGCACGACGCCAGCACGTGCGCAGGATGCACACCGACCGCACCAAGAGGTGAGCGCCACACATGTGTCCAGCCGGCAGCTGCAGCAGTGCGGGCAGTGCGCGCGCGAGTGCACGACGCCGGCACGTGCGCAGGATGCACACCGACCGCACCAAGAGGTGAGCGCCACACATGTGTCCAGCCGGCAGCTGCAGCAGTGCGGGCAGTGCGCGCGCGAGTGCACGACGCCGGCGCTGCTGCGCCAGCACGTGCGCAGGATGCACACCGACCGCACCAAGAGGTGAGCGCCACACATGTGTCCAGCCGGCAGCTGCAGCAGTGCGGGCAGTGCGCGCGCGAGTGCACGACGCCGGCACGTGCGCAGGATGCACACCGACCGCACCAAGAGGTGAGCGCCACACATGTGTCCAGCCGGCAGCTGCAGCAGTGCGGGCAGTGCGCGCGCGAGTGCACGACGCCGGCACGTGCGCAGGATGCACACCGACCGCACCAAGAGGTGAGCGCCACACATGTGTCCAGCCGGCAGCTGCAGCAGTGCGGGCAGTGCGCGCGCGAGTGCACGACGCCGGCGCTGCTGCGCCAGCACGTGCGCAGGATGCACACCGACCGCACCAAGAGGTGAGCGCCACACATGTGTCCAGCCGGCAGCTGCAGCAGTGCGGGCAGTGCGCGCGCGAGTGCACGACGCCAGCACGTGCGCAGGATGCACACCGACCGCACCAAGAGGTGAGCGCCACACATGTGTCCAGCCGGCAGCTGCAGCAGTGCGGGCAGTGCGCGCGCGAGTGCACGACGCCGGCGCTGCTGCGCCAGCACGTGCGCAGGATGCACACCGACCGCACCAAGAGGTGAGCGCCACACATGTGTCCAGCCGGCAGCTGCAGCAGTGCGGGCAGTGCGCGCGCGAGTGCACGACGCCAGCACGTGCGCAGGATGCACACCGACCGCACCAAGAGGTGAGCGCCACACATGTGTCCAGCCGGCAGCTGCAGCAGTGCGGGCAGTGCGCGCGCGAGTGCACGACGCCAGCACGTGCGCAGGATGCACACCGACCGCACCAAGAGGTGAGCGCCACACATGTGTCCAGCCGGCAGCTGCAGCAGTGCGGGCAGTGCGCGCGCGAGTGCACGACGCCAGCACGTGCGCAGGATGCACACCGACCGCACCAAGAGGTGAGCGCCACACATGTGTCCAGCCGGCAGCTGCAGCAGTGCGGGCAGTGCGCGCGCGAGTGCACGACGCCAGCACGTGCGCAGGATGCACACCGACCGCACCAAGAGGTGAGCGCCACACATGTGTCCAGCCGGCAGCTGCAGCAGTGCGGGCAGTGCGCGCGCGAGTGCACGACGCCAGCACGTGCGCAGGATGCACACCGACCGCACCAAGAGGTGAGCGCCACACATGTGTCCAGCCGGCAGCTGCAGCAGTGCGGGCAGTGCGCGCGCGAGTGCACGACGCCAGCACGTGCGCAGGATGCACACCGACCGCACCAAGAGGTGAGCGCCACACATGTGTCCAGCCGGCAGCTGCAGCAGTGCGGGCAGTGCGCGCGCGAGTGCACGACGCCAGCACGTGCGCAGGATGCACACCGACCGCACCAAGAGGTGAGCGCCACACATGTGTCCAGCCGGCAGCTGCAGCAGTGCGGGCAGTGCGCGCGCGAGTGCACGACGCCGGCGCTGCTGCGCCAGCACGTGCGCAGGATGCACACCGACCGCACCAAGAGGTGAGCGCCACACATGTGTCCAGCCGGCAGCTGCAGCAGTGCGGGCAGTGCGCGCGCGAGTGCACGACGCCAGCACGTGCGCAGGATGCACACCGACCGCACCAAGAGGTGAGCGCCACACATGTGTCCAGCCGGCAGCTGCAGCAGTGCGGGCAGTGCGCGCGCGAGTGCACGACGCCAGCACGTGCGCAGGATGCACACCGACCGCACCAAGAGGTGAGCGCCACACATGTGTCCAGCCGGCAGCTGCAGCAGTGCGGGCAGTGCGCGCGCGAGTGCACGACGCCGGCGCTGCTGCGCCAGCACGTGCGCAGGATGCACACCGACCGCACCAAGAGGTGAGCGCCACACATGTGTCCAGCCGGCAGCTGCAGCAGTGCGGGCAGTGCGCGCGCGAGTGCACGACGCCAGCACGTGCGCAGGATGCACACCGACCGCACCAAGAGGTGAGCAGATTCAGATTCTTTATTGGTAAAAATAAACATTTTACAAGTCAATGTCAACAACAAGTAGGTACATATACATAAGTAGGATATGTCATTTTAATAATTTTATCTAATGATTGTGTTACATTTTGTTATATAATGTAACGTTATAATGTATTTGATTGTTCAAACATTTTTGTTAATGTTGTGTTTGGGTTTGTAATGTAGTGATGAGATGATATTTTGTGAAAGAATTCATCAGTGCTATAAAAAGCATTGTCTAATAAATATTTCCTCACTTTATTAAGGAAGATTGCATCACTCGGTGAATTTTTGAAGTCCGTTGGAAGGGCGTTATAAATTTTTATGCCTAACACGGCGACTGATTTGCGATAGCCACAGATTATATATAGCCCACAGACAACCCCCACTAGACGGAGCATGTAAGGCGACCCGCGCGCACCAGCGATATGGTACGGCAGAACATTAAGAGGCCTTATTCCTTTTAAAATTTATTTTTTTCATTTTATGACAAATATATTGAAAATTTCAACCAACTTTTTAAAGTGAATAATACTATTCCCCGAGTTCTAGGTAGTAACATACTCGTAGCTATTTCATGTTTTCATTGCGTGCAGTCGAAAATAAGTTCAAAAAACTAACTTTCCACGTGAATTTTGTCAATTTCGAGTAGTTTTTGAAACAAAAATTATCAATGAAAAAGTCAAACTGTAGGTTTCAAATATACACCAATAGATCCCAATAGCCCTGTTATAGGTAGTAACATCAATAATATGTTAAGAAACATGTTTGATCAAAGAGAAAAATGTCTAAAACAATCAGCATTTTAAAAGGAATAAGGCCTCTTAAAGTATCAACACGGCGGCCACCGTTTAGTTGCGTCCATGTTTATGATCCATGCGTACGTCAACGAAAAAAGAAATTAAATAAATAACATGGTAAATTGTAGTGTTAAGTGGTGTAGAGAGACCTCATAAACATGAACGCAACTAAACGTTGGCCGCCGTGTTGATACTTTAATGTTCTGCCGTACCATATGGTTGGTGCGCGCGGGTCGCCTTACATGTGCCTTACATGCTCCGTCTAATGGGGGTGGTCTGTGATATAGCCACAACAGGCTGTCCTCAACCCACGCCATACAAATACAAATACAAGTACTCTTTATTGCACACCTCATAAAATATACAAGAGAAATACAATGCAAGAAATTACAATTAGAGGTAAACAACAGGCGGTCTTATTGCTGATTTTTTGAGGTACTAATTTATTTTTCATCACACTTGGTCGTAACCAAAGGTTTACATGCTAGAAAAGCGGGCGGTTAGTCGTAAATTACGCCCTAGGGCGGTAAATAATTTTTGTCACATTAAGGGTTTTCATCCTAGAAAACCGGGCGGTTAATCGTATAGTACGCCTCAGGGCGGTAAGTAATTTTGATATTGACTACTGCTAAAGCCTGACCAGAAATATATGAGGATGCGCCATATTGCGGAATTTCACTGGAACTAATTTCTTACGCTGGCAATGCTTTTATGATGGTTGTCAACAATGTCAATGTCATTCGTGCTGGTTTCTTTAAAAGACAAATATTGAGAAATACCCAAAGAAAATGCCGAAAACCATTCACAGTCGTGAACGTGATATTATAAATAAAGTGTACACGTGTCTACTACACAAAAAACAGTCTGCAAACGAGTCATTCCATTAAAATAATATTACGAGGTTACCATATGAACTGACAGGTATTTAAACTGAGGTCATTATAGTGTGTTGCGATTGGTTGTAAAATTATTGCCATATAAATCTTGTAAATTACGCCCTCCTGACAATCCTCATATATTGCTGGTCAGGCTTTACTGTTGTTTTATTTCCTCCAAAGTGTGATGAAAAACGTCGTACGTGACTGTGGTGGAAGGAATTCCAAACTCGTGTCATTAAAGCCTTCGGCTTCGGTCTTCTAATGGACATTCGTTTGTAATTCCTAGTTTACCCTTGTTACGCAATGTACTATTCGTGACGATATAAAATGTTGTAACTTGTCCATGTATGACGAGAGTTTTGAATGTGCAGATACCAATGCGACCACTGCCAGCGCTTCTACTACACGAAGGGCGAGGTGCGCGCGCACATCGTGTGGTCGCACGCGCCGTCGCGCGGCGAGCGCGCGCTGTTCTGCTGCGGGAGGGAGTTCCGCACCCGGACACGGCTCAAGGACCACATCGCCCTCCACCATCTCAAGGTCGAGAAGCAGAGGATACACAAGTGCGACCAGTGCGACAAGGCGTTCGCGGTGAGTCCTCATTATTTAGCACTGTTAGGTACCAGGCGATCATGAGTCCATTGGTTCCTCACTTTTGAAACAATCAGGGACCGGCATCACATTCTTATGTAAGACCAGACTTTTCATAAGAGCAAGGTACAGGCCCTGAAAGAGTACTTGTACCAACTGAGGTACCAGGCTGCCATAACTCTTAAAGAGTAATTGACGAGCGCGCGCTGTTCTGCTGCGGGAGGGAGTTCCGCACCCGGACACGGCTCAAGGACCACATCGCCCTCCACCATCTCAAGGTCGAGAAGCAGAGGATACACAAGTGCGACCAGTGCGACAAGGCGTTCGCGGTGAGTCCTCATTATTTAGCACTGTTAGGTACCAGGCGATCATGAGTCCATTGGTTCCTCACTTTTGAAACAATCAGGGACCGGCATCACATTCTTATGTAAGACCAGACTTTTCATAAGAGCAAGGTACAGGCCCTGAAAGAGTACTTGTACCAACTGAGGTACCAGGCTGCCATAACTCTTAAAGAGTAATTGACGAGCGCGCGCTGTTCTGCTGCGGGAGGGAGTTCCGCACCCGGACACGGCTCAAGGACCACATCGCCCTCCACCATCTCAAGGTCGAGAAGCAGAGGATACACAAGTGCGACCAGTGCGACAAGGCGTTCGCGGTGAGTCCTCATTATTTAGCACTGTTAGGTACCAGGCGATCATGAGTCCATTGGTTCCTCACTTTTGAAACAATCAGGGACCGGCATCACATTCTTATGTAAGACCAGACTTTTCATAAGAGCAAGGTACAGGCCCTGAAAGAGTACTTGTACCAACTGAGGTACCAGGCTGCCATAACTCTTAAAGAGTAATTGACGAGCGCGCGCTGTTCTGCTGCGGGAGGGAGTTCCGCACCCGGACACGGCTCAAGGACCACATCGCCCTCCACCATCTCAAGGTCGAGAAGCAGAGGATACATAAATGTGACCAGTGCGACAAGGCGTTCGCGGTGAGTCTTCATTATTTAGCATTGTTAGGTACCAGGCGATCATGAGTCCATTGGTATCCTCCTCACTTTTGAAACATTCAGGGACCAGTCTTTTATAAGAGCAAGGTACAGGCCCTGAAAGACTACTTGTACCAACTGAGGTACCAGGCTGCCATAACTCTTAAAGAGTAATTGACGAGCGCGCGCTGTTCTGCTGCGGGAGGGAGTTCCGCACCCGGACACGGCTCAAGGACCACATCGCCCTCCACCATCTCAAGGTCGAGAAGCAGAGGATACATAAATGTGACCAGTGCGACAAGGCGTTCGCGGTGAGTCTTCATTATTTAGCACTGTTAGGTACCAGGCGATCATGAGTCCATTGGTTCCTCACTTTTGAAACAATCAGGGACCGGCATCACATTCTTATGTAAGACCAGACTTTTCATAAGAGCAAGGTACAGGCCCTGAAAGAGTACTTGTACCAACTGAGGTACCAGGCTGCCATAACTCTTAAAGAGTAATTGACGAGCGCGCGCTGTTCTGCTGCGGGAGGGAGTTCCGCACCCGGACACGGCTCAAGGACCACATCGCCCTCCACCATCTCAAGGTCGAGAAGCAGAGGATACATAAATGTGACCAGTGCGACAAGGCGTTCGCGGTGAGTCTTCATTATTTAGCATTGTTAGGTACCAGGCGATCATGAGTCCATTGGTATCCTCCTCACTTTTGAAACATTCAGGGACCAGTCTTTTATAAGAGCAAGGTACAGGCCCTGAAAGACTACTTGTACCAACTGAGGTACCAGGCTGCCATAACTCTTAAAGAGTAATTGACGAGCGCGCGCTGTTCTGCTGCGGGAGGGAGTTCCGCACCCGGACACGGCTCAAGGACCACATCGCCCTCCACCATCTCAAGGTCGAGAAGCAGAGGATACATAAATGTGACCAGTGCGACAAGGCGTTCGCGGTGAGTCTTCATTATTTAGCACTGTTAGGTACCAGGCGATCATGAGTCCATTGGTTCCTCACTTTTGAAACAATCAGGGACCGGCATCACATTCTTATGTAAGACCAGACTTTTCATAAGAGCAAGGTACAGGCCCTGAAAGAGTACTTGTACCAACTGAGGTACCAGGCTGCCATAACTCTTAAAGAGTAATTGACGAGCGCGCGCTGTTCTGCTGCGGGAGGGAGTTCCGCACCCGGACACGGCTCAAGGACCACATCGCCCTCCACCATCTCAAGGTCGAGAAGCAGAGGATACATAAATGTGACCAGTGCGACAAGGCGTTCGCGGTGAGTCTTCATTATTTAGCATTGTTAGGTACCAGGCGATCATGAGTCCATTGGTATCCTCCTCACTTTTGAAACATTCAGGGACCAGTCTTTTATAAGAGCAAGGTACAGGCCCTGAAAGACTACTTGTACCAACTGAGGTACCAGGCTGCCATAACTCTTAAAGAGTAATTGACGAGCGCGCGCTGTTCTGCTGCGGGAGGGAGTTCCGCACCCGGACACGGCTCAAGGACCACATCGCCCTCCACCATCTCAAGGTCGAGAAGCAGAGGATACATAAATGTGACCAGTGCGACAAGGCGTTCGCGGTGAGTCTTCATTATTTAGCATTGTTAGGTACCAGGCGATCATGAGTCCATTGGTATCCTCCTCACTTTTGAAACATTCAGGGACCAGTCTTTTATAAGAGCAAGGTACAGGCCCTGAAAGACTACTTGTACCCAGGGATCGGATACCGTTATTTTTGTATTACCGTTATTGGTCACGTGACGATAAACCAAAATGAATATTGGTAGTGGTTTCGTTTACCGGTATTATAACGTTATTCACATAATACTGTTATTTAGCAAATTCACTTTCTGTTTAACAAAATTAACCGTTTAATTTGAGTTTGACAGAGATAGAATGAGTCGTTCTGTGTTGCGATTTTGATTTTACGTACGATTTTGTTTATATGTCACTCGCATTTGACTCGCGTCGCGGTAGTCGCAGCGCAGCAGTGATTTGATTTGATTTTCCGCAGTTCATGTGGTTTGGTGTGCGTTTTTGTCTTGTAAGTTAAAAAAGGAGTATGTATGTATATATCTAAGTATATAAGTATTTATGTTTGTCCGCGATTATCTCGCGTTTGGCTGAACCGATTTTGATGCGGTTTTCAGAAAAGAATTTGTTACACTTAGGAGAAGATTAACGTAATTCGACTTAAAAAAGAGGATCTCTGTTTGACCCATATATGTTTGTCTGCATTCATGTGTATTAGATTACATTTGAATCCTGTAGTCAGATTGTTTAATTATTTTTAAGGGTCCTCGGGATGCCGATTACGAGAAAGACATCCATTTTGAAATCCAAGATGGCGTACATTATTTTTTCTTAACAATCGATATGGGTGTCATCTCCAAGGTTCCTCGGGGTTCCGATTACGAAAATGACATCCATTTTGAAATCCAAGATGGCGGACATTATTTTTTCTTAAAAATCGATATGGGTGTCATCTCCGAGGTTCCTCGGGGTTCCGGATACGAAAATGACGTCATTTTTGTGATTTTGAAATCAAAGATGGTGGACATAAATTTTTCTTAAAAATCGATTTGGGTGTCATCTCCAAAGTTTCTCGGGGTTCCGATTACGAAAATGAGATCCATTTTGAAATCCAAGATGGCGGACATTATTTTTTCTTAAAAATCGATATGGGTGTCATCTCAGAGGTTCCTCGGGGTTCCGATTACGAAAATGACATCCATTTTGAAATCCAAGATGGCGGACATTATTTTTTCTTAAAAATCGATATGGGTGTCATCTCCAAGGTTCCTCGGGGTTCCGATTACGAAAATGACATCCATTTTGAAATCCAAGATGGCGGACATTATTTTTTCTTAAAAATCGATATGGGTGTCATCTCCAAGGTTCCTCGGGGTTCCGATTATGAAAATTACATCAATTTTGAAATCCAAGGTGGCGGACATTATTTTTTCTTAAAAATCGATATGGGTGTCATCTCCAAGGTTCCTCGGGGTTCCGATTACGAAAATGAGATCCATTTTGAAATCCAAGATGGCGGACATTATTTTTTCTTAAAAATCGATATGGGTGTCATCTCCAAGGTTCCTCGGGGTTCCGATTACGAAAATTACATCCATTTTGAAATCCAAGATGGCGGACATTATTTTTTCTTAAAAATCGATATGGGTGTCATCTCCAAAGTTTCTCGGGGTTCCGATTACGAAAATGAGATCCATTTTGAAATCCAAGATGGCGGACATTATTTTTTCTTAAAAATCGATATGGGTGTCATCTCCAAGGTTCCTCGGGGTTCCGATTACGAAAATGACATCCATTTTGAAATCCAAGATGGCGGACATTATTTTTTCTTAAAAATCGATATGGGTGTCATCTCCAAGGTTCCTCGGGGTTCCGATTATGAAAATTACATCAATTTTGAAATCCAAGGTGGCGGACATTATTTTTTCTTAAAAATCGATATGGGTGTCATCTCCAAGGTTCCTCGGGGTTCCGATTACGAAAATGACATCCATTTAGAAATCCAAGGTGGCGGACATTATTTATTCTTAAAAATCGATATGGGTGTCATCTCCAAGGTTCGTTGGTTTGGTGCCATTTCTCAAAAATATATCTCCGCCAGTTTTAAATCTATTTTTTTATTTTGAAATGTACACCCCCCGAAAAACCAAGAAAACGACATCCATGACGATTTAAAAAAAAAATTACGTCCACCATCTTTACTTCCAAAATGAGTGCCATCTTTGAAATTTACACCCCCAGAAACCTAAAAAAGGACACTCATGTCAAATTTTTCAAAAAAGTGACGTCCGCCATCTTTATTTCCAAAATGGATTCTATATGTAAAATTCATTGTAAAACACATTGTATGTAGGATTAGTAAACTCAGGGCTTATGGGCTTGGCTTTTCGAGGGATCTGACAATTTGTTTTACGGCGAATTCGTTATGAGTATGTGTCTTGGCCGCCACTTTTACACGAAATGGTTTTGGTGGGATTCTCAAAATTAGTACACATTGTATGTAGGATAAGTAAACTCAGGGCTTATGGGCTTGGCTTTTCGAGGGATCTGACAATTTGTTTTACAGCGAATTCGTTATGAGTATGTGAGTCTTGGCCACCACTTTTACACGAAATGTTTTTGGTGGGATTCTCATTTCCTTTTAGGTAATTTTTAATTTATAGGTTTTTTTTTATTTTTTTTTGCGCTGAAGCGTTTCTAAGTAGTAATAATAATTGTGTATTTAAGAAATACTTACGTTTAGCCCCATATATGTACACTTTTATCCCCCATTATGGAAAGCCCATACAAACTTTCATCCCCTTATTTTAAGGGTGAGGGGTGAATTTCTAAAAATCCTAGAATGTGTATTTTATTTATAACAATGAGTCCCAATAGGTATAAATTTTCAGACCTCTAGTATCAAAATTTGCGAAAGTCTCATACAAACTTTCATCCCCTAAATTAAGGGGTTGGGGGGTAAAAGTTCCAAGTTTCAGAATTATTCTATTGTATGTGTACTAAAAATAACTTACCGACCAAATTTCAGCTTTCTAGGGCATCGGGAAATACCCGAGAGGTTTTGATACGTCAGTGTATAAGTGTATATATAAGTGAGTGGCAAAATCGGCGTATATTAGGTACCAATAAAACCTAAAGTATAAAAGCTAGATCAATGAAATTCAGTACATTTTATATGTTTCCTAACAGCATCTTAACCTGTGAATTTGGGCGCTCTGGTGTTAACTGGGCCAAAGCTATGAGGGTTTGAAAATTAGACGAAACGGTTCGAGAAAAGGTAGGTAGTGCCCCGCTTCTTTTTTGCTCGTCTTGGCGGGGGCACTACCGTGCCCCCAGATGTTGCATCAAATTGCTATGAATAATATTTGCATGTCCGATTATGCATTCCGCAGAAATCTATATCTCATAGTATTAAGTTGACATAAAGGAGGATAACATTTTACTGACTATTACTGGTAGCAGTTTGGTTCTAACCCATTAAACTACTTCATTGATAGCATGGTATAAGAAAACAAGGTGTAAAAAGTAACAGTGGGCCGACGCCTTTGATGTTTGCGTAAGTGCCGACACCGCTCAAGGCCGCCGTACCGACCAAGGGTTGTCACAGACTTACGCAACTGCCCAAAAAAGGAGGGTAATGTTTTTAGGGTTCATGTATGTATGTGTACTAATTTTATATATGGAATCCATTTTGGAAATAAAGATGGCGGACGTCACTTTTTTGAAAAAGTTGACATGGGTTGGGTGTCGTTTTCTAGGTTTCAGGGGGTGTAAATTTCAAAGATATCGATTCACCCATATCGATTTTTAAGAAAAAATAATGTCCGCCATCTTGGATTTCAAAATGGATGTCATTTTCGTAATCGGAACCCCGAGGAACCTTGGAGATGACACCCATATCGATTTTTAAGAAAAATTTATGTCCGCCATCTTGGATTTCAAAATGGATGTTATTTTCGTAATCGGAACCCCGAGGAACCTTGGAAATGACACCCATATCGATTTTTAAGAAAAAATAATGTCCGCCATCTTGGATTTCAAAATGGACGTCTTTCTCGTAATCGGCATCCCGAGGATCCTTAAAAATAATTAAAAAATCTGCCTACAGGATTCATGTACAAACGGAAGCAAGGAACAATTTCTTGCTTTTTAAATAAAGTCTTAAACTACGTAACTCGTAATTTTTACTTAAAATAAGCTATGAAACATGTCCGACATTTTGAATTAAAAAATTCATGGGACATGTCAGATCATATATTTTTTGTTTACACAGAAACAAACAATTATATAATATAATAGCGATATTTTTGCGGTATTTGAATTTTACTGGCAGGCGTAACGCTTTTACATCCGCCTTTTTGTTTACGTTAGCATGACATGGGAAAATTTAAAACTTAGGCGCTATAAAATTTCGCACAGCACATGTCGTATGCACTATTTTAATGTGGGCTAATTTCAAGAAACCGATGAGAATGATTTTGAAATTTCGAGATAGAATTTTGAACATAGTCAGAAAAGCATTCTTCAAAAAATAGGGGACACTATTAAGAGGCAAAGATTACTTTTGTCAATAATCTTAATGTCAGGCAAAAGCTCGTTAAATTTTTGTTTTATATTAATGACGTCATTGCAGGAATTTTGAAAGAAAAGTTCACATTCTATTTTAATTGTGTATTGCAAGTTGTAAGACGCGTCAGCCCTCAAAGTCAGCACCCTCATTACTAACAATTTCGTCGTATAACACATGGGGTGCGCCCCTCCCGCCGCCGCCTCTGTCACCTCGCACGATTCCCTGTCTAGACGCCTTCGTCGACCGACTGTATAGTTTCTTAAACTGTGGTATGGCACTGACAAACCCACCGAATTTATCTAGATAATTATAGATTGACACAAAAAAACGGGTAAAAAAAGTCCTTACCAACATTAAAAAAATATTACAAATAGAGGTAACTTTGTTTTTTTTCGATCGTTCGAAGTTTTACTAGTCATGTGTCGCAAGCGATTTTATAATTGCAAGATGCTTAAATATGACATATATTTTTTTCGTAATCTTTAACCACTGTTTAATATGTTTAAGACTCATTAAAAAGTGAGCGAGTTCGGCGTCTACTGTGGAAATAGCACCTTAAGTGATCGCGCCGGAATTATCGTAATGCAAAAGTCTCTACCACAATAACAATAAACAAACAATCCTTAAAGCCGGCCGGCACGAGTCAAACAGAGACAAATATACAAAATATCCTTATGCGTAAACAAGATAGCGATGCGTCGGCGCCTACAAAGGAAAACGCGCAGCGAAACTGAGTAATACCGGTTAATACTGTTCAACGTAACGTTATACATTCGTTTTTCTTGAATAACGATAATCGAAATTATTTTGTTGCTTTTTTAAACGTTACTCTAAGGAAACGTTATTTCAACAAACGAAATTTTTAACAGTTATCGAACAATATTAACCAGTATTCGGATAACGGTATCGATCCCTGCTTGTACCAACTGAGGTACCAGGCTGCCATAACTCTTAAAGAGTAATTCTGCCGTGCTACGGTAAGAAGCCGTATATTTCTATGAAACCTATACAAATATTCGACCTTTTAACGCAGGACGGCAGAGTTGCCGAGCGAGCGCTGAAGCACCTTTCCTTTATGTTTTAGACCGTGTATATAAACTTCCTCTTTAGTTTAGAAAACTAAGTAGGCTGTAAAGGACTATTATAATTTTCGAGGGAAAAACATGATTAAAAACACAAACACACACACCACACAAACCTAACTACATTAACCTAAGATTAACTACATATGTAGGTATCTATATCCCAGATGTAGATGAGCTGCAGTCAGAAAAATCAAGGAGGGGTGGTAATGGGTTTTTTTTAATGCCACAGCCGCAAAATCTCACATTTTGTTACAGAACAAGCAAGTCCTGAACCGCCACAAGAAGAGCCACTCCGACTTCACGTACCCCTGCCCCGTCTGCGGCGTCCGCTTCAAATGCGGAGCCTACGTCAAGGTCCACCACCAGCTCAAGCACCTCAACATGACGCGCGCGCAGATCAAGGCGTTGAAGCAGAAACACGTGTCCGAAGAGCCTGAGGATCTGAGCATGAAGAACAGCGACGCGACAGAGATATGCTTCGAGAAGGTTATTGTGAAGCAAGAGGTTGATGAGTGTGAGGTCAGTGTGCCGTTGTTCGAGTTTGAGGAGTTGGAGAGACCGTGATTTGTGGTCTGGTCTTGTGAAGGTAAAAGGTGCGGTTGAGGGGATTTTAGTGTGTACAGTCTGTGTGTGTGTCTGTCCGGTACAATCTGCATCAAAAATAGCTGACAATTTAAATATACTAGCTGTAAACCCGGCTTCGCTCGGGTAAAATGTAAGCAATCGCAATATACACTTCACAATTATGATCTTTTAATCTATCATATATTTGACAAAAGATTCCCAAAAAAATTGTGAAGTTTTTATATTGTCAGCTGAGTCCCGCGGTGTTACCCGCGGTTTATCAGATATTTTTTTTTTTTTTTTTTATTAGCCTATATTGGTGTCCCACTGCAGGGCAAAGGCCTCTCCTCTCGATTTCCACAACTCCCTGTTCGATGCTGTTTCTGGCCAATCATTTAGGAACGCGTCCAGATCGTCACTCCATCTCCGTCTTGGCCTGCCACGTCGTCGCCGCCCATCATGCGGCACCCACTGCGTTATTTGATTAGCCCATATTATTAGATCAGATATACTAAAACCTAATTATGTATTGTTCAGATACTCATATTCATCATTGTACTATAGTTAGGAAGCCTATACAGGTGTAATCGTTACATGACCCGGCGATTATTCGGTAATTATAAGAGATGACTATTGACTAACAAACCTTAGGTAAACTTCTTTCTTTTCTTTATTGAACAAAGCTTTTCAGTTTATTTTTGAAGCCGAATCTTTTTATTCATTGCAATAACGATGCATAAAACTCGGCATTGTATGCATTTTGCAACTCAGAACACGCACAATCAAAATCTAACCGGTCAAGAGCGAGTCGGTCTGGCGCACCCAGGGTTCCGTACAAACACTTATCCCATCTTAACTGGGCGGGTTAAATTAAGTTTGCACCTGGTATGCATACAGCCAGGTGGCAGACGGACAGACAGACGGACAGCGAAGTCTTAGTAATAGGGTCCCCTTTTTACCCTTTGGGTACGGAACCACCCAAATACATTAATAAATTTTATAAAATACATGAAAAACACTGTTAGTGCTTAATATAATATTTGAGGATTGCCCTTGATTTCACTGGGATCCCATCATCAGATTCCGTCTTGGTAGTAATGGATCCACATCAGGAGTATACTCTCTCAAATAAAAAAATAATTTTGATAATCGATTCACAATTGAAGGAGAAATTAGTGAACATACATGAAAAAAAAAAACAAAAAGAAACATACTTACATTGGTACAGTGAAACATAGAACCTCCTCCTTTTTTTGAAGTCGGTATAAAAGTGGGCTACCAAATTATTACAAATCCACTTTCCTATAAATAAGTAACAAATTTGCAACTCCTTCCTCATCCCACGGGAACACTACTATCATTTAATGGAATGCACTCTTTTCCTTACTGTTTTTCTCGTAGTAAACCCGTGTACACTTTTTTTATAATTTTACGTTCACGACTGTGAATGGTATTCGGCATTTACTCTGGATATTTTTCTTTTCTAATTTTAAAATATGGCTTCCATCAGGTTAATGATGATTTCGCCAATTTCAAGTTTGCTCGTAGAGCATGCCGTTGTTCGGTGAGGTTTTGCTTTTTGTAAAGTGATAGCGATTTACAAAAAACCACGCGGACTATCGGGCCTTGACCCAGGAAGGGCTATGAACGCTTCAAGTTGAATTCTTCATTAGCTATTCACTCATACGTTAGATCACTGCACAATACGCTATCAATACTACACATTGAACAACTAAAATGAATAAATAATGAACAATATTTTTCTTTTAAAGAAACCGCCACGAATGACATTGACATTGTTGACAAACCAGCATAAAATCAAAAACATTGCCAGTGTAAGAAATTAGTTCCAGTGAAATTCCGCAATATGGCGCATCCTCAAATACAGGCTTTACGGTTAAACAATTCACCACGTCAATCGGTGTGAAATTGTTTAACATTTTCTGAACGCAACAAACGCGTTTCCGAAGGCATGTCAAAGAAAGCAATATGGCTGAAGGTTTAAATGTCATTATTTAATATTTTAAATCACAAAATACTCGACAATCCGAATTTTGCGGGTATATGTTGTCGATTCGAAACTCTTATTTTTTTACGCTTATTAATTCGAGATGGGTTTCGATCGGGTCTACCGTACCCCGTGACGAAATTATTAATATAGATTATCTTAAGATTATCTTAATCGTTAATCGATTAAATTTTGCACATCTCTTAACCCTTAAATGCATACAATTACACTCATTTTATTTCTGAAATGATGTAATAAGCAATGAAATCCAAGTCAGTTTGAGATTTCGGGACAATCTGGACAAAGCTAAGTCTTTATTGACAATATTTTACTTCTTATATTACTTCTAGTATCTCTGTTTGGCCCTATGGTTGGCTGGTAGAGAATGCCATTTGGCAATAAGTCCGCCATTTGTACTGACTTTTGTTTTGTGCAATAAAGTTTGAATAAATAAATATTCAGATTTGGCTTGTGTCATTTTAGTATTCAGTAACGTGTAAATATACATCATCATCATGGGTTAAAATTGTCAGCTACTTTTTATGCAGACTGTATTAACGATTAAGATTAATCTTAATCGTTAGTCGATTACATTTTGCCCATCTCTTAAAATTGTCAGCTACTTTTGATGCAGATTGTACTGGACAGGCGAAGTTACAGGACACGACGGTACTGTCTCTGATATTGGCATTGGCACCGAATCAATCAATATCGAATAGAGAATGCAAACTGGTAATTTTTTGTATAAAAATTACTAGATTACCGGTAATTATCATAGATTTTTTTACCGATTTGCATTCCCAAGTATCGAATAGTTGTAAGAATGTAATTAGACTAAATTAGTATAATTTAGATGAAATGTTGCCATAACTGGAAGTTTGTCAAGAATAGTTCATTACTATTTCAAATCGAAGATGCGGTGACCAACCTACCTCATAAGGGTGTATTTCTACTGAAGCGGGGCTAGGCGGAGCGGAGGGGAATGGACCTTTTTAGGGTTCCGTAGTCAACTAGGAACCCTTATAGTTTCGCCATGTCCGACTGTCTTTCTTGTCTGTCCGTCTGTCCGTCCGCGGCTTAGCTCCGTGATCATTAGTACTAGAAAGCTGAAATTTGGTACGAGTTTGTGTATGTACGAGGGTCAAACTGAAAGTTTTTAGAAAATCAAAAACTGAACAAACTAGCAAGTTGTTAGTGTTATTATATCTTTTGGGAATAGTTTCCCTTCACATCAATGCATCGCTGTATCCGATGGAACCACTGACAAAAGCGCTTTGCCCACTCGTCCCTAGGGCTCTCTTCGACTACCCTTTGACATGCAGCCACTGCTTCTTCGGCGTCCATAAAACGTTTTCCTAGAAGTTTTTATTTTATTTTCGGAAATAAATAAAAATCGCAAGGTGCGAGGTCGGGGCTATACGGTGGGTAACCCAGTAATTCCACGTCTGACGTCGCCAAATAGTCGATTGTTTGCTTGGTGGTGTGTGACGAGGCGTTGTCGTGGTAAAGGAGGACTCTACTGCGAGGTCGCTTCTCCCGAACTTTTTCCAAGACATGTGGTAAACAATTGTTAGTGTTCCCGTCTGCAGTAACTGTGTTTTGATCCTCTATAATAATTGTTGCGATATGACCTGTCATTCCGAAGAACGACGCCACCATCTTTTTTCCCACGCTTCGACCTCTCTTCACTTTAGCTGGCAACTCCTCTGAAGGAAATACCCTCTGAGCAGACTGCCTTTTAGTTTCAGGTTCATAACAGTAAATCCAGCTTTCGTCACCCGTAAGCATGTTGAAAACAGCATTTGAGTCATCTCCGTTAAATCTTTGAACCATTTCACGGCACCAATCAACACAAGAGAGTTTCTGGGACTCTGTCAAATTATGAGGTATCCACCGGGCACAAAGAATCCTGACTGCTAAATGTGCATGGAGGATTTTGTGCACTTGACTCATACCAATGCCTAAGCTCATCTGAATCCGCTGATAGGACATTCTTTTGTCAGTCTCTATCGCACGCCGTACAATACTGATATTGTCTTCAATCGTCGCAGTCGAAGGACGGCCCTCACGCAGATCATCGGTGAAATTAGTGCGACCACGGTTAAACTCATTAAACCCGTTATAAACAGTGGCACGAAATGGGGCTTTATCATGAAAGGCCAATCGAAGTCTATCATAACTTTCTTGTTGACTTTAATGACATCGAAAGTAATAAAAAATCACTGCACGAAAATTTTCTCGCCAAAAATTCATGCCGACGTGAAAGAGACAATTTTCAATACACCGCCAAATCGTAAAACAAATGACAAACGAATTAAATACATACACCATAATATTCGCAGAGGGATGCATTTTCAAAATCTAAACTTATTTTTTTATTATATCGTTTACAAGTGGCCTGTTCTAAAAACTTTCAGTGTCACCCTCGTATCACGCCGACAAAACAATAAAATAAAAACTATTAAAGAAAACTTTTTTCGGGTACCTCCCGTACACCTAAAGGGGGGTGTTTTTTTTTTCGTTCCAACACTAGTGTGTAGGGTGTCGTTGAATAGGTCTTTTAAATATGGGTCTCCTAACATTATTTTTTGATAAAATCAGCAGTTTAGTAAATATTCGCTCCAGAAATCCATAAAATAATATTAATAATAATCTTTCTCATAATTTAAACCTCATATTAAAATACTTAAACGGGTTTACTCTCGTTGGCCGCCGCCGCGACTGATCGTCTCTCCTGATGATGAATCGCGTACCGATTCGAAACATGTCGAGCGTTATTCGACTTCTACGACGTGAGTAAACCCGTTTAAATATTTTAATATGCCTGAGACTCACGATAGTTTTCTATGTAAAATAATTTAAACCTCGGGCTTAAAACCGCTGTCTTAAGCCCGTCTATTGTGAAGGATGGGCAACTACGGAACCCTACACTGAGCGTGGCCCGACATGCTCTTGGCCGGTTTTCTTTATATCAGAGTGAAAATGCTTTACGCATACCCCGGCTTGGGGAGACCGTTTGGGGTTATGTGGGACTCCCACCTCCCGATCGCTCTCCTATACTCGACGCCACGTAGCTTGGCAATAGCGACCAATGACTCCTCCTACCATGAAACTCAATTTCTAATAACGACACTTTTGTTTGTTCCCCGTAACGACCATTTTTATGGTCCACTCCCTCCACGCCCAGACACCCTCTACCACGGTGTAGCAATAAAAGTAAAAATGGTCGTTACGGGGAACAAACAAAAGTGTCGTTATTAGAAATTGAGTTTCATGGTAGGAGGAGTCATTGGTCGCTATTGCCAAGCTACGTGGCGTCGAGTATAGCGAGAGAGATGGGCGCTCATGGGTAAATACCCGATAGATACCGGGTAAATACCCACTCTACTACTTCTACTGCCCGGTAGATTGGGTATTTACCCATGAGCGCCCATCTCTAAGCGAGAGGGACGGGAGGAACCTTCCCACTAAAAACACTCCGGCATTTCCCGCATCTGCTGTTAATCGGGGTCTTCATGGGATCTGAGTTATCCAATCACAGATCTCGATTTCCACTCCTTGTCAGTAGGGAATAGTGTAAGCGGACTTTCACATACTCCGCCGGCCCGACGTTGATGGAAACGTACCTTAATACTGATAAGATTAGTCACTATTACAGTAGTATGTAAGTCATTAGTGAAATTTTGTAGAGGTCAAAGTCTGCTCTCTCTAGATATGAATTTGGTTCCGAAGCTGATTCCTTGTACATTCGTAATTAGTACATTACTTAACAAGGGTGGTAAACGAGAAGTTACAAACGAGGGTCTATTAGAAGCCCAAAGCCGAAGGCGAGGGCTTTAATGACACGAGTTTGGAATTTCTTAACACCAGAGTCACGTACGACGTTTTTCATCACACTTTGGAGGAAATAAAATAAAAGTGATAAATAATAGTCAATACCAAAATTAATCACCGCCATAGGGCGTAATATACGACTTACCGCCCGGTTTTCTAGTATGTAAACCCTTAAAGTGTGATAAAAATTACTTACCGCCCTAGGGCGTAATTTACCGCCCGCTTTTCTAGCATGTAAACCCTTATTTACGAGCAAGTGTGATGAAAACGAATATAAACCATATTGCAACATGTTTAGTCTATGGGTGTATAGTTAAACGTGTCTTCGTTTGTACACTGCGAAAATGTTTCCACGATGTATTATGTAAATGGGTGGATCAACTTTTTCTTGTTGTTATTCTGTACCGTGACCCAGGGGACGATTAATTACATTTCTTCGAAAAGTGTTGTTGATTTATATTACCGGTATTGTCATGAGATAACCTACATAATAATAGGTTTATAGCTGTTGCAATTACAAAGTGTTTGGTAATAACCGCCGAAATACCTAGTTTTATAGAGTGATCCAGGCGATGTCACCATGGCAACGAGCAGCAGAAAAAGTTGATTGACCTAAATATAGTCAGCTGTAGAGTACCTACTCCTCTTAGTCCACTGAAGCGGGTGACGAAAATGAACCAATAAGGCTCCGTCTTTGTTCTCCAGACTAGAGGCCCAGGGCCTAGGCACTTGGCATTTGGGTCCCCCTCCCCTATCTCAATACGCTTTTCAACAAATTAAATAGTAGGTAAAATTTCAAGTGATAAATAAGGAGACCATAAGTATGGTGCAATGCCTACTTCTAGGAGCTGACTAGCCCTAGACTGGCTGGGCCCCTAGGCCCGGACTTGTGGGCCTGTGGTATATACGGCACTGTCTTTGTGAAGCCTAAAAGTGTATTTGGATGGATCAACTTTTTCTTGCTGTTATTGTCCCGTGACCCACTTCAAAAGTGTTGATAATTTGGGTGAATTTCAACAAGCTCGAAATTTACCTAATTTTGGTGGCTTTTTTTATTTTTGATTTTGGAGTCAAAATTATATATCAATAATACGAATAAAGTCATAACCAATATTGTGTAGTAATGGCCCTTTGTTATACATAATCGTTTTAAAAATATTATGATTTTAAGAATTTGCCTGCCACCAAAATTGTACATCTACACCAAAATTAGTTACTTGTGCTAAAAATTAATATTTCTCAATGTTATTGCCTGCTGGAAATGAAAAGAAAGTATATGTTTAATTAATCATTTTAATTATACTAAAATATCTATGAAAATACAATCACTAACTCGTTTGTAACAACAATATATTTTTTTCTTTTCGAGGACCTTCTCTTGATTGATTTTTCTTGCGACTAGCCATCCTAAAAACTACATACATTTCAAAAAAATAAGCATACACAAAAGCGAACTTATCCCTTTAAGGGATTTCTTCCAATTAACCTTCGAGTAAATGAGTGTTAAACACAAGTAAATGGCAGACAAACCAAGCAACATGTACAATACGATAACTTTAAATAGTACAAATGAAAAAGCAAAAACCAAATGAGAGAGCGATAAGCAAACAGTCAATGTAATACATATTACGTAATATCTATATAAATACATATAACATAAATATAATCATAATTATAACAAAAACAGCAACCTAATCAAATAATCATTCGTTCGACTGCCACAATTTCTTTAACTTCCCCTTGAACGATGCTACGGATGCTGCCTTAGGGCGGGAGACAATTTATTCCATAATTTCACGGCGCCCACAGCAAAAGACACATCGTAAACATGAGATCTATGCAGCGGGATAGATAGAGCCATATTCGCACTTGACCGCAGGCAATGGCCACTACCATCCGCCATGTAAAAGAACTTATCTGCAAGGTAAGGAGGAGAAGAAGGAATGAAAAGGACATTATACAAAAGACAAAGAACATGTATGCGGAGACCAAAGCAAAAGAGAGCGGACAAGCATGATCTTCGCATGAACAGGAAGGAAATTCTGCAGACACCTCCAGGAAATAAGGGACGCGAAAAGTTTTCTACTGATCTCAGAAATATGAGGTGTCCGTGACAAAGATTGATCTATGGTAATGCCAAATTTTTTTACAGTAGAAGAGAAAGGTACAGGCGTACCATCAAAGAAAATAACTGGCTTAACTTGATCTGAAAGCTTGAAAATAAGGGGCTTCCAACGACAATAGGCTGCGACTTCTTAGCATTCTTCATCAAATCAAAGAATTGATTCTTTCCCAAGCATGGATTGATTCCAGGTCTAAATTAATTTGCGAAACCAAGGAGCCAAAATCATCAATGCTGGCCGCCGCATAAAGCTGCAAATCGTCTGCATAGACATGGAACGAGTAGGAGAGTGTCTGTGGTTGGTGATTCCGTTAACGAAGACGGAAAAGAGTAATGGAGAGAGTATGCCCCCTTGAGGGACACCAGAAGACAGTTCACACCAGCTAGAAAATCGGTCATCAACTCGAACCCGCTGTTGCCCCCCAAAGAGGTAATCACGAAACTAGGACAGTGAAGTTGGAAATATATTTGAAGAACTAAGTAAACTGAGAAGAATATCAAAATCAACAGTGTTAAAAACACTACTAAAACCTAGGAGCACCAATATAGTCACTTTTCTATATTCTATATTAAGACGAATGTCATCGGTGATCTTAACCAAAGCTGTGGTTATGCTAAAGAATTGAACAAGTTAAGTCTATTTAGACGTGATGAGGGACGTGGATTTACAAAGGATTCAATGCTTTTGGATAAGACGGGAAGAATGGACATAGGACGATACTGCAAAAAGTACGACGGATTAGGGGTTTTAGGGAGAGGTATCACATGGGCGCATTTCCAAATTGTAGGAAACATGCCAGAAGAAAAATAATAGTAATATAGGAAAGGATAAGAGCTATAGAATCCACCACCAGCATAAGCATATCTAAGCTAAGATTACCCTCACCGACAGCTTGTAATATTAGACGTCTTGTGTTTATACTTGACTTCAAATAAATTCACCTAGTCAAAAGTGTTGGAAATACGATTACAAATGTGTAAATTATATACAGATTACAGAATAAGCAATTCTGGTGGCATCAAGCAATTTTGGTGACTTTCAAATTACCACCAAAACCACCAAAATTGATCCACCGAAATTAGAAACAGTGATTAAAAAAATATTTAAAAAATATCCGTATTATTTACTTCCACTTTAACTTTATGTTTAAAGAAAGAGACCTTTAACACTTCTTACACACAATTCACACACAGTCAATGATTGCTAAGTCACTAGAAACATATACCACAAAAATTGTGTCAAAAAGTATTTTGAGCACACCAAAATTAGATACTTACGTGCTGAGTGAACAGATCCAGCAAGGTACGACATGTGTGTCATCGCTCCATGCCGGAGCGGAACTAAACGAACAGGTTAACACACGTTTGCTGGTCTTGTTGCGTTTCGTTCAACCATAAACACATTTTCAATGTTTACCACCAAAATTGTCAATTTCACCCGGACAAGTTTTAGTGCTCAATTTTGAGTATCTATTTATGTATAAATCTTTATTTATATATCCTTATAAGATACTTAAACTAATAAAGATTATAAATAAATGCAATTTTAGTTTAAAACATTGAAGATATGGTTCTATCAAAGACATATATGAGGAACAACGAATACTGGACGCCGCACCAAAATTATCATTTTACCGCAAAAAAAAAATTATGAAACATAAATGACTTTTACAATACTTTGCGATTTGGCATAAGATAATAAATTGTGTCTTCTTTTCAGAAAAAAATTTAAACTTTTAAAACAATTGTTTCGCACTATAATTATCAATTCCGCCGCAATTTTTTTTCGCTGAGATAATCACCCATTTATATTACTGGTATTGTCAGGATAAGCCCATTCTTATGTAGACTATCACATAAGAATGGGCTTATAACTGCTTAAATTACAAAGCCTTTGCTAAATAAAACCACGGAAAATCGTAGTTTTAAAAACTGACCACATCACCGAGTGGCAGAAAATGATTGATGAAAGTCCAAATCTGAGGAAATTGGTCCATTTTATTCAGCTCCGCTGCAGTGGAAATGCAGCCTAATGCGGCTGACGAGAGAGATGCAGCAATATGTGAGACACGTATGGAGATAACTGCATCTCACTCCTTCGTATTGCTGCATCCCTCTCGTAAGTGACTGCTGCATAACTGTCACTTGTCGAGCGCTTAAAAAACTTTTTTTTTATTCTTCTACTTGGTTTTTTTTTTGTTTTAATTTTATTATAAACTAGAATGTTGGATCTGAAGGAAGTTCATTCGCGTAGAAAAATATGTCATAACTCGCTTTTTTGCTTCTCCGTATTCGGGTAAAAAGTATTAGCCGTCTGTGGATTTTAGCGTGATGGGGGCACAAAAAGATCATACAAACATAAATAAAATCCAAATATATATGTATTTTTCGATTCAGTGACCTCGAAATAGTCTAATTCAATTTTTTTTATATCTTCAATGTACATTTTTTTTTTCTATTTGATAAAAGTATAGATGACAAGGCTGGTGCGTGTTCAATTAATTACATCAATAAATTATATGTGTATAAATGATCTCATATTTCATACATACTATGTAATTAATATACACTTTGTTAATAATGGACAGAATTTGAATTATTTTCTGTTTAATCCTGTCTTGCATGATTGTATACTTACCTTGCGTCTTGCCTTAGGATCTCAATTCATTAGTAATAAACGAATTGACACAATACAGTAGGGTAAACGAACCAATAATACGCATAATGCATTTTTTTTTATATACATATCGATCCTATTATTTATTGGGAATAAATGTCCGTATGGGACTAACTACACTTAGACTGCGCTAAGTCAGAAATAACCGTTAACGCATTCACTGCCAGTAACGCATATGGGTGGATCAACTTTTTCTTGCTGTTATTCTGTCCGCGACCCAGGGGAAAATAGTGATTAAATTTCTAAGAAAAGTGTTGATAGTTGATATTACTGGTATTGTCAGGAGAATGTCTACATAAGAATGGGCTTATAACTGCTTAAATTACAAAGCTTTTGCTAAATATAACCATGGAAAATCGTAGTTTTAAAAAGTGACCCAGGGGCATCACCATGGCAACGAGTGGCAGAAAATAGTTGATTGACCCATATATGCGTTCACTGTCATACAAGTTTGTTCCTAGGCCACGCCCCCTGGCAGTGAATGCGCTAAAATTCGACACTTCTGCGGAGCGCTGAAAACAAATGGCGTCCAAACCGTGACGTCATCGTCGACTAAAGATACCAATGTATGGAAAAGCAAGTAATTTGTCATTTTGGCCGTGGAAAGTACGTTTAAGTACATGGTTATTGTACAATTGTTTTTTTGGATTATAACATAAGGATTCTGAAAACAATTTCAAATTTGTTACTCCTTTAAAATAAAATTTAGTGCCATCAATGGGATCATTTACCCTACAGTTTGCAACACCTGCAAGTCTACTGCGTATTACTTCGCCTGATCTTAGCTTATTGTAATATGTCGATGAATTAATTACTTGAATATTTAAACCATTGATACCAAGATCAAAGCTCTAAGAAAAATTGAAACGCGTAACCTGGTGGAAGAGGCCGGAAATCGAACCCGGTACCTCTGGATTGCCGGTCCGGTTAACCTTGTGTGTCGATCTTTGCATTATTTATTTGAAAGGCTTTACACCTATTGAGCTTTGATCTTTTTCACAATAGTTTGTGGTGTGGTGTGTACCCACATACAAGAAATGAGACATATGTTTCATAAAATTTACTTGAATATTTACCAATCATGTTAAATGCATGGGAACTTAGAGAGTAAGTTAATGAAAATAAAAAAGTAAAATGATATTTCTTGTTTACTCTTGTTTCTTACGTAAATTTTTACCATAAGGTGAGGCAGGCCATGTAGCCCCTAGAATGTATGGCCGTTGGGGCAGCAACGTCCTAGTGTGGCGACCACGTATAGGAAAGCGCAGCGTGGAACGGCCCCCGACTAGAAGGATGAATGACCTCGTGAGGGCAGCGGGGAGACAATGGATGCTGTCTGCGCGGGATCGCACTTTGTGGCGAGCTATGTGGGAGGCCTATGTTCAGCAGTGTGTCGCTGATAGATAGAAAAGGTCAGGTTATTTGGAAACGACAACAACCTTCAACTCGCTAGTTCGATATGGTGATATTTTTACGTTTTCTATCCCCTTATCTTGTTGGGGGGAGGGGGGCAATATTCGGCTTGGCAACATTCAGAATCGAATTTAGCAGGCTCTTTTACATCGGAATAGTCATGTTGCCAAAATGGCTCACAAAATGCCGTTGGAACGGTAAAGGAAGCCGATTTTTTAAATTTACTACCAGTCTATACCTAAAGGAAATTCAATTAGGATCCCCAAAATTTTCAAAAGATAGACATGCTCAATAATTCATGATAATAATGTAATCTTATTCCATTTCCATTGTCAAAGTTTATAATCAATAAGTTTTAAATAAAATAATTGAGCATTTCTCAAAAAAATTGTACACAATTAAGACGTCACACAGTGCCAAATAATGCCACATTTTTCGCCACGGGCAACCTGATACAGAATTGGTTAGAACTTATCATTAGAAACCTCGGAATATACTACAACAGGTAGCTATTGTGTTTATTTTCCAACTTATTCATGTTGGTAAAGTGACGTAATTTTCGGGCAAAAGAAAATCAAAGTAATCCATCTCTTCAACTTTAAGAAATATTTTGAATTATAATGTTTAAAACGTAATATTGATCGTAGCTTTATGTTTAGAAACGATTTACAACCTTCTACAGGCATTAGAAGTCAAGATATTAACTATTTTAGTTTTTTTGTTTTTATTTTTTTTCTCCCAAACGGGCAAGTAGTGGCTGATAATTTTGATATGGGAAGTACCTCTGAGTGTCCTGAACATGTCATATTAAAGTGGGCGCGGTAGCTCGTGGGGTCTCGAAGAAACATCAATTTCGGTTTTGATAAAAATATCATCGTCTAGGGTTGATACTTTTCGGTCAATAATATTTGACTGAATAGTAATAATGTTATTAATTATTTGAATCTTACAAATTATTACCTTTGTGTATAAATCAGTATTTTAAATTGGACATTAAATAAATATGTAAATATTAAGGGACCATCATACAGAAATCGACCTAGTCCCAAACTAAGTAAAGCTTGTACCATGGGTACTAGACGACGATATGCATAATGTGTAAATACTTATATAGATCTATTATAAATCTTATATTAATATGGGTCTGCAAATTCCTTTTCGTAAAATGATGGCCTGTATACATTTTGATATTATTTCGTATGATGGGTTCTTTTAATTTTGACAGTGTTTCTTATCTGACAGATTGCTGCAAAAATACGATTGAAATATAAAAAAAGTATACAGTTATACATGTGCCAGAAGGGCATTAATTTTTTTATTTTAAACTATCTGCCAGCGGTTCGCTATAAGGCTTACTGAGAAGAAAGAACTGCCGGGATATACTTTTAAACAAATTCTCTACATATACTTCCTTGAACACTAATTTAATTTACACCGTTCGAGGCCCAGGGTTTCCACTCTTGTGTCTTGCTTGACCCTTGATAAGATGTAAAACCGGCTCCCAAGCCGGTAGTAAGTGGCAAACCGTCTTCTCTTTTGAAATTAGACATTCTATTAGAATTCAATTTTCGGCTAAGTCGGCCGAGTTTATTCATAGGGAAGGTTTTTAAAAAACAGGCGGTAATCTTAATGAATATGATGCGTAGTTTTAAAGGCTTTGTTTTATAATATGTAGTGATTGTAGGGAAACATCCTTACCTACATACTCGTATATTAGAAATCTGAAAATGTCTTAAATACATTTGTAACATATGTAGACTCACAAATTTTTCCGTTCTGACCTTCTTTTACTTTTTCATCTCCAATATTCACACCTCAATGATCGCATGTTTATTAGAATTTAAGTACCTAGTCATCCTGCTGATGGCGTTGTTTATTGTAAATGTGTATCTTACTTTTTGTCCATATGTTTATTGTAAATAACCAGAAAATACATAAGTGACTCATTCATTGATACATGTATTGCCCTTTTAATTTGCTCGCCGCAATGTTCAGCTAATGATGTTAGTTAATAATCACTATAATTTTGCGGTCTAGTCGGTGAAGGATAAGGTTTAGGCAGCCGTCTTGTTGGTACAGCCGTGGCATGAAAAATGTTCGTCTCTTTTGAACCTTAACACCAACATTGACTCTGAGTGACTCCAAAAGTGACGAATCTTTTTAATCTTCAACATAGACATATTTGTATACATAATATGTATACTTATAGTATTATTTGTTTTGTTTTTTTTTCTATTATATTCTATTGATGGAAGAGCGGGATTTCTGGACACCAGCATATGTAAAATTAAAGAAGTTGTTTTCGTACCTACATTTTATGAAACCAGAATAATATTTTTGTTTTTATTATATATTTTTTAAATTAAAATGTTGTGATTATTTGTAAAGTAAGTAGAAAAGAAAGTTCCTATGAATGTTTACATAAAAATTAATTAACCGAAAATTTGATCGAATTATTTTGGCAGCCCTGACAAAAAGTTTTATTGGCATGTATCTTGAAGACCCCACGAGCTACCGCGCCCATTTTAATATCACATGTTCAGGACACTCAGAGGTACTTCCCATATCAAAATTATCAGCCACTACTTGCCCGTTTGGGAGAAAAAAAATAAAAACAAAAAAACTAAAATAGTTAATATCTTGACTTCTAATGCCTGTAGAAGGTTGTAAATCGTTTCTAAACATAAAGCTACGATCAATATTACGTCTTAAACATTATAATTCAAAATATTTCTTAAAGTTGAAGAGATGGATTACTTTGATTTTCTTTTGCCCGAAAATTACGTCACTTTACCAACATGAATAAGTTGGAAAATGAACACAATAGCTACCTGTTGTAGTATATTCCGAGGTTTCTAATGATAAGTTCTAACCAATTCTGTATCAGGTTGTCCGTGGCGAAAAATGTGGCATTATTTGGCACTGTGCGTCATTAATGTTCAATTATAGGTATTTTTTCCATTTTGTTACCAATTATTTTAGTAATTTTATATCAATAATACGCTGACGTTAGATAGTTAAGGTTCTGTTATGCTCATAATTTTTTAATTGATGAAATTTGCTATGAAAATAATCTATTTGTGTCCCGTGAAAGGAAATAGAATAATTTTTAGCAAGAACTATTCCTTGTTTGAAAAGTGGGAGTAGAATTTACTATGAAAGGGATACTACTGCTAGTGTGTGGGTTTAAGTATTAATATCGTAATAGTGCAATGAAATGTTAGCCACATAATTTTATTCAAGCATTTATTAATAACTACCATCCTATTAACGGATTATATTTTTCGTAGGAACGAAAGCCAAATTTACCACTATTTCCTGCGAAACCCCCTCCACTGGCAACACGGCTGCGCAGCCCTATTGCGCCAACATCGCCGGTCGATCGATTACTCGCTAACAAAACAAACGAACGTCAAACCCTCCACGGAAATTCTTAATTCAAATATTTATTCTAAATTCAAACCGCGAACCGTTGGTAAAAATGTGTGCCATAGATGATGATAAGTTTTCCGATGAGTTGCTTCGGATGATGGAAGCGGAGTCAGATTTCGCGCTGGACGATCTTTCGGATGATGAATCTATGTTTGGCGGCTGTGAGGTGAGGTATTAAATGCAATTCAATTAAACATCAAAACATTACTAACTGAATTCTACATAGGTACGTTATTATATGTTACTCTATGGAGAAATGTAATGTTTCACGATATGGGCCGACTGACTGTCAAACGGTGCAGTCCGCACCGTTTGCAATGGGCCTTCTATACATCATCAGTGAAAATGTCAACTGTCTAGCTACTTATCACAGTTCATAAGATACAGCCTGGTGACAGACAGCCAGACGGATATTCCGTTGTTACCCTTTGGGTACGGAACCCTAAAAATGGTCTTAAAAGCTTTTTTTGCTTAATACCAAATAATGCTTTGGGTTTGAAACAGCCCCACCTAACAGACGGTTAGACACGGTAAAATAAAAAAAGTTTGTGTGTGCGTTAATTTATCTGCTTTTTTTTATTTAGTAATTTCATACGTGTATATTGAATATAATCTGTTGCCACGCTAAGCGTACAGCGTCCTTATCCCTATTTGTTAAATGTATATTTGCTAGTATACGAACCAGACTGTTCGTTTACTTTACGCAAAATTAGCCCTAAACACTGTTACAGCATCTGCGAAATAATATGTTATTTATTTACGTAAGTAATTAATTAATTATATTCGTTTAAATGTGTCCCAGGGACGGCAGGGACCACCATTCACCGACCGGGGTATAGGTAGTTATCGAAATTGTTTTTCGCAATAGATAAGAGTATTTCTGCCTGAGAAATTGTATTCAAAAACTGAAAGTTGTCACAGATTTTCGTTTTTCATTATTTTACAGAGCGATTCCGAAGATGAAGAACACGACAAAGATCCAGCGGACGGGGAAGAAGAAGAACCCCTCCCAAAGAAAAACTCTGAGTTTAAATGGTCAACCGAAAGATTCGAGCCTCTTGTTCTCCCCTACCAAGAGACTCCGTTCGAGATCGACCCAATACTCACTTACCCAGAAACGAGGGAAATGGACTACTTCATGCACTTCTTCGACCCTCACATGTGTTCACAAGTCGTGGAGAATATAAACCAAACTTACAGGGAGTTCATCAATGACGAAGAATCCAGTTCGCACCTGAAGAAATGGCAGGACGTCACCGTACCAGAGTTCTACATATTCCTAACCGTATGTATGCTTATGACGAGAAACAAACGGTGCAAGATGGAGGAGCATTGGTCTACGGACCATCTTCTGTATTCTCCCATATTCGGGACGCTGATGGGACGCAATAGATTCTCGGCATTGCTTTACCTACTCCGAAAGCCCACGAAAACTCCAGACGTGAACATAATAGATATTTTAATACTCCATGCGCGGCAAAAATTCAAAACTGTCGTGAAAAATCCGACCATGAACCTCTCTATCAACGAAACTATTGTACCGTTCAAAGGTGTCATGACTCGTCACGATCAGAAAAAGACCGGCATTAAACTATTCACGCTGAGAGACTTGAAAACTAATATTATTCACGATTTCACGCTCCACTTGGTTGCGGAGAAGACTGACCAGTACATAATGAGCGGGTTGAGAGCCACGGATACTGTGATCGTCAGCTTACTCAAGGACTATTTCCACACGTTTAGACACTTGTATGTCGTTGAGCGATACACGAGTCCTAGACTATTCAAATATTTGTACGACAACAACATCTATGCGTGCGGGAAGACATCTCAAAAGAAATCATGGATGCCTAACTTCAATAAGAACCTGAAACCGGGCGAAGTCTCAGTGGGCTACTGTAACCCGCTCACAGCGATTCAATGGCATCATAGAAACTACACATATTATCTGACAACTATCCACAGCGACGGAATGACGCAGAGAACAAGGAAAGACAGATTGACCGGCGGACTGGTGACTAAACCCACCGCTTCAATAGCCTTCTCAAAGAATATGAACCTCAACTTCGCTGACAACTCTGATCTCATGATGTCTTCTAACCGAAGCCTCTGTCCATTAAATTGGCACAAAAAACTCCTCTTCCACATCGTCGACATGCATATGCTGAACGCTTTCAACTGTTTTAGGGTGACGAAAGTGATTCACGGCAGGACGTCCTTCGCTAGTTTTCAGCTACGGGTAATGAGGCAGTTGATCGAAACTTACCACACCAGTTCGAAAACCATAGAGCGACCAATAAAGAGGAACATAAAGAATCCCATCAACACCTTGCCAGAGACTGCAGCGCAGCACATGCCGACCAAAGAGGACAAGTATCAACGCTGTAAATTATGCTCCAAGCAGAAGAAACGAAGGGATACTAAGTTCATGTGCACTCTCTGTCAAGTGTACTTATGCGCGTATCCGTGCTTTCAAATATTCCACCAGCAACAGAACTTGGAAACAACACCAGCGAAGTCGGTGGAATAAGATTTGCTTCATTCAGAACGTTATTTGAGTTCGCTGGCGTTATGGGAATTTGTCAAGACTTATAATATCGTTGAACAAAAACTTTGCAAAACACAGCCCTTGATTTCATCAAAATGGCTGACATGTCCTTCGTCAAATGTCCCTAGTATTTACCTAACTAGCATGTCAGTTGGTTTTCGTCAAGACATTTCGATAGATTGACATGTTTCTACAATGAAAATTTGGCACCTAGCATATGATTGAAAGGCACAGGCACAAGCCTTACCTGCTGTGAAGTCTGGAGCTAGCCCAAATATGGGGAGACCAGGCACGGAAAAGCATTGCCGGCATGGTGACCATTTTGATTGTCTGTAGTAGTCCGACTCCTACTTGGACGAGAGAAAAGAGAGTAAAGCCGCCATAGCATTCTTTGGGACCTGAGTGAGATCTACGTGTACTTATGATATTATATGGAACAGATTGAGACTGATTACGAGGATTGTATGGATGTGGAATGGTATCAGCTTTTCATATAGGTATCTCTCATTAAACTTATCAATATTGCAATTAGTCATACTCATAAATATAGTTGTTAACTGTTCAGTAAGCATCAAGTATATCAGAGATATTAATATTATAGTCTAAGATCCCTTTAAGAACGACCTTCACCGAGATGTTTATTTGATGAAATGTATTTTATATTTAACTTAATATGTCAATAAATATATTGCATATGGGTTGCCTAACAAATTTTAGTCCAGGGTATGTTTAATTAATGATTAAAAAAATTTTTTTTTAAACATTTGATTATTAGATAAATTCTATACCAATCGAAAGTATGAAGCCCATAGAATATGCAAACGTTAGGTTGCCTATTCTTTTCCCGTCACAACTATCGGGTAGCCAGGTTTAAACTGGTAAATCTATACTAGCATTTTGCAACGGTCTGATTATTGAATTGAAATTAAATAACATTAAAGATTATTTTATTATGAACACGGTGGTATAGGGTTGCCTGCGAAAAATCAGTCCAGAATTCCGGTTGTCGAATTTTGAAAAGTAAAATATTTCTGCGAGTGAATGTGTGCGACTGAGAGGTCCCAACCAAAACCATCCCATACGATAGAAGAGGACACAGCATAGCAGCTGTTTGAAGCCCGCCCATTTAAAAAAAGAGAGTGCGCATGCTATTTGTGCTTGAAAATGAAAAGGATAGCGATAGACTCGTATATGCTGTACATTATTTTGGAGTAGTTTATTATTAAAATAGAGAAATAGTTATTTAACTTTTTTTTTTATCAATTAATTAATGAAATAATGAACTTTATTCTGCAAGTAGGCCACAAGGGCACTTTTACATGTCTGAGTCTATCGACATTTCACAAGAGGTGACCACTGTTGAGAAGAAACTACGAAAGATTAGATATATTAGATTTGTTTTATTCTACTACCTGTGTTTCTACTTGAATCACTTAAAATTAATGCCGTTTAAATACTTTTCACCATTGGTTAAAATTCTCCAACATTTAAAAGTATGAGAATCTCTGAACACCATGATGACGTAGGCTTGTGTCAGTCACGTGGTTCGCGAGTCTCGGAAGAGAGTACCAGGCGGAGTATATTATTATACCATGAATTTTATTGTATCTATAGCGACAATCTACTCCAAAATAATGCACATCATATACGAGTCTATCGCTATCCTTTTCATTTTCAAGCACAAATAGCATGCGCACGCTCTTTTTTTAAATGGGCGGACTTCAAACAGCTGCTATGCTGTGTCCTCTTCTATCGTATGGGATGGTTTTGGTTGGGACCTCTCAGTCGCACACATTCACTCGCAGCAATATTTTACTTTTCAAAATTCGACAACCGGAATTCTGGACTGATTTTTCGCAGGCAACCCTATACCACCGTGTTCATAATAAAATAATCTTTAATGTTATTTAATTTCAATTTGTAATGTATATCAAGACCATCTGCTAAATAAATACATCCTGGGAACGCGCGCCAACTTGTAATGTATGCTAAGCCCTAAACTAAAGGAACGGGTCCTTGTCCTTCGCCTGCTTCACCCTCGCCACTAAACTCTACTCCTACAACGAAGCCCTAAGGAAACCCTACAACAATTACCTAAGAATATCTTAACAGCAGCTCCCAGTCTTCTATATCCTACAACTAAACAAATCTGAATATGAAAGGATCCTTATAACAATTGAGTCTGAACTTTTCTTAATAACTAATGGCCAAAAAAATGTGATCGATGTAACCGTTGTGAACGTCTAGATGTGCAGGACCCAACATTGTTGTAGTAACTCAAGCTCTTTTAAGAGAAATCTAACCGTGATGTGTTGCTGAGTGCCGCCATACCTATATACTGTGCTACTAAGTATTTTTGTTAATTGAACCTAATAAAAATTGTAATCTGTTTCCTTTTTAACCCTAGCTTCTATCCTTCTGCTAACTTGGTTCTTTATACTAAATATATTTTCAACTTAACTTAATGCTATCTATCCTCGAAATATAAATATAATGTTTCCTGTGTAGTCCAGCCTTCAAAAATATCTACAGCTCTTATAACATGATTCAGTATGGGATATTCTACTTTTATTAAATATTAGTTATATCATTTCTATATGAAATATAAAACTCATTCAGTCCACGAATAAGTTATAGATATATAAGATTACTCTATGTAACAATAAAGGTAAATATATGAGTCAAAACCAAATATTATTAGATTTCTGAGATGAAATATAATTAAGACTGTTTTCTTGGAATTGCATGTCTGTTCCAGGAATGTTTAGTAGACAAGTAATTTTGTACTTTATGAAACTACACTACATAACTTATCTATATATAGATTGAAGTTACTGAAACTATAAGATTCTATTACAAATTTAATGAATATTAAGTTTTCATGTTCGACCAAAATAAATAATTTTAGTATGATAAATTAATATGGAATAATGGTATGGATTTCATACTTTTAGTAAGTTCCAGTATGATATCCTAAAGTAGACTAGGTCTAAACAAGAAGTAATTGGTTGGTGAATAGAATTCTGAGTATTATTGAAATCCTTCGACCGCATACAAAATATTATCATTTGGCTGTGTTATTCTAGTAATGCTATCATCTCATTCTCCCAAAAATATTTAGTTCTGTATAAATAATGGCGGCTACCAGACGTGAGCAATCGGATAAGGACATGGTTACTTCACATATAATTTGGGGCAATACCGTTCTTTGAAAATTAAAACAATTCATCTTTTGTATTTGTTCGGTGTGTTATTTTAAATATCACCAAAACCCATGTCCCTGGATGCCGTATGATTGCTAATTATAATCTTTTAATGGCCTTCAGGCTCTTTTCGAGAAAAAGATCTCTCTCAAATCTATTCTGAGACTATGAAACTTTACTATGTATATTTGTTATTAAACAACACGATTTCCCTTCACTCGTGGACTAAATGAATTCCCATTCCATTCATTATAAGCAAATGAGTTGTAGAAGTTGGTTTTTCGTTTGATCATACTCGCAAATGTCATACATCCTTGAAATTATGAAGACTACTGTGTCCAACCGAAGTATCTTTCAACTCTCGACTGACTTATTTTGACAAGGAATCTTCTCTCATCCTCTGTGATATAAATTAATTAGGTTCTGAGATCTGTGATGTAAATACGAGAACGAATAACTTTCATTATTGCTATCCATGAGTCCTCGGCTTTTCTTAGCAATTTACACTTCAGATACTCCACATCCAGTCTTAGGAATGCTTTGCATTTCCATACTATACGACGATCCACAATTTCCTTATCAAAATTATAACAAAGTTTAAAATTATTTCTGCTCATTGAAAGGGCGAATGTCATCGGTCAGCTGATTCGACTTAACTTTAGTGTTGCCATTCTATCACTGAGGCTGTAACATATGTACATTACTTTAAATCATAATCAGTAAATTTTAACTAATTATTTCTATATATATTGATGTCATATTAAAGGTTCTAAATATCTGATTGGTTTAAATAACAGGTTTCTCTATTCCCTTTCTTTATAAACTGTTACAAGATTTTGTTTTTCACTACTGACATCCCGAGTCAGAAATCAGCTGTTTGTATCTATTATACCAGACGAGATTAAAATAATTTGAATAAATGTTATGTTAGTTAATGATGAATGGCCGATTGCTCGGAGGATAAAAAAAAAACCCCGTTCTAATATTCCTAGTGGAGTGTACCTATCCCCATACCCCCATTTGCCCTAGCTAGCACCACCAATACTAGAGGTCTAAACCTCACATTTACATTTAAACGTGTATGGAACCTAGGTAAGCTAAACTATAAATTCGGGAGATTAACCCGAGGTTGGACTAGAATCAGTGTAAGTGGGTCCCCCCTTGCGTGGCTAAGACACCGGAAACGCAGAGTAACCCGCCCTAATATGTGTATATAAAGCAGACATATAAATATATAAGTATATGAGACCGAGCATGGAGGTCCATTTGGCTTCGGCAAGCGCGGAAAGGCCCGCATGTCCATCACGTGTGGTCTTTGCTTCCACCAAACAAAACTATCCACATTCGTAGGCTATTCACTGCACTTATATATGGCTAGTGCCCGAGCTGCCTAACTCGGGTAAAACTAGAAGAGTCTGAAAGATATTCGTTTAACAGCCGCAAGGTTAAATATCTTTCACCTGGCAACCATGTACCAAAACACTATTTCTGGCATGTAATTAAGCTTGATAGCCATAAAACAACAAAATCCCACAATATTTCAATAAATAATTATAGATCAGAAAAATAATGTAATTCCAACAGAAATTCCCCTTAGAATTAAATTTAATACCTTATTGCCAAACAACAGTGCTACCCAGTCGAAGTCGCAAGAAAGAATGAATTCAACTCTATAAAATCCGTCCCTATTTATACCAATATTCCCCGACACGCTAGACAAATAGACGCTCTAGACAAATAGACGCCCTAGACAAATAGACGCGCTAGACAAATAGACGCGCTAGACAAATAGACGCGCTGGACTCGCAGAAAACTCTGGACATTTCTGGACACGCCCACAGACACGCCCACGCCCATAACTTTGATCCTTATGCAGTATGAATAAAGCTCAATTCTTCCGTTGGAAAATTTTGTGAATAGTAATTTGCTATTTTAAAAAGGTAGGATGCTGTTATTGGAATATTTTTACTTGCTTTCGTAAACATTCATACTGTTACTTCTATTAGGCATTTGTATTGTATTATAATTATTAAGTGATGATGTTAGTATTAGCTGGCGAAATATGATGCTAATGTGTTGGGAATTTGATGATGATAATGATGATGTGAGTCTTACGATGGTGATATATGATTATATGATGGCGTACACATGACGAGAACATGTGAATCGCTACAAATTCAATAATCAGACCGTTGCAAAATGCTAGTATAGATTTACCAGTTTAAACCTGGCTACCCGATAGTTGTGACGGGAAAAGAATAGGCAACCTAACGTTTGCATATTCTATGGGCTTCATACTTTCGATTGGTATAGAATTTATCTAATAATCAAATGTTTAAAAAAAAAAAAATTTTAATCATTAATTAAACATACCCTGGACTAAAATTTGTTAGGCAACCCATATGTAATATATTTATTGACATATTAAATTAAATATAAAATACATTTCATCAAATAAACATCTCGGTGAAGGTCGTTCTTAAAGGGATCCTCTACTATTATATGAATTACGTTGTTGTCTTGTTTATGATTAATTAATTATTATGAATGAAGATCGTTATGTTTTGCTTGTGAAACAAGTTAGGCCTGTCCGATTTATTTTATGTGTGAACACCACAACTGTTAATTTTATAGGTGGTATTTTTATTAGTACAGATACAAACCAAAACACTTAGCCAGAGGCATTTTTATTGGGGTTGGAGTTATCTCCTTTGTCATATTACGGTGGTTACAATTTTAAATTAGCTAATATGTCTGGCACATGCTTGGCTTGTTATTATACCGATGTTAAATATTTATTGATATTTAGATAAAGTATTAGATTAAGTTATACAAATTAAAACATACCTTTTTCGCTCGCATTTCAAATTATTTTAGTATTCATTGGTGTAGGAACGAAGGCCTAGGTTCATTGGCGTAACTAAGATTATTTTCCAGACCGGGCCTGGGGGGGCCTGACCGGGGCCTGGCCATGGCTTTTGAGATGAAGCCATGAATTTCTATGGGTAACCCAAAATCCTGGGGTGGGCACTAGACCATACTAGGGTGGGCACGGCCCACCCGGCCACCCCCCTATATACGCCAATGCCTAGGTTTAGAAGTAGCTTTTCAATATCATAGTCGCAATATTTTTTTATTTTTTTTATTCTTAAGAGGCATGCATTTAACCTTGATTGCACCTGATGTTAAGTGACAATAAGGCCTAAGATGGAGCATGCATGCTTTGCTAGAAGACAATAAGTGAACTTTATTTAAGAGGCCTTATTCATTTTAAAATGCTGATTGTTTTAGACATTTTTCTCTATGATCAAACATGTTTCTAAACATATTATTGATGTTACTACCTAGAACTAAAGGGCTATTGGGATTTATTGATATATATTTGAAACCTATAGACAGTTTGACTTTTTCATTGATAATTTTAGTTTCAAAAACTACTCGAAATTGACAAAATTCACGCGGAAAGTTAGTTTTTTTCAACTTATTTTCGACTGCACGCAATGAAAACATGCAATAGCTATGTTACTACCTAGAACTCGGGGAATAGTATTATTCACTTTACAAATTTGGTTGAAATTATCAAATTACACACACGTGTGCCGAATGTGCCGATGTGTTCACCAAAGGAAGATATAAGTGTTTTGCGTATAGAAATTTCACACGAAAAGTCTCGGCAGCGTGATAGACGGGAGTTGTGTTCAAGTTTTAAAGGATGATGTCGGGGTTGGGATTTCACTTCGAGTGAATAAGAAATCTCCCATAAACACTACTCCACCACACTCGCAGGCACCACGGCATAAGTGCATCCCTTTTTCATGCTACGTGAAGTGCATAAATAATTGATTTCATCAATGAAGTGCATTTATACCCTCAGTTGTGGAATGTGGAATGCGGAACCTACAAAGACAGAAATGCAAAGAAAGATGGGTGGTGGTGGGCAGATGTTGCCCAAAGAAAGATGGGTGGTGGTGGGCAGATGTTGCCCAAAAATTTGATACCTATAGTAGGCTGTAGGTAGTGATGAGTCGTATAAACAATTTTGAAGTTTGAGAACATACGCAAAGACTGAGAAAAGAGTTCGTCAGACATTGTAGCCATACTAGCCATACGGTCAGGCCAGCCCCAGATTAAAAAACTTGTAACTTTCAGTCGCAAGTCTCGTAAAGACTTTACATACATGTATCATCATGCATAAAGCTCCGATTGTAGAATCAGCGACATCGGATGCCATTTTGAAAGATGATAAAGAGCTTGAGAAAATGGATTAACGAAAAAGAATCATAACTTTTCAACAAAAATAAAGGCACAAACCATATGTCGATTTAAACTCTAGAAAACGAGCTGAAGCCACCAGTGCATTTGAAAGGAATCTATACCTACAAGCTATTTGTAAATAGCATTTTTGGAAAGAGCATAGAAAACATAAAAAAAAGAGTACATTTCTGCAAGCATTAGGAGGACAAGGAAACTTACACAAAAGCGCACTATGGACTCGAGCGATACATTTCAAAACCAAACTTTCACAGCTGCACAATTTTCTCTTCAGATTTTGTTGCTGTCCAATTAAATCCAATCAAAGTAATATAAAACAAACCGATCGATGTGGGGCTCACTATTTTAGGGTATTTCTACCATTTCGTGTAAATCGGCAGACATGAGGAGAAATTTTTATTTTTTATTTTTTTCTATGCCAATGGGAAGAAATAGGAAAAAGAATAACTGTAATATAACCTATTTAGAATTATACCCAAAGTTTACCGAGATATAAGTAATTTTGTTTTTTCAAATGGAATGGTAATGAACTACGGAATATGGTAATGATATAAAGTGGTATGGTAATGAAAATGTGGTGTTGGTAATGAAGGATTAAGCAAAAAGCCTATATTAGATATTTTTTATTTCTTCCTATCCTTAGTAATTACTCTATGAAAGAGTGATTACGACATATTCACAAAAAAGGAAAAGAAATCAGTCTCATAAAAAGTAGTGCAGCAGTGCACATGTTTTTGATCTATCATACTTTACTAAAAAAAATATAACTCTTCACGTAATATAAAAATCTTTTAAATTCTGATTGTTATTGTATATTATACACATTAACATTCCAGAACAAAGTATTAGTTAAGTATATGTTTTATACTCAAAACTAATTCGTAAACATTTAGTAGTTTTATGAATAGAAATCCACATCTAATTCTACAAACGCCTAAATAACCTAACAGTACAGAATTTCGAAATGAGTTAAATTTACAACGTACTGTGTAGTGCAATTTAACCTAATAATGTTACTTTTTGCTTTCAATTTTACGTACTTCAAACCATATAAGTCCCTAGAATAAGTTTTTTATTATTCTTATTTTTATGTCAAATTGTATACCCATAAATAGTATCTCACAAATTGCTGCGCCCTACTTCAGGATACATGATGTGATCTCAAATTTGTAACTCTACCACCTGTTTTGTAAAACCATTATGTGCAATAAAGTATTGAGTGTATAATTAACCATTTAACGTCTAATCATCAGTTGAAATCCACTTCTTAGAATACTTTACTTATTATATTGTGTAACCCGAATTAATATTACAATAACAAAGTTTTAGTTATGAATTTGACTCAAACGAATTGGTTAATATTTAACAGTCTTGACAATAGAACGCAACATAGATACTCTGTACCACAATAGAACATTTCAATTAGACTTCAAACAACGTGCTGTAGGAAGTTCTTCATAATTATAATGATTTAAGATTATATTTCAAAACTTAAAAATTTTTAAATTCATCGTCAGATGAAGAACTGTCGAAAAATTTTCTCACTTTTTTAGAAGTGTTTAGAAGTTTAGAAGTACTTTCTTGTTTATAATTTGCTCCAACTTTCGTTCCTTTATCATTTTCCTCTGAAGAACCATTACTAATTGTGGCCTTCAGTATTTTACAGCCCTTTACAGTTTTAGCAATACTTTTCTTTATTTTCTCTTGTGTCGGTTTCTTAACTCGCATACAAGACAGGACGAGATCAACATCTGCATCCAGAACACCTTACGCTGCAGCGCGGCACTTCATAGGGTGTTGGTGTCCAAGCTCCTCAGCAGATCTACAAAAATACGGATATACAAAACCGTCATCAGACCTATATTAATGTATGGCTGTGAGGCTTGGACGCTGACCCTTAGGGAGGAGAAAAGTTTGTTAGTTGCAGAAAGAAAGGTGTTCAGAAAGATTCTGGGACCTACTCAAAGAGAAGATGGAAGCTGGAGGATCCGCAAAAACACGGAGATCGCCGAACTAGTAGCCGAACTTAAGATCATTGGCGAAACCAAGGCACATCGTCTTCGCTGGATTGGCCACGTCGAGAGAATGGAGGACGATCGAAATGTCAAGACAGCATACTTAGGCCGACCAATTGGACGACGTCCTATTGGTCACCCCAAGTATCGCTGGAAAGACATGGTGGAGGCGGATCTGCGTGAGCTAGGAGTTAGCGACAGCTGGCACGAAGTGGTGCAGGATCGGGCAAGATGGCGTGCTCTTGTGTTAAGGCCAAAACTCATTTTGGGTTGCTGCGCCAAAGTAGTTAGTTTAGTTTCTTTATTTTACTTTCCGTATATGACGTTTGGTTCTGATCACTTTTATTTTCTTTCTTAGAGTCAACAACAGTTCTTTTTCGGGTGACTGGAATCTGTTTTAATAAAAGATTCGTTAGTCCAATGTCGTTTTATATTCGAAAGCAGTGATAGTTTTGCTTTGAGTAGCTCCACTAGCCTTGACATGAGCAGCTCTGATATTATGTTGCAACTGTTGTGTTTGTTCTAAAGTGGTTAAGTTTTCTATTATTGGGGAAGGACAGGTTGACTCGTTTTCCACTTCTTTAAAAAATCTTTCGGTGGTACGTTGATGCATAAAGTCTTTTAGTTCTACAAAAGCATTGTCAGATGCAGGGATAATATCAATGAACCCTATAACGAAGATAAATAAAAAAAACGCAAAAAATATATATAACGTTCTGAATACATATACCCACTGAAAACGTATTGTCACGTAAAAGAGGAACGGATAGAAGATAGGATTTTCACAATTTTAATACTTAAATTCATTACCAGTATTTTATATTCATTACCATTCGCCTAAAAGTGACTGGTAAATCATGGTAATGAAGAGGATGGTAATGAATTTTCTTTACCTTTTGCAGATTTACTCATTATAAACAACTGCAATCGTAGGTATATTCATACACTAAGTTTTCGAACTTAATGTTGCTTATTTAAGTATCAACAGTACAATAAAACTCTAAAGCATTAATATCAAAACAGCACGAATGGCAATGAAAAAAAATCGTACAAATTCCAAAATCTCGCCACGAATTATTTTTTTACAAAATTATGGCACGCGTCCACTCTCTTCACTATTCACTGAGTCGACTGAGGTGGGATCGCGAGTGGAAGGGACAACGCATAGAATACTACTTTGTACGTCTACAGGCCGATGTTGCCATTGCAAATTTAATTGATGGTAATGAAGTTTTTTGATGGACAAAAATATTTTGCTATACAATCAACGTAAATAAGAATTATACGACTGTTAGACTCTCAAAGTTATATCCCTTATTACATAGTTCAACCATATCAGAGATTAAATTTAATGTGATACATGTAAAATAGATTAGTTATTCGCTGTCTAATCTATACATTTGTGTTCTGAACGGTGATGGTAATGAATTTTTCGCATGTTATTTTTTTTTATATTTATTTATTTTGCAATAGTATAATATATTTTAGATGCAAAGTATACCCATGTACCTGACACAATACATAAAAAATATTTGAAGTCAATTTGACACTTAATACATGTTTTTTTTTCTACGAACATGTGATTTGCACGAAATGGTAGAAATACCCTTTAGAGCTGCTTTTTATAAAGTGAACAAAAGTTGTGAACAATAGGCTAGTAGACCCAGTTTTGAAATATATTTGAAATGGTTAATAATGATCTTACTAGCTCTAAAAAAAATGTCTTGTATTTTTATGAAAGCTAGAAAGCTAAATTTTAGCAATTGAAAATTAGAAATATCATGAACAGTCAAAAACGCCGTCCGCCATTTTTCCCTTTTGCTAATCTGTGGCGTGACGTAGAATTACCTGTAAATATTCGAAATTCGACGGTCGTATAGTGCCATTCCGCTGACCGCTCACTCCAAGCGAAAATGGCGGACAGCGAAGGCGTTTTAAGCATTTCAAAATACAGATTAAAAAACCATATTTACAAATTTAATTTATTCAGCCATCTTTCACTTTTATGAATTGAAAAATATATATTTAGGTTTCCTCTGCTAAATACTATACGGAATAAACATTAGTTTATAACTATTTGATATGAGTCGACTAGCCTATTATTGAGCCATCACGAGTTCGCCAAATGATACCTAAACAGGTACTTCGATATCTATTTATTCCGAACGCGTTGCATAGTTTGATAAGTATGCAAGGATCGAAATAACCCAGTCATCAGAAGACCTACTCTCAGCTATCATGCTTTCGGCTACTGTCCAGTACACACGCACTGGAAGTCTGGCTGGTCTAATGGTCGGTTATCGGACGGCAAGGTCAAAAGTTCAGATGAGTCGAATCGAAATAATAACGACTTGAAAACAGGATGTTGACAGTCAACTTCAAGTGTAACCTCTGCCACCCGTAGTTGATGTTAATGATTGTTTAATTGTTGATAGTGACCTATGGCATAAAAACAAGCTGACGAAAACAAAACAGTATCAGGAATCAGACCTACGAGGTTATCACCATCCGGTCATGTTTTCAGTCTCTAACTCTTTAGCGTTTGACCTTGAGTCGCTACTCTTGGATTGGTAATCAAAGATCAAACTAAGGCCTACGATATTTTTTTTATAAGGGAGCTTGGATGTAAGGTTGGTGGAATACGCCGTCAAACAATAAGTGTCATGTATTTAGTTTATTATCTTTGGTTGTGCACTCTGTTGATACTTAATCCATAGGCAGGCAGGCAGTATTTCTCCTTCTGCTGAATTCTTCGATTTGCTTCAGGGTTTTAAATAGGTGGAGACTTCAATGAATTTAATTTATTTTAACGAATAATAAATAGATTTATTACTGATTTACATACATATGTCTTACATAACAAATACGTTAAGAAAAGTATGCAGCTTAGTAACGAGTTATGCCGTCGTAAGAATGTGTCGGCCCAAGGCCTTCCCCTGCGTTGTACCCCACCGTCGCCGTGGTTGCTCGCGCCGTCGCTAGATGGCGCTAGGCGTTAACACACTAAGACATTCATTCGAATTATAAAGTAAGTACTAAAGTTACTTATATATTGGAAGTACAGATTTGAGAAGTTGAAAAATTGCTTACGCTATAAAACACCCCCGTCCAGGCTCTCAGAGCTCTGTTACGCCCTGTAGATGTTGCCTTCCTGGAAAGTCCTTGATCCTACGTAGTTCGTTCCGTTGGTGTTGAGCTGCTGGTAAGTGTTGCGAGTATGGAAAGTCTTCGATCCATGCGATTCGTCAACTGTCCCGTTAGTGCCTTCATAAATGTTCCCTTTCTGTTCAACTTCCGACCCAAAATGGTTTTTGACATTTGAACCCGCCTGTTGAAGGGTATTCTGATCTTGGTAAGGCTCAGCTCCGTAGGTTTTATAATATGTTTCATACACGGTTTTGTAGTACTCATCGGTATCTATGTGGCCGGTATGAGATAACTTCGTTGGAACCGCGCTCGCTACGCTCGGGTTCCCGTTGAGAGATACTGCGGAAAAACAATAAAAAATTTCGTTAGCGACTGTTGCCTACATTGGCGCAAATAGGGTTTGCAATATTCGTCCAATATTAGTATTCGAATAATACGAATACTTAAATTTCTAATATTCGAATAATCGAATTTTTCGAATAATACGAATATTTATGAAAATAAATCAATATAATGGTTACAATTTGTATAATTGTAAAATACGTAACGTATAATTAAAATGTAAGGACATTTCTATTTAAAAAAACCAACTTTTATGTTATTGGCTTAAAATCAAAGTATATTTCTTTGAATTTTTTGAGATATAATAAACGGTTACAAAATAAATCACAGTACAGTTACAATACAATCTCACTTTTTGTTACAAGTTAACATACAACAATTTAATAAAAAGCAAACCCTTTTCGTGTCTACACAAAAATCGATCAGTTCTGATGTACACCCAGACATATCCATCGACGGCGTGATCCTGACAACATTTGATTGATTATTGTTACGAGCAATGAGCATGGGCGCGAGCGTGGCTTGCAAATCCAAATTTGGTTTTGGAACTCCGACAGCATGAGATACAATACAACAAAGATGGCAAGATGATTTGTACGTGTAGTTGTACGAGGGCTTGGGCCGTGTCTTTCGGTGCTGACGTTTGGCGTCCAGGTCTTGAAGGCGAGCGCGTTAATTTTTTTTTAAACCTTCACTGACAGCAGCCCGCTAGTCCGATCTCTGAGTTGCATTGCAAGCTCCTCCCACGAGTCGCATGATATACCGGTGGCCGTGAGGTGGGCTTTTAAGACAACCTTGTAGTGCAGATATTGCCCGCCAGAATTGCGTTTGCCACAGGTAAGCTCAGAGTAAAAAACTTCTTTAGGTAACCTTGATGGTGCCATACATACAAAGTTTTAACGACTTATGATTCTTAGTGTATGATTTGAATAGTTTGATAATTTTGGTTTTATGTTTGTATGTTGTTATATCAATTTCAAACACAACTCATGTTGTTATTCAATAAAGAAAGAATAAAGTGCCCACACCAACGGGTGACCTTCTTTGAGCAGACACTAAGATATTGCCTGTTCGACGCAGTACCTCCGAGTTAGATCTTGCCACCACAACCATAGTATTGCTCGGAGACTTCAGAGGCATGGAGTAGCAGAGGCAAAATTATTGCCCTAGTGACGGCGAGCTTAGTGTGAACGCTAGGATCATGCGACTTCCAAACTTTAATAATACTTAAATTAAAGTATTTCTCTGACATATTACGTTAATTGTTACATTTACTTTATATTAGAATTATGATTTTGGTTTAGTTACATCATAGTGTCATTCAGCATCATAACATCACAGCACAGAGACACAGCAGAAGGATAATTTTATTTTCACCTCACTAGCTCGGAAAGCCCAGTTTGTTTGTTTGATATCTATTGAGAAAATCGCTTTTTATCCACATGTGGAGAAAGAGTTTTGACGTTTCAACGCAGCTAAAGTAAAATTTGACATGAGCTTATTTTCTGAAAAATCCCGTTTAAAATACCTACATGAAAGCTAATTAGACCTTAGTTTTAATAAATGGCAAATTGGTTGATTATTGCAGTTATTTTTCAAAGATATAGTACAAACCCTTATTCTTTTTTCCTCGCTGTAGTGAGGTGAAAAGTTTTGTGTTATGCTCGGGCGAAAAGTTATTTTACGTCTCGTGTATTGAAACACTCGCTACGCTCAGGATTCTATTTTGAACCACTCGCTTCGCTCGTGGTCAATCATAGGATCCTTTCGCTAGCTCGTGTTTCAAATAAACACTCGCGGGTAAAATACAACTTTCCCCCCTTGTATAACAAATAACTATAATCCTTGCATTTTATGATAATTTTTCGCAAACGAAAATAATTTTAAACAAATTCCTGCACTATTCGAAATATTCGAATATTGAGTGCTGTCGAATTCGAATAATATTTGTGGCGAATAATTCGAATAGACGAATATTCGAATTGCAAACCCTAGGCGCAAAGCTCTTGATTCTGAGGTCTTATTGATTCGGTAGGAATTGATCGAATTCAGGTAACTCACAAATTAAACATTTCTGGGGGCTGTGCAAATTATCAGAACGATCTGGGAGAAGGATAATTTCGTAAGTCAGCTTCTAAACTGTCACTGCTTTTAGGCCGGTATGATTTTATTGCTGCTAGCTATTAGCGAAATTCGGTAGATTTCGTAGAAATGATTAACATTGACAAGCACAGCGTTGAAAAAACGATCAGAATTCAGAAAGTCTCGCTTACACTTGAAAACCATCACACTGAACTCATTTTAGCTATCAACGTTTGCTCAAAAATTATCAAATTATGCAAGAAGTAGACTCCTGGTTTGAATACTCACATGACAAGCCGACAGCAAGAACGAAGAGAACGAGGTTAGATTTTGTCAACATCTCATCATGTACACGCAATGTAGGGGTGTACTCGAGTTGTAGATCTTGGGGGTCGTGATGAGGTGAGCAATGACACTCGTAGTCCAGTACATGCACGTATAATAATTAATATAAAACTTTAAGAAAAAGGTACATTGGTGATAGATAGTAGCGCGGGCATGACGCGCCCGTTTGACAGTTGTTGAGTGAGTGACGGCAGCGGCCGACTGGTCCACCGCTCCCCTCTGCTGCCGCGCCCCGCACCATGCACTGCGCCGGCGACGGCTGACGATGATGCCCGAACATAGCCGAGGATAGAAGAGGCGTTAACATACTCCGCGGCGTTGAAAGCCTGTGGTTTCAAGGTTTTAGGCTGCTGGGCATCGGTTGTAGGCTGTCCTTGGACTCGGTTGCATCATCCTTTGTGTCAGGATCCGTAACAGGGAGAAGACACATCCTGTTTACAGCCCTTTTGATTGGACCCTTCTCGGTCATAATATCCGCCACACGACAGACTCCATCTTGACCGGGATAGAGTCGACTGACGCGCCCCATTCGCCACTGCAGCGGCATTAGGTTGTCTTCTTTGAGCAGGACGAGGTCTCCCACTTGAAGGTCTCTCTGCTTCTGCTTCCATTTGATGCGCTGTTGAAGCTCCGCCATAAATTCACGACGCCATCTTTCCCAAAATTGCTGCCGGATTTGCTCGATGCGCTTATATCTGCTGGCTGGGTTACCGATGACAGGCGATGATGGTACCGAAGTTAGTGGCCGATTTATTAAAAAATGCCCTGGGGTAAGGGGATTCATGTCGTTGGGATCTGATGAAAGTGGGGTTATTGGACGAGAGTTGAGGATAGCTTCTATTTGCATGAAAAGTGTTGCTAGCTCCTCAAACGTCAGGTTGGCGCTACCCGCAATACGCTTTAAATGATATTTAGCTGCGCGAACGCCGGCCTCCCATATACCGCCAAAGTTGGGAGCATACGCGGGAATAAATTTAAAATTAATTGACTCATTAGCCGCATAGTCAGAGACTGGATGACGGCTGGACCGTAAGACCCTACCTAGCTCATTGTGCGCGCCTACAAAGTTTTTGCCGTTGTCGGAATAAATCACGCTAGGCTTGCCACGACGCGACACGAACCTACGCAGACAAAGTATGAAAGCTTCAGTTGTCAGGTCACTGACAACTTCGAGGTGAATGGCTTTGGTAACAAGGCACACAAATACACATAGGTAGGCTTTTGTATTACGACTACCACGTCCCTTTTTATTTGCTATCATAAAAGGACCAGCAAAGTCGATCCCAGTAGATTGGAAAGGGAAACCTGGCTCAACTCTTACATTCGGTAAATCTCCCATTATAGGCTGAACCGTCTTACCGCCTAAACGGATGCAAGTTATGCATTTCTTAGTAATACTTCGTGCTAAATTTCTCCCACCTACTGGCCAAAACTCTTCACGGATTGAGGATAACATTAATTGAGCACCAGCGTGATATAGACGCAAGTGTTCGTACACCATAATTAATCTTGTGAAGTGATGCTTAGCATCTAGCAATATTGGATGTTTTTTAGAATAGTTATAGTCCGAATTCCTAATTCTCCCTCCCACTCGTAAAACACCCTTTGCATCAACGAATGGATTAAGAGATAGAAGTCGACTTCGGTGATGAAGTGGCTTACTCTCACTTATATTTTTTAGGTCTTTGTGAAATGACTGCGATTGACATTCTTTAACTAAGAAAGTCAATGAGTCTTCAAGTTCCTGAACTTGTAAAGGGCCCGTCAACCTCGTGCTACGATTTCTGCAATTAAATATGAATCGAAATACGTACGCATAAATTCTTTTTAACCGTATGTAACTAGAATGTCGATCAAACGATACTATCGGGTCGTGATCATTCGAGACTTTGTCGTTGACAGTTACAAGTGCCTTTACTTCCGGTAAATTTGATGTCGTAGTATGAGGTTGCGACGGCCACTCAACTGGATCCTTCTTTAGGAAAGAAGGACCTTCCCACCATAAAGATAAAGACTGGAGGTGCTGCGGATCAACACCACGCGAAGCCAAATCGGCAGGATTTAAATCCGTAGGTACATGTTTCCATGTATAACATTGAGTCAACTCATTAATTTTATTAGCTCGATTGCGCACAAAAGTTTGTAGAGTTTTAGATTGCGTTTTAAGCCAACCGAGTACTACCGTAGAATCAGACCATATCACATGTTTAGTTATATTCGTTTTTATTGATTGAGTAACTTTTGTGCACAATTGGGCTCCTAATAGAGCTGCACACAACTCTAACCTGGGAATTGTCAGAGCTCGAATCGGACAAACCCTACTTTTGGCACAGAGCAATCTAACTGTGACCTGGTTATTTTTATCAACTGATCGTAGGTACACACAAGCTCCATAGGCCTCTTGAGACGAGTCCACGAAACAATGGAGTTCTGCGCAATTGATATCGGACTCATCACATAGAACATGTCTAGGCAAATTGATATGCGACAAATAATGTAAATTGTTGACAAATTTTAACCACTTATTTTCAAAAATTTTTGGAACTGGATCATCCCAATCTAATTTTGCTGCCCATAAATTTTGGAGCAGTATTTTGGCTTTAACTAGGCTACAGCACAATAGACCGAGAGGATCAAATAATTTACAAGTCGTGGAAATAATTATTCGCTTAGTAATTTTATTTGAAATTTCCAGATCAATAGGAAAATGCAAGTTATCCAACTGAGGAGACCATTTCAAACCTAGGACACTAGCCTCAGTATTAAAGTCTAGACTATTTGTAGAGCCTGACTGATCATCGAGAATTTCCGGACAATTTGTACGAAATTTACGTAGCGGAAAGCATGCAGAATCAAGAACTTTAACAACATTTGTGTATATATGTTTCAACTCTTCTTTATTTGATGATCCTGTATTAAGATCATCGATGTAAAAATCATTTTGTATGACATTAGCTATGGTTTCATCTTGACATTCAAGAGCTAGTTGCTTAAGACACCTAGTACTCAAAAAAGGCGCTGAGGCCGTACCGTAACTAAGTGTGGCGAGCTGAAATATTTTAATTGGCTGATTGACCTGATCTCTCCATAAAATAAGTTGCAAATGACGCTGTTGCTGGTCGAGAGAGATTTGCCTATACATTTTCTCAATATCAGCTGTCAGAACGTACCTATTCGTTCGAAAACGCAAAAGTATTGAAAGGAGATCACTTTGTACTACTGGACCAATAGCCTGAATGTCATTTAATGACTTGTTTGTGCTGCTTTTCGCGGAAGCATCAAAAACAACCCTAAGCTTCGTTGTCTCTTTCTGCTCGCGAATCACACAATGATGTGGCAAATAATAACCAAAAGCTGGTCGTTCAATTTCAGTCATATGTCCTAAATCTGCATATTCCTTTAAAAAATTACGATACTCTTCTTTGACATTAGGATTTTTATCCAACTTTTTTTCTAAACTAAGAAAACGTCTCATAGCTATAGGATATGAGTTACCCAGAGACTCCTCTGGTTTTTCCTTTAATGGCATCATTACAGAGAATCGGCCATCTGATAAACGACTTGTATTTTCGACATAATGAGATTCACAGAACTCTTCGTCGATTGATAAAGACTTACAGTCGGAAGGCAAATCTTCCACCTCCCAAAAACGCTTTAGAGAGTTATCGACATCTTGTAGTGACGTCCTCCCGTGCCTTGTAGTGGCTAAATTACAATTAGAATTTAACTTATAGTAGCTTTCCCCTGTGAGACCAGCTACTATATATCCCAGTTTGCTATCTTGCAGAATTGGCTTGTTTTCACCTAATTTAATTTTTCTCGACTTAATGATTTCAAAAAACTTGTCCGCTCCTAACAAGATATCAATCTGAGATGGTTTATAGAATAAAGGATCCGCAAGCTCAACATCATGCGGCAAATCCAATTTTCCAACATCGACCTCAACACTAGGCAAGCTGCTCGTGATTGTTGGAATTACTAAACATTTGGCATTTAATGCAAATGAATTTATACGAGACTTAATTTTTAGTTGAACTCTTTCAGTTATTTCCGTTTCCTTATTATTTATCCCGGAAATTTTAAATGAATTTATTTTACTGGTGGGTAGTCCTAACTTTTTCCTTAAATCTTGTGTAACAAAGCAGGATTGACTCCCCGTATCCAGCAACACACGAGCCATGCACGTTGAGTTAGTATTTGAGCAAAGAACCTCGACCTGAGCGGTACACAGCAGTACTTGACCCGATGTACCAGTTGCCAAATTAGTTGATGCATTAATGTTCTCAGAATTTTCCGTAGTCGCAACATTATTAGAATTAACGTTGTCACAATGTAAAAGCGAATTATGCTTCTTTCGGCAACTACGACATGAACCTTTAAGAGTACATTGCGCACTACTGTGACCAGCGCGAAGACAATTAGTACAGAGTCTATGTTTCGAAGCCTCAACACGCCTGTCTTCAAGACTCATGGATTTAAACTTGCCGCATTGGTAAACATGATGGTTCTGTCCGCACACTAAACACGGTTTAATACGCCGTGCCTCAACAGAAGCAACAAAAGTTTTCGGATATTTACCCTCTTTTGTGACATATTTATTTTCATTGCTAGTACTAGGACGACTACAATACATTGTCTCTAAAACATTAGCTCGATTGCGTAGAAAATCTTTAAATTGCTCTAATGTGGGTAGTTCTTCTTTTGAGGGTAGTCGTGAAAAACTGCCTTTATACTCTTCCCACTTTCCACTCGTTTTGGGATCTAACTTTGCTGATACCAAGAAAATTACTAAAGGGTCCCAGCCCTTTGTAGAAATACCTAAAGCATCCAACGAGCTTAAGTTTTTTGACATATTGTCCAATAAGTACCTCAAAGCCTTAAAGGATTCCTTTTGTATTGGTGCAATGTTAACAATCGCGCTCAAATGATTATTGATTAAAATATTTTTGTTATCATATCTTTCACACAATGTTTTCCACGCAAGCTCGTATCCACTAGCAGAAAAATCTATGGATTTTATTACGACACTAGCGCCTCCTTGTAACGAATTCCGTAAATAGTGGAATTTATTTATCGGAGCAATCGAATCATTATTGTTGATCAATGAGTCGAACAAATCTTTAAATTCCAGCCAACGCGAGAAATTACCATCGAATGTGGGTAAATTAATAATCGGTAAACGTATTGCACTAAACTTCTCATGAAAAGAAGTAGATTTGAACGAGTCATTGTCCACATTGTTTTTGGCTGAGAACGTATCAATTATATCTTGAGCTAACGCGATTTGCGAATAGAAAAGACTTTCAGTTAGGGTTCGTTCCGATATTTGTTCATCTAAGTTAGAGGAAATATCTTCCAATTGAATTTGAATTTTATCGTAATCACCCATTAATTTACGTAGTCCATCTAAACGCAAACTTAACTCTTTTATTTGCAGTGACGTCAGGTCACTAACACGCGGAAGATTTTTTAAAAAGTCTTTAAAAACGGTCAACTGACTTTTGATTCCGCCTCGCCTTTTATTAAGTTTTTTAATTAAATCGGCATTACTAGTTCCTTCGCCGTCAACCATTTTTAAATAAACAATGAGCTAGGGTAATAAACTGGTTCAATCAAACCGGTAACACGATCCAGCCGCCAACTACCGCGCCGCTGCCGCCGAGCCCGCCAACAGCACCAACCGCGCCAGGCGGAACCGGCTCACAACAGCGACCGCGCTCCCGAAGCGCGCCAAACCCGCGTAGCAACAACGCGGGCCGCGTCCGCCGAAAGTTAGCAGCGACAGATTCACTGGAATGCACCGACAATGATATTTAAGCTATTTGTTATAAATATTCGTATAAAAAAACCTATTTCGCGATAACAATCGTTTAAGTAGTTAAAGAAGTAAAATTTAAGCACCTTTTTATAATTAAGAAGAAGGCAGAACGAAAATAATGCAAAGCGTAGTATACTTAGACTTAGAACTCAACTCGACTAACGGTTAATTACCGTTAACTGCACTTTAAACAAAGAACTAAATGACGTTAACTAATTTTAAGTAAAATAGTTTCAACTTAGTACAATTTTAAAACGTATTATTACTTTATTACTCGATATTTTTCAATATTATTGCAAAACAACTAATTACTTTCAATATTATTTGTATAAACTTGTAAATTTGTATTGACTTATAAGATTTGTATAGAAATCGTTCGTTATGCAGCGATTAGGATGCAATGACAATGCAAAAAATATGCAGATAGTTATTAAGCTAACATTCCAACACGTAAATAGAAACCGTGCAAATTTATAACTGCAATTGATTTGTACAGAAACCAATTGAGATTGTGCTTAGTGCTTGCAGAACTGTGCAATTTAGGCATGTACGCATTAAGCTAGATACACAACCTGACGTTTGCTAGCAGCCAGGCACTTAACATAGCAAATGGAAGTTAGAAATAGGGAAAAGACATAACAAAAGGAACGGGCTTACTTTTTGTCGGCATAGACTTTCGATGCGAAGTATCCAAAGCGCCACAGCAGCAACATTCCTTTGTCTTCCGTCACGATGTTCGTTATTTTTCAACGGCCGCCATAACGGTGATTTCCATAACGGTCACGGTCGCCAGATGTACACGCAATGTAGGGGTGTACTCGAGTTGTAGATCTTGGGGGTCGTGATGAGGTGAGCAATGACACTCGTAGTCCAGTACATGCACGTATAATAATTAATATAAAACTTTAAGAAAAAGGTACATTGGTGATAGATAGTAGCGCGGGCATGACGCGCCCGTTTGACAGTTGTTGAGTGAGTGACGGCAGCGGCCGACTGGTCCACCGCTCCCCTCTGCTGCCGCGCCCCGCACCATGCACTGCGCCGGCGACGGCTGACGATGATGCCCGAACATAGCCGAGGATAGAAGAGGCGTTAACAAATTTCAAACACAACTCATGTTGTTATTCAATAAAGAAAGAATAAAGTGCCCACACCAACGGGTGACCTTCTTTGAGCAGACACTAAGATATTGCCTGTTCGACGCAGTACCTCCGAGTTAGATCTTGCCACCACAACCATAGTATTGCTCGGAGACTTCAGAGGCATGGAGTAGCAGAGGCAAAATTATTGCCCTAGTGACGGCGAGCTTAGTGTGAACGCTAGGATCATGCGACTTCCAAACTTTAATAATACTTAAATTAAAGTATTTCTCTGACATATTACGTTAATTGTTACATTTACTTTATATTAGAATTATGATTTTGGTTTAGTTACATCATAGTGTCATTCAGCATCATAACATCACAGCACAGAGACACAGCAGAAGGATAATTTTATTTTCACCTCACTAGCTCGGAAAGCCCAGTTTGTTTGTTTGATATCTATTGAGAAAATCGCTTTTTATCCACATGTGGAGAAAGAGTTTTGACGTTTCAACGCAGCTAAAGTAAAATTTGACATGAGCTTATTTTCTGAAAAATCCCGTTTAAAATACCTACATGAAAGCTAATTAGACCTTAGTTTTAATAAATGGCAAATTGGTTGATTATTGCAGTTATTTTTCAAAGATATAGTACAAACCCTTATTCTTTTTTCCTCGCTGTAGTGAGGTGAAAAGTTTTGTGTTATGCTCGGGCGAAAAGTTATTTTACGTCTCGTGTATTGAAACACTCGCTACGCTCAGGATTCTATTTTGAACCACTCGCTTCGCTCGTGGTCAATCATAGGATCCTTTCGCTAGCTCGTGTTTCAAATAAACACTCGCGGGTAAAATACAACTTTCCCCCCTTGTATAACAAATAACTATAATCCTTGCATTTTATGATAATTTTTCGCAAACGAAAATAATTTTAAACAAATTCCTGCACTATTCGAAATATTCGAATATTGAGTGCTGTCGAATTCGAATAATATTTGTGGCGAATAATTCGAATAGACGAATATTCGAATTGCAAACCCTAGGCGCAAAGCTCTTGATTCTGAGGTCTTATTGATTCGGTAGGAATTGATCGAATTCAGGTAACTCACAAATTAAACATTTCTGGGGGCTGTGCAAATTATCAGAACGATCTGGGAGAAGGATAATTTCGTAAGTCAGCTTCTAAACTGTCACTGCTTTTAGGCCGGTATGATTTTATTGCTGCTAGCTATTAGCGAAATTCGGTAGATTTCGTAGAAATGATTAACATTGACAAGCACAGCGTTGAAAAAACGATCAGAATTCAGAAAGTCTCGCTTACACTTGAAAACCATCACACTGAACTCATTTTAGCTATCAACGTTTGCTCAAAAATTATCAAATTATGCAAGAAGTAGACTCCTGGTTTGAATACTCACATGACAAGCCGACAGCAAGAACGAAGAGAACGAGGTTAGATTTTGTCAACATCTCGATGCCGATTTCGGGATTTCTGGTTGGATGTTACCGGGCTCACTACCAGGTTTGCACTGTAACGTATGGACAGAGATCGCTGCTTTAATAAGCTACAGTGACGTGGATGTGTCTCCGGACAGATAAAAGTAGATATGACTACTTGGAACTTTGCCATTAAATGATTGTTCAGAGTAGGTATTCCACATTCCGCGACCCCAACACGTGACTTTGATGAACGAGACCCGAAAGTAAACGATTGTGACTCTAAAAAACAAGCATTTCGGTTGAATTTCAAATGAAAAGCGCTCTGCTGACGTCGCACTCGGGATCTGATAAAAGCGCTCGTGGCCGTAATACCATGGTAGCAAAATACCTGATACCCGGATACACCACATTCTTTTTATATCGCATTCCCATAATACCATATTTGCTTTTTACCGTCATAGTTTTATTACCAGATTTTTAGAAAACCATATTCGCAAAAGCTTCCATTAATACTACATTACAATAATATCTGATACCGAAAATACCAGACTCGCAAAAAAATAAAATACTTGACACACCACTAAATCAATTTAGCGAATAGCTTAAATACCACATTGCCAGTTTACCGTAAGCCTGATACGCAGGAAGTCCAACATATCCAAGTCCCGTAAATCTGGATTCCCAATATACCAGAGTTTTACTACAGTGGATTTTAATCTATACCTACTGTAAAACTATGCCATTATAGCTCACAAGTATCAAAATCTTCCAGTAGATACTTTTAACATCAAGTATTTAATACGCAAAGCGTTAATAAGTCTACAGAAATGGAAAAGTTCTTCTAAGACAGCTGCCCAGCAATCTTAACATTTCATAATTATATAAAGAGAGTTACCGCATCGACTTTTTGGATTGGTGGACCACGGCCTCTTCATACAATACAAATATGCTGAAAGATATCCTTTTGGATAAGCTTCGAATGGCAAGACAGTTTTACATCATGTCGGATGGGAAAAGGACAAAATACCCAATGACTGCACCGATACATACGTGCAAGCCCTTATGGCTATTATTTTAGTTATTATTTCTGTTTTGCGTAAAAATGTATTATTCGTACAGATCCCATGAGCGAAAAGCTACACATCGTCATCGTAGGTTGTCCTTGTCAGATGCCTTGCCTTCACGATAGGCATAGGTACGTAAACGATTCGCTTGATATTTTATAGTGACCGACCGAAACACGTTTTTCTGCCGAAACCGAAACCGAAGGTTCGGTCCTGATTACAGTTTCGGCCGAAACCGAAACCGAACCTTTTATAAACGTTATTAAAACGTTATATAAAATGTCAGCGGGTCGTTCTTTCTAGATCTAATACGAATACAATGAAACATGTCGCTGGTATAATTGACTGATGGAGCAAAGCGTTTCAGTTTCAGCTTGGCCATAAATTCTTTCGTATCGTATATGCGCCGCACATTGTGCGGACGATTGGATGCTTTTTGGGGTGTTCTCGCCTGGGTGTCGTATTTCTTAACCGATTCTCATCAAGTTTCACATTTTGTGAGTAGGTTTTATAAGAATATACTTGGATTATTTTTGTCGATTAGAGAAATTTCAAGAAAGTAAAGATGTCGTTCCAATGCTAAACTAACATAACGGCAAAAAACTAATTTTACAGGGGAGCGATTTTAAGTTGGTAAAAAATTTATATATTTTTTTTCTCGGTTGTTTTTGTAGTTATAATAGAACTGTTTTCACACCGTGTTTTTGCAAATGCATGTTTTATATTATCAATGTGTCAGATAATTATGTATAATTCATTGGGTTTAGAAATTAAGGCACATTCGCAATTTGGCTACTCTATAGAAAGGAACAAAAAGGTAAGATTATTCACCATAGTAAATTTACGAAAGTGCCACTTTCGCAAATTCAAAATGCATTTTTTATTTTTAAACCAAAGTAAAGTTACGAAAATGCCACATTCGTCGTTTTCGTTTGGTGAATGTAAATGCTTTCCCGTTCATTTGCTATCATAATAGAGTGCGAATCTGCACTTATTTTTGTTGCCAATAACATAATACTATTGTATATAGTCTAAAACTTATCGCATTCGACCAATAAATAATGTTCAAATGCTAAAATGTGACGGTTCAAGCAAAATATACCACTTGGTCACTTACATAAGGGCGCGTTGACAAGTTATTTGTTTAAACATGCAAACCAATTTGGCACTCATGGTAAGCGGCACAGTGGACTCTTTTAACTGAAAATGTCACATAAGTGTATTTGTTTTTATACCTGTCAGTCAATAAATGCAGTTAAATTGTATCTGACTGACAATTGTAAAAAATATTAATATATGATTTACTTTCAACTTATGTTTAGTAAACTTAATAATGATATTACTTTTCATGTTTTTATTAACTACTTACAAGCGTTAACATAAGGCATACATTAAGGCAAGAACAGCCGGTAAGCGCATGGCATCCAAACGTCCGGGCATAACGGAAATGCTTTGCTCGCTCGGTCAATTACTTAACATTATTCGGGGAACAAACACAAACGTCACCTCACTGAGCAAAGTGATTCAGCGGCCGGCAGAGTCAGACGAGCGACGCCATATTGCCAACCGTGCCGACTGGCGAGTGCACCCGACGTTAACCGAACGCGACTCGAAAGTACGATGTTGGAAGTTTCGGCGCGGCCGAAAGGTTCGGCGGTTTTTTGGCCGAAACCGAACCTTTGGCCGAAACATGATTTTTAGGCCGAAACTGGCCGAAACCGAAACTTCGGTCGGTCACTAATATTTTATCAACATGCTTGGTGACGTCTTTGAGTGTGCCGCAGTTAACGCTAGTATTTTCGCGATTCAGTGTCAATTTGTAACACGAAATATTCGTGTACCATCGGTCAGTTGAGTAGCGCGCCATCTAACTGATTTTTTTCTGAAGCTATTAGAAACATCCGTGAGCCACTCGAGTTAGCTAACTAGACGCAGACGATGCACCGTTGTAGTTTCAAATCCACCGCTCATATAGGCTGGCGTGTTCGGTCATCCTTTATTTTTGAGCTGCGAGCCTGCGACGTATCTAGAAGCGCACGCGCACACACTAGCCATTCTATGGGGAAGGCCAATATCATGTACCTAAGTACTTGACGCTGTTGGGAGTAAATCCCTTTAAAAGGAAGATGTCTGCAGGCAGTTAAATGTGTTAAAACATCCTCATCGCAGAAATTGTAACTACATATTATCAATATATTTGTCATAAAATGAAAAAAAAATTTTTTATGAGGAATAAGGCCTCTTAAGACATATCTCAACCTAGAATAGTACAAAGCGAGAAAATTTAGTGCCACTGATGGTTTTGATTGTCAAGTAATTTGTGAACTATGTCTTGAGTCTTGCCTTTACAAGCTTTTATTTGCATTTTATCAAGGGTCAGATTACTTGAGTTTAGTGTAGGTAGGTACAATCTATAAACAAAATGTATAGGTAAATTCTATGATATACAATACTGAAAACGCTTGTAATAAAAATACATTTGACCTATTTCAATTTAGTGCATTAAAAGTCTAGTGCTAGTGTCTTGATGCTAACTGAACTCTAAATGTCTATAGCCACTCGTGTGCATGTTTTTGTTTAAGTCGCACTAACTATAGTGAATTATACCGTATGTTATTAACATACCCCGTGGTTTTCGGTGCACAAACGATTTCATTCATGCACCGGATACCTCGAGGTAAGGTTATTAAATACATTTGATATTTTAAACACTGGCAACGCAAACTGACATGACATATCAAAATAAGTTTGTTTTAAATCTTAGTAGAAATACAAAGAATACTGCATTCGTATGTGGTTTTATTTTATTTCAACATCAAGTTCCGATCCCGAATACATTATGTTTGCGGACGATACATGCATAATAATTAATGATGTCGAATTTAATAGCTTAAAAACTAAGGCCAATAGAGTGATGCATCAGATTTCCGAATGGTTTGAATCGAACGGCATGCAATGAAATATCGAAAAAACTAATATTATGCATTTTAAACTGCGCAAAGGCGACACTAATTTATTTAATGTTGTTACAAATAACACCCACCTACCCCAAGTTGACCATGTCAAATATCGCTCCACATAGATGTAGCCTGTGACAAGTTATCATCAGCTTGTTTTGCCCTATCCAGACTCGCACCCACCCTGTCACCCGAAACCTCAGGATCGCTTATTATGGATATTTCCACTCAATATTAATTCAAGGTGTCGATTTATGGGGTACCGCGGCAGATTGTGAGAGACCTTTCTTATTGCAAAAACGGGCGCTAAGAATAATCTCCGGTAAGCCTCGTGATTTTCCGGCTCAGGCGTTATTTAAGGAGAATAAAATCCTCACGCTACCGTGTATATACATATTAACAGCCTGTCAGTATGTGAGAGCTAACCTAGACCAGTACACGAGCCGCGGGCAGTGCCACGACAGGAACACCCGAGGCGCGCACCTGCTGCTCGTCCCTCGTCGGAGACTCGCGAAAGCGCGAAAGTCACTCGGTGTCCTTGGTGTTAAGATTTACAATACACTTCCGAGTGATATCGTGAACGCTGCAAGCGACAAAATATTCACTCATAGACTAAAACTAATGTTAATCGACCTCGCTTGCTACAGCAATTAGCGGAATTTATGTCGCGGTAATAAAATCTACAACACACCTTGTTTTGTGTATTAAATAAGATAACACCCTACATTATTTGCTTGAGAGGTTTGGATGTTTGGACATAATATGGACAACAGATAAAATGTTAAATGTATAACCATTAAACTGAAGAATTATAATTAAAATACTAATAAAAATTATACCTGTAAATAATTTAAATGAATAATATGTAATTTAAATAATTTAAATGAATAATATGTAATTTAAATAATTTAAATGAATATTAATAATCTCATGGCATGATATGAAATTTTGTGAATGATTTATACTATTTATGTTAAATAATGAAATGACATGTAAAATTCTATAATTTTATCAATAAATATCTCAATCTCAATCAAAACTCTTTATGCAGGCGCCGATACGAGAGATGTGGTATAAATATAAATAAAATCATTTTTGCCTCAATTGTTTAACTACTGAATATTGTTTGAATACGATTTATTGTGATCACTCAAAAATTCCGAAGTTTTATTTATCCGAGACTATCACTATTCCAAGATTTCAAAATTCCTTAAGAGAAATAACGCGACACGATCGTTTTTAGGATTCCGTACCCAAAGGGTAAAAACGGGACCCTATTACTGACACTTCGCTGTGCGTCCGTCCGTCTGTCACCAGGCTGTATCTCAAGAACGGTGATAACTAGACAGTTGAAATTTTAAGAGATGATGTATTTCTATTGCCGCTATAACAAAAAATACTAAAAATAAAATAAAATAAATATTTAAGGGGGGCTCCCATACAATAAACTTACATAAATGGTACGGAAACCTTCGTGCGCGAGTCCCACTCGCACTTGGCCGATATTTTTTTCATTGATCATAATGTTACTTACCATAATTAGGTTAGGTTCCGGTTATGTGATATCCCAAAAAAAAACAAAATATTTTATCAGAACATGGTTTTCGAATTATGAAAATTCGGAATGATACATTCGGACAAAGGAAACTTCAGAATAATATAGTGTTAGCCTGATTTTTTATTAAAACAGGGCATTGCAACACCTTTTCTTAGTGTTTTTATGTCGTAATATTTAAAGTATAAAGTATATTGTATGCTATAGCAAGAAGCATTGATAAGTAAGTTTATCGATTAGCAACTCCCTACATGTCACTGTCTGTTTATAATGTAAAATATAGGCATATTATTACAAACACATTATTTTTCAAGCTATTTAATAATTACAGTGTACCAAAACCATTTCATGCTTATTGAAAAAACCTTATCCCTCGGGTCTCTCCCCGTCCCAACTGACAATCTGGCTGTTGTACCAGACGTACTGCCCCCGGACTGAATCTGCTGCGTCCAGAGCCAGGAACAGGGGAGCGGCGGCGCCCTGGTCAATGGTGAGAGGGCCCTTGTGAGAAGTCATATCGGTGTCTACATAGCCCGGGTGCACCGCATTTACTTTGATATCTGTAAAGAGGTTAAGACGTTTGAGATGAGCGGCAATCACACTTAGTCGCATTTATACAGATCATGTAATATAATCCATTTAAACTGTTTACACAAATGAAGATCTATTGATTAAAAAAATAACAAACATACTAAAGTATGCTTACATTGAAGGAAAAAATTGCAAATAAAATGGTTCAGGCGGGGTTCGAAGCTGCATTTCTACAGCTTTCCGGGCGTCACTTATTTATTTGTTTATTAGGTTACACAGTATTACAGTTTTAAAACTAATTCACTGTGAAACTTAAAATAACATAAATTGTAACTAACTAAATTACAATAATATGTTCAACAATAACTACGTAACATCAATTTTTTTTAACATTAAAACATCATGCGAATACACTGGATTGTCTTTTATCCATCATCTCACAAAACTTCAAGCATTAATAACATACAGCCGCCCATCGCCACGCAAACAGATCACATTCCGGTGCTGATACCAGGAGCGCATTCAGTAGGGTCAGAGCGCGCAGGAGAGGCGTGTTTTTATGTGCCACTGTGCGCGCCGGTGGCACTGCCAACAGGGGCCGTGCACGCGGCCTGAGGGTAATCCTCGAGACATCTGGGACAAACAATCTCACCAGTCATACCAGTCAGAGCCATTGAATTTTTCAATCAGCTGCTTTCTATTTTTGAACACAAGCCTCATATGCTTAAAACATGGATCCGTGCGGGACATTTCAACTTTATATTAAGATACCAGTCAGTTCCAATTTGATTACCAAATTTTTGACATTGTATATGAGGGATTAATTTTTTTCATTTTTCAATGTTTTTCAGTTTATGCTAGCAAACTTTACTGCTTTAATAAAAATTCATACAAAAGTGTGTACTCACCTCTGTCATTATACAATCTCTGCTGAATCTTGCTTAGTGCAGTAACACCAACCTTCGACACCACATAAGAAGAGTTCCCCCAATCACCCGCCTGAGTGCCTTTCTTCGCCGCATCAATATAGCTTTGCATCAGATCAGACAGCTCTTGTATGGTCAAATTAGGATCCTGCAACTTGTTTCTCAATTCCACACTGGGTATGAAAGACAAGTGGCCGCAAGAACTAGAGATATTGACTACTCTAGCTCCATTTCGCAAAATAGGGAACAGGATCTCGCAAGTTGAAAGCAAACTGAAATAGTTTACTACCAAAGTTTGCTCCGCTTGCACGGCGACGGGTTCTGTGGCATTGTGTTTAAACGCAATTGCAGCGTTATTGACCAATATATCAATACCACCGTATTCGTTCTTAATGTAGTCGCGGAATTTCTCAACACTTTTCACGCTAGTGACATCCAATTGGTGGTACTTCGGATGTAGACCCTCTTTAGCGAGTTCTTGGATTGCGTTTTTACCTCGAGTTTCGTCGCGCGATGTTAGGTAAACGACGCCTTCAAATCGCTTGCAAAGGCCGCGGACGATCGCGAAACCTATGCCCTTATTGGACCCGGTCACTACAGCTACTTTTGTAACCATTTTTAGTTCTAATTAACTTTCTTGAAAGTGCCGCACAATACTTTTAACGAAGACCGCCGACAACCGGCTATTTTGAATTTTTGTTTTTGACACACTGACTTTCACAACTTGACTTGACACTTGACAGCTTGACAGTGAAAAAGTGAAGTGAAGTGAAGTCTGAAGTGCCAGAAGAAGGGTTCGTACTTCTTCGTATCGTGCCGTCCCGCTCAATCAAATATTGTTTGACATGAGATAGAGAGGGATGGCATAGTACAAACTTCGAATTGCTATAAATAGATAGTAGATTAGATAGTAAAGATAAAGATAGCTGATAAGTACATATTGTTTCTTAGCGCATTATGTATAATTTTTGTTTCGCTATTTTTATCTATTATTAGTATAAATGGCTAGATCAAATAAATGTTAGTAAAATTACTTACACTGGTTTTCGTTATCACACTGTAGCTACGCATCATCATGCCGTCTGCTATAGCTGCTAGCTGAAATACATTAATATACGACAACAGCTGATGCCGTGAGGCCCGGTGCACGCGGTGTACGGCAGCCGCGCCGCGCCAGCGCCGATGCGAGACTAACTGGAAATATAGCTATTATTCGCCGAACAACACGTGCGGCTCAAACGATATCGACTAGCTCCGCCCACATCGCTCCATCCCTGTCATCTGTACGCGCACTGTACGGGACAGAAGACTGATTCAACGAAGACATCGCGTGATGTGGCGCGGATTCCGTAGAAATCACCCGAGTGCCAGCATTTCTTAGTTTTAAGTAATAAATCAAAATTTGTGTATAAAAGGCTGTATATTTGTAAATAAAACTCATTCCGACTTTGCATCTCGACTTATCAATATATAGGGAGAATCCCTGCTCGACAACCCATCGAACATACACTCCCTAAAGTGGTGACCCCAGAAGAAAAATGTCGTCGAAAGAGCAGCAAGTTCCTGCAGGCAGCCAGCAGCCGCAAATTCCTCCTGCACCTTCACCTGCGCCGGAACCCGCTCCACGTGAAGTCGCCGGAATCGCCCTCTCGCTGAGAATACCGTCGTTTTGGCGCGACAGGCCGCGTCTCTGGTTCGTCAGCTTCGAGTCAGCAACCGCCGACCTGAAGAGGAACCAGACCCAGCTCGCCCAAATGGTCATCGCGCAGCTGGAAAAACAGGACATCGAGCAGCTCACAGACATCCTGTACAACCCGCCTGTCAGCTACTACAACGCCATCAAGGAACGCCTAACCACGCTGTACGAAGAGTCAGACAGCCAACAAGTCCAGAAGCTTCTCTCACAGATGGAACTCGGAGAACAGAAACCGAGCCAGCTGCTGAGGAGAATGCGAGACCTCGCACGCGACAAATTCCCCGAGAGCACCATCAGAATCATGTGGACCAACCACTTGCCACCGCACGTCCGGTCAGTCCTCGTCGTCAGCGAAACATTCAGCCAGAAAGCCACGCTCGACGAAGTAGCACTACTGGCCGACAAAATGATGGAAGAGTCGCAGCACACGCAGCAAATCTCCGTCGTGTCGTCAGTACCTGCACTACCTACCATCCAGCCGGCGTACCATGCACATCCACATCCACAACCACAGCAAGTACCACATTGTCCAGGCCACGCTAACACGCAATACCTAATCGACGAAATAAGAAAACTTTCGCTCGAAATCGCCGAACTACGCGCAAGACCACAGCCTGAGACAAGCCGCAATGGTCGTCCATTCAATCGCCATCGATCTCAATCACGCTCCCGCAACTCCTCGAAAAGTCAAGAAAGAAGCAAGTCATCATCACCATACTGTTACTACCACCGACGCTTCGGTATGGACGCCGTAAAATGCAGCCCGCCGTGCAATTTCCGATCCATCGAGCCGCCGGAAAACTAACTAAAACACTGAATGCGGCGGAATCCAGTGTCACAGATCGTTCATACCGCCTCTTTGTAACCGACAAGAAGACAAAACTATCGTTTTTGGTTGACACGGGCGCAAACATATCCGTGATACCGAAAACGAAAGGGACGCAAGCGACACCTCTACCTTTTCAACTCTATGCTGCCAACAACACGACGATACCTACCTACGGAGAAAAAACGTACGAGCTAGATTTCAACCTACGCCGTCCGTTTAAATGGAAGTTCATCGTCGCCGCTGTTTCAAAACCAATCCTCGGAGCCGATTTCTTAACGCATCACCAACTCATAGTCGACGTGAAGAACCGACGATTGATCGACGGCAAAACGCAGCTAACTACAAACGCACAACTCTCATCCGCCAATATACCTACAGTTCGCAGTATCGACGTACATCAAAATTACCACGACATTCTTGCCGATTTTCCTGGAATCACGCGACTCACTTCTATAAAGCTTAGCCCGAAGCACTCCGTGGAACACTTCATAGAAACCTCCGGTCCTCCAATTCACTGCCGACCGCGACCAATCGCACCTCATCGCTACGAGCAAGTCAAAAAAGAATTCCAGAACATGATCGAACAAGGCCTATGTCGTCCCAGCAAGAGCCCATGGGCGTCGCCGTTGCATGTCGTACCGAAGAAATCGGGAGACCTACGCGTCTGCGGCGACTACCGCAGATTAAACGCCGTTACTAAGCCAGATCGCTACCCAGTTCCACGAATACGCGATTTTACCTACCAACTCGCCGGAAAGCAGATTTTTTCTACACTCGACCTTAACCGCGCCTACCAACAACTACCGGTCAATGAGCGCGATGTAGAAAAAACCGCCATAATAACTCCATTCGGGTTGTTCGAATTTCCGAGAATCTGCCCCGGATTGAAAAACGGCGGTCAAACTTTTCAACGATTTATCCACGAAGTACTAAGAGGACTGGACTACGTTTTCCCGTTCGTCGACGATCTACTTGTGGCATCTGCAAACGAAGAGGAACACCGAACACACATACGCACCGTTCTACAACGACTCGACGAGTATGGCGTAACAATAAATCCCGCCAAATGCGTGTTCGGTCAACCTACAGTCAAGTTTCTCGGCCATCAAGTAAACGAAAAGGGTATTCAGCCTCCTACCGAAAAAGTACAAGCAATCGTTGATTACCCGAAACCCGAAACAATAGAAGAGCTACGAAGATTTCTCGGCATGATCAACTTTTACCGCGAAAACATCAAAGACGCCGCCGCCATCCAAGCTCCGCTCAATAAATACCTACACAACATGAAAAAACGCGACAAGACAAAAATCGAATGGTCCGAGGAAGCAACGCAAGCTTTTAACGCGTGTAAGGACAGCATAAAAAACGCCGCCTTACTCGCGCATCCAGTGCACAATGCGCAGCTTGCAATTTTCTCAGATGCATCTAACACATGTGCCGGTTCTGTGCTGCAACAACGCCACGGAGACACATGGCAGCCGCTCGGATATTTTTCCAAAAAGTTCACCGACGCTCAGAAGAAATACAGCGTATTCGACCGTGAATTAGCCGCTATATACATGTCTGTGAAACACTTCAGAAAAATGTTCGAGGGAAGACCTTTGACTATATACACCGACCATCGCCCAATAACCTACGCATTCACAAAAGCATCGAACGACAGTGAATCTCCGCGCCGCACTCGTCAGCTTATTTACATAAGCGAGTTTACAACGGACATTCGATACATAAAAGGAGACGAAAACGCAGCAGCCGATTTTTTCTCCCGCATCGAAACGATAAACTGCCCTTCGCCGATCGATTTCCAAGAACTAGCCGCCGCACAACAAAATGATAGCAACATTCCACAACTACTGCAACAGAAAAACCTATCACTTAAGCTAATACAAATTCCCGGAACCGACCAGAAAATCTACTGCGAAACATCCACCGACAACGTTCGCCCATACCTACCTATAGACTTCCGACGCACCGTATACGACTGTATACATAACGTCAGTCACCCCGGTATACGAACAACACGCAAAATGATCGCAAGCAAATACTTCTGGCCTTCAATGAACCAAAACATCGGCGCATGGGCGAAATCGTGCATACCCTGTCAACGAGCGAAGATACAGCAACACACATCGAGTACTCTATCTACGTTCAAACCTACAGGCAGATTCAATCACATCCATACTGACATCATTGGCCCGCTAGAAACTACATCCGACGGATACCGTTACTGCGTCACGATAATAGACCGCGCCACGCGCTGGCCCGAAGCTATCCCTCTGCAAGACATCACAGCCGAAAATGTCGCCAAGGCCATCTACAACGGATGGATAACAAGATTCGGATGCCCAGCAACAATAACAACGGATCAAGGTCGTCAGTTCGAAAGCCAAGTTTTCGCATACCTAACGCGTCTACTAGGCATCGAAAAAACACGCACGACGCCATACCATCCGCAATGCAACGGTATAATCGAACGCTCACACCGCACGACGAAGACAGCACTAAAAGCTAGACTGCAATCCGCGAACAGCTGGTACACTGAATTACCTACAGTACTCCTAGGCGTGCGCGCCGCCCTGCGCACCGATACCTACGTCAGCGCAGCTCAACTTACCTACGGTACAAACATTCGCCTGCCCGGAGATTTCTTAGCAACGAAACCTAACAATGACGTCATCATGAACAGTACCTACGTCGATCAGCTGAGAGAAACAATCCGCAGCCTAAAACCAATACCTAGCCAGCCGCATAGCAACAAGAAGCCTATATTCGTTCATCGTGATCTAACTACGTGCGACTACGTGTTTGTACGAGTTGACGCAGTTAGAAAACCACTCCAACCACCGTACGACGGTCCCTACAAAGTTATAAAACGAAGCGATAAAGTATTCACCATCCAACTACCATCAAGACAAGCAAATATATCGATAGACCGATTGAAACCTGCCTACACCATAGCTGAGAACGCCAAGACAACTACAACGCAAATACCTATCGCTATCCACTACGACCAGAGTTCAACGACCGCTCCGCGCGAAACTAATAACGAAAGAAATAGCGATACGTCCTCTACACAAGTCACGAGTCCTACTACGCCGCAAGCATCAGGATCACACGAAACTCAAGCACAACCAATTCATAATTCATAATTCATAATTATTTATTTCCAAGAATATGGTACATTTGGTTATTATAAAGTGTCTTAGTGCTACATATTCGGCCAGTATTGGCGTAGAAATGTTATTATAGTATTGCTAGTAAACATGTCAATTAAATTATTAAATTAAATTATATTAAAGTTAATATTGCAATCAATTAAATATAAATATGTCAATTAATATTAAAAATAATTAAAATTAAGTCCTTACAAAAATAACATGCACCCTTATAAAACATGTATACATTTGAAATTTATTTACAATAGTTAGAGTTGTCATAGTTTAAAAAATCTGTTACAGTATAAAAACATTCATTTAAAAGCAATTTAAACATTTTTTTTTCGAATTCACGTGTGTGTAATGCTTTGAACTGCTCTGGTACTTTATTATATAACTTTATAGCCATACAATATGCGTTTGAGCCAAACATTTTCAATTTTTGTCTTGGCTGACACCAGCACAACAATCACGAGTCACACGCAGTCGTCGCAACATCCTTTTACCCGTACGCTTCCGCTGAGAAGGGAGCCATGTAGCTACGCATCATCATGCCGTCTGCTATAGCTGCTAGCTGAAATACATTAATATACGACAACAGCTGATGCCGTGAGGCCCGGTGCACGCGGTGTACGGCAGCCGCGCCGCGCCAGCGCCGATGCGAGACTAACTGGAAATATAGCTATTATTCGCCGAACAACACGTGCGGCTCAAACGATATCGACTAGCTCCGCCCACATCGCTCCATCCCTGTCATCTGTACGCGCACTGTACGGGACAGAAGACTGATTCAACGAAGACATCGCGTGATGTGGCGCGGATTCCGTAGAAATCACCCGAGTGCCAGCATTTCTTAGTTTTAAGTAATAAATCAAAATTTGTGTATAAAAGGCTGTATATTTGTAAATAAAACTCATTCCGACTTTGCATCTCGACTTATCAATATATAGGGAGAATCCCTGCTCGACAACCCATCGAACATACACTCCCTAAAACACTATTATTTCATAGGATGCTGATGAGGAAATAAAAACTTCGCCGTATTTGCATACATTTTTATTAATTTGTTTTTCCAAGTACTTATTCCAAAACGACAACTTAGCAAATATTTTTTATTTTATTTTCATACTTACTTATTTTTTTCTACATTATAGAGATGTAAAAATAGATATTCAGCCAGATACCAGATACCAAATCTGGGAACTGGGCTTCAACCTCCCCCAGACTAAGGGAGGGAGTCGGATTCGGATATATATTTATATTTAGGTTATTGAATATTCAGTTGTATAGTCTATCCGGAATTCTAAGATCAAATTATGACATACTGGCTCAAGTGTAAAACGACCTTAAATATACATAAATACGGTTGTTTGTACCTTGTGCTGCCAAAGTGACTTCATTTGATCTTAGAGATCGGACAGACTATAGGTACGTGGTTAGATTTTTAATATGCATCTAAAGTCTAAACTAAACTAATCAAGTGGTTAACACACCACTTACAACGTCTAAGTAAATTTTAGCCTTTCTTATACTCTTGGCGTTATACAGACTAAGGAGAACACGCATCTGATTAAACATGCTCCATCATAGATTTGTCTTTACTTTCTATCAGGTAAGTTTAGAGGGCAGAGCACTTCAGCATCAATATCAGACCCTATCGCGTTTCACATATTTCGGCATATCCGGATGCTCCCAGTCGACGACAGTTTTGTCGCACCACACGTATTGGCCGCGGATGGAGTCGTCCGCGTCGAGGGCGAGGTACAGCGCTGGCTCCGCGCCCTCGTCGATGGTGAGCGGGCCCTTGTAGACCGTCATGTCCGTGGACACGAAGCCTGGATGTACGGCGTTTACTTTTATATCTGGAAAAATAATTGTTATTCTTTATTTAAAACTATTTTTTTGCGAATTTTATGGCTATTTAAAACTAACTGCGCTGCGTGGTGTTACCCGCTCATCCCACGGGAATGCTCCATTTTTCGGAATAAAAACTAGCTTATGTTTTAATCCAGGGTGTCAGCTACCTTTCTACAAAAAAATATTAAACTTGGTCTAGCCTATTTCAGTCCAGTCCATCCATGGTCTCGAGAGGATCACTCCTCAGCGAAACTTCACATGGAGGCTATTATAAAATATATTTATACCAGATCAAATTATGTTTCATAGTAATTGTAGTCAATAAGCTACTAACTACAAACGCTATTCACACTCAAGGCGACTTTTTTACTAAACGCAAGATTGTTCACAAAACAATAAAGAAGTTAGAGGCATTTCATTATAGCATCTCCTGTAAGTATTTGCGTAGCTGGTGCCGTTTCAGGAAAATATAATGTCTTAGTTCTTAGGTATAAAATCCAGGTCTATTAAACAAATTCTTTGAAATTTATGACGCGTAAGCGCTAGTGGACTGTGGTGTAAGTAGGTAGGTGATCAAATGGCCTTAGGGTAAAAGAAAAGGTTTGGGCTTAAAAGTCAGAGTAGGGGTTCCACATCAAGTTTAAGGCTTGTTCCAAGGTCCCTATGGGCTTTGGGAGTACGGAGTACCGCTCCGCTAAGCCGTCCTATAGCTATGACAATGCACTCAAGATTTGCCTAAGTTATCATATTTTCAAACGCATACATGAAGAGAAACATGAAACTGAATTCGTTGCATAATCAAGATATGCACAAGATATTAACACTTGTCAATGAAAGCTACTTCTCTGTATCTTATCAGCGGATATCGGCATGTTGTTGTTGATAACAGCACTGATTTTTTTACAAATATGTATATAATGTAGCGCAATATTAAAGAAAGAAAAGTGCATGGCTTACTGATATTATTTCAAAATATAAGGAATTCCCGGAACTGCAATTCTAAAATTTCCCCAGACGGAACACTCAAAACTTTGACTTTGCCATTGCCTTTTAACGACTTTGAAAACTTACCTCTATCATTGAGCATTCTCTGCTGTATCCTCGTCAACGCAGACACTGCAACCTTCGATACTACATACGAAGATTTCCCCCACTTTATTAACTGAATGCCCCCTCTCGTCGCCTCTATATACTCCTCCATCAATCCTGACAACACCGGCACTGTCAAATTCTCATCTTTAAGTTTGCTTTTCAACGTGGCACTGGGAATCTGGGACAGATGACCTAAGTTACTAGACATATTTACCACTCTAGCTCCATTTCGAAGTATTGGAAATAGAATTTCACATGTGGATAAAAGGGAGAAATAGTTAACTAATAATGTTTGTTCGGCTTGTATTATTGCTGGCTGTGCAGAGTGCTTTGGGAATGCTATAGCAGCGTTATTTACCAATGTATCCATACCACCATGTTCTTTTTTGATATGATCACGAAATAGTTCAAGACTCTCCTTTTGAGTGATATCTAGTCTGTGATACTTCGGCTTTAAACCTTCTTTATTTAACGTTTCAACGGCTGCTTTTCCCAGGTCTTCATTTCGGGCTGTAAGGTACACCTCACCTTGAAATCTTTTACACAAACCCCGAACGATACCGAAACCGATTCCCTTGTTCGCCCCCGTCACTACGGCTACTTTGGTGGCCATTTTAAAAACGTCTATTATCTATGGCGGTTAGCGCCAAAATAAAAAAGTATCCTTTTTGTTTTGCAAATTGCAATCGTTTTGCAAAACGTGACTTAATGTATATCAAGACTATCAAGAGATAAGTTTATCGTCGAGTTGTCTAGATAATGTTTTGTTTAAAACTCATCTGAATTGTTTTGCTATCTAGGTTCTAACTGATAACGTTTGCAGATAATATAAATCAAACCTTACGGGATAGGTAATGTTATGACAATGATTATGACGCACGTAACATTTTTAAATCAGCTGTTTTGTAAATAATGATCAATGAATATTGATTGATTGTTGTATTGTTATAGCACACTCAGAGTGCATGATTCAAAGCATGTGCCTGATGTGCCATTGTGAGGTCTTTCCTTGTATAATTGTGACAACGAGATAACAAATGCATTCATACATTATGTGCAGATAACGGGACGGAAGGGCGTCATTATACATGATGTCCTGCATTTAATGGACAATCATCTAACTCCCATAGACTCTATAGTAAAGAGTACTTACCTCCAACTTGTCCAGAAAATAGGTCTAGTAAGTTAATACAAGTCCCGGACTTTCTTTTCTTTTTAATGATTGGGATCTAGTTTTACTCTAATTAATGACGTAGAGATTTTTTCGTTCTGTTTGTTAAATAGTCTTTAATAGTGATTCTACCTAGCGTGGATTGCAACTTTATGGTACCTTGGATTATTTATTAAAGTCCAATTATTCCGAAAACCATAGGCTTTTCTTGAAGCCCGGGGTTCTATATCGGCGGTTAGCAAAATTGACGATAAAATGCAGGACAGCCTGTATAATGACGCCCATTCGTCCGATCTCTGATTAATGACGATATATGATAAAATTGATAAATACAGGCAACTTACGCTCATCGGTATTTGTATAATCGAGCCGAAAACGCCACCTTTACCGATTATAATATGCATTATTTTTTGAGTAGATAAAATTTATATTTGCTCTGTTAAACCAACTGTTGCCAAATTTTCAGCAAATTTTATTGAACTATTTTGATTTTTGATAAAATTCACCCATTCCCCATTCTAGGAGAAAATGCATGTTTATAGAATCTTAAATATATATATTATGGTATTAATTAAATAAAAACAAATGTGCAATTAGTCAGTTTATTACAAATAATTCTATAATTAAGGCACTTAGTTCATAAACATCCATAATTATAACATTCATAATTAAACTAAGCGTACAGAAGTACATTTGAATCTTAAAGCTTATATTTAATGGACGAATTTTAAACGAAAATTATAATTATATAAAGTAAATTAAACTTAAATTCGAGATCAAAAGTGACCACTGCACTCCATTTTTTCCTAAAATGATTGTCATTCCTGGCAAATTGTCATGAATCTTATCAAAACCCAAAGAAATGAAATATCAAACTTGGACACAACTCTATGACTCAATAGAATAAAATTTCTAGCAAATCAAGGAACAAGTTAATTCCATAAAAAAATATATAAAATTAATTTCCATTCTTGGATTTTCAATCATGTTAGGAAAAGATAGAATATTTATTTACTGTAATATTTATAATACTATCTGCCAGCATTTGAAGTTCTATATGCTGCCATTTTAATTATGCTAAATAAACATTTAATTATTATATCTCAAACAATAATATAGTTTTCATTCAATTTTGGACGATTTGTAATATTGCAATATCCAACATTAAAAAGTACCTCTAAATCATTTTACAGTTTAATAGTAGTTTGCCTCATCAATTATTATGTTTTAAACACAAATAAAAAATACTTACTAATAGAAAATAGTTCAGGTTAATATTTAGAATTATAGTGGCCTAATTCGGAATCGAATAAAAATCGATCGTCGTGGAGAACTTTGCGGGATAAATAAATATAAATAGTAAATAAATATCGGACAACCACACACAAATCGATCTTGTCCCAAATTAAGCTCAAGAAGGCTTGTGTTATGGGTACTAGACGACGATATACGTACTTATATACATACTTAAATACATAGAACAACCATGACCCAAGCATACATATTCGAGTTCATCACACAAATATTTGCTCTGGCCGGGATTCGAACCCGGGACCGCCGGCTCAGTAGGCAGGTGTCTACAAACCGAGCCAAACACGTCGTCAAAATGAATGAATTCGAAATTGTCAACACTTCACTATAAGATAACATATTTAGCATGAAAGAGACTAATTAAAAAAAAACTCAAGATTTGAATTATACCTATGTATGTATATTATATATATACTATATATATTTTTTTTTAATGTCATAGGGGGCAAACGAGCAAACGAATCGCCTGATGGAAAGCGATTACCGTCGCCCATAGACACCTGCAACACCAGAGGAGTCACAAGTGCGTTGCCGGCCTTTCAGGTGGGAATACGCTCTTTTCTTGAAGGTCATATTATTAATAGCCTATTTAGGTGTCCCACTGCCATTTTGTCCACTCGACCCTATTGCCAGTGCGGTTCTACCATTCTCTGCAGAACGCGTCCAGATCGTCCCGCCATACCCTTTTCGTAGATTTTGAATTAGGTCACTATAATTGTAAAGTTGCGGTATATGTTTTGCTACCCTGCTTGCTTCATGTACAGTCAAATACAGGGAAAAGTAAATCCCTAGATCTGCACTATAGCGTTACATACCTCTTTCAGAGGCCGACTATACTTTTAAATTCTAAATACAAAAGAAACTTCAGAATCGCAAGTTTCAATATGCATATAAAAATATGAATATACATTTCAACTATTTACTGGAAGGTTTTAATTTAATTTAAAGTACCTGAAACAACAAAAAAAGTAAGCATTAGGATAAATGTTTATATCAGACAGTTTAAAATAATTTTAATTTATCAGCCTCGTCCAAAGTTCCTTTTTTTTTTGTAAAAATGACTTGTGTGTTTTGAATCAATTATTACGATAAACTTATATTTAGACAAAGAGAATAAACAGACAAAAGAATAGGGTTGGTACAATTGGAACACCATTAAATGATTTGTTTATTTAAACTTTATTGCACAATATACAAAAGCAAAAGTGCGGTAGCCAATCACGCTATCAACGTTTCATAAATATTAATTTTACAAACAACGTTAGACAAATGAACGATTCCCAAATTAGACGTTGCATAAAATATAGTTTTACAAATAGATAAAATCATGATACAAACTATTTATTGGACAAAACATCATATCGCAAAACATTATTTCGCAAATTATTCTTTTATTATTCTAGTCAATTAACAAAATAACGAATGATAAAACAACGTTAATAAAATGCATTGTTTGGTAAACATTTCGTTTAATAAATCATCATGTTGTGAACGCCATTCATATGTGTAGTTTTCTACGAGTACAAATATTAACATAAGGTGACTCGGGGCTATTGTAGCTATGGGGTTATTGTATCTTATTATCATTATAATGGTCTGTGTATATATAGGATACACAGACCATTGTATTGTCTTGTGTATCCTATATACAACGTGGGCCCTGCAACATAAGCAAAAAATTAAAACATTGATTTTACTCGTTAAACTGAACAACATTTGTTCAGCAACTTTCAGTTTTCAAAATTTTATTATTTCAAACAAAGTAAATAGTATTTTCAATGTATGTCGTCCAACGTTGACATTCCGTGAGCATTGACATAGCTGTCACTCTACTAATATCGGGCATTTCGCAATACATTGCTTCTTTGTCTAAACTTTATTCTACAAAATGTCATTTAATACACGTTATTTTCAGAAGTTGCTTAACAAATGTTGTTTAGTTTCAAGGGACGAATCTATGTTTTAATTTATTGGTCCTGTTACAGGGCCCACCCTTTATACACAGACCATTATAATGGTAATAAGATACAATAACCCCATAGCTACAATAGCCCGAGTCACCTTACTTAATTTTTAACAAAGTATAATTGTTCTGATGAGCATAACAGACGTCTTAGTGTTCAGGTTATTGAGGTTTTTTGGGTAACATGTCTCAAAAACCGAAAACTGTAGGTTAGGTTAGGTTTGTTTTATGACCATGTATAGCGGAGCGTCAAAATGCTTGCTTAAAAAATGGAACATCACTTGATCTACCAAAGCCCGGCCCCTGGGCAAAATATTGTTTGAACCCCAATATCTCGGTAAATATCGCTCTGAGAGAAAAAGTTTAAAGAACAAAGCATGCTTATTTTAGTGTAATCTACAAGATTCAATCTAATTAAGTCCAAAAACAGCAAAAAAAAAAGTGTAAAAAAAATCAGTATCTGACCGAAATAAGTACTTGCCTGTTTAATATTTGGCCCAAGTATTTCGAGTATTAAACTTCATACCGTCCTGCGTTTCGTTACACAGAGAGTTATTTTTAATATTTTTATGAAACAATAGTTTATCATTTGATGTTTTGCAACTGATTTTTAAAACGATTTATTCGTGAAGTGAACGTTTTTTAAATGAAATTCTGTCATTCAATATTTTTATAAAGCGTCTAAGTTACTAAATGTATATTTGTCGAGTAATTATTTGTAAAATGAGCATTTTAAGGAATGATAGGTTTGTGAAATGAATAGTTTGTAAATCGTTGTTTGTTAAGTGATTATTTGTAAAAAGTTGTTTAGCAAATGATGATAAACCCAAAAGTGCAAATGGCGGATTTAATGCCACAACTACCAGTCAACCGTAGCATATATTTATATATTTTACGATACGGACACTATATTTATTTTTCGACAGTCCTTGCTGTACGTCTACGATTTAGATCCTTACTAAATCGCTTTTGACATTTCATAAAGAGTTGCCGACTTGAGCTGTCATCAAATACCGTATTAAAAGAAACTACTTACTGCATTCTGAATGGTCGAGAACTGCAGTTTCAGAGAAATTTCCCACCGCGAATTCGCCGAGGTTTTCCCCGGGGGGTAATATTTGAGGCATCGCAAGCGTTCATAGACGGCGTTAACCGGGCCGCATGCTCTTTCGCAACCGCAGTAGTATAAAAAAAAAATTAACAAAAAAAATAACCGACTTCAGTAAAACTAAAAAGCCAACAATAACCCGTTCAAGTACAGATTACATTTGACTCACCCTTCGAAGTCGGTGCCAAACCACGCGTAAACTATAATTTATAAATATAAGAACTGAGTGTCTTGACCGAAGACGGTTCTTTTTTTTTGTAATTTTTTTTTTTTTGCTTTTTAGTGATTCGTATGTGTGTTCATCATCAGTTTCCGTACACCAAATCCTATTTACTAAATGTAAATTCTTGACTTTATCAATAAATTACCGAAAGCGCCGCACATGTCCCTATAACATTTGAAGAGTTCCCTCGATTTCTCCAAGATTCCATCATCAGATCCCGACTTAGTGCCAACGGGACCAACTCGGAGTTATACCCTTTCGATAAAAAAAAAAAATTAAAATCGGTTCACGGTGCTCGGAGATATCGAGTAACATACATACAAAAAAAAAAAAAAATTAGATTGAATTGAGAACCTCTTCCTTTTTTCAAGTCGGCTAAAAAAGACTCACATCAGCGCTCGGCGTTAAGCAGGTACGGCACCACGTCGTCGATGCTGACGTCCCCGACGAATCCCACGAAGAACACGTCCTCGAGGAAGGGCCCAGTGAAGGTCCTGAGCACCGGCAGCTGCAGCAGCAGCGTGGCCGCGCGCTCGTCGCCGTCCGCCCCCGCTCCCGCTCCCGCTCCCGCCCCCGCGCCCGCGCACGCGCGCAGCGAGCGCAGCGTCGCCGCCTGCAGCTCTTGCAGCTTCTTGCTCAGGAAGTCCGGGGCGCCGTCTGTAATGTAACCATCATCATAAATCATTAATACAAAGATAAATTAAAGAAAAAAATAAATGAATAACTTGCCCCTCTAGCACAACTACGCTTCACGACTCTTGTCGCGCGACATTAAGTGCAGTGCAGTGAGCCGCAGAGGAAGGCGCACGCGCAACCTATTCGCTACTACAAACAAAACTCATACTCTAGAAGCTCGCAACGCCCCGACACAAAGAGCCATTGTTATTAAACGAGTTCCTTGCACAAGTCCAGGATGCTGATATATTTGCAGACTCATGGCTGACACTAAAACATAACATTATCATATTTGCAAACAATTGTAACAATAATTGCTTATAATTTAAAGTCCAATTGTTATATATAACTGTAGTGTAATTTATAGTTATGTTTTTAGTTAAGAATTTGTATTCCACATTATCTTGCGGGCACTTTGGCTTGACTGTAAGCCCCAAAGAGTATGTAATCACTACGTTTTACCCGTAAGACATTTTTATAAATAAATAAGCATCGCCCGTCACTCTCTCACAGTACTGCGAGAAAGAGATAAAAAATTAAGTCGCGTGTCGCCCGCACTATGCCGGTAGCACACCGTGTGTGTCTATGAAATGTGTACTCCTATGCTACTGACACACCATATGTGTCTACGGAATATGTGCTCCTATGCCCGTGACACACCATATGTGTCTACGGAATATGTGCTCCTATGCCCGTGACACACCATATGTGTCTACGGAATATGTGCTCCTATGCCCGTGACACACCATATGTGTCTACGGAATATGTGCTCCTATGCCCGTGACACACCATATGTGTCTACGGAATATGTGCTCCTATGCCCGTGACACACCATATGTGTCTACGGAATATGTGCTCCTATGCCCGTGACACACCATATGTGTCTACGGAATATGTGCTCCTATGCCCGTGACACACCATATGTGTCTACGGAATATGTGCTCCTATGCCCGTGACACACCATATGTGTCTACGGAATATGTGCTCCTATGCCCGTGACACACCATATGTGTCTACGGAATATGTGCTCCTATGCCCGTGACACACCATATGTGTCTACGGAATATGTGCTCCTATGCCCGTGACACACCATATGTGTCTACGGAATATGTGCTCCTATGCCCGTGACACACCATGTGTCTGCGAAATTTGGTGAATGTCAGGATGGCGGGTGTATATGAACAAATGGAGCTGCGGTATACGTCAGGAGTTAGTGCTAGCATTGTGCCAAATGTGCGCCAAAATTGGAGCAATGTACTCTTTAAACTCCAGAGATATTTAAGAAATAAAGGTCGCCCACCATCCTGACGTAAGGTTGGCGTGTGCATTTCCAGTTCTAGCTAATAGCTGCCTACTCAAAGGTGAAAGAACTGCCTAAGGTTAGTGCTCGCAATGTAATTCTACATGTTTGAAGCACAATCAAATTCTGAATGCGGTTAAAAAGTAATATGGAATTGAATAAGTATAGGTACATAGACATTTTGCAAACTTTGTATTCAGATAATTTTTTTTTTGTTGACCTAGTTCAAAACAAAAGGCACCATGTGTCTACGGAATTTGTACTCCTATGCCGGTGACACACCGTATGTGTCTACGTAATTTGTACTGCTATGCCGGTGACACACCATATGTGTCTACGGAATTTGTACTGCTATGCCGGTGACACACCATATGTGTCTACGGAATTTGTACTGCTATGCCGGTGACACACCATATGTCTGCGGAGTTTGTACTCCTATGCCAGTGACACACCATATGTGTCTGAGGAATTTGTACTCCTATGCCAGTGACACACCATATGTGTCTACGAAATATGTACTATGCTAGTGACAGTGACACACGTGTCCACAGAATTTGTATTCCTATGCCAGTGACACACCATATGTGTCTACGGAATATGTACTTCTATGCTACTGACACACTACCAGACACATATAGCAGTGGCTCTCATTAAATTCGACCGGCATAGCGTAAGGGAGGAGTGGAACGTTTCCGGAGAGGAACATGTTAATCAGCGACCAAAACCATCACTAACCTGGTGAAAATAGGCAGAGCGCTCTCAGATGCGCGTGTTCCCTCTCGCTCACTCGCAGCTGCTCCATATTCCCGATGTATTGCTGTAAGCGAGACAGCATGCTGCTCACTTCAGACACTCGCTCGTCGGAATAGTCCGCTGTGGTTATCTGAAAAAAAAAAAACGATATATATATATATATATATCATATAATATCAGTATATAGAAATTGTATTGCATTGCAAAATCAGCATTGCATACTAAAAATTGCTTTATAATGTCAGAAAAAAAAATACAATAATCTTATAGATTTTTTTTATATAAACTTCGATTATGGCTCAAAGCAATTTTTTTTTACTATTTGAAAGAATATTTTGACATGTGTTTCACAAATTGCACATCGACATTAATAATTATTACCTGAAATTAATAAATATTATAATAATCTTAATCATGTCAATAAGTTATCTGTTAATTTAAGAATTTAAAATTTGTATGCTATTACCATGGTGAATTGTGTTGTTCTTTTAAAATATTTGTCGTCCGCATGTACCATGATTCTAGCAAACAAAAGAAATTTGAACTATTAATAGTTCTTCATATACCTAGGGTGGTAAATTAGTGAATGTCTTAGATCGCAGGTGTTTGAAGCCCGAACAAGGTGAGGGTCATAAATATGCGATCGAGGGTTTTACCACCCGTAGTATATCTCAAGTTTACTTCTTGCCTTTGCCTGGAAGTGAGAATTTCTCCCCGTTTAGCGCCACTTTAGCAAATTCCGGGGCAATTGGGCACTAACTTTTAGCGGCGCTCACTGCTCTAGTGGAAAGGCAACCTTATAGCGGTATCTATCTATCGATCTTCAGACACCTTCCGAGAACCCTTTCAACTTTCATCTGTGTCAGGTAAGGATCCTGACCACATAATTTAACCCTCTTTTTGCGCTTTTATTAACGTTTTTTTTTTTTTATTTATTCCGGCATTTTTTAAACTGACATACAAAAGATTTAAAACCAAGTCTTAAAACTACTAACCTCGGCGCCTCGCTCCCGTTCGCACTCAGTGCTGGCGGCGCGCTCCCTCAGCACGGCCTGCAGATGCGCCACCAGCTGTGGCAGCAGCGCCGTCAGCTGCAGAGCCTGCGAGACCTTCGCGAGCCCGAGGACGAACAGCTCCGGCCAGCACTTCTTCAGCAGGGTCACTTGGATCTCAAATCTGTAGGGGCGTAAAATTTGCGGTTGTTTAAAAAAATAAACTCCGCGGATGACTGTGCCGCTCCAGGTGTGAGACAACGCTTACGGCCCACGTGACCAAATCATAGCGATATATGAAGTACGCCACAAGCCACCGCGCGCGTTTGCCGCTTTATTTGCGCCCACGCCACGCCGCTAGCTGCTAAGAGAGAAGTCGTGGACGTGCCATACGTTTACACGCTCATACTGACGTCAGTTTACTATTTTTCATTGACTCGTGAATGATGAACTGAACTGACGCCAGATAGCAACGTTTGATTTCTCTAGGCATTGCAACGTTCAATAATAAGGTCGCAGATATAGATGGTGCAGCAGCTGCAGTGCGACAGTACTCACGGCAGGGCCCGGGCAGCAGGCACGCTCAGCAGCCAGCGGCTGGTGGCTGCCAGCAGGCGCGCGCCGGCCTCGCACACGGCGTGCAGCGTCAGATATAGATGGTGCAGCGGCTGCAGTGCGACAGTACTCACGGCAGGGCCCGGGCAGCAGGCACGCTCAGCAGCCAGCGGCTGGTGGCTGCCAGCAGGCGCGCGCCGGCCTCGCACACGGCGTGCAGCGTCAGATATAGATGGTGCAGCGGCTGCAGTGCGACAGTACTCACGGCAGGGCCCGGGCAGCAGGCACGCTCAGCAGCCAGCGGCTGGTGGCTGCCAACAGGCGCGCGCCGGCCTCGCACACGGCGTGCAGCGTCAGATATAGATGGTGCAGCGGCTGCAGTGCGACAGTACTCACGGCAGGGCCCGGGCAGCAGGCACGCTCAGCAGCCAGCGGCTGGTGGCTGCCAGCAGGCGCGCGCCGGCCTCGCACACGGCGTGCAGCGTCAGATATAGATGGTGCAGCGGCTGCAGTGCGACAGTACTCACGGCAGGGCCCGGGCAGCAGGCACGCTCAGCAGCCAGCGGCTGGTGGCTGCCAGCAGGCGCGCGCCGGCCTCGCACACGGCGTGCAGCGTCAGATATAGATGGTGCAGCGGCTGCAGTGCGACAGTACTCACGGCAGGGCCCGGGCGGCAGGCACGCTCAGCAGCCAGCGGCTGGTGGCTGCCAGCAGGCGCGCGCCGGCCTCGCACACGGCGTGCAGCGTCAGATATAGATGGTGCAGCGGCTGCAGTGCGACAGTACTCACGGCAGGGCCCGGGCAGCAGGCACGCTCAGCAGCCAGCGGCTGGTGGCTGCCAGCAGGCGCGCGCCGGCCTCGCACACGGCGTGCAGCGTCAGATATAGATGGTGCAGCGGCTGCAGTGCGACAGTACTCACGGCAGGGCCCGGGCAGCAGGCACGCTCAGCAGCCAGCGGCTGGTGGCTGCCAGCAGGCGCGCGCCGGCCTCGCACACGGCGTGCAGGCGCAGGTGCGGCGGCGCGCCGGCTGGCAGCGACATGTGCAGCGTCAGCGACTCCGGGGTCGACAGGATCGCTGACGGGTCCGCTATAAGATACAAAGATACGCTTTAATGTAAATATCGGCTGCGTAGCTCTAACGTCCTACTGCACTAGGAGCATGATTATGTACCTTCAGGTTGCGGCGTCTCCGCCGGATGTAGCGGCGCCATCGGCACGTCAGGCGGCGTCGCGCCATAGGCTGATTGCAAGTACTCGTTGATAGCTCCTGAAACAAAAATGTTTCATATAATAAGTATTTATGGAGGTGTATCTGTATATTCTTATTTATGTGTGACGTAAAGAGTATTTTTATCACTCAGCAGCCTGAATAGAACCAACTATATCCCAAAATTTCGCCTAAAACGTTCTACTCTAATAGCACATCATGTGTCGACGCAATTTGTTCTCCAATGCCGATGACACACCATATGTGTCTACGAAATATGAACTCATATGCCGGCGACACACCATATGTGTCTACGGAATTCGTACTCCTATGCTAGTGACACACCATATGTGTCTATTAAACTCGTTCTCCTATGCTAGTGACACACCATATGTGTCTATTAAACTCGTTCTCCTATGCTAGTGACACACCATATGTGTCTATAGAATTTGTACTCCTATGCTAGTGACACACCATATGTGTCTATAGAATTCATACTCCTATGCTAGTGACACACCATATGTGTCTATAGAATTCGTTCTCCTATGCTAGTGACACACCATATGTGTCTATAGAATTTGTACTCCTATTCTCACATGAAATGAAATTGAAAATTAAATGGAATTTGTATTCATATGCCGGTGACACGCCACGCGTCTACGGAATTTGTTCTCCAATGCTAGTGACACACCATGTGTGTCTACGGCATATGTATTCCTCTTCTTCTTCTTTCGTGTCGAGGTTCCTCAAATATATGATGCCCTAAAGTATTTCCGTCATTTCGACAACTTACAGTTACCGTTGTCAAAGTTTGACTAAGAACAACACAATTTTTCTCAGTCAAAAATACATTTGTGCAAATCACCCATTCAATTAATATGAATACTACTCATTTTATTTTTATAGGCTTGGCTATGGGTTATATCGGCTTGGTAAAATTTTTGTAAGGCCATTCAATTCAAATTCAAATTCACTCTTTATTTCGGACTTGAATCCATATATTTGTTAGTAACCATTTCTTATACCTATTGTTATTAAGCAAAACGTATAAAACATGTCAATTATCTTTCTAATAACATTATAGTGACCTGGAAACCACGCACACAAGCGTGAAGCTCCAGCCATCTATGAGTCAGCGGGTCGTCCCACCTCTCAGCCAACGCTATCAGGACCTGTTGGGGCTACTTTGTAGGCGTCTGAAGATAGATGCACAGCGCTTTCTTATAATAGCAGCAAAGCCATTGATGGCCCATAAAATAATTAAACCATATTTCTTTTCTTTAGTCCTTGCAGTAAGGATCTACAAATTCTTCTTTACCGTGGTTTTTTCAAAAGTTTACTTTAGTTTTTAGGGTTCCGTACCCAAAGGGTAAAAACGGGACCCTATTACTGAGACTTCGCTGTCCGTCCGTCCGTCCGTCTGTCACCAGGCTGTATCTCAACAACGGTGATAGATGATGTATTTCTATTGCCGCTATAACAACAAATACTAAAAATAAAATAAATATTTAAGGGTGGCTCCCATACAACAAACTTGTTATAGATTATATATATGTATAGGTACGGAACCCTTCATGCGCGAGTCGGGCTCGCACTTGCCCAATCTTTTTAATTTAATGACAATTTGACAGTTATTTGGCCTATTGTTTTATTTAAATGTGTTCGGAGTTGTTTATTATCGTGACTTACCGAACTGCCCCATCTTGAAGAGGTTCTTGGCGAGTTGCGTCTGCAACAGCAGCTGTTGTCGCCGCGCGCCCTCCATGTCGCCCGGCGCTCCGCCCAAATATCCAGGGACTGTACATACGGGATATTATATCATTTTCATCACACTTTGCTCGTAAACAAGGGCTTACATGCTAGAAAAGCGGGCGGTATGTCGTAAATTAAGCTCGAGGGCGGTAAGTTATTTATAGATCACTTTAAGTGATTACATGCTAGAAAACCGGACGGTAAATCGTATATACTGCCCTAAGTCGGTAATTCGTATATTACGCCCTAGGGCGGTAAGTAATTTTGGTATTGACTACTACTACTACTTTTGTTTTATTTCCTCCAAAGTGTGATGAAAAACGTCGTACGTGACTGGTGGAAAGGAATTCCTAACTCGTGTCATTAAAGCCCTCGCCTTCGGGATCGGGCTTCTAATAGACACCCGTTTGTAATTCCTCGTTTACCACCCTTGTTACGTAATGTACTATTAGGTGCTTACAATCAGGGCTTATAACAGAAGGGAATCCCCTTTCTGTATAGACAAACTACCGACCCGCCGCGGCTTCGCACGGGTGCACTGCTGATAAATTATGCATGTATTATGTATATAAAACTTCGTCTTGATTCTTGAATAACTCTATCTATTAAAAAAAAACCGGCCAAGAGCATGTCGGGCCACGCTCAGTGTAGGGTTACGTAGTTGCCCATCCTTCACAATAGACTTAAGTTATGAGAAAGATTTCAAGCTCTATAAAAGGTCGTAAACGCCAAAGTAACTGTAGTTACTTATTACCTTCTGGAAGTCAACTTACGTCCTTTTAAGAAAATTATGAAATTTTGCGATAACTCAAAAACGGCTAGACCGATTTTGTTCAATTAAGTTTTCATTGAAAGTACTTATAAGGCCTCATTTTCATGAATTTTTCCATAATTTTTTGACCCGTGGTTGAAATGTTAGAGGGGGGGACGCTATTTTTTTTATTTTCGGAGCGAATATTTACAAAACTGCTGACTTTATCAAAAAATAATGTTTGGAGACCCCTATTATTTTTAAAATACCTATTCAACAACACCCCACACACTAGTGTTGAAACGAAAAAAAAAATTCACCCCCACTTTAGGTGTTTGAGAGGTACCCGAAAAAAAATTTTTTTTTTAGTTGTTATTGTACCGTTTTGTCGGCGTGATACATACACATACTCATACCAAATTTCAGCTTTCTAGTACTAATGATCACGGAGCTAAGCCGCGGACGGACAGACGGACATGGCGAAACTATAAGGGTTCCTAGATGACTACGGAACCCTAAAAACGCATTTAAATCCGTTGCGTAGTTTTTAAGATCTAAGCATACATAGGGACAGACAGACAGACAGCCAGCAGAAAGTGACTTTGTTTTTAAATAGAAAAGTTTTTTTTTTGAGGATGTCAATCGATCCTATTTTTTTAATGGGATCAAATGTCTATATGGGACTACCTACACTTAGACTGCTCTAAAAGTCAGAAATTATCGTACTAGTTAAAGGTTGTCACACGATTATGAAGATTCTGAAAACAATTTCAAAGTTTCTTTTCTTAAACATGCAATGATATATCGTCATCATAACGTGCGTTAAAACGGGCTTGTCAAGTTTCGGGCGGAACAATTCGAGAGAACTGTAAAGGAATTTCATACAAAATTGAATTTTTAAACATGGTTACTGGTGGCTAAACAGCTGAATTAATGTTTTTTTGAGTGGTGTATTTTTTTATTTCATTGCATATGTTTGAGAAAAGCACTATATGCCTTAGTCGTGAAAAGGGTTGCCGGCTTCGTATCACTATGGGAGGATTGTCCCCCGACTAAGCTGTGGAAATTTCTCAGGTCATTGGGTGTGGGCAAAGCTCAACAAAGTTCCTCTTGCGTTCTTGATCTTGACGCCATCAATATTCACTTTAGTTCTTCTCCGGTTTCTCTCCACCCTTCTATTAAACAATCTACATTATCTCTTCTTGCTAATACGCCACACCCCGATTCACCTCCCTTTGAGCTTGGTAGCATTTCTCCGCAAGAGACACTTGCCTATCTGAAATCTATTAAGACGAAGGCCATTGGTGAAGATAGCCTTAGTATAGACATGCTTATGCTCGTCGCGGAATCCATTGCTCCGATCCTTTCTAGTATATTAAATTTCTCATTTTCCTCGGGCACATTTCCTTCATGTTGGAAACTTGCCCATGTAATTCCCCTTCCCAAAAAACCTAATCCTACTGATTTTTCACAATATCGCCCCATTTCCATACTCCCAGTTTTGTCTAAAATTATTGAACATTTTGTAAATCGCCGACTCCTTTCACATCTTAATAGGTATTCATTGTTTAACCCATTCCAATCCGGATTCCGCCCCGGGCATAGCACAGTTACTGCTCTGGTTAAGGTCACTGATGACATCCGTCTTAATATAGAACACAAAAAACTCACCGTACTTGTCCTTCTCGATTTTAGTAGTGCTTTTAATACCGTAGATTTTGACATCCTCCTCGGTATCCTTCGTACACTTAATGTGTCTCACTCATCCCTATCTTGGTTTCACGACTACCTCTTTGGTCGACGCCAGCGGGTTAGGGTCGACGACAAACTGTCGGAATGGCGTGAAATTTCCGCTGGTGTCCCTCAGGGGGGCGTCCTCTCTCCACTTCTCTTCTCAATATTTATTGGTGGGATCACCGAGTGTTTAAGATCCTCGTTCCATCTTTATGCAGATGACCTGCAGATCTATGCAGCGGCTAGTATCGAGGATATGCCGTCGCTTATTAATATGATCAATGCGGATTTGGAGTCTATTTACAGCTGGGCAAATAACTTCGGGTTAAACATAAACGCAAAAAAGTCGCAAGCAATTGTTATTGGTAGTCCTCATTTTGTAAATAAAGTATCTGAAATGGTGGTACCTGATATTCTTTTTGGTGGGATTCCTATCCCCCTTTCCTCTACAGTTAGAAATTTGGGTATCACCATGGACCAGACGCTTTCGTGGGCACCGCACATAGCGCAAGTTAGCAAGAAGCTCTTTGCATCTCTCCACTCTTTAAGGCGCCTGCAGAACTTTCTGCCAATTTCCACCAAGATCACTCTTGCCAGATCTCTCTTGCTCCCACTACTAGACTATGGTGATATTGCTCTACTGGATCTTAAGGAGGAACTGCTTGACAAGCTTGAACGCCTACAAAATGTGTGTATCAGGTATATATTTGGATTGCGAAAATATGACCACATCTCTTCCTTTCGAGCGCAGCTGGGTTGGCTACCGATTCGTCGGCGTAGAGACGTGCATGTCCTTTCATTGCTCTTTAATGTCCTGTTTAATCCTACTTGTCCTCCTTACCTTAGTGAGAGATTTTCGTATATGGCTGATGGCAGTGGTCACCGCTTGCGGTCTAGCGCCAATCTCACTCTGGCTGTACCGTCTAATAAGACGCGTACCTATAGCAAGTCTTTCACGGTAAGCGCAGTGAAGTTGTGGAATGGGTTGCCTTTGTCCCTTAGGAAGTCTCCATCTGTTGCATCACTTAAGATTAACTTGAAGAAATTGTGGCTGTCCGATGACGTGTGAATTCATTGAATACTATATTTATTTACGCATTTATATGTATTATATGTAGATATATGTATATGTATATATAATATATATCTTATAAATAGTACAAATATATGTGTATTATTACTTACTTAGTTTATGTACTTATTATAGTTTTATTAAGTATAATATAGATATCTTGGTTGTACGCAGTGTAGTTTGCCTATTTTCTTCGTATACCCATTCCTTCAATTGCTCAAAGGTTAACTGGAAGAGATCCCTAATAGGGATAAGTTCGCCTTTGTACATATTTCATTTGTTATCAATGTATTTATAACCACTTGTTGTGTACAATAAAGCGTTTACATACATACATACATACATACATACATACATACACTATCCGGTCTATACCTACACAACGGGCAAGCCCCGATTTCCCGGCGTCAGCAGTAATGTACTATTCTTCCAAAAAAAAAACAAAATATTTGACTTCGTCCGTTGACAAAGAATATAGGTATTTCAATACATATATAGATCGAATACATATCGTAATTTCGCCGCCGATCGCAACGACTCCGTGGCGCAACGGTAGCGCGTCTGACTCCAGATCAGAAGGTTGCGTGTTCAAATCACGTCGGGGTCAAACCGAATGAAATCTTTTTGCAAATATATTTTTTATTTTAATGTATAGGTTAGCCATGAGTTGAGGTAACGTACACAAATATGTCAAATAATGACAGCTAGATTTTGCCATTACTGTTCCTTTTTTCGTGCCGATAGCAAGTTCAACAGCAAATTGACAAAAAATTAGTTCAATATATTGTGTTGTTCTTTTTTTTTATATATTTTAATTATATAAAATAGATCATAATTTTATATACGCGATAATGTTCATAACTTTTCCGTCTACCATAATTTTGTAATCTACATTAAGATGAATAAAAACTACTGTTTGTCTGTAACCTTTGATCCTGCACCGACAACATATTTCTGCTTAACCCAGTGGTTGACTGGTAGAGAATGCCTAAAGGTATTAAGTCCGCCATTTGTACTTTTACTTATGTATTTTGTGCAATAAAGTTTAAAAAAAAAAAAAAAAAAAAAAAAAAAAAACAATAAATCGAGTGACTAATTTATTGGTGTACTTTTACTTTTCTCCTGTTTTACCTGTGTTGAAAATATATCTTCCTTTTAATTACATTTACACATTCACTATTTTTGCAATCAATTTTTGTAGCTGTGTGAAATCATTCACCGCAATTTACCATCATCGAAACATTCGGTGCCAGGTAGAGGGGGCACGTGCCCTGGTGCCAGGTAGAGGGGGCACGTGCCCAGTGGGAGAGGGCACGTGCCCTGGTGCCAGGTAGAGGGGGCACGTGCCCTGGTGCCAGGTAGAGGGGGCACGTGCCCTGGTGCCAGGTAGAGGGGGCACGTGCCCTGGTGCCAGGTAGAGGGGGCACGTGCCCTGGTGCCAGGTAGAGGGGGCACGTGCCCTGGTGCCAGGTAGAGGGGGCACGTGCCCTGGTGCCAGGTAGAGGGGGCACGTGCCCTGGTGCCAGGTAGAGGGGGCACGTGCCCAGTGGGAGAGGGCACGTGCCCTGGTGCCAGGTAGAGGGGGCACGTGCCCTGGTGCCAGGTAGAGGGGGCACGTGCCCTGGTGCCAGGTAGAGGGGGCACGTGCCCTGGTGCCAGGTAGAGGGGGCACGTGCCCTGGTGCCAGGTAGAGGGGGCACGTGCCCAGTGGGAGAGGGCACGTGCCCTGGTGCCAGGTAGAGGGGGCACGTGCCCTGGTGCCAGGTAGAGGGGGCACGTGCCCAGTGGGAGAGGGCACGTGCCCTGGTGCCAGGTAGAGGGGGCACGTGCCCTGGTGCCAGGTAGAGGGGGCACGTGCCCAGTGGGAGAGGGCACGTGCCCTGGTGCCAGGTAGAGGGGGCACGTGCCCTGGTGCCAGGTAGAGGGGGCACGTGCCCTGGTGCCAGGTAGAGGGGGCACGTGCCCTGGTGCCAGGTAGAGGGGGCACGTGCCCAGTGGGAGAGGGTACGTGCCCTGGTGCCAGGTAGAGGGGGCACGTGCCCAGTGGGAGAGGGCACGTGCCCTGGTGCCAGGTAGAGGGGGCACGTGCCCAGTGGGAGAGGGCACGTGCCCTGGTGCCAGGTAGAGGGGGCACGTGCCCTGGTGCCAGGTAGAGGGGGCACGTGCCCAGTGGAAGAGGGCACGTGCCCTGGTGCCAGGTAGAGGGGGCACGTGCCCAGTGGGAGAGGGCACGTGCCCTGGTGCCAGGTAGAGGGGGCACGTGCCCAGTGGGAGAGGGCACGTGCCCTGGTGCCAGGTAGAGGGGGCACGTGCCCAGTGGGAGAGGGCACGTGCCCTGGTGCCAGGTAGAGGGGGCACGTGCCCAGTGGGAGAGGGCACGTGCCCTGGTGCCAGGTAGAGGGGGCATTTGCCCAGTGGGAGAGGGCACGTGCCCTTGTGCCAGGTAGAGGGGGCACGTGCCCTGGTGCCAGGTAGAGGGGGCACGTGCCCAGTGGAAGAGGGCACGTGCCCTGGTGCCAGGTAGAGGGGGCACGTGCCCAGTGGGAGAGGGCACGTGCCCTGGTGCCAGGTAGAGGGGGCACGTGCCCAGTGGGAGAGGGCACGTGCCCTGGTGCCAGGTAGAGGGGGCACGTGCCCTGGTGCCAGGTAGAGGGGGCACGTGCCCAGTGGGAGAGGGCACGTGCCCTGGTGCCAGGTAGAGGGGGCACGTGCCCTGGTGCCAGGTAGAGGGGGCATTTGCCCAGTGGGAGAGGGCACGTGCCCTGGTGCCAGGTAGAGGGGGCATTTGCCCAGTGGGAGAGGGCACGTGCCCTTGTGCCAGGTAGAGGGGGCATTTGCCCAGTGGGAGAGGGCACGTGCCCTGGACCCAGGTAGAGGGGGCATTTGCCCAGTGGGAGAGGGCACGTGCCCTGGTGCCAGGTAGAGGGGGCATTTGCCCAGTGGGAGAGGGCACGTGCCCTGGTGCCAGGTAGAGGGGCATTTGCCCAGTGGGAGAGGGCACGTGCCCTGGTGCCAGGTAGAGGGGGCACGTGCCCAGTGGGAGAGCGCACGTGCCCTGGTGCCAGGTAGAGGGGGCACGTGCCCAGTGGGAGAGGGCACGTGCCCTGGTGCCAGGTAGAGGGGGCACGTGCCCAGTGGGAGAGGGCACGTGCCCTGGTGCCAGGTAGAGGGGGCACGTGCCCAGTGGGAGAGGGCACGTGCCCTGGTGCCAGGTAGAGGGGGCACGTGCCCAGTGGGAGAGGGCACGTGCCCTGGTGCCAGGTAGAGGGGGCATTTGCCCAGTGGGAGAGGGCACGTGCCCTGGTGCCAGGTAGAGGGGGCACGTGCCCAGTGGGAGAGGGCACGTGCCCTGGTGCCAGGTAGAGGGGGCATTTGCCCAGTGGGAGAGGGCACGTGCCCTGGTGCCAGGTAGAGGGGGCACGTGCCCAGTGGGAGAGGGCACGTGCCCTGGTGCCAGGTAGAGGGGGCACGTGCCCAGTGGGAGGGCACGTTCCCTGGTGCCAGGTAGAGGGGGCACGTGCCCAGTGGGAGGGCACGTTCCCTGGTGCCAGGTAGAGGGGGCACGTGCCCAGTGGGAGAGGGCACGTGCCCTGGTGCCAGGTAGAGGGGGCACATGCCCAGTGGGAGAGGGCACGTGCCCGGTGTCCGGTAGTGTGCGCTCACCGGGACTGCCCTTGTTGAAGGCGACGGCGGCGGCGAGCGCGAAGTTGATGGCGGGCGCGGGGGACACGGCGCCGAAGCCCTCGTGCGGCTCCTCCTTTGGATTTATCTGTTACACACGTTTAAACAAGCTGTAATATTATAAAATTTACACCATTTCATATTTTAACCCCTCGTATGCGGCAACCAATTCAGAATTTGACACCTCGGTGCGGCCGGGTTACGTCATTGTATGCTGCCCGCCAGAACGTGTCCGTGCTTAGGCAGTTCATGAACTGGCACGGATACGTCTAAGCATACGAGGGCTTAAGGCTACAATTGTATTAGTCTTCGTTATCCGCTTTGAAAGAGGACGTTATTGTTAATTTTGTTGTTGTTATTATTATTATTATTTTGTATTTTTGACCGTTCCAGTACTTGACATTTTAATTTTCAGTTATTTTCTATGCTAGTTTTATTATTATTTTTTGTCTGACATTGTTTTTGTAGGTATCTGTCTGTATGAATTTAATATTATATAATTTTAAATTAATTGAGCGCGCTCTCATATTTGCATGCCTGCATGCAGGCCGAGTACACGGCACGTTGTATGAAACATAAGACCTGTTACTGTATATTTACTGTACTTCTGCAAATAAATAATTTTGACTTTGATTTTGACTATCACCGTTTTTATGGTTTTCCTAAGATAACTAATTATTTTATTATTTATTAATTAAAATTTACTCATTCTAGAAAGTGGTAACTCCAAAACTATGACACAATGAAAAGGTTACTTTAGTCTGGTGTCTAATTAAAAACAAAATGAATGATATTTTATTAGATCGACGTTATTGGCAGCTTATTTTTTTCGCGGCTAGGTCGAAGACTTCAACTATATCCCTTCGTGTGGCAGATTCCCGCTCCGGGAGACAAGGTCGCTAGTTCAAGCCTCGTTATGGTAAAATAGAGCAAAAAATTCTGGTTCGAAAAAAAATTGAAAAAGATGGTCAAAGAATTTGTTCACCCTGCCATACACGCCACATGAAGGGCTATGCAGGCCTATGCCTTGTCGTAGATTTTGGTTATTTTATATATTTCCTTATATTTCTTAACACGCAGATATAATACATTCCAATAATGTTTTAGGGTGTACACGACGTAAAGCTCTCTCAATCTCTATACAGCGTGTATTTCCACCGTTAGACATATGAAATTTTGTCAATTGTTCTGTCAATTGTTCTATCCTTCTTACCCATTGCCGTATCTAAGATTACTTTTCAGACGGGGCCTAGATGGGGGCCTGGCCATTCCCTAAGATGAAATTCAAATTCAAATCATTTTATTGCATTTCATGTTGTACATTAAGGGTCTTAAATACTAGGTAAAGTCCAAAACATGAGCCACGTCAGGCACAGCAATATCTTACAACTAGAACTAAAATAAATATCAATATAATATGAATTTACACACAAAAATAAAGGAATTTAAAATTATATTTCAATACAGGTTTGGTCATAGTCATAATGTTCATTAATTTTCATGATTATAATACAATACGGTAATTTCATAAATTTCATAGTAAATAGTATTTGAGTTCATTTAAATTAGTTAATGTCTTGTGTTTCATTTAGGAATTCCTGAACAGTGTAGTATGCTTTTTCTATTAAATAGCTTTTTAGAGTATTCTTAAATTGATTTATATTGTTTATGTCTTGGATAGCTTTAGGGAGTTTATTAAATATTTTTACGGACATAGAAAAGGAATTAGAGTGGACCAATTTCATTTTAGAGTTAGGTAAAGCTAGTCTTCTCCTGGGTCGTAAGTAAGGTACGTGCGAGTATTCCGGGAAAAGTACAGTATGATTTTTTACAAAAATGCCCACTTGCAAAATATAGATTGATGTTAAAGTTAGGATTTGGTGTTTTATGAAATATGGCTTGCAACTTATGGTGTCATCTATATTAACTAATATTCTAAGGCAACGTTTTTGGAGTCTGAATAAATGTACGACGTCTGTACTGTTTCCCCATAGTATTATACCGTACTGTAGCCAGGCGTGAGCAAAGGCGTAATAGGCACAAATGGCTGTTTTTATATCTGTACATTTTTTCAGTTCATAAAGGGCGTAAGTGAATCGACTTAACTTAAGTGATATCTGGTGTATATGTTCTTTCCAGTTTATAGTAGAATCGATGTGTATGCCCAAAAGTGAAAAAGTATTTACGCATTCTTATTTTGTATTATCAAAGCTAAAATCTATGTTCATGCTACATTTTTGATAAGGTCTAAATTCCATAAGTTTCGTTTCTGTAAAATTTATTTCGAGATTATGTTCATTTAGCCAGGTTACTATACTAAATATCGTATCATGGAGACGTTTTTCTAAATTTTGATTATTTTCGCAAGGAATCACCAAAGATATATCATCTGCGAAAAGGGTAGACGAACAATTTATTATTTTGGGCAAGTCGTTAATTTAAAGGAGAAACAAGGTGCATCCGAGTACGCTGCCTTGGGGAATCGACTGAGTGACTTTAGTTGTTTGTGATTTAATGGTATGTATAAGGCCTGTTATGTAATTATGGTGTTCCACTTCAACACACTGCATGCGGTTTGTGAGATAAGAGACAAACCAATCGTAAGCGGATCCTCTCACTCCTATTTCGTGTAGTTTTTGGAATAAGATCCCGTATAGGACTCGATCGTAAGCCTTACTCATATCGAGCAAAATTCCTACGGCATACTTCTTTACGTTTAGTATGTTCATTACCTCTTGCATGTATTTAAAGACAGCTAACGCCGTTGATCGATTTTTCCTGAATCCGTTTGGGAGTCACTAAATGTATTATATTTCTCGCAAAACGAGTACAAACGGTTCGACATTGCAGTTTCGATGATTTTTGAAATAGTTGGTAAGAGGGCTATTAGGCGATAATTATTACAGTCGCTCTTTTATCCTTTCTTATGCAAAGGTTTAATAATTGAAAATTTTAGTAAGTCCGGGAAGATACCCTCAGAAAACGACTGTTTAATGACAAACGTTAAGGGGTAGACTAGCTCTTCGGCACATTCTCTAATCAGGCAAGGTGGAAGTTCATCGTGACCAAAACTTCGCCTGTTTTTTAGACCTTTGATTATTTTAAAGATTTCATGAGGCGTAACAGGGTTTAATAATATAGAATTTTCTAAACGTGCAGTTGATGGCCGTCCTCGTGGAGGTGCCGTACCCGCGCTAACAGCGCCCACGGATGAAAAAAATGCATTAAAATGGTCAACAATTTTGGTAGGGTCTTCAGTTTGTTCATTGTTTATACTTAATTTTATGTTAGTTCTTTGTTTAATTGTAGTTTTGTTCGTTTGTTCTTTGACAATATGCCACATTGATTTTACTACATTTGATGCAGTTTTCATTTTTCTAATATTTTGGAGTTTTTTTGACAAGATGACAGTCTTTTTCAGTAGCTTTTCATATTTTTTATAATGTTTTGTTAAGGTAGGGTTATTTATACGTGATGTTAATACTTTTAACTGAAGTTTATGTCGACATGATACTCTTATACCGGGCGTTAGCCATTTTTTATTATTATTATTTGTATTCATTTTTGTTTTAATTTTCGGTATGCATCGATTTAATAAATTTATTAGTGTATTATGTATAATATTATAATTTTGATTTACAGTATTTTCTCGTATTAGCATGGTATCGAAATTTATGTTACCCAGTTCAGTTTTAAAGTTTTCTATATTTTGCGCATTGAATCGCCGTTTTTGTGTTATCCAGGTGGTTCGAGTGTTTATTTTTATTGATGGAATGCTGATTAAAATTCCCATGTGATCGGACAAACCATATTTATTAACATTTACTAAAATATTCTTAGATAAAAAGTTTGTAAATATCAAGTCAATGCAAGTGGCGCTTGTAATTGTGACTCTAGTTGACTCTTTTACATTTTGTTTGTAATTATGCTTAGACATCAAGTTTAAAAGGGTTTTTGTACAGTTCGTATTTTCGCTTACATTTACATTAAAATCACCCCCAAACAATATATCTCTCTTAAGGTATTTCTTATGTAGATGCTTTAAAAGAATTTCTAACTTGGTAAAAAAGCTATCAGGCATTCTTCGTCTATCCGGCCAATATAAATTAACTAAAACTCTATTTAATATCGGAAGTTCAATTGCGCATACTTCAAACAAGATTTCAACTGACATGTCCACTATGTCCTTACATTCTACGTAATTTATCCCTTGTAAAACACTGTTGTTGGATCGGACACTGTACAGTATCAAGGAATATATGAATAATGATTATGTGAAATTTGACATTGAAATTAATGAAGTAGATAAATAACAATAATGTAATAACATTGTATTACGGTTAGTCCACCGATTTTATATTCTAGGAGCTTTATGGTCACTTTTTTATTTTTTATTTATATTTTCTATTAGCAATGTAGTAATTCTAGATAATATTGTATACAATTCTTAAGTTTTGATGAATTAATATAATTATAATAAATAAAATTATGTATAAAATTCTTAATTTTGGATGAATTGAACAAATGTAAGTCTCATATATAGGTATACTCGATTTCATATACCATGGCCCGATGGACTTGAAACTTAACAATAGGGCTCATAATGTTTGCCTTTTGTTATCTAATTAGGAGCACTTCAAAATGGCACGCGTCGGTACAATCTGCATGCAACTAAAGCGGGACTAAAACATTTTGGTACTTGAAAATAAAAATACGAAATATTAGTTGTTTACGGTATTGTTTAATTATAATGGTACGGCATCTTTATAGTAATTGAATAGTAATAGCTTTATATTTAATACTTTATAACAACATTTGTTAAAATAAAAATTGTGTCAATAAAATAATAACAATCAATTTTCAGGTAACTTAAGACTAACTTACTTTAATAACAATAAACATACAACTGTGACAATAAAATATCTATTTATATCTTAATACATATTAATATATATTTTTTATTTAATAATAATAGCAAACTTTAGTAAAACAAAAATTGTGTCAATGAAACATTTATTTATATCTATATACATATTATTATTATTATTATTTTAATTGTGTCAATAAAGTAATAACAATCAACTTTCAGGTAACTTTAAGACTAACTTAATTTAATTACGTTAAAACATATACATTAATTACATAAAATATAAGAATTATTCGCTTTCTGACGTATATTCTTCCAAACTTGAGGTTTCGCAGGTGTTTATGATGACCGGATACACAGGGTGGGCTAAAAACTCGTTCTCCACTTTGATGACATGCTCACAAGCATTTTTCCAAAGCGTAGGGTTCGTCATGTCTACCACAGTTCTTAAATTTTGAATTACAGAATCACCTACTGTTGGTGTAATGTTCGTCTTACGAATTTGTTTCTTGACATAACTCCACATAAGCTCGATTGGGTTCAACACACAATAATAGGGGGGAAGTCTCAATATTTCATGCCCAGCCTCAGCCGCTATTTTGTCGATGAAGTATTTCTTTTCAAACTTTTGACTTTGTACAATTTCCAGCAATTTCTTAACAGTTATTTTCTCAGGTATAGTAATATGACGCTTTCTTAAAAATGCTATTATGTCAGGTTTTCTTGAATTGGTGTTGGGAATCTTTTCCTCTTGACGGCTATGATATGACGCATTATCCATAACGATAACGCTATTGGCAGGGATATTGGGTAAAAGCTGCTCCACGAACCATTTCTCGAACAACTCCGAACACATATCTTCGTGATAGTCTGCACTTGAATTTTTCAGATGTTTGCTCGAAACAAGAAGAGCCCTTTGAATCCAACCATTTTCAGTACCGGCGTGCAGTATAATTAAACGTTTGCCTCTTGAACATGGAGTATTTGTAGCACAATTTTGAGAGTCGTCCCTGTATCCTTTTTTCAGTGTGTCGTGGGTATCAAACCAAGTCTCGTCCAAATATACAATACTTTTTCCAGTAGACCTCTTCAATCGTATATCGGTAATAAATTCTTCTCTTAATTTTTTAAGCCGTGATGTTTCCATAATGATTCTCCTTTCGTTTAACTTTCCATATTTAAAACCAAGTTTTCGTAAAAGTCTCCATAGTGTTGTTTCTGAATACGGAAATCCCACTTCGCTTGCTAATAATGCTTGATGAATCTCTGTGAGCGTTGGAACTTCATTTTTTCTATAAAAGTCGTAGACAGTTCTCCTCACAACCTCTTCTGTAAAATTATCAATTTTTTTAAAAGAAGCTTTTACTCGTTTTCGAGGGAGGTATCTTGGTCCTGATGAGAGTGATGAGACAATCCTTTTAACTGTCCTTTCCGGCACACTGGTGAATATAGACGTTTCTTTAATCAAATTTTTTTTACCCATTCGATTTAGCAATGTCTTATAAACACTTATCACCACATCTTGGGCGTCCTTGCTTAAAAATCGTTTCTTACGTTGCTGCAAACTAACATCACCACTGGACGGGTTACTTGTGGGTGTTTCCCAAGGTCGAAACATAATTATTTAAGTATACGTGTAATCACAAATGTAGTCAGATGACAACTAACATGAAATATTGTTTACATTAATAAAGATTACTAGGTTAAACGATCAAGATCATTAGGTTGCATGTAAAATACCACGCCGCAAAAGGGTCCGGCCAGGTATCTTTTGTTATCACTAATCCTATTGTTAACGCCTAATTACCGTCTCAAGTGCATCGGGCCATGGTATATGAAATCGAGTATAACTTATGTAATAATTGACTAGGCATGCTTATATCTTATTGACATAATTGTTAAATGTATGAGTGCGGTAATAAATATTTCTATTCTATTCTATTGTTTTATGAATATGAAGACGGACCCATGAATTTCTTACCTGTCCTTGTTGGCCTGCAAGACCCAGCAGCTTAGAGTACGCCTGCTGCTCACTGCGCTCGGGCTTCACCTTGTCCACGATCGGCTTGCGCTCGTGCTGGACCGCTGTCGGAGACCGCAAGAATTACTGCCCATCAGATTATTTTTGATACTTGCGCTTACAACTAAATATACATTGAAATAGTCATGACTAAAGGACTTACAATGATTTACTGCCTTGGCATAAGAAAATTAGGTGTGGCTAGTGAATTAATAATTTATTTATTTATTTAGATAAATTAAAAATAAATAAAAACCTCCTCCAAAGATGCCCATTGATTGATCTCTGTCTTGTACCATTTGGGTCCAGTTTGAACCGGCGATTTTCATTTATTTTATTATTCACAATACATTTACAAAGCGCTATGAAATAATGAAAAAAACCGGCCAAGTGCGAGTTGCACTCGCGCACCGAGGGTTCCGTACAAACACTTCCCATCTTTAATGGGCGGGTTAAGTTAAGTTTGCACCTGGTATATATGGCGCTGCATACAAATGAGGTGCACAGTTAACGCAACCGATCACGGTTGTTGTATGGGAGCCCTTAAGTGGCGCTCCTATACAATATTTATTTGAATCTCTTTTTAGTATTTCTTGTTATAGCGGCAACAGATATACATCACGGTTTATGAGATACAGAGACAGACCGACATACAGACGGTCCCGCTTTTACCCTTTAGGTACGGAACCATTAACGATAACCATTCTCATCCAAAGATCACGTTGTAATACTCACAGTCGCTCCTCATCCCGCACGCGAGGCACTTCTGCAGCCGGCAGTACTGGCAGCGGTTGCGGTGGTGCTTCGTAACCTCGCAGTTCATGCTGCCGCGGCACTGGTAGCCCAGCTTCTTGCGGATACTCCGCTTGAAGAAGCCCTTGCATCCTGAATAAATATAACGATCAAATGATTTGTGAGTTTTATTACGATTTCTTACATTGACTGGTAAGTGTACTCGGGTAATTCCGAATGTCGGGTAATTCCGAAAATTACTGATATCCAATAAACGGGGTAACATTTTTTGCGCTAGCAACACTTCCTCAGATACTCATATACACTTCTACAGTAAGAAGAAATGTTGCTAGCGTAAAAAATGTTACCCCGTTTATTAGATATTAGTAATTTTCGGAATTACCCGAGTACACTTTATATACATATTGGAGGTTAGCTTGTTTGTAAGAAATCAACCCAAATATTTTACAATACTGTCATCTACGAAATGTGACCTCAGAGCACAGTATAAGTTTAATATTCAGCTACCGAAAATTAATACTTCTATTTATAAGAATAGCACCTTTGTAACGGCAATCCGAGTGTTCAATCACCTCCCGACTGACATTCCGCTCATTGATAAAGCATTTTATAGCTTAAAATAATTCTTTGATTGTGTCTGTATTAAATTATTGGAGCGAAGCTCCCATGGATCGGCTCGAATGGACTTCGTGACAATGCGCAGATCTCAGCGAGTTTTCAACCGATTTTAGAAATTTTTGTTTTAAAATGCACAAATTAAATTTCGCTAGGTCGAGACGAAGAGAAAATTTCCAAAAAAAGAACCAAAAAAACTCCGCTCCAATCTATGGTGCAAGCTTAGCCGGTGGCTGACTCTGCATCGACCTAGTAACTAAGTATTGCATATGCCTGAAACACGTAACTGTTCTGTTGGAACAAATACATATGTTTTTGTCTACCTAACTATGTATACAGTTTTGCAATAAATCATTCTTATTTTTATTCTTAACACTTTTGCAAACAGACAAAAAAGTAAGACATATCCCAGAAACCGGCCGAGCCGACTTTTATAGCATCAACCCGGCTAACGAGTTGGCCGGCATCTGAACAAAGTTTACGAGCGCCCGGCCTCCGGGTTGTTGGTGTCGAAAGTGTTAACTATAAAATATACCAAGAGGACTCTTAGAAGCACAGTGAAAGGTCTTTAGGACCCAAAATAAAGGCAAACATCTGGAAACACCTTATTAAGAAGATAATCACACTAATGTTATAAAGGCGAAAGTGTGTAATTGTGTTTATTTGTGTGTTTGTTACTTCTTCACACTCAAACAACTGGAACAATTTTGATAAGTTTTGGTATGAAGGTAGCTGACACCCTGGATTAACACAAACTACTTTTCGTCCCGAAAAATGTAGTGTTCCCGTGGGATGAGCATAACAACACGCGACGCAGCTAGTTCATAATAAAACAGTTCTGCATAAAAGCGTTTAAGGTAACTCCGCCACAAACGAACCTTCACAACTGATAGCGCCATAGTGCCGACCAGAAGCCCTGTCCCCGCACACTATACACAGCTCCAGCCCCCCCACTTCGCTGCCTCCGCTGAATTTCATCTCCATCTGGTCTTGACCATCCATACTGAAAACATAACAGAAATAGAAGGGTTAGTATAATATTTTCTTCAGTTTCCTTTCCACAGTTTGCACAAATGTAAAATTGAGTTTTTCTCTGTCAACCTTTGACAATGATATCTGTAAAGCTACCAAAGCTCAAATAATTAATATACGCAATGTTATAATCTGTTCAAATTATTTTATATAAAAGAAGACTTAGTAGTTCACTATTTCCAGGCGAGGCTAGGATAATTTGAAAAATCAGCAGAAAATAAATAATGAATATAAATCTTTTGCAATTTGTTCTTAGCTCAAATTGTTTTGAGTCTTTATCACCATTACCAGTTATCTATGTATTCCTTAGAGCATACACCACTGGAGACGCCTTTCGTACTGTTTCCCTTCTGCCAATTTCATAAATTGCTTTTATGATAAATATCACGTTGGTTTATAAAAACTACTTCCAAAATTGATTACACACATTTTAGTCATTATTATCAGTGGGCATCAAGCTCCGTAAAAGAATGATTAAGGTGAGTCGGGGCTATTGTAGCTATGGGGTTATTGTATCTTCTTACCATTATAATGGTCTGTGACCCTTAACCTTTTCCCCGCTTTGAAGCAAAGCAAAGCACTGCCACTTACACGCCACGTAAAAGTTTGGACAAGAAAATATAGGGATTCCAAAAGAGATATCGATGTCCGATTATTTTTACGTAAAAGTGCACCTCAGACTCAGTATAATATTATTGAATAAAAAAGTACTTAAATTTACATAATAAATCATTATTAATAACATAATTGATCTTGAAATTCACTTAATAAATCGACTTTAAAGTGTGATAATATCAGAATACTCAGTGACCGAGTTACAACACTATCCGTTTGACTAATGAGGGGATGACGTCACGCGTGGACGTCTCCAGCCGACACGGGCGTCAGAGGCATTGGTAATTGTTTTAATTCTAAAGTTGGGAAGATGCGTTATTTCTCTTATCGATACTTTTAGGTAGGATAGTAATAACTCAAACTGTAATAAGATTTAATCTGTATAGAATACTTTTTATTGCGTAATGTTTAATAAAGGTTAAATTTGTACAAGCTATTTAACTTCCCTGATCCTTATGTTCAAACTGGAATCAATTTCAATATAAGTGTATGTAGGTATAAAATAGTCGTGAAAATTATATGTGCCCGGTTTTATTTTAAGGGAATATATCTATAAAATTACATAAATAAAGTGGTCCCCATAAAAACTATTTTTACTTAAACAAAGTTGTGAAATATCGTTGGCGGCCACATCCCTATGCGACGGCTCGCGCCGTCTTGGGCGTTGGTAATAGTAGCAGTTGCTGTATAAAATCATAGAAGGAATCAAAGTTGATTTATTCGAGTTTTTTATATTGTATTGTGTTCATAGATTCGGTTTTAGAGTACGTATTGGGTAGGCTTAACTTCAACCAATAATTAAAGTCCATATTTTTTGTATTAACATGTAATTTTGCTCTCCAATTTTACGACGGCTGTGGCCGTCGTGGCGTCCTGGGCACGACTTTCCGTTGACGGCTGTAGCCGACTGTGGCGGTGAATGGGTTAAAATGGTCTGTGTATATATAGGATTGTGTATATATACCATTGGTCTGTGTATCCTATATATACACAGACCATTATAATGGTAATAAGATACAATAACCCCATAGCTACAATAGCCCCGACTCACCTTATGTATTATTTTTGAGTGCAAACAACTTCATACTACATCTAGTTAACTAGAAGATGGAATATTACTTCACAGTTAAGTCAAATCCTTCCTTTAATTATGCATAGATTTATTTTTATATAGTACAGTCTACAGCAGACGTAGCCACGCACACCTGGTTCTCTAAATAAATAAATAAATATTAAGGGACAATCTTACACAAATCAACCTACTCCCAAACTAATAATTATTATAAAATAATATGCTCACAGTCTCTATTATCTAGAGATAAGGGTTGTACAGATCATTGTGAGTGTGTTATAATCAGGGGTCGGACTTTCTTTCGCATAGGACCACTGTGGTAGGACTAATGGAGAACTATGGAGCCATTATTAGCCATACAATTCATACTCATACTCATAAGTGTATTTCATTCGCAATTTTAATTTTATAGTCAAGGACAAAGTCACAAGAATATACAAAGACCTGATTTGTGTAGGCATTGTTTTTTTCGACACCATAAAATACGTAAATATTTGCAACTTTATCCATGTTTTCTGGAGTAAATTGGGTTCTATATTGATCGAATATCCATTTATGACTGGAAAGTTCATGATATTGACAATAAATTGAGTTAGATTAGGAGTATGAAATATTGTAAAAAAAATATTTTATTCATAATTTTAGTCATTTAATGCTAGGGAATGTTAACCATAATAACCACAAAGGCAGTTTGCAATGAAATAGATGAATGAGTATGAATTGTATTTTAATGTTAATAACGGCTCCCTAGTTCTCCATTGGTCCTACCATGCGAAAGAAAGTCCGACCCCTGGTTATAATCATACCCCAGTGGCATTTTTAGTGAACAAATGATTTGACACTGGCCAACAGTACGCATCTAACCATTTGTGCACTGGAAACCTCCAAGTATGATTATAATGCTTAGCTATTTTTCCTGCTGCCTGTACTGGGGGCTAAGTGTGAGTAAGAGAACTAGTGAGGCAATCCGTAGAGGCAACTTATTGAGAGGCTCAAGATTGGCTATGCTATAGCTCTTGTTCACATGCTTGTGCTCCTTCTCTTTACAAGATAAGTGGCAAAATTATATACAATAGTTCAACATAAGAGCAAGCTAGTGTCAGGGTCTAGATTTCAGCAGTTTTTATATTCACTAAAGTTTAAGGGATGTTAAATCAACTCTGTACTATTGCTGAAATGAGAAATAATATCATTAAAGCACCTGTATACAGTTTTTAGGTGAAATTTACTAGTATGTACATACCTTTCAGGTGATTGCGAAATAGTAATAACACTTTTATATACCATGCTAAATTGCTTGCTAACCTGTTTAGCACTTAGCATAACATGTTTTGTCAAAATGCTACAGTTTTGGACCTTGACATTAAATGAACAAAGGTTAACTATTAGCAAACAAGGTGAAAACAAATTCGAAATTAGCTCTAAAATGGGCACGTGAAAGTAATAATATGGTGGACTCGGAGAAAACAAAACAAAAACTTACAAATATTTACTTGTAATGGCTACCTTTCACTCGCGGAGATGCATGGTATTTTAACCTTTGAGAGTACGTGGGCGGAAATACAATGAACTTGCTCAAGGTATCACGTAAAAACAAGACGCCCTGACCACTGAAGTGAGGAGAGCAAGAATGGAGTCGAGTCATCCATAACGTAGGTACAGTTACATGTATAAACACTTACTTTTTCACACGGATGATGTTATTTTGTTGATTTCAACAAACACAAAGTTGAAAGTATTATTTGGGTACAATTGTTACTTTTGAGAGGGACGCATTGTGGACATGTAATTGAAAGTTGACGAATTTATTTCAGGAAAGCAACGGAATTACAATAAAAAGCAAAATAAAATTAATGGAGGATAGAAAAAAGAAATGCACTTATCCAATTCACTTAACAAAACGCAAAACGTCACATTCACATAAAAGATGTTTGAGACATTGATAATTAATTAAAAGATTCAGGTAATCTAAACCAAATAATGGTTATTTTAACGAAATGAAAAAGATTTATAAAGTCATTTTGAAATAGAATATATATAAGAACTACATGTCTCTCAACTACATAGCTGTACTGATTTAAATCTTAAATATTATTTTAAGACTACGTATAGCAATTGGCGTTTTTGGATGTATTTGAAACGGTTTAAATTCTGACACAGACACTTTATATTTTACTTCATCGAGGCGGGACCGGTGCTTATATGAAAATATCATTATTTATTGTGTTTATTATTAATAAAATGTAGTCGCAATGAATAGCGCTGTTTCTGAATATAAAAAGCCATTTGAATGATTAAACGCCAAGCAGATTTATATATAGCCCAAGTTATACATCAATTGTTATCTTTTTTCAACTAACTCTTTCCAACGTCCTGGTTGTTAAGTTGGTAGTTTCGAGCTTGAAAAGTGTGAGTTTCACAGCATGGACAAGATTTTTTTATCTTCTCTGTGGAATATGTTATGTCAAAATGTCAATGTCAATTCAATTCAATATCAATTAAACCGCATGTGGTTTTGTTGTAAATAAAAGTTTACAATTCGTATTTATTGCTTTCTAATTATAGAAAAAACAGCATTAGGTCCTCCGTAAAAATGGAGGAAATTCTTGATAAGTTTAATGCATTCACGGAGAAACCAGTGAAGTTTTTGGCCGTCCAGAAAGATGTTAAAGACGACATCACAAGTTTGGTTAAATCTCTATACGACTTAACAAAAGCTGAGGAGATCGGCGGCGGGAAAAAAAAGAAGGGTGCAGCCTTGCCTAAACTAATAGTTAAGAACTTCGATGAGGAGCAAATATGGCAACAAATCGATCTTCAGAACTCTGAGTCCTGGGATCAACTTGTATGGAATGTAGCCAACTGCATGTCAGGAAAGAAGGACTTAACCTTCCCTGTTACGGTCAAAGGTGAGGAAGCAGTGTTAGAAGAAGAAGATGATGATGAAGATAATGAGGAATCAGAGGACAAGCAGCAAATTGAAGAAGCTGTGGATAAACCAAGAAAGATCAAAAAGGCGCTGAAAGCCAATTTGAAGAAGAGTGGTAAAAGTTCAATAGTTGATGATAAGTTTTTCAAGTTGAATGAAATGGAGCAGTTCCTTCTTAAAGAAGAAAGGGAGAAGAAAGCCGCGTCAGATTCTGAAGACTCAATTGATCTATTTGATGATGTGGATGATGAGTCAGGTGAGGAGGGAGCTCAGGGCATGTACAATGACTTCTTTGATGGTGATGATGATGCTAACGAAGATGAGCAAGATGATGATAGTGATAATGATTTAGAAAATAGAGATCATGATGATAGAGAAGTTGATGAGGAAGAATATGCTGCAGTTAAAGAGAAGTCTAAGAAAAAAGGCAAGAAAGTCACGTTTGCTGGTATGGGCGCGAGTGAATCGGAATCTGATGAAAGTGCCATAGAAAATGATGAGCCAAACACTCAAAAAGATATAAACAAAGATGAGAAAAAGTCAGATTTTGAGTACAGACAGGATCGCTTAAAGCAAACCATTGATAGACTTGAAGAAAAAATGCTTAAAGATGCTCCCTGGCAATTAAAAGGAGAGGTAGATGCATTGAAGCGTCCACAAAACTCTTTACTGGAGGAGGTTGTTGATTTCGAATTGACATCACGTCCTCCACCAATTATAACCGAACAAACCACACTAACTCTTGAAGATATCATCAGACAAAGGATAAAAGACAAAGCATGGGATGATGTTGAAAAGAAGGAGAAACCGGTAGATGACCAATTACAGTACCGTAAAACGGAAATTCTAGATCAGTCAAAGAGCAAGCTAAGTCTCGCTCAAGTTTATGAAGCAGAATACCTGAAACAGAAGCAAGCGGCATCAGGAGAGAAAGAGGAAGAACAGGAGCCTGAAGCTCATAAAGAAGTAAAAGAAGCCATGACAAAATTGTTTGCTAAGCTAGATGCTCTCTGCCACTACCATTATACCCCACGAGCACCGCAAGCTGAAGTCAAGATTGTCAGTAACACCCCTGCTATTTCTATGGAAGAGGTCGCACCGGTGGCTACCAGTGATGCTGCTCTGCTTGCTCCTGAAGAAGTTAAGAAGAAGCCCAGAGGTGACTTAATGAGCAAGGAAGAAAGGAGTTCAACAGATAAAAAGAGGGAACGAAGGAAGAAGAAACAATTGCAACGTAAGAAGGGAACCGTTGCGAAGGTTACGGAACATAGGAACACTACGAAAGGAGTAGAATCTAATGATAAATCACTGAAGACTTCAAAGGCGTTCTTCCAGCAGTTGAATGATGAGGCAACAAGTTTAATTAAGAAAAAACGTAAAAATAAAGGACAATGATGTTTGTTTTAGATACTGTGTATTTGTATTATATTTAGAAGACAATGTCTTGTTGATATTAATTGTTTTCTTACCTTGATTCAAAAACTACTCTTAAAGTAATTCTGGTACGCCACAACGCATCAGGACTCTAGGAGACCATAATGTAGGTATACAGCAGTAGTTTGCAGAGATGTGCCGTTCTGAAGAACGTTTTCCGATTTGTATGAGGAAAGAACGTTCTCAAGATCATTTCCCATACAAGATCATTTCCCATACAAATTGGGTAACATACGTAAACGTAAATGATAAAAAAACGAAATATTATGTTTTTTATCAAATTATCACTGTTGATTTTGGAGCATTTCTTAATTTTTAGGGTTCCGTACCCAAAGGCTAAATACGGGACCCTATTACTGATACTTCGCTGTCCGTCCGTCCGTCCGTCCGTCTGTCACCAGGCTGTATCTCAAGAACGGAGATAGCTAGACAGTTGAAATTTTCACAGATGATGTATTTCTAATGCCGCTATAACAACAAATACTAAAAATAAATATTTAAAGGGGCTCCCATACAACAAACTTGTAATAGATTATGGTACGGAACCCTTCATGCGCGAGTCGGACTCGCACTTGCCCAATTTTTTGCTATGGCATCAGACGCGCCGTTAATGGCTTCACCACTTGGCGTGCAAAAGCTTAAAGTCAGTCAGAGTCTTACTTGTACCAACTAACTTGAGAGTTTTCCCGAATCTCGAATCCCGAATCCCTGTTTCTTCTAGAATAGAGATTTTTGGGTTCATCCTGCTCAGCATTTTGAATATGAAGAATAAGAAAAATTTGTCTGGGAATTTTAGTTTCTACAACGTAACGCTGGTGGAAATAAAAAAGTTGAAACGTGACGTAATGGAACGGACAAATTTAGCACACTTTTTTTAATTATTCACTTTGAAAATGCTACCGGTTCTCAGTAAGATGAACTCAAAAACGTCAAGTTGTGGATGAAACAGGAATTCGTTTCTTTTGATACGCTCAGTTGAATGATTGTAAGATGGCGTTAGTAGTTTAGCATTTGTTCTTTTAGAACTTTCGATATTATAGGTAAACGAGTTCTGGAGTGGAGGCTACGAAACGGCAAACGTAGTGTACCTAGGGCGCCCTGTAATAAGGTGGAGCGACGACATTCTTAGGACAGCGGGTGGTAACTGGAGGAGAGCTGAAAATCGAGCTCAGTGGCGTGCCATGGGAGAGGCCTATGTCGAGCAGTGGACTGATACTGATGATGATGATGATATGGTAGGTGCCCTTACTGGCCATTATCTCACACTCTCACAGGCTACAAATTCTAACATATCTGACTGGAAATTTGTACGTTGTATAAAAAAATACGCCCAAATATAAAATTTTGCATCAAAGCGCCTACAAAAAAACCTTTTAGCAATTTCAACACAAACGCATAGTTTGCTGTTCCCGGCATGCCGCAATGTAACAGGCGTTTCAAAGTCTGAACAAAATGGGACTTTTTCTGGTTGACTTAATGTTGATATGGCATGTAGAAAAAAAACAAAACTATTTTTTTTATCAATTTTTATTCAAGCAGTAGGTAACGTCTGTAATTTAAAAATTTTACGCATTGTGCGGTATTTGTACCCACGCCCCCACGACTCCGGGCCTGAGGGGTATGTTACCATTACCAATTATCGGCTTTCTTCTCAACAGCGGTCTCCTCTTGCGAAATGCCGGTAGATTCACAATCTGACTTGTAAAAGTGCCCTTGTGGCCTACTCACTGAATAAATTATTTCATTTCATTTATAATCATCGAATTTTCAGCCCATTTTTGCATCATGTCATGTCTATGTCTACATAACTATTATAATTATTATTCGATGCTTTGGCTAGTAAAGTACGGTAATCGCTTTCCATCAGGCGATTCGTTTGCTCGTTTGCCCACTATGACTTGCTATGACATAAAAAAAAAAACATTGTTACGATCGATTCCTCAATATAATTTAAAATAAGTACATAATCTTTACGGTAGATGGCGCTACGACGCCGCCCTATGGGCCCTATAGCTATAAAAAATCGATGCTTTGGGGGGTGCATTTTGTAGGCCACTACTTGTATTTTCACTAAACATAGCTAATGTAATAACCGTCTCGACAGGGAACGCTTTCGATTAACAGAGCCGCACTCTAATCGGTCCATCGATTTCGGAGCTACGATGCCACCATGAGCTACGATGAGACAGTCATACCAGGTTGTATCTGTGTGTCTGTGGAGTGGAGACATCGTTTGTCGTGGGGAGTTATACATACAGTTCTCAGGCATATTTTTTTCAAATAATTGCACGCGTGATTTGTGCACAACCACTATCCAACCGAACATAACCTTTGACCTCTCCAATGTAAAAACAAATTCCAGGAATAGTTCCTACAAAAAGAATTGTACTTATATTTGGTGCAGCCACAGATGTGACCAAGGACTGGACATGTTCTTTTTTTTAATAATATGAAGGCATGACTTCCATTCCATGTTAGGTGGAATTTTTCAATTACGCCAGCAATGCCCTTATGCAAATATGGGACCATGTAACAGCTGAAAGTTTTTATAGTTAGATGTGAATTTGTAACTAAGATTTTGTATATTGCAAAAAGTTAGCTAGCCAAAGTACCTACAGATTACGACAGATACCTAAATAGAAAAAAACGCTGAGTAATAGTAAACAGCTAAACGAGAAGTTTAAGCCTAAGACACATTAATTATCGCAAATTATAACGGTTGCCGTGCCGGGGTCTCAGATGAATCTGGTGGATCAGCGAGTTGTTACTGAAGCTGTCGGGAAAATCTAGCACTAGGTACCCGACGAAATAGTCCAATTATGAAGGTTAATAAGGAATATCGCAATAGACCGTTATAATTTGTGTTAATTATGTGTACAAACCGCGAGAGTATAAAGTGTCCTAAGACACTTTCTTTCAAAATTTGCTTCTTCTACTTAGGGTCTCTACCAAACTCTTATTCCAAGAATATCGAATAGTACAGTAATGTCAAACGAATATCGGGTTCTGACACAGGCCAAACTACCGGCATTTCCCAAGATAATATTTTGTTGTCAATCACACTTAAAACATCATAATAGTAAGTATTTTTTCGTCAATCTCCATTAAAACAATCAATTACACATAACGGAGATGTATAGATTCTCCAAATCAATGCTAAGTAAATACATTAATATAAAATGTATTATAACTACTCATACCTAAATTTTCCCAGACATGTATGTAATCTCTAGGCGTCTCGACATGCAATAAGATGCAATTAATTTGGCGCAGCAACGGCGTGGCGTGGCATATGTTATATTAAATTGTAGGTATTAATTTTTGGAAAGGAAGTTAATATTTGGAAATCCTAAAGACATACTTGGCCTATATGTATATCAGTGACAAGACGTCCGTAGAATTCAGGTCCCATCGGCTTTATTTGCTCCTCATAAGTAATGTAATTAAATCACACTAATATTTTAAAGGCGAACGTTTGTGAGTGCGTTTATGTGCATGTTTGTTACTTCTTCACGCTCAAACGGCTGGATCAATTTTGATACCTTTTGGTATGAAGGTAGCTGACACCCTGGATTAACACATAGGCTACTTTTTATCCCAAAAAATATTGTGTTCCCGTGGGATGAGCGGGTAACACTGCGTGGCGCAGCTAGTAAATGATTAAATATTAAGTGTCAATCGTACCTACACAAATCAACCTAGTCCCAAACTTAAGCATTAATACAGAAAGACGACGATATACATGATATATAAATACATAATATAAATGGATAACATATATGACCTAGGAACAAATATTCAAGTTCATCACACAGATATTTGTCCTTGCCGGGATTCGATCCCAGGACCACTCTACTCTTCTGCTCTAAAAGAAAACAATATCCAAGCTTTATCCAGGCCAACCACGAAACGTTTGATGCCCCGCCACATATGCTTAAAGATTCACCGTTTAAACTCCAGAAATAATCCCACCATTACAACCCCGCCCGCAATAAAAGTAACAATACAAGAAGTAAATCTTACATATTACGGGACTAGCGGCGGTCGTGCCGGGCGGAGTAATTAGCGCGGGAAAAACGCGCGATATGGCGCGAGACGAATCAGGCGCACTCGAGCTAGGAAAACTTGAGGAAGCTTCTATATATTTTGGTCCTAATCTTGATTAAATACACTACTTAGAAATTCTAATACATGAACTTGACGTAGTGAGTGATTTTTTTTATCTCTGTGTGGCTTTCACTTCTTGCTGGGAGCAAGATGTATTTCGCCAATGTCGACGTGAAGGCATCGTGGAACCTAAAACAAACAACATTTATTTATGTTATGGACAGTACAGACAACACAATACATTTGTACAGTTATTAATAAAAAGAGCGGGAGAAGGATGACAGTAAGTAAGGCATGCCAACATAGTAAGTATTAAAATGTGTAACCCGGCAATTGACATTGTGTGTGATGATGATGATGAGGGTAGTAGATTTTCTTGATTAAGAAGAAATGTCATGCCTCATTTTTCCATACCTACAAATCGACGTTTGTTCTCGTCTGTTTCCTCCGTTACCAATCCCAAACTTAACCAATCTAAAAGACGATATATATGGTAGAAGACGAGCTAAGAAGTCTGTAGCACGGTTTTTGCCTAAAATTATCACATTAACTTGATAATGTTTACATAAATCATGTGACAAATAAAGAATCAGCCACGCTCGCACTCACATGCTGATGTCCTATGGTACTCCAGTGGTACGGAGGGCCTTCGTGAGACGTCGCCGTCCGCTCCTGACCTGTGCCTCGTGCTCCCCGTCCCTCCAACTCAGCTCGGTGTAGACTGTAGACGGTGCGCTGCTACACGGAAAAAAAATATTCGTCAAGTAGCCCAAGTGTTAGCTGCTAGTTGCATAAATAGGAGGACTGACAAATTTAGGGCTACCGGTAATCAAAATAAGTTTCGTAAAATTAGTATAATTTTGGTTAAAAGTAGTTGACCAATTAATTTATTCCAGTGCGCGTGTGCGTCGCCGGCCCCGCCTGCTCCCTCGCTCCTCCACGTCAACGCGACCCTGGCGGTGTTGTTCTCTGGTCTTCGGAGCGTGTGCCCTATAAACTTTCACTTCCGTTGAGCTATGTCTCGCTTGATCGGGACTTGGTAGCCAGTTCTGGGGGTCGAAATTGGTATCGTTCTAACTTGGGGGTCAATTCAATACATCTTCTGTATCTGTATATGATGATGATTAAAGATAAGATTAAAGCCGATGCCCAAACGGCTACTGAAACCTTATTATTACAAACTGAAATTAATAATGGTATATTTAAAGGCCCTTGCGTTTATTGCAGACGATTTATGGTGTAATGTTTGGGAGACACCGTTTCTGGTGGCTAACTAAACCGATACGAGATCGACACATTCTAACGCAGGCCTGAAAAGAGAAGTGTGCGACGGGTGGTACTGCGTCGCCTTGTCGTCGTCTTTCTCCTGTAAGCGAGTGCCGGGAGCGAGGTAGGTATATCTCATTGCATAACTTGCGACCCACCACAACGCTTTGCAATAATGGTATAAACTGGAAAATTCGCATGAAAATCTAGTGTCAAACATTTCGTAGGTCCAGTGCCGCTGTGGCAGTTAGCTCGCGCCCGAACTTGCGGAATGGCGCCGTTACAATTTAGCCGGGCTCAAATGTTAAATACCTAACCTAACTGCACTTTTTGCGAGCCTGATGCACTTTACTTATTATTGTTATTCGTTTTGAAAGGGGGCTTTTCGAGGGATCCATGTTTGTTGTAGACGCAGTTTTCCGCTAAGTATATTCGGCTAGACTATACGCAATAAAGAGAAACGATGGCTCCGTTCCTATCTTAAACTTAGATTAAAACTAGAAGACCCGCTTCTTTTGCGTATTTCTTTTCTTTACGAAATCGGGTAAAAAGCATCAGCTGTAACTAACCTTTGGATGTCTAGCCATCCCTGTACTAAAATGTATTAAAATCCGTCCAGAAGAGTGATGAGAGGACAACATCTTTTTTTGATTCTCTACGCGGGGAGAAATTCTCACTTCCTGGCCAAGGCAAGACGTTTAAACCTTAGACAAACCGCGGGCGGTAATTCGTAAAGCCCCAGATCGCAAGCTTTAAGTATCGGCCACACTGCTGTTCAAAAAAAGGTGAATTTCCGCAGTCGATAACATGAAAAATAATTAACGTGTGACGTTTGCGTCACGTCTTTATCCATTTATCCGTCTTTATTCATACATTTGACTGCGTTTACGGAGTGTCACCGTTTTTTGAGCAGCGCTGTGGTCGATCCTTAAAGATCTTGTAACCGTCTTCTTGCAAATAAACATAATTTGATTTAGTGTTAGGACTTTTGCTGCATTATCTCACGCAAACGTAGTAGAGAATCTTGTATAGCCTAATAGCTAGGCATCGGTCCGGCCCAGGGACAGTGGCGGTACAACAGCTTTCATATGGCAATAATGAGCATACGTCATATATTTGCATTATTAAACGTCAGTAGCGATTTGTCAAGGATTTGTCGTCAACCAAATTCAAAACATTGTTTACCAGAATGCTGCTCAAATCTTCGTTCTTCTAGCGATATAAATCCTGAGTCCTATTGAAAAAAACTAGCATTTCATCATTGTGGATAGTTTTGGCTTTATTATGCAAAAAATACTTGAATTTTGCGGAATATTTAGATCTGTTTCCTTAGTGACATTCACTTTGACTAGTGACATTCACTGACTTTCAACGTCAGTTACTAAACTTTTATCGTTGCCAGTGTAATAAATTAGTACCACTAAAATCCGCAATATGGCGTGGGCTGAAAAGCACCCTGTTGGGTTTTATATATAATAAATATGCCTAAAGTATGTATGTATAGTGTATTTCCCAGACATATGGAGCCGGTTCATTAGCCGCACTGCTGCAGCTATAATTTATGTGAACTTATTATCAGAGCTATATGTGACGCGGTGCATGCCACAGAGTAGTGTCAGGCATAGAGACATCACAGATACTATATTATTAGCATTTTCTTCTTTCTTCTTTGGCGGTACACTCTTGCCAGATTGGTCGTTGATTTTGTGGCCTGCTTTACAATGCTACGCCATTCTTCTCGAAATGCTGCCCTCCTGGTCCATTCGTGTAGAGGACCGTTGACGGCGGTTTTTACTTGATCCGTCCATCATCGATGATCTTCCGCGTGGTCTGGTTCCCTCGACTTTGCCTTGTACCGCCAGGTACTCGATAGATTCGCATCCGCCGCGACATGTGTCCAAAGAAAGTGAAGATTCAAGCTTATACTATGCTTGATAGCCTCTGTCTTATGCCTATTAGCTCTAGAAGAATGGATTCATTGGTACGGAATTCCGTCCATGCTATACCAAGCATTCTCCTCCAGCACCACATCTCTAAAGGGCGCGCCACAAATACTACCAGTAATTTTCCTTTCAATACCGTGCGAGCAAGACGGGTGATACTGTGCCACGCGACAAGCAAAGTCGCGGCTTTTACTATTTATTACAGGTAGTAAGATAAACGTCCCTGTGCTTGACACTGTCCCAATAGTTGCTATCTTTGATGTTGTCTCATTAGCATGGTGACAGCATAGAGGCGACCTTTAGGCATTAGCGTGTCGAGCACACAGGGACTTTTACCTTATTTGTCACAGTTATTGATTTTTTTATTTTTTATTTATAAGTTTACAACTTGCAGATTATCATGAGAAAAAAAAAATGTTAAGCTGTGAATGAGCTATAGCCTGTACTTTTAGGTATTTAAAATGTAAACAAACCGGAGCCGTCAAATTTGACAGATCCAGTGGTGGTGAACCTTTTAAAGCCAGAATAAATCATAGTGATCCAATTAGAATGGTTAAAACACGATCCCGTAACAAAACGACCAAAACAAACTATGTCAACAAAAATTATAAAACAGAAGCAAATAAAACTAACGGAAAATAACAATAAACGGAAGCTCGGAAACACAAATATCGCACACGTATCACATGACAGCACAGCAAGCAATAATCACGCAAGGTAGGTTTTGCTACCTTAAACCTGTGACTTTCTATTTTAGTCGTGTTACTTCCGGTATAATGCAGCCCAGTTAAAAATCACGTAAGGTAGGTGTTGCTACTATAAACCTGTGACTTTCTATTTTAGTCGTGTTACTTCCAGTATAATGCAGCCCTTTGTGTTAAACCTCTGCAAATTTGGGTATCTACTTTTTGTGACGACTTACTGAGTAAAACAAATATATTTATTTAATGTTATACGAATATCTTTGTACTCGTGAATTTGTATATATACGGTAAAATTAAGCGATAACACATGTTATTTAAATGGAACGGACTACAGTAGTGAGGTTAATTATTTTATAACATAAAAAAATTAACAGGAACCAAATGCTATTATATACAAATACAACGCTTGTAATGGTTTGTTTAAATTCTTTTAAATACCTAAAAGTACGGAATATAGGCCTAAGTAAGTAGTCAGTGATCGAGAACATGAGCCTATAATATATATATTATAGACTCGGAGCTAACATATGTTATGCTAGCCCCACTGATCTCTCTGGGCGGGCATACTTACTCTGTACACAATCAGGCAGTAGTAAATCTAATACAGCGCGCGGCTGCGAGCGCAGCTACTCTGATTTTTGTAGACACAACTTATGTAACAATATAACCAATTGTTTTAGTTCACTTAAGGCGTTTGAGTTTTCATTTTCCAATCGAAATCAAATGTCTACAATTTCGTAAAACCGTGATAGGATTTGTCTCTGCTGTTTTCGATCTATGGAGACATGTCAAATTTTAATTTATAAATTGACTTCAATAACTGGTGTCTTCCGGTTCGTGTCTCAAGATGGCCGCATGCGTTTAAGTTTCGTTGTTCATTATTTATTCATTTCAGTTGTTCAATGTGTAGTATTGATAGCGTATTGTGCAGTGATCTAACGTATGAGTGAATAGCTAATGAAGAATTCAACTTGAAGCGTTCATAGCCCTTCCTGGGTCAAGGCCCGATAGTCCGCGTGGTTTTTTGTAAATCGCTATCACTTTACAAAAAGCACGATTTTTTCAACTCACCGTACAACGTGGTATCAATCCTCTATCTAGTCGCCTAGTGCGATTGGCAACGAGACATTGGCAGTAATGGTCCCTTAACTGTGACCGGTTGCCATTTAAAAAAAAATAGAATAGAAAATATAGACTTCAATAACTGAATGTGACTACGGGATTGAAAATGTAGCTAGCTGTTTCAGCAACAGCCTGTTTAAGTATTTACTCTTGTCTCAAGACTCAAGATATAATTTTCAGGAAATACACACGATGGGAGCGAGTTCCATTCCTTAGCGGTCTCTTTGCCGATTCGATGCGATGTTTATGTATGTATGTAAACACTTTATTGCACATAAAACAATATTGACAAACACTCAAAAACAATATATGTGTACAAGGGCGAACTTATACCTATAAGGGATTTCTTCCAGTTAACCTTTGAGCAAATGAGATAGAAAACTAGACATTGAAGTGATAGACAAACTAACAAACTAAAACGCAGTTAATCAATTTCTTATATTTTACTATTCTTGAATAGTAGGAACGTCATTAGGAAAATAGGTCTGAAAAGGTTTGAAATTTTCCATAAGGCTGCTTGTCCACTGAAGCGGAGCGGAAAAATAAACGAGTACGAGTATGAGTACGAGTTTGAGTACGAGTATGGGGATGAGTATGAGTATGAAGTCCAGTGAACACAGGTCGAGTGGTGAGGCACCCGGAATGTGATACTTTAAGACGAAATATTTTGAGGCGGTTTATAATCTGACCAGCATTGGGGTAGTTTATGATTGGAGCATTATCGTGGCTCCGGCCGTCAGCGATGCGCCCTGCGCCGCAAATTTATAATTCCGTACAATTACCCGCCCGAGACATCGTCCGCAGACCTAGGGCTGAGTAGAAAGTACACACTTACTTTGAGTTTCGTGGCCAAAAAATGGGATGGATTACGTCGTTGCATTTGTTTAAGTATTGTATAATGTGTAAAGAAAAAACATAAATCATTTTATTCAATCTCAGTGCAGAGATATGTAAGCATCGTTCGTTTACTTCGCTTTCCTAAAATAACGTGCAGAAATAAAATTAAAATAGTTTTTTTACCGGAAATAATTATGATATATATACAGTAGGAAAAGTGATTCCCACAGTAGTTAAGTAGGAGATTCCTCTGTCTCCAATATTAATGATCTCCGTATGAATTATGCCGCCATTTTCGGTTGTCTTGTAGAAGTACCCATGACTGACACATATCAAGTCTGAGGGATCTACTTTAAGAACTTCATTTATGACAATTGACATACTCAGAAATTAAACGTTTTTAACCGAGCGCGCGAAGCGTCTCCGTTTCAGCTTGGTCAAGAATCTTTCGTTATTCTCTGCATGTTCAGATGTCACTTAATTATTTTTACAATTATTATCAAAATTATTGATATGACTTAGAAAACGCTTAAATTGGTACAAACCATTGGTACAAAGGTCAAACCTCAAAGAAAATTTTAAAATGCGTAACTTGATGGAAGAGACCGGGATTCGAACCCGGTGCCTCTGGACTGGCAATCCAGGGGTACCGGGTTCGATTTATTATAAAAATTGTGTTGTGTACCCACATTAACTAATGAGACATTACATGTTTCATTTTATGATCATTGTGGAGAACTTTGGGGGAGGCCTTTGCCCAGCAGTGGACGTCTATCGGCTGATATGATGATGATGATGATATAGTAAAATACTTAAACGGGTTTACTCACGTCGTAGAAGTCTAATAACGCTCGACATCTTTCGAATCGGGATCATCAGGAGAGACGATCAGTCACGGCGGCGGCCAACCGAACACCTTCGTGTCTCCTGATGATGAATCGCGTACCGATTCGAAACATGTCGAGCGTTATTCGACTTCTACGACGTGAGTAAACCCGTTTAAGTATTTTAATATGTCTGAGACTCACGATAGTTTTCTATGATGATGATGATGAAATTTATGTTCCTCGAAGTTTAAAACTAACTAGCCATGTCTGCGTGTTCCGCAGGCGGCACCAGGACAGCATCGCCGGCAGGAGCTAGGCGGCAGACAAATAAATTCAACCGCGATAAGCGTGGTATAAATCAGGCGCCGGGAAAAAGGGTCATGTGTTTGCGCGAAGACTGTGTGATGTCACTGCCGTAAGGTTTATTCGTCTGCTGTGGATCATACGTAGATGCATCGGCATTTTAGTTCGTGGTTGCTTTAATACGGATATTGGTGATCAACTGATCAAGATCATTTTATTAAGTTGGTCCTTATCTTATAAGTCAAATACATATGGCTTTTAGAACAAATCTAGCCCCACAGTGCATAGCTGTAGTAGGTTTGTATTATAAGTACTAAAAATATATACAGGGTGGAACATTTGTAAAGACTGAGCTGACAGGATAGTGTCATCTGAGTGAGCTACAATCGACTTATTATAATTGTAAAGCTGGATTTAAAAGTAAAAGTCATCAAATTAAAATATTTTAATACCAGTGTCAACCCTAATTCAAAGCTTTGATTTACATTTAAATTGACTGTCTTTAACTCAAGCGATGTTCAAAAGATGCTAGTGAAACGTGGTAAACCTGCTCGGCTAAGGTCCCATGCTTCAAAAAGAGGAATAACGAATTCCTCAAAATATTGTGAGGTAAAAACAAAATTAAACCTGTCTCACAATCAAACAATAAATAAACTACAGGTGTATAGAAAAATCGGTGCCTATCAGAAAGATTCAGGGGATCTATAAAGGATATCAAAGAAAATATGATACTTTGGTATGACAAATAATTTATTCTTTTACTATCTAAATTTTACTCACACAGAAGTCAACTTATCTACATTGAACTCTCAGTTCCTTAAAATTACTACCCCCGTATGTTTATCTTAAATGCTCAGTCGATATAGCTAGGCGTAAATACTTGGGTTGAAAAAATACATAATGCGAAACATTTGTACTGCCATCATAAATTACTACATCAATTTAAATCATAATTCACTACAAAATATGGAGACTAAACACCCACCTCGAGTCACGCAGGTTGCTGTACCTGAACTAAAGTTTTCTCCTTGCCTCGCAGTGTGCTCACAATCCGGGGACAGAGGGAATGTGGCTATGCCCAGGTACACACTCATCAGTTCAGCTACAGGCTGACAGTTCCTTAGAGTTAGACAGCCTCAGTCCCATCAAACTCAAAATTAGGTTCAAATAAAGTTCTAAACATTAGAAAATTTATTCTAAAGGAAGTTAAGTTTGAAAGGTTATTTTAAATTCTATTAAGTTCTTTAATAGTAAATTATTTTAAGTTTTTCAAAGTTATTTTTAGTTCCCATCTTCAGCTGAAAGGAAAACAAATTGCATCCATTAGCAAAGAGCTTCATAAAGTACATATCTTCTATTCCAGGTGGACAAAAGAAACTCAAATTAATCTTACCAGTTGGTCTGCACCAATATTGGAATATCAGCACCAAAACTGCAGAATCCCTCCCACCACGGAACATGAGGACTGCAACAATACCAACGACATGGTTACAACTTGCACTTCATGACAATAGCAGAAACAAAATCTATTTAGACGCTACTCACGATTTTGATCTCCAATAACAACTGAAAATGCTCCTCCATCGCATCAGGATTTCATCAATCCTCTTTCTAAAGAAGCTTATAGCTCCATGGCTATGATGAAAGTTGCTTCATAATATTCAAATATTTGGAAACAGTTAGAGGCCTGACCTCTGAGCTCTGAATGAGACGAAGACATTCAACAAGGCCCTCTGCCCTCCTCACAAAACCATTCACTCATTCGATTGAAGACCTCTTCATCAACAAAATTAAATTTAGAAAGAACATTTATTATTTGTGAATATTGTGTAATATTTAATCTACTATATAAAATATAGTACTAGTGGGTTGATATGTGGAGATCTTTACACTAATGTTTAACAAACTGTATCTCATAAATGGATAGAAATATTTACATAGTTCATTGGTAAAAAATGAAGTACTCAGTCGGAACAATTCCCTGTTTGCTTAAAAGTCCTTCGATCTGTTCCACCCTGTATATAAACATAAATATAACCGGCCCAGTGCAGGCCCGCGGACTTAGAGGGCCAGGTCCCCTGGGCACTTGGTATTTGGGGCCCTCTCCCCTATAAGGAGAACATAAGTGTGGTGCAAGTCCTCCTTTTGGATCTGGGCCCCTAGGTCGTGACACTGGCCAAGTGCGAATCTGTCTCGCGCACCGAGGGTTCCGTACAGACATTTATCCCATCTTCCAACAGCTCTAGTCGGTCTGTATTATGAGCCAATTATAAGTCCGATTCGCGCACTGAGGGTTCCGTAGACACTTAATACTTTCCCATTAACTGGCCGGGTTAAGTAAAGTTTGCACATATATATACATACAGCACCGGATACAAATGATGCGCCAACTTAACCGGGCCAGTTAAGATGGGATAAGTAAGTATAAGGTTTGTACGGAACCCTCGGTGCACGAATCCAACTCGCACTTTGCCGGTTTTTTATTTACAAAAGATAGGGGTTATTCCTACCAACAAAAAAGCTTTCTGATTTTTTTATCAATTCCCCATTATTTTTAAGCACATAGAAATGATTAATAACCAGTTTTATGCAGTCCGTTAAAAATATACGCAATTTAATAACAGTATTACATTTAATGAGAAAACTAGTTAATTTACAGTATAAACATAGTTAATAGCACAGATAGCGCCAGTTAAAAACACCGCTAAATGTCTATGGCCATTGGCGGCTATAAAGCGATATGGCAATATTGCTAGTTCGTATATTGCCCGCCCGAATATTGCTACTGATACTGATACCGTCATGGATATACAAAACTTATGGACTCGCATGTCATTCTGCATTAAACCGCGCCAAGAGTCAGACCACGCTAACTCTTCCAAGCAAATGAACTGTCAAACCATACAAACTGACTCACTTTGCATGGTATTTCAAATAATTAAACTCGTGGAGTAGACTTCGTGTTTGATCTGCGGGACCTATGGGTGGTTGCCTTTATCACGTGGTAAATAAGTTACATAGTATCTGTCACTCACACGCATTTTTTCAAAATGTGACGGATGTCGGACTTTGTCGCTCATTGACATCATAGGCCCGTACGTCTATTAACTGTGACACGCGACTCTTTGTCGCCCGACTAATACTACCTGTCACTTTCCTTTCGATACCGTGCGAGCAGGACAGGAGCTGCTGAGTCACGCGACAAGCGAAGTTGTAGCAAGATATGGCTAGCATATCTAAAAAAAAAAAGAAATTTATGATAAGAGCGCGGATACGATACCCGTTACACACGTTTTGTGAATAGGGTTGTTGCGTGCTTAGGTAGGAGTATGTTATTGATTAAAATTTATCCTTTCAAATGGCAACAAGCTAAAGGTGATTCAATTGATTAACTTTAATTTTAATTTAAACCATGAATACAAAGATCAAAGCTTAAAGAAAAATTGAAAAAGGAGCTACCTGGTGGAAGGGACCGGGAATCGAACCCTCGCTCCACGTAGACCTGACGAATTTTTCCTTATGCTTTGTGTGTCGATCTTTGCATTGTTTATTTTGAAAGGTTTTTACACCTTAGCGACCTCTATGTGAATACGTTAATATTCACATCTTACCGCACCACTTTACAGCGGTGAACGAGCAAGCGAGAGAAGGCGCTGTTAGTTTTATAAATTTATGAAACATGGTCTATTTTTCTTTAATGTGGGTACACCACAATTTTATTTTAAACCATGAATACAAAGATCAAAGCTTAAAGAAAAATTGAAAAAGGAGCTACCTGGTGGATTGTGGTGTACCCACATTAAAAAAAATGAGACATTACATGTTTCATAAATTTATAACTTTAATTTGATTGTCGTTTACCTCTGCCTGTTGTTTAAATTTATATCATGTTATTTAATTGTTTCTTTTCTTTGGTATCTGAGGTGTGCAGTAAGGGGTATTTGTATTTGATTTCTAACCTAATTCTAAACCATTCGCGACCATATGCAACAAGCGCGTTTTCTGGTTTTTATGATTTTAATTTTATTTTAAAATTCAAGTTGCTTCATTTATTTAAGCAGTTCGTGCAGATCCACCGCGAACGCCGGACGGAAACTTTAAATAAGGAATAAACGTATTTATTTCCATTGAATACGCAATCCATATGCCGCATGTCGTTGGCCACCGCGGCATAAAGTGCGACGCGAATTAAAAAGAGTTACGGTTGCCCCGGGCCGGGGGCTTGCTCGCGTACAGTTGTACGTCGTTGTACGTAGTTGTACGTGTACCTCGGTTGCTGCATGGGCCAATTGATACAAGAAACCCTTTACCTACAAAGTCGCTTTACTTTGACGGTCCCCACTTTATCGAGGTTTCTATACCATTCTTTTTTTTATGGAGTTTACACCTCGGCTAAGGCTTCTTATCCGTTAAAAGATGCTGATTGTTTTAGACATTTTTCTCTATGATCAAACATGTTTTTAACATTTATTATATTATTATTAACTAGCTGGTTAGCGAACTTTGTATCGCCTGAAAGTCGATAAATGTAGAGATAGCTTTTACTATTTATCCCACGGGAACGTGATAAAAAGTATCCTATGGCCTTCTCCTGGTTCTAAGCTACCTCCCCACCAATTTTCAGCCAAATCAGTTCAGCCGTTCTTGAGTTATAAATAGTGTAACCTAACACGACTTTCTTTTATATATATATAAAATAATAGCATATCATATATATAGATATATGTAGATATAGATGTAACTACTTAGGAAAGGGCTATTGCGATTTATTGGTACCTATTTGAAACCTAGTTGGAATTTTTAAATGATAATTTTTGTTTCAATCTATCGAAATCGACAAAACTCACGCAACAAACTGGTTTATTTAACTTATTTTTGACTGCACTGTAACTATCCAGAACTCAGGGAAAAGTATTATATACTCCAAAAACTTGGTTGAAATTATCAATATATCTGTCACAATATGAAAAAATGTATTTTTTTAAAGGATTAAGGCGTCTTAAATTTTCAATTATTTCATCATAATTCTTCGGTTCACCGCCGCCGCGGCTGATCGGGTCTCCTGATCATGAATCGCGTACCGATTCGAAACATAGTATGTTAGTCTTTATTCTCATCACGCCAAATGAAAACGCTTGGATACCGTAAGAAACCAATGAGGATCTTGCCATTCCAGAGAAATTCGCGCTCCTTCAGTAAAATAATAACAAAATACAATATACAGTACGATTGTGTGTCGAATGTGTTTAGCGATTGACATTTCTTTCCCAATCCCTAACTAAAATTTCGTAAAGATTGGTTAAGACGAGATCCAAACCTCGATTTGTTTGACCCCAGTTACGTTAAGTTTGGATCATATTTGTATGCGGCGATATCCCTCTCTATATCTTATTCTGTAAAATATTTTTTCTACTCCAGTACTTTTTCCTGTCATTTATATAGTTACTAACTCTAATATAAAGACATAAATTATGAATACCTGTAAAAGTCTATACTCTATTGCCCAAAAAAACACTGCTCAACGATGTTATAATATAATGTCGCCAAAAAGCATCACTTAGTACCACAGATTACAAGATAAACAGCTGCATTCACACAATTTGTAATAAAAAAAAGCTTGTTGTACTAAGGCATTGCTGCCAACTTAAAAAAAGAAGATTTATCTTCAGTGCATGGATGTTTAGTATAGCGAACGTATACCTTTATGTATAAGTTCATTTTTTTTGACAGATGTTTAGTATAGTGAACGTATACCTTTATGTATAAGTTCATATTTCTTAGACAGATGGACGTCAATAAAAATTTTTTTTATCAGAGACTATATTTTTTAAATTTTGTTGATTCCGAGCGGGAACATGTAATTATTTTCTTTGTTGTTTATTTGCATTTTATTTATGAAATGTCGAGTCGTAGAAAAAGTACTGTATGCAACGTTGTATAAGTAGTTCAAAAAACGCTCGTCGCATCTTTCTTACGATGCCACTCGCGATTTTTGCCCCCTCTTATACAACGGTTGCATAAAATACTATTATGATATTTTCACAAACATGCAACGTAGAGCCTAGGATCGTAGGCCGCTACGGCGTAGCGGGGTCGTAGCGCGCGTAGCTAGGATCGCGTAGCACGGCTCTATTTGATACGCGCCAAAGATAATTGTTTTAAAATTCATTACTTACAAACCTGATCCATGTTGGTCGAGAAATTAATGATATTCATTTTTAAATTTATTAAAAAAAAAAGTTTTAAAAATATTTTTTAAATTTCATATATTTCACTTTTTTAAATTTCAGCCGTTTTGTCTTTAAGGTTTAAAGTGAATATCCAGCTATCCCTGTACCAAAAATTGGTTAAAATCTGTCCAGTATATTAAGCGTGATGAGAAGACAAATTATTTTTGACTAACAGATGGCACTATATGGCTGAAGCCTCGCGCCATACAAACTCTGAATCGCGCTGTTATGATTTTTCCAGGACCCTTACCATGAGTTTGTTTGGGGAATAGTACATTCGCCATCAAATATATCTCAGCATATGAGGCGTTCATAAATATCTGAACACGACTCTTATTGACTGGGCGTTACAGTACATGTTCAGATATATCTGATTTGCGACTGTACGGCGCCCCTAACGGTTACTTTGTAGAACTACAATTCTCCATACAAATCGTTATTGTTTTCTATAGATGCACCACTCACTATCTATAGAAATAATAGTGTAGATATACATTTTAACTTGCAAAATGAATGTATTAAGCGGTTTACACTGACGTGAAATTGTCAGGTCAGGAACGGCCCGACATGTTTCGAACTCGCATGACGCTCTTAATCAGGGACTGCTGCCCGTACAGTGGCGCGGTAACTTCGTCACTGTGTGTCGGGCCTGACAATTTTACGTGAGTGTGAATCGCTTAATACAATAATTAAATATGTCTCACGAGAATTTTAATAAGATTAATGCTAAATTCCTAAAATAAACGAGTATGAATATGAGTATGAGTAAAAGTGCAAAAATGCAGGCTGGCTGCGGCGAAAATCTTCGGGCCCGCGGTGCCCTATAAAAGTAGTAACTCGCGGCTTACATCAAATGATAATCCTCGCTCATAGACCTAGCAATAACTAGACCAGGAATCACAAATAGGCGTGTAGATTAATTGAGGATGTCAATCGATTCTATTTTTTATTAGGATCAAATGTCTATATGGCACTAACTACACTTAAGGCCAAATCACAATTACAAGATACGACATCGCATCGTATTGTGGTACGAGGGCCTATGATGGTTGCGTTTGTCACGTGACAAGTAGTGACAAAGCATCTGTCACTCACACTGGCATCTTGTCAAAACGTGACAGATGCTTTGTCACTTATTTATCGCGTTATAAAAACAACCATCATAAGTAGGCATCGGAAAATCGGATGCTTTTACATCTAAACTTTGGCGGCGGCTTTGTTGTTCAGTTGTAGGTATAGGCGGCTTTGTTTGAGGTATGAGCGAGAAAGCAATAGGATTTTGTCAACTTTAGGTAAATATCCACCTGAATTTCCGATCCCTAATTATTGCTTGTCAAATTAGACAGATTGTTTATGATACACGAATAACTTGTTAGTACTTAAGACCAGATGGTAATTGTTGTGTTGTATGTCTATCGGAAGATTAAAGCCGACTGTTACACGTACACGTTTGTTTTCCTGACGTCCACGTATCGTCCCTGCATCATCACACCAAACAACCATCATAACATAAGGCCCCAGGAGTGGACTATTTCAGCTAGTCCTCTCTACACGTTCCTGCCCCGCCCCGCGACGCTGCCCGTAATATAAATTCCTATCCAATATTCACAAATTTCCGCGGCGCATTTTAATGGTCTCCAGCAAATTGCAATCTTTCGCCGGCGGGTTAGCGACATGGCGGCCGCTAACCAAATTTAAATTTGTCTGGAAGACACGAATTTTCTTCGCGTGGAGAGAAGATATCGCTGAAACAGAAACATACCGAAAAAAGTTTTTGACAAATGTTTCGAGTTGTACAGGCAACCAATTTGATTTCTAGGCCACTATAGAACCTTGTCACAATGACAATGATATGAGATTTCAAGCGGCTTTCATATTGACGTTCGCTGTGACAAGGTACGAAATGGCCTAATAGGAATCAAATTGGTTGACTGTACCATTGATATAAAGATTAATGCACAAAGAAAAATTGAAATGCGTAACCTGCCAGCTTATGATCGTTGCTTTTATCACGCGATAAATAAGTGGCAAAGCATCCGTCACGTTTTGACAACATGCGAGTGTGAGTGACAGATGCTTCGTCACTTATTTAGCACGTGATAAACGCAACCACCACAGGCCCCGCTGGTGGAAGAGACTGGCGATCGAACCCGGTGCCTCTGGATTACCGGTCCACGTTTTAACCTCTCCACCACCCCTAACGATAACCTTTCGAATTTTCCCTTATGCTTTGTGTGTCGATCTTTGCAATGTTTATTTGAAAGGCTTTCCACCTTAGCGACCTCTATGTGAATACGTTAATATTCACATCTTACCGCACAAGCGAGAGAGGGCGCTGTTATTTCTTATTCTTTCGCCAGGTTACGCATTAAACTTTTCATTTTCATGTTTGCATCAATGGTACAATGTAAAAAAAAAACATTAAAAATAACGAGACATTCCATGAATTATTTTTATTAAAGCAGTAACGTCTGCTATCGTGAACCAAATGTTTGCAATGAAGCGAAAAATTGAGAAATTTTACGGTTCAGGCGGGGTTCGAACCTGCGTCTTTAACGGCTTTCCGGGCCAACACGGGCGTCCTACCAACTGGACCACCGAACCAGATGCCAGAGCTGTTGAATTTTTTCAACCAGTTCCTTCTACATGCCTTAGGGTGGCATTACATTACATGTTTCATAAATTTAATTGAGAATATTTCATAAGTTTTAAGTTGTGTAGGTACCTATTCCTAAGAGCAATATTATAATTTACTATAGTATGTAAACTGTAATAACTGTATACTATGTGGTGGTGAAAAAAAATAAAAAAAATATGTACTTTTTTTAAGACACGCTTTTATTACTAATTGTACTTTCGCACGCAAACGTTAATTGCTCATTAAGAGTATCAAGACCAATCAAATGAGCCCAAACACGATGGATTTATCTTGTACTGTTTAGGAGAGGCCGTCTGCTGTCTGCATCATCTGCTTTGCGATTCTTGTCACGCGACATAGCATCGCCCCTCACTCTCACAGTACTGCGAAGAAAGAGATAGGTAATATTTCTCACGCGACAGAGTCATTGTTGTGCAGTTATTGTATTGTCACCTGAACTACGTATGGCGCCGCACTCAAAATTCAAAATTCAAAATTCTTTATTGCATGTCACATTACAAATATAGATGGAATTAAAAATAAATAGGTCTACATGTGACGCCCTGCAAAGGGCACAGCAATGTCAGAGGGCTAGAAGTAGTTAATTTAATTACAATTAATTTATTCTATTCTTTAAATATCATACTAAATTCATAATTACTACGTACGCATTAATTTTAAATTTGATTATTCATGTTATTTACTTATTACTAAGCATAATATGTATACACTACGAGCGACGGGCATCTCTAGCTCCTTGTGAGTATTATATTCCTTGATCTCTAGCGTCGCCATAACAACGAAAAGCAGAACCGTCAATCACTTCACATTCGTCTCACTACGCGGCCGTTTGCTTGATTTTAATTTATCATTGTATCTGCATTTTTCTGTTCAGTAAACGTATTAATAATCCGAGTGTCGCATTTAATTGCAGTAGATTAGCGTACCACAACATCCACGCTAAATACGTATACATGCAAAGTTTCATTTCGATACCACACTTATAGGTAGAAGTAGGTTAAAGTTTCAAGATTTGTGAAACATTATTTGTTACAAACTAAGAAACTTGTTACAAGTTGTTACGACATTTAAGCAAAACGACATTTGTGCAGTTTATAAATAGAAACGGTTGTAAACGATCTTCGAGTGTAACCTACGGAAATGAAGTGATAAAAGAGTCTTCAGAAACAACTTTTTTGGGAATAACTTTAGATCACAAATGCTCCTGGAATGAACACATTGACAAATTATGCAGCAAAATAAATTCTTTTTCGTATGCTCTTTGGCGGCTCACAAAAATTTGCAGCAAGAATGTGGCAATACAGGTGTATCATGGGTATGTATGTTCCTTACTCCGTTACGGTATTTTACTGTGGGGAAACTCATGTCATGCGAATCGTGCACTGCTGGTTCAGAAACGATGTATAAGGTCAGTGGTCATTATGCAACGTGGATATTTTAACGTCATGCAGACCACTGTTCAGAGATCTACAATTATTAACAGTACCATGCATTTATATTTATGAGATTTGCCTATTTGTTAAAACCCACCCTTTACTTTAAAAAAAATGTAAGGACACTTGCCATTTCTATACGAGATACCCAAACCGTTTGGTAATACCAGTTAAGAAGATAAAATTGTATAGTAGTAACACTTATTGCATGGCTATTTCCATTTACAATGCCCTACAGGAAGATATAAAAAACTTACCCTAGGGCAAATTCAAGCGTGACCTCAAAAACTGATTAGTGCAAAACTGTTTCTACTCTGTTCAAGAATACTTTGACTATTTGAAATAAGTCAAAATTTTTATATCATTAAATTATTACTACTAATTAAATTATTACTCTTAATTCGAACACAATTTATAAGGTATCCATTTCTACCTCGCACATTCATTTATTTTTTATTTGTAGAATTTTTTATCAATAACTAATATTAGATTAGTTTGACAATTGTGTAGATTCATAGTTACTAAGTACTTGATATTTTGTATGCCAGATGCTGGTAAAGTGTGTGAAACTTAAAATACCTAATGTAACGCGATCTTTGTACACCACATTAAAGCAAAATAAATATATTTTAATTTGATTTGAAGTGATTATTCAAGACGTGTTATAAATAATATCGATTTGACGAGGCGGTTGGCACAGTTTGTAGTGCGGCTGCGCTGGCTGCCTACTTAGCCTACGGTCCTGGGTTCGAATCCCGGCAAGGACAAATTTTTGTATGATGAACTCGAATATTTGTTCCTGGGTCATGGATGTTATCTAAATATATATATATATAAATATATATATATATATTATATATATATATGCTTTTATACATATATTATGTAAGTATATATCGTCGTCACTAGACGACTATGGGTACAAACCCATCCTAAGTATATGCATAGCTTATTTAGGGACTAAGTCGATTTAAGTTGGATTATTACATAATATTTATTTATTTAATGTTTATTTATTTACACATAATTATAAAATTACAATAAACATCACAATATAATGCACTCCGCAAGGGCACTCAATAATTTAAAAAATATTAATATATTTTAATACCTATTTACTTGGCCTAAAGTAACCAACTACTTATTTTACAATGTATGCGCTTTCGAATTTATTTTAATTATGTATTTTTATGAAATATTTGGTTAAAAACATATCTTTTTTTTTACAAATATTTGTGGCGTTTATCTCTCTGGCTCAAACCTCTGTTATGGATAGGATATGATAGGATGATATTACGAAAGCTCGTAATTAGAAAATATGATTTACACTTTTATCACGCGATAAATAAGTGATAAAGCATCCGTCACGTTTTGACAAAATGCGAGTGTGAGTGACAGATGCTTTGTCACTTATTTATCCGAGAAACGCAACTATCATAGGCCCCCTGATCGAATTAGAGTCTAGTAGGTATAAAAAAATACCTTTTAAGGAACAACCTTACACAAATCTACATAGACCCAAACTAAGCTTGTTATGGGTACTAGACGACGATATACATAATATATAAATACATATATAGATGACATCGATGACCCAGGAACAAATATTCGAGTTTATCACACAAATATTTGCGCTGATCGGGATTGAAACCCTGGACCGCCGGTTCAGTATATATTCTATGTCACGGGCATACATACCTTTATGAAGAGTAATTTAATAAGAAAGAACCCGATCGAGTACTAATACTAAGCATACCATGCATGCTTTAAGTGTATATTTCAATTCGCTACACGTAATCAAGCAGTAATAAGTAATTCTAATTTACTTAGGTTCTTAGTTAATAATTATATTCTGAACATAACCGTTACCGTCTTATAAAAAATTAACGGCGACTCTTTGCCGAAAAAGAAAACAATTCCAATTTTAAAATATTAGTATTCAACTCAAAAAGTCCGCCTAAACCATTCGAATCGTAAGGCACACACACATATATTACACGTACAACATTTACAATCGCGTCAGCTGAAATACATAACCAAACAAATTTTCACTCCAACCTAAAGGTATAGAGTCGAAAATGATTACACCTACAGCAATGAAATTAGGATATTTCAAAAGTCAAATAGAACACTTCAAAATTTTAACGTCGCTACACAGCCGACCTTAAAGGTGGCGTTCGAAAGTTGAATTTGGTTTGAATATCGGTTACAGATATGTCATGCCTGTGTTCCGAATTTGAAAGAGCTTTCCGAGGCGACCCGAGCGCGTACCGATCCGGTCCGACCGGCGCCGAGACGCAGCCACTGCCGCGAATGCATTACAACGTAGTGCCGTAGGGTTGTCGACGCGGAAAAAATCGGTATTATTTTTCGCAGTTTTTCTTTTTCTGTTTAAAAATTTCGTTATTTTATTTAAATAAAAAAAAAATAAGAAACATTATTAACGCAATTATGTTATTTGACAACATGGTATCAATTACTGGACAATTATTAGTACTGGATATCGAAACTAAACCCCGAGGACGAGGAAGACCCCGAATCACATGGATGTCCGTAGTAAATAAGAACCTCAAAGAAGCCCAAGTGAATAAAGAGACGACCCAGGACCGAGCAGCCTGGAGACGCATGATACGGAGGGCCGACCCCAAATAAAATGGGAAAGGGCCAGGCAAAAGAAGAAGGTATCAATTAGGAATTTTAAATGCACATTAAATAAAATGAATAGTAAACGCACATCATTTAATTATCTATCAGAATAAGTACATCAAATAACAAACAAATAAATAGTATTATGCTTATTATTATTCCACCTATTACGTAAAAGATGCTAAGAGAGTATGTGTATATTAGAATAGGGATATTTTTTTTCACAAAGAAATCATTAGTTCCCGCTTTTTTGTACTTACCCATTAAATTATATTATTATTGTAAGCTGAAAACCGCATTGATGAAAATATAACATGCACCATAAACAGAAAACAACATATTTCATAAATTATTTCTAGTTAACATCTCACGCTCTTCAATTATAAAAAATATAGCATACATTAACCGAAATAATATATATTTTTTTATTGCATTAAATCGTATTGTATTGCACACAACATGTCAAAATTAGCTTGGTATATTTACATGTTATTTATGGTATGATACATTAGATGTTTTAAGTGTCGACACAAAAAAAAATACAAATCCCATCCACCGATTATCCCAGGCCCTTCCGTTATCAAAAATAATCCCCAAACACCCCGCCGCCCAGCCCTGGCTGGGCGGAGCCCCGCGCGCCTCGCCAGTCGGTCGCGGCCCGCCGCGCAGGCAGCACGCCATGCGCCCCTAGCGTATTATGTTCCTCCCCGACCTACCGCGAGCCTGCATGGTGGACGACGTAGCAACCTACCTCCAAGCGCCGTCCTCTGGACAGGTGGCTACATTTTAACAACAAAATATGTAATTAACAATCATATTAACAGATGTTGTGGTAAATGTCGCTTGCGCGCCGCCGCCGGGGTATTTTTGACGCACCGTTTTCGCTAGGTCGTGAAGTTTAGTGAATTTTGAATTTGAGTGTTGTTGGTACAGTGAAGTAAACAGATCGATGCCGATTGCCCAGTCAGCTTCGATTTCGACGCAAACGCTTGAAGGATAAGCTGAAATTGCACGTGGATATCGTATTTATTCGTCCATAATCGCTCATAATGAAAATTTAAATTGAATCCGAAATCAAAGATATTACATAAACAAAAACAAACCTGTGCAAATTATCGACGTGTTAACAAATCTTGTGATGTCACAATCATATCTAAAAACTAAATTATTTATAGGGACTAATACAGTACACCCGATATTCAGTCGTTAAAAATTACGAAAGGAAAAGTGTTACCCAAAATATGAAAGAATCACCAATACCTTCATATAATAAAGATAAATAAATAATGCTGATTAAATACATTATGAATTTCGCAACATTATTTAAAAAGTTAAATATAATGTTATGTGGACAACCCTAAATATAATCGAAAAATAATTCCAATATCAAATCATGAGAAATACATTTTTAATGTCATTGGTACAAAATCGTTCTAAAACTGGCCAGTTACATTTCAACCAAACAGCCAACGCTAGCCGAAAATAAAACGCAAACCTTTCTAAATCGCTTAAAAACATTCCAACGCTAAAATAAATTTGAAAAAAGAACGCTCATATGCTGTATTGTAAACGGAAAAACACGTGTTTTTAAAATGAATGACGGGTCGATATCGACTTGCAAGTTGTAAGATTACGTTCCAAAACACATTGTGTACGTAACAGTTTATACATAGTTTTATATAACAAAAAGTATTCATAGGAATAAAATAAAAGGTTAGATTTATAGAATCGCCTGGTAGATGGTAAATCGATATGGTGTGGAGATGTAAGCGAACTGCAGGCGAAATACGGCATAGAGTAGCATAACGCCCATTCATGTCTGCAGCGGGTACGACCACGTGATTACATTTGGAATTGAGTTTTTTTTTATTGGACTAAGATCAAGCTTTATACTGCCTTGTGTAGTAGTAGTTGATGTGTACATAACCTAAAAAGTTATACCTATTTAACACATTTTGTTATTATAAAGTTTAAATATGTTTTCTTAAAATGAAAAGCTTTGAGCTAATACGAAATATTAAAGGTTTAACTTCTTAGTGTCACCGTCACCGTGATAGTTTAAACAGATGTTTTAGAGAATCTCTATCATTTATTTATTTAAACTTTATTGCACAGAACAAAATTCAGTTTAAATGGCGGACTTAATGCCAAATGGCATTCCCTACCAGTCAACCATAGGGCCAAACAGAGATATTAGAAGTTGGTGCAAATCAGAAATCTAATTGTACATAGAGCATCATTCATAGTTTCTTAAAGAAAACTCCGTGCATAAAGTTTGAGAAATACGATTGCTTAACATAACACGCCTTTTAGGTTACAAGAAAAGGTGTTCATTTTATATCACTAAAAAAGGAGATGTAATGAGCGTGAACGAAGATAATGTAAGGAAACATATCGGAAATCTTCATTTAATTAGATAAGTACGTGTTGTTTCCTTCAATGTTAGGAAATGAATGTTCTATATGAATGTGTTAGAAGAAGAGTGATTGTGGAAGACCTTAGAAGAAATAAAACTTTAATTTGTTTCTAACGTGAAAATGATGACGGTTTATTGGGTAAGCACGTAGTGTGTGTATTGTGCATGACTTAAGGTAAGCTGATTTCTTATGGAAAATCTATAGGGGTGCTGTGAATATTAACAGGACTACTTTGAACAGCAAAGTGGAAAAACTTTCTCTTTGGTTCCTGGAGTATTGGGATTATTGCTTATGCCAATTATTATATCGCATATACCTATACTCATTTCCGAAAGTATCCGAGGTTTCGGATGCTTTAAAGCCACCGTGTTCATGAGGGACTCTAAAAAAATATGAATATATTTGTATTTTAATAATTTTAAGTAGGTATACGCTTTAAGTTATGGCAATAAAACTGATTTAAAAGAAAAGTAATCTTAATCTAACGTCTATTTGTATATGTTAAATTTGATTATAAAAAAAATATTCGTAGGGTCATTGCGCTGGTTTGCGACCAGTTAACGGAGTTGCCAACTTCAGATGAGAAAAAAAAAATATTATCAACACACAGCATAGTATGCGTTAATGTAAACTAGTCCCAAATATAGTCTAGTTTGAATATGAAATCAAAAATATTATACTCCAATCCATAAATTATTATAAAATGCTGATAAAGTAATTATATAGCCAAAACGTCAGTTTGCGACCACTTTCATCAGTTTACGACCGCCAGTAAGCCAGTTTGCGACCAATATGTTAATATTTAAATTTTGAAAATAAAACAAGTACAATTGATTTAAAAATATGTTTAATATTGACTTTTAACAATGGAGGATAATCATATTTATTTCTTATTCGGTAAATAATTAAAAAACCGGCCAATTGTATGGGATAAATGTTTATTTCATTTTATTTTTAGTATTTGTTGTTATAGCGGCAATAGAAATACATCATCTGTGAAAATTTCAATTGTCTAGCTATCACCGTTCTTGAGATATAGCCTGGTGAGGTGACAGACGGACGGATGGACGGACAGCGAAGTCTCAGTAATAGGGTCCCGTTTTTACCCTTTGGGTACGGAACCCTAAAAATAATCAACTTTGACAGTATTTTTCATCATCTGATGTAATACTGTTTTCTGATACAATCTGTAAGTCTCTCTTATTCCCTTGCCTTCCTTCCGAATGTCATTGAGAGCTTTTTCAGGGTCTCTTCGGTGTACTGGACCCCTTCGGCCACCGACGAAACCATTCTACGTAACCAGTTACATGTGAAGGATTGTTTTTCTTGCTACGAAACTAGTTACGTACAAAGAGGCTTTTTTCTTCCTACGAAACTAGTTACGTACGACCGCTTACAAAACCAATGCTACGTAACCAGTTACGTGGGAAGAATTATTTTTCTTGCTACGAAACCAGTTTCTGACACATCTTTGCATTAGTGGGAAAGGGACAAAACATATTTTTGTATTTTGTTAACACAGGCATTGCTATTGGCTAGGGGTCTGAAAATAAGAAAGTGAGCGTTTTTTTTTTCAAAAAAAGTGTACATGGCCATATTTGAATGTCCCACACGTTGAACATATATATTTTTTTCCACCTTACCTTTATATGAGTGCTATCGTTTGATTCTATAGATGTTAGGTATTCATGTTATATTTACAAAACTATTATTCCGGCGTTCATTCTGAAAGGGTTTGCACCCTGTTCAGAATGGTTAGCAGTGCCGCTTCTTTACGTTTTTAACTTGGCCCTGGATACCGGAGAGTACCCTAATGAATGGAAGATTACACGGGTGAGGCCGATTCCTAAATCTAGTTGTACGGGCAACGTTGAGGGTTATAGACCAATAGCTATTCTATCTTCGATAGCTAAGTTATTTGAGTCCATTATAAATACAATCCTAGCTCCACAATTGAAGCCGTTACTCTGTGATGCCCAGCATGGCTTTAGGTCTCGTCCTTCAGTAGAGACTAACCTTTTAACCCTGGTTGATACCATTTCGGATCATATGGATAATGGAATAAAGGTTGACGTGCTGTACTTTGACTTTAAGAAAGCGTTTGACCGCGTTGATAACGATGTTCTCTTAAACAAGTTGTGCGCTATTGGTCTCTCACCGAAACGGCTGAAATTCTTTGCTTGTTATCTTCGCGACAGGCAGCAGTACGTGCAGCACGGATGCTTTATTTCAGAGCCATATCATACTCCTTCTGGGGTCAGCCAGGGCCCGTTGCTTTTTAGAGTTATGGTCAATGATCTGGCTCTGGTTTCCAAGTGCGCCAGAAATTTACTGTATGCCGATGACCTGAAGCTCGTTCATGGTGTACAGGGTTTATCACATTGTGAGTCCCTGCAAGATGATATTGATCGCGTATGCCAGTGGAGTATTGAAAATAGACTTCTCTTCAATGCTGAGAAATGTGCGGTTATAACATTCAGTAGGGCCCGTAATCCGTTACTTTACAATTATACCCTAATATCAGAGAAAATAACTCGGGTTGAGAATATTAGGGATTTAGGAGTTACTCTGGACTCTTCTCTTAACTTTCATGAGCACATGATCACCTTGGCTCTTAACTCTTATAGAAGGCTCGGGTTTGTTATTCGGAACTCTAGGGACTTCGATGATGCTGGGACCATAAAGCTCCTTTACACTGCTCTGGTTAGAAGCAAGCTCGAAGCGGCTAGCGTTATTTGGAACCACCATGAAGTAACCTACATCTAGCTTTTGGAAAGAGTGCAAAAGGCGTTCCTTCGTTTTTTATATAAAAAGTTATATGGTTATTACCCATTCTTATATCCGACAAAGTTTTTGCTGGGTTTCTTGGGCTTTAACTCCTTGGAGGTAAGACGGAATTGCAGGCTGCTTACTGTAGCAAGTAGCATTGTACATACGTGGTAATACAGACTGCCCCGAATTGGTTACTCAGTTGGTGCGCCTGTATGTTCCCACTCCAAGTAGAATCCTTTTCCGACCCCGTTGTCGCCATCTATTAGCGGCGCCGTCCGCGCGAATTGCGTCCCATGGAAAATCTACACTGGTTCGGGCCCTACACCTCTTAAACTCGCTCCTAGAATCAGCTCCACGCTTTGATATATTTGCAAGCAGAGGATAGATGTGTGCGATGAATGTTTGAGGTTTTGTGAGATGATGGATGTTCGACCTTCTTCTGTGTAATTTACAATTGTCCTTTGTTCTTTTATGTAAACGTTATGTATTCTTAGTTTCACAGTGCCTTGGTTGTAACTGTTATGCTGCGAAATGTAATAAATAAATAAACTATATTATATTTATTACTAGATTTATTACAAAATAAGGATACGGAAAGTGCTAAAATGTGTTTGTCAACTCAGTCATATTCTGAGGCTTGCAGAAACTCGAAATAAATGTGTATGAATGTTGAACGTGGATATACAGATAAAGTAACGAGTTTACATTTTAGTCGTGTGCTTTATTTATAAAAGAATACGGTCTATAATGCCCAAAAAATACTTTTTCCAATGTCATAAGAAATCGACAGACCGGAACCTCCGGAGATAGTCACTAGCGATTCTAACAGACTTGTGCAATTGATATTCCCCTAAAAGCGTTAATTTCTAAATTCTGGCAACATTAGAATGTTATAAGCATCGGCTGCTATTGCAAATATAGCGTCAATTCCAATAAAACGAAGTAGTGTTCAGTTCAGTTCAGTTTATTTATTCAGTCACAATGTACATTGTATGTGAATATGATATCAAACATAAAAATAATAATAATAAAGCCTAATACATAACTTAATACTAAAATACTGCACAATTGGTTTATACATAAATTAAAATAGTTAAATACATGTCAGTCTCAATTTAAATAATCATAATACTGTCGATACATGCATAATAAATATTCAATTAACTATTACAATCATTAATGAAGTCCAACACAGAATAATAACACTTTTCCAACAAAAGGTCTTTGAGTCTTGCATTGAAAATAAGACTGTTAATTATTGTTTTTGGTTGTATTGGTAGTTTGTTGAAAAGCTGGATAGCCTGGTAGCAAGTGGCGAAAGGTGCACGTTGTGTCAGTGGGCAAAAAATAGGGTTCCGAGATAGTCACAGTTTTTTTGGGAAAGTAGATTATAATTAACTTTTTCAAACACAATTACACATTTCACAAACTATCGTAGTATCCGGAAGTCAACAAAAAACACATAGATTGGTTCAGACAAAGTAGAATTCCTCACCTCCGATTAGTGACGTGATATACTACCGGAACGATTTTGTTACTAATTGGAGCCACAAAGCTTAGGGATTCTAAAAAATATACATGGATGTTTGTTCGCATTTATCTCGCATTTGGCAGAACCGATTTGGATGCGGTTTTCAGGAGAGCATTTGTTTAATTTTGGAAAAGGTTTTGGTAAACATCAATTGTACAATTTAATTCCCAAAGCAAAATAATAAATAAAAATTTATAAAAACCGGCCAAGAGCATGTCGGGCCACGCTCAGTGTAGGGTTCCGTAGTTGCTCATCCTTCACAATAAACTGCTGTTTTAAGCCCGAGGTTTAAGTTAAGACAGATTTTAAGCTCTATAAAAAGGTCGTAAACGCCCTAGAAACTGTAATCACTTATTACCTTCTGGAAGTCAACTTACGACCTTTTAAAGAAAAAATATGAAATTTGGCGATAACTCAAAAACGGCTTGACCGATTTTGTTCAATATAGTTTTCATTGAAAGTACTTATAAGGCCGCATTAACATGAATTTTTCCATATTTTTTTGACTTGTGGTTCAAAAGTTAGAGGGGGGGGGACACAATTTTTTTTATTTTCGGAGCGAATATTTACAAAACTACTGACTTTATCAAAAAGTAATGTTTGAAAACCCCTATTATTTTCAAGAGACCTATTCAACGACACCCCACACACTAGGGTTGAAACGAAAAAAAAAAATCACCCCCACTTTAGGTGTTCGAGAGGTACCCGAAAAAAAATTTTTTTTTTAGTTTTTATTTTACCGTTTTGTCGGCGTGATACATACACATACTCATACCAAATTTCAGCTTTCTAGTACTAATGATCACGGAGCTAAGCCGCGGACGGACGGACAGACGGACAGACGGACAGACGGACAGACGGACAGACGGACATGGCGAAACTATAAGGGTTCCTAGTTGACTACGGAACCCTAAAAAAGAACCGCCTTTAATAATAGACATAGGCTACTTTCATTTTGCTATTCTGTCGGGAACCACGATAAACGCAGCCAGTTCTTCTCAATATTCTTCTTTCTACGAAACCAGTTTCGTAGGAAGAAAAAACCTCTTTGTACGTAACTAGTTTCGTAGCAAGAAAAACAATCCTTCACACGTAACTGGTTACGTAGCATAGTTTCGTCGGCGGCCGAAGGGTACTGGACAGTCCGCTTCTTTTTCTTTGTTGCGTCCACTTTTTTTGGGAGCGGCATCTAAAAAATTAGTTTAATTAATAATATATTTCTGTCTGCTATGACCCGGGATCAGATATAAAGACCGATATTTGCCTCGAGTTAGCAAAACCGTACTGTTAACTCACTCATATATAATAAATTTATATATAGTAGTGTATTTAATATACTATATAGTATGAATTCTAATGGCATAAATAGAACTTTTCAATACCCAGCCAAATTAAAAAAATCACACGTGGTCGCCCTCAATAAGCCAATACTCATTTGATTTACGGCCGTCCTTTCCCTCGTACTAAATTATGGTGGCCGCAAACCAATATTTTTATTCACACTGATTTGGTTTACGACCATCCTTTCCCTCATACTAAATAATGGTGGCCGCGAACTAACGTATTTATTTCAATTACGTCAGTTAACGACCACCTACTTACTATCTAATATTTGTAGTCGATTTAAATAAAGTTCCTTCAAAGAAACTGGCGGCCGCAAACCAAAGAATCACTTCTTTACAGTTTTACAACACTACACCTTAAATTATAACAGTTTTGAATGAAGCATAAGGACCATACTAGGAGAAACAAAATATTGCTGTATACGTTGGATTGCGACCATATGGCCGCAATCCGAAGTTTTTGATAAATATGCATTCCGGTTGACGACCACTGGATTTTATGTTAAATTTAAGTACAAAAATAGCAAACATTAACTAAAAGATTAATAAAAGTTAACGATTGCACTAATGAAACATGGAACTTATGTGTACAGCATGAAATAAGTTATAAAACTTACTGTCGAACGCCGCGCGCCGTGCTATTTTTTCTCTAACTCGCTGCAGGACCAATCACCACTGCGTCATCACGCACACTGAACATTTTTTCTACAACACTGGACTAAACCATTTATTTCAGACGGTATCAATTCTTATTTAGAAATCATTTAAAAACCAGTAAGTTTTTTTTTGTATTTGTGGCATCTATAGAAATGTTATTATCTTGATATAAAGAAATGAAGTCCGTCAAGTGGTCGCAAACCAAAGGTGGTCGCCAAACCGGCGCACCTACCCTATAAATAGGTAGTTTTATCATGTCTTTATTTTTCAATTTTTAAGATATATCGAATACGAAATGAAATATCAATAATTTTGGGTTTTGCGCTTAGATTATAATATTTAGGAGTTATAGGAATAGAATAAAAAAAGTGTGGTAACTGATAATTTTCATTTTTAGATATTTTGTGTAAACTTATAGGATTCTGATCAGGTGCACCTTTTCAGTTTGTGCGCTGTGTTTCAAACTGTAGATCACATAGCTAACGTAGATACGTAGCGGCTATACTGATACATTTTATCATTAGAAAGCCCTTGGAAATATCTTTTATTAACATAAAATACAACTAATATTGATGAGTTTGAGATTAGCCGCCGTTGCGGAGCTCATGAAGATGAATCGCGAACCTATCCGAAACATGTCCAGTGTTATTCGATTTTAACGACATGAGTAAAACCGTTTCATATACATTTAAACATTTCTGAGTTCCAAGGGAGATTTTTAAGTAAAATGAAACTCAGTGTGTTAATAAATATGTCAATAACACGTTCCAAAATAACCAAAAGAACTAATTGTGAAACAGATGTGAAACAATTTAACATACTGAATCGAATTAATCGAGATTTTGTGTTAAACTCGGGATTCGACGGAATTCTTCATCAGGAGGATTTACAGAATAAGTCAGTTTGTAAGCTGAGCGTGAAAACGACAATTTGGTGATTTGGGAACAACGTTTTTATCTAATTCGGGTTAAAGAATTTTTATTTACCTCAATAAAAAATACATTACACTTCATGAGACTTAATGACATGCATTATATTTACGCCAGTGAGCGTAGGTATATTAAAAAAACAAAGTTCTAAACGTCGTACAGTAAGTAGGTAACTATTAGTAATACCTACACAGCAAAAAGAAACGGCAAAGATCGTAATAGTAATGTGTGTCATATCACTTTCATATCATATATCATTTAATTCGACATAACACTAGTGGGTTTATGAGCAGCACAGTTCGAGAATCTGATACAAAATGGCTGAAATAGGAATGTAATGTATAAGTTTTCAATCTTAAAAAAAAAGAAAACTAAGTCGACAAATAAAATATCTAAATTACTACCAAAATTGCACGAGAATCTGTTGAGAATGCGGCCGAGACCAGCCGGAAATCCGGAATTCGCATAAACGAAGGAATTTCGGCCAAGCTGAAACGGTCGCTTCGCTCTCTCAGTGAATAATAGAAAACCAGTCATTAACGAACTTTCATCAAATGAAAACGCGCCTGAAGTATGAAAATCCTAAGAATCCTATTGTTATCAGTTTTTGTATTTCTTTTTTCTTTAGGTGTGCAATAAAGAGTATTAGGTTTTAATCCTTAAGATGCCTCCACAAGTCCACAGAGCAAGCCTCCACAAAATCTAACGCTTACTCGTAAGTCGTACCTCGTTTGGGCCCAATCTAAAAACAAACAAAGTGGGATTAAAGTTAAAAAAATCAAGGAACCAGAGTATTATAAGCTTATTTGTAAGTTAACGGAAAGTAGCAGCGGCTCTCAAACTGTTCATAGCTTTTCACGCCATAACCGCTGATTATGACCAATTTTGGTACAGAGATAGCTGGTCATTCAAAGACGGTTCTAGGATACTTTTTACACGACTACGTTAAAGCAAAAGTTTTACGCGAACGAAATGTTTCTATAAAGATACTCTTGTGACGTCATAAATGAAAATTAGTAGTCTAAACAGGACGTGTTTCTTTGTGCTTTACAAAAAAGTCCAAAATGTAGTAGCAGTTTATTTAAATCCCTTTATTGTTTATTGTGAGTTTAATGGATTTTACTTTCAGTATAGTAAAACACCATATTATGCAATACAATTTGAGAACCTAGCACAGACTGTGTAGGTCTCAGATGCCTAGTCAGCAGAATATTCAGTTGTAGAGCTTAATATTATTATACGCGTTTTAATTCGTTTAAATTGTCTAATGTCCATGATCAAGGAAATAAAAAAAATATAACATTAGATAATTCAAACCTTACGAGTAAGGGCAGGGAGGCAATCGTTAACCATTTTCCATCAACTTATTTTTAAGCAAGTCATATAGCTAATAGCAATATATCTTATCATCTTCATCATCATATCAGCTGATAGACGTCCACAGATAGACAAAGGCCTCTCCCAAAGTTCACTGCAACGATCGGTCTTGCGCCGCCCTCGTCCAATTTCTGCCCGCGATCCTAACGATTTGGTTAGATCGGTATCTATTTGTATGTAATTAGTTCACATACATATCAATATATCGGAGAATTATACGTGGCTGATAGATAGATAGATATCCCAATAAAACCAGGATATAACTAATTTGAGAATAAATCGTATTTGTCAATTATATGGCCATACCTATTTATCAATAATCAGCAATCAGCGGTTTTCGGCGTAAAACAATACGAACATGATTGTAATAAGTATAAAGTTGACATATTACACGAAATAGAGTATATTTTTTTCAATCAACATCGAGGAATTATAATTATTTTCACTGATATTATAAATTCGGAATATTACTAATATGATAATATCGTAACTCCTAATCGGTTTTACCTATCTGAAACACTAATTTTTGTTTCCCATACTCGTATGTAACGTTTCGCCAGATTTTAATTTGTCCGTAAGCCGTTTTTTTCCAAAACTGTTAATTTTTCAAAATAATTATTAAACAAACCTAACCTAACCTCTTGCTCGTAAGGACACTTATATTCCCGATTTTTCTATACGCGGCAGAGACGTGGACAGCGCGCGAGTTGGAAAAGGGGAAGATAGATGCTCTGGAAATGTGGTGCTGGAGAAAGATGCTCGGAATATCGTGGACGGAGTTCCACACCAACGTTTCCATACTCCAAGAACTCGGCATCACGCAGCGTCTATCGGCTGTAGTACAGTCGCGCATACTGCAGTACTTTGGCCATGTTTCTAGACGGATAACAACTCTATAGAGCGGCCTTTGTGCAGGGAAAAGTTGATGGAACCAGATCGCGTGGCAGGTCACCTATGCGTTGGACTGACCAAATAAAATCAGCAGTAGGAAACTGCGTATCTGAGTGCGCCAGACAGTCTGCCAACAGGGAGAGATGACGGGAGATCGTGCGGAGAGCTGTGTCCGCCTCTACCACCGATGTGGACGCCTCAAACTGACCACGACCGCTCTGCCAAGAGCGAAACGACAGAGAAGAAGTAACCTTACCTAACCTAACCTAACCTAAAGGGTTCTTTATAACGATGTTTATAAATGAAAATTTGACCAAACGTTATAGATGGGAATCAATATTTCGGAGTCGAGATAGGACGCCCTCCCAATCGAATTAGGGCTTTTGGCTTAACGGAGCACACTTTGAGAACCCAGCACAGATGCAGGTCTCAGCTGCGTAGTCAGCAGAATATTCGATTGTAGAGCTTTGGATTAAAAAGAGCTTAAGTTTCGAACTCATACGAAGCTTTGAAGCCCTTATTCAACTGATAGATTGTAGTACTGTTTTACTTGAAGAGGAATTGAAATTGCAGGCGTTTTGGTTGGATAATTCGATTGCTGTGCACTTAAATAGCGTTGGGGATAAATTTGGTTTCTAATAAGGTCTGTCCGAAATATTACCAAAACTATCCGACATTTCATTCATCCGTCCAAAACTATCACCATTCCGAATGTTGGGTGATTATTTGGCGCATTTTAACCGACTCAATACCATGAACGAAATATTGGCCAACTTATAGAGAAGTAAGCAACATTATTTTGATAAGAATTTTAAAAATCTGCGTATTTTAAAAGACAACATAAAATGGCGCCTTTGATCATACGAGTCACGGTAATGACGCGGTTAAAACGCTCAAATAATCTCCGTTTTAATAACATCTAAAGTGCTATCACGCCTAATCAGATTATACGTTACACAGTATTATTAGCTTAGGTTAAGGTTATAAACAAAAAAAAAACATCATGGTTTTCGGAATTTTGAAATTTCGGTATAGGTACTTAGTAATGAATTCGGACAAATGAAACTTCGAAGTCTTGTAGTGTACCCTAGAACCCTAGATAATATTTACATAAACAAAACAATAGTTTTTTCACTGAACGCGGTCAGTCGGAGAAAAAAAAAAGAAAATAACTAAAAAGTCTATAGATTTCAAGAACAATGTTGGTGCATCTGCTCTAGAATCGGGCTGAGTCGGCTCGCGGCAGCAGAACGAAACAAATGAACGCTGACTGGAGGAAAGCGAACGAAGATTTGGTTGCAACGGTTAGAATAAATGAGGTTTAATTCAATACGGTATTTGGACTATAGTGAAAATAAATTACATCATTGAAACTACTAAACACACATTCAAAAATACGCGGAACCAAATAAACTACCACTAACTTTTGGACATTATACTATTTTTAAATAGTAAAAGTGGAAGACAAGACAAGAAATTAGTGCATTGTGTGAAAGATGATATAGAGAGAAAGGATTTAACCGATACAATTACGAGTGACAGGGAAGAATGAAAGAAAAAAATATGGTGCGTAGACTAGAATTAAGACTAGAGATAAGAGCAAATTATATTTTATATATTTTTTTGGTCCTGACGAAAACAAAAAAAAATGTTAGGCGAATGAGTTGAAAATGGATATAAATTAATATGTCTATTGAGGAATATGTCATACTCATCTACTACAACACTGCATAAATAGTAATAAATATAAAACCACGTGACATAATATGTGAAGCGTAAAAGCGTTTAAATAAGAATAAATAAATAAAAAGAAACGGGGGATACAAATAATAACATTCAAGATGAACAGTGAATTAAAAAAAAACTTGTGGCGTACAGAATTATATTATACCTACGTGATGTATGTGGCCAGGTGCTAAAAATAAGTACAGTATAAATAAATATAGGTTACCAAGAAAATAAACTACACTTCAAAAAAGTATCGTTTGAAAATGCGTAAAACCATTTAAAAATGCTAAAGTGATTTTAACAGAGAATACTAAATCGTTACCAATTCCCGGCGAGATAAAAATTGGAACACAACAAGAAATTGCAAAACAAATAACTAAATAGCATTAAAAACTGAAATAATGTAAACATGTATTGTAATCATAATCAAAACGAAATCTCTTTAACCTAAATAAGAGGACAGCTATGAAATAACGTTTTAACGTTTCAAACTAAGAACTAATCCCGAAACGAAAAACAAGCGAAAATCGGAAACCGTTAGAATAGCCGCTAGACGAATTCGAAATAAGAACAATGAGAAAAAAAGAAAAAATGGCCAAGAATACCCGGCGGCGGGTTGCCGTGCGTCGCATCGATGTCTTACAATATACTCGATGTTACTTCGTGTCGTTTCTTCTTTCTCACTTTTTCTTGCCACTCTCAGTGTTGAATGTTTTTCACTAACTGTTAATGTTGATATTTCTAACCCCTATGCTATGTTAATGTTTATTCAATACGCGGTCCGATTTGAAAAAAGGACGTTTTTTAAAGCTTTATTTTCAAGGTCAGATCGGACCGTGTAAGTATAAATGCATATATTTAATTGTTCTATTTACAGATTTATCTATACAATGCTATAATATGTTGGATAACTTGAATATGTGCATTTAAATGTGTTAAGTGAATCAATATCTACATTGTCTATGATAGGGACTGGATATTTTCGCGCGTAAGACCAATCTTATTACAATTTTAAGCTTCAACTGACGCAAGTCTTGTCACACGTTCACGCTACGTTGAATTCTTGTCAAATTACCGTTCAGATTTCTTCAAAGAAATAACTAAATTTAACGTCAAAATAGACTACAAATAAGCAACGGATTTTATGTAGGTTATGTATTTTTATAGTTTGTTCGATATTTGAGGTTATCTCGTATAAGCTCGTATCAGTTGGGCCGATTCTATTTTTAAAAGGCACTTTAACTGAAGTGAATTTGGTGCTGCCAACCGTAACATAAAATGTCAGAACAAGATTCAATTTTCTGAATCGAAGTTTAAACATGCAGGTTAATTCGATTTTACATTTGCATATTGATTCACGTAACATTTTTTGTTTTAATATCTTAATGTTAGTTAATAAATTTGTAAGTGCATGATTCCCGAATGCACTACCCCAGGAATGTGTTGCACGTTTTTATATTTTTATTCTTTTTTTAACAGAAGGCAAAGGGTCCATTTGCGGGATTGGATTGATTTGATTTGCGGCAAGGCGAACGGCCTTTGGTACAAAAGTTTCAAAATTCGAACGTCAAATTTTAAAATTGGAACGTCGATATTTAAAATTCGAACGTCGATGGCGTTTTGTTTTTGCTAAAAGCGTATTGCGATATCGGAAGTAAAGACAGCGGAAAATATTTTGCTTCCACTGAAATAAATAATCATTTTGTCGTTTCGTTCACTTGACTTTCCTGATCTTTTATTTATTACGTTGCCAACGGCTTTCTTATCAATTCGTGAGGGAATTGTTAAATGCAGCCATTTTTCTTCGTGGGAAATGCAAGGTATGTATTCAAAGCTTTACTAGAGATTAAGAAACTTATTGTAATGTGTACATTAAGAGATAAAATAAAAAAAAAATACTCCCTGAAATTTTCGAAAATTACCGAGCAATAATTTAATTGTGTATGCTTTTGAAGATAACCTTGGACTTTAGGTCTAGTTTCTTAGGATGGAGGAATTTGGGTCACAAGCGGTATTAGGGTAGGTATTAGGTATTAGGTTAGGTTAGGTTAGGTAGGGGGATTAGGTTGTTTATGAAAAATTGGGTTAGGTTAGGAAGGTAGCATTATGGAAATTTTCAAACCAGATTCAAATGCAGTATTTTACCCTATCCTTCAGTCCGAACCTGGATCCTGAAGATAACCATTGTGAGCGGTGATATGACGCATTTTCGGTCTCGCTCCCACTCCTAGCTCCGCTGTAATGTACTGTTACATAACTATATAAAAAAAAGTCAAATAGTGGTACATGGTTCTCTCTGGGGGAATATAATGCTTAGTGCATGCGATGTGCGTATCGTTGCTGTAGCTCAAGGGTCAGAGCACTACTCCAGTTGAGTTCGTGGTTTCGATCCTCCCCAGCAATGTGGTGAATTGCTTAAAATTTTGTATTTATATTTAACAACTATACACTTTTTCTTCTACAGCAGTCTAGCGTTAAACTGAAGCTACATAATTATTATTTTACGACCATGGTCTCAAAATTACACCTCTCGAAAGGTCCGTTCATATAAACCACGACCGAAACGTCGAGGTAATTAATGAATAACCTTTTTAAATGCGATGTCCCTTTTGGTTATAATAATGTGTGAAATTCGTGTAAGTTTAAATCACAAGTGTCAAACGTATGCCGTATACGGCTGATCCACTGATCCCCGCTCCACCCGCAAGTAGAGGAGAGTTGGGCGCCGCGGACCACGCGGTTCCACAGATAAGATATAACACTTTAGCTACGTGTCTGTTAACACTTGCATTATGTTTGAAATTTACAACCAACTTCAAAAAATTATCTTAAGTCAACGTGTATGTTTATTTATTTACGTTTTATCGAGCTCTGTCATTTATTAACTGCATCGATTAATACATTGTTTAACGAGGAGCTAAAATAAGCTATTATGACACGAAGCGATCAATTCATCTGAGTGTATTAATTGCTTATAGCCACGTATTCAACGGTTTCACATCGACTACGAGAAAATGAAATATATGAAAAAATGAGAACTGAACCTGATCAGATCGAGAGATGTTGGGCGATCTGATCTAACACGCCCGTGTTGTACCAGAAAGCTGTCGGAACGAAAGTTCAAAACATACAATAAAAAAATAACGCTTTATTCCAAACGGATTCTTTTTATTGAAATACTTGTCTGTCGACATGGTTCTTAGCTATGTTTGGTGGAAATATGACCAGTAGTTTCCATAATATTCAGTTTTAATTAGAACAAACGACAGGATCTTGGCCAATATTGAAGCTATGAATTGCAAATTTTGTAGTTATGTTCAGTTTCAGTAGCATTTCTATAATTATCACTCATTGAATGAGGGTCTCATGATGACCAGCAGTCGGGGGGTGTAAAATGTGTAAAATGTATAATTTTTTAATTTAGTTTATTATGCTACAGCAGTCTAGCGTTAACGCATTCACAGCCAGCAACGCAGATGTGCGTTCACCGTCATACAAGTTTGGCGTTGAATGCGTTGAACTGAAACTACCTACGTACTTACCGCAAAAGTGTCAAAACACGTTTGTAAAAGCCGAACACGGCTGATCCGCTGATCCCCGCTCTATCCGCTCACAAGTTGAGGAAAGTTGGACGCCGCCATGTGACAGTTACGATATAACACTTATCGCTAAGTTTTAGTACGTTCAAAATTTACAACCGACTTCTTCAGTCTTAAGTCAACGTATATGTTTTTTTTTAAAGTGCCGTTAGAGGACTCCGTTGAACTGATATCAAAAACAATTTTCAGGGTTCCGTACCTCAATTGGCAAAAACGGAACTCTTATAGAATCATGTTGTTGTCCGTCTGTCAGTGTCAAGTCAAGACCTTTTTCTCATTGTTTTGTAACACCCGTTGTGGGCACGCGGCACCATTTGTTGGTCATTATTTTTTTCACCTCACCAGCTCAAATATGTCAATTTTGCTGTCAGATAACAGTGAACAAAATGCGATTTTGTTTCGAGCGTGAGTAGAAAGTAGCTTTTTATTTTTTTCAATATCTGACCACGAATTGCCATTCTTCAGCCAAAGGTTAATTATAAAATTCTAATCATTTGTATCTCAATGCACTCTGTTTCTTTCATATGTATATAAAAGAGTGGGATAGAAACTTATGAATTTGAAATTCAATTTTCGAATCCGACCTCGATTGAGAACAGTTCGGATACGCGTTATACCAAAAAATTCATTAAAAACACCCGAACAAGTTTTAATTGCAACGTATTTTTTTTCTTTATTATATTTTAATTTAACGACCGATTATTAAAATTATTGTGCTTTTTATATAAAAAAATAGATCATTACTTATTGTAAATATAATAATAATTTATAATTTCACCATTTATCATAGATGCATATTCGAAACGTACCTTAAAGTAGGTATATAGAGTTCATATTGTAATTGTAATTTTCTTTTGCATTTATTTTGTTTGGTGCTTTACGAGTAAAAATATTAATGAATTTATAAACAAAATCTCGTAAAATAAAATGTATTTATAAATAAACACGTCATGTATCTGCTAAATCTTCCAATTTGATCAAATAATGACAATAACCGTGTTGGTTGGTTGATTATAATTTTAATTAAATTATATTGTTATTCCTTTTTAAGCAGCACTTATTTTTTTCTGATTAATAATATTGATATTAATATTATATAAATATTAATATTATTGAAATCAACAACAAAGACTATAAACATACGTTGGAAGAAAAAGCACAACATGTTGAATATGTTCTCGCTGATGAGGTGAAAAGTTGTGTGTGCTACACGAGAGCAAAGTTTTTTGCATCTCGTGCTGTTGAGTCCCTCGCTAACTTTGCTCTCTTGTTGCACAAATAAAATTGCTATTGCTGCACAAATTTTCACCAATTGGTACAGGGATAGCAGGACATCCAAAAATTCGTATTAGGATACTTTTTTTTTTTTGTGTTTTGGTAGGCCCGAGCCTTTCGGCTGTGCTAGGGCGATCTGATTGTGCGGGAGGGGTCACAGAGTGGGACCTCCGTACCCGCAACGTGGTGAGCCTTTGATGAAGTTGCGGGCACCTCTAGTATTTAAATAAGTAGATAGATATGTACGTCTCTATTTACGGCACTTCCATGAATCGCGCTAGATGAAACAAAACACGACCGTCAAATTGGCAACTGGGAAATTTCCTCTGCCAACTGTCATATGTCAGTACCCTGGCCTTGACACCGCGTACACTGTCAATGTCGTTGTATTTTTGACAGTTAAAAATACGTATGACTAGGAAACCGAACGCCTACAGTGAAGACTAATTTGTTATTAATGTTTGAGAATTGTTTGTAAGAAATCTTTCGTCGCTGTAGTTGATGACGAGACCCTAAAATAACTGGCAAATAAAACATTTGTAACGTTTATTCGTAGATTGTTCCCGAGTGGTTAACATCATCTCGACTTACATTCTGACAAAAAAGAGTAGAAATTATACTGTAGTGTCGTCCCCGTTTTCTCAGATTGATTAGTAAGGGACGACACTACAGTATTGCCACTTTTTAATTTCTACTCTTTTTTTGTCAAACTGTATTTGCGACTCAATAGTGCTACTTGGAAAGTTTTTAATTACCAAGTTTAAGAGCATGTCATTGTTAAAAATCTAGTCATTTCGGACAAGCGTATCGAAATTAACGAAGTAATTAGAGTGACCTTATGTTCAGATCAATCAAGTAGAAGATTGTAAAAAAACTTGCCAACTCGCTCTAAATAAAGAAATCATTTTAATAGGAGCTGTGATCTAAGGATCTTTAAAAGAACTTCGTTTCCAGTTGGATCTCAAATCTGATCTTTTTTTAGCGATTACGTACTTGTAATTTTTCATATTTATGTTTTTGATGGGATTATTCTTTCGAGAAACGCGCAGTTGCCCTGAATAATCTTTAAACTAGTCTTTAAAAATAGTTACACAATAAAAGCCTCTTAAAAATATGCTACTAAACTTAACCCAGTCTACCTATCTGTCTACCGAACATTTAAAATTCTTATCTTGAACTAGGCGGTGCCTAGATTTTTTTCTTTGATTGCTTGGGAGTTAGGGAGGTGAAATGGTTAACGCGCTGGACCGGCAATTCAGAGGTACCGGATTCGATTCCCGTTCTCTTCTACCAGGTAACTCAGTTCAATTTGTCTTTAAGCTTTGATCTTTGTATCAATGGTTTATTATGATTATGACACATCGCTTTTCGTAGGGGGGTTAAAAACCCGTAACATTACCACCTAGTGTTCTGTTGTCTTCAAAGCACTAAGCTTTGTTTCCAACACTCTATTACGCCGATAGAACCTAATCTTAAGCACTAAACGCTGCCACAAACTCTAATCTCCACTCACTAAGCGCAGAAAGACGTAACTACTAATGTACTAATACACCCCTTTATGCAAACCGGGTGCACTGCAAAAAACGTGCAAACTTTACGTACTTATCTTTACTTTAGTAACAAAACACAAATCCATCGTAGAAACGTGTACGAACGTACGTCTTTTTAATTCTAACATGAAGCTATCTCGTTATCTCAGTACGAAACAGAATTACCGTAAAAAGTAAAATGGCAAGTTTTAATGCGACAAATAAACGTTAGGCTCGTCTGCCAAACTGCGTTGAAGCGCTGCCAGGAGTATCTGTGGCCTTGACATCTCCGTATGCTGGAAGGGTTATCAGGCTTCGTCAGATGACCAGCCTTTAGTTCATCATTATAAATTTAAGGGAAATGGGAAAAACCATATTCACAAAAAAACTGGCTAAAAGTAAAAGTTCAAATTTCGTCGAGCCGTCTCCATGGGAGTGAGAGGCACCAGAAGACATATCAGGGCCTTCGATTGTGAAGACGGAGCAAGCATTCTTCACTAAGCAAGATTTTTCCATCAACTTCCCCCTCCACCCCACCTTTAATCTTTACCTCCTCCACTGCTGTCGTCATCCATTTTTGTATATTTTTATATTTTCAATATTTTATTTAACTTCAATAAGTTTTACAAGCCTTTAATTCGCTTTCGTAAACGCTGGCGTTACCCTAATGTAGACCTCTATAGAGAGGCTAAAGTTTTAAGTGTTCGCAGGTTATTTTTGCTACGAGCCACAACTTTCATGCATAAGCAGACCTTGCAACTCCCATCCTATTCTGATTTATTAAATAGGAGAGTTTTTAAAGTCCCTCTTCCATCCGTAAAACATGCATTCGCAAAACGCTTCAAAAAATACATCTTACCGTTTGTATATAACAGAATCCATACTAATATTATAAATGTGAAAGTGTGTCTGTCTGTCTGTCTGTCTGTCTGTCTGTTACCTCTTCACGCTTAAACCGCTGAACCGATTTAGATGAAATTTGGTATATAGATAGTTTCAGTCCCGGGGAAGGACATAGGATACTTTTCATCCCGAATAAATGTAGTGTTCCCGTGAAAAACGGGATTAAACTTTGTATGGAGAGCAAATCATTGTAGTTGCAACAACTCCCTACATGTCATCGTTTTGACGTAAACTAATCTACCTACGATAGACCTTCACCAAACGCATACCAAACTATTCTTTGTAAAAAAACAATAAATTCTGATATGGGAACATGTATCCGCAAAATTCGATTAATCGCGTAATTTCAAGAATCAAATACATAAAATTTTACAAATTTGAATCAATCACATTTGATTTGACAAACGTCACACACCCATCTGGCAAGACATGTCAAACCTGTGATTGCAGAAGGGCTACTCCGATGTTCAAAATTTGACTGTCGAATAGTGCCATCCCTCTCGATCTCCTGTCAAGGTATATTTGAGTGAATGGAATAGCACTATACGAAAGTAAAATTTCGAACATCGGAGTAGCCCTTCAGGTAGGTATCACGTTCCGATACGCACATCATCTGAAAATAGTGCCTACGAGCTTTGATTATGTACCTCCGCTTGGTAACTGAGTATAAATAAAGTAGTAAATAACTCAGTATGCAAAGATAAGATACTTAACATATATAAATAATCCTAATAATATTATAAACGAGAAAGTATTTACGTTCATTCTCATTTCATTCATCTTAATTTCAAACCATGGACCTAGCATATACTATTAGTATACCTGGACTGCTCATTGCTTCGTTCGAACGGTCCAAGTGAGAAAGCGACCAAAGGTGCAGTTTGTCCCACTCTGCTAGGGTAACCAAATATTTAGCAATAAAGAGGGACTAATCATTACTCCGTTTTATTATAAGTCTAAAAATATGTGTTGGCTGGCACTGGCTACTTGTAAATAAATAAAGCTACTAAGCCAGCAAACACACTTTTGGCATCCGTTATTTTAACAGAACGCAGCAAACCCGTAATTGTTAATTTGATTTGACACATGACAAACTTCGTTAAGACTAGGTGACTTAATATTTTTCATATTTAAAAACAAAAACATATTCTGATACTCATGTTATTTAAAATAAGTAAAAAAATAAGTGGTTATGTAGGTTAGCATAAATAAAAACTTTCTCAATTTATTCAATAAAGTGGATACAATACAAAGGGGAACAAAAATTATCGTAAAAAAAAAAACATTCAGTCGATGTGTGGGTGGGCAGCACCGTCGTTGAATCCTAGCCATTTCACTAATGGCTTGATTCTTGAACCTGTAACGTGTGCCACGAATGCACATGCTAGTTGCACGTATGATCGCAACGCTTACCCGTGCTCTAAACCAGCCCAGCACGGTAGTTAGAGATCGTTGTTCATTCAAGATTAGGTTGTGCAAAATAATAAAGTTGTTCATGGACAACTTCGTAATCGCGGACAGACATACATTATATGCGGGTCAACAGTGAGAATCTCTTTTTTGAAAGCGGATAAAACACTAAAACCGTCTCCTAAGTTCAAATAATACTTTTCTTAAAACCGCATCAAAATCGGTTCAGCCAAACGCGAGATAATCGCGGACAAATATACATACATACTTACAGGTTAAACTGAGAACCTCATGTTTTTGAACTCGTTGAAAAACGGGACGTAACAGCAAAACAAGCGAGTTGAAAACGTTCATAAAATTATCAACCTATACTTTCTGTACTCGTTATGAATGTTACAAAGCCGATAAAAATATTGTATTATATAACAATTTAAATGTTTATTTTGTTACTTATGTGAAAGTCAGCACCTGCTAAATATTTTCTGCTTTGCCTTACTTAAATGTTAACTGTAAATTCATTGTCACTCTATTACTTTTCTGCTTTGAATAAGTCTATGCATTAAAGAAAAATTACCACCTTTTGTACGATTAAAGTAATTTTGCTTGTGCTTGTGCAATAAAGGTCAAATAAATAAAATAAGTCTAAAACACTCCAGTAACATCATTGTGTAATGTTGATTGTTGCTAGTATCGAAGACACTGATACTTAATTGTACATTTGTAAACGAATTTAAACCTTATTCAATAAATAAATAAATAAATATTAAGGGACAATCATACACGAATCGACCTAGTCCCAAACTAAGCAAAGCTTGTACTATGGGTACTAGATGACGATATACATAATATATAAATACATATATAGATAACATCCATGACCCAAGAACAAATATTTGCACAAATATTTGCCCCGGCCGGGATTCGAACCCGAGACCGCCGACTCAGTAGGCAGGTCAATTGCAACGGTTAAGGCGTGTGGGTGTATAGTTAACTGTATGCTCGTTTGTATATTACACCGATATTTGAAACTGAGGTCGTTTTGGCCGTAGGCGCTTCCACGCGATCTTTAAAAAAACCGGACGAGCGTACAAAGTTTATGTTCGCTAGAACTACATCTTTTGCTGCTCGCACTTACTTATATGACATAGGGTAAAATCTCGCGTCTACGAGTCACGCGTTGTTTAAAAGATACGGTGCCTATTCGCACATTCACTCATACGCTTACAAGAACGAACTCACGGGGGTATACAATGCTGGTTGGAAACCTAAACCACCCTTAGATAGCGGAGGATTATCGTAGTATATTGAAAACGACATTACTGCAATAAATTTTTGCTTGGGTTGTTTTTAGTACGAATAATATTTGTCGAAGTAAAACATACATCGGAATTATCCGGTAATTTTCTAAAATCATTGTCACTCTATTTGTACTTTATCAAAATTCATATATACCATATCTTACCTGAAAAAATATACTACAGCTACCAAAAGATTTCCTTTTGCAACCTTTAATTCAGCACTTTCTTACCATGATGCAAATATAAGTATGTATTTTTTTAAATAACCAGAAAAGACATCACTAAGCACTGTCAAAAATTTGAAGGTAATCCTGCCCTAAAATAAAATTATTTTATATACTAACGGATTGAATAACGTTCGTAAAATTTTCCGTTACTTTCTTTGGTGACGCGAAAGAACGTTTAACGAATAAAATATTTAATTATTTGAAGTTTATAGTGTTAATTTAAAAAATATATTTACTACTAATAACTACCATTTTATTTGAAAACTACTAATTGTTACTATTTTTTGTGACTGGCAATATTAGAAAGGGACACACTACCCATCTGCGAGCTGTCTCTGTCTTCCCGTGACCCCTTCACCCGTAAAATATACTTTATGTATCTATACTAAGATTTAATTTTGTGTGAACACTTATTCTGAGTTCGCACTCCTGTTGTCTTACAATATAAGCTCCTTGTTTCAAACAATGATTGATGGAAGGTCGCCAGTGTTCGGAAATCGTCGTAAATAAACAGCCAATTGCTGAATTGCCTCTTTCTAACCCATAATTTGGCGTGTATGGCAGGGTGAACAAATTCTTTGACCATCTTTTTCCATATATTATTTTCGAACCAGAATATTTTGCTCTATTTTACCATAACGAGGCTTGAACCAGCGACCTTCGTCATCTTTTGTCAAATTAAGGGCTAAAGACCGATGTGCAATATTTATCGCCGAGTACAGTATTAGTGCATAAAGTTTTTGTATTTTTCGGATCTTAGACTCGGATACTCGACAAGACCCGAATTGTCAATCAATTATTATGCTACATAATCGACGTGCTTAAGTCAAGGGCCTGACACGCTTTGATGGAGAAGGATAGCCTTATTATGATACTTATAAGAGGAAATAGAAAAAGTGCAATTTTTTGGCTCTATCACCGACCGAGCATTTTTTCATGGTCGGTTTATAGGCACACTTATATTCATGACGAAAACTGGCTATGTGAAAGAACCATATTGGCATCAAAAATGATATTGTTTTCAAAAGCAACAAAAAAAGTACCAGTTTTGTTAATGCGCAACTTAGACGCACCCAAATTTGGCAACGGCGCTAGATTGAGAATCACCTAATTAGGGAAATACATTGTGAAGGGCACGATTTTAACGGGAGAAGCCAAGTGACAAAGTGTACTTATACCACGTGTTCCAATTATACCGAATAATTTACCATTTAATTTTAAACGTCTACAGTTTCCATTAAAAGTTTTTAACATTTTCTATGACTATTAATAAATCACAGGGGCGAACATGAAAAGTAGCAGGAATACATTTGGGCACGAAATGTTTTTCTCATGAACAGTATGTAGCATGCTCATGTCTCGAAATCAAAAAAAAATCATGTTTTTACTGACCTAAATAAATCATTTAGGATAATTTATTGAACTATACTTCAATAAACTAAGTTGTAAAAACCAAGTTAGAAAAATAATAGTAGCTACCTAATAATTATTTTGTCCCAATTTCATAATGTGACAAAATTCTTTGGTGAATAGAACCATACCTTCTTCGTCAGTTGATTATGGACCGTCACCATCTCGAGCCATTTCTGAGCATAGCTTATGGAATCGAATAGGACTTAGCCTCGGATAACTTATTGAATCGAATGGGACTTAGCCTTGCAACTCCAAAAATATTAAAAAAAGGATGTTTTGCATTTTGTCCATGGCTTTCACCCAATAGCCCAGAACTAAACTACTAACTAGATTCCATTCGAGTATTGAATACCTTCAAGGGTTGAAAGTCTAATTGTTTTTTTTTTATTGTCAATATCAATTAACGAGTTCTACGCGTATGAAGTCGCGGGCAAAAGCTAATGTATGTATATGTATGTTTGTTCGGGTGGAATGCAACTCAATTTTGAAGCAGATATCGTCAACCGATTGAGCTGAAATTTTGCATGCTTACATAACTTTGTTGACGTACAATAATATGGTACCATGGGGCTGATCTGATGATGGAGCCGGAAGGTGGCCATAGGAACTCTTTAATAGAAAAAGCAATCCTACCAAGTTTGGGCTCTTTAGAATCGTCTCAGTGAGCATTTGATGGATATCCAAAGTAAAGGGTTTGGATCATGGTTGTTCTATGTATTTAAGTATATATTTAGCTATATAAGTACGTATATCGTCGTCTAGTACCCATAACACAGGCCTTCTTGAGCTTAATTTGGGACTAGATCGATTTGTGTGAGGTTGTCCGATATTTATTTATTCCTGGCCTTCCTCTTCCTCGCTTCCCCTCAACATTTCCTTCTATGATGTCATTTACAATAGCATCACGTCGTATAAAATGGCCTAACATTTTCCCTCGGATATTCTCTATAATTTTCAGCAAATTCCTTTTTTCTTCCACTCTGTTCTTCTTCATTGGTAACTTTTCCATCCAACTGATCTTCTTCTTCCTTCATTTCAAATGCCTCAAGCGCCTCGCGGTTCCTTTGCCTCATGGTCCACCCCTAACTACCCTAAAGCAATGCTCGAAATAAATGTTTTTAATGAGTTTCTTTTTGGTCTTTTTGGAAATGTTGGCGGTCATTAAATATTTTTTTATTAATAAAAGCTCCTTTTGCTAGCTTTTGGTTACATACAAATATACAAATACAAAATAATTTATTTGACAAAAAACAATACCTTACATAAATGAAGCTATCCGTCAGAAACCAAACTAGGCTGAGCCTGTATCTTGGCCGTCTGCGAGTGCGGTTTGACAATAATAATGAATATAACAGTTACTTAAATTTGATCTTAGGAAACTATGTGTAACTATGTTACTAACTAATTGTGTTGATACATTAAAAAGAAATGAAAAACAAAAAGACGAAAGCGAGCTATACAATACAAGGTTCAAACAAATATGTGGGTACGTGTGTTTGTGTATGTATATGCGCGCGCGCGCGCGTGTGTGTGTGTGTGTGTGTTCGTGTTGTGTGTGTGTAGGTATGTGTGTATGGCTATATGTCTACACACACAAAACATACACCTAATACTCCACTGGCATGAAATGGATACCTTGTGTTTGTTTTACGGTAGGGGTTTATTTTATCTTAATAGTTTTAATAATGTCTTCGGTGTCACTGTAACTCAGCGTGATTAACCATCTTTTCACTATTCTCAGTGCATTGGGAACTGTGAGACGTTTTATGTCACAATAATTGCATATGTAGTTGTAAATACAGCAATGTGAATAGGCGGGTGATTTCCTAGCAAGGGCGGACCTACATAGAGGGAGCGGTAACTTGTAGTGACGTTTACGAAGAGTTTCCTCGTGTAGATCCGTACTACTGAGGATTTCAGTGTGTGCACATACTTCAAAAAGATTCAGCCCATAAGCTGATAAATGGCTAACCTGAGAGGCATATCATTGTAAGTTCTCCCGTAACTCATAATAATGAAATAATAAATAAATATTAAGGGACAAATAAATATTAAGGGACAATCTTACACAAATCGACCTAGTCCCAAACTAAGCAAAGCTTGTACTATGGGTACTAGACGACGATATACATAATATATAAATACATATATAGATAACATCCATGACCCAAGAACAAATATTTGCACAAATATTTGCCCCGGCCGGGATTCGAACCCGGGACCGCCGACTCAGTAGGCAGGTGTCTACAAACCGAGCCAAACGCGTCGTCAAAAATAATGAACTTTATTCTGCAAGTAGGCCACAAGAGCACTTTTACATGTCTGAGTCTACCGGCATTTCATAAGAGGAGACCACTGTTGAGAAGAAACTCCAAAAGAAACTCAACAGTCATTCATTTCTTCATAAAGGATAAGTACTTAACTATTACAGTAATATGAACTTAACTATACGTAGTTCTCGAAGAAAACATATTAAAAGTGTATGTAACTGAGTGTACTCAGAAGCGAGACACTGTATAGTCAGACAAGAAAGTGTATTAGAAATTAAAAAGTGGCAATAATATAGTGAAGTCCCTTTCTAATCAATCGGCATACTTTATTTTTATTCTGTAGTTACAGGCATCTTCTAGTAGAGCATAAAATAACATGGCTATTCTGTCTTGGCTGTCAGTCACATAATCTATTAAGAGGCCTTATTCCTTTTAAAATTTATTTTTTTCATATTATGACGAATATATTGATAATTTCAACCAAATTTTTGAAGTGAATAATACTTTTTCCCGAGTTCTAGGTAGTAACGTAGCTATTTTGTGCTTTCATTGCGTGCAGTCGAAAATAAGTTGAAAAAACGAATTTTCCACGTGAATTTTGTCAATTTCGAGTAGTTTTTCGAACAAAAATTATCAATGAAAAATTCAAACTGTAGGTTTCAAATATATACCAATAAATTCCAATAGCCCTGTTCTAGGAAGTAACATCAATAATATGTTGAGAAACATGTTTGATCATAGAGAAAAATGTCTAAACAATCAGCATTTTAAAAGGAATAAGGCCTCTTAAAATCTCAGACATCTTTTTTATTTATCCATTCCTCCCATTACCGAAACGGTCCTGATATACTAGAATTTTAGAAAAAAATATATAATGTTTGCCCGTAAGCCACATCTAGAATATAACCCGAAATTGCCGATTAAACATCTCAACCACTAGACCAGAGAGACACTCAATGTGCAATTGTGCACATATAATTTCATTTGACCTTTTATTATAAATATCTGCGATACTGTATTGTCGTTAGTTATATAATCACAGAGAGATTCGTTATTCATTCCACACCTCCATTACCGAGCTGGACCTGATCTATTAGAATTTCACACAAACTGCGGAATTCTTGCGCGATGCTGAATAGTAATTGTGCAATTGTGTTGGCTATTGCATCACTGCTAATGTCACAAATAGAGTTTATAAGCCTTTCAAATAAATAATGCAAAGATCGACACACAAAGCATAAGGAAAAATTTGATAGGTTGCTTGGGAGTTAGGGTGGCGAAACGGTAAACGCGCTGGACCGGCAATCTAGAGGTACCGGGTTCGACTCCCGGTCTTTTTCACCAGGTAACTTTAAGCTTTGATCTTTGTATCAATGGTTTAATAGAAGGTTTAAGGTTAAAGTGCATTGGAGCATTTTTTGTCAATGTTAGAATAGAACATTCGGCTGTGCCCTTACTACAACTACTTAAAATGTGAATATTGACATAAAGAGTTACATATGAAAGGAAAATGTAATGTAATCCACTGCAATGTAAGCAAGACTCGAACCTGCGAAAATTTAAAATCGCCAAAACCCCCTAGTAAATAAATACGAAGCACAAACAGATTTGTGACGAAGTTGTGAATTTTTTCATTTTCATTTTCACCCCAAAAGTAGATGCAAAAGTAAGATGCGCTTGTGGCCGAAAAATAACCTAATTGCATACCCCAATACTTAGTGGGGTACCTATGCAATGCGGTTATTTTGTTATAGTAAAACCGGTTGTAACTGGTTATTTTGGCATAGCAAATTTGCATTCCCTATAGTCATGGACTTAGGTGCGTCCGTTCGTCTTCTGTCTTTGTAAGTTCAATATCGGCGAAAATTCGTAATCAGACGTAGATACATACACGCGTTGCGGGTTTTCAGAATAATGATGTAGTCGGACTAATAATATTTTTAAAACTTTCGTGAGACATATTTAATTATTAAGATTACGGAGTGAGATCAGATAGTGTACCTATCTGAAAAATAGTAAGTAATGCGAAAAGGAAATGCACCAATGTGATAAAAAAACGAAAAAAGAACTCGTACGTACTGTACGTCCGCCATCTTGGATAAAACGATACCATCGGGTTGTCAAACGCAGTCGAAGATAGAAGAATTATCCGCTCACCTGTTATTGACTTACTGATTTTAGTACTATCCGTAGAAAATTCAGTAACAATAACGTATCCATTTGCTGTTAATCGGGATAGCATAAGTAACAGATAAAATAAAATACTGCCCATGCTTTTTACATAACATAGAAGACCTTTTGTACAAGTATTAAAAGTAAAAGTATAAAGTTCCATTTGTATTCGTATATTTACATTGCTATGACTAATATGCGTTACTCGCTATCTTTTAATAATTGTCCACACCAAGTAATTAACAAATTCGTGACCGTTACGTAAAAACAAGCAATCCTAATAGTAAAGCTTCAAAGATAATGTATTTTTTGTTTTCACATTTATTTTCGTCGAGTCGCGAGGCAACAAATAAATCGAGTAACGATCCAACAAACCTCCAATCTTTCCCAGTGCGTTGCTAAATAGACTACCTTACTACTAAGATTGACGGTTTAAATTAGGACCGAATTTTATTTAGTTAAGAGCTTGCTAAAGTTTGTCCCTTAGAATGAGTTTGAAATTCGAATCAGCAGCTGCCAGTTCTGAATGTAACGGAACGTTGACGGTGTTCCACGTTTGAAAATGTTTTTATTTTAATCTTAATATTGTTTATGACATTAATTATTTATGCCAGTTTTAATTTAAAGTGTTTCCGAAAGATACTAACGGACGTTTAACTAAATTTTCGACATAACTATACCGTGAATCATGATTTAAGCGGATTTTCTGAATAATATTGCGAACTTTATGGCCATTTTTAAATAGAAGCTTTCACTTGTTTATATGCGCATAGATTGGATACGAATCATTATTATTTATTATATTTTTACAAATTCCATTACCATTCTACTGCAGTTACACTAACTGAAAGCGGACTGCGCAATTCATTTGCAGTTTCGATGCAGTTATGTCAACTATTAGGACTGCAGTTAAGCAGGTAGAATTGATCTCTCTCTGTGTCCACTTCTTTTATAGAAAAACACTTTCATTTCATAAACAAGTCTTTCCTCGGAAGCCATACATTTTTCAGAAATCTTGAAAATGTCAACCTATAGATTAGGTTAGATTTATGTTATAACATTTCAAAATATTTTATGGTATCAGAAAAAAACGCTTTCGATGCAATGAGATTTCTATGAAATGAAAATTCGATGAAACGTTTCTCTATACAAGGGTAAACCATAGATCTCAAATGCAAGTCAGTAACAGCCTTTAACCTAACAGAGCACAGAGAAGCTTCGGAAAACTGAAAAGCGTTGCGTCACGAGATAGGAGTCGACCGAGCGTGACGCGTCGTGTCGCATCTTCGTCGCTTTGCTTTTACTGCCGAGGGAATTAATATCAAAATGTTCATTTATTTAGAACTATACAGAGCGAGACGGGTCTCTATTGACTGGCATAAAATTTATAGTCATAATGTATTGTTTGGTACAATTGTTACTTATAATACAATATTATTATTTTATATGTACACTTTTAATATTTTGCCTTTGAGGACTACGTACAAGCATTTCTAAGATGGCAGGCACATATTATGTTAAGTTCATATTATTGTAATAGTTAAGTAGGTATGCTTTCGGAAAAAATACTGACTGTTGAATTTTGCGTTTCTTCTCAACAGAGGTCTCTTCTTGTGAAATGCCGGTAGGCTCAGACATGTAAAAGTGCCCTTGTGTTTACCAGACACAAATTTCAAAAGTCCTGACAAAATTCCTGATTTTCAGCCAAAATTCCTGACACTAGTCCTGAAATTGTTTAATTTGTCAATGTTGATTGATTTATGTTTATATTGTAAAAAGATAATTGCGATTATTTATAAGTTGCAATTTATGAAACTCCAGTACTTGTAGCTTTACCCTTTTTGTTATTGTGATTTTACAGTTTTGAAGAAGAAGAAAGAAGTTTACAGTGTATACAATTTATGGTCTCATTTATTTGCCGAAAATTCCTGCCATTTCCCTTTTCCGGCCGCATTCCTGACATATGTCTAAAATTCCTGACATGTCAAGAAAATTCCTGACATCTGGTCACCCTACTTGTGGCCTGCTTGCAGAATAAAGTTCATTATTGCATTATTATTATTTCAATAAAAATATGTAACAAAAAAGATACAACCGTTTATGCCACAAAAAAAGTATAATTAGACACTCATGAGAATCAGAATGTATAGGGTATTTTTCGTTACGCAAGTAATACCGTCTTATACTACATGTATTGGGAAAGATATCAAAACTGTATTGTATTGGTGAATATATTATTTAAAAGAATTACTATATTTAAAGTAAAGAGTTTTCCAACGGTAAAGTTCAATTTGTCGCTCAGTACCCAGAGCTTACTTTTTCGTACGAAACCCTCGGTGCGCGAGGCCGACGTATTGATATCTTGAACCAAAAGGGGCAGCAAAAATGTACACTTTATAACTCTATCGCTAACATTGAAGTAACGAAAATCCGAAGCGACTCGCCGCGCTCGACCGCCCCCGATCTCGTGGCGCGACCTTTTTTCGCACATTTTCGATCCTTTTAACAATTTTCATCGACCTTTAGTAAACAAGCGGCTCTGTGAGATTTTTATTTATTTACGTGTTCACTCACATCTCCGAAAATTTGATCTGAAAAATTTCGAAAAACTTAATCTATCAAATTTTTTTTACTTATCGTACCTACTCGCAAATCATGAGAATCGGTTGAGAAATGCGGCCACTAGGAAGTAGTCGGAAATCCGAACAACTAATAAAGATGTTAAAGCCTAGGTATGATGAATTGATGGTGAAGGCATTGCGGTATGTGCTGTGCGAAAGCAAAAAATATAGTTCAAAGAAAATCGCGGCTCCACATTACTCGCGAAGTTGACTGAAGTTGGGCGAACATGATAACCCATACTTGACGACGCGTTTGGCTCAGTTTGTACTGAGCCAGCGGTTCTGGGTTCGAATCCCGGCCAGGGCAAATATTTGTGTGATGAACTCGAATATTTGCGCTTGGGTCATGGTTGAACTACGTATTTAAGTATATATGTATCTATATAAGTACGTATATCGTCGTCTAGTACCCATAACACTAGCCTTCTTGAGCTTAATTTGGGACTAGATCGTTTTGTGTGAGGTTGTCCGATATTTATATTTATACTTCGACCAACTTCGGTCAGCTTCGCGAGTAGTCTGGAGCCGAAAAAACATCGAAGCGACGCCGCATGCCTAACGCAATGCGTCTCGCCGTTTCTCAACCCCCTCGTCTAGACCCCCATAAAGAACCGAGTCACGATTCAATATTATTTATCTTGCAGTAGGACTTTTAATTTAAGGAACTCGCAAAAAACTGAACTTTATATTGAGTGAAAAAAAAAATGCATTGAGTGGAATTTCAACTCATCTCTACGGCTTTCCGGGTCAGATGAATCAACTACCAAAACCACTAGCTAAGGCGTCGAATTCTCGGTCGGAAAATTCCGGTCAAAATATACATTTTTTATAAAACTATCGTGAGACATCTTTAATCGGTTCATATTCACGTAAAAAGTCGTTCGGAACATGTGACCTGACAATTTTTATTTGACCCTTTTCATAATTGTTATATTCTTAATTTTTTTTGGTTTACGCAAAAACATACGTTTACAAAAGCGTTGAAATTTATTTATTTATTTTCGTTTAAATTTCGATTGATATTTCTATGCAACTTCGGATTAACCATATATTTTCAGTGTAAACTCTTTTAAATCTATTGTAAGCAGAAATGTTGCTGAACGGTGGATTCTTCTTTTTATTACAATGATGCAAGGAATGATCTGTTTTCCAGCCTTAGTACTGCCTTGAGTAGTCTAAAGAATTAGTGATATCAAAATGACGACTTGTGAAACGATGAAATGATGCAAGAAATGTTCTATTCCCAGTCCTAGTACTGACTAGACCAGTCAAAAGTATTAGCTGATATCTGAAGGACATACTGTACAGTCAAATTATAGCTTAAAGAAAACACCAGTTAAAATTACGCAATAAAGGATTAATTTCCCAGCCCTAGTTCTAACTAAGACTAGTCTATGGTATAACTGATATTTAAACGATATAAATTGACTGAGCGAGCGTAAATTTCTTTCGTATGCCCAGATGTTTGGATGTTTGTTTTTCCCGCATAGAGCCCAGATTTCTAAACCGATGCTTATGACATTGTGAATAGGTTCGATAATTGTATCGCTTTTTGTTGTAGATTTAGCTTTTTGAAAATCTTCGGAATGGTGGAGATGTTGCGATTGAAATCGTAAAAAAATCAAGTTTCAGCAGTTTTGAGACAACTCGCGATGTTTTGATGTTCGTTTTTCCCGCCTAGAGGCCAGATTTCTAAACCGATTCTCATGAAATTTTGTGAACAGCTTTGATAAATAATATGTTGTTGTCGATTTAGCTTTTAGAAAATGTTCAGAATCGTGGAGATGTTGGGATTGAAAACGTAAAAAACGTAGTTTCAGCAAGGAGCCCCTAGCGTAGGATTATATCCCAAAGAACACCAGTTATCACCGCGACACCATGACGCAACCCAGCGCGTCTAAAGCGCACACAACTCGCGATGTTTTGATGTTCGTTTTTCCCGCCTAGAGGCCAGATTTCTAAACCGATTCTCATGAAATTTTGTGAACAGCTTTGATAAATAATATGTTGTTGTCGATTTAGCTTTTAGAAAATGTTCAGAATCGTGGAGATGTTGGGATTGAAAACGTAAAAAACGTAGTTTCAGCAAGGAGCCCCTAGCGTAGGATTATATCCCAAAGAACACCAGTTATCACCGCGACACCATGACGCAACCCAGCGCGTCTAAAGCGCACACAATTTTTCCGATAATAGAACAAGCCATCTCCCTCTAGCGCGACGTTGCGCCAGCTCGAGCTATAACAGGCGCACTAAAATTAGTTTTGCAACTGCACCGACAGGGACGGTATATGGAAACCACATATTACCGACCAGATTTTCGGCACTGCTGTATAATATTCAATTAGCCGGTATTGATGGCCGCTCGGCAATTTTGGTCAGCGCATCTGCTGCGTTTAACGTGCGGGAGATATACGATTAGTTTGCAGCGAAAACTGCCCGTGATCGGGCTGTTAGATAAATAGCAATATGTGTGGCGATTATGTCCGTGATTTTAGAAGAAGAAATAAGACATTACATACCTATTTAGAGCGGTGAATTCCTAAATGTCCCAGATCGCAGGTGTTGTAGGTAATGAATATGCGTTCTGATGCTTTATGAATTTACCGCTCGTGGTTTGTCTAAAATTTTACGTCTTCGCCAGGAAGCGAGATTTTCTCACCGCGTAGCAGACAGAAAATCCCAAGGTTGACGTAAAGAAAGAAAAACATGTATTCGGGAACAAAACATAATTACATAAATAGTGAGAAACATTGACAAAAAAACTAAAATCGTAAACTATAGATCGATTAAAAAAAATTAGTTAAATATCAAAGTATGATCTTGATCTTACTGGCATATTTATTTCGGAGCTTTATTTTTAAAAAACTTCGCTACTTGAAAATTGTTTGCGAGAAATCGTTCTTTAGCGATAAGACCGCCTCTTGTTAACTCTATTGTTATCTTAGTTTTTATTTCTTATCGAGGTGTGCTGTAAAGAGTGAACGTTTTAGATTCTACGGCTGCACATGCACACGTCTAGAACTGACAAAATTTATCAATTTGATGAAATGCCTATACAATTGATACATTTCGTAGCTTTTTTCTTTTTTTTTCTGTAGTTTTTTTATTTCCCTCTATTGATCTTCGCAAAAGCTTCAGAGAACTGATTTTGTTGGTTATTTGTGTAATTGACGCAATTGTTTGCGACGCGACTGATCCACACTATCGGTGGATAGGAACGCGCATTAATTTGTGCGACAATAGTGGAAGGCGGATCTAATCATGCCCGCTGGTATTAATAGCAGGCGATTAAAAGTGTTTGTAAAAATAATTTTCGTCGAATAGAATAGGCAGCGGAAACAGTTTTTATGGAGAGTGTATCGTCATCGCTTCTACAATATTTCTTTAACTAATGGCCGCTGAGTCGGAAAGCCGACATCTCTAGCCGCACGCATTTACCCAATAACACAAAAAAACAATACTGAAAATTATCTTTATCTTCACATAAGCGGCCCGAAATGTGTTTTTAATTGGTTGTTTGTGTAAAACGACGTGGCGACAAAAGTGCGACGACGAAACTGGAAGGAATCACCATTGGTGCCCACTGCCCGCTGATGTTAATAGTGTGTGTGTAGCTTTTAGCATTGTGTGTGATTATAAAATGTGTTTGTAAATAGAATAGAAGCAAGCGAAAACAGTTTTAATGGGGAGTGATGTATCTTAGTCATCGCTTCTACAATATTTTTTAAGTTAATGGCTGCGGATTCGCAGTCGGCGTCTCCAGCACACATTTACCCCATTCCGAGCAATTTTCAGTCAGCGGACTTGAAAATATAGTGCACTGTCATATTTATGATCATAATGACGTATATAGTATGTAGATAAAATCATAATAGGCAATTCTACACTTGTATACCGTTTTGAGTTTTGCGCTACTTATTATGAAATCTGTGTATTTGGCATCCGTTTTTGGCCAAAATTACGCCACAAATTTTATAATCATTCGCCTCGACCGTGAAATCGCGAAGATTCGTGCAAACACAGACTTGACCGTACACCAGGACCTCGACGCACTTAAGGTCCTCAGATTAAAGTCCCGAAAACCACCTGCATTACTTTTTCATAACCCAGAACCAAGAGTGAACTTGCTCCTCTCATGGACAGAAGAATGGGAAGAGAGGTCCTTACCTAAGGACTTGTTAGAGCTCGACACTGGGTCCCGGCCAGTGGGTTTTAAGGAGACTCGAAGGGTTTGGTGCCTTCTAAACAGAATCAGGTCAGGCGTCGGAAATTGTGCCTCTCTATGGTTACAAATGGGATTGGTTTAAGTCATCGGAATGCCAGTGTGGTTACCCAGACCAGACAGTACACCACATTATCTTTGAATGCCCAATCACTAAGTTTAGCGGACCAATGGCGGATATCAAGAAACTCTCGACGGATGCAGTTGCTTACCTCAAATCTATTCAAAAATTTAAGTAGAGAACTACTCGTATAAGCCATACGATAAATAAATTAATTCGCGCAAAAAGCAAACCGCTATAAAACATTTCCTTTCCATTCCATTCCTAAAATTTCGTCAAGATTGGTCAAGGTTTTGAGAAGGAAACAGACGAGAACGGAACTTCGATGTTTATTAAGCCGGCTACGTTAAGTTTGCTCCTCATTTGTATCCGACGCCATAGTTACCAGGTGTAGGGAAAGGAGCAGTGATATATCTTCTTAACAACGCGACGCAGCAGCGTGACGTCAGTCGTACAGCGACATCTGTTGGTAAAATTTCTTAGTCAGCTCATAAAGCTGGAACAGAAGATTATAGGATACCTTCAGCGACTATGGTAAAGAAAAATAAAAACCGGCCAAGTGCGAGTCGGACTCGCGCACCGAGGGTTCCGTACAAACACTTTCCATCCCTAAGTGGTTAAGTTAAGTTTGCACCTGGTATGTATAGCGCCCCATATAAATTAGGTGCAAAGTTAGGTATTAAAAAAAAAAAATATGGTTTTCGTAATTTTTCCTTTATCTATGCTAGAAGACGTTGCTTCGTACCAAATTTCAAGATTCTGAGTTCACGGGAAGCACCCTGTAGGTTTTGATTCCCTTGCAAGTGTCGAAAATTTGCGGCATAAACGGCTGTATCTTTTGATTGCGTTGGCTTAGAAGTTTGATTTTTTCACAGCTTCAAGGGACAGTAGACTTGAGTAATTGATATAAATTTCAGCTTCATACCTCCACGCGTTCCTGAGAAAAAGGGTCTTGACAGACGGACGGACGGACGGACAGACGGACAACAAAGTGATCCTATAAGGGTTCCGTTTTTTCCTTTTGAGGTACGGAACCCTAAAAACGAACGAAAAAAAAGGAGGAACGAAACGGAACGGAAAGGAACGAAAAAATAGTGCGTGGAGGCCCTCCGCGCGGAAGAAGTGAAACTTCGTAATGTGGAAATGAAAATAGGAAGGGGTAGAAATTGTAATTTCAAAAGAGAAAACCTAACAATTGATATTCACAAGAGACGTACCTTGACATAACCTTAAATCCGTCGCATTGTCCGTGGGATTGTTGCTTGCGTTGAAAGTTTAACGCAACAGTGTTTTCCTACCCCCTCCACGGTAGCGTTAAACGTTTAACGCAACCTTGTTGGAAGTCGCATTAGAAGTTTAGCTTCAAAAAAACGAACGTAAAAAAGGAGGAGAGGACGCAGTTACTGTTTTTAAATTTTCATTCTGGAAAATTCACACGTTCCCCATTTCGACAATCCTCAGAAAAACGTGGCTGAAAGTATCGTTAAGATGGGATGCTAAAGTTATGTGTTCTGTTATATTCATATATAAATGAGTTAGCACCGACGACTAACTTTACAATGTAAGAGATTGATGGAAAGCATTCGCCGATGCGATGCTTGATTTGTTTATTCCAATTGAAACATTGTAAAGTGCATACGATTAGTACCTATTACAAGAAATAAGAGTATCCCAAGTTTGGAAGAAATCTACGATTAACCACATTTATTTGTCAACGTAGTCGGGTAAAAAAAAATATCCTATATCCATCTTTGAATGTCCAGGTATCCAAATTGGTTAAAATCTGTCTGATGAGCGGACAAATATTTTTTTACCAACAGTTAGTGCTGTATGGCTGGCACCGCATGACCATACAAAAGCGCACTGTTATGATTTTTCCTGAGATATTGGCAGACAGTTTTACAATAGTATAGACTACATATATCATCCAGGAACAATAAAAGATAAGTGAATTTGCGTTATCAAGATGTGAAAAAAATCTACAAATACTTTATCGATTGTAATCGACGAATAGGAAAAATAGTGTTATGTGATTCGGTCATACAAATGATTTACTATGAGTACCTACCTAACCGTTTTTTCTGCGCCCATCTACATGACCCATTCATACTACATTCCGTCTATTCTAAGGGGTTCCTTCTTTAAATTGGGTACTGAATCGTAGTACCTATCTACGTGTCACGGATTTTTTCATATTGGCACAACATAGTGGCTCCACTTCGTCAAAAGGCCCAAGTCGCAGTGGCAACTGACAAGAAAACCAACGGTGCCCTGTTAGTTGACACTGCCATGCATGCACGGTAAAGAAAGGTAATGATGTTTTATAAAAGATACGTTAGACTAACATGACAGCTGCAATCTCTACTTCCCAGATCTGGGCAGCACACATTGATACATAAATGCATACGTCACTTTCCGGAGATCAACAAATGAGTAAAATGTATGAGTAAAATGGCCGAATTGCCATGGCAACGGCAATGCGGTCATTTTACTCCAATTAAGGCTCCTTATCCGTTCAAAAATGCTGATTGATTCAGGCATTTTTCTCTATGATCAACCTTGTTTCTTATCATATTATATTATCAATGTTACTACATAGAACGGGGACATTGCGATGTATTGGTATATATTTTACAGTTTGAATTTTTCATTGATCATTTTTGTTCCAAAAACTACTCGATTTTTACAAAATTCACGCAGAATACTAAGGTTTTCAACTTATTTTTGACTGCACGCAATTAAAGCCTGAAAAAGCTATGTTACTAGGTACCTAGAACTCAGGGAAAAATATTGTTCACTTTAAAAAGTTGGTTGAAATTATCAATGTATTTATCATAATATGAAACAAAAGCATAAAAGGAATAAAGCCTCTAGTGCTAGTATCTAGTCATAAAATATCATTAAAGAAAGGGTGATAATATGACGGCGCACTACAGATATTCTCGGAGAATCCGGGCGCCCGTTCGTCCCTCAAGGTACGCCGCGGGGACATGCCTAAGAATAACCACGCACGAGTCCGCACCATTTTTCTCGACGGAATTGTTCGTCCGGCAACCTGCCAACACTACGTCACGCATTACCTCATAAAACGCTAAACTTTGAGAAAGGACTTTAAAATTAGCAAGGGCGCTATCACTATGGATATATTTCGCAAGATGGCCGCCGCTGTCAGAAGATATTTATGAATTACGCGCCAAAATAGCCGCGGAGTCACCTTGGGATTATGTAACGGTGAAAATCGTATTTGGAATTTTGAAAATCGTGACGTAGCGTGACGCGTAGTGACGTTAAGCCACTCCTCCTAATAAATTTATTGTTTGGCATGTATACGGATGCGTTCGAGCCAAGAAATTACAACGTTCGGAAAAAAAATATTGAATGAAGCGATGGCTCCGATGTGCAGACGCCAGCGTGTGTTTACGCGAAGATTGCACAATTTAACGCTTCTGGAATGTACGTCGGGCTTCGGCAGTTTCTAATCGTTTATAGTTTGTAAAAGGATGTTAATAAGGTTTCGGAATAAGGATTGTATCAAATTCGGGGATCAATTCACGTTATGGCGCTGACCACTATCGTTTTTATCACGAGTAGGTACCTATACCTATTTCGTATTTGACGTTTCTTTAGATCAAGATATCCTATACCTACCTAACTTAAACATTGTAATAACAAAGGCGAACTTATCCCTGTAAGGAATTTCTTCCTGTTAACCTTTGAGGAAACGAGATTATATTTATAAAAAAGAATTAATTACCAGCCGGTAGAATTGTATCGACTAAATAGTAAAAAAAAATACAAATGATGACTCCGCGAACGAAGATGCAGGAATCTTCTAGTCCTCAGTTCTATATTCCTACTTCTGTACATTGTCTAGAATCCTGAAATCTTGAATAACGGACGTACTTACCAGTTTTATGCCTTTAATTACTTCGTCCTAACGATTTCGAACGGACCACTTTAACTAAGTGTAGACGTGACTTTTCTTTCTTTTCCTCCCGTTTTCCTCATGGACACACTTACAAAAGCAAATTCTAGGCGTTGTGTGCTTTAAGAGGCCAAATCAGCTAGTTTTTTTCTGTCTCTAATTAACACGCTAATTAATATCAAATGTGCTTGAGACGGTACAAAACTTAGGGTTACCTAATTTTTGTTTCCCATCTGTAATGTTTCCCCAAATCTGCCATACTACGGTATAAGAACGTATCTTACTATGACATCCGTATAAATATACGACGTTTTACTGCAACACGGCCGAATTTTTCATTTTGTCCGAAAGCAATTATTTTTCAAAACTGTTAATTTATCAGAATAATTATAAAACAAACCTAACCTAAACGATGTTTATAAAATACTTGAAATATTAGGGGTTTCAGAAAAAAAATACTTTCGGGCAAATTAAATTTTGGCAATGGGAAATAATGTTTCGGGGTTGCGACAGTATACCACAACTTAGTACTTTGCCAAACTGCCTCCATCTAGCTATTGTTGTACAAATGTATACATACGAAATTATATAACAATAACCATAGATCACAGATATCTCGGAGAGGCTTATTGATGTTACTGGCGTTTGGAGAGCTGGCGGTTTCCTCGCTCGAAGAATCAGTTTGGCGATTGAGCGAGAAAACGCCGCCAGCATCTTCGGCACTATGATTATATGTATTATATGAACACATTATGTCACACACGTTCCAAAACAGACGGTAAGTTAGGTACTCTTATTTAGAATAGTTATATCTTGTTTTTCGCTTAATAAATATACCTATGTATTCTTATGACTAAAAAAAATACCTCAAAGGAATCTGTTTTAAATTCGCATTATTGTATGAATATCAGTTTGTCCATTTAGATACAACTGCATTCTTAAAATTATTCAGACTCGCAAACTCCATAAGTATAATCACTTAGTATTCTGCGTACGTAGGGGATGGTGCTGCATCGTAAGTGTTTTCTCTAAGTGTAATTTATGTTAGGAATTAATGTTTACAATTGTTACCGCGTACGGTATCGACATTGTATGTTTATGATAGTCTGTCATTTTATTAACGACGACGCGTTTGGCTCGGTTTGTAGACACCTGCCTACTGAGCCGGCGGCGGTCCCGGGTTCGAATCCCGGCCGGGGCAAATATTTGTGTGATGAACTCGAATATTTGTGCTTGAGCTTAGTTTGGGACGAGATCGATTTGTGTGAGGTTGTCCGATATTTATTTATTATTTATTTATTAACGTTACAAAGTCAAGTATTCGGATTGCGTGGGCTAATGAAGTCATCTCTAGAAACCAGAAGCTGTCCATCCCAATCAGGTCAGGAGCGGGCACTACAAATCTCCGAAGTTTCATTTGTCTAGGAGGTCGGTGAGGATGGTATATTACATAATATAATTACATTAGGTGAGGGTTATATGCTATCCTAAAAAAAAACAAAATATTTAATCAGTTATGTTTTTTGGAATTATGAAAATTCGGAATAGTATAAACCCTAACCTAACCTATATTAGGTAACATACCATCCTCAGCAAATATGAACGTTTGCCGTGATAGCGCTTTCGGTATTTTGAAAATTCTGAATAGTCATGGTGTCTAATAAAATGAAAACATCTGAATCCTTTGGGTGTTCTAAATATACACTTACCAAACTTTAAAGGTCTTAGTTTTCTTGGAATCGTTTGATCATACGACCCTCGTTTCGTTCGACACACCACCTGTCCAAGTCCCATGAAATCTTGTGTTTTATCGCTTGCAAATGCGATCAAATCGTCGGTCATTGGCTCCGCTCGTGGTCACGCAGGCATACATTGTCGCACTAAGTTAGGAGCTCAATGGGTGACTGACATGTATTGTACAGTTTGTACATACATTTATACTGCTGCGAGGAAAATTTATGATTTTTATTACAACACAACTTGTTATTGGTCGCGGGGTTATTTCCACAACTTAACATTTACAATGCGCCTATTTTGCGTGAAAGAATAGTTTTTTTTATAACACAACACAATCAGAACAGATTAAAAATTATAAATTTACGAAACTAGCAATGCCACATTATTTTTAGTGTGGGTACATACACAATTATTATATTAAGCCATTGATAAAAAGATCAAAGCGCAAAGAAAAAAAAATGCGTAACCTGGCGGAAGAGACTGGGAATCGAACCCGGGACTTTTTCCTTGTGCTTTGTGTGTCGATTTTTGCATTGTTTATTTGAAAGGCTTTACACCTTAGCGACCTCTATGTGAATACCCCCCTCCTGACAATCCTGACAGTTAAAGTCTTGCACGTTGCGTATTCAACAACTTGTAAAAAACATCCGCAAATTTAGCAAGGAAATTTTAAAAGTTGAGTGCATTATCAATTTATTAAAAGCTTTGCCAATGCTTCAATAGTTTAAACCATGCAGCATCCGTATAAAATCGTTTTGTCATAATTATGTGTGAGAATCGTATAAGTTTAAATCAACTTACATATTTACTTACGAATAGAGCAAGTTTTTTTTATTAGCCTATATTTGTGTCCCGCTGGGAAAAGGCCTCTTCCCTCTATTTCCACAAGTAAAATAAAAACCTCTAAAAAGTCCAAGGCCGCTTCAATGTGCATTTGAAGAATTTAATTAGCATTAGATCTACGCAATTATGTTTTGTCCCCGAATAAATGTTTTCTTTCTTTCTTTCTTTCTTTCTTTCTTTCTTTCAAATGTTTTTCTTTCATTGTGAATGTGCAGCAACAAAAAAGTAAGTAAGCCTCAGATATTCAAAACTTGCCACTAGCCCTGTTATGCGACCAAAGTTAAGACAGTTGCAAGCATTAGCCATTCGCCAAACCCCAGCACCTCCACCAATTAACAGAACACAGAAATTACCAGCAATCTAGCAAGACAGCGTCAAATCCGGGGCTGATGGTTACGGGTGCCGTATGCAAATGTGTAGGATTACACCAACCTCAGTAAGCCCGAAAGCCACACACAAGTTACACTGTCATCGGCTTAGGTAAGATACTGGCGGGCGTGTTAGTTATAACCGTATTGGCAGGGTTTGTCATGTTAATGGGTGCGAGTATTTATTGAATGCTTCTGGTTATTGTACTGTATGATCGCTCCCGGATGCTTTAGTATAGAGTATAGTTGAGATAGAATGTTATTGCGAAACAAATACTGTATACAAAGTAATCACTACATACTATTAACCCTTTGAGCGCCGAGCGGCAAAGCAATTCACCGTGCCACTGACGCCAAGCCAAAAAAAAAAAAAGTGCTCCAAAATCAACAGAGATTAAGAAACACAGATAGTGGTTTGAATTAGCATGTTTTTGACCACTGAAATTTTGACGTCAATAGACGTCGTTGGCGTCAGTGGCACGAATTCCCGATGACGTGATTTGCCGTCTTTGGCGGTCAAAGGGTTAAACAAAGTCGCTTCCTTCTGTCTGTCCCTATGTATGCTTAGATCTTCAAAACTACGCAACTGATTTTGATGCGATGATGTATAACGATTTAATCAATATTAAAGGTGTTTTTCCAGCTCCTAGACTCTTGCGATTACTGAAAATTTATCTGATTTAGAAAATATAAGAAAAAATCAGAAGTGGCGCTAGTTTCGCATTACTCGTCGCCTTAACACCCAAGAGCAACTTTGATAAAAATAATAAAAACAATGTTACTAGTGGTTTGATGCCACGACTTTGCGCGACAGCGGCAGCGGTGCGCGGTACGTGTGTCTCGCTCACTCGTATGGCCATCGCGCTCGGACCTCTCGCTCGACCGCTCGTCGCCGCTGGTCGCGCAAAGTCGTGGCGTCTCCACCCAGGTAGCGAACAGGCTGTAGCTTATAATGTCATAAGTTGTACACAGATACATCATAGGTGGCGCTAGTAGTCATATGTTTTTGTTACTTACTAACATAAACAGCCATTATAACTCGAATTTAAGCTGTATAAAGGCTGAATAAGTGCTCATGCTGGTTCTGTGCTCCTTGGGCGGTTATACAACATTTATATCACGCCCAAAAAGCGTCGTATGCAAATATCAATACTTCAGTTGCTGGCTGTACGAGATGATACATTCCTCCACTTTCGCTAGCAGTTAAAGACAGACACTATATTATGATCTTTGAGATGGATCAGCATTTCACCCGTGTGAAGCCGAGGCGAGTCGCTAAGTGCCTTATAAATTGCAAGTAACGATAAAAAAACACCGACAAACCTAGAGAATCTGTTTTGATATCATGGAAAAAGAAAACAAGGTAAATCATGAAAGAAAAATGTAATATGATCTAATTCAATGCAAGCAGGATGTGATAGCTCAGTGGGGAGAGTACTACGACGGAAAAGTAGGGTCCCGGGTTCGAATCCTACATTGCTGTGGATCATATTACATTTTTATTTCATAATTTACCTTCGTGCCAATATAAAAAAAGTGGTATTTCCACATGAAAACAGAACCCATAAAAATATTCTATTAAAATACATACTTCAATAATGTAACTTTTAAAGACAAAACTATATTTAAACATTTTGTTTATTTGTTTAGTAACTACGACCTAATATTTAGATGTATACACACAGATTTTTCGAATGGGTTCACTTGGCGCCACAATTCGCGCTAATAGCATAATGGCATACATACGGCGCTTGGCTCCGACTTCCGCTTTTAGTCCCTCGAATTCACCGCGCGTTCATTCCACGTTGCCACGCCCCTCAACCAATGGCGTCGCATTTTAAACAAACTACCAATAAATTAGTGTTATTGGTAGCTTTTTCTAAAAATCAAAAGGGAGAACCGTCTGCACATGTTGCGTATTCTTGTTCGTGGTTTCCATTCGAGAACTCTCCATATATATGTTTGTTATGCACCTTATCGATTACGCAAGAAACAATAACAATTAACATGACACTAATACATGCGTCAAGCATTGTAAAAAGTTCGGTGCACGTGCGCGGAATATCCCGCGCATATTTGCAAATAATGCTGGTGCATCGCCCGCCGCTCACCTTGCGCAGGCGCAAAGAATACCAAGCAGTGCACTTAGTATTGTAGTGGCATTTGGATCAACGTAAGATTGGATTTAGGTTTCTCACATTTAAGTGTATCAGGACTAACTTGAAGACGAGTGGCAATGCGGTGGAAAAAATACAATTTTATTAAGCAATGCTTAATTGACTATATTTCTAATTTTCAAATAGTGTTAAGTTTAAACTAATTTCATTAGTTTATTATCACAGGACCCAAAGCTATTCTTTTTATTTGATTATACCGCAGATTTAAAAAAAAGACTAGTTTTTTAAATAAAAAGAAACAAACACAGAGTCATCTAAGAATCGGCCCTCAACATGACGTCACCTCGTGGAAAATTTGACAGTCGCGACACATAAAAAGAACACTGGCATAATTTCTAGTGGTTTCAATATTCAGATTTCTGGTGATAGTTATTACGTACATGTACAATGAACATATGTTCAAATGCTGAAGTAATGCGGTATATATTCTACGTGAACTAAAAGACACGGGAAGTCATAATACCGCTAAATTTGAATTTGTTTTTTCTTCCAGCCTTTCGAGTTTCAACCCTCCAACATGCAAAAAACCAAAGTTTACTGAACTTGCCCATTCCTCGCTCACTTTCCACTAAACTCATTATTATTGCGTCAGCATCCTCACAACATGTTTCCCCTCTGTTATAAGAATTAATTGGAAAAGTTCGTCGATACGAGTATCGATTCAAACCGACGGTTATCTGATGTCTTCGCGAAACGATAAATGTCTTTTTCACAAACATTTGAGGAAATATGGTCGTTCTGTCCGGGATACAATTTACTGATTCATTTAAAGTTCAATATTATGGTCACAATCACAACAGCGTCACTGCTTGAAATAGGCCTCCAGAAAACTTCTCCCTTTAGTAGTAGTCTTGCGCTGCCCTCATCCAAATTTCTGCCCGCGATCTTAACTAGTTCGTCGGTCCATCTTATTACAGGCCTGTCCAACGCTGCGTCTTCCAGTCCAAGACATAACAAGCGTCTACTTGAGAACATCCTCAAATTTAAGTCCGTTGAAAATTCCTTGACACCCCAATGAGGCTTATTTTAAGAACTCTTTTCTCCGTGTTTTAAACCTTTTTTCCACGTGTATTTAAACTCACAACGAACAGTTAACAGCCCAGCCATAACCTTGGAGACTTGACCCGACGCCAAATAAAATATTAGCTCGTCCACTATCAGGTTCGAAAGTTATGAATCATAAAGTTGGTTGTAGCAATTTCTCAGAGATTGCTTGTTGGGAATTGGATGGGACAGATCAGTTTCCTGTTAATATGTAATCAGGGGGTGAGCCAATAATGAAGTCTAGACTTTTAGACTTTTTGATTATAAAGGAAATGGGGTTTTACTTCAATGATAGTAATTTATTTCGATTGTCCAAGCCGCCTATGGTGGTTGCGTTTATCACGTGATAAATAAGTGACAAAACATCTGTCACTCACACTCGCATGTTGTCAAAACGGACGGATGCTTTGTCACTTATTTATCGCGTGACAAAAGCAACCATAATATAGATATCTTGTTTGTACGCAGTGTAGTTTGCCTATTTTCTGCAAATACCCATTCCTTCAATTGCTCAAAGGTTAACTGGAAGAGATCCCTAATAGGGATAAGTTCGCCTTTGTACATATTTCATTTGTTATCAATGTATTTATAACCAGTTGTTGTGTACAATAAAGTGTTTACATACATTACATACATACATACATACAATCATAGGGCCCCTGTATTCGTAAATAACATGGGTGGCTGTCTCCTTCGCCTTTCAGCAGGCGCTATAATGATGATTGTTTGTAACACCTTGAATGTGAAACGTGAATATGTTTGTGTAATATGGTCTAGTTACGAGCCGGAACAGTCTCTTCAGCTGCCTAAGCTTACGCGATAATCCGGGGTGAATTGTCGGGAGAGCCTACAAGTACCTACGTTAGATTCTTATTACTGCTGATCTATCTTCTGCTAAGAGAATGGTAGAAGTTGGATTAGTTCGTGTCCCTCTCCCTCAACTTATGCCCAAGTAGCACATATGCTGTATAAGAGCTTTTACAGCCCTTACACAGCTGAAATAAGTCGTATAAGGGTTGTATAAGTCCTTAGTTATGTAGCCTGTGAGTTACGTGGGTATCTTCTAACCACCTCTCACTAATTTGCCTATAATTTGGTGATTGATGGCAATTCATCATCTTACGGCTCATCATACTGAAACGCTGTAAGCGTAATGAAGAAGTAATCCATCACTCCTGTGGCCTGGAGATAATCCCATTAGCGGGTTATACTCCCACACAAAGTCCGACTCACTGGTAGTGATGGCTAAATATCCCCGATACAGTTTAAGTCATGTTTAAAATAGAAAGAAAACTAAAAAAAATGGACAGACATTAATAATACATGAAAGACATAACTCACCTTTTAACGCAGTTGAGTAAAACACACACAAAATCCTACAAAAAACTTGATACAACATAACTGCAAACTTTTATCGCTTACCCCAAATTCCAGCTCATCATCTAACCGCCCATCATACTTAAAGGCTGCAGAGCGTACTAAAGACATAGACAGACATTCATAATACACGAAAAATTTAACTCACCCTTTAATGCAGTTGGGTAAAAGACACACATTTTTACAAAAAGTTTGATACAACATAGCTGCAAACTTTTATCGTTTACCCCAAATTGAAGTTCATGTAGCGGCACATCATACTTAAAGGCTGCAAAGCGTACTAAAGAAATAGACATTTATAATACACGAAAAATATAACTCACCTTTTAGCGCAGTTGGGTAAAAAATATACAAATTCCTACATGAAGCTTGATACAAACTAAGCTGCAAACTTTTATCATTTACCCCAAATTGCAGCTCTAACTCCATCAACATACCCGGAGTCCCGAGATACCGTTTGAACTTGCACACGCTCCCGGATGCATTGTTTGTATGTATGTATGTATGTACACGTAACGAGTTAATACGTGAACCAGCGGCATTACAATAATGAAGCGGATTCTGAATGACGATGCGATAATGAAAGGGGCTTTGGATAGGATTTGTGATGGATTATGATATGATGGCCTACCAATAGATACCCGTGGTGTGTTCCTGAGGATTTCACGTGGTCACAAACAGGTCGCTATTGGAATTAACCCTGATTCCAAACAGTTTACCTTACTTATAGGTATTTACTATGGCTTGAATTCGTTAAATTTAAAAATATATATCGGGCAACCTCACACAAATCAATCTAGTCCCACAGTAAGCTCTAGGGGTAGGTACTAGCCGACGATATACATACTTATAGAGGTAAATATATACTTAAATTCATAAAACAACCATGACCCAAGCAAAAATATTCGAGTTCAGCACACAAACATTTGCCCTGGCCGGGATTCGAACCTGGGACCGCCGGCTCAGTAGGCACGGGCAGGTGCTTACAAACTGCGCTAACCACGTCGTCAAATTAAGTTATGTTTACGGGAATAAATCCAGCATGATTATGTAATCTTGATTAGTATTTAAATATTCAATCGTGAATTGGAACCATGTGGGCCCTTATTTAAAGCAACAAAAGTCCTACCTCTACCATGCTTAGGTATACATAAAACAGAATTGCATGTTTGTGAGAGAACACCCTGAGTTTTTTGAAAAACAGAGCACTATATCTCCGAGATCAACTTCCTAGTTGATGAGGAGTAAAGACAAACTTTTTTTGCCACGCTCTAGTCAAGCTTCACAAAAACAACTCGTACTGCATGGCTATTCAAATCTACAACAAATTTCCAAAATTCATTATAGAATGCCCTTCAAAATGTTTCAAGAAAACACTGACAGAATGGCTGCTAGATAAATGTTTTTATTCTGTGAAGGACTATTTTGCCGACAAGCCAAATATTTAGTTGTTAAGATTTGACATCATTATTCATGTTACTTTTTATATTTTTGATTTTTACTTTTCATAATTTTATTATAGTTTTATCTTTATTTAATTTAACTTTGTACTTAATTTAATTTAATAATTAATGTAATTTAATCTACAAATTCTGAGTTTTAGTAATTATTTTTGACATAAGTAACAAATTGAAATATGTAACAATTAAGTATTTGAATATTGTTTTATTTTGTTTGCATGCCTTTTTGGTAGAACATAAGCAACACTGTATATAACTGTATCACCTAATTTATCACTATGTTCTTGTAATAAACGAATTTGAATTTGAATCTCTTGCAGAAATAATAAAAACGATTTCATTAACTTGCCACCGTATATTTAAATATTTTATTGCTCTAAACAAAATTTTACTAGAGCGGCTGGCGTAGTAAAGATTACGTAACGAAATATTTTCAAGAATTGAGTGCCTAAAAATGCACCGCAGTTTAGTGTATCTTTATGCAAATCATGCTATTTATACATTTACAAATGTCACCTTATAAATAATAATAATTACCAAAATAGAGACCAGGAACTGAACGTAATCACTTCAACTAGAATTAGAATAGTCTTCGACGCTACGATTCTGACGAAGTTTCACCCTGAATACGCGACCAAGGTAGGGTTGTCGTCTGTCAGGGTTTCCCCGGATTTGTCCTAGTTTTGAGTCCGGGGAGCGTCCGGGCGGGGTTTTATTTGTAGTCCGTGCTTAACATTTTCACGCACAGCACAGTACGTCGAGAGATGTAAATTAGGTTCGCTCGTGATAAGGGACCACGTTTGGGAACGGCGACTTTTATCTTCATGAAACTACCAATCCATCTACAGTCGAACAAGATTTAAAGATGACTTTCCTAAGTAAGTAAGTAAGTACAAAAAAAATGAACATTTCCACCCGTCGGGGTTCTGAGCTCCAAAATCCAGGCGTTTCACGTTTCTTGTCCTGCACAACTATGCTTCGCGACTCTTGTCGCGCGAGATAGCGCTACTCGTCACTCTCTCACATTACTGCACAGAAAGAGACGGGTAATTATCTCGCGCGAGAAATAATCGCGTATGACAGTTATGCTAGAGGTGCTGGTAGCTAGGTTTTAGAGATAGCAACCCTAGACCAATGCAAGGCTCTGCAACTTTGCATTCGGTGCGAGCGTTATCTCTGTGGCCCAGCGCATCCGTATTCGATGGAGATGTATCATTCACTACGCACCTGTTGTTTTGATGTGAGCCGGGAGTGAAATTATTTATAGCCGTTTTTATTGCATATTTAACTTTTGAAACGTTCCGGCGAGTCACGTGGTGTGATTTAACCTTTCAGTTTGTATTATTAATAGACGGGGAATTGTGTTGTGTTTCAACATGGCATAAATAAATTGCGTATATACTCATAGATGAACAAAATCTAGAGTAAATAACGCGTTTATTAGATTGTTTGCTGTAAGTCAACTAGCTGATGATACCTGTAATGTCACAGACCAACGTCCTGCATGCATATTGCAATTTTTATACCTTACACACTCGATAAGACAGGCATATGGTACTTTTCGCACAATATCATTAAGAAAAGGACGTCCTATATTTCAGCCGATATTGGTATAAACACATAAAGCTAGGTTCATTCCCATCCCATGATCTGAATTTATGTTATGCTCTTGTATTCGAATAATAAAAACTGTTGAAAAGACATTCATAGTACTACTTCTATCTAAACAACACAACAGATTAACAATTGCTCATTTAAATACGTCTCTTATAATATATATTGTATTTATTATTAAACTAAATCTAAAACTAAACTATGTCTAAAAATGGTCCCCGTTGCGTGTTACCAAAGACGCTGGCAGCATTACCTCCCTGTATTGTTATACTAAGACGCTGAGCGAGGAAGCTTCCGGCCCTTTGGTCACCAGTGGTGTCGACGAGCCGTTTAGAAAGCTCCTTAAAAGAACTCTAGCGCTTGGACCCCACAGGCCCGGGTCTCGACACCAAAGGTGAAGTGATATTGAGAGCCAAGACCCTGTGAGTTTTTTGCGGTTTTCGGCCGCCTCTTTTCCTGTCTAAACTTAGCTAAGCAATCCCGCAAAGTCAGACATTAGACGTTACATCTTTTGGTGTAATAGGGAAGACAGACGGGCGCCCATAGTGTCTAGCTAGACAATAGGGGAGCGAGGAGGGGAGGTATTAAAACCAACTGGTTAGGTTAAGTTTGCAAGCAATTATTTTCTTGGTCTGATCGTCTTTTAGGTCTTATATATTGCACTTTCTGAGAGGCTAAACTAGTTTAAGTCTAGTAGAAGTTGTACATTTGGTTATCATTAATATGTGGGACCGGTTGCAAAAAAGGGTTTATGTGCCGCGAACCAAGTTAGCCTGACATCAGTGTGCCGCAGGGCTCTAAATCCGCCTTCCGATTTTATTTGATGCGCGTTCGTAGTTTGTTTTACGCGCATTATGCTCCACAACCATTACGTCGCTTTTTTCACCAAGAATTAATGACACTAATATTATAAAGACGAAAGTGTTTATGTGTTTGTATGTTTGTTACTCCTTCCCGCTCAAACGGCTGGACCAATTTCGATAAATTTTGGTATGAAGGACACCCTAGATAGGCTACTTTTTAACCCAAAAACATGTAGTGTTATACCGTGCGACGAGCGGGCAACACCGCGCGCGACAGCTAGTAAAATATAAATGAGACGGCGTACTTTTATTACGTAATCGTTATAGGACAGTTTTATTGCCGGTAAAATCTAAGAAAAACCATAAGCCAATTTGTTCCGGTTTACCCGCGGACACGTTAGACTGGGATCGGAACAATCGGAGCTAGGATTGCATTAACGTGGAGGAAGTTTGTATTCGATTGATTCGATGTAAGCTCGAGGTTGGTGTAGCGGGCGGGGTGCCACTGACAGCGAGCCAGCTGTCGTATTCGGGTGTTTTCATTCCATCCATTAACAAGCCGTCAGTCACACAACTGACGATTAGGTATAAGGAAACAATCATAAGTACTTAGTGGTAAGATTTGACAGGTTTCGTTTCTTAGGTGGCTCTACCTACGGTCACTGAATCCTTTTTGTTGGTTTTGATGTATTGGTTTGAATTTGTGGGTGATGAGTGTATCTTTGCGTCCGAATCATGCCAAGATGACTAGATGGAATGAAACTATTTTTGGTACACGATCAGCTGGGTATTCACAAGTGTTACGGGATACTTTTTATTTGTAAATACGGTTGTGACCTTTCTTCCCTACGGGAACGAGTCCTTCTATAGTTAATAAGTCAGTTTCGTCGCTATCCGCTGCCACAGCGGCCTCCGCATTTGTTCTTGAAACTATTTTCTATCGCAGCACAGCTCGCCCGGTATAAATAAATACACTTTGCAATAAAATATGGCAGCGGGTAATTCATTTGCAGTCGAAACGGTGCAGTCCGTCGTTACATATGTATAATTACTAGGAGTTATATTCTACACCTCTAATGACAGAGATGATTTGCCTGTTTTGGGGATATGCTCTATTTAATTTTAAATGACAAACGTTACAAACTGTGATCAAAATTCCAATAAGATAAGTATGTCAGAGATTTGACTCTTTTAAAGATGCTCTACTTAACTTTAGATAATTTGTCTATGTCACTTATTGCAGATCAAATAGCAAAGAATGGTTATAACTATTCTTCTCGTCTTTCCAGTAGCTACAAGTCCGCTCCGTCGCTACCCACCGCCACAGCCTTTGTTGTAGATTCATCAGCTTTTTACCCAACTACGGAAAAGCCGAATAGAGGGTTATAATATACTTCTTCCCGCGCTAATGAGGTTTGCCCTTCGAGTAGAAAAAAGCCCGCTGTCCGCTGTCACAGCGGCCCAAGCCTTTGTTCTTGAAACTATTTTCTATCGCAGCAGCTCGGGCGGTATAAATACGCATTGCAATAAAATATGGCGGCGCGTGATTGATTCAACGTCGAATTGGTGCGATCCGCCATTACAAACTGGGAGCTAAATTACATGTGTCCGTAATGTATCTACTTTAGCGATACGATCGAGTATCAAAAAATTTAACATCGCTGAAACACGACACATTGCTTAATGGCTATATAGCTAAAGTTAGACCCCAGTTAACTTCACCGGACTGTGAAAGATTATCTGGCTATCTGCTGTAATGTAACAGACGAAATCAGCCACCATGTGGTGATTACAGCAGCAAGAAACTTTCTAGTACCAAGGCATATTCACTAGATACCGCAAACCGCTCTAGTAGCCTACGCGATTGGATTGTAACACTAACTAGTCAACACAGCAACAGCCTTGGTGGGGGAAGGTATTGAAAGGAGAATTGAGAGCTTATCATCATAAAAAAGTCAAAGTGTTGTCAGTGTAGTTGATGAAGCATGTAGCTGCCTTCATCTAACCCTATCTATAGCCACCTCTTTGATTTTTCTATACATGACGTCTACCTTCTATTTTATTAGTTTTATGTGGCTTATTCTCGGTCTTACCCTTCTTCGCTTGCCTTGAACCTATATTTCTGCTTATAAAAGCGTCATATCGTATAAGGTGACCAGAAATTTTCCCTTTCCTCTTCTTTATAGTGTTCAACGCCAACGCCAACATCCCACTTCAAAGGTTTCCAGTACCTCTCTGAACCTTTTGCGTTACATGTCCAAATCTCAGCCCATAGCTATATGCTTCGCTATAATCACTTTCTTTTTGGTTTTCTGCAATATGCTTACAGTCATCAGGTAAATTAGTTTTATTATTAAGTTACTTTTGCCAACCCTAGACTTTTTTTTATAAGAGGTGTATATCTTGAGTCTGCTGTAATTCTGCCGAAATATTTAAAACTATTTACTTTTTGAAGCGGAGTATTTTTTATTTTGTTATCATCTGATTCGTGTGTAATCTTGTTTTTCGTTGAATAGAAAGGAGTTTTATGTACTTAATATTTATTGCGAAACTAGGAGTCGCGTGTTAGTGTTACAGTTGTTATAGGCATTCTTATAAGACAACACAACCAAGGAAACTCATGCTCGGAAATGCCCCATAGTCAGCAAAACAATCGCCGCCTGAAAAAACATCTTCCATTGCGAAACTGGGTGAGCCCAAACGATGCGACGTTTTACGACCGGACTATCAAACAAAACGTGGCTCAGTCGGTTTGGGGCTTCCGTTCCGTTTACAATGATATATATTAGGAAAGGCAAAATCAGGGAATAATACTTATTAAGGAAAGGTTCAGGTCCCTATTTTATTGAGAAATGCTAAGCAACGACGGTAATTTGGGTCCTGATTGTCTACCATAAAGTTCGTAGGCAGTCACATTTTTATTTTTTCAGAAACAATGAAATTTTCAGGACTGTACAGGTGATGAGCTTCTCACAGTTCCTTTAAAGGTATTAAAGCCCAACAGGGTGTTTTTCAGTTGCGGATATTTAGTGGTACTAATTTATTTTACTGGCAATGACAAATTTTTGGTACCTAACTGACGTTTAAAGTCACTGAATGTCACTAATGTTAACGAAGAGGGAACAGGACAGTCGGTATTCATCGGCCATCTTTGTTCATGTTCATTTCGTCTCATGTTTTATTTTTTATTTTTTGATAAGTTTCATTTACATTTAACACGGAAGTCATGCATTGGTTATAAACCAAAAAAACTGATACTGGCACAAGCTTCGAGCCGCCATAAACAGATTAATATTAATAACAGGACAGTCAAAATCGAAAATGTCAAGTAAATTTTGCATAATAAAGCCAAAAACTATCCACAGTGATGAATGTTAAGTTTTTTTTCAATAGGATTCAGTATTCTTTTCGCAAGAAGAACGGAAGATTGAGCAGCATTCCGGTAAACAATGTTTTGAATTTGGTTGATTACAAAAAAAACTGACGTCTAATAATGCAAATATATGACGTACGCACAGTATTGCCATGTGAAAGCTGTTTGTAGCCCTACTATCCCCGGCCAAGACTGACACTTGTTAGGTTTTAGTTTCAGAATTCGGATAAATGAGTTTCTGACTATATTTGCATTATAACTAGGTTTCAGGTGTCTTTAGGAAAAAACTAGTTCTGACACCAAAGCTTTCATAATGAGCTTATCTTCATGTACGGTACAATATTGGGAGATAATCCCTTATTTGTTTATTCCGTTGTTAATATTTGTTTATTATTAAGTCATTTTCAAAGTAGCCAACGCCTGAATCTATCAATTATTCCACATAATTCCTAGAAAGTTGACAGGACTCACACACCCGGACTTTTCCATCTTTGGAAATTCTAAATATCGCCGCGTATTCTCAGTGCGTACGCGCCGGCCTTTGCATTCCGGTAACAGACGGATTTATTGTAAAATTACGTGCGGTGTGCGCTAACGCACGCTGGTCCAGCGCCAAAACGGCGCGTGGCAAGATGGCGGATTATATGATGCGAAATTTAGAAAACTATGGATTATAGGTTAAGGTCAATGCTAAGCCCGAACATGTTCTCTCTCGAAGACCAAAAGGCACTATTCGAAGATAGGAAGTGACAACGCTTTGGCGAAGAAAAAAGTATTCCATCATACGAAGAAAGCATGAAGAAGAAGAAAAACAAACTCCGTGGCTAATTTGTCCTCCTTGTGCTCACATAACGATCAGAAACAGGGACAATAACGAAAGCAAATATTGACCAAGTTAAAGTCACACAGATAGTGTTTTCTGTTTGCACAAATAGTGTGTATAATAATGGTGATGATGATAAGTTAAGGGTGGAATCAAACTCCTAAGAGGACATTGTGATGGAGAGGGAGAGTCCAAAATTATCAAATAATCAGGGAGTTAAGCCAAAAGACCATGAACATTTAAACGCAAATCCGCTTGCAACTCCGATACGAATTAAAAAAAGAATCTCGAGGATTCAATTGTCAGAAATATATTTTTAAAAAGGAAATCTGAGAATTTGTTAAGAGGTGTCGGATTTTTGGGAAATTTGGGAAATCAACACGTTCCAGCTTAATAATAATAACACACATTCTACAAATCAATAAGAATTCACACAGTCTAAAATAAACACAACATTGAGAGAAATTATACGGTAAGTAATATAATCAGTGAGGAAGGATGGATATAGAATTTGTTCATATCGGAACTTGTATCCAGGAGTATTTTGTTCAATTTGTCAAGTCAACCCCGTCCCCCGTCGACGACGCTACTGGGGTGACCCAAAGGACCTCTATAGTAATTTGCTACCTGAAGCTACGGACTGGTTGCGTAACCTTATAAATTTATAATTTCCTACAACAAACTTTTCACCATACGATTAAATAAATAACCCCGTTTCAGTGGTTTGACATTATGTCAAGTATTCTTCTCGATTAGAATTTGGCTTGAGGAAAGATATCAGGGCACTTCTGACTTTTCGTTCATCATTCTTTATTTAGTAGTCCAATATGAGTAGGTAATTGAATCCTGAACCGTTTAAACTAAACTGGCAAGCAATTACAAACTCATGAAAACAACGTGTTTTCCGCGCACACGTTAAAACATTCACAACAAAGTAAAGGTGAACGAAAACTTTGTTTACAAACAAACACCAACTATTACAACCTTATCAAATCAAACAAACGATTAGGACTACATCCAACAGCCATGCCAAACTGGAGTGCGTTCAACTCTGAATTTTGGCGGGAAATCTATGACGTTTACTTCATTATTTTTTTACGCGGTCAAATTTATTTTATAGATATTGGCGCGGTCGGTGGGGTTGCCCGACTGGACTTGGCAGTCCCGATGGCCGTGGCATCGGTTGGCGGGCTATCTGGGGCGCCACGTCACACGGGCAGGGGCCAAAAACACGGCACATGAGGAAACGCCGTGAAAAAATTCGGACAACTCACGCAACAAGTGCGCGGTGTTTTCCAAAAGTGCATCGACTTTTTCGTACTGATTTTTTGGCTCATCTTCCTCAGATCAAACATTAGGTTCGCTTCATACGAAAACGTGTCCACAAATTTTGTAGACATCCAATAAACATATGATTTATTCATTTGATCTTAAAGGAGGTCTAGAAACTCTAGAAGATAATTATTTTCCTACTAAGCAGATTATTTTTGGTTGGTAGATAGCGAATAGAAAAGGTTACAATAATAATACAATACAAGTACTCTTTGCTAACCTCACAAAACAATCAGGAGAGATACAATGCAAGAAATTACAAATAGAAGTTAAACTACATGCAGTTTTATCGCTAAAGAGCGAAATATTCCAGATAAACTTTATTAGGATACGTAGGTAAATAAGAATCAAGGATTTTTTTTGATATCTCGCTTTAAACCATATATTTTTTGAGATATCCCGCTTTAAGCGTTACATTTTCACGCTTTAGTAAAAACATTAAAATTTTAGTTGTAGACATAAAGGAAATCTTGGATATCTCGTAACATATCAAGTTTGGTAGTTTCTGAAGACCTGCGATTTATCGCTACTTGGCCTACTTTTCCTAAACGAGCTCAATATATTTGGATATCGGTTTTATTTTCGTCTAAATGACGCAGAGGTGACTTCTGGAAGACAGTATGTATAGCGGGAGACAGTCGATACGTTTCGATATGGGAATTGAATGTGTATGTGTATTATTTTGCTCAATGTGTCAAGGTTGATCAACCTTTAGCAATATGCTGAGTAGATTTCTTTTTCGTCACACTTTTACATATAACACGATAACTTTTTAATGTAACCTAAGTTAGCTTGAATTGTTAAACCGCCTGACTTTCAACGTTAGTTACAAAAATTAGCGGTTGCCGGTAAAATAAATTAGTACCTCTAAAAATCCGCAATATAGCGTGGGTTGAAAGACACCCGTTGGGCTCACACCTCAGCTTTTGTGACATTGACAAGTTTTAATTTACATCAGCGTATCAGCATAGCTGTTCAGGGAGGAAATGCTGCCAGAATTTTCGGTACCATGCCAAAGGGGAGCAATTTTAATATTTTTTTTTAGTTTAGTAAATTTTTGCTTTCTTTTTTGTACGTAGTTACTGTTACTTTGTTTTTCCTTTTTTGTTATCTTATACATGACCAACTATTTACATCATATGTATAGAGCCCATCGCTGAAGTATACTCTATTATTATTAAGGACTCTAATTTGTCTGCACCTTTACAATAGAAGTTACTAGGCAATCATAACCTATAGATGTTCGATAAGCGATCTCCCGTGATATCACCCGCAGTTGTGCCAACTATCACTGTTTCGCTTTTGCCAAATATTCGCGCCTTATTTTGTTTACGATTCTATTTTGTTTCGCGTGCTTTTTGTTTACTAGGCAAATTGAGTTTTAAACAGTTTTATATGGTAAACTGGTTCATGGATTTTCCTGCGTTGCCGAGATTTAAGGAACCTATATTTTCATATATATCCGTGTTCAATTACTAAATCCTTTGGAAAGGTTAATACGATATTAAAGAAGGAAGTAAGTAAGAAACGTCCTCCATCTTCACAAATTCCGTTGACCGAACCTGCGAAGCGTTTTTTTTTCGATTCAGGTTGCCTTTGCGTAAAAAGTTTCAAATTTCAGTCTTTTCGAAACAATCTCGTAAGGTCAGAAAGACACAAGTATTAGTAGAGTATGAGTTGAAGTCATGTGAGAAATACTAAAAATCATAGCAGGATATATTCAGGTTGACTTTTCCTTTAATATTTGTTCAGCTTGGACCCTGACAGTGTTTGCTGGGTTCTACGTCTCATCCTTATTGACGTATCAAATTTCCATTAGCTGACAATAGCAAGAAAGGATACTACAGGGAGAGAAGGAGTACAAGTCGAGAAATATGTTGCAAATACTCGTCAATTTCTAAGAAGCTTCAATGATAACGTGCTTTCACTTTTACGTGACTGGTCAGAACGTTTTTTTTTAGTAGCCTATTTAATTTTGCCACTACTGCTAACTACTAACCTCCCTTTCTTTTCTCTATTGTCAGTGCGTATCTGCTGTTCTTTGCAGATCGCGCCCAGATTGACCCGCCATCTCCTTTTCGATTCAAAATATTATTCGAGTTTTATACCTGTCTCACTCTTATGCGATGGGGATCTTTTCAATTTCACTCAATCTCGAATCCAAATCTAAGAGCTCACGGACTGTACTAAAATCTTCGATTTCTGAGAACGGTGCCGCTTGAGTGTTCTATTTATAGTCGACTGGTATTTGCTGATACTGACACTTATAATAATCTGTATTATCTGCAATATTATAAAATTGTTAAGAAACATTTCATCAAAACGACTGGACAGATTTTGACAGTTAAGTATAGTTAAAGATGGTTATAGGGTAATGTTTACATGACTAGGCTGTAAAAAGAGCCTGCCTTCCGAGAAACTATTTTATTTATTTATTTATTCAAACTTTATTGCACAGATCAAGCTAGTACAAATGGCGGACTTAATGCCACAAGGCATTCTCTACCAGTCAACCATAGGGCTAAACAGAAACATTGAGTTGGTGCAGGGTCTACGAGTATAACGTTCGTTCATTCTGCGCGAACGCATTTTCGCGCATTTGTACACTTACCAGCAAAAGTACGCTCACAATGATCTGTACAACCCGTCCGTGTGCATATCATTTTGAGCACCTGGCGTGCGTGGCAACTTCTGCTGCCAACTGTACCAAAACTCCCCCAGCTTTTAAAAATGCACCTAATTTTCTTTGCAAGTTGCTGATCAACATTAGTGTTTATTCTCCAAACCACTCTATTGCCAAGTCGCACCTTATCGCATATTCTGATATTTTTATGACGCCATACTGCATATACCGCGTCTGGAACGCTTTAGATGTTTATTTTCTTTCGCAAATTGAGTTCAGGAAGGTCATTGCAATGTACAGGTATTTTAATTTACACAATACATATATTTATCGTATTAAAATGTAAGAGCGGAACTCTTATCATTACGTATTATATTATTTCTCCTTTTTCTCATTTGTATCATCCTTTCTATTTTCTAAAGCAATTCTAATCTCATTTTTCATGGTTTGCTATAAAATGCATATTCATTCTGGACTTGAAGAAATCCAACTTGATTGTTCAAGCAAAAATGTTTCCCATAGGGGCAAAACACAATTACAAGACACGATATCGCATCGTTGTACGACGCGACATCGTTTCACGATGCGACGTCGTGTCGTGGAAATGCATAAATCCAAAATGAACTTTATCTTTATGTGACAAGATGCAAAATTAAAATTCATTTTACAATCTCACTACGTCGCATCGTGGCACGACGTCGCGTCGTACGACGATGCGATGTCGTGTCTTGTAATTGTGTTTTGGCCCTTAGGGAGATCCACTCTCTTGTCATCCTATTTCAAAGTTTCATACTAAATTTTCAATTCACTTGTGTCAATAAAGTATACCTAGTGAAAAATGAACCCAAAAATCCGCTGGACTTTTGTGTCAATGTTATAAAAACTTTGACTTTCCTAATTCTCCACTTCAATACTGAGAGGATGTTTATCCAAGTGCTAATAATCGGGTTGAGAGTTCTGTTTGTGTGCGTTTGCGCACGGCTTGACGTTGACATTGATTTATTCTGAATGTGTGAAGGACGTTTAAATTTAAAATATTGATTAATTGGATCCTGCTTAGCTCACTAAACGTCACTATTTTATGAAATCCGTTAGCAAGTGATTTTTTTGTGGTAAATTGTCTCTCAATGGGAAGTATCATTTTAGTTGAGGTCTGCACTTTTACGAATTGGGGTTTTCGTTGCTTCTATTAAAGTGTATTCATTTGCTTCTATAGACTAGAGGATGTAGCCTGAATTCCTTCAGTTATGGGTAACTACTTATGTAGATTAGATATGTTTCCGATTGGGAAACATGAAGCCTGAGTCTTTTTATAACGATTATTTTATTTAGTATGCTGCTTCGACGAATTATTATCATTGTGATAGCAGTCATTAGAATCCTCTTCTCATGTCCTTTGAGTACCAAGTTTGCTTCTTACGATTTAACCATTATGATTGAACCAACCAACCATTCTACTGTTGCAACTTCACGTATACTGGGGCATTCGAAAAAGAGTTCCAATATGTTATTTTTGGGCAGTTTATTAGATCACCAAAAGCAGAAAACTGTCGAAAGAGCAACAAACCTGTCATTGTGAAGATCTTCTTTGGAGCCTATGATTATCAGTGGATATTTTTCGGTTTATATGGTGGATCTTTTTTGACTTTGTCTTCCATAATAATGATATCCTTTTCTTGAAATACACATATTAAGAGCCAGTGAAGTCTAGGGCGTAAAGGACAAACTTATGCCCTAATCGTTCAACGACCCCTACTCTTGCACCTTCGCGCATACTAAACAGGGAAACCCCAAAAATATTGCCAAAACGCTATTTTTGGCCAGTTCACGAGTTCACTGAGGCTGCCAGGAGATTCCGTGACGTCATACGGGGTCCTGCCAAGTGTCTGAGACGAACGCCAACTAATGTTTTGACTGCTTCTTGTTTATGCTGTGGCGTCTAGGCACGGCTGGTTTTTAGTTTATTGTGACTGTTGGCGCGTATTAAAAGAGCTCTATGATTGTTGCTATTTCTATGGTCGTGGCTTTCTAAACTGTGAGTGAGTGTGAGCTTATTACTGAAGTTGTGAGATGGCCATTTTAGGCTGCGGGTTAAGGAGGATGCGCCACAAGTGTAAGTTTCTAACGTAACAATTTCTCGGGCGCGTTTACGAATAAAGAAAAAGATCATCTTAGACTGGATTAAACCAAACTTTTATATCAAGAATAACGCTCTTACTCTCGGATAGTAATGTCAAACTATTATGGGGTTTTGACTTAGCTGTCCAAGAGTAGGAGTTATTCTTTGGATAATAGTCTGGTGAAATGCAGCTTTAAACGAGTTGGAGACGTTTTTGGTGTTAAAACCTACGCTAGAGCATCTGACTAAGGTAGATCAGTAGATTAATCCATGACTGATCGCATGTGTGCATTTTTTTTGGATATCACTTACACAGATGTATGAGAGAGTTTCTCATGATATTGCACCAAGTCTGTGGACGGGAACTTTTTATTTTTGCAAAACTGCCACTCCTACTACCTTTATGTAAAGGCCTTAGTGCCGTTATTAGTTGTAGAACTTTTTGTATGAGTTGTCTGTGCCGCAGTATGCAATTTTCGAAATGGTCATATGTTCATGAAAGTTATAAGTTGACAGGGTGTCCCTGTTGACGGATACTTCAAGGAGGACATTATCATCATTATCATCGTCAAGTTTCATCTTACTTATCCATTAAGTTGGGTCGGTATATGTCATCAATGAACACTCATAACCATATTATGACGAATCAACAACCTACTTAAGTATATCGATGTCGTTTAAACAATCGAAGATATTGACGTACAATGTATAAATTATATCTTAAATACCGTTAAACATACAAAGACCGTTTTAGAAAATCTTGTATCAGCTGGGTCATTGAACTTTAAACAATGGCCTAAGGTCACTGACCTTATTTTTTATGGTTTGCAAATACGTCGCATTGATTTTCTTTCAAGTCCTTAAGGGGGGAAATAAATTATGTTTATTCATTGCCTAGCTTAAGGTAGAGTTATAAACATTGATTCACGGAGGTATATTTATGGAGCAGGCCTCAGATTCGATTTAAATTCTAGGTAAATTTAATTTAGATAACTTTACAAACTAACCTTCGCAAAATATGCTTTATGGCAATAGGCCGTGCTTGTAGCTATGCAAGCACTTTCGAATCGTTAGTTACAAACAACGAGCAGAGCAATTTATTGATAGAATTGTTACGAAAAACCAATCATTATTATAAAAATTTAAAGAAAAATCCCAAAAAGTAACGTCGAAATTTCAAATAAAATTTAAATCTAGAATGTGGTTAGAATAAAATCCTAACTGTCAGTAAGCAGCCTAGGTCTTCAAAATTTTGATTTTTTTCACCTGGCGACAATTAGGCGTCTACTCTAAAATCTCCAAAAGCATTATTTTTGCAAAAAATAGAACATTTAATTATACATAATATAAAATTATTCAATAAAATTAACAGATGGTTTCGGAGAACTCAAATTTGTATCTACTGGCCAATATTTATGATAGCAGCTGACATTTGTATAGTTAATATATAATTTATTTATTACAAAATTTAACATGAAACATTCTTCTTCAAGTATGTCCCGTCACAAAAATATCGAATAACAGCTTTCATAAAAATCCCTCCACTATCAGAGAAAAACATCTCCAAATCCTCCCCTTAAGGATAAACCCCTGACCCCGTTTCCAGCATCATACATGTGTCATATCAAACTACATACAATTAATTTGGTATGCAACGCGCATGCGCGATGTATTGTGATGCCTTGAATCATAACGTAATGTATGCAAATGTGTCGATGTTTATTATGTGTTGGTTGTGGAATTCGGGATTTACCTAACTGTCTTTACGAGGTATCGTAAAGCTTTAATCGGGACGGGATAAATATGTGGATACTATAAATTTCAGATTGCTCATCGTCGTATCAGCCAATAGGCGTCCGTCATCCACTGTTGGACATAAGACTCCCCCAATGTTCTCCAAAACGATCGGTCGTGCGCCGCCCTCGTCTGATTGCTTCTCGCTATCCTAGGTCGTCGGTCCAACTTGTTTTTTCACGTTGCCTTCGCTCATCGGTTCTCGGAGCAATATGTCAAAAACTAGATCGTTCTCTTGTTCTGAGTCACCCGATCCTATTGAGAACCGATCCGATTGATTCACTAGGACAGGTATTTCCCCGGAACTATTCTTAAAGAGGGCAGTAAACAGGTTCATTATCCCAAAAACGGGACTCATCTTCACTTCACTGTATGCGCTTGTATTTTCATATACTTACATATGCCTACATTGCCTACCCAACTCAGCTGGACGGGACTAATTTTCCATGGTCCTATTGACTCATTGACTCACTCACTTGAGCGTGTATAAATTATTTTTTAATCAAGTACATTGCGTTGGTAAGTTTCTGACTGTTTTTAAGGGTCGGCAGCACGATCTAATAATGCTCTTAGCGTTGCAATCGTTTATCCTAGTTCAGGCGTGTAATATTATTGTTTAATAATCCATATGTTTAGTTCAAAGTAATATGATTTGGATAATATTTTTTATATATTATTATATTACTCTTATGAGTCGCGGTAATTACTTACATCACGGTCATATTCTAGAAGTACAACTGTGCATTTGGTACTGCTACCGTTACAAATAATGTATCTGCAAATTTTTTTGGATATGTCAAGCTGTCGGGGTAAAGTAGCAACCTGTATATTCCTGCTTAACATAATACCCATCAAAGCTATTCAATGCAAGCTCTGTCAGGTCGTAAATAATGATGTTGCCAGCTTATTCAGTAACACCTAGCACACCTGTTGCTCATCGATCGATGCCAGTCTTACCTGCACATTGAACTATTGTACGGTCAGAGGAAGCTGAGAAAATTTAACAATCGTAGGAAACTTTCTTTACGCTGATTGTACAAACTCTTTGGTAGGCTTGCTTGATATTTTTTTAGGATCTGTATTTCGTATCGTGATTGCAACGCAATAATGAAATGAAAAGGTTTGTTTAGATAAAATCGTCTAGAATTCACCTAAAGTTTCACTCGCGGGAGATAAGGTATCATGTATTAAAATTCCTAAACAATGGTCCGCCGCCGCGCCTGTCGGCTCTCCTGGTCGTATTGACTCGAAGCATGTCGAGCGATATTCGACTTCTAAGATGTGAGTGAACGCATTTTGTAGGTATTTTAATATGTCTGAGACTAGCGGTAGTTTTCTAAATTGGTATCTGATTTTTTAAATTCACGATTTGATATGTATTTGTTAGCCAAGTTTCATCTATATTGGGTTGTTGGGTAAAATGTTCTGTCCAAAGGGGCCAACATCAGCGGTACTTTAGTCCTTTAAACTTTGAAATAAATAAAATCGACATCTATCATTTGATAAATTATTACACACAATTGTGAAAGACGTTAATATATACATGTTTACTGAGATCCAGAAAAAAAGGAAATATATTTCAGCCCAATCAACAAAAATATACTCGTGCCAACTGTTCGCCTTGCAGCTTCATTAATTTTACTTCTATAATTTTTAAGCCTCTGTTTACTTCGTTTGGCTGTTTTGAGAATATATTGCATTAATATATCATCAAAACAGCAATCTATGTGTACTCTATGTCAATAATAATATATCCCTTTGTATTGTATTAATGTTTAGATAAAATGTGTGTATGCCATAATTAACAAATGTTTCCACAGCTGTTTAAATTTCATAATAAATTAACGAACTTCAGGATTAAGTATTCTTATAGGAATTGCAGTTTTGATCTACGGTCCGTTGTCTTCAACTTCCTGAAAGCAGCCATATTTTAAACGTAACTGCTTGTAAAAACTTGGGAACGCAAACTTTTCTGGAAAAGTTTACTACGTCGCCAAAAAGTAGTCCCATATTGGGCGCCAGTTTTTAAATTTCTCATAAAACCACCTTGGGTTCGATTCCCGTTAAAATTTTACTGAATAATGTTATATTTTTTATTTTTATATTTTGTATTGTATCTGGCCATACCAAGAAGTTAAGGTGGTCTATAACTTGATACATGAATCTGTTACATTCATAAATAAATGGAAAAATTGATCTTGTAATTATATTTAATTGTCCAGTAGAATGGATTTGGCTGTTAGATTCAATTTGGCCATAAACTACATAACAAATTAATTTGTATGTATCTAATTAGTGTTTGGTTATTTGAATGTTCACAGGACGAGTTCCATCCGTTCATAGAGGCCCTGATGCCCTTTGTAAAGTCCTTTTCGTACACGTGGTTCAATTTACAAGCGGCGAAACGGAAATATTATAAGAAACACGAAAAACGGATGAGTCTTGAAGAGGAGCGGCATACAAAGTATGAATTACAGGTAATTTTACTATTGTCTTACTATAAAAATAAAGTGCTGATGAACGACATTATGAATGTGGCTTTCTGCATTACTATGAGGCTTTTTGGGTTAAAAATGTTTTAACACTTTCATGGAAACACGTAAGTTAGGATCTTCGTGTCTTATGACACGACGTCTGTGGACAGCGACTTTTATCTTCGCAAAAATGCTCCTCCGTCTGCAGCCGAACAGTTCTCATTTTTCATATAAAGGCAAAGGCCTTTTGCCGTCTTTGGCTAGATCTTATTTGTATGAGATTTGTTTTTATTAATAGTCTTGTGTCCGTGAAAGTGTTAATCTCGTGGGAAACTCATGTTTTGGCCACTAATTTTAATTATGCTTTAATGTTTTGTTAGTCTTTGTAATAAGCGGATTATAACTAAACCAGTGCTGACTTCTTCTTCAATTTTCTTATTCAATTCTTCTTCTTTCTATTCATTCTTCAATCCAAGCTTAATCAAAATTAATGGTCTCGATATATCTTTAACTTTTTATATATCGTATGTCTAAATGAAAGTTGTTATCAATAAAATATTCAAAAGAAAGTGTTGTATGTTCGTGTGCCATTGTGAGACTACTTGGGTTCGTTTGGGTACGTTAAGTTTTGTAAATTAATTCCAGAACGAAAAAGCAGAAGTGAAACAGAAATGGGCTTCGCGGCTGCTGGGCAAACTAAGGAAGGACATTACACAAGATTGTCGGGAGGACTTCGTCCTAAGCATCACGGGGAAAAGGCCGGCGGTCTGTGTGCTGTCCAACCCAGACCAGAAGGGCAAGATGCGGAGGATAGACTGCTTGAGACAGGCTGATAAGGTAAGATACACTGATCATATACTCTGATAGTATTACGTGAGTGAGAGGAAGCAGGAAGAACTGTTCTGTCTTTTAAAAGGAACAAGCAGGTATTAAGTGTGTTGTACATCCTGGATCAGAGAGGATAGAAGGTTAGACTTATTAAGATACTCCGATTACATATACTCTAATGCTTAGTTATAGTAGGTATAAGAACTTATATAACCAGGGAAAGAATGCAGGAACAGGGAGCTAGGCTCCCAACATCACTAACAGAAGGTTGGTTATGTTCGTAATTGAACCTGATCTAAAAGGGTTAGAAATATAGAGCTTGAGATAAGTTTAAAAGGTAACAGGAGATAAACTAATGGCAGTAGCAACGTGGTTAGTAAGAGGAAGCATGACACAAAACCTTATCGAGCTCATTAGAAACCGGACGGCCCAAAAGGACCGGTGAACTTCTTTAAAAGCACAGAAACGTAGCATAGCTTATTGATGTGATGCTTATACCATCACCGTTACCGTAATTTCTTTTAATTAGCATTTATTTACTCAACATCGGCACTTTCATGGAAACACGTAAGTTAGGATCTTCGTGTCACGTTCCTCAGTAATGAGGGAGCGATGGAGAAGAAGAGACTCAACATCGGACAAATCAATAAGCTTATTTTGATATGATTTGAACTGTTTCGAGGCTAGTTAGCCCTTAGCCTTCTCCGGTGAGATGGATTTTGTGAAGGAGCACAAACCCAAATAACGGGAATGTCTCCGTGCCACGTGAGTTTAAATACAGGGAACAAGGGCACCCACTAACAATTCAAATTCTGTTTTCCAGGTGTGGCGCCTAGACCTGGTAATGGTAATCCTATTCAAAGCGATACCGCTCGAGAGCACCGACGGTGAACGCCTGGAAAAGCACCCAGAATGCACTCAACCAGGACTCTGTGTCAACCCGTACCACATCAACGTGTCGGTCAGAGAGCTGGACCTGTATCTGGCCAACTTCATCAACAGCTATGGTAATGGGAGCGACGGTCTACCAGGTCTTTCGCTCAGTTATTTCAGATTCGTAGCTAAGTGCTCATGAGATGACGTAAAGAATTTTGTGACTGAACACATGAGATATTATTTGAGAATCTCAGGCTTTAACGCCATTGCTAGTTCGCGAAGGTTGTATTCGGTCTTCTTATCATCTCTTGTATGGTCAGCGTTAAAGGCAATTGTAATACTGGCTAATGTCAAATTGCATACTAAAATTGACAGCTAGTTTTGATTCTGATTGGCAATTGGGAAAGGCATTTTATGAAAAAAAATCATATCATGTACGCAAAAATGGCACCTTCTTTTCCTCGTCTCACGGGTTGTAGTACCTATAGATAACAATATTCCTCCAATCAATAACAAATTCGCTTGTTATACCCCTTTTGCCGGGATTTTGCTTATGCCAGAATCCTTCTGATTGTGGAAAATTTGATAACCCTACTTTGTTATTCATCGTATGTTTGACTTATGATATGATGGGGTTGGCAGGTTTCTAAACATGAAAAGATAAACTCACTAGGACATTTTGGCATTCCCTTTACTTGGCCCTACTTAGTATATGTAGTCAGTCAAACAAGTGACTTTGTTATTGACCTTATGACATCAGCATGGACTAGTCATTCAGGAACGTTGCCAATGTTCAAAACAAATCCAAGTTCCGCTGACCTGTGCCTCAAGTGTAAGTTTTCCATGCAACAAAACATCTCGTTCGCAATTACGTTTCCCGTATTAATAATAACATTTTTCACAAACGTTTTCGAGACGTTTTTTGCCTAAAAGCAGATGAACTCCAGAGCATCTGTAGTAATCGGTGCTACTACTTTTCTTCTTTGAGTGATTGGTCCATGTCACCAAGGTATAAATGGCTCGTGGTTCGTTATACTGAAGCTTCGAAACTGATAATGGCTTTTTCAACCGACTCAAAAAAAGACGTTTCTTATTTTTTGTAACCACAGAACTCCGTCCGAATTTGTGAAACGATTTTTTTTTGATCTAATAATTTTTTGGTAAAGTTTCGAAGGCAAGATCCATGAGGAATCGAAGGAGAATCTAAAGCGATTTTGGTGTTTTTATAATAACTCATCCATTTCTTCCCGGAAATACGATCTCTTTTCTTTGAAGTCGGTAATTTTTTGTGAAAAAGTGATTATCATCTAACTATAACCCCATCGATTATTGGCTCTTTCAGGCCTCTACCTTTCTAATAGCAACCAAATCATTTTTGAACACCGCTATATATTTCAGCCGAAGTGCAACGAACCGCGAATCAGCCAAGTTTCAAAGAATTTTAATATGCCGTACTATTGTGACAAAAAATCAGAAAACAGAATAAGCCAAAATGTTTAGAAGTTAAGATATTTTATGATATTTATTTGAAATGTTAACACTGCATGATTATAAATAAGTCTATCTAACTTGTCAGCGCCAACTTAGTGAACAATTCTTAGATAGAGTAAACCAAGTGGCACATCAACTTGTGTCTTTTACAGCATTTAATTTTTCTAAAAAACACAATGAAACTAAAGAGGAGAAAGCACAATATATTGTGCATGTTTTACACATCGAACGAATTCATGAATTCCATTTAGATTCATACACCTACTCAAAATGTTCAGGAGGAGAGACGGGAGAGGAGGGATAATTGTCTTATCTGTTTTGTTCTTTATCTGGTAAAACCTATAGGTACTTATTTCGTCTAATATAAAGAGCATGCATTTTCTGTTCAACTTCTTAACAGCCGATATGTTTCAGATATCCTAAGTGGCTCTCTCTCACCCAACCCAAGGGAGAAAGAGAACGAACATGACGCGAAGAGCAAAGGTAACGCCGACGCTGTCGGTGTGTGGTGTGTTGTTTCTTTATGTGGTGGTCAGTTTATTTGGTTCAATAAGTACCTATGGAGTTAGAAAATCTTAGGGGTGAATGACGTACATCTTTGAGAATAATTAAGAAGGTCGTTATGAGGCTATAAATTTTTGTAAGGCATTTTGTAATTTTTCGTTGTAAATCCTGTCATGTGGGGTATCTTATCCCGTTCATTAGATTTATGATTATTAGTCGAGTCAAAATATAATTTTAGAATTTATAACAGTATAGATGACACACTTGTGATACGTAAACTCGTAATTTTCGAATAGGAACTAATATTAGAACGCGTTTAAAAATGAGCAGTGTTGGACGTGGCGGGGGGTCTCCATCTCTATACTCGTACCAAACTATTAAAACAAATTATATTGAGTATTTCATAATATTCCTATTAAAAGAATGTACACATTTATAGTGAAACCTATGATATGTAAGAAGAGGTTGAGTTAAGCCAGAAGTATCGTATAAAATAGAACAAAATGACATATAGTCATTTGAAGACTTCGGATTTTTTTGGAGTAAGTATTGTGAGGCAAAAACCTAAAGAAGGCTGGGTAAAATCTAGAGAGGTCGTATCTTATCTAACATAATTTCTACAGTGTAGTACTACTTACAGTAACTCAGTATCTTACTTATAATTTTAAGCCGACCACCACACGTTTGCGACTAAAGAAATAACATAACCGATGATTGGTGTTGCACAGTGTCTTTCAAATTTTCTTTGATTTTTCTAGTAATTTGTGTATTTTGGTATAATCCCAGCATTGGCTTGCACTCACACCTTTCATGCTTTTTGTTCCGAAATTATTTTGACACTTGGAAGTTGTTGTTGTATTACTGTAGTGAGCGGAAATCCTTGAAGTTGTATTGTATCTTTACGTCACCCCAGGCCGTAAGCCGTCCTGGCCAAGGCAAGAAGTAAAACTTTAAACCAACCAAGGCGGTAACTCGTAATTCCCCAGATCGCATATACATATATGGCCTTCGCCTTTGGTTCGGGCCACTAGCACCTGCGGTCTGGGACATTCACCACCAGTTCAAATGACTACTCTTCTTATGATGAGCATGAGTATAGATAGACATCAGTTTCACGCTCAGTCTTTCGTCAGTTCAGTCCATTAGTCTAGTCAGAATGACAAGAGAATGATCGTTTCACCCTCTCGGGATGACGGACTGACGATCCTAACTGGTGAAAATGAAACTAAACACCGACAGCCCAGAATTATGGCCTGAACTAACGCCAGACGCAGACAGTTGTACTTTTCCAGTAAATTTTCGAGACCGTTTTCTGTTTAATATAGAAAATGTTTTCAAGAACGTTCTCGATTCTTAGGAATTGTGTAATGTTCTCAAGAACACAACAACCTTTAAGCACAAAAAACAAGGTTGGAGAAATCTTGTGACTTCTCTTATTGAATGATCTTTATCTAAGAAGTAAATCTCTGTATGAAATTACAAAACTCCCACCCAAAAAAGTGGGTGTATTCCCACCTGAGAGGCCGGCAATGCACTTCTACCTCTGGTGTTGCAGGTGTCTATGTGCGAAAGTAATCGGTTTCCGTCAGGCGATCCGCTTGCTCGTTTGCCCCCTATAACATAAAAAAAAATACTGTAACCAGAAAATTAAAGCCATTTTTCTTTCTTCTTAAACGTTGGATTGTCCGGTGCCAATTGATTGTACATTGTAATGATACAATATGGTACTTCTGATTTGAACTTATAGTAGTTTTGGCCATGAAACACTTGATGATAACTTGATGCAGTAAAGGTATTTTAATAGTTGTGATCTGAGAAGAATGATTGCTTAAATCATTAGTAGGTGTGCTAGCATTATTGATATCACAGCGAATCCGAAACCTGAGTCAAAACACAAAATTTCAAGTATTTTCGCTCACCAGAGTCGATTGTTCATGCTCGTTTGTTGTTATTTGTATGTAGTCGGTGTTCTTTCTCTTTCACTCTTTTTATCTCCGTATACGTCGATGCTTTTCTAACATTTACTTCATTTTGGTTTTAGAAAAGCATCGATTTTCAATTTTTGAAGACGTCTATTTTTGACGATGAGTCAATGCACGTGCCAAAAATATACAGCTATTTTAATGACACATACCATTTACGTTACTCTAGTAGAATAAAGACGTATAAGCCGTATCGGGTTGAGTTAGAATGGGTGTAAGACCTTCATTCATGTTATTATTCTGCTTATAAATATTTATTTCTTTTATTCTTATTTAATAGCGTTAATCGATCGATAAATAAATGATAAATCGGCAGTGTCACAAGTACAAATTCAACGAAATTTGTAGATCCGTTAAATTAAGCTGAGGTATGAAAATAAAGAACCCCGAGCGCTAATTCAAGTATACTTTGAGATTTACCCAAATATTTAAGCGACGTCTCAGGTATATCGTCTTTAACTGTAATTAAAATCTGATGTTTGCGATTCTGAGCAACATAGGGTAGTCCCTATGTCCCGATCAAGTTAAGTTTGCGTCGCGTTCTATGGCGATAGCGCGTGATAGGGTTGGCGATATACTTCTCTCTCCGAGACATCAGAGATATAAATATATTACGTGTTTAGCATTCATAGAATTAGTATGGTTGTTACTGCCTTTGTGCCCTGATCTGATACGGCTTCTATGACTTATATTCTTCGAATTTGTGACATAAATATAGAATGGTATTTTTGGTAAGCGATGTCTCATCTTGAATGTTCACGTGGCTTCCTGTAAATACGCCCCCCACCCTCCCCTATATTTTTATGGAAAATTACGATAGACTTAATTTTAGTCTTAGATTTAGTGACAGGGTTCAGACGTGCATATAATTTGTATGAGCGCTTGAACTATGTATAGTTTCTAGTTGTTCATTTCCGCAATAATTGAACGTAATATCAAGTTTTGGGTTGCTATCTCTGCCATTCCATGTTTCAAGCTTAAAATCTACGGCAATTTATAATAACAATGGTTTTGTTCAGATAAGTACAGAAATTACGAGATAATTGGACCAATAATTCAAAAGGTATTTAATTTCCCTTTGAACAGAATGTCAATTATTAACAATACCTTATTATGATCTTATGTATCAATTGACATCTCCAATTTTCTACCCAATTATCACACGTATTCTAAGGTTCACTTCTTACCCCGGCTCTATACTACTCGCTAAGTTGACCGAGGTTGGTGAATATGATAATGAGGCACTTCAGTGGGGGTAGTAATATTTCTGTCAACGGGACAAGGTTAACGTTGACAGGGAAGTAGTGTAGAGCCAGGGTTAGACTTTAAGCGGCAAGTTTAAATATACCTAAATGAAATCTTGTTAGATGTCTATAAAACTGGGCTGTAAGGAAATTTGTCGCCCGTTGTGCGACACAATATGGTACAGTCGAGTTCATTTACATATACACACTTACGAGAACAAAAATATCTGAACACGACCCTATTGTCAGGAGCATAAAATCGTGTTCAGATATTTTTGTTCTCGCAATTGTGTAGATGTAAATGAACTCGACTGTATTCTTAATTAAACATGGTGTGATATTACTGATATTATTGCTGAAATAACTGACCCTCCCCTAGTGTACAGTTGCCATTTGTAATATTCAGTGTCACGTCTGGGATATTTCAGGCTATAGCCACAATCCGTACAATGGAGTAATTTGCAACGATATTATTCTAGCGACCGGCGTCTTCTCTTCGAAGGAACTCTGGAAGCTGTCTAAAGGTACGATTCAAATATGTATTTTTCTCAAAACAGTTTTTTAGACACGCTTTTATTGCCTACTGGATTTTATGTACAAATACGTTAATTGCGCATCAAGACCGATCAAATGAGCTCGAACACGAAGGGTTTATCTTGTGCTCTTTAGGAGTTCATGCCACCACTACCAAATTATTGAAATTTCACGTGAACCTATCTTGTACATGTTCATGCAAGATTTCATCTCGTAACAGTAATTAAAAGTAGGTTAAATTAACTTCTAAGATTTGATACCTTTTTAGTTAAAAATAAAGAAAAAAAACAAACTTAGTTACCAGTGAATTCGCTAATGTAAGCGTGATAATAATACGGCATATTTGTGTCCTACACACAAATTATCTTTCCTATGAATATATTCTAGCTTATCTACAGTCTATCTCATTATAAAAATCTTCAAGTATGAACTCACTAAATACAATAAGCCCTTTGGAGAACCTACAAAAACTTGACAAGGAAGGTTGACTTTGACTTTGGTCAAAACATTAGGGATTAGATCCATCCGAAGATCTCACCTTCAGTGGTGATACCGGTCTTGTCAGTTGGCAAAATCTTGTATTTGCATTGAATATTAAATTAATAGAAGAATCTATGATTAGTGGCAGAATATGTATACCTTTCTAAAGACTTAAACATTATATGTATCTGCAGCCTCAATCCTGCAAGAGACTGGCTCGGAATCTCCAAGCGGTTCCGGTGGGATAAAGCTAGAGTCAGGCTACTACTGCGGCTACAACAGCCCCGCCCCTCCCGCCTTCGAGCCCGCGGCGGAGAGGGCCACGCCTTCCATGCTCGTGGGGCAATGTTTCAGTAAGTACTCTTCTCTGTCGAGCGTTATCCCGGCTGCCAGGGTCCGCTTTCCTACTTCCTTTCCTCCACTTCTCTCGTGAGCTCGTTAGTCCCACTCTTCGTCTCTTACTGACTTCACCTGGTTGTTCGTAGTTATAAGTAAGTTGTGCATTAAAAAATCAATAAACTCACTCATAGCATAGTATACATTTTGTTTCCAAGCAATTCCTAAATTGTAGTTTTTCGTAACACCCAGAGTTCACAGGTGGCCTGCGTTCTCGATTCCCTTGTTTATTACAAAAGCGGCATATGCTTTACGTATGCCGTACCTTCATAGGATTTGTCGTTTCTAGAATACAATACAAATCCCCTTTATTGCAAACGTCAAATACACAAGGAATTAAATCATAAGAGCTATTATAAAATACTTAAAATAGTAAACAACAGGCGGTATTATCGCTAAATAGACACAAATAGTGGTTTTATCTACAATAGTCCTGTTTTCTTTTCTTCCAGGCATCCCTCCCAGCTCAGCGGGTCTCAGTCAAGCGCCTCTAGTGTCGTCAAACACCATTTTCTACCAGCATCCACCGCCGCCCACCGACACACATCCAACTGGTAATTTGGAATAATTGCATAAGTATATGATATGGCCAAAATTATTGATTAGTTGGTTTGATGCTAGCATAGTCTGATTGGCGCTGAAAAAAGTTTCATTCCTGTGGCACACGGAGATAAACACACTAGCGGGTAATACTCCCACACAAACTCCGAATCACTGGTAGTAAGCGCTAAACATCCCTGATACAGTTCAAGTCATGTTAAAAAAAAGCTGAAAAGAGTAGGCGTTGATTGATGTTGGAAAATGTTAATGCCTATGTCCTAGTATATTATACCTTATCTTATAATCAGGACGATTAACAATCGTGATAATCCTCCATCTGTAAGGCACATTAATTGTGAGAGACATGTTTGCTACCTTTATCATTATCGTCATCACTTCAAGGCATTTTAACTGATCCTGTGTGTCCCCTATCTTGTCACTCGATCCTCAGATTGTTCGTTGACTGAATCAATATCGCGATTTTAATTGGACATCGTTCCTCTTGCAGTCTCTGTTGTAAAACTTGGCCAATACGTATTCACTTAACAAACACCTTGAGAAATCTTTATAAAACTACTGCTTTTTGCAGCTTCAGACGCGTTAACCAGTCAGCACTCCAGCGCCAAATACGACGGCACGCCGCAGGACTCGCTTGGAGACTTCGTCACTTTCGTCTGTCAGGAGCCCACTGATGTGCAACAACTACAGGTACCAGAACTACTGTCCTTCAGCCACTCAAGACTTCCTTCGTCTGTCAGGAGCCCACTGATGTGCAACAACTACAGGTACCAGAACTACTGTCCTTCAGCCACTCAAGACTTCCTTCGTCTGTCAGGAGCCCACTGATGTGCAACAACTACAGGTACCAGAACTACTGTCCTTCAGCCACTCAAGACTTCCTTCGTCTGTCAGGAGCCCACTGATGTGCAACAACTACAGGTACCAGAACTACTGTCCTTCAGCCACTCAAGACTTCCTTCGTCTGTCAGGAGCCCACTGATGTGCAACAACTACAGGTACCAGAACTACTGTCCTTCAGCCACTCAAGACTTCCTTCATCTGTCAGGAGCCCACTGATGTGCAACAACTACAGGTACCAGAACTACTGTCCTTCAGCCACTCAAGACTTCCTTCGTCTGTCAGGAGCCCACTGATGTGCAACAACTACAGGTACCAGAACTACTGTCCTTCAGCCACTCAAGACTTCCTTCGTCTGTCAGGAGCCCACTGATGTGCAACAACTACAGGTACCAGAACTACTGTCCTTCAGCCACTCAAGACTTCCTTCGTCTGTCAGGAGCCTACAGATGTACAGCTGTGATGGTCGTCGATATGTGATTTGTACAATCAGATTTTGTTTGTATCCTTTTGATTGGTCCCCAGTAGCATCTCTCGTCTGTTATGAAACTTATGAAGTTATATAGTTATGGTTGATCAAACTTGGGATGAAAATAGCACATTACACATTTCGTTGACTAAATGACTAAGGCGAAAACTCGGAAAATCCATCCGTCTTAAAATATCCGCTGTTAAAATAGTAATTACCAGACTTAAAACATTAGAGAATCACCGGAATGCTTAATTGCTGTAGTTTAGAATTATTCTTCCTTCGCATCCAAACTGTAGGTATAGTCTGTTGATCAGACATTTGGATAAACTTCATGAACTCAATACCCCATCAAAAAACAAAGGATTCTTTTTTAATTCCTATCAATCAAGGTGCAAAATATATGCCTCCTACAGATATTTCCATATTAATTTAAAAAACAGCGGTTCTAATAAAAGTCGGCTCACTATAATATATCAATGTTAATCATCTGAATGTTATATCATCTGTTTCAGGTCCACAGTCTATCGCGGAGTCCAAAGCCAGCTTATTTCAGCAGTTCAATGCTACCACCACCACCGCTGCCACCCATGGCGCGGCCCGTGGCCATAATACGGTCCACAGGTAATCACTGTTGTAAGTCACACATACATAATTAACACTATATTACCAGCGGGCCTATGATGGTTGCGTTTTATCACGCGATAAATCATCTGTCACTTTTTAAGAAACTGCGAGAGTGATTGACAAATGCTTTATTATTTTTATCACGTGATAAACGCAACCATCACAGGAATGTTAAAAACATATAAGCTAGAGTTGATAATAATGATAGTCGAATTTGTTTTTTTTTTTCATCTGTTATTTTATAGTTGACATATTATTAATTCCAAAATTTAAAATGGATACAGCTAAGATACGCTTATATGAACGACATCGATATCGTTGTTCGGCACATCTAGGAAGTTTGAGCGACCTTGGCTAGTTAGGTTAGTGTAGGTTTTAGGTTTTTAAATTGTTTTACCACTTAATCCGCATGTTTTTTTTAATAAAGATACCTTATGGAAGTTTATACATTTCACTTGTTTATGCATAAAATAAAACTGCATCAAAATACTTAAAAGTTACGTACATCGTATTCTTTACGGTATGCAAAATAACCGTGACCGTATCTTCCTCATGCAAAGGTGTGCACTATAATTGCTTAGTTAAGTGCACTTTATACAGCGAATTAGAAATCATATCCCATTCAGAATGGACGTGTTAATTTGGGCAGGAGTTATAATTATCAACTTTCATAAACTGCCTATTTCGAAGAGGTTTCCTATTTCACACTTTGAAGGTGTTTTAATATTTTTTTTCTCCGTCTCAATTCCTTCTCTATATGGGTAACCGATCTGAAACACTAATTTTTGTTTCCCATCTGTAATGTTTCGACAAATTTTCATTTGTCCGATAGTGTTTTTTTCTTGAAACTTGTAATATTTTCAGGATTTTATAAACATCTTTTTAAAGAACCCATTTGGTTAGGTTAGGTTTGTTTTATAATTATTCTAAATCATTAACAGTTTAAAAAAAAATGGTTTTCGGACAAATGAAAATTTGCCGAAACTTTACAAATGGGAAACAAAAATTAGTGTTTTCGAAAGGTAACCCTCTTTATGTGCAAGTGAAAACCCTGTCAGTTTTCTTCTGTCCAGCAGCCCGGGAAGATTATATGGCGTTATCTTCACTACCAGCCAGCGAACTCAGTTCTCCACCTTCGCCGGAGAGGTCCCCGCCGGCATCGCCGCGCCGTCGCTCCCCGCACCCGTACCGGTCGGACTGCCATCCGCCGATATCCCACTACAACCACTTCCATACGCAACCACAACAGGTATTACACTATTCGTATTGTCTATCTATAGGAAATTAACATCATCACAACAACTGAATTACTGACCAGTAATACAGTTCATTAGCGGCTTCTAGTTGCGGCATCTAATGTACTTATATTAGATGTCGCTCACTAGGGCGACTCATGACACTGTTATTGGGCAAAAGACGCCATAGGTGGCGCCAAGACCGCAATAGGACATCTAATGACATTGTCAATTTCAACATCATCATAATGATCATTTTAACTATTCTCATCACCATTATCGTCATTACGGTCATCATCATGTTCATTATTATCATTATAATCGTCTTCATCGTCATAGTTTTCCTAGGTCTGGTGAGGTGACGGTATTTTATAGCGTGTTAAACAAATGACAATCAGTCATCTCATTAAGTTCTCCACCTTCGCCGGAGAGATCCCCTCCCGCGTCACCGCGCCGCCGCTCCCCGCACGCGTATCCGCCGATATCCCACTACAACCACTTTCATACGCAACCACAACAAGTCAGTATCAGACCGTGACAGCTAGCTGAAGTAGGAAGACGTAAGACACTTTATTGGACACTAGATGACGTCTCTTCTACACGCACTTATATCTACTGCTATCACCTTCATCGCCGCTATTGTTACCGTCATCATAACCTTTATAATCGTAGTCATCATGATCACTATCATCATCACTATCATTATCATCATGTTCGTCGTCATTTTCATCATCATTTTCGAAATCATTATTATTATTATTATAATTATACGCGGTCTCGGTTTAAAGTTTTATCGCGCGATAAACAAATGACATTGCCGCATTCATCATTAGTCTAAAGTGACATGATTTACCATCTACCGTTTGATAAGCGCTCCGCCATCCCCACTCCCCACTGTCCTCACTACCAGCCAGCGAATTAAGTTTTCAACCTTCGGACTGCCATCCGCCGATATACCACTATAACCACTTCCATACGCAACCACAACAGGTAAATTACACTAGTCGTATTATCTATCCATGGCAACTAACTTAACATCATCACAACAGGTCAGTAATAGAGTTATAGTTCATTAGCGGCTTTTAGTAGCGATATCGAAAGTGAGTGGGGCGACTCATGACACTCTTAATAGACATGCTGTGAAATATAATAAATAAATAAATAAAAATAAACAAGAGACGCTAAAGGTGACGCACCGTCCACAATATGACATCTAATGACATTGTCAATATCATCTTCATCATAATGATCATTATTACTATCCTCATCACCATTATCATCGTATCGTCATATCATATTGTCATTATCACCATTATGGTTATCATCGAGTATTAATTTAAACGACCTTGGGGGCCCGTTAAAAGTATGTATGCACTTCGCATCCTGATTTTTTTACAATTAATGCCATTTAATTTACTGGTTAAAAATATAGTATTATCTCACAACTAATAACAATAAAATCAAAATACGAATCGACGAAAGGTTGTAACATGCTTACTAAAGATTTTACTTTTATCACTAGGTTGTTATTTACAGAACATCAAAACTTTATCGCTCGTAACATTCTATTATTTCAAGTATGAAATTGGTTCAAAGGTTATTTTTAAAATCATCGAGTTGGTCGACACCGACCTGGTCTACTGCGGAACTATAAATAAGCTAGTAACCGACACTCTCTTGTTTTGCCTATCAGTGTAATAATGTGAGCTCTATAGGTACAATATGTCTACATTTGTTTGACAAGGGGCTAAAGTAAGCCATTGTGCTAATAACTAAGCCTTCTGATTAGTTGGATGAGCGAGCATAGCGACCGAGTATATATATAGCTTTTAGCCACGTGGTAAACACTCTGCTTTTCACTTCGATTGCGAGAAAGTAAAACATTATTTTTGTTGTTTCCAGGTGTTCAGCTACGGCTCTTTAAGTAGTGTGGGGCTGGGCGGGGGCGCGGTGTGTACCGGCGGGGGCGCGGTGTGTACCGGCGGCGGCGCCGTGTCCCCCCCTGGAGGCCTAGGGCTCTACGCGCCGCGGGCCCCGCCTCGCGCGCCCGTCAGGTTAGTGCCAGTCCAGCTGTTCCGTCCCTGAATGCCATGTATCCAAGTAGCAGCTCAGGGGTCAGAGTACTACTCCAGATAATTAGAGTGGGTCCGATCGACCTGCAATGTAGTAGATAGAGAAAAAATGTGTATGTATATTTGTATCAATATACATAAAAAGATGTCTACCTAAGTGTTTGCTATCAGTCGCTGAGCAGTGGTCAGACACAAACAAACATCCTTAATATTTTTTTCTCAAAAAGTATAGAACCTACTGAAAAATTAGCAGATACGATTAAAGTAACCATCACCATCACTACTCACTTATTGGTATAAGTTCCATGCCTAACCGTCGCGTAACAAGACTAACAAGGGAGACTTTACTGACATACTCGTAACCTAGGGAAAGGACTTTACGGGTGTTCAGATTTCTCCTATTATATAAAGTATTTATAAATTCTATTACATATAAATAATACCAAATACCAAGCTACATGGGGTATAATTTTAACGGGAATTGCTCGAAGTGGAACTACTTAAAGAATAATGCTATTAAAACTATCGTGAGACATCTTTAATAATTATAAAAACGGTTTAAACTCACGTAAACATTGTCAGGAACCGACCTCACTTGGAGCTCTTCATCAGGGGCAGCTATCCGTGCTGCTGCGCGTTTCGCGACCCGCTGAAATGGGTTTTTATAATAATTACTTAATGAATACTATGAAAATAGTGAAATTTTCCGGCTAGCACCTCAAAGCCTTTCTCAAGTAGCACAGGGCCTGCACAAATGCTTATACAGTCTTTATTCAGCTCAAATTAGTTGTATATGCCCATGCAGCTTGTGTGCTGTGTGGGTAGTTATAATACGTAAATGGTTTTGATTCCAGGTGGAACGCGCCATTCCCGACACTAGAGGAGGAGTTCAACATTATGACCGCGCCCGCGGGGGCCGACCACGTCGTCCTGCTGGATGATGGTGCGTTAACTAACTAACTAACTAACTAACTAACTGAGCACGACGACCCAAAGTGGATCTTGGCCTCCGACACCAGATCACGCCACGCTCCACGATCCTGAGCCAGCTCTCGCCAGTTAGGGATGCCTAGGTCCCTGAGATCTTTTTGGACTTCATCACTCCAGCGATATTTAGGCCGTCCTACAGGTCTGCGACCACTCGGTCGTCCCAGATAAGCGGTTTTTGCTGTTTTTGCGTTACCTAATGACTTTTCTTTATGTTATGGGGAGCAAACGAGCACACGCATCTCCTGATGGTGCGCTATTACCGTCGCCTATAGACACCTGCACCGGCTGCAGCACCAGAGGAGTCACTAGTGCGTTGCCGGCCTTTCAGATGGGAGTATGCACTTTTCTTGAAGGGTCGTATCGGTCCGGAAATACCGCAAGCGACAGTTCATTAGAAATGCACAGTTATGGTTTGCGAACTATCTAAGTAGTGAGGATTAATATTCTATACATATACAGGCTGACCTCAAACTGGTAATACAAAATTAGTGTTTCGCACTGTTCAGTTTTAGCAAATTAATTAGTAGTAGTAGGTATTTTAAGAGATAAATAAGGAAAACACAAGTCTGGTGCAAGTTCTGCGTCTGGGCCTGGGACCCCTAGACTGGCTGGGACCTTAGGCCCAAGCCTTGTGGGCCTAGGGTTAAATACGGTACTGCATTAAATCCGCCATTTGTTCGTTCTGTAATTTGTGCAATAAAGTTTATATAAATTAATTTTGGTCTTCCAGAACGCTTCTTCCAATCAAACGTGATAACCTCCGAAGCGACCGCAATGGACACGGCGGCGGTGTCCGTCGATGCGTCCGACGACATCGCGCCGGACAAGGCGCCGGAGCTGCGCTCGCCGTGATGCTCGCCGCCCGCGCCCGCGCCCGCGCCCGCGCCCGCGCCCGCGCCCGCGCCCGCGCCCGCGCCCGCGGACGCGACCGTGCTCCGCTGGACGCCGGCGCCGCCGCCGCACTGGAGGCCCGTCACGCATCGAGCGCTCTGAAGTAACTAACATACCATAGACAAGGACACATATTGAGAACTGCCAATGTCTAAAAAAAGGTTGCATTGCGTTTGTCGCGCGAATCAGTATCTCCTGTCTTGCTCGCACGGTTTTGAAAGTGACAAGTAGTATTTGTCGCGCGATAAAGAGTCGCATGTCAAAGTTATGCTCTAGCTACTACTACTAGCTACTGTTATAAAGAGCGTCAGCATAGTAAGGACTATATTCCATACATTTCACATAGATTGCGCCAATATTTTGTCAATCAAAGATAGAAGGAGACTGATTAATCCTTTATATATACACTAGCGACATCTAGTGCTGTTTTATAGCTCTAGATTTCACTAGTGTATTCAGAAATGTCTAAGCGTCATATGCAATATAGGACGGATATCTGGCTAAAGTAACACCGTCTAATGTTGGAAGAACGCGACTTTTTATAAACATTGGCAGTCTTAAATCATTGGTCCACAGTGATCATTAGATCACAATATGATGAAAATAAGCTTCTGATATGACTAGCGACAGAAACATTATTGACCGACCTTAACTTATTCCCTTAGAGATCGCAAAGGTGTAGTCTTTCAGAAAAACGATACAAAAATCAACACATAAGGAAAAAATCGGGAGGTCTCCTGGCGTTGGGGTGGTTGAGTGGATGAAACTTTAGTTTTTAGATTCCAGATATCTTCCGCCTGGTTGTGATTCTTTGTACTTTGAGCTTTGTTTTAATTTACCTTAATATTGGCAAACCTTTTCCCTAGTGGCATGTAATTAGCAATATTTGCCTGTAAAATGTTGTATATTTTCATCATAATGTGATCTCACCTCAAACAAATTCATGCTCGTAAGACACGAGTAAAGCCAGGAATGTCAGGTTATCTTTTATAACCTAAAAAGCCATAACACTAAAACAATGAACTAAGTACTTTAAAAAGTATACCTAATCTAGAGCAAAACCTCTATGCCTTTATCGAGGATTGAGACGGAAGTCATACAAAAATGGTTCAAGAATCGAAAACCGTATACCTAGGTACATTTTCTAAAAATAACACAAATTTAACCATGCCGCGTGAAAATGTCGCCACCATCGTACATAAAGGGAGATTTGTATGAGGTAATTTAGTTCTAAATCTCACCACCGGCTCTGTTAAATTTGTTGGTTGAACTAAAAGCAATAAGAATTCAGGGCAAAGACGATTAGTGTAAATATTTATATTAACGGTTGTAGTTGAAATGTAGATTTTATGTTACGGCGTCGCCTGTCTGTATTAAAGCTATTTTTTTAATTAGTGAAAGAAAACGTTAAATTAATTTGCCTATAGGATAATCTACGTGTAAGTAGTTAATTTCGGTGCGCAGTGACTTTGTAATGGCGTCTCGGTGGATTGAAAACAGTGCCATCTAGCGGAGGTTGCCGGCAATTGATTCAGACAGGCGGCGTTCTGTTCATTATACTCATTAAGGCGAACAAAATACAATACTCCAACGATGTAAAAATAGCTACGAAAAAACATATATTCTAATATTTTTATAGAATACGAAAACGAGTATGATATGATCAAGCCTTCCAGTAATTTAGTGAAATAAAGGTTAAATGCAGCTTATTATTCGTTTGCTAAGCTGTGAAACAGTAAGGACAAGCTATACTCAATTCGTATACGTATTTAACTAATAAGTTGTGTTTAGTTAGATACGTATACGAAAGTATAAATATAAAAACAAATGCTTCCAAGTCAAAACACGTTTATTATTGACAAAAGTGTGATATTATAATTTGTTTTTTGTTTCGTTGTTGTGTGTTTTGTATTGAAGGTTAGGATAAGAGTGTAGTTTACGAATTTGTTTTAATTTATTGAACGAATATTTATGAAAGACGAGCCTTGCTTAAGATTAGTTTAGTGATTAGTAGCCAAGACTATCGAAGAGTTGTGGTTTCGATTCGGAATATAATTATTTAAAATTAGAATATCTATTCTTAGACTTAGAATAATATTTTTTCTTTGTTAACGGTTTGAGATGCCTGTATTATGGTTTTTTTTCAAATAACTACGTATGTCACGCAATCGGTGTGGCTATCTAATATGATAATCCATACTTTACAACACGGGCTTCCACACAGGGCGACTGCCCGGGGCGCTGGCTCCTAAAAGGCGTTACTTTAATCAGGTTTAGGGCACCTAGGGCGCCACAGCGTCACATATTGAACGAGTCGCCCAGGGTGCCTGTATGACTAAGGCCAGCCCTGCATCAGGTGTGCTCTGGATTCAAATCTTAATGCATAGACATGGCATCTCATATTTTTACATATTATGGAAATTAAAAGCAATAAAAAACATCGAATAGTTTCGGATCGAAACGACAATGCGCAAGTATTTGTAGTTGGACATTCGTCTGGACATTTTATAGGTGCCTTTCACGAATAAAAACGTATAATAATATAACTTACGTATTATAACTTGTACATTGTAGTGATCTTTTAAAATCCATCCGCTCATACCTGTAACGTGGACAATTCATACCTATATAACTTAAGACGAACATATTTGGATATTTTTTCTTGTACCTTAAAGAGTACAATTCGACATTTTTGGGAGGATCAATTTTAGTATTTGAGGAGAGCACTACTCATAAATACCAAAATAGTCGAAATTCTCGATGCTCTTTAAAGTATCCAAATATGATCACTAACACTTACCCTTAATCCTAAATATAAAACCTAGTTTTTTTCTCACCCTGTTCAATGTATAAACAACCTTATTTCAAAGCGTTAAGTGCCATTCCCGGGTGGCCATCATGTGACCTTGAACGGGGATTTTTTTCGAGCCCCTCGAGAAAAGCTAGTCATTAGAAATACAATGTAAATTTAATGTTTAAAATTTAAATTATATTTACATACGCCCCTTACGGCTATTAGTAAGGGGTAGAAACTAAATTGTGGCCAAATTACACTTAACGAAATCCAAATATATATACATTTTTAATAGATTTAGGATACGTAAGTATGGTTAAGATTTGTTGCATGTTTATTATTTGATTGATGATTATTCAAAATGGACACTATTGGTTTGAAAAAGAAATATATTCGCAAGCTTGTTTACTCTGCTTCAATAATTGCACCCAAGAAAACTTCAAAATGACTTACGACCAAGGAAAAGAAGTACATAATGTACAATCTTGTATTTAATTGACCATTTTATTGAACAAAATTCTCCCTCAAATTTTTATTTTTTCTCAAAAACACTTTTTTCATAAATGAAGTATCCTGAGTTAGTGTTTTGGATACCACACTAATTATTTAATAAATTAAATTGATTAACGGAAAAAACAGCACTTTTTGGCTTTAATTTTAATTTTGTTTACTAAATTGGACAAGTAAGAATGTCTTAATGTGTTACAAAGTGCTAATAAATAACAAATTAGCATCCAAAGTAAATGCCACTATAGTGAAAGCTTGCGAAACTGCCTTAAAGATCCATGACATGTTCAATGAATATCATTTTGTCACCAACAACTGATCGCCATGAACGTGTAGTATTTTAACATAAATCCAAGTATAAATCCATGTACAGTCGGCAACAGAAGTTGCTACGCACGCCAACTGCTCAAAATAGAACTCTCTTTACCAAGAAAACAAATTATTTTAATTAGACGAGCCAAAAAACAACTGAGGATTTCAGTGGTTTGAATAATAATAGAAGACTTGAGATCAATTATTACATTATTGTTCTAAAAAACAGAAGCAGAAGGATTTATTAAATATTTCGATAATTAATTTTATACAAAATGCTATACGTTCTTGGCCCTAATATTCACTTATTGTATATTTCTATCATGAGTTTTGGATGCATTGTACTTAGTTTTTTATTTAGACCACAAATTATTTAACCTGCCATCATTTTCTGTACACGCTTTAAATTTAAAATAGTTAACATAGCCTGATAGGGAAACTTAGCAATATTGACAAGCAATAGATAAAGTATATTATAAAGAACAGCTTTAGGGAAGCTAGATATTGGTACTGAAGTAGAACATCCTATATAATAACGGTTGCAAAACATATTTTTTCAATAGATACTGGCTATAAAGCGTGTTCAATGTTCATAAGGAAGCTGCACACTATCAGTATTCATAGCTCTACATAAATAACTGGCCGCTAATACAGACTTTAAAATTTAAAGCGTTATATTTCACTAGGTACCGTTTATTGGAAAAAATAACGGTATAGCAAATTTATGTTTATTGCAAATACGCGGTTCTATTTTTGTGACATCTATTGAATTTATTGATGAAACATGAGAGCAACAGATTATAGATAGGATTCGACAATTTGTTGTAAAACTTACAGTTAACAATAAATGATTTTGATTTGATTTTTTGATTTGAAAACAGAAATTATTGCGTGATTTATAAGTAAGCAAGACTTAATGTATGAGGAGACAGTACGGAAAGGATTATGACGAAAATATTGACAGTGTGCAGCTAGAAATAAAGTTGGATTTGATGTAGATTTTGGTACAATTAAATAGCTGGTACACAAACATAGTCAGCTGATAGTTCAACTAGGCAGAAAGGCCAGAATTAGTCAATTGCTAGCTATAGACATTATTAGACGATAAAAAAACATTTATAAGGAATAAATAGTTACTTAAATGTCACTTAAGGCTTGTCGATTGCAATTGGTCTCATCTGTAAGGAACGACCTTGTGAAGGTATGGCAATAATCTGTGTTTTGTCGAACATACATTTCCTCATATACAAAATGATTAACGGTTTAAGGAGAATGCCATACAATTCTTCTTCCCAAGGAAATAACAGTATATCTTGGAACTTTGTTCGGCAAAATGTCAGGAGTACAATAAAATGGTGACGAATTTAAAAGCTCATTGGTGCCGAAATTTCTAGACTGTGATTCAACTGTTCATGCTGAACGTGTCTTATATTGAAATAGTTGTTTTTGTATGATTGGCGATGAATAAAGCGCGCCGTGCGAATGCATACGGTACAGACACACATGTTGTATGAAATGCATTTGTTAGTTAACCGAGAGCTGCTAGATGGGATTCTCTAAGCCTAATATCATCTCTTTTACATGAAATAATCTAGCCTCCTAAAACATCTATTACACGCGTATTTTGGCGTCAGCTCAGTACATTATTCTAGACAGTCAGTTTACTGTCATTCATTCATTTTCACCAGATCGGACCGTCAGTCCGAGAGGGTTACACGATCATTCTCTCGTCAATCTGACCAGATTGATGGATTGATCTGACTCCAGACTGAGCGTGTAATCCTTTTCTAAGTCTACGCGTAAGTAATTGACATACTACAAATTCGAATTGAGTTTTTGTTAAGGAATTAGAAAGAGGTTCCAAATTCAATAATTACTTTGGGGCTTAGGGAAATGGGTTTCTTTGAAAGAAATTAAATGGTATTAAGTTTAGAGAATGCATCTTGGGAATAATATGGCGTGCTATTTTAACCAAATGGCTCACGGCCAGAGCACGGTGAATATAGCATGCTATAGAAACAAACTGTAGCGTTTTTTAACGACAGCTGTCAGTAGTTTCGATAGATCTTGATTTTTTAGTAGCTTTGCATTATTTTTATGCGTGACAAACATTGAAGAATGTGTAAATATTACTGATTGTTATGACGGAAAGGACTTTAATGTTGTGCAATCTTATTTTTATTAAAAAAAAATGGAGTTACAAGAAATACTAGTCACTTCATAATTCGAGGGCAAAAAGCGTAAATGATGTAACAGCCAATTAATTCCCTTGGCAGTTACAGAGTTTATGCTTTTTGCCGTCGATATGTACCTTTTGAAGGCAGATATGATAATCAACCAAAGTTTAGAAGAAAATATGATTGCAACGAGAGAATTGTCATACTAAACTAAAGTATCTACAAACTTATACTCTAGAACATTGAAGGTATAGGTTATTTCAACGTGTTTGTCACAGTAAAGGTTTCTTATTTTCATAGCACCAGTGTACGATATGGAGTAATGAAAGCCTAAACATTATGTGCCTTAGATACAACAATATTGTATGATATTTATGATGCGTTCTATACAACGTGCTAAATAGAATAAATGATAAACATTATTTTAAATGCCTGAATGGTCGTCATTGTAAGTGTTCCTTTCAGCGGCTTGTGTGTTGATCTCTTGTGGGACTGCGTCACCCATTTACCTAAAGGTTCCAAAAAGATCGGTCAACTATTGGCCAACGGCTTGGTATTGTATTACTAAACTCCAAAGGTGTTTTCTCTTTTCTATGTAAGGCTGACACAGTCAGTGATGGCAATATTTAACATTAAAGTAAAATATTGTTATTTATTATTGACAGTGTGTTGCCGCTTTAATCCCAATCTTTATTGTTTTGAAATTGTTGTCAAAAATGTAACTAGACACCAGTCTGGAGTTGATTTCGAATCCAGCACATTTGTAACCCTCTTGTAATGTTATTCTACTATTAAGTAACGCTTCGAAGCGTAGTTTTGCTGACATATAAATACTTCTACTATATTGTATAATTTTAGTATACCTACATCATACCCATTTAAGTACCTAATTGTATATTTTACTGGAATATATCTTAATCCAAGCGAAATTTGAATTAGCGTCGCTTTTTGTTTAAAAAGTAGCTATCGCATGGCTTATTAAAAACTATTTCTATGTATTTGGAACCACATCTATTCTATAAAAATCGCACATAATTTTCTTATTTCTGTTGAAACTGATTATTCGAAGTGAAAACAAACAGATCCGTCTTATTATTAGATAAATGCACACCTTCAGTAATAATGATGGATTACCCATAAAATATAATGTTCATACAGTGATTCAGGAAACGTGTTGCCGTCAATACTTACTGACAGTGTGTACTTAAGTTATTAAGTTTCATGGATTTCTGAAAGTAAATAACACATACGTAAATAGTAATAATGTTAAGAATAATTAACCAATAGTGACTCGTAGCGACGAATTATTTCGTTCAAATGCAATTATGTTTTTTTAGCAAATTTAATTAAAATCTAGATTTATTCTAATTGTGTGTAAATATGTTATAATTGTATTTAATTGATTTTAAATTTAGTTTTTACGTAGAGTACAGTGTTTGTTATGATCCATTTTCGATGCTTTCATATTCTACATTGTCTCCCATTGTTTTTCACGATAGCAATTGCTTTCTAAAAATCTAGGAATCTGGATAGGTCATAATATGTTTCACTAATGATAGACTTGTAAAAATGTTATAACTTGTATTTTTAACCTATACATAGTAAGATATTTATAGAATTTTAGTCGTTTAATTATTTCGAACGACTTGTTATAAAAAACATTGGTGCTTAAAGCTTAAAACAAAATATGGAGGCACTTCGTGTCGTGTGTGTATTGTCATGGGAGGTTAAGAGCATATGACATAGCATGCGTTGTTATGGTCGTCGGTCGCGTTCACTTGTTTCTTAAATATAATACATTTACTGTTGCCATTGATAATTGTAAGTCACAATAGACTTTCGGAGCCAAATGTCAAAACAAAAGTACCCTGCTTTGTATATTGATACATCAAGCCAAAATTGTATGTAATCTACTGAAGTCTAAGTAATGGATCGAATTCACGACCAGGTGCAGTGCTCTAACAACTGAAAGTTTATAATATTATTCTGTCAAATATTGAAAATGTACCCCACAACAAAGTCACATCACACTGAACATTCTCGCAGTGCATTAAAATCAGGAACCGATATTTTTTTATAAGTAGAGTCATACCCGTTACGTTTTAATCTCAAATCGGTCGCTAACTACCATGGATTTCTGTAAAGAATTTCTTTACACTGAAAAAAATAGCCAGTGGAGCCTACTGACATTACAGTACGACTTACTGCAATAACAGTTAGGCCTACTGATATTTCAGTAAACCTAACTGCAATAACGGTTACGCTTACTGTAATTTCAGTAGGCTCCCTGGCTATTTTTTTCAGTATTTAAAATAGTATAAAATACTTTAATCATTAAAATTTTATTGAAAAACAGTTTTCTTTGAGGGAATTACAGGAAAAATCTTAACAGCACGATTCAGGATTTACACGAATTTATATCTTATTTATATTTATACCTACAGCGCTATCTGTTGGTGAACATTTCTTTGTCCGCTTACTTGCCGACACGGCTGCACGGATTTCAATCTATTTACGCACAGGGCTTGAACATTCAAAGATTATAGGATATTTTTTACTCGACTGCTGTAAAGAAAATAAGTGTTACCTAAATTAAAAGGAAAAAAAACATGCTATTACAAAATATTTATTCAGTGAGTGTCGCGACAATATACAGTGGGGTTCCATTTGAGTGTTGAAGATCTCCGTTTGTTTATTATTTCAATGTTCGCTTTACAAAATACATAATCGCTTACTGATTTTTTTATATATTTTTATCGACTATTTACAGTAAAATGTGAAGGCTATTAGTATTTTGGTAACTAACGCCATCTAGATTTTTCAAGAGTAATTTCCTTGAAACTGTATGTACTTTCAGATAATTTTTATGGAGTGAACAAATGAGCGCGATCACGTGAGCCGTTATAATAATGTAGGTAAACCTTGCTCAAATATCGATGAAAACTGAAAGTGTTACAGTTGACGCAATACAAACAAACAAATACACAGTTGAGTTTTATTTTGCCTGATTCCTTATACAGAACCTTGTATACGCTGTTTCAAGATCTAAGCAGCGGGCTCTCTGCCTTTTCGCCGAACTATTTTTGTCGAATATTTAGGATTTTTATAAAACAAATCTTTTTTTTTAACAGAGATATGCATTGAATTGCATACCACTACCAACATGAGACCCTCGGGGTAGTCAAATATTACGCATTGGTGATGTGGGGCTCTCTAGTCCGCGAAGGTCTAGCCTACCCACTAAAACTGGGATGCTGCCAACCCGTGCCGTAGTGGTGATGCCATGGGATCGCGAACATGTCACCACGACACCACCGGGTTATAAAACAAACCTAACCTAACCCAATACCGTCTTCACCATAATGGCTCACGGGGCCCGTGCCCAGGGCCCCCATTCTCAGGGGGCCCCGAAGGACCGACAGTATCTTTCACACAAGAAATGGTCATACCTACTTAGTAAAAAAATCTTATTATAATTCGCTTATTTTACTTGCCAAAAGGGCCCCAAATTCTTGTGTGCCCAAGGGCCCCAGCCTAGTTTAAGGCCGTGCTCAGACCGGGCTGACTGTCGGCCGCCGAATGTGTGAATATGTATGGTAACCTAATCTGGTCTATAGGATGATATTTACAACAATTATGAAATTAAATGTACGAATACTGAGGAATACAAATTCTGCGAATCGAAAATTCGGCGAAATGAAATATTCTACGACAAACAGTTCGGCGAAAAGGCAGGACACCCTAAGCAGCGGTCATAGTCATCAATCATTGAACTGAACGCTGGCTAATGAGACCGTCGCATCGTCGGGGGTAAAAAAATATATACGCGGACGAAGTCGCGGGCAGCAATATTATTATAGGTCCTTCTATTCCACATGGATCTCATCATCAAATTGTCGCCAAAATTTTATGGGACAAATCTGCAGATACTCCTTTCTAACATTTTTTTTCAATTCGGTTCATAAATGACCGATGTCTGAGTTAACAAGGAGTTAACAGACATTTAAAAAAAATACAACTGAATAGATATTTTTCCTCATTTCTATAGAGACACCCCGAGCATAGCCCTCTCCATTGCTCGTTGAGCGACTTTGAGCTTTGAGATGAGGCCGATAGTGAAAGACCACGTTTCGGTGCCGTAAGTCATCACTGGTAACACACATTGGTTGAAGACTTTCGTCTTGAGGCACTGAGGTATGTCGGACGAAAAGACATTGCGTAGTTTCCCGAACGCTGCCCAGCCGAGATCCGTAGACGAACTAAAGTGACCGATATAGCTCACCGGATTAGCAAGTTGAAGTGGCAATGGGCAGGCCACATAGCACGCAGAGCAGATGGCCGATGGGGCCGAAAAGTGCTCGAGTGGAGACCTCGGACCAGCAAGCGCAGCGTAGGACGTCCACCTACAAGATGGACAGATGACCTTATAAAGGTCGCCGGAAGGCGCTGGATGGTCGCTTCCAACCGGTATATATGGAAGTCCAAAGGGGAGGCCTATGTTCAGCAGTGGACGTCCTATGGCTGAGATTATGATGATGATGAGATATTTTTATTTCACCCTTACTGCAAACAATTTCTGAACGTAACAAAATAACAACGATTTCTGAACAGAGCTGTTATGTCAAAAGACAGATGTGTCGTATAGCCAACTTGACGGCAGCAAAAGCTGCACTTCGGTCCCAATCGTGCTCCCGTGTTCACGCGATAGGAGCTGCACCGTTTCACCGCTAGAGGCGCCTCCATCAAACTTTTGTGTATTTTAACATTAGGGCTTCATTTTGTAGAGCTATTATTTGCCTGTTGACAATCAAAACCTTATCAAAACTCACTAAAGTAACAAATACCTAGTTAAAACAAAGCTCGTATCGCAGTATCAATTTACAAACTAGATACGAGGTTTTGAAGAGTAGTGACAGGAATTTTAGTGAGTTTTGGTTGTCACCAGGCGATCTCCTTCAGGTGAAATAAATAATAAAAACCGGTCACGTGCGAGTAGGACTCGCGCACCGAGGGTTCCGTACTAACACTTTCCATCCTTAAGTGGTTAAGTTTGCACCTGGTATGTATAGCGCTCCATACAAATGAGGTGCAAAGTTAACGCAACCAATCCCATTTGGTGTATGGTAGCCCCCCTTAAATATTTACTTATTTAATTTTATTTTTTGTATTCGTTGTTATAGCGGCAATAGAAATACATCATCTGTGAAAATGTCAACTGTCTAGCTATCACCGTTCTTGAGATACAGCCTGGTGACAGACGGACGGACGGACGGACGGACAGCGAAGTCTCGGTAATAGGGTCCCGTTTTTACCCTTTGGGTACGGAACCCTAAAAATGAGGGTTGAGAATAAGCTCAGGTCATTCGTTACTTGCCCAAGCTCATAGTTTTGCTCACATAACATGGAAGAAAAGGATTTATTTTCTTGTCAAACAGTGATATCATCAGTTTCTTAACTTCAGCCACTTTAACCACGAAAACAATTCCTTCATTTCTTAGAAAATTTGAATTAGTACTAGGAAGAGGACACGGAAAAATAAAATAAATGTATGTTATATAAAATACGGAACCCTAAAAACCGGCCAAGAGCATGTCGGGCTACGCTCAGTGTAGGGTTCCGTAGTTGCTCATCCTTCACAATATAAGTTACGAGAAAGATTTCAAGCTCTATAAAAAGGTCGTAAACGCCAAAGTAACTGTAATGACTTATTACCTTCTGGAAGTCAACTTACGTCCTTTTAAGAAAATTATGAAATTTTGCGGTTACTCAAAAACGGCTCAACCGATTTTGTTCAATATAGTTTTTATTGAAAGTACTTATAAGGCCTCATGTTCATGAATTTTTCCATAATTTTTTGACTCGTGGTTAAAAAGTTAGAGGGGGGGGACGCTATTTTTTTTATTTTCGGAGCGAATATTTACAAAACTGCTGACTATCAAAAAATAATGTTTGGAGACCCCTATTATTTTCAAAAGACCTATTCAATGACACCCCACACACTAGTGTTGAAATGAAAAAACAAAATTAACCCCCACTTTAGGTGTTCGAGAGGTAACACGAAAAATATATTTTTTTAGTTTTTATTGTACCGTTTTGTCGGCGTGATACATACCTATTCTCATACCAAATTTCAGCTTTCTAGTACTAATGATCACGGAGCTAAGCCGCGGACGGACAGACGGACATGGCGAAACTATAAGGGTTCCTAGTTGCAGACTACGGAACCCTAAAAAGTTGGGCACAGGACAGTAGCATCGGCATGATAACATAATGATGCTAATATACAAAAGTTATGTTATGTTGACGTAGTTACCTCATAGAATGATTGAAGAAGTAATCTACGACAATTAGGTACCTAATTAGAAAAAAAAAAACGATTGTGTAAAATTCAGCGGTTTTTAACCTTTTTCCGTCCACGGAACCCTAGAAAATAAAGCACAAGGACTCTTTAGTAAATAAAGCAAGACATTAGTTAGTACTGCAAATAAAAAAAAATACGCTAATGTGAAGGTTGGTGCTGTTTCTTCGCAACCAAGTTGGTGATATTTTAGCTGATGTTACTACTAAGTTGTAGGTAATCTCAAATCGGATTCCACTTGTAATTTGTTTCTGTGCTTGTTACACTGGCTTGTTATCAATATTTATATACCTACGTTTACATAAGTTGATATACGTTTACTTTTATTTATTACAAGTAGTTGTAAATAGTAGTTTTTTTAATGTACAGATTTTATCTTGTTTTTATTATTGCTGTCTTACTTTTAATGTTACTGTTTTTTAGGGTTCCGTACCCAAAGGGTAAAAACGGGACCCTATTACTGAGATTTCGCTGTCCGTCCGTCTGTCACCAGGCCGTATCTCAAGAACGGTGATAGATAGACAGTTGAATTTTTCACAGATGATGTATTTCTATTGCCGCTATAACAACAAATACTAAAAATAAAATAAAATTAATATTTAAGGGGGGCCCCCATACAACAAACTTGGTATAGATTATGGTATGGAACCCTTCATGCGCGACTCGGACTCGCACTTGCCCAATTTTTTATTTTATGTTTAAGTAATTGTATTTCTTTGTTCTTTGTGTTTACCGTGCAAATGTTTCAGTCATGTGGAACTGTAGATTTGCATGTAATTATTAAATAAATAAATTTATAAAAAGAAGGAAATGCCTTTTCACAGAGGTAAGTAGTTGAAAAAACCGGCCAAAAGCATGTCGGGCCACGCTCAGTGTAGGTTTCCGTAGTTGCCCATCCTTCACGAATAGACGGGTTTAAAACCGCGGTTTTAAGTTCGAGGTTTAAATTACGAGAAAGATTTCAAGCTCTATAAAAAAGGTCGTAGGAACGCCAAAGTACTTACGGCACTTACCTCATTTTAAAGAAATTATAAAATTTTGCGATAACTCAAAAACGGCTTGACCGAATTTATTCAATATAGTTTTCATTAAAAGTACTTACCTATAAGGCCTCATTTCATGAATTTTTCAATAATTTTTTGACCCGTGGTTGAAAAATTAGAGGGGGGGGGGGGGGGGGGGGCACTATTATTTTTATAAGACCTATTCAATGACATTCCACACACTTAGCGTCGGAACTAAAAAAAAAAAATCACCCCCACTTAGGTGTTCGGGAGGTACCCGAAAAAAAGTTGTTTTTTTTTAGTTTTTATTTTACCGTTCTGTCGTTGTGATACATACACATACTCATACCAAATTTCAGCTTTCTAGTACTAATGATCACGGAGCTATAAGCCGCGGACGGACGGACAGACAGACAGACGGACAGACGGACATGGCGAAACTATAAGGGTTCCTAGTTGACTACGGAACCCTAAAAAGAGAAAACGTTACTTTGGTGATGCTTAGTAAGCGTAGCGATGACGAGACTTTTGGTGGCGTTTATTTACTGTCGTTAAAAAGACTATAATTATTAAGCCTGCACACAAAGTTTCACGAGAATCAGTCGAGTAATTGCGGTGAGAACGGTCAGATAAACTGACATTCAAACAACCGCACATACGATTTTTTTTTCCAAGCTTAAACGGGGACACTTCGCTAGCTCGGTAAATTTTCAAAGGTTAAAACGCTATTTTTACTGGAGAGGATATATTTTCGTCGAAGTCTATATATTATGATGTTATTACAAAGGGATTACCAACTAGTAAAACGAACAATTCGCTGTACTCGTTATAACTGTAATGTACCTATGTAAAATAGTACTAAAACATTGTCACCTATTTCACATGCCTGTACCTCTTTCTAAAACCGAATCGCATTGCTGTTACGGCAGTAAAAAGCCAGACGTAGTCTAATCTTTACAAAAACAACAAGTTAACAACAACTCTAAACGTTACTAAAGGAGAAACAAAGAAAACGAAACGGTAATCCAATAAATCGAAGTTATTTGCAATCCTCGTCCACCATCGGAAAATCAATACTCAGTCGATGTGCCACGCAAAACGCCTGACGCCATTGCTGAAAACCACAAAATCCTACCACAGAACTTCAAAAATCGAATACAGACTTGAATCTTAGAGATAGGGTTCGATATCGAATGGTTTTGTTCGTATAATGGAACTCTGTCGCTTTCAACGGAAAGAACAGATAATCGACAACTAGCCTTGTGCGATATCGATTTTACTAGGGGCTACTTTCACTCAAGACGCGCTGCGGAAATATCATCACCTCTTTCACACTTACGAGGGAAATTAACGCGTTGAAAAGGGATAGGTGTATGTTTTCAGGGCGGTCGGGATTTGGGTTAGCTAGACGGGGTTGCTATGGCAACGGTCACGACCGAGGGTAAGATTTCCGATACTGCGGATCTCAAATTATCAATAAAATTTTCGATATTCTGTTTGGAATATGGCGGAAATTGTTATTAATGTTTCTGTAAATGATGGGACGATTACGATACGCTTGGATGATGAGAAAATTGAAGTAGATAAGGATCTCAGTATTGATTTGGTAAGAATTTCTTTGAAATATTGATTCGAGGTTATGAATTTATGATGGCGTCTTGTCCGACTTCAAATTTCATAATGAATTGTAAAATGCAAAAATTATTTTGTATTTTTTTATAATATCAGGTCTACATTATATTTGTGCGTATATTTAGGGTATTATATTATACTCACATTAGTATTCCATTTAACTGGCTATAATGTAATAAGTACCAAGTTCTGAGATACTTATGGGGATTGAGGACGTAAAAAATAATATTAATTATATCTGCCATTTCGAAAAATTATTGCAGCTCACCAAGCCACGTTTCCATTTGATCTACATTAAGTGCCATTGACGAGGTGTTATTGTTAATTTAAATTCCTCCATTTTACATTGAAATCTCCAGTGAGTCTCAGTCATATTAAAAACCACAAACCCTCAACCTCAACTTGTGTGTATGTGTGTTAAAGAAATCCCAAAGAGTTTATGATCTATGAAATAAAAAGTTTATGGCAAACGAAAATTGTGATTTATGGCAAGTGATACATTTATGACAAATGAAATTCGGGGACGTGGCATGCTCCCATCTCTGTTAGGCAGGGCAAAACTCTCTAGGGTGATTCATGCTCTATACCTAACCCGAATCCTTTTACCCACCGACCCCTAATTAGGGAAAATAACATATGTTAATTAATAAAGATACGTAATTAAAGTAGCTAATTACATGGCCCTGTCTGTCTGTTTAATTATGTTTTAATTGTATAATTTTGATACAATTAGATTGGAACGCTCACTATAAACCTGGAGCAATATATACATTTCTAGTGACTTAATCATTTAAAAGATAAGTCTCATTTTAACCAAGTTCAAAAAAGGAGGAAGTACCTACTGTGTTCGAATAAATGACGTATTATTATCCTAACTTGTATATCTCGCGTAGCGAAACTTTATATTAATCGGATATTAACATGTCCAAGATATGGCTGATACATCGCTCAACTGGTTATATGTCAATGTCCATCGAATAAGACCCCTTGATTGATACCGATATGACGGAAATTATACAAAATCAAAGTAATAATAAACCACCGCAACCACTTCCCGAACCCTTACAACTCACATCCTGGCATAAAAACTTTAAAATAAAAAAAAATAAGGTCAACGCACCCGGAAGGCACGAGCCGAACAGGTGTGTGACGATAATATCGATTTTTGAAAGAAATCGATGCGTGACGTCACGCGGCAAGATGGCCGCCGCAGCTGGCGGTTTTGTGCTGCTGCGGCAAAATTGTTTTTTCGCGCGGTCAAATTTGGAACTAGTTTTTGACCCTTTGTGCGTTTGTGGTTTTTTGTGTTTGCTTAGTCAGCTAGCTTCTAAGAAGGCATTTTGCTGTACTAAATAAATCCACACCGTGAAATATCAAAAATATCTTTTATTGACACTTTTTTAAGAAAGTAAAACTTTGCAGAAGTCTCATTATGTGATTTCAATTATTCGGCTCTTAAATATAATTATTTATTTAATAAAATAGGACATCTACGTTATATAAGGCATTGCTGTTTAACATATCTTAGTTGTAGAATGACTTATTTAATTCCCTTGTTAGGTCACCCATTAGTTAGTTTTCCTAGCAAGTAGAACCTATAAAATTATGTTAACATAAACATATACTTTCATAAACTTCTTTCTAAATTCAAGCTATTTAAGCTTCTGAGGGAATATTTTCACTTCTAGACTATCCATGCCACCTAGCTAGATAAAGGAATTCATTGATCACTGACAGATCTCTATAAAGTTCATGTAGGATAATAATTAAAGGGACTCATAACTGCAAAGTTAAGTTTGTAATATAACGAGTAAAATTAGGGTGCATAGTTTGGGGTGCTTATGAGTTTAGTACGCAAATGTATAATATTTTTTACAAAGTATTGTTATGAATGGATATTTTTTGCATTTTTCTTTCTAAACCAGGTTTGGAAGAATTGGACAATGGCTTCGGGACTTAGTATTTGTTTGAAAGATTACGTTAACCCTTTTTCATATCGTAATGGTGTACGTTTGTTGCGTCACGGTTGAATTGACTAAAAGCGAGAAATAGTCGTGAATTTTGGGAACAATAAATGAGGTGTGAAACGATTGTTGATTTCCCAAATGAGAAACGTTACCTATTCATGACATAGCTAGAGTAAGAAACTTACCGACTGCTACTTCAACTGGTCGCTACTTCAGGACTTATAATTAAATAATAAACTTTCAATAGTAGATTAAATAAAAAGCATTGGTATAATCTTACTTAAATTGCAATATGCCAATTAAATGACATTCGTGAATTCTGTATTCGATTATTCACAAATACAGTACACAGCTTTCCAAGTAACTACGTATGCATAAATTTTAAGAAGTTACATTCAGAAAAGTCGTTCAAGAGTAAAAAAGTGAATGGATAATTTAATTTTGGACCCCATCCTTTCATGAGTAGACTCTGCTCACGATTATCCACAGGTTGAGCAACTCTTTAGGTGGGCTAGGTGTCGGCTGGATAGTAGTAACTTGAACGGGACGTGCCATAGGGGCGCTGCTAGGGATGGGACATCGCTATGTATATGGTGTCGATTTCCTAAATGAGAAACGTTATTCGTTACACACTCGTAGCTAGTGAGAAACTTAATTAATTTAATACCTAAGTATCTAATTATTCTAAATTTATTTATTTAATCTTTATTGCACAAAAGAAATTTTATCGTACAAAAGGCGAACTTAATGCCATGAAATGCCTCTACCAGTCAATCTTCGGGCAAAGCAATGTGGGTACCCACCACATTTTTTATATTAAACAAAAAATAATTGATTGCTACGGTGCCAAGCCTCTCAAATAAACAATGCAAAAATCGACAGACAAAGCGTAAGGATAAATACAATTCGCCTACAATTTCTCTGCTTCGCCCTAAGGTTGACTGGTAGAGAATGCCTCATGGCATTAAGTCCGCCTTTTGTACGTTAAGTTTTTCTTTTGTGCAATAAAGTTTAAATAAATAAATAAATTCGAAAGGTTAGCAGGCGTTAGGGTGATGGAGAGATTAACACGGGTTCGATTCCCGGCGAAATTGGCCTCCCATTCTTACACGAGTAGAGTAGACTCTGCTCACGATTATCCACAGGTTGAGCAACTCTTTAGCTTTGTGGGCTAGGTGTCGGCTGGATAGCGATGTAACTTGAACAGGACGTGCCATAGGGGCGCTGCTAGGGACGCCTCATTCATTTAAAATTTCAAATCATTCTTTGAAATGTACCTATATACAATTTTACACACGTTTTTCCAAAAAAAGACAAGGACAACGATTGATTAATTAGTGATGAAAATAAACTTAATGACTCGGATAATTTCAACACACGATTGCTGTGCAAGACGATGACTTTTGACACGTGCCGTATACCTTAGCTCCGTTTAAATTTGGCATTTGGGGTGATTTTTTTTTTTAGGTATTTACATTTAGGAGCTCAATTTAACTTAATGCTAATTGATGTTTCGTTAAGTGACGTAATTACTTATGTATAAATAGTTTTGTCACACCAATTAAAGAATTCTTAATATTAAGCCCACTTTTTTATAGAACGAACATGGGTATGTTCATCGTAAGGTAATTTTATCGTAAATAGCCGTGTCATATCCTGTCTAATCGATACATATTACCATATTTATCGATACTCAACCACTTCCCTAAAGCCCACCCCTACGATCCTTTGTCGGTAGCCAGGTGTCGGGCCATTGCGTGTGTATGTATGTGTGTCTGTGTGCGTGCACCTATAGTTCACGGAGTAAGCACGAGGGAACAATACTGTGCATGTTAATGTTTAGTCATAATTTATTTTTAAGGGTTTATCCATTGTTTCACCATCTGACGATTCTTCGAATGTTTCGAAGTTACCCATGTATCGCATTTCATCGAAAGTAATTTTCTCTAAAATCGTCTTCTTTTTGGGAATGTCATTGAAAAAACCTTACTTACAGACTTTAAGCGACATCAAAAATCCAGAGAAATATTGGGATTTTAAGAAAAAAAGTTTCGATGAAATGAAACATTCTAAGTAACGTTTGAAACTTTTCAACTCTTTGCTTTTAACGCAAAAAAAAACGTTTTTGTATACGTTTTTGATATTGTCATTTATATGGTAAAAGTAAACGCAAATGTTTAGTTGCATTGAAAACTTACACTTGAGGTTCATTGCATTGTCGAGTTTAGTTCTATTATTGATACACGCCTTTGGAACAAATTTTTAACATTAATTGTTACTAACCAAGCGAGCGAAGAAATAAAAAAAATAAAAATAAGAAGAGAGCAAGGCGTAGCCATAAAATCTTTCGTATGTCCGAATTCCGGATGTTCGGATGTCCGAAAGTTCTCGCCTTCAGTTCGCAATATTCTACTAAGAATTCAACATTTTGCAGTTATGTTCAGTTTTAGTATTTTCTCTACACTCTGAAGGAAGGTCTCATGATGGCCAGCTGCTTGTGTCTGTGTTTTAAATTTTTAATTCAGGTTATGATAACAGCACATTACTAAAGATCGTTTATAGTGGTGATAAGTTCACCTAGTTATAACGTTTCATGTTGTGTTATGAGTTGTATTTGGATTAACTCGGAGACATTTCAATTCAATTCGAACTCGACGTCGCTGCTTTCCATGCTTACAATTCAAGATTCCAAGTAGTAGGTACATAGGCTGCATAAGAGACACCCTTTATTCAGCTTAAATATAAGCAGTATAAGGGCTGTATAAGTGCTTACTTGGGAAGAATCCTTGAGTTGACTGAAAAAGATAAACATTTCTATTTTCTACCTTCTTTGTGTTAATGCTCACCACTCAGTTACATAATAGTTTCTCATACCTAAAAGAGGAAGATATACCTATTAACAATTATATCAAGTACTCTGCTACCTAAAAGTTGTCTGAAAGAGATCGCTATTTAGCGATAAGACTGCCTGTTGTTTACCTCTGCCTGTTGTTTTTAATGTATCTCAAGTTGTTTTTTTTATGATGATTGAGGTGTGCACTCAACAGTATTGTATAGTTATTTTTTTAAAGTTATTTTATTAGTACAGTGAACCGTCTTCTATAGACTATAAGGCATAACCTAAAACATCTTTGAAATACTTCGTGTAGTCGGTTTTACATCTCTGTTCTACACAAAATGGTGCAAATCTCAGCACGGGTGAGCTTATTTCGTCTGAAATATGACTCAGTACAAAAACACCAAGAATTTTTGTCGCCATGAGGTACGGTACGGTAAATAGACTGACAGCACCGTTCAAACGAGGGCACCCCTCACCAACATACCTAATTATAGCGTACATTAACCCACCAAGACTCACACCACCTCATACATTGACGGGTTTCTAAGGAGGTTTTAGATACAGTAGCGTAATGACGCGGCAATGGATAGGGAGCGGTGTTAGTTTAACGAAAACCAGCGAAGTATAGCTCCGGGCTAGGTTAAGGGTGCATTGTAGAAGAACGTCGCCAACCGTCCGACAAGACGCCCATCTTCAACCGAAAACCAACTTTATCCACTGATTGTAAAGTCCAAATTTGATAAATAGTATTGTGATATAGGATGTTTATAAGTTAGTGATGGTATAGGGGTTTGCAGGCGCGGGGGGAGGGTAGGGTGCGTCGCGCAAGCGTCATACAGTCGCTCAAGCGGGCGCGCCGCCGCCGGTCGCGCGTGATGGACGAGACACGGGCTCGGGACCGGGCGCCTCTCACAGTCATCGTCGCCCCCAGCAACGCTTCACCCCCTCGGCTGTCCCCGGCCGACCTCCTCCCTGATGGCGACGCCGCCTTCCACCCGCTCTCCGTCGTCAACGGACGACTAACCCCGCCAGGACTCGAGCCAGCCTCATATGCGACTTTAACACCTCTATTACCGCTGCCACCGATCAGCACAGTATCAGATAAGTTCGCGTACCATGCGGGCGGCACGTTCACGGTCATACAACAACAGCAGTCCTACGCGTCATTATCACCGGCGCCTTATAACGAGCCACTATCGCCTCAGTCGGCTTACAGTAGACGAAGTGCGTCGCCGAACTCTTTTGAAAGACGATCTCCGACTCCTCCATTACCAAGTCCAGGCTTAGACTTAAACGCCGCCTTATTAGCCAGAGAAGAACAACAGGCCGCCCAACAACAGCAAGCACAAAATGACACAGAAGAAATCAACACTAAAGAGCTAGCGCAGCGGATAAGCGGAGAATTGAAACGCTACTCCATCCCTCAGGCGATTTTCGCGCAAAGGGTCCTTTGCAGATCACAAGGGACTCTAAGCGATCTTCTGCGGAACCCAAAGCCGTGGTCGAAGCTCAAGTCAGGGCGGGAGACGTTTAGGAGAATGTGGAAATGGCTGCAGGAGCCGGAATTTCAGAGGATGTCGGCGTTGAGGCTAGCAGGTGAGATGCATGGAGCTTTTTTGGGTAGTTTGTTAGTTACAATAAGTACAAGATATAAGGTGCGGTCACCATCAAAAGAAGCTGACAATTTTACTACTGGCATATGTCAAATTGCATACATGGCTCATACCTTTGCCAAATAGCCCTGGCTATGGTGTGGTTGATTAATGTATCCTATGGCTGATGTTGATCTCTATCAATTGCATACGAAAATTGTCAGCTAGTTTTGATACTGATTGCAAATTTTAATTTCAAATACTTAGCTATATCGTTTAGGCATTACGATAGGGAACATGACCTGTATAATGTAAGGAGACTTCAAAAGGTTCTAGCGGTGTTTATTCTCTACTTCTCTTTTCGAAGCACTATACGATATAGCTTAAAACCTTGGTATTGTTGTCTTAAAAACTGGAATGAAAGAACGCATATAATATATACGAAAAGAGTATAATCTGGTGTATATTTTTACGTAGTACCGAGGAAGATTTTTGAGTAGATAAAAGGACATCTCATTGGGCCCTAATTCCATATACATCTGATATTTCGGAGAGACTGAAGTGCGTTACCTATATATATGCGCCTCATTTATAATTCATTTGCGACGCCATAAATATCAGGCGCAACACAACAACTTTGACCGGGAGTGACATTAAATGTGACTTTATGGAACTTGAATCACGAACATCGCGTTTAGACAGTTAAAGGATATATATCTGATATATCTGACTTTTAGATATCTGTGATTCAATAACGCGGACAGCGACAAGCGGATTTCGATGAAACTTGGCATAAAGATAAACCAGATCATATATTAGAACATAGGATAGGATACTTAATTCTTGGTACCGCAAGCGAAGCCGCAGACAAACACTAGTTAACGATAGTTATAGACCACGAGCACATGGCGCGATACGCTAAGGGGAGGTTCCTACCTTTTGTCGTGCCACCCCTCACCGTCTGTCCCTTTTTCTCGCTACACATGAAAAAGGGAGCTATGGAAAATGATGCTAAATTATATGGTTCATTTGCACGCTCGCGTAATAGTATTTCGTCGGTTTTAGTGGTAAATAGTACTAATTTTCTTATAAGAACAGTAATTACAAGCTTTTATATAACTTGAAGAATTTTCAACCGATTCAAGTGAAATTTTGCATAGCTACTTGATTTGATACAGTCCTGGGTTCGAATCCCGGAAAGGGCAAATATTTATGTGATGAACTCGAATGTTTGTGCCTGGGTCATGGATGTTATTTGTATTTAAGTATGGATTTAGGTATCTATATAAGTATGTTTGATTTGTGTGAGGTTGTCCGATATTTATTTATTTTTATGATGACAATACATTATGGTACCATGGCGCTGATCTGATGATGGAGCCGGAAGGTTGTCCTAGAAACTCTATCTATTACAGAGTTTCTAGGACAACCTTCCGGCTCCATCATCAGATCAGCCCCATGGTAAGCAATCCTACAGTTTGGGGCCTTTAGAATTGTCTCAGTAAATGTTCAAAGAGAAGTACAGTCGGCTATAAAAGTTTGACACAAAAATTAAAATGTTGACAGAAACTTATTTAGTTTGATTACCTACTATACACTGGTATAGTAATCCGATATCCGATAATCCGATAAAAAGATTCTATAAAAATATTGAAGTTTAAGGCTCTATTATGATCGTCTATTCATTTCGTTCGAATGAAAGATACAGACCAACCTTTGATCCTCCTTATCCGTTCAAACTTCAAAAATACTGATTAGTTAGATTAGTAGAACCCCACTTTAAAAAGTTGGTTGAAATGAAATTATCAATATATTTGCCATAATATGACAAAATACATTTTAAGAACCGCAAAAGTTAGCAATACAAGTCCAAAATCTGTCGGTTCCCAGTATCTTTCCTTTTACTGTGTTCTCGGGAGACAATTTATTTTCCTTACCTTAATGTGATAAAGACGCTCTCAGACAGCTTCTTTCGGAGGAGATATATAACTTAATGGAAATAAGACTTGTGTAATTTAAAATAGATTAGATTTGTCTAGGATTAAAGTAAGAAAATATTTTGTCACAGTAAATTATAACACATTTCTGTAATTATTATTATGTGAGCGAAGACTGTGTGTTGGAGCGAGGTCTGTGCTTTCGTATCTCCTAGTCCTATTATGCTAGGTTCCGCAACCAGCCAGCCTATGATGCTTGCTTTTACCACGCGATAAATAAGTGACAAAGCATCCGTCACGTTTTAACAAGATGCAAGTGTGAGTGACAGATGCTTTGTCACTTATTTATCACGTGATAAACGCGACCACCGCAGTTCTTCAATATCGGCGTTTTTTTTGATCCTCTAAGCCCCATCAGATATCCCTGTTTCAACTTTTCATAACGGTTAACCTACTAATACAATAGCATTCCAGACTAGTATTGATTTCCCTAGTCGATAAAAAACATCGATAACTTAATAAACAAACATCAGCTGCGCATCGATTTTGCACAATCGATTTAGAGCGATGGACTGGCTGTATAGTAAAGTGGTTTTTACTATACCGCACTAATACCTGATAAGATAAACTGATAATGGATATCCTGTATTTGTCGAGATATTGATAGCTACTATTTTTACGGTGGGAGGTTTTATCATAGGGGTGCTGAATATAAGTGTTACATAACGAATGTTAGGGTTGTCTGTATGAATAACCAAATTAAAGTTGTCTTATAAAACTTGTCATATGAAAGATATTATCAAATTTTCTTTAAGTAGGCGGTTCCCAAACAAACAATATACGTAGTAAACGTTAGCGTCATTCGACGCTAACATTACAGATATATTATTATTTTGACAAATGTTTAATTTGGCTGCAATTTGGAGGTAGAATTCCTCTCCTCTGATTTACAGGTATAATAGATACGAGTATAATACGTCGACTGAGACACTGACTTGTTAGAATTAGACTGCCCACTATGTAAAACTTCCATCAAGGAATTGATGAAAGTTTCACATACTAACTTTTCCCGCGGTCCCGCGCGTAAAGTCGATAAGTTGGTAAACAGCGCGCCAGCTGCCGCATCGATTGTCGAGAATCGATGCCGCGCGGTCGATGCGGCGCGTCACTATGCCGTGCGTTGCCGCCCGTTTTGAGAATAAATTAGAGTATAGAGGGAAAATGTTGGCTTCATCGTTATTTTGTATGACACTGAAATACTTTATATTGAACCATTTACCATTGTGGGTCGGTGCCCACAGTATAGTAAGTGTACCTACTTACCCACAACCCACATCACTAACACTACATAGTATAAAACAAAGTCGCTTCCGTCTGTCTGTCCCTATGTATGCTTAGATCTTTAAAACTACGCGACGGATTTTGATGCGGATTTTTCAATAGATAGAGTAATTCAAGAGGAAGTTTTATAATTATGCATCATTTATCAGCACTGTACCCGTGCGAAGCCGGGGTGGATCGCTGGTTTAAAATAATGAGACATTACATGTTTCATACATTTACTGAAATACTTGTTATTTATTGCCATTTTAATTTAATCATAGGGTCGTTTATAACCTAACCAACTTTAGATATGATGTATCTGTAATCGTATTAGATATAAAAATACCCTTATTGCGTGTATCTGTCGAAAAGTAACCGCAAAAATATTTAAAAATATACTGGTTATTTTTTACAATAGTGGGACGCTTCATTTATGCTGTTATTAGTCTAAATTAATTTCAAGTTATTTACAACGTCACTGTGGGTCTGTGAAATAAACCTAATCTAATTGGTACTCTATATTGACTCCTAGATTTATTTTTTCAATTTTTCATTTCGCCAAATCAATTCGAAGAAAGCATTTTCCTTTGCAACCACCCATACTTAATATTATAAATGCGAAAGTGTGTCTGTCTGTCTGTTACCTCTTCACGCTTAAACCGCTAAATCGATTTTGATGAAATTTGGCATGGAGATAGTTTAAGATCCGAGGAAGGACATAGGATAGTTTTCATCCTGGAAATTATCCCTAAAAAGATTGAAAAGTGAGTAAGTAATTCTTGATGACATCGATGACCCTGTAGGAAATGTAATTATTAGACCGAAAGCACAATTGCTCTTACATTTGCTTAGGCGCTTTTAATAATCCCTTTTATTAATTAAGGTGATTAGGTGGATATGGATATCTATCGTGTTGTACGAGGTTGCTTCCATACTTCCAAGTTCCACGCGGACGTAGTCGCGGGCAAAAGCTAGTAAACTATAAAACAAACCTAACCTAACCTAACCTAATCAATAGAATGATATTTGCAAGAATTATGAAAAATATATGACTACAGGAAATTATTTTTCGGTGAAATTACACATTCCGTGATGTAAGTTCTAGGAAACAAAGGGCTCCTAATTTGCACACATACTGTAGTATTTTCCCATAGTATCGTGCGTCGAGTCGATAAGTTTGTAAACAGTACGTCAGCTGCCGCATGGCGCATCGATTGTCGAGAATCGATGCCGCGCGTCACTGTGCCGTATGTCGCTCCTGCATAAGTGTATACTCTATTTAACTCATTTAATAACGTACTTACTTTGCTGATGTAGTTAGCCATTTTTTGTTAGTTTCTAACACAAGCCTTTAACCTGAAATTCAAAATGTTATATTTACGCTTAAAGTCGAGAAGTTGGTACGCGTCAGCTGCGGCATCGATTGTCGACCATCGATGCCGCTTGGTCGATGCGGCACGTCACTACGGCGTTTGCTGCCGTGTAGCTATTAATCTAATTTAGTAGCATAGTATAGCAACACTGATGTGTGCCCACATGATACACGACTGGTAGCACAGAAACGGATTGTCAAAACCAACCAACTAATCATAGCGTGATCTCGTCGATAGTGCACCTGTCATTCCGAAGTAGCATACTTTGTTTTCTTATAGGTACCATAGTTTTAACTAGGTGGTTCCGGTCCGTGACTCAAGATGGCCGCATGCGTTTAAGTTTCGTTGTTCGTTATTTATTCATTTCTGTTGTTCAATGTGTAGTATTGATAGCGTATTGTGCAGTGATCTAACGTATGAGTGAATAGCTAATGAAGAATTCAACTTGAAGCGTTCATAGCCCTTCCTGGGTCAAGGCCCGATAGTCCGTGTGGTTTTTTGTAAATCGCTATCACTTTACAAAAAGCACGATTTTCTCAACTCACCGTACAACGTGGTATTTTTTAAAAATATAATTGAATACAATAGTTTTAACTAAAAATCGTGCACATCGGAAATGTTCATGATTCTCGCGTGTATCCTGTAAATTTGTCCGTGTCAAATGATGTCTCCGAATATTCGACGACGTGTTTCCCGCGGTTCCGCGCGTAAAGTCGATAAGTTGGTAAACAGCGCGCCAGCCGCCGCCGCATCGATTGTCCAGAATCGATGCCGCGCGGTCGATGCGGCGCGTCACTACGCTGCGTTGCCGTAATTTATAAGCAGGGCCTTTTATGCAATTTGCTTTTGTGAGTTTAATATATGATAACATTATAGTTTGCAAATTTTGACGACGCGGTTGGCGCAGTGGTTTAGCAACTGCCTACTGAGCCGACGGTCCCGGGTTCGAATCCCGGCAGGGGCAAGTATTTGTGTGATGAACACGAATATTTGTGCCTGGGTCATGGATATTCTATGTATTTAAGTATTTATTTATCTACATTAGTATGTATATCGTCGCCTAGTACCCATAACACAAGCCTTCTTGAGCTTAATTTGGGACTAGGTTGATTTGTGTGAGGTTGTCTGATATTTATTTATTTATTTATTTATTTATTTATTTATTTATTTATTTATTTATTTATTTATTTATTTATTTATTTATTTATTTATTTATTTATTTATTTATTTATTTATTTATTTATTTATTTATTTATTTATTTATTTATTTATTTATTTATTTATTTATTTATTTATTTATTTATTTATTTATTTATTTATTTATTTATTTATTTATTTATTTATTTATTTATTTATTTATTTATTTATTTATTTATTTATTTATTTATTTATTTATTTATTTATTTATTTATTTATTTATTTATTTATTTATTTATTTATTTATTTATTTATTTATTTATTTATTTATTTATTTATTTATTTATTTATTTATTTATTTATTTATTTATTTATTTATTTATTTATTTATTTATTTATTTATTTATTTATTTATTTATTTATTTATTAAATAGGAACTTTTAGTGGCTGCAGCTTTCCGGGCGAATAAACTTTTTAACCGACACGTTCGTCTGTCTCCGGCGTTACTCGAAATGTCTCTGGAGTTACCAAGAAATCGGGCTTCCAATATACATATTATTTTTATTTATTTATTTAATCTTTATTGCACAAAAGAAAAACAGATCGTACAAAAGGCGGACTTAATGCCATAGGGCATTCTCTACCAGTCAACCATCGGGCAAAGCAGATAAGTTGTGGGCGGTGCAACTAACTTAAATAGGTTTTAATAGATAAATACTTAGATAAATACATATGTTTATTATATATACATAATATAAATATATATGGACTAAAAATCAAAACAGACATGCTAAGATTTCTCCATTCTGCTAAAGAAGAGGTCACGCAAGGATTTTTTAAAATTTAACTTTTTCGGGGTTTGCTTGATCTTGAGGGGAAGGCGGTTCCAGAGGCGGGCCACTTGGACGGTAAACGAGTTGGACATAAAACCTGTACGGTGAGGAGGGATAGAAAGAGATAGATTGCCAGAAGAGCGAAATTATCTGTTTATTCTAGGTTTAAAAATTGAGGCGAACTGTTTTAACGTACACTATAAATATGAACATAGAGCGAAGCCTTTATTTAAAGCTAACAACGAAATTTAATTACTTACATAGTCAGTATTCTGTCGAATAATGTCGACATGAAGATTCAAATCAAAATCGCAAATTAATGAATGCAACATTGACTACTTATCATAATAATTCGCTAGGTTTATGATAGTACATTTTATATATTGTATTAGCATTTTAATATTTAACCATTAAATCCATTAAGTATGTAAAAAAAAAAGATTATTTTACCTACTTAACGTACATAATTCAATAAGTTGGTAAACAAAAGTGTCGATTGTGAATCGATACCGCGTGGTCGTTGCACGTCACTACGCCGCGCGTGCTAGAGTTCTACTAGATCCCATGTGATTTAATGCAAATAGACATGAAAAGTAGAAAGTTAAATTGCACTATCATAGAAAAATGCAAAAAGCTATGCATCCAAAAATAATCATCAAGCATACCAGTGAGTACACGGTTCAGAATCGACGGAGGTTGACTAAGAATTTAGGTACAGTGGCTGCAATCTTGAGAAATTATACTTACTTACTCCGCTGGCGCACCGACCCGAAGTGGATCAGGACTCCGATACGAAATATCGCGAACACGCTCTGTATTGACCAATCTCCTACCAGTTTCCTGCTTGTAGAGCGCGTAGGTCCTTCACAACTTCATCCCTCCATCGATACCTCGGTCGGCCGACCGGTCGACGACCTAGGCTGTCCAATATACGCCCTTTTTACCGCCCTATCGTCCGGCATTCTCTCTAGATGCCTGAGCCACCGGAGTCTTGCTGCTTTTATCTCCCCAATCATCGGCTCAGACACTAGGTCTTCCAGCTCTTGGTTCTTACGGATCCTGCAGCTACCATCTTCCCTCCGTGTCGGTTCCAAGATCTTGCGGAATATCTTCCTCTGCGATAAGAAGCTTGTTAACCTCTTTTAGGTTGAGCGTCCATGCCTCACACCCGTACATTAAGATAGGTTCTGTGACTGTTGTATAGACTCGAATCTTAGTTTTCCGACGCATCAGCTTGGGCACCAACACTTATGCAGAGCCGCCGCACACCGTCAGATCATGTTAAATGCGAAATTCAATTTCCTGTTGGTATCATTTGTGAAGCATCCTAGGTATTTGAGAAATTATTATTCCTAATTTATCTTTCGATCTTTCCCTCACTACACTATGATAGTCACCGTAGAATTCTTGTTCCTAACTAGTGACGTGCACGTGCCACGTCGATTATTGCGATCGATTGCAGCATTTGCAGCTGACAGCTAGACGGATTGCATGCAAGCGGAGCTATCGATTAAACATGTTTAAAAAATATTGTATTACAAGTAGGTATTAATCGATGCCCTCAAAACCCCGATATCAGTGGAAGCAAAATCACCAGGGTTCTGTACCTTAAAGGTAAAAAAACGCTGTTACTAAGAGTCCGTCTGCCACCCAGGCTGTATCTCATGAACCATGATAGCTAGAGAGTTGAAATTTTCACAGATGTATTTTTGTTGCCGCTACAACAACAAATACTAAAAACAAAATAAAATAAATATTTAAGTGGGGCTCCCAATTTTAGACTGTGAGTTACTTATCAGTGGTTCCGACACCGAAGAAAGTTCATACTATATAAGCATAATGTATCAATTAGTGGGCTTCGTTTCAATCGGATGTATAAATTATGTACACAGGTATATAATGTATACATAGTTTGCATTGCCAAGAACTTTAATAGGTAATATGGTAAGTTCCCAAATTTTCGGGACTCTTAACGATCATGGTAAACTCTTAAGCTTTATAATTAAAAAAGGGATATATTTAAATGCACATCTGTATATTTTTTCAGTACACTAGGTAACTCCACTAATTAACTGAATGCATACCAGAAAAACGAATGCTGTGCAAAAAAAATTGATTAACTGAACATGTCCTACAAAAAAAAACTTGAAATGAAATGAAATAATTTATTCAGTAAGTAGGCCACAGGGGCACTTTTACAAGTCAGATTGTGAATCTACCGGCATTTCGCAAAAGGAGACCTCTGTTGAGAAGAAAGCCGAAAGAAACTCAACAGTAAGTCATTTTTTCGTAAATAATACACAATTACATAATACATTTGTGTTATAACTAATTACACTGGTACACGTAAAGGAGATGTATAGATACTCCAAATCAATGTTAATTAGGAACATTAAAATGAAAATTTAACGATAAATTAAAAATATTAAATATACCCAGAGATGTATAATTATGAAGAAAGAAGTAGAATTGTGTATCAAACTACCAAACTACCGAAAACACGATATGGTTAAAAAAAGTGGGATGTCAATAACTAGCATACTAAAAAGCAGTTTAAAACAAGAGTAACCTAATAGACATTTTCTAAACCACTTTTATTTAGGCTATTGCCAAAAAGGAAAGTGGTTTAAAAATTCAAAAACAGAATAACGGCGAGAAAAACCATAATCCGGCCAGCGCCACATGGTGCTGTGACGTCAGACCCTCCCCTCGAGTATCGATCGGCTGCCCCTCCCCCCACCCCCGCCGCGTGCCGCCCCCCTCGCAGTCCTGGATGGTTTTTGTAATTATACCGCTGTATGGCTCCCTTTTTATTTTTAGGGCTTGACGGGCGATTTCGGTTGTGCTTTTGAACACTCTCGAAAGGAGTCTTGGTTAGCCAGTTATCTGGATATTAGGATACGCCACTACCAATTAAAGGTGAAAATTTCGTCTTAAATTATGCCCTGAACATAGGTTAAAACCCTGGGATAGTAGTGCTACAAATAGTTTACACATGGCAATAAAGTGCGTACGTCTTGTATATTATACTATATCAGTATCGGTATGTCAACAACCGATTTCAAAACGCAATTCGTTCAACTTAATTGTTGTTTTTAAGATTCACCGCCGAGACTAAAGAAAAAAGAGATTAGTAGAGAATAGCTACTGAAAAGGTCAAGCGGTCAACTTTTCAAGCCCCAGTCGAGTAAATTTAGTGTTAGGTTCTGGGAACCCCTGAGATTTAGGCTATGTAAGTTTAGGGATTTCCAGTTGAGGATCGAGTCCTGAGGGGTTAGGCTGGAGTACGAATTTCGAAGTTCGTATCGTGGCATCCTTGTTGTCTACGTGTAAAACTATATTCGAATGAGCGGGATGGTACGGACGGAATACGAAATTACCAATTCTTATGTTATAATCGTGATTTATCACGTGATAATGACAATTTAACTTACATTTGAAGACCAATCAAGTCTATAAATTTACAAATCGTCATCATCATATTGTCATTGTCACTTATCAGGACTCTCATGATTATGAAATAGGTATTTTTTTCAAGATAATAGGAAGCCTTCCAGATGTCTGAGAATCTCACAATATTGTCAGGTTTTACTTTAGTATATGTCGTAGTTTAAAAAATTGACCAAGTTCTCCAGCCAAGAATGGGAGCCACAAATTACTAATTTACATTTGCAGATGCTCCGAGCCAACAGGCGATAAAAGGCGACAATGTAAACAACCTGCCGCAGTCTTACTGTCAGCCTCGGGATTTCCAGGCTCCCCAGGGGCCCCCACACCCGTACCCGCAGGCCCAACCGTGGGACACGGCTGGGTACGAACCAGCTGGGGATGTTTCGTGCTTGTGAGTCCCACCCTGATTCAATTTGTCCCACCAAATTCCAAATATCCTCGTCATTCCTTTTCTTTTAGTTTTTACGTTATTTTTGAAAAAGGCTCTGTTGAAGTTGGAGCCGTTATCACAGTAAACAATGCAATAGCATTTTTTACTAAAATTGTTAATGTAAAATATTATTTTTGTTGTTTTTGTTCTTCTGACTCCCTATTCCTTTTTTGTGGCTGCGTAGCAGTGGACTTGGTTTCTTATAGGTATTATAAAGTATGTCTATAGCTTGCAAGGTAACATATAAATATACGTATAAAACATATATTTTTGATTAAGTGTTTTAATTTATACAGGTCGCTTTTAGACATTCCGAAAAAGTGTCTAATTTTATTTTATTTATTATATTTATTTACATCGATCTCATACAAGTAAATGTGTAAAATGTATAGAGCTCGTATAGATGTCTGTTTTTGGATTGGCAGTATCCTTACCTTAGTCCTAGTTTAGAGGAATTAAAGCTTTTTTATGGCAATGGTACTGCCTCTTCAAAGTGAGATTCACTGTCCGTTATAGAGGATGTTTTTAAGACATTATTTTAGCAATAAGTGTATTTTGTTAGCTTCAAGAAGCCAAGATGAATGTTAGACTGCTACCGCTGCCCCATCCTTCCCATTTTGTTTTCCCCTCCGCCAGGCTGCCATAGTTTTGAATATTATTTCATAGGTGCCTGAAGATTTCAGAACCCTTTGTTAATGTTGTTTACATTGTCGCCAGGTATGATGCCTTTTAATTAATACGTTTTGGTGTTTTAATTGTCTGACATATAGGAAAATTAAATATGACTAAGTTATTCACGTCAGATTCTCTGACAATATCAAAATGTCTCTTCTTTCCATTATGTCAGATATATTAGTCAACTAGACAAAAATAACGCGATATTGCGTTTAAAAATCGGCCCCACGTTGGGCGCCACTTAGAAATATAAGTAAAGAACTGGTTTTATTTAACTAGGATAGTTTCTGAAGTAGTCTTTACTCGCACTTTTACGTATAAATTTATTTTCACTTTATTTTCTGTGAATTAGAGTGCGTATGAAGACAGCTTAGTTAATGTCTTAGTGGCATGTCTGTGTTCTTAGTCGTACTGCAACATAGAAGGACGTATTTTTCGTAGGGAAAGCACGTTGCTTAAGTCCTTCTGTGTGCAGACTTAGATTATCAACTGACTAGATAATATTGAGCCCTGATATACCTTAGTGTGCCGGTATTCAAGGTTCAGTTATTTCTGGTTCGGTTCAAACTTCATTGTAATTTATATGCAAATTAACGTGGTTTCATTCTACTTGTTTCAGCGGCCCAGATTCCACAGAGAGGCAGTAAGTATTTTGAAATATTATTCTGTTATTTTTTAATGAATCTGACCTTTACTACGAATATTGAACAGAAGATTGTTAATTATTGTTGCGACTAGGGCTTAGGGCTTATATTCGACGTTTACATTTATGACGACGACGATATAATGCCACTACCACTTAAGCGCTGCGTACATGAATTTCCGGCGTTTCAGAAGTTTTCAGTTTCTGTTTTCACGGGGTAGACTGAATAAAGCATGATGAAAATGTCACGTATGAAAGGGGTCACGGACAAGATGCGAGTGTCTTTCATACATGGCCAAACAAAACGTGGTACATCTACACGGGTAAAGGAGCACGAAGCTGATGTTAAAGCCCGTCGAAGATTCCACTTCTTCTCTTCCTGTTCTTCGCTTCCTCTTCCTCGATCCTACTAACGCCGCACATCCACCTTAGCATCTTGGATGGCCTCTGAGTTGTATCCCACGTTTTACTACTTACATAAGAACCAGTCTTATCATGTTTTCATCCTCTGAGTTTGACCGCCGAGTTAGTGTTGTGCATCATCTGCCCATGAGCCCAGTGAATGAGCTGCCCCGACTGGTCGGTGAAAAAATACACAAAGAACCGGTTAGCACTAGCACTTTATTATATATCGCAGATTAGCAAAGCAATATTTTTAATTTTATACTCATCCCAATGAAAAATATGTCATTGGGTTAAGATTTAATAGCGCACATCGCGTAATAATATGAGTATAGTGGTGAGATATCGGATATATGTCAACATCAAACTTCGAATTCACAAGCGAGTTTTGGTGACAGACACACCGGGATCGAAATAAAGGCTTGCTAGCATATCTGTCACCTTTCATAAACTCACCAAGGGCGTCTGCCTGTAGGGCACGAACGAAAATAGTAAAAACATCCAGATATTTTAGACTTATTGTAAAATATAAAAAAATAAAAATAAACTTCGTTTATTTCAGAAATTCAGATTCCATATATTGTTAGTAATTTAACTTATAAACTATGTTAGATACATTATTAATACTTTAAAACATGAACACACACAGACTTTTACACAATGGAATTAGAATAACAGAGACCCGATGGCTATGGGTAAGATATAAAATAGTATTTTTTCTGTTATCATTCCCAAACTGCTTTATTTGGCTAATGTTTAATTTCACTTATAAACTGCAAACGTTTTTCTCAAAAACTTAGTATATACTTTTCAAAAGTTTTATAAATTATTGTGGGCACCTATTCAAAATAAATAGTGGAGTAAAGCGGGCTGTGGGCATGACAGTGTATGCTGCACCTCTAGCATAACTGACATACGCGACTATTTCTCGCGCGAGATAATTACCCGTCTCCTTCTGTGCAGTACTGTGAGAGAGTGACGGGTATCGCTATCTCGTGCGACAAGAGTCGCGAAGCATAGTTGTGCTAGACGGGCTGGATGCTAACTGGCAACTATCTAAGACTCACAAATTCATAAAATTTTGCTCGTATTAGACTACAATTAATTTAATGCGTATTTTATTCTGCTTCTAATTCATAATAAACAAGATTGAATTCAAGTTTAATTAATTTAGAATGAAAAACACGTTTTGACACAATTTACCTCGGGTGATATTATTTTTGGTCCAAATTGAAAATGGTAATTCGAATGGACAATTCGAGTAAATCAACGAACCCAAGCTACAGAGTTCAACCCAACGATAAATAAAATTACTGGAAACATTTTTGTTTCTGGAGAACAACGCAGTTGAGTTGTGAAATGAAACAGTTTGCAAAAATAGGTTCACGTAAAGGTGTAGCACTTCTTTTTAGAGAACTCTGCTAACCATACAAAAAAACAACATTCGTTGTCTAACAAAATTATAGTAAGTACAGTTTTTAATGTCCCATTCAGGGATCGATACCGGTATTCATGAAAACGCTCTAATTTCGCGTTTTTTTCCGAAAGTTATTATATAGAATTTCGTTATAGATATAGATCCATGAAATTAGCCCGGAATATAATAACGTTATTTTGTATGGAGCAAAATAACGGTATCGATCCCTGGTCCCATTGACGCACCGTGTCTACGTGATCCCAATGGTCCATATTACGGCGTGCCGTGACTTTTTACGTTGGACAGCGTAGCTTTTCACGTCACGGTCACGCAACGTTATATAAGAGGATGTTCACGTCACGAGAGCATAACGTGGAATTTTGGCCCTGACCTGAGACTTTTAGTATGGTGAAAACGTATTGACTAACAAGAATGCTTCGTTTTGCTCACTAAAGTGAAGTCATGAAAGGCCTCGTCAGTCACGTACTAGCTGCAGAATTGCATGGCTTATTTATGAATGAAAAAATGGGCCATTCATTAATGGGCTTTTGTGCAGCTCATAGTACGTTGGTACTATTACGTATAATACCGATGATTTACTGACCACGGGCCGTACGGTTAACTGTCCCTGATGAAGAGCTTCATACGAGTTCGAAATATGTCGGGTCGTTCCTGTCAATTGTTATAGGAGTTTAAACCTTATATAATAATCAGTAGATACTAGAAGGGTGCCCGCAACTTCATACGCATATTTTTTTTTCTTTGCCGTAGGTGGTTAAAGTTAAAAAGTATCCTATAATCAGCTACCCTGAACCAAAATTGGTTAAAATTCGTCCAGCCATTTCGGTGTGATGAGAGGACAAAGGAAATTGTGAAAACAGATGGCGCCAGGTTGGCACAGCTGCGCGCGCCCATATAAAACAAATGACGATCCTGCATCACGCTATTAAGATTTCACCTGAAGCCATGACCCCTCTCCATAGAAAAATTTCAATACAGATGTAGAATTCTATAATAGTATAGATGTCTCACAGTTTTAGTATGTATCAGGGTGGAGCCAGAGGAGCGTAATTTTTTGAGTTCTGAGTCGCGTAATTTCAGTCGCGCCATACATCATGTCACGTGATCACGTCACTAAGTATGGCGCGACCGAAATTACGGGACTCGAAAGTGGAATAAAATGCAAATTTATGAAACATGTAATATCTCATTTTTTAAATGTGGCTGCACACCACAATTTTTATTAAAACCATTGATACAAAGATCAGCCTTAAAGAAAAAATGAAAAATGAGTTACCTGAATCCGATTCCCGGTCCCTTCCACCAGGTAACGTTCACTGCTGTAAAGTGGTGTAGTAAGATCTCGATATTAACGTATTCACACAGAGGTCGCTAAGGTGTAAAACCTTTCAAATAACCAATGTCATCGACACACAAAGCGTAAGGAAAAATTCGACAGGTTGCTTGGAGTTAGGGTAGCGAAGTGGTTAACGCGCTAGACCGGCAATCCGGATTCGGTTCCCGGTGTCTTCCACCACTCATTTTTCAATTTCTCTTTAAGCCAATGGTTTGAATAAATTATGATCATCTGGCTCCACCCTTACTAGTATTAAGAAAGAACACAATCTAATAATAATCTGAAGGTGTGTTTGTCACGTCGTCAGGTTGCAAACGCAAGGAGGAGCTGGTTTCGGATACTCTTCCTTCCCCGAAGAAACCCCGTTTGGTTTTCACAGATCTCCAGCGACGTACTCTACAGGCTATTTTTAAGGTAAATATCAATTAGTTTGATTAACCCTTAAATGCATGATGATGTATATTTACACGCTACTGAAATGACACGAGGCAAAATTTTAAATTAAAACTTTATTCTGCAAGTAACCAAGAGGTATTTTACATGTCAGTTTCTAAATTTCATAAAAAAAAAATACAATTTACAATAATAATATCATAGTAAGTAATGCAACAGACAAATCACTGGGCATATTTTACAGAGATGTAAAGGGTCTCAGGCGTAAAGATTAAAATATAGTCAAAATCTGATAATGTCAATAAAGACTTTGTCAAGATTGTCCCAAAATCTCAAACTGGCGTGGATTTCATTGCTAATTACGTCATTTCAGAAATAAAATTAGTGTAAGTGTATGCATTTAAGGGTCAAAGATGTTTTGTGTAATATTTATTAACCCTTGGTATGTCGAAGTCAAATTTTTGACATAACATACGAAGGGGTTAAGACATTAAATCAAGAGCAATTACATGTAATGTAGCCTAATTTCGAACCTCATAATCGTATATTATATGTTATAATGAAACAAGCTCCGGCGCTTCTAGGTTTAACTAGCCAAACCTAAGGTCTGACTATCTTAGTCAAAGTCCCAACCAAGCGTGCCTGCTCTGAGAGGCGCAAGAATCTAACGAAAGGCCGGCAACGCACTTGTGACTCCTCTGGTGTTGCAGGTGTCTATGGGCGACGGTAATCGCTTTCCATCAGGCAATCCGTTTTCTCGTTTGCCATAAAAAAATTAACCTTACCAGCTAAAAGGCCGTTTCCATGAGGAGTTTTAAACGGGGGCCTCGGAAGTGAGTTTGGAGTTTGATCGAAAATTTATATACCTAAACATCGGACGCTGACTGTAACATAAATCCTCATAAATCCAAATTAAGTAGTAATAAGTCATTAATTGTCTGTTAGCACGCTCGTATTTTACTCTACATCGAACTCGCACCTTAGGTAGGTATGTTACGATCCTGGCAGTATACGATTATGGGTTACCAAATTTGGCTATATGACAATAGCAGAAAATAAATCGGCGATTTCATTCTGAACTACTATTTCCTTTGTCATTGTAATAAATTTTATTAGTGAAACTTCTTTGGAAAGCTACGTTTTGTTCAGGTTACATAAGGCCTATGTAAAATTTCGTCTTGCTTTACCATTTGTTTCATCAATCAGCAGTCCATTCTGAGACACAGGTCTCGTAAGAAAGTGTTTTGAGGCACTATCTGAAATAGCCAAATTATGCCTAGTGGTAGGTTGCCAAAATTATGCTAATTTTACATAATCTACGTTATGTAAAATAAGTTACCTGGTACTAGTAGCCCTCAGTTTGTCAGTTCTCCGATTTATGTAACTAGCAGCTAACATTTGGGCTACTGTTAACAAATCTTTTTTTTTTGTGTATTTCTTAGATCTCTGTCCATTGTGGTTCTTAAAACTTCCTAAAATTTGGAACAAAATGCGACCTTTAAGTATACGTCTTAAGAGTAACGAAACTAACTGAATCCAATCTCGCTTTCAGGAAACAAAGCGGCCCTCAAAAGAAATGCAAGTGACAATAGCTAGACAACTCGGCTTAGAACCCACGACGGTCGGCAACTTCTTCATGAACGCGCGCCGGCGATCAATGGACAAGTGGAAAGACGACGACGCACCATCAACAGACTTAGACCAGCAGCTCGACCAGGATATGGAACACGTCCCAAGTCTAGACTCAGCGGAATCCGATGAAGAACACGACGACCAAGACGATCATCTCTTGTGACGCCGTATATCGCAGCATCATTTGCTAGTGCTATGAGAGCAACTTGGGGTTGTCTTTGATTTCGAATTGGTCGCTGCGAGTGCAGGGTAGGTAGGGTTATAGAAGTTTTCTATTCGCACGATGAGATGAAAGATGTAAAGTATTCCGTATTAAGTTATAATAGGGGTTGCCAAATTTGCAGTTTGTGACGCAGAAGCAAGTATCCCATTAAATGCTCAATTTCAGTTTCGTAATTTGAAGAGAAAATCAAACAGGAGCACTTCACGGTGCCTTTTTTAAATCTCTACAGCGCATATTTTGGAAACCCCTGAGTCTAAAGATTTTGTAGCATCAACTACAAAGGGAAAATTCTACTATAATATTGATAGTTATGGTTATATTGACGTTCATATGTCTACAGTGTGAACTGATCACTGCAGAGACTGCATCAAAGTCCTTGAAGGAGAACACCATTCGAGTTCGAAACATGTCGGGCCGTCCCCGAGACATAACCAACCGTGCATGAAACCGTAATTTTCTATATTATTAGTGACCTCTCACGAACGTTTTAGGAAAATTGTATAAACTTGACGGATTAGGTACTTCTACCCGATCTCTTGGACGATGTTGAATCGTGCGGATGATACTCGTGATCAATTCATATGACTGATAACTCGATGAGTGATGCAGTGACTTCATAGGTTAAAACCATTACTGGATTGCGTCAGTATAATTAATCGGTTTAAAGCTTTGTGAATCGACAATGAAAGAATACGACTCATGTCTCTATTAATTTTATGGGTTTTTGGACTCTATGTTGATTTAAATATTTATAGGTTAAGATCCCATAGCAAATTTCTAACCTCGTTTTTTAATGGATTGGAATGGTCTAAATTAAAGTGTACTTGTACTTGGGATTACGCACTGGGTTGCCAGTCTTAAATTGATCGCATTGTGTTGTGTTACTGTACGGGTAAAACTTTCATTTAATAATTACATTTCATTGATAAACGAGAGATGCAGATATTTGCAGTGAGGTTTTAACTTATTAACGTGCTTTTCCATCGACGATGCAAATCTAGACGAATCGGATGAAACTTTAAATCGCTGACTTATTTGTATCAAAAATTGCCATTAATCTTAATAGCTAGCGAGATGATTTACGTTGGTAAAAATATATTAAAAAACAGGTCAAAAATATTGGAATTCCCCGAAGGAAAATTTCACTACTTTCAGTGTTTGGTGTACCCTCAGTTACACCCTGTATGTTGTTACTTAGTTGTATTTCGTAAGGTTCAGTTCTCATCTCACATCGTCTCGTTTCGTCTCACCGGTGGAAAAACACCATATTACACTCAGATATATCTGCGACAACTTCAAGTTAAAAATGTACAGTTAAGACTAAGTACGGCGCGAATTTAGCTAATTGTTGGCGTTGGTTTTCTTTAGGCGATCTTTCAAGTTAACGTTATGTTCAATACGCTCAATTTTATTGCGCGATGTTTGATAATAATGCACAATAAAATTGCGTATGAGAGTGAGGCCATGCAAATTACCTAATATTATTGAAGGTTTCAGCTTGAGATTAATCTTTGGACTGTCAATCGCACCTTCCGTTTTTCATTACTTAAATACGTGAAGTTCTTTCAATTGCGGTGTTAAAAGCAGTTCTGAAGCAATAATAGATACAATATAGTCGATAACGAAATTAGAACTGCATAAGGTCGTCTAAAGAATGGGAAAAGGATAGATTATGATCTCTAATGTCAAACGTTTCTAGTCAAACGTATTCAAATAGTTATTATAAGTTTTAACTATAATTGTTCTGCAGTAATTTTAGCCCAAATGTGTATTTTAATTTATGGTTATTATTGTAGATACAAACTTGTCACTTGGACACACTTACTAAATTATATATCGTCTCTCTCACTAAACCATAAAGACCGCTTTTATGGGTTGTCGTTTAGAACCACATCATCGTCACGATGCAGAAAGGAACGAAAATGTATACTATTGTGTGCTGCCGCTTTTATTTTCCGGGTTTTTATTGTTTATAACGTGGACGGAAATAAAAAAGATACGCATGACATTTGATATATTTCGATACCTTGCATACTCGTGATGACTGATTATAGTTTAATTCAAAGGCAAACTAGAAAAGCGGCCATTTTATTAAATGACAATCTCAATTTTTCGTTATTATAAGATGTCCATCATGACAGTTATTACAATGAAATATCGACCTTTTTATTATAATTATAAGATGCATCTTATGTATTTAATAATGGTGTGTTCAAGTGACGTACTAAGCTTCAAATAGTTAATAGGAACAACGCAATAATCTAACAAGAAATATGGAGCTAGTATTTTTGTAGTTTGTACAAAAGACGCCTGGTTTACAATTAGCAAAATATCCGATTAAATCGGATTTGGGTAGAAAACACTTAAGTTATGTACCTAGTTTAAATGAAGACACTCGCATTTCATCTTTGTTTTCTTATAATAAAACAATAGTAAAGCAATAAGATTATAAACTCATAGATGCATCAATCTTATACACTACACTGGTAATAAATGGCAAATTCACAATGAGAATTTTTTTTTGAAGAAATCTTATAATAATTATTATTTTGTCGATGAATGCGAGTGTCAAGAAGCTCATTATTAATAATTGTTTCTCTAGTCACGAGATCTCGATCAAACATTCCACTGCGTCATGAAAACGTTGGACAGAGTGATATTACCTAAACTATAATAAAACTAGTCGTAAAAAACAATTTATGTAAGGCAAGCTTCACTAAAACTAAGGTGAAATGAGGAAAACTAGTCCGAGTTGTGCAAAAGTAGCCAATAGATACCTAAATAAAATATCAGTAAAACTTAATGTATGTTTTGTAACAGAATAAGAACTCTTATGACGTAATAACATGTTTTTGAAAATAATAAGACAACTTATTGCAATGATAATGTTGCAAGATATAATAGTAAGGATTTATTTACATTGTTTAAATTAATTTAAGTGGTAAATTAATTTTAAATTTAACTTATTTATTTTAATAAGCTAGTCGACTTTGTACCTTGTACCACCAAAGAATTAAATAGTGATTGTGCAATTTCATAATAATTAGAAAAGAGAATAATTTGTTTAGGAGGCGATCGCAAAGGCGTAGAGTTACAACTATAGGTCACTTTTACAGACAAATTTTATCTCAATACAAAAAAAAAATACATTCTACCTAATAATAATGCGCATTTTTTGTTTTCGTATTTAATGAAATGCGCACAATAATTATTAAAGTATTATTAATTATTGTAATGAAAAGAACTGTTTCAGCTGTTTACGGTATTATTTCAGTACAGAATGAGCAAGATATTTTTGTCTATGTATAGTGCGCTTTCAAATGTACATAGTACGTGAACATAACGTTAAGAATTAAATGTACATTTTACAAAGAGATTTGTTTATTAATTTCTTTTCCTTTTTCACCTTTTAACCTGGTATGCCATGAAGGCTAGGATTACTTGAGATTGTACAGATATGTGACAAGACATACCAATGGTTAAATGCGAAAGACTGGGCCCACAGCTTTTAAGAGGCTTTAAATATACCGGGTGGTTCATTTAAATAGGTCAGTATGGGGAAGTCTGAAACTATAAGACATGCGAAGATCTGTCCTTAGGAACCATGTCATCGATTTTAATAACAAGAAAAACTGCATTCATACATTAAAAAAACCCCGTACTCAGCTCGGGAATAGAACCCGGTTTTTTTCAAATGTATGAATGCAGTTTTTCTTGTTATTAAATTTAAATATATCACACCTTGAGTACTTATATTCTTTGTATCACACTAATATTATATAGGCGAAAGTTTGTGAGTGTATTTGTTTGTTACTTCTTTATACACAAACGGCTGGACCAATTTTGATAAATTTTGGTCCCCATGAAGGTAGCTAACACTCTGGATTAACCCTTAATTTCATCATGTAGGTATCTACATTTTTTGTGACCATCTTTTTGCATTTTTGTTTGACAGATTTGTTGACTATTCTTAATAGCACCGTGGTTTGAACCTGGGTTTCTTTTTTATTTTGCGACTTTAAGGGATTTAACACATGAAGGCTAGGTACTTTTTATTCCGAAAAATGTAGTGTTCCCGTGGAATGAGGGGCTAATACTGCGTGCTGCAGCTAGTAATACCTACCTAATATAATTATTACTTATATAAAATAAATATTTTTTCTCAAAATATAAATATAACCAAACTTTTATTCTTGGTTAACTTTTAAAACACAAACTTCAATTGCTCAATCTAACTCTAAGGCTAGGGCTACCTCCTGTCTCAATCGCCATGCCATGACCATGGTACAATTGCAGTAGAATTATTTATTTAAGTCTTACAGAATTTACATAAGTATGCCACAACTACACGAAACTCTAGCTGTCAGCAAGTTCAAAAACATTTTGCGGGTTATCACCTAAAAAAAAACAACTGACATTCAAGCAGTATAAATAAAGTTTGTTATGATTATATTTATTTTGAGAATGGAAATGTTTGAGAATTTAAAATGGAGCCTTCATGAGCCTTACAGTACTACTGGCGCCATCTATCGCTCAATTTCGACCACATTTGCAAAGAATGGCAGACATAGATAAAAGGTATATTACAATGTATGCGCTACCCGGTAGATGTCGCCACAACACAACACAATTCCATCTAGTGGCCGTTTGTAGAATTATACAAGGTAAGTTGAACAAAAATTCGTTTATTAATTCATTGAACAAGATAATGTAACATTACAGGGTACAGGATAAACACAAGTCATTACAAGTACCTTAACTAAGTAAAATATCGTATACAGTAAATTATATCGACATGATTATGTTCACGTGACACATTAAATTATGAATTAAGTAATACAATAAAAAATGATTAATTATTACTGACAGATCACTGAATTAAGTAGTCAACTATTAAAACCTTTCACATAATCTCATTCTCTTTCAATTATCATCCATTGATACACAAATAAATCACAAGAATCCAACTGATTTATACATATATTTAATAAAAAAAAGATATAAATTCAAAATTTCTCAGTTAATAATTAGCACACAGTTACATTATATAAGAGATGGCGCCTCTCTTTACAGTCCGACCAAAAAGAGTAAAATTAAAAAGTGGCAATACTGTAGTATCGTCCCTTTCCAATCAATCTAAGAAAACGGGGACGACACTACAGTATTGCCACTATTTAATTTGTTCTCTTTTTGGTCGGACTGTACGAATGTTATTGCCTGTGAAGGTACTTCGGGAGTAGAACTTCCAATCCCTTAAAATATCGTCGTATGGAACCTGGGATCCCGAGATTGTCCACACAAAAAATACCGGGATTAGAAGCTTTATTCGGGAGCCACCCCATGAAGGTAATATCGTCAGCTGACAACCAAAACTTACTAAGTAACAAATACCTACTTAAAATTAAACTCGTATCTCAGTGTCGATGTACTTACTAGATACGAGGTTTGAAGAGCAGTGACACAGACATTTTAGTGAGTTTTGGCTGTCACCCGGCGATTTGTTCTAAGGGTAAAAAGTTATATTCAGTAGGTGCACTTCGATTTAGAACGAGGGAAAGTAAAGTTATATAAAAATAGGATACCTATTATTGAAATAATAAATACTTTTTAGATTTATAACTTAAAAACTAGTTTTGATCATTAATACTATTTATATATACTCGTATTTATACACCAACACTAGGTAGTGTTTTCTTCGGAATTAGTACATACAAATATATTTTCCGTTGAATTGGTTTATGTTATTCTTTGTTAGGTACAAATGAAAATGTCTAAACTATACATTGATTCATATAAACGTTTAAACTAACATCGATATTCAGTTTAGATTGTATAAATAAGAACTTGTAGAAGCCATTTAGCAACAAAAGTCATATTCAGATCCAAAATCTCAATAAAAAATTAAAATGATAAAACATAGTTTTAATAATATTATTATAAAACAAATATGACGTTTATAATAATTATAAATATTGACACAAAAATAAATTATGGAAGAAATTTTTAAATTAAAAGTTTACGTTTAAGATTACTTTGTCGCTTACCATAAAGGCCGTATTGACAGTTGATTGGTACAAGGATGCAAATTTCGAATCAAATAACGAGTGACAATGTGGACATAATTTTTCAAATCATATGTATGGACTGTAGATTTGTACGGGAGTGAAACGTGGACACCGATACGGAGAAATAGAGAGGAGGCATTTGAGATGTGGTGCTGGAGAAAGATGGAAGAATATGGACGATAGGGGAAAAAAGGACACTTCTAACACTAATAGAAACAGAAGACGAATTACTTGTGATACCTGCTAAGGCACTTACTTATGATACCTTTTCCTCAAGAGTATCATAGAACGGAAAGCGGGGCAGAGGCAGGTCAAGACGAAATTACTTCAAGTAAATAAAAGCCTAACTTGGCCACAGCCGACGACAACTTTTGCTTCATATTTATGATGAACCCTTTTGGGTCAAGACTTCGAAGTGATTTGCCACAATAAATAAGGTTTAGTCCTATGGTTGACTGGTAGAGAATGCCTTATGGCATTAAGTCCGCCATTTGTACTCTTACTTGTGTATTGTGTGCAATAAAGTTTAAATAAATACATTGTAGTAGGTCTGATGGTTACCTGGCGTCAGAGGAACAGTTTTCTTTCAGTGGGCTCGGCGAACATAAGGTTAAATTGAAGAAAAATATTGTGTACACTGATGCACAGACAACCTCCACTAGACGGAGCATGTAAGGCGACCCGCGCGCACCAACAATATGGTACGGCAGAACATTAAAGTATCAACACGGCGGCCACCGTTTAGTCGCGTCCTTGTTTATGATCCATGCGTACGTCAACGAAAAAAGAAATTAAATAAATAACATGGTAAATTGTAGTGTTAAGTGGTGTAGAGAGACCTCACAAACATGGACGCAACTAAACGGTGGCCGCCGCCCACCATATCGTTGGTGCGCGCGGGTGGCCTTACATGTGCCTTACATGCTCCGTCTAGTGGGGGTGGTCTGTGACACTGATGACACTTGCGTAAGCGCGCAAACCATTAGATCGTTCAGCCGGCTGGTGAAAGGTCCACCTTCTTCCTTCCTTTGCATTCGCTATTGTTTGTAGTGCAATTACCAGGTATTTCTGTCCTGCTTCGTCTCCTTGCGGACAAGACTTTTATCGTCTACTTTATCTGTTCAAGGTAATTCTTGCTCTTCCCTTCTTTTTGCTTAGTTTTTCTTTAACACACGATTCTATTTCACAAAAACTTATTCGCTCATGTCACAGTCACTTGACCCACTCATGTCTTCATCCTTTATGTCAATCCCGTCTCCATCTGAATCATAATCAAATGCAGGAATATCTTGATCACCTTCAAGATATTTCTCATAAAATTTCTCAGTATGTTCTACAGTACGACGGACACCCTCCCACGTTTTTGAATCAATTTTTTTCATTTCGTCCTTTATAAGTTGTATATTAAAAGCTAGATCTAGTTCCTCGTTTTTATCTGTCACTTCCTCTTTTACTATGTCCCATATCTTTTTGAGAGGATTCAACTCGGGATGATGAGGAGGCAATCTAAGAACTTCAAAACCTTTTGCTTGTGCTAACTTATCTATTTCATAACTTACATATTTGTCTTTGTTTTTCAAAATTAAATCGTACAGCTCTACCTTCGTCAATGAATCTTCAAATTGGATGTTGTTCTTAGTAAGCCAGATTTTCATGGCTTCTTTATTCGCCTCGGGGTTAGGAGGTTTTTCAGATTGATAATTATGATAATGAGCAGTATCAACGATAATAACGGAACTCTCCGGCAGATTGGGAAGCAACAGCGTCGTAAACCAAGTCTTGTACATCTCGTAGGCTATATTAGCGCGATGGTCACCGCCAGCAAGTGTTGGTTTAAAAATCATTGTAGGCTTCGGGATGAAACCTTCATAACCACCGGCGTGTAAGGAAATAACTCTCCTACGTTTAATTTTTTTAGTATTTAAATTTAAATACGCTTCATCAGTGTATACCAGATTCCGTCCTTCTTCTTTGTATTTCTTTAACTGCCTCAAATACTTCATTTTCCACATTTGAATCTCATGTTTTTCCAACAGGACTCTTTTGCCAGGACTACTGTCCGACCATTCAAAGCCTTCCTTCAACATTGTCCTCATCGAGCTAAGACATCCTTTAAACTTAACTTTTTCAGCCAGTACCTCTTTCAATTGTTTTAATGACGGTGCTTTGTTAGGTTCCGCTTGGTAGGTCAATACTGTTTGTCTAAACAAACCCACGTCTATGCAATCCAAGGAAGATTTAGTTCGGACTCTATTTCCCCTTATTGGATCTTTAAAGACTTTGTCTTTGTCAGGATCATCAGATTTGTTCCCTTGTTTCTCTGCTTTCCGAACGCGAGCGACAGTTTTTTTGCTAACGCCACAAGCTTCGGCGGTGCGCCATGTGGCGTCAGTGAGGTTCGATACTCCATTCAAGGCTTCAAATTTCATTCGCTGATATACTCTTGCTACTATTTCTTTCCCCTGTAATTAATGAAAGGCATAACGTTAGTAAAAAATAAGGTTCGAATCCCGGCAAGGGCAAATATTTGTGTGAGGAACTCGAATATTTGTACCTGAGCCATGGGTATTATTTGTATTTAAGTATATATTTATCTAATTAAGTAGTGTTTATCGTCGTCTATTATATAAACCGCCCATAACACAATCCTACTACAGGGCGAACGATATGAAGTGTTACCAAATTCACACTAGGCAATAACTGACAAAATTCTTAATAAAAAAAAATTGCATTTGTTTTTTTTTGTCAATTCATTTCTGGGCCAGGACAGTTTTTTTCTCCTAATTAGATAGAAAGAGCTCGTGATTCTGAGTAGAAAATACCCAAAATATAATTAAAAAGAAAGTGGGGTGTACAACTTTAGAAAAAATGGCCCTTCTATCTACACAGTGATGAAACTTATTGTACTAAGCAGATAAACTATGAGACTTCATTTATGCCAGTAAGAAAGCTGCACACGGATTTCTTGAATGCTTCCTTATTGGATGCGTTTGATATTAAGAGGAATATCATTTTATCTTTGAATTTGTAATATACCCTTACTTCCAAAATTACACTATTGTGACATCATCACAAAAAGAGTGCGGTCGAAAAAATTTTCATTGAATACGTTATTATAACATCACATCTGAAGAGTCGAGGTAATGAAATAAACCACACCACATTTTAACTGAACCATTTAATTGAATGATGACATGTAAATATATGTTATTGCAATAATTTGTTTTATTTTTTATATTATTATAATTTATATTTTAAATTTTTTAAGCTTCAATAAAATTATTATTATTATTTATCTCCTTTATTTATTTTATTCTTATTGTTTTTATTTTTAAGACCAGTATTAAATGCATGTATATTGTTTTAGCATAATTTATACTGTACTTTTATATTATGAAATAAAATAAATCTAAATTGTATCTTTCTAAGAAACCACTCGGTGTTATATCAGAAATACAGTAGCGCAATAGATTTATCATATGAAATCATTTTAAATTTATTAACATTAATTAATCAATTAATTAATAGTATATTTTTTTAAGATTACTAGGATCCAAATGAGTTCTGCCAATAATGTAATAATATATAAACAATGTAAAAATATGTATTTCTTTAGTTAAGTTCTAATTATTATTTGGAATATTTGGAAATTACAAATAGTACTAAATAGATGCAAAATATTGATGATGTTGTTATAAATAAATATTTGGATAATAAAGACATTATAGAATGCCTCATGGCATTAAGTCCGCCATTTGTACTTTACTTATGTATTTTGTGCAATAAAGTTTAAATAAATAAATAAATAAATAAATTATTTTATTTGCTAAAAGTGAAATGTAATCCAGAACTCTAAGATGAATTTATGTCAAATTGGCACAAGTGAAAACTGATCATAATTTTACGAGTATACTGTATTTTACAAGCTTTTATTTACTTTTCACCTGTCCCATTGTAATGGAATTTTGCAAGTTAAATTTGACCCTCTTTCGGTTTCCAATAGAGCTGAAATTTTGCATGAATATGCAAATCGCGTGACAATGCAATATTATGATGATGGAGCTGGAAGGTGGCCATAGGAACTCAGTAACAAATAAAGCAATCATATCGAGTTTGGGCTCTGTATAATCATCTCTGTGAGCAACTGATGGATGTTCAGAGAAAAGTACAGTCAACTATAATTATTTGACAGAAACTTATTTTAACTTGTCCCTAAGTGACATGATTTGACCTTAAAATAATCGATAGACTATAAATGTGTAGTGTCATTCACACAAAATACACAGATGAAAGATTGATTGCCGCTAATGTATTTCCATTTGATAATGAAATAACACTAAAGAAGATTCATACACATACGGTTCTAAAAGAAATATTGTCCTCTCCTGACATTTGTCAGACTTAGCAACACAACTAGCCATCTAAATGTTTCACCAATCAAATTAATGAATACTCATCTTTATGAGAACTAAAATATCATTACAATAAAGATTACATGGCATATTATAACTAATGTAAATATTATAATATAGTAAAGATCTCGGATCGTTGAGCACGAATGCAAATGGTTTCATTTACTCATTGTTGGTCGATAAAATTTTGTTATTATTTATTACTACTATATAATTACAGTATTTTAACGGGCAAGTTTGTTTATATTCCTTTCTTATCTTTTCACTGAAATGAATTGAGAAAGCATGCTAAAACGATCAGTTTCGAAGAAAAACAAAGATGACTTATTTATTCACTACAGCTGTCATTGCTCAACATGCGTCTTAATTTCTGCTTATATCAACGCCATTTGATTTATCGAAGTGAAACAGTGTTATAATTTCTATAGGGAATGCATTGGTTATCAAAATATTTACCTGACTGTTGAGTTGTTTTCGTTTCATCATAATTGTTGCACAAATACCACACACTCTTTTCTCCAAGTCTATTGGACAACTGAATTGTCACTACGCACTGTCAGTGTCACTGTCACTTGAATTTTTTTTTTTTTTACTGTCACTTGACATCGACCGATGTCGCTAGGTATGGGATTAAATTTTAAGCTAAAATGTACCTCGTAAGGTTTTTGTATATTTTTATGGATTTAACGATTAATAAAAAAGAAAATATACATCCCAATAAATAAAATCCTTGCTTTTCTTATTTTTAATGACACGGGTGTCGTAAAGGGAAGAATGATGGTAAATACAAATTATTCACAGAATCGATTGTTAATAATTAATTGATTATGCTAAGTTTAGCATAAAAAGATCTAAACTGGCAGCACTAAATCAGTGCTAAGCGTCTTGCACGTACACAGAACAGCATTTAATTATTAATTATATTCCGTTTCACGGTGCTTCTTTTTCAAACCCTAAAGACAAATGAAATAAGATTAAAATTGAAATCCAACGAAATATTTATAATATATTTTCCGGTCACTGATTTATAAGGGCAAAGAGCTATGCTCGGACTTTCCTTGCGGATCTGACTCTGACTGATCGAATCCGAAATGATGAGATACGCAAGATAACCAAGGTTGTGGATATAGCTCAGACAGTCGCCAAACATAAGTGGCAGTGGGCGGTGCACATTGCTCGTAGAATCGATGGCCGTTGGGGCAGAAAGGTTCTTGAGTGGCGACCGCGGACCGGAAGACGCAGCGTTGGAAGGCCTCCAACAAGGTGGACCGACGACCTGGTTAAGATCGCGGGTAAAAATTGGATGAGGGCGGCGCAAGATCGATCGTTGTGGAGAACTTTGGGGAGGCCTTTGTCCAGCAGTGGACGTCTATCGGTTGATATGATGATGATTAGAGCCTTTCACACTTGCGAGTTGCGAGCGTGTTTTCTATCAATCAATCAATCAATCATTCTATAAAGTGTACGCGGATAATTCCGAAAATTACTGATATCTAATAAACGGGGTAACATTTTTTGCGCTAGCAACACTTCCTCTGATACTATACACTTGATTTTTTTTTTTTTATAAATAAGATTGATTGTATTTTTATGACTTCGACTGAAGGTCTTGTAACCATGGTCATGAATAAATAAAAAATAATACTATACACTTCTACAGTAAGAAGAAGTGTTGCTAGCGCAAAAATGTTCCCCCGTTTATTAGATATCACATATCAGTAATTTTCGGAATTACCCGAGGAAACTTTACAAATATCAGTCGCGTATTCGCTGCGTGATTGCCTTCGTACAAAATTCGCACCTGAAAGGCCGGCAAAGCACTTGCGACTCCTCTGGTGTTGCAGTTGTCTATGGGCGACGGTAATCGCTTTCCTTAAGGCGATCCGTTTGCTCGTTTGCTCTTCTATAACATAAAAAAACCGGCCAAGTGCGAGTCGGACTCGCGCACCGAGGGTTCCGTACAAACACTTTCCATCCCTAAGTGGTTAAGTTAAGTTTGCACCTGGTATGTATAGCGCCCCATATAAATTAGGTGCAAAGTTAGGTATTAAAAAAACTACTTACTAGATCTCGTTCAAAACAATTTTCGTTGGTAGTTTTTATAGTAATGTACATCATATGGATTTTTTTGATTTTTCATTTACTTATTTTAGAAGTTAGAGGGGGGGACCAACTTTTTTTCACTTTGGAAGCGTCTGTCACGCAAACTATTCGGTTTAGAAAAAAAAAAATGTTTTAGAAACCTCGATATCATTGTTGAAGACCTATCCATAGATACCCTACACGTATGTGTTTGATGAAAAACATTTTTTTGAGTTTCTGTTCTAAGTATGGGGAGCCCCCAATATTTATTATTATTTTTTTATTTTTGCATCAAAATCTTAATGCGGTTCACAGAATACATCTACCTACCAAGTTTCAACAGAGCTCTTATAGTTTCGGAAAAAATGTCTGTGACATACGGACGGACAGACGGACAGACAGACGGACAGACATACAGACATGACGAATCTATAAGGGTTCCGTTTTTTGACATTTGGCTACGGAACCCTAAAAAAGCCAAGAAATAGTCACCTTTCTGTAAACAAATAAAAGGCGCTCGCAACGCAACTTCAAATGCGTTAGGTACCTACCTATATACCTAAATCTTATTTGGTTGAAGCACATTAGTTCGGTTTTCGAATTCAATTCGATCAATTAACACTGAAGTACCTATCTACTTATTTATTTTCTCCCAAAACTACCCTATTGTCGCAACAAGAATGGGGACTAAGTATATATAGGTAGGTAGTTACGTTACGTATGCCGTTGTATTATTTTTTGTATAAAATTCATTTTGGTTTTCGGGTTCCGTACCACAATCGGAAAAACGGAACTCTTATAGAATCACTTTGTTGTCCGTCCGTCTGTCTGTCAAGGCCCTTTATCTCGAGAACGCGTGGAGGTATCGAGTTGAAATTAACACCATATCCTACTCAGGTCTACGGTCCCTTGAAGCTGTGAAAAAAATTAAACTTCTACGTTAACGTGAAAAAAAGATAAGGCCGTTTATGTCTCAAAAAACGTACCTAAGTACCTACATTTCGACAATCTCAAGGGAATCAAAATGATAGGGTATACTCGTACTTCCCGATGACCTAGAACTCAAATTTGGCAAGTAATATCGTCATATATGTACTACAAATAAAAATCTATACATTTGTAAACAATCATAAAAAATAAAGTCCTTTTCAAACATCATATTTGGAGAACTCGGTTGCGTTAAGTTTGCACCTCGTGTATGCGGCGCCATACATTTCAGGGTCAAAAAGTAGCCGAAAAAACCTCATGTGATTTGTGCACAAGCCCCAAGATGAACGAACGGCTAAAAAAAAACAATGACAATCATACTCGTACATTTGTTGCCAGTTTGAATTAAGGAATTAGGTCCTATGAAATGACGCATATTTATTTATTTATTTATTGTAATGGGAAACATACAGCATGCAATCACACTTACAGTTAACGAAAATAGATAATACAGAAGCCAAAATAATTTCATACATTATTGCTCTGAGAGTACAGAAAACATTTTTAAGTGTAAGTAACTGGTTAATATGTGCCTGACTAGTTGTATTTTTTTAAAATTGATGCTATGATGAGAACAAAAAATATGTAAGTTACAATTAGAGTTGGTGAGTATGGTCCCACCGGAAGATCAGCGCTGACTCTCGAGCTAGCATCTTGCTGAGGTGGGACCTTTTCGTGGCACAGCCATAAAATAGTTGCTTATTGTATTGTTTTATTTTATTTTCTTATAATTTCTGTCACACCTTTTTTGTAATTATTTTTACGTCACGTCACGAATAAATGTATTTCTTTCTTTCTTTCTTTCCTAGCTGAAAACAATTTCATTCCATTTCATTTATTTATTGCAATTGCAATAATACACTCTTGATTTTTATGAAATAATTAATAATATATCTATTTACAAACTCAAGAAAGTACTTACACTTTTACGGTTTAGGCTTTCAGTGCAGAAACTTTGCGTTGATTTAACTGGAACATGTCTATATGTGAATATTTCTTATTGTAAATATGACCGACGTACATTGACGTATTATAAATAATACCTCAATGCCGACGTAGGATTGAATTTCGAAACAATAGAAAATTTCCCAAAGGAATAGCCCTGGACAGGTCAAAATTGTACATTTTACTTTACTCGAACGCAATCAAGCAGTTTTCAAGCTAAAACCTTTTTTAATAAGGTAAGGTAAATATTGACATAAAGGTAAATAATGAAAGAAAAATGTAATGTGACCCACTGCAATGTATGTGGTATTTCCACATTAAAAACAGAACTGTAAAACTACCCAACTAAAGTCCAGTCATCACAACTATAATGATCCAATTTAATCCCAAAATTACTCGTTAATATTATGACAATTATTACGAATAAACTCCTAAGTGAACAACATAATTAAAGAGACTTAAATAAAAACGTATAAAATCACTGATAGAATATGGATTTTGATAAAAATAAACGAGTTTTGACTATAGTTGGGTAGTTTTACGGAATCGATAAAAGATTCTATAAAACTATCCTATGTCCTCCCTCGTATCTTAATCTCTATGCCAAATTTCATCAAAATCGATTCAGCGGTTTAAGCGTGAAGAGGTAACAGACAGACAGACACACTTTCGTATTTATAATATTAATAGTATATAGTATACTAGCTTTTGCCCGCAACTACGTCCGCGTGGAACTTGGAAGTATGGAAGCAACCTCGTACAACACGATAGATATCCATATCCACCTAATCACCTTAATTAATAAAAGGGGTTATTAAAAGCGCCTAAGCAAATGTAAGAGCAATTGTGCTCTTGGTCTAATAATTACATTTCCTACAGGGTCATCAATGTCATCATAAATATCTTACTTACTTTTCAATCTTTTTAGGGATAATTTCCAGGATGAAAGCCATCCTATGTCCTTCCTCGGATCTTAAACTATCTCCATGCCAAATTTCATCAAAATCGATTGAGCGGTTTAAGCGTGAAGAGGTAACAGACAGACAGACACACTTTCGCATTTATAATATTATAGTATACTAGCTTTTGCCCGCGACTACGTACGCGTGGAACTTGATAAAAGGGATTATTAAAAGCGCCTAAGCAAATGTAATAGCAATTGTGCTTTCGGTCTAATAATTACTTTTCTTACAGGGTCACCGCACCCCAACAGAAATGTTCACTGACTTTTCAATCTTTTTAGGTATAATTTCCAGGATAAAAACTATCCTATGTCCTTCCTCGGATCTTGAACTATCTCTATGCCAAATTTCATCGAAATCGATTCAGCGGTTTAAGCGTGAAGAGGTAACAGACAGACAAACAGACAGACAGACACACTTTCGCATTTATAATATTAGTATGGATATAGTATATAGTATAGTATGGATAGTATATAGTATGGATGTTACTACTAAGAACGGGGTACATTTTGAAATTATCATTGATCATTCTTGTTTCAAAAACTACTCGAAATTGTTAAACTTCACGGAGTAAACTATTTTTTTAAACTTATTTTCGACAGCATCCAATGAAAGCATGAAATAGCTATGTTCCTTTCTAGAACTCAGGGAAGAGTATTATTTACTTTAAGAAGTTGGTTGAAATCATCAATATATTTATCATAATATGAAAAAAATACTCATACTCATACTCATACTCATTTATTAATAAAATGTCAACATTTTACAAGTCAATATACATTATAAAAATTCTATTAAATTTCAACATACAAGTTATTCTAAAAAAAAAAAAACAAAAACATTAAGTAATTATTAAATAAAATTTGGAATAGGTAGTTACATTATTAGTATTATTAATTATTATGTTATTTCATTATTAAATTCGTAAAATTCGACTAAAAGGAATAAGGCCTCTTAAGTACAGTCCGATCGAAAAGAGTAGAAATTAAAATGCGAAAGTATTTTTTCGTCGGACTGTACTCATTTATTCAATTCACGGTGTTTAGAAAGATAAACATAGCACGAAGACGACACTATATCGAGGACTTCATGTCAAAGGGGCGTATGCGTAAAACCTCGACTTTCTTCTTTTTACCATAATCGGGTAAAAAATAGGGTAAATATAACCACTTGTATTCTCCATATTCCTGTACGCTGCAGAAACGTAGACGCTGCGGGAAGTCGAGAAGAAAAAGATAGTCGCCCTAGAGATGTGGTGCTGGAGGAGAATGCTCGGAGTATCATGGACTAAATTCCGTGCCACTGAGTCTATACTTCGAGAACTCGGCATCGAGCAGCGTTTATCATCTTTAGAACAGTCCCGTATTTTTAGCTTCTTTGGTCACGTATGCCGCCGAGGGGAGGTGGCTATTGAGCGACTTGCGGTCCAGGGCAAGGTTGAGGGTACCAGGCCACGAGGCAGATCGCCTATGAGATGGACAGATCAAATAAAAGCTGCAATAAATGGCTCATCGTCACTCACAGACAACCCCCACTAGACGGAGCATGTAAGGCAAGTATTAGGCGACCCGCGCGCACCAACGATATGGTACATAAACAAGGACGCAACTAAACGGTGGCCGCCGTGTTGATACTTTAATGTTCTGCCGTACCATATCGTTGGTGCGCGCGGGTCGCCTTAGCATGCTCCGTCTAGCGGGGGTTGTCTGTGTCGTCACTACACGAATCCACGAGGAAGGCGGCTATCAGAGAAGAATGGTAGCGTGTTGTGAAGCTTACCACCAACATCTGGAATGTAGACCACGACCACACTCTACCGAGAGTGAACCCGACAAAGAAGATAATTATAACCATGATGATGGATGGATGGATGTTCATGATAAGTATCTGTGTGTCAAAAATCCGCCCAGCCGCTTCCGTCCGATGAGCGGATAGTTAGTTTTTCACCAACAGATGTCGTTAAATGGCTGGCGTCGCCTACTCCTATACATGTAACGTCCTGGCAATGACTTCGGCCGTTTTTTCCCATGATAAACTTGCGATCCATGCGTACGTCAACGAAAAAAGAAATTAAATAAATAACATGGTCAATTGCAGTGTTAAGTGGTGTAGAGAGACCTCATAAACATGGACGCAACTAAACGGTGGCCGCCGTGTTGATACTTTAATGTTTTGCCGTACCATATCGTTGGTGCGCGCGGGTCGTCATCCTACGGACCCTTTGCACTGCTGGTGCCAGACGTGCTACTCCGCTTGGAGCAGCACCGTAATAACCTAAACTAACTTATCTAAAATAAACGAACCTATAATTTCTGGAGATATCTCTAGTATTGGTTAAACAATTAAGGAATTAACCATGGGAATGGACGACTTCGGCCGTAAGTGGAAGCAGGCGGCGGCCATAAGTGGGAGCGGAAGGTCCGAGCGTGTTGTCTCGCTCACTCGCATGGCCGCCGCTCGCCGCCCGCCGTCGATGTCCGCGCATGCTGCCGTGCTACGGTAAAAGGCGACCTTTTGACAAAAGTCACTTTCGAGATAATCGCAAAAAACGTCAAATAAAATTCAAAATTCAATTTCTAGAAATTGGTGCAACATATTCGACTATTTTTTTCTGTGTTTCATAGCAGAGTGTTGGGACTTATTTTTTATGGTATTATCTCTTTTTTAAGTGAATTAGTTTTTTTTACAGACCCAAAAAACCTTTTTAGCTTAGCAGTAAAAATATAAAGTAAAATATAAAACTAGCTAAAAGGCGGTATAAACGCACTATACGGTTCTTTAATTTAGTATTTTCTGTTAAAAATATGATAAGCTAAGCTTAAATGCCGAATATGGTGTATACGGTCTTATAACTTTGCGTTAAGGTGTAATGACGTATCAACAGTCAAAGTAATAAGACCACATCGTGCTTATACGGTTTTTAAGTTAGGTAAATTAGTCATCATTATTATTTTGTCAATAAAACTGTTCCGTGTACTAAATTAAAATGACGTATCGTTACCAAAAATATGCCGTATACGGTATTATAAGTTAGTAACCATGGGAGAAGAGGTAACAAAACGAAGTACTTAGCGTCTCAATAATTGTCACTATTATAATCGCATCTTTGTGTTCAGTTATAGTATATTACTGCAGAGTGCAGAGGCTGGAAAAGTCATGTTGTGGATGAGTATGAGGTATGTATATAGACATAGTGCTTTTCTCCAAATATGCGTGGAAGTAATATAAAATTTAGGTATAAAAATCAATATCATCAAGTTTCACTTCTCGCCTTAATTTTATTTAAAGAGTTGCGATTAGTCGGTCAAATTTAATAATATGTGGCTATGATAATGAAACCATTTATTTAAATTTACTTTGGTTAAATATGAAATTTTTAAACGTAGGACCATTGTAGAAATAATTTCTTTGTTACAAAATATTCATCAGGTGGAGAAGATGGCACCTGTAGTAAAAAAAGGACACAATATTATAATAGGTATTTTTACATTCGATTATATACTCGATAATTTTCTCGCAAAAACTAGTCGCAGAGAACAATAAAACTGTTTATTATTTAATCTTATTTTTTGATAACGTGACTATGGACGATTTGCTGTGTGTATAGTGAATTTCTTTTATGAAATAAATAGTAAAACTCGTACAGTAACGTATAGCTAAGTAACTTAAAGGACCCTCATTTGTATATGTTTTTTAGTCAATCGTGTTTTATGTAGTTTTACTATCCGGACGCTATGACGTGACGCGGATATAAATTGTAATGTGTTATAACGAAGGATTTTGCAATCTCTTTTTACAACAATCATGGGAACATTTGCAACCAAGATGCAGAAAAGTAGGTAATTTTAATAACAGAAGATAGAAATGATGTTACGTCAAATTAAAACTAAGCGGAACAATATAAATATTATACAAATCATAATGTGCCCATTAATTTCACTCGAAATTGAAAAAAGCTTTAAGTTGTAAGTAATAAAAGCCATGAGTTATAAAATATTTTGCATTGCTGTAACTAACCTAGGAATAAAATAAAGGTATTTATATTAAAAATTGTTGAATGGCAGTCCGGCAGATATAGGGAATAAAAACAGAAGCACAAGAAGCACTAACCTAACCCAGCTCTCTTTAATTTTTAGAAAACCCTTTGTAATTTAATTTAATAAAGACATATTTTGATTATCCGAAATTACGGTTTGTTGTGGGAAAGTGTGCGTTATCTTCGCAAATCTTGTATTAGGCATTGTTATCCATAAAAAAACAATAAAACTATAAAATAGCCCACCTTTACTAACTATTGTGCGTATAAATGACATCAAAAATGGAAGTTACTTCAAGTTAGAAGGTATAGTTAATTATAAACCTATGTTAAAAATCTTGTCCAATACTAAGTTAAAAGTCCCCACCTTTACTAACTATTGTGCGTATAAATGACATCAAAAATGGAAGTTACTTCGAGTTAGAAGGTATAGTTAATTAAAAACGTATGGTAAAAAATCTTGTCCAATACTAAGTTAAAAGTCCGAATCTGTTTTTGTCCAACCTTGTTTGTGGCGGAATTTTACTGCCTTAACTTGACTCTAACTGATAATTTATGCGTTCTAAGGTAATAACTGTATTGAATACATGCAAAAAACAAAGAAAACCGACAAACATTTTATTTTTTCTTATTCTACTTGTAATCTGAATGTTGGCGCTCTGGCTGCCGGCGTCGACAACCGTGCCTCCCGCGCACACTTGCCCCCGCGCCGGCGCGCTCGCTGTGGGCTTCGTGTACGAGTTGCGAGCCAAGTACCGTATGTCGGATGTTGGGGCATATACGGGTTTTTACACTAGCACGCAGTACTTACGGCTATTTCAGAAATATTTTTCTATAACCACGGTTGAAATACTACATATAAAGTACGAATATCCTAAACACGCTTTTTTAGATTTATAATATGTTACAATAAAATTGTTCGGTTTTTAATCTTAAAGCACGTAAAAAGGATAGATTCGGTATTTTAGACTAAAAATAAAGGATACGGTGTTATAGGTTTTGATGAGCCGTATCTTTTTCGAAGAAGATATTTAATTTAAAGGCAGTAAAATGTGTTATACGTGTTTTTATCTTAGAAATCGTCTAAAAAAGACGACTGTTCGTTTTTTTAGACTGGTATCGATAAATTACCGCCTTTTAAGCTAGTTATATTGTCAAGTTAAGGACATATGCGTTCTTTTAACTTACTAGTAACTTGAAAACGAAGCCTCTTATCGAAAAACGGATAAAATAGGTCGACGCAGCTTTTTTTTCTCATTATGGTGGTATTAATAACTCAATTTTGGCAAAATGTCAAAAGGTCGCCTTTTACCGTAGCACGGCAGCATGTGCATTGCAACGCGATGTTAACATTTTTCCTGAAACAATGATCTCTCCATAGAGAACTGATTTGCAATACAAATTTTGAATTTTATAATAGTATTAGCGCCGCCCGGTTTTACTTGCTCATCCCACGGGGACACTACATTATTTCGGGATAAAAAGAAACCTATGTGTTAATCCAGGGTGACAGCTTCATAGCAAAATTTATCAACATTGGTCAAGCCGTTTGAGCGTGAAGAAGTAACAAACATACACAGACAGGGTGTCAGGTATTTTCATACCGAATTTTATCAAAATTGGTAAAGCCGTTTCAGCATACACATAAACACACTCACAAACTTTCGCCTTTATAATATTAGTATGATACACGCACAGACAACCCCCACTAGACGGAGCATGTAAGGCGACCTTAAGGCGACCCGCGCGCACCAACATATGGTACGGTACGGCAGAACATTAAAGTATCAACACGGCGGCCACCGTTTAGTTGCGTCCATGTTTATGAGGTCTCTCTACACCACTTAATACTACTATTTACCATGTTATTTATTTAATTTCTTTTTTCATTGACTTACGCATGGATCATAAACAAGGACGCAACTAAACGGTGGCCGCCGTGTTGATATTTTAATGTTCTGCCGTACCATATGTTGGTGCGCGCGGGTCGCCTTAAGGTCGCCTTACATGCTCCGTCTAGTGCGGGTTGTCTGTGGATACACGTGACCAGTGACTGTTAACGTGTGGCCGCGAATCAAAATTGAACGAATAATTAAATCTAACAGACGGCGGGTTCTGAGCAAATCACTTAACTCTGTAACTGGGTCATCGATTTCAACTTAACTTCACTTGCCCCCAAAAAGGACATTATCTCTTAGAAGCTGGAGTTGACTTAAGACCTTTTTAAGAAACCCTTAGAATTCCACTTCACTTCTAGTTACAATTTCGCTGCTTACTTTCTAAACGTCTTAATTGATTGACATAATTTAATGTATTAAGTTACTTGATGCTTTATATTAAAGATGAAATTTGGACGTAACACGAAATGTATTAAGTTGTTTGACTACTGCATAGGCAAAGCGATTTTACTGTTAATTTTGGATTAGATTAATTCGGATAGAGGTGTGAAAAATCGAGGTAAAGGAGAAATTCAACACTTTTCGGGGGGTAAGTAATATAAGATATAAGAACTTATGCTATAATATTCATATTATATACGCTCATATTGTATAAGCTTGTTTTGTATACCGTTCAAGGTGTATAACGAACGTTGGATATAACATCAAAATATCTATTTTTGTTAAGTATAACGTTATATAAGTATAATATCATTGTAAATAACGATCATAACGTATAACGTTCATAATATCTCAGATTTATAATGTATATTACTCCATACATCTAACACCAAAATGCATAATGCTCGTATAAAATAACCGTCTGCACATCAATTGTGTACATACTTATGCTATAGTTCGCTGTAAAATTTTAATATAATTATGTACCTCCATGCAAGCAAGCATTTTAACGCTCCGCTCGCTTCGCTCACTCCGCTATCCATGGTTATAAAACAAACCTAACCTAACCTACAGTTTTCGGTTTTTGACCCATATTCCATTTTGTCGCAGTTCTTCCAAACGGTATACTCGTATTCGCCAGAATTTCATCTGCCATTATCATTGTGTACATACTTATGCAATAGTTCGCTGTTAAATTTTAATATACCTCCATGCAAGGAAGCATTTTGACGCTCCGCTCGCTTCGCTCGCTCCGCTATCCATGGTCATAAGACAAACCTAACCTAACCTACAGTTTTCGGTTTTTGACCCATATTCTATTTTATCACAGTTCTTCCAAACGGTTATACTCTTACTTGCCAGAATTTCATCAGCCATTATCAATCGTGAACATACGTATGTCGTATGCAATAGTTCGCTGTTAAATTTTAATGTAGGTACCTCCATGCAAGCAAGCATTTTGACGCTCCGCTCGCTTTGCTCGCTCCGCTATCCATGGTCATAAAACAAACCTAACCTAACCTACAGTTTTCGGTTTTTGACCCATGTTCCATTTTAGGGGCATAGGGGTAGCAGTTGTAACCTATTTAGTATATCATACGCTATTATGTTTTCTAATCATTATACTAAAAGAAAGTATATACTATGATCGATATAGGTTATGTATGTTATATCAACTGAATTTAGAGTATTTGAGTGTTATATAAAAAAATATTCTACAACATGAGTATTATACTAATTGACCGTTATTCCTAATAAAAATATTGATTTTGATGTTATAGCAAAAGTTCATTATATCTTGTGAACGTTATTAATATGAAATTATATATTATGTAGTTATATCTCATGGGACGCACCCCTTTTCGGGGGACGTTATTTATCATCACTACATAATATGAAACAAAGTCGCTTTCTGTTGTCTGTCTGTCCCTAGATGTTTAAAACTACGCAACGAATTTTGATGCGGTTTTTTTTTAATGATTTTTTATTAAAGCATTAACATCTGCTAACGTAAACCAAATGTTTACAATGAAGCGAAAAAAATAAAAATGTAATGGTTCAGACAGGATTCGAACCTGCTTCTCCAACGGCTTTCCGGGCCAACACGGGCGTCCTACCAACTGGACCACCGAACCAGATGTCAGAACCATTTAATTTTTCAACCAGTTGCTTGAACATTCCTTAGGGTGGCATCGTAGCGCCATCTACCGTAAAGATTTAGACTTTATAGTTTTTCGGTTGTTTTTAATAGATAAAGTGATTCAAGAGGAAGGTTTATATGTTTAATACATGCATACTTTATCAGCATTGCACCCGTGCGAAGCCGGGGCGGGTTGCTAGTGTATAATATTATTATAAGGCTACCGGAGCAGAGGCAGACCGAAGAGAAGATGGCTGTAACCGCTCTTTTTCAGAAAAGCGTACTCGGAATGGTCGCTAAAATTTATAATAAAATCCCAACAGACATTGTAAATGTAGAAAATGTAGTAGAATTCAAAAATAAGTTATTTAATTTCTTGGCAGAAAAAGCGTACTATATAATAAGTGAATTTTTGTTAGACAATAATTAATGGAGCACAACTTCCCTGTACTCTATTAATTACTTACAATATTTGTATGCCTAACGGCTCAGCATAGTGGAACTGAAATAAAATTGTCACACCTGTATTATGTACATGCACCTATGTTGAACAAATAAACGATTTGTAGGTACTTGTATTTGTAAATTAAGCCAAGTGTAATAAACCTTTAAGGAGCAGAGACCAGAGAATTGCTGGTTAGGTCGTGAAGTATTTTGCCTCCATTGTGCGACGAGTGACACAACATTGTGCGACGAGTGACACAACATTGTGCTACGTGTCACAACGGAAATTCGTCGAAACGAAGACAACGTTACCAATTGTGTATATTATTATTATTATTATTTATTCGTATGGCAGGGTTGTAGTTGTTTGTGCTTATTACAAGCTTTTATTTAGTTTCACCTGTCCTGATGTTTATTTATTATTCATCTTCAAACCTTGTACACGCACATTTAAAATTTTATTGTGCTACTTTTTTTCCGGTGTGACACATTCCATTGTGATTTCCGTTGTCCAACGATGCAAAGAATTTGGTCCTTACCCATTAGTGTCATTTAAAAAAAAATGTGTAAGTTTACAGTGCATTATCAAAACACTAACACATTAGGATATACACGAAATTATACAAATTAATCGATATTCGTCATTTTTAAAATAGAATTACAACAATAATAGGTACCTGAGTCTTACCTTGTGTAGAGTCCATACGGCCTATGACCTATTGATCTTGCATAGAACCGCGTGAACAAGTAAAAAGTTACAACTGTATTTTACATTTCAGTAGTTGTGTAAAAAGTAAGTAGGTACTTAAAGAAAAATATATTAAAATCCGTACAACCAAGCACTACTAGTTTTCGACTCCTGACGTATACGTTTCACTTAATAACGTATACATGCATAAGAAAAAACACAAAAAGAAAACGGCTTTAGTGTTTTCCAAACAAATGCATTTTTTATACCTTTGCGTTCGTCTATATTTTTTTTATAAATTTACAAAATTTAATATTAACACTAGTTATTCAAAATATATAAATAAAATTTGTCCATAACTAATAAAAAAAAACATTTTACAAATTGAGACCTCCCAGTGTAGTATGCCAAACAACCTGTAAAAAAAATTGCGTAATTCCGAAAAAACTTTCGAAATAACATAATCCCAAAGTCAAACCCCCGAGGAAATCCCGAAGTTGGTCGAGCCCGACCTTCAAACGAAACAAAACAATTGTTTTTTATTGTTCTACTTTCCAAAATGAACCGAAATTTTGGGTACTTTGGAAAAATCAGAGCCTCCGGCTTCAGGCTTTTCAGCCCAAACAAAAGCCTTTTCAGACTTTAAAAGCAGTGAAAAATATACAAAAGGTCACTAGAGCTTTGAGGTGTGGGAGCGAGATGGGGTATTAAGATGGCGTTGGGGGGGAGAGAGACGGGTAGCTGAAAATCAATTTATTAGGCAGTGACGTAGCAGCCCGCGCGTGCGCGGTGCGCGGGGGCCTGGGCGTGGGTTGCCAGGAGGAAGAAAAAATATAAAGATCTATTTTTTATCAACCAATGACAATTTGGTTTTCTCTGGACAGGTAGGCGTAGCACTAAGTGCAATGCAATAAACAATTAGATAAATACTATTAACCAGAAAAATAAATAAAAACTGATGATTCTTTTTTACGTTGACGTAGTCGGGTAAATTAATATATTGTAATTATTTCTCGATATCCCGATACCCGTGTACCTACTAAATCGATATATTTGCAAACATATGAAACATGATCGTACTTTTTTGTGAAGTATTACAATTTTGTGATTTTATGGAGCTTCAGATGAGGGACAGGTTTTATATTCATGTAATTTACATAAGTTGATGTTATATTTTATATTACCATATATATTTTATATAAAAGAGGGACAAAATAATCGAGGGCGTAAGTAAATAGAATTCAAATTCAAATTCAAAATTGTTTATTGCATGAATACAGTTTTCACATATCAGATCTTATATTAAGTACGTATAAACGTTCCTCCGCCATGTATTCTGCCTGCAAGCAGGCGTGCAAACATTTGAGCGCGCTCCATCAATTGAAATTAGAGAGAATTAAGAAGTAGTCATTTAAAAAAAAACGAAGTAGGTAAGAAAAAAAATACAACAAGCTATGTGATAGTGATATTAGTCCCAATTATATGTGGAAAATCTAGATGATGTTAGTTTAAGGATTAATCACAGTGCAATGATTTTGATTAATTGACATTTGACTTTAATATGCATGTTATTTTTTCAATTTATTTCGGAATAAGTATAAGATGAGTACCGGACTAAGATTTTAAATTCCGTACAAACGAATATTTGCGAAGATATTGAAATTATTGAAGAAAAAAAAATGGATTTCAATCAAATTCAAAACTGGATTTCAAAACCCTTACAGCTAATTAGTACATACGCAAAAAGTTAATTATTCAAACGCCCTGCCCAACCAAACAAACCCGCCAATGTTATCTCAAACAACAAATCCGAAAGGGTTTCACGGTTAGTTGGAATTCGAGCGGGCAACCCCAGTCCCATCTGGGCGGGCGGCCCGAAATAGCCAAGCGGGGGGCGCAGTAGCGACGGCCACGCCGCCGTGGCAGCACTATGGCGTCCGTCGCGGCCTGGCTGCCCTTCGCGCGCGCCGCTGCGATCGGCTGGGTCCCCATTGCCACACACCCGCTCCCACCACCACCGGTCCCCAAGGACCGCCGCCGCGCAGAGGACGAGAAGCTCCTAATCAACGTCTCCGGACGCCGATTCGAAACCTGGCGAAACACCCTAGAAAAATACCCCGACTCCCTCCTCGGCTCCACCGAGAGAGAGTTCTTCTACGATGAAGACAGCCGCGAATACTTCTTCGATCGTGACCCGGACATATTCCGACATATCCTCAATTATTACAGGACCGGGAAACTCCATTACCCGAAACACGAGTGTCTCACAGGATATGACGAAGAGCTGGCGTTCTTCGGGATTCTGCCTGATGTGATAGGTGATTGCTGTTATGAGGACTATAGGGATAGGAAGCGTGAGAACGCTGAGAGACTAATGGATGATAAATTGAGTGAGGCGGGGGATCAGTCCCTTCCGCAGCTAACGGATTTGAGGCAGAAGATGTGGAGGGCGTTCGAGAACCCTCACACGTCGACTGCCGCTTTAGTATTTTATTATGTGACTGGATTTTTCATTGCCGTCTCCGTGATGGCGAACGTGGTTGAGACGGTTCCGTGCGGCCACCGGCCTGGCCGCGCGGGCACTCTACCCTGCGGGGAGAGATACAAGATAGTGTTTTTCTGCTTGGATACAGCTTGTGTCATGATATTCACTGCTGAGTATCTTTTGCGGCTATTTGCAGCACCGGACCGTTGCAAATTTGTGCGATCTGTCATGTCGATCATCGATGTGGTGGCCATCCTGCCGTACTACATCGGTTTGGGGATCACTGATAACGACGACGTGTCGGGAGCATTTGTGACCCTTCGAGTGTTCAGAGTGTTCCGTATCTTCAAGTTCTCCCGGCACTCCCAGGGTCTCCGGATCCTCGGATACACGCTGAAGTCCTGTGCCAGCGAGCTGGGTTTCCTGGTGTTCTCGCTGGCCATGGCCATCATCATCTTCGCGACCGTGATGTTCTACGCGGAGAAGAATGAGCAAGATACGAATTTCACCTCCATTCCTGCCGCCTTCTGGTACACTATTGTCACCATGACAACGCTTGGGTGAGTCCTTTGTTCTTATTTGAAACGGTCAAATATTGATGCATGCATACAAAGAAAAATTTCATGTGACAGCATATCTACGTCTCTTTTATAGACATGAAAAGAGTAACTTCTTTATTTGTTAGCTTAAATTCCTATTTTATGAAATTGCACATACAAAGTTTGTAGTAGTAAACGATAGACCTGGGTCATAAATCTATAAGTACTTTTCTATTTCCGACTTACGATTATTAACTACGCTACATTTCTATAGCTAAAGGTCGATCCGATTATCACTGAATAAGATTTATTAGAAAAAACAACTCTTTTTAAGTAGGGTTGGATTGGATGCCAGTGAAGTCTTGAGTCGTCTGTTGACAAACTAAGTAAAACTCACTAAGTAACAAATAGTACCTACTTAAAACAAAGCTCGTATTTCATTGTCAATGTAGTTATAGATACGAGTTTTTGAAGAGCAATGACAGAAATTTTAGTGAGTTTTGGTTGTCTCCAGGCGATGAGTGTGATTTATGAAATTTATGAAACCTCGATGACTATTACAGCCATCCTATAAGTAAAAAGGCAGGTCGGGCTCGAAGCCTGAATATTAAACGCGTATTTAGCCGCCACCTGTCGCCTTTAAAAATGGACGCCAGAGTGTCACAGCGCAGATTCCCCCATTAAAAGGTTAAAGCCTTGAATAATGAACGCTGGTACGCTTTTAATTTCATTTGTGCAGTGTGTAGCACGGTCATAAAACGCTCTGGAACATACGACGGTGTTTTAGGAAATTTAATAGCGTTTTGCTGCAAAAAAGCCTAGAAGTATTCGTTTTTGAAAGGTTTTGGGACTTTTTGGTTTGGTCGGTATATAACGTGGCTTCATACGTTATGGCGTTTTCGAGCGCTGCATGGTTTAACCCCTCGAATGCGATGTCAAAATTTGCTAATCAAATTGAAACACTGATATTTTAACGTAAGTTTCAAACGTTCCGGACGGATCCATACCTAAGCGTGCGAGGGGTTAATGGAAAAAGGTAATGTTACCATTTTGTAAAGGTTCCATGTCAATATTTGTAGGTAAAGGTACCATGTTAATACTTAATATGTAACATAGCGGTTATGTGTGCGGATTTGTGTTTTTTAAAGGCAGTAGCTGGGATCTAAAATACTCAGAAAAGTATTTGTGGGAGTTAATTAGGTTATTTGATATATGACCCCATTCAGAATGTATAATTCATGTTGATACTAATAATAGTCGGATTATTTACATTTTCATAAAAAAGCGTGTATTAATTCGAAAAAAAAAAAACTAAAATGTCCAAGGAACACACAACACATTTGTTTACACAGCCAACTGACGTCATGACCTTATAGCAAATATGGCGTCCACTGCGTCAAGAGTTTTCGTTAAACTTTGGGCCAAATTTGGAAATGTAAAATTTGATTACACTTTTATAATGTTTTTTGCGTTTCTTTTTGTCGTATATACCTAAGTCGTATCATTAATTATAATCTCATTGAGACACTTTTCAATACTTACCATTATTGCAAACTGTGACACCCATGTTTAATACCCAATTGAGGATAAGAACATGTTGGTACGAAAACAATTGAGAAATGCTTTGCACAAGTATTAAAATTGAGAGAATTTATTTTTATAATTTTTGTCAACCAAAACCTAGTTATATTACGATGTATTATAGCAAAAATGATCGTTCTTAATTGCTATTAACCTTCTAAGTAAGCAAAAACTAGAAATGTATAGAAATTTTACCCATTCTTCGATATCGTCAATTATTATTATAGACCAAATACTAATGGTGGGACTTCCATAGAACTAGATTTCCACCGTCTTGCCCACTTCAGGACGATTGAGCACCATTATTTATTGCTACTGATGAAAAGTAAGCGAAATCTACCCTGCTTACCCAAACCTTTGTTAGATACTGAGAAATAATCCACAACCTAAAGGTTATCTGGAAGAGATCACTATCACCAATAATAACGCCTGTTTGTTTTATTGTAACTGGCGTAGTAGCCTTTGTGTCAATTTAGGGTGTCCGCTACGTTCATACCAAAATCTATCAAAATTGGTCTGAAGTCGCTCTTTATCGCGAAAGAGTTTCTTCCAAATGACCTATAATAAATTAAAATGTGTAAATACTGCACATGATGCTGTCATTACCCATTATCGGAGTTTACCTCACACGTGAACAAAGTTGTCAGTTCCGAAAGCAACTTGCCCATTAGGGGTCTTGTCAAAGTCCATCCATCATGCATGATATTGAAAGCGGCTTTATATTAGTCTTCATTGCTGTCAGCTGACAGGGGACGGTTTGCATTTATAACCTGGCAAGTCCCTTAATCCCTCGCCTTGCGGATTTTTAGTTGTAATTTATTTCACTGGCAAGGATTTTTTGGTAACTGATGGTAAAAGTCATCGAATGTCACCGATGTAAACAAAAAGAGAGGCAGGGCTAAAAATTTCAGAATTTTAGCATGATAAAGCCAAAAATATCCATAGTGAAATAAGAAAAGTTTTATTCAATACGTTTGAATATTTATTTCTGAAGAAGAACGAAGGATTGAGTAGCATTTTGATTAACAATATAATCGATTGAGTTAGCGCTACCCGCTACTGACATTTTATAATGCTTAAGCTTATCAAGTGTCGGTTCTTCCCAGGAATAATGGCGCTATAAATAACTTTCATATGGAAATAATGTGCATAAGTGGGATACGCCATATATTTGCGTCAGTAGCGATTTGTCATTAACCAAATTCAAAACCTTCGCTCTTGCGACATAAATACTATCTATTCAAACAACTTGACTTTCATCAATGTGGATAGTTTTGGCTGTATTATGCAAAAAATACTTGAAATTTGCGGACTATTTAGTCCTGTTTCCTCTTTGTTTACATCAGTGACATTCACTGACTTCCAACGCCAGTTACCAAAAATTTTTCGTTACCAGTAATATAAATTAGTACCTCTAAAAACCCGCAAAATGGCGTGATTTTTAAAACTCCCTGTTGGGCTATATTAACCAAAACTATCGACAATTATGAAATCCAAGTCTTTTTCAATAGGATTCAGTATTTGTTTCGCAAGAAGAACGAAGGATTGAGCAGCATTTCAGTAAACAATGTTTTGAATTTGGTTAATTACAAGTCCTTGACAAATCGCTTCTGACGTTTAATAATGCAATATAATATGCACATTATTGCCATATCTCCATATCCATCCATATCTCATTTTTATCTTTATGACGATCATAGTATAGGTAAATGCATGTAAATTGTCTTAGCGTAATTTATACTGACATTTTATATTATGAAATAAATAAATCTAAATCTATGAATGGGTCGGACCGACGCTTGCTATTTACTTGCTAGGCTATAGTTACTACCCTGGTGCAGTGACCTGAGGTGGATCTTGGCCTTCGATACGAGATAACGCTACCACCTCCTCCTATATGTCCTAGACGTTAAGGAATAATCTATTCCTAGTCAAAAGCATGTTTTAAACTTATGTAAAACCTAGGCCGGACTGACGGTTGTTAGGCTGACGTATTCGTGAGCTCTCAGATTGCTATTCGTGTAGTGAACGTTGCCTTTAGGCGCTAACCCTTGCATCCAGGCGAGCTAACTAGATTACCCACTAATAGCTCCGGGAAACTGCCCGGATACGAGCCCGTTAACTAGGATGCTAGTTTGTTTGCTCGAAGTTTGTTCATACATGGCCAAATACATTGTTTTGACAAGGGGCTAAAATAAGCCATGATGGCATTATGACACGAAGTGATCATTTTGATCATGAGCATACCTGTGCTAACTCGGGGCACTGATACTAAAGTAGCAAAATATTTTATCGACAAATAAATATATCGATGTTACTGTCAACATGTAAATGTTAATCAACATATTTTTTTTTTCTCTACGTTTCAGAATGAAAACAATAAACATATTAAAACGTGTATTTATTTGTTTATTTTAAACAATTTTCAAAGTAAGTATACAATCTATATTTTTTCCATATTCGTCGGTATTAAAGATGGCCGTCTAGATGAAAATATCCACCTCATCAGTCATGATAATGCACGGTTTTACATTTATCGAGAACTTTCAACGAGACATGTATTAATATATATCGATTTTTTTTATCGATATCAAATCCCTAGAGCCTGCCCCGAGTTAGCAGAGGTATGATCATGAGTAAAGAAACGGAACAGAGACTAAGCTTCATACAACCGCGCTGTGATACACTATGACATATGAGCCTCTTTACTAGTGCTGCCCTAACGTATTCTCTATTATTTATATGCATGTATCCTTGTCAAGTTGTGACGACTGTGTTATGTAGGTATTTTAATTGTATTTCGGATTCTAGGTAATTAAAGCCAAATATCTGATTGGTTTATCTTTTAACTATGCAACACACTACTACAAGCGCGATGCGCGTGTGTGCGTGACCACAAACAGCTTGTCACGTACACCAAAAAACTGGTCAAGACTAGTTCAGTTTGTGGTCAACCGCAGGACGCGCGCGGAAAGGAGTAGAGGTTAGAAACATCATCCAGGAAGGAATGGAATATATAAGGGAAGGCATATGTCTAATACTGGACGGAAATATGCTCAAGATGTTGATGGTAGATGAACTTCAAAAACACTGCACTTATTGTATTGCCATCAATCCATTTAACTAAATATCCGTTTATCATAAATCATAAATAAACAGTTACAAATACAAAAAGATAATATATTATGAGCACAAAATTCCGATGTCTCTACTCCCTTTGATAATACGGCACAAATAGTAGCAATCAACGGCTCGAAGATCGTGCCAACAGCTGAGCCCTACGATTAGAGGTGGGTCGTAAATAACACCAAGTTGATTAAGTCACAGTGATCGTTAGTCGAACATATTCACAGTGACTTTTCTTAAACACGACTTATACTGAATATTTGTATAGAATCTTTTTATCGATTCATATTTTTATGTGGAAATACCACATTTTTATTTTTATAAATAATGACACAAAGCTATATGTTTGAAATGCTTATGCGCATTAGCTATGGCTAATCCGCATAAGCATTTCAAACATATATGAAGCAGAGGACGCTCCAGTAGCGTAACGAATTATGGGATGAAAGATTTGGTGTGTGTGATTGACGTAGCGATCTGATAGCTCAGTTGGAAGAGCAATGCACCGGAAACGCAGAGGTCGCAGGTTCAAATCCTGCTTAGATTGTAGTAGATCGCATTAGATTTTTCTTTCTTAATTTACCTTTGTATCATTATTTATGACTTGAACTGTATCAGGGCTGGTTAGCTCTCACTACCAGTGAGTCGGACTTGTGTGGGAAAATAACCTGTTAATGGGATTATCTCAGCACCACAGGAGTGATCATAGTGACTGTGACGATGAAACAGCCATAGGGAACAAGAACAACGTTTAAAAGTTAAAGTAAAGGGTGTCAGCAGAAATTGACAAAACAAATCTATTTACCTACTTATCGAACCTACTCATAATTGTTCAATAGAATCTGTTGAGAATCGAGAGCAGCCGGAAAACATCTGGACATCTAATAATATCAAAAATCCAAACATAGAAAATACTTTTTGACCAAGCTGAAATGGAGATGCTTCGCTCAATTGACGTCGAGGCGATGGCGAGACTGTCATTTCGCACAAATATCAGTGTACCAGCAACTAAAGCGAAAACAATTACCTACAACAACAGTCACAGTCATTTCGTCAAAACTGCAACATCGGCCGCAGCGAGTATTTCAAACGTAGCATTTTCTCGTCACTACCAGCGATTAGTATTATGACATAAAACCATTTTTCTGTCTGTTTGTGTCATCGATTACATGTGGGTCAATGTCTGGTCGCGCGTCAACGCTCCAAGGTTCGATTCCTGGACCTTTTTAGTTGGATTTCGTAATGCAGGTGGGGAACGAAAGATGAAAGATGTTAAATCACACTAAACGACACGTACTGATTGAGATGACAAGCTTTTGACAGAGTGACTTTGAGTTTCTTTCGGCTTTCTTCTTAAGGTCGCTTTTTCGGGAATGCCCATAGAATTAACTAGTTAAATTGTCAATGTGCTTTTGAGGTCCATTTACAAAATTAATTTCATTATTTCAATATGAATTACATGTTTTTCCAAGGGCAGCAGCATAGGGTTCTTTAAGAGGAGAATAAATAGGTTCTTGAAGGGTCAGCAAAGCGCGAGTGACACTTCTGGCGTCACAAGCGTCCATAGACGGAAGTCTGCTTACCATCAGGCGGGCCGTATGCTTGTTTGTCACTATTGTAGTATAAATAAACGTCCGTAAAAATGCAAAATTAACAACTCAGTTTCCAGATGTACCTATTGCAGACAGATTTTGCCGTATCCCACCAGTCTCCCCTATTCCGTGTGAGTCCAATATGACAGCCCAAAAACCAGTTATTGAAAGTTCAAATAATTCGCAGTTTTGATCGTAAATCTTTGTCATAGTGTGACAAATATCCCCCAAACTATGCAAATATGTAGGATTAACGTCTCAAGCGGCTGATCCCAGATTAATTTGGAGTAATCCAGCTAATACCCCGGCCACTTGCCTTGATCGAAGCCGAATAGGTTAGATCTATCTTGATAAAGTGGACCTACTGACGGGTCCAAGTCCAGACAGCTGAACAACAGTGATGATGATGGAAGAGTCTGACCCTAACTCCAACCTACTCGCGAGTAAATAAATAAATATCGGAAAAACTCACACAATCGATCTAGTCCCAAAGTTAGCTCTAGAAGGCTTATGTTATAGGTACTAGAAGACGATATACGTACTTATATAGATAAATAAATATATGTAATACTTAAATACATTAAAAATAGAAATACAGAAATACAGAGTAGAGAGAGAATTAAATACAGAGGCCCATAAGGGGTCCTGAAAACGCCTGAAAACGGGTTTTCAGGTTATGGCGTCATCTGATAGAGGTTGCCCTGAAACGGACTGAAAACATGTTTCAGGCGCCTGAAAACGACGGCAATTTGGGTGAAATTTCGATCTTTAGATATTTATTATTTAAACTTTATTGCACAAAAGAAAAACTTAACGTACAAAAGGCGAACTTAATGCCATGCGGCATTCTCTACCAGTCAACCTTAGGGCAAAGCAGAGAAATTGTAGGCGGTGCATCAAACAACATAATTACACATAATTAAAATACTCATACTACTATAGCTACATACATATAAATAATAAACATACATATATATAAATAGATACATACATAAATATATACGACGATTAAACAAACCAAGCAGATATACTATGAGACTTCAGTTCTGCCAGCAAAGAAACTTCGCACGGCCCTTTTAAATGCCAACTTACTCGGAGCCTGTTTGATTGTGAGAGGAAGACCGTTCCAGAGGCGAGCCACTTACAAGGAGAAAGAATTAGACATGAAACCAGTACGGTGAAGAGGAATAGAAAGGGCAAGATTGCCGGAAGAGCGAAAATTACGGTTACGAGTGGATTCAACATAGCAGAAAAAGGTTTTCAGGTATTCAGGAGATATGTGATAGAGCAACTACTGAAACGGCCTGAAATGACTTTTCAGCCTGTTGAAAACGCCTCTAAAGCACGGAAATTTACATTCAAAGTTTTTGACCTAACCTACCGGCGTAACATACCACATCAGTAGATAATCCGAGACTTCGACCCATTAGCAATTAGGCAACTGCCAAGTTTAACTAAATTCAGACGAGTGTTATGTCAGTGGTTAAAGGAAAAATAAACTGCACTCAAATTAGTCCACCAGTTTGGGAGCTATTATGCCACAGACAGACACAGATACACGTTAAACTTATACCCTCTTTTTTTGTCGGGGATTAAAACCAAAAGAGAGAAAATCTACCATATTTTATTCTGTGGCAGGTTCCTTTTTAATCTACAGAGTAATACATCTTGTTAAGCCTGTTTGGGGCATGCCAGATGTTGCATTTTTACTTACCCCGCGCTGTTTTTATGCTGTTTTTCCAAGGCCGCTGGTATTTTTGTCAGGGAGCCAAATTTTCATACTGAGCTCCTTTAGGCTAAGTTAAACTGCAAGTAATGTTAGATTCAGGCTCTATCATGCAATTTCATCATTATGAAATTCTACATTTGTATTGAGAATCACCGACATAGTGCACAGGATTGCCCGGTTGAAGTGGCAATGGGCAGGCCATGTAGCCCGGAGAATGGACGGCCGTTGGGGCAGCAAAGTCCTAGAGTGGCGACCACGTATAGGAAAGCGCAGCGTGGGTCGGCCCCCGACTAGATTGACGGATGACCTCGTGAGGGTAGCGGGGAATCATTGGACTTTGTGGCGAGTCATGGGGGATGCCTATGTTCAGCAGTAGACGTCTGTGGCTCAAAGATAGATTGAAAATCAGTTTTCTATGGCCCCTCTCCATAGAAAACTGTTTTTCAATCTATCTTTGATATCAATCATTCTTTCAGGAAAAAATAACAAATTTTTACCAATTTCGATACACGGATAGCTAGGCATCTAAACATGGTTAAATGATCTTTTTGCCCGACTATGTTTCTGGATGGTTTGAAATTGAATATATAGAATTAGACCCGGTAGATAGCGTAGTAATCACTTTTTCTGATAGAACGATGTCTGTTGGATAAGCAAGTGTAGATTTGAACTGATAGAGGGCACGTTAATTGCGCTCTCACATTACATTTTCCTAATTAGGTCAGAAGTGCGTGCCGTCGCCTTACAGTCAAACCTTATCAAAACACATTTACACCTTTTCCTCAATCGGAAAAAATGCCAAGTTCAACTTATTATACCTTTGCCCTTTAATAAGCCTAATAATAATCACGCAAATAAAAAACTAAAAGTATTATTATGAGCATAGAACTACGGGACATGGTACCTTTTTAAAATTTCTAAAATTTTGTTGACATTGCGTGCTGCGTATGGTTATTTCGTTTCACGATATTAAGGTTATATTGGTATTTGATTTATGATTGCTTCTTTTAATATACGCATTGCAGATGCAGAGTGTTGACTCAGTAGTAGGTACATTTGTTATAGGTAACGGGGAGTGCTCCGAGGATTTTTTCGGCTTGATCCCTGTCGCATCTTTCTGCTATCGTACTACGCAACAATTCATTCATCCTCACCACTTAGATAGTTGGCGGTCCACAACTGTGCGTTTTTCTAGAAATTTCCTGGCTTGCACGACAAATAGGAATAAATAGGTGGAAATAATTGACGCTTGCGGTATTTCCGAACCAATACGAACTTCAAACCTTCAAGAAAAGAGCGTACTCCCTCCTGAAAGGCTGGTAACGCACTTGTGACTTGTGACTCCTCTAGTGTTGTCTATACTTACTTATTGCGCTGACTCACCGACTCAAAGTGGATCTTGGCCTCCGACACCAGAGAACGCCATCTTCTTCTATCTTGAGCTACCTCCCGCCATTCCGGTCGATGAAGTTCAATCAAGTCTTTAATGACTTGGTCATTCCACCGATATCGGGGACGCCCAACAGGACGTTTCCCGCGTGGCTGTCCGGTATAAGCTCTCTTCACAGCTCGATCCTCATCCATCCTTTCCACGTGGCCAAGCCAGCGCAGTCTTGCCGATTTGGTTTCAGCGATAATGTTGGGCTCAGCCACAAGATCTATTTCGGTATTCTTTCGGCGCCTCCAAATGCCGTTCTCCGAGATCGGCCTCAATATCCTCCGGGAAATCCTCCTCTCCGTCACCAAGAGCTTATTCTCTTCCTTAAATGTCAGCGTCCAAGCCTTGAAACCAAACATCAAGATCGGACCGATAACCGTTTTGTAAATGCATAGCAGGCGCAAACTTAACTTAACCCGGTCAGTTTATATAGGATAGTATAGTGAAATGTTGGTACGGAAGAATTGTAACTTCTTCCTAGGTATGATGGGGCTTTTTCCTATCTATAAACAAAAATTAAAATTTTTATCTTCAATTTCAGTCTTTCCCCATTTAGTTGGTTATTTCATATACAACGTTGCAAATGAAAAGCGGCATTCTCGGAATGCAAACGTAATACGTTCTATTTATAAAATGTCGTTTGATTTACGATTTCTACAAAGTCAATGCAATTTTAATGCTACCTTGGTTCGCGGTTCGGCACGGGCTAAAGACATTACGGTAACAATATTGGTATTTTATTTCTGTTTGGTGTAACGCTTAAATATAATTTACCTAGTAAAAGTTGTTCCGGGAAAAACACTTACTACGAAATAGGTTGGCCGTTGGGGCAGAAAGGTTATTGAGTGTCGATCGCGGACCGGAAGTCCCGTTTTATAATCAAAGAAAACAGGACGACATTATAGTATAGCTACTTTTTTATTTCTACACTTTTATTTTTGACTGTTTCCAAGTATTCTTCAAGCACATTGCAAAAAGGACGGTGGTAGCCTCGAGCTCATTGTGACCGGCAAAGACGGGAAAAGTCCTCGTGGACGCAGCCCATAACAAATACAAACCGGTAATGCTTGTACGTAAATTACCGGATTACCGGTTAATTACCGATAATTTCCATAGAAAAAAATACCGGTTTGCATTCCTTAAGCTGTACCGCTTTTGACTCTACAGTACACAAAACCCCCTTCACACCGCTGTAGACAGAAACAGATAGAGGAAGGTCGTACGAGCGAAAGTGATGCAAAAGAGAGGTCTTAACTCTGAGGAATATGACGCAAAGAGGAGGTATCAACGCAATTTGTTCGAGTTACCCTCACCGAGGTAACCTCGGCGAGGTTGCCCTCTTCCAACTCTTCCATTGATAATCTTATCACAGAATAGATAATAGTACAAGTACAGAAGGCACACTACTTTGATCTTTACAAAAGCCGCTTTTTTTAGCAGAAAAAATATGATTTATGGCCCTTCTCAAGTCGTCGTCCCCAGCGCAAGCCAAACGGAACGTTAAAGCTGCGTGCCAACGGTAAAAATGAATTGGCTCGCTTGCCGCGTCGCCGAGAGCGAGGGCTGTCAACGACTAAAAATAAAAATGTATTTCCCATTTATTTCTTGCATTCAATATAGAGAGCAATATATTTATATTCTTCATACGTTATATTTATTATTTCATTATTTAACTATAAAATAATCAATCTCAGAATTTTGACGAAAAAACCACCAGGCCGCAAAACAGTTTAGCTTAATTTTTAAACATTTTAATACGTATAATATAATAAAATAATGCAACGAATGCGTTACCTTAACATGCAATTAAATTCTTGAGCTTCATTTTGTTTTTGCTTAGTTGTCCGATATTTATTTATTTATTTATATATATTCATCACTGTGTGTAGTATAAAACAAAGTCGTTTCCTGATGTCTGTCTGTCTGCCCCTATGTATGCTTAGATCTTTAAAAATACGCACGGACGCACCGTGCGAAGCCGGGGCGGGTCGCTAGTAACAAATAAAACATGTACGAAGGCGAACTTATCCCTATTAGCGATCTCTTCCAATACATTTCTTTTAACTCATTATTTATATATTTTATATACTTACCTACAAACTATTACAGTTGCCGAGAATCTTCTTGACCCAAAATGGCGGATCTGCGCATGCATATTTGTACGTAAATCGGCTACTGCGCAGTCAAGGTTAGGCTCAAGAAGATTCTCGGCAACTGTACCTACTTAATCGTTTATTCATTACTAGTAATTTTACAAACTTGATATTAAATATTATTATAAAAACCTCTATGATTGTTGATTTAGTAGTAGACATACTTATTTTACTAGAATTTAAATTGACAAATAGGCAGGCAATCAGCAAATAATCTACAATTGACAATTAAAATTGTTCTGAGTAACCAGTGTTAAATATGGAAGTAGATACACCTGCAATATGTTTTTTATTAATATTCAGTAACTACTTATTATATATTATGTTCATTTTCTTACCTTTCAGCATCCTTCGGACGTGTTGGGAGAACTAAAAACGCGTGATTCAAATTTCGATCATTGTTCCTACAACCCGCTGCGATACAATATCTTTTTGCTGTCTTTTTACTCATTTAAACACTTTATATTATAATATAACACTGGTATCAACAGATGAATGCGGAACGTTCACTTGCGACGTAAATAATGAGCGAGACGCGCGTGAAAATCGTGTAGGTACGTGCGTTCCGAGACAGAGCGTGTCAGCCACTGAATAGTCCGCATGCATGCGGCCACCGGCATGTAGGTACTTGTAGCGGAAAACATTAATCGCGGAGTGCGCCCCGCCTGCTAATAACCGATGTCCCTGATGAAAAGCTCTATTATTTATTAATATTATTCAAATTAGTTACACAGCAATACAGTCAAATTAAGGCACTGAGAACTACCAAATTACATATAAAAAAACATAAAACTAATGGTTTAGTACATAATACAAAGACTTAAAGAAAAATTTAAAACGGAGCTACCTGGTGGAAGAGACCGGGAATCAAACCCGGTACCTCTGGATTGCCGGTCCAGCGCGTTAACCACTTCGCTACCCTAGCTCCAAGAACAACTTAAAACTAGTTTGATTTAGGCGACGAACCAGCGTGACTCCATTGCGTCGTCGTCTGATCTGGCGCAGGATTCGGCAGATTGCTCCGGAACCACCGAAACATAACACCCTTCGGTCAGAAGTCTGCATTTGCGATGCTCTTTATGAGTTCGAAATATGTCGGGCCGTTCCTGACAATTTTAACGCGAGTTTAAACCGTTTTTAATAATTATCTCCCATTCATCTTCTAGACACAAATTCTCTGGCACTCTTTTAACATACAAACGTAAACATGAATGAACTAAAAGTCCACTAATTAACATAATTTACTCAACTATTAAAACAGGCCAAGTTCGAGTGGGACGCTTATAGGCAAGGTTCCGTACCATTGTCAATTTGTCACACATCGAAACGAAAAAAAAACACAATTCAAATAATTTTCACAAGAATAGCTTGTCAGGCAATCTTTAAAAAATCAGGCGTAATTTAATCGGTAGTTTCTGTAAAATGAGATAGAATTGTGGTCCCTCTTTTCTTCCGAAGTAATTTTTAGGTCCCGACCAAACGTTTATGTTTTATAAAATAAAACATAGATTGACAGTAGATATGCCCTTGTCATACTTAAAAAAAAATACACCAAGTGCGAGTGGGACTCGCGCACGAAGGGTTCCGTACATTATCTGTAAGTTTTTTGTATGGGAGCCCCCCTTAAATATTTATTTTATTTTATTTTTAGTATTTATTGTTATAGGCAATAGAAATACATCATCTGTGAAAATTACAACTGTCTAGCTATCACCGTTCTTGAGATACAGCCTGGTGACAGACGGACGGACCGACGGACGGACAGCGAAGTCTCAGTAAAAATAGCTTTATAAATAGGTAATAAATAGATTAAATTCGGCCAAACGTTACAGCGGGGAAACAACAAATCGGGATTATGATAGGTAACCAAAAAAAAAATACATATGACCTTCCAAAAAGGTAATAAAATTCACAGATTTTACCGCCATTTCAGGCGCCTACCAGGTTGATTTGAAAAGTTTTAATAAAAAAGAAAAATGCTAGCAGCATAGGAAATAATAATAATTTAAATTGGCTCAGTTATGGGTTATGGTTATGGATCAGTAAATAGGGAAATACAGAACGCCGATATTGTATTTCATTTAGTAGTTTGGTACCTCGGTATTTCGTTAGGAAGAGTTTCTTTGAAAAAAGTACATCCGATTGAAATTGAAATAAGTACATATATCATATCATAATTTTAATTACGCGATAATATAAATGATTTTTCCTACTAACAAACCTTGTAATAAATCTTAATGAATCAGATGAAGATAAATCGAGTGACTTGTATTTTAATATTTCTCTTGTTTTACCTATATTCCGAAAATATACCGTGTCTTGAATTACATTTACATTCACTCATTCATCCCGTTCATTCACTACTTCGTTGCAATCAGTACTTTATGTAGTTATTTATGTTTATGTGTGGTCATTCACCTCAAGTCTCGTACTTATCCGACGCTTCCCTTGCTGACCGATTACGCTCTTATACTCTCAATTTGGTTTCCTATTGACACGGAACCCTAAAAACGCGTCCACATCACCCAAATCCCAGCTAATGTCAAACGATTTATACTTTTTTCAGCAGCTGCGTTTCGATCTGGCAAACCTCCAAATTGTAATTCGTATAACAAGTTCAAGAGTGTCTTACAAAACGTCATAAGTGGCCTTGAGAGGTTGTGTACTTAGGCCCTTTTTAGTGGTACATAATTAGGTTAAGGATTGAGCAAGGTCGACCGTATTTCCTTTAGCGACCTTTATATTTAACACGTGTATCACATGGCATGTTTGAATCGAAATTTTCATTGTATTTTTATCGCGAAATAAATCTAATCTAAGAATTTGAGCATTCCTTTGGGAGTTTAAAGGCCTTGTCTTGTGAGTTGAGTGTGAAATTTGCTCGTCATTCTACGTACATTTTGTAAATGTTACCGACATATATATAAAATTGGTAATGTTACATAGAAAACCTCACGGCCTATACCTAGATAATAAAGAAATTAATATCAGACAACCTCACACAAATCAACCTAGTCTCAAATTAGGCTCAAGAAAGCTTGTGATATGTGTTATGCGATGATATAAATACTTACATAGATAAATCATCATCATCATAACAGCCGATGGACGTCCACTGCTGGACAAAGGCCTCCCCCATAGTTCTCCACAAAGATCGGTCTTGCGCGGCCCTCAGTCAATTTCTGCCCGCGAACTTAACCAGGTCGTTGGTCGACCTTGTTGGGGGCCATCCGACGCTGCGTCTTCCCGTCTGCGGTCGCCACTCAGAAATCTTTCTGTTCCACGAGCAATGTGCCTTATGTGCCCCGCTATGCCTAACTACAACCTTGGTTCTCTTGAGCATCTCATAATTTCATGGAATAAATAACTACATAGAACATCCATGACCCAGGCACAAATACAATGCTAGCAAGGGCCAAATTAAATATGTAGCAACCGCATACTAGTGTTAAATTAAGCAAATGTGAGAAACTTCATCCTGTACTCGATTGAAGTTATTCAATGTTGATTTTAACTTTTTGAACTCTTAGAGACTGTATACATCTCTAAGAAACAGCTTAGTGTAGTATGACACTCAGAGACTTTATACATCTCTGAGGAAATTTAATAATTTTAAAATATTTTATTGCATGTTATGACGCCTAGAGACCATATACATCTCTAAGAAATTTAGGTTTAATAATTATTTTCTAAATTATTCACGTTGACGCCTAGAGACCTTATACATCTCTATGGAATTAAATTAATTAAGTAATTATATTTTATTGCATGTTGTGACACCCAGAGACTTTATACATCTCTGGGTATATTTAATATTTTCAATTTATTAAATTTTAATTTTAATGTTCCTACTTAACATTGATTTGGAGTATCTAACATCTCCATTACGTGTACCAGTGTAATTAGTTATAACACAAATGTATCATGTAATTGTTTTAAGTATTATTTACGAAAAAATGACTTACTGTTGAGTTTCTTTCGGCTTTCTTCTCAACAGCGGTCTCCTCTTGCGAAATGCCGGTAGATTCACAATCTGACTTGTAAAAGTGCCCCTGTGGCCTACTTACTGAATAAATTATTTCATTTCATTTCATTTCAATAAAATACAATACAAGTACTCTTAATTGCACACACACACACACACACACACACACACACACACACACACACACACACACACATACACACACACACACACATACACACACACACACACACACACACACACTCACACACTCACACACTCACACACTCACACACTCACACACTCACACACTCACACACTCACACACTCACACACTCACACACTCACACACTCACACACTCACACACTCACAAACTCACACACTCACACACTCACACACACACACACACACACACACACACACACACACACACACACACACACACACACACACACACACACACACACATACACACATACACACACACACACACACACACACACACACACACACACACACACACACATACAGCGCGCACATTTTGACAGTGAGCGTAAAATTGCATAAGTGTAATTTAAAGAATTTTTATTTTTTAAGAATTACTCATAAGTATTGAAACCTCATGTCACCTAAGGAAGAGCGGTGTCTCCCACCACAGGCAATTGTTTGCTTACAGGGCGGCCCCATCCCTTAGATCATACGAGTATAAGACGTGTTTTTACGCAATAAAGAATTTTGAATTTTGAATTTTGAATCTTGTATGTTGATCTCTCAATTAAGAAAACTGATGAACAGGCGACTCTTCTGCCGTGCCCGAGGTTCTGCAACTCTTCCTGAACTACGGCAGAGAGTGTCAACTCGCAGAAAATAGTTTAACGGAACGTAATGTTTCGCATAATGCTCATTTGGCACAAATTTTCCTTAGCTGAAACGGGATATATATTAGAAAACTATGGTGTATCCTAGTAGATTAGGGTAGGTTAGGTTATTTTTATTCTATAACTTTTCACAGATAAGTAAATGGTGTCCGTAGAATAACAATTATGCGAAATGAGCACTATGCGAAACATAACATTCGTAAAATAATTTTCTACGAAACTTTAGTAAACCTATATAAGGTAAACGTCCCTATGCTCGACACGATAATGCCTAATAGTTGACACCATGCTGTCACCTCAATCACTAATTAAATGACACTAAATTCAAAATGGCAACAATTGGGACAGTGTCGAGCACAGGGACATTTACCTTACATTGACTGTAGGTCTTTGGGACGGTTTACTAATGTCCGATAAAGTATTATGCGAAACATTACGTTCGGTTAAACAATTTTCTGCGATGAGGGTAACCCCTACATAAAGTTAGGTGGAAAGACTAACAGTTGGTGATTGGACTGTGGCAGTTCCCCGGTCGTCTTACTTATACCTACCCCACCTTTCCTTAATATGTTTAAGGTGCAATTAAAATACCTGGGAGTTTATCTAAATTTTGAGCAGTCATCCGTTGCAGCGTTTGTTTGTGTATCTCTCAAAACTGCAGTGCAGAGTATTCGTCAACAATTGTTTACGAAAGCAGTGCCTAAATATCCAGGTCACTCGGACAGTCTCATGGCTAAAGTCATTATACAAACAGACAGGAAGATTCGAGGAGGCATTGCTATATCCCTATTTTGAATTTATCGTAGCCTATATTGAGTAGAATAAAATAATACACCAAGTGCGAGTGGTACTCGCGCACGAAGGGTTCCGTACCATTATCTGTAAGTTTGTTGTATGGGAGCCCCCCTTAAATATTTATTTTATTTTATATTTAGTTTTTGTTGTTATAGCGGCAATAGAAATACATCATCTGTGAAATTTTAACTGTCTAGCTATCACCGTTCTTGAGACACAGCCTGGTGACGGACGGACGGACGGACAGCGAAGTCTCAGTAATAGGGTCCCGTTTTTACCCTTTGGGTACGGAACCCTAAAAAATCAAACATATAGTCTATTTATCGTGCCTTTATGCGTGTGACACACATGTCATTTTATTTGGGCCTATGCTGGTTGCTTTTATCACGCGATAAATAAGTGACAAAGCAACCGTCACGTTTTGACAAAATGCGAGTGTGAGTGACAGATGCTTTGTCAATTATTTATCGCGTAGTAAAAACAACCATTATCGGTCCGCATTTTAATCGATTTTAGGTAATAAAATGTACTGAGATGAAAAATTAGGGGCACGGCAGCACCCTTGCCAAGTGGAAAGAATTATCACTTGGGTTTGGTTCCCGTGGATACCATTGCGATGCCCATACATTTTATACAGCGTGGGTATTTAATAAATAAATAAAATAATAAATAAATATAATGGGACAGTCATACACAAATCGAGCTAGTCCCAAACTAAGCAAAGGTTGTACTATGGGTACTAGACGACGATATATAATATATAAATACATATATATGTAGATAACATCCATGACCCAAGAACAAATATTCGAGTTCTTGACAAATATTTGCCCCGGCCGGGATTCGAGCCCGGGACCGCCGGCTCGTAGGCAGGTGTCTGCAAACTGCGCCCACCGCGTCGTCAATATTTAATACGGGCATATATTGAAATGACGATTAGTATCGGACCCAGGGATCCTATTTGCCTACATTGATTTCTTTAGAAAAGTAGTTTTTTTTTTCATACGAAATAATTGAACACGCAATGTATTCGCATCCACATTAATAAACGTACCTAAACGTCATGACATACCATAAAAAAAAACATGAATTCACTCGTTAGGAGTATATTTTTAAATTAATATTCTGCATATGCCAACTTGATTAAGCATTGAAACAAAAAAATACAGACGACAATATTGAGTTAAAGATTATTCTACAAATATTATAGAAGCGAACGTTTGTGTGTATGTTTCAGTTTGTTGCATCTTCACGCTGAAAAGGATGGACAGATTTTCATTAAATTTGCAATAGACATTTATACCCTAACTGGTTCCGGTAGGACAGTATGCCGACTTCAACGCGAGCGAAGCCGCGGCCAAAAGCTAGTGAACAATAATTTGAGAACAGCGGCTTCCGGTAACCCTAACAAAAAAAAACATATTAAAATTACCGGATTATCGCTATATTTCCGTTATTTTCCATAGAAAAATAAATATAATAATATTTGTTGTATATAAATTATTTATGTCGATGACATTGAATAGGTAATTTCCATATAAAATTTTACCTGTTTGCATTCTATGGCTAATCTCGTAGCCAGACAATGATTCCTGAATCATCACGGTAGTAAAACGAGTTCAGTTGCACCAGACGATCGTCTCATAGCAAACGCCCGTTTGTTTACTGAAAGCAACCTAAATATTATCGACGGCATTAAGTCATCTGGCGCGGGTGCCAATGTTTACTATTGTATTTTATATAAATATTATAAAATAAATTTGATTGATTCTTGTATGGAAATAACCGATGACATACCGGTAATTCCCATGGAAAAAATTACCGGTTTGCATTGCATAGGTACATCTCGTAGGCAGACAATGCTTCTTGAATCATCACCGTAATAAAGCGACTATTCAGTTGCACCAGACGATTGTCTCATAGCATACGCCCAAATGTTTACTGAAAGCAACCTAAATATTATCGGCGGCAGTAACCCGTCTGGCGCGGGTGCCAATGTTTACTATTTTTTACGCTCCTGCGACTCATGCGCTGGGAGCGTCGCTATAAGTCATATTTCTATTGCGCAGATATCTTAGTTGTTCATATTTTTTACGGTTGGCGCAGTTTGTAGTGCATTTGCCTACTGAGCCGATGGTCCTGGGTTCGAATCCCGGCAAGGGCAAATAGTTGTGTGACGAATTCGAATAGTTGTGCTATATATGTATTTGTATATTATATAATCGTCGTCTAGTGCCCATAGTACAAGCTTTGCTTAGTTTGGGACTAAAAAAAAAACTATTAAGGGGCCGAAAAATTTCACTATATTCAAAGTGTTTTCAATTACATAGAAAACTATCGTGAGTCTCAGACATATTATAATACTTAAACGGGCTTACTCACGCCGTAGAAGTCACGTCGTGTTCGTTTGGCCGCCGCCGCGACTGATCGTCTCTCCAGCATGACTAGCATGACTATGACACGCGACTCTTTGTTGCGCGACAAATACTATCTGTCACTTTTCTGACAATACTGTGCGAGCAAGACAGGTGACGCTATGGCGCTTGAGAAGCGAAGTCGCGTGAAGATATGCTAGCCCCGCTGATGATGAATCGCGTACCGATTCAAAACATGTCGAGCGTTATTCGACTTCTACGACGTGAGTAAACCCGTTTGAGTATTTTAATATGTTTTCAATTAGTTCTTCCTCGTGCAATCCCCAACTTGGTATTCGGTCTTTATTTCTATCTAATCTATACTATTATAAAATCCTACATTTGTATTGAAAATAAATTTTCTATGGAGGGAGGTCATGATTTCAGGAAAAATCTCGATAGCGTGATGCAGCCGGATAGTTGTTTTGTATGGACACGGTTCGCCGTGCCAACCTGGCGCCATCTGTTTTCAAAAAAACCTTTGTCCTCGCATCACGCCGAAACGGCTGGATAAAAAGTTACCAATTTTGGTACAGGAATAGCTGAACATCCAAAGATGGTTATAGGATACTTTTTATTATGATTAATATTTATCTCTGAAAACATAAATTCCATGAAATATTTTCCTTACAATGTTGTAACCTTATAATGACAGCGTTTGTGATTTTGAATTTAGAACGACGCGACCCCCGCGTGGCTCTTACGTCGTGTACAAAAACTAAAAAGTATGAATTTGACATAATTCCTCCGCGCGGCCCACCGGCATTAACAATAAGGTTAAGGTTGTTTGAGGCGTTGATTTACGGAAACCGTCTTAGTTAGATAGAAAAGATGGCGCCAATTATCAACCAACACAGACGAAAATATGAGTGCAATGTTCGTTGTAAATTGTCTCATGCCCAAAAAAAAAACATATATTTCTTTAAAAACACAATTTGCGACAATAGGAACTAATGCTCTTTTATTGAATATACAATTATATTCTTCTGTAGTTTGTAAGTATCGACCAAATCCCGGAGACGCAATTAAAAATATTAATGAATAAAACAGATTTTTACTGCTATTTTATCGAGTGTAATTGAAATAAAAGTATTTCGAATCAATTTAAGTAAATTAAATACAGTTCTAAATATGTTTTACCAACCAACATTTAGAACATAATGTTATTAAAACTATCGTGAGACATCTTTACTAATTATAAAAACGGTATAAACTCACGTAAAAATTGTCAGGAACGGCCCTGTCTGCGGCCTTCGAAACATGTCGGGCCGTTCCTGACAATTTTTACGTGAGTTTATACCGTTTTTATAATTAGTAAACATTTAGAACATTAGGCGCAAATTTTGGTATTGTTTGTGTTTGGCCTAACTTACTAATAAGGTAGCGAAATGTATATAATAAACGATAAATATACGATATATTTAGCGACAATTTTGCATCTATGTAGTTTTTTTTATATATAAAATTTATTCAAAGTAATAAATATCAATCATTCTTTATTTTTAACGGCGTGTTGAGATTTTGTTCTCAATGACCCAATTTTCCGCTAGATGGCGTTGTTACATTGACACAATCTCCATACTAGCGGCTGCATCGCGCTGTTAAGATTTTTCCCGAGTTAATAACACCAGCTCCATACATGTAAAGGATTCACGCACGTCGTTGCGTGCCTGTGACCACGATTCGGCACAAGCTAGGGTGTAGTGTGATGGGTTAACCTGGACTTCGAGAATTACTACCGAAGTTGTTGAATATTGATCGCATACCTAATATAAGCAGCAGTGTATCAATTATTGAGAGTTGCTGCTCGACAATGTATACATTTTGTATGAAAAACAACCATGATTCGTGACAAGACAAAATTATTAAATTTACAATGTAGAAAGGATTTCACCCAGCCGGGATTTGAACCCAGAACCTACTGAAATAATAACCGTGTCATCTCATGCATTTTCCTTTGCTTCCTTATTCATTATACCACGGATAACAAAACAGTGAGGCCATCACGTATCCGTTCAGTGGTGCTGTCGCCATTATTGACGTACGCTCGATTGAGTTAAGTTGGCACCTGAATCTTATGGCGTTACTTAGGAAATTATTATGACAGGTCATATTATTATATTAGTATTAGTACAATTTGTAGACGAAAATAATTTATTGTCATCTTAATAGATGTCATTAAAATATGTTCAGGTAGGACTATGAGCTAATTATTTTTCAAGGTGCTTTGAATAGTTATCTACAATAATCAATAAATATTCAAAACGATATATAAACATAAGTCTAGCCTCAATTTAAACTAAACCAAGACGATGTTCACAATGGTAGCACCGAAGGTGCGGAGCGTTCTAGGGAAGTCGCCCACCCACAAATTTAAGTAGTAACTTAATGCGATGCCGTAGGCCGAGCTCTACGTAGCACCGAAGGTGCAGAGCGTCCCAGGGATGCCGCTCACACATTTAAGCTTATATAAGTGTGTGGGCGGCCTCGCATTAAGTTTTTTAAATCTACAATAGACAATAAATATTAAAAACGATCTTTTAAACATACCTAAGTCTTGACTCAATCTTAATTAAACCAAGATGATGTTCACAAGCTAAGCACCGAAGTTGCGGAGCGTTCTAGGGAAGTCGCCCACACACTTCAACTTATATTAAGTAGGTGGGTGGCCTCGCATTAAGTTATTTAAATCTACAATAGACAATAAATATTCAAAACAATTTTTTAAACATAAGTCTTGCCTCAATTTTAATTAAACCAAGATCATGTTCACAAACGTAGCACCGAAGGTGCGGAGCGTCCTAGGGAAGGCGCCCACTGACTAATATAAGTAGTAACTTAAAGCGAGGCCATAGGCCGAGCTTCACATAGCACCGAAGGTGCAGAGCGTCCCAGGAAAGCCGCTCATACATTTAAACTTATATTAAGTGGGTGGGCGGCCTCGCCATAAGTTATTTAAATCTACAATAGACAATAAATATTAAAAATTGGGCGAGTGCGAGTCCGACTCGCGCATGAAGGGTTCCGTGCCATAATCTATAACAAGTTTGTTCTAGGGAGCCCCCCTTAAATATTTATTTTATTTAATTTTTAGTATTTGTTTTTATAGCGGCAATCGAAATACGTCATCTGTGAAAACTTCAACTGTCCAGCTATCATCGTTCTTGAGATACAGCCTGGTGAAAGACGGACGGATGGACAGCGAAGTCTCAGTAATAGGGCCCCGTTTTTACCCTTTGGGTACGAAACCCTAAAAACAATATCTTAAACATAAGTCTTGCCTCAATTTTAATTAAACCAAGATCATGTTCACAAGTGTAGCACCGAAGGTGCGGAGCGTTCTTGGGAAGGCGCTCACACACTTAAACTTATATTAAGTAGGTGGGCGGCCTCGCATTAAGTTATTTAAATCTACAATAGACAATAAAATATTCAAAACAGTTTTTTAAACATAAGTCTTGCCTCAATTTTAATTAAACCAAGATCATGTTCACAAGCGTAGCACCGAAGGTGCGGAGCGTCCTAGGGAAGGCGCCCACTGACTAATATAAGTAGTAACTTAAAGCGAGGCCATAGGCCGAGCTTCACATAGCACCGAAGGTGCAGAGCGTCCCAGGAAAGCCGCTCACACATTTAAACTTATATTAAGTGGGTGGGCGGCCTTGCATTAATTTATTTGAACATATTTTAAGTGGGTGGGCGTCTTCCCTGGGACGCTCCGCACCTTCGGTGCTAAGTTACTTTATAAACCCTTAGTAATTTAATGCGAGGCCGCAGGCCGAGTTCCACGAGCGTCCCAGGGAAGCCGCCAACCCACTTAGCATATGTTTAACCCTTAGAGCGCCAAGCGGCAAAGCAATTCACCGTGCCACTGACGCCAAACCAAAAAAAATAAGTTGCTCCAAAATCAACAGAGATTGAAAAACACAGATAGTGGTTTGAATTAGCATGTTTTTGGCCATTGAAATTTTTGACGTCAATAGGCGTCGTTGGCCTCAGTGGCACGAAATCCCGATGACGTGATTTGCCGTCTTTGGCGGTCAAAGGGTTAAGTAACTTAATAGGCGGCTTCCTTGGGACGCTCCACACCTTCGGTGCTACGCGGAGCTCAGCCTGCGGCCTCGCATTAAGTTACTTCATCTTATATTAAGTGGGTGCGGCTTCCTTGGGACGCTCCGCACCTTCGGTGCTACGCGGAGCTCGGCCTTCGGCCTCGCACTAGGTTACTTCAACTTATATTAAATGGGTGGGCGGATTCATTGGGACGCTCCGCACCTACGGTGCTACGCGGAGCTCGGCCTTCGGCCTCGCATTAAGTTACTTCAACTTATATTAAGTGGGTGGGCGGCTTCCTTGGGACGCTGCGCACCTTCGGTGCTACGCGGAGCTCGGCCTGCGTCCTCGCATTAAGTTACTTCAACTTATATTAAGCGGGTGGTTGGCTTCCTTGGGACGCTCCGCACCTACGGTGCTACGCGGAGCTCGGCCTTCGGCCTCGCATTAAGTTACTTCGACTTATATTAAGTGGGTGGGCGGCTTCTTTGGGACGCTCCGCACCTTCGGTGCTACGCGGAGCTCGGCCTACGGCCTCGCATTAAGTAACTTCAACTTATATTAACCGGGTGAGTGGCTTTCTTGGGACGCTCCGCACCTAGGGTGCTACGCGGAGCTCGGCCTTTGGCCTCGCATTAAGTTATTTCCACCTATTTTAAGTGGGTAGGCGGCTTCCTTGGGACGCTCCGCACCTACGGTGCTACGCGGAGCTCGGCCTTCGGCCTCGCATTAAGTTACTTCAACTTATATTAAGTGGACGGGCGGCTTCTTTGAGACGCTGCGCACCTTCGGTGCTACGCGGAGCTCGGCCTGCGGCCTCGCATTAAGTTACTTCAACTTATATTAAGTGGGTGGATGGCTTTCTTGGGACGCTCCGCACCTAAGGTGCTACGCGGAGCTCGGCCTTCGGCCTCGCATTAAGTTACTTCAACTTATATTAAGTGGGTGGGCGACTTCTTTGAGACGCTCCGCACCTTCGGTGCTACGCGGAGCTCGGCCTTCGGCCTCGCATTAAGTTACTTCGACTTATATTAAGTGGGTTGGCGGCTTTCTTTAGGTCGCTCCGCACCTTCGGTGCTACGCGGAGCTCGGCCTTTGGCCTCGCAATAAGTTTAGTGAACGTATGATATTGTGTTTACGCGTGCGAAGCCGCGGGTAAAAGCTAGTAGAATATAAAGTCCTTTTTCTAGGTTATGTCGGTAAAGTTTCCCTTGTTACGCGACTCTTAGACATGTAAAGATGTTTACTTTCATGTCTGATAGGTCAATAGGTTTTGTACTTTTTGAGCAAAAGATGTTACTTGTGGATCCAAAGTTTTAAAGTTGGTAACTAAAACTGACCGATATTTTCCACACAAATATGAGTGCCTGTCATACAGAATTAACCCGTAAGCTGTTTGACACCTGTCACTGCACCAGAGCGTTGCTATTTGCGGCAGAGAAGGGTTAAATATAGTACGTTCGAACTGTACGTCAATAATGATTTAACCGCCTGTTCTGAATAATTTGGGATTAGTTTGTTGTTCCCAATTCGACGCGGCACTGTGATATCCCAGTTATATATTTAGACATGTCGCGTCCAAAAATCAAGAAGCTCTTTTTACCAAAAACCGGAATTTAACAAAATCGACAGCCTTAGATTTGGTCCTAAGTAAAGTTTATGCTTATTAATAATTATGAAAAACTTAAAAAAACTATTTCAGTTATCCCATCATCACAGTTCAATTCTTTTTGTTTGACGACGCGGTTGGCTCAGTTTGCAGAGACCTGCCTACTGAGCCGGAGATCCCGGCCAGGGCAAATATTTGTGTGATGAACTCGAATATTTGTGCTTGGGTCATGGTTGTTCTATGTATTTAAGTATATATTTATCTATATAAGAATGTATATCGTCGTCTAGTACCCATAACACAAGCCTTCTTGAACTAGATCGATTTTTGTGAAGTTGTCTGTTATTTAATTTAATTTATTTAATTCTGCCAAGAGTGGGACCATTCACGGTTCACGTTTTCAATAAAATAAGTTTCCGTTTTTCGTTAGTCGGCGGAGCGAATCAGAGAATTTTAATGGCACTGGTAAGTAACAGCTCTGATCAAGAAGGATATTACATTTTACAGAGTGACCTTTTCAGTATTTAAAGTTAAAACGAAGAGCATAAAACCATCCTACATTGAAAAGTAGTCACAATCCTACCCTCCTAAGATCCATGTTGAAATGTCACTGCAATGCACATTAAATGCGGTTTTGCATCGCGCCAAATCAGCGCCATATTGGAATAGCAGCGGCGCGGCGGGGAAATTGATTAAATTCAGTATTTTATGAATATTCAGTTGGTGGAAGTATTTGGAACACGGATTAACTATCAATTTAAAATATTAAATATACCCAACATGCAATAAAATACAATTACTTAATTAATTTAATTAGGTCTCTAGGCGTCAACGTGAATAATTTACAATAGAAAATATTTTTTAAAATTTCTTAGAGATGTATAAGGTCTGTAGGCGTCACAATGATTATACAAAAAAGAAAAAACAATAATGATAATTAATAATAAATATGATAATAGTTAAAGGCATGTATTTAAATCGATATCTGTATAAGTATTCCCTTTTTTCGATCAATATATTTTAAAGTTTCACCAAAAATAATGACTTGCACACTAATTATGTACACTAAATAATGCAAATTCAATATACTATTTAAAAGTATTTCCAAAACTGTTTTACTGGATATAAAAAAAAAAAACTAACCTAACCTAACCCGGCCGAGTCGGAACTTAGTGTGCAGTGCGAGGATAATTAGTGTGCAAGTCAGTATTTTTGGTGAAACTTTCAAATATATCTGATGTACGAACCATATTTTTGGTGTGAATTCGGTTAAAAAAGTCATCTCGTGTTGTATGATGTTTAATTTTTTTTGTAGGACATGTTCAGTTATACCTACAATTGTTTTTTTTTGCACAGCATTCGTTTTTCTAGTATGCATTCAGTAAATTAGTGGAGTTACCTAGTGTACTGAAAAATTATACAGATGTGCATTTAAATATATCCCATAGTTAAATTTCATTCCTCAGAGATGTATAAGGTCTCTGTTAGTGGACTAGTTAATGGACTGTGCTAGTCTTTCCCCCAGTGATAGTCTTACCCAACCTTACCTTATATAGAATTCAATTGTAAATAAGTACTGATTTTCGAAAATTTTCGAAATTATAGGGGTTGAAAACGTATACAATGAAAAAATTTAGCCATTTTGAAACAAACTCGCGAGATATAGAGCTCACAGAGCCACTAGTATGAAGAACAACAATATTTGGGGGTAAATAACGTTAAATTGAATTTCTCAAGATGGGCACTATGGTGCTAGGCTCCACCTAGGCAAATTCGGCGCGCTTCTGGAGTTAGTCATAAACACGCGCCTGTCGCCATCTTATCGCTACGCCCCATGACCAACATCACATTCAACCCAAATAACCAATAAAATACAGTTTTTAGGGGAGTTTTACAAAGATCAAAAGGAAGAAACTTCTCTACCCTTACCGTGAGTTCGATGCAGTGACCTTACCTGCTAGCGACTGCGAAAAAGATTTGTATGGAGAATTATTGTAGTTTTACTAAGTGGAAGGGCGCTGTACAATTCTCCGTACAAATCGTTTACGCTGTCACCAGCGAGTACGGTTACGTTAACTCATGGTAAAGGTACTGTAGTCATGTTGTGCCTGTGTTAGTATAATAATAATTATAATAATAAAGCTTTATTTATCTCTTACAAAATGCATCAATATTTTGTTTACATACTGAATTTTTTGTTAATTGTTTTAGTTTTTTCTTATAGTATGCTAGTCCTTTTATTTTATTGTATTTATTATTTATTTTATATACGAGCCGCCTTTGCGGTGAAAGCCTCCTCCAACTTATGCCAATTTTCTCTGTCGCGAGCCACTCTAGGCCAAAGTGCTCCCGCTACTTGTGCGATGTCATCACTCCACCTTTTTTGTGGTCTACCTCGTCTTCTGGTTTTATAAATGGGACACCAGTTTGTTACAGTTTTTGACCTACTATTGTCTGTACTCTTTGGATATGGCCTGCCCATTTCCATTTAAGTGTCGGTACTTGTTTGACTGCATCTTTTACTTTTGTCCTTTTCCTAATGTATCCGCTTTTAATCCGGTCCTTCAGTTTGATGTTCATAAAACTCCTTTCCATGCCTCTTTGACATGTTCTTATTTTATTTAAGTATGAGTTTTTGAGCGGCCGTTTGACATGCATATACGTCAAGCAGGGCGTCAAACACATGTTGCCTGTGTTAGTATTTAGCTCAAACTGAAAGTAGCATTCAACACTAAAAATCATGTTAGCTTCATTGACAGAAATACCATTAATTATCCATTATGATTTGATGCTTGACCCAAATCGAGCGCGCTCCGATGACATTGTATCCTATTGAGGATATCATCAAATCATCATTAGTGTATTTGGATTTGAATCATCGATACGATTTGTTTGCGATTAGATTGTTTTACGTATTGTTCATTTGATTGTGTTGTGTGTTTGAGGATATTTATCGAGAGTTTAACTTTAGCTTGATTTGTTCTTGCCGCTGACAGCGTAGTTGGCTCAGTGGTTGTGTAGCTGCCTAATGAGCTGACGGCCCTGGGTTTGAATCCCGACAAGGACAAATACTTGTGTGATGAACTCGAATATCTTGTTCCTGGGTCATGTATTTAAGTCCTTATATATATTGTCCTCTAGTCTCCAGAACACAAGCCTATATGTATTTAGAGCTTAATTTGGGACTAGGTCGATTTGAGGGAGGTTGTCTGATATTCATTTATTTTAGCTACGGTTCCTTAAAGTTTGTAAAGACAGTGGTTGGGGAAGGAAGCTATATTTTATTGTTTTACGTCCTCACTCGCATACTGTGGACTGACGACCTGGTTAAGATCCTGGGCAGTAATTGGACGAGGGCGGCGGAAGACCGATCGTTGTGGAGAACTTAGGGGGCCGCCTTTGTCCAGCAGTGGACGTCTATCGGCTGATATGATGATGATGATGATGATCATATTTTTAGACTTCGAGTTAGACTTACAAATACAAATCGAGCCCCCATGAATTTGAGAACCACGGTAGGCTACCAAATGTCTTAACCCTACTTAGTACTATTTGTTATGAAAAAAAGCTGCACTTTGTGATGGAAGCAAGCCGTTTTGCACAGTGATAACATAGACCAAAATAAACGATTTCACTCGAGGCGAAATTAGTTTCACCCCTTAGGATAAGAGATGGCGCCACTTATTCAAAAAAAGTTTAAAAAATTGTTAATCCTGAACGGATACTCCGATTTTGACGAAAGAGGTGCCAAACGGCAGATAATTACCCAATTAAATATAAAAAAAATTTAAAACAGGTAAAAAATTATTTTCGATACCCAAAAAATTATAATTTCTGAAAAAATATTTAAAATTTGTGATTTTTTGAAATTTTACTCGCAAAAATGTAGGTACATGGTACTTTTTTTATTTATTCATATTAATATACAACTAATTTTACATTTATGAAAAAAAACCCCATATCATTAGCTCGTATAGTTCCAAAGTTATTGAAGAATACAGACATGGCGCCGCTGGGTCAAAAAATCTTACAAAAAATCTAAAACCTCAACGGATAATCCGATTTTGATAATTATGGTGCTAATCGACAGATAATGACTTAAATTAGTTTTAAAAAATGAAATAAAAATTCAAATGGGCAAAAATAATAATAAATACAAAAAAAAACACACATTTTGAAAATTAAAACATTTTTTTTTTGACTTTTATGTAATTTCATATAAAAAAATATATGAATATGGCTTAATTTTACTTATGTTTATTATAACACTATTAATTGCTCGTTTAATAAAAAACCGCATATCAAGAACTTGTACAGTTCCAAAGTTATTGAAGATTTTACTATAGGGTGCCGGTGCGATGTTGCCGCCGCACGTGCAACTTATGTACATGTATTTATAAAAGTATTCTCCCGCATCGAAGGTACTGATTACCCTGAAAATATAACCACAATTGAAAGTACAAATAATAATCATCCCAAGTAGCACACAACACACTTATATCCCTTATACAGCTTAAATTAGAGTTTTAACGGGTGACTAGGCTGTTATACAACCTGTTTGCTAATATCACAAGTATATTAGATGCTAAATAGCATTTCTGAATCAATATTTTACTTACTTTACGTTTTATTTTCACTTTGGTCTTTGCAGGCTTTGCATTGTAACGTGCAAGTTAGACCGTCGCATCAGCAACAACAACGCATTGTCCTTGTGCCACAGCCCAATTTGTATCCATAATGTTCAAGGAGTTTTCAAATTGAACTAACCTTCAACTATTGTGGATTCCATCTACCTTTGATGCCGTTTCATTCCCAAAAAGAAGGACTTGGGCCTCGATATTTCCAAATTAAAACGTGAACCCACACTTGGTTTGCATGAAACGGTATTCAATGGCAGCTGAAATGGACACAAGCTTGTTTAGTTTAGTGTTTTTTAGTTTAAACAGATCTTTTCGAATCGCATTAACAGTAATAATATATGCTCTGTTGGAGCATCGTATAGCCTGCATGTGAATCTGGGACCAACAACGTTACGATTAATTGAGAACCAATGAATGACATTAATATAGACTTTGATTGAATCTTACACGATTTTCACACATTATATTAAAATAATAAAACGGGACTTAATTGCGGTAAATAAACATTTTTGTTATAGGTAATAATGAATGACATTAATTATGTAAACACACCCCAAACAAAAAGAAGCAAAAATGGCCCTAAGTAACCGTTTCACATGAGCCATTACGTATCCAGAGAGAATTTCTATAGATAGCGATGTATTTGTAAAAGCAGTAGTTATTTCAGGGTATAACATGCATGTTTTAAAACAGGTCTCTTTTCTTATTGTATTGAAATTAGACGTTTTGTCATACTCTGTGAAAGCCTTGAAGTGCAGTCATCATTAAAGTAATAACTGTTTTGTAAACTGCTACTAGTACGACCGTCGCACTGACGACTAATACAATTTGAATGCTTCGATGCTTTCACAGAGCTGGCGACAAGCCTTTCGCCGACTACTTCAGCTGCCATTGAACAACATGTTCTGCGTGTAGCGTTTCAAGCGAGCCAAATGTGAAAAAAACGTCTAATTTGGATATATATTCAGTCCCAAGTCCTTTCTTTTTGGGAGTCGAATGGCGTTGGAAGCGGATTGCAGGTGCGATCCACAAATCACAATAGAACCCCTCCCTCCTCCTCCTCCCCTTTCCGTCATAGAACCACACGTGCCAGCTTGCGATGTCATCGCCTCACCGTGGAGAATATTCCCACAGGTACCAAGAAGTTTGGCAATTCCTTCATCTGCCGAACTATTAAAGTATGGAACTCCTTGCCGGCTCATGTGTTTCCTCCTTCTTATAACTTGGGACCCTTCAAACGAAGCGTGAAGAAGCATCTCTCGGGCCAGCATGGCAGTGTCAACTGACTTGGCACCGTTGGTTTCTCGTCAGTTGCCATTGCGACTTGGGCTCCCCTTTTTGCTTACCATCAGGCGAAGTGGAGCCACTATGTTGTGCCGTTATAAAAAAAAAAAAAGAACAGTCATTATGGGTGCAAATCGGGCTGTGGCAAAATGCGTTGTTGCAGCCGATGCAACGGCCTAACTTGCACGTTATATTACAATGCAAAGTTTAGTGAAAATAAAATGTAAAGTAAGTAAAATATACTTGTGACATTAGCAAACAGGTTGTATAAGAGCCTATTCACCCGTTAAAACTCTAATTTAAGCTGTAACGTGCCAGTGTGACGTTCAGTTCCCCAGGATGTGGTGCTAAAGGACTGAAGTCAACAACAAAATAACAATTTATTTAAAATATTGGTCGTGGGGGTGAAGCCCGTCTGGTTTGACTCGCGTAGTTCGGTACTCTCCTGGAAGGCGAACGTAGTCGGCGAAGGCGGCTGCGAGGAGTTGACCGGTCGCGGAGCTGGTGGTAGACCGGGGCGCACCGGGTAGCTGGTGTTATGTACTTCGCGGCTGCGAGGTGGTAAGGCGGCGATAAGGCGCTGCTGGAATCCCTGGACCTTATCCCTAAGGCCGGGATATAAGTGTGTTGTGTGCTACTTGTGATGATTATTATTTGTACTTTCAACTGTGGTTATATTTTCAGAGCAATCAGTACCTTCGAAACGGGAGAATACTTTAATAAATACATGTACATAAGTTGCACGTGCGGCTACAACATCGCACCGGCAGCACCCTATACTAAAATATTCAATAACTTTGGAACTGTACAAGCTCTTGATATGCGGTTTTTTATTAATCGATCAATTAATAGTGTTACAATATACATAAGTAAAATAAAGCCATACATTCATACATTTTTTTGTATGAAATTACATAAAGCCCCCAAAAAAATGAATTCTTTTTTGCTAAATGTGTTTTTTTTTTCCTTTTTGCCTATTTGAATTTTTATTTTATTTTTTGAAACTAATTTAAGTAATTATCTGTCGATTAGCATCTTAATTATCAAAATCGGAATATCCGTTGAGGTTTTAGATTTTTGTAAGATTTTTTGACCCAGCGGCGCCATGTCTGTATTCTTCAATAACTTTGAAACTATACGAGCAAATGATATGCGGTCTTTTTTCATAAATGTAAAATTAGTTGTATATTAATATAAATAAATAAAAAAAGTACCATGTACATACATTTTTGCGAGTAAAATTTCGAAAAATCATAAATTTTAAATATTTTTTCAGAAATTATAATTTTTTGGGTATCGAAAATATTTTTTTACCTGTTTTCAATTTTTTTTATGTTAAATTGGGTAATTATCTGCCGTTTGGCACCTCTTTCGTCAAAATCGGAGTATCCGTTCAGGATTTACAATTTTTTAAACTTTTTTTGAATAAGTGGCGCCATCTCTTATCCTAAGGGGTGAAACTAATTTCGCCTCGAGTGAAATCGTTTATTTTGGTCTAAATTATCACTGTGCAAAACGGCTTGCTTCCATCACAAAGTGCAGCTTCCAGGCCAAAACCGTCCATAACAAGTAATACTAACTTACCAGGGTCACTACTGCCATTCTACGGTAGAAGGACGTATCATACTATGACATCCATATAAAGATACGACCTTTTACCGTAACACAGCAGACTAGTTCGGCCATGGCGAGAACCGTACTATAATAAGGAGAAGCCGTACGATAAGACGAAGCAATCCAGTTATCTGGCAGATTTAAGGAAATAAGCTGTTTTACAATACACGTTCACACGGGCCTTACCGCGCTGCGGTACTACGGTGAAAAGCCGTAACTTACTATGGGGATCAGGGAATGCAAACCGGTATAACTTTCTATGGAAATTACCGGTAATTCACCGGTGTTCCGATAATTGCCTTACCAACAGTTACCATTATTTTAATATAAACTTTTAAAAATTGTCTATCGAAATTATCGGTAGTTTACCGGTAGTGGTTGTTTTATGTATTTAAGTATATATTTATCTATATAAGTACGTATATCGTCGTCTAGTACCCATAACACAAGCCTTCTTGAGCCTAATTTGGGACTAGATCGATTTGTGTGAGGTTGTCTCTGATATTTATTATTTATCATTATTATTATAATCCAGTAATTTACCGGTTTTCATTCTCTAATGGGGAAGCCTTTCTTTTTTATACCAACGTTTTATCGAATGTTTCAATTCGTAGATTTTTTTCCGTTAGTCGTAATTTTTCATTAATCGTGAATAACCTATAGATTAGATTAGGTTTGTTTTATAAGAAACCGAAATATTTTATGATGAAAAAAAATGCTTTCTATCAATTTGAAACGGTTCGATTTCCTCAGAGCATTTCCTTAAAATTTCATAAAGATTGGTTTAGTTTTGGAGGAAGAAACAGACGAGAACGAAAACTCGATTTGAATAACCCGGTTACGTTAAGTTTGGACCTCATTTCCACATGCCAATCTTAACGTAAACTGATAGTAGGGAAAAGGTTCAGAGTGATATATCTATTTAAAGCCATTTGGTATATAAAAATAAATAAATAAATAAATAAATATTAAGGGACAATCATACACAAATCGACCTAGTCCCAAACTAAGCTAAGCTTGTACTATGGGTACTAGACGACGATATACATAATATATATATATATATACATATATAGATAACATCCATGACCCAAGAACAAATATTTGCACAAATATTTGCCCCGGCCGGGATTCGAACCCGGGACCGCCGACTCAGTAGGCAGGTGTCTACAAACCGAGCCAAACGCGTCGTCAAGGGATAAATATAAGGGATATTTCAAGGCATTGGGCTCTAATATTTATACTTACTAGCATTTAACTAAAAGTTACAAATTCAATTACTAACATTTAATTAAAAGTTACAAATTCAAGAAAACTGGGTTAAAATCAAAGATTCTTTCATCCATGCGACCTATTCAACTTTACGTCGCTTTCACTTTTCAAAAGTCATTAAAAAACCTTTACACTTTGCAAATGGCGGCACCCTCCGCTCGCAACTGAAGCGTAAACGACTAACGACGTGTGTCATTAATTAGCTCTCCCCCAGGCGAGATGTGGAAAACACAACACAGAGATACAGATAGTACACTTGCAAAAAAAAACCAGTTGGGTGATTATTCGAGCGTTTTAACCGCCTCGTTACCGTAACCGCAATATTGGCCAATTTATAGAAGTAATCAACATAATTTTGATAAGATTTTTTAAGAATCTGTTTACGCCGTCGCTAGCGAGCACGGTCACGTAACTCATGGTAAGGCTACTGCCAGAGTCAACGCAACGTTAGCACTGTTAGAAGTGCCATAAACATTAATACGTAAATGTTGTTCAGCAAAAAGCTAGAAAACTAGAGTCAATGACTTAGGCGAATCCAATATCATCTATTGACCGTTTTCTTTTTCAGTTTGTGTGACTTTTTTTTAGTTCGTTCAGTATTTTTAACACGTCTTTATTACCACTTGTAACAAAGTTTGTTTGTAAACTTAGAATAAATACGCCTAGAAACCTAGTCAGCGCTTGAAAATGAAGCCAGTTTTGGTTAGCCACGGGCTAAGTTTCGTGCGTGTGCGCATCTGTCACAACGTCAATGTCACAAGCAACACGTCTCTACGATTGCTTCGTAGACACACACACATAAAACCAAAAGCGGCTTCCTCTTTCGTTAATCTGTTTTATGAACCTCGTTCTAGGTTCTAGGTCTCGGTCTATAAGTAACTAACAATGAAATAAAATCTTGAAAGTCAACTTTAACCTATTTCACGTTGTATCCAAAGCAAGTACTACATGTAGTTCACGTGACAATAAATCTAAGTCTTCTACAAGACAACGTAACATGGCGTCTTTGATCATACGAGATTCGTCAAAATATAGTGGTCACGGTAGTGAGGCGGTTAAAACGCTCGAATTAATACCCAGTTATCTAACATGGCCGGACTAGCGCGGAGATTGAGACGTTGGCGGCCGAGCCTAACATTATCGGAGTAACAAAGTCCCATAGACTTCGTTGACTCTGTCACTATTAAGAATGGAGGATTGTGCATCAAAAAAAGCATACTTTTCGGTCAATGATGTTATAGCCTAATCCTAACAAGTGTCGGTCCGGACCAGGGATAGTGGCGCTATAGAAACAGCTTTCATGGCAATAATGTGCATATGTCATATATTTGCAATATTAACCATCAGTAGCAATTTGTCAAGGATTTGGCATTAACCAAATTCAAAATATTGTTTGCCGGAATGCAGCTCTATTCTTCGTTTTTCTTGCGAAATATATACTGTTATTGAAAAATTACTTTGATTTTCATCATTGCGGATATAAGTATTGGCGTTTGCAAAAAATACTTAAAATTTGCGGAATATTTTAGTTCTGTCTCCTCTTTGTTTCCATCAGTGACATTCCGGTACTTCCAACATCAGTTACCAAAAATTAATTAGTGCCAGTAAAATTAATTAGTTCCACTAAAAATCCGAAATATAGCGTGGGTTGAAAAACCCCCTGTTGGACTATACACTCAGAACCCACGACTAGGACCCAGTGTGCTTATTTAGAAAATATAGAAGTGTTTTTCGCAAATTGTTTTCTCTGTTATAATCTGTACAGTGATAAAATATTATGATATGATAACTTGTTCGTATTATGAGTTGTCGTTAAGAAATATCATATTTTCTTGCCGGGAGACTAATCAGCAGGGCTAGTGTAAGTTAGAAATAGTGTCAACATTAATTTGGAGAATCTTGTAGGTACCTACTTTTCCTCTAAAATGTATTAATTACCTATTTATAATATAATTGTATTCGTTTTTAAGCATAATTTACGAAAAAATTACTTAATGTTAAGTTTCTTTCGGCTCTCTTCTCAACAGCGGTTTCCTATTGTGAAATGCCGGTAGATTCAGATTTAGACATGTGAAAGTGCCCTTGTGGCCTACTTACAAAATAAACGTTTTGATTTTGAGAGGCACGAAAGCGTTCGGCTTGTGACGCATCTATCTCTCTTCCACTCCATCGGCCGGCATTCAATTTATAAAAGTATGTAAGCTTTCATCAATGTTTTCTCATGACTTTATCACGTAAAATTATCATCCGTAAACCGCCTTTACAGACAGCCAATTTTTTTTTGCTAAGCGCACTTCCCTCACTTTTAGGACATATTTTAGCTTCTAGTCATATTTTCGCCTGACCTAGTTGCTGAGAACCCTCGCTACGGCAACTTAATTGGACCAAGTTATTCTGGGCGCGAGGAAAACTATTAAAAAGTGGGAACAAGTGTAAAAAGTTAGGTATAAACTGCAGCCCAAACACGACATCATCGCCAAAGAAATGCCAAAGAATATATATACTAACGTAAAAAGAAACGACAGCGACACTTGTGTGCAGTAACAAAACTCGCGGCTATGTGTACGTGTCGAGGGGCGAGCGCGGGCAAGCGCGGGACGCGCGAGATGGGGAAAGGCATTCACGTGAATGCCTTGTCGACGGATTCGGCATTACAAGGTCACCGACGCTCGAGTTACACCGATAGGCCGCTGTCGCGCCTGTGTCATCGCTGAATCGTCCTTCCTCCTTACACAAATCGACCTAGTCCCAAACTAAGCCAAGCTTGTACCACGGGTACTCTAGGCGACGATATATATAGCATATAAATACATTATATAGATAACATCCATGACCTCAGATTCTCGAAACATGTAGAATAAGGTAGAATTAGGTTATTGACATTATATTATACAATTAATTTTTAATAATCAATTATTGTGTCTTCTTAGATTATTTTTATTTAACCTAGGTACCTACTTTAATTGTATTAAACACCTTTAACACTGTATTCTTGGCAAATAAATCTTTGAATCTTGAATCTTTGAATCTGATAATAACATTTGAATACCTCAGTAGCGATAGCGGGTGAAATATAAGGGCCCTGCTGCTTAAGCTCAAGAAGGTATTAAGCGACTTGATTTCTCTAATAGGTTACAAAAAATCTTATGTGACATAAGGATCTTATGTAGTTACGACATGCTGGTCTAAAAGATGTATAACTTCTCAAGCCGAAAAGGTATAAGCGCCTTAACTTTCCTATTGAGTTAAGCTTGTTTGATACGGGCAGCATTATCAGAAAAGGTCTTAAGTGGCATGAAGATCTCATGTAGTTACGCCATTTTGATTTACAAGGTGATATAGACATTAGACCCGTTTCAGTTGAAGAAGCTGAGAAGTGGACGCCATTATCTCGACCCTTCATTTCAGCTGAGGCTAGCAGAAGGGCTTTCCCGATGTTTGAAATTCGATCGCCGTCCCTCTCGATCTTCTGTCGAACTATATTTGAGTGAGTGTGACGGCACTATACGATCTATCTGCTATCGGAGTAGCTCTGCAGGACCACAGTATAATAAAGAGTACTGCAGGACGGCTGGCACGGTTTGACATTAACCTTTCGTGTTATAATATTTTCTTCGGTTTTCGCGAATATCACACATTTAAATAAAACAATTTAAACAGATTATATATCGCGTACGCGTATATTAATTATTTGAGCCTCCCTGACGTTTCGGTACCTTTACAGATACGGTTATCAAAGGTTGACTGAGAAAAACAAAAATGTTTCTCTGTCAAATGTTACGTTTTGTGCATGTGTTTTACTTTCGTGTTATATTAATTAAGATCATGCTATAGCTATATAAAATGTGAGTTTAAGGAGCTACTAGCCAATTTCTTTATTTTCAAAGTGTTTTCAAGTGGTACCTCTTATTAAACAAAATGTAGCTTGGTATTTCGTCTTTATTTCTGTCTAATAGAATTTCTAAATACCTGAAAAAAGAAATCTGAATTAAATCTGAAGTAAATTACTCTTTCTAAGTTATGTCGGTACCTAAAGTCTCCCTTGTTACGCTTAGCCGTGAAACTTAATACCAATAAGTGAGTAATGAAAATTATGTCTAATTTACTCATGCCTGCCGGTTTTTCAATAGCTTTATACTAATAAATCATAATTAAGTTATAGTAGCTGACAATTTTAGTATGCAATTTTACATATGTAAAATTGTCAGCTTCTTTTGACGCTGACGGCGCCTCACAAAGGTTATAGTTCAATAATGTCACTTTACTCTATTAAGCGCCCTTTAACAACGGACCCCTAAAAGGCTCTAAATTCCATTTGACACCGTGATATATCACTTCGTTATTGAAAGGGGAAAAAATCGCTGCCATTTTTAACACCATGTTGCGTGCCGAATTTTCTGCTGAAAATGCTCTTAAATTCGGTTTTTAATGGTTCAGATTTAGTGCTCAGGGTTTACTTCAATTAAAAAAGTTTTATAGATCAGTTAGGCTATGCTTTTTTAGAAGTTATGGCGCTGGTTTTAACACTTTTAACGAGGTTTGTGCTATTTTGAGCCTTTAAAAGGTCAATTCAAAAGCACGAATTACAATCGCCTTGCTTCTCCAAACCACATAATAAAGATACCCCACGCCAAACATAGCATGCATGCCGATTACGGGTATAAGGCTGGTTTTAGTGTCGCACTGACCGTTGGTGCGGATTGCTCCGCATCGACCAATATGTACCTACTAACGCGCTTTAGAATGAAGCTAACGGGTCCGTGCGGACGACCGCCCGCGCTCCCTGAAGCAATCCGCACCGACGGTCAGTGCGACACTAAAACCAGACTAAGATTTTTTTTTTTCTTCTGTAGGTATAACATAAAGTTGTTGTGGATTTTTGTTATTTTTATTACATTTAAGTCAAATAAGACTATAGAAAAACCGGCCAAGTGGGAATCGCACTCGCGCACGAAAGGTTCAGTACCAATATCGAGCGAAAAACACGTTCTTTGTATGTATATTTTTACTTATTTTTATTATTTGTTATTATAGCGGTAACAAAAGTATACATTCTGTGAAAATTTCAGCTGTCTACCTATTACGGTTCATGAGAAAATGCCCGTCGAACGAAGTATCAATGGAAAACCCCTATTTTATTATCCGAGCCCCCCTTAATTATTATTACTTCATCATGAATAGTATTTGTTGCTATAGCGGCAATAGAAATACATCTTTTGTAAAAATTTCAACTGTCTAGCTATCACGGTTCATGAGATACAGCCTGGTGACAGACTGATGGACAAAACAGATCAAGGGTTAGTAAGCCCTTTGGGTACGGAACCCTAAAAACGAACGCCACGCTGTTACAAATACGGGTACCTGCGAGTGTAATCGAACAAACAAAACAAACATTGCATATGTCCACAGGAGATACGCGATCCTATACGCGATATGACCCTTATATCAACAGAATTCCAGGCTATATTTAGCTTAATTACATAATCAATAACGTTAACAAGTATTCTGAGAGTTAAAAACGCATAATATACACACTCAACATGCCACAATTATATTTTTAATGCGATTCATTGGCAGTTTGCCCAAGACGCTATCGACTTGTAGGTATCAATCTGACTAATCTGAGATAGGAAACAAACTATGCCAAGATGACCACGTTGGTTTGAGAAAGCGTGTAAATGGGTAAACAAATCTTATTATTATCATACACAAACTCGCGCACCGGGGGTTCCGTACACCTAAATAATATTTCAATTTTTTTTTTGTTTTCTGTATTTGTTGTTATAACGGCGACAGACATGCATCATCTGTGAAATTTTCAACTAGACAGTTGACAATCTCAATGATAGCTATATCACGGTTCATGATCATGAGACCTGGCATGGCCTGGCGATGGTATCAAGCAAAAAATTACCATAAAATCATGTTTGTTGTATGGGAGGCCCATTTAAGTATTAATTTTATTTAGTTTTTAGTATTTGTTGTTATAGCGGCAACAGAAATACATCATCTGAAAATTTCAGCTGTCTATCACGGTTCATGAGATACAGCCTGGTGACAGACGGACAGCGGAGGATTAGTATATAGGTAGTTCCCGTTTTTATATTTTTGCCTTTTTTAACAGACTTCAAAAAAAGGAGGACGATTATCCTTTTAGTATAATCCGCGCGGCGGACCATAATACAATACGCGCAGTATAGATATTCAAATTCATCAATGAATTAATCAGGTGGATCACGTACATCAACCTGGCAACAACTTTGATTAGATCCCGTTCGATGTGATTGATAACTAGTGTGGGGCGACGTTCGGCGCCCGTCAGTGAAGACGACCAAACTTTGTCAATCATGGCGGGTCTGTGAGAGAATTGAGTTTCTTAGGGTGCTGCCTCACCGCGACCATTCGGCTGTAATGTAAGTGGGTGAATCAAAGGGAGAAACTTCGAGTTAAGCAACTTGTTGTTTTACCGGTAAGTCACAGAATAGACTTGTAATAATAATATGGGGAATATTATCTTCTTCATTCTTTGCATGGACACTATAGTCACATAATGAACCGTTGTAACAACTTGGCTTTTTATTAGGCCTCAAAACCGCTTTTACTCCACCTTTTGTACGGCAAAGATGTCTATAGAATGGTCGGCTTTCCCAAGAAGTCAGTCCATCTCTATTAGTTATAGATTACTTTTACACGAAGGGAGAGGGACGGACGAAGTTGGTGACAACTTCCAGTTACATAATATAAATATGCAATGTGACTTATTACACGCTACAAGTGATGGATAGTTTTTTTTAATGCAGTTGCTCAAAAAGTGGTACTTTTCGTAGCTGCAAATCGTGCGAAAAGTTGTTTATTTCGAACTAGTGCTTTTTACTTTTCATTTTTTTTTAATTTTCTGTTGAACTAACACGTCATACCTCATACATCCAAACAAAGGTCAATCACTTTCTGACTTTATTTATTACGTCATGCAGCATTGCAGGTGTATATCTCATAATTATGCTTAAAATATTTAAATTGCATATTGGATCAATCAAAGGGTTATCTATTTAAAAAAACTCAAAAACGGTGTTAATAATTTGTTTGAGTGACTATTATTTAATGAGCAAATGAGTATTATGCGTGACCTAAAAAAATTAAAAAGAAAAGTATTGTCACAGATTAGAAAATACAGTATTAAGCGTGACCCACGCGCTGCTTTATAAATTCATAACAGTTATGAATAATCGCTACTTTTGTGTATTAAATAATATATTTATTTACAATTATATGAAACGAAAAGAACTAAAAACAGATTCACGATGTTCATTGTTTGGAATCATTGAATTACTGTGTAACATTATCATATCTCTTCTGAAATATTAAAACAATTTCTTTTGATTTGGCTGAATGATGACAGCAGACGCCATCTTCAAAAAAAATATTACAATTAAAAGTAAAACTTTCTTTTTCATTCAAGATTGTTTTAATTATGTGTAAATGACACGTAAGATTTATAAAATAAGAGTTTTTGATAGAAAATGATGGATTCTGATGTTACCAGAATAGATTTAACACCGCCCTATATACGAGCCAAGGCAAAAATTGCAAGTGAGAGTATTTTACCCGCAGTCGAAAGAAAAATTACATTGATTTTATTGGCTGGAAACGAGAAAAAGAGAATTAAATTGAATAAAACTTTTAACTTACCAGCAAAGGCCTTAAATGCGACCCTTGACAATTGCTCTAAAAATTGTAGGTATGTACTCTTAATTTTTATCATACAGAAATAAATATAATTGCCCCTTTCAATTACTGTTTAAAATTTTGTATTATTGCAATTTTTCGCAAATGTATTAAAAAACGTTGTTTGGTACACGTGTGGAAGTGTCATTTTAACTCGTCCCGAGTCTTGACCCTCGCCTTGCGGCTCAGGCCAAGACTCCTCGGGACTCGTTCAAAAATGACATACTTTCCACACTTGTATCAAAAACTACTATTTCTTACTGAGTTTCTTTTTAATTTCTTGTACGAGTACAGCTACATTTAACACTCGATCACTAGTACATTATTATATGTAATACGGTGAATTTGTGAATGCCCCAGATGGTGAGGGCCATACATATGAAATCTGGGGATTTATGAATTGACGCTTGTGCTTTGTCTTAGTTTTACGTCTTATCTTTGGCAGTAAGTGAGGTTTACTTCTCGCGAAGCGGGCACGCCTGGCAAACGGATCGCCTGATGGAAAGCGATTACCGTCGCCCATAGACACCTGAAACACCAGAGGAGCACAAGCGTTGCCGGCTTTTCAGGTGGGAGTACGCTCTTTTCTTGAAGCTTTGAAGGTGGTATCGGTCCGGTCAAACCGCGAGCGACAATTCATTCCACAATGCAGTCGTGCGATAAGTGCGTGTGTGTTTGGGTGCTAAGATACCACAGGTGTACACAACATAACACGTTAAACGTATAACACCACTCTTTCGTCTGCAGTTAAAATTCAGCGTGATTGCTCAACTGGAGATAACACAAGCTTCGCCGAATCCGGGCTATGTACGAAACAGGCGGGCCCCATAATAAGAAACGTGATTTATGGCAAATAACTGCAGACAAATGCCGCAAGATTGTTTGCCGCATGCCTCATTGGTAGGCTTAGAACTTTCGGTAGCATTATTATGACAAAACAGGACAACCGCGTTCAAAAAGTGTTCATTTAATAGGTGTGCGGACATTTTTTTTCGAGGATTTCAATTGATTCTATATTTTATTAGGATCAAATGTCTATATAGGACTACCTACACTTAAAAACTGCTCTAAAAGTCAGAATTAACCGTCAAAGTTCAACATTCCTACAGAGAACTAAAAACGCTCCATACAAAAGGCCCACCTACATAATAGGCTAGTTGACTCATGTCATCTCATGTCAAATTGTAATAAACTAATGTTTATTCCGTATAGTATTTAGCAAAGGAAACCTAAATATATATTTTTCAATTCATAAAAGTGAAAGATGGCTGAAAAAATTTAATTTGAAAATATGGTTAAGGCTGTGTTCAGACCGGGCTGATTGTCGGCCGCCGAATGTGTGAATATGTATGGAAACTGCGTAACGTTCGCTCACTTTGGGCGGTAATGGGCGGCCGACAGTCAGCCCGGTCTGAACACGGCCTTAATCTGTATTTTGAAATGCTTAAAACGCTGTCCGCCATTTTCACTTATGATAGTGACGTCATCGATCATGTAAATAAAACTGAAAGTCTACTTTGACGACTTCGAATAGTGCCGTCTCTCTCGATCTCCTGTCAAAGTATATTGGAGTGAGCGGAATAGCACTATACGACGGTCGAATTTCGAATATTTACAGGTAATTCTACGTCACGCCATAGATTAGCAAAAGGGAAAAATGGCGGACGGCGTTTTTGACTGTTCATGAAATTTCTAATTTTCAATTGATAAAATTTAGCTTTCTAGCTTTCACAAAAATACAAGATATTTTTTAGAGCTAGTGAGATAATTATTAACCATTTCAAATATATTTCAAAACTGGGTCTACTAGCCTGTTTGACGACGCGGTTGGCGCAGTGGTTAAGCAACTGCCTACTAAGCCGACGGTCCCGGGTTCGAATCCCGGCAAAGGCAAATATTTGTGTGATGAACACGAATTGGTGCCTGGGTCATGGATGTTCTATGTATTTAAGTATTTATTTATCTATATAAGTATGTACATATATCGTCGCCTAGTACCCATAACACAAGCCTTCTTGAGCTTAATTTGGGACTAGGTTGATTTGTGTGAGGTTGTCTGATATTTATTTATTTATTTATTTATTATGATCCGTGGATTGGATACCAGTATTTGTATGGAGAAAATAAGTAATTTGCCATTTTCACCATGAAAAAGTTCGTTGAAGTTCATGGTTGTTTTACAATTATTGTTTTGATTAATTATATATAAGGATCCTAAAAACAATTTCAAAACTTTTTTTGGGTTAAAAAAAGAAATCATAAAATTTTAGTACTTAGGTACCTACCTATGATACCTATATAAAAAAAATTGTTTTAATTTTTTTTCTTTGTATCATGACCTATTAAGCTAATTTCATTCATACAATATAACTACACTATGTTGTATCCACCATCAGTCGCATCTATTAATTACCTCGACGTTCCGAAGGTGATGTTACGTTCATGGTCTCGAGGACTTCCTTCGATTGCTCACGGATGACATCTTCAGATCTTCACCAAACTTGTATGAGACCAATATGGAAATGCCTACTCTTCAACGGAAATTATATAGGTACATATTTTCCAAATCGTTTTACAAATTGTGGAGTTTTGAGTCTGAGGTACCTACTTTAAACCAACATTAAAGAAAATACAACCTTAATTTTTTTTTGCCAAAGTAACTGATCTTAATGAGAACTTTTTTTCAATTCGATTGAAACAGGGAGCAATGTTGTAATTTTCTCCTTGTGTGCGATTTTTATACATTTAAATGATAAAAAGCCTTTCGGGAACTAAAATGTGATGTTTCACAAAGTTTATGCAAAAAGTATTTTTCTCACGGCCTTAGGTTTAAATGTGAGCTAGTTTTTATGATATATCTGAACTACTAAACTTGTAAAAGTGCTTATACAGCTAAACCACAAAACAGATAGGTACAGAAATCAATCTACATACAAGCGCGCTCGAGCAAACGCACACATAGACATTGCTCACGGACACGATATCTCGGACCAGTACGGACCAGTGCGAGCGCGAGTGCCATCCGCTTGACGTGTCCGTGAGCAATGTCTATGTGTGCGTTTGCTCGAGCGCGCTTGTATGTAGATTGATTTCTGTACCTATCTGTTTTGTGGCTGAACCGTTAAACAGCTGAAATAAGTCGTATAAGGGCTGGAGCTCTTATGCAGCCTGTGTACTGCGTAGGTAGGATATAACGTGGCTGTGTGGCCCAACATATTATAAAGCCGCTCTTTTTTTGGACATTTCATTATTTCTAAAAGATCAAAAAGGTTAGAAAGTTATCGCGACTTACGTCGTTCTGTGACGGAGGGATTCGAAGTACACTTTTGAATATTAAGGAGTAATTTACATATTCGGTTATTCGTTATCAGAACCGCTTTCCGGAGCTTTGCATGCCTTTTAAATCACTTTTATAAGTTAGCTCGATTATGTAAACGACAAAGTCGATGACGACGCGGTTGGCGCAGTTTTTAGTGCACCTGTTTACTGAGCCGGCGGTCCTGGGTTCGAATCCCGGCCAGGGCAAATATCTGTGTGATTAACTCGAATATTTGTTCCTGGGTCATGAATGAATGAATGAATGAAAATCATTTATTTGCGAGAATTCAAGTGTGTACAATTAGGTGACATTTTATCGAATCATGAAACATGTGAATTCTGCCTCATATAGGCGTGCAACATTTAATATCTTAACTAATAATAAATTCTCATTTACTTAAATTACACAAAGTCATGGATTTTATCTCGTATATTTATATGTATTTATATATGTATTAAGTACTTGGAGGTGCTCGCAACTTCGTCAGAGTATTTTGTTATTTACCGTAGACCGATAAAAAGTATTCTATAACCATCTTTGAATGTCTACCTATCCCTGTACCAACATTGTAATATACATTCTGTGAAAATTTCAACTGTCTACCTATAACGTTTCATGAGAAAATGCCCGTTGAACGAAATATCATGCAAAAAGCCCTATTTTTGTATGCCCCCTTAATTATTATTGTTTTATCATGAATAGTATTTGTTGCTTAGCGGCAACAGAAAAACATCATCTGTGAAAATTTCAACTGTCTAACTATCACCGTTCTTGAGATCCTTCAGCCTGGTGACAGACGGACGGACGGACGGACGGACAGCGAAGTCTCAGTTATAGGGTCTCGTTTTTACCCTTTGGGTACGGAACCCTCAAAATCACCAAACGATCAGTATCTTCGTATGATATATTTTGTAGTGCTTCCTGGAGTGAACGAAAGAGTCTATCCAATAAGTTTATTTGTTAACGTTTGATCAATTAAGTGATATAGCCATAGAGGTACCTAATCTATAATTCGGCACATTGGTAATTAGGTATCATGTATTATCCGAAACTCTTAAGATTAAGTTATATCTAAGGCGCGAGTGGCAAGCAGCCTTATATATTGATTTAAACTTAAAACACGATTGTCACTTTTTGTATGTATTGGTTCCTTTTATATGACCTCTGCAAATTGAGTGAATATATTATTTTCTTTAAGCCTTAAATACAAAGATCAAAGCTTAAAGAAAAATTTAAAAAGGAGCTACCTGGGGATGAAAATGAGACATTACATGTTTCATAAATTTATAAAACTAACAGCGTCCTCTCTCGCTTGCTCGTTCCCCGCTGTAAAGTGGTGCGGTAAGATGTGAATATTAACGTATTCACATAGAGGTCGCTAAGGTGTAAAAAACCTTTCAAATAAAACAATGCAAAGATCGACACACAAAGCATAAGGAAAAATTCGTCAGATCTTCCTGGAGCTAGGGTAGCGAAATGGTTAACGCGCTGGACCGGCAATCCAGAGGTACCGGGTTCGATTCCTGGTCTCTTCCCCCAGGTAGCTCCTTTTTCAATTTTTCTTTAAGCTTTGATCTTTGTATTTAAGGCTTAAATAAAAAAATGTGGTGTACCTACCCATACAAAAAAATGAGACATTACATGTTTCATAAATTTATATTATTTTCTTTCTTCCCTCTCACTCTCACACGTAAGTCAATAGAGAACACCCAAATATATGGCAGTAACACATGTCCTACGTCCATGTTATATGTATGTCAGCTTATAACATATGAATAAGGGTGCTGGCATATTATATGAGGCTCTGAAAAAAGGTCTGCCGGTCAAATATCATGTAGCTGTTTGCGTCGGGAGCTGACTTTTGTAATGATATTTCATTTTATTGAACTTCGACGAAAAAGGGGGTGTTCTTATATATAAGTCTAGTTTGTGTATCTGTGCGTCTGTCTGTGGCATCGTAGCTTCCAAGATATTCAGCTTTAATTGGAACTAAGGAAAATCTCAGGTAATATTGCCAAGAATTCTAAATTTTGTACTAGTATGTTCACTTTTCGAAGTATTTTCTATATCACTTATTGAATGAGGCTCTCATGAGGACCTGCCACTTGTGGCGGGGTATTTTAAATTTTAATTCAGGTTATTTTTCAAGTATTTATTTAATTTGCATTATATTTATGTGACTATTCATCTAAGTATGTAACTATGTTGTTTGGGTGAAATCTTGCAACTCAATTTTGAAGCATCTTCAACCGAATGAGCTATAAATTTGCAACCTACTTAACTTTGAAATAACATTGGATATTATGTATTGAGTAATTAATAATTGAGTGATTAATTATCTATACAAGCAAAAATAAGATACTTTGCAGTCGGAAGGTAGCCTTAGAAAGATTGTAATAGATAAAGCAATCCTACCGAGTTTGGGATATTTAGAATCGTCTCACTAAGCAATTGATGGATGTTCAAAGAAAAGTACAGTCGGCTACAAAATATTGACAGAAATTCATCTTCTTTGCCGTCTTTAATTTGTTAATGTGGAATGGAATTATAACTTTCATTCCATACTTCTTGTATGAACGGATAATTGAGTTTCGTTATCTCTCAGCTTATTTCTGAGTTCCTAGTACCCATAAAACAGTCGTAAAGAACAAACAGGATTATAATTAGAAAGGAATAATTTCAAACTTTTTATAGTAAGTCTTTCTTTATTGTACTGCTAAGCTATAATTAAAACGCCTACTGGTAACTGAACGAGTGAAGCGTTTTCGTTTTAGCTTGGCGTTAAATTTTTTTTTTTGGATGCCCGGGTTTCCGGCTATTTTCGCCTACGAGCCGCATTTCTAAATCGATTCTTGAATCTTTTTGTCTAGTCAGTTTTTCAGAATTTGTCAAAATTGCGGAGACATGGGGATAAAAACGTAAAAAATTAATATTCCAGAAAAATCGAAACGTAGGTAGTAATTGCAGAGTAAATCGCCTGGTGACGACAGAAGCTCACTAAAATTCCTGTCACTGCTCTACGAAACCTCGTATCTCGTAAGTACATTGACACTGAGATATGAGCTTTGTTTTAAGTAGGTATTTGTTACTTAATACGATTGTGGCTTTATGAGCTGTAAGCCTCGCGAGCCTGTTGAGACAAGTTGGCTGAAATATGTCATTTTTTATATTTTCTACCCCACCTCCCTCCATTTTGAATAAATATCGGCCAAGTGCGAGTGGGACTCGCGCACGAAGGGTTCCGTACCATATCTGTAAGTTTTTTGTATGGGAGCCCCCCTTAAATATTTATTTTATTTTATTTTTAGTGCTTGTTGTTATAGCGGCAATAGAAATACATCATCTGTGAAAATTTCAACTGTCTAGCTACACCGTTCTTGAGATACAGCCTAGTGACAGACGGACGGATGGACGGACGGACGAACAGCGAAGTCTCAGTAATAGGGTCCCGTTTTCACCCTTTGGGTACGGAACCCTAAAAAAAGAATAACTGATTAAAAATCTACATACCTCATTATCGAACTTGCTCACAATGTTTCACGAGAATCGGTTGAGAAATACGACCTACACAAGAACAGTAAGAAGTCTTGAGAACTGACAAGGATAAACCCTGCACCAACGTAATGTTTCTATTTAGCCCTATGGTTGACTGGTGGAGAATGCCTTGTGGCATTAAGTACGCCATTTGTACTAGCTTGATCTGTGCAATAAAGTTTAAATAAATAAAAAATAGTGCGTGGAGGCCCTCCGCGCGGAAGAAGTGAAACTTCGTAATGTGGAAATGAAAATAGGAAGGAGTAGAAATTGTAATTTCAAAAGAGAAAACCTAACAATCAATTGATATTCACAAGAGACGTACCTTGACATAACCTTAAATCCGTCGCATTGTCCGTGGGATTGTTGCGTTGAACGTTTAACGCAACAGTGCTTTCCTACCCTCCACGGTAGCGGTAAACGTTATCTAAACGTTTAACGCAACCTTGTTGGAAGTCGCATTAGAAGTTTCACTTCAATAAACGGACATCGCTTCGCTCGCTCTCTGAACTCTACGTTCTGATATAGGTATGTATGTATGTATGTATCAAAAATATATCCATTGCCATATTGAATTGTACACCTACACCGTAGATAACGCTCTAAAATACAAAGAAAGGGAAAGAAAGAGAGGTACGAGCCACAATTCGCATCGATTGCCAAAACCAAGCAATAACTGTCGAAACAAAACCGTAACCCAATTTCCAACAACCGGCAGTAAGTTGACTGCAGCGCGATACGGCGGAGTCGGAACTTTGCTCCTTTGTGACAATGGAATGCTGAAACATACGGGGATAAAGTGATGAAGATTCCGCTACAAATTCATTTACTTACGAGGGGTGACTGAAACGTTGCCGACCTGAAAATGAAAACAAATCGAGAGAGTCAATGCACTTGTTTCATCTGGAATCTGGGGCCGTTACGTTACATCACTTTTGAAGAGGCTTTCCTCCAGACCTTCAAAATAGGAGCATCGGCGGAACATCGGCGTTGCTTGAAAATTTCATACCTTCCATAATTATTTAAACCATTGATACAAAGATCAAAGCTTAAAGAAAAATTGAAAAAAGAGCTACCTGGTGAAAGGGACCGGGAATCGAACCCGGTTTGTTTACCCAAATAAACGAAAAAAATAAAATATTGTGGTGTATGTACCCACATTAAAAAAAAAGAGCTATTACATGTTTCATAAATGTATACATCGATAATTATGTTTTTTTTTATTGGTGAATAGAGGCTGTTTAGCCTGTTCATGAAAACGGACGCCATTGTTTAAAAAAAAAATACTTGCCGGCTTCTGTCATCAATTTTGTACGAAAAACCTTTACAGTTCTCCCGAGTTGTTCCGCCCGAAACGTGATCGAAGCCTGTTATAACGCACGTTATGACGAATATAGAATAGAATATAGTTATGACGACATTTCACTACATGTTTGAGAAAATACATTAAACTATAGGAGATTCTTACCATTTGGGCAAAGTTTGTAATCTACATTTGTAAATTTCATTACGAACGTCGAAATTAACTCCCGTATATTCCACAATTTTATAAAACGGAACAGTAACAATTTCGGAGCCCACGTATCTCCGAACTTCCGCGCTCAACTCAACGAACTTGGCCCGTTTAACTTTCCCAGCTATTTTTGATAAACTTCGGAACTTGGCGGCATTTTCCGGTGCACGTCTTGTGCTGGTAGAAATTTCAAAAGCGATATGTTTGAAATTGTATCTGTTAAGAGGATATATCATTGCTCATTTTTCAATACAAATCGAGGTTTTGTTCTTGACCTAACCAATCTTTACGAAATTGCAGGAACTAAATGGGAAGGACATATTCTGCGTCGGACCGTTTTTTACGCTTATTATTATGGAATTGTGTACTAGGCGTCTGTTTTTGGAAAAAAGCCGCCGCAAACAGCAGAATTTTTCCTTATTATTCAGTTCTAAAAATATTGTATAAAGATTAAGTGCTGCACAGAAGGTTTTCTCTTCTGATCTACGCAATAACCGCCTAAAAACTGCATTTTATTTGTTACAAATACTTATCCCATTTTTACTGGCTGGAAAGGACTATATTTTTCATGATTCAATTACAAATGTACAGTTTTCAAATTTTCCCCCTATATTTGTAGTATAAGCTGTATAAGACGGTGTTACTTGCCAAATTTTATAGTTCAACGGATAATACCCTATAAATTTTGATTTCCTGGTGAGTGTCAATATATCCGTTTTATTGATGCAAAAAGGGCCGTTTTTATTTTTGCGTTAACCTAGACACAGCTTCAAAGGCCTGTACAGTAGTCTCGAGTATGTGGCTTAAATTTCAACTGGGGTCTTGATGGACGGATGGACGGATAACAAAGTGATTACTAATTTATTTAAACTTTATTGCACAAAACAAAAGTCAGTACAAATGGCGAACTTAATGCTTAATGGCATTCTCTACCAGTCAAACATAGGGCCAAACAGAGATGCTTCAAGTGGGTGCAGAGTAGAAAATTAATCGTTCGGAAAGCATCTAAGATACAAGTGAATAAATTTGTAATATTATATAACTTTACCATAAATACAATGATACATATATTTACATACTATAAGATGTATATTATATATAATATAATAATAAATACGATGAAATGTCTACTGCAGATGATGGACACTATTCGAGCTCTTGTTCGAGCAGGTGCTTACGTAGCATCCGTTTGAAAACTACCTTGCTTGGGGCTTGTCTAATAGAGAGAGGGAGTGTATTCCAAAGATGACTTGCCTGAACGGCGAAAGAATTGGACATGAAACCAGAATGGTGCGAAGGAATCGAGAGTTTGAGAGTTCGGGAGGAACGAAGTTTACCGCCTGGACGGGGAGTTTGAAAAAGTGATCTTATAAGGGTTCCGTTTTTTCTATCGAGATACGGAACCCTAAAAAATGAAAATCGGGTACAAAGGTACGAATTCTTGGCTAAACCAGTAGCAAATGTTCTGAATTACCGCTCTGCTTACACAAACTATCATTTACAATACCGAAAAAAGCGTCACTCATTTTTCAAAGCCCCGAAATCTTTACTATTTTGTATTACAAACGGGCGTAAGTTAATAAGAAACGCATGGCGCTTACGGCGTTCTTTGTAAAGACATTTACTGAAAAGGGTATTTTATAACACAATAGGAGCGGGTAACGCGATATATGGCGGTTGGGGGCTGTACTTATGTCATTGTGTTCTAACGTCTAAGGAAATGACAAGAATATTGTACAGGGCGAAATTTTAATGTGATTTATTTTTGTTATTTTAGTCGAAACGACAATGTCATGTATCAAAGAATTTATCATCAGTCGACATCCCTATTGCATGACATGCAAGACTGATGTCAAATTCTACAGCATACTGTAGTTATAGAGCTAATTTTATTCATATACTTAGAGCTAATTTTATTTATATATGTCATGAAACAAAGAAATATATATATACCGTGATCAATTCAAATGGATCAGTAGGGAGGTCACAAACTATATTTATTATTTAGACTTTTAGAGAAATCTGTTCTTAGGAACCATGGCGTCCATTTTAGAGTCAATAAAAACGGCATTTTTTTTTAAATCTCATACATAATATACATACATAACCCGGTCAAAAACGCTGCAAAGAATGTTACAATACGACGTGCGACTACTTACAGAATTTTTACCAGGTTCAATTCCCGGTTATAATTGCGAGTTATTAAAAAATTTGGATGCAGTTTCTATTAAATCTAAAATTGACGCCATGTTTCCTAAGAACTATCTCTTATAGTTTTCGTTTTCTCCCTACTAACCCATTTGGATTGATCACCCTGTATATTCCAAACGAAATTTTGAAATTGTTTTCAGCATCCTCAATAATTTAACAAAATAATAATTATTTTGTCTAACGCTTAGGCGGCCATTTGTACGGAGCGTTTTAAGCACTCCGTAGGAATTTTGAACTTTGACATTTTTGAATTTTGGAGCGTTCTACAGTCTGACAAAGAAGAGCAGAAATTAAAAAGTGGCAATACTTTAGTGTCGTCCCCGTTTTCTTAGATTGATTAGAAAGGGACGGCACGACTCTTTATTTCAGACTGTAAGTCTCAGTGTAAGCCACGCCCCATGAATAATTGCTTTTTTCATAAACACGAAGAAAATATAGTCCAGTACTATTTTGTGGTTAAGTTTACAGATGAGAATCACCCCTTTGCAATAACGCCAATAACGTATCGTATAATTTACGACACGTCCAATGCGGCTTTCGCTTTGATCTGAAATCGGCGACCGCAGTGTGGCGCAGTGCATACGCAAACCTGCAGAAGATAGCAAAACAGGCTTAAGAGGCCTTATTCCCTTTACATCTGCTATAATGCTGCGGTTACACCGAGGCAGTTTCGTAATTATTTTTTTTATCACTGCTAGAAATATTAAAGTATGACATGGGAAACCGTTGTAGGGGTGTTCAGAATCGACTTAAAACGCTACCCTTCAATGGAACGCACTTTATTTTTGGCCACCCTGTATATTGATAATTTTAACCAACTTTTTCTCGAGTTCTAGAAAGTAACATAGCTATTTCATGCTTTAATTGCGTGCAGTCGAAAATAAGTTAAAAAACCGGTTTTCTGCGTGAATTTTGTCAATTTCGAGTAATTTTTGAAACAAAAATTATCAATGGAAAATTCAACTAAATATATTACCAATAAATCACAATTGCTCTGTTCTAAGTAATAACATTGATAACACGTTAAGAAACATGTTGGATCGTAGTGGACAATTAGCATTTTTGAACAGATAACGAGAATTAGTGAATATTTAAATTTCCTCGTGCATCTGATAACTGTCTTTTCGTAATCATACAACAATTTACCCGATATTTTTCGCATCAGTAAATATACAAGCTTATTTTTTCTGACTCAAACATTCAAACAAATTTATAGGATTTCTCTCGCATACCATCCAAAATCACTAATTGTCGTTTTCCCCTTTACGTCGGGTCAGCTCCAATTTGTCGACGTCAGGACAACCTGACTGGTTGCACTGAAAAAATTATCCAGTGGAGCCTACTGACATTACAGTAAGACTTACTGCAATAACAGTGAGGCCTACTGACATTTCAGTAAACCTAACTGTAATAACGGTTACGCCTACTGTAATTTCAGTAGGCTCCACTGGGTATTTTTTTTCAGTGTGATAATTGGTCAATTCCGCTGGGTTATGGTTCAAAGGTCGTATGTTTCTATAGATTTCATAGTAAGTTACGGCTTTTACAGTTGTACGTCTATTATTGACGGACGCAAGTCCGTTTTCAATGGTATAATCAAAAGGTCTGCATCAAAATTAGCTGATATATTTACTCCTGGCCTATGACAAATTAAAAACTATTATTGTCGGCTACAAAACAGAGATTCTATTTACGTGACATCAACATATCATGTCAATGACAGTATTTTAGCTAATCTAATGTTGGTTGGTTTCGATACCTCGCTTTACAAACAATAGCGTTGCGTTTTACACAAACAACTCCAATTTGGTCAGCTCCAATTTGTCGACGACGGACAACCTGACTGGTTGTTAATTGGTCAATTCCGCTGAGTTACGGTTAAAAGGTCGTATGGTTATATGGATTTCATAGTAAGTTACGACTTTTATTGTATTATGTCAATTATTAATGGACGCAAGTCCGTGTCCATGGTGTTATGGACATGGTACGGTCTGCATCAAATCTAGCTGACGTATTTAGTCCTAGCCTATGATTATTGTTACTAAAATTGTCGGCTACAAAACAGAGATTCTCTTTACGTGGCATCGACATATCATGTCATTGAATGTAGGTATTTTAGCCAATCATATGTTGGTTGGTTGCGTCACCACGCCTTACAGACAATAGCGTTGGGTTTTCCGAAACAACCAATAAAATACTGTGTAGGATAACTTCTCAAGTGGTTTTCGCAAAAGTTTCTCAATATAACCTTTTCTAGTATTTTTATCCTGTAAACCTACCTACTTAAAATTTTAAACATAAAAATTGATATTCTGTACAAAATATGTGCTTTATTTTTATAAAAATAACACCTAAATACAGCTACACAGCGCGCACATACAGTTTGTATTTTTACAACGCGCAAATACAGTTTGTTTTTTATTTCCTGACTCAAACAAACAGTAGGATTTCCCTCGCAAACGATCCAAAATCAGTAATTGTCGTTTTCCCCTTTACGCCGGGTCAGCTCCAATTTGTCGACGTCAGGACAACCTGACTGGTTGTTAATTGGTCAATTCCGCTGAGTTACGGTTGAAAGGTCGTATGTTTATATGGATTTCATAGCAAGATATGGCTTTCACCGTTGCACGTCAATAATTGACGGACGCGAGCCTGTTCATGGTGTTATGGACAGAGCTTCTGAGCAAAAGGTTGATCAAAAATATGTGAACGTGGCTTTGAATTGTTACTAACACGATATGGATTATGAATATCGCATCTGAAATAATAGTAGGGTATTATAAATGCCAGGAAAGAAGGGCTGGCCGGGTGAGTAGGTATAGACGGATTGTGATACGAAGCCGGCAAGCCCTTTCACGGCTTAAGCATGTAAAGTGCTTTTCTCAAACATATGCAATTAAATAAAAAAATACACCACTCAAAATATAATTCAGCTGTTTAGCCTGCTCATGAAAATAGACGCCATGTTTAAAAAAAATACTGCTCGGCCTAGGCCTTCAATTTTGTATGAAATTCCTTTACAGTTCTCTCGAGTTGTTCCGCCCGAAACGTGATACTCCGAAGCCTGTTATAACGTACATTATGTAGCTGTAGTGTACGTAGTCAGGCAGTAATGGCCCAATACACTCAGTAATGTTCCATGCCTGTCTCGGGCACATATGACGCGCAGAGACTGTATAGTCTGTGGCTGAGAGTGTAGCAACACTAGAAGTGAAGTTAAGACGCGTGCGTGTGTGTGGGCGAGCCAAGCTAAGGAATAAGCAAATAAACAACAAATAACAAGTATATTACAAGTGGCGACGAGTACAAATAAATTGTATGTAAGTACTTACTTATTTTGTGTCTAGACACTAGAACATTTCGTACACATTTCATAAATAGTCGGTGGCGGCATAACCTCAAAAGTACCAATCCTGTGTGAAACTAAAACTAACACTTTACTGCATCTCTTGTTTGGGTGAAGGCTATATTTACTCACAATAATATAAGGAACATATAAAAGTGTTGAAAACAGATTTTCTATTACTTTAAATGATCGATCGTCGTCATTGATCACGATCGCATTGCTTGTTGACACCGATTGCTATTATTTTGGTTTTGGGTGAATGTGAACGTTTTCTTTAGGCATGTATAATACAGAAACAAACTGGACTACGTTTCAATTGTTATAAAGGATCGTATCTAATAATTTTTCTTTGAAAGTTATAATTTCAACTACGATCTTGTTCTGCCGTGTTACGGTAAAAGTAAAAGGTCTTATCTTTATATGGATGGCATAGTAACATACGTCGTTTTTACGTAGCATGGCAGTGTTGAGTGCCACGAGTGCGAATATAAATATCTAATATAATAACTTATAAGTCGATTACTGCGAAACAGGTGATACTTAATTATTCTCTAAAATATTAGTAAGTTGAACATAATCACTGTTTCGTAATAATTTCTAAAAGTAAATTGGGTTGACAAGATGATGAAGTTGGCCTGGTTGTTTGATCAAATTGGTCGGGTTAGTTGATTAAATTTGATGGGGGATTTGATCAAATTCATCTGACGGTTTGATCAAATTGGACTAATAATTGAATAAATTGGACTGGATTTCGCTAATGGTGACTAAAATTAAAATTTTAGTATAGCTAAGTAAAAAATAATAATAAGAATAATAATAATAATTAAATAAATGAAACGAAATACTTTTGGAGAGTTAAGGAAGGGGATTACGTCGTAGATGGCGTGACGTGAGATATCGTTATAAAAGTCCAACATTGTTCATGACGTGGGGACATTGTGGGACTAGCACACAACAAATGTCCGTGACGTGGGGACATTGTGTGCTCAATCAGTCATCATCATTGTCCATGACGTGGGGACATTGTATGAATAACATTTAAATTGTCCGTGACGTGGGGACATTGTATAGATAACACTTAAATTGTCCATGACGTGGGGACATTTTACAGCCGGAACTTCAACATTGTCCATGACGTGGGGACATTGTATAGATAACACTTAAATTGTCTATGACGTGGGGACAATTTAAAGCTAGCACTTCAACATTGTCTATGACGTGGGGACATTGTATAGATAACATTTAAATTGTCTATGACGTGGGGACAATTTAAAGCTAGCACTTCAAAATTGTCCATGACGTGGGGACATTTTACAACTCGAACTTCAACATTGTCCATGACGTGGGGACATTGTTAGAGTATTAAATAAATATTTTGTACACAGGTAACCAGAAGATTTGCTGGTGGTAATGTCGTTGACATTAGAGAAGTTCGAATGCGAAGGCGATGCTACATCGTTAGTAGCAAGATGGGAACGCTGGAAGAGAGCACTTCAGATTTACCTGTTAGCGGCAAGCATAGAAAGTAGTGAGAAGAAAAGAGCTTGTCTTCTTCATTTTGGGGGACAGGAACTGCAGGAAATATACTATAATATACCTGACGGAAGTAGCACTGATGGAAGTAACCAAGATGAGACATCTGATGTGTTCAAGTCAGCAATTGAAAAACTGGATAACTATTTTGCTCCTAAGCAAAGTAAAGTATACGAAAGGCATGTGTTCAGACTAATAAAACAGGAATCAAATGAAAAATTTGACAAATTTCTTATCAGACTTAGGCAGCAAGGTAACAAATGTCATTTCCCTAGTCTTGATGACAATATTATTGATCAGATTGTGGAAAAAGGCAATTCAGACGAACTCAGGCGGAAGATTTTACAAAAAGGAGATGACATGACATTAGATAAGATCATAGTTGAAGCTAATGCTCTGGAGGCTGTTAATCGGCAAATGGAAGATTTTGGAAACAAAAATTTGAGTCACGGCATTAACAAAATTGATGTGAAACATGAAAATAAAAAAGGAATGTACAAGAGGCAAGAATGTACAAGGTGTGGTAACCGTTTCCACACAGAAAGTGATAGAAATTGTCCAGCTAAAACAAAAGAATGCTTTAAATGTGGAAGTATAGGACATTATAAGAACATGTGCAGATCCTCAAAAAAGCGGAAGATCGAGGAAGACTTCAAAGCTAATAATAAAAAGAAATTCAAATCTAATAAAGGAGCTCAGAAAGTTCACCAGATTTCAGAGGAAAGTACCAGCGAAATAGACTATGTATTCAATGTCAATTATGAGGCTGAAATAGAATGCAAAGTTGGAGGAGTAAAAGTGGATATGTTAATAGACTCAGGATGCAAACACAATTTAATTACGGAAGAAACATGGAAAATACTAAAGAACAGCAAGGCACAAATAAGGAATCCAGATAAAAACCCCAAGAAAACATTTGTAGCATATGGCAGTAAAACACCTTTGATCTTAAAAGGCTCCTTCAATGCAGAATTAATAGTTGGGAAAAATACACAAGAATCAATGTTCTATGTAATAGCTGGAGGTACCAGAAACCTGTTAGGTAGGAATACGGCTGTGCAACTGGGAGTTCTTAGGCTGGGGCCACAAATTAATCAAATAAACGATGAAGAACCCTTTCCAAAACTGAAAGATGTACTGATACACATACCAATAGATGAGTCGGTACAACCTGTTTCCCAACCTTATCGAAGAATCCCTATCCCACTAGAGAAGAAGGTTCAGGAGAAACTAAAAGAATTAATTAAGAGAGACATCATAGAGGAAGTGAACAGTTCGTCTAAATGGGTATCCCCCATAGTTCCCATTTTGAAAGATAATGGCGATATTCGTTTATGCGTGGATATGAGGAGGGCAAATGCTGCTATACGGCGAGAAAATCATCCACTACCGACAATGGATAAGTTATTACCTCAAGTTCGTGACGCGAAATATTTCAGTAAACTGGACATCAGAGACGCTTTTCATCAGTTAGAACTGCATCCAGATTCTCGACATATCACAACGTTCATCACTAGTCAGGGAATGTTTCGTTACAAAAGACTAATGTTTGGAATTACTTCTGCTCCCGAAATTTTCCAGAAGACAGTAGAAAGAATCCTTGTGGGCTGTGATGGCGTAATTAATTTTATAGATGACATTCTGATATACGGACAAAATAAGGAAGAACATGATACCAGGCTCGAAAATGTAATGAAGGTTCTTAAAGAATGCAATGTCGTACTGAGACAGGATAAGTGCGTCATAGGAGTTCAGAAAGTACATTTCCTTGGCCATGAACTATCAGAGACTGGTATCAAGCCGTTAAAAAAATATATATCAGCAATACAAGATTTTAGGCCTCCAAAGACCGTAGCGGAACTCCAGAGTTTCATGGGATTAGTAAACTACGTGGGGAAATGGATTCCAGATCTAGCCACGGTCACTGAACCCATGAAAGAATTGCTACGGAATAGACTCGGAAAGAATTCGGACATTCAAAAAGATTGGGGAGTAAATCAACAAACGGCGTTCGAAAAATTAAAGACGGGCCTTACAAATATACCCACCTTAGGATACTATGATGCCTCTAAGAAAACAATTGTCATCGCAGATGCAAGCCCTGTAGGGTTAGGTGCGGTGCTGGTCCAAGTGCACAATAATGAGCAAAAAATAATCGCTTTTGGGAGTAAGACATTGACAAGCTGTGAACGGCGATATTGCCAAACAGAAAAAGAAGCGTTAGCATTGGTTTGGGCAGTGGAACACTTCCACATGTTTCTCTATGGGAAAGAGTTCGATTTGGTGACAGATCACAAGCCCCTAGAGGTAATATTTGGGCCAAAGTCCAAACCGTGCGCGCGAATCGAACGATGGGTGTTACGACTCCAATCATACAAATTCAAAGTCATCTATCGGCCAGGAAAAAGTAACATTGCCGACCCTTTATCGAGGCTGCGGGAAGGAAGCATTGTAGGCAGTCCACTTGAAGAAAAAGAAAACTACATACAACAAATTATAGAATACTTAAAACCACGGGCAGTATCTTTAAAAGAAATAGCGGAATACTCAGAAAAGGACCTAGAAATACAGAAAGTAAAAGATGGTATTTATAATAATTGCTGGGATGAAGAAGTGAAGCTATTTCAGATCTTTCGCAACGAACTATGCTTCCATGAAGGAATTCTGTTAAGAGGAACGAAAATCGTGATTCCTAAGGATTTGAGAAACGTAGTTTTAGAAGCTGCACATGAAGGGCACCCGGGCATTGTTGCCATGAAAGGACGCCTGAGATCTAAAGTGTGGTGGCCTAGATATGACAGAGAGGCGGAAAATGTCGTGAAATCATGCTCAGGATGTACGTTAGTATCGGCACCAAACCCACCCCATCCGTTAAAACGACGAGAATTGCCTGAAGAACCCTGGCAAGCAACAGCTATGGACCTACTAGGCCCTCTACCCAGTGGGGAACATATTCTCGTTATAGTTGACTATTATAGTAGGTATAAAGAGGTCAAAATAACGAAAAAGATAACCAGCACGGAGATCATAGCTCATCTTACAGAAATTTTTAGCCGTGTCGGGAATCCGGGGTCGATAACGGCGGATAACGGAAGGCAATTCATAAGTGAAGAATTCAGAGTATTTTGCCGGGAACGGAATATTATTCTTCACAACACCATTCCTTACTGGCCACAACAGAACGGCGAAGTGGAGCGTCAGAATCGCGACATATTAAAGAGGCTAAAAATTGGTAAAGTAGAGAAGAAAAACTTACAAGATTGCTTAGCGGACTACCTCATGATGTACAACAGCACACCTCACTCGGTCACGGGCAGAACACCGGCCGAATTGTTCTTCAGAAGGAAGTTCCGTGATAAAATTCCAATGATAAGTGACGCTGCACAAGGAATATCAGAAGATTTGGATGTAAGAGATAAAGATAAGGAAATTAAAGAAAAAGGCAAAGAGTATGCAGATGCAAAGAGAAATGCTAAAGAATGCAATTTAGTACCAGGAGATAAGGTATATTTAAAGAATGTTGTGAAAGACAATAAATTGAGTCCTACATTTGCACCCAATCCATTTACTGTCGAAAAGACACACAATGGAGATATTCAAGTGCGTAGTGAAGAAACTGGGCAGACTCTCAGGAGAAACGTGGTGCACTTGAAAAAGGTCGAAGGTAAATGGGAGGTAATGGGAAAAGGACAGGAGAATAAGGAGACTGATGGAAGCGACACAATCAGTGATAGTATTAACTTAATTTTTCATGCATAACGATGGTCAATTATTGGTAGTAAATAAAACTTATATTGAACGGGATATCTTATGTTTTATTCATATATCATGGCTCTAAGTTACCTAAAAGAAATGGTCTGAAATTATTATAAGAAGGAAGGGATGTAGTGTACGTAGTCAGGCAGTAATGGCCCAATACACTCAGTAATGTTCCATGCCTGTCTCGGGCACATATGACGCGCAGAGACTGTATAGTCTGTGGCTGAGAGTGTAGCAACACTAGAAGTGAAGTTAAGACGCGTGCGTGTGTGTGGGCGAGCCAAGCTAAGGAATAAGCAAATAAACAACAAATAACAAGTATATTACAGTAGCCATTTTTTTTTGTTGTTAACGGCGGTAAAGGCGTGTTTAGATATTTTGAATATATTAAGTAGGTAGTTTAAAATACTCGACTGTACGAGAACCGAGGATATTCGCTTCTCATGAGTAATAAAGTATTTAATGACCGCTCAAATTAGCTACGGATTATGAAAATATAAGAAATGATCGGTCAGCATAAAGTTGCTGTGGAAATATTTGCTCATACAAATAAGTTCATTTATTCAAAATATAACAAAACAAAATAAACAACAACCAATTAAAAAAAGTCTATCTAAATCTAAAACTAAATCTAAACTTAGTCTAAAAATGGCCCCCGTGGCATTGTACCAAAGACGCTGGCAGCATTACCTCGCTGTATTGCTATACTAAATAAGACGCTGAGCGAGGAAGCTGCCAGCCCTTTGGTCACCAGTGGTGTCGATGAGCCGTTTCGCAAGCTCCTTAAAAAGAATTCTAGCGCTTGGACCCCACGGGCCCAGGGTCTCGACACCAAATGCGGTGAAGTGGTATTGAGAGCCGAGACCCTGGTATTTGTGTATTTTACGGTTTTCAGCCGTCTCCGCCGCCCCGCAGGCCCGGATCGAGGTCCGTGCGAGATGTGACGGTGCTAGGGTATCGACGCATGTTGCGTCCCACACAAGCACGCGACCCATCTTCCACGGGACCAGGGTCATTCCGTCAGGCCTCTTGCCATCGCCTCTCGAGACACCATTTGGTTCCAGGATCGCGGGAACGTTGACGGTGGCAAGAGCTCGGCGTATAATGTCGTTGAGGGCGGCAAATAAGTATATAATCAAAACATAGAAGACAGTCGTCTTCTTTCTAGTTTTCATTCAAATAAAAATGTGGTGCTTTATTCTCTTTCCTGTATTCTGAATGTACAGTCGCCATCAGATATATCGCAGCATATAAGGCGTTCATAAATATGTGAACATGTACTGTAACGCCCAGTCAATAAGAGTCGTGTTCAGATATTTATGAATACCTTACATGCTACGATATATCTGATGGCGACTGTACGTATGTATTGTACATTAAACAGTTAAAAATACACATTCAACAAATAACACAGATACAAAGGCAACCTTAGTCCTGTAAGGGATCTCTTCCAGTTAACCGTACGTTTGAAGTCAATATATTTTAAAGCATTCATTAGGTCTATTGTTAATATTATTAAAACTATCGCGAGACATCTTTAATAATTATAAAAACGTTACGGATAGCCGTCCTTGATGAAGAGCTCTATATGTCGGGCAGTTCCTGACAATGATTACTAAAGGTAAGTATATTATTTATTTATTTCATGATATTATATTAATTGCCAGCACTGCCAGCTCCCGCAACCTTCCCAAAGAGGTCTCCAAAAGGCTTGCAGAGACCTCTGAGGACCGAAGAGGTGGCGGCTTCCTCGCACAACGTATCAGCAATCAGCATAGCTGCTCAGCGAGGAAATGCTGCCAGTAATTTCGGTACCATTTACCGGGGAGCAATTTTTTGAATTCGTTTTAGTTTATTTTAATTTTAGCTTAGTTGTTAATAGTTATTAGTTAAAGTTTTTTATTTACTGATTATTTGTTTTAGTTTTTTTTTGCTGAAATAAATTATCATTAATTTATTACAGTATTTTGTATAATTCAACATCAATACAGTCTTTATTATGTGTATTCGGTGCGTTTTTATACCGTACCGGCAACGGGTCCAGTAATTTGCGAGAGTTTTAATTGAAAGCGAAATCCAACACGTCGCTTTAATGACTCACATTTTATTAAACACATTTAAAATTACAAATGAGGACGGGGGTCAAATTAAAGGTTGGTGATTTTGACTTTAACGAAAGGATTATATATAAGTATTTTTGTATTCATTATTTATTTATATAATACATTTATAGTGCGTAAATATAAGAATCATTGTTTATGTAGCTAGTTAAATAAACATATACATGCCAAAATCACTAGACAGATTTGAATCAATATTTGGTACTCGTACATGGAATAGAATAGAATAAAGAATAGGATAGAATAAATTTTTTTTCGTTAACATACACAAAGTGGACAACAAATATTAGAAATAAAATAAAATAAAATAAAATCGTTGTTGTGTATGTCACGAAAAGGTCGCACCTCAGCATAAATGCTGGCCCGGGAACCAGCGCTGGTCTTCCGGTGAAACCTATCGGTGACGCCACGGTGAACCGCACACACACGGCTGCACTCTTAGACTGAACGCAGCGTAAGCGCTTGTCAATGTCAAGACAATGACATTGACAAGCGCCAGTGCTGTCATTGTCACTGCAGACCGTTAGCGGAAAAAGAGAAAAGAAAAGAATCGAGGACTTCCGGTTCGTGTCTCAAGATGGCCGCATGCGTTTAAGTTGCGTTGTTCATTATTTATTCATTTTAGTTGTTCAATGTGTAGTATTGATAGCGTATTGTGCAGTGATCTAACGTATGAGTGAATAGCTAATGAAGAATTCAACTTGAAGCGTTCATAGCCCTTCCTGGGTCAAGGCCCGATAGTCCGCGTGGTTTTTTGTAAATCGCTATCACTTTACAAAAAGCACGATTTTTTCAACTCACCGTACAACGTGGTATCAATCCTCTATCTAGTCGCCTAGTGCGATTGGCAACGAGACATTGGCAGTAATGGTCGCTTAACTGTGACCGGTTGCCATTTAAAAAAAATAGAATAGAATAGAAAAGAATCGAATGCAATGCCGAAATGTGTACAGCTCATTAACAATTAACACTTAACAGATAACATTATACAAGTATATAATAAAAGTGAAAAATACTAAACAAGATTACAATAAATGTGGATATATAAGTAGCTGGGTAGGTATCTACAGATTGGTACTGGATTGTTTTTATAGTAAAGATGTTTATGTCAGTTCTCCAGACGACAAAATATGATCTGCCCATCTAGCACAACTATGCTTAACGACTCTTGTCGCGCGACATAGCGCTACCCGTCACTCTCTAACATTACTGCATTGAAAGAGATAGATAATATATCTCGCGCGAGAAATAGTCGCGTATTGTTAGTGTTTAGTTATGCTAGAGGTGCTGGTCATTTTCTTGTAAACTGATCTCGTAGACTGCCAGATCTTGGTCCTCAACTATATCATCTCATAAAATATAATCGGATCTACACAATTGCGGCAAATTTCCACGGGCCACAAACCACTCCTATCTCAACGCTCAACCGCGATTTTTCACAAAACCTCCTCCCCTGCGCATCCGTGCGGGAATGTAATATTTTGCGCACACCATTCTTGTTTGCGTGACCCAGAAAGTCACGTAAGGATCTTGCAAGCGTGTCAGGGAGATATTTCGCTGGAAATTTTGACGCACTAGATATACTATGACTCTGTACTTTCGCGGTTTGTATTAAAAGTCCGCACAGAATAGCATCAAGATAAAGTTGATCCATATCACAGAGTTCTGTCAAATTATCATATTCTACATAAGTTTAAAACATACTTTTGCAAAGAAATCCACAGGAAAACCTTTCTTTCTTTGAAGAACGGCAATATAAGCAGCTTACAAGATTATCCTATTATGTGGGCAATGAAAGCATGCCGGCTTTACTTGGTAATTTCTCACAGAAAATACCCTGAAATTACCTTTTACCAAAAACACAGTTTATGAAAACGGAAAAAGAAAAAGAACGCATATTGTATGTCAATTGAAATTAACAACCGGCTGCACCGCTTAATTTTATTTAAAACTAGATTACAAAATGGCCTATTCAAGAATGTTTTTAATGCGTAAATGTTTTTTTGTTTATTATAAATCTTTAGTGTTGAAATTTGAGATAGTGAATTTAAATTCTATTGTTTCATATGTGTCCATGTTGTATGCCTGTTACTGCTGAAAAGTGTGTTTCTCTGTTTACCTGTCTGACCATCTTATGTACCACATTTTAAGCAGAATAAAGGTATTTATTTCATAAAAACACAAGATATTAATAAAAATAATAAACTAATATGTAACTAAGACTAAGTATATGCTAAAAACCTAAACTATTTATACAAATAAAAATTTTTCCCTAAATCGCTGTCGCTCGGAAGTGTGCCCAGAAGGCTGGCCGCATTGTCACGCTGGATGGCAATGCTTATTTGCTGGGCAAAATAGTGGCCAGCACTCTCGTCATGGGTTGCGTCAATGAGGCGCATCGACAATTCTTTGAAGAGTCGACGCGCACTTGGCCCCCACGGCCCCAGAGTTTCAACCCCAAACGCCGCAAATATGTAAGTGTAACTGCTACCGAGAGCAGCATATTTACGACGTTTGAGGCTTTCCGCAGACGCAGCCGCCGCGCCAGCACCATTCTTGGTACCTGGAATATGAGACGGTGCCAGGGTGTCTACACACGTAGCATTCCACACCAACGGCCGACCCATACTCCAAGGCACCAATGTCATTCCGTCAGGCCTTTTGCCGTCGTCCCTAGCCAACCCGCAATGACTTTGACTTTGGAACTTTGGCGTAGATTTTATGTAACTAGCTGTTTAGTATAACATTTTATAGTTTGTGGTTTTAAAGTGAGTGGATTAACAGCATATTCATTGCCTGAAAAGATGCGCAATATAGAAAAAAAGTGGTATTTGTTCATTGTTAGTGGACTTAGTGGTACATGCAACGAGGATATTAATTTCGGTGTACAATTGACAACATTTCATATTTATAACAGGTGGAAATGAATATAGAGATCGACAGGGATTTATGTCGTGTACCTTAAAAAAAATCTTTGAATTTATTCTTCTGTATTTAAAGAAATATAAGAAAATACATCAAATAACTGCAATCTAAGACAATACGGGCTGAATAGGGTTGTTGTCTAAACCAAAGAGCGAAAAAATATATTTATTTTTTATTTGACGTTGACAGATGACAGATGCATGCCGAGTTTTATTAAGTTTTTTTTTGACTTCCGGTTTGTGACTTAAGATGGCCGCATGCGTTTAAGTTGCGTTGTTCATTATTTATTCATTTTTGTTGTTCAATGTGTAGTATTGATAGCGTATTGTGCAGTGATCTAACGTATGAGTGAATAGCTAATGAAGAATTCAACTTGAAGCGTTCATAGCCCTTCCTGGGTCAAGGCCCGATAGTCCGCGTGGTTTTTTGTAAATCGCTATCACTTTACAAAAAGCAAAACCTCACCGAACAACGGCATGCTCTACGAGCAAACTTGAAATTGGCGAAATCATCATTAACCTGATGGAAGCCATATTTTAAAATTAGAATTAGAAGTTTTTTTTTAATAGAAAACCAACTAAAGTAACCGTTCCATTATGTTCTGGTTTTGGTGTTGCCACATTTTAAAATGACTATGTTTTTATAAATTAATAATAAAATAAATCATCATCTCAGAAAATAAATAAAAACAGAGATTACTTCATCTTTTTAAGCAGAATTCAGAAAAGTAATAAAATGATAGTCTTAAAAATATGAAATGTTGTCAATCTATATATATAAAAGAAAGTCGTGTTAGTTACACTATTTATAACTCAAGAACGGCTGATCTGATTTGGCTGAAAATTGGTGGGGAGGTAGCTTAGAACCAGGAGAAGGACATAGGATACTTTTTATCACGTTCCCGTGGGACGTGACATAAAACGTCATAAACGTGACAAAACGCAACTGATATGGAATAACAAAACGCAACTGAAAGCAATTTATCAGTAAAAAAACAGTCTACCCGTTCATTTGTTAAATATGGTATAACAAAACCAAACGCAACTGACAGCTAAAGAATTTTGTAGCTAACCGGTTGATTTGTTTTATTGTGTTAAAAATGGTATAACAAAACAAAACGCTAATTACAGCTAAACGTTATGTTAGTTCTATAGTTAATTGAAGTTGACCGGTTGAGGTGTTTGTTTCGAGTTTCTATTAGCTTATTGTGCCGAGATCTATATCAATAACAGAAAGTTGAGTTAGTTCCAGCACTTATAACTCGAGAACGGCTGAACCGATTTGCACGATTTCGGGTTTGTTGTGATCGTCTCGGCCAAAAGTTTAATAATATGCCAAAAAAAAGGAAAAGATACACAAAAAAGACCCCACAATTGCAATTTTTAAATTACGAGTTAAATAGTCCACCATGGACCAATGCGGCCAACATTATGAAATTGAATTGACGCATTCGTTACATTGGCACGACGAGTCTGTTCAAGATCAATAAATAAACGCTGGTAGCCGAGTTTGTAAGTTACCATTTTCAAATAAACCCAAACGTTGTCTGGACTTTTTTTATTTTGTGTTTGTTGTGATTGTGTCTATCATAATGGACAATATCATATTTCTAACAGGTTGAAAGTAATATAGAAATCTTAGAATTTATTCTGCTGTATTTAAAGAAAATATATAAGAATATATACATAGCCCTGCAAGGGGTTTTACTACCCACGCCATATTGCGGATTTTTAGTGGTACCTACCTACTAAATTATTTTACTGGCAATGATATTTTTTTGGTCACTGACGTTGAAAGTTGGTGAACGTCACTGATTTAAGCAAAAAGGAAACAGGACTAAATATTCCGCGTATTTCAAGTATTTTTTGCATAATAAACCGAAAACAATCCACAGTGATGAAAGTCAAGTTTTTTCAATAGGATTCAGTATTTATTTCGCAAGAAGAACGAATGATTGAGCAGCATTCCGGTAAACAATGTTTTGAAATTTGATAATTACAAATACTTGATTGACGTTTAATAATACAAATATGACGTATGCACATTATTGCCATAGGAAAGCTGTTTGTAGCGCCACTATCCCTGGGCGGGACTGACGCTTGCTAGGCTATAAAATTACCGCAATCTAAGACAATTTAGTGCTGAGAGATTTAAGGGTTGTCGTTTTAGACCAAACAGCGAAAAAAAAAATATTTTGACGTTGTCAGATGACAGATGCATACTGAATTTTATCAACGAGATTTCAAATGAAAATCTAACCGTGTTACTTAATTAATTACCTACGTATTTGCTGGGATTAATTTACAAAAATGGATAGATTCGCACGTGTGTGGGTTGATGAGGAATATACTCCTCCAAAATACACCAAGTAATGTTTTTGTGCCCGATTGGAAGAACGATTCGACGAAAACCCCCGATAAACGTTTCTTTAATGTGCCACATAAGAATAAAGGAGATTGGTGTCTAGCAGTGGGGAAATTGATTGTGCCAAAGATACCATTATCTGCGAAGACCATCTTGATGTAAGTTCAATAGTTACTGTTTCCAGAATCAGTAATGGATCAGTAATATGAATCAAACCAAACCGACAATTTTGAATTTTGATAATGTCATGTCAACCTCAATGACATTCCGTTTATTTTATTACTAAATCGGACTAAAGTAACCGTTCCATTGAGTCAGAGTTTTGGCGCAGGGCGGACACTGCCTACTAAAAACTGAACTTGAATGTCAGTGTCAATGTGTGCGTGTAAGACGCACAGGGCTGCCTCAGACGCATTGCAAAAACTTTAATTGCACATAAATATGACATAAGCTAAAAAAAATATCACAACCACACGACAACGGTAGTGGTGTTGATGGTGATAGTGGTGATGATGATGGTGGTGACGGTGGTGATGGTGGTAGTCCGTGGTGGTGATGGTGAATGTGGTGGTGGTGATAGTGGTGATGATGATGGTGGTGATAGTGGTGGTGGTGATGGTGAATGTGGTGGAAGTGATGATGGTGATGGTGGTGGGGATGGTGTCGGTGGTAATAGTGGCAAGAATGATGATGTTGATGATGATTGTGGTGATGATGGTGATTTTGGGGTCATTTATATCATTAGCCATCACCATCGGCACCGTCATTACAATTATCATCGTCATCATCATCACCACCATGACCATCATCATCAGAATCAACACCACCATCATCATACCTAATCATCATCATCATTATCATCACCAGTCACCACCATATTCATCATCATCACCAGTCACCACCATATTCATCATCATCATCATCACCAGTTACCACCATATTCATCATCATCACCACCACCAGTCGCCACCTTCATCATCATCACCACCAGTCTCCACCATCATCATTATTACCATCACCAACACCATCACTATTTCACGAGTCAATGCCCACCTATAACCCATATACACAGTTAGATCACAACCCTTTCAAAATTTTCTACGCAGCAAACTCGATTCCTACTCGGTGCCCTTGCGGGGTGAGGTAACTCGAATAAGGGGCGGGGGTGTGCGGGTCCATTCTGTATGTTGTACTATAAAGTATACTGTGGTTTTGGTGTTGCCACATTTTAAAATGAGTAAGTTTTTATAAATTAATCATAAAATAAGTATATAGTTATCTCAGAAAAAATATATAAACTTATAAACTTAATTTTATACACTGTAATCGCTTATCTTAGCTATAAAAACAGACATTACATCTTTCGATGCAGAATTCAGAAAAGTAATAAAATTATAGTCATAAAAATATGAAATGTTGTACATTATCAGTGGTGGTAGTCTGAATGTAGCTATCTCTACCCACATTTATCGACTTTCAGGCGGTACGAAGTTCGCCGGGTCAGCTAGTTGTCATAATAATTTACAAATGTGTTGTACCTACAGTAATTGCAATTTTTCAGTAATTAATTATAGTGGCCTCCCAAATTTATCATCATCATCATATTAGCTGAAATACGTCCACTACTGGAAGATGGCCTCTCCCAAAGTTTTCCACAACGATCGGTCGTGCGACGCCCACATCTAATTGTCTAACCCGGTCGTCAGTCCACCTTGGTACTACGGAACTGAGACAAGGTCGCTCACAATGGGCCTCATAAGAACGCTCAAAGTTACACAAAGAGGGACAGGAGTGGCAACGCAATAGCAAAGTAACATTATTAAATGTGACCTTTACACTAAGAAGATAAATCAAAGAGCAATATCCTCATTTCTGATTCTATCGCGCAAAGAAACTCCGAGCATAGCTATTTTCATTGCACGTTGCGTGACTCTTAGCTGCCTTAATGAGTTCCATTGTGAACCATGTCTCAGTTCCGTAAGTCATCACTGGCATCACGCACTGTTCGAAGACTTTCGTCTTCATGCGCTGGGGAATTTTCGACGAGAAGATATGACGCAGCTTCCCGAACGCTGCCCAGCCGAGTTGATTTCGTCGAAACTGCAAACTTAAAATGAAGCAATTTAATACGAGTGGAAATCGCGAAATCCAACACGATTTAAGTATTGATCGATACTTATGCCAAAGCATACTCAAATAGATACGGTCTGTATCAAAAGTAGCTGACAATTTTCACTAGTAATTAGTCATTTATTTGCTTAAAATATGGTATATACAGGTGGTCTTAAACCTATTTACAGAACTACATGTTCCGTCATGCAAATTTGTCAGACATGCAAATTTTAGGTACTAGCTGCATAAATTAGTTATGTCCTAGGAGTGTCAATGTAGGAAACATGGTGTAGTAAACTTTAGACGCTAAAAATAATGCATTAAATAATCTTTCTCAAATTCGGTCATGCTTTCTAATTTTAATATTGAAATCGGCAATTTATTAGATATTTTGGAGCTATTTCAAAAATACTTATTGACAAAAAAAGCTGTTTTTAATTGCTTAAGATTAATTTTATGTTGTTGATGTATACTATTAAAGGATTGGCTGTAACATTGCTTATTAAAATAGTCAGTTACTTTTGATGCAGACTGTACAATACAATCGGCTCATGCACTATTCGACTGCCAAACAGAACCCGGCATTTTCGGGTTAATCAAACCGGCTGCCGGTTAATAATTAAGTTGTTAAACATCGTCGACTAATTAGCAATTTGCCAACTACCCCCGTTGGCGTAATTACGTGGGCTGAGGGCAATATGCTATTGCTAACAGTAGGCTTACTGGCTTTTTAGGTTGCCGCACTGATGCATACTTACTTACAAAGACTATAGTCTTTGCTTACTTACTTACTTCCCTGGCGCAGCAACCCAAAGTGGATCTTGGCCTTCGATACGAGATGGCGCTACCGCCTCCTCTTATGTGGACTATCAATCAGCCACAAACGTCCACTGCGCAAAAGCTGCATAAGCGCTATTCAGCTTAAATTAGCAGTATAAAGGCTGTATAAGCGTTTCTGCAGCTTGTTTGCTACTTGGGTGAGCATAGGCCTCCTCCATGACTCGCCACAAAGTGTTGTTGATCCATTCTATATTATATTTGCGTATCTCATGATCGCAATGAGAAAGATAATGTATTATATCGGAAATCGCTTTTGAAAAGAGTGACGAGATCTTTGATATAAGTACGTCAGTGTCAAAGTCATTGAAGCCTTCTAGCCTGGCATATGCATGCGGAGGAGTTTTGAGTTCTTTGGTCACATTGCCAGAAAGAGAGGGGATCATTTAGAAAAGCTGCTGGTGACAGGCAATGTGTGCGGAAGACGGCCCATCAGAGGAAGAAGTCCCACACGCTGGTCGGACCAGATACGCTCTACCCCCAAGAACTCATTTTACTTGGCATCCACGCAGCCCTGGATAGAGTGAGCTTGCGCAAAATTGTCCACGAAAAAAGTTGTCCAGAGACCGCGACCCTCAGCATTGAGGATATCGACTAAAGAAGGAACCTGGAATAAGACCCTTTGTCCCATATTCAATGTCTATACGAAAAATAACGTCACTAATCCATTGCCAAATCATCAGCATTAAATAACAAATTAACGAACACACGTTCACATTTAACTATGACTATTCTCAAATGAAAATGATTTATCATTTCCACTAACTATTCATAGCAGTCGTAATTGCGAACATTTGGATCTAATTCTAGAGCCAGTTTCAAATAGTAAGATGCAATTTTAGCGCACTCAATTTATCGCGTGTCGCCGGCCTATGACGTCAAACTGCACTGTACAGTCAAATACATTTTCTTTCATACTCATACTCATCAATAGTTATCAGTTATCACAACATAGTATAAAACAAAGTCGCTTCCCGCTGTCTATTCCTATACTGTATGCTTACTCGTAGATCTTTAATACTACGCAACGGATTTTGATGCGTTTTTTTAGTAGATAGAGTGATTCAAGAGGGAGGTTTATATGTATAATACATGCTTAGTATATTTAGTATCCAGCATTGCACCCGTGCAAAGTCGAGGCGGGTCGCTAGTTTATTCATAACTACCTGCGCCGCGCGGTGTTACCCGGTCATCCCATGGGAACCCTAATTTTTTCGGAATATAAAGTAGCCTATGTATTCAGGCTGTACCTTCATACCAAAGTTTATCAAAATGGCTAGCCGAGCTGAGCTATCGGGCTAGCCGTTTGAGCGTGAAGAAGTGAGAAACATACGTATATACATACACACAGACACAGTCACCAATTTTCGCAACTGACGTCTTTTGTTATCTGAAATAATTATAAAACAATTAGATTTTTGATTTATTTATTTCATAATATAAATTACACCAATATTTAAGATTAATTAACCAATATATAAAAAAAACCTTATGATTATGTTGTTACCATAAAACGAAAACGGGTACGTAACGGTCGCTATAACAACTTATGATAATTATAATATTGGTCAATATAACGATCAAGTGGTATAATAAACGAATAATATAATAACATTTGTTATAATTTAATATGGCATAATATCATATAGTATAATGGTCATTTGATATAATACGTTTAAAGGCTCAATTCAATACACACACAAACAGCTCAAACATGAAAGTTAAATTTTAATAGAATCATGGTTAGGTACGCCGACGAGCGAAGCGAGGAGGAGTGTTAAGGTAACCTTGCGAATATAAACGTTATATCAAATGTCTTTTATACTAATTGAAATTATACTCACTGAAATTATACCTAATGATGTTATATCAAATGAAACATTATACCAAATGTTGTTATATCCATTGAAATTATATGAAACGTTGTTATATCTATCATTACACCCAGCGGAAACTAGTCAGTGACGTAGAAAATTTCACTAGCCAAAGTATCTCGCCTTGTTTTCTTATACCATGTCGTTAACTACTTTAGACGATCGCCAGTTCACGAAAACGCTTACAATGTTAGTTTCATTTACTACGTCATTTAAACACTTTGAGTATACGTTTAAACAGTAAATCATAAAGGTGTTTGTAGGTTGTACAGGGTGATCAATCCAAATGGGTCAGTAGGGAGAAATCACAGACTATAAGAAATAAGGAAATCAGTTCTTAGGAACCATGGCGTCGATTTTAGATTTAATGAAGACTTTTTATAAATCTCATCTTAAATGTGAAAAAAAAAGTGAAGATATCCCTTTTTAACCCGGTTGCGATAACTGCCTCAATTATACGCGTTTCCATAGAAATCTGGTGCAAACTAAACTTGATTGGGTAGTAACGTAAAATGTCGCTTTGTCATCACTCGAACCACATAGCGTTTTAATGACTGTTAAAGGCGAATATACCTTAGATATACCTGAGACGTCGCTTATTTGGCGATATCTAATGGTACGCTCAAATCAGCCCCCTGGTTTGTTTCGAAACACATTCCTATTTTCCTTGTCAGCAGGTCGGTTAAAATATCCGGTCATCGACTAAGATAGACAGAATGTCAACACAACTCAATCTTGACTTGGACGGTTGTTTACTGAATGTCTAAATCACGTCTGTATTTTGGCTATGTGCACTGTGCATGAATGCAGCGCCTCATAGCGTTCGTAACAATGAAAAATTGTATCATCTATCTCTTCTTCTTCTCTTCCTGTGTCGTATTCCTCATTGCTGAGGGTCGTGACTTCTATTTATCACTCTTTGGACAATCGCTCTCCACTTATTTCGATCTACAACAGACCGTATGACGTCAGGAACTAGGTGACTGTTGTGTCTCGAATCTGATCAGTCCAGCGGATGAACCTTCTTCTTCTTGGTCTTCTTCCTTGAATCTTTCTTGTCACTTAAAGCTTTTCCAGGTTGTCCTTATTCTTCCTGGCTATATGAAGTCTGGAGTCCACTGTCCAACCGTTTCAGCGTGATGGGAGGGCAATGGAAATGATGCCCAACAGATGGCGCCAGGCTGGTATGGCGCCCATACAAAACAAATGACGATCCTGCCTCACGGAATGTGCTCCGATTGAACCTTACCCAAAGAATATATATATTAACGTAAAAAGAAACGACAGCGACACTTGTGTGCAGTAACAAAACTCGTGGCTATGTGGTCGTGTCGAGGGGCGAGCGCGGGACGTGCGAGGTGGGGAAAGGCATTCACGTGAATGCCTTGTCGAAGGATTCGGCATTACAAGGTCACCGACGCCTGAGTTACACCGATAGTGTGCCTTACCCTGTGCCTTACCCCCATAGTTTTGATAGGTATCCTATTTCAACTCCGAAACATTGTTTTCCATCTGTGACGTTTCGCCAAATTTTTATTTAGGTATCCGAAAGTAATTTCTTCCTGAAATCCGTAATATTTTCAGGATTTTATAAACATTGTCGACGACGCGTTTGACTCGGTTTGAAGACACCTGCCTACTGAGCCGGCGGTCCCGGGTTCGAATCCCGGCCAGGGCAAATACTTGTGTGATGAACTCGAATATTTTGTGCTTGGGTCATGGTTGTTCTATGTATTTAAGTATATATTTATCTATATAAAAAAGCGGTGGTAGCCTAGTGGTTAGGGCATGCGACTTTCAATCCGGAGGTCGCGGGTTCGAACCCGGCCCGTACCAATGAGTTTTTCGGAACTTATGTACGGAATGTCATTTGATATTTACCACTCGCTTTTCGGTGAAGGAAAACCTCGTGAGGAAACCACCTAAGCCCAATAAGGCCTAGTTTCCCCTCTGGGTTGGAAGGTCTGATGGCAGTCGCTTTCGTAAAAACTAGTGCCTACGCCACATCTTGGGATTTAGGTAGCCGACCCCGATTGAGAATTCATTCTCAAAAAAATGGGACAAAGGCTAGGAGGATGATTTATCTATATAAGTACGTATATCGTCGTCCAGTACCCATAACACAAGCCTTCTTGAGCTTAATTTGGGACTAGATCGATTTGTGTGAGGTTGTCCGATATTTATTTATTGTTTTAAAGAACCCATTAGGTTAGGTTAGGTTTATTTTGTAATTATTCTGTAAGATTAGCAGTTCTGGAAAAAAATGTCTTTCAACAGATTCCCATCTGATCCAACAGAAATTAGTGTTACAGATTAGTAACCGTTTTGATAACATGACTAATTTAACTTTTTTATTGTTTCAGGTGAGTAATCGGTAACATTATGGTGGGTAAGAAAATGCAGGGTAAAGGCCGATTTTATGGCGAGATTGTAAGCAAAGATGAAGGCCAAAGTAAAGAAGGATGGATTGTGGAGAAGAAGGAATTAAACCCAGTATAAGCGCTTATACAGCACACAGCTGTAATACGCTTAAAAAGGGCTGTATAAGGGCTATTTACAAGATCAGTAGTTCAGATACATACATATATTATAAAAACTAATTCACATTTAAATCTAACGCCAGGAGAAAAAATACTTTTTTGTATAGTTTTTGTGAAAAATCACATTTTAAGATTTCTATCATTTGAATATAAAGATCGCAGAAATAGAGAAAATTATAACCGTTTTAACTAAAAAGATTATAGCTTTTGTTTATTATTAAGCCGAGAATGGCAGTTTGAGGTAGCTTTTGTTTATATTTCCTTTTCAATCGAATAAAAAAAAATCGGCCAAGTGCGAGTCGGACTTGCGCGCACTGCAACTAAATATTTTTTAACTTTTTGTTTTCTGTATTTGTTGTTATAGTGGAAAGTGGGCTTGTTTCAATCACAAAGTCTCTTGTGGTTTGTTCGCTGTATTGAATTTTGAAAGTTGGCGTCCCGTAATTGAATAAACAGGGCCCGGGAAAACTAAAAATCCACGTGTTTGGGAAACATGGCGTCCGTCACGAGACTTGAAGTGGCCATGTTTTATCGGAGGCAATAAAACCCATTGTTTATTGTTGCGTAGATTTAGTGCCGTATTTACGAGCGACGCAACGCTTTTGAGGTCGTTCTATGTTTAATTTTTCTATGTCGATCGTCGCTTTCCTCTTTCTGCGATAGAAACTATAGTCTGTACTTTTAGGAATTTAAAAAAAATGTAAACAAACCGGAGCTGTCAAATTGACAGCAAGCAATGGTGAATGTAAAACCGACAAAGTTAAAAATCACGTAAGGTAGGTGTTGCTACTTTAAACCTGTGAATTTCTATTTTAGTCGTGTTACTTCCAGTATAATACAGCCTTGCGTTTTAAACCTCTGCAAATTTGGGTACTTTTTACTGACGATTTACAGAAAAAAAAAAGATGTGATAAAAATATGTTTTGTATTCGTGAATTTGTATAATATTCGGTAAAATTAAGCGATAACACATGTTATTTAAATGGAACGGACTGCAGTAGTGAGATCAATTATTTTATAATATAAAAAATGTAACAGGAACCAAACGTTATCTTATAAACAACCCTTTTAATGGTTTGTTTACATTCTTTTAAGTACATAAAAGTACAGACTATAATTTACGCTGCAGCAACTTAACAAGGAACGTAACGCACCTTCGCTTTTGTAATATAACTAAAGATTAATTTGTGATATCCCGAATTTAGCAATAATTGTCCGAGCGAGCGAAGCGCCGTTTATTGCTCCGTTTGACCTAAAAATCTTTCGTATGGATTATTGTATAAGGCGGTTTACACTTACGTAAAATTGTCAGGATCGGCCCGACATGTTTCGGACTCGTATGGAGCTCTTCACTAGGGTCTGCTACATGTACAGCGGCGCGGCAACTTTGTCAACCGCTTAACTAATATGATAATTAATTTTTCACCTCACCAGCTCAAACATGGCAATTTAGCTGCGAGATAACAGTGAACAAAATGCGATTTTGTTTAGTGTGAGTAGAAAGTAGGTTTTTAATTTTTTCAATTGTTGACTACGACTTGTCGTTTCTCAGCCACAGGTTAATTATAATTATTATGAAATTCGAATCATTCGAATTTCGATGCACTCTCTCTCTTTCATATCTATATGAAAAAGAGAGTAATAAAAACTTATCAATTCGAATTTCCGACCTCGAATAAGAACACGTTACGATACGTGTTATACCATAACATTGAAAAAAAAAATACCCGAAGAAGTTTTGATTATACAACATAATTGTTTTTAACGACCGAATGTTTAACTAATTGTGTTTTTTTTTTATATAACGCAAATAGATTATTGTTCAAATAAGTTAAGATTTTTCAACTTTGTACTATAAATACCTGTACCAATAATTGATGACGTCACTAATTTATCATAGACGCAGTTTCGAAACGTACTTTACAAAATATCCAGTTCAAATTGTTATTTACTTTTGTATTTATTTTCTTTGGTGCTTTAAGAGTAAAAATATTAATTTAACTATAAACAAAATCACGTAATAATAAATAAACATCTCTGCTCAATCTTCCAATTTGATCAAATAATGACAACCATGGTGGTCGTGAGGGACTGGTACAGTGTTGGAACGTATTATTTTAATTTTAATATATTATTATTCCATTTCAAGCAGCAGGTATCTATTTTCTAATTAATAATATCATTGAAATTAGAAACAAAGACTATAACATACCTCCCAACTAGCAAAACTGAACCAAATTTAGCTGTAAATCAGTGACAGACGCAGTTTTATATCCGTGATAGAAACATCTCTATTACTGTAGAAGTGTATAGTATCTGAGGAAGTGTTGGTAGCGCAAAAAAAGTTACCCGGTTTATTACATATCAGTAATTTTCGGAATTACCTGCCATTCGGAATTACCCGAGTAAACCTTAATGTCTCACGAAAGTTTTAATAAGTATGTCCGGATGTTTGGATATCAGATGCTGTCCGACTGTTCTCGCCTCGAGTTCGCATTTGTCAACCAATTCTTATTATTACTTATGACATTTTGGTAAGTAGGTTTCGGTTTAAAGAAACTTTATTGACTAAAGAAATTACAGAAATTTCACTTACAAGACAACTTATAAATAGTTAACATAACTAAAATTAATTTAATTTTACGCAGTAAGCAAGCATTTAAATATGACGGTTTGATTGGTATATATCATTTATTTGTTGATTCAATTTTGGATTGATTAAACAAATAGAGGTATATCGTCAGGCAATTACTTGATTCGTCATTTTGAATTTTCCCCTTTCTTAATAGTAGGTCAAGGAATATTTACGAAAAAATATGCAAAATACTGCAATCATATATATGTAATAGTTTTTTATGTCATTGACTTTTATTTCTGTTATTTACATTTATGGTCAATAGAGTAGAAAGCAAGCACGGTTTAAAGTAAGTAAAAAAAAAACGGCTTGAGGAGAGGACATTTCTTTGCCAACAGATGGCGTTGAGCGTAAAATTGTGGTTTGACAACTGACAGTGTCATGGCCAGAGGTTTAATTATAGATTTAATAAGACTCTTAAATTAATAAAAAAATAATATTAATAAATTTTTATATTAATAAAAGTCTTAGAATAAATACGTCTGAACGAGAGTCTTCATACAACAGATGTGCGGAAAATGAATCCGGTTTTGGTTTCATGTGTGCGTGTCTACGAACCAATCATAGAGACACTTTTTACACGGACGAATCTAAAGCCTGTGAGGGCTTATACCAAAACTGGCATCACTTTCAAGCAAATATAATATATTATCAGCCACAGGGACTATCAACACCGATTCTAGTGAATCAGAGCAGAGCAGATGAATTAGTCTCTTCTCGATGTTTTTAATGGTTTATGGATCCAAGAAACTAAACTTTTTTATTATGGTCTCGAAGATCGCATTTTCTCGCTTAATTTAAGTGCGCTGAGCGAGGAGTCTATATAAAAAGTTGTTGATCTTCTAAGCGTATTTATTCCAAGATAAAAGTCAGCTAAAGGGGATTTTAAGAGCCCATCCATGTAAAATTCGTCAGGTGAATGATCCTAGATCTTAACATCCATAGTGATTAAAAATCTGTCCCTTGGATATAAGAAACTTAAACAGTTTTTCTTCAATATTGTCCACGTGAAAACACGATTGGTAATAATTTTCTCGATAGGTACTTTTATCTCTCAAACATAACCCTTTTTTTAGATATTTTCGGCTGGATCTTCAAAACCCTTCCGTTTTTAACAATGTTTTTTAGCTTAATAGATGCACAATTATAAGTTCTCAAAAACTGTAAAACTATTTTCAATATAAAATGCACACGTTTATGACACAACTCAAAAACATGATTTCCGCGCTTCCGAGCATGCACTTCCATCTCGCTCACGCTTACGCTCAGTGAGAGAGAGAGCTAGCCAACGCGTTGGCGCCCTCTAAAATGTCGTATCGTTCAGTGATTCCGACCTGTCTGTCGCTAAAGTAACCTAATAATGTATTGTATCTTGGCTGCGCACGCGCCGCGGGAGACCCGTACAGAAGCCAACACTAACACATTTCGATACAGATACGTTTGTTTGTCTGCACAGCGTGAGAATTTTGAATTTATCGACTTTTTAGAGTTCCGTAGCTGAAGGGTAAAAATCGGGACCCTATTACTAAGACTCCCTTGTCCGTCTGTCCTTTACCAGGGCTGTTAGATGCGAAGCTGGTTGCTAACATTTCTAGCCCAGCGGCTAGAAACGGCTTATTTGGCTTATTATCATTTCTAGCGATAACAAGCGGCTGGAAACGGCTGCTTACATTTCATTGACATATTCACATGATTCAATGTTTGTTTTTGTTAATTTTCTTTTCATTTATTTACTATAGGATCTATTTAACATAAATAGACATAAACAATGACATTTGCATCTGTATTAAGTGTTAAAAACTCAAAATTCTCTTACAAAATGTGAAAGAGCAGTGGAATAGGACTATTTTAATAATTTATTTGTGAGAGATGAATTGGAAATAGGTATTTATCAGTTACCTAGTAATAGTAAGCATTTAGTTGTATTTCTATAATGCACCAACGCAACGAGCCTCGCGCACTCATCCCCGCATGCCCCGCGCACCCCTCAGCCCCCCACACGCATTTATCCTGCCGCGCGAGATTCCCGCGTTTGGTTTACAATGATGATTAGATCCAAAATAAACTGATTTAGCTACCTTTATTCTTATAATTTTCATACACCGCCACCTGAACACAAACGTTGTTTCATAGTTTACTTTTCGTATCTGAATTAAGTAAATTAGTAGGTACAAATGGTGTCTTCGGGATCTATTTTTTTAAAACGGAACATAATAAGTGCTACTGTATCGAAGTCGCGTCTGCGTGCAATATGCTATGTAGTCGCCGGTCAGTCTGTCGCAGCTAACCGGTCCGGCGGTCCCCGTACGGGTTCGCGATTAGGAAGAGTTCTCCCATACCAACGTGGATAGGGAGGGAGTCACACTGGCGGAAAGGAAGGGCATGGCGCGCATGGTGCCCTGCAAGACTTTGTGGCATAGGCGAGCCGGTTATTTCAGTTCTTGGGATTGCACCGTGTCCAACAAGGACATGAAGGTGTACCATTTCAGACCTGTCACTACGTGCAATTCAGCTCGTTTGAGCTACGCATGTCCCAGCCGCTACAGGCTGCTACTATCTGTCTAATCCTACGCCAGCCTGTCTAGCACAACTATGCTTCGCGACTCTTGACGCGCGACATAGCGTTAACCGTCACTCCCTCACATTACTGCACAGCAAGAGACAGGCAAATATATCGCGCGAGAAATAGTCGCATATGAATATGACAGTTATGCCAGAGGTGCGGGTCAAACAACGCAACGGAGCCACGCCGTTACGTCGCTTAAGCTATTAAGTCGCTTATTTAATTAAATTTAACTAGTTTTAAGTTTGGTCTGCATGTAGTTTTGTAGTTTCAAAGCATGTAGGTTTTATTACTGTAATATTGTGTAACTTATTTGAAAAATAAATGAATTATAAAAACAAAGGTATACACTTGATTCCAGAAATTTTAAGAATTGTGACATAGGTGTAGCCTTATCTGTATAATTATTTCACAACAACCATCTTGTCAAGCGCTTAAGGACTATTGCTTGATGCTCTTTTCCCCCTTTTACCATCTTCAATTATTTTAAATGAAACTGAAACTGAAAGTAGCTAACTTGCTTGACACGTCATCGTAAACTCTCGTTCAATATTCTCACTGAGGCCATCTTTTATAATTTGTCATCTGAAATTCCGATATAGTGTGCCTTACCCTGTGCCTTACCCCCATAGTTTTGATAGGTATCCTATTTCAACTCCGAAACATGGTTTCCCATCTGTGACGTTTCGCCAAATTTTTATTTAGGTATCCGAAAGTAATTTCTTCCTGAAATCCGTAATATTTTCAGGATTTTATAAACATTGTCGACGACGCGTTTGACTCGGTTTGAAGACACCTGCCTACTGAGCCGGCGGTCCCGGGTTCGAATCCCGGCCAGGGCAAATACTTGTGTGATGAACTCGAATTTTTTGTGCTTGGGTCATGGTTGTTCTATGTATTTAAGTATATATTTATCTATATAAAAAAGCGGTGGTAGCCTAGTGGTTAGGGCATGCGACTTTCAATCCGGAGGTCGCGGGTTCGAACCCGGCCCGTACCAATGAGTTTTTCGGAACTTATGTACGGAATGTCATTTGATATTTACCACTCGCTTTTCGGTGAAGGAAAACCTCGTGAGGAAACCACCTAAGCCCAATAAGGCCTAGTTTCCCCTCTGGGTTGGAAGGTCTGATGGCAGTCGCTTTCGTAAAAACTAGTGCCTACGCCACATCTTGGGATTTAGGTAGCCGACCCCGATTGAGAATTCATTCTCAAAAAAATGGGACAAAGGCTAGGAGGATGATTTATCTATATAAGTACGTATATCGTCGTCCAGTACCCATAACACAAGCCTTCTTGAGCTTAATTTGGGACTAGATCAATTTGTGTGAGGTTGTCCGATATTTATTTATTGTTTTAAAGAACCCATTAGGTTAGGTTAGGTTTATTTTGTAATTATTCTGTAAGATTAGCAGTTCTGGAAAAAAATGTCTCAACAGATTCCCATCTGATCCAACAGAAATTAGTGTTACAGATTAGTAACCGTTTTGATAACATGACTAATTTAACTTTTTTATTGTTTCAGGTGAGTAATCGGTAACATTATGGTGGGTAAGAAAATGCAGGGTAAAGGCCGATTTTATGGCGAGATTGTAAGCAAAGATGAAGGCCAAAGTAAAGAAGGATGGATTGTGGAGAAGAAGGAATTAAACCCAGTATAAGCGCTTATACAGCACACAGCTGTAATACGCTTAAAAAGGGCTGTATAAGGGCTATTTACAAGTTCAGTAGTTCAGATACATCCATATATTATAAAAACTAATTCACATTTAAATCTAACGCCAGGAGAAAAAATACTTTTTTGTATAGTTTTTGTGAAAAATCACATTTTAAGATTTCTATCATTTGAATATAAAGATCGCAGAAATAGAGAAAATTATAACCGTTTTAACTAAAAAGATTATAGCTTTTGTTTATTATTAAGCCGAGAATGGCAGTTTGAGGTAGCTTTTGTTTATATTTCCTTTTCAATCGAATTAAAAAAAATCGGCCAAGTGCGAGTCGGACTTGCGCGCACTGCAACTAAATATTTTTTAACTTTTTGTTTTCTGTATTTGTTGTTATAGTGGAAAGTGGGCTTGATTCAATCACAAAGTCTCTTGTGGTTTGTTCGCTGTATTGAAATTTGAAAGTTGGCGTCCCGTAATTGAATAAATAGGGCCCGGGAAAACTAAAAATCCACGTGTTTGGGAAACATGGCGTCCGTCACGAGACTTGAAGTGGCCATGTTTTATCGGAGGCAATAAAACCCATTGTTTATTGTTGCGTAGATTTAGTGCCGTATTTACGAGCGACGCAACGCTTTTGAGGTCGTTCTATGTTTAATTTTTCTATGTCGATCGTCGCTTTCCTCTTTCTGCGATAGAAACTATAGTCTGTACTTTTAGGAATTTAAAAAAAATGTAAACAAACCGGAGCTGTCAAATTGACAGCAAGCAATGGTGAATGTAAAACCGACAAAGTTAAAAATCACGTAAGGTAGGTGTTGCTACTTTAAACCTGTGAATTTCTATTTTAGTCGTGTTACTTCCAGTATAATACAGCCTTGCGTTTTAAACCTCTGCAAATTTGGGTACTTTTTACTGACGATTTACAGAAAAAAAAAGATGTGATAAAAATATGTTTTGTATTCGTGAATTTGTATAATATTCGGTAAAATTAAGCGATAACACATGTTATTTAAATGGAACGGACTGCAGTAGTGAGATCAATTATTTTATAATATAAAAAATGTAACAGGAACCAAACGTTATTTTATAAACAACCCTTTTAATGGTTTGTTTACATTCTTTTAAGTACATAAAAGTACAGACTATAATTTACGCTGCAGCAACTTAACAAGGAACGTAACGCACCTTCGCTTTTGTAATATAACTAAAGATTAATTTGTGATATCTCGAATTTAGCAATAATTGTCCGAGCGAGCGAAGCGCCGTTTATTGCTCCGTTTGACCTAAAAATCTTTCGTATGGATTATTGTATAAGGCGGTTTACACTTACGTAAAATTGTCAGGATCGGCCCGACATGTTTCGGACTCGTATGGAGCTCTTCACTAGGGTCTGCTACATGTACAGCGGCGCGGCAACTTTGTCAACCGCTTAACTAATATGATAATTAATTTTTCACCTCACCAGCTCAAACATGGCAATTTAGCTGCGAGATAACAGTGAACGAAATCCAATTTTGTTTAGTGTGAGTAGAAAGTAGGTTTTTAATTTTTTCAATTGTTGACTACGACTTGTCATTTCTCAGCCACAGGTTAATTATAATTATTATGAAATTCGAATCATTCGAATTTCGATGCACTCTCTCTCTTTCATATCTATATGAAAAAGAGAGTAATAAAAACTTATCAATTCGAATTTCCGACCTCGAATAAGAACACGTTACGATACGTGTTATACCATAACATTGAAAAAAAAAATACCCGAAGAAGTTTTGATTATACAACATAATTGTTTTTAACGACCGAATGTTTAACTAATTGTGTTTTTTTTTTATATAACGCAAATAGATTATTGTTCAAATAAGTTAAGATTTTTCAACTTTGTACTGTAAATACCTGTACCAATAATTGATGACGTCACTAATTTATCATAGACGCAGTTTCGAAACGTACTTTAAAAAATATCCAGTTCAAATTGTTATTTACTTTTGTATTTATTTTCTTTGGTGCTTTAAGAGTAAAAATATTAATTTAACTATAAACAAAATCACGTAATAATAAATAAACATCTCTGCTCAATCTTCCAATTTGATCAAATAATGACAACCATGGTGGTCGTGAGGGACTGGTACAGTGTTGGAACGTATTATTTTAATTTTAATATATTATTATTCCATTTCAAGCAGCAGGTATCTATTTTCTAATTAATAATATCATTGAAATTAGAAACAAAGACTATAACATACCTCCCAACTAGCAAAACTGAACCAAATTTAGCTGTAAATCAGTGACAGACGCAGTTTTATATCCGTGATAGAAACATCTCTATTACTGTAGAAGTGTATAGTATCTGAGGAAGTGTTGGTAGCGCAAAAAAAGTTACCCGGTTTATTACATAGGTATCAGTAATTTTCGGAATTACCTGCCATTCGGAATTACCCGAGTAAACCTTAATGTCTCACGAAAGTTTTAATAAGTATGTCCGGATGTTTGGATATCAGATGCTGTCCGACTGTTCTCGCCTCGAGTTCGCATTTGTCAACCAATTCTTATTATTACTTATGACATTTTGGTATGTAGGTTTCGGTTTAAAGAAACTTTATTGACTAAAGAAATTACAGAAATTTCACTTACAAGACAACTTATAAATAGTTAACATAACTAAAATTAATTTAATTTTACGCAGTAAGCAAGCATTTAAATATGACGGTTTGATTGGTATATATCATTTATTTGTTGATTCAATTTTGGATTGATTAAACAAATAGAGGTATATCGTCAGGCAATTACTTGATTCGTCATTTTGAATTTTCCCCTTTCAAAATAGTAGGTCAAGGAATATTTACGAAAAAATATGCAAAATACTGCAATCATATATATGTAATAGTTTTTTATGTCATTGACTTTTATTTCTGTTATTTACATTTATGGTCAATAGAGTAGAAAGCAAGCACGGTTTAAAGTAAGTAAAAAAAAAAACGGCTTGAGGAGAGGACATTTCTTTGCCAACAGATGGCGTTGAGCGTAAAATTGTGGTTTGACAACTGACAGTGTCATGGCCAGAGGTTTAATTATAGATTTAATAAGACTCTTAAATTAATAAAAAAATAATATTAATAAATTTTTATATTAATAAAAGTCTTAGAATAAATACGTCTGAACGAGAGTCTTCATACAACAGATGTGCGGAAAATGAATCCGGTTTTGGTTTCATGTGTGCGTGTCTACGAACCAATCATAGAGACACTTTTTACACGGACGAATCTAAAGCCTGTGAGGGCTTATACCAAAACTGGCATCACTTTCAAGCAAATATAATATATTATCAGCCACAGGGACTATCAACACCAATTTTAGTGAATCAGAGCAGAGCAGATGAATTAGTCCCTTCTCGATGTTTTTAATGGTTTATAACTTTTTTTTTTTTTTTATGGTCTCGAAGATCGCATTTTCTCGCTTAATTTAAGTGCGCTGAGCGAGGAGTCTATATAAAAAGTTGTTGATCTTCTAAGCGTATTTATTCCAAGATAAAAGTCAGCTAAAGGGGATTTTAAGAGCCCATCCATGTAAAATTCGTCAGGTGAATGATCCTAGATCTTAACATCCATAGTGATTAAAAATCTGTCCCTTGGATATAAGAAACTTAAACAGTTTTTCTTCAATATTGTCCACGTGAAAACACGATTGGTAATAATTTTCTCGATAGGTACTTTTATCTCTCAAACATAACCCTTTTTTTAGATATTTTCGGCTGGATCTTCAAAACCCTTCCGTTTTTAACAATGTTTTTTAGCTTAATAGATGCACAATTATAAGTTCTCAAAAACTGTAAATCTATTTTCAATATAAAATGCACACGTTTATGACACAACTCAAAAACATGATTTCCGCGCTTCCGAGCATGCACTTCCATCTCGCTCACGCTTACGCTCAGTGAGAGAGAGCTAGCCAACGCGTTGGCGCCCTCTAAAATGTCGTATCGTTCAGTGATTCCGACCTGTCTGTCGCTAAAGTAACCTAATAATGTATTGTATCTTGGCTGCGCACGCGCCGCGGGAGACCCGTACAGAAGCCAACACTAACACATTTCGATACAGATACGTTTGTTTGTCTGCACAGCGTGAGAATTTTGAATTTATCGACTTTTTAGAGTTCCGTAGCTGAAGGGTAAAAATCGGGACCCTATTACTAAAACTCCCTTGTCCGTCTGTCCTTTACCAGGGCTGTTAGATGCGAAGCTGGTTGCTAACATTTCTAGCCCAGCGGCTAGAAACGGCTTATTTGGCTTATTATCATTTCTAGCGATAACAAGCGGCTGGAAACGGCTGCTTATACATTTCATTGACATATTCACATGATTCAATGTTTGTTTTTGTTATTTTTCTTTTCATTTATTTACTATAGGATCTATTTAACATAAATAGACATAAACAATGACATTTGCATCTGTATTAAGTGTTAAAAACTCAAAATTCTCTTACAAAATGTGAAAGAGCAGTGGAATAGGACTATTTTAATAATTTATTTGTGAGAGATGAATTGGAAATAGGTATTTATCAGTTACCTAGTAATAGTAAGCATTTAGTCGTATTTCTATAATGCACCAACGCAACGAGCCTCGCGCACTCATCCCCGCATGCCCCGCGCACCCCTCAGCCCCCCACACGCATTTATCCTGCCGCGCGAGATTCCCGCGTTTGGTTTACAATGATGATTAGATCCAAAATAAACTGATTTAGCTACCTTTATTCTTATAATTTTCATACACCGCCACCTTTTTTTTTTTTTATTTTTTTTTTTATACTACGACGGTGGCAAACAAGCATGCGGCCCGCCTGAAGTTAAGCAGTTACCGCCGCCTATGAACGCTTGCAACGCCAGGAGCATCACGCGCGCGTTGCCGACCCTTTAAGAACCTATTTACTCCCCTCTTGAAGAACTGCATACTGTAGCCCCCGGGGAAAACCTCGGCAGGGAGCTCATTCCACATGCGAAGCGTTCGCGGTAGGAAGTTCCTCTGGAACCGGACAGTTCTCGACCATTTAGGCTCTAGCATGTGAGGATGAACACCCTGCCGATGGCGAGCAGTGCGGTGGTAGAAGGTAGCCGTGGGCATCATGTCAAACAATTCCTGAACACAAACGTTGTTTCATAGTTTACTTTTCGTATCTGAATTAAGTAAATTAGTAGGTACAAATGGTGTCTTCGGGATCTATTTTTTTAAAACGGAACATAATAAGTGCTACTGTATAACAAAAATAAGAGTTTAACAAAAAAAAATGTAATTAAAATTGTAGTGTTCACTAGGGTTTCCTACCGGGATACTTCAATAAACACATTAATCGGGCTTTCAGTAAACCTGCAGTGCGTCCGCCACCGGTGACGTCTGTCACTGTAATGACCGGTAGCTGGCGGATCGGGGGTACATTTATAATCTATAAATGTCTATATACTACATCTCTCCCTTTTTAACCAATTAGGAATTGCTTGGAATTAGGTAGTTACAAGTATTACAAGCCTTACTTACTCACTGCCTCGCCCAAGTGCCAACTAATTCTGTTTAGGGACCACTTCCAGGCGCCCTACACCAGACAGCTATGACAAGCACCAACACACAAAATGCTCGCTCAAAGATCTCGAGGACCAACAACAACGCTCTTTAAACTATGTCGATTACGACGTCTCGATAACAACCAAAGCTGTTTTGTATAATGATTTAATAATCCTCTATTTACTTAGTTTGCCTCAAGTTAATACAATTAGTGTAGTCAACATGAACAATTTGGTCTTCTATACTTATTTATTTTAATCATAGCCACTATGTTCCTATATCCAATGGAAACTTCTATACCGCCCTCCATATCCCGTTGACAACTTTTTTTTTGCGTTTATTTTTAAAATTTATTTCAAATCATTGGTTACTTTTATTTACTGTTTAGTTAATTTATATTTTTCCATCTCATACAAAATGTTTCTAAGATATTTATTAAGTATTTACTCATGTGCTAGCTAGAAAGCTATTTATATTTGAAAATTTACAATATCTACCAGCGCTTCTAAACAAGGCTTCCTGTGAGAGAGAAGCGCCTCAATAAAACTCACAGATTGCCTTTTTAATATTTCTATCAAGCCTGTCAGCAAAAGATATAAATTAGTTCAAAGATTTTAATGAATGTTTTTCTGAGCTTATTTTCCTTATCGTAAAGTGCCGTTAGTATCTTCTAAACCAGTGATAGTTCTCGACATTAGTGACTTGAAACAACATTCCTGAGGACATACTTGAAAATAATATTCTGAAATCAAGTCAAATTTAAAATTTAATTCGTTTTACACACAACCCTTTAGAACTAGTTCTGCAATATAAACTTGCCCTGAACCTTGTTTCATACATAACGGTATAGAGGATGCACAAAGGATACTGTATCGAAGTCGCGTCTGCGTGCAATATGCTATGTAGTCGCCGGTCAGTCTGTCGCAGCTAACCGGTCCGGCGGTCCCCGTACGGGTTCGCGATTAGGAAGAGTTCTCCCATACCAACGTGGATAGGGAGGGAGTCACACTGGTGGAAAGGAAGGGCATGGCGCGCATGGTGCCCTGCAAGACTTTGTGGCATAGGCGAGCCGGTTATTTCAGTTCTTGGGATTGCACCGTGTCCAACAAGGACATCCAACATGCATATGAATATGACAGTTATGCCAGAGGTGCGGGTCAAACAACGCAACGGAGCCACGCCGTTACGTCGCTTAAGCTATTAAGTCGCTTATTTAATTAAATTTAACTAGTTTTAAGTTTGGTCTGCATGTAGTTTTGTAGTTTCAAAGCATGTAGGTTTTATTACTGTAATATTGTGTAACTTATTTGAAAAATAAATGAATTATAAAAACAAAGGTATACACTTGATTCCAGAAATTTTAAGAATTGTGACATAGGTGTAGCCTTATCTGTATAATTATTTCACAACAACCATCTTGTCAAGCGCTTAAGGACTATTGCTTGATGCTCTTTTCCCCCTTTTACCATCTTCAATTATTTTAAATGAAACTGAAACTGAAAGTAGCTAACTTGCTTGACACGTCATCGTAAACTCTCGTTCAATATTCTCACTGAGGCCATCTTTTATAATTTGTCATCTGAAATTCCGATATACCATTCAAAAGAATATGAGAATCCAAATAAATTTCGAAATAGCAACTAAAGTCCAATTGAATTGAGATGTTGAAACCGCGTCTTTCTGTATTGGATCTAGATTTTAAATCACAGATAAACAAATTCCAATTTAATTGCGGCACTCATTTAGAATACCAGACCATTCTCAATGTAAGGTTGATAACCGATTCCAATTTAATAGAGCCATTCATTTGAAATATAGGACTATTGACAATTTAATTAATGTTGTCTAACGATTCCTATTTAATGAAGGCACTTATTTGAAATATTAAACTAAATTGCAATTATAGTCCAATTGAATTGAGATCTTGAAACCGCAACATTTCTAATTCGATTCGGATCGAGGTTTTAAATCACAGTGATATGCCAATTCCAATTTAATTCCGGCATTCATCTGTACTACTATATACCAGACCATTCTCAATTGAAGGTTGATAAACAATTCCTATTTAATGGAGGCATTCGTTTGAAATAGCGGACTATTGTCAATTTAATTAATGTTTTCAAACGATTCCAACTTAATGGAAGCTCTTATTCTAAATACTAAACTATTCTCATTATAATGGAGGTTGTTAAACAATTCCAACGTAATAGGTATAGGCATTCGTTTGAAATACCGGACTATTGTCAATTTAATTGGAAGGCCTATGTCCAGCAGTGGACGACTCCGGGCTGACGATGATGATGATGATGTCAATTTAATTAACGTTGTCAAACGATTCGAACTTAATGTAAGCTCTAATTCTAAATACTAACTTTTGTCAATATAATGTAGGTTGTTAAACAATCCCAACCTAATATAGGCATTCATTTTAAATGCCAAACTTTTGTCAATTTAAAATTGTTCTTAAACAATTATAGTTTTATCCAAGCATTCATTTGAAGTACCAAACTATTGTTAATTCAATGAAGGGTGTCAATCAATTCCAATTTACTGGAGGCTTTCAGATCTCTAGTATCCCAATTGAATGGGAGTCAAAACCAAGTCATATTCCCATGTTACGGACCCTCTGATACCTCAGATATTCCAATTTAATGAGTCTTAAAACAACAGCCGTTTTCAATTGAATGAAAGTTTTAAAGCACAGCATATTTCAATTTAATCGACGCGTCGAAGCCATCGATATTCAAATTTTAATGGAAGTCTCAAAAACACATACTCCAGTTTATGAACGCTTTGAGACCTTAGATTCAGATTAATTACAAATTCGAATTTCAAGTCTCAAAACTACTATCATATTTCCCAATTCAAAAGAAGCTTTAATACATATAGTATTCAAATTTAATAACATGGTATTTGAAATTGAGCTTCCAGCACGAATGCGGCACTTTACAATTTACATACCGCTTATAATATTTCTATGGTCTATCAGATTTACCTTCCATGCATTTATATTTGCTTCGCCTTTAAGCCTTACGATTATCTTTCTTACGAATACTTTGGTTCCCGTGGTCTATTAAATAGACGTTTCAAAATGCATTTCGCTTACTTTAACAATCCTCTTAGCCTATCATATTGGCAATCCAGCGTGGTCTATCAAATTGACCTCTCATACAGTCTTAGCCTATCATATTGGCAATCCAGCATGGTCTATCAAATTGACCTCTCATACGGCCTTAGCCTATCATATTGGCAATCATTGCATGGTCTATCAAATTGACCTCTCATACGGCCTTCGCCTATCATATTGGCAATCCAGCATGGTCTATCAAATTGACCTCTCATACGGCCTTAGCCTATCATATTGGCAATCCAGCATGGTCTATCAAATTGACCTGTCATAAAGCCTTCCGTTTTCCGTAACCATACAGTCATAAGCCTATCATATTGACCTTCAACTTAAAAGTCTTCCATATCACTTTTAAATTCAACTTGGTCTATCATATTGACCTTCCTTATAGATACACCTTTTTTCTATAACAATCCAGTCATAGCCTATCATATTGACTTCCACTGTATACCTACTTAGTCAGTAACATTTTAATTAAAAGTAATAAACTCCTCAATAATACAAATAACTTTACCATGTAGAAGAGTGCTGCCTCTTAGCACAAGTATTAAATACTTAAGAGATACTAAACTGTTTGTATACTGGATTACGGTGTTACTGAACAAATACATTTATAATTTAACTTAAAATGATTTTCCAAATAAAAGTCTTCCATATCACTTTTAATCCGTCTTGTTATATAATGTTAATGAACGCTCAACACTCTCAAATAGCTTATAATTACAACGAAATTCCCACAGATGTATGGCTCTCTTGCTTCTTTATATTTCGTTGTTCTATACCTTACAAGACGCTGAACTGTAATTCTATAAAAATATCTGCTGGTATGTAATTACTGATTTCGTTATACCAAATTGATTACATGTGACATATGCACCTATGTGTGTCATGTGTACTAACACATGACCCTTGAGCTGGATGTTCATACGGTTTAGAAACTATACAAGATACTCTGGATAATTATTCCAAAAAACATTTTCAACATAAGACAAGTAAGCTTATCACACTATAATATTTAAACCCGTCAATATATTTTGGAATTCGGAACAATCAATCCCACTCCATAGGAAAGTATTAAGTAGCGTATTTAATTAAGTACGCACGCACAAATGAACAGTCGTATAAATTAAATAGACGCCTAGCAGTCCAATCGTTTTCCCAATCTGTTCATAATTATTATATTGTGATTCGTCATCCACTGCGCCACTGCGCAGTCGAAGATTAGTAACACGACCAATTCGAGAATTACGCTAAACTGCTAAATATTTATATTCCTCGAGTGCACAACTACAAATTAATATTCAAAATAATACACTTCGCCTGTGTTCCTATTTATTTAAGCAACTTTCCACAAGGTGGTGCTTTGTGGGTAGGCCTCAGCCTTATGTCGTGGGTAGGCCTCAGCACGAATTCCGTGACTAATATACACTACCCAAAATAAAATTATCGTACATTTAGCAACCGAAAACTTGTGTTAATAGTCTTATCACCCCCAAAGAAACCGCATCTACTTTTCCAATGCCCTTGTCGTCCCTTTTTATTTTCTAAGAAAATACTGTCAAGGACGTCGGTAATTACGTCAATGATTTAAGTCAAATTTAACTCACGCTTTTATTCCGTTGCTTTATACTCGTCGCCATTGTAGTGTTCACTAGGGTTTCCTACCGGGATACTTCAATAAACACATTAATCGGGCTTTCAGTAAACCTGCAGTGCGTCCGCCACCGGTGACGTCTGTCACTGTAATGACCGGTAGCTGGCGGATCGGGGGTACATTTATAATCTATAAATGTCTATATACTACAAAAATAATTTCTTTATTTGATGCTCAAGTCGGGTATCTACCCGGTATCAAGCGGCTGGTTAATCGTTTCTAGCCGCTGCTTTCGGTTACTACCGGCTTACAAGCCGCTGGTTTACAACTATAGGGCTGTATCTCATGAACCGTGATAGCTAGACAGTTGAAATTTAACAGATGATATATTTCTGTGGCCGCTATAACAACAAAGACTAGAAAACAACATAAAATAAATATTTAAGGGGGCTCCCATACAACAAACGTTATCGGTTGCGTTAACTTTAAACCTCATTTGTATCTGGCGCCATACATGCCAGGTGCAAACGTAACTTAACCCTGATAAGATGGGTTAAATATTTATACGGAACCGTCGGTGCGCGAGTCAGACTCGCACTTGGCCGGTTTTTATTCAAACAATACATATCGGACGACCTAGTTAAATAACAAATATCGGACAGTCTTAGTGTAGTGATTTGATTAATTGTATTCAAACAATACAGACATTTAATCCCAATACTGCCGTGTAACGCTAAAAGGTCGTATACGGATTATACGGATGTCATAGTCAGATACGTCCTTTTATCGTAGCATGGCAGAATAAGAAATTGGATCTATTGACATTCCTTTCATCCATCATGCCTATTCTCACGCGACTTTTGTGAGGTTCAGAACACATCAAATTTTCGATTGATCATCGCCGCGACTGATCGTAGCTCCTGATGATGAATCACGTACCGATTCGAAACATGTCAAGCGATATTCGACTTCTACAACGTTTCGTATGTATTTAATGTCTGAGATTCACGGGAGTTTACAATAAATAAATAAATATCAGATAACCTCACACAAATCGATCTAGTCTTGGGATTTTGGATTCAGCCCAAGATGGCTTGTGTTATGGGTACTGGACGACGATATACATACTTATATGGATAAATATATACTTAACTACATATTAGCACAACCATGAACCAAGCACAAATATTCTGGCTGGGATTCGAACCCGGGACCAACCGCGTTATCAAAAGTTTTCTATGTCTAACAACCTTTTCTGTTTTATTCTGTGACCAGGGAAACCCGCTCACCTGCCAACACCAACACATTTCACACGTTTATTTGCGCACTAGACGCATGACACTATTTATTTTTCCAACATTTCGCTGTGTCGGATTGTTTACATGAATTACATGTGTATTTATGACTAAAGATTTTACGATTTCAGTCGTTTTATCTGTTGCGATCGATATTCAAATGTGACTGATTTTATTAACATGTTGTTTTTATTAAGTTGTGTGTTCATTAATATACTCGTTTATCATAGCGGGTCTATGATGGCGGTTGCATTAATCATGCGATAAATCAGTTATTATCTACATCTGTCACTTTTTGACACGTTTATGATAATGACTTGAGCCAATTGGGGTAAAAATACTATAACGTAATTAACACCCGACAAAAAAGAGGGGTATCTGCATGTCTGTCTGTGGCGTCAAGCTCCCAAATGGATATTTCTTAACTATATTCGGTGGAAATAGGACGAGTAATTTCCAAGATATAGGCTCTAATTGAACGACACATGACAAGATCACAGCCAATATTGAAGCAAAGAATTGTAAAAAAAAATGTAGTTATCTTTAGTTTTAGTAGCATTTTCTGTATTTGATCAGGGTCTCATGAAGACCACCTACTTATGCTAGGGGTGTATACATTTTTTAGATTTAGGTTATTATTTGTGAAAATCGTCTAAGTTTAAATCGATGACCATAACTTTGGCCCTTCCGTGTGCTTCCGTATAACATTGATCCACACTTATACACTGCCAGATTAAATGTTTCATTGCTACATCGCATTGATAATGTATTTTCAGCAGTTAATTATGGCGGTGTCTAAGTTTGGGCCAAACTTATACAGAAGGGTCAACTATTCACGTGCCTCGCATTTTACACAAACGACCAATAAACAGCAGCTTTTCATAAATGTGATGAAAGTTTCTGATGTGTTTTTTTATTATTATTATTATCTATTTATTAATTTGTCAACAAACATTACAGATAATCAAAAGCCCTACGAAACTGAAATGACAGTTGGACTGCAGGAAGGCTTTTAAATATCTACAATTTTTAAAATCAATAACAACTTCTTAAACTCAAATTCACTAGAAGTGTAACAATATAACTATGGCAGTGTATCTAATAAATGTTTTTTTTACTTTCTTTTAAATACGCGTTCATTTATCTCGAGACGGATGCTGTTAAGAATATATGGCAGGCATTTTTAGGGTTCCGTACCCAAAGGGTAAAAACGGGATCCTATTACTGAGACTTCGCTGTCCGTCCGTCCGTCCGTCCGTCCGTCCCTCTGTCACCAGGCTGTATCTCAAGAATGGTGATAGCTAGACAGTTGAAATTTTCACAAATGATGTATTTCTATTGCCGCTATAACAACAAATACTAAAAATAGAAATAAAATAAATATTTAAGGGGGGGCTCCCATACAACAAACTTCATGCGCGAGTCGGACTCGCACTTGCCCATTTTTTTTTAGTGTCCTGTCTGTGACTCTGCGACATTTATAGAATATATTACGAATCCAGCAATGTGATTTCTAGTAGACTGTCTTTGTGTGTGTTGTGTGTAAATCAGAAGCTATATTTTAGCTACACGACGATAATCGATCATTGTGGTTGAGAGCTCTTCACTTGTAGTCTTGTATGAATATGTTATCAGATACCGATGTCAACCTCTCTAATCAGAGCAGAACAGTGGGACTAGCATGTCTGTCGCGACTTTGCTTTTCACGTGACTAAAGGTAGTTTTCTGCCGGCAGGGCGAGACGAGACGCGGCGCGGCGAAATCGAACTGGCGCTTTTACACTAAAAATTGGCGTTAATTGCAATCGCGAGCCTGCCCGAGCTTGCGATTGACATTAATGTCAATCGCAAGCTCGCGCATAACCGCCGCCGTAGATTGGAGGCTTCATTAGAATAGAATAGAATACTCTTTATTGCACACCTCAAGAAGAAAGAAATACAAATGCAGATGACACTTAACATTACAATAGAGGTAAACAATTGGCGATCTTATCGCTAAAAAGCATTAGCTAAAGATATACGAGTACAGTGGTGTTAAGTTCGTCTTTCAATACACACGCGATTTCTGTATCATGTCCCGGGAATTAGTATTATTAAATATGTTAATGGAAGAGGAATTAGATGAAGATACTGCAACAAGAAATAATCTTATAGTGTTTCTAAGAAAACTAACTCACCGTTATCGGGTTCGAAATCGTATTAAATATCACATTAACCATGGCGAGTTTCACACTTTGTTTATGACTAGATAACTAAAGTTTTGAAATTACCAGAATGTCAAGACAAACATTTTATGAGGTACATGCGATGATTGAAACCTACATTAAAAAGAACTATAGAAAAGCTGTTGCAAGTGTATACTTCGTGTTAATAGCGTCATCTAGTAGAAATGGCTTGTACTATCATGACGGTATTCTCGGGTAATAAATAGCAACGAAGAAAAAAACCTATCGCGAGATGCGTGTTTCTGTTGCAGAGTTAATTTATACTCTATTTTGGAAGCAATACGGTTAATTTTTACACAAACAAATAGTTCAATTCAAGTCTCGCACATCCCCGTCAATCCTTACTTATTCCACCGAAGATGCGCTAGGAGAGGATTAAAAATTTGCCATACTTTCAATACAATCCGCGTCGCGGTGGAAAACCACCATAAGAGTTATCTGTCTTGCTCACACGGTATTGAAAAGAAAGTAAAAGCTAGTATTTGTCGCGCGTCAAAGAGTCGCGTGTCACAGTTAAGCTAGACGTGCAGATGAGTTACTCCCCTTCTCGATGTTTGGTTGGTTTATGGATCCATGTACATTTTCTGAAATACGATTTCTGAAATCGATTTATAATAAAAACTTAAACTAAATGGTATTTTAAATAGAATAAATAACCGCAATTAAAATTTTAAAAATACCCTCTTATTCAATTAGTGATATAGAACATGCTACTAAAACTTCATAAATACTAAAGAGGTGAATCGGCCCTCACATTAAATGGACTCTGGATCTTTTAATACGACTTGTGGAGAACATTTATACTGACTATCAACATTCTAATTTTGACGACCAAAATGATGGTGTCACTACTTCACAATTATATTAAATATTTTTTCCTGGTTGTGAAGTAGTGACACCAAAATGGTGGTGACACTACTTCACAATTATATTTAAAAAAAATCGTGGTTGTGAAGTAGTGACACCAAAATGGTGGTGTTACTACTTCACAATTATATTGAATATTTTTCGTGGTTTTGAAGTAGTGACACCAAAATGATGGTTTCACTACTTTACAATGATATTTTTTAGGATAGACCATATTGGACTAAATATCAAAATTTTCCAGACGTTAGGTACTTGCTACCAAAACTAAGCAATTTGTGTCGGCTGTTCAAACTCGGTATGGAGGTAGCTGACACCCTGTATAACACATTTTATCTTATATAAAAACACAATTCAATCTTTAAGCAAAAAAACAAGACACACGAGCTATCGTTTTTCCATAAATATCCCCATTAAAACATAATGACTAAATTTATCTACATAAATACAAAAATAACCATCGAAACGTTGAGTATATTTTCAGATCATCAATCTTCCAAGGTTAACCCTTTTACTAACCACGCTAAACCCAACCCTAAATTAACCGAACTATGGTCCAATGCTACAAATTAGTGTGTGTGTGTTTGTTTACATTTGTGGTCTAAATTATGTAGTTTATGTGATTTGAGATATGTTTATTGTTTCATTGGAGTTTGGTAAAGAATTTTCATATGCTGTTAATAAAATTTCAATGGCTTCATCCAGCGTTTTAGGTTACTTTGTAGGTCAAGTCTCAAGTCTATAAGTTTAACCCTTAACCACCTAGGCAAGGTCCTCAGGACCAGACAAATACAAAATTAGTGAATAATTCATCGTATGTTCATGGCACGGACCTCTGTGACCTTGTACCTTTTCTCGCTGCCGTCTCAGTGCCAGCCATGTGTTCAACGCGTTCGGACGTGTGCTTCTGAGAATTTGGTGAGTATAAAACTGTCGTCAGTGGTCTCAGCGACCTTGCCTAGGTGCTTACGTATTACATCTTACTGGTCTCTGAGACCTTGCCTAGGTGGTTGCGTTTATTTTTATGACGTTGTAATTTTCAATACTTGGAACGCATTTCATGTTTAGTTTTGTTTAAAAATGCTTCTTAATGACGCAACGATCGAAAGATGGTTACGAGAAGTGCCCTCCAATGAATATGACTTGCCAGATGATGAAGGTAGCGATTTAGAATCAAACTTAGAATCACCAGGGTTTTTAAGATGAATGTCATTTCGGCTTCGGCTTTAGTCATGTTCTGCTAAAGTCATATTCTGCTTTTGTCATGTTCTGATGACGAAGTGCTATTATTACGGCGATGATCGAGACCTAGACCGGTAGTGCAGCAAGATCACGAACATTAATTTTCTTCAGATGACGAAGTGCCATTATTAAAATGGCGATCAAGACCTAAGCAGAAGAACGTTGTGGTGGGCATCTGAACCACTATCACTATGATCAAGGACCTTGCAACATAATGTACCTAGTCAATGAAGCACAGGGTATCAAACCAGCTTACTGCGATGTATTGACCTCTAAATGGAGTCCACTGAACATCTGGCAACAGTTCTTTACGGGACCTATTAATCAATATCAACAATATCCTCAACAAAGATACAGACTTACCAGCACAGATGAGTCCCAGGCAATGTAATTTTGCTCAACTTGTGACCCCAAAAAACAGTGGGAGACGCAGAACATATGAATTGAATGCAAGAAAGCAATCTGCATTCAATGCTCGAAACGTATGAACTGTGTGTGTATCAATTGGCTGTCGCGAGATACGGCTACAAAAATTATTGGTTTTACATAAAAATTATAACTGATTAGCTTGACTGATTATTGTACTTAAAGATTTATCAAGAAAATAATAAATGGTTTGAGAATATTTTGTGATCTCGTGATCCAAAATTTAATTTTTTGTTTGTTAAAACATTTAAGGGAATGCGACTAAGTTAAAGAAATGGCTATTTTAATAGCTCGCAATTTTATAAAAATAACTAGGTTTTATATAAAATTTATAGCTGATTTGCTTGACTAATTATTGTACTTTAAGATTTACCAAGAAAATTATATATAGTGTCAGAATATTTTGTGATCTCATGTTCCAAATGTTTAAAATAAAAAAAATCGTAAAATCGTAAGGGAATGTTATTACGTTAAGTTTAAAGAACATATTGTTAATTTATGTTGTGTCGATATTTGTTAATAAATACCTAAAACCGTTAAAGCGGTAAATATTATACCAATGTACCTCTAACATAAATACTTAAACATATTTTCGACCCTTTTCAAGTAGAGGTCTCCATGACCTCTCGTAGGTGGTTGTGCTATAGAAATCGGACGTAGGTAGTTAAGGGTTAATCAATCTGTGTTCATCTCTTTACTAACAATTTCTCTACTAATGGTGAAGTATCTAGGAGTTGCTGAAGATTACTAACGTAGGTTTTAGATACCTTGAACTTTGAAAAATTCCCATCTATATGTGTATTAACTTCCTGTTTTAAATATTATATAACCTACATTACCTGAGGGACAATCTTACACAAATCAATCTAGTCCCAAACGGACAACCTCACACAGATCAATCTAGTGCCACAGTAAGCTCTAGTAGGCTTGTGTTATGGACACTAGACGAAAACACGGGACTCTTTCTCGCGCGAGATATATTACCTATCTCATTCTGGGCAGAAGTGTGAGAAAGTGACGAGTGATGCTATATGTCACACGCCAAGAGTCGCGAAGTTGTGCTAGACGGGCAGGGTACAAACTGCGACAACCGCATCGTCGTTATAAGTGCATATATGTATTATCAGTCTCTTCTGTCAGAGCTGAATGATATTTATAAGCAACTCTTTTGATCCGCTCTCCTTCCGCCCTTGGCTCGGCCATAAACATTGTTATTGGTATTCGTGTTATTAATACGGCTTAAGAGGATATATCACGGCTAATTTTTCCATACGAATTAAAGTTACGTTCTCGACTGCTTCCAACTCTAAAACTTAATAATAATAATATTCTTTATTGGTGGACACCACATGAAAAAGATTAATAACAAAGAAATAAAGCAATTTTAAATAGGGTAACAACAGGCGGTCTTATAGCTAAAGAGCGATCTCTTCCAAACAACTTAATCAATCGTAACTAAATTTTGGCAATTGAATGGGAAGGAAACGTTTTGTATCAGACTGTTTCGACTTCTGCGCTTATTATTATGACGACGCGGTTGGCGCAGTGGTAAAGCAGCTGCCTACTGAGCCGACGGTCCTAGGTTCGGCAAGGGCAAATATTTATGTAATGAACTCGAATATTTGTGCCTGCTTCATGGATGTTATTTGTATCTAAGGATGTATTTTATCTATGTAAGCAGTGGATCAAATTGTGTCAAATTGTATATAAGTATGTTTATCAACATTTAGAGCCCATACCACAAGCCCACTAGAGCTTACTGTAGGACTAGGACGATTTGTGTGAGGTTGTCCGATATTTATTATACAATATGTGTACTAAGCTTCTGGTTTTGGCCGTAATTTTGCTAAAAACAGGCACCGAGTACACAAATTTGATAATAATAACCGAAAAATCGAAACAGTCCGACACAGAAACTGTCCTTCTCATTCATTTTCGTTATAATTGGTTAAGTTTTGGCGGAGGCAGCGGTCGAGAATGAAACCTCGATTTCTTGAACCCGGTTAAGTAAAGTTTGAACCTCATTTGTATGCGACGTCATATCTATCTATCCAGCCACAGAAGTCCTCTGCTGAACATAGGCTTCGCTCATGATCATGACTCGCCACAAAGTGCGATCCCTTGCAGACCACATGCATTGATTCCCCGCTACCCTCACGAGGTCATCCGTCCATCTAGTCGGGGGCCGACCCACGCTCCGCTTTCCCATACGTGGTCGCCACTCTATGACTTAGCAACGCTATAGTTACCACTGTGCAAAATTAACGAAAACGGACGGTAAGGAGATGGGCAATAGTATTTCCTCTTAAGGTGACGTTCAAGGTGAGATGAGTGTGCTAACTCTCCAAAATAAGCGAAAAAAGTGTATTTATAATTTATGCTTAAATGGATACTACCGAACTAAATATGTATATACGTAAATACATAAAAAACACCCATAACTCTGGAACTAATTCGAGCGATTGAGAAGAGCGGTATCTCATTGATTTTGTGCGATTAATATATTTAACATTAGCAATATCTCCTTAAAAAAAATACTGTTCTATGGCCGTGATGTAGCCGCGATTTTAATAAATTAGGAATATTTCTCGTCGAATTATAAATGAATAAATTAAATAAATACTACTAATTATCTTATTAAAAGTTTCGGGAGACATTTTTAATTACTGTATTATGCGGCTTACACTCACGTGAAATTGTCAGACACGGCCCGACATGTTCCGAACTCGTATGGAGCTCTTCATCAGGGAGTGCTACCCGTACAGCGGCGCAGAACTTTATCACTGAAGAGTTACTTATAGATTGAATTTGCAATTTAATTTTCACGACAGCGATCGAGTTAGTTTTTTATAATAACCCAAATTGTGTAGTTACTACCTAATAGTTTTGTCGACAGGAGACGACTGCAGTTAGATTATTGTTTGCAACATGTTAGCTTCAATTATGAGTCAAATCATATAAAACAGAATCAAATTGAATATAATCGTTAATCTATTACAGCAACAATCGATAAAATCATCAATGTAACCATAATTGTCCGAGTGAAAGACGTTTATTCTCCGGAGGAAACCGATGGATAATTGCTGTCGTAAATTATGGAATAAATGATTACGTACGATAAAATAAACAAAGTATATTGTTTACTGTACACTACAAAGCGTTCAGCGATGCAAGCTTGCGTCATGTCTAGTAGGTTCATGGTACGATGCAGGAACTAAAGCGGGTAGGAAATCTCAGCCCAAGTAAACCTTAGTAGAAGCCTATATACATCCATTATAATTCTAATTTAACCTGTATAAGGTCTGTATAAGTATTTTTGCACCCTGTGTGCCACTTGGGAGGTTTGTTGGTGGTCATTGATAATGATTAATATACATAATCTAATAATGATTTCTGATAATCAGCAACCATAACTGTGATATGCCACTCTTTGTCGCGCGAGTACCTTTCTTTTTCTTCGCTGTATTGTGAGAGATTGACGGGCGATGCTACCTTGCGCGACAAGAGTCGTAGTGCGTAGGTTGTGCAAGACGGGTTGTCACTTTTCTGTCAATACTGTGTGAGCAAGACAGGAGGTATTGAGACGTGCGACTAAAGAAGTCACGACAAAATATGCTAGCCTTGCTGATCTCCTTCCTTAATTTTCGACGAGTATGCGTCGTTGCGGGTCATATGAATATACTAGTCCGTGGTTCGGTCTATCTCTAGCCTCAGCCATCTTCCAAAGACAAAAAGTTGCCCTTATTCGGAACGAGCATTGGAAATATTGCAATGCTCTCGTTTACAACAATAGTAAGTTTATCTGTAATGTAACCTATTAAATTTAGATTAATTAGTTCCTCGAAAACGGCATGGCGTCTTCCTTAAATTTTGCATCGGTATGGATAATTGCGAATATAAATTATGGTGTTAATGAACAGAGTGGGATATTGTTTACTGTAGTAGACTACCAGAGCGGCCGTTGCAGGCATGCGTCTGGTAGGCCATTGGTTCGAACAAAAACCTATAGCGGGTAGGTCATAAACTTAGATTGACTTTTAGGCTGCAAGGGTCAAACGGGCAAAGCATTGATCCCGTTTAGTGAAGATTTGATACAATGCTTACCCAAAAATGAAATTGCAAAAATGTATGCACGTATATATTTATTTATTGTTCATTGTATTTATGTAATTTATATATTTTTTTGTTTCTCATGTATACACTATTCTTTTTTCTGTTTTTGCACCGCCTAGTAACAACATAAATGTTCAAGTTCTTCGCTACCCAAAGCTTGTCTTGGAGAGATCTCACTTTAGCGATAGAACCGCATGTTGTTTACCCCTAATTGTAATTTCCTGCGTTGTACGAGTATTTCTCCTGTATGTTTTATGAGGTATGCAATAAATACTATTTGTATTGTTTTGTATTCTAAATTGCAAAAATGAAATGTCTGTCTATTGACAATATACCGACATTTTCGTGTATTGGAAATATAAAGATATATATTCCAAAAACTAATTGAAAGAAAGTATTTGGAAGTTTTAACATCGACCTAGTCCCAAAGGAAGGTAAAGTAGGCGTGTGTTATATTTACAAAATGATACATCAACATATAGGAGCAAATATTCAGGTTCATCACACAAATATTTGCCCTGGCCAGGATTCGAACCCACACCCGCCCACTCAGTAGGCACCTACACTACCATTGCACTAACCACGTTACAATTCTAGGAGAGACGCAAGAAAGAATCCTATCCCTTGCGCGCGCAGTTATTACTAGATAATGCTGGTTTGTTTATGAGCGCGCATTTTTCGCGTTGTTTACATAGCTCATTCATAGGCGCCCGCGCACGCGTGTTTCCTGTTGTTCCGTGGACGGCCACCGAAACATACCTGTGTACTTATTCATAATCAACAGTAATACTAATGAGCTTAATTAAACATTTTAAACACCCAGACACAAGTATGCGGCCAGCATGAGAATGGAAACTTCATTAAAAAAAAAAAATTATGCTTCAACTGTTTATTTTACTTCAAAAAAAATATTTTACAAAGCTTAGAGGAAATCTTTAATTAATTAAGATTATATTACTACTACTAAAATTTAAAATGTTACATATAGAAAATTTTAATAGAACTGAATTCCTAGCTACATTATTGGCTACTCTTCTTGTGACTAGTTCCAATGAAAGCTAAATATCTTGAAGATATCTCTGTTGCCGTCAAACAAAGCTAAAAACCATCTCGTCAGACAATGCTTTCGATAAAAACCGGCCAAGTGCGAGTCGGACTCGCGCACCGAGGGTTCCGTACAAACAATTTCCATCCCTAAGTGGTTAAGTTTGCACCTGGTATGTATAGCGCCCCATATAAATTAGGTGCAAAGTTAGGTATTAAAAAACTACTTACTAGATCTCGTTCAAAACCATTTTCGTTGGTAGTTTTTATAGTAATGTACATCAAATGTTTTTTTTAGATTTTTCATTTTCTTATTTTAGAAGTTAGAGGGGGGGGGGGGGCCCAACTTTTTTCCACTTTGGAAGTGTCTGTCACGCAAACTATTCGGTTTAGAAAAAAAAATATTTTAGAAACCTCGATATCATTTTTGAAGACCTATCCATAGATACCCCACGTATGTGTTTGATAAAAAAAAAATTTTGAGTTTCAGTTCTAAGTATGGGGAGCCCCCAATATTTATTATTATTTTTTTATTTTTGCATCAAAATCTTAATGCGGTTCACAGAATACATCTACCTACCAAGTTTCAACAGTATAGCTCTTATAGTTTCGGAAAAAAATGGCTGTGACATACGGACGGACAGACGGACAGACAGACATGACGAATCTATAAGGGTTCCGTTTTTTGCCATTTGGCTACGGAACCCTAAAAACGACTCAGAATCTAGAGCACTATTGATTCTAGTGGGAGAAAAAACAAAGTGTCCCAAATTTGCAGATTCCCTTTGCGCTCACACTCAAAAGCACATTCGTGTGAAAGTAACGGAATGAAAAATAAAATGTAGTATGAACATATTAGGACCCTTATTTTAACCCCCGACGAAAAAAGAGCGGTTTTATAGGTTTAAAACGTGTATCTGTGTATTTGTGTGTCGGTGTGTCTGTTTGCGGCATCGTAATTCCCCCTTGGTGGAAATAGGAGCAGTAGTTGCTAAGATATTCAGCTTTAATTGGAACAAGTGACAAGATCTCAGCCAATATTGAAGCTGAGAATTCCAAATTCTGTAGTTATGTTCAGTTTTATTACCATTTTCTATATCACTCATTGAATGAGGGTCTCATGAGGACCAGCCTACTTGTGTCAGGGGTGTTATGTTTTTTTTTTCAAAATCTCGACAATGAACAACGATTTGTGAAAACGCTTTCATCCTACATAATATAGGTAGTTGTCAAATAGATATTTAGCTGCCCCAGTTTCCATAGCAGTGACGTGAACGCAATAAATAATGCATACGCGTTGACAGATTGAACTGTAATGGAAGTTTCGTGTAATTACGCTGCAATGCCGTGTAACAGGGTCGATGGAATGACGTCATATCTGCAATGATGTTCCTATATGTTCTACACCAGTAGGCCTAATAGTGGAGTTTGGCACGAAATAGAAATATGATAAACAGAGATCGGATGAATGGGCGTCATGGCACGCAAAAATGTGAATAAATTGATTGGGCGGAACAACGAGAGAGAACTGTATAGGAATTTCATACAAAAACACAATACCTGTATTGTTTATGAATAAATACTATGACTATGACTATGAAGGCCTAAGCCGGGGAGTATTTTTTTTCAAACATGGCGTCTGTGTTCATGAATAGGTCAAACAGCTGTTTTTTTTTTGTGGTGTATTTTTTTTTCGTTTCATTGTAAATATTTGGTTTACGCTAGCAGACGTTACTGCTTTAATCAAGATAGGTACTTAAGAGGCCTTATTCCTTGTAAAAACTTTTTTTTCATATTATGACAAATATGAAAAAAAAAATAGGTAGCCGACCCCGATTGAGAATTCATTCTCAAAAAATGGGACAAAGGCTAGGAGTATGATGATTATGACAAATATATTGATAATTTCAACCGACTTTTTGAAGTGAATAATACTTTTCCCCGAGTTCTAGGTAGTAACATAGCTATTAGATGCTTTCATTGCGTGCAGTCGAAAATAAGTTGAAAAAACTTATTTTCCGGGTGAATTTTGTCAATTTCGAGTAGTTTTTGAAACAAAACTTATCAATGAAAAATTCAAATCGTAGGTTTCAAATACTTACATACTAATACATCCCAACAGCCCTGTTCTAGGTAGTAACATAAATAATATGTTAAAAAACATGTTTGATCATAGAGAAAAATGTCTAAACAATCAGCATTTTAAAAGGAATAAGGCCTCTTAACTTGTCGGTTCATTTTACAGAATAGCAAACACATTAAACGATTTCAGGATTGACATAAACTAAACCCAAGCAAATTATATTATACGAGATCTTCAAAAGGATGTTAATGATTTCAGCATAAAGTCTAACGATTTGTTGATTAACATTGCACGATGACTTCTAAAAATTATTTTGATTTAAATTAAAACTGTCCCCAGCCACAAAAATGTTACCAAATCAGCGATGTTTGCATAACCACACAAACTACAGCCATGAGACTCATTCAAAATGTACTGATCTTTCAACGTTTTCCTTATAACCTCTTTACATGACTAGCAGAGTAATAAAACATGTTTGATAAGTGATAAGAGCATCCTTGAACGCTATCCAAAACAAACTCGGAAGGCAATCTTTTATCACCAATAAAAACTTTTACAGTACCCAAATTTTTACCGTTGTCCGAAGGCGGGCAACACCGTCTAGTAAGATTTTCGTCCTTACTGCTTTCAAATAAAGCTACTCGTTTCCTTGTAACACCAAGTTTGGGTGGTAAATTCGAGGTTACAATGCAATCTAAGATTTCAGCTTTAAATGCAGCTGAAAACTTTTACTTCGTAGGATTTTAGTACTTATGTCCATGGATTAGGCTTTGTATGGACTTTTTGGGTAGAAAGAGGCGTAGTTTTGAACTCATAATGTCAGATTAAGGAAACATCTGTTTTAACCAAGTTAAGCGAATTAATTGAGTTTGGGAGATTTGATTTCAAAGATATGGAAGCTTTGAAGAAAGTTTGACTTAACTAGTTTATAAAATATTTTAAACTGTGAATTGCATTCTTCGCACTTATTAATCTGTTCCAACGTTTCATTAATATTGCATAGTTTTCTCGCGTTATTACTAAATGATGTTAAATAAAACTTCTGTCAAAAAAAATATTTATGTAACAAGCTTTTATAGCCAACTGTACTTTTCTTTGAACATCCATCAATTGATCACTGAGACGATTCTAAAGACCCAAACTCTGTAGGATTGCTTTATCTATTAAGAGGCCTTATTCCTTTAAAATTCTGATTGCGATTGTCATTTTTCTCTATGATCTAACATGTTTCTTTACATATATTGATGTTACGAAATAAAACAGGGCTATTGGGATATATTGGTATATATTTTAAACCTACAGTTTGAATTTCTCATTGATAATTTGTTTCAAAAACTACTCGAAATTGACCAAATTAACGTGGAAAATTAGATTTTTCTACTTATTTTCGACTGCACGCAATAAAAGCATGAAATAGCTATGTTACTACCTAGAATTCGGGGCACAGTTTTATTCACTTCAAACATTCGGTTGAAATTATAAATATATTTTTCATTCAATTCATCCACGTCCGTAACCAACTTTTGTAACTAGCTGCGAAAAAAGGATTTTTTTCTACGTTCGAAACCAGGTTACCAACGAAAAATTAGATTTTTTTGACTTTGTGTTCCTACGTAACTGGTTACAAACTAAGAATTTAGAATTCTTTGTTCGTAACCGGGTTACAAACTAAGAATGTTTAATTCTCCGCCATAGCTTATCTTAGTTATTTCTTGTGTAGTCTTTATAATTTTGTGAGCAGATTCAATAATTATTTACAACTTTTTTATAGAGTCAGTTTTTCGTTTTTTTTTCTTAAATGGCGTGATATGGGGGTTGCAAACGAAAAAAAACATATTTTAGAGATTTCGATAAATGACCGCGAGGCTCGCTGAGACCCACTAGTTTAACAATGTATGTTATTGACGTTGCGTTACCCCAAAAATAGACCAGGTAAAATCAAAAGCACCTTTACAACTTCTTGATTTACTCGTAAACTCGCTGACGTCGATGTAATGTAAACGTGGAATTTAAACAAACCAGCTAAACATTGTTTATTAAGCAAATACTACAACTTAGGTTTTGGACGTAGATACCAGACCTTTAATGTGGAATAATATTTTGGCAGGATATATTTACCTGTATAGTTTCGTAGCTTTTTTCGCCTAGAGCCAGTATTTTCTCTACCGATTCTCGGGTGGATTTTTATTTTGTATTCGATTTCTTTTTTTTTCACAGATTTTAATCAAATTTGGTGAGTTGGTAAAGTTGCTTATTCTGAACAAGGTATGCTCAATTGTACGCTCTGTCCTACAAAATTTGTCATTGAGTTACAAAAAATGTAAAATTTCGTAGGTATTTTGTACTAAAATTTTGTACAGAATGAGGAACTCAAAATGAAAAATAAATAAATCGCTACGAAATAAAAATTTCTGTAATACATTTTGTGTAACTCAATGGAGAAAAAACAAAATCGTGAAAATGGGCTAGAACCATGGTCAGAAGAAGCAACTTTATCAACTCACCAATTTTTATTGAAATCCGAGAAAAAAAGAAATCAACAACAAAATAAAATATGGCTCTCTGATGATTTTTTTTCAAGAAGGTTCGATAAGTATATAAATGTTTTCAGTCTATTCAGTTTTACGAAATTTTCCAAAATGGCAAAGAAAGCTGAGTGAGAAATATAAAAAAATAAAAGTTACAGATAGTATTACAAATAAATAAATATTAAAGGACACTTACACTTTTACACAAATGGACCTAGTATCAGACTAAGCAATGCTTGTATGGGTACTAGACGAGGATACATGACCCAGGAACAAATATCCACAAATATTTGTCCTTGCTGGGATTCGAACCCGTCGGCTCCTAGACAGATGCACTAGAAACTGCGCTAACTGCGTCGTCATTATGAACTAAAGAAAAAAAGGCTTACGTGCCTAGTTTTCAGCGGTACCCTGGGGACCTAGGTTGTTGCCCTTACTGCTCCATAGAAGTCAACGACCCGCGGCTAAAACTACGTTTCGGAATGTAGCAATATATATGTGCTGAAATGTATTTTTTTTTATAGAAACGAATGAATTTATAGCTAAATAAATTCCCATACGTTGAAACTGTTTTTAATGTTAAGACATGCATAAATTGAGAATCTTCGCTACTTAGTCATTGTAGCGCTAGCAGAAAGTAGAAAGAAAGCAATAAACATTTTATTCGTGAGCATATAACATATTATTTACTTAAGTAGTGATGCTGGCTAGAGAGCCAACCATAGGTAGGACCATAAGGTGTTAGCGTCGTGAATATAACAAAAAAAGCGCAATTCTGGGTCTAAAGCACCGTGTTCGATACTACACAGAGCTTTCACGCCTATTTATGCGTACTTTTTAGATTTATCTAAGGCTTTTGACGTCTCCTACGATGTACTATGGGATAAGCATACAAAACTAAATTATAGTCTAAATTATACTTTTAAGTATAAACACCCCCGACACAATTAGCTGTTCATCTGACAACCTCAGTCTATGAGTGATACAGAGAATACTACTAGAACTGAACATAACTACAAGATTTGCAATTCTTTACTTCAACATTGGCTGAGATCTTGGCACTTGTTCCAATTAAAGCTGAGGCTCAGCTCCGCAGGACCCGCCCGATATCCTTTTGAGAGGGGTTTTAAGGGTTTTGAATAGCGCTAACACTTTGAACATGGAAACCCAATTCGTTTCAACCCAATCAATTTGCTTTAAAAACCCTTATCTAAGCGCTAACCCATTTTAACAAGCGGTATCACAATTCCCCTTATAAATAAGAATATTTGCTCACCCATTCGTTACTAAATGGTTAGCCTAACAAAGGGCTACCCTTATTTTATAAAGCTTACGACGCGTAGGTTAGCACTATCGAGCGAGACAGATACTATCGAGCTCTGTCGGCGGCGGCGCTGCGGCATGTTTGATTTGACTTTGACGAGCGAGACCGCTTCAGTCAACGCGCGTTAGTATCAATACCTACAAATGCGCGTCGACGGCGCGCTTAAATTAAAATGCGCCATGTGCTTAGGCCCATTTTAGAAACATTATGACAAATTCAATTTTTAAATATCAGTTACTCATTCTTGATCTGGTATCACTCATTATTCATCAATCAGTGCCTGATATTCAAAATATTTTGCAGTAAAATAACACTAATAAAACGGCAATTTGGTTCGGTTTCATTTTAGTTGGTTTGATAGTGCACGCCGTTGTATGGGAACCTTGCACTTTTTGACTGTGCGCTGAAATTTGGCACAGTTGATTCTTAGGTGGTCTTGAGTGTATTCATACCTGAAGACATCGGAGCCACCGCGGATTTAGTGGAGGTAAGGGGAGGTTTATATATTTAGCAATTATTTTAAAAGTATAACAGAAATCTCAAAACAAAAAATATAATCTTAAAGCTAAACTTACGTAGTTTATACAAGTATATAGTTTATTATATATATGTTGATACATTGGAGATAATAAATTATCTCAATGCATGATCGTCCGTCAAGTAGGGTTTAGGTCATGTTCAAATTTTGACACTAGATTCCTTGGACAAAATAAAAAATACGTGTTTTTTCTTTCAGCATCTTTTAGTACTAAGATATTGAGCTAAAACAGCTGAAAGATATCCAATAAGACCATCGTGGTTATCCGCGTTAGCGTGCTGTGCGGAAGGTGGCAATGCAATAACGATTTTTGTATTGTATTGGTTTAGATAAGGTAGGCAAGCGCCCCGCCCCCCGCACCGCTAACCCCGAGCGCCACTCAGTTAACGATTATCCACACGTTACTTACTTATTCGGACAGCACATTTTATTATCAAAATTTTACCTATGTTTTTTTTTCTCAGAAATGGCATCCTTTATCGATACCTAATGCCTGGGGAAAATTTGAACAGTCAATAATATGTCAACCTGTATAATAAAACATACCTAAATCACGTTTTTCAGTTTCCCACTTTTTAATATATATTTCTTTTTAGAAAGTGCAAGTTTTGTTCATAAAATAATGAAATACATGTAGATTTCCCATCCTTGATTTATCCGAAAATTATATATAACATGCCCTCCCAAGTAGCACAACTGGGTCTAAATAGCTCGTATATCATATCTAATTAGATGCTTAAGTGAAATTTACCACCATGACTAAGTGCTATATAGGTGGCAAGAACCCTTATGCCACCAGTATAGAACCAAAAGGAGAAAAATTGCAGCCTATTTTTGGTGCTAAATAGAATCCATAAGAGATCTCACAATTACCTTAAGTGGTAATTAGAACTATGGGTGAAAGTTATGCGCAGTGAACGAATGAAAACATTTCAGTTCGGTCAATGAGTGATAAATGAGTCGCCAAAATTATCTTTGAGTGGCGAGGCAACTGTCAAATTGTGTTTTATTAAAAGTAATACGTGATCTGCCATATTCATTTTGGATTTATATGTCTGTTTGATTGTGATTAAAACTTTACGTTATACAAGCATTGAAATAAGCACGAAAATCTTGCGATTTTTTTTTTACTGTGAAACTATAGTATGTTTTCTTTGTAAATTTCGACGCGCCCTTCATTTGATCAGGAATATTAAAAAAGAGAGTGCTAAATTAAATAAGGAATAGATACTGATAAGAAATAAAACTGTTAAAAACCTGACCTAATGATTGTAGGTTACGTACAATGTTAAAGTAACATCGTCACAACTATCAAAAGTCTGTGATTATGCGTAAGTGTGATAAAATTCTGGTTAAAATAATCAATTTTCATAGGCTTCCATTTGTAAACATGGCGAAACAAAAAAGATCCTACAGTGTTTATTTTCACTTATTTGTTCCTTATTTGGAACTATCAAGTCTAATAGTCACTTATTTGTATCTTGCGAGTGGCAAAGCAGTGAATGATATTACCAATAGTAATTATTTGCTCTTTTGTAGACTATTAAACAAGCAAGACTATTAAATATATTTTGACAAGGCGCAAATAGGAACTATAATAGAACTTTTAGTTCGTTAGTGGTTTGAAATAAGTGAAAATAACTGCTTTTGGTTCCAAGAACCTCCTACTGAGACCTATTTATGCGTTGGAGTGGCAATAAGGTACTTCTTAGGCCTTAAAGTTGCAATATTTTTTGGTTCCAAAAGAGCCGTAAAATTATCCCTTTAGCCACTATTGGTGATATAATTCGCTATTGTACTAGTCATTTGGAACTTTTAGTTCCAAATAAGGGTATGTTCCCACTTATATGTAAAAGTTGCTTATAAGTGATTTTAAGGCCTTATATAGCACTATTGCTTCTTATTGAGTGACAATTTGAACATGCATGCAACTTTAAGTAGCAATATCGACTTTATCCCACCATAAGTAATAAAGTAGAAACAAAAAACGCTCCTATGCAACTACAAGTGATAGGATGAACTCATATACAGTTTTGAGTTGTGTTTAAAGCCATAAGTTGTATCAAACACTGTTAAACCACTCATTTAGAACTTAAAGCTATAAGATAAGCTGCAAAATTCACTAATGTGCTGCTTGGGCTATTATGTAAAGTTTTAGAGAAATATTGTTTAACAAAGTACCTAAACAATACTTTACGGACGATCATGCATTGAGATGGCCCTAACTTACGCTTGATAATATTTATTATCTTCCATGGATCAACAGATATATGTAATAAACTATAACTATTTTAAACTACGTAAGTCTAGCTTTACGATTATATTTTTCCTTTTGAGATTTCTGTTATACTTTTAAAATAATTGGTAAATATATAAAAAGACACAAATTACGTTTTTCAGTTTTTTCTCCTTTCTCGTAAAAAACTTTATTCCTCATCCTTAATTTATCCGAAAATGATGTATCCCATGCCGTATTATATACAGTTGAACAGAAATGTTGCTTTTATTGAAGCGCGGCAGCGTCGAACTTCAGCCCCTCCCCCCCCACTAAAGCCGTGGTGGCTCTCGATGTCTCCCGGTCTGAATTCACTCAAGACCACCTAAGAATCAACTGTGCCAAGTTTCAGCGCATAGTCAAAAAGTGCAAGGTGTCGTGCACTAACACCCCAGAAATTTACTATGTGACTCGACGCGACGACGACAACTACGTCAAGCAAACACAAAATATTTACTGCCCTGCCCACTCCCACAGGGGCCAGCTAGGCATATTCGTAATTTATTCGCTTTCTTGTCATACTTTGGCCCAGATAACTAGTCTTGTCTCCTTCTCCTAAGCCTTTAAAGTATGACATGATGAAAAGGAAAGTTTTATTTTAAGCGCTAAAACATAAGGGTATCCCTTTAAAGTGGATAGCAAAATAAAGAGAATACCGCTTACCAATTGGAAAGGGTTAGCCTTATTCTTAGGTTCCCCTCTTAATAAGGGATAGTCAAATGTATGGGTTATCAGTATGAATGGGTAAGTCTTTTACTGGATTACACATTACAAAGGGAAGCCCATTGAAAGGCTTAAGCAAATGAAAGGGTGGTCGGGTCCCTCGCTGCAAAATGCTGACGCCGGGACGCCGCCAACCACGGGACCTCTTCATAAGGCTACGCATCCCTAGTCTCAGCCTATTTGGCCGTCAGGCGTGCGCTCGTAAACACCTGTGTCGATTTTAAATAATTTTTGTTTGTTTTATTGTTTTTAAGTTACTGTAAAACATCTTGCTGAGCATCTTGGAAACAACTCGTCCTGTTTCCATCAAACATCGTCCTATTTCCACCAAACATAGCTAAGAACCGTTCGACGGACAGGTCTTTCGATTTTGGCATTGTAGGCCGCAGACAAACACACAGATACACGGATATACATGTTAAATTCATACACCCTTATTTTTTGGTCCAGGGTTAAACATGTAAGAAAGCGTGTGTAGCGAAAACTTGCTACGAGCTTAACACTCACGGAGCGGGTTAGGGCTTTATCAATCACACTTGCGATTTGCCAGCGAATTTTGTATGAAAGCGAACACGCAGCGAGTTTCCCGCGACGCTTATTTGCATAGAAAACTCGCTGACAAATCGCAAGTGTGATAAGGCCCTTATCCTTCCCAGTAATAGATAAGATATCTTACGAAATTATATCTTATCTAGTGAACGTGTAAAGGAAAAGTCATTTAATGTTCTGTAAGTAGATCACAAAGCCATAATTTCCACCGTCCGAGTCCACCGGCATTCCTCAAGAGGAGACCACTGTTGAGAAGAAAGCCAGAAGATTTTTTTTGAATTCTTTTGTTTAGCCTAACTAGTGCCGTTCTGGCCCAGGGATGGCGCTACAACAGCTTTCATATGGCAATTATGTGTATACGTCATATATTTGCATTATTAAACGTCAATAGCGATTTTTCAAGGATTTGTCATTAACCAAATTCAAAACATTGTTTACGGGAATGCTGCTCCATCCTTCGTTTTTCTTGTGAAATAAATACTGAATCCTATTGAAAAAAACTTGACTCATCACTGCTGTGGATAGTTTTGGCTTTATTATGCAAAAATTAGTTGAAATATGCGGAATTTTTAGTCCTGTTTCTCCTATGTCCTGTTACATCAGTGACATTCACCGACTTTCAACGTCAGATACCAAAAACTTGTCGTTGCCAGTAACATAAATTAGTACCACTAAAAATCCGCACCATGCGCAAGTTGGGTAATACTTTATATTTTATTATTATCAAAGTCAAAAACACAGCATTGCAGTATTCTAGAAAACAGCCTTTCAAATTACTGTAAAATCACAGTCATGCATATTTTAACATTCCACATTCGCGAGGCAACCTTACAAGTCACCATAAAAACTCGTACAGTTTCCACTTATGTAAAATGTCATATGAAATACGGAACACTTATGTACATACGCCCTTTTGAACTGCGCTGTACTAGAGTTTCCACGTAGTAAAAAGGTCTTATGTGTTACGGAATATGTATGTAGTTACGCCATATTGGTCTGTGTTGTATTATGCTCTGAGTTCACTCACAAGATGAGATTCTGCTTAAATTGGATTGAAATGGGTAAGATCGAACTGCCTTTCGCCATACTCGTAAATGTATTGCTTCATGAAGTTTACGAGTACCTATTTAGGTCGTGTTTATGGATAAGTAAAAATCTGTTTTTTATCCCGAACAAACTGGGCCCGAATTCGACGAGGCTTTGCGGTATTCCCAATTTAGATGTTTAAAAAATGTAACCATGAATGAACTGGTTTATTAAAATTTTTAGGATTCAGTACTTAAAGGGTAAAAAACTGGAACCTATTACTAAGAATCCGCTGTCCATCCGTCTGACCGTCTGTCACCAGGCCGTATCTCATGAACTGTGATAGTTGAAATATTCACAAAATGATGTATTTCTGTTGCTGCTATACAGCATGGTGACAGACGGACAGACAGCAGAGTCCTTAGTAAAAGGGTGCCGTTTTTTACCCTTTGGGTACGGAACCCTAAAAACAATCGGAGTTTTGCAACTACTCAAGTGTGAAATTTTTAGAAGGTAACATTTCACCTAAAAGTCATAATTTGTAATAAAAGTGGTTTTACGGCCCTACCGCCGGCAGAGGTGAAGTGATCCAATAAATTTCACAGATAACCGCTCATTTAAAAAGAGCTTTAAATAAATTCTCTACTTCTTCAGTAAGACTTTATTTATTAACACTTTAATGACTGGAAATATCATTCACTCCGCTACACAATTTTATCGTGTTGTCTGAGTAAATATAATAAAGGATTTAGTCTGTTTTCTTTTACATTTATTTGCTGATAATGTCAATTAAAATGAAATATCTGAAAGTAAATATGTTTTGACTATTCGTAGTGACTGAGTAGTCGTAGTGACGTAGTTACATGTTCTTTACTTTAAAAGGGTTGCAGTAAGATGTGACTATTAACGTTTAAACATAGAGATCTTTCAAATTGACAACGCAAAGATCAACTAGAAAAAAATAATTAAAGGTATTCTGGCGTTATGGTGGTGGAGTGGCTAACACGTTGGACCGTTAAACCAGAGGTACCGTGTTCGATTTCCTGTTTTCGCCGTCTCGATTACGTCCCTTTTCTTCGTTATCTGTCACGAATAACTGATAAAAAAAACCGCTTTAAAAGCTTATCATGGTTTTGTGGCGTCTAATCTTCGTTATGGAATATTAATTTGGGGAAACTCTGTCCATATAATCGTACCTTTGTAACTCAAAAACAATGCGTTAGGGCTATTACAAATATTAGTTCACTCACATCGTGTAAAAGCTCGGTTATTGAACTCGGCTTGCTTACTGTGTGCTCAATATATATTTTGGAGGTTTGTTTTACGTTCGTAAAACTATGTAAACACTGAATTATTCAAGAAGGAATGTGATATTGTTAATTTTAATACGAGATACCCGGACAGATTGCGTTTAGTCCATATTCGTAATTTCAGTTTCACAATTGGCTACCAAAGAGGAAATATTTTTCACTGTTTCGTAATTGATTATGAAACAAGAATTTATTTTCTGTTTTAGTAATCGATTATTTTTCTTCTTTCGTAGTTGATTACCAAACAAATTTTCCTTTTTCTTTGTTCGTAATTAATTACTAAACAAGAATTTGCTGTCGATGTGCATACATACTGCTAAAAAAAATAAGGGCTACATAATTTTTAAGAGCAAAACAAATTAATTTGAGATTTGAAATTACGGAGTTTTAACCAACTGTTGTGGTGCTCCCTTTCACTGTTACTTAAACTTTTATCTTTATAATATAAGTGTGATTCTAAAATAGGTAACAGTGGAAGTGAGTGAGTAAGTGTGTTCATGTGTATGTCTGTTACTTCTTCACGCTAAAACGGCTGGACTAATTTTGATAAATTCTGGTATGAAAGTAGCTGATATTCTGGATTAAGAAATAGGCTACCTTTTATGTCGAAAAACCTACCTATATCGATGTATGGAGACAACAGTTTTGCAACGATAAAGTTATGTTGGCCTCTTGCACAGAATAATGTTTTTGTCAGAGCAAATATTAAGCGCTTTCATCGTTTGTCTGACCTAAACCTAGTCTGACTCGCGCACCTAGTACTAATACTAGGTGCGCGAGTCAGACTAATACCTGACCGGTTTTTTTTTATTTAATAATGTAAGTTCCCTATTTTATCTCTTGATACAAAAGAAAAGGGCCAGTAAGTATGGTTCCTGGCCTGACCTGCACTGCGCATTTTTAAATCTCTCTATCACGTGCTGGTCTAGAGAAACCATCACACCGCTTTAACCAGTTTTTAAAGGATGTTTGTCTAGACTCTGTTGCTATATACAACCGTTTACCGAAAGGACTATCGAAACAATGATTGGAGAATCAACATCCCACATGGTGGTCACTTCGTGAGCCAAATCAAGAGAGGTACCTATTTCCTGAATTTGCCCATCCTGCTTTCACGAGGTTCTCCTCATGCGAGATGGTGACGTCGACGATTATCCACTACAAGAAAGTAATCACATGTATCCAACTTATTGTTTAATTTAATACTCAATTACAAAACAATAAAAAAATATTCCTCGTTCGTAGTCAATTACTTATGAACACTATTATTTTTTATTTCGTAGTTGATTACGAAAGTCGATTACGAATCCGGAAAATAAATTCTGGTTTAATAATCAATTACGAAACAGTGAAAAATAATTCTTCCTTGGTAGCCAATTGTGAAACTGAAATTACGAATATGGACTAAACGACAGATTGGTAGTTCCCAAAATGCACACGACAATGAAGGGTAGGAATTGCTATGCCATGTGTATAAAAAAATAAAATATATTTCATTTCATTTCATTTCATTTCTGTGCTTGCTAGTTTTAATGCCGAATAACCATTTTTTCATTTAAAGTAGAAATATCAATATAAATGATAAGTACAGAAGTTTCTGGAAAAATTACATTTTAATCACATACAAAACGAACAATTATGGTTAATAAAAGTGAAATAAAATGCACGTAATTTTTTTGTTATTATGGGGTTGCTTCTTAGAACAACTTATCGTGCTACTACCACTCACAAGAATATGTTCTCAAAGAAATTACAAGTGTACAACTGTACATGGTACGGAAATTCATTTATAAATTAGATTTATGAGGAGCGAAGGTTCACATCTGTATCTAAGGTAAATACAGCTTTAAGACCCAATTAAATCATAAATTCATGATTAATTTATTATACTTACCTACTTGAAAGTTTCTAAAATAGTTAAGGGACACACTCAAGACTTAGCAAATAAAATTTTCAGTCCATCTTCTAACAACGACTGCATTGTCTGTGTGAACGAGGCCAGGGAAGAGTGGACGCGGGCTTGCCTGAATGCGCCATTCCCAGTTTCCACCAAATCGCAGAGGTTGTGGGACGAGCCGCTCTGTGAACTGGTTCTAAAAGATCTGACAGATACGGCACAAAATTCGACAGAGCGTGCTCGCCTACTTGCCGTGGCGGAACCGGAATCGGGGTTTTGGCTCCATGCGCTACCATCACCTAACATTGGTACGCTGCTGGATAAAACAGCTCTCACCCTGGCAACAAGTCTGCGACTCGGCACTAAAACCACCGAGCCTCACCGCTGCCGTTGCGGCTCAACCGTGGACGAGTTAGGCCATCATGGCTTACGCTGCCAAAAGAGCGCCGGTCGTATATCCCGGCACGCTTCCCTGAACGACGTCATACGGAGGGCCCTTGTCTCCGTCAATGTGCCGGCCATTTTAGAGCCGAACGGTATCGCACGCGACGATGGCAAGCGACCTGATGGTATGACGCTCGTTCCGTGGAGGTTGGGCCGGACGCTCATTTGGGACGCTACTTGCGTCGATACACTGGCCGCGTCCCACCTTCAAGCCACGTCCTCCAAAGCCGGAGCGGCAGCCGCAACGGCTGAAAACCTCAAGCGGCGCAAGTATGCAGCCCTAGGCGAGGGCTACATATTTGCGCCTTTTGGAGTTGAAACATTCGGCCCGTGGGGACCAGGTGCCAAGATTCTCTTTAAAGAGATATCGGAATGCCTGGTCGAAGCTTCAGGTGACCAGAGGGCTGGCAGCTACTTTGGACAGCGACTGAGCCTCGCCATCCAAAGAGGCAACGCTGCCAGCCTTCTAGGTACAATATCCACTGAAGGCGACCTGGCGGGTATTTACAACCTTTAGAGTCTATTTTAATTATATTTATATTTTAGTTGTTTATGAGGTATTTAGTTTAAATAATAAGTAAGTTTTTATTTTTTTTCTTTAATAAGTACTTGTGTTGTTTTGTGTTATAAAATTATATTATTACCTTTATAAATATAATATAAATAAACTTCTTATGTAGTTAAGGGACGTCATAAAAGCCGAATAATGCTTACCTACTTGAAAGTTTCTAAAATAGTTAGGGGACATCATGAAAGCCGAGTATTAGATCTTATTTATTATTAAAGGTACTCAAATTGTTTTAGTCCATTCCAGCTAATTTCTCAAATGTTTACAATGAAGCGAAACATTGAAAAATTTAATGGTTCAGACAGGATTTGAACCTGCGTTTCCAACGGCTTTCCGGGCCAACACGGGCGCCCTACCAACTGGACCATCGAACCAGATGTCAGAGCCATTGAATCTTTCAACCAGTTTACGTTACACATTTGGTTTACGTTATCAGACGTTACTGCTTTAATAAAAATAGCTAATTTCTCCATTCAAATCGAGGTTTTGTTCTTCTTTTGTCCGCAAAAAAATTTGTAAATCTTTATGAAATAGGAACTAAATGGGAAGGAAATGTTCTGTGTCAGACAGTTTCGATTTTTGCGTTTTATTAGGGTTCCGTAACCCAAAGGTTAAAACGGGACCCTATTACTGAGACTTCGCTGTCCGTCCGTCCGTCCGTCCGCCGTCCGTCTGTCACCAGGCTGTATCTCAAGAACGGTGATAGCTAGACAGTTGAAATTTTCACAGACGATGTATTTTATTTTGCCGCTATAACAGCAAATACTAAAAATAAAATAAAATAAATATTTAAGGGGGGCTCCCATACAACAAACTTGTTATAGAATATAGATTATGGTACGGAACACTTCATGCGCGAGTCGGACTCGCCCTTGCCCAATTTTTTATAGAATTTGTGTACTAGGCGTCTGTTTTTGGCCGGAATTCCGCCGCACATTGCAGCCTGATGCACAAATGTTATAATTATTTGCAAAAAAACCGGAACGGTCTGACGCAAAACATTTCTTTTTAATTCAGTTCTTAAAATTTCGTAAAATTAAATTCGTATAATATAATTTCGTTCGATTTGTAATAACCGGTTACGTTAAGTTCGGACCAGAGATGGGCATTAATCGATTAATTAACGATAAAAAAAAATAATCGCCTTTAATTTAATCAAGATTAAATTAATCGACAGAGTCTTCGATTAACGACTAACTAATCGTCATTTTAATCGATTAATTTTCGATTAAAAGTTGGAACACGCTCATTTGTGCATTTTACAAAAAACGATATGTCTTGTCATGTGTAAACTAGAAAAAAACTTTGTAGTGTGCTGTATGAAATAAACTTGTTACAGTAATACAAGGTGGTTTTATAGTGCAGTACTCTACTCTAAGATCTCCTAGGTAGGGACTTAGACTTACAAAAAATATCTATTTCTTCTTAATTAATTAATCGAATAAAAATTTAATCGCTGAATATTAATCTACGATTAACTTAATCGGGATTAAATTAATCGGAACTTGTACGATTAGATTAATTAATTCTAATTTTTTATCGTTAATCGCGATTGAGTAGGTTAATCTTAATCGTTAATCGATTATCGATTAACTTTTGCCCATCTCTGATTCGGACCACCTTTGTATTCGACACCATAGTCAAACTTAACGTAACCTGGTAGTCTGGGAAAAGGAGCTATCATCATATATAAGCCGGTTACGTTCAGTTTCGACCTCATTTAGTCTCACGCCTTAGTTACCAGGTGGAAAAGGAGCTATCCTGATATATTTATACTCTTAATTCACGCTCGAACGATGCGATAAAAGCCATTAGTACGAGTATCAGTATCAGCAGTGCAGCAGCGAAGGCTACATCCAAAGTCGTTTTATTGGATATCAGAATGTTATACAATACAATACAATACAAAATGCTTTATTGCACACCAAAAAAGTTTACAAATTCAGTACAGAACAATAATTTTAATAACGGTAGACAACAGGCGGTCTTATCGCTAAAGAGCGATCTCTTCCAGACAACCTTTAGGTAGTGGAGTTGATTAGTATAAATCACACAATGAGTAGGTGAAGCAGAAGGGGAAGGGAGAACAAAATAATTATCAACGGATAAGCAAGTAAACGTATCAATAGATATACACATACATAAATAGATATATATAAACCTACTTAAACATACATAAATATAAATAAAACAAGACAGATAAGGAACACATAAACAGTCGGAGGCAAACGAACGAAAACAGTTTCACAAATCACACCATCAATTTTACATCAATGTTATGTTGTTATTCTTCTTCTAGATTTGTAGAGTTTATAGTTCAGTTTCTTTACCACTCTTCTCCGTTATTCCAGATACGGTGACATGGTCCCCGGAACGATCGCCGGCAAGATCGTGGGAGGCGTGTGTTCACTGTCCGGAGTGTTGGTGATCGCCCTGCCTGTACCTGTCATCGTGTCCAATTTCTCGCGTATCTACCATCAGAACCAGCGCGCTGATAAGCGGAAGGCGCAGCGGGTAAGTACAACACACCACATAAGGGTTAGGACCAACAAATTGGTTGAAATTAAGGCGTAGTTAGCGAGGAAATAAAAGCGATTGGAATAAGTTCCGTTGTGCGAGAAAAATAACGATAAAATAGGGAACCTTAAAATAGAACCTTAAGGTTCGTTATTGGAAGGTTAACTGTCGTCGCACAACGGACACTTATACAAATATTAATTGAGTAAGTTAAGGGTGAGTTAAGATGGTAAACTTTTTGGTCGTTACCCATAACCTAAGATGTTCATAGCATGCTCTAAAATTAGTTTTAGATCTAGAAGATATCGTAAAGAAGTTATACATCGTTAGTTACTAACAAATCGGTAAGAAACTTGTTTACTCTTACAGAGTTACTTACTACTTTATATCAGATTTAGACATAATGAGTTAAATTTATCCTAGGGTAGGGTAATGGATAATGCGCTTAGGCATTTTAAAGAACATGTGACGCAAAGGGGTGCCCGACGTTTCATATAACTTCACTTAATCTATTTTGGTTTGATATACCATTACTTTGTATAATGTAACGAATGGTATAATATTGTTTTAGATAATTTTCAAATGATCTAATGTAACAATTGATATTATGGTTTATAGGTATAATTACTTTCAGTATAATGTACATTTATTATATTTATTACTTGGCATAAAACATATTTATCATAATGACTTACTTGATATAATTCGTCAATGCTATAAACTACAGAAGATATAAGTTGATTTTACTATAACCAAAAAGGTGGTTCCCACTAGATATATTAGGCTGTCACCCCCTATATCACCTTAAGGCAGGTCCGACTTGGCTTAGGTTAGGTACGACGACGAGCGAAGCGAGGAGGAGTGTTAGGTTGAACTGCGACCCTAACGAGCGAGCGAAGCGAGCGAGCCGCGCAGGTCTGACTTGGCTTATGATTCCTAACATTATCTATTACACCATAAGGCAGGTCCGACTTGGCTTAGGTTAGGTACGACGACGAGCGAAGCGAGGAGGAGTGTTAGGTTGAACTGCGACCCTAACGAGCGAGCGAAGCGAGCGAGCCGCGCAGGTCCGACTCTGCTTACGATTCCTAACATTACCTATTTCACCTTAAGGCAGTATTTATATGAAAACGCTATTATTCTAAATATGTTAAAATGTATGTGTGATAAATATGTTATACGAAAGTATAATTATGAATATTGTCAATTATGTCATTTAGCCTGTTATATCGATCGATAATTAGAGAAAAGCAAAATATAGGAAAAAACCATTATATGAAACGTTACATTATATGAAACAACTTTATATCAATTGATTGTATATCAAGTGTATGTTAGTTAATCTGACATTATATGAAACATTACGGACCCGACGCAAAGGGCGCTCTAGTAGCGTAGAGTTATGGACATGAAGATTTGGTGTAATTGACGTAACGATCTAATAGCTCAGTTGGGATAGCATGACGCCGGAAACACAGGTTCGAGGCCTGCTTACTTGTAGTGGATAGTGGATCATATTATATTTTTCTTTCATAATTTATCTTTATGTCAATATTTTTCTACTGCCATTAAACTAATCTAACATCGTTTCCAATTTATCCTGTATCTAGGACCAGAGACAGAGCACTAAGAAATCAAAGAAACGGCTGCTAATAATAAGTAGATACAACCTACAGTCGAGTTCTTAAATTGATTAGCAAACATTTTGTCATACGCCTCTATTGTTAACGGCAGAGTGGTGTGTTCAGATATTTATGATCAAATTATTGCTCATACATTTAAGAGCTCGACTGTACACAGACAAAGAAAGAGACAAAATTTTAAGTGCTCGTGTCAACATATTTTCGTATCCTAATTCTTGCACGAAGCCGAAACATGGACGATCCAACAAAAATACCGCAAAAGACTTGAAATGTGGGGCTGGATACGGTTGCTGAGGATGAAAATGGACTGCTCGCCGAACTATAATCTCTCTATCTTGAAAGAACATGAAGTCAAACAAAGAGGTCACCATACAGGGAAGGCAAAACTGATCAGGCCGATGTGATTGAATCCCTTCAGTCCATCCGGCCGCCGTAAGCGTGGTGACCTTAAGGCCGTTTCATTCATACACGGTACAGATTTAAGTCCGATCAGATGGAACTGAAGGTAAACCTGGTCATGTATGGGGGCCTTTACGTCGATTGTGCGAATCCTGAAAATGTTTGGACATATCATCTGCAATGAAAAGTCGTTGGAGCGATTGGTAGTGTAGGCGAAAGTGGAAGGTCAACGTTCTCACGGTCGATCTCCTACGAGGTGGACGGATCTCATAAAGTCCACGACGAAATGTTCCCTAACGGAGTGTGCATGGAGCCACAGACAGAGAGAGATGGAGAATTGCAAAAGTCGTAATTAATGTGGAAGAGGACAAATAACCCCGACCACTCTGACAAGAGCATGCGACTAAGAAGAAAAAATCAACTTTTTAAAAGTAAAAAAGAGAAGGAAAGACAATATCAAAAAACAATTTACTCCATTTAGGTTTAAACTCTTTATTTGCACAGACAGTTGTTTAGTTGTCAGTTCATATAAAGTTCATGGGGAAAATTGTATAGGAGCTTATACCATTCAAGTATTCACCTCCCATTCACATCCCAGGGGTTAACCCCTTAAGGATGTGTTTTGAAAAATCCGGAAATCAGTTTTCTAGCTTTTAGATCGAAATCTTATGCAAGTTTTATATCTCTCACTCAAAAATTACAGAATTCCCATATAAACTGTCAACCCCAATTTGACACCCTTAAAAGTGCTAACCTGAATCGTGTACTTAATCTACTTATTCTAGAAATTTAAGTTCCTAGGTTCAGTTGTTTCTAGGTTCAGTAGTTTCTAGGTTCAGAAGGTTCAGTAGGCTCTACGTTGATGAGTGAGTCAGTGAGTCAGTCTGAAATTTTCCGTTTATATGTATAGAAGGGTGGTCCAAAAATACAAAATTTTGAATATTATTTCTTCATAAGGTTCTTTTTTGTCCAAAACCCACAAAAATGATACTCACCATTTTTCAAATCAATCCGATGACATTTAGAGGTAGCAATTTGCATATAGAAAATAGTATGTAACAACTTTCCACGAGCTTTAGAGGGCAAAGGACATAGAAAAGTTCTATAATTGTCATTATCGTCTACTGTCACAAGCAATTAAGTGAAACATTCTTCATCATCATTCTGTTTTGTTTACAAAATTAAATTTATATGAACATCAGACATTTGTCTCACATTAACGCGACCAGAAAATCATTTTCACATTAATTTAGATTTTGCACAATGATTATTACTTGATAACAAGACAAAATTAGCCATGTGCTAAGATTGAATGTCCTTTTTTTTCTCCATACAACTGTGGACCACCCTACTATAGAAGATTCTTCTTCTTCTTAGTCGGCATCTTCATTGCCGAAGGTCGTGTCTAACGTGAAATATTAATTCGTCACTTGACGCACCATACTTTTCCACTCGTTTCTATTCTCGGCGATCTTGCTGGCCTTAGGTATTGACAGGCCAGTGAGCGTCTTTACAAGATCTGACCAACGGCTTAGTATAGTATTATATAATCTGTGCCAACGGGTAGGCAAACGACCGCGCGGTCTTTTTCCACATTAACCGCCGTTCTCCAATTCCAGAAAGCCCGTCTGGCCCGTATCCGGATCGCGAAGGCGTCGTCCGGCGCCGCGTTCGTGTCAAAGAAGAAGGCCGCCGAGGCCCGGCTGGCGGCGCAGGAGTCGGGCGTGGAGCTCGACGACGCCGGCCGGGATGAGGACATTTTCGAATTGCAGCACCATCATCTGTTGCGATGTTTGGAGCGTACCACGGTAAGGAAACACTCTCTCTTCTCTCTTTATAAGTAATATAATTATTTTGAAAACTACAGCCCGACACAAAAGAGTAGAAAACGGATGAAAAAGGAACTAAAAAATTTCATACAAAATTGTTACCATATTCAAGCACTTTACGTCAAAAATGTGACAGTTGCGAAGGAAGTGGCGCCCTCATTTATTTTCTACTCTTTTGTGTCGCACTGTATCTTAAGACATTTTTAATAATTATAACAACGGTTTACACTCACGTGACCCACCACGTAATTTTTAGGGTTCCGTACCCAATGGGTAAAAACGGGACCCTATTACTGAGGCTTCGCTGTCTGTCCGTCCGTCCGTCTGTCACCAGGCTGTATCTCAAGAACGGTGATAGCTAGACAGTTGAAATTTTCACAGATGATGTATTTCTATTGCCGCTATAACAACAAATACTAAAACAAAAAAAAAAAAAAATATTTAAGGGGGGCTCCGATACAACAAACTTGTTATAGATTATGGTACGGAACCCTTCATGCGCGATTCGGACTCGCACTTGACCAATTTTTAATTAATTTGTGCTGCATTTTCAGTTTGAAATTATCGCAGAATTCTTTAAAAACTATTTTTAAAAATACACCCATTAGGTAGTTATTAATCTCCATGCCCAGCTGGGCAATGGAGAGATGGCAGCTGCACTATCCGTCTTGCGTGCAAAATAAGACATTCCGGGGGCTTGTGGTGAGTTCCCACTAACAGCGATTAGACCAATTGCACGTAGAGCTGCCCTGATGAAGAGCTCCATATGAGTTAGAAACGTTTTGGGCCTGACAATGTTTACGTGAGTTTAAGCCGTTGTTATAATTATAATTATTTTAATCCAAGCAATAGTCTCCTTAGATCCACACACTGTAAAGAAATCTTCCTTTTTCATTATTCTTCCCTTATGTTATCTAATGATCTCTCATTTATGTTTTCTCCCTAAGTCTCTGTTGCCAATGAATTTATATTATGTATTAAACTATTCCTTACTTCTTTACTAATTACTAAATCTCTTTCCTTTTTCTGCGCCCGGCGCCTATTATTTACTTTATTTTTATCTGATTAAAATTTTTCGATTCAGAATTTGGGAATATTAGTAATTAATAACCAGTAAGTAATCAGAGTTTTATTCTTTAAGTCTTCTTCTTCAATTTAAGAGCTACTCTCTTGTCGGTGTAGCAATCGCCGGCCTTTTCTTTCTTGGTCGTTCTCCTTCACTTTTTGGTAAGACATGAATTTCACCTTTTCATTTATTTGCTCAATGTATTTTCGTCTTGGCCTTCCTGTTCCTCGCTTTCCCTCGATTTTCCTTCCTCTTTAAGTCAACATAGAGAAAAAGTTATAGCGATTGTCACAATAAGATGTAAATATTAACCACCTAATGGCATGGATCATATGCACAAATTGCACAGAGCCACACCACACAGTACCCTAACCATAGTTTACAGTGCCTGTATTTGCAAGCGACTACAGCCCGACACAAAAGAGTAGAAAATAAATGAGGGCGCCACTTCCTTCGCAACTGTCACATTTTTGACGTAAAGTGCTTGAATATGGTAACAATTTTGTATGAAAAATTTTAGTTCCTTTTTCATCCGTTTTCTACTCTTTTGTGTCGGGCTGTACGTAAACTACTGTATAAATTGTATTGTAGTTCTACAAATTATCCGCTAGAGGCGCTGTACTATTCTCCATACAAATCGTTTACGCTGTCGCTAGCGAGTACCGTCACGTTAAGGGTGAGGCCAGATGATCGTAATTTGAGTCGGGTAATTTCGGTCGCGCCATACTTAGTGTGACGTGATCTCATGACATGAACTATGGCGCGACCGAAATTACTTCACCCTTGTAAGGGTACAGTTCTGTGCAATTCCGCGCATATATCTATGATTTTATGTATGTATCCAGGATAGAGAAGAACCAATTCATCAACCATTCCAGGACCGCGAGTTCGTCGAAATGGAAAACCCTTTCAATGGCGCGGTGAAGCGGCCCGGCTCGCCGTCGCCGCTGGCGTCGCCTGCGCACTCGGGCCGTGCGCCCGCGCTGCTCGCCTGCTGCGCGCGCTGCGGCTGCTGCCCGCAGAAATATCAGGTAGGGAATACGTTCAAATATTCGAATAGATTGTGGGGAGGACCGGGAAGTACGGGGCGTAATGTAACTTGTTTTCTTTTTAAGGTGATGTTAAATTTAAAAAGACATTTTACATAACGCCTAGTAAAGCCCAGCCAGTATCTACTTTAACAGTACTTAGGTTAACCCAAAAAGCACTCAGGCTGCATAAGCGCTTAAACAGCCCTTAAATAAGGGCTGCAAAGGCGCTTGTGTGCTACTTCAGAAGTTGCTGTGATATCGACGCCTAAGAATCAATAGCGTCTAACTAACTTAATGTTACAAATTAAACTTCAGAGTTTATAATAGTGTCAACGTCAATTTTACGGACCTATATCTATTAGCGAAGCAAGGACGTGCACTGAGGGGCCTGCGGGCCGTGGGACGCGTCTAAGCAACGTTATCGCCGGCTCGGTAACGGATTGTACCGAGAAATTGACGATATTTCAACTCATCCGTATTCAAAGCCTCTCAGTCTCCCCTAGTAAACGTAAACTTGTTAAAACAGGAACGTATGTTAACGTAACATAAAATAATATAGAAGGATTGTGTCTTTGAGCGTGGCTTTAAACCATTTTGAGTGTAAAAATAAAGGAGCAGAATAGAAACTGATTTTTAGATGAATAATTTGATGGTTCGAGCACAGCTTCAATAGCCTGGTGGTCTAGGCGACCATGTAGCCCTAAAGAACCGTTGGAAACGCGAGCCAAAGTTCGCTCACATATCTTTTTTATTTTGTCTTTAGAAAAAAAACACATTTGGATTATCAGCGTTTGAAAGCAACAGTTCGACAAAAGAAATTATAAAAATCTAAAAATAATTAGTGTAACTACATTGTAACGAATGGATAAAAAAATAGTAAAATCTAAAAATTACTGGGTTATAGTTAATCCAGTAATTTCCTTCTGCAAATTAACTCCTTAGTTGTTTAGAAAATGGAGTTGAATCTCTCAAAAACTTGATGAAAGTAAGTAAATCAAGTGTCTCATGTGTAGGTGCAAATGGTATTTAAAAGCTTTTAGATTCTGAACCCACATCCTTATAATTTAGATCACAAACCTACAAATAATATGCATAAGTAGAAACCCACTTTTATATATATAATAGTCAATTGTAGTTTGTAGTAACTATAAATCAAATATCTCCCACTAAAACCTTAAATAGTATTCTATTATTAGCTGACTGCTTAATATAAGAAACATACAAAAACATTATACACGAAAACAAGCTTTAGCTTTTGATATACATATATGACTTACACTATAATATGTCACACGGTTAAAACACTAACTTATAAGTCAAATATGTTCAATATGATTTTAAGATATTTCTAATAAATCAGAGTACTGAACAAACTTTACATGATAAGTCAAAAACATAATTTTGTCTTACAAGTTAAACCCATTCAACTTATAAGTCAAACCTATTCCACTTATAAGCCGAAAATATCCGTCTTATAAACTATTATATATGTCTAATTGCACTGATAATAATTTATGAGTCAAACATATACATAAAGTGTGTCTGTTTGTCTACTACCTCTTTACGCTTAAACCAGTGCACCGATTTAGATGAAATTTGATGAATGTTGAGCCCCGGGGAATGACAGGATACTTTTCATCTTTCCATGCAGACGAAGTCGTGGGCGAAAGCTAGTTCATTTCATAAATTAAAGATATTTGTCTTATAAGAATTATAAGTCAAAGCTATAGCATCTTTTAGATAAGTTAAATATATTCGTCTTACATGAGGTCAGTCGGGACAAGGACGAGCGCACCTATCATAATTATGAAAGAAAGAAAGGCAGAAACGACTGACAATTTGTACGTGAGTTTAAACAGATTTTTTTTATTATGAAAGATACAAACATTTATTGCTAAACCAAAAATGAAATAGACACAATCAAAAAGCAAGAACTGCATTGTCAGTACATTGTCCACCCAAATTATTCCACGTGACAAAAGGACCGGACCCAGCATGTGCTGCGACAGCCATGCGTCTGCGCAGCGCTGGTTTTCAGACCATCTCTTTTCTCACTGAACCAAATTGTCAAATTTACGGGTCCAACCAAGGTATACTTGTACATGCATGCATGTGCACACAACACATCCACACAAACATGCATGTAGGTACGTGCGTACATGCTAAAAGTAACATATCGAAATATATAAAAGTATAGACTATAACATCTGTACTTTTCGATATTATGGTAGGTGCGGTAGTCTCACTGGCATACTTGTTCTGACTGACTTTACTAAGTAGTATATATCCGTCTCATTGCAATATTTTGACGACAGAAGCGCCGTCGTTCGGTGCGCTGCGTCAGTCCAATCGGGCTGGTCTCTTGTTCGCGTCGGGAGGTACTTTCATTGTATTGCCAATATACTGAGCACCAAATGTGAACCCTTTTGTTTTGCGTACCTGGGTTATGTTTCTATGGCCGATGTTTTAATTCTATAGTTGACTGTTTTACAAATACAAAGATATAAACAGAAAAAAAATCCGATGCTGGCTGGATTAAATCTTGTGAATCATATAAATAATACTAGTGCTAGAATTAAGCTTTCTTAAAATAATTCTTTAGTATAATGTATTATTAATTTATTATTTTAGTTGGAAGACGGACCTTTGAAGTAAGCTTCTTTGAGTGTTTAATTAACTTTTTCCAATTAAGCTCCATTTCCAATAGAATACTAATTTCAATTTAATTTTAATATCGTCTTGAAAAGAAAACTGAAGAGAAAAGGCGTTTGCAGTTCAAAATTAAACAGTCTTATAAATTTTCCACTCGGTGTAGCTATCTATAACAAATCTATCTAGGCATCTGTATCATTCATCTAAAAAAAACCGTATTGAGCTAATTTACTGAGAATAGTCGAACAGTTCACTATATTTTTCTTTAAATAAATAGTAACAGACGAAACGTGCCTTAAATTCGAAGCATTTTTTTAATATTCATCACTTGTATAACATCTCATGAATGATAAACAGAGTATACCCAATAAACCCAAGGGGCTATTTAGTTGCTAATTAAAGGTTTTAAGTCATAATAATAATATATCGGAATAGTTAGAACAAATGTCTTTTACCTGATAACATAGATTTTTTCTTTTATTTAACACAATTTTTAACTTCTATTATTTTCTCGGCCATAGAAACATGATGTTTCTCGTTCACAAATCCCGTAAAACCTGGGGTCAGTGTCGCTTGCCCCGGATCGAGTGTTGTGTGGCCATGCTAGTTGTCTCTCGTGCTGACGCAAAACAATATATTTTGTATAGCAAGCTCGAAACATTAAGAGCAAATGACGTCAATGTGGCACAAGTGAGAAACGACCTCACTTTTATAGTTGAAATTATGTTTGAATTCTACTTGAGAGCTTATGTTAAAAACACGACCACACAAAGCAATTGATTTACTATATATTTAGAAGCTGGTTTTGGGACAAATGGAAGCAGTTAACGAAAAAACGCAAACAAATATCTTCTTGTTTCAAATGTCTTTTCTAAGTCACAAGGTTGAAATTGCAATATCCTAACTCATGGGAATAAGATACTTTGGCACTAAAGCCATAAAATTCAAAAAAGGGTCGAAATATTACCTATGTCCCGCATCTCCTATTCTAATTTCAACCTGGTGTCTTAAAAAAGACGATATACATTTGTTTGCGTTGTTTTTGTTACTTATTTCCATTTTTCCTTGGACAATGGCTTACGGGGTCATGTTTTCAACATAAGCTTTTTATGACCATACATGGACGTCTTAAAAAAATTGAACCATATAACCATTCGGTCGTTTGTTCCTTTACTTGTGCTCATTTGATATAATTTGATTTTAGTTTTTCGGAAAGAGAATACCTGTGAGGTATGCCAGTAATTCAAAGACATGTTTACAAAAAGCCAGCATCGGATGAAAATATTTTTATGCCATATCCGTAAGATTATATTGAAGGTGGTTATACATTTTTTTTTCAGTTTAGTGAAAATAGACACACGGATAATGAATATTATAAAAATTATACGACTGTGTTATACTTATTAGATACTATAATGGCATTAAACGTATTTTCATCTGTGAATAAGTGTTTTTTACTGGTTGAAACGTAAACTTTAAGTATACTCTAGTTTAATGATGAACTATTTTAGCAAACGTTTATTTAATTTAAGCTTGATTACAAGGTCTATAAAAAGGTACTGGCCAAAACTAGCTATACGTCCTACTTTTCGAATGTACAATAGCCGTATCCTGGAAATGGTAAGTATTTGCTTGAAAATATCACCAGAAACAACGTTTACTTTAATTATATATTTAATGTATGTATAATTATATATTTGTGTCAGTTATAACCATCAGGTTTGCTGAAAATAGTTCTATTTATACATTTATAAAGTATTGAGTTAGCTTCATTGATAATAAAAAAATAACAGTCATTACATTGTACCAACAACAACACATAATATTGTATATTTTATTGTACTTTATGCTCAACATAATTATACCAAAGTATTAATTTAATGTATGCTCTCTTTGCCTTTGTGTGGTTCTACTTGCTATCCCTTATTTACGTTTTCTGCTGATTTGTGTCTATTTATAATTTTAAGACTTTCTTTATTTATTATAAGTCATTTATTCTTATTTAATGTGTATCCCTTCTCTCACACAACATACAAAAACTACATAAAATTTTACTTATCTGGATTGTTATACAAGTAACCAGTAAAATTACAGGAGTTTAATACAATTCTACGATGTGTTAATCCCAGTAAATTAATACAAATCATAAATGATACGTTGCAACACTTATTGTTTCACACAATAATAAAACCATTTACTACTAAGAAACTAATACAAGCGAGGTGCTTAGCCCAAAACATTTCCATAAGCTGTTATAATGAGCTTCGGGGATACGCCTGTCTCGCTCATTCGTGTAGGGTTCAGATTTGATTATCTCTGATTTCACTCAAGCTACAGCTCACGGACTGTATGTTATAATACTTTATTCCCAATTGGTGTTGCTCCGTATCTGTTTGCAAGATACAAACTTATTGAATTTAACTTGAAGTTTTTTAAAGTTTTCGAACAAGGACTCAAGTATCTAATTGGCTGACAGGTACTGCTCTTAGATTCGAGCAGGAAGGGCCGAATGAGGGGTGCCCGGAGGTACACGGCAACCTCGCGTCCCAGCGACACCTCGGTGTCCGCCGCAGCCAGCGAAGACCCTCTACCAGTACGTTTGAGCGGTGTTACCACGCAGCGAGGGTGATATTGAGATATAAGTCTGACATATACTATAGGGTTGTGAATAAGACAAGAATATACTTGACTTATTTACAAAAAAAGACAAGTATGGTATTAAGACCAGTATATACTTGTCTTATTGACTGAATAAGACAAGTATATTCTTGCCTTATTTACAACATTAAAGTATATATTTATGTCGTTAGGTTTAGTTAGGTAAATAATTTAAATAATGCAATGTGATTGTTACTGAATTTTAGTTCAATTTATAATATGAAAATGGGTTATAAATCTTGTTTAGGGCTCACTAAATCATTGCAGAATATTTTTTCGCCGAATGTTTCATTTCGCCGAATGTTTCGCAGAAGTGTCATTTCGTAGAAAGTATTTTATTCTGAAACCTTCAACTATTTCGGATTATTATAAAATAACCTATCCTAATCAACTGGATGAGATTTGCAAGAGTTATGAAAAATGACTTTATGACTACAGGGGAATATAAGTTCTGCGAAGTGAAAATTCGGCATTCGACCAAAAATAATTCTGCGAAAAGGCAGTATACCCATGTTTAGAGATATGATGAGTTGTCTTTTATTGAATATTGGTTTATAGGTTAGGTTTATTTTCGCTGTGTGGTAATAACCGGTAACTAAGGTGTATACAAGGCTTTTAATGTCTGCAGGGTGTTGGCTGCTATAAAAATTGTTGCTTCATATAAAATTATAATTTCCAGTACAAGTTGTCCTGTAATAAATGTTGTATTTAATGTCATTTTTATTTACTAGCTTGCAGCTGTGCTAAGATGTTGTAAAAAGCAAGTTTTTTATTTCATTATCGTGAAGTGTCAAATGTATTTATTCTTGTGTATTTGAGTATTTAATCTGATGTTATATTGCTGTTATAAGATCGTCTTATTCTTGACTTATTTGAACATTTATAATTATATAATAAAGATTAATTTTGAAAAAAAGAATGAGACGATGTTGACAAGTAGATCCAGGAGTGATGTAAATGTATTTTGCGAAACGGATGTCTTTCGAATGTTTGTAAATAATTTGCTATATATGTGTTGAAACATATTCCCAACTACGACAAAGGTTTCAACCTGAATGCCAACACACTGCACACATTATTTCAAAATGGCGTCGTTACGAAATTAGCCATTGTTATATTAGCAGTGTTACACGGAGTTCGTGGTAGAAACATAAAAAAAAATGTTAGAACATTAGATACTTTATAAATGTTTGTCACCACTGGCTACTTTGAGCTGCATCGCATAACACTTCAGTGAAACTCGGTGTGAAGGAGCAAGGTAGCTATAGGTCAGAGGCACCCAAACCTTTATCAACTGGTGAAATTGTTGGATTTGATAAAACGTCATCCAGCGCACACTTAGTTTGGCAGGAACATATTATTTTTCTTTGACACACGTTACACGCTAATGGGTCTACATATAAACAATATTTCCTTTTTCTGATTGGCATGATTACACCAAAAGTCTCACTCATACACAACCACTACAAAATCACTGCTACTTGCCACTTTCCTATTTTTGTTTCTGTATCTTACACTTTTTTGTTAAGCTTGAGCATTATGTCGTGTCGAATGGGTTAAGTATTTTAGGTAGCTAACGTGTAGTTAGGTTGAAAATATGTTTACGTATTTAAAAATGTAAGCTTCGCTATAAATTGTAAAATATTTATTTTATTAATATACTATACTATATTTAAAATAATATGAAAGTACTTATTTCAATTTATATATCACTAATAAATTGTACAAACATATCCAATTATATTTCCAGTTCTTCTTAATTTATTTTTATAATTACCGTGTACCATATCGTCCTATTTATTTCTTTATTATAATTGTGTCTTATCTTGTGCAATTCTACAAAAACTTTAACTGATATAATTTTGAAAAGCTGTACTTTTCGCTTGTTAAATAAACTTAAATAGCCGACGGCTATATTTTCACGGGAATATTTTTGTCTTATTATACTTTTGTCTTATACGATGATTTCTGTCTTATTTCAGCAAGCGTGCGGCAAATACATTCCTGCGGGCAGCACTGTCCAGGGCAACCAAACCGGTGTGGCGATGGACGGAACTTATTTAGTGGAGGCATCTTTTTAGGGTCCAACCACTAGCGAAGTCCAAATGGAGAGCTACGTTTAATGGTCCACATGGACCCAGTGAAGGTTCCTAAGGATGGTAACCAGTGATAAGACTATGCGGAAAGACGCTACGATAACAATTATTAGATGTAACAGTTTCATTATGTCTCGAATCTAACATGATACTGCCTATGAATTATCAAGTTTTTATCAATGTGTTGATACGGATTTTAATTGACTCTAAGGCTGGCTTAAATATACGAGTCTAGCTAGCCATTTAATGAAAATGTTGGGAAGTGTTCCATATATGGGACAAGCTGAAGGTTGCCGGCCATGATTGTAATAATGTCCCGTTTTTTTTCCAATTTTGGCGAGGAAAATTATAAAACAAGAATGGTTTATGGTCACAAGGGGTACTTGCAGGGAGATGTGTATTGATGTGGGTATTGTTTTTGGATTAAAAGAAGAGATATTTGAGTTTGGTTATAGAAATGTATGTGATGTTAAGCCTGTACCGTAGATAGACATCAACTATAATAAACGTTACATATTATACGTATGTGTAGATTCGTATATTTAATTACAAGCATTTCAAATATCGTTCTTAATCAAAATGTTTGCGTCAGTATTCTGTAAACTGTATTTCGGGAGATTGTACAAACTCATCTAATTTTAATATTACCTTCATAAATGTACCTTAAGTAGTATTCAAGTTCATTTCATTGCAGAATAAAAATAATGTAAAGGTCAGTTCAATTCCTGTGGATACCATAGTTATCATGACATCATGTTTTTAATGACATTGCTATGAATGAATTTGGTCAATATTATCTAGCCTAGGTAATTTTCAATTTTATAATTATTTACTCACGTTTTTGTGGAGAGCCACGATAAAAATCCTTGCAACATGAAGTGATACTGAAATGACCTGCGGACGTTTGATGATTGCTTTTATCATGCGATAAATAAGTGACAAAGTATAAACTACATGATATTTTATCTGTTTTCTGAAGGTAATATGATTAAAGAAGTTTGTACAATGTTTCTCATGTGTCTTTGACACCTTCAGGTCATTAAACACGCTGAATAGAACGTACTTAATAGGTAAAAACTGGTTAATGGCACCTTGATTGTTTGAATTAACAAACAGTTAATTTTTTGACGTGTTAAGATAATGAATTACTCCCGTTTTAAATGATTTAATAACTTAAATGAAATTATATCTTTGTTAATCATAGGAATTGGTGGAAACGACTATATTATTAAGAGTTCCAACATGTGTTCATTAAATTTGCAATCTATAATTTTCAACAATGTTGTTCCATATTTGGAACACATCATTGTATGTCCGGGGTGCAGGTTTCTTAGAAGATTTATGGGTTTATTTCAATTCTGGTGTAGCCTTTTATTAACTGTGTACATTGGCACAGGTGACCTATTCTTTTTTATTGAATATGTGATTTTGGTTGAAATAAAATACGTATCTTCGTTTAGTTTAAATAAAGCCAGTATCTATTTGCATCACGTTCTTTCAGCGTGGGCACCGTGTAGTGATACGTGAAACAGTATTATATAAGGTTTTAATGTTGTAAAGGGACAATCTCGTGACTTGTTAGATAGATTATGGACGACGCAAATCTCAAATATGGTAAACGACAGACACTTTGAAATTTAAAGTGATTTTTGTGGTGCTTACGCCTGTTTTCATGAGGTTCCTTTTGATTTGAAGTGATACGTAAGTCTAGGGTTTGGTAGGTGACAGATATGACCCACGACACCTGTGAGCGGCATGTATAGTTGAATGTCGCTTATCATATTTGATTTGCTGGGATTAGAATGACAACTGGATTCAAATTTGCTCTAGTCAATAGTTATTGAATCATATCAATATTAGCTGGTTAGGTTACTGGTAAAAGTGATTTATGTACATTTTCAACTTTAAACGATACTCTGATGAACGTTGCCAATGCTCTATTGTATCTAAAAAGGTGTAGATATATTAGAATTACAACGGTTCTCATGCCGTTTTAATTTCCAAGGAATCGAGTTTTATTATGAGACTCAAATACGTAAGTTTCAAATACAACGTTAGTCTTTGCAAAGCGATTTTTAAAAGCATAATTTAAGTAAATTTTTCGGAAAACAATGATTGCAAATATCCCTTCTAGTTTTGGCTCAAATGGTCAAAAAAATATGCATCTTCTAGGAAATAAATTTCTGAAATCGAGTAGATAGTAATTAAAAATATTATAATAGTAAATACATTTCCGTTGATGTGTTCCTAAGAATCTACTGATATGTAACTATATCTATTAAATTAAGTTCGTCTATTTATATTAATCATTTGGAGATAGATGTACAATTTACGTGACTTGGTCAAATTGATTCAATTTGGGCGAATCTTAAAAGAAGTTCAATGAAATGTGAACATGTGTAATGCATGTTCTCAAAGATGGCGCTATAAGGTTAAATATCTTGTGCGCGCAAGTGCAATTTAATTATTCTTTGCGAGTTGATCTTTGTTCAATTGCAATTAAATTACTCGATTCAATAAAAAAATATGCAAACTCGAAAAGTTTCGGTAAAAGTAGGCTTTGCAAGGAATTTGTGTCTTGAATTTAAAAATAGATTAAAAAACGAGTGTTAAACTTCCTTATTTTAATGAATCCACTAGCGATCTAGTGCCTTCGAAGATTATTTCAGAATAATGTTGCTCTGTGTTAGTGAGTTAGGACTAGATAACTGAATCAGTGTAGCACAATGCTGCGGTACAGTCACATTCGAAAATGATGGTAGTAAAGTTACAATGAATAAGTGACATTCAGGTAGTCCCTTGTATGATAGTGATTTTAGGTATATGCCAGGAGCTTAGGAAATATCGATATTTCACACCAATTTTTTTGGAAATTTGATGTAAAATATGGTATCTGGCTCGTTAAGGACTCTTATGATTGCAATAGTTTGGAAATGTTAAATAGATAGATGAATTTATGTGGTTATTCTAGAGATTTATTTAAATTATATGTTAAATTTAGTGTTAAGACCAGATGTATAATGACGGTGTTGCATTGGATGCATTTTAAGGTTAGGCGTAGTTTTTATTTTGTAGTTTATTATTATACCGAATTCGATGTTGAAAATTTCTTCCATTAAATTGCCACAATTTCTATTAAACTATTCTATTTAAAGTGGTATAGGTAAGTGTTTAAGAATCGATAAAATGTAATTAAAATCTCAAAGTTTTTTCCAATGTTTTAACCTTCAATGTTTAAAATAAACCTTTTTTTTTTTAATTTTGGCAAGCGCCTATTTATTTACCAAGTAAGACTACGGGATGTAGTCGTGAATATGATTTTTTATATAAGATGATATTTTAAGTAAAAAAAATTTTTTGTTGGCGTTTGTGTCAATAATGCTGTAAAAACACTTAACGCCCTTATATTAAGTGAAGTTTTATATATATCTGTCTAATGTGTCCCTGTGATTTTAAGGCTGTTTGGTTGTTTTCTCTTTACAAGAAATATATTGTTTGTTTTTCGCGAGACAATACAAGAATAAAGGCCTAAGTTCTCAGCTAATAGCATTGGTAACTTGGTACTAAAATATTGACCAAAATGGTACCAAGTGTTAAAGTGAGTTTGGAACCAATTCTGCGGAACATTTTTTATTTATATTCGTTTATAATTTTTAATTTTTTTATATATCGTTATTATGAAAAGCATTATTCTTATGAAAGCTATATCATAAAAGCTGCGTGTGCTTAAATATAATTATATAATTACATTAGTATTTTATAAATAAACGAGCTTTGTAAACACTCAATTTTGTAAAAAGTACAAAGAATTTTATACCCCAATAAATAATATAATCCTTGTTTTTTATAAGTAGATGTTAAAGAAAAGTCACAATGTTCCAAATGTCAATACAAAATAGACACAAACTTTTAACCTTTTGAACGCTTTTCCTCCCATGTCAAAATGTGTCTTATACGCCAATAGTTGAAAAAATAAAGAGCGAAAATATACCTTATCTGTCAGCAGGAAAATTGCTTTGACAGCGTCCGCCATTACCCCTTTAGTGGTCGTTGGCGTAGTAGCTACGACAGCACACGACCACTTTAGTGGCTCTTGGCATTCAAAGGGTTAAATCCTAATTTTAATATTTTCGCAGAATTGGTTTATGATGCATCTTCTATGGACATTTTACGAGTTTCACGGAAATATCTGAAGGCGCATTATCAGAACAGAAATTGAGTTCAACAAAGCTTTATTCTTATATTAAACTCATTGAGTATACAGCTCCAAGACAAATATGCATTTGAGCTCATGCGAAATATAGCCAAGTAGCACTCATGCTGTTTACAACCATTACACAGCTGAAATAAGTCGTACAAGGGTTGTATTAAGCTCTTACGCAGCCTGTGTGGATATGCGAAATCATAAAGTTTCAATCAGCGAGCATTAAAGAGATGAAGAATTGCTGAATGACATAGCATTGTCGGAGATGGCAAAGAGTGTTCTAATTTCCAAGTAGCAAAACTAGCTGCAGAAGCGCTTTATTCAGCTCAAATTAGCTGGTTAACCGCTTCTGCAGCTTGTTTGCTGCTAGAGTTATGTTATAACGTAATTAGTTCCTTACATCGTACTAGACATATTTGTGCTATATTTGGAACATACAAATCGGCTCAAGGCCCTGTCTCCTCAATGAATGATTACTATAAACCGTTCCAATTTCGTTTTACATATCTATCATAGATGTATAAAGTAATTGTAACGTCAAATCTACCAGAACTCTTTAATATAGATAATTCAGTCGTACACTTTGTTTTATAGTGTTTCTAGGGGACTATTCTTAGAGCCACAATGTCCAATAGAAGTATTGGATTTAAACTGAGCCAAAACATCATCCGTCTTGCTTGCACTGTATATAAAATAAAGAGACAACAATTGTAACGTGAAGAGGACCTAACGTTTGAAGCCCGTAGTTGTTGCTCTCATAACAGCTTATGAATTCTTGTACGTTAGTGTGGCACCTTAACTCTTTTATGTAAGAGCACAAAACAGGTAGGTACAGAAATCAATCTACATACAAGCGCGCTCGAGCAAACGCACACATAGATAATGCTCAAGGACACGATATCTCGGACCAGTTCAGACCAGTGCGAGCGCGAGTGCCATCCACTTGACGTGTCCGTGAGCAATGTCTATGTGTGCGTTTGCTCGAGCGCGCTTGTTTTGTGATAAGCGACCGATCCCTTATTTAATATCGATTATTCGCTCTAAGAATAGACCCTCACTGTTTGTCGATATCGACAATTGTATAGTGTTGTGACAGGATGTCGGACCAATTACGGGTTCTCCCCGTAGACTTCATGGTACTAAATGGACCCAGTGCTATGAGTCGTAAGTCCAAGGTACTTAATGATGTTTCTTCAGGATAGTAGGATGTTGTGGGATAGGACTTACGACTTTTAGAACTTGAGCATCAAATGTCCAAGTTTTGTATGCGTATGTGTATTTAAGTATAAACTTTGTTTCAACTGGATCATTTGCTCTCAATGTTGTACTATATACTTATTTCTCGCAATTATTGCGTTCTTTGTTCTGAAAATCATTCAAAAATAAATTGTGTTACACTGCTTTCAGTTCAACCAAGATATCTCGAAACACGAAGGCGTTTGAGTTGTTTATGATAATGTTTATATGGGTAATTTTTTTTCAGTGGTTTTCACTTAACGTCAGCTGACAATAGTTTTCTTACTACATATATTAACTGGGTAAACTTGGTAGTTTACTTGCCTTTCTTTGATAAGAATTTCTTGCTCTCTTTCTTTTTTATATATTTGCATCTAGGTTTGTCATTTTTCGAAAATTGCAAGCATATTTCAACGAATACAAAAATACACATATGTTTACGAAATATGGACAAAGGCTCCGATACACATATGCCAGTTGATCTTATCACTAAAAAAGGAATCATGCTGTCATAGACATTTTTCCGGAGTAATAAATTTTGTGCAAAATGTTCCACATGTGGTACGAAGTTATTTTTTCCTAGATTATTCTTGTAATCAAGCTGTAGGTATGGTCAAGTTTCATGGCAAATTAAATTACCCAGATCGACGAGTCAATCAACTGATAATTTTCCCAGACAATGACCCTCTTGAGAAATCCATCCGTACTTTCTAACTTCAAACATTTATTTTTATTTACAAGTTTATTCTTGCTAGTGCCATATATATGGAACATCGTGCATAAAAAAATCTTCGGGCCTATTAGTAGTTTTTATTACACGATATATAATTGATAAAGTCACACTCTGTATCATTCCATTGAAAATCGAGTGCTTTGTCATTTATCTATCACGCTGTAAAGGTTCACTCACATTTATTCGCTCTGAATCGGTTTAATCCGGGAAAAACAAAAAAATACGAGAGAAATAGAGAGAAAAAGAGAAATAGAGACAGATCGACAAAAAGGAAAGGATAAGGTAATTCGGCTCTGCTCTTATTGGACGACGCGGCGCGATGGCAGCCGACATTGTTCGTAATTGCATTGGCATAAAAGTATTTTTGACCGTATTATGCCGTTTCCATGCGAATACCACGTATAAATGTACTATTTCTTCATCTGTCGGACTATTAAAAAGTTTCCTTCCTACATCATGGGATCGTTCAAACGAAACGTGAAGAAGCATCTCTCGAGCCAGCATGGTAATGTCAAATTGACACTGCCTTGCTGTTGTTGGTTCTCTGTCCGTTGCCATTTCGAATTGGGCTCCCCATTTCGCACACCATCAGGCGAAGTGGAGCCTTTGTTGTGTCAATATAAAAAATGTGGGTGAACCCCTAGACTTTGGTCTTAGCGGTGAGGGGCGCGGCGTGGGAACAAATAGAGCGGTAACCGCGCGAGGCGGCTTGTGGCGTACTTCATATATCGCTATGATCATGGTATAAGAAAACAAGTATGCCAATGCTGCCGTGCTAAGTTATAGCGACCTTTTAGTATGGCGGTGACTTAGCACGGCAGGACAGGAGGACTTTTTACGTCATCGTGCTATGATTAGTTGGTTGGTTCTGTCAATCCGTTTCTGTGTTGTCAGTGTTGTCGGTACCATAATTCCCCGATTCCCTTACTTGTATGCATCTCAAATAATCGTGAGTGTTTTAAATCAATTATTCATCATCATCATCATCATCTCAGCCATAGGACGTCCACTGCTGAACATAGGCCTCCCCTTTGGACTTCCATATATACCGGTTGGAAGCGACCTGCATCCAGCGCCTTCCGGCGACCTTTATTAAGGTCATCTGTCCATCTTGTAGGTGGACGTCCTACGCTGCGCTTGCTGGTCCGAGGTCTCCACCATCAATTATTACGACAAAGTAAAACTTAGTCAAATAACATGACAATCGTAATGCATAAATGCATCATTATAATTTTTTTTACGACTTGCGGACTTTTTTTTTCCCTATTTTGTTATCATAAAGCGGAAACTAGTCAGTGACGTAGAAAGTCTCACTAGCCGGAGTATCATACCTTTCTTATACCATGACTATGATTTTGTTATTACCGCCCGCCGTAGCCGTGGCCGGGCCGTAACGAGGATGTGTAGCGAGGGATGTGCTTTTGTTAACCACTGGAATAACTTCATTTACTTATCCTCGCTCAGTGCAACTGATTCTATTGTTTAACAATAACACATTCTTCGCTCCCTCTACGCATCCTCGCACTGGTGGAAACGCAGTCTAAAACAAGCCATAGGCAAGTGTGTGCGGGGTCTGGATGTTGAAACTGTTTGAGCTCTCGTTCAGAATGTCGACGTTAGCGTAAGGTCCTCGGTTATGAACCTCTAGCTTAACGATTCTTTGTTATTTTGAGAAAAAATAAACTTGATTGTATATAACGAATGATTTTGGAGTTTTATTACCTTTTTCAACCCCTGATAAAAAGGGGTTTAAGTATAAGTTTAATATGTGTATCTGTGCAAAGATTGGCTATTGTGTGCCTGTGTAGGTATACATACCTATGTGTCTCGGTCTGTAGCATTGTAGCTCCTAATCGGATCGCATCGGATGGTCCGATTATAGTGTTTTTAGGGTTCCGTACCCAAAGGGTAAAAACGGGACCCTATTATAAAATAAAATAAATATTTAAGGGGGGATCCCATACAACAAACTTAGAGATAATGGTACGGAACCCTTCGTGCGCGAGTGACACTCGCACTTGGACGATATATTTTTTAATCAAATATCTTATTATGTGACGGGTTCTCAAGCGATATTGAAAGTTCTTCTTCCATATTGCCTGTTACCTCAATATTTACATGGTGGTCATGTTCGGGATTAGTAACATTTGAAAGCCACTGACTAAAATGTGGAATAATTCATTTTAGTAAGTTTGAGCTAAACTGTTGAAGACTTGGAACATCATTAAAGTTTAGGGTGCAGATGAGATGTTCCGTAGAAAAAAAGTTGTTTCCTAGCTTTCTTAAAAAAATGAAAACGAAGAATGCAGCAAAAATTCTCTGTACTTCATTGCCTCAAAAACTTTAAAGCTTTGTTATTTTGCCTAGCGTTATAAACATTATTCGAAATGGCGCCATCTATTGAAACGAGTACTAACTAGTAAAACATCAACCGAGCGGTTAGTACGCTGTCCCACCCGGCTGCTACAGAGCTGAGCTGGCATAACGATACTGCGCGGTTCTTCTAACAGATGTCAGCACAGACCGAGTAAGTGAATACGTTTAATATCGAGAGATGGCGTAACTGTGCTACGTATTTCGTAAATAATGTATTTTGAAATTTGCTAAGCTAACTGTATCACTTAGTTAGCTAGATAGTAGCTAACTAGGATATCATTTATATTAATAGAGTACCTACAGTGACTACTTTTAATACAAGGTCGCGTTCGTAATGTTATTTTACACATAATAAATGGCGAATATTATGTTTTTATACTAATGCTTTAATTTTTGATTGAAAAAAAATACAGATGTTTCTGTAGCTGAAAAAAAAGAAAGATGAAAAAAAAATATTTTTCCGATTTGCTAGGTATGCTGCTGGGTTCCTAGATTTACCTATATATATATACATGCAGTATAATTATATATGAGGCAAATTATATAAAAAAGTAAAACTAGCTTAGTGATTGCAATTTATTTTAAGCAGGAGTTTAGCAACACAGCAAATTTGAAAAAAAGTAACAACCGGCCAAGAGCGAATCTGACTCGCGCACCGAGGGTTCCGCACAAACACCTGGTACAATGTATGGCGCCGCTTTAAGCTTACAAATGAGTTAACGCAATCGATCACGTTTGTTGTATGGGAGCCCCATTTATATGTTTATTTTATTCTGTGTTTAGTACCTATTTGTTGTTATAGCGGCAACAGAAATATATCATCTGTGAAAACTTCAACTGTCTGTTCATGAGATACAGCCTGGTGACAGACGCACAGATAGACAGACGGACAGCGGAATCTTAGTAATAGGGTCCCGTTTTTATCCTTTGGGTACGGAACTTTAAAGAGGTCGACTGTACAACATGGCATGCCTGTTATAAAGTGATAATAATGCACTAGCATTAATAACTCCCGGATACAGCAAACTTAGCGCTAAACAATAAAATTATAATTGATTCTCCTAGGAAAAGAATATAATGTAAGTATTATGCGCAGGATATTGACTCCGCTAAAGTGGATGACCTATACAGGATGGCTGACAAGAGTTGGATAAAATTGGCAGCGGATCGAAATTAGTAGCGTAAGTTTAGCAGTTTTTAGGGTTCCGTACCTTAATAGGTGAAAACGGAACCCTTATAGGATCACTTTGTTGTCCGTGTGTCCTTTTTATCAGGAACGTGGAGGTATCAAACTGAAATGAACATCAAATACTCAGGTTTCCTTCTTCTTGGACCTGTGTAAAAAAATTAACTTCTAAATCAATGCAATCAAAAGATACGAGCGTTTATGTTGCATTATTTGTTGACGTGGCGAGGGAATCGAAAACATTAGACAGGGTGATCAGTCCAATTGGGTCAATAGGGAGAAATCGAAAACTATAAAAGATAGGGAAGTCTGTTGTAACATTCTTTACAAAGGGTTATGTATGAGATTTATAAAAAAATTATAATGTTAATTTTATTTAATTTAATATCGACCCCATGGTTCCTAAAAACAGATTTCCCTCTCTTATAGTTTGTGACTTCCTGTGTGACTTCCTATTGACCCATTTGGATTGATCATCCATATGTCACAGATGTCGGTTTTATAGGGTAACTGGCCGTCGAAAAGAAAAGCACACAATTCATATTAAGAGCAGTGTAGGTATATTAAATTTACATCATATCCTAATTTTCATCATAGACGTGTTTATTAAGTTAGAATACTGCTCATTGGTTTCTTCGTGACATGATGGAAAAGAAATGGCCCACAATGCATATTAACAGCCTGATTTTCCAGTCCGCTCGCCGCGCGGCGCCGAATTAGGAAATAAACAACACTTACAGGTGGTCTGTCTGTCACTGTCTTGAAAACGTATAACGATGTGATGAATACGTCGGGCATACGATAAAGTCATGACCCACTTTTTTACCTCTCTGTATCCGGGTAAAAAGGATGATATAGCCAATCACAACCTATAACCAAAATAATTTGATTATGTTGTTTAGGCGCAATGGTGCTGCAAATACAGATACTAATATTATTTTCTTGAACTGCAGATGGTTCAATTTATGTATGAGTTATATTTAGTTGGAATTTTAAAGATGATTATATTTAGGATACTGTACTGTGAAAAACTTAATAACGTTAGGTTGGGGACACCCAAGTTGTCAAACTCCATCGGCATGAATTTCCATTCCATATTTTCCTTTCACAAGGTTGAAAATGAAGGAAAATAGAATAGAATAGAAGACGCAACTCTAGCACATGCTTCAAAATCTTTAAGCATTATGTAGATATTTTTATCGTTTCATATTCTAGACTTCTCGTAGAGGATTACCAAGCACACACCGATGAAGAGGGAGATCCTTACGCAGAGTACTTTTTTACTATCGCTCCTTAGTTCAAGTTTTTTCTCTGTCATAGCCTGGATCTCTTTCCCCTCAGTCAGGCTGTTGTTCACGACGCAGTCCATGGGTCCATGCGCCCGCGTCACTATCCCCAAATGACTTGTGGCGCGGAGATGATCCCATTAGCGGGTTATACTCTCACACAACAAAGTCCAACTACTGGTAAGTGAGGGCTAACCAGCCCTAATACAGTTAAAGTCATGACTCAAAAAAATATAATACTCGGAGTGGAATTGGATTGGCCATATTCTAACTAAGCCCGATACAGACTTATAAAAAAAATAATAATAATAAAATAGTTTTATTTCAGACAGCGTCCATATTTATGTTAGTATATTGTACTTATGAAAAACTATGTTAGTAGGTAAGAGATAATTAACCATAACTTAATTTAGATATCTGCCACCTTCTGGGACACCAGACTTATCCCGGTGAGCACTGACCTGGGGCAAAAAAGAGGCCATCCCAGAACATATTGGCGTCGCTCAATACAGCAGGAGACAGAAATCTTGGGAACGACGTGGGAGGAGGTAGAACAGACTATCCAAGACCAGCGTAAGTGGAAGAAGTTGATTCGAGTCTTACACATCTTTTTCTTTCTTATTAAGCTCTATAGTCTTTAGGCTGCCCTTGTGTACGATCTACGTAAGGAAAACAATTCTGTTGTGTGGTTTTGTACCTCATTATCGTCCGTCAAAAGAGAAGCTCCCCCATAGATAGTTAAGGACTTGGTGCATTGTCATTTAGGTGGATTATGGTAAGGGCTTATAATAAGAAAAAAATATATATTCTAGACTCAACAACAGTTAAGACTACAACTTAGTCGACACTAAAAATAATCAAAATTTATTCAAACGGTGCAAGTCCCACTTAAGACTTAAAATAAAACAAACTTATAAAAGTAAAGTGTAATTTCTTGAAAAACAGTTAACCCGGTAACGCACACACACTCACACACATACACACACATGTATGGTAATTGTGGAGAGAATAAAAAAATGCGCTAAGTGTGGCTTACTTGCGCGCGCCGAGGTGGGTACAGTGCGACGAGGTTATGGTTTTTTTTTCTGGAATAGAGTGGATATTAGTATTTTGTCCCATAAATTAAGAAATGACCAGCTCGTTAAGGCGCCTTCAAACATATATTGTAAACTGTGCCCGCTTATTGAGAGTTCCATTTTAGCTTAGCCAAATCTGGCCGACAGGTCGCATTTCTCAACCGATTCTCATGTCTACTCATAATACTAAATCGGTTTTCTATGGATAGGGCCATTATTTTAGATACCATAATACTAATCTTACATTAAAGCACTGTCCTCTCTCTCATCACGGCGAAATGTTTCAAATTCAAATTCAAATTCAAAAGTATTTATTTCGTCATGCATAGGTAAAATAAGGTGACATTTGTGAGACATAGTACAGCTATGATGTGCCTTTTGGCGTACGAAATTTCGCCATGTACATAAAAAAGAAAAATTATTCAAAATCATAAAATATTAAAAGCATTAAAATTAAAACATGTCAAGGATCATTAAAATCATCTAAAATTAAATAACCATTACTTAAAAAAAAAAACCAATTGTACTGTCTGTTACACTATATAAAAACAGGATCTCTAAAATTAGACATTAAAAAATAAATAAATTGTGTCAATTTAGTCATGGTTCGACGTATTTTGACCAGTCTTGGTGCTGAGCACTGATCCATCCATCCAAAGACCATAGAATGCTTTTCCTCAATGGCGGGCGACATTGGCACAGAAAAAAAAATACGCGGACGAAGTGGAGGGCATCTAGTATATATAATAATATAAAAAATTAAAAAAAGTAAATCTTTGTCCTTTCATCACGGCTTGGCCAATTTTAACAATATTTGGAATACAGGTCGCTGCGAATCCCCAAATGGTTATAGGATACTTTTTAGCCAACAACGGAGAAGCAAACAAGAAGGATTATAACTTCTTCTTCCACGCGAAGTTCGCGGGCACCTTTTAGTATTATACATAGCTTACAGCTGTGTAAGTCTAGTTTTGATATGTTGCTATATTTATTTATGGTGGTATATTTAGCCTATGTTTACATGGTTGCATTCGGCATCGAATGTAACTGTGGGAGGAGTGTTGGCAAAAAATCAATTCGAATTGACGATTGAGGATTGACCGATCAATTTGAATTGACGATTGACGAAACTAATTCTAAATCTACTGATTGAAGATTGACGATTACTTATCGTTAATTCGAATTGATCGGTCAATCCTCAATCCTCAATCGTCAATTCGGATTGACGATTACTTTGTATGGTTCTACCTAATGAATGTCCTTTTTATTTAGGCCATTTTTCGAATACTTCGAATTGATCAATTCAGATTGACGCGTCAACTCGATTGATCAATCCGGATTGATTTAGTTCAGATTGATGCCAACACTGTGTGGGAGGAACTCACGGCGGGCCGCTACGAGTGGAGAAGTATTGTCGCAAAATGCCGAGAAACCCACGACAACACCTGGATTCAGGACTTGGCTAAAAAGCGTGCAAAAAAGCAGAGCCGCGATGCTGCTCCTCTCTCCTCCGCGGCGGGGCCCAAATTGACGTGTGGAGAATGGTGACGTGCACGCTTCAGGATATGGTTACATAGTCACGAGAGGCGTTGTCTTTCGATAACAGACGCTGCTTAAAAAAATCATCTGACAAGATATATGAGGCTTTATTATGATGAGTTCTAACATAAATGTAACTGATTATTTTAAATAATACTTGCGTTGAGTTTATTTCAGCTTTCTTCTCAACAGCGATCTCCTCTTGGAAAATGCCGGTAAGTAGATTCGCAATCTGACTTGTAAAAGTGCTCTTGTGGTCTACTTCACTACATAGTATTAAAAAAAGTCGCTTCCTTATGTCTGTCCCTATGAATGCTTAGATCTAAAACTACGCAACGGATTTTGATGCGTTTTTTTTTACAGAAAGAGGAAGGTTTATATGTAAATACATGCATAATATAATATAGCAGTGCATCCGTGTAAGGGGCCCCAAACCTACATCTCTCAGGGGCCCAAGCCAACCTCACCTGCTCGTGGTGCACGCTGCTGACCAACGGACGAGGCTCTGGCGACCCGCCAACCCGCACACCGGACCAGCGTGGCGGGTTACGGTCCGAACCCCTCAAATGAGATGACAACTTTACCACGGCCCCAAGTACCCGGCGGCTGCAGTTGCAAGGCTGGCGGAGACGGGCGTCGGCCGAGCACTGGAGCTAGGGGTGCTAAGAATCCCCGGGTGGGGCTCCACCGTCAAACGACGACCTCGGCTAACGATAGTACGGACAACCGGCGTAGGCTATCACTGGTAACCTACAACACGCGCACGCTGAGGACGGACGAAAAGGTCACAGAGCTGGAAAAGGAGGTCAGCGGGATGCGCTGGGATATCATGGGGTTATCTGAAGTCCGAAGAGAGGGAGAGGACACGATAGCCCTGAAATCCGGCAACCTGCTGTACTACCGGGAGGGCGACCAGCAGTCCCAGGGTGGTGTCGGGTTTATCGTCCACAAGTCTCTCGTTAACAACATAGTGACAATTTCGAGTGTGTCGAGCAGGGTTGCGTACCTGATACTCAGAGTATCTAAAAGATATTCGTTGAAGGTTATACAAGTATACGCGCCGACCTCGACGCACCCGGATGAGGAGGTGGAGGCCATGTATGAGGACGTCAGTAGGGCCATACATGCTTCCAAATCGCACTTCACTGTTGTTATGGGAGACTTCAACGCAAAGCTGGGTATGAGAGGCGATAACGAGCTGAGAGTGGGGCAATTTGGATATGGGCAACGGAACCGAAGGGGCCAGAGGCTGGCCGAATTTCTGGAGAAGGAGGGACTCTTCATGATGAACTCCTTCTTCAAGAAGCCGCCTCAGAGAAAATGGACCTGGATGAGTCCCGACGGTTCCACGAGAAATGAGATAGACTTCATTCTGGCAACAAAGAGGCAAATATTCAATGATGTCTCAGTGATCAATAGGGTGAAAACCGGTAGCGATCACCGAATGGTAAGAGGCACATTGAATATGAATGTCCGCCTAGAAAGGTCTCGCCTAATGAAGTCTACGCTCCGACCAACTACAGCCCACATACAAAACCCCGAAGACTTTCAGCTGGAGTTAACAAATCGCTTCCCTTGCCTGGATGATTGCGTTGCCGTGGACGATATAAATAATAGGTTGGTAGAAACTGTCCACGAGGTGGGGAAGAAATTTTTCAGACTCCGCCGCAAAGATAGACCCCAAAAACTATCCGATCATACCCTCAACCTCATGGCTGAACGACGCTCAATGACGCTGCAGACTTCTGAAGACGCTGAAGCATACAGGCAGCTCAATAGACGGATCCATAGGTCCATGCGACACGATATTCGTTCCTTTAATACCAACCATATTAAAGAAACGATAGAGCGGAACTCGGGCTCCAAAGTGTTTGCCAGGGACCTGTCTATGGGCCAAAGCCAGTTAACGAAGCTGAAGACAGAAGGCGGCAGTGTAGCGTCGACGAAGCCAGAGGTGTTGAGGGAGATCGAAAGGTTCTATGGGCAGTTATATACCTCAGTTGCCAAACCTATTGATAACTTGGCCAAAGACCCGAGAGCCAAGCTGATCCGACACTATACCGAAGATATCCCGGACATCAGCCTGTACGAGATTAGAATGGCCCTAAAACAGCTCAAGAATAACAAGGCGCCGGGTGATGACGGAATCACTTCAGAGCTTCTGAAAGCGGGTGGAACACCGGTACTTAAGGTCCTTCAGAAGCTCTTCAATTCCGTATTGCTCGAGGGCATCACGCCAGAGGCATGGAACAGGAGTGTGGTGGTGCTTTTCTTTAAGAAAGGTGATAAAACACTGCTCAAGAATTATAGACCCATCTCGCTTCTGAGCCATGTCTACAAGCTCTTTTCTAGGGTCATCACGAATCGTCTCTCAAGCAGGTTCGATGAATTCCAGCCTCCCGAACAAGCTGGGTTTCGAAAAGGCTTCAGTACCATAGACCACATACACACGCTGCGGCAAGTTATACAGAAAACCGAAGAGTATAATCTGCCACTCTGCTTAGCGTTTGTGGACTATGAGAAGGCCTTTGATTCCGTCGAGACATGGGCAGTACTACAGTCCCTCCAGCGATGCCGAATTGACCATCGGTATGTCGAGGTGCTCAGGAGTGTGTACAACAATGCCACTATGTCAGTCCGAGTACAAGACCAGTGTACGGAGGCGATTCCATTGCAGAGAGGTGTGAGACAAGGTGATGTAATATCTCCGAAGCTCTTCACCAACACAATGGAAGACGCCTTCAAGCTCTTGGAATGGCAAGGACTTGGCATCAACATAAATGGCGAGTACATCACGCACCTTCGGTTTGCTGACGATATCGTGGTCATGGCGGAGACGCTGGAGGATCTCGGTATAATGCTGGATGATCTCAACCGAGTATCCCAACAGGAAGGCCTTAAGATGAACATGGACAAGACGAAGATCATGTCGAATGTCCATGTAGCACCCACCCCAGTATTGGTTGGGAACTCGGTCCTCGAAGCTGTCGACGAATACGTCTATCTGGGTCAGACGATCCAATTAGGCAGGTCCAACTTCGAGAAAGAGATCAATCGACGAATTCAACTCGGATGGGCAGCGTTCGGGAAACTGCGAAGTGTCTTCTCGTCCAAGATACCTCAGAGCTTGAAGACAAAAGTCTTCAACCAGTGCGTATTACCGGTGATGACCTACGGAGCCGAGACGTGGTCTCTAACTATGGGCCTCTTAAGGAAGCTCAGAGTCACTCAGCGAGCTATGGAAAGGGCTATGCTCGGGATCTCTCTACGTGATCGAATCAGAAATGATGAGATTCGTAGACGAACTAACGTCACCGACATAGCAAACAGGGTTAGCAAACTGAAGTGGCAATGGGCAGGGCACATAGCTCGAAGAACCGATGGCCGTTGGGGCAGAAAGGTTCTCGAGTGGAGATCACGTACCGGCAAGCGCAGCGTAGGACGGCCACCCGCAAGGTGGTCGGACGACCTGGTCAGGGTTGCGGGGACTCGCTGGATGCGGGTCGCTTCTATCCGGCCCATGTGGAAGTCAATTGAGGAGGCCTGTGTCCAGCAGTGGACGTCCTATGGCTGAAATGATGATGATGATGATGATTGCATCCGTGTGAAGCGGGTCGCTAGTAAGTACTGAATAAATAAAGTATTTCATTTAATTTCATTATTTCATACGTATATATTTAGCCTATATGTACAGACAGCCATATCCCCGTGGCACTGTACGTAGCGGGCACCGTTCCGACTGGCCACAGTTGGTCGACAGAGCGCGAAGTTCAAATCTCGCAGTAATTGATAAATAAATACGGCACGTGCGCCCGGGTCAACAACTTGTATGCACCGTGTACGGTGCTTTATGGCATACTATAAAAAAAACTCTTTTTACAAGCTCTTTCCTGCCAGTTGGACGTAGAAGAAAGTATAGGGCGACCATATTTCTGTGAACTGAATGGTGTCAAGAAGGGAATATTATATTGTAATAGAGCAAATAAAGAAAAAATAGCTTCATAATATTATAAAAAGTCAAAGAAATATTGGAATGTAAAAAAGTTTAGAAATTACTCGATTTTTCTACGTTTCCCTTTGCGCCAGCTACTTTTTCCTTTTCAATCTGGTTTTGACCACTCAGATTCAGACTCCACAAAAGGGTTAAAAAACTTCAAAATAAGAATAAGTTGGCATTGAGGTGGTGGAGTGGTTGGACTGGTAGTCAAGAGGGTTCGATTCCAGAACTCTTCTGCCATATTGCACATCAAATGTTTTCTTTACGCTTTGATCTTTGTATCAGATGTTTAAGAATAATTTACTTTACCATCAGTGTAGGTATTCATGGATTTTGTTGCATGCATTATTGCAAATCGCTTAAATGATAAATAAATGTAGGTACCACACGTGCGCTCGCGCCTATTTCGTCTGTTGACAACCAACCCTCACTAAGTAACAAATACCAACTTAAAAAACATAGACAGTAACTCAGAAGAGGCCATTCCTTTTAAAATTGTTTTTTTTTTCATATTATGATTATGACAAAATGTTGATTAAGTCAACCAACTTATTGTAGTGAATAATACTTTTCCCCGAGTTCTAGGTATAATATAGCTATTTCATGCTTTCATTGCGTGCAGTCGAAAATAAGTTGAAAGATCTAATTTTCCGTGTGAATTTTGCTAAATCCGGGTAGTTTTTGAAACAAAAATTAGCAATGAAAAATTCGAACTGTAGGTTTGAAATCCCAAAAGCTCTGTTCTAGGTAGTAACATCAGTAATATGTTAAGAAACATGTTTGACCATAGAAAAAAATGTCTAAAACACTCAGCATTTTAAAGGGAATAAGGCCTCTTAATAAATAGGCCAAAATATATACAAAATAGCTACAAACGCAGTTGGTGCAGTTTGTGGTGCACCTGTCTACCGGTCCCGGCCTCAAAACTACTTGAAATTGACAATATTCACGCAAAAGACAGTTTTTTTCAACTTATTTTCGACTGCACGCAATGAAAGCATGAAATAGCTATGTTACTATCTAGAACTCAAGGAAAAGTATTATTCACTTCAAAAGTTGGTTGAAATTATCAATATATTTGTCATAATATAAAAGGAATAAGGCCTCTTAATTTGGGACTAGATCGATTTGTGTGAGGTTGTCTGATATTTATTTATTTATTGCTCAAGCTAATTCTGATTGAACGTGATGATGCAAGCTGACTGGAAATTGCGTCATGGACTGACTAATACATATACATAATAGTGTGAGGTTAGTTTGGAGGTAAAATCGCCTGTGTCATTTAACAGTAGGTATTATTACTGCAGACGCCAGGAAAGATGAGCTTGCCGGGTGAGTAGGTATATATAGTGATACGAGCTGAATAGTGATACGAAGGCTGCAAGCCTTTTTCACAGCTAAGGCATGTATAGAGCTTTTCTCAAATCTATGCAAGGAAATAAAAAATACCTGCCTGCGCATGAACACAGACGCAAAGTTTAAAAAAACTCCCGGCCTAGGCCTCCAATTTTGTATGAAATTTCTTCACAGTTTTCTCGAGTTGTTCCGCCCGAAACGTGATACTTTGAAGCCTGTTATAACGCACGTTATGTCGACATTTCATTGCATAATTGATAAAAATGCGTTTATGGTTGTCAATTAAATAAGAAATGGGATACCCATTTTCTCTGTTATAAATGAATTCACATACAAATATAGAGAAGTACAGATGTTATACAACTATAACGTCATGTATTTCATGCCTGTTGAGTTTCTTTCGGCGTTTCTTCTCAACAGTGGTCTCCACTTGTGAAATGCCGTCAGACTTAGACATGTAAAAGTGCCCTTGTGGCCTATTTGCAGAATAAAGTTCATTATTTCATTATTTCATTGAGATGTACTTATTGTTACAACCGTGCAACTAACGTCTTTGCTTTTCGATATTGTTCGATAGTTCAGTCTGTTGTTCTAGGAAATACGATTTTTGCTCGTTGCAATCCGTTATTTTGGTGAAAACATGATTGTTTATGTTCACGGTTATTTTATAATTATCCAAGCCAGCGGTGCGACTTTCATTATATATTTTGTGTAAAGTATTCAAGAGATACGGACAAAGGGAATCAGCAGGCGTGAAGTAAAATGGAAAATACATTTTCGAAATATTATGTAGGTATTGTAAATATATATTTAACATTTCTAAAATATAACATGACTACCTTCTACGGGCCTATGATGGTTGCTTTTATTACGCAAAAAATAAGAGACAAAGCATCCTTACTAATTATAAAAACGGTTTATACTCACGTAAAGTGAATGAATGTAGAGTTCCAATATGAGTTCGAAACTTGTCGGCCCGTTCCTGACAATTTTTACGTGAGTTGAAACGGTTTTTATAATTATTAAAGAGGTCTCACGATAGTTTTAATAATATTATTGACAAAGCATCCGTCACGTTTTGACAAAATGCGTGTGAGTGACGGATGCTTTGTCACTTATTTAACACGTGATAAACGCAACCATTCCATTATAGTCCCGCAGATATGCCTTAATTATATTATGTAGCTACTTTTATAAAAAAGACGATAGTTTATCACTTAGGCTTGGTTCTTTATGGTCATAATTATTTTCATTTATGTACCGTACCTACTTTGCATATTTTGGACGGGGTAAATAAAGTTTTACAAGAAAATATATATCAAGTCGTTTAAGTTGTCCAGTGTTTTGTAGATATACATACTGACAGGTCAAACTGAGAACCTCCTTTTTTGAAGTCGGTTAAATAAAAAACTCCATCTTAGAACTTAGAACAAAAAAATTACGTTCAAATCTTTAAAAAGAAAGGAAAACTATATAAAAATCCTAAGGCACAAACTGAACAGATGGATAGTGTACCGACAATAAATTATATTGCACGCTCCTCAAGTGCGAGCGAGACAGCCGTATATCGCCCTGCGCGTGCGCAGGCAAGACAGCGCTACTCATAAGCGATGGATAGAAGCTAAAACGTTTCAAGCGCTAAGGGAATTCAAAACGGAAAGGTATTAAACGCCAAGAAAATTCATTGGCGTTTAATACGTTTGTACTTTTGATTTACTAGGCGTTTACGACGTTTCTGCTATTTACTCTCGATATGTGTTATATGCGCCCGGGTTTTTATACCTCGCACACATGCTTACGTTCATATGTGTGTGTGAGTGTAGTGCATGTGTGTGTGTTTTAACGGAAATTTCTAGTACTTATGATTGTAAGCTTGACATTATGAAGATGGTTATCTGAAAATTGCCTTTGAGATGAAAATGACATTTCGTGTGGGTTTGTACGTCCGGTTTTTGTGAAATGTCATGATTTTTCGTGACAGCTCGTAATATTAACCGGCGTATTCAAAACGTGACTCATTGTCATGATAATTTTGAGCCAAAAGACGTCTGCTGTACAAAGGCCTACCCAGGGGTCTGATCGTGTGCCGCCGTTATCCATAGGTTTTTGTGGACTTTCCACATTGCATCTTCCGGTACGTGGTCGTTAGCTATGTCGATGTTGAAGGCTTAGGTATCCTTAAAAAGTGACCTAAAGCCATTCTAATAGGTATATTTTTGACTACAACTTTGACTTAGAAAAAAAATACAATTAGTGACTCCATGGATTTTAGAACCACGGTATGCTATCAAATATCCTAATTCTAGTGTTTTTTTTATTATTTATCATAAAGAAACATAGACAATTATATTTCTATGTACTTAAGTAGGTAAATGGAAAATTAAACAACCTACCAAAGGGTTCCACTATCGCACGTTACATAAAGTACAAGCCCCAACTCAACGTGGCATTGCAACTTGCAATATCCCTAGTTAAGCGATATCGCGGTTCAAAAACTACGCTTGTTCATATTCGACTTGCATTGATTATCAATAACACGACGACACTTTAGAGCTTTTAAAGTCACAAATCGCAAGTGTGTTAAATTAACACACTTGCGATTTGTGACTTATAACCTCGTATAAAAAAAAAAAACATAGATAGCCTTCCCGATTAGTAAGTTTATACTTAGAATATTGCAAATTTGTCAACATATTCTATTTTCCTCTACTTAGGTTCGATATAATCTTAAAAAATTAAGATTAGAGTCTAAGCTGAAATGTAATGTCCGTTTATTGAAATAAACAGTTAATTTTTGTTTTGAGCGAGTTTCTATACAAATGAGCGTCGCGGTGAGCTCGCTGTGTGATCACCTTCATACAAAGTTCGCTCGCAAATCGAAAGTGTGTTGATAAGGTACGTAAAGAAGATATGGCTTAATATATCAAAATTAGATATTACAAGCTGCACCTCGCGGCATTGTCCGCTCGTCCCATGGGAACACTTAATTTATTTCGGGATAAATAGTAGCCTATGTTTTAATTCAGGGTAGCTATCGCTATACCGAATTTTATCAAATTTCCAGCCGTTTGTGCGTGAAGAAGTAACATACATACTAACGCACTCACAAACTTTCGCCTTTATAATATGAGTGTGATTGGGTTCTCTGCCTTTTCGCCGAATTACGTTTCGTCAAACGTTTCATTTCGCAAAAGTTTCATTTCGCCAAAAGCATTTTTCACTGACGTTTGCGAAACATAATTCGGCGAAAAGGAAATACACCGTGTGATTTATTTATTTATTTATTTATTTATTAATTGATTGCATCCATGGTACAAAGATATTATCACATATGAATACAGTTTCTCATGGGCCCTGATAGGGCGTAGCAATTATACATTATACCTATAGTGTAAGATAATACAATTTATAACACATTACATTTTCAAATATTCAATTATTACATAGACAATTTTTAACACATTACATTTTCAAAAAAAAAAAAAAAAACAATTAATTTTAATTATGACATAGTTATTCGTGTAATTCAATTTTATTATCTTTAGATTTTATTTATAATTATAGCGTATAAATTAATTAATTAAATAGTAATAAAAATTAAATATTTTTAGAGCATGCGTCATCAAAAAAATCTTGCAGGGTGTAATAACATTTTTTTATAAGAAAGTCCTTCAACCGTCTATTGAACTGCTGTTCTGTTGTTTGTTCTTTTATATCCTCGCTTATTTTATTATAAATTTTTATTGCCATCGCATTTGGGCTGGTTTTGTGTAGTTTAAGTCTGGATCTAGTGGTTGATGCCAAATTGTTTTTATACCTAGTTTCAAAACGCCGTGGTCGATCTTTCAATTTCGAAAAAAATTGTGGATAAATTCTAACAAATTTACAAATTTCTAGAATATAGATCGAAGTCAGTGTCAGAATTTCGTATTCGACGAAATACGGTTTACAGCTATCCATATTTTTTATGTTCGCCAATATCCGTATGCACTTTTTCTGGAGAGTAAATAGGTCGTTGATATCTGTGCTATTGCCCCAAAGGATAATTGTGATTGCTTGTGTTTGTCGATTGCGCTATAGCGATTTTGAATGTTGGACGAGTCGCCATTTTTAATTTACCGACCAAGGGAAGCGAGCGAAATGTCTCCCATGCTTAAAATTATTTCGTACGTCCGGATATGAGGAGGTTGGCTTCGCGGCTGTTCTTGCCTAGAGGTTGCATTTCTCAACTTATTCTCATAAAATTTGTGAGTAGGTTCGATAAGTTGATTTTTTATTATCGATTCAGTTTTCGAAAATTTTCAAAATGGCGGAGATTTGGGGGTTAAAAGTAAATACACATTTTAGTTATTTCCAAGCAAACTCGCGAGGTTTACGGCTCTTAGAGACATTAGTTTTACACCTTCGAAACAGAATAAATAGGTTATATTCATCTCAATGAGAACAAAAGTAATCACTTACTCCTAAGTCACCCACCAAGGACGACAAAGCGATTAACTGTGGACTAGTTTCTCGCTCAAAAAATGAAAAAACTATAAATTATAATCGTAGCCTCCGTGTCGGTAGATGAGACAGACATATTATTAATGGTAAGGACTGAATTCTCTACCACCCCGAGCGAGTGGTATGAGTATGAGTAATCGCCCATCATACTGGTATGTAACACCCGCTTATAGCCGAGCGAGAAAAGTGTGTGAACACTCGCTGCTCGCTGCTCGCCAACTCATTTCTAGTTTACAACTCTAATCGCTTCTCGTTCATCGTCGGCGGTGAATCCAGTGCCTAATACCGAGCGCACTGCTGAACTAAGAATGTAGTGACGATATCTAGATATCAAAAGAAACGTCGAATTCAGCACTAAAGCGCGGTAATCAGACGGTAACTAATTGTTGAGCATATCGGAAACTATCGTTACATAATGTTAGAAAACTATAATTATAAAATTGGATAAATGGATAACTTTAACAACAACAGCTTAGATTTTCGTATTTCGTTCACGTGAAAGTTTTTTCTTGACCACAGTCGGATAAAATATACTATAACCACCTTTCTTCCATTCTGTTTTCCTATACTTAATTTCTAATAATCGGACTGTTTTCCGATATTTGGAAATAAAGGATAAATAAATGAAGTATTATCACATTTTTATAAATTCCAAAATATATTACTTGGGATTGAATTTTTTTTTTTTTTTATGTAACACAATAGTACAATAAACTTTTTATAACTCTGCCAAACTGCACAGCAGTTTGTTGGCAGAAAAAAATATTAGTTCAATTTTCATAATAAATCCGCCGTATTTATAAATCGACTGTGTGATTTTCTGCGCTATGACCAATTACTGGTCGTTTAAGCTCTTTTAGAATGAGAAACTTTTCAAATGGTTTTTTTTTATCGTAATTAGGATATTTTCGAAAATGTAAAAATGTGGTTATATTTAATGTTTTATCCTTTATTTGATTAAATCGTAAAAGGCCAAGTAAAAAAAAAAATGTTTCCATTTGATTAGCTTCGCAGGCTCAGCCATGTGGAAAAGATCGGGGAGGATCGTGCCGCCAAAAAAGGGCATACTAAGGTATCTTTGGATCGAAGAAGGGCACCTGTGATAGCTTCGAAGAGCTGATAGAACCGTCTAGTAATGTATACTATCATAAAAATCTAATAAAAAATAGTTTTCTATGGAGAGCGGTTTTCAGTAAGCATCTTAACAGCACGATGCAACATTGTGGCGCCATCGCCAGTCAAGCAGCGCCCTCTGTCTGTCTGTGTAAACATTTATCGGTCCTCTCAAATGGCTGGACGGATTTTTGGGGTGTGTAATGATAGATATGACAACATTTCATATAATTTCAATAGATATAACAACGTTTGATTTAATGTTTCATTTGATATAACAACATTAGGCATAATTTTAATGGATATAATTTCAATTAGTATAAAAGTCATTTCATATAACGTTTATATTAGCAAGATAACCTAACACTCCTCCTCGCTTCGCTCGTCGTCGTACCTAACCATGACTCAATTAGAATTTAACTTTCATGTTAAAGCAGTTTGAGTTTGTATTGAGCTTTTAAACGTATTAATATCAAATGATCATTATACTATATGATATTATGCCATATGAAATTATAACTAACGTTATTATATTATTCGTTTATTGTACCACTTGATCGTTATATTGACCAAAATTATATCATAAGTTGTTATAGCGACCGTTACGCACCCGGATTTTTGATACACCGATAGCTGGACATCCAAAGATGGCTATAGGACACGTTTTACCCGACTAGGTTAAACAAAAAGGTATAGTACACGGAGTTGCGGGCAAGCGGTCAACTTCTAGTAAGGAATAGTATCAGGATTTGTATTACATATTACTGCGAACGTCCTGACATTTGCGGGGTGCGCGGGAGTGGCCGTTAAGGCGGTTGTACTTTCTTCGTTGCGCTCCGCCGCCCGGGGTGGCGGTAGGGACGGGCAGCGCTTAGATCCGTTATCGAATCGATTATCGATAGTTTTAATATCCCTGCACCTCTAGCATAACTGTCATACGCGACTATTTCTCGCGCGCGATAATTACCCGTCTCTTTCTATGCATTAATGTGAGAGAGTGACGGGTAGCGCTATGTCGCGCGACAAGAGTCGCGAGCATAGTTGTGCTAGACGGGCTAGAGTTTGTTTGTACTGGCGTAAAATAGTGCTTTTTTATTGTCATTTGTCTCAGCTGTAGAGTGTGTTCCTTATTAAATTAATGCTTCAACTATCAAGTTATTTTCCCAGTAATAAGGAAATTCGGGATGGGTAAGCTTTTGAATATGATTTAATATACCTTTTTTTAAGCATACAGAAGACTGGCGTACCACTATTTGAATTGAATGACAGTTAGCTCTTATAAAAATCGTTCTGTAAAGAAAAATAAATGCTACATCTAAGTGTAAGTATAATGTGTAAGTGTAATGTATAAGTGTAATGTACGAAAACATACGAAAAATAACTTTCAATACGTTGAAGTAATTGAGAAAAATACTGACAGGTAGGTTTCATTCAGGTTTTTTTTCAACAGTGGTTATATTGTGGGAAATGTCTGTAGACTAAGAAACAATGAAAGTGCCTTGTCTATTTACTGAGTAAAATTCATGATTTAATTATTTAATTTTATTTTCAATTAACAACTTTTGGTGGCAAAATGGAAAGAGTATTAAATTATATCTATTATGTTTCAGAAAGGATAGTTTACTAAAACATCGATAAGTTTATCGACAAAAGTCCCACACTACTACAGCTCAGAACGGAAGTACAAATAATTGTGGCTCTTCCCCCATCGTCCCGCAAATGACCGCTTTTTGTGCCGACTGTACCTTCTGACTGTCCCGCTCTTTTTGTACACTTGTTCCTTGTTTATGAGAGATTGTTTGTAGATTACAGAAGAAATGTCGTTTTCATGTTATACATATTACACGAGCTGCCCCACGCGGTGTTACCCGTTCCTACTGCGGGACACTATTTTTTTCGGGATAAATAGTAGCCTATATGTTAATCAAGAGTGTCAGCTACCATCATACCAAAATTTATCAAAATTGGTCCAGCTATTAGAGCGTGAAGAAATAGCAAAACATACTCACAAACTTTCGCCTTTATAATGTTAGAGTGATCGATCACTGTATAGTGCATCATAAGACTTGTTATTGTTACTCAATAAGAATTTTACTTTTGCATTTTATTTTCGTTATCGTTTTAATTCATTAGATAGCCAAAGCCTAGTTTGGGCCCATCAATCACCAGAAAACGTTAATGCTTCGTACTTAGCTCCGGTTGTGTTGTGCGAATTCACCTCCAGCCTTTTTTGTTACCTAGCTTTAAAATGAAATTGAATTTAATGATATATTTATTTCAAGTAACCAAGGACACATATTTTATTAGTAGAACTTACAAACTAAGATGCAAATTCGAGTATTCCGGAAACATATTTAAGTAGCTCCTTCGTTTCCTGACGTCAGGTAAAAAAATCCGACTGCAACAAGGATTGATCCTATTCGGGAAATTTGTTTGAAAATCTGTAGATCTTACATTAAGCACAACTATCCAAGGCATTTTTTAAAATATAATCAAAACAAAGTTGCTTCCTGTCTGTCCTTATGTATACTTAGATCTTTAAAACTACAAAACGGATATTGATGCGATTTTTTAATTGATAAAGTAATTCAAGAGAAAGGTTTATATGTATAATACTGCATAATTTATCAGCATTGCACCCTTGTAGCCGGGGCGGGTCGCTAGATATAATTATATCAAGTAAAATTTCTGCCGTCATGACGAAAAAGGGCACATCTAACATTTTTTTGTGAAATTGAGTTAGATACATATTCGGAAAGAGGAAAAAAAGGCGCATCTGTCCATATATTATATTAGATGTGCCCTTTTTCGTTATGACGGCAGTTTTGATAAATATATTGGCAACCGCCGAAATTTTTTGTCCGCCCGCCTCCTAGGATACCTCAAAGTGCTCAAACTGTAGCTTAAATGCCGAGATTTATTTTCCGTTTCTTAAAATAGCGATCTCAACTATTCTCGATCCAAGTTAGCGAAAACAATTTTAAATTTCGAGAAAATTTTATAAAATCCCATAAAGATATCAACTGATTTTTGGAAATCAAATTGCATGTTCAAACCCTCCGGAAGAATACACAGACCTTTTAAAAGGTTTTTTTATTGTAACCAAATAAAATATCGATGAGTCCTGGCGCTTAATAAAAGATTCCATCACCACATTACTTAAATACGATGACTTGAACCCCCTTTTTGAAGTCGGTTGAGAATCAGATAAAGAGAAGTGAGGTTACCTATGCGCGTGAAACCTATTAGTAATTAAGCTAACAATCTGTGGGGCGCGTGCGCGGTCTTGTTACCGTCAGCGGCGCTCAAACTGTGGATGGCCCTGTCTCATGTGCCATAGCCCATAATGTAACAATTATAAAAACTTATTAAAATACCTAAACGGAGCCGACCCCACCTAAAGTGGGAAGGAGCAAAGAAGAAGAAGAAGATTAAAATACCTAAACGGGTTTTTAAGATGTCTGAGAGTGACGGAAGTTTTTCTTATGTAATTTTATAAGAACAGTTTAAACTCACGTAAAAATTGGCAGCTATCCATGCTGCTACGCGACTCACGGCCCGCGGTGCCGATGCCGATATGCCGAAAGCTACCCCTGATGAACCTTCATATGAGTTCAGAATTTGTCGATCCGTTGCTGACAATTTTTGCGTGAGCTTGAACCGTTTTAATAATTATTAAAGATGTTTCACGATATTCTTATTCATCTATATATATAAATGCAAGTGTCCTGACTGACTGACTGACTGACTCATCAACGCAGAGCCGAAACTACAAATGCTAGAGAGTTGAAATTTACACAGGAGGTTGCATTTATAAAGTGTACAAGAGATAAGAAGCGATTTTGAAAAATTGATCCCCTAAGGGGGTTAAAAAGGGGATGAAAGGTTGTATGGGATACAAGTTTATTTTAAAGCAAGTATCTTGAAACTTTGTAAAAAGGTATTAAAATAAAATGGAAAAAACTTGTTGAAGCGTTTTTGAAAATTAAACCCGTGAAAATTAAATTATTAAAAAGGTGGTAAAAAAGGTTGTCTATTGTTTGACCGAAATTTATATGCAATAATATTGATTTGCTCGAATTTCAATTACCCGAATTTCATTTGCCCGAATGTTTCGTTTCCTAGAAAAGTTATTTGACATACTCTTGTATTCCAGGATATTATATGTCATTATGATACGAATGCCATAAGTATTGTTTTCCATAGTATTAAGTGCCATAATATTGTTTGATAGAATATTTAAACGCCATACTAAATGTCGTACGTCCTTTTATCGTCCTTTTATAAATAATGATTATGGGAAACATAATTATAAGAAACAAGTTTCAGACTATTGAATATTATGGCAGACGAAATTCGGGCATATGAAATTCTGGCAAGTGAAGGTATACCGGTAAAAAAGGGGTTGAAAGGTTGTATGGAGATCAAGTATTATTTTGAGCGCGGGACTTGAATCTTTGTGTAAAGGCATACTATTAGAATACAAGAAAGTAATTTCAGCGTTTTCAAAAATTCATCCCCTAAGAGGGTTAAAATGGGGTTGAAAGTTTGAATCCATTACAAATTCTTTGAAACTTCTTACTTACTTACTACTTACTACGATGGCTCAGCGACCCGAAGCGAATCTTGGCCTCCAACACCACTTTTCTCGATCCTGCGCCAGCTCTTTCCAGTTGGAGGCTTGGAGTCCGCGCAGATCCGCCTCGACCATGTCCTTCCAACGATATCTCGGACGCCCAACCGGTCGTGAAACTTCTTATAAAGGCATATTTAAGAATAACAAAATAACATTATTTGAACGTTATTAAAAATTCAACCTTTAAGGGGGTTAAAAGAGGGATGAAAGTTAGTCTTGGGGTTCAAATTTAATTTTAAGCTAGAAACTTGAAACTTCGTAAAAAGGTATTAAAATACAATGGAAGAAAACTGATTTCAGCGTTTTTGAAACTTCATCCCCTAAAAGGGTTAAAAAGGGGTTGGAAGTTTGTATGAAGATCAAATTTTTTTTTGAGTGCGGGACTTGAAGCTTTATAAAAACATATTATTAAAATACAACAAAAGTCATTTCAGCGTTTTTGAAAATTCAGCCCCGAAGGTGGTGAAAAAGGGGTTGAACGTTTGTATGAAGATGAAAAATTTATGTTTTATTTGGTGAATTACAGACAGAGAATTACTTACAAAAAAGAAAAGTAATTTCAACATGGCTTATATCTGAAAATAATAAAGATGTAAAATGTTCAAGATAAGATTCCACGCGGACGAAGTCGCGGGCCACACAGCTAGTATTACATAATGTAAAGTTATAAAATTATCAAACATGTAATGTCCCATTATTTTTAATGTGGGTACATACCATTTTTAGGCTTCCGTGCCCAAAGGGTAATAAACGGGACCCTATTGCTTAAGAATCCGCTGTCCGTCCGTCTGTCTGCATGTCTGTCTATCTGTCTGTCTGTGTGTTAGAGGCTGTATCTCATGAACCGTGATAGCTATACGGTTGAAATTTTCACAGATGATGTATATCTGTTGCCGGTATAGCAATAAATACGAAAAACCGAAAAACTAATATTTAAGTGGGACTCCCAGACATCAAACGTTAACTTTCACGTTAACTTTGCATCTCATTTGTATGCGAAGCTACACACCAGGTGCAAATTTAACTTAACTCGGCTAGTTAAGATGGGAAGTGTTTGTACGGAACCATCGGTGCGTGGTGGACTTGGCCTGTTTATAGGGTTCCGTATCCAAAGGGTAAAAACGGGACCCTATTTCTGAGACTTCGCTGTCCGTCCGTCCGTCCGTCTGTCACCAGGCTGTATCTCAAGAACGGTGATAGCTAGACAGTTGAAATTTTCACAGACGATGTATTTCTATTGCCGCTATAACAACAAATACTAAAAATAAAATAAATATTTAAGGGGGGCTCCCATCAAAAAAGCTTGTTATAGATTATGGTACGGAACCCTTCATGTGCGAGTCGGACTCGCACTTGTTTATATTAGGTAAACCATTGATACAAATCCAATCTAATTTTGACATTTAAATTAATTCATTTGTGTTTTTGTTTTATATTATAGTTGCATTTTTTTTTATATTAATTGTGATAAATATGGGTTTATAATAATAACAAATCTACATAATATACGAGTAATAACATAGGTTATCTAAAAATGTATGTACGCCTGAAAAGGTAGGGTTTCGTGATTCTATATATTAAGCAATTGTGACTGCAAATGTTGCCCGATTTCCCACATGCATTTAAATAAATCATTTCATTTCAATCCAGAGGTACCGGGTTCGAATCCCGGTCTCTTCCGCCAGGTTACGCATTTCAATTTTTCTTTGTGCTCTTTTGCATCAATGGTTCAATAAAGCCACGTTTCTTTCTTTTTCAATAATATACCTATACTGACCAGCAATTTGACCTTAGTAGCACCTGATGTTAAGTGATTAGGGGGTCGAAGATGTAGCGCTGGCTCAGTAATAGCCCATTGTCTCCCAACTTATAATTTTAAGGAAATACACAGAAAAAAGCAAAAAGTAAAATAAAAAATAGCTCACCTTTGGATTATAGGTCCATCGTGTCAACCACCTCACTACCCCAACGCCAGGAGACCCCTCGAATCCTTCCTTTTGCATTGTGTTGATCTTTGCATTGTTAATAAGGGAAATTCAACTCTTATACCTACATTTTGAATGAATCGTAACATTGCGCTGTTTTTACATAATCACTTAAACATACAATCAAAACTTTGAGAATCGCACCCTCAAAAGTCAGTTACAACAGGCCGTTACACTTTATCCATCGTATCCGGCAGAAAGAGATAGCTGTACACAATCGCTCGTGCGACAGAGCGAGACGAATACACACCTGTGTCGTGTTCTATTTGTCTAGATTAATTGCGAGATGGTGAAATATTGGCTTTTGTAATTTTGCCGCAAGTTTTTGGTAATGCGTCGGGTTAAAATGTATTTGCAAGTATTTCGTATTTTAGAAATATTACACACTTGAATTCTATTATAAAATTATAGATTTGGATGCTAAATAGTTCGTTTGGGCATGTAGAGAGGATGCATGAAAGAAGATTCACGAAACAAATCTACAAGGCGAATGTGAATGGAAATGTTGGAAAAGGAAGGCCTAGACGATCGTTTCAGTTGATCAGATTGGAGACGTTCTGAAAAAAGGCAAGTCAAGAGATTAATGAATGTTGAGGAAGCGAAAGATCTGTCAGGACCGTAGCAGGTGGAAAGATGTGGTCTCTGCCTACCCCGCTGTCAAAAAGGCGTGATTTTATGTACCTATGTATGTAGATTTGTATTAAAACCCAGTGTGATGCAGGATCGTCATTTGTTTTGTATGGGCACGCGGCGCCATCTGTTTTCATAATTTTCTTTGTTCTCTAATCACGCCAAAATAGTTGAACGGATTTTAATCAATTTTGGTACAGGAATAGCTGGACATCTAAACATGGATACTTTTTACCCGACTTTAAAAAAATACGCGTCCGAAGTTGCTTTTGAACCACAATATTCTAGTATGGACGCAAGCCCGATTTGAGGTCAGTCAGTTTTGGCTGTCGAAAATATTTGTTAGTAATGTGTACGAACTAAGTATCCTAATCAATACTATAAAATTGTATTCTAAACATGTTTTCTATGGGAATATGTCACAATAAATAGGGGGATAAATCTTAACACAACATAGTGGATCCACTCCACCTGAAGGTAAGCAAAAAGGGGAGCCCAAGTCGCAGTGGCAACTGACAAGAAACCAACGGTGCCATGGCAGCTGACACTGCCATGCTGGCCCGAGAGATGCTTCTTCACGCTTCGTTTGAAAGGTCCCATGTTATAAGAAAGAGGAAACACATGAGCCAGCAAAGAGTTCCATATTTTAATAGTTTGGCAGATGAACAAACATACACACAAACACTCACAAATTTTCGGCTTTATAATATTAGTGTTATGAAAGGGTTTGGAATCATTGTCTACGCAACCCTGATAATGATAGGAAAGTTAACCGTTTAGGCACGAGTGAAGAAAGCAGCTCGTTGAAGTCTTTCGAAGGAAAGTGTATCATTTCGAGTGTGCTCAACCTTTCAACAATAAAACGTTGTAATTTAATAACAAAACTATTGCGATTAGGTCTTTATGAAATTAGAACGCAAAAGAACATTACAACAATTAACATATTAACTTTAGATACCCTAGAAAGTACATGTTTTTCTTTGCGTGATGTTGATCTTTATTCTATATAGCAATTAAAAATGTGGTGTTAATTTGCTCACATTAACAAAAATCTTTTTTTGGGGAGGCCTTTGCCCAGCAGTGGGACACCTAAACGGCTATTAAAAAAAAAAAAAAAAAATCATTTCAATAAACATAATCGTGTTTCAAAATAAAACATCTGTAAAGCCTGACCAGAAATATATGAGAATGCGCCATATTGCGGAATTTCACTGGAAATAATTTCTTACACTGGCAATGATTTTATGATGGTTGCCAACAATGTCAATGTCATTCGTGATGATTTCTTTAAAAGACAAATATTTAAAAATATCCAAAAAAAATGCCGAAACCCATACATAGTCGTGAACGTAATATTATAAATAGAGTGTACACGTGTTTACTACACGAAAAACAGTCGGGAAAAGAGTGCATTCCATTAAATGATATTACAAGGTTACCATAGGAACTGACAGGTATTTAAACTAATGTCATTATAGTACGATTGCTTTGGTTGCAAAATTGTTACCATTTAAAACTTATAAATAGCGCCCTTTTGACAATCCTCATATATTTCTGGTCAGGCTTTACGTTTCTTGGTTTTTTTATGGCCTTAGTTTGATTTCTAAGTAGATATTTTCTTTCTTTCTTTCTCACAGACTGGTCATGTGCATGTTTGTTTTACTAAGGGTAAGTTTTACAAGAACGTCAAGGTTCAGTGGCTCGCGACCCCTCGGTCCCAGGTTCAAGACGGCTGTAAACATTTGTTTGAATTATTAACTGTTTTGAAGAAATGGGGTGATCAGCAGGTGGTTGAAGCCTGGAAGACAAGAATTTCCATTAATGTGAGGGAGACTTATTACCGAGGTCAGATAATTGCGTGTCGATGCAATACACTATGAGTTTTCTGCATTATATGAGTTTTTAAAGACTGCCAGTGTGTCATACTCGTATGTTTATTATTAATGCGACAAAAAAAATGACTGAGTCAAGTCACCATTGCTTTCCTGGCACGGAAATGAAGCAACTGGTTAACATTATAAATGTATGAAACATGTCTCATTTTTTTAATGTGGGTATACACACCACAATATATATAATAAACCATTCATACAAAAGTAGAAAGCCGAAAAAAAATGTACATGAGTTACCTGATGGAAGAGACCGGGACTCGAACGCGGGACCCCTGGATTGCCAGTCCAGGGCATCCGGGTTATACATAATAGATAAGTATACATACTTATATAGATAAATATATAGAACTTCATACTACCATATTATTGTATTGTCATCAAAGTTAAGTAGGTAGGTACACAAAATTTAAGCACACAGAGTTCAAGATATCTGCTTCAAAATAGATTTGCAGGATTCCACCCGAACAAACATAGTTAAGTACTTACTTTATTAAACTTGTATTGTATAGTTAACTATACAATACAAGTTAAATAAAATCTTGTAAAAATCGGTTCAGCTGTTTGAAAACAAATCAGCTCCTTTTTTTAAATTCTGTTTCATGGTTGTAGCGATCATCAAATTTGTAAGTTTTAACAAATTGTAACGGACAAAATAAACGTAAAATTCAGTTTTTCATTACTTAACAGTAAAATAAGTTTATGCCATTAATTACATTCTTTACAGTACAACGATAGTAAATTGTTCCACAAGAGGTAAAAGAAGCCATTGTGACACGAAATGAGTATTTGGATGAGCGAACGCAGTGAGCGAGGACAAATATATCTGAGTGTCACAATGGATTTTAGCTACGAATAAACACTACGCTTCTTATTTTGACTAAAAATTAATAATTGCTTTTCACTTCGAAAATATATTATGTCACCATGCACAAAAACTTACTGATTGTTGAAACCATGACCAAGATCATCAGAAATTTGGGCCAATCCGATTAGGTTGGTTTGTTTTTAATTATCCGTATCTAGTATATAATAGTGTGGCCACTTAATTTTTAATGTTCATACACATTATTAAATGGTTTCCATTAAAACCCTAAACTGAAAGGATCATTTTAGCCCCGCCTTACGAAGCTAAAATGACGTACTTTCTGAGCAGGAGAAGTGAAAACTATTATTGTAGTATCATACGTACAGTCTTCCCAAAACCCTACACACACACACAGAACACACCTTCCGTAAATTTTTACATAAGGCTCTACATAACGCTGCGCCGGCGTCGATGTTCCACTCAACCGCATTTGAGCGTCAGGCCGCGGTGCGCGCGCACGTCCGCCATCTTGAATTCGTAGACAGAAGTGACAGTGCAGTGTGTGTGTTTATATGAAGTGTGAGGTGTTATATTTGGTAAGTTTATACAATTCCAGCTAAAGTCTATTTAAGATGCATCTTTAGTTATATTTTGGGATATATTTTAATGTATTTTAGGCGTCTAAGAACTGAAATTTGGGTATGCGTTATTGATGCAATTTAGACGCTCTGAATGTTTACGTGAAGAACTGAGTGTTACGATTTTTTAAAGGTAATATGTTTAAAGTTTTATATGTTAGAATGAAATTCACGCGCAGCTTAATTGTGAAATTTTTAACATGTTATAGGAATAAACGTGATGAAATAATATATTTAGTAAACGAAACACAAGTAAAAATTAACATGATTCTTCATACATTTATTGCAAGAAAAACTTAACTTATAACAAAGAAATAGTAATAAAAATAATAATGTGTAGCAAAAAGTTATAAAACACATCTCTGCAAGTTGCAGTTTGAAAAAATTAACAGTACACAACTTAAGTTTTTAAGTGCTTTAACATTCTTTAACGTATACTTTTTTTCGAAACTGGTGTAAAGTCGTTAGACATTTTACAAAACGCATAGAATTATGGTATTAAAAGGCCTGAAAAAGTTACTTATTCGGATATAGAACATAGCTTACTACACGTTTTAAGAATAAAGTAAGATTCTTATTAGAAATAAAAGACGTTTTTAGGGTTGAAAATAAGTGATGTAAGTTGATAATCAAAGTAAAACACCGAATTTGTATTAAAGGATTAAATAATAAAAAAAGTTAATTGTTATTTATGGGCATGTTTGAAACGGTTGGTTAAGTATTATCTGTGAGCGATAAAGTAAGTTATATAATTTTTGGTAGGTACCTAACATGAAATATATTATAGCATTAATCTTCTTTTTTATGGCTTAAAAAAATCTGTAAAGATGCCACAAATAATATGTATATTACCGTAGCTAATGTTTCGTGAAGATAATGTAAAGTATTAAACTACTTTAAAGTTTAAGTTAGCATCTTGGTCAACTGAAATCTATTTTACGTAAGCCGACGGAAAAGTGGAGCAACTTAAGTAATACAAGTTGAAGAATTTAAGTAAAATTTCAATTACTCAATCGGTTCACAAAATAAATCACTAAAACACTACTGTAATAAAATTCTTCATTGAATCAAATGCTTACAATAAGTTTAACCTACTTTTAAAATCATATTTAACCAAATTATTCCGAATTATGTGGCAATGTATGTAATATATATTTTCATAAAGACTAAATCATGAATCTTCTACCTTCTTTACATTTTCTTTTTGAAAATCTTTATTGGATTTAAATAAAAAACAAAACTCTAGAAGCAAAGATTTTTGATACTTATTAAAGAATCCGACGGACTTTTATTTTTAAACTATGAACAACCAAAGAACAAGAAATTCTTCTCACTTTCTAACTAGTGGCTATTTCACTATATTGTATATAATGTTTTGATATAAAACATTATGTACAGTATTTCACTTACAAGTAAATGCTGCATTGAAAATAACTTATTATAACTTTTAAAAATTCTGTAACGTCTGTAAATATCTTCTTGAACTTACTTTATTTTAACGAATTATTATTTTAAAATAAGTTTCATAAAATCTATTAATACATAGTGTTTAGTTTTTAAAAAGATGAGATAACTTGTCTATATTTGACTCTTAGAATTACTTTTCGTCGAATATTTTTAAACACTGATGAAAAACAAGGGGTGCTATTAGTTTAACATACACTAAAAAAAATAAGTTCAACTAGTTTAACTACTTGAGAAGATATGAGCAATACATGACTCACATCCACATGGCTATACATATGGGTATAGAGCTACGCTAGTTTCGGTGACAAACGTTTCGTCAAATATTTAGTTTCATCGACGTATCATATCATTGAAAGCATTTTTCTCTGAAACCTTTGAAAATTTGGGATTGTTATAAAACGAACTTATCCTTACATAATTTTTGGGATGTTACTTTCTAGAATTATGAAACAAGTAGCACACAGGCTGTAAAAAGCTCTTATACAGTCCTTACACAGCTGTTATACGTAAGCTGAACCGAATAAGGGATGTATAAGGTCTTACGTAGCATGTCTGCTACGTGGGTAGATGTGCCCTGCTGCGTTGTTACTCGCTCGTCCCGAAACACGTCGGGCAGTTCCTGACAACGTTTATGTGAGTTTATCTAGGGTAAACGTGGGATAGATGCCATTGAATAGAGGGATAGATACCCAAATTTTCACAAAGCGACTTGTGCGATTTCAACGCTTGGAATTCTTTTATGATTTGTAATCTTACTCCTTTCCTCTTTCTGGTTAATGACAAAATACTATTTTACGCCGCAATAGATTAGGGTAAATGTGGGATAGTTACCATACTAATATCAAGCTACCTTGAAAATGTTGTTTATTAATGAGTATACAAACTAACACTATGTTATAGGACTTTCAAATGCTTATCTTCTGTATTTTATTTACCTTTTTCAAAAAGTATGGCAACTATCTCACATTTCCCCTATCTATCTAGGTATCTATCAGCCACAATCATATTTATTTATCAAAAATCTAATAATATCAAGCTACCTTGAAAATATTGTTTATTAATGAGTATACAAACTAACACTGTGTTATAAGATTTTCAAATGCTTATCTTCTGTATTTTATTTACCTTTTTCAAAAAGTATGGCAACTATCCCACATTTGCCCTATCTATCTAGGTATCTATCAGCCACAGACGTCCGCTACTGAACATAGGCCTCTCCCATAACTCGCCACAAAGTGCGATCCCGTGCATCAATGCATATGTGAGTTTAATTAAACCTATTTTATTATTAAAGATGCCTCACGATAATTTTAATAAGATTAATCGTAAACCGTTTATATATACACGAATTCCTCATAAGTAACTCCTGTAAGTATCGAAAACCCAGCATGTAACACTCGAACACACAACAGTGGAATGACATAAAATGCATCACCGCCGTGGGAATCCACGTAACCTAGACCCGCCACAATAGCTTCCCACACTTGGGCTGCTTGATTAGATAAACTTTTTGCAGAGGTTATGTCAGACTTTTGGTTTTAGGAGTTGTAAAATCTTTACATTGTTAATGTACTCGATTTCCGCGATTATTACCGGATAAAATAAATTATTAAACCTTCCTGAATTATCACAGTATTTGTATGTATTTATATTTATAACACTAGACCGGCTGCACCCGATATTACCTGCCGTTCTAAATTATTTTCGGGTAAAAAAATAGCCTAAGCTTTAATTCAGGATGTCACTTACCTACATACTGAATTTTATCAAAATTGGTAAAGCCGTTAAAGCGTGATGAAGTAGCAAACATAGGAACACACTTACAAACTTTCCCCTTTACATTATCACCTGGGCTGAACTAGTTTTAATAAAATCTGGTATGGTGGTAGCTGACACCCTGGATGGACACAGGCTACTTTTTATTCCGAATACATTTAGTGTTCCCGTGAGATGAGGGGACTAGTAAAGACATTAATATAACCTTTTTTTTACATGTCTGAACTCTACCAGTGAGTCGGACTTTGTGTAGGAGTATAACCCGCTAATGGGACTATCTCCGCGCCTCAGACAGGAGCGATAGGATTATAACTTAAGGTGCCGCCGGCAGCGAAGGCTCGGCCAGTTGGGGTGCAAAAAAAAGACCTAAATGCACTTTGTCCAGAAATTCTGGCTATCTTCATCTGACCCTTGATTCAGTTAGCTAGTCTAGCGAGAGTCTCCTAAGGTGTTGTTCGAGACTCTTTGGTTCAATACCGTTTGTCTATCATCAAATAAATCAACATCTTTCATGCCAGTCACTTCGTGAGCCACGAGGCTGCCTTTTAATCTTTACTAGCTGCGCCACGCAGAGTTCTCATCCCACGGGAACACTAAATTTTTCGGGATAAGAAGTAGTAGGATATGTGTTTACCCGAATGTCAGCTACCTTCTTACTAATATTTATCAAAATTGTGTCCTATGTATGCTTAGATCGCTAAAACTACGCAACGGATTTTGATGCGGTTTTTTATAAGTAGATAGAGTGATTCAAGAGGAAGGTTTATATGTATATACATGCACCCGTGCGAGGCCGAGACGGGTTGCTAGTTGGTAAATATAACGAGGTTAACTGATAGAACGAGAAGGCTATAGAAGGCTAAGACCATAGAGTAAATAAAGTTACCAGATTCGCTAAATCCCTAGATCCCAGCGCGCGCGGCGGTCATTTTAGAAAGTGCCGCGACCATTGAGGTTTTTTGTCTCGTTTTTTCGTCCGACAAAAAGCAATCGAAAGGTGTCGCTGCTGCGTTAGATTGAAGAAATGTTAGGTTATGAATGCAGTAGAAAGATCAGTAGTGCACAGGTTATAACACTAAAACGTTAATATGAAAATGGAAAGTAACTATAGGGTAGTCAAAATATAACACCGCTTTCTATTTAATTTGAAATAAATTACGAATTTAGTTACTTAATCACTTCGCCTGATGGTAAGCAAAAAGGGGAGCCCAAGGCGTAATGGCAACTGACAAGAAACCAACGGTGCCTTGTCTGTAGTTGACACTGCCATGCTGGCCCGAGAGATGCTACACGCTTCGTTTAAAGGGTCTCATGTTGTAGCAAGGAGGAAACACACGTTCCACCAAAAAGTTTCTCTTTTAAATAGTTCTGCAGTATTATTATTATGTTAATGAAAAAACAATTGGATATTACAGCAAATTTCGAACCCACTGTGCCGACTTTGTACGCCAGTGAAAATCATGTACCTATTTATAACAGCCCTTAAACCATTAATTTAACAAAACATTCTTATTAAAACAGCCTGATCTGTACACCGAAGGTTTTACAGTGCATTGTGCTAAATTATGGTGCTAAAGATGTTGTGTGTCACCAGTTAATGAAAGGGGGAGTGCAGTGCGTTGTGCTCAATACGTACCTACACCCTTATAGAAAGATAAGCAAACCAGGGTTCATCATGTGAAATCACACTTTTACACAGACATTATTTCTTCTAGAACATGTTTTTTTTTTGCGCCATCCTATTCTGGGCCTTAATGCCATATATATCCGTCTGATATCTCGGAGAGATATCCGAAGTGGCGATACACTATGTGTACAGTCGCATTAAGTTTGCGTCTCATTTGTATGCAAAGCCATAGGCGATAGGTATCAGGCGAAAAGTTATAGAGATGCGCAGAATGTGTCACTAAAGTGAAAAGAGTGATATGTGTCTTTAGTTCACCGAGATATGTATCACTCATTTAGCTCATTTAGGTCAGTAGATCTTTAGACTATATCGTTCACGGGTGAATAGAGAACTAGAGACAATCTAGATTTAAAAGACGAAACGAGAAAAACGCGAATGAGATACTGAGCTACTTGAATCTTCAGTGAGCGAAAGAGCTATGAGCTAAACCAAATGATATAGCTCTTTTGAATCACTCACTCACATCTCTAAAAAGTTAAACCAAGTTGTAACGTGAAATATGTCACAATATGGAGTTATAATCGCAAAAATTGACGATAGTTGACGCTAAAAATCACTACCTTGAGGTTGTCTGGGAGAGATTGCTCTTTAACGATAAGACTGCCAATTGTCTAGCGTTTTTTAATTCGTTTGTATTTGATACTTGTGTAAATGTATTTTGGTGTGCGATAAAGCATGCGTGTATTGTACTGTATTGTTAGAGGCGATGTAGTTAAGATATACCAGACGCATAGCTTATTTGGCGATGTTTCAATGTACACTCGAATTAGCACCCTGGACACTATGTAATTTTTCTAATATCGACGCCATCGTAAAGGTATTTTTTTTTATCTTATTCAACTCAAACTTTTTAAGTCGTGGTCGTGTCCCGTGCCCCTTCTCCTCTATCTTTTGTCGCGAAGAGAAATTGGCGGCAAGCACGTGTTCGCTTTATGTAAGTGGTTTTTTGTCGGTTTTTAAGTGAATGTTTAACTTTATAATCTGAAACTTGGCATAGCCTTAAATTATAAAAACTCGGAATGGGGGACAGTTAGGCTAACGAGTTAGTTTCTGAGAAATAACGTTATGAATCCAGGCCCCAATGGCGGTTAATTTTTAATTTTGTGGCCAAATTGAAATATTTGTTCGTTTCTATTACATTAATATTTCTGTCATATACATTAAGATTTAATATGTATATTTCAGCAACTATATTCTATTCAATGTAACCGTTATGTAATTTTTAGAGTTCCGTACCTTCAAGGGAAAAAAGGAACCTTATAAGATTACTTTGTTGTCCGTGCGTCCGTCCGTCTATCTGTCCAGACCCTTTGTCTTGGGAACGCGTGGAGGTATCGAGCTGAAATTAAAAGGAGGAGGAGAACTATGAAATTTGGAAAGTAATACCATCTTATACGTCCTACATGTATAGGTAAAAATCTGAAACTATACATTTTTAATGAAATTAAATCGTAAATCAGTTTTCCAACGGTAAAATTAAGTTTGTCGCTCTGTACAGTTTATATTTTCTTTAGGACAGTATGCAGCGCTTTCATGGTTCGCACGGGACCGACTTGTTTTCATTGAAATGAATGCAATCTATTTTGATGGTCGTAAAATTTCAGGATAATGCAAATGAAAGACTCGTGGCTCTATACTCGATTCCCGAAATGGTCCTGGAAGGATCCACATTTCACACACAATTCTAAACGAAGATTCTTAATAACAATAACGGATCACAGAAGCGTCGGCCACTTGGCGCATTATTGAATTCACCAGATGACCCTTCGAGCCGGATTCGCATAGTTTCTTGTACGATTCGAAAAGATTCTTTGCTCCAGAAATGGGTCACCGAATGGCTGACCACGTGGCGCATGGTCCACTGGCGGTGGATTCGCACATTGACTGCGTGCTTACTCGAAGCTGGGAGCAGTTCTGCAACGTAGGCGTAACTCGGGCGTAAATGCACGCTCGGACTCGCGGGGCATTGTGCTGTGGGGTAGGCGTGAATGAAAATGAATCGGTTGGAAAAACATTGATGTTTTGGTTAGTAATAAGGTTAAGTGACCTTTGGGAGCTGGGTCGAAATCGTCCTAAACTGAAGTTGGAGTTTATGCTGAGACCAGAACTACTTAGCTCTCTGCAACTAATCAACTTGTGGCGTTGAGCTCTGATCAATGCGAACATAGCTTACCCTTAAACTGCTGAAACTAACACAATGTGTAGGTAATTCTTTGATAATTTTTAATTAACATCTGAAGCTGATCAAAATTTGATTTTAGGGTTATATTTGATGAATGTTGAGATGAATGGAACTCATTTACTAGCTGACTGAATTAGGTTTCTATTATTCTAAATTCGCTCTTTGATGTTTTCCTCATTTTAGTGAAATATGAATTTTAATTGAACAACAAACAATTTACAAAAGATAAAGCAACACATAAACCTACAGAAATTTAAATACTAACTATAAACTAAGAACTTAACTAACTAAAATAAAAGACTAGAACAGAATAAATTTAATATTAAAAAAGACTTAAAAAATCGGACCCCTTTGGCATAGTCCCGAAGACGCTGGCAGCATTTCCTCGCTGTATAGCAACGCTAATGCGTTGAGCGAGGAAGCTGCCAGCTCTTCGGTCCCCCGTGGTGTCAACCAGTTTTTTTGAGATCTGCCTAAAAAGTTGATGAGCACTGGGCCCCCACGGACCAAGGGTCTCAACCCCGAATGGAACAAAAAGTGAAATAAAATTTTAGTGAAATACTTAACTAAGACATTGTTTTAGATGACATATTAGAAAATAACTTCTGGAGTTGGTTATATTAAAAAGTAAAAAACTATCATTACATCAATTAAAACGTGCCAAATAATAGCGACATGGAACTATGAAAACCAATTGCCCTTAAACTGATACCAATCAAATATTCCTCCAACTCGCCAGACCGAATCAACGTACACATGACCTACTCAGTTCCAGCCACATCTTCGATGCAACCGCCAGAACCCATGACGTCAGTTCGCAGTCCAATGCGTAGCGGTCAATGAATACACACGAAACCGGCAGAACGAAACCATCAATGCATTGTGCATGACCTATAGCACGCTTGACAGATTAGAAGTAAAAACATCTTTCGTGACCGCGTCAGCTGGTGCCAGCAGTGCATAACTGGAAACGTTCAAACCGAGGATCGTGTAGCATAACGTGCGTTCAGGGTAGCTGATGTTTCGTTGTGGTCAGTCATTCATAGTTGTAAATACTCTTTGAGTCCACCTGGTCCACTTTATTCATAAAAAATGGGTGTGACCATGTTTATAACATGACTTGATCTGTATCAGGGCTGGTTAGCCCTCACTAACAGTGTTTAGGACTTTGTGTGGGAGTATAAAGCTAATGGGATTATCTCCGAACCACCGGAGTGATTAGATTTTTTGGTGTGACCATGCTGATGTGATTACGTTACAATGATGCAGATGACGTGTGGATAGCCAAGCTATAGCTATTATATTCTTGGATTGGTAGTTCAGTTGTTCAAAAATAGCTGCAATCATTAGTTGGTGTTTACTCTTTAGGTCCTTTTAATCGATGATGATGATGAGTGATTGTAATCATCAGGTGCGGTAACAGGATTTGTGTCAAAAACTTAGTCTTAGTCTTAGGTCGAATCTCATATTGTTTTTGTCACACTTCATTTGTTCGGGATTAAAAGTAGCATATGTGTTAATCAAGGGTGTCAGCTACCTTCACACCAACAATTATCAAAATTGGTCCAGGCGTTCGAGCCTGAACAAGTAACAAACATGCACATAAACACACAAATTCTCGCTTTTATAATATTAGTGTGATATATTCTTAAGCCTCGTTCACAAACAGATCATGCTCCACTGGAGTAGGACGATGTTTGATTCGCACGATGACCACCTCCGTTAATCCAAATACTCCAAGCAATACAAATCGTTACGCTTGGTAGTGGTCCCTTGGGCTTCGCATTTGTTTATTACTCTTATTGGATGGTTTACTAATATATTTAATTTATACCTGCTGATCCTAAGTTGAGCTAGTTGGCTCTGTTTTACGAGTATGCTCTACTGCAGCGGCATAATTTTGTTTAGCATGGCGACTGTCTCCTTTTATCCAAAAAACTCTCACTAACGGCTACACGAAGCATACTCCAAAGGTAACTAACTGTTCTGATATTCTTGGTGTAACTTGAACAGGATAGGTTCTTTATATCGTTGATTCAATCAGAAATATTATACAAACGTAGAGCATAGCTCCAGTTGAGTATGATGATACGTTGTGACGATATGAAAACTGATATTAAAAGCGATACAGATGGCTAATATTCGTTGTTGTCCCTTCTACATATGTAGCCACATAGAAGGGACAAACCTTTTAAGATAGTTTGACTGGTTTTTTTAACTAGTTCGTAAATTACGTACGCATATGGGCCATGCTCCAGTGGAGTAGGACGGTGTTTGGTTCGCAAGACGATCGCACATGATCGATTTGTGTGAGACTGTCTGATATTTATTTGTTTATTTTTATTGATTTATTTTATTTTTTATAAAGACTGAGGCGACCGTATGTTTGTTCGTTTTCTCGTTTGTGTTTCTCGCAAACCTAGGTGATTGTGAGTGGCGTGCTTAGATAGTTCATTCACAACAGATCCTTCAGTTACGCCGTCTACGCACGTGGCGCATGCTCCAGTGGAGGAGGACCATGTTTGATTCGCACGATGACCGCGCAAGCGCATGCATCCCAAAATTGACGCTCAACTGAACTTGGCGTGACGCATTGACGGCAGCTTGACAGCTTCAACTGTAAAAGGGATTAAGTGTATGATATTTTATTCGGTTTTCTTTTATTTATAGGGATTAAGTCTCATTGTATTGATGAGCGAACGAAACGTCTTCATTTCAGCTTGGATTAAAATTCTTTCGTATGTGGATGTTTGGATGTTCGGATTTCCAGCGGTTCTCGCCTGGAGGTCGCATTCCTCAACCGATTTTCATAAAAATTGCGAGTAGGTTCGATAATTTATACAGTTTTTTTCAAGTAATTAATTGAATCAGGCGTTACTTTGCGGAAATCCATATTAATGAAAATAATAATATTGCTTTGCTATTCCGCGATATAATATCGTGCCAGTTAAATTTGTGCTAACCCGTTATACTTATTTGCGTATTTTTTCATGCATATATGCATTTAATTATCCGTTTATTAGTTTTATTAGTTTTTTTCAATACATTTTTCCAAAATGTTTGTTAATGGCGGACATGTGAGCGTCGAAAACGTGAAAAATGTCTTTGATCCGGTAATTTCCGTACAAAAAATTACCGGTTTGCATTCCTTAGTTAAACCTATCGAAGTGAAAAAAAACCGGCCAAGTGCGGGTCGGACTCGCGCACCGAGGGTTCCGTACAAACACTTTCCATCCCTAAGTGGTTAAGTTAAGTTTGCACCTGGTATGTATAGCGCCCCATATAAATTAGGTGCAAAGTTAGGTATTAAAATTTTTTTTATGGTTTTCGTAATTATTCCTTTATCTATGCTATAAGACGTTGCTTCGTACCAAATTTCAAGATTCTGAGTTCACGGGAAGCACCCTGTAGGTTTTGATTCCCTTGCAAGTGTCGAAAATTTGCAAATTAGGTGCAAAGTTAGGTATTAAAAAATTTTTTTATGGTTTTCGTAATTATTCCTTTATCTATGCTATAAGACGTTGCTTCGTACCAAATTTCAAGATTCTGAGTTCACGGGAAGCACCCTGTAGGTTTTGATTCCCTTGCAAGTGTCGAAAATTTGCGGCATAAACGGCTGTATCTTTTGATTGCGTTGGCTTAGAAGTTTGATTTTTTCACAGCTTCAAGGGACAGTAGACCTGAGTAATTGATATAAATTTCAGCTTCATACGTCCACGCGTTCCTGAGAAAAAGGGTCTTGACAGACGGACGGACAGACGGACAACAAAGTGATCCTATAAGGGTTCCGTTTTTTCCTTTTGAGGTACGGAACCCTAAAAACGGATTATAAAGTGTATAAAGATAAAAATAATGACAACGATTAGATAACAATATCGACATCCATCCGTGACAACCTTTAGGCCAAACCATCGATAATCGACAAACTGTCACAGCCTCACAGGGCTAGTAAACAAATTACGAAACCCATTCTCACCTGAAATAAAAGGCAGTAATTTAATACAAAATCTTTGTGACTTACGACTTTTTGTAGCTAATTAAAATGAGGCTCCAAACTGCTTTATTTCGGTCAATGCGAGTGGTCGTGATAACTGAATGAAGTAACAATTAAATGGTGGATTATACTAATTTTATTTATAAATACTTTGATTTGAGTAAGGTACACAATTTATTGCATTTTAACAATAAGTAAAATCTGAAAAATGTTGATTTGTTTCACTCGGATGTAATTCAATTGCCATTTACATATTTTAGCTATTTGAGTGATGTGTCGATCATATTATAAACATAATACCGTAGTATGTCATTACTGATTAAGGGTTCAAACTATGTTCATAATTAAATATGTATGTAAAATATGAACACCATCAAGCATCAATCAATTTTAGGGGAATACCATAGGTTTTTCGCCTACTTAGGAAGTAGAGTTTTATTTGAAGGACACCTTAATATGTGTATCTGTGTATTTGTGTATCTGTGTATCTATGTGTATGTCTGCGGCATTGTAGCTCCTTAATAGATGGATACATTTTACAGAGCTTTCTTTAATCGAAAGACATGTCCATCGAGATGGTTCTTAGCTATGTTTGGTGGAAGGAGTAGTTTCCAAGATATTCAGATCTTAGCCAATATCGAAGTTGGGCAGTCCAAAGTCATGTTCAGTTTTAGTAGCATTTTCTATATCACTCATTCAATGATGGCCTTATAATGACTAGCTACTTGTATCGGGGGTGGTTTAAATGTTTAATTATCCTTATAATTCAGTGCTACAACGAAACTAGCTTCATCATAAATTACATAAATTACGAGTATTACAACTATAATCCTGTTGTATTATAATTTACACTCAATTCAAAGCATTACAATTCAGGGCGCACTAAAAACTACGACCTCGTGGCAAACAAAAAACCTTCTTGGCTAACCGACCTTTATTTTTTTGCCAACCACTGGGATGCTCTGCGATGGCCATGCTTTTGGGGTCAATCAGGAGACCATGACTTAGTTGGATGTGGTCTGGATTGCGAAAGATGTACTTCCTAAGTTTAGAAAACTGGATTGTATGGCACTCAGACAGAGATACGCACAGCCGCTCCGACATGAGTGAGAGAAAATATGGAAGACCAAAAGTACTTGTTTGTGTTTGTGTACAAGTGAAGAAGTGTGTTCTGGTATGTTCCTTTTCATTCCCGTCTGCTTCCTGATCAAAAACTTAACCAATCTGTAAGAAATTTTAGGAACAGAATGGGAGAAATTTTATATGTCGGACCGTTTCATTTTAGCGGGAATCCTACTTTATTTGTATACTAGGCACCCGTTTCTGGCGGAATTTTAGCCAAGAACAGACGACTAGTGCACAAATTTCATAATAATAAGCGCAAGAATCAAAACAGTCCCACACAGAACATTTCCTTGCCATTCAGTTCTTAAAAAACAGACGATAACGAAGCCTGGATTTGTATGAAAAATAATGAAGTGGTATTTTCCCTTAAGTAGATGTACTATAGCAATTTTAGCGCAGATTAAATTCAACATTCTCAAAGGCATCAAAAAAACTCTTAACAAAGTCTACGATCAGTTCCAAATCTCAGCAAAATTACTTAAAAGGTTAATTAATCTCCGTTGATTACTTTTTAGCTCATCTCAAATTCGATTTCAATGATTTAATCATTACCCCGATTAGTGATTACTGATTAACCAATCTCCACAGGCCAAGTTCGCAGCCAAGGCTACTGATTGTCAACGGTTTTTTTTATAGAAATCTGCCATTTGTAATAGTTAAATGGAGGCTATTTTTATATTGATATAGTTTTGCTTCGGTGTTTTTTAGAGAATAATTAACAGCCAATAGGTACTAGTCCAATGTCAAGATGGTTACGTCGACGCCGACGCATTACTGCAGGCGCCAGGAAAGAAGGGCTTGCCGGGTGAGCAGGTATAGACGACCAACCGTGGGGAGACCGGATAGTGATACCAAGCCGGCAACCCCTCTTCACGGCTAAGCATGTATGTATAGTGCTTTTATCAAACATAATATGCAATGACATTAAAAAAAATACACCACAAAAAAAATATTAGCTGTTTAGCCTGTTAATGAACATAGACGCCATATTAAAAAAAATACTTCCCGGCTTAGGCCTTCAATTATGTACGAAATTCCTTTACAGTTCTCTCGAGTTGTTCCGCCCGAAACGTGATATCTAGTTGGAAGCCTGATATAACGCACGCTATAAAGACATTTCTTTGCATGTTTGAGAAGATATCCTTAACGAATATGTATCGTTAGAAACATCAAATTCCACCCCACGTAAATTTAAACCTAAAATTCCTACGGGAAACTCGCCTGTTTCCCATGGAACAATGGCCAGTCGCAGACGCAGGATCCAAAATGGCCGCCGCTGACGTCACGCCGGAAACGGCTCCGTTTTGAATTTGGAACGGTCGAGCGAGCAATGGCGGAACATCCGGCGAAGACGTTACAATGAGTGCGCATGCGACTAGATCGCTACCTATTGATTGGTTATTGTTTGAAACGGATGGAACGGAGAAAGGCTTTCTAAAGGTAAATAAAACGATAATACAAAGGGCACGGTTTTTATGCGGTAATTCAAATTTAAACGTATAAAAGTTGGACTATCTTGGTCCAAGACTTCGCTAACTCTTGATCTAGGCCTGCATCCCCATCCCCCGTCTTGCTCGCTCGGTATTGAAAGGAAAGTGACAGGACAGTGTTTGTCGCGCGACAAAGTCGCGCGTCACAGTTAAGATAGACATACTGGGTACAAAATAAAACCTATTTGATTTCTAGGCCACTATAGAACCTTGTCACAATAACAATGATATGAGATTTCAAGCGGTTTTCATATTGACGTTCACTGTGACAAGATTCGAAATGGCCTAGGATTCAAATTGATTGACTGTACCTAGGGTGCGTGAAAGTTTGCGTTAGCTTCTGGAGCTACACAAATAGGAGGGAGCTTCAAAATGCGGATTAAAAAGGCATTTTTTTAAGCTAACCTCATAGAAGAATAGCTTAGTGGTAAGAGCACTGCTCCGATCAAGCAGAGGTCGTGTGTTCGATTCCCGGTTGAACTTCAATGGATTGCATAAAATTTAGCTTCATAGTTATACTTTGTATTGCATCTTTTATAGTAGTTATACTAGTGACCCGCCCCGACTTCGCACGGATGCAATGCTGATACTAACTCTACTGTAAACTATACCATGTGGGTCCTGTAACAGGAGCAAAAAATTAAAACATAGATTTTACTCATGAAACTGAACAACAACTGTTCAGAAACATTTTTTAAAAATATTGTTTTTAAATGTTTATTATTTCAAACAAAGTAATAAATAGCATTTTCAATGTAGGTACGCCGTCCAACATTGACATGGCCTTAGCATTGACATAGCTGTCACTTTACTAAATATAAAATGTTTAGCAATACATTGCTTCTTTGAATAAACTTTATTGTACAGTTTTACATTATTAATGAGTTATTTTTAAAAGTTGTTTAATAAATGTTGTTCAGTTTGAGGGGTAGAATTAATGTTTTAATTTATTACTGCTCCATATTTCTCCTCTTAAATCACTCTATCTATAAAAAAAAAAACGCATCAAAATCCGTTGCGAAGTTTTAAAGATCTAAGTATACATATAGGGACAGACAGATAGCAGGAAGCGACTTTGTTTTATACTACAGTAAAGAATAAAAGATTCACCCTTTTATCTTCGAAAACAAACGATTGAAAAGATTGTTTTATTGGATGTTTATGTAAAATGGGATACAATGATCGCGGGACGTGATGGATGACGCGACCAACCAACGCGCGCAACGCTGCATTAATTTTGTGGATAAAAGTGGAAGGTGCAGCTAATATTTTAGTTTATTAGAAAACATCGTCATTCCCTTGCCCTCATGGCTAATTTCTTTATTATAACTCGGAAGCTCTTTTTTCAATTTCGTAGAGAGTTCAATCGAAATTCAATATTGAATCTAGCCGACAACCGATTGTAGTTATTTGTAACCCGGTAGGGATGGGAATAATTACGCATTACCGACTATAGTTATCGATAATTTGATCACTGTTATTTTTATCTATCATGACTCATCAGGCTAAGAAGAATGGAAGAGTGGTGCTCCACCAATGTCAAAAAATCAAAATCAAAACGCTTATTTTTTAAGTAGGCCACAAGGGCACTTTGACATGTCTGAATCTGAATCTACCAGCATTTCACAAGAGGAGACCGCTGTTGAGAGTTGATAAGTCATTGTTTCGTAAATTATACTTAAAACTATTACAATTATATTTTAACTAGGTAATTGATACATGCAGGGGAGAACAAGATTCTCCAAATCAATGTTTACAGCTATAATTGTGAATTTTTCATAGATGTAGAAGGTCTAGGCGTCACAATGTGAATGAATCGATAATTCTCAAACTTTTTTATCGATAACCCTTTCCCCTCCCTCCGCTAACCGCACAATTAGCGGCCTATTTACAATCCCGACCGCGGTTACCGCTTCCAATCGTTCAGTAGCACAATCACTCCGCTCCACAAACGTATCGACAACACGCCCGGAGAATAACGTCACAAGCACCCATGAAATCTGTATGCAGTTACTGCCTTTTAGATTCCAAGCGCGTTAGGAAAAAGGTAGTAAGTGCCTATGGGATCAGTGGTATGTTAGTGCGTTTCAGTTTGGAGTGGCAACAGGTGTGTTTGAGTCACTCTTCGATATTGAGAATTATTATCAAAACGGGATCTTTTTGCTATGATCTTGAAAGGACTCGTGATTTTTGTAGAATGTTCATTGATTCAATGTCTGCGTCAGTAAAAAATAGGCCATGGTCTACACACTTTCGGCTCACGCGTCAAAAAGATGGCTTAGGAGTTATAGGTTATGTTTATGTTAGAGGATAGGAATTGATCAAATAGTTTCTGAGAGTAAGACAGGGTACATTTAGTAGAAAAATGCGCACACGACACAATAACTATAAATAACACAAGAAGACATGTAAGTTTGTATTTTGTACATAGATATTATATTATATGTATGTATGTTGGTGACCGCATCATCAATTTGGTACAGGAGCAAGCTATACTCTGATAGTTATAAGACAAGTTTGCGAGACTGCGATGACTTAAAAAAACATAATGACCTTTTCCTTCCTCCTGAGAATGAAATTTTGGGTACCTTCTAGTAATATAAACACATCGCATATAAAATTCACAACATTTCTTAAAAAAAATACATATTTTTGTAACTTCCTTTACAAAAACCTACATTGAATTACGTTCATCTCCTACAATTCCTTACCCGCGAATCATCTCAAACAAAAGAGTTTTACACAGGCGTCTTAACAAACTTTTACTTACTCCAGATCATCGCAGATCCTTGAGTACCAGGACCACAGCAAGAAGCAACTAAATAAAACCATATCCACCCTTTTTACCAACATCTTAAGACCTGACCCAACATCTGCCTCATTTTGGTTTCATATCCATTGAAAACTGCAGCCTGTGGAAGCAATTTGAGACCTTTTTGCTGTTCAGTTAAGAGCTGTGTTGAAGACTTCCTGATCCTGGTTGAGCTAGGTTGAGGAAGCGGTTGTGGTCTCACCTGCTTAATGAGGTGACCGCATTCGGACAGTTTCCTGTTTGATTCAGCTCTGATTTATACAAATCAAGTCAGAATTTTAGATACTTCATTCGTTAGCACATCTAGCATAACGCACGCGCCTCTTTGTCCTGCCTGTCAGTTTCCTTAATATACCTTGAAAGCAAGACATGTGATCGTGATATTTGTATAGAATCTTTTTTATCGATTCTTATTTCTTTATTTATAAAAATAAAATGTGATCGTGAGTTGCGTGGCAAGCGAAGGGGCTGTTCAGAAATTACGATCCCCCCCCCCCCTTCCCCTCCTAAATCATCCAACTATCATAATTCGACTGAACTCAATGTAACCCTAATTAAAAACTTTCGTGTTAAATTACTGCAATATGTAACTAAATTAATAAATACTTGAAAACTACATCATTATGACGAATAAACTTTTTTGTGATCGTTGCTCCTGGTTTTAGGAATAAATTTATCTAAATTGATAATTGGGTGGATAATGTTTCTCCTTAACGCTAAGGGCCCTTTCAGACGAACGGCACTAGCCGTCAACAGGTGGCGACGGCTGCAGTTGTACTAGTGCCGTTCGTCTGAAAGGGCCCTAAATCGACCTAACCTTATGGTATTTTATGGAACAAAAAGTGAGTGCAAAATATAAATAAGAAGATAGAAACAAGGTGTCATAAATAAGGTGTGAAGAATCCGATATCCATATAACATCATCCGATATATGGAGGTGGTGGAACAAACCTTTGAGTAGGCGCAACAAGGGGTAACTGCACAAATGATCCCATTGGGTCAAGTGTATTGGTAATGACCCCTATAATAAGATAAAATAAGAAGCCTCTGCTAAGCAACTTTAATAATTAGCTAGTAGTAATATCATTGAATACATTGGAGCAACAACTAAACAGTCACTTCAAAATTTCCAGATCATAGCATGATTTACTGGATCTTTCTGCAGTCTTATATCAGTCAGATCTAACTAGGTTACTTGCTTATCATCCTAACTATACATTTATTTAAACATAATCAAATACGGTTAGCCATCCCTCCGATCCGTTATAACAGGTAGGGTGTTCCTCAGTGGCAAAGGCTTGTGCATAATGTGGTTGAGAAATGAAAGCGTCCTAATATGCAAATTTTGCAAACAATTAATTTCGTATAGCAACATTAATAAATAAATAATTTACATTACGTTATACCTTTTTTTCCTTTTTTACGTTTAAAGATGGAACTTGAGTTAATTTTCAAGGTGTTATTTTTTCATTTTTTCTATACCTAGATAATTTTTTTGGATCTTCTTTTCTTATTTAATTTACTTCTTATTTATGACACTTTATACTCTGGCGGTTTGTACACATAACACGCACGATAGGCCCGTTATAATTTGTGTTAACTTCTTATTTAGTTTTGCATTCTACTCTACCCACTGTAGATGTCCAGTAACGCTTCTGATTCTGGGATTTTTGTATAGACTGACCGGGACTTTTTAATATGGGTAATCCAGGAATCCCGGGGTATTGGAAATCATTGTCTAGCCATGATAACTTTCGATTGGCTGTTTTAATATGATGAACAACTGAGGCTGAAAAAAAAGACTTGTTAAGAGTAGCCCAAAATGTTAGCTGCTAGATCGGAGGACTGACAAACTGAGGGCTTCTAGTAAAAAAAATTGTTATAAAAAAAGCATAATTTAGGTTACTACTAAGCACAATTCGGCTATTTCTCAAGTAAAGTTAAACTAGTTGAGCTATTTTTTTATAGTGTAAATAAAAACTTAGGTTTTATTATACTTTCACTGTTTATCAATCGTGCAAAGCTCAGCGCCTTATAAAAGAAAGCCCGCCGCAGGCGCCATATTTATTTAAGTTCAGCCTGTAATTCCACAAAGCTCGCCAAAGCTCAGGAAGCCCCGGGCTTTAAAGCTAAACGATTTAGCCTGCGTGTTCCGTTTATATTTACAATGACGTTTATATTACAATGGTGATAAACAAGCATACGGCCCGAAAGTTTCGCGGCAATAAAAACAACGTTCTTCTAATTTTACCTTATTATATATATACTTATTTTGTTTCTGAAACGACGGAATCCACGGCAATTTAAGTCCCACTCGGGTCCTAAAATTTCGTAAAAATTGGTTAAGTAAGTTTTGGGTGAAGAAAGAGAACGAAACCTCGATTTGTATGAAAATATAAACAGTGGTATTTGCTCTTAAACAACATTAAACAACTGACTTCTGAAATTCTCTTCTTCATATAGGTACCTACTTATTTTTAAGTTTAAACTACCAAAGCTATCCAGGAAACAAAACATCATAAAAGCAACTTTCAATTACAATTAAGAGTTACTTAAGCGGCCTTATACCTATTTAAAAAAATATATATATATATATATATATATATATATAATGACGAATACGGAATACCTATATTGATAATTTCAACCAACTTTACCTTTCCCTGAGTTCTGGATAATAACACAGCTATTTCATGCTTTCATTGCGTGCAGTCGAAAATAAGTTGAAAAAAAAGCTTTATGCATGAATTTTGTCGATTCGTTTGAAACAAAATTTATCAGTGAAAAATTCAAACTGTAGGTTTATAATATATACCAATAAATCGCAATAGCCCTGTTCTAGCTAGTAGAGTAAGAAACATGTTTGATTATAGAGAAAAATGTCTAAAGCAATCAGCATTTTTGAACCGATAAGGAGCCTCAACCCCTTCCCATAAAATCCCCGTCTCAAACAGAAAACAGCTGATTACGAGTTCGTAATCAGCTGTTTTCTGTTTGAGACTGTTTGAAACAGGACAGTTTGAGTTGAGTTCAACTCAAACTGTCCTGTTACTAAGAAATCATGGCGTTTACGTCTTTTACTGAGGGTGTCTTTGTATAAGTTCGTCAAGGAAGTTCAACGGTTCGTCTGTATGTCCCTAACGGACTGTGTGCACCTGTCTTAGGTCAGTAAGGGGTGGGTGACCTGGGTTAGAAATGGGTTGGAAGAAATTGCTTTTGATTATAGAGCTAGTTTTTATGACAAGTCGAAGATTAAGTATCGTAAGTATTAGTTAGTAGGTAGATAAATAAGTACTCTTTTCGCGGGTGTCGTTTTTTTTTGAGAGACAGAGCCAGTGTCGTTTTTTGAGAGGCAGGCGATAGTGTATCTCAAACGGTATTTAAAAAATCTCGTATAGCCTGCAGTTCGAAGTTGTGGTCTATTTCAAATGAACAGTCAGGAATACATTTTGTGTGACTTTATATAGATAAGAGTATTTTACAAGAACTATAAACTAATAATCATTAATTAATCAGGTGAATATCTAACAACTATAAATTTTGATAACGACTAATTTTCTCCTCTGTACCGACTTGAAGCATCTCTGTTTGACTGGTAGAGAATACTAAGGACTAGAGAATAATAAGTCATTAAGTTCGCCATTTGTACTGACTTTTGTTTTGTGCAATAACTGAAATAAATAAATAACTACAGACAGAGGCAGACTTCGCCGGCGATGGCAGGGGAGTTGGACTCCTTTTTGAAGGAATAGCCAGAGAATGCTCAAAATCGGAAGGTGTGGAATAATAATATATACTTACAGTTAATATGTATACGCAACTTCATCCACAATTCATCTAAGGAGGAGTCGAATTATGCCTTATCAAATTATGTCGAATTAAACAGTATTTTGCGAGTTTACAGTTGGAGCCTACCGTTTATAACTCTGAGTTGGACAAAAATCCGGAACTCTCTGACAGTCAAAATTAAAATGTCAAACGAGCTGACAGACCATACAAATCCATTCTCCGCGTTTCCCGCCAAAACCGAAATTCCGTTACAACAATAATTAGACAGGAGGTATTTTTTCCGAAGCACTTTCCGTATCTTTGTCATCGCAGGAAATGACTTCACCCTCTATAATCGAACGCGATACACCACAACCCAAAAGGGCGTATCAACCTTTAGAATTAGTATGTCTTTACGCTTTTTGTTCTTTAAACGTAAAATAGTACGCGTGCCGAGAAATTTGAATAAAAAAGAACCTAATAGCTGGCAACATGTGGCCTCCTATTCGGAATTCGAATTTTAAAAATAGTTCATTGTTATCTATCGAATTGACGATTTTATTGGAAGCATATCATTAGTTTTAACGAACAACAGACTAGCAATCTTAAACACAATGAACTAGAGAATTTTGTTCAATAAAATACCCAAATTACTGGTACAAGGATAGACAACCATGGTTTTTATTGAGTAATTTGAAGTCTACACTTTTACAATAAGGTTTAAAATACGAATATTAGTTTTTGGCAGTGTGTGACAGTGAGCGTTTGAAATTGGTAATGAACGCAATTTCGCATCATTTGGCGTTTGATAACTTCCTTTGACAGAAGGTTCTATTTTTGTATCATATATTTGAGTTCTTTATGCAGTCACTTTTGGTGCAAAACATTTTTTTTATCCAATCTCCCATGATTTGTATCATTTCAAATCTAGATCCAGTGTTAGGTAAGAGTGAATAGGCTATTGCTGAACCAGCGAACTATATTCTCGACACCGTAGTCTATTACCATTTGGTGATACTGAGGGCAATCGCCGGTCAGATTGTGAATAAAATCTTCTCTTCTTCAATTTAAGAGCTGCGCTGTTGTGCAGCAATCGCAATTTCATTCTTGGGCTTTCACCTTCACTTCCTGATAAGACATATGACTTTAACCTTTTCTATTATTTGCTCAAAGTAATTTCGTCTTGGCCGTCCTCTACCTCGCTTTCCCTCGATTGTTCCTTCTGTCATTTATTACCAAAATGTCTTAGCAGATGCCCTATCAAATAAAAGAGCGAATTGGAAAAAAAGTCTTATTTATTTATTTAGGGGAACCAACAGCTTTAACAAATTTGAGTAAACTTAAATATAATAGAAAGCAGGGAAGCCAATTACAGGATCTCACGGATAGAAACAATTAAACTAATCTTAAATTAAAATGCGACACTCATCACTTCACATCATCTCATCTTGTATAGAAAAAGTATAAAAAAAAAGAAGAAAATGGTAAACAAAACAATACACTACACTACACGAGCTCTAAAAATGGCAAAGTATATTTTAAACCCAGGCGGGTGAACGACTATGTAACACACCTAGTTAAAGCACCTTGTCACCAAACTTTGTCTCGCAGAAGGAATTTTACAGATAAATATGTCGATATCCAGTTCCTTCGTTAAATTGTTCACGCTACGACATGCACGCGTCAGAAAACTATTTTGTCTGTAATTGAATGATGCAGATTTAAGAGATATGGGAGGAAAATGCCAGATTGTCAGATTAAAATTGTCATGGAAGCAATTGAACCTTCTAAAATTAAAACCCTTCATCAATCAAACGACAGCTTTCTTTACCGCTCACACTTAACACAGAAAGTCCTTAACCAATTGATACGTATGTCCTAAAAGGTGAAAGATACCTTTCGCGGTCAAGCAACCCTTTATGAATGGGAGTGTAAGGTGAACAAACTTGGCAACCCTGGGTTCAAGTTGCCAGCGCAAAAAATCACTTGACACCACACCTGTGCGCGCACGCGACTGTAAAGGTGCGGACACATCGCGAGCGGTGAAGGTAAATCCAATACAAGAATAAAGAAAAAACAAAGAAACAGTAGGTAAATATAAAAAAAACTTAAACACTACTAACAACTAAGTATGTACAAGAAAGCTAGAATTAATATAAAATAAAACAAATTTAAAAAATTGCTCCCCTTCGGCGTGGTACCGAAAAAGCTGGCAATATTTTGAATTATTGTCACACTATAATATTATAAAATCAAATGTTTGTGAGTATGTTTGTGTGTATGTTTGTTACTTTTCAAGCTCAAACGGCTGATAGCTCTAGAGTTGTTCCGCCCGAAACTGATACTTCGAAGCCTGTTATAACGCACGTTATGACCACATTTCATTGCATGTTTGAGAAAATAAATTTCCTATATCTGAACTGAACCTAAGTCCAACTGTCCCTTAAATAACCCTAATCAATGAGACCCTTACATAGGTCAACAAACCGCTCCGACCTCTGACTTAACGTAACCGCTATTGCAAAAAAAACTTTTGACACACCTGTGCCAATATCTATTCTCGTGTCCATTTAGTTTCGTTTGAAAGAAGACGTTATGATTTTAGTAATGAAGTTGAAACTTCAACGACAGCGGGGCTTAGTCGAGTTTAACGCGCGTTAAAAACGTTAGAAGTCTATGACTTTTGAACTTACACATTTAAAGGAAAGTGAGATGTTTTATCATTTATCGATAAGCGCCACCATTATAACCCGCAATATAAAGTCACAAAGGACGTTCCAATACTAGGGTAATCCTGCATTCGAATGGCTAAAAGGACGTAAATACATTAATATGTTCCCGCACTTATGACCTTTTTGATTTGACTATAACACAATATTCAACCACCTCACTTTTTGAGCTTCAATGCAAATAAAAACCTTAAGCTGTTAAGACTAACAATGCAAATAGAAACCTTAAGCCGTTAAGACTTAGTCTGGTCTTTTCAAAACAGGGTTCTGGTAGATGTGGCGTTATGTCAATAAGGTAGAGGATGCGCAGGAGACGTTTTTGTCCTTTAGTTGCGTAATGTAGAGGTGTGAAACGTTTAAGGGGTTTCTTTATAATTAATTTATGAGTTTTTACAGTTGCAATGTTTTTCGTGAGCAACTAAAAAAAATAAATCATTAAAACGGTGTTATTTATCAGTGACCTTGTTTTATTTGAACATGCAATGACAGATGTAAATTATTTAAATAAATAACTTTATAAAAAGCTCACCAAAAGATTGATAGAAACTACTGTGGACCGAAGAGCTGGCAGCTTCCTCGCACAACGCATCAGCATTGCGATTCAGCGAGGGAATGCCGCCAGCGTCTTCGGGACCATGCCGAGGGGGCACAGTTTTTTACACCTTTTTTTATTCATTATAGTTATAGATATAAATATCTTTGAAACCTCTAAACTCACATTCAAAAATACACGGAATTAAATAAACTACGGCTATCTCTTGGATATGATACTATTTTTAACGGAACAAAAACTAAAAAGGAGACTTTTTTTACTACTGATTTTTATGATGTCACAAGGCAGTATCTTCAGAGAAACTACACACTAACATATCGTTTTGGACATTTGATAAAGCTGTCATCAAAATCAAATACCGTATTAAGACACTGGTAGGTATTCCCAAGTGCTTAGATTTGTAAGTATACTAATAGATATAATTTTCTCTAGTGAAGATATACCCACAGTTACCTGTTGTAGTCCGGCCTCTGTCCTATTTAGACCAACCCTTGAGGCCATGCCTTTGGCACGTGTCAAAAAGAACACCAGAAGACACCGAAAACAACAGTGAAAGTATCAAAAAACTAAATATATCCATATCAAGATCCAAAACTGTCACTACACAATCCAATACCAACAAATCGCTCCCGAATCGGTCTATTTTTTCTCACCGCTGCCCTAGGGTTGGCACATTTGAATTTCAAATTCCAATACAACAGGTGGCTGTGTGGGAACGTTGATATTTGCATATCAGCAATCTTTTAGCTAATTCAAATTCTATTGTAATTGTTTTGCACTTCCGTAGCAAGTGTAATGTCACTTGTTTTTGGTTATTAAATTTAATTAATGTTTTGTGAGTTACGTCACCTCTTTTGTGACATTTGTATACTAGGAAACAACTTTTAAATTACCTACACCAAATTAAAACTAAACCGTAAGCTAAATCCCCTAAGTCGTAACCCGTCTTAATCAATGTTATTATAAAATCTGTATCTGTATCTGTATCTGTATCTGTATCTGTATCTGTATCTGTATCTGTATCTGTATCTGTATCTGTATCTGTATCTGTATCTGTATCTGTATCTGTATCTGTATCTTACCTAATTAATTACGGTACACGATAAAGGAGGGTTAGGGTGATAATTGGTCCTATCTCTTCTTCTTCAATTTAAGAGCTGCGCTCTTGTCGGTGTAGCAAGCGCCAGCCCTTTATTTCTTGGGATTTCATCACTTCTTGGTAAGACATTACTTTAACCTTTTCCTTTATTTGCTCAAAGTAGTCGTCTTGGCCTTCTTCTACCTCGCTTTCCTTCAATTTATTTGTCCTATAATAGACAAAAAAAATCCTTGTGGCAACCCTATCTTTTCCCGCGTTAAACGCGCGCGCGCGCCGTTACGTCAGGTGCCACCCCCTCCCCCGTGCGCCTGCGCAGGTGGGTATAATGACCTTAGGGTAGTCACCCCAACAGGTTGGATTTGGAACGTTACGTTTTTTTTAAACGGCTGTCTTGAGTCGTTGGCGATTAGAATAATGTATGTATTGTTTTAATTTTTAATAAGGACTGGTTTGGGACAGGTTTAACTGGAGGGCCGTTAGAATCATACTTTCTGCCAAATGAAATGGATTTCACCAAACTGCTATCCCTAGAATAACAATGTAATGTCAAAATCCATATATTTTAACATTGCTATCCGAGACTTAGCATTATTTTTGGAATACATGTTTGGTCAAACGCAGCCTTATAGTCTCGGTCCTCGGATAGTAATTTCAAACTAATATGGGATTTTGACATTATTATCCAAGAAGAGAATGAACTTTATTCAGAGAATAAAAGTTTGGTTAAATCCAGCATGTGATATGTTTAGTACCTTTACAGTAAAGAGTGCATATTTATCTTTTAAGAAATGCTTTCAGAATAAAAAATTAGATTTAGTTGGTAGTGTGGTTACATTTTAATAAATTGCTTTTCTGCCACTGGTACAGTAATATATTGCGACTATACTAAAAAACTGTCCATACATCTCTAAAAACCTAACATAAGGAAGAATATAAGAAGTTATCACTATCAGTAAGGACAGAAGTTCATTAACCTTCCATGTAATTGCCTGATTGTAATACAATGGGGCAAAAACGAGTGACGACAGTATAATTAAGCCGTCAATGACAGTATAGACAATTCCTTCCTATTTGCAGATGTGACGAGACTTTTACCGCTCATGTACATATAAAAAAAATACGCTACAACCAACCTTAAATTACGGTAACTGTAATAGTTGTCAGGAACAGGACAGCACGAAACGTTAGGAAGTCTCAAATAATACATACATCTAGTAAGGCAATACTGTAGTGTCGTCCCTTTCTAATCAATTTAAGAAAACGGAACGACAATACAGGATTGTCATTTTTCAATTTTTACTCCTTTTGTCGGATTGTACAACAACCGATATAATTTTTTTTCTTATTTTTTAGTTAGATTAGTTTAAACTGTTTAAATGATTTTCTTTAAATATGGGAAACTCACACAAGTCGATGTAGATCCACAATTCGCTCTTGTAGACTTGTGTTATGGGTACTAGATGACGAAATAAATACGTATATGTATAGTTAGTTAGTCGACACGTGTTTCGCCCCTCTACGAGACATCATCAGGAGATCTCGACGGTCTGGAGTCTGACAACGGAATCTTATGTCTTATGTCTTCAACTGGTCTGATCTGAATCATCAGACCAGTGCTGTACCATCGCACTAGTTTACACATAAACAGACCAAGTGATAATGAAAACTAACCTACAAATCCAATGATAGACGATTCACACGCGTCGTGAGAACCAGCAACAATGGATTACGTTCGTTATGTGACGCGTGGTCGCGAAAGGAAAAATGCTTTTACTTACGCTAGATGACCTATGGTCCATAAAAAAGGGGAAATGAATATTGCTCTCACAAAAAACCTTTATTTGACAAAAGAAAACAAAGTTGGATGCTTAAGGGGGGTAGCAAGACAAATAGGTCATATAACCTCGCAGTCCTCGCACGTGAACAAGATTCTGCATCGCTACCGTCACGATACAGCCGTAATTCAGCATCGGTACAGCCACGATACAGTCATACAGATGTAGAATTCATTCAGACGTGAAGCTCTCTTCCTTATACTCAATGTCACGTGAAACATCGCACGTCTGCATCGATGCAGAAGCGATGCTGACTCAAAACAGCGCGACGGCCGCGCGTTACAAATGCGACAAAGGGCACGTGTGATTGCGCAACTGTATCGTAACAAAAAGTCGCCATATGCGACCTCCCTTATATTAAGCTCATCATGATATGATTCCAAGATCACGCTAAAACAAAAACACGCTATCTATTTGTCGAATGGTAAAAAATACCTAAGACTGAATATAGGATTGTTTTACCCGACTACGCTGAAACAAAAAGGAAATTATATTTTTTTACATTCTCGCGAAAGAAGTTGCTAGAAGATTCTGACCTTCTAGTTTAGTTTAATTACTTTGTACTTATCATATACAAAACAAACAACTATTGAATTGATGAGGCAGGCCGCAAACTTTGATAAAAAAAAGATTACGATGTCTTTTTCTAATCTTTTTACCAAAATATTACCGGTAAAAAGTGTACAAAATCACTCCTAAACGCACTTCCTTCCTATCTACCTTATTAACACTTAAATGCCCCACACACACTCAACCAAACCTGTGTAAAAGCGATCATTAATATGATTAATTCAAACGCTCATCAATTATCACTAACTGACGGTCACGCAATGACGGAATGCGGGGGGCAACTTGTTCAGTTAATGGGGTCAAAATTACCAATTACCATATTTTAAGGGTTACTATTTGCAGAGTTGGGAAGTGAGAATTGGGTGACTTTAAAGGCTTCTTATATCCGTTCAAAAGTGCTGATTGTTTTAGACATTGTTCTCTATGATCCAACATGTTTCTTAGCATATTAACAATGTTACTACTTAGAACAGGGCCATTGCAATTTAATGGTATATATTTGAAACCTATACAGTTTGAATTTTACAACAATAAATAAAATGAATAAGGCCTCTTTAGACGGTTCGATATAAAGCGTGCGAATGGTGCAAAAAAGAATCTCGTGTGGTATAAACACTATTTTTTCTTGATCAAGGCTGCACTCTAAAAAAATAGGTTTATCCTATCAATATCTCGATAGTCGCAATTAGGCCTACTATTACGAGCCTAACAAGGACTTCGACACATCAAATAAAGTAATACTGATTGCTCTTACTATTGCTATGTACTTAACTGAACCAATTAAGATATTGTTCAATATTTACATGAAAAATATGCTAACTAATTGATCCCAGCAAGATCAACTAAGATACGCAAAGGATTGAATCAACCCACGTTACATAATTATGCCAACAAATGAATAGTAGATGAACATATACAATTGTTAGGATTAATAACATACCCACTTTATTAGTTCAATCACAGATACACTTATTGTTTTAAATTATCAGCTTTGTTTGATTTATATAGGATCGTAATTATTATAATTAACTTAGCGTCAACTAAGAGAAAACTACTAGTAGTTGGTCTTAATTTTTTAGAGTGTGCTGAATTCGAATAAAAAAGCTGGATTTGTTGAGTCAGTCGACGGCAGGAAACCTTGAGGATGGCAGATTTTAGCGGGGAAATACCTAAAGCCAGACGTCCAGAATGGGGTAAAGCATCGATCTGACTATAATCATCAATACGATGAATATTGCAACAATAATAAATTTTGCCACAAGATGGGCAGCGAAGGCGGAGCAGGTCTAGGCGGAGTACCTAGACACGTTCCTCAACGGCTGTCTGGAGGAGGCATCTGATCGGGAGTCATGGAAATCAAGGGGAGAGGCCTTTGCCCAGCAGTGGGACACTCAAACAGGCAATATAAAAAAAACCTATTAAAGCAGTCATGTCTGCTAGCGTAAGCTAGATGTTGAAGAGACGATGGTCCCGAACATAAAGACATAATATTTACGGTAGATGGCGCTACCATACCGCCCTAAGGGGTGTAGAAATAAAGAAACTGGTTGAAAAAATCGATGCTTTGTCTAGTGGCTTTGATAGCATAATTGGTAATGCACCCGTCAGGCCCGGAAAGCCGTGGGGCCGTGGGTTCAGATCCAAAGCATACAATTTTTCAACTTTCCGCTTTTATATTTAACATTTATTGCTACACAGCATTGAGAATGTAATACAAACTTGTTATTATAGTTTATAAATTCACAACTGGTCTGACTATTACATATTCACAGTAATTAAATAGTAAGGCATTGTATCTAATAACTACTAAATTCCTGATATGAAATTATAACCTAACCTGTACAATTGATGGCAAAGCAAGCACGTTCATAATCCACTATTTTTCAGGAGCGATTTATCAATAGTATCTAATCATCATCAGCCTATTCTTGTCCACTGCTGGACATAGGCCTCTCCAACTGCACGCCATTGTGAACGATCCTCGGCTACTGTCATCCAGCTCTTGCCAGCCACCCTGCAAATATCATCGCTCCACCTAGTCTGAGGGCGTCCCACACTACGCTTGCCAATCCACGGTCTCCACTCAAGAACACGTTTACCCCACCGGTTATCGGTTCTTCGGCTAATATGGCCAGCCCACTGCTACTTCAAATTGCTAATACGGTGAGCTATGCCGTTAACTTTGGTTCTCTGGCGGATCACTTCGTTCCGAATTCGATACTTCAAAGAAACTCCGAGCATCGCCCTTTCCAATAGCTCTCTGAGTGACTTTAAATTTGTGGACCAGCCCAACCGTGAGTGTCCACGTCTCGGCATCATACGTCATTAGTAGCTAATGTAAGATGCTTATTTAACAAATATATCTACAGGTAAAAACTCTCTCTTCATAGCTATCATGCCACATGGTGCTTCAGGTCAAAACTGTTTAAATTAAATAAATGTACAATACAAATAATTGATCGTATCAGGCGTTACTTTGCGGAAATTCATATTAATTTAAACTACTCGTATAATATTGCTTCGCTAATTCGCCATATAATAACGTGCCACTTATACCCTTTATACTTATTTCTGTATCTTTTCATAAGACATGAAATAATACGCAAATAAACATAACAGGTTAGCACTAATTGACTGGCACGTTATTACATCGCGGATTAGCAAAGCATATGCGTTGGGGTAAGTTGGAAAACGGGATAAGATAAAAAACCGTTCGTAACTCCTTATTCCGTGCACGTTTTTTGTATTGTCAACTTTATTGAGAACGTCATTTTGTTGACCCCCGCTCCCCAGTCATCGCCGTTCGCTCAGTGAGTGTGTGATATCGTTGTCTATAGCCCAAAATACAAGCTTACTAGAGCTTAATTTGTGTAAAGTGTCCGGTACTTATTTAATGAGAATTGCTATTTAAGTTAACTCATTATATTTATGTTCAAATTTCCCACGCTTAAGGTATTACCACCATGATGCTCGAATTGAGATTACTACCTTTACGATGTCCACTCGTATGGTATGCGAGTTCGAGAACCCATAGTACCTCTGCACTGGAGGGGTTAAAACAAAAGGGTAGCGCCAATTAACCCCGCTGCGCCGGCGCAGCAAATCTACCGGAAAATTGGTGTTGTTTACAAAATAAGTCATTTTTACTGTCACGGCTGGTGCGTTTTGAGAGCTATATCGTTTATCGCGTTATTGGAAATCTGAAGTTATAATTGCTACAGTAATTTTTTTTTCTTAAAATTATTTAAAACTAGGTATCGATTAAATTCAGAATATTTAGATATTATAGATGTGATACGGATGCGGTAGATGGAGCTACGATGCCAGTCTAAGGCATACACGAAATGTGCTTCATTAAAAAAAAAAAAAGATTTTATCCACACTTAATATTATAAATGCGAAAGTGTGTCTGTCTGTCTGTTACCTCTTCACGCTTAAACCGCTGAATTGATGAAATTTGGCATGGAGATAGTTTAAGATTCGAGGAAGGACATAGGATAGTTTTCATCCTGGAAATTATCCCTAAAAAGATTGAAAAGTGAGTAAGTAATTCATGATGACATTGATGACCCTGTAGGAAATGTAATGATTAGACCAAAAGCACAATTGCTCTTACATTTACTTAGGCGCTTTTAATAATCCCTTTTATGGTGATTAGGTGGATATCTATCGTGTTGTACGAGGTTGCTTCCATACTTCCAAGTTCCACGCGGACGTAGTCGCGGGCAAAAGCTAGTTGTTTATAAGACCTGTGTACATTATGATAGTGATTATGTCACGACACTGTGTTTTTTCCTTCGATGAAAATAAACGCGTTTAAAATATGTGAAATCTTTTATAGCTTGGTAGCACTTGCTAGGCGATACAAATATTAACTTATACTGTAGAATTTAGATACAATCTTATCTTATCTTTAGATTTGAGATACAGGATAAAACATTCAGGATTGGATAACAACAAAACTAAGCCATAAAACTACATTTATTTACAAAGTTGCACTCATGAGCGTATTTTAGATATAATTCAACACAAAACACAAACTACACAATAGATGCTAAAAAATATAGTCCTTGAAACACAGCTATATCTAATATAAGTATAAACGGAGTCCGTGCTTGTAGCGACGTGTTATCGCCGTACCTAACTGTGTAGGGTGACTGTCATGACCGGGCGGACAAGGACAATCCTTACATAATCACTAATCACCGTTATTTGTTTTGTCACACTGATTATGTAATTTTGTTCATCAAAAAATACAGATAATCACTCAATATAGATCGTAAGTGAAAACTTTACAACAAATGCAATGCAACAACATAAAATAAAATGTTAAATAGGAATGTTACGAGAATTATACAACAATGTTTTTTAACGCCATCTCGCTGATTTTTACAAGAAATTGAGAACACAATTCGAAGAGGGCGTAATAATTAGACGTAAAGGTACCTAAGCAAAAGGAATGGCCTTTTTTTGGCGTTATCGTGGTACATAATGAGTAATGACAGACAGTCTAAACTTAAATAATATTACAGGTGAGATATCAAACATCAAATCATGAATTATAAAAGTAAACACACTTACACATCTTCATATTCATCAAGCTGCTAATTAGTCAATATTTTTATACAATTTAAACGCGCAACTTTTTCAACATTGTCCAGGACTGTCCTAAATTTCCCATTATTAGATGGTCATCCTATTACTAATTAACAATTCCTTTGTGAATCATTTTGTCTGTTAATAAAGCGATTGTTTTAACTTGTCTGACGTTTTTTACGCGAAATATTCCGTCACGTCCATTTCGGATTTTAATTTAAGTAAATTTAAGGTATATTGACTGTCAAGGTCGTCAGAGAGTCATCAGTCATGATGACAGAGTGAGATAGTTATATAATTTGAAATGATGCTCATTAATAATTACCTATTAGATATGTTTGACTAAAATGTTGATATTTTCGAGTCGCGGTATTTGACTCAAAATATAATTCCGTTGTGACGGTAAACGTGACGTCGTGTAGTGTAAAAAATCACGATACGGCATTAACGTAGAATGTTAAAATATTTCAACTAATCCAGACGTTTGAATATCGGTGAAAAAACAAAATAGTATGAGATAGTTCCATCATCATCATTTCAGCCACAGGACGTCCACTGCTGAACATAGACCTCCCCCAGTAACTTCCAGATCGGCCGGTTGGACGCGGCCTGCATCCAGCAGCTTCCTGCAACCTTTACCGGATCGTTTGTCCACCTTGTGGGTGGTCTCACGCTGCGCTTGCCGATGCCTGGCCTCCATTTGAGAATCTTTTTACCCCATCGGCCGTCAGTTCTACGTGCTATGTGCCCCGCCCACTGCCACTTCAGCTTGCTAATCTGCCGGGCTATATCAGCGACTTTTGTTCGTTCACGGATCTCCTCATTTCTGATAGTTCTCATGAGATTGTTAACTGGAGATAAAATACAGTCAATCAGCATAACGTTGGCCCCAAGTCCCAATGCTATACGGAAGGGTCAAAGTTCCTAATTTTAATGGTTTATATTGTAAGTGTGGGCCAATGCTATACGGAAGGGTCAAAGTTACCCCACTAACTGGAAACCTTTGTAAGTGGACTTAAGATTAACAGCAGACACATTTGTTGCTGAAAGTTTTCTTCCAGATAAGCTAGGCTACCGATTTGGACAAAATAAAAGGGATTTCTAAAGAACTGATTTTTTGGTTCCGTACCCGTTAAAGAGGGCCCTATTACTGAGCCTCCACTTTCCGTCTGTCACCAGGCTGTATCTCATGAACCGTTATAGCTATACAATTGAAATTTTCACAGATAATGTATTTCTGTGGCCGCTTTATCAAAAAATACCAAAAACAGAATAAAATAAATATTTAAGAGTGCTCCCATACAACAAACGTGATTGGTTGCGTCAACTTTGCACCTCATTTGTATCCAGTGCAAAACGCTGGTGCAAACTTACTTAAAGGCCAGTTAAGATTCAATAAGTGTTTGTATGGAACCCTCTGGGTATAGCGCTACTCCAGTAGCTTTTTTCAAACCCATTTTACTGGTTAATATATAATCAAAGTCTAGTTAACGTGGGTGTGTTGTCCGCCTGTCGTTCACACGTTTACCAGGTCGTTATAGGCTGTTTTTTATATAAATTATAATAAAAATCACGTCGCGTTGGTAGATGATATTAAGTATAGTTTTATTTTCAATTGGAACCCATTCAAAGAATTAGGGCCGGTACAGTTCTGATGCAGTTGCTGTAACTGCATCAAAACTGCAAACCGACTGTGCAGTCCACTTGCAGCTAGTCGTGCAGTCCTGTCAACCAACTCAGAGCAATAATGTATGAACCATTAGTGGAAACTGTTTTGGCTTCTGTGTTATCTATTTTCGTCAACTCTAAGTGTCATTAGGTATATGCTGTTTGTTTCCCATTACAATAAATAAATAAAAAAACTGCAAGCAGCACAGTCGTAATGCAGTCGTATTGCAGTTGGAACGAATCAGGTTTTTTTTTCAAAATCATTGAAGTGCTAACGTCATTGGCTGTGATTTTGCTCGCACATCGTATAATGGTGGTAGTTTATTATTTATTTAAATCTTAAGGGCGGCCCGGAAAAAGTCTTCTCATACCTACATTACGACGCTTTTCACACGGTAACACATAAAATCAAAACAGATTAAAATCCAACAAATCCTAACACACATAAGTCATTTTTATTCCAACAATAACATAAACCCTATAATTCCCGGGCAGTGACCAGCTAACATTTGTACCACAAAACCGACTTTACAAAAAGGTTGGCCCAAGGCTATGGGAATTGGAAACAATGGAGATACAGACGAGACATGCGGCGTGGTCGGTGTGGAGATATCGATGGTTTCGAATTGATTTAGAAGATTTTGGTGAATGTGCATGTGTACCATAAAACTGTCTTCACAAAAAACTGGCCAAATGAAATTAATAGATACAATGGGGGTACAGACTAGAGCATGCGATGGGGCTCGTCCCAAGATATCGTCATTTGTTGAATTGATAATTAATGTTTATTTTTGATAAAATTGTAGGTAAGTATCCGATTCTTAACATATCAATTTATTTATTTATTTAAACTTTATTGCACAAAACAAAAGTCAGTACAAATGGCGGACTTAATGCCAAATGGCATTCTCTACCAGTCAACCATAGTAGTATCAGAGATACTAGAAGTCAATCAATCAATGTCTCTTTTCGTCCCCTTAAAGCATAATTTCCGCGATAAAAAAAAATTTGAATCCTTCCCCGGGGCTAAAATTACGTCTATGTAATACAGTTCTGCCGTTATTGCGTGATCGAGTAACAAACATCTTAATATCTTCACAAACGTGCTACTGTGTGTTTAGAGGAGAACAGCCGGAAATCCGGACATCCGGAAAATTAGTCCTACGAAAGCATAATTTGCCGGTAAATTAATTCAGGTAGTTTTAGAGCAGTTTTTTTTAAGTATCCTTCCATTCCTACCTCTACACTCTACTTGTCTGTCTGTGGGTATTTAAATGACACATATCTCTTTCGTATTACCATTTTCTTAGTCGTATACTTCATAGCTGAAGGCCGTGTCCCTGAAAGATTTACGTGGTGTTGTGTACAAGCTGTTTTGACTGTGTTTGGTTTTCGGCTTCCTTCAGGGCAGAGGAAACTGGAAGCCCAGTGATTTCGGTCACGTATTACCATACCCACATTCAATCACATTAACATAAACAAAACCACGGCCGTATCTCCGCATTTATCTCCACGACCAGCGCTCATGAGTATCCGTTTCCCACAAAGTTTTCGCACGTATCCGACGATGACTATCTCTTGTATGCTCATTCATATTGCTTACGTATTATATACTTGTTTATATGTTGTGTTTTATAATTATGCTCAAGGATTAGTTATGTTTGTATATCTATTGTATGTTAGGTTTATCTGAGTGGACAAGGTGAATGGATAAGTAATCATAGATTTAATTATTTTTTAAAAGCCTTGCCTTAATGACGTCACTCGTTGTCATATAACTTGAGTTTATTTATCCTAAGGAAATGTAACTACATATCAATCTATTATTCTATTTTCAAGGATTAGTATGTATGAGTGGATTTTTTTTGTCATTCAATGAAAGGCTAAAATAAAATCAACCGACCGATACATGCCTCAAATGTTTAGATATTGAATTGTATATAAGGGCTTGTGCACAAATAACGCGAGGGTTTTCGGCCACTTTTTGACCACCTCTCCCCCCTGGTGAGATTTGGTGAGGATTTCAGCTAACCTCCCCTCCCTCTCACAACCTCACGTGTATTTTTTTCCGCCAGAATTTCGTAAAATAGACTCGCTATTTTTATGTATTTAATAAGTGAAGATTTATTTTTAACGAAACCAAAAAAAGTGTACTTATGTGGTATATTTTTTCTTAAATCGTTCACTGTAGAAAAGTACACGTGAGGTGAGGTCTCTTTATACCCCTCCCTCCCCCAACTGTTGAACCTCACGTGACAAGCCCTAAGGATATAATGGATAAATAAAAAAATCAAAATTTTATGCGATCCACTGCAGTCCAAGCAGAACTCGAATCCACGACCTCTGTTTAACCGGTACAGTACTCTTCCAATTGAGCTACAGGACCGCTTTGCAGATGGCATGAAATGCCTTCTCATTTTGGTTTTTTCAGCGCCCTCTGTATTGTATGTTCTAAAAATGATAAAGCGCCGTCATCGAGGTCCACCACGCACGCTTTTCAACGTACATATTCACTATCCTTTGTAGGTATCTATCTATATATACAAAAAATACACACAGTCGAACATAGAACCTTCTCCTTTTTGGAAGTCGGTTAATAAGAAACTTGATAATACCAAAGATTCAGTTCAATATTCAATTTTATACGAAACGTTTTATTTTCTTTTTGGGTTAGATAAGTTCGCTTTCGATATAACGCCTAAAAATTATGTAAGTACCTATAAAATTTAGATTTTTTTACCCAGTAAAGACAGTCACAACGCTATGAATTCTAATGAACAATAACGATATTTCTTCATGTTTACTGATAAAATATGCTCCACATTCAGCCGTATATGGTCATATCTGAACACGTCGGATAGCGGTGCAAGTAAAGCATTTTGAATATGCAAACAAAAGCTCAAGGAAGCTTGGGATAGGTCAGACAGAAGCTGCGAAAGCTTGGAGAAGGCTTCTATAGCTGCCGGCAGAGCACATCTACAGATCTGTTCTAAAGGTGTGTTCTGAGTGAGGTTCGTGTCACATGTACATTGTACAAGTGGATCCACTATTTACTGATTAATCCAAATAGGTCCGTAGGGAAAAGCAAATTTATAAGAGATTGGGAAATCTGTTCTTAGGAACCATGGCATCAATTTTAGATTGAATAAAAACAGTTTTTTTATATAAATCTCATTGCTTATCACAATGAAGGTTTCTCAATTAAGAGCGTACTTTATTTAAGTCTTGCAAGCTTCTTGCAAGTGACGTTTGACACTATCCTCCAAGATTTCACCACTATTTTCTACTTTTAGGCTTTCCAAATGGTAAAAAAGGATATATTTTAATAAATTACAGTGATAAAGCCGAAATATTACTAATTTATTAATAAATATTATTAGTAAGCCAAAATATCAATATTATATTATTTATTGATGGAAGGAAAAGTTGTGTTAACGATGCACGATGTTTACATACTTTCTTTGTGCAAATTTGTTGATTAATGTGTTTTGCCCAAAAAACTACAAATACCTTCTCCACGTTACTCAAAACTTCCTAGTTTCACGTAAATCGGAACAATGGGCAGCGCAGGGCACGAACCTCGGACTCTGTTTAAATAATACATACACATTTCAGCGGAAGCCTTGATTTAGTGCCCCTGCGTCGCTTTGTAGACTGTGGTACACTAGTGTTTTGTTGTGGACCGATTTTTATGAATGCTGTCAACGGTAGACCATATAATATTGAATATACCAACAATGATCTATCCTGGTTTCGGCACCATAAATGTTGGATTGAAATATTGTATTAAGTAAGTGTCTTATTCCAATTCAAAAATTATTTCACCCATGGCTCCTATGAATTAGACAATGGTAGCTTAGAAAGAGAGCACCTAACTAGAAGGACGATAAATATTCTTTGTAATTAGCATCCTTTCGTTAGCGATAGTTGTATCTTGAGATGGATCTATCTATGTATTCGAACCACATACGGCACAAAATCAAGTCTGCACAAGTGTTTGTGTTAATTGTTTGTCACGTTTTTTTTTTTGTTTGTTCCATGGTTTTATTAAGAAGAATAAAACAATATGTATACGTATCAGTAAAAGCTGCTAAAATATATTTCTCTCATCATTAAATGTATGTTCAAGAAAACCATCACCAAAAGTGAAAGCGCAAGAAAGTTGAAATGGTTTCTAATTAAATTTTTTGTTTGTTACAGAAACGCAAAATGCTGAAACAGAAGATCCGAAAGAAACGGTGACGAAAGTTACCATGTGCTAAACAAAATACTCCGAAATACTCTTTTCTTAAACAATAAGTGCCAATAAAAGTGAAGGGTTAAAAACGCGTAGAAGTGACCAACGAACGATCGAGAGCAACGAAGTGCCACTGCCTAAAAACAATTGAAAAACACTTTGTGTAGTGTGCTATGTGCTAAGGAAAACAATAGAAATTACTTTTCTGGTGTGTAGTGTTCCATACGATGTGCTAAAAATAGTGTCTTTGGATTTTGTACACTATGGATCTTCACCCGCCTCCTCTCATTGTTCATGGGTATGAGCCCCATGCCCCGCTGTTGGAGGTCGAGGGTCTGGACCCTCATAGTCCTCAGCAGAAGGTGCTGATTCATGCACCAACGCTGCAGGGTCAGGAGTTGATGGGAGATCATAGGAATGGAGGTGAGTAGTTGGGTAAAATTAAAAGTTTAGAAATATAAGTACTCATGAGAATTATTTTCTGGAAAACGCTGAACTGATGGAAATTAGATTCTGCGTTTCACATAAAAAAATATATATAACATATTATATTTTAAAGTGGCTTTTTTACATTCATGAATTTATTAAATTCATGACGTCCACAGAAAAGACGTGTGCCTAATTCTGTTTGTTTGAAGTATATAATGACATTTATCATTTCTTAAACTAAATTTTTCGTTTTCAAATGTAAAAAAGCCACTTTAAAATATAATATGTTATATATGATCATCATCAATGAAATCTTCATTATTATGCACAAGCTATTAAATATGACCACAGGAAATACGACTTTTGTTCTTTCAGTGGATAGCATCCAATGTTTTTTTTTTTTGGAAATACTTACTACATTTTTATTTTCAATTATTTCATTTGTTTAGAGTGACATAGTAATGCAATAGCTCAGTTGTAAGAGCACTATTCCAAAAAGGTTCGAATCCCACTTGCATTGCAGTAGATAAGAAAATGAAATGAAGGCGTAAGGAGAAGAACTGGTTGAGTCACATTTGCAATATTTTACAATGCAATTTGAAGAGGCGTAAGTAAAAATGTAACAAAAAACAAGATCCAACGAGTGTTACCCCTCATTTAGATACTTAGTCATATGAAAAACTGTGAAATTCATATATTTTTTGCCATAGACTAAAAAAAACATAAATTTGAAAAAATCTGGACTAAGCCAGTCACACCTTACGCTTTCTGCCACTATAAAGGTGACATATTTATAATAACATTAAATTTAGTAAGTATTTGCGCAACAGGACATTAAATCCACCGCCATTAGCTAATGATTCGTGGGAGTCGAGAGCAGATGGTCTGACCTGACGCAGAGTACGACTTTTCAGATGAGCAGTATCACGCGCACAGCAGCAACCAGAGCGGAGACGGTGAGTAAAATTACTACCATACTTATAGTACCATCATCATCAGAATCAGAATCAGTCAGAAATTATTAGTTTGTTAAACATAGGTACAGGTTATATAAGGTGACATCATCACATGCCCTTCTACTTCTGTCTATTACAGACGATTTGTGGTCTTCAGTCTGCGAAGCATCGCCTTTAGTGGTTGAAAAGACCGATACGCGATCGGCATATCCGACCTCAAACTTGACAAGAGCTGACCGTTGTTAATTTAGTAGAGTAGGGTCTCCTTGAAATCGACTTATCGTACCATATTTGTGACGTTATCAACCAGATAAGTTAAATTTCGTGAAAATTGGCCCTTTTGGTTGAAAAAGTCATATTAGTAGAGCCCATGAAAGTAAAAGTCTATTCATATGAAGTTCTTTTAACACGCAGAGGACGCATGTACCTGAAACGTACAACTGGTCTTAGGATTGCAAGCAAAATACCAATAATTTACGATGTGCTTAAGCAATCAATTGAAAGGTTAATGGACAAGTTAGGTTGTTTTTTTTTGTGCAAAAAAAAATACGTTACCTATCTTAACCTACTTAAGACTTTATGCGTAATGCCCATGCATCATTAAAATGCCCAATTTATCACTAGGTCCACAACACAACAAAGACTTCTTTATGTCATAGGGGCCAAACGAGCAAACGGATCACCTAATGGTGCGCGATTACCGTCGCCCATAGACACCTGCAAAACCAGAGGAGTCACAAGTGCGTTGCCGGCCTTTCAGGTGGGAGTACGCTCTTTCCCTGAAGGTTTGAAAGTCGTATCGGTCCGGAAATACCGTAAACGATTCATCAAGAGTCGCGTGACATAGCTAGAATCTGTTGACTTGCCATATCTGTACATTCACAGCTCTGGGCAATTAGTTGCTCAACCCAATAGACAGTAATTATGTAACAATTGCGTAGATCTCGTAATTGCCACAGTTTTCCAGCTTTCTTATACTACCGTTCGCTATGAGTTCATTGTTTCATGGAAATTGTTTAAATTTTCATAAAAATTGAAACGGAATATTGCAATGAATCCGAATAATTGTTATTTTTTGATGAAAAATATACATTATTTTAATTCTTCATCATACGTATATACTTTAGTGTCGTCGAGTAGTTGTTATGAAAAGAACCAATACAACTATTCAGTTTCTATCAGTTATATTGTGGAGCGACGAACAACATATTTAATTTTTTTTTAACTTTATTTGCTACTAATTACTATGTTTTTCATTATTTTCAAGGTAGCTTCTATAAATCAAAATTATTAATCAAAATGTCAGAAAATCAACGAAACTCAGTGAATTAAGTTTTGCTGCTGTATCATGTCGGAAAAGCTCCTATTTATGAATAAGTATATTTTACTATAGGTTATTGAAAGAACTAGTTAAACGCGAAATTATCCGACAGAATTGACATTAACGATGGCAACACATTATTCACTGTATCTGCACAGTAGAAAGCCCAACGAACGAATTTTACACCACATCTCTCGAATGCTCAAAACCTCTGTCCACTGTCGGGCACTGTCACTACCGGTAGCAGGCTGGGATATTGAGCATTGTTGTTAACGCGTTATTTTGTTATACAACTTTTTATTATGGTTTGAGTGTAAATGTCAGTAAAGTTGGGGCTCCACTGAGAGCGGGTAGAGATATGCATTATGAATGCATATTTGACAGCACGCGTTGAGGACTATTTTATCATAATACTGTGAAAGGCCTATCGTTAGAGTTTAGAAAAATATTGGTTAATTTTAAATTTACCTATTTGTAAAATTTCATCATTCGTTATTTATTTTTCACAGGATATTATACCTATATTATTTTTATGTTTTAGTTTTGACCCATAATAAAGTATAAAGTTTTAAATATAACTTGCGTAAAGTCAGGTGGATCTTCAGATGTAGGTACATCTTACTATTAGGCGATATATCTTACATGTACATATATAAAGAAATATTAAAAATACATCATAATTGGGGCGAGACCCAAAGTCGATTTGTAATAATTTTATGCGCCTTTACAACTTAAATACTAGATCGATCGAATCGAGGAAAAACCAGTTTTCACAGGAAGTAAGATATAGATAACTGAGTATCTTATGACGTAATCATAAAATGTTACATGTTCTAATTGGAAAGTCTGTGATTCAGTCACAGTAAAGGAGCCCATTCAGATACTGGCATCCTCCATGCCTTCCCAAGCAATCACACCTACGTGCAAATTCTTACCCATTTCAAACTCGCTTCCCCTTTCTTAAGAAATTTACAACTCGAGCTACTTTTTTCCCCTTGTAACCCCCTCTCGGATGACAGAATCCCTCCCTTGCTGCCCCTGTGCTTGCACCCGCGCACCAAGCAACCTCACTCGCGTGCGACAATGCCAAAGATTTTATACCTCCCCAATGCCCTTTCCGTAGCATTTTTTTTAACTCGAAACTAATTTTCGCAGCATTTTCCATTGCCAATACCAACCCCCTCTCTGATGACAGAAGCACTAATAGTTAACCCCCTCGCAGGGTATATATGGTTTAATAAAGTACTCAAGAACGAGATGCAAGGAAATTGCTCCACCGACAAGTGCTTAAATCTATGATGATGATGAATAAATAAACATAAATAATACAATATAATTCTACTAATTGTATTTTTGTGGACATCTATTATTGACGCTAAACACTCTTAATATATTAATTCCATAATCTGAGCACTCCACATCACATATGGATGACAATAAAAATATTCATAATTCGCTGACACTCGCACCTGACTCGACCGCCGAACTAATTTCACAGCGATTACAGCAAGTGTACTCGCACAAAAACTGTCCATTCACTCGCCTCTGGAAAGTGAATGAATCTCGATATTTGTAAACCGGTTCTGAGTATCGTGGTACTTTTCTGGACCCTTATGCCGTGTCACAGAGTTAATGTTCGATCATTTTGGTAATTATAGGGAAAGGGTGAATGTGATGACGATACTGGCTACGTTTTTACATCTACTCGACTCTTGGTCCCCATAATACCTCCCAATCCCCCAATAATAAAATATTTCGGTATGTGAACAAGATCATTCAACTGATTTTGAATCATAAGTCTCTTGGAGTTTTGTGATTCAAAATTGTATTACACAATTTATACCAAACGTTTTAATTTTTCGTTCGTACTTATTTTGAATCACTAAATTAATCTTTATACATCTCTAAACCAAAATCCATAACGGAAATCGAATTTAGGAGTAGAAATGCTTTTTTTTTTGCTTCGAATAAAACTTTACGATTGCTTCCAATACTTTTTGAGATAAAAGCAAAATACTAATTTTAATTTAAATCTCAAACTTTATTGAATACGAAATCGTCAAAATAAGTTTGATGGCTTTGTAGACCAATGTGTAACGAAAACCTTACAGTGATAATGGCCGGATATGGGATTGCTTTTTCCACTGTAGAAATGCAATGGTTTGTCGCGCGAGCGAAACCATTAAAAAAGTCACTAGTTATGAAGATCTAACCTACTATTGAGAACCCTGATCTTCTATAGGCTTTAGAAACCTAGACCTCAGGGCTTTTAGAGGCACGCACACGGAACAGAATTGAGGCATTCGAAATGTGGTGCTGGTGAATAATGCTAGGATTTTCTTCAACGGCACGTCACACAAATGCGTCGATTCTGGCCGAATTGAAGATCAAGTGCCGCTTTTCGACCATTTGCCTCCAGCGGATCCTGCAGTACTTCGGTCACGTGGCTAGACGCGAGCCAGATAGTTTGAAAAAGATTGTAGTTAGCCACGTGGAAGGAAAAAGGGCCCGTGGGAGATACCGATCTGATGGACCGATGCTCTGAAAGAAGCCTGTCCGAAAACTACAGGCGTTAATCCGGAAAGCGGAAAACCGTGTGAAATGGAGACCTTTGGTGCAAGGGAGAATGGCCTCAAATGGTCACGACCCTCACTCATGAAGAAGCAAGGAAGAAGCAGAAAAAGAACCTACTATTGAACTTAACTAGGGACGCAGAGGACCTCAGATCCTATCTCTGTCTGTCCTTCATTGCATACATCCGTCTGTCACTGGCTATGATCTGACCTATTACTACTATTCAATATCATATCGACAACTAACTAGGGACGAAAGGACCAGCCAGAGGGCACGTCTCGTTTTTTGCTCAGCAGCTGCCGGTTTCGCTTTCGATGCGCGTGACCACTGCGCCAGCGCAACAACACACAGAAAACGACGTAACCGCCAAGATGTCTCCTTTAAATTACGCTCTTTTAACTAAAGAATATCGCCATATATAAAACGGTGTAAGCGTCAAGATGACTTCTTTAAATTACGACCTTTTAAGTAAGGAAGCAAACGTGATTTACAAAAAGTTGTAAAAGCCTGGATTTTCCATTTAATTACGCCCATTTGTCAAATAGTGGCTGTTACCAGATATCTGTACGTGTACAATTCCGTGACTAAGTGAACTATTGACAAAACAGCCTACCTACTGCTAAATCGATTGATAAAGATTCAAAAAGTCTTTATCAATTTTAATAACCCACTCTTAAGTAGATCTAATTAGAACCCAATAGGAAGAGCCCCAAAATAAGGGAAGGAAGACGATCATTTTGATTCAATTTGTCGGGGTTCGATTCCCGATCTGAGAACACGGTTTTTTTTCTATGCATACAGTTTTTCGTCACTAAAATCAAGAACAAAGCCTCGCAGTAGTTGGAGTATATCTTATACTTTGAACAATCCTACAAACAAATCGTGAAGAAGTATCTCTCGGGCCAACTTTACTGTGTCTACTGACGAGGCACCGTTGGTCTTTTATTAGTTTCTATTGCGATTTGAAGACCCCTTTTCGATTACCATGAGGCAAAATGGAACCACTATTGTACTAGTCTGATTATGATGGAAATGAGAGGGTGGAATTTTGCTTGCTTATTGTAGGTATATTTTAGCAAAATTAATTTAACGCCAATCAAAAAATGCGAAAGAAAATGTCAGTGCGGTAAAGCTCGAACAACGCACATCGCTGAAGTGTCAAACGAGGAATTGAGGCTCCGACGTTTCTCCCGCCCCATGATTATCTCCGTGAGCATATTAAGTTGCCACTTGCGCCGCTGTCATTGATACGGCGACCGCAACTTCCCTGGGAACTTGACTTATACCGATCTTGCTTGTATTGTTTAAATTTTATCGTGATTTTGTACAGTCAGCATCAAAAATAGGTGAAAATTGACAACATTTCATATTCCTAACAGGTGGAAATTGAAAGAAAGATCATAGCTTAAAGAAAAATTAGTGGAAATTAACATAGAGATCGAGATAGTTTTGCGTCGTGTATACCTTAAAAAAATATTTAAATTTATGTTCCTGTATGTAAAGAAATATAAGAAAATACATAAAATTAGCGAAATCCACGACAACTATGCCGACAGAGTTGTAGTCTTCATCCAAAAAAATATGTCCATGTTAATGATGTCATCAAGCTCAACGTCATTCGTTTGTTTTTAATTAGACACCTGACTTAAGTAACCTATACATGGTGTCATAGTTCTGGAGTTACTAAATTTTGGAATCAGTAAATTTTAATTAATTAATAATAAAATTATCATTGATCCCGGGAAAAAGATAAAAACAGTGACTAAGTCCTCTTTACAAGCGGAATATATTATAGAAAAGTAATAAGATTCTGGTATTTAAAATATGAGGTGTTATCAATTTAAGTACCTACGCAATTTTATATAAGCTACACCGAAAAAATAAATAGCTTAACTAATTTAACTACTTGAGACATAGCCAAATTGTGCTTAGTAGTAACCAAAATGAAGCTAATTTCACACAACTTATTTTGGTTACTAGTAGCCCTCAGTTTGTCAGTCTCCCGATTTATTAATTAGCAGCTAAAATTTGGTCTAGGTACTGTTAACAAATATTTTTTTTTTTTTAGTTTACTTAGTAGTAAAATTGTCTACTACTTTTAATGCTGTATGGGTATTGAGGTTATGGCTATACCTATGTTCGTTGTATGAAACACTATTTTGGGCAACCAGTGGTTTTTCTTGCGGTAGCCGAAATTAAGCCTGTTTTAAGCCTGTTCTCTGCCTTTTACCTTTATTTAGCCTTCAAAATAAAATGGACAGAAATTATTGAATGTAACTCTAGTACACAATAATACAATATTTATCTGATCACGATTCATCAGATGTTTTTTTTTTATTCGCCAACTGACCGGCGAGTGACCTTAGTAGGTATCTATCACCTTGTATGGACTTGTATGGAAGCAAGACTAAGATTTAGATTATTGATACAGAAGAAGCCATTGCTTCTTCTATAAGATAGAAATACGTGATCAGTTATCATCTTCTTAGCAAAAAGACTTTAATTGCTGGACATTGGCTCATCCCAGTGGATGTTTTTATTTTTAAGTACTCACACTTAAGTTCTACCTTATTCGCCCATTAACAATTCCACACAAAAATCCAAACCGAACAAACCAATAACCACGGGATATAGTAAAAGTTCCCAGGGCTGCGCGGGCGCAATTAGTCACGCTCCGGGACCGAACCCGCGACCTTCGCAGGAAGCGGGCCTTCACTCGGGGATCATTGGGGATATTCGGAAGTTATAGTTCATAATTAAGTTCATAATTTTATTTTATGTCGAAAGTCCTATGCGTCCTAGACATATTATAATACATACGAAGCGAGTTCTCACGTCGTAGAAGTCGTCCGTTGGCCGCAGCCGCGACTGATCGTAGCTCCTGATGATGAATCACGTATCTGTTTGTTTAAAATACTGTCATGTAATTATTTTTCTGTTCTATTATTAATTCCGCTGTTTTTATTATCAATGTCATCATATTTTATCTCTTATTAATATGTGGCGATCATAGTGCATGTAAATTGACTTAGTGTAATTTATATTGATATTTTATATTATGAAATAAATAAATGTAAAATCTAAATCTAAATCTGATTGGAAACAAGTCGAGCGATACTCGCCTTCTTCGAAGTGAGTAAACCCGTTTCCTTCTGTATTTTAATTCATCGTTGTCTGCTACTTTGGTTAAAGAAAGTCGAATCAAATGATAGTTAATAACGAGGGAACAAAGTGCCACTATGTATGTCGATTACGTTTGCTGTTGCCACAAATTAAGTAACTATCATTTCAAATACCTACGGGGCTTACTCACGCTGTAGAAGTCGAATATCGCTCGACTTAGAATCGGTTATAATTTGGGATATTCGAATTCTACGACATAAATAAATAAATAAATATCGGACAACCTCACACAAATCAATCTAGTCCCACAGTAAGCTCTAGTGTAGGCTTGTGTTATGGACACTAGACGACGAGAAACGATATATAGATAAATACATATTAAATACAAACAACATCCATGACCCAGGCACAAATATTCTAATGAAATATTATTCTCAAATATTATTAATATTAATAGGCGGTCGTTTGCGGCGGATTTTTGGCCAAATTTTTCGGTTAACTTTTGGCGAACAAAACAGACGAGAACGAAAGCTTGATTTTTATGGAAAAATGAGCGGTGGTATTTCTTCTTAAGGTGATGATTTTAACCAATGTAAGTTGGTAATGATGAAATAGGTACGGCACTGAGACGTGGTCCCTCAGTATGTGCCTCAGAACTCAGAAGGCACACAGTTTGAACGGTCAAGTAGAAAGGTTCTTGTGAGGGGACCATGTTCCGGAAATCAAAGCGGCGTGAACTAACAAACCTTGATCTTGAAAGATATTGAAAGCAAAACCTGGGCGAAGCACGAGCTAGCATTATATTACTTATTCTTAGGGAGTTTTCACACTTACTACATGCTACGTCAAGCGCGGGGCAGCAGACTTATCATAACAAGCACCTATATCCGTTTGTGTAAGGAATACGTTCGGTACAGTACACTGTATCGCTCGACCGCGCCATTTTTTTACAACGACCGCACGTTCCGTGAGACCGTGACCTAACACGTGTCCAGTGTAAAACTAGCCTAAGCTTCTTGCTCAAATCATACCTAATGAAGTGTGGTACATTAACCATAATTAGATATAATACATACCGATACATCATCTATTACCCTCAATATATTACATAATATAATTAATATAAAGCATTTAGCGTAATGAAGCGGACAATATATTATATTGTAGCACAAACTAATGTAAACCGTAATGTATTCCTAATAGGATTGGTTTTGGTAAATTGGTGGAGGTGCTGGGATGCGTGCAGAGCATCAAATTCCATAATTCAATAGTCAAGCCTTAATACAGCATTATGCGACTACTGTGTGTGAGAACTTTGATCTTCAGAGCTGTATATCGTCGGTTGACTACCAAAACTCATCAAGCAATGAAACAATATCAGTATCAATTTTACTAACTTGAAATGAAGTTTTGAAGAGCAGAGACGGATATTTTAGTGACTTTTGTTTTTCACCTGGCGATATGCCGTCATAGCAGACTATAATCTTCATACAGATATACCTTCCAATAGCCGTGTGTCCACTTGGTCACAATTATTAAATAACATAATAAAAATTAATGAATAAATATCCGACATCATCACACAAATCTAGTCCCACAATACGCTCTAGAAGAATAATAACTAATGCACAAGAATAACCGATTCCAACGAGAAGAAATTGTATTTCCAAGAACAACTAAAAAATTACTATAAAATACACTATAATCATTGATGTGTTTATAATATTTCAGGAGTTTCCACATTTCTTCCAGGATTTCACCAGATCTTCACCAATATTTTATGGGATCAATTTGAAAATGCGTACTCTCAAAAAAAAACGAAATCGGTTCATAAATGAAGAAGTCCTGATCCCGACGTTCAGAAAAAAAAATAAGATAAAAAATGCTTTTGAATTCGGTTGAAAGGTAAACGAAATCTAAGCTCAAGCTTGCTCTTAGTTTCACTGGAAAACAGTGACACAAACTTCACCCAATTAATAGCCCAAGTCCCCACTCTCAGCGGTCCATTATCTCCAATCTCTGTACAGCCGCCCAATTTGTCAAACAGAGCACTTACGGCGCATTAGCGGTGTCTTTGTGCCAACCAGAGCTCTATTGTGGTTGCTATACATGTATATGTTAGATAAGACATGTTTAGGTAATGACTGATGAGTACGTCTGTCGTGTAGGTATGATGTTATGTAAAGTATACATCAGTCAGGGTAGTATAAGATTATTATAGTACGGCTCTTCCCAGGTGAATTTTTCGCTTCGAGCCCTAATCTTTCAAACAATGGCCATTGTATCTATTATCGCAAAGCCGCTAGCTCGAGTTTGCCACGCGCCACTATATCATTCATATTAAAAACAAACGGTATCGTCATAGTATTAAGGTTCAAATCAAAATAATATGAATGCTGTATTTCGTCGGGGTGGTCTATTGTCCTACACTACCAAAACGCAATATCTAGAATATCAGTGACATTAAATTTGAACCTTAATACTATCCCGATACCGTTTGTTTTTCATATGAATGTTATAGTGGCGCGTGGCAAACTCGGTAGCTAGCGGCTTTGCGATAATAGATACAATGGCCATTGTTTGAAAGATTAGGGCTCGAAGCGAAAAATTCACCTGGGAACAGCCGTACTATAAGATAAAAGGTGCTCGCCACTTCGTGCGCGTGTTCTTCTATACAGTAATCGGGTAAAAAGTGTCCTATAACCATCTTCTGCTCGCCATCGGCAGGGTGTTCATCCTCACATGCTAGAGCCTAAATGGTCGAGAACTGTCCGGTTCCAGAGGAACTTTCTACCGCGAACGCTCCGCATGTGGAATGAGCTCCCTGCCGAGGTTCCCGGGGGCTACAGTATGCGGTTCTTCAAGAGGGGAGTAAATAGGTTCTTAAAGGGTCGGCAGCGCACGCGTGATGCTCCTGGCGTTGCAAGCGTTCATAGGCGGCGGTAACTGCTTAACATCAGGCGGGCCGCATGCTTGTTTGCTACCGTCGTAGTATAAAAAAAAAAAAAGTATAAAATCTTTGAATGTCCAGCTATCCCTGTACCGAAATTGGTTAAATTTTGTCCAGCTTTTTCGGCGTGATGAGAGGACAAAGGAAATTATGCCCAATAGATGGCGCCAGACTGGAATGGCGTCGCGTGCCCATACAAAACAAAAGACGATCCTGCATTACCGCTCCGACCGCTCTATAGAAAACTGATTTTTAATACGAGTAGAATTTTATAATAGTAATATAGATAGATATACAGATCAGAGTTTTGCTGTTATAGCCCGACAAATTGTTTTTCTGCCCTCGCCATATTGCGGATTTTAGTGGTACTAGTTTATTTTAATGGCAATTTAAGGACCACTTTTATTTACTGTCGTTAATCATCTTCAAATGCGATAACTAGGCTTCTAGGCGTATTTATTCTAAGGCTACATACAAGATTTTTGTATTATACGGTTTACACTCACGTGAAATTGTCAGGAACGGCCCGACGTGTTTCGAACTCGTATGGAGCTCTTCATCAGGGACTGCTATAGTACGACTCATCCCAGGTGAATTTTTCGCTTCGAGCCCTAATCTTCCAAACAATGGCCATTGTGTCTATTATCGCAAAGCCGCTAGCTACCGAGTTAGCCACGTGCCACTATAACATTCATATGAAAAACAAACTGTATCGTCATAGTATTAAGGCTCAAATTTAATGTCACTGATATTCTAGATATTACGTTTTGGTAGTGTGGGACGATAGATCACCCCGAAGCAATACGCCACTCACATTATTTTGATACTTAGTGTGGTGTTAAAAATGAAACGTGGTTATTAATTATATTGTTTTATTAGTAAATGTAATAATTTACAAAGATGCAGCTGCAAGCATTGTTATTTCTTCTTATCTTTAAAATAACAATACTGTAAAATTAGGACCTCCGATGTGATGCCGACGCATGGTGACAATAAAAACGACCTGACCACTATTGTTTTGCATAAATATAATAGGTTTATGGGAAGAGCGGTGTGCAAGATCCTGAATTTTGATGATAAGAACAGTCGCAATTGTTGCATTCTTGAGAATGAGAAGTGGGGCACATTATTTTATCATTTAGCGACCCTATATCAGGCTTTAGTCGGTTTCTAATATCGTCATCGTGTGCTTCGTGTTATTTATATAAGTGTACTCTGCTCGATATTGTTAAAAACTTGACGACCTGCTTACGTGACCCTGGATTTTGATTGCATACTGTTTGGATTTTTGTGCGACAGAGAGATTTGAATAACGACCGCGGCTGTGTTTACGGACTTTGATCAAGCGAAAATGTTTCGGCCATTCCGCCCATGGGAAACCCCAGGGCCATCTTCGGCAAACAGACCTAATCCACCCTCAGTTCCACGCTGGTTCCGAAGACGGCTGGGTAGACGGAGCATTGTTGCTATCGGCTAAGAATGTCGCAAATTGTAGTGCAGACTACCACCAAAATATGAACGCGGAATTGTTTGAAACTTGGTTCAAGACACAATTATTAGCCAATATACCACCACAAAGTGTTATCGTCATGGATAATGCGTCCTACCACTCCCGACAAAATCATTTGATACCGAACACCAATTCCAATAAAGATAAAATAAAAAGATTTTTGGATATGCAGAACATAAAGTACCCACCGAAAGCAACTAAAAAAAACCTAACAGACATATTAGGAAAGTACACTTTTCGAAAACAATATTATGTAGATGAATTGGCAAAAACCAAAAATTACGAAGTATTGCGACTGCCTCCATACTATTGCATATTAAACCCCATCGAACTCATGTGGAGTCTCGTGAAAAGAAACGTGAGGAAATTGAATACGAGCCCTAAGTTCAGTGATGGAGTACTGAACATAATAAGGGACGTGGTAACTAATACAAGCACTCACTGGGGCAATTGCTGTAACCACGTCCGCAGCATTGAAAAAAATATGGCCAGGAACTATAGCCATCCACCAGTGGTTATTCGTCTTTCGGCGTCGGATGATGAGTCGACTGAAAGCGAAGACGATGCAACATAACTCTAATGTTTATTAATGTAAATTTATTATACTTATGTATAGATATTTACCTTTGATGCATGTTTTATTTATTTGTATTAATATAGGATTTATAATGGTTAAGAGTAGATTTTATTTGTTTTGTGTTTTTGATTTATTTAATTTTATTCAGTGTTTTTATTCAATTTTGCTGTCTTTTCCTTGCTATCTAATAATTATTATTTGCAACAAAAATCATTTTCACTTGTACTATATTATTTTTAATTGTTAAAGGTTTATAATTATAAGAAAGAAATTGATTATATCTGATTTTTTATGACACGATTATATCTAGTAGTAAAAATACATATAACAGTTTATTTACCCAAAAAAAAGTTGATTATACCTATGTTAAACTTTTTAATCTTAAATTTATATGTTTTGATTTATTTAATTTGATTTAGTGTCTTTATTTAATTTTTCTGTATTTTCCTTGCTATCTAATAATTTATAATTCGCAACTTTTTTGCAACAATAATCATTTTCACTTGTACCATATTATTTTTAATTGTTAAAGATTTATAATTATAAGAAAGAAATTGATTATATCTGATTTATAATGACACGATTAGTAAAAATACGTATAACAGTTTATTACTTTTTAATTTTAAATTTACATGTTTACCTTAGATTTCAATATACAACGCTTTATCATAAATAACCGTGTTTCATTATTAACACCACACTAAGTATCAAAATAATGTAAGTGGCGTATTGCTTCGGGGTGATCTATCGTCCTACACTACCAAAACGTAATATCTAGAATATCAGTGACATTAAATTTGAGCCTTAATACTATGACGATACAGTTTGTTTTTCATATGAATGTTATAGTGGCACGTGGCTAACTCGGTAGCTAGCGGCTTTGCGATAATAGACACAATGGCCATTGTTTGGAAGATTAGGGCTCGAAGCGAAAAATTCACCTCGGATGAGTCGTACTATACCCGTACAGCGGCGCGGTAACTTTGTCACCAGTGATAGTGTAAACCGCTTAATAGAATAATTAAATATGTCTCACGAAAGTTTTAATGACACACAAGATTTGTGTTCAATACATTATTAGAAATCTTTTTAGGGTTCCGTAGCCAAATGGCAAAAAACGGAACCCTTATAGATTCGTCATGTCTGTCTGTCCGTCTGTCTGTCCGTCTGTCCGTCCGTATGTCACAGCCATTTTTTTCCGAAACTATAAGAGCTATACTGTTGAAACTTGGTAGGTAGATGTATTCTGTGAACCGCATTAAGATTTTGATGCAAAAAAAAAAAAATCATAAATATTGGGGGCTCCCCATACATAAAAAAAAAATTAGATTTCAGCTGTTTATTTCACTAAAAATTATTTTTGTTTTACAAAGCTTAAAGAAAATCTTCAACTTATTAAGACAGAACTGAAACTTAAAAATGTTTTTTTCATCAAACACATACGTGTGGGGTGGGGTATCTATGGATAGGTCTTCAAAAATGATATCGAGGTTTCTAAAATATTTTTTTTCTAAACCGAATAGTTTGCGTGATAGACGCTTCCAAAGTGGAAAAAAGTTGGTCCCCCCCCCTCTAACTTCTAAAATAAGAAAATTAAAAATCTAAAAAAAACATATGATGTACATTACTATAAAAACCACCAACAAAATTGTTTTGAACGAGATCTAGTAAGTAGTTTTAATTTAATACCTAACTTTGCACCTAATTTATATGGGTGCAAACTTAACTTAACCACTTAGGGATGGAAAGTGTTTGTACGGAACCCTCGGTGCGCGAGTCCGACTCGCACTTGGCCGGTTTTTTTATTGTTAACCGTCGTTAATCGGTTGGCGTAGTGGTAGTGCCTCTGCCTACTGAACCGGCAGTCCTGGGTACGAATTTTTTTAATTCACCGAGCAAGTGAAGCATGATTTTAGTTTGGGAAAAAATGCTTTCATATGTCCGAGTTTCGTCTGCGTCGTTTCGTATTTCATGAGCAATAATTAAGTAAATAGGTGTGTAGGCAATCCAGAGGTACCGGGTTCGATTCCCGGTCTGTTCCACCAATTTTTCTTTGAGCTGTGATCTTTGTATCAATGGTTTAGGTATGTAGATTTTTTGTCGGTTATTATCTACGTTTCTTTTTTTCAAAATGAAAACGTAAATCATAAATAATCTATATTTCAGCCATCGTAAATAAGACTCATATTAGTATCGAATTATCGGGTAACCCATCTGAAACACTTATTTTTGTTTCCCATCTGTAACGTTTCGCCAAATTTTTATTTGCCCGAAAGCCATTTTTTTCCAAAAACTGTTTATTATTCAGAATAATTGTAAAACAAACCTAACCTAACCTAAATGCTTATAAAATCCTGGAAATATTACGGGTATCAGGAAAAAAACACTATCAGACAAATAACAATTTGGCGAAACGTTACAAACAAAAATTAGTCTTTCAGATAGGTTACCGAATTATCGATTTAAGAACCTTTAGCAAACTGGCGATTCACGGTCGAGTTAAAAGATCGTTTCGCACTCGTGGCGAACTCGTTGCGTGCCCGCGGCGAATTCGCTGCGCGTTCGCTTCGCTTTCGCCCCTAAATCGAAAAATTAATACTCCTAATATAGGAAACTGATAAAGGATATAATCGAACCTAGTAGCAAAACTGATAAAACTAACAAAGTTATCTATATCACAGATTATACTGCAATTATGGTAGCAAAGGTTGCCTATAATCGTGGGAGGGAGATAGCGGTGACAAAAAGCCGAGGGCGGAGTGCGTGACGTCACACGTTCGGATACTGCAAGCGAGGGAAATAATTTATATATTTAATCTTTATTGGACAAAACAAATGGCGGAACAATTGACAAATGGCATTCTCTAGCAGCGAATCATAGGGCTAAAGTTTTTTTAAAGAATAAGGCCCCTTAAAATGCTAGCCGTATTCACCAAGCTCCAACACCACGCTTTTTAACGTAAGGTCAGGTGGGAAACACTCCAAATAAATGAGAGGTGATACAAATTTTTCGAAACAGTTGTAGGTAAAAACTCGCTGCAGTTGATCGTTTTATGTTTATTGAAGCTATATATAGAAAATATTCCAATGTGTTCCACTTCCCCCATGTTATTCCATTACCCCACCTGACCTCACGTATTCAGTCCCACCGCTTTCCAGCAAGATATTTATATATTTTTTTCTATTTATTTAGAATAACATTTTGTTTTAGGTATTTTTTATAGAAATAGATCTAAAGCCTCGTGGCATTAAGTCCGCCTTTTGTACAATAAGATATCTTTTGACAATAATTATTAAATAAGTATATACAGAAAGGCTTATTTATATGTTTGATTATATCATTGTTCCGGAAGTTATGTCTGCCGAGAAGAAGCCCTATCGCTAATTCGTAAAAACATTCATGTGTTTGTTTGTAATTGTAAGTGGTGTATGTAAGTCAGAGTTGATACCATCATGGCTACTAATCGTTCAGTGTATTTAATATAAGGAAAATAAACAAGATTTGTTTATATATATCAGCAACTATAATATTTTTTTGAAGTGACACAAAGTTACAGTGACATTATTTTAAATAAGTTTTAATCAGAGACATTATCTGCCCGGCACAAAACCTGATATACAGCCTACTATAGTTTACACACCTCAATACTCCCACTTAAATTATACATAACTTACTGTAAACAAACTCTACAATGATATAATTTCACCTTTTGAGTAAATAAAAAAAAATCAAAATAAGTTCAAGTTGTTTTAAATAAACTTTCTATTCCACCTGGATCCTGTTTAAGGCCAGATAACGATGGTACTCGTTTACTACACGTGCTAAACTTAATTTAATTTTAATCTTAATGTTTAAGATTAAACAATGATTAAAATTAAATTAAGAAATAAACGTAACGCTTACTCTCTTCGGCCTATATTCTTGAACTACGCAAAAGAAACACGATGTTTATATGAACTAGCAAATGCTTGAAACGCGTATTACAACATGACTAAACTATGCTTGATTGAATTATGCATCAATTATAATTACGGTTATTACGTTTTAAACTTGTAGGCTATGTAAGAATCTACAAAGATGATTGATTAATCTTTATTAAAGAAGTAACGTCTGCTACCGTAAACCAAATGTTCATACTCAAGCGAGAAATTCAATAATTAGAATGACTCGAGCGGGAGTCGAACCAATGCCTCCAACAGCATTCTAAACCCACGGGCGCTTTTTTATACTACGACGGTGACAAACAAGCATGCGGCCCGCCTGATGTTAAGCAATTACCGCTGCCTATGGACGCTTGCGACGCCAGGAGCATCACACGCGCGTTGCCGACCGTTGCGTTGCCGTCTTTGTACAGTCAAAAGGGCCAAGCTGGTATTCGGGGGCTCCTGTCCCGAGGCGACTGCAGTATTCCATGTGGGGTTGGATTGGCGCTTTGAACAGCTTTGCCTACTAACCTATCGATATATAACCAGTTGCTCCATATATACACGTGTCATCTCAGCACATTTTTCCGATTATAGGTTATAAAATGTATTGAGATGACAGGTGTCATAGGACTCATCGTTCTCCGCGAGGGGTATAATTTATAAAGTGAGAATCTTTACGGCGGTTGGTGCTACGCATAAGAAATGAAGCAATTGAAAGATTTAATGGCCCTTGCCCGAAATGGAGGCACGGTTTCAAATCCCACTTGAAACATTTTGTTTTTACAAAGGTGAGGTTTCAGTCCATCTTAATATCTCCCATACTCTTAACAGAGTTCCATACTTACTCAATCTAAACCCGCATAATTATTATAAACACCGTCATGACTCTAAGAAAATATTGATGAATTATCTTACAATGTGCGATATCCAAATACGCAAGTAGTTAAAAATATAATGTAATGATTTAAAAATATGTTTTTAAATAAGAGTGAAATTATGAAAAAAATCGGGACTAATTGCTAATACGGCTTTGACCTATTTATTATTATCTTCCTGTGCTTTTATTTTTTCCGTTACCACACTTGCTTGCTTATAATCATGACTGAGTAGGCACGGCACACCTACTTTTTTATTCATCGATATCAGTTTATGAAATTACTTATTCAAATGCCGAAACTTCCATAATCACATGGTTTACCTATCGCTTTCAGTTCCTATGTAAAGACATCAAAATATAATATCAACAAAAATAATACAAATGTTAGCGATATTCTGCGAACCAAAAAAACAACAAAAACGTATTAAGTAGTTATCGTGTTTTATAATTTACTACAATCGCGAAATCTACTAAGAACTAATTATTCCTCTGATGTATCCGTATAAACAGGCCACAATTACCAAAATTTTCTATTAAGCAGATCTGCTTTAAAAAAAAACAACTCATTCAAAAACCTTAAAAAGCCATCAAAATTAAATCGCCTCTTTTTTATACAAGCCTATAACCTCCCTAGCTCTCGGGGGTAGTATCCGAACGCACCCCGACCCGTCACGTGCGGACATAGAGAGTATTTTGGCGCCGCGGCGCGCGGTCGAGCGTGTCGGTCCGGAGTGAAGTGATCCGTTGAGTGCCAAAATAAGATGTTGAGTGCTAATATAAGAACATGAAAATAATGTGTTGATTATGTAAAACAAAAATGACTCCAAATTAACATAGATGATCCAGCGAGAAAATAAGATACTGAGTGCTAATATAAGAACATGAAATTAATGTATCGATTATGTTGATGCTGGTTAGTAAAAAAAAATAGATATGACTCATATCTGTGAAGAGGCATCCTCTCGGGCCAGCATGGCATTGTCAATTGACATGACACCGTTGGTTTCTTGTCAGTTGCCATTGCGACTTGGGCTCCCCTTTTTGCTTACCATCAGGTGAAATGGAGCCACTAGTTGTGTCAATATAAAAAAAAAACAGCGAGAAAATAAGATGTTGAGTGCTAAGAAGAACTAATTAATGTGTTGATTATGTTGATACTGGTTAGTAAAAAGAAACAGATCCGTAAAACCCCTCCGTTCTAAACTTTGCCTGGGGATACCTATCATCGCCTATTTTTATAAAAGATGAAAATCCCGCCTAGTTTTCAGACTACTAAAAACGAAAGCTACTAAATAGAAAGTGTTTTTTTATGCATGGCGATATCCTCACGTCAACTGTGGCTAACTTAAAAACTAGTCAGCGAGAAAATAAGATGTTGAGTGCTAATATAAGAACATGAAATGAATGTGTTGATTATGTTAATACCATAGTGGCTCTGTGAAGAACTCACGGATTCGTTTCAAAATTGTTGAAATTTGCATTTTTTTACGTTCTCAACCCCTACTCCACCCCACTGTCATGATTAATGTCAGTCAGTTAGGTTGGCAAAAAATTGTTTCTGAAAATAAATGCCAGTAATCTTGCGTATCAGTTATATTTGCAATTATGTGAAACTTCAGTTTCTGTCATTATCGTGATAGCGAAGAAAAATCATATATTTGTCTGAAAATTTAGCTATTATTTGGCTCATAATTTTAATACTGCGGCACAAGCACAAGTGGTCACTTATAGCTAAATATTGAGTGATAACATAACATAATCAAATAAAAAACAAAAGACTCAACCGTGGCAGGCCACACACAGACAATGATAAGAATGTTCATATTTGCAAAATCTTTATCAATTAAAAGGAACCATAAGTGCTATATAAAATGGCTGGAACAAACCAGTTCTCCTGACCTGACTTCTAGATACTTCTGATAAATATATACCTAACATAATAGATATACCTACGCAGGTCCGTGTCATGTAAAACAATCTTGCATGTAATTCTATTACCCGCGTCTAAATCGAAACCCAAGTGTCAGGTGACGCGAGAAACTGGCCGTGTGAACCTAATAAATATTATACTTATATCAGCATTCAATATCACTTTAATAAACCAAATTAATTAATCTTTATAATCCCTTTTCGGAACGCTCCTTGAAACACTTTGCTCTAAATTGAGAAAATAAATTTGTGCTTCTCAATAACAGCTCAACTTTAATTTAACAACAAAAGGAAATGTGATTTTCAAATCATTTTTGTTTGCGTTAAAGGCGAATGCTAGCGGTAAGATAGATCTTATAGTTCAATAGACAATGCGACATAATGCAAAGATTAGTTCAGTGAGATAAACTTTTAACTTCAATTGAAAAACTGGATATTATGTAAATGGTAAAGAATTTAAAAGTATCTGATAAACTATATTTCTTAAAAAAAAACCTTCTCAATGTATCTGCCAATTAGCAAACCCAACATGGGTAAAATCTGATAAATAACGAAGCTCCACGCAAAAAGGTCGCCTTATGGCTTAGTACGGTGGAATTTGCATTTTCTCGTTATTATTCAAAACGCGCTGACATCGAGTAATATCGTGATAACCGTGGTCCTAGATGTAACAGGTCCGACATTATAAATAATGACACAAAGGTAAATTAAGAAAGACAAATTGAATGCGATCTACTACAATCTAAGCAGGATTTGAACCTGCGACCTCTGCGTTTCCGGCGCATTGCTCTTCCAACTGAGCTATCAGATCGCTACGTCAATCACACCTAATCTTTCATCCCATAATTCGTTACGCTACTGGAGCGCTATCTGCGTCATATATGTTTGAAATGCTTATGCGCATTAGCCATACCCTAGGATGTGCGCTTTACACGCACGAGGTCTGACATTACCGTGTAAAGATTGCACCTAACAATGATTACAAAAAAGCTAAAACTTGAAACCTACTTAATAATTTCATAAGAGCGTTTAATTCATCAACCTAATCGATAAACACAACCGAGGGTTATATACACATGATGTTACATTACATAAAGTAAAGAATGTCATAACAAAAAAAAAGCCAAATAGACAGATGAAATAACTCCCACGGCCAGCGAGTTCTAAGATGTCTGAAAACTGATCCCCTTGTCACAATCCATCGATTCTGGCGAACCAACCGTAAAATATACCTCAAAACTCAGACCAAGCCATCTGTAGCCAACCGTCCAGCACTCGATTAAGACGTATTCTTAATGAGAAACGGACAATCAAAGCGGAATTTTAAAAGTAAACCAAACAGCGTGTGGTCTTTGTGAAGTGCTTTTTTACTATCGTTTCGCAGTTTCTCCTGTGCCTCGTCGCGATTAGATAACTAAATTCAATTAATAATATCAGTGTGTTCATTTACGTCTTTTGGCAATTTTTTTGGCTTTATTTAACGTGGAAATCGTACCACTTAACCAACTCACAAGAACTAATTCCAATGTTAAACTAAACATTAAAATCATCAATAATTTGAAACTATTCGCTTCTAAATAGATCAATTATCAAAATGTCCGGCAGCTAAAAAACCGTTTCGACCGTTACAAAGCAATCAACCCGCAACATCTATGAAACAACGAGCAAAACTAAACGTCATAAGCCAACTTCCTGATCAAACCCACCTAACCATAAACCTTCTCGTGAGAAAAGGACGTACACCTGTCTCTATCGAACCGGAAAAGCGGTGTCCAAACACCGGAAAATCGTCCAAAAACCGGCGAAATTACTCTCAACGAATCGGTATTGTAACGAGCATTCGGAGCTACTAAGATTATCATGCCCCTTTCACGGTGTCGAAGTTTTTAGAAGTCATTAGTGCATTGAAACTAACCGGTCGGATCAAGTCTTCATTTCGATTTTTTACGCACTTTTTTGGCGTCGCGGAAAGTTCGGATTGGCTTCAGTATCTCATCGGTCGTGAATCTTACACCTCCCTCTGCTAAAATGGCAAAAACGGAAATAATATAAAATTTGCAATTTTTTGCAATCAATGTCTTTTATGGTAATTTTGAAATCCGGTAAAGACTTAGTTTGATTTTTGATTTTTAGGGCTTAACCATAAATTATAAAGATTTTCAATTCTAGCTTAGTCGAGCTTTATGAAAAAATGTATCAAGTGACAATGAAGAACTCTCAAAATAAAAATCAAATATCGAACTCCAAAACGTAAATGAACAGTGGAAAGTGATTAAGTGCGATCCTTAAGTTGAGTGTGAAACACGAGTGCATGCGGTACTGAAGTGTGCGTTAAATGGTTGAGTGCAGTCAGGAGGTTTAGGATTGAGTGCTGGAAATAAGTCAAGCTGGAGGGCCAGAGTAAGGCGACCTTCGCGGCCCTGTTCGGGCTCCGGGCCGGCGGAGGGGTTGACCTGTCCGCCGCCTACAGATACAACCAGAACATGATGGAATATTACACATGTAAGTTTCGTTATAAGTGATGATGATGATGTCCTCCTTGACGTACCCGTCAACGGCGACCCTCTGTCAAGAGTTTCTGGCGTGTGACATGGCTCATGAATCCCAGTTTGTTCACGATCACACGATCACAAGAGGGACAGTAAAGCTGTCCGTCAGCGTTGTACAGTCGCCATCAGATATATCGCAGCATATAAGGCGTTCATAAATATCTGAACATGTACTTTAACGCCCAGTCAATAAGAGTCGAGTTTAGATATTTATAAACGTCTTATATGCTGCGACATATCTGATAGCGACTGTTCCTACGTGTAGCTGTCGGAAAACCTGGGTCGTTTTTTCGAAGCTCGCGTCAGCCTTTGAAGCTCGCGTTTCGCGTTCAGTTTCATTATAAGTTAATAAATAAATATCGGACAATCTCTACCAAATCGATCTAGATCTGAGCATTAATTTATCAGGTGTAGTAGGTTTCTGTTACGGGCACTAGACGATGATATCATAGCTTGCATAGATAAATACATACTGAAACGCTAAGAAAGCATCCATGACTCAGGAACAGAATAGTCTAGTTCATACTGCAAATATTTACCCTGCTCAGGATTCGAACCCGGAACCGTCGGCTCAGTAGGCAGCAGCATTGCCACTGCGCCAACCACGTCGTCAAATTTAATGTGAGACCAAGATAATCTTGTTAATCGTGAGATATTTAATTAATTTATTAAGCGGTTTACACTCACGTGAAATTGTCAGGAACAGCCCGACATGTTTCGAACCCGTATGGAGCTCTTCATCAGGCTGAAAGTGAGACTTAGAAGCAAGTGAGACCATGGAACAGTTAACTACGAAGAGCTGGCAGCGTCCTCTCGCTCTATTGCAATGCTTATGCGTTTTTGAAGTGAAACTTCTAATGCGACTTCCAACAAGGTAGCGTTAAACGTTTAACGCTACCGTGGAGGGGGTAGGAAAGCACTGTTGCGCTAAACGTTCAACGCTCCTGGGGAGGGGGAATAGAAAGAGACAGAGCGAGAGTGAAGAAGTTTGTCTTAAAGAAACAATATGAGTTCACTAAATCAATTTCTACCCCTTCCTATTTTCATTTCCACATTACGAAGTTTCACTTCTTCCGCGCGGAGAGACTCCACGCACTATTTTATTTTTATTTTTTCTCGATGGACCCTTTGACCTGCTGACTAGCTAATGCGTTGTACGAGGAAGCTCCCAGTGGTTTCAGTATAGTTTTCTAAAAGCAACAATCAGTATCCTATGTGAATTCTGAAGCATTGTTTCCCGTCTGTAACGTTTCGCCAAGTTTTCATTTGTCCGAAAGTACCTTTTTCCTGAAACCTCTTATATTTTTAGGACTTCAAGATATCTTTAAAGCACCCATTAGGATAGGTTTGTTTTAGATTATTTATCATCATCATCATCCTCCTAGCCTTTTCCCATTTTTTGAGAATGAATTCTGGATTTTAGATTATTTATAGATTTGAAAAATGCAAAAATTAACAGTTTTGGAAAAAATGCCTTTGGAACAAATGGAAATTTGGTATTTTTTCAGGAGCTTGAGTGCTATTTATGAGACGAGTTTTTCAACTAGATATACCTATGGCAAGAGATCTCTTTCACGAAACCTTTAGAAAACCAAAATTGAGTAAAAGCACACTTTGAACTTTTGGTTGGTATGGTTTTCTGCGGTAGGTAAATGGTCGAAAAATAAAAGCTTGAATTGATTCAAGCTCCCATCGTGTGCATTTCCCGGAAATTATAATTTGAGTCACTTCAAGGCAAGAATGAATAGGCTGTTGCTGAACCAGCGAGCTACATCTTCAACCCCCAGGTTTATCAGGATCAGTATTTGAATAAATCACACAAATTAAATGCAAAAGTTTGTGAGTGTGTTTATGTGTAAGTTTGTTACGTCTTCACACTCAAATGGCTGGGCCAATTTTGATAACTTTTGTTATAAAAGTAGCTGACACCCTGCATTAATACATAGGCTACTTTTTATCCCGAAAAAAATTGTGTTCCATCTAGTTTAGAATAATGCTTAGTCCCAGTTAAATAGGTAGGTACCTAACTAGATTAGTTTTCAATTACCAAGATACACATAAAAGTAGGTACCTATACATTTTCTTCCGCATCCCCAAATACGAGTATGATACCATCATACACGGAAGCCATCTCCCAAACCGCCATATATTTAACCGAATAAATCCCAAAAATATCATTGTGCAAAAACAAACGAGCTCTCCATAACGAGATTATCATAACCGGCGACAAAAACATAAAAACCACAATGTCGCTATAAAATACCTCGTAACCGTCGCATCTGCGAACCCCGAGATTTCAACGTATAAAACACCCAAAAAATTCCTTCCAAATTCGAAATCGTTATTCCAAAGCCAATGGGGGCGCTCGGTATGCGCGGGAGGGCTAGCGGCGCGCTCTGATTGGCCGGACGGTGAAAGGGCGTGGCTTGGATGTTTGTGTGAGTCGGTGCGTTCCAATTTGTGGGTGCGTTTTTAATTGGGAGGCTGTTGGCTGTTTGAGCGCGACCGTGGGCCTGACATGTGTCGATGAATTTGTCGTGTAAGGTATATTCGCGGCATCAGCTTATATGCTACATTTTGTACCTATGCTTTAGGATGTTATGATCATATTCCGGGGTTTTCGATGCACGAATGATCTGATGACTGCCGGCCGTAGTGTTAAATTTGATGAATAATCTTTTAAGTATTCTATTGCTTGGGTATAATAAATGTTAATCGTTATGAAGCTAGTTAAGTTTAGAGGTAGGTAGAGATAAAGCTACCTGACGTCCTTTTTTGAAGACTTGACTTAGTAAGATAAATTAATAGGTACAAGTCGCAAATAATCTAACTACCTAGTTGTTTACCTGTTAGTGGGTATTGTCACTGAAATAATCGAATATATTGTCACTGAAATAATCGAATAAAATCCGAATAAGGCTAATAAGAAGAATAGAGATAAGATAAAGAAGTCTATTCACAATCACTCATGTGGCGCGGAGACATTAGTGAGTTTGTACTATCACATAAACTCAATGCTGGTGAGGGCTAAAATTAAAAAAAAATCTGAACATAACTACAAAATTTGCAATTCATTGCTTCAATATTGGCCAAGATCCTGTCGTTTGTTCTAATTAAAACTGAATATTATGGAAACTACTGGTCATATTTCCACCAAACATGCTAAGAACCATCTCGACGGACGAGTGTTTCGATTTAAAAAACCGTACTCATTTTGGCCAATCTGTTTGGGAGATATGTTGCCAGAGACAGACAAACAGATATACAAATAGACGCAGATACACCAATACACAGATACAAAGGGGATAACAAAGTTAATGGCGAGAAGCATAGTTTGAAAACTAAATGTAAACTTTGAGGTTAGAATGCTATTTAAGTACTAATTATGACAAGTACGGATGAATACACTGTAAATGACTCAGTTGTTTCTTATTTCGTAGCTGCCAATTTCAAAGTTGATCGCCAAATACCTAAGCTGTCTCAGCTTTATCTCGGGTACATCGCCTTTATCTGTCATTAATACGCGATGATGGCGATTCGAGAGCTGTATAAAGTGACATTTCACGTTACTAACCGATCAAGTTAAGTTTGCGCCTGATACCTACCTATGACGTCGCAATTAATATTAACGAAGCAAACTTAACGCGGCCGGGTTAGCGAAGAAACGATACCTATCCTAAGTATCTCTCCAAGATATCAGGGAGTATACAGGATGATCAATCCAAAAGAGTCAGTAGCGAGAAAACGAAAACTATAAGTAAATAATAAATAAATATCGGACAACCTCACACAAATTGATCTAGTCCCAAATTAAGCTCAAGAAGGCTTGTGTTGTGGGTACCAGACGACGATATACATACTTATATAGATAAATATATACTTAAATACATAGAACAACCATGACCCAAGCACAAATATTCGAGTTCATCACACAAATATTTTCCCTGGCCGAGATTCGAACCCGGGCTTCCGGCTCGGTAGGCAGGTGTCTACAAACCGAGCCAAACGTGTCGTCATAAGGAATGGGGAAATCTGTTCTTAGGAACCATGTCGTCGATTTTAGATTTAATAGAAGCTGCATAATTTTTTTTTATAAATCTCATACACAATCGGGAATTCAATATGATTGAAATTCTGTAAGTAATCACATGTCGTAGTGTAACCTTCTTTACAGCGGTTTTGACCGGGTTATGCATGAATAAAAAAATAATAATGCAATTTTTATTCAATCTAAAATCGACTGATACACATAGGGAAAGACTGTTCCTAAGAACAAATTTCCCTATCTATTTATTATAGTTTTGGGTTTCACCCTACAGACCATTTGGATTGATCACCCGGTATAGGGCAAACTTAACGCGAACGCGTTGGTGATGTGGCGATATCCTAAGTATATCGTGACTTCGGAGATCTCTTCAAGATATCAGAGAGTATATAAATGGAATCAGAGCCCAGGATCCTTGCTAGATTGTTTGTGTTCTCTACCAAAACGACAGACTTTTTACTACGTATAATAATAGCTATTACATATGAGGCCATGTTTTACAGTTTTTGTTCCATTGTGTGTGCTTTATGGTTGCAATAACGTCTGAGCACTGTCATTAATTTTAAATGAGTCTTTGTAGCATGCGACAGTTTAAGTGGATGACTTAAAGTAGGGTTCGGTACCTACTTCTATTTGGGTCTTCAAGTAGCAGCAAATAGCATAGCGTCCAAATAACCCAATCCTCATTGGATATATTTCGAAATTGGTGAAATTTTAATTTTTTTACGTTTCAACCTCCATATCGCCGCCTTTAAAAAAGCTAAAAACTGAATCGACAAAAAAGAAAACTTATTGGACCTTCTCACAAATTTTCATGAGAATCGCTTGAGAAATGCGACCTCTAGGCAAGAACAGCCGAAAAGCATCTGGACATCCAAACATCCAGATACATGACGGTATATCACAATTTATGTCATAGTATAGGATCCCGATATAAAACGACCTTCACCGAGATGTTTATTTGATGAAATGTATTTTATATTTAGTTTAATATGTCAATAAATATATTGCATATGGGTTGCCTAACAAATTTTAGTCCAGGGTATGTTTAGTTAAAAATTAAAAAAATATTTTTTAAACATTTCACCGGTTTGATTATTAGATAAATTCATAATAGAATAATTTTTAATTTTATTTAATTTCAATTCAATAATCAGACCGTTGCAAAATGCTAGTAGGTATAGATTTACCTGTTTATACCTGGCTACCCGATAGTTGTGACGGGAAAAGAACAGGCAACCTAACGTTTGCATATTCTATGGGCTTCATACTTTCGATTGGTATAGAATTTATCTAATATTAATCAAACCGGTGAAATGTTTAAAAAAAATTGTTTTAATTATTAGGTAATTAAACATACACTGGACTAAAATTTGTTAGGCAACCCATATGCAATATATTTATTGACATATTAAATTAAATATAAAATACATTCCACCAAATAAACATCTCGGTGAAAGTCGTTTTATATCGGGATCTTAGACTAGTAGTTACGTTTGATAATGTGAATTATATATGAGAGTCCATTTTTGCACAGTAGGTTACTTTTAGAACGTGGGCTAGAGATAAGAAGGGATTTTTGGAAATACCACCCCTAAGAGGGTTAAATAGGGGTGCAAAGTTTGTATGGGGGAAACTTTTTTTTGGAGCTACAGACTTGAAACTTTGTAGAAAGATTACTTATTTAAAAACACAAAAAGTACTTTCAGCGTTTTGGAAAATTTCACCCCTAAGGGGGTTAAAAAGGGGTGCAATGTTTATATGGGAGAGACTTTATTTTTTGAACTAGAGACTTGAAACTTTGTAGAAAGCTTACTTAATCTAATACAAAAAAAGTAATTTCAGCGTTTTGGAAAATTTCACCTCTAAGGGGGTTAAAAAGGGGTGCAAAGTTTGTATCGGGAACACCGCTAATGTTGTTTATAAAGAAGTGTTACGCTAAGGTTATCAGTTTATATTTTTTTTATTTCCTGTCTTCTACCCAATGAGGACGTCCTTTTTTTAAAACGAACTTGTACCCCCTTTTCTATGGTTGACTGTCAACAATATTTTCTTAGTGCTGTCTCTTATTAATTGTGTTCCAAACTTTATGTGTTCCTATATTTAGTGAGTTGTCTATCAGCACATTAATAACCTATTCTTACTCTATTTAGCTTCTTGAGAAATATAGAGAACTGTAGCACCAGAATATATTGAATCACTCTTCAAACAATCTACTAGCCTGTAGACCAAAATAGTAATCGCATCATTAAATTCACTTATGTGCATTTAGTTTTTAATGGTCACATTTCAGCACTTTCTTTGAACACTAGCCTTTTTAATAACTGGGGTACCTGCTAGACCATTTAGAAACATTTTGGCCCTCGGGAACTCCGCCACACAACTCTTTTCGTTTAATAGCCAGGCCGGCGTGTACAAATACCAGTGCTGCCTTCTTATGAAAAGAGGTCATTATTTATTATTGTTTTGAAATAAAGTTTATTATTTATTATTGTTGAAAGAGATACTCTTCATTAAACTGCCTCCATCTCTCGATTTCCAGTGCTGAGTTTAAGATTGTTTTAACAGCCTTACGATATTTGACATTTTTTTTAATCTCACTCATAATAACTAAGATCCCCATTTTCTAACTCCAAATCCATGCGTCGCTCTATATCTTGCAGAGTCATTTTTGCCAAAGATTAAAAGCATCAGGTAACTGACGGAATAAATATTAAGCATCCTGCAAACAATTCCCGTAATCTAATTGGAAAATCTTCTAAAATTCTTTAACAATTGCATATCAGTGTCTGCCACTGTTTGAAATGTAATATGTCTAGACCATTTTAACTAAGAATAAAACTACCTATTTTAATATCTTTGTCATCATCAAAAATCTACGCGGACGAAGTCGCGGGCGGCCGCTAGTGCAACATATAATACTAAAGAAATTAAAATACTAACTATAAACTTAGAACTTAACTAACTAAAATAAAAGGCTAAAACAGAGCTATTTATATATATATTTAGTATATGTTCTTTCTGGATAAATTTGGTAGACTATGAGAAAGGTATTGGCATGTGTTGGGGACCTTCCTACGCGGTCGCCTTTCAAGAACCTTACTGCCCAACGATCATCGGTTCCACCCCATCGGTGCCCAGCCCACTGTCACCTAAGTTTGACGTCTGTCTGAGCTACTCATATACCTACAGCCTTGGGTCTCTTTTCTCCTCATTTCTGATTCAATCACGCAAGGAAACTCCGAGCATGGCTCGCTCCATTGCCCTTTGAGTAAATTTGAGTCCTCTTATGAGGCCCATTGTGAGCGACCACTGAATGGGACTCTAAATTCAAATTCTTATTATTTTGTGATAGGGGACGCTTAATATTTACAATATTCGACGACGCAGTTGGCACAGTATGTAGTGCACCTGTGGTTTGAATTTCGGCCAGGGTCAATTTGTGTGTGATGAACTCGAATATTTGTTCCTGGTTCATGGACGTTATCTAAATGTATTTATATATTATGTACTTTATGTAGGTATACATATATCGTCGTCTAGTACCCATACTATAAGCTTTGCTTAGTTGTGTAAGATTGTCACTAAATATTTATTTTCTCAAACATGCTCGGAAATGTATGCGTTAATGTCCCGATATGAGGACATGAAGTTTCTCGTTTATGGCTCCCTACATTACTTCTTGGCCTAGGCCACAAAAGTTAGTATGAAAATCCATTTTTGTCCGCTGCTCTAATTTTTTAAATTTCTATAAGGAAAAATTACATACAGCCAACCACCTCCACAATCTGTAAGCATAATTGCGACATAAAAAAAATCTATGGTACTATATTTATATGCGGTTAAACATGGTGCTCAAATAACATATTTAAAAAATAAAAAAGGTGGCAAATTGAAAATCTTTTTTTCTGCTTATTCGTATTTCGTAGTGATTATAAAATAATTTTAACAGACATAAAAATTACTTCTAGTGATGAGAGTGACGGGGAACTTATGAACAAAGGATGACGGGGAACTTTATGAGGAGGCAAATTTAGTCATGCAAAATATGCTACGGGAAAAAAGTATTTTTCGTTTTTATATTTTGTTTTGTTTACTTGATTATCTAGTAGTTATTTTAATATTTCCTCACATCGTTTGAGAAAAGCACTATACAAGCTTCGGCCGGAACAGGGATTGCAGGACTCGTTCTATCTGGCCTCGTCTTCGACTCGGCCATCTACCCCAAACTCGTCCAGCAATCCCTTACTTCACGGCCTCTGCAGTAATGTACTATTAATGTATTCTCTCATTCGGAATTGATTTGGAATTTGAAAGCCATCTCATTGCGAGTGTCATATTTATGGATCTACGTTAATAATATCCTGCTATTTCTATTTCAGACAGTAAATACAGACAATTATGTTGCTTTATGACTAGAAATTACAGCTACAACTTTTATGATCTGAATTAAATGCTACATAATATATATTACGATCAGGGTAGAACACTTTTTTCTCATGTGTAAAAAAAATTATATGTTCCTCTTGGTCACAGTAAAGATTAAAAAAAAGTAATTACTTACACGATGTTCACACATTATTATAACAAAAGAGGAGTTAGTTGATCGCGTTTAAATACTTGCGAGACAAGAAAATGGTTATTGTATGTTTATTGTGGTTGACGACGCGTTTGGCTCGGTTTGCAGACACCTGCCTACTGAGCCGGCGGTCCCGGGCTCGAATCCCGGCCAGGGCAAATATTTGTGTGATGAACTCGAATATTTGTGCTTGGGTCATGGTTGTTCTATGTAGGTATTTAAGTATATATTTATCTATATAAGTACGTATATATCGTCGTCTAGTACACATAACACCAAGCCTTCTTGAGCTTAATTTGGGACTAGGTCGATTTGTGTGAGGTTGTCCGATATTTAAAAAAATATATAGGTATATATATTAACGCCCGCCTCTTCAGTCCATTAGAGAAGAGATCACGTTTGAAAAGTCGAGATAGTTAAATAAATACCTTTTGAAAGAAATTAAAAAAATACCGATGTTTACTACAGTGCGTTGGCTGACAGCTCGCAGCTAAATGCGATTCGCATTTTATACCTGTCTGACTCACTCTTACGCGACCCAGATAGGAATTTCTCAACTTTAACTTAAACCCGAATCGTGGTCTGATTGACGGATTGTACAATAAATATTTAAGCTACTACCATCGAAACCGTTGTTTTATTTAATAATGAAAATTGTAATTTGGATTACAATAACATGGTTAATTATTTTCAAATGTAGGTTATACTTTAAATGTTTCAGTGTACCTACTTGTATAGAGTCCTACCAAAGTAAATATACTAAAAATTATTTTTTACCAGGCATTCAGATTTAAGCTTTTATTTTTTATTTATACCTATGTTAGTTACTTGTATTGAAATAGATTTGTGTGTACTGAATGTGACTTTGTGTGGGTTGACTATTGTGAAAATGTGTATACTTTATATATTTTTAGAGGGTTGGTCTGATTCAAAAGGTTTAAAAAGCCCTCGTTGAAGTCTGTAACATGTTTTAAAACTAATTCTGGTGACAAAATTTGTAGCCCGAGTACATACCTACAGGAAACGTTGTTAAACGTTGTAAAAACATTATTAGAATACAAACTAGTAGCATGCATACATAACCAATTACTCACACAATGTAATGTTACCTACTTTACGTAGTAACAAATTTTGCTACGTGCCTCAAAACAAGCACTTAAACCCTGTTTTAGGAAAATACCAACCAAAAAAAAAGAGAAGCAAATGACTCAACGTCCATAGATCACAAATTATACCTACAACGAACAATAGGCTTACCTAAGCATACATATAACACAAAATGACACAAGACGCCGCGCCCACAATGGAAGTGAATGACATCAACACTACCAACATAACCACACAACTATCCAAACCATTACTATTCAAACTCAAGCGCACAGAATTCAAAATGGCATAAACTTTGCATTTTAAACGCAATTGGAACGCGGTCGTAACACAACACACATGTAAGCTAATCGTCTCATATATCACAACGCACACATGCAAACAGTCGACACTGTATACGCGAGGCTACTACGCACACTTTCCACGCGCGCCTCTAATTGGCGGGCTACTATGCGCGCGAGTATCTTGATCTGAGTTTTGAAACAAGTTCGGGAGCTAACTAATTGTAAGATTTTAGAAAGGTGGTCCGGTTTTGTTTTGTAACTAACTGGTTGGTTGCGCTGTTCGATTCTTTACTGTGTTTTGCATGTTATGTAATTTATTGTTGTTGGGGTAAGTTTTTACATAGTCTTTCAGCGATAATTAAGTAATTATAATCTATTGCATTTCATTTGAGTACCTACTCAATATGTATCTAATTCGTCTGCAGTTTATTAGTTATTACTTTAGTTAGTATATCATTTGAACTAAAACCTAAAACCCAAATAAAAAAACCAACGACCCAACAAATCATAGCTAAGAACTATCTTGGCAGGTAAGGCTTTTGATAAAAAAACCACATTTAAATCGGACCATCACACAGACAAACACACAGATACACATGGTCAACTTATAAGTGACTTATAACACACTCCTTTTTGTCAGGGGTTAAAAAGGAACTTCATGGATCAATAAAGATGTTTATTAACAATTTTAACCCAATTTAAACCTACAACTTTATTTTCATCAGATTCTCATTTGATTTAATCTATTTTTTACTAGAAGGAGTTCGCGATATGCATTATTTAACCATCTTAGGAACTTCAGCTATAAACTTATCGCTAAAATAAACTTATAATATTACAGAAATTTCATTAGAAACGTTTAATTTAGCACCGTGGAAGAGATTCATTCATTTTTTACTTTTGCCGAGTGAAATTGATAATTCATTGATTTGACAATTTCACTCAATTAAATAATATTCATAAATATAACAGAGACCGGGTACCTTTTTAGTGTGCGCAAAGTCAAGCTTTCCTTTGTTTACAACCATATCGAATATTTCCCCTTATGTAATACTAGCTGCACCTCGCGTTGTTACCCACTAATACCACGGGAACAGAAAATTTCTTCGGGATAAAAAGTAGCCTATGTGTTAATCCAGGGTGTCAGCTACCTTCATGCCAAAATATATTAAAATTGGTTCAGCCGTTTGAGCGTGGAGAAGTAACAAACATACTCGTAAACACACAAACACATTAACAGACTTTCGCCTTTATAATATTAATGTGATTATTTAAGCTGGTATCATAAGTGCGGTGTATACGGACATAACACTCTAACCTGGCAAACAAAAAACAATAAAACCTCGAAAGCTTTATTCCTAAACGAATCCAAGATGGCGGACAATGGCGGCGGGCGCGCATCCGGTCGCGTATGGTAATGCCGGCTTCCTCGGCCGTTGTACCTATACCATTTATAACAATATGTAAAAGAGAGCTTTGTTGTTTTCCTGTTGTTTTGTTGTTCAATGTTTAACACTTATTTGGCGTGGTGAGAGGATAAATATATTATGACTAATAGATGGCGCCAGACTGGCATGGCACCACGCGCTGATACAAAACAAAAGACGATCCTGCGCTGCGATTAAGACTTTTCCTGAAATCGTCACCCCTCTCCATAGAAAATTGATTTTCATTACAAATATAGAAGTTTATAATAGTAGGTATAGAAGTTCTTAATACTCATACAATTCGTACATAATATGAACAATCGACCACGTAGTCTAACTTATTTTTAATTAATGTAAATGTAACTAACATAAATGATTGTTCTATGTATTTAAGTATATATTTATCTATTTAAGTACGTATATCGTCGTCTAGTATGGGTAATAGATTCCCAAATTAAGCTCAAGAAGGCTTGTGTTATGGGTAACACAAGCCTTCTTGAGCTTAATTTGGGACTAGATCGATTTGTGTGAGGTTGTCCGATATTTATTTATTTATTTATAAATTATGGACCACTGTCTGATATAAATTATTTTGACTAACTTTTGATTTTGATAATAATATGTAGATGTAAATATATACTTACGTATACACCATCATAATTATTTTCATCAAATCATGTTTAAATCCCCAATACTAAACATAATTTTAAGTACTACTGTAAAAGATATAAATTTAATTTTAATGTTACTCACAACCAATTTCCATTTCCGCCTAAATATAGTTATTAAGTCTATTATAAATCCATACTTAGACAGCCATATTCCATATCCTGTGATTAATTAACGACTATAAAAAGCGTCGATGCGCGTGCGCCGGCCTTCGTTCCTGGGAATATGGATCATTGTTATGTCTAGGTTAGGTTCATTGTCTATGGAAGGTTTTGCATGATTCAGTCCTTAGCTTTCAGATTCTATCACTAGGTGCCGCTGTAAGGTGTACACCTCGTGGTAATTTTGTGAAATGACCGAAGCATGTATTTTTTAGGGTTCCGTACCCAAAGGGTAAAAACTGGACCCTATTACTGAGACTTCGCTGTGGTCGTCCGTCCGTCCGTCTGTCACCAGGCTGTATCTCAAGAACGGTGATAGCTAGACAGTTGAAATTTTCACAGATGATGTATTTCTATTGCCGCTATAAAAACAAATACTAAAAATAAAATAAATATTTAAGGGGGGGCTCCCATACAACAAACTTACAGATAATGGTACGGAACCCTTCGTGCGCGAGTTCCACTCGCACATGGCCGATATTTTTTTACATTTACAAATGCCGTGTGAAAAATTTCGAAAATCTAAATCAACAAAAAATCTATATCATTATTAGTGATCGGCATGGCACGTGCAATATTACGGTTTTCGGCGTAAAAAATACGAACGTGATTGTAATAAATATAAATTTGTCATATAGTAATATTACTCAATAGAACATATTTTTTTCAATTAAGATCACAGGATCATCATTATTTAACATACAAATCTAGAATTTATAATAGTATGGGTAGATATTTGAAATTAATTAACAAAAAAAACCGACTACAAAATAAACTGAAACGCCATAAATAACCCGTTCATGTGCAGATTACATTTGAATCACCTTTTTAAATCGGTGCCAAACCACTCAATTATTACTATAAAAACAGATGCAACACATGAAGCCTTTAATGATTAATCATTTAGTATTTACGAGTATTTTTATTCGATAAAGAAGTTTACGTGAGGTGACATAATACAGGTCAAATTCATCATCATCTGAGGTTGTACAGTCGCAGGGCCTTAGCCTGGTCTAGCAAATCTCTCCAGTCCGATCTATTCGCGTCTTTCCTTCTCCAACTTATCACCCCTAAGATCTTGCTATCCTGTTCGACGCCGTCCGACCTGAGCTTGGGTCTGCCTTTCTTCGACCTTCTAGAAGGCGTTTGGGCTTTGGACCCAAACCCATACGCCTTCTAGAAAGGAGGTTACCCAAAGTTTGGGTATACAGATCTAACTGACAACCTTCTTTTTTATTAAAACTACTACATGCCTTAGGGTGGCGCTACGAAGGAACTGGTTGAAAAATTCAATGGCTCTGGCTTCAGGTTCAGTGGTCCAGTTGGTAGGACGCCCGTGCTGGCCCGGAAAACCGTTGGTTCGAAATCTGCCTGAACCGTTAAATTTTTAAATTTTTCGCTTCATTGTAAGCACACTTATTTTTGAAGTCGGTTAAAAATCCCATCACCCTATAATAAAATACCGACAGTCGGACGGTCGGGATGTGTCGGCATGTCTGCACAGGTGAACTGCTCGTTAATTATAAATGTTTAGCGAGGGTGTGCGCCGGCGCATGACGGGGGTGATCTGACCTTGATTCGCTGACTCCATTGACCTGAAGCTATTGTTTGATCTGTGCTCCTTAATTTGATTTAAAAAATAATTTTGATTTTTACTAAAACCTCATTTTTATTGTGAAGTCTATAGCCCTTAAATGATGTAAGTTTTCTTTTTTTTACTAGAATACTACTGAACTCTAAAATTTAACATCTTAGTCCAACTCTTTCACTTACTGCCTAAAGTTTGGTTAAAATTAATTTACAAATTGATAGCGTTGGCAGTTATTATGTGTTATGTTTCAATGATTTCATCAAGAGACACAGTTGGCTCTATAGAAGCATTAAACTGCAGTCATCAACGTAGATAAAAAAATAAAAATAACATATTTACCAATTTAAATTTTGTACGTAATATCATATTTCTGTGACCACCACACTAGGCCAAGCCTCTCTCGTGGAGTCAGTTTTAACAACTTACAAATCATTTATTTAACAAATATTTCACTTACTCACTGGAATTTACACATAGGAAGTATCCAACGGCCCCAAAGTATGCACAGCCTGTATCTTGGGAACTAGTACAGTACCTATACCAATTAGAGCATTTACCAATTTTAAGTTAAAACAAAACGTAGCACAGTAGTCCCAGTAGAAGACAATATTCAAAAAAGTCGCTTAACTATAAAACCTTTTTTTTACCAAGAGGAGGGTAGCTAAATACATGTAGGTTTAGAAAACATAAATTAGTGTTTAAACATTAATTAATTAAACGCGTAGTGATATGTTTGTAATTCCCTCCGTATTTACATTGATAGTAACATTATTAACACAGGATACGTTCCCGTAAATACCGGACGAACAGAGAGCGGAAGTCCGCATTTCCCCCGACGGGACTTTTAATTTCCATGCGATCCCGTGATTCGAGGTACAGGATGTCACGAATTATAGCCCTTTCACACAATTTTATAAAGTTTTAAAGTTTTCTAGTTTGTCTCTGAATTAAAAAAAAACTATGATAGCTGCCAGAAAACTTCATTAGCGCCATTACCGGGTAATATTTGTGATAATGTGCGACTCCTGAATGGATCAAGGAGGCTTATGATATTTGGCTAGATAAAGTAGTGTATGTAACTGTACATAATTAGGCATTAAAACACTCGTGTGATGTTATTATGAAACTTGCCTTCGGCTCGTTTCATAAACCCACACTCGTGTTTAATACCCTTCATTATGTACGGTCGCATATAAACTACTATACTTTTTTCAATTACACATTTCTCATATAGCTCATTAAAAACATCCCATTCCTCAAGACTCCCCAAAACTAAATCCTCAGCCTCAGTGGGGAGTAATTAACAGTAATGGACGACAAGATGGCGGACCGGAAGCGGCTGAAATACGCGGGAAACCCTCTTAACTTCCGGCGCGCCAGGTGTCCGGTAGTTCCCGCAATTTTCCTTGTTTTTTTGTAATTTGTTGAGTTATGGAGGTTCTGTAACAAGGTTTTTGTGTACATACTACCTATGTATGGATATGTATGTCAGGATGAAATATAGTTAAACTTGGGATTCTGAGACCTGTGCCTGTTCACAGATGTAGATCGAAGCGGAGAGGTGTAGTAAAATGGACCAATTCCAATTACATTCCTCATATTTAAATGCACTTTTTTTGAGCTTCTTTTTTTAAGACATGACTGGACAGTATCACGGCTGGTTAGCCCTCACTACCAGTAGTCGGACTTTGTCAGGGAGTGGAGATGTGCCGTTTACGGAAGCTTCCCTCATTTCCCATACAAAATGTGGAATGTTTCCGGATTTTTTTGGAAAAGGCACATCACTATGTGGGTGTATAACCCGTTAATGGGATTATCTCCGTGCCATAGGAGTAGTTTGGAGTTTTGAGCTTCATCGATTTGTTCGACGCAGCCTGATTGGTTAATTTCTTCGCTCCGGTTCTTTGGACAGGCTGCCTAAAGGCGGTGTCTTGAGGCACTCCGGTTTCCTTTTCTCTAGAACCAAACTACGAGTTGTCTCTATAGACAACTCGTAGTTTGGTCACAACATATGTAAGTACCTTAAGTGTGCATAGAAAATCAAAAAAAAATTCAAGTATCAAAACTACAATTCCTACTACACAAAGTGTGACCAGGCCCATTTTTTTTTAAATTTCCCGCCAACACTGAGTAATATTTCATTAGCCAGACTATTCTGGCTAATGAAATATTACTCAGACTATTCTGGCTAATGAAATATTACTCAGTGTTGGCGGGAAATTTAAAAAAAATTGGGCCTGGTCACACTTTGTGTAGTAGGAATTGTAGTTTTGATACTTGAAAACATTTTTGATTTTCTATGCACACTTAAGGTACCTACTTACATATGTTGTGCACTCATAAGTCACCTTACATAATTTCTACCACTAAGTAACTACAGTACAGTCGTCAGTCAACGACAAACACTCATGTTTACACTTTCTAACCATATACACACACACAGAGGGCCCTGAACGTCGCCACTTTCTGGTCCCGCACTGTATGATGTTATGAAAACATCGACACGAGAAGAAGAAGAACCATATACAAGGCGAAAAATTAAATGTAGTGTAAACAAGACCTATTATTATAGCTTGATAATGCGATATAATAATCCATCACCAAAAAAAAGTACATAAGTACTATGCCAAATTGCAACTCAATTGGAATGTTAGAACTATAAGTACATAAAGTATTGCAATTCGTTATGACCTCATTAATTATTAATTGGTTACATACTTATAGAATACTATTTTTCTTCATTATAATAATTATTTTGAATTCGCATAATGTCACAAACAAAGTTTATCCGGTTTATCCGTCTATGTTCAATTTTTTATTACATTAGTGACCATTTTCATCTACAGTGCACATTACACTGTCTTATCACAACCGAAGCTTATCCGGTTTTAAGGTAATTGACCGGTTAAAACAGTTGTGGCCGTGAACCGGGCGGCCACAGCGCGTGACCGGTCGATAAGATGACCGATGGCTGCGTGCGACGGGAGATGAACCCAGTGTTTGGGAAATTCACAACATGGGGCACGAATTCGACGAGTTCTGATATCATCTCCAGTTAAACAATATGTCGGCATAAATAGCTTACATATTATACGTCTTTGGGACAGTACGACTAGCATATTTAATTATTTGTGACAAAACCGTGACATTGCCTTAAATCTCATATATAAAGAACAAGGAGTGAAGTGAATTAAGGAGCCATAGCTAATTACATAGGAAATTTGCTAACGCCCGTCATTTGTCATTTTGGCGAGTAGACTCGCTAGATATTTTTGTGCCTATTGACTTTAGTAATATCCGGTTCTATGTTTACCCGGCCATGATCTACCAAATCCACAATTATAATATAACTTCGAGCGTCATTTTTATCAGTTTGAGCCCAAAAAGTCAGTTTTATCTGGTTTGATCCGGTTCTATATTTACCCGGGTATGATCCGCAATCACCCGGCAACATTCCAAGACGGCCCGGGCGCGCAGGGCGTGACTGCATCGACCCGGCCCCGCCCGCCAATCGATACGACGTGTTTGTTTTGATTTTTAGATATTCGCCAATAGAAACAAACATACGTATACTTACCTACATACATATTTTATTATGATCGGAATGAGGTAATGAAATGCTTAAGATGCAGGTGTTTTAGGACAACCTAATTCCGATCACGGATTGTTTTAAACTTAATATCGTATATCGGTGTCCACTTCTTTTATAGAAAAACACTTCACTGATGCTTCAGTTCATAGAATTTTCATTTCATAGACAAATTTTTCCTCGGAAGTCATACATTTTTCAGAAATCTTGAAAATGTCAACCTATAGATTAGGTTAGGTTAGGTTTGTGTTATTATAAAAATATTTAATGTTTTCAGAAAAACGCCTTTGATGAAATTAAATTTCTTTGAAATCAAAATTCGATGAAATGAAAATTCGATGAAACGTTTCTATAAAAGGGTAAACCATGGAATATCATCTTTATCCTTGTATCTCTATTCTGTATGCCTATTCGTGGCATCCTTGCAAAAGCAGTAGTCTCCGAGATGTTTGGCTTTCATTGGAATTATTAACAGGATCTTAGACAAATTGCATACTAAGCTTTCCAAATGTTTATTTATGTTTAGTTTTGATAGCATTTTCTATATCACTCATTATATGAAGGTCTCATGATGCCATGCTACTGTCGGGGGCATTTTAAATATTGAACTTGGCTAATTATCTGTTGAAACTATATTTCTAAATCATTAAAGTTAATAATCTTTCCTCCACAGGTCACGGTGGCGTGAACCAATTAGGCGGAGTGTTCGTCAACGGCCGACCGCTGCCCGATGTCGTACGACAAAGGATAGTGGAGCTCGCTCACAGCGGCGTCAGGCCGTGCGACATCAGCCGACAACTCAGGGTGTCGCATGGCTGTGTTTCCAAAATACTATCTAGGTAAGTAATATGTAATCGCCTCACAACTTAAGACGTGAAACGCCAGTTACGCAAAGAAAGACCTCAACCCTCCTACGCGCTATAATTCCACTGGCCAACTCTACTGCCACACGTGCAAGAGAGAGTTTAAAACTAAATTTTGCTAAGCTAGCCATATCAGAGCCCATAATAGACCTAGTCCATAGTTCTTGCATTGGGTCGCCGTCATCAAAATCGATGAGGAGGACTATATATGTAATCGATAGAGGCTTAAGTAGCTAGGAGTGAAAAATACAGATCTATTGCGATAATGGTAGCAATTTTGTAGGGTCTAATCTCAAATTTTGATAGGTGTATGGCTGTGTGACATAAACAGAGAGAGATAGAGAGAAAAGAGTGTTGCATAACTGCATGCTAACATGCTAAGTAAGTAGAGTTAAGTCCTTGCAGGTTATTAGCTTGTTGTGCAAGAATTTGCAAATATTTTCTCAGATGATGGATCTTGCGAAATTTGCTCATTAATTTTATGGGTGGGGACAAACCAAGAATTGGGACTGACTTCGCGCTGTAGGTGTAAGAACTGTAATATTGTCTGATAAGAGATTTTCAGCTGAGTCCAAAAACACCTGCAATATTTCAGAAAACGGTAGGAAATTTGCGTAAGGTAGTGTAGAAGCAGTGAGAGATATTAAAAAACAACTTAGATTATGCCCATGTGCCCAAAATAGTATTTAGGTAAATGGACAGTTGTCGATGCAAAAAACTTTTTAGATAATGGGTATAACTTTGTTGTGTATAATTTTATAGTCATGTGTATTTGTGCAAATATATTAATTTTCATCATCCATTACCAAACAGTTCTAAAAAAGTAAAGCTTTCAAAATTACGCAAAATGGTAACATAGCCTCCAAAACAAAAGCTTAGCGAAATTCAAGCAAATAATTATAACCTCAATTGCTGAAATATAAACATTGAAACCAGCACAATCTACTATAATCCTTATTAGAGTTCTAGAGGGCAGGATATAGTTTGACATGACAACAATGATCTTTAGTTATTTTTCTATTAAGTACAAACATGTATGAAACAAAATTTTAATGAAACTTTCACTAAAACAGTAACACTATTGGAATAGAGGCTATTCTGGCTTATTCATACGATAAAATCGTGGATATCAGTATATAAAGCGAAGCCTGTATACAGGGTGAAATTAGAATCGTGTATCAAATAATTTTTTACAAGTCAAAAATGAAGCCATCTGGATATATTTTTTTTCGTCTTTGAAAGTTTATATTTACATGTGCTTTGTATTAAATACGTACCTATGTCTTCGGACTCTCCGGAAAACCCTATCAGTAAGCTGATTCCACATACAGAGTGGTCGTATAGGTAAAATCATTTTGGGCCGCTCAGAGTTGGACCACTGTAAGTTTCAATGATGGTTCAATCAATGATTAGCATATATTAGCAGACATTCCTGCTTCAATCCATTTGAAGAATGATTATTAATTATGAAGAAGAATTATTATTAATTTTATTCGCAGTCACACTCATCACGAGTGCGTTAAAAAACCACGGCTTCATAATCACTCTGTATAAGTGAGTCTCGTATTAGAACAAAGGTAAATGACATAAGTACGGAACCGCACGCGCCGTTTCGGTCTGCGCGCATGCGCAAAACGCTCAGAAGTAAAACGTATTATCTGCGTGTGAGTTGTTCACTTCTTTACGATCTTTTGGGCTTCAGTTAGTCTTAAGTAGGCTAGGATGAGAAAGAATTGAGAAAAACTATGCTCTTTACTCGTGTTCTATTGTCTGCTGTATAACAATTGGTGATGTACCGTCTTTGAGACAATTTTAGTGGTAAATAAACTAAATTCGTACGTTCTAAAATACGAGCCCACCACACGTTTAAATGTGATGGTAAAAAAATTGGTTGTCTGTAAAGTCGGTTTACGAACGATAAGGTCATAAGAAATCATTCATGAAACATTGCATACTTTTATGAATTAAATTTAATGACGGCCGATGGAATGAAAGAGAGAATGCGTCACAAGCCGAACGCTTAGGCCGATCGTGCCTCTCTATCGCTTGTACCGTGCTCTCGCTTGCACGCTCGGCTCAGGCGGAACGTGACAATGAGTCATGCTTTTTCGTGCGTGCAGCCGGCGTTCATCGATTTATAAGACGTAATCACATCAAAAATTGTTCGTCCTCACATCGCACCGAATCGGCTGATAGCTGGACATCAAAATAATAGTTGGATATTGTTACATTTAAACGTTACAACTAGGGCTTAAAACCCCGTTTTTTTTGTAGAGACAATCCCGAGATCCCAGATTACCCATACAAAAAGAAACGGGAGCTCTAGTTACAACGACGCAAAATTGCATGTAACCCATCACGACGTTTCCCGTCATGTTAAAGTAACGTTCAATGACCACTAGCAACCCGGCCCGGCTTCGCACGGGAGCAATGGCTGCAAACAGTACAATGGGTCGGATTATACATGTAAACCTTCTTCTTGAATCACTCTATCTGTTAAAAAAAGCGCATCAAAATCCGTTGGGTACTTTAAAAGATCTAAGCAATGGACAGACAGACAGACAGACAACAGGAAGAGACTTTATATATATATATACTTATTTATATTTATATACTATGTAGTGAAGGAAACCAAGAAATAAGACCAACAATGCTCACTATACGATAAATTCGTTCTCATTAAAGGCTGGTGGTACCGCGGTTGGTTAAAGCGCGGGTTAAACGTCGGCTGACCGCAGCAGAGATTTGTAGCCGGTTAGCTCAGACGAAGGAGAAATTAGAAACGTTCATTATTGTGGTAAAATAAGACTTAAAGATAATTAGGTGCAACTTGAAGTCGAGATTTTGTTACTGATTAATGTCTTGGAAGCTACATAGTTACCATACATTTATTAACCGTTTTACTTTTAATAACGTTTGAATGCTGTTTGAATCTACTTCGAAATTATCTAAACAATGTATACGAATACCTGATTAAAATATTAAACCAAATGCTTTTGTCATGAACGTACTACAATGTTAGACATCAAAAAGTAAATCCTATCCACCTAAGGTACCATTATGATATCAATAAAAAAAAATGCAATCGTATTGCCTCAAGTTATCTGCAAAACACTGAGCGGTGTGTGTGTTATTCATAAACGAATGAACCATAATCGCTCACAACAGATCGAATGATAATTTGAATATAACTGACCGAATGATATGAATGGGTGAATGGAAACGAGGGTCAGTAGAACTGGCTATTGTTTGGTTTAAATTGAAAACTGACCGGTAGGGATGGGCCGACGAGAAGTGCTTATTAAGTACTTTATAGTTTAGCAGTAATTATTATAAAGTATCTATTTGACTTGTAGTGTTCAATATTGTGTGTTCTTCTGGCATACAATTTCGCATTTTTTTCCACACTTGGTTATTAAAAGCTTGCTTTACTTTTTGCTAAGTTGGGTTATTTTAGCCCTGGGGGTAACATTGTCAACTGATTTAAATACACTTATATAACTAGGAAAACTCTTAATTAAACAACCCCAGCAATCATTCAAAAGTGGTTTCCGCATGAAATATACTTTTTAAATTTACTATCTGAATAATATTGGTTTCAATGGGTGGTCAATGTCACCCCCTATCTATTCGCTATAGTATAAACTGATGCATGACATTGATATATTTAACCTACAATAATCGGCCAATTTGGTCACCTGTGACAGTACTTTTGATAGGACCCTCGGAACCAAGTTTAAACATACACAAGCAAAGATCCCATCCCTAATCCCGCGGGACACTGAATGGACTTTCAATTTATTCCCATCCCGCCAGTCGTTTGTTCTGAGTATTGGCCATCGTTGCCTTGTTGTTATTTCCCTTCATTATACTTGGTGATATTCATACCCTGCCTTGGACGTAGAATGAAACAGCCGTCGTTAGTCTTTAATTAAAACCTTCAAATGGGTCATCTGAAGACGAATTTTTAACATTCATATTTTATTTTGAAACACGATTACAGCCCGACACAAAAGAGTAGAAAATAAATGAGGGCGCCACTTCCTTCGCAACTGTCACATTTTTGACGTAAAGTGCTTGAATATGGTAACAATTTTGTATGAAAAATTTTAGTTCCTTTTTCATCCGTTTTCTACTCTTTTGTGTCGGGCTGTATGTTCTTCGAAATTATTTTTTACTTTGGGTAAATTAAATAAATAAATTAATTAAAATGAAATGTGAACATGAGTGCATGTGGGGCTTAAAAACCTTAAAAAATAGGTTCAGAGATCAAAACGGATGGGGAAACTTAAAGCATATGTACAGTTGCGTCTCTGGTCTAAAGGTTATGACGTTGGACCGGTAATCCAAAGATTATTTTAAACATAAAATAGCCAACGTCACGCCACAGATAAGATAAAGACAAAAATGGCGGACGGCGTTTTTGTCTGTTCATGAAATTTCTATTTGAAATTAGTACAATTCGGGAGAGCACTACGCCGGAAACGTAGAGGTCGCAGATTCGAGTCCTTCTTAGATTGTAGTTAAGTAAATTAGATCCCAATATTTTTTCTTTCATAATTTACCTTTGTGTCAATTTACAATATTTACAATTTAGCTTTCTAGATCAATAAAAAATCCAATAAATTTGTTTTGGAGCTAGTAAGATAATTTCAAGTAAATTAAAAAAAAATGGGCCAACTAGCCTATTGTTAGAAAAAATGAATGCTAACTTGACGACGCGGTTGGCGCAGTGGTTAAGCAACTGCCTACTGAGCCGACGGTCCTGGGTTCGAATCCCGGCCAGGGCAAATATTTGTGTGATGAACACGAATATTTGTGCCTGGGTCATGGATGTCATTTGTATTTAAGTATGTATTTATTTATATAAGTATGTTTATCGTCATCTAGTGTCCATAACACAAGCCTACTAGAGCTTACTGTGGGACTAGATTGATTTGTGTGAGGTTGTTATATTTATATTTATTTATTTATTTAATGCGTCATCTCAAGAGGACCTGGGCAGTTATAATTTTTGATATAAATAATCCAACAATCTGAGTTCATACGGACGTACAATACACGAACGGAAGTGTGTATGTGTCACGCTTTCTGCGCAGGCGCTGACGTACATTACACCACCATACAACCTTAATACAACCGCTCAAGACTCATTATGCCTTGTAGGACGCTGTTATAGTTGTATATGGCCAGAAAAACTGGCAATTATACGGCCAGGAGGTGAACTACTTTCATTTATGTGTTAGTTTGAATTTGATTTCGTTTTATGTGGTCGAGAAATGATTTTCTTGTTGCTACATGCAATGGTAGCTGATTTAGGAGTAGTAATAGTAGTAAGTAAGTAAACGCTTTATTGTACACAAAAACAGTTAAAAATACATCTATTACAATTAACATATAGGTACAAAGGCGAACTTATCCCTATAAGGGATCTCTTCCAGTTAACCTTTGAGCAGTTGAGTGAGTACGAGAAGAAGATAGACAAACTAACACCGTGTACAAAAAGGTATTAAAAATAATACCTAAGACTACTAATAATTACACATATAAACTATTAATACATACATACATATATACATACATACATATATATAATGTAATATAAATATGTATACTACTACTAGTAGTAATAATACCTTCCAATTATTTTGACGCATCTGTGCCTAATTAACCGAGTGAGCGTAGCGAGCGAAACGTTTCTGTTTCAGCTTGGCCTGAAATTCTTTCGTATGTCCAGATGTTTGGATTTAGAATGTCCAGTTTTCCAGATTTGTAGCTGTTCTCGCCTGCAGGTCGCATTCCTCAACACAATGTCATGAAGTTAGAGCTCACAGAGCCATTCGTTGTATTATCATGAAAAAGGAATATTGAATCAGATGGTCTGTAAAGTTTCATGAACACTGTGTTTTTTTGATGACCCGTATCCATCTTGAGAGACCAACTAATATAATACACCTTTATTCTTGACTATCTATCAGCCACAGAGGGCCACAACTGAACAAAGGCCTCCCCCATAACTCGTCAAAAGGTGCGATGGCTGTGACCACCTGTTCTTGATCACAGCAGCATATTAAAGTGAAAATAACCATATTCCTCAGTCGACACGCCAATGACTAGAACCCAACCAATTTGTCGGCCATGTCGAACATATTGACAATCTAGATAACGTAACGAGCTTATCCACAGCTTACGAGCTTACGGAGCTTAGTTGAGGGATTATTGAGCTTTGGGGCGAGTGTCGGTTATTCTAACGGTGCTTTTGACGAACTCGTATGCCATTTTATAAGTCGGTTTTCACTTCCCTTTAATGCCTAATTATATTTAATTAACAACTTAAAAGTGCAAGGACTGCGTCAGTGCAAAACTTTTTTCTTTTAAATAAAACATTTTAAACCGATTACATCACGTATATTAATTATTTTTCAAGCTTTGTCGTTTTGGTAACTGTCCAGTTACCGTTGTCAAAGGTTGACTGAGAAAAACACAATTTCTCTCTGTCAAAGTTACATTTGTGCAAACTATCCATTTTATAAATATGAAATAAAAAAAGGTCAGATGGGCCTAATGCGTAAATCCAACATGTAGTTAACACATGTGCCAGAAGGGCATTCATTATTTTGATTTAAAATATCTACTAACGGTTCACTATAAGGTTTACTGAGGAGAAAGAACCGCCGGAAGAAAACTCCCAAACGCCCAAACTTTTTCATTCCTTGGATGTTCAGCTATTAAATACTGAAATTGGTTAAGACCCGTCCAGTCATTTTGTCGTGATGAGCAGACAAAGAAAATTTCAGCAACAGATGGCGCTGAACGGCTGACGCCGCGCCCTTACAAATTCTGCATCACGCTCTTAAGATTTTTCATGTAATAATGACCCATCTCAATAACTACTAGCTGCTCTGCGCGGTGTCACCAGCTCATCCCACGGGAACACTAAATTTATTCGGAATAAAACGTAGCCTATGTGTTAATCCAGTGTGTCAGCTACCTTCATACCAAAATGTATCAAAATTGGTTCAGCCGTTTGAGCGTGACGAAGTAACAAACATAGACATAAACACGTTCACAAACTTTCGCCTTTATTATTATAATGTTAGTGTGAGAGTGTTATAGGTATCACTCAGAAACATCCAACACAAAACAACGTCTTCATACTTCTTAAAATAGCCAAACCAATGATTATAACCGTCCCGCCATTGGCCAGGATCATAGATGTCTATCAAAGTTGATACCTCTTTATTTGATTGTCGGTAGAGCACCAGTGGGCGGGCTACGCGCATGCGTCCTACCGAGCCGCTCTGTAGCTAGGTACGTTGTCTTTTATACCACCTACGGCAGGCTGTGCACTAGTTTCACGATGCTAACTTGAAAATTATCCAGATATATATACTATACTAAGTATTACGTCCATCATCTCAAGATATCTCACTATACCTGTTCCAAATTCGTTTAAATACTAGTCTTGCACGATATGCAAAAATGGTTTTGAAGTTTAGATATCTGAACGGATAATAGAGACGTCAACGTATAATTTCACTCCATAACTCCTGATGAAGAGTTCTATAATGAGTTCGAAACATGTCGGGCCGTTCCTGACAATGTTGACCTGAGTTCAAATTAAAAAGTTATAGTTTTCAGGCCTAGTGATATGATATATTTATAACCACTTATTAGGTACCTCCGTCGTTATTTATACAATTTATGATGCACTTATTATTCACGATATCATAATCACAATAGTATTAAGTTTGAACAAACGTGTAGTATAATTTATATTGTGGGAATTAATTAAACAATAATGCTTTTGGAAACCTAGAGGCCTACCGAACCTTATTTATGACTGGATAACTTGTTCGATTTAAGTAGATAAAGATACAAAGGATGAATACGAAGCCAAAATTTTATCCGATCCACTGCAGCACAAATAGGATTCGAACCCACGCTGTTTAACCGAAACAGTGCACTTCCAACTGAGCTTCAGGACCGCTATGCAGACTTTCGTTAATATATTTAATTATTGTATTGAGCGGTCACTCGCGTGAAACTATCAGGAACGGCCCGACATGTTTCGAACTGGTATAGTGCTCTACATCAGGGACTGCTACTCGTACACTGGCACGGCAACTTTGTCACAGATTCTTTGATCGACGCTCCGCTCTAATAAGTCCCTGATGAAGAGTTCCATACGAGTTCAAAACGTGTCGGGCCGTACCTAACAATTTTACGTGACTGTAAACCGCTTAATACAATAATTAAACATTGATTCTGTTTAATATTTAAGTAGATACATTTTAAAACAGTTTTAGTAAAAATATACGTTATATCAATGACATTTCTTTCAGTCCATATGATTACACTGCAACTGCTTACAAATGCTTTTTGTCACCAAAACGCTTCAAGATTGCTCTTTTAGCTTACCGAAGTACTTTCCATCACCCTTATTCAGAACTTTAAAACCATCCCTCGCAAATACCCCTTCGTATTAGGGTCCTCTGGGGCCGAATACTATCAAATACTCACCCCGGATAGTTATGTGGACAAGTATTTGTTATTATACTATGTTGTCCCCATACAAATATTGGTACCCAATCCACAAATGACATCACATGTAGGTGGCCATTTGTATGGAGCGTTTTTTAGCACTCCGTAGCAGTGACGCCTCGACGCTCATTTCTGACTTCTAGAGCAGTCTGTGTAGTTAGTCACATATATAGACATTTTGATCCCAATAAAAAATAGAATCGATTGACATCCAAAAATTGTCTATAAGCCTATTGTGCAATGGTATCTGCACGGCACGGCTTTTCTAAAACATAATATGCAATGAAATACAAAAAAAAAACACTCGAAAAATATATAATTCAGCTGTTTTCTAGCACAGCCTTAAATTTTGTATGAAATTCCTTTACAGTTCTCTCGAGTCGTTCCGCCCGAAACGTGATACTTCGAAGTCTGTTATAACGCACGTTATGACGACATTTGATTACATGTTTGAGTAAAAGTATATATATGAATAGATTATACTTCTAACCCTCGAAAATAAAACTAAAGTGCCAAAACACTAATCCACTTTCCCGCACCCCTGTACGAAGGGTGCGATCACACTTGTAACAGACTTATCTCGCGAGCGAGCGCAATAAACACACGCCCTTATGCCAAATTGGTTAAGTGCTGGTTTCATTTTTAATCTCATTTGGTGCGGTTTTTGATGGATTAATTCGATTTGGGGTTTTTGCGTTTGTAATTTGCTATCCATTAAAGTAAAACCGGTATCCATAATGTATGCACTAGAAATCCGAGACTCCGTATGATCAGGGACTAATAAAGTCATAATTATCTTTACTGGCGTCATCGAGTATTTGGATACTTTATTTTTTTAGATGACCTTGGGGTCACCTGAGGTAACTGCGTCTATAGAGACAAATGCTTTTGACGATATACTAGAAGCGTACATATTCGAATGCATCAAACAAAACAATTCTCTTGCGGATTGACCACAGGACCTCAGGATCTGCAGTAAGTACTACTTTTACTTTTACACCAACCGCATCGTCAAAACTATGGTGTACAATACATGACAGTCTGTCGTGCAAAAAATCTCCAAACTCCCACCTGAAAGGTCGGTAACGCATTTTGTGTCTCCGGTGTTGCAGGTGTCTATGGGCGACGGTATCGCTTTCCATCTGACGATCCGTTTGCTCGTTCGCCTCATGACATAAAAAGGCAAAATATTGCCAGTTTTTTCGATTTCATTCCATACAAGCAAGATGGATGACGACTTTGTTTATAATAGCAACAAGAAAGTGATGAATATCGGAAAAATATCTTTAAAAAGTGTTTTTCCTACCTCGATCACACCCTCGATCATCAGTTACGTGTGAAACAAACAAGGACAGATCGATCTCATCCCTAGGGACCCCTAGGGACTAGGGGACACTCTCCATTACTAGTATTGTAGATGGTAATATTATAGGTATAAGACCGCTTTTTGTACGGCTGTTGGTTTAATGAAATAATGTACTCAAGTAGACCTAATGTTGTCGAATTGAATGCACTTTAAAGTTGGCTTTATTGTGATTGAAAAAGAAACTATTCTAGTATTAAGAAAGAATTGTTTGAATGTTGAGCCGACATGGTTTATCTCGATTAGTTTTAGACATAATAATAATAATAAGCCTCATTTATTCATTAATAAACGTTACATCTTGGATAAATAGAATTTACATTATTTATTTATTTTTATTGATATTATTTGAAACATAAAATATAACATAATAGATTTGATATAAATTATTTTGATAATATAAATTTTTAATTTAATTCTTATTCTATTCAATATTCGATTACTATACATGCAAAACATTAGTTTTAGACATATTAGACTATAAAATAAATTCGTGATTCCCGGAATCCTGGGATTATTGGAAGTCCTGAACATGTGTTATGTAACCAGTACCAGAATACTAATTTATATTCATCAATACTTTTATTTAACAACGATAAAAAATACATGAATATTTTGGCTGTCAACTGCACTTTTCGGTTATTTTAAGCATGTGAAGTGAACGTAAATTCCACGCCAATATTGTCAAAACTGCTGTAATAAAAGACATAAGTCGAGTTAACAATAACGTAACTTGATACTAATTATTCAGTTCAGACAAAAATAAAAAGGTCATAAACATAGTAATAAAAAAAGAAATTTTAAAAAACAGTTCCTATTTTGCAAAACTCGAATAACTAATAAATCACGAAACAACACGTCAAATAAATCATCGAACTACCAAAAGGATAGGGTGTCCAACTAATTAAATTGTCATAATACAGTCCCATTATTTTATTGAGCAGTACAGAATTTAATTTTCGTCAGTCGTAATGCCACGTCCCTGGGGTGGGGAGTGAGTGCATTATATCAGCGAGTCGGGAATGTCCTGCGCTTCCCGTGAAGGGGGGTCACTTTATGGTTGATTTGGGATTTGACTAGGGTGTGCAATATGGTGTGATTTTGTGTACGAGTGATTTTTGTTTGATTTTGCGAAGGTTACGCGTGTTTAGTGATTGTTTGTTATTAATGTTGAAAAGAGTGGATAGGGGGAAACGTGAAATAGTTAGTTTAGTTATACGTGTAAAATTTTATATAAAAATTGGTTTTAGCAATGAATTGCAAAAAGAACACGATTTTCAGGGAAAATGTTACCATGAAAACCAAGTAGCACTAACAGAAAAAAATATTCGACAAATAAGATTTTCAACGGTACTTTAAATTCAGAATCATTTGCAATATTTTTGTTTTAAACGTAATACTAGGTGCCCACAACTTCGTCCGCGTATTTTTTTTCTTTACCGTAGACATATAAAAAGTAATCTATAACCATCTTTAGATATCCAGCTATACCTGTACCAAAAAAAAAATTTGTCCAGCCGTTTCGGTGTGATAAATAAATAAATATCAGATAACCTCACACAAATCGATCTAGTCCCAAATTAAGGTCAAGAAGGCTTGTGTTATATATTACTAGACGACCATATACATACTTATATAGATAAGTATATATACTTAACTACGTCGAACAACTATGACCCAAGCACAAATATTTGAGTTCATCACACAAATATTTGCCCTGGCCCGGATTCGAACCCGGGACCGCTGGCTCAGTAGGCAGGTGTCTACAAACCGAGCCAAACGCGTCGTCAAAAGAAGTTATGAAAACAGAGAGCGCCAGATTGGCATTGGCATTGGAATAATATAATAGTATAGACATTTTTTGTCCCCAGGTACTACGAAACCGGCAGCTTCAAGGCTGGAGTGATCGGTGGATCGAAGCCCAAAGTAGCGACACCCCCCGTAGTAGACGCCATTGCTGCGTACAAGCGGGAGAACCCTACTATGTTCGCGTGGGAGATCAGAGACCGGCTGCTGAGCGAAGGCATCTGCAGCCAGGATAACGTTCCCTCCGTCTCCAGTATCAATAGGTGAGTCTCTTCAGAATTTCAAGACACACAGTATTTTTTCATCGCATGTTCTTCAAATTCAGCTTACAGCAATGTCTTATCTTCATCAGTTAACCCTTTCGCAACCAATAATTTCGTAGCGCTACGTAGCAAATAAAGAAAACTGGCCACACGCATAGCACCCATGTTTATAAATGTGTATTTCGCGAGTGAGTGATTCGAATGATCTTCTCATTTATGTCAGTTAATCACTCACTCACTAAAGGATAACCCAATTCACTATATCAGTATACATTTCTTTCGTTCAAGACGCAACCACTCAATTATTATTATCAACATGTCGGTCCAATTCTCTCGTTATCCATGATGTCTAAAAAGTTCTTGACACTCTTTTGTCTTCTTGGAGAGATTCCAAACTAATCAACCAGTTCTACCATTCTTTTCAACTTGTACTTCGCCGTTTGTAGGCATTTGATCTTGCCTAACGACTCTACATAATTCACATAATGAAATATTCTAAAGAACTCACCCTGAAGCTCACCATCTCAAATAGTGACTTCCCATCCCTCCCACATTGATTGAAAGAAACCGATTCCAACTAAACTCTCCTGACTATATTCTTACACAAAATATTTCCAGTCTCCGAAAAGACAAAACAGACATCTTAAGCAAAATACCTACGGAGTAGATAAAGGAAAACATTTCAGACCACTCCCTTTCGGTAAAGTTGTCCAGTGATAGTTATTGTGATTCTAACTCTTTTGTGGTTGAATAAGGCATAGTTTTGCTCGATTGGAGATGACTTGGAAGAGTTATTGTGTGTGGCCATGAAACGGATTGATACTTGAATGAATAGGTAACTGTGACGAACGTTATGATATATAAAACAACAAACGTTATGCAATGTTTTTTTTTTTGGGAAGAGCATATGATATTAACAAAGAATTCTTGATTTCTTGCAAATCGTTTAACTTAAATTTTACCTGATATTGACGAACGTCAAATGGCACTTTGTCATCATATTAACCTTAACATTATTCTCGGTATTGCACGAAATACCTATGTCGACAATTTTTGACGACGCAAAGTTCCACGCGACGACCACATAAGGGGAAATTGTGTTTCCTCTTAAACAAACAAAGAAAGAAAGAAATACATTTATTCATGACGTGACCATAGAACATAATTACAAAAGTGTCAAAAATTACAAATGAAATAAAACTATAAGAAACTATACTACTATGGATGTGCCACGAAATGGTCCCACCTCAGCATGATGCTATGCTAGCCCAAGAGCCAGCGCTGATCTTCCGGTAGGACCATAGATGGCACACACAACACACAAGCACAGTCTTATGTAGGCTATATCTTGACAATCATCATCATCAATTCATCATCTATAACGGATGACTTAATCAGCGTCTAATAAAGTGCGGCACTTACGAAGATGGTTGGATAGCCCGATACCAGAGCGATAGCCATGGCCGCATAATTGACAAATAATTGTTGCTGATGAAGGGGGAAGAGCTGCACGCCGGTGTCTCAGGTTGCGCTTGTGGGAAAGAGAACCATGAACATCATGTGCAACTGCATCATCGCACAAAGTCTTCCTCCATAGGTCAGTCTTCAGACATATCCTCCGTGTTGGGTGTAATCCTGGAGGATAACATGTCACGCTTTAAGTACGATGCCTTTAAAGCGTAAAATAGGTCGTCCAGTGGGTCGCTTAACGTCAGCAATCGCAGTCAAGAGTGATACTTTGCTATACCGAAAATATAAATCGTCCACATTTTTCTAAGTTTTATCACGATTGTCCCTTGGGTCACGGGGCAGAATAACAGCAAAGAAAAGTTAATCCACCCACTTATTTATCTCAACTTTAACAAATGTTCTTATCAACGACATAATTTTGACTGCAGGGCCGCTTACCATACCAGTCTGGGTCTGAATATGGTCTGGTCTCTGATCCTGGTTTTTGAGATCCAAACTTGGATGACTTTTCCTTTATTGTATTATAATGAACAAAAGTAATTTCAAGGATGCTGTCCGCTCACTTCCTGGCCCCAAACAAGGGGTTGCGTGACGGAGCAAAGTGCGTACCGGAAACGGGGTGGGGAACAAAGATGGCGTCACCGGAAGTCGGGACACGTGCTCCGCGCGCACCGGACATCCCCCGCATCCATTGAATTATTGCGAATACCCATAATAATCATATAAAGTTTTTTTCGGTATGATTTTATGGTATGCGTGTTAGGGAAAGTACAAGGTTTTTCGATTAGTGCATCAATCAATGTTGATGTGGTATTTCGAGATATTCAATATTTCTTATTAAAGAATAATCCTAGTCTGAATAATAAGCCTCAACAATCACATGTGTTGTTATATTTATTTATTACATTTAAGATTTCTGACTACTATGTCCTTGACTATAAAATTCAAATTACGAATGAAATATACTCGTGAGTATGAGTATGAATTGTATTTTAATGTTAATATCGGCTCCATAGCTTTCTAAAGTCTTACCGTAATCATATATATCCCGGGATTTTTGGTGCATGAATGATTTCGGCACCGAAAACCCCGAAATATGTAACAATTGACTGAAATCGTCCTCTTTGTTAAACAACACTGGAGACTAAACCTAATTCAATTTCACATACCCCTACCATAAACTGTAGCCATACAAATCCCACCTAATTGCGTGTACCACAGATAAGATTAACCGGTTATTAGAGGATATTACTGTTTGCGCAGTATTACACGCTACCGTTTATTAATCGTGTTATCTGTGACAGTTCAAAGTGGGTTTGTGATTACGGTTAGCACTTCAGATTCCATGATGGATATTACGATCCGTTTATTTCCCAAAGCGAATCATTTGTAGCCCAATTGAGTGTTTTTTTAGAGCCTACGCCACATTGCGGATTTTAAGTGGTACTAATTTATTTTACTGGCATCGACAATTTTTTGGGAACTGACGTTGAAAGTCAGTGAATGTCACTGATGTAAACAAAGAGGAAACAGGACTGAATAGTCTGCAAATTTCAAGTATTTTTTGCATAATCAAACCAAAACTATCCACAGTGATGAAAGTCAAGTTTATTCAATAAGATTCAGTATTAATTTCGCAAGAAGAACGAAAGATTGAGCAGCATTCCGGTAAACAATGTTTTGAATTTGGTAACTGACGTTTAATAATTGAAATATAATAATAATAATAATAATAAATGTTCTTTATTTCAGGTAATGAGACCCATATCAGCATGTTACAATACATAATACAGTAAAATAAATAAGGTGAAATATGTGAAATATATACACATAATTGCCATGTGAAAGCTGTTTGATGCACCGCTATCCCTGGGCCGGACCGACACTCGTTCGGCTATACAGTACGACATAAAACAGTAGAAATTAAAATGTCGCAATACTGTAGTGTCATCTCTTTTTCATCAGTCTAAGAAAACAGGATGACACTACAATGTTGCCAGTTTTTAATTCGTATTCTTTCATATTTGACTGTACTCTTGTTTTACGGATCGACTTCTTTTTGTAACTTACCTCTTCTAATAAAACGTTTTTCAACCCACTTTCAACACTAGCAACATTTAAAGTCCCCTACACTATAATTCTGTCATTACAATTGTCTCAAATCAGACCCCAGGCCATTGAGAACGCTAGGGTTGGCACTTTCGGTGTATTCAGCAGGGGTGCCACTTCGGGTCCATTACCGAACAATACAGCTGGATTACCGGTATCAATAAATAGGGGTACAAATCTAGTTATTTTAAATTTATTCTGTTAGCAATGGATATTGGTTTTAAGTAGTTTTGAATTAGCTATTATCGTTTTATTGGCTTTGTTAGTGAGTGTGTTGATTGTTCTGCTACTAAAGTAATTTTATTTTATTTTTTCGCATCTTGTTTTGACATTTATGTAGGTAAACTAGATACAATTATGTATAATAAACTTTACAGGCTAGTCAATGAATAGTCATAGAAAATTGTAAACCTAACGATTTTTTTTCCAAAATGCGCATTCATACAACTAAACAAAACACCAAAAATGACATATGTGACAAAAACAAAAGTTGCATTTACATTTTTTTTTAACAGAATAAGATCATTACCGAAATCTAAATGTTAATTTCATTAAAACAAAGCTCGTATCTCAGTATCAATTTATTAAATAGATACGAGGTTTTGAAGACAGAAAATTTTGAGTCTTGGTTGTCAGTCACCCGCGATTAGCATTGACCCTCAGCGATAATATCAGCTCAAATCATCATCAAAATCGAATTAAAAACGCAAAACACCTTCCAAAACTCAAGAGTCAATTTTAAGCCCATCCCATTGCCCAATACGAAGGCGATAGACGCGCGCCACGCGCCCGCCACGCGCTAGCCGCGTGCGAGCCACGTGCAAACCGCTCCCCAACCGCTCGCCAGTAATGTGGTGCGGTTGCAGTGAGAGCGAGAAGTTGGAAATGCTTTTAGAGACGATTTGGGTTGGCTATTGTTTTGTTGTTGGATTGATAGTGAAAGAATGCTGTCAGTATTGACGTGACGTATTGATATATTCGTTTGCCATCAATAGATTTCAGACAAATAAGGATTTTAAATTAATATCTATATATACTAGAGACCCGTTGCGGCGTCGAACCGCCGCTAGAATATGGAAATCCGGTAGTGTTACAGAAAATAACTACTTTATCGATAAGTGAGATAAGAAGTTTTTGGGGAACGAAGAATAAATTAATAGTGTAAAAAAACATATTAAAATTATGTTTTAAAAACGTTAAAACATGCCAGGCTAGAGGCAGGCCTGATAGCCAACTGCCAGCTTCATCGTGACAATTTTTTCAACTCTTTTGTAAAAATAACTTGTGCGTTAATGACATGTGATCTGCTGATCTGTTTCACAAATAAAATCCATATTATTCGATTTATGGAAAAATATAATTCATGACAATAGTCCCATATCTTAAAAAAATAATTGACATATTTTCATAGGACCGAACATAAGATTGGTAGAATTTTAATTTGTTGTTCTTTCTTCAGGACATAAATTTATCGATTTGATTGATTTTTATCAATTTCCAGAATAGCACATGAATCGAAACAACAGATTTGGTCACTCACTACGCAGGTTTTAAAAAGGAAATCATGGAGTGCGTAACTGTCTATGAATTAATTTAGAATCGTAAATATTTCACAATATTGATAAAAAAAAATGTTACAAAAACTCAATTGTATGAAATAGAGAGTAAAAAACGTTTAAACGATACACGAAAAACCACTATTATCAATGCTTGTTTTTTTTTTTAATGAAAAGATCGTGCAAATTTTCTTAATATGGGTGCTGCCATGTCATCATCATCAATCATTTATTCAATAACAATTACACATTGTGTTTGAAATTCTTACGCTAGTTAATACTTAATCAAACCCTACTTACTAATCTAAATAAATTACTGACCAACAATACTCCAACATAAAAAAAAAAGAATGTGTCAGATATATTCTTTTCAATAAATATAGAGCTGCAGGACTAATACCCGAATTCCAAATTCAAACTTTCGTGTCTTTCCTCTCATTGAAATAGTGTCTGACAGAAGAGTGAGGGAGATGCTATCTATACTCTCAAGTCTTTAATATAAACCTAATTTTAGGGTTCCTTACCATATTCGGTAAAAACGGAAGCCTTATAAAATCAATTTGTTTTGTTCACAGCAGAATTTGACAAATTTTATTTTGAATGAGAATAAGAATGATCAGCCAGACATCATTAATTCAAATATGATTTATTCTTGAGCGCGTCGATTTTTTGAAATTTGCATCATATGTAGGTTATTTCGCATGTTAGGGTAACATGTTAATTATTCCACATTGCCAACTCGTCCACAATGTCAGCTCGTCTATATTCCCATCTGGGTCACAATGCCAACTTGTCCATACACCCAACACATCCACATTGCCAACTCGTTCATTCATCCAACTCTTCTGCATTGCCAACTCGTCTATATTACCAATTCGTCTCCATTGGAAACTCGTCCATATTCCCAATTAGTCCACAATGCCACCTCGTCCATATTACCAACTCGTCCACAATTCCAACGCGTCCATATTCCCACCTCGTCCACAATGCCAAGTCGTCCACATTACCAACTCGTCCATACACCAAAGTCATCTACATTGCCAACTCGTCTTCATTTCCAACTCATGAACAATGCCAACTCGTCCATATTGCTAACTCGTCCACAAATACAACTCGTCCACATTTCCAACTTGTCCATATGCCCAACTCATCCACAATTCCAAGTCGTCCACATTGCCAACTCATCCACATTTCTAACTCGTCCATATTCCCAATTCGACGATACACCCAACTCGTCTACAATACAAACTCGTCCTTATCATCAGCTCGTCTTTATTGCCAACTCGTCCATATTCCCAACTTGTTCATTTTGACAACTCATCTACATTTCCAACTCGTCCGTATTCTCAACTTGTCCACGTTGACAACTCGTCCGTATTACCAAGTCGTCTTCATTGCCCACTCGTCCGTGTTCCCAACTTGTTCATTTGGCCAACTCATCCACATTCCCAACTCGTCCATATTCCCAACTCGTCCACATTGACAACTCGTCCATAATACCAACTTGTCCGTATTACCAACTCGTCTTCATTGCCAACTCGTCCATAATACGAACTCGTCCACATTGCCCCCTTGTCCATGTTCTCAACTTGTAAATTTTACCAACTCATTCACATTGCCAACTCATCCACATTTCCAACTCGTCCATACTCGTATTCCCAACTCGACGATACACCCAACTCGTTTACAATACCAACTTGTCCTTATTATCAGCTCGTCTTTATTGCCAAATCTTCCATATCACCAACTCGTCCGTATTACCAAGTCGTCTTCATTGCCAACTTGTCCGTATTACCAACTCGTCTTCACTGCCAAATCGTCCATAATGTGAACTCGTCCATAGTGCCCACTTGTCCATTTTCCCAACTTGTAAATTTTACCAACTCATCCACATTTCCAACTCATCCACATTTCCAACTCGTCCATATTCCCAACTCGACGATACACCCAACTCGTCTACAATACCAACTTGTCCTTATTATCAGCTCGTCTTTATTGCCAAATCTTCCATATCATATCACCAACTCGTCCGTATTACCAAGTCGTCTTCATTGCCAACTCGTCCATATTCTCAACTCGTCCACATTACCCACTCGTCCGTGTTCCCAACTTGTTTATTTTGCCAACTCATCCACATTCCCAACTCGTCCACATTCTCAACTCGTCCACATTGCCCACTCGTCCGTGTTCCCAACTTGTTTATTTTGCCAACTCATCCACATTCCCAACTCGTCCATATTCCCAACTCGTCTATATTACCAACTTGACAATTTTACCAACTCATCCACATTCCCAACTCGTCCACATTTCCAACTCGTCCATTTTACCAACTCATCCATATTACCAATGTAGATACATTCCCAACTTAGCTACATTGTCAAGTCGTCCATATTCTCAACTCGACCACATTTCCCATCCCGTCGACATGCAAGCGGAGGGACTAAGTTTCTTCTTGTAAAATACCATTTAATTTACTATAACTCATGACATTTTCCTTGGAATAATTTTTTTGATGGACTTATATAATCATATTTATAATAATCTACCATAAATATACTTATTTGAATGACGTGAAAATTAGTTTTACTAATTTTGTTTCTGCTTTGATTTAAATTTAGTAAAACTCGCCTATAGAAATAATCTATTCTTGAATGACGGTCAGTTTTTCTAGTCTTTCGAGCACCAGTCCAACTCGCTCTTAACCGGCTTTTTGCTCCACATTTTTAACAGGTATGCGAAAAAAGTTTCCATATCAACATTTTAAAAAGAAAAACAACCTGGCAATTTAGAGCATTGACATAATAGCCCCCAATAAAAAAGACAGAATATGGTTACTGCCATTCATTGTCAACAAACTGTAAAATTATTTTTGCATATTCGTACATGTTTTAAGTGTTGCGGATATTATGTTGCCGACTCAAAAATAATATTTCATCATGCTGAACAACTTACTACAGGTTTGTAAGCAAATCATGCTTATTATTATTTGGTCATCTTATGTCAAAATAGGGATCACAGGTCACGTGGTCAAAGTCACGTGGTTAGCGCACAGTAGTTTTTTCAAATCCATTTTTCAGCACCTTTTCAATAAAAAATTAAAATTCCAAGAGTTTTATGCACCTCTCCAGCATGAGACGAATCTAATGACATATCATTTATCAAAATTGGACCATAACTGTAGATCTGATGGGATGTACAAAAATCGGCCTCGCGTAATATATATATATAGATTATATCGCTTTGTTCATTGTGTAGTAGGTATATTACAAACAAGTCGTATTACGTAAGAGTCGTAATTACAAACAAGTTTATAAGACAAACCCAAATACTTGAAAGCAATCAATCTCAACCCTTTTTTTGGAAAACTTGCACTCATAAACATAAATAGGACGTAATGCATCTTTACACAGTGTACATCAAACACAAAAGAGAATGGTGTTTATTGTATGGTAGCCCTCTTAAATATTTATTTTATTAGTACCTACCTACCTATTTCTTGGGATAGCGGTAACCGAAATACATCATTTGTGAACATTTCAACGCTCGAGCTATCAGACAGACGGACAGTGGATTCTTAGTAAAGGGTAAAAATTTAACCACATTACTAAGACTCCACTGAAGTTTGGAAATATTGTTTTTGTTTTTAGAGTTCCGTGCCCTAAAAACAAAACAACATTTCCAACCTTAAATTCAAACCACAATACATTATTCACTCCACATCAAAAAGCATCCTAAAACCGCCCCACAAAATCATAACCATAAAATGTAAAAAAAAAAACTGCCAGCGAACGCCGCGTCAAGACATTTTTTAATCGAATCGCCCGTCGCGTAATTGAAGCCATAATTCCTGGCAACCCTGGTTGACATTTGAATTTTTGGCGCGCAAACGAAATAATTTGTCGTGACGCGGTAGGGAAGGGTCGTGGATTGACAGTGTGAATTTTTGATTATGTTTGGATGATTAGATAGTTATTCGATGATTATTCGTGATAAAAATGTTAATATTTTAGAAATGATAGAAAATTAAATTTTATTATGTTGCTACCTGAGAATTTCGTCATTAACCTTTTGACCGCCACAGTCGGCTGTGGCCGTCAACAAAAAATCGTGCCCCTGACGCCACGTCGGCCACAGCCGTCCAAATTTCAATGATCAAAAACTTTGTAATTCTACCCGCTACAAGTATTTTTCAATCCCTGTTGATTTTGGGCACATCTTTTTTTTTTTACTCTGGCGTCAGTGGCACGGTAAATTGCTAGACCGCTTGGCGGTCAATAGGTTAATGAAACGATTTTGAAAATTATTGATTGTGGTATGTACGACGATGATACAATAATATCTTTTAAGAATCAACAACAAAACTCATCATTGTTGCAGCCACACGTATTATTGTATTTAAAAGTTTTATTTTTAATTTATTTTTGTTTTTTAAATTAGTTTATTAAATAGTTTTATAGCTGCCGAAGACGACGTCAACTGAAACCACGAAAATAGAAGTATGATGCCATTATTATGATCAAAAATGTTTAAATAACGTGTAATAATAAATGGGTAAAATTAATAAATCAAATGTTGTATAGAAATTGGAATGTTTTAGCTATAATTACATACATCTCGGATTGCATCGAAAAATCTAAACCCACTTGCCGCAAATAAATCAAATACACGTTCCCTATACAACAGAGCACTTGCATGGCAACATTGTGGCAGAGAATAGAGTAATAAAATATCTGTGACCGGCAACCCTTCCGGAAACGGATGTAACCCTGCTTTTTGCAAATTTATTGTGGAATTTTTACATTTGCAAATATGACGGAAGCTCTTTTTCTTTATAATTCATATTTGGGGAAGGTATTATGAGTGTGGCTTCCGGGTATACTAAATTGTCACAGAAACTCATGTTAATATTAATTTTATTTCTTAAAATTGCGGGCTTGTTAGTCATCACAACATTATAAATTGGCTATTATTGTTCTCTTGCCAACGTAGGTAATTTACTTAGCTTAGAAAGTCATACTTAAAAGAGGTAGCGTATATTTCGTAGAATCCATCCATGGTATAAAAAAACAAGGTATGACACTCGGGAATGACAGGTGGATTTTTGACGTCATCACACTATGATTGGTTGGTTGGTTCTGTCAATCCGTTTCTGTGTGGCCCTTCCCATTCCCTTGTTACCTGTATGAATTTCATGTAATCGTGAGTGTTTTAAATCAAACCAAGACAAAGATCAAAGCTCAAAAAAATATTGGAATGCGTAACCTGATTGGAGAGACCGGTAATCGAACCCGGTACCTCTGGATTGCCGGTCCAGCACGTTAACTCTAACCACCATAACGCCCAAGCAACCTTTCGAATTTTGCCTTATGCTTTGTGTGTCGATCTTTGCATTGTTTATTTGAAAGGACCTTAGCGACTTCTATCCTCCTTCATTTTTGAAGTCAGTTAAAATATGAATCAAAAGTCCCATAATTTCTCAATTCACCATTAATTGCCCCACAATGGACTTGCGCACGCGACGACATCCTTTTCCCATCTAGCGGCGGGCGTCTCAATTCGCCACGCTTCCGCGGCAACCGACACGCGCGCGTTTTTTGGCAAATTGCTTGGGGTTTTAAATTTTGAAGGGCGATTTGAGTTTTTTTATGGGTGTAATTTGGTATTTTGACATTAGATTTACATTAACCAAGGAAGCTGATTTCGTGAAAGTGGAAGTAGGAAGCGTTCAATACGAGTAGTACACTATAGTTAGTTCATTATTTAATTGGATTTAGCGGAATATTAAGGCCGCTTGATCACAGAAGAGGAGTGAAGTGGAGAGTAAAATGGCCAATCACAGTTCTCAGATAAACTCTTCTTTCGGGATTTACAAAAACGCAGCTTTATTGGCTCATTTTTTCCGCTCCGGTTCACTGGACAGGCGCCCTAAAATGGGTATTGCACAATTAATTTACTTATTCATTCTGGGTAATGGGTAGGTATGTCAATTAATGGCCCGTCTTTGAAAGGTACCGATTTGTATCGAGAATCGGGAAACGTTCTTGAAAACTGCACATCTGTGTGAACTTTGACGTTGCATGACGTGGCTTTCCTCGTCAAAACAACGCAAGAACGAAACTTAACTTTTTTTAATATACCTCATACAAATCGATCTAGTCCCGCAGTACGAGTAAGCTCTAGCAGGCTTGTGTTATGGGCTCTAGACGACGATATACATACTTAAATATAGATAAATATATTATACTTAAATACATGGGAAACATCCATGACCTAGGAACTAACAAATCAGACAAATTTGCCCTTGCTGGGATTCAAACCCAGGACCGTGTCAGCGTCGTCGGATTGTTGTAACGTTTCACATCACAGCAATCTAACGTGAGGCAATATTTTGGATCTAACTTACTTATTAGTTTCAGCAAAAAATACCCTCATTTAATCTAAACAATCCCCAGACAATATCGTAACAAGACAATTTCGGCCGATGCAACAATGACATGATTTTGTTTCGCCGCCGTTTTGCCGAGTTGACAGTTCATTTTCCCGCCATGATGGATAATGGCGCCGCTGTGAATTATTGCCAGTATCTCGCGGGTTGACATATGCAAAAATTGTTTTGGGAACTTATTAAGAGGTGAGGGTCGAGTGTGATCGATGCTGAGGATTTTTGCTTTGGTTTTACAACAGGTGCGGTCTTGTTTTGATGCCAAGTTTAATTTGGGTAGGATTTCGGTTTCAATACATTTTAGTTTCTTTTTAAATTTCCATGTCTTATTCCTCTCAAAAATAACTTTAGTCTGTTTGACCAATTAGTTGCTTAGTAAAATAAATTATAAGTTATTATCGAACAGACTGTAAGTCTCTATTTAAAATCGGAGAAGTGCGGCGGGCGGGAAAGTGAGACATTTTGAGTTTGGATATCCTAACGTTAAATATTTTTTTCGATGAAAATACTTTTTACGAGTTTAAATTGTATTACTGATTTATCAAATAAATAGGTATCTTCAATTATTTCTCATAATAATTATAAAGCATAATACAATAATGAATAATTAATCTACATATTTATTTATTTATACTCACATCACATACGGGAGGCAGCAGGCAAAGAAACACAAGAAGATCCTTTTCACTTTCACTGTAATATAATAGTAGGTACATTACGGCAGAGACCAGTAAGTAAGCCATACTGGCCGAGTAGGAATTAGACGGACCGAGCCGTAGGCGAGGTCCGGATATAATACGAGGCCAGGATGGCTCTTACGATCGAAGCAAGTATAGTGCTTTTCTCAAAAATTAAACAAGAAAATTAGATTAAATTATATTTTGTAGGTGACATTCATTCATATTCGGCCATTTTCCAATGAATATTCTTGTCATATCCCATTTTTATTTTTACACATTGTGATATTCGTCGTCGCAGGCACCATTAACTCCCATGATAACAACCTATAACAAAAATAATTATGAGTTTATACTTGGATAAAAGATATAGTTATATCGTTATCAAATAGTGGCAGCATTTATTTACCTTCATCGCCAAAATGGTTATCATCTAGAGCTTGATTTAAGAACTTTTCTATATTTTGCTGCTGAATAAATATTTGTGATTTCTTTCCTTTGTAGCCATCCTATTGTCTCAGAAAGATTGTTGAAATATTCTGACCTTATCACACATTATCTGACCAATTATTAACTTGATTTTCTTCCTTCCATTTAATGAATCTCTTGTATATTTTTATATCTCCTTGGATTTAGTCGGAAGTAAATTATTTTAGCTAACTCTGCCTCCGGTTTTAAGTGTGGAGGAGTGCCGTCTATTCGGAATCAGACTCGTCTGAACTCATTTTTGCTGAATTATAGTAATAGATCACACAAACAAATTTGAAATTTTTGTCTTTAAATTTAAATAACGCCTTCTTTTTTTACTGCGTTAAATACTGCATTTAATTATTGCCACTGTCTTACAAATCTAAGTCTTAAAGATAAAATTTAATTATTGTTATACATTGTTATATTTTCTAACTAATTTTCATATCATAAAGCTTACCTTCAATTTTAACTCCGAGGTTTTTTTCTAAACGACACAAAAAAGGAAGGAATTCCGAAATATCATTGTCATTTTACACAGCACAATTATGAACTAAACGCTGCATACAAACTTCCGCACTAAACCTTGTCCCTCCTTTTTTTTATATGCATATTGAGTTACGTTTATACTGCCAATAGTGTTAACCTCTTTTTATTTTACATTTGCTCTTAGTGTAAATTTCAAGTGTATACTGCAATGTCGTCTCTTTCTATTTAATCTATGAAAAAGGGACGCCACTTTTTAATTTCTACAATTTGCTGTCGCACTGTACTTATAATTAAAACAATTTGTGGAATGCATCTTTTTTACATTTATATACGACCTCATCGCCTTCACATCCTTAGTTTTTTATAGGTCGGTGACGATGTAAATCGTGTTTCGATATTCAAAATATCTTTATACGTAATAGGAATTACATACTTACTTACTGGACAAATATTGATTCCAAATTTAAAATCTCGCTGTTTACTGGACACTTCTAAAAAGTCTTCGGTATGTTCCACTTACTGTAGTCTATCTAGCGATGGTAAGGCAACATTACATGCAATTTTTGAGAAAACACATATGAAATACTCTTTGGTACAATGTGTAAATATTATTCATATACCACCATTGACGTTATACCACACTATTACCCTAAAAAATAATAGTTCAATATCTGTCTTATGTAATCAAATGCGTTTTTATTTAAGTAATACTAAAAATATGATGAAATACTTAATCAATGACGCTTGATTTAGACGAAATTTTTCAGGTTGTGACTTCTGTTCAAGGGCATCCACAGTGCATCCTTATTGCGATTCCTTGAGGAAACTGAAAGAAGTGTAACTACTTATCTACTTATACTATATCTATGGATTTCTGTCACATTCTGCTACGCTAGTTGGCTTAGGTGAGGCTTAGGTATTTAGGAAATCTTTCTCAAATGAAATTTTCGATACAGCATTGTAAAAGTCAGTGAATTTCTGCGCTTCAAAATGAGGGAATGTGGAAAATGGTGAAAGGCGAGAATATCTCTAATTCAAGAATATAATCTACTACGGATGGAAGGAAATCGTTTTCATTGTTTCGGTCATAGTCATGGTCAGGTCTACATTTTTTGCAGCTTAATGTAGGACAGTTGACACAAAGGTAAATTATGAATTAAAAATGTAATGTGACCCACTGCAATGTAAGTAAGTATCATTCGAACCTACGACTCTACGTTTCTGGTAGTGCCCTCCCAACTAACGTAAACGCACGTGAAACGGTCGCAGGTTCGAGTCTTGCTTACATTGTAGTGGAGCACATTACATTTTTATTTCATAACTAGCTGCGCCATGCGGTGTTACCCGCTCATCCTACGGGGACACTTCATTTTCGGGATAAAAAGTAGCCAAGTCCAGGGTCAGCGAGTTTCATACCAAAATTTATCAACGTTTAAGCGTGAAGAAGTAACAAACATGCTCACAAACTTTCGCCTTTATAATATTAGTGTTATTTACCTTTGTGTCAATATTTATGAAAACCACTCCTGGACTCATCCAATTTCTACCCGCGATCTTAACCAAGTCGTCGTTCCACCTTGTTGGAGGCCTTCCAACGCTGCGTCTTCCGGTCAGCGGTCGCCACTCAAGAACCTTTCTGCCCCAACGGCCATCGATAGATGAAAATTAAAATGTGATATTTCCACATTAAAACAGACTTGATAAAAATAAAAAGGTTCTAAAATTAAAAAACGTAAATAAAAAATGTATTTTCTCTTGTCCCCAGGATTGTCCGGAACAAGGCGGCGGAGAAGGCGAAGCATGCGCACAACCAGCAGCAGCAGCAACAGCAAGAACAGGAGATCTCCTCGGCGCAGGGCAGCGTAGTTTCCGTAAGATTTCATCATCATCATCATCAGTCATTCACTCTTGGCGAGTGGTCGTGGTCACGGCAATAGTGTCCACATTTGGGTTCTCGTCCTCGTCCTTCCACTGGCAGACAGCAGCTCTCGCGATGCGTCTCCATTTCACCCGGTTGTCTGCGGAGCGAGTGCACTGCACCAAGGAGCTCCGTGTGGTCTTTTTAATAAGGTCGGTCCAGCGAGTCGGTGATCGGCCTCGTCCTCTCTTGCCTTCTATCTGGCCCTGGACCACCAATCTTTCCATGGAGTTTTTATTTCGGGATATGTGGCCGTAAGATTTACTTAATTACTATAACGAGCCAGCAATTGCATGTTTTGATGGTGATTGTGGTGTTCACAAGCTTGAAAGAGCTGTCAAAGAAGTATGTCCGAAACTCCGCTTGACACGTAACTATTTTTCTGCAGTTGAAAACTTGTACCACTAAATTCACTAAAATAACTTAATGCGCCCATATGGGCAGGGTGAATTGAATATATACAGTGTTTGTATTGCGTTTTTTTTGTCATTCCCATTTCTGCAAATAGATGATTGTTGGAAGTCGATTTTTTTATGTATCCCAAAGCCACTCCCGGGTGCGATCCTAGCTAAATCATAATTAAAACGACTGTCTCTTCCGTTGTGGTAATAATCGTGGAAATGAAATGACGCTAGAACCGCGCGGTTAGAACGCTAGGAGATCACCCCACTAAGCCATTGCCTGTTTTTGTTATTAAAATATTGCATTAGCCTATACTTTAAGACTCCAAGTAGCAAACAAGCGGCAGAAGCGGTTATACAGCCCTTATACTGCTAATTTAAGCTGAATAAAGGCTGTATTACCGCTTCTGCAGCTTGCAGTCAACGTCAATATGAAAGCCGCTTGAAATCTCATATCATTGTCATTGTGACAAGGTTCTATAGTGGCCTAGAAATCAAATTGGTTGTCCGTACGTTACTGTATTGCCACTTGTTCTTCGATCTTGTTAAATTTTACTTTTGTACAGGTAATAACCCACTCGGGCAACGCGGGAACGACGGCTGTCCTCTCCCCCACGACGGAGCAGCACGTCCCCAACACCGGCAGCTACAGCATCAACGGCATCCTGGGGATCGAGCAGGTCGAGGGTCTGCATAACGGGAACGGGCTGAAGAGGAAGCGCCATGAAGACCAGGGTATGTTATTCCATCCGGGTACACGACAAAATAAATAAATATTAAGGGACAATCATACACAAATCGACCTAGTCCCAAACTAAGCAAAGCTTGTACTATGGTTACTTGACGACGATATACATAATATATAAATACATATATAGGATAACATCCATGACCCAAGAACAAATTTTTGCACAAATATTTGCCCCGGCCGGGATTCGAACCCGGGACCGCCGACTCAGTAGGCAGGTGTCTACAAACCGGGCCAAACGCGCCGACATTTTATTCGTCCGAATGCATCACTATCCGGTATCACTCAACGGTAAATAATTTTTCGTTAATTATATCTCAATCAAACTATTACAATATAGATTATAACTAGAAAAATAATATGTATGAAATCGGAACACCCAAGAATTCTGAATTTCATAATTCCGAAAACCATGTTCTGGTGAAATATTTCGACTTTTTCTGGGATAACATAATTATAACCCTAACCTATCTAATTAAATTCTGTCACATACCATTCACAGCAAATATCAACGTTTGGCGTGAAAGCGCTTTATTTATTTAATCTTTATTGCACAAATGAAAACCGATCGTACAAAAGGCGGACTTAATGCCATTGAGCATTCTCTACCAGTCAACCATCGGGCAAAGCAGATAAGCGCTTTCAGTATTATGCGAATTCGGAATTCTTTGGTGTTCCGATTTCATCCATTTTATTTTTCTAGTACATATAAATTGTAATAGTTTTAGGTATAATTTATGAAAAATTACTTACCGTTGAGTTTCTTTCGGCTTTCTTCTCAAGAGCGGTTTCCTCTTGTAGAATGCCGGTACATTCAAATTCAGACAAGTGAAAGTGCCCTAGTGGCCTATTTACAGAATAAACGTTTTGATTTTGATTTTGATCATTGTGATCGTCAACTGTCTTTTCTATCTTGCTATATAGGAAATCGATATCTTTATCTTTAAACTTTATGATATGCTTTCACCTGGCTGGATAAGTGGATATGTCTGTTTAGTTTGTTGAGACCAAAATCTAAGGCCATCAGGGCATATTTGCTCTAGGGCTTTATCACATTTGCTGTTTGTAAGCGAATTTTGTGTGAAGGCGATCAGCCAATTAGTTCGTCGCAATAGTCCAGTAAAATTTGAGTAAAATAGAAAGTCAACCTCTGGCAATTCGAATATCTTTCAATTTTGGTGTATTGATAAATTATGACATTAGAGTTCTTTTCAAAATTTTAGAAAAGCTGTGCTTATGCATTCGTTACAATTGAAAAATTTCCTAAAATTTGGCGCTTTTTTTAATGAGAAAAAGATAATACGTAATTTTATATGGTAATGATTTGGTACATAAAACTATCTACATATGATTAATAGCAATTTCAAAATAATCAGATGGGCGAAAATATGAAAAATGTAAAGAAAAATATAACCCTACCGCAGTTGATGCAATGCATGTTGCTTATATATTTTTACATAAGTAACATTACACAGGTGAACCTACGGAGTAATTAGACAGATTTAAACTGAAAAAGGTTGACTACCATCTCGCCAGGCGGTAGAAGAAAAAGTAAAAAAAAAACGTAATAGTAAATCTTCTAAATTTTTAAATTTAGCTTCCATTTAGGTAACATTGATAATGCACTCAAACAAAAATCAAAGACTTTACAATTTGCAAAGGTTAAAACGCTATCTTTACTGGACTACGACGCTTATTTTACTTGTATAGAGAAGTCGCTCGCAAATCGCAAGAGTGATTACGCCGTAAGAGGCCTTATTCCTTTTAAAATGCTGATTGTTTTACACATTTTTCTCTATGAACAAGCATGTTTCTTAACATATTATTGATGTGACCTAGAACAGGGCTATTGGGATTTATTGGTATATTTTTGACACCTACAGTTTGAATTTTTCATTGATAATTTTTGTTTCAAAAACTACTCGATATTGACAAAATTCACGCGAAATTGTTTTTTCAACTTCTTTTTGACTGCACGCGATAAAAATATGAAATCGGGGAAAAGTATTATTCACTTCAAAAAGTTGAAATTATCAATATATTTTGTCATAATAGGAAAAAAATTTTTTTTTTAAAAGGAATAAGGCCTCGTAATGTTGAATATTCATCAGAAACAGTTTTAAACAAAAACAGTATTCATCATCACAGTAAGTAAAATTCACGTTCTGACAAAGTCCTTTACAAAAACAAGTTTTAGCATCTCTAGAATGTTTAAACGCTTGTCGTTTTCCACATTTATTATAACTAAAAACTAAGAAAAGTTTAGTAAATCGTTTTTGCCAGAACGAGTCGCACGGGCATACTTACCCGTAATTAAACTCTTTCTAAGGTAGGACTACGTTTTCTGTAGACTAAAGGGCCTATTTTAATGTGGAATACTTGGCGGTTAAGTCTTTCTGTGAATGAAGGTCTTTATGGGGAAACTTGTGAGCAACGAGAAGTATAACGAATAAAATACTCGACCCTGTAGAGTTTGCACCCCTAACTGGGGATAGGGATGGGTGTTTGGTGAAATTGACGACTATCGATGGATTATTTGAGGCTAGTCTTGACGTAAATGCTGTTATTGCTAAACATACGAAGCATGTTGTTAAATTGTACTATTAAAGCACGCATAATATAATTATATACGTAATCTATCTCTCTTCTGGCTCTTTACCTACATAATTAAAAACAATAGATAATATTATGTAGAAAGGTGAAGTTCTTCCTGTTACCCTTATATAGCACATTATTTGAAAAAATAAATACTTATTAAATTTTCTTAAGTATAACATAATAACTCAGCATTTTAAACCCATTTTATACTGATTTTAATTAAAAACCACAAGTAACTTTAAGATATATTACTTTGTAGAAGTATTGTAAATTTTCAAGCTAAATACAAAATTAATTCAAAAGAATGTATTTTTAATTGCTTTTTATCTAAGGGAGAGTCCTCACTGCGAGCATTTACCAGTAACTCAACTGTAATGTCATGTCATTTTTATATCACTTTTTGTTACATTTCCTCCCTAAAATGTATGCTAAACTAAGCTCAATTGGTTACCTCAAACTATCGATATCGTACTCCTAAGACCAGCTCCATCCCTATCGTCATAGAGCGGCCTATAGACCGTAGCGCGAGATTTACTGAGCTATTAAACCCACTGCACAAATTGCCATATTATGTAACTCTATAACTTTTCAAATTCTCCGCCCGCTTAAGATATTTTATAGGGATCTAGTTTAGAACGCTCTAAAATTTTAGAGTTTGAATTTCAGCTTGGTTCTTATTGAGCTGACTTTGTAACTGTTACCCAGACGACATAGAATACCTCTAAGTAATATACAGGCTGCAGGAGCGCTTAACCAGCCCTTGTACAGCTAATTTTAGTTGTATAAGGGCTGTATACCTACTTATAAGCACGTATGCAGCTTGTGTGCTACGTGGAATCTTTCTTACAAGTATGTTTGAATACACAGCGTTAGCTTTTGGCTTGACAAGCGGGCCTCAAACCTTATATGTTTATAAGAAAAATAAATAATAATAATAATAATAAATATAGGCACCCTAGGTTAGGTTTTATAATGTATTTATATTTTGTAATTACTTTGTTGTATTTTACTTTTTATATTTTATTGTAAAAAAACTAAACCTAAGAAATTAAATGAATATACGAAATAATAAATATCAGACAACCTCACACAAATCGATCTAGTCCCAAATTGAGCTCAAGAAGGCTTGTGTTATGGTAGTACCCATACGACGACGATATACATACTTATGTAGATAAATATATACTTAAATACATAGAACAACCATGACCCAAGCTTAAATATTCGAGTTCATCACACAAATATTTGCCCTGGCCGGGATTCGAACCCGGGACCGCCGGCTCAGTAGGCAAAAAGATCTTAGATACTAATGACACCTATTTTAAAACTGGGAAGATTTAGTTCAGTACAAATCTGTTTTTGGAAGCAATATGTGCGATCCTGGTGTGTACTGATGAAAGTTTATTTTTTTACTTGGAACGAAAATGAAGGCGTATCTTAGGCTTTTGACGACGCGGTTGGTGCAGTGGTAAAGCAGCTGCCTACTGAGCAGACGGTCCCGGGTTCGAATCCTGGCAAGAGCAAATATTTGTGTGATGAACTCGAATATTCGTAGTTAGTATGTATTTGTCTATATAAGTATGTTTATCGTCGTCTAGTGCCCATAAGACAAGCCTCCTAGAGCTTAGGACGTGGGACTCCATTGATTTGTGTGAGGTTGTCCAATATTTATTTATTTATCTACAAGAAGTCTGTTAACTCTTATGTTGTCTAATTTCCTTTGAGATTTATTCCTGTATTATTTTCAGACGAGAACCGGGACTTCAACAGCCATTCAGAAGACGACGTCAAGCGGCAACGAAGTCACTATAACGGCGATCAAATATATTCTAATGTGAGTATTCAAAACTAATTTCATTACTAGATCATTTATAGCGTAAACCAGACCACTTTCTTTTACACTCTCTTTTAAACCATTACAAAGTCTGCCCAGTAATATAATATCAACAATCAAGAGACTTTTATAGCAATACATCCTCGCCAGCTACTCCAAAGTTCGTGTTTCGGTTAATATTTTGAAATGGCATTCGTATTATTCTATTTTTTGATCTAGTAGGGTTACTTTGATGTCGTTTCTGCCGCTTGTCACTCAATGCGCCAAACTATGCATCGTGGCACCACCCTACAGCCAGTGTCTCTTGTCAATTTTGCGGTCGGGTATGCCAAACGCGTATCGGTCTTTTCAGCCAACTAAGACGGTGCTTCGCAGACTGAAGACCACAAATCGTCTGTAATAGACAGAACGGAATGATGGTGATTATTCTATCTAGAAGCTTTCTCGAGATGCTACCAGTGTGTTAAGAAAGGTATGCGCCATCCGATAGAGACTAACGTGATCAGGTCGACTCCGTCTAGTCATTGGTTGCCTTATAGATTTTTGATATCAATCCACAGTTGCATAGACAACAAATACACATTTATAATTAATCTGTACCATAAAAAACCAACTTAATCTTTTCATTTTGGCGCTAAATTCCGCGCCGCCATTTTGTGATGAATAGCGTCGGTCGCGGCGCCGCCGCCGTGACGATTGGAAAAACTGCCAAATTTATCTCCCCGTGTGGAATTCCGGTTTAACGGTTTGTTAACATGTTTAAAGATAGGCCGGTTAGGTTTTTAGACGTGAGATATTTCGTACAGTCGTAAAGTCCTGCTGAAAAATTTGCTTAGGTATAACAAAAGTGAGGTTATGTTTTCTTGGCAAAAAAAAGCTATGTTTTGTTTGTTTGGTTATCAGTTTGTAAATATGTTTTAGATGCGTCGATTGGGCTTCTTACGGGGCTAGAATCTTGCGGCGAAATTGCTCATCGTGCGACTTAGCATCATCTGTCATGCTCGCACGATATTGACTAGAAAGTGACGGGTAGTATTTACGGGTAGACAAAGAGTCGTTTGTCACAATAAGGGTGAAGCCAGGAGAGCGTAATTTGAGTCGCGTAATTTCGGTCGCGCCATACATCATGTCACGTGAATACGTCACAAGTATGGCTCGCCCGAAATTACGCGACTCAAATTACGCTCTTCTGTCTTCACCCTTATGCCAAACGTGCCGTTCTGCCAAAAAATAACAATCACGGAGACGTCACTGATTTGATGAATGTTATGTGTATGATCACTCTGTTTAAATTTTACTGCATGCTAAACTTTTCCTAATGTTATAATTATTGTTTCAGCTCTGGTCATCATCAAAATGGAGTCTGAAAGACGAGTACAAGCTACTGTCTGAACTAGGTGGCGCCGCCGGCGGTGCGACGGGGTACTATGGCGAGCTGTTCGACACACCGTATGAGCACGCCGCGCACCCTCATTATACTCCTCATTCCGGTAAGATCTTCATTATTTGGTCTTAATCAGTACCTACATTTTCTGCAGCAGTTTCTTGAAAAGGAAAGTTTATGAATTACATGACAAAATCACTCAATGAGTACCAATTTCAGGCAATATCAATAGCCTGATCATAACTATTTCCTATCATCTAAACATTTCCCGGTTGTATTCTTCTGTTGCTGTTGCTGCGTACCTCGTAGGTTTACATTCTGGTTCATCCTCATCTCCGCGCGATCCCAACATCACTTATAGTCGTCAAGCCAATTCTTATTGGGCCAACAGCTCTTTCTTCAAATATCCAGAGGAGGCGGCATGGGAAAATATTTATTAATAACTTAATTTGCCGATTTTGTAAAGTAACTGGATCCAATCAATAATAACAAATCGTCCAGGGTAATATCCACCATCGTCCATCCAAAATGTGTTTGTCTATTTCATTACATCAGCTTATTAACCGTTAAAGATGCCATAATTTGCCAGGAAACGCAAATTGATTAATCATAAACCCTTAAAGAAAAAACACCGCTTATTAAGTCCCCAGCAAATTAAATAGACAACCATGACCTTTAAAGATTTCCGTTTATATACATAATCAAATCGTGACAGGCGACGGATGGCTGCACTGTCATTTGGATAACCACCAATCTTCCAAGTAAGTATTGTTATTTGACTGGCTGCTGTCACGCCCTGGAAACTGCCTACGGCAAGGCTCGCTGGCCGATTCTGAGATAACATCTGCGTCTGTGGACTAACAAATAGTTGTACTGCATCTAAAAACTATATTGTGAGAAAGGCAATGCCAAAAGTTGTGCCAAAAGTACAACAAGTTTGTTAAAATAATTTATTACTTCAAATATTAAACATGTTTTTGTTTGTCAATAATTGATAACTACAGAACTCGGTGCCCTAGTTTTGTAAACAATGCAAAGTAGCCTTGGAGCTGCACTACACCCTAAAAAATTCTAGCGTTTTTTCCTTTACTATCCACAGGTTGTCTGAAAGAGACTGCTCCTTAGCGATAAAACCGCATGTTGTGAGAAAGAAGGAAATAAATTAGTGTTGTTTACCTCTATTAAATAAATTAATAATGATCTGTGTTTACATTCGTTTCTTGTAGAGTTTAACAATGAGTATTCCCCATCGTTGCTAAGAATTGTAACAGCTTTGCTGAATTTCTCATCAGAATTATCCGTCATCTAACAATCGCATCCGGATAGCTAACTGTTTCTCTAATATCGCATCTCTCCCATAACTTATCCCTTCTGCGGTGGAACTGTCAACATTTTTGCGGTTTCACTGAAAATAAACGTTGTCCCGTAATACGGAATCAAAGTTTCTACTACATTTAAATCGTGTAGCTTGTAACGGCAATCCCATTGCATTTTTGTAACGGCTCTTGAAAAATAATATCGGTAGGATTTAGAATCCAGAATGTAGAGTAAATGGTAACGGTATTGATTCAGAAAAGTAACACAAACTTTGGTGGCAGAGTAGCGCCTATCTCTGATAGAACCATTCTTAAGGCAAGGGTCAATGACCATTTGACAATGGCCCTAGATCAGGTGCGCACGCGTCTTGTGTTACTGAGAGCCCAGGATGTGGTCAGTATGAGATTACGGGGCTAGAACTAGCTATCTATGGCCAAAAGGACATATGTCTATACAGCCTAGTAAGACGCCGATGGCATTTTTGACACGGAGATCATAGTTTCCATTGATAAATTGTGTATATCAATGGCTGCAGCATTTGTTTGTTTAATAAGACGGGTGTTAGTTCTGTTGGGAAGTGGTCAAATTGGTTTTAAAAGAATTGTGGTTAGTTGAATGAGGACTAGGACTTACAGTTCCGAGATTGTAATTTAACTTGATCCTGTAACTTCCTCACAAGTTATCTCGAAAGACTCTTCCGCATCATCAGTCATCATCATCCGCGTGTTATATGATGTCTAGTCTGCCTATTAAAGTTTCTTCTTCTGTGAATCTGTCTCAGGCTTCTGCTTCTCAGTCACATGAGTCTTTTTCTGCTTCATTTGATGTTTTTCAAGTGGAATTATTCTACTAATAAAACACAATGCAAAATTTACCACCTTAGCAGACATGTACCTCCATTTTCCTAAGTACTTTTTCTTCTCTAGTCTTTATTCAAGAGCTCCGCCTTGTATGACGATACTTTAGAAACCACCACTAAGTAACAAAAGTAAAATCAATAAATTATACACCCCAGGCCAAAAGTATGGAAACAAGCTTATATTACTATACAAACCTGTGATTTACTTACGGAATAAATTACAAAATCACAATATTAAAATGATTAATAAACATTTTAAAAGTCAATAACGCAAATTCTGCTTATGAAAATTGCCAGTGCAACATTTTGTAGAAAGGCAATAAAAAGACGACGACATGCACTTTGTCCCGGAGTTAGGTAAGTATATAATATATTTTTACAATATGCAGATGTTTTAATAGTGGATGTTCTATTTTTTTTTTTATCTTTTAGGGGTGGCTTAACGGTTACTAACATTTGCATAAGGAATAATTATTGGAAACTTTAAATATTCAAGGAATTAACTTTGTCTCCATACTTTTGGCCTGGGGTGTATTCAAACTTTTGAACATGAAAACCGCTTTAAGTGTATTATAACTTTACTTCTGCGTGCTCTTTTCAAAGAAAGTAAGTAATTTGAGTTTTGGTATCTCAACTTATTAGAAGTGTAATGTAAGTAGGTAAACCCACAATCTATGTTTTAAATTGATACGAAGGGAGCCAGTTTAATTACTAGTGATCTACAAATTGATTATTTTGCTTCAACCGAATTTTCACAATTATGCAACAAAGGATAATATAATTAAGTGAATAAAGGATTTTGACCTTACAAACGGTCCGGTAGTTTTGAATTTTTGATATGTTGTCTAGGATGGTTAGTCAGTGTTTAAAATGCAAAATGCACAATTCCCCCCCCCCTCCGCGCCCGCCGCCATATTGAAAAAACCGGCACTCTCTTCATATTTTTGCTCATATCTTCCTTTAGGAGCATTTTAGCTAGAAGAAAGCTTCGACAATGTTATAGAGAGTTAAATTTACTACATTTTCCATTTTATATTTTGTTTATAGGACAGATAGTTACGGAGATATGCACATTTAAATAAACTTAAGAAATTGCAATTTCCAACTCAAAAACAAACTTCTGGATTATATCTTCGTTTAGGAGCATTTTAGCTAGAACAGTGCTTGGGCAATTTTGTAGAGAATTAAATTTACTATAATTTACATTTCAAATTTTGTTTCTAGGACAGATAATTACGGAGATATGTAAAAAATAAAGTCACATTTTCCGAAAATGTATGTAAAAATGGACATGAGTTTTATAAGCAAATTATATTTCCTACATGTTTTAATTTGTCCTAGACTAGTCCGTCACTGAATGACAGCGTTCTAAACCAAGAATTTTGAGAAATTTTCGGAAAATTTGACTTTTCCTGTTTCTTAAATGTGCCTATCTCCGTAACTAACCGTCCTTGAAACAAAATTTGAAGTGTAAATTATAGTAAATTTAATTCTCTACAACATTGCCCAAGCACTGTTCTAGCTAAAATGCTCCTAAACGAAGATATAATCCAGAAGTTTGTTTTTGAGTTGGAAATTGCAATTTCTTAAGTTTATTTAAATGTGCATATCTCCGTAACTATCTGTCCTAGAAAAAAAAATATAAAATGAAGAATGTAGTAAATTTAACTCTCTATAACATTGTCGAAGCTTTCTTCTAGCTAAAATGCTCCTAAAGGAAGATATGAGCAAAAATATGAACAAAGTGCCGGTTTTTTCAATATGGCGGCGGGCGCGGAGGGGGGGGAATTGTGCATTTTGCATTTTAAACACTGACTAACCATCCTAGACAACATATCAAAAATTCAAAACTACCGGACCGTTTGTAAGGTCACACATAGTACTTTAGTCTCTATTCACCGTATTAATAGGTCGCAAAGATAATCTGATCAAAAGATTGAGTTTGTAATCAGTGCCTATACGAAACAAAAGAAAACGTTCATCGTGCGTACACACGGATGCTATAGTTTTCGTACATTAGGGTGCGTCATCGCCGCGATCCGCCTGTAATGTCATTGTCAAGTTCATACCATTTTTGTTCCATTATATTACAGTTGAGTGCTTGCTCCCTTACACACTTTGTCATTTATTAGTGTCCACGAACCTGTCTTTTCCGCAATCAGGACCTCTGGCCAAAGAAAATTGGTTTTCAATACAATGTTAGAGTTAAGATATCAAATTCACAGCCAAGGTCAGTGAATGAAATTGAATGAATGAATGATATTCCCATGGAAGCCGCGACCGCATCTTGCGGTCAGCCGTCGGATTATTGCATTCAGCACGTGGGAAGTGGTATTGAACTTGTGAATGGGATACTATGACATAATCTTCTTTTTATAGATGAGATCTTTTTAATAGCCGTGGTAAGTGTTAGATTCTATGACGTGACGTAGAATGTTGGACTTTGAACAACTTGAGCAGATTTCAACATTCTATAACTTTATATTAATGTTTTTATAAATTTATGAAACATATCTTTTATGTGGGTAACTCATTTAAATGTTTCTTCAAGCTTCGATCTTTGTATCAATGGTTTATTGTTTTTAGGTTATAAAATGCACTTCGTTGATAGGAAGCGGGATCGGGATTGACTTCTTCTTATATCAGTTCAGTCTAATGTAAAACAAAATTATCTGCTGCGTCTCTATTCAAAAAGTACACACAACCTATTCTAATCAGAGTAGATACTAAATACGTACGTACGTAACACATGGTTTTTATACAACATTATACTACTCACTCACATAACTCACAATATACATAGATGCTTTGAACTCGTCAAACGAAATTCTAAAATCACTGTCATATATTATGTTTCCATTTTCATCCATCGGACCGCTTTTTTCAACAGCATTTTATTTTATACCTGAACCGCTCTGACGATTAATTTGGAAAAACGAGCGCTTTGCAAAAACTGTTGCAATTCGGTGAAACTATTTCAAACGTGTAGCTGAAAACGTTTTTCCATTTTTTCCCAAACTTTATGTTTATTGAATTGTTTGTGCGCTGATGTATAAAGAAACAAAGAGTTCGGTGGCTGGATGTCGTTGACGAAGACCTTACTTTTATACGCATTTTAAGGTAAATCATAGATTAAAAAACGCTTAAGTATTCATTTTATTAATATGAAATGAACATCATCTTCATCTCAGCCAACTGACGTTTGCTTGACAGATGACAAATTTGTTCCCAAGGATCTCCATAATAATTCACATCACATTCAATCCCACAAGATCATCTTAATCTCAAAGTAGGAGAATGTGGCGTAGACAATTTTATTAAATGGTATAAGAATGACTAAAGTATTCGTTTCAAATTTTTACTTTAAGTTTTTTTAGTGTAAATCTCTGTTTTGTTTTGTGTATTTTGTTAAATTAGTCTAACATACTCCTGTTGTCCACAGCTACAAACGACTCGACAGGCTCAAACGGTGGGGCTGGTGGCGAGCCACCATCGGCGGCAGCGAGTCCTGACGCGGCGGCGTTGGTAGTGCTTCAGCCGCCCGCGCCACCTTATCCACCTTACGCACATTATGATGGTAAGTCAGCCCGTCTTGCACAACTTTACTATGCTTCGCGACTCTTGTCGAGCGAGATAGCGCTACCCGTCACTCCCTCACATTACTGCACAGAAAGACACGGGTAATTATGTCGCGCGAGAAATAGTCGCTTTGAATCGTCAGCAGCTTCAGATTTGTTTCGTATTTATAACTATTATTCCCAAAGTTTAGTTTCGTAAATCACAGTTAGAAATCAATAGACTTTCGATTCGTCCCAATTGGGAAACGAAGCAGTTTGGCAAAAATCAATGTTGATCCTATTTTTGTGGTGATATCGAGTATATACATACAAAAAATACTTTAGTTAGCTCGCTCGTCAGTAAATACTTTACAAAGTTTTCAAAGGCTTCATCGATTCAATATCTTTAAGCTTAGTACTATTTCAATCTCCTGCAAAAGTAGCGCACATTGTACGTACTTTATGATTTTTTTACTTTATGTACACGAAACATATAAGCTATTAGTCAATCTGTGTGTGCACGGGTAATTTCATACTTTTTTATGTTAAATTGAGAAATAATTATACTCTCAGTCAAGACAAGCATTAAAGAATATAACAAAAACAAATTCATTACATTAAAGCAAAGTAAAACTGTGCAAATGGCTTGGCCACCAAAAAAAGTCCCCCAAATTGCGGACATCAACTCGAAACATCGCTGCCAATAAACAAACGCAGTTACGAGTCGCAGCCACGCACAGATAAAACAATGAAACACGAATAAAACAATGAAAAAGGGGATAAAGCAAAAAGTGGCCGAACAGAAAAACTGAGGAATCACTGAAAAAAACGACAATGACTTTACGAAAGCTTTCGACAAAGTCGAGCGCCACTCTAGAGCACTCCACGAAATCTAATTTTCTCCTCTGGACCCCGCTCCGTGCCGCGCGTAACGTCATAAAATTTATGTCAAACCGCTCCGAATTCGCACTTATGCATATAAAGGTAGAGAATAATTTAGTGTGCCACAGGGCTCCGTTCTGGGGCCGCTCTCCCTTTTGGTCTTTAATCCACCGCAATCTGCTTACCCCGGAGCAGACATCTTTAATAGCTCATTCGGGGGTATGCAAATAATTTTAGAGGGGGGGTGGCCATAGAGGCTTTGTCTGGAGGGGGTAACGAAGCGTAACACGAGTCTGTGATGCGACAGAAGTGCTTCTGAGTACTTCGGTGGCTTATTTCGGTTATAAATATTAACGTCAGGGTGGCGGGGACATATTTTGGATGTGGTTACGCGTATAAAGGTTGTTATGTGCGGGGGCGTGGGGCGAGGCTTGTCTGTTTAAATAGCGCTATGTAATGCCGTGATATGAGTTTACGGCTGGATATGTGATTTAGTATTTGTTAACGACTCATATCATTAATCGAGACCGAGTCATTATTTCATTTGGAATATTACACTTCAGGCTCAATTTACTTCACACTATATTTTTTCAACAAAGATACAGTTTCGCCGAAATGACGTCTGATATTTAACATTTTTCCGCCTTACACCTTAGGGGAAAGAAAATACCGGGAAAGGTCACAAAACCCACAGCAGGGGCGTATTGTAGGTATTTCTCGCTTGGATCCGTGCCAATGAGGTTTTTGAACTTGTTTTAATATAACTATACGAAATCAACATATTTTCATACGAAAATATATTGATTAGTTTGTAAATGTGGAATGACGCACATTATTTATTTTTTTTCAATTTTCCCCACAATGTTCCGGTATAACAGAGGCGTGAGTTCAATTCCCACCTAGACTGCATCAAATCACGTTTAACTTTTATTTCGCCAGGTGACAAACAAACGCACTTAAATTTCTGTCACTGCTTTTCAAAACCTCGCTTATTTGTTTTAAGTTGGTATTTTTTACTTAGTGAATTTTGGTTGTCAACAGACGATTTATGCTTTTAAGTAGTTTTGCTTTTTATCTAAGACTAGCGACCCACCCCGGCTTCGCACGGGTGCAAAGCTGATAAATTATGCATGTATTAGACATATAAACCTTCCTCTTGAATCACTCTATCTATTAAAAAAACCGCATCAAAATCCGTTGCGTAGTTTTAAAGATTTAAGCATACAAAGGGACATAGGGACAGAGAAAGCGACTTTGTTTTATACTATGTAGTGATTAAGAAGTTTACAGTAAAAGGTCTGCCCAGTTAGAAGTAGCAATTAAGCATTGCACTGGGACCAAATTCAGCGTTACTTATAACTTTTGTCTGAAATATCTTATCTGTACTTTGATGATTCTGGTGAAAATGTGTCATCCCTAGTCCCGTTTTGTTATAATAAGGTGTGAAAATCGCATGTCTTGTACAGTCGAGTCGCCATCAGATATATCGCAGCATATAAGGCGTTCATAAATATCTGAACACGACTCTTATTGACTGGGCGTTACAGTACATGTTCAGATATTTATGAACGCATTATATGCTGCGATATATCTGATGGCGGCTGTACATTTTCAGATTTGCAGCTCTCGACTTTCCGCTACAATCTTAAGCTACACTAAATAATAATACGTTAACTTTTGTATATTATTGTAATAATATTCTGAAAACTGTAGTTTAGTCAACCATTTTCCTAAGTGATACGACGTATTTTTATATAAGAGTATTTTTTCCCTGTTCCAGGCGCAACAACACTGGCGAGCGAATACGCGTACGCAGCGCCATACTCGCAATACTCGCCGTATCCCGCCCCGTACTCGCACACCACCGGCCTGCTCACCAAGTGGTAGGTAACATTGTATCCGATGACGATTTTTTTGTTTTTACAAATCACCTGGAGTCACTAAAATGTATGTCACTGTGACAACCAAGTCACTAAAATGTATGTCACTGTGACAACCAAGTCACTAAACTATATGTCACTGTGACAACCAAGCCACTAAAATGTCTGTCACTGCAGCTTTTCAAAAGCTCCTATCTAGTTAGTAAATTGATACTGAGATACTAGTTTTGTTTCAAATAGGTATTTTGTTACTTAGTGAGTTTTGGTTGTCAACCGGCAAAAATGGCATGACAGTTAAAAAAAGTTACTATTTTATTCTTCATTTATTGATAACTTATTTTCTTAATAAATTAAAAAAATAAAAACTGGTTGATGAATGATGTCTTAAGTTATTGAGAGGGTTTCCATTATTTTTGGTTCTCAAACATTAATCAATTTTGTATAATCATAATGTAATTAGGTACGTTATTAGTAAAAGCTCAATACTCAATACAATAGAGTCTACAATTATAGATTATCATTATCACTTAATATATGGCAAAAGTATCAAAAATTGTATTAGTAAACAAAAATTAATATAATGCAGTTTTGTTTCTTTGTGTACAAAATGTTTCCTTTGAGTAAAGTGAGGTAAATTCAGGATTTAAGGCAGTTATTTCCCTTCAGAACCCATACATTTTTTCCACACTGTATACTTAGCGGAAAATTACGTCATTGTCATCAATGGCATAGCTTTCCTTCGTGATTTGCCGTATTTGGGATTCGAAAGGCTAAACGTTGAAATAACAAATGTACCACTCTTACGTATGGCAAAGGTGTGAACGTAAATCCCGGCGGGCGATTGATCTCGGGTTCGAGTCCCGTATTTCACGTGCTAACTGGTTAATGGGTCAGAGGTGGGTTTTAACTGCGGATAATTTATTAAACGAGAAAATTCTACGAAAGGTTTTGTACAGATAACGGGAAATAAATTTTACACCCTGTATACATTATTACAAAGATCAATTTAAAATTTAGGATTGAACATAGATCGAAAGATTGTGATGTATTCTCATTTAAAAATAATGATACATTCATTACATGTGTCATAAATTTACCATGTACGATCTTTTGGTAATTAATTTAAATTGATAAGTTTTCTTCAATGTAGGAGTAGGTAAATATAAGTCATGCACAGGATGGTTTCATGTTAAAATAAAATAAATAAATATCAGAAAACCTCACACTAATCGATCTAGTCCCATATTAAGCTCAAGAAGGCTTGTGTTATGGACACTAGACGACAGTATACATAAATAAATACTTAAATACATAGAACAACCATGAACCTGTCACAAATATTCGAGTTCATCGCATTTTGCCCTGGCCGGGATTCGAATCCGGGACCACTGGCTCAGTAGGCAAGTGCTCTACAAAAATAAAATAAACTATCAACAATATAAATAAACAAAATAGCTTTATTTTGCTTAGGTACCCAAGATGTAGCATTTTTTTTTGTCATTTTAAATGTCTTCAATTTTGTTCTTAAGCCCGCTTTTTCGTTTCCTCACAACCTGTCAGTAACCCGTCAAAGAGTATCAAAATTCAATAAAGCACTGCTTATAGTATCAAGAGGCACAACATTTTCATTCATCCCGCTATATTTGGAACACAGTAGCGGCAATAGCGGCTTAGAAGATTTGAAATTTCAAGGAATATTTATACATTTATTATTTATTTATTATTATTTATCGTACTCATACTCATTTATTAATAAAATGTCAACATTTTACAAGTCAATACATTATATAAAAAAAATAAGAAAATATCTTAAGAATAAAATGTTGGATTAAAATTTCGTAATTAGTAGGTATGTATTTAAACATTTATTACACAACAAAAGGTTATAAAAATATCCGCACTAGGGATCTCTTCCAGTTAACCTTTGAACGATTGAGGGAATAGGTATTAGAAAAAAATAGGCATAGTTATTTTTTTATTTCTATACAAAAAAATACAAATTACTAGTACATTATAACTCGCCAAACTGACGTTTGATGGTGAGAAGCGCTCAGTTTTTTTTTACATAACTTAACTTAAATATATAATTATATTTACTTATTAGTAGCTAGGTAGAGATAATATATTCTAGTGATATGACACCTTAATTGACTGACCTTGACTTGTCATCAAGGAGAAACTCCTTAGTCTTCTGCCTAAGTAAACTTATTTTATTAAAAATTTCAGGTAGGTACTAAATATTTTGAAGTCCTTTCGCCATAATAGTTTTTCACATTCGGTTGTATTATTTTTCTTTCTGTAGCACTTCTAGTACCTTTGATTCTTTTTTCCTTCATTGCTTTAAATTTATCGCCAAAATAGCGTTCTAAGCCCATCAATAATTATGCATTAGTTTTTAACCGACTTCAAAAAAGGAGGAGGTTCTCAATTCGGTTGTATTTATTTTCTCATTAAAATTTGTTCTATGGATACTAGAATGCATATTCTATACATAGAGGAACATATGTAGTATTATTTTTGTGATCTATCTTTTTGCATTCCCAAAGCCTTTTCATGTAAGTAATAAAACACAAATGAGATTTTCATTTTTTTGTTACAATTTACAATACAAGCGAATGCTCGCAGTCAACGCGCTCCTTAAAACGTCATATTCCAATTGAAAGGTTTTTTTGAAAATAAATAAGCTTATCTCAACATCCGGAAATACCTACACCATTTGAAAGACGTATGAAAATTCGATGAAATCTATGAAACGTCTTTCAAAATAGCGTAAGGCTATTTATTCAATATTTGTGTGTAAAATTAATATAATTATGTAATCATGAAAATGAGGGTTAAGCTAATCAATTACTGTCACAAAACATTTCAGTACAAATAATTATAGATTAAATCCCGCACAGAAAGAGCAATAACGTAATAACGTTCGCACATTTGTCCCGTGTCTCTGGGGAGGGGCCGACAAAGGCCGATCGCGTCCCTCGGGGCGAGTTCCTTCTAAGTGATTCCTCTGTTTTTAAAGCTGTGCTGTAGGTATGCATTTTGGAATGAAATGTGTTTTAGGGCGGTATACGGGGACTTTTGCAACGATACAGTCATATAAAGGTCACGATATAGTAGCGATGATGTCGCTCGTTACATACCCTTGTATGTAAACACGATTCTGCATCGTAACTGTCACTATGGAGCATCGATACAGCCGCGACTCGGCATCGGTACTGCTACGATGCAGAATTGATATTTAATATTTCTAACAGGTGGAAATTAATATAGAAATCGAGGGAGCCTTGCGTCTTGTACACCCTAAAAAATATTTGAATTTATTGTTCTGTATGTAACGACATACATGTAAGAAAAAACATAAAATAACCGAAATCTACGTCAACTATGCCTGTATAGAGTTGCGGTCTTCGATATCCGCGAAAAAATATCTCTGTCATCTGTCATCATTATATCAAGCTCAACGCCATTCGTTTTTTTTTAATTAGACACAAGATTAAAGTAATCTCTCCATAGTGTTACTAAATTTTAGGATTCGTACATTTTAATAAATATATATAAATTTATGAAACATGTAATGTCTCAATTTTTTAAGTGGGTACACCACATTTGTATTCATGGTTTAAATAAAAAAATAATTACCAATCTCAGGAAAAAATATTACGTCCTCTTTCTAAACGGAATACAGAAAGTAATAAAATTGTAGTACTATAAAAATATGAAATGTTGTCAATTGGGATGCACCAAAAAATAAACACCCGTACCGCTGTTTTGTTTGTTTACTTAATTTTTGTTTTTTTTGCAGATATCAGCGCACCGACCAATAGCGGTGGGCATCAAGTGATAACAGACACTGAAGTTTGTGAAGTTAGTTCCCAAAATGTCAATATCTGTCAACCTGTCAATGTTGTAGCGGTGACATGACTGCCGGCTCTAGCGTGTTTAGTTGATTTGTTAACAGACTTCAAAATGAGGCTCTCAATTCGCCCGGTTTTTTTCTTACAAAATAAGATGACGCAAAAAAAAAATCGAAAATATGAATTGTCAAATTTTGTACTCGTTGACTATAAGTTTGGACCTGGTATTATACTCCTGTGGCGCGGAGGCGTTCCCGTCAATGGGTTTGCTCTTCCACACTAAGTCGGACTACTGGTAGTGAGGGATAACCAGCCCTGGTACAGTTCAAGTAATGTCTTAAGAAAATCCTGTTAGATACCGGCACCTCTAGCACAATTATGACACGCGACTCTTTCTCGCGCGTGAAATATTACCCATCTCTTTCTTCGCTGTAGTGTGAGAGAGTGACGGGCGATCCTATGTCGCGCGACAAGAGTCACGAAGCGTAGTTGTGGTGGTTTTTTTAGTTAGTTTGAACCTCATTTGTACCCGACTCCATGTTTTAAGTTCAAACTTATAGTAAACGGGTTGTATAAACAATTGAAAGTGTATAAAAATTTAATAAAATAGCGTATGAGCATGTTGCAACCAAAAATTTCAGCCAGTTCAATTAATGTCAATACAAACTATGTTTCCTTTAAGTTGTTGTAGTAACGTAAATGTTAAACTAATGTAAATAACTGAATTAATTGAAAAATCGTTGTGTTATCAAAATATGCGTCATTATAACATGACTAAACTTGTTAATTCCGGGCTTCAAAGTGATTCCAACTGGCATTATTAACATTACTTTATATCCGTGTACGGTCAACGTCTATAAGAAGAGATCACTGATCATTGAAGTACTTTGTCGCAATAAAAAATAGTAGTGCGACGGTTTGCATGTGTAATTAATTAAAAACAGTTAAAGTGAAAAGGTACTAAATATGAACAGTTATATCCTTATAACAAGTGTCGGTTCTGCCCAGGGATTGTGGCCCTACAAACATATTAATTGTATATGGCAAATATATGACGTATGCTTGTCATATATTTGCATTATTACGCGTCATTAGCAATTTGTCAAGGATTTGTCAAAAATAAATACTGAATCCATTTGAAATAAACTTGACTTTCATCAAGTGTGAATAGTTTTGACTATATTATACCAAAAATACTTGCAATTTGCGGATTATTTAGTCCTGTTTCCTCTTTGTTTACATCAATGATATTCACTGACTTTCAACGTCAGTTACCAAATTTTGTTACAACTGAAATAAATTAGCACAGTCGAGTTCATTTACATATCTGAACACGACTTTATGCTCCTGACAATAGGGTCGTGTTCAGATATTTTTGTTCTCGTATGTAGATGTAAATGAACTCGACTGTACCACTAAAAATCGCCATGGCGTGCGCTGAAAAACACCCTGTTGGGCTAAACTTTGATGTTAACTGTACTTAATGAGGGCTACTCTCCGAGCGTTCGGACCGCGCGGTTTTTACGTCATTCTTGTCTCATAATTATTACCATGTTTTTACCATCAAGACGATATATCATACAGGGTGGAACAGATCGAGGGACTTTTAATCAAACAGGGACAGGCAGGGAGGGAGGTTCAGACTGTGTTCTTAATTTTTCACCAATGAACTATGCAAATATTTCTATCCATTTCAGATACAGTTTGTTAAACATTAATGTAAAAATCTGCACATACAACCCTAGCATCTTTTAAACATCGCTTAAGTTAAAGACAGGTGTCATTTAAAATGTAAATAAAGCCTTTGAATTAGTAGGGTTGTCACTGATATTAAAATATTTTATTTTGATGACTTTTATTTTACTTTTAAATTCAGCTTATACAATTATAATAGGTCGATTGTAGATCACTCAGATGACACTATCCTGTCAGCCCAGTCCTTAGAAATGTTCCACCCTGTATAACATGCGACCAAAAAGAGTAGAAATTAAAAAGTGGCAATACAAGCAATTGAGTGGCTAGGAAAACGGGGACGACACTACAGTATTGCCACTTTTTAATTTCTACTCTTTTTGATCGGATTGAAACTGTGGTCAAACCAGAGTTAGAGAGAGAGTGTATTTCGGATTAATTAGAAAATCAAAACTTTAACATGGCTTACGTCATTTGAAATATCATTTGAGATGAGATTGACGATAAATAAGAAAACAGTAAAAACGTTGAACATTCGTCCGTGAATGATAGTCGCCTTATCGAATATTGTAGATGAAATTATTTACTGATTTTGACTTTGATTCACAGATTCACTACTCAAACTTAAGGCAGTAAGTCCGGAAATTTACTCATTAATTCCATTGCAAAATGAATACGAGAGAGCCAAAGTGTTGATAAATCTTTAAGACTTTGTAAATAATGTATTTTAAACCTAATTATAGTTTTTATGTCGTTCTTAGATGTAAGTATCTCATTTGTTTTACCTCAAATAGTTACAAATATGTAGAATGTAATTTGTCACTATTTTTTTGTCGATGAATATCAAAAGTGACGATACCTATTGAAATTCATCGGCGAATTATATATCTATATATTTAAAGGCTTGTCACACTGGAGTGTAATATGTTATTGAATATATTAAATTCGTTTTTAGGGTTCCGTACCCAAAGGGTAAAAACTTATTATTATTATTTATATTACTGAGACTTGGCTGTCCGTCCGTCCGTCCGGCCGTCTGTCACCAGGCTGATGTATCTCAAGAACGGTGATAGCTAGACAGTTGATATTTTCACAGATGATGTATTTCTATTGCCGCTATAGCAGCAAATACTAAAGATGAAATAAAATTAATATTCAAGGGGGGCTCCCATACAGCAAACGGGATTGGTTGCGTTAACTTTGCACCTCATTTGTATGGAGCGCAGTACATACCAGGTGCAAACTTAGCTTAACCACTTAAGGATGGAAAGTGTTTGTACGGAACCCTCGGTGCGCGAGTCCGACTCGCACTTGACCGGTTTTTTTGAGATACGTGTCTGTATAACGCCTGGTGACAACTAAAACTCACTAGTCTTCAAAACCTCGTATCTAGTTTGTAGAATGATACTGAGATACGAGCTTTGTTTTAAGTAGGTTGTTACTTAGTGAGTTTTGGTTGGCAACAGACGATATGCGTGTGTCTGTGTATGTGTGTGTGTAGTGACGCAACCCATCAATGAAATCCATCAGTTTCTATAATAAATTGTAAAAAAAACCGAGTGTCAATCAATCATTACATCTCTGTTTTATATACAGGGTGTGACTGCGCGTATGAGCAATAAATCAAAACATAGATTCTACACTTTAATTCTAACAACATCTGTTTAGCATTTTTAACTTGTATTATTTAATACATTGTCGCGTAATATATGATAATTAGTAGTGACAGCCAGTATCAGTCAGCCCGATATGATATCCATGTCGTATAGCGTACATTCAAATTGCTTTTTAATCTGTAAGAAGTAATGAACATTTGAAAACTGTCTTTGATTAAAAAATGGTAAAACAAAATGTTGTTCAATTAGAAGAGTAAAATCTATATTTTAATTTATTGCTCCTGTTACAAACCACACTTGGTATAAACTTTAGTTATCAATGTATTTATTAATGATTTTTTTTTTCTTTTTTTTGTTTCGTTAGTATTCGCCATATCATATTACATTCCAGTGTACTTAAAGCTAGCTGTCTTGCACAACCTGAAAGAAACCTTACTTCTATATATATTATAGAGTTGTTATTAGCTTACTTTAAATTATTTTTATAACAAATTATGTATCGACAAGGGCTACAAACGTGAAAGTCAAGTATTTAAAGTTATTTAGGTTATTTTGAAATTACTTTGAGATTATTTATATTTTTTTACTTCATATTTTTATAAATAGTTTCTAGTGGCGTTTCGAGAAAAGTCAACGCTTTTGTAAAAATAAATATTAATTATTTGTGACTTTAAAATATATCTGAAGGCAGTAGTCATTATATTTTTTTATCATGTAAATCATAATGATCTTCATTTAAATGAATAAACTGACTTAACGTATATTAATATTGAGTTCGTTTTGCAATATAGCCACAATTTTATTCTACAATAAAATTAATTGTATTGCAAGCTTTTTGAAAAAAAAAACTGGTTTTTTAGTTCATATAAATATAAAAAGACAACTTTCTTTAATCTCACTCACTGCCTAAAGGTATATTTTAATGTTGTTACTCTCATGTTCAAAATTATTTAGACATATTTTTTATATATTTCTTCTATAAGTTTCTTATCGTTTCCGTCCATGTTATTTTTGTAAATAATGTTTAGAATAAGCATTGTTCTTATGTTCTCGGCACAGTTTAGATAATCAGTATCCTTACTTCGTATTTATTATCTAATGAAATGGCGTATGAACCAGTGTCAATCCTAGCGTTTCAATGAATTTTGCTCGCATTTTATGAACCCTGATTACCCATCGGAATATCAACTCTCACCGAAAAAAAAGGAAACAATAGTTTGAAGGCCTTTCATGAAATTAATGTATTTTAAATTATTTTATTAGCTGGTTAAGGGCAAATGCTTTTTTCGGAGATTGGCTCCTGTTCCCGTACGTCTAGCATAACTGTGACACGCGAAACTTTGTCGGGCGTCAAATACTACCTGTCACTTTCCTTTCAATACCGTGCGAGCAAGACAGGTGACGCTGAGCCGTCTGAGATGCGAAGTCGCGTCAAGATATGCTACTTATGCTAGCCCTGCTACAGAATGTAAAAAAGACGTAACTCGTCTATTTCGCTACGGCCATTTTTATTCCAGTTAATAGTTAAATTATTTTTTTGTTGTTTATGGTAGATTTAAGGCCGCTACTACGTTATGATTACGCAGGTTTTGATATTTTTCTCGAAGTTAAGATACTGTTTATTAGAACTGTGTCCTTAGTCCCATAGCTTGCTTTATATGACAGACAAACATACAGTTTAGACGAACGCCAAAGACTTGATTATTTTAACGTCTTTCCCGGTGAAGTATAATATTAATTATGTGTAACAAAGCAATATGTTCTCGCCAAAGATATAAATTGGTTACTTTTAGGCAAAATAAAGTAGATAAATGTGAATTAGCTAAATAATTTCTATAAATACTGTGAGAAATTTGATTTTTGTTAAAAAAAAAAATTATTTACAGATTATTACCATTAAAATTAAATTTATAATATAGAATATTCTAGTTGATGAAACAGTAAATTATAAAAGTTTCACAGTTTGTGTCCAGTCAAGTTTGGCACAACCGAATTACTGTATTTAATGCACTAATGTTTGTCAAAATATTGATTTGTGCCCACTGTGGTTATTAAAGGTATATAAATATTTCAAAATTTAATAATAATTAATATTTAAGAGGGCGTTTGGAAGAGATCACTCTTCAGTGATTAGACCGTATCCCTTTTATTTCTACTTGTACTTTATTCCTTTCTTTTGCGATGTGCAATAAAGATAATATGTACGTGTACATACGTCAAATAATATCATAATTAATATGTAAATATGTTTCACGTGAATATATTTAATTTTAAATTTTTACTATATGTATGTAATTAATTGCTAAAAAATCTCTTCAAGAGCAGAAATATTAATTTTCTAATTAAATATGTGATTAAAAAAAACGCCTAAAAGTAACCAATTACTTAAGCCAGCCTCATCCTACTCATACTTTAATATAATTTGTGTATTATTTCTTATTTATTACAATTATAAATAATTATATCGCGTGATGACAACCAAAACTCACTAAAACACACTACTCTTCAAAACCTCGTATCTGGGTACTGCATCCATATTGAGATACGAGATTGTGTCCAATTTCACCAAGCGCATTGCACCTTTCAAATGGTTGACATTGATAAGTAATTATGTCGTCAAAACTAAGGGTACGTTCCCACTGAAGCGGAGCTGGGCGGAGCGGAGCGGAGCAAACCAATCCCAGTTCTCCAAATCTCTAGTAATAAAACGTCAGTATAAACTCTGTGATTGGTGAAACCATGATCCACTTCGTGCCATTGGAAACGTACCCTAAAAGAGTATAGGTGCTGGGCCCTATTTGAAGTTAGATTTCTTAGTGAGTTTGGTTGTCATCAAACAATATTCAGTTGCTTTATTTCTAAAAGCATATCGATTAAGTGATAACTCACGTCATTGTAATGATAGCTGATGACTTGTTTAATTTGTACTAAGATATATGTAAGGCAAACGCACCAGTACGAAATAAAGGCATAATGAGTTTATATAAATTGACGTTTTTCTTAATAAATAAAAAAAACTTTTCCCTAAAACCTAAACATGCTAGCGGATATTATTAATCTTTTTTTCCGTTTAGGTTCACTTCGTCCACATTTCCATTTCGTTCACATTCCTACTTCGTCCACAATTACATTTCGTCCACAATCAATTCCCAATTCGTCCACTTCCTATTTTACTACATTCGAAACGGACGATGAAATGTCGTCCACATTCCCATTTCGTCCACATACCCTAGGCACCCACATTAAAAAAAAATACAGTTAGCTTCAGTTGCAGGGCCCACCCTCTCTATTCTCCTATTGACAACGTAAGTAGGTAACCATGAATAAGTAATGAACTCATTTATTACCTCAATCACTTAATTCCAAAACTTGTCCATATTCTCTTCGGAAAGAATTACTTTAACGGAAACAATACAGTTTTTTTATTACCTATGAACAAAAAGTTGTACATTTTCATCTCTTCTGTTCGGAAAGTGTCATTTTCATGAGGAGATAGCCGGGTGGAAAAATTGCTTTTCCATCCCTAGGGTGGAAAGTATTTTTTTTTGTAATCGCCACGGAGTCAAAGATAATTGCCATCTAGATGCACGTCGTGACCAAGGTAAGTGGCCAATGAAAATGGTCTCCAAAGGTTAGATGTAGGCAAGCTTAATTTATTTATATTTAATTATTAAATATAAATTTGCATTATATTCACACATTTTTTTTTGTTTGGTTTTTTTTTACTTGTTAAATGTTGGCGGTACGTATATCTTAACTTTGTTTATCTATTAAAAAAATTATTAAAGGTTGCAATAGAAAAAACGGGAACACGAGATTAAATATAAATACCTTGTCTTTTATTGGTTATTGGTTAAAAATGACATTAACATTAATATAACTCACTCATGACAATATGTGCGTGTAGTATTTTATTTTCCTCGCAGTCGAAATGAAAAGTAGAGTGTTTAACTCGGGTGAAATTGCCCATTTCACCCTCAAACTATTGGCGCTCTCACTATGTTCGAGCGCCAGAAATATCTCGGGTGCAATGGGTCACTTTCTAGTTTCTACCCTTGGTTAACAATCTACTATTTGATAACACTGTTTTTTTTGGAAGGCACCAGATTTCCATCTGCATCTGTAACAAAATATATGAACGAAATGTGGATGTTGACTAAGTGGGATTGTGGACGAAGTGGGAATATGGACGGAATGGGAATGTTGACTAACTGGAAATGTGGACGAAGTGGGAAAAGGACGAGATGGGAATATTGACGAAGAGGGGTTGTGGACGAAGTACAATGCAACTAAAAAGAGTAGAAATTAAAAAGTGGCAATACTGTAGTGTAGTCCCCGTTTTCTTATATGGATTAGAAAGGGAGGACACTACAGTATTGCCACATTTTAATTTCTACTCTTTTTGGTCGGACTGTAGGAATGTGGCCGAAGTGAACCTTAACGCTTTCTTCCAGCAGCAACAAAAATCTCTTCCTCAGTCGCCAGGTAAGAAATAACACGTTGTACTGTACTCGTTATAAAGCGCCCCTAACCTTTCCACTTCTCTCTATCTCTCTCTTTCGTTTTCTTAACCCTTCCTAAGTAAATCCACTTTTTCTCACTTCTGGCACAGTGGTCGTAGCCACCATTTCAGATGCTTAACAACACGCTGCCATTTCTGTCTTATTCCGGTAGTTGGGCCATTTCCGGGACATTTTTGGCACATTTCACGACCTCTTTCGAAGAGAAAAAGTGTCCCAAAATGTTCATATATTTTTTTTTCTCGTCCGTTACCGCTATAGTAGGTTGTATGAAAATATCAAAATGGTAACGGAATGGAACGTAAAAATATTGCGCCACTTTTTTTCTCCGAACTAGCGAGCTGGTGAGCACCAGCTCGTTAGCGAGATACTACAAGTGCGGGAGTGTATGAGTGCGCTCGATTTGCCTCATCTGTTTCGCTTGCTCTCCGTCCCATGTCGGTTTTTTGCACCTGAGTCGAAGGGTCTCGCGATTAAACGCGACCTCGTCGCTGTACACTCTCGCATCTCCCATTATTAGTCGCGCCGCTGGAAAACTGAGCAGCGTCAACCCCGACGGTTGCGTAAAGCCACCATTATATTCTCCATGTCGAGGTTTGACGTAACGTATTACGCTGTAACGCATTGCGACGAACATTGCCCGTCTTTTTCTTTACAATACCGTCCAAGCAAGAAGTTATTCCACCCGTCTTCCGAGTTTATAAACGAGATATTTTAGGACATCGCATACGCGGAGTAAGTATCCAAAAATGTAAAAACCATATAATTATAGATATGCAAAGACAACATTAATACCCACGCCGTTAGCACGCCGCATAGTGCCCACTCAACCTCTTTGGCATACAAAAAACTGCATCGAAATCGGTTCAGTACTTTTCAAATAAAATGGTAACAAGCACTTATACCGCCTCCGTTTCGTTCCCTCTGTCATGGAAAAAAACTACTTGACCACTGATAAAAGAAAATCATAAAAGCTGACACATGCCAGCAAAAAAAACAACGATGTCACTAAGATTTTTTATTTAATAAAAATTAATTATTAGGTATTTACAAGATAAATTATGTGTGACCGAAATAATCAAAATGATAAAAAAGATGATTGTGAAGAACCAATTTATTGTGACAGAAAGGAACCTGAGCCAAAAGACCCATGTGACCATGAAAAACCACCTCCAGTAAACAAGTGTACTATAGATTTCGAAGAATGTGAAGATGCTAAAGGCAAGAAGAAGAAAAAGAAGAAATAGCATGATATTTATTGACAGCCGTTTGGCTAGAATAATAAAAATGAATCTGAGTAAGGAAGATTAGGAAAAATATCTTGTGACTAAATAAAATAATAAATGTGGATAGCGTGTTTCTATTCTAATCTTATAAAAACTGTCGTGACACATCTTTAGCAATTATTACAAATATATTAAAAGGAATGGTCCGTTTGTTGCGCAGAAGCACGCATAGCTGTATCTGATGAAGAACTCCATACGAGTTCGAATCCGAAACCATGTCGGGCCGTTCCTGACAATTTTTTGTGGTTAGAATGAAGCGAAAAATTTAATGGTGAACCATTCCTGAAGGCGGGGCTCGAGCCCGCGTCTCCAACGGCTTTCCGAGCCTACACGGGCGTCCTACCTATTGGACCACTGAACCTGATGCTAGAGCCATTGAATTTTTCAACCAGTTGCTTCTTGCATGCCTGGGGGTGGCAACGTAGCACCATCTACAGTAAATATTCAGACTTCAATCGGCTGCTTGAATAAAAATAATTATTTTTTGCGCGTGTTTCTATTAAATTCCTGTGATGTCCATAATATATTCGTAAAATTGTATCTTTTACTAATGTGGCCTGTGTGTAAAATTAAATGTCTGCTGTACATTCTGGCCAATTGTAGATATATTATTGAGGGATACTTTTACCCGACTGCTATAAAAGAAAAAGGGTTATGCCTACTTTGCCCCGTGTGAATGAAGTTAGCATGGCAAGAATTTTCATTAAACAAACAAAAATACAGTATAAACAACCTAACCTAGGGTGCCGCCGCCGGCAGCGGGGTAGGGCCCAGGCTACCGGTAGTTGGGTTACCGATCAAGGAAACCTGACGATGAGCGCCATTTAAATATTTAAAAACAGTAAGGGACTACTTCCCATTGATCTGACATAAAGCGCGAAATTGCCTAGTATTAAATCAATGGGAAGGCCCTGATACGAAACACGGCTCAAAATAAAAGCTTTCATCACAACCACCGTTTCGTCTGAGTATTAGTATTGGGGAAAAACTTTTTGATGGCTTTCTAGGACCCTGTGTCTTTATCAAGGGTGCTCAACTGAAGAACTAATAACGTTGACCAAGGTCTTTTGTTAGTGTAAGTGTTGTTACATTGTAGTCTTTGGGCTCAAATAGAGGTTGGTTTACATGTATGAAACCATTATAAACACGAAGTAGAAAAATATGACATTGATAACTAACCACCCCCGTTCCATTCCAATTGGTTGTCATTCTACCTTCCAAAGTTCTCATGGGAAAAATAATTTATGGTAAATATTTAAAAAGTTAACGTCTTTCAGAGAAATTAACAAGAAAACAGAAAATAATAATCGAAACCTTTTGAAAACTTAATGTTTCCTGCTGTAAACTGTAGGTGCTTGAAATTATGCAGCATATAACTGGATTGGATTGTCACTAAAATAATTATGAAAACCAACATTTTAAGGTAAGTTACACAAACCAACAACGTATTTTGCTTCGTGTGATATATAACTAGTATAAAATAAAGCCGTGTTTGTGTGGGCACTAATTTTATTAAGACTTTCGTGAACTTGAGACATCTCTAATATTAATAACACTCATCCAAAAATTGCTATTAGCACCCGAGACTTTCTTACCCGTATGGAGCTCCTTCAAAGGGACAGCCATTACTGGTCTGTCCACCGCGGATCGATACGGATAAGACCCTGATGAAGAATTCCAGACGAGCTCAAAATACGTGCGATCGTTTCCGACAACCTTACCCTGAGTGCAAGCCATCTTTCAAAATATCTACAGCTTTATTGATATAACAATTTGTCTTTGCAATAAGTCTCATTTTTAATTCTCAAGATTGTATCCTTTGAGTTTGATTCGGCATCCTATTAAATTTAAATATTTCGTTTCAGGACGAGGTTCTCACACCCATGAAAGATGATCCACACGTATTATCATCTATCTGTATATGAAAAGTCGAATAATAGGTGGTTTATTCAAATTGTGATGTGGACTAGCTGCCCTTACTTTGAATAAATAATGTTGATTTCAGCATGATTTAGTTTTATTTCACCGACAAGCCAACGATTATACAATGTACGTTTAATGCCAAAGCTGCACCTCTAGCATAACTGTCATACGCGACTATTTCTCGCGCAAGATAATTACCCGTCTCTTTCTGTGCAGTAATGTTAGAGGGTGACGAGTAACGCTATCTCGCGCGACAAGAGTCGCGAAGCATAGTTGTGCTAGACGGGAAGATAAGGAAAAAAAGGAAAAAAGGAATGAAAGTGACATGACAGTTCTAAATGCGCAGGTATTCGCACTTCTAGATACTTAACTGATGATAATGATGAAGCGGCTACTATTAGAAATACCATAACAACGTTAAGTATTTGGAAGTGCGAATTCCGAACTTCCGAACGCGCATTTTGAACTGTCAATTTCTGAATGATGGCACTATTTAAATTTCCGGTTCCGATTTTGTGTTTTAGTTCATTGGGCTGACGTTGAGGCGCTGTAGGAGGTATATACGTGTACTGGTGTGCGTGTGTGGGTTTGTCGCATTTGCTTGTATGCCAGTTAGCGTTCTTCTCTTGATTATTTATATTCTTTGGTCTTTATGGTTGATAATGATAAATGTCTTTGTTATTATATGGTTATTATTGATTCTGTAAACGTCAAAAAAAAATGGAGCTATCAAAATAGTATTTTTACTATTATTCCTTTTTATTTCTTTAAATAACTTTTATGGGTTAAATAACATCATTGAAACAAGTCATATAAATGGACTAACTAAGAAAAAAATTGCAAATCCTATTTCAGAGCTGAACTGGTGACTTCATAAATACTTCATAAACAATGGTTGTTGCTGATCACGAACCCGCCTCTGATAAAAAAGAAAATCTAGATAACACAAAAGATGAAGAAAGTGACCATTCTTCTGAAGCCAAAGCTAAGGCAGACTCGGGGCCGCCCACAGAGCTTGAACGCTTCAAAGTATTTACTCAGAAAGTGGCGAGATGCGCTGTGAAATCATTTTGTGAGACCTATGTACATCCATTAATACTACAGAACCCTAGTTTGGCGCCAAGCAAATCAGCAACAACTGAAGTAATTAATCACAACCAAGAAGGACAAATAAGCGTTCCAGTTTATCCAACATCAGAGAATGAAGACCAAGCAATAACACTACTGAACCCAAAACAAGGAAAAGAAGAAAATCAAACTGAACCAGCAAATAATGCGAGACAAGATAATGAAAAAGAAAATCGCCAAATCGGATTGATCCTGAACGCAAAAGAAGATTCCGAACAAACGGCAACGACAATGAATTCAAATAAAGATGAACAAACAGCTGTGGTACAAGAACCAAAAATGAAAACTAATCCAAAATCGCAAGGTGTATTTGATATAGGAGGCATTCTATCTCGTCTACACAAAGTGGCGTTAGCAGATTCTAATCTAGAAGAAGAGCCCACTGAACCACCAGACCTTTATAATTAAAATTTTAATGTTTTATAGAATTTAATTAAAGATACCATAAATATTAGGTGGGCCCTTCTTTTTCTAATATTATATAATATTCATAATATTTATATTATAACTTGTACCTTCATTCGCGTCACCCTCCTGTTATCTTAACCGTGTATTTTTAACCATCTTTGGATACGTATCCATATACCAGAATAGGTTAAATCCGTCCATTCCTTTTGGCGTGAAGAAGTCACAAATATATTCTTAGCTAGAGATAGCGTTATGATTAAACTAATTAAAATCCATACGAAACCAAAAAAGGTGCATCGCGCAGTTAAGGTTTTTTTTCAATCGTGACCCCACCATATTATTGCCCAGTAAAATGTACAGTGTGGGTACGAAAGTAGGTAAATTAAGCTAAGTCAAGGTTTGTTAGAAGTTGGATATGCTCGCTTTAGTTGCGAAACCTGGAGTGGACAAATGATAATTGAGAAATTTATTAGTACAAAATAACTTACAATAAAACTATACTAAAAATTAAACTAAACTCGAACATAATAAACTTAAACTAAATCTAAAAATGGCCCCTGCGGCATAGTGCCAAAGATGCTGGTGGCATTTCCTCGCTGAATCGCCAAACTGATTCTTTGAGCGAGGAAACCGCCAGCTCTCCGGTCACTAGTAACATCAATAAGCCTCTTCGAAATATCTTTGAAGAGGCTTAATGCGCTGGGGCCCCACGGACCCAGGGTCTCGACGCCAAAAGGTAAGAAATTGTACTCAGCGCCAAGACCACTGTACTTATTCCGTTTTATGCCTTCGGCCGCTTCTGCCGCTGCTCCGGCCCTGATTGAGGATCGGTGGAGATGTGACGGGGCCAGTGTGTCTACACAGGTTGCATCCCACACCAGCACCCGTCCCTTACTCCACGGAATCAAAGACATTCCGTCCGGTCTCTTGCCATATCGTCTCTTGAGATGCCGGTCGGCTCTAAAAGGGCCGGCACATTGATTGATGCAAGAGACCGGCGGATGATGTCGTTCAGAGCAGCATGTCTTGAGAAGCGGCCTGCACTGCTGTGGCAGGAAAGTCCGTGGTGACCCAGCCTGTCAACGTCTTTGCTGCAGGGGCATCGGTGTGGGGCGCAGACCGGGACCCCGAGACGGAGACAAACTGAAAGTCGGACGGTATTGGGTTCTAGAAAAGTTCCAGTGCTCACGGAAGGGTACGCTTGGAGCCAGTAACCGGCCTCTTTGGTGCCTACTGCCAAAATTCTGGCACGGTCTTCCGTAGAGCACTGGCTTAGGATGGAATCTACGGTCAATTTACACAATAAGTCGTCCCAGCTCCGTTGAGATTTTGAATTTTCCGGATAATTTTGGCCGGGGCAAGCAATTGACCAAGCCTTTTTTGCGTCTTCTAAGCCCGCAATCTCATAGTTTGTGGGTAACGCCCTTAGGATTTTACCTATGAGATTAGACGAGAGAAATTTTGCGGATCCCTAGCCCACTAGGACCAGGACTGCTCACTTAGCTGAGAATTGAGGACGGATTCTAAATTCATTTTGATCAAACTATCTATTTGTAACAAAAGATGTTGATGATTCCAAAGTGGACAGCAGCGAAGCACATAGGTAAGTTTAGGAACAAAAAGACAATATTTAATAATTGAAAGAGCAAAATGTGGGCTAATTTCAAGCAACCGATGAGAATGATTTTGAAATTTCGAGATAGAATTTTGAACATAGTCAGAAAAGCATTCTTCAAAAATAGGGGACCCTAAGGGCCTGGGCACATCACCACGGCACGGCGCTGCGCCGTGGATTTTTACGGTGTCAGCGTATATAAAACCACCGTAAAAATCCACGGCGCGGCGCCGTGCTATGGTGATGTGCCCAGGCCCTAAGAGGCAAAGATTACTTTTGTCAATAATCTTAATGTCAGGCAAAAGCTCGTTAAATTTTTGTTTTATATTAATGACGTCATTGCAGGAATTTTGAAAGAAAAGTTCACACTGGTTGAAATTTAGCTCGAGGCCAATCGTTTTGAATTTATTTTTAATTTTGCGGAGATCGGAAAGTACAGTGTTTGCATCGCCCCCTAGAATCCCGTCGTCTAGGTACCAAACATTAAATTTTGAATAATAGGGTTGATGGCCAAACTAAAAATTACTGGCCCCAAGGGATCACCCTGTTGACAGCCAACTTCAGATGACAACTCACTTGATCGGTACATCAACTTTGTTGGATCTGCATAGCAGGAGATAGTTGTATAATTCCGGAGTGTTGGATTTGATCTCAGACAGCAGGGTATCCCTGTTCACCGAATTGAAGGCATTTTTCACGTCAATTTTGACCAACACTTCGCATTGGCCTTCGTTAAGGTAGGTGCGAAGGGCATGGACAGCGGCCTCACAGCCACCTTTAACGCCAAAGCCTAATTGGACCGGTTCAAAAAGAGGTTGTAATTTTGCTATAATGTGTCGAACTGCGATTTTAGAAGCGAGGCGGCGAAGTGTTGTTCCAACAGCAATAGGTCTCACCCCTCCGTCCTTCTTTGTGAGGGCGATAAGGTTTGCTCCATATAAAATAGGTAATATATCAGGATCGATATTACCAGAGTACATACGATTTAATAATTGGGTGATGCAACTTATCAGTTGCTCACCTGCATCACCCACGGAACGCGATGTAAGGTCCTTTAGATGTTGGGGTGAGAGTCCATCCAGGCCAGCGGCAGAACCAGGTTTGAAGGCATTTATACCATTAAAGACGTCGGCATTTTTAATTTCGAGGCAGGCCTGGTTTGCCGTTGGAGGGTCGAGAAAGAAAGGAGTTGCTGGAGCTGGGGGATGTTTCGTCTGTAAAGCCAGAAGAGTATCAGGATTATCTGGGGATAGCACGTCACTTGAGAAAAGTAATCGGGCGGCGCCTTTGAGATCTCCATCACTATTTTTTTTTTCTATAGTCCTGAGATGATTACGGGTGGGTGGAGATGAAACGTCTAAATGTGTGGTGGATGGAATGATGTCATCTATGCAGTTATTTTTAATTTTTTGTGTTAGAGATATATTGGAATTGTCTTTTTTTGCGTGAAGAACCAAATATGGAAAGAGAAGGAGATTTTGCCAGTCTTGAGTAGAGTTTTTTGAAATACATTTTTCTATTAATTTTGACAAATGTGTAGCAACGGATATTCGGGTCCCACGAGGGATTCTTTTGACTATTTGTACATTGATTTGGAGATGACTGAGACGGATATGAAATGGTTGATGTACAATAGGTGATGAGGTATCTAAATTTAAAGGAGTGGCATCTTGGCTGAGACAGTTCCGATGCGATTTGGACTTGTGAATGTTTAAACCTTGATGATAATTTGTATGTCTTCATCAACAAACTTCTGAGGTCGGTGCTTCGCGAAAGTTTGCCAAAATTATACGGAACGTGGAACCATACATCGACTGTCTTATTTGTGTGGCTTAGTTGGGTGGACATCGCAACTCGAAAAAGATAGATAGGCCGTGGATAGACCCAATGACTTTAGCACTTTAGCTTACGCCTCAATAGACAAAATAAAAATCTATGTGAAGTATTTTTCTAGCAATGACTTAGACCGAATGTCATTTGATGACATCAGCAGCTATCAAAAGAAAAATGTAATTGCCAAAAAAATTAATTGAAAACAAATAACAGTTTTGAAATTTCCTTGCAATTCGTATTATTGTGAGCAATATGTCGTGCAGGCATTATAAATTAAAGTGATATTTCACAACTATGCAACCGATTACACTGAAAGAACTGGATGTCCTCACAAGTGACCCATCTTTGTTTACATTGGTTGATGTAGAAACACAGACTGATCCAAAAAAATCATTAGCTAATGCTGTTTTTGTGAAACCTGGTAAAAGTCTAGAAACTGTGGATTATGAAAGCGCACGTGCAACACTAAGTGAATCTGAAATAATTGGCTCAAGCAGTCGTAAGGAAAAAATACAGCAGCATAATAATGAGGTTTTAAATACAAATTCGTCACTAGGTTCATTTTTATCTAGCAAATTTTTTCAGCATGAAAGTGGTACTAGATCGAATATTCACACCTGGAAATTAGACGATAGTGAAAAAGACTACCCTAGTAGTGGATATGTATATGTTCCATGCATTGACACAAAAAATATTTCAAACAATAATTCTGTAATAGTTTCAAATCAACAGCAGAATGACATAGGCGAATTGAATTATCAATCTTTGTCAACTCCAAATAAGCTAATTAGTATTGATGCCAGAGATAGCGGTGAAAAGGAACTTGAAGCCACTTGTGTAAATAATTTCATGAAACAAAATCATGCTGACACAAACAATATTAATATAAAAGAAAATATTGCCGCTAACTTACTAAAAGACATTGAAGAAAAGGAATTCACTAACATACGTTCAGTGGTAAACATTAATAATCAAAATTACCCTGAAATAGATAATAGTATGGTAAATGATGTCATTTTAGTAGGGGATGACGAAGAAAAAGAAATAACTAACATAAGTTCTGTTAAAACTGTCGATGAGCAAAATTACGCAGAGATAAACAATATGGACATAAAGGAAAATAATAAAGTGAACTTAGTAATAGATAACGATGAAACGGATATAAATGACATTAGTTCTGCAAATAACGTCAATGATGAAATTTATCCCGAAACGCATGACATAAATCTAAAGGAGAATTATAATATCCACTTAATAAGCGATAAAAGTGATAAAAGTCCTAAATCGGACGATATGACTTTAAAAGAAAATATAACAGATACCTTTTTAAGAGAAAACGGTGAAAAAGATTTAACTGAAAATAGTGTTATAAAAAACATCAATGATCAAAATAACCTTATGACAGAAAATAGTATTGTAAAAGAAAATATTGACATGATATTGGTAACCACCCTAAATAAATTATCAGACATTAATGTGAAAAATAGTAAAGAGACAAAGAATACAATTATAAGTAACCTAGTCACTTCTGATGCAAATAAGTCGTTAATAATTTGTAAAGAAACTAGTGGAAAGGAACTAAAAGAGGAATTAAATGAAGAAAATAAAATGAAATTATTCAATAAAGAACCAGATGGAGAAACTGATAAAGTAAACGCCGTCCAAAAGTCAACACCTATCCTAACCCATAATATTGAACTTAAATGTCCCGACAATTCATCTGAGCGCGACACGAAATTAAAAAATCTAGAAAATCCCCTTATAAGTAATGTAGAATTTTCACAAAAAGTGGAATCCGAGCAAATTTTATCATTCGTTGACGAAAGACTAAACGATGAATTTATTAGTGAAGATTATGTGTTCAATGACAGCGGTCAACAACCGCCAATATACTTAGAAGACAATTTAACAGTAGACGAATATCCTGATGCTACAGAAGATATTACATTAAAACATAATTCAGAATTTAATAAACTTAATGCAAAAGCATCTAGCACTCCAGACAAAATAGCTGTCATACCTGGAAATAGTGATGCCAGTGTTAAAGAAGAATCTGCTTTAAATATTATCGATAAAAGCGGCAACGAAGAGCAAACACCGTCAAATACTGATAGCGAGAGAACTGCACTATATACTAAATTAATGGCAGGGGCAGGTACGGTTATAGCAAGTCTAAATAAACATATAAACATTGATAAATTTAGTTATTTCCAAAAAAGTGAAGACGCAGACGCTACCAGTGATAAGAGAATCGTGGATTCTAAAGAATTATTAGCTCACAATCACAGTTATGTAGCACCATCAAGTTTATTTACCGCTGTTAAATCTAAAATTTTAGGATTCTTTGGCTTCAATGCACAACCTGCTTCAGCCTCGTCTTCAGGTGTGTCAATTGAGACATCAGATGAAGAAGATCCATAGATGTAGTTAAGTTTCAGAGACATACATTGTGCTTGTGGCTGTTCGGGACTAGCAAGTTACTAAGGGTGGAAAAAGAAATCCACGATGTCCCGTCTATTACTGATTTCCACTTGGATTTGCCACTCAAGATTTGCCACCAAGGCGAAGTAGCTGCATTACCATATCAACCAATAGCAAACTACACCGAGTGCAAAGCAATCCTTTTCCAGCATTTTTTCCTCACACGCCGCTTGCACGTACCTTAGCTACATTAATGAAAACGTATCTTGTTCCTGCTAGTAGTCTATAACGTTATTTTGTATAACTTTATAAAACCACGTACTTTTTGCAATAAAATTTCAAAAATATGTTTCAAATTGTGTCGCTCGTTCTTTAAACCCGATGAATAAATGAAATTATGAATATATTTAATTTAATGCCAGTTTTTCATTACCTATGAATAAATAGTCATTTATGTTTTACAGTTCAGACGCACAGGAAGACCCATTTATGGATCAGAATGATCGGCTCGTAAATATGACTTTTGGTTCCGAACCCAAAGGATGCCAAACGAACCATATCACTAAGCCACCGCTTTTAAAGACATCTTTATTGGTTAGGACTAAAAATGACAGGTTTACCACCACTTACTCTTTTCATACGAGTACCTTAAACACAAAATACAAATCTACTGGATACAGTATTGCCACGGTATTTTGTCGGGAAAGCTTATTCTGTGAATAAGTTGTAATCATACATAGAATTGTATTGAAAATCAGTTTTCTATTGTGAGCGGTCATTATTACAAGAGAAATCTTAACAGCCAGTTAACAACGTGATACAGGATTTGAATTGGCTGTCGTGCCCACACAACGCCACCTGTTGGTAAAATTATTCTCGTCTTATCGCCCCGAAACTGCTTGTCGGATTTGAACAATTTGTACATGGCTTTACAAGTGAATACATAAATTTCTGGTATAGATGGACATCATGAAATGAACTATTCGACAAAAAACATTCAACGAAAAGACAGAACACTCCGAAGGTATAAAGGATTCTTTTTCATAGCTAAATTCAAAATAAAATACCCCAACATATCTAAACAACTCTAAGAACCATCTCGATAGACAAAGGCTTCGATTTAATTTTAATCGTATGACATTTTTTTTACCAAGCTCCTAATTAGGGTTTCGATTAAAATAAAACGCATTCAAATCGGACTATCGGTTTGGGAGCTACGATGCTACAGACAGAATACACAGACACACCGATACACAGGAAAAACTTATAACACCCCTTTTGTCGAGGGTTTAAAATAGAAATGAAACTGGCTGAAAACTTATAAGTATTATTCCTTGCTGAAAATACTTACAATGACATCTGTCATTACCACAATTCATTCAACCATCCACTACATCAGATTTCAAAAATAAAATTAAAAATTACAAGCCTCCAGCTGCAATTCAAATTAAAAATAAAATTAATACAACAAAAATGTCCGACGACAAAAAGGAAAAGTTTTACTGCATCCCCTGCAACAAAGACATGCAGAAGATGAAAGGGGAACACAATAATAAGAAGGACGGATCGGAAAACAGTAACTGCAACAACTGCGCATGTGGGAAAACTTGTTCTGGCTCTGACAATTCAAAGAAGTCGGATGATAAATAAATCAATAAGTAAGTTTATTATTTATTTATTTGCTATAATATCCTTTGGGCCTTTGATATGTTGCATCGACCATAATTGACCTATTGTGGCAGCCCTATCTTAAAGTTCACTGCTGAGACCCGTTGAATCCAGAAATTCCCAGTTTCTTTGGGCAGTGAGTTGTTGTATCTCCTCTGGGAACACAAAATGCTGCCCTAAGTGGATATTTCTTTTGTGCATAAGTGATCCACAGGGGCAAAGGATATGCATAGCAGTCTCCCCTGACTCCTGGCAGCGCCTGTCCGTTGCTTCCTGTTCCATTCCCATTAGGAACTGTTGTTTGTTTAGTTTGCAGTGACCAGTCATAATTCTAGTCACCACACACGTTTTTGATCTTTTGAGTTGTAGTAACTCTTTGGATACCTTTTGTTCAAAGCCTTTTATTAGGGTTTTCGAGTGTTTTTGTCCTCTCACGGCCACCCACAACTCGATAGCTATAGATTTATATAAATCGTTGAGCAAAGAGTGTGCCTGCCGTTTTTTGATTCCACAGTGTGATAAATGAGGTTATTCAGCTCCGAACATTAACCACATCTTGTTGATCTAACATTGATTTGGAGAATATATACATCTCCTTTACGTGTACCAATGTAAGTAGTTATAGTGTTAACATTATTGATTGTCTTAAGTTTGATTTACAAAAAAATACTTACTGTTGAGTTTCTTTCGGCTTTCTTCTCAACAGCGGTCTCCTCTTGGGAATTACCTGTAGATTCACAATCTGACTTGTACCAGTGCCCTTATAACCTTCTTACTGAATTATTTCATTTCATTTCAACGAGCGAGCGTATAGCATCTGCGTTTCAACTTGACCCGAAATTCTTTATCTCTCAACCGATTCTCGTGAAATTTTCTGCGAAGGATCGATAAGAATTTTGTGTTTTTTGGTTAAGGCATTGGGTTCGATAGCGATAAAAATGATATTTTTCATTTTCGAAACAAACTCACCAGGTCACACTGCCAGTAGAGGTTTGCTCTGAAGGAAAACTACTACAAGAAGCAAACCATCGAACATTATTGTAGCTTCTAATTCTTCTCAACATAGTGATTATGGATATTAGTAACTTTTTTCAGACATGCAGTTGTTATGTTCCTCATGGAATTATCCCGTTTTAAGCGAGAAAGAGAAGGAGAATAATAATGCAATTTCATAACATTTTTGGGCTAGATTTATTTTGTTTCAATATCAAATACCAAATAAGTAATTGTTTTTCATAACAGAGCAGCACGCAATTTATGGCATTTTATCTCTTGCCATCATTGACGTAATACCTCAATGCTTGCCATATTTCTATTTCTTTATTTCATTATATGTTTAAGAAACGCACTTTATACAAACCTCGATGCGAACAAGGATTGCCAGCCTCACTGTATCTCTAGCTATAACTACTCGGCCGGCAATGCCCTATTTCGCGGCCTTTGTATAATTTACTATTTTGCGGAGATAGAGTTTGGGCCATATTTCCGTTTTGATTAACTTATATTTATCTTCCCCATTCCCTATTTGCCTACAAATTATTTTCTGTTTTGTTACAGAATGAAACTGAACTAAAACATCATGCAAATAACAGACTGAAGATCAAGAGGAAACAAAAGGAATTGGCTTAACTTCTGGATTTTCGGCACTAAATAAATATAAATTGTTCTTATAGCTAGTGTATTTATTCTTATGATCCCACATAATGTATCCACTTCTATCTCTATTCTATTCTAAAAGTTGCCCTCAACTTCATGCACGTAAAACTATTTTCTAAATCGTAGTCAGTTAAAAAATAAGTTTCTATCAAAATTCCGTTTCTTTGAACATCTGTCAATTGCTCACTGAGCCGATTCTAAAGACCCAAACTCTGTAGGATTGCTTGATCTATTACTTAGTTTCTAGGGCCACCTTCTAGCTCCATCATCAGACCAGCCCCCTGGTACCATATATTACTGTGCTGTCATCAAAGTTAAGTATGTATCCAAAATTTGAGCTTAATCGGTTGAAGGTATCTGTTTCAAAGTTTAGTTGCAGGATTCCACCCGAACAAACATACAGTTACATAACATAGATACGTAGTTACATACATTGCAAGTTATGCTTGTAAATAATATCCTATAACCATCTTTGCATGTCCAACTTGTACTACTTGGTACAGGGATACCAAAATTGGTTAAAATCCGTTCAGCCTTTTCGGCGTTATGAGCGGACAGAAAATTTAACCAACTGTTGGCTTTGTATAGATTTATTAGGGCAACTAAAACAAACTCGTCTAGGAAACCCTAGTCCTATGATCTCTACTCTAATGGAATGCTTTGTTATGAGCTTAGGTAGTTTCACTGACGCTCAATGAAGATTACGGGTACAGTAAGTCCTTTTTTGGGACCCAATCGGTAATTTTGTTCATTATACTTAGTGTTCATTATGAACTGCAGCCACAAACTGCATTTATGACACTTAATTTCAAAGTAGCAGTTTGTGGCCGCAGTAATGCACGCAATACCCATTGGGTCCTTATTGGGTCCCATTGTTTGGCCTCAAAAAAGGATCCCTACTTTACTACGATTGGTTAAATCCAGTGGAAATGCATGCAGACGTCTCAACTCACTACTAGCTCGCTGTCCAGCGTCCAAGCTTCGTTATTTCATTTCTTTTCATTTAACCAAAGGCAAGCATGTAACAGAGATGCAATAAATATGTATGTGTTTACCACAGACCATGTGTTTACATACATACATACATGCATACCAGTAATAACGTGGCGTAAAAAAAATCTCTAGGCAAGCAAACAGTAGGCAAAATTTCGTAAAATAGTCAAACCGGTAGGAATCGGGTTCTATGGACTATGGATTGTAGGACATGCTTACTGAAAAATAAAATCTATCCACACACATCTCTGGATAGGTGAAAAAGTAAATTTCAAAGTTAAAAGTTTTCAATTTTTTATTATTAATATGTTTTAAAAGTTTCACTGCTATTTCACTGTTATTTGAAACAATTATGCTGCGTAAAACTGCTTAAACTTCTCGGTGAATTGTGCATCTAAGATCTCAGCAGAAGAAACTATTTGTATTGTTTTGCTTTACATTTCAAGTATGCTTCATGTTTCTTCTGTGTCTCACAAGGAGTGGGGGTATGAGGAGGTGGGGGCGGAGGTACAGGTGGACAGCCAGGCCACGGCAAGTCCGGATGGGCAGCAGATTTATCCTTAATCCTATCGCATCTTGCTGTACCAGTTTCTTCTCTCGCAACCGGGCATTTCCTCGGCGGATCGTATAGTCTAATAGGAACTGGCATGTTTTTTATTTTCTCGACGCAAATTGCGAGGCAGGGCTGTTCCACAGGCGGTACTATAACTGGTTTAGGGCAGAATACTACGCCTCTTTTTATTTTCTCTGCCCTTTTCTGAAGCGTGCATGGAGATACTGGTCTCGGTGGTGGTACGGGTGGGAATACGCACTGTTTTACTTTCAGGATATCACCTTTTTCGACGTATGGTGGCTTCGGACAGGGATGAGGGGGAGGGAGATTGCGGTGTTCTCTTGCCGGGCCTGGTTTGCAGGGGGCCATGTTTGACACTTAAGTTGACACTAAGCCTGACACTGAGATTTTGTGATTGATTAAAATGAGACTTTTATTCCATAAACATAACTATGGTAAGCAAAAAGTTTTATCGTGTTAGCAGCACGTTGAACTTACCACATATTAGTATTGGATTCCGTTAAACATAGTAAAAATATTAGCAAAATACGAATCTAATGGTTCTGGGGTCCTAGGATCGGAGTAAATAAATATTAAGGGACGATCTTAGACAAATCGACCTAGTCCCAAACTAAGCAAAGCTTGTACCATAGAGTATATTGAATGCTTGTACTATGGGTACTAGACGATCTAACATCCGTGACCCCGGAACTAATATTCGACTTCATTACACAAATATTTGCCCCGGCCGGGATTCGAACCCAGGACCGCCGGCTCAGTAGGCAGGTGCATTACAAACTGCGCCAACCGCATCGTCAAATCATCTGCGTCATATTGCCGTGAGTTCTATTGTTGCGCGACTCTGTCTGCACGATAAAGTAGAGAAAGAGACAGGCAATGTTTTTCACGTTGTAAAGAGATGCTTGTCATAGTTATTTATGCTCATTGTTCATTGATTAGAAATCCAATCTTTTTTATTTGAAGCAAAGTTGTCCTCTAAGGTCAAAGTAGCCCGGCCTTAAGATTTGGAAAATCAAAAGACGGTAAATAAACTCCATTGCAACAATTTTATTCACAATAACAATATTCCCATACAAAATACAACACAAATTAACAGTTACGTAAAACTCCTCCAAGCAAGCAAACTTGACTAGACCAATTTTAAACATAGAAAAATACCTACACTGGATAAAAAATCATTAACAATTATAAATAGTATCGTTTCATAAATTTCAAATAGCAATAATATATAATTTTCACAAAATTTACTATTTAGATATAATTAAATTTTTTGGCACGTCTTTTCTACATAACTATATATAGGGCCACAATTTTCATACAGTCCGACACTTAAATACATATTTCATTAATAAATAAGGCACATACCACGAAGGTATATAATATTAAGTAATAAATATCCCGCTATTTACAATAAAAATTTAGCCATATGCGAAAAGCGTCCAAAAACTAGACATCCCCGTTAAAATTTAGAATATTTCAAAACCCCGCTTTAAAAATATCCATGTCACGCATTTGAAATATTAAAATGCTTAAGTACTTAACTTAATTGTATCGCATCTATTAAAATCTTTCGCAAAATCGTCAAAAACCGGGCCCTGGAGACCGGCTTAAAAAACCCGTTTAGGGTAACAGCCGATACAGCTACCACACTGTACCGGTGAACAGACCCAAGTATAAAAGTACAAAATATCATTTCCTCTGAGGTGGCTGCATGGGAGGCTGGTGGAAAGGGTGGTACTGCCGTGACAATATGCTTTCCTGAAATGGAATGATTGTTGGATTAATGTTAAGAATGTATTGTAGCCTGAGTTTAGGATTATCCTGCTATACCAAAATGTAAAAAGTATGAAGGGTGTCAGCTACCACCCTGGATTAACACATAGGCTACTTTTCATTCCGAACATGTTTAGTGTTCCCGTGGGATGAGCGGCGCAGCTAGTTATATTATAAATCTTACATTATACCCCCATAGTTTCATAAACACAAATAAAAGTGGGTTTAATGCTCGTAAGCACTAAACTTAAATTTTGAGCAGCGGTGTGGCTGTTTCTTTAAGCGGTTTTAACACTCACCACGTTGTTTGGCAAGTTCTGTGACCTGTTCATCTGCCTCTCTTGTAAAATGATTTGATTCGCAGCGCTGTGAATAGAATATATTTAAGTGACATTAGATATTTGTACTCTGGAGAAAATCACGGTCGTAGTAGTAACCCTGTAGGCAACCAGGGTTCCGGGATCCAGGGATCCCGGTTACCTAGACGGAACAAGGGCTGATGACGGGCAAAGTTACCCAATGAGGTATGATGAGTTAAGTTAATTCGTGGTGGGCAAAGTTGGCCAATGGGGGTTGATGGGTTACGTTAATCCATAGTGGGTAAAGTTGCCAACGTCAGATTTTGACTTCTGTAACACAGGTGTTAACCTAGCTCAGAAGTTAGCAACTTCAACTGATGGATTGTTTTTTCTTTTGCCAATAATTGAAATTATTTATAACGTTAAGCAATTCTCACGTGTCCATCGCCTCCTGCGAGAGGGCGAGCGCCTCCTGCATCTCACGTGAGGTACTCTGGAGAAAATCGCGGTCGCAGTATTTGCCGAGGCCCTGCTCGGTCAAAACCTGGAAATATTACAGTTATCATTATATATTTTACTTGCAATGTTATACAACCAACAGCAAAAGTTTTCTCCTCTGCCCTCTTTGTGTGTAATCTAAATAATAAATTTATAAAAATAAAAATGTGGTATTTCCACATAAAAAAATAGAATCGATAAAAAAAAGATTCTATAACACATAATCTAAATGTGTTTGTAGTTACGATACAAAAGTCACTTGCGTAGTAGTCGTGTCCTAATCAGTGTAGGTGATTAGACTGCTATTACTTACACGAGCAATAAGGGTCTCCGCCGGGTTCTCTACACAATAAGGCACGTTGTTGTTCGGGTTCGTCCTTTGGTCATGACCTGGAATTAAATTCGTCATTATTAATCCTATTCAATATATCTTAGTACAGTTCAGGCATGCCACCAAAATGCAGATTTTTTGCTGACGTGACCAAGGATAAATGAAAAAGAAGTCAATCAGTTCAGTATTCAAAAACTCTAATACGATTCAATATTAAAATAAGGTTTTGAATCTCACGACGTTAAAAATAACACGACGTCGCTGCGTTGTGTCGCTGTTTCCGAAAATTTCCGAAAGAATTCTCCATTTTGTATGGGAAATATTCTTTAGAACATTCTCAACAAGGGTACAACTTTAGTAACGACAAGACATTGCGCCGATTATTATTGCGTGCTCATTCTTCAAACCGATCCACACAGCCAAACAAAATGACATATATTAATTAATAATATAAACCTCAACACTTTTGCAAACTTTGGTTTTAGTCAAAGAGTTATAGTTAGGTACATTTTAGATAAAATGAGAAATAACATGCACCAAACAGTTCACCGGTTTCTCAATCATTCACGTAAGGTTAGTTAGGACAATTGCATCATGGCATGCCATTTGATGACGTCATAGTAAAAATGCAGCTCTCTAAAATCTTCCTGTGCTGCGTTTCCACTAAGCTACGTTGCTAAGCATTGTGGTCTGTTTACATTTTGAATAGTGCTAGTGCGAGTTATTCATTTTCTGCTAAACGCAAGTTTTTTACTTGGACCTTGACTTCAACTGTATCAGGACTAGTTAGCCCTCATTGCCAGTGAGTTGGACTTTGTTTCCCACACAAGGCCAGTACAAATCCACTAACAGGAATGTCTCAGCACCTGAGGAGTGATGTTACGCAAGCAGAAACTGCGTGTAAAACAAGCCATGAAGCTAATCCTGTTGGTGGATATCTTCCTCGCACACCGCTTAGCTGCATAGTTTAGCTCTGGGGAAAACGCAGCTTAATGATCGTTACTATTAAATAGGGTAAAAAAAAGGTATGGATAGTTTTAATGTGTTGTATTTTTATGTCGTCTCTTTAGGCACAATTGTGACTGTAAGTTTATTACAATATTAAGTATTATTTATTAGTTTATTATTTACAAAAGCGAGCATAGGCTTAGTTTTAATTTAGTAACAATAATAATCCCCTTAAATGAATCCTATCCATCCTATTTTTAACAACACGTTGTCTGTTGTCTTTCTCTCCAGTATTTTCTATTCCCAAAATTCATTGGATTTTTAATCATTTTACCTTGTTTTTTTTGACATTTTGTACAAAAGGCTGTCCCAGATACGAGATGGCTGTATTTAAAAAGTCGGATCATATAATATTATGATCAACATGATCAAGTTCCTTGAAACTTTTCTGATTAAATAATTGTTTTCGCTCATTCTTCAAAAGCTGTTTCAAACAAAAACAAAATTAGCTTAGAGCGATGTTTACGTCATTAAAACATAGATGCGTAATGCGGGTTAGTCAAACGAATGCATATCATAAAAATCATACAATACGTAAATAAATAATTTAGAAATAAAAAAAAAACTTGTAATAAATACATAATGACAAACAAAATAGATAAACACTCACGAGCAATGAAACGGGTATACTTTGAACGGATATACAAGTCTATGGTGTATACTTGTTAAACTTTGCCCTTATGGATAACTTTGCCCACTGGAAAGTAAAAGTAATTCTCCTGTTCTTTAGCAAATAGATATTGTACGTAATTTAATTAGTGTTAACAACTGTCCCTTTAACCCATTTGAACTTATATTTTAGACAGCGGGGAAAATAACCAGCAAGGGCAAAGTTGCACAGTTTCTATTGCTCGCAACTGGATGCAATCACAACACACTAAAACGGACTTACTACTCCCACGCACCGTCTGCATTAAGTGATTCGACGTTTTTCTGCGAACATTATCTTTGCTTTTTAATGTGCCATGATTAAAAAAAAAACTGATACCATAATGATTTAATTTTTATATCGTAGGTACTAGAAGTTAAACATAAATGTATAATATAGTTAAAAAAATATGTAGCCAACAACTAAGACCAATCGATTAAAAAAAAAATAGGCCAAATGACTGGACAGAACATACCTACTTGCAATATTTGGACGAAAGATATTAAATAGGCGACAATAAATTAAAATCTACATAATAAGCAACCATCGGAATATTGAGAGTAACAGATAGGGATTTCCACTATCGATAAAATCGATTATCACTCCTATACTTCACAGCTACTTACTCGAAGTTTTGTATTGAAGATATTAAAATGAAACCAAATAATAACTTAATTCTGTTCCTCTTTATTTTCAAAGGATCTTTGAAACTGCAATCATCATCGTATTCTTTTTGTGTTTCGATTTTATTATCCTGTTTAGGTACTTAGTGTCAAAAATAAACGATCGTCTCCAAAATAATACATTCAAAAGAAATAAATACACACAAACGAAGCTGGGTGTGATAACCAGTATAGGGAAAAAGCATCGATAAAGTCAGTTTATCGATACGGCTACTCCCTGCCTGTCACTCCCAAAAATCCGATGTATGCGTATAAGTACAAGCTTACAATGAAATATCTATGTTAGCTCCATTTAATTAAACATTGAACTAGGACCCAACAACAGCGAATTAAATAAAAATAAAGTTAGACATAATTTGTTGCAATTTTTTATTTCCTAATTTCGAAATTCATTCGCTTTTGATACTGTAGTACCACACTGGCGTCATCTAGTGACCACAAAAAATACTTCAAATACAAAGACGCCAACACCGTGAACTAAGTTGGCAGCATTGTAGTTCTCCCCAGTAAGTATAGGTGACGCGGCTGTTGCCTATTAGGGTAGCTGTTCGCCTACTTTTGAAATTTTTGTGCGTAGTAGTTAATATAATTCCAAATAGATGGCGTGGATGTCAATATCGAGTTTAATTTTTATTTTCATCTATAAGCATAACCTTTAATTTGAAGCAAATTTGTTTCGATGTGGTTGAAATTTTTAATTTTTACATTTTCAACCCCCATATTATTTAGGAAAAATCGAATACTGAACCAACGAAAAAGTGTAATGACATGTATCTATTTTATTAATTTTGCACTGATCATGATCAAACTAGTTTAATTGGCGGATTTAATGCTACAAGGCATTCTCTACCAGTCAAAAACATAGGGCTAAACAGAAACATTGAGTTACATGGTCTATAAAACGAACCTAATCACAAAATATCATGAGAATTGCTACCTCTAGGCGAGAAGAGCCGTAAATCCGGACATCTGACCATCCAAACATAAGATTTTTTTCAGCCCAAGCTGAAAAAGAGACGCTTTGCTCGCTCCGTCACTAACCTGCAGCTCTAGAATAACTCTGACACGCGACTCTTAGTCGCGCGACAAATACTTCCTATCACTTTTCTTACACTACAATACTCCGAAGTTTCATTTCTCCGAATTAGACGTGTGCGCCGCGCCGATCGGCGTGAAATCGGCGTGGCCTTGTTTACTTTGTATTTATGCGCATACAAATAATGTAACCTGTACTTGGTATTACTTTGTATAAAGTACAGGTAACATTATTTGTATGCGCATAAATACAAAGGCCACGCCGATTTCACGCCGACGCGGCGTACACTGCGGCGTCGGTACAAAACCGGCGCGGCGCACACGTCTACTCCGAATGCATCATCATTCCGAATTATCATAATTCCGAAAACCATGTTCTGATAACATATTAAGATTAGATTTATCTTGGGATATCATATAACCCTAACCTAACCTAATGATCATGGCGCAACATATATGATCATGGCGACAATGACCGTTTGGCGTTATTTCACATCCCGAATTTTGAAAATTCGGAATAGGGTCAATCAATTTTTTTCTGTTGCTTGTTGCCAAGGTGATGTCCCCTGGGTTACTCTATAAAACTACGATTTTCGGTGTCAATATTCAACAAAAAGCTTTTATAAGCCCATTCCTATTTAGAGTATCTCTTCAAAATACCAATATTATAAATTATCGTCATTATTCTAAGAAGTTTAATCACATGTTTACAATGAACCGAAAAATTTAAAAATTTAATGGTTCAGACAGGATTCGAACCTGCGTTTCCAACGGCTTTCCGGGCCAACACGGGCATCCTACCAACTGGAACACCGAACCAGATATCAGTCATTATTTTTTTTAATTTTTCGCTTCATATTAAACATTTGGTTTACGTTAGCAGACGTTAGGTACTGCTTTAATAAAAATAAGTTAAATCACTATTGTCTCCTGGGTGATGGGACAGAATAACAACAAGAAAATGTTGATCCACCCAATAGTGGTGGCTTTGGATAAATTAAACTTCGGAATTTATGAGTGATCCCCTTTTCTTTCAATACAGTGCGAGCAAGACAGGTGATCCTGTGTCACGCGACAAGCATCGCGGCAAGATGTGTGCCCTTACCATAAGTTAACGTGACTGTACTCGCTAGCGACAGCAGGGTTGCCAGACGAGTGCAACCGGAATATCGTACCGACATACTAAAATTATCGTACTAGACGATCAAATTATCGTACGCCGGTCAAAGCGGCAGGACATCGAAAATAAATTTAAAAAACACCTCCATAAGCGTGTTTTTACGGAGATAATGAGCTATTTTTACGAAATCAACTTCAATTTGACGATTTTCACTGAGATATTTTGGGGAATTCAGACATCTGACACTTGCATCCCGGCCAATGGCGACCGAAAATAAAAAAAATAATACGATCTGATCAGGTTGGCAGTCATTTCTGACCATGTGGACGTATATCTCGATTCAAGGTCACTCCAGTGCGTGCGTTTTTCATATAATATTATTAAAAAACCCTAGAATTTAACCCAATCTTCGACGACGTGAAAATTATCGTACTTTTGCGTACGATAGTACTCATTGTATCGTACATCGTACCGGAGGCCAAATTATTGTACATGTACGATAATCATCGTACGTCTGGCAACCCTGAGCGACCGCGTAAACGATTTGTACGGAGAGTGCAGCGCCCCTGGCGGATACTTTGTAGAACTACATTTCCCATACAAATCTGTCACGCAGTCGCAAGCGAGTACAGTAGTACGGTGTTTGTATAGAGAATATAAATTATGGCATTGAAACCACTAAACACACATTAACAAAATACGCGGAACCAAATAAACTATCACCAACTTTTGGACATTATACTATTTCTAATTGTATAATACAATAACTAAAAAGAAGAAGTGTTTTGACTACTGACTAGTTTCTTAACCAGTTTCTTGCACTACCTTTTTAAAATGTATCCTCCGACTTTTTCTGCTACCCAAAGGTTGTCTGGAAGAGATCGCTCTTTAGCGATAAGACCGCCTGTTGTTACCCTATTTAACTTTGCTTTATTTCTTTGTATTAATCTTTTTCATGTGGTGCACAATAAAGGATATTATTATTATTATGCACTCATTTAATCATGTTTCTTAGGATAGGTATTTTTTATAATAAATTTATATAAAAAGTAAAATATAAAAAATACATTACAAATATAAACACATTATAAAAAAAACCTAACCTAGGGTGCCGCCGGCAACGGGGCAGGGCCCAGGCTACCGGTGATTAGGGCTGCAGAGACAGGAACCTCCTGACAATGCGCGCCGTGTCCAGGAGTACCGCCTTCTGTATCTGACCCTTGATCCAGCCATCTAGCGAGAGTCTCTTAAGATGTTTGTCGAGACTCTTCGCTATGAGACCGTTCGCCGAAACGACTATCGGGACAATGATCGTCGAGTCAACATCCCATATGGCGGTCACCTCGTGAGCCAAGTCAAGGTACTTGCTGAGTTTGTCCTTCTCGGCCTTCACGAGGTTCTCGTCATGCGGGATGGTGATGTCGACGAGCACTGCCTGGCGCTTAGATCGATCTACCAACACGATATCAGGCTTATTGGCTACAATAGTCCTGTCCGTGATGATAGATCGATCCCAATAGAGCGTGGCACGACCATTTTCGAGAACTGGCATCGGTGCGTACTTATAGTACGGCACCTCAGACCCCACAAGACCGTATCGAAGAGCAAGTTGCTGGTGTATGATCCTGGCTACTTGGTTATGTCTGTGCAAGTACTCGCCGTTAGCAAGATGAAGAGAGTAGAGAGAGTTCAAATTTGGCACGTAGGTTCCTTATAAGGTGAAGGGGTGCACTAAGAAAGGATTTTTCAAAAATTTACCCCCTAAGGGGTGAAATGGGGGTCCAAAGTTTGTATGGCGAAAGAAGATTAGTTAGACTATTTTATTCGAAACTTTACAGCAGTATTTCTAACAATAAATGAGTTAACACGTGTTTCAGGTTTTTTTTTAATTCAACCCCTAAAAGGGAGAAATGTGGTGACAAAGTCTGAAAATCCATTGGTAATGCTTTAATGGTTTATCGGGTCGGGTCGCCTTTTGAGGTGCGATGGGGTTGAAATGAGTACGGGTGTAATTTTTATGGTTTGTTTGGACGTTAATTACGAAAATGCCACCGATTTTGAAATTTTATTTGTGGTCATGAAAATTCTTGAAAGCATTTGCGCCAAATTGCAATTTAATAGGTCCAGTAGTTTTGCAGCAAATCGATTATAACAGACGGTCTGAAAGACAGCTACACGTGATCCTATAAGGGGGTTCTTTTTTTGCTTTTGAGGTATGGATAGAGACCCGTGTTATCCTAATAGATTAAAAAAGTAGTATTTGGTGGCATCTCGATCGTCGTCAATCGGTACCTATAGGCGGGCGGCGCGTTGGGACGGGATGAGTAATGATCGGGAAACTTCCTGCATCCGTAATAAATACATTCAAGCTTTTCAATAATAAGTCATTTCAGAATTCTGAATTACGTTTATCTGGCTCAGAATAATACATTTTTTATTCATCAACGAAGAGAACCTCAATATCTTACAATAGAACATGACGTAACTTATAACATGGCTTAGAATCATTAAACCAATCTCGAATAACAAGTCTCAGGGGCAAACTCTCAAATTTGCGGTTATTGACTTGAGAGAACATTGCTTCTCTCATGGACAGTTTTATGTTGCTTGCTCTCGAGTAAGTTCACCCAGTAGCTTGATAGTTTTAGCGCCTAATGACAGATTAGTCAAGACTCAAGAATATTGTGTACAAAGAAGTTTTGTAGGCCCTATTTTTTTACACACGCTTAACAAAAGTAAAGCCGCAAAAACTATACATAATTAATAATAATACTTCTTAACGCGAGCGAAGCCGCGGGCACAAGCTATTATTATTATTATTATTACTGCTTTTTACAACGTCACATGCCTCTATCATCAAAGAGGCTTCATACTAAAAGGTCGTTTGTGACATTTTATAAAGAGTAGCTGATTTGAGCTGTCATAAAATACCGTATCGTAACCTCATGGTAGAGGTAGTGCTAGCCGTACTGATGACTTGGAAACTTACTCGATAGCGTGGAATATCTTCTCGGAGTCCTTTCCACGAAGCAGCGGTTCCATCGCAATTTCCTCGTCACTCGTGTGGTGGTCGTCGAATTTACTGAAAAAAAAACTCAATTTGACATTTCGAATTCTAGATTATGAAATGCTGCGCCGCGCGGTATTACTCGCTCATCCCACAGGAACACTATTTTTCGGGATATAAATTAGCCTACGTGTTAATCCAGGGTGTCAGCTACCTTCATAACAAAATTTATGAAAATTGGTCAAGCTGTTTGAGCGTGAAAAAGTAACAAACATACATAGGGTACACATACACCCTGACAAACTTGCGCCTTTTCCATATCTGCCTTAGTTAATATTAGTGTAATTAATTGTTTTACTTCCAACACAATGAACAGTAGATAACGTAACATAATAATACATTTCCTCTAAAAAATGATACTTACTGATGTTCTTCAGGTATTCTACCATCCATTCCTAGTTCGTGTCTCATCATGGTGCCCAAATCTTGTCCTGCACAAAAAGAAACATTGTTCAGTGTGATGGTACAGGATAGAGTTATATTTATGATAATACTAGCTGTGCCCCGCGGTGTTACCCGCTCATCCCACGGGAACACTACATTTATTCGGGATGAAAAGTATCCTATGTCCTTACCCGGTACTGAAACTATCTATATTCCAAATTTTATCTAAATCGGTTCAGCGGTTTAAGCGTGAAGAGGTAACAGACAGACAGACAGACAGACACTTTCGCATTTATAATATTAGTATGGATTCTACGCCTGACCAGAAATATATGAGGATTGTCAAGAGGGCGCTATTTATAAGATTTATATGGCAACAATTTTGCAACCAATCGCAACCGCACTATAATGACATTAGTTTAAATACCTGTCAGATCCTCTATGATAACCTCGTAATATAATTTTAGAATGAACTCTTTCCCTGACTGTTTTTCGTATAGTAAACACGTATACACTTTATTTATAATATTAATACGTTCACGACTGTGCATGGTTTTCGGCATTTTCGTTGGATATTTTTAAATATTGTCTTTTAAAGAAACCACCACGAATGGCATTGAGATTGTTGACAAATCATAAAATCATTGCCAGTGTAAGAAATTATTATATGGCGCATCTGAAATACTTCTGGTCAGGCTTTACCAAAAATTAAAGCAATTTTAGTAGGTATTTCGTACGCGAACTAATATGAATGATGTCTAGTCTATTTTTAAACTTGTAATGTCAGTGTTCTGAATATCAAGGAATCCAAAAAATATTTCTGCCCTGCGACTGTTAGGTATGTACGTTGCTTAAAGTAAATGAGTCAAAATTTCTGCATGGATTCAATGTATACTTGGCTCAATAGCAACTAATGGATACCTATAGTAAGTCCGATTTTTTCTTTCCCATCTCCCAAATTTTCATTTGCCCGAAAGCCATTTTTTCCATAACTGTTATTTATTCAACATAATTTTGAATCAAAGCTAACCTAATGGGTTCTTTAAAACGATGTCTATAAAATGTTGAAAATATTACTGATTTCAGGGGAAAAATACTTTCGGACAAATGAAAATTTGGCGAAACGTTGACTGTGTGTCCAAAAAGAGCAGCAATTTAAAAGTGGCATATAGTGTCGTCCCCTTTTTCTTAGATTGATTAGAAAGGGACGGCACCTCAGTATTGCCACTTTTTAATTTCTACTCTTTTTGGTCAGACTACAGATGGGAAACAATGTTTCGGAGCGGTGATAGGAAACACAGCTAAACATCCAAGGACTGTTACTTTTTACTTGACAGGGAAACAAAGAAGTGGAATAACTAAGCTAGGAAGTGAGTTAACTAGGCTTACAGTTGCCGGCAAACTTCTTGAGCATGACCTTGACTGCGCAGTAGCTGATTTACGAACAAATGTACATGCGCAGATCCGCCATTTTTGTTCTAAAAGTTTGCCGGCAACTATACAGGGTGCTCGCGAGGAATCCAAATGATTTCACCAGCGCATTCCTGAGTATGTGTAGAAAATAAAATGTCGTATAAAGTAAGCCGAAATCGGCTTAGTTTTCGAGATATTATCATTTTTTGTTTTAGAACATCTCCAGTGTAAATCATCTTTATCATTGCGATGTTGCGAGACCGTTACATTATCTGACAAACGTTGACTATTGGAAACCGGTCCTGTCACGATCATTGTTTATGTGTCAATCATTACAAATTGTCACGGTATTTCTCCTTCAAACATTCAGTTATGAAATTAATTATGTAGAATCTTAGCGTTTAACATGGAAGTCATGCATTGGTTATAAACCAAACAAACTGATACTGGCAAAAGCTTCGAGTCGCCATATACGGATTAATAATAATAGAATCTTAGCATAAATATGCCTAGAACGATAGTCTTCGTAGAACAGACTGGCACAGTATGAAGCCGATTTTGATATTCCTTTTGATGGTGTAAAACGATGGCTTAAGTTGTGAGAACTCCGTTATCTAGTCAAAACCTTGAAAACTAAATGGTTCGTAATAATAAACGTATTGTTTTTTTACTGATATGTAATATTTATTTAATATTTTGTTATTAAGTTTATTTGATTAAAGTTTACCATAAATATCTTGTTATTAATTCCCTAAATAAACAAACACAATTATTCATCAAATTATTTATTTAACACACTACAAGCAGTATGATTATTCTCAACAATTGCTGTATGCTTCTCACTGTATCAGCTACGTGCAGTTCATTGAAATCCGTGGCAGGTGAACTAGAATCCGCAAATTCCTTTTCAGATTTTACACCACCCTTGTGGTATTTTGCACCGTGGAGTACTCAAAAACATATTTTTCTTCAGCTGTTATAAAGGTTGACTGTCTGAGCTAGACACCCCATTTTCTTTGATGGCTAGTGCAATTATTATTTGTAATAATGTGATTACATTCGTCACACCGTTAAAATCAATCACAACAATGGCTTGTCATTATGACTGGAGTCATTGTCAAGTCTAAGGGTATTTCTTCGTGGCCAGTCTGTATTATAATCATAATCCATGGAGTTTAATAGCTAAGTTATTAAAAGCGAGTGTAGAGCCGCCATTAGATAAATCATGACATTCATGAGTAAGGAGTTTAGATCGCATATTTAAGTAAAGCCTGTTTTGAAAAAAACATTGCTCAACAAGAAAAATTCTTTATGACATTGACTTCCCTTTTAATGAAAAGAGATAACAATAACAAACGTTGCCAGCTCGTTCTAAAGTATTGTTTTACTGGTGAAGTAAAGGTAATTTATTTATTATGTATGAAAATATAAAAAAAGTTAAAAATCATATTTCGACATAGGTTCATATAACATTTTTTACTCCTTACAACCTCAGGAATCTGCTGTTGAAATCATTTGGATTGCTCAGGAGCAGATTGTATAACTTTGTACCGTGCGAGAAAAAGAAATTTCTATATTTTTTTTTGTTCGGCCAACCACGGTCTGATGGTAGGCAGGTGATACTTACTATGATTAGCAGATTTGTTTGTCCTGTCAGGCGGTTTGTGTAAGTGCATGTCTACTCTTCGATGCCTCGAACTTCGGAAGCTCTGCAGAACACCGAACAGCGTGTGGTTTCGCTGGAATCAGATGAATAAAATAAATAAGTGTCGGACAACCTTACATGAATTAATCTAGTCCCACGGTAACTAGATGACGATACACAACTTATATAGATAAATACATACTTAAATACAAATCACATCCATGGTCCAGGCACAAATATTCGATTCGAGTTCATTACACAAATATTTGCCCTTGCCGGGATTCGAACCCAGGACTGCCGGCTCAGTAAGCAACTGCTTTACCACTGCGACAATCGCGTCGTCGTCTCCGTAATACTGTGACCATGAAATACACTCTCGGCCAAATATATCCGGGTCACTAACATATAATGTAATGTCTCGATGAACGAAACTAATGCAGCTAGCTTGTTCTAATAAATTGTACTTTAAAGATAAATGAACACCTAAGAATAATTTGTTATTTAGGTTAGTAGTATTGGAGCCTCACTTAGATATTTATTTTATTCTGTTTTTAGTGTCAGACAGACAGACAGTGGAGTCTTAGTAATAGGGCCCTGTTTTTACACTTTAGGTACGAAATCCTAAAATCAAAGCTACTATACTCCATCCGGATAGGGCTTTAACTAAATGTAAACAAACATTGGCTGTCAAAGTTGACATATTCAGGTGTACTCAACATTTTATCAATTGTTAAATTTTAATTCTTGATTTCGATTATTCTTTTGGTAGTCAGACTCTGATCAAGGTTCGGCAAAGCAGAAAAATAATTGAATGGCCTTTGCCAAGACGTAAAATAAATGAATACACAGATGTTATGTATGAATATACATTCAATATTTTAAATGTATTTTTTCTGTACTGCTCACAAACACTAACGCAGGTAGGTATGTAAAATACACGTTATGTTATTTCTAAAAATAGTATGTTAAAGAGTAATTTTTTCTTACCTGTGGGGCAAACTATTATTAAATAAAAGAGTTTAGTAACTGTAATCATAGTTTTATTTGAACTGTCACTATTGTTGTCTAATTTTGATGATACCGAAGATGATGAGGAAGCATCACCAACATTAATAATGAACCGTTCCTTTTCAGCAGAAAAACAATAACTAACACAATAATAACCACTAATTGATAACACTAATAATAAACAGAACGAATGAATTAATAATATGATCAATAACAAAACAAATTAACAAGAAAACTAACACAAGCGAAAATCCCGACTAGAATAGTATGCGAAAACGAATACACGAGAAGTGTCAAGTTATTTGAAAAAAGGTTGCCAATTCCCAGGTTTTTAGGTTCTTTATTATGAACAATTTGTAAAATATTTGATGGCATATTGAAATTATTATTAAGTTAATGTACTTATGGAATAACTTCATAGTCTTGATTGGGTATCGTATGGATTATTCTATAACTTGATATATTAAGGCAAAATAAATATTATATTTTTTATTAGAGTAATATTATTGAATACAAAATTGACCAACCAATGTCGGCCTGATAAAGCACCTAATTTATGGTTTGTTTACATTTAGTTAAAGCCCTATCCGGATGGAGTATAATCACTCAAAAATACTGCAACAAAATTGCGATAGAGTACATATTAAAAAATAATGAGACATTATATGTTTCACAAATCCACGCAACTATAGTTGGAAAAGTAACCTATGTTTTTGGAACATAATTACCCTATGTGTAGGCTCCACGGCTTCTGTCACCAGATCATCCAGGTTTCCTGATATGGCTCTCTTCAGCTCAGGACCTGCCTCGTGCAGGGTCCGGAGACCAGCTTGCAGCGTCATCTGGTTCGTTTGCACCGTCTCTTGCGCAGCCTGTTCTTTCCTTTTCCTAAACCTTGGGTTGAAGATAATTGACGTTAAACATGGTAAAAGAAAGGTTGGAAGGTATTCCGCAAATGGGTCAATCAACTATTTTTTGCCACTCGTTGCAATGGTGATGTCCCCTGGGTCACAAAACTAAGATATTCCGTGGTAATATTTAGCAAAAGCTTTGTAATTTGGCAGTTATAAGCCCATTCTTAAGTAGAATATCACCGGACAATACCAGTAATACGTATAAATTATCAACAGTTTTCTTAGAAATTGAATTACTTTATTGTCCCCTGGGTCACGGGACAGAATAACAGCAGAAAAAGTTGATTCACTCAAGTACAGTAATTTTATCTAACGAGCGCGGGTGAGCCATGTTTGTGTGAGAAAATGTGCGTGCACATTGGCTCTGTGTGGGTGAGCTCGAGAACGCTGACTCTAGCATAACTGTGACAAATACAACCTGTCACTTTCCTTTCAATACCGTGCGAGCAAGACAGGCTGAGTCGCGCGACAAGTGAAGTCGCGGAAAGATATGCTGTGTCGGGTGGTCGCCGTTTGTGTGGGAGCCCAATACGTGTCACAACTACAATCATGGCTCATCACTCCTGTGGCGCGGGATTAATCCCGATTAGAGGGTAAACTCATCACTCCTGTGGCGCGGGGATAATCCCGAATAGCGGGTTAAGTCCGACTCACTGGTAGTGAGGGCTAAACAACACGATACAGTTCAAGTTATGCTTAAAAAAATGGTTCATCCGAGTTCGTGAGATAAAAGTAATGTAGTAAGTAAAGTGTTCGTGGCGATTAAAAAAAAACTGATGTACAATTGAGTATTTTGAGTGGAATTTCACTTGAAAGTTTTTATTTTATTACTGCTTTGATAGAAAACTACCGTGAGTCACAAACATATTAAAATACATATGAAACGGGTTCACGTCCCCTGAGTCGAATATTGCCCGACATGGAGCTCCTGAAGATGAATCACGAATCGATTCGAAAAATGTCGAGCAATATTCAACGTAAACGATGCAAGTAAACCCGTTTCAAGCGTATTTTATAGATTTTAATGATATTAAGAAAAATATTAGTTCGTAAAAAGTAACGCTTGATTAGTAACGATAAATCTAAGGGGAAGTATAAAAACATGACTTCTGACGTCATAACAGTCGAAAACTTGTTGGTACATGTCTTCTCGGTGTGACGCATTTACAATCAAATGCACAATAATCAAATGTACGAATCAATAAAAAACAAGCAAGCTATAGCTTAATACACGTAAAAGGAACGCTTTCTATCTTATTACGCATAAGGCCACCTGAGGCTGCTGCATCTATAGAGGCAAGTGCGATTTTTGATGATATCATTATATAATAATGATAATGAATAATGAAATAATAAAAAAATTGTGCAAGTGTGAGTCCGACTCGCGCATGAAGGGCTCCGTACCATAATCTTTAACAAGTTTGTTGTATGGGAGCCCCCTTTAAATATTTATTTTATTTTATTTTTAGTATTTTTTGTTATAGCGGCAATAGAAATACATCATCTGTGAAAATTTCAACTGTCTAGCTATCACCGTTCTTGAGATACAGCCTGGTGAGAGACGGACGGACGGACGAACGGACGGATAGCGAAGTCTCAGTAATAGGGTCCCGTTTTTAACCTTTGGGTACGGAACCCTAAAAATGGAACCCTTATACATAAGATCACTTTGTTGTGTATCCGTCTGTCCGTCTGTTTATCAAGACCCTTTATCTCGGGAACACGTGGAGGTATCGAGTTGAAATTAAAATAATATACTCAAGCCTAGAGTGCCTTGAAGCTGTAAAAAAATGGAACATCTAAGTTAACGTAAAAAAAAGATACAATCGTTCATACCGCAAAAAAACGTATATTTCGATGTCAGAGAATCAAACTTTATAAAGTATTTTCCGTTGACCTAGAACTATGAAATTTGGCAAGTAATACCGACTTATACTACAAGTATAGGGAAAAACCCGAAAACTATACAATTGTAATTAAATCATAAAAATAAAGTCTTCGTTTATTTAAAGTTCGTAAAGTTTTCCAACAGTAATGTTAAGTTTGTGGCTCAGTACAGTTCATTTGTCGTTAGAGCAATACGCAATGCTTTCATAGTTCGTATGTAACCCTCGGTGCGCGAGTTCGATTTGCTCTTGACCGGCTTTTTTATACTAATAGTGACAAACTTTCCAGTAAGGGAATGGACGGTCTTAAAATGTTTGTGCATCAATGCACGCATTTGCCTCTACAGACGCATTAGCCCCAGATGACCTTAGTCATTTACACTACCCACGAATATCCCAGCGCTCTTTTTACGTGAATTGAGCTTGTGGTCATGCAGGATTCGCTCACACTCAAAACGAAGGAAAAAAAATGTGTCAAAAAGATTTTGCCATTTTCGAAGCAAGTGATTGTAAACAACAATAAAATAAACACTGAGAAAACATGCTACAATCTAGATAGCAAAAAGTCATGCTTCAATGGAGGTGGCAAAATAAAACTGTCAAAAACGAGTGTATCTATCTGATTCTTATCCCCTAGGGTTTTCGGTGAACGGTTTAACCCCAGGTCAATAGTAGGCGTCATTCAGCATACCTTGGATAACTCGGGGCATCTATACGAAAGTGATGTGGCAAAATATTTTATCGACAAAAAATATATCGATGGTACTGTCAAGATCTAATTGTTATCCAACATATTTTATTTATTTTCATTTTAGAATATAAACAATATAACGTCTATTATTAGTTTATTTTTAAATAGTTTTCATAGTAAGTGCACAATCAATATTATTCCCATATATTCGTCGGTACAAAATATTGCCGTCTAGATGAAAATATCCACTTTATCAGAGGTGATATCGAACCTTTGTATAGTAAAAAATAAATATAAAAAATAAATATTAAGGGACAATCATACACAAATCGACCTAGTCCCAAACTAAGCAAAGCTTGTACTATGGGTACTAGACGACGATATACATAATATATAAATACATATATAGATAACATCCATGACCCAAGAACAAAATATTTGCACAAATATTTGCCCCGGCCGGGATTCGAACCCGGGACCGCCGACTCAGTAGGCAGGTGTCTACAAACCGAGCAAAACGCGTCGTCATCGAGTAATCGAGCATAATCATCATCATCATCAGCCCGGAGTCATCCACTGCTGGATCTATATCCAAGGCCTATGCCTTACCCAGTTCGCGCCACCATACCCGGTCCTCAGATTTCACATGCACATGTATGAATATATTTATATATCGACATCTTTTTTATCGATCATTCGTACACCGAAAACCCCGGGACGATTACAAACTAAAACTGGAAAAAATACCTACATGTGATGCTCGAGTTGCAATAACAATTATTAATCAACAATACGATGAAAATATCTCAAAACGAATTGAAATATGAGACTTCAAAAGTACTTAATTTTTTTTTTTTTAATCCAAAAGGAAATTCGAAATTGTTTTCAGAATCTGTATATTTATGCCCTCTGACATTGCTATGCCCTTGCAGGGCGTCACATGTATACCTATTGTCTTATTTTTAACACCTTCTATGTTTGAAATGTGATATGCAATAAATAATTCTATTCTATTTTACATAGAAAACTATCGTGAGTCTCAGACATATTAATATACTTAAACGGGTTTACTCACGTCGTAGAAGTCGAATAACGCTCGACATGTTTCGAATCGGTACGCGATTCATCATCAGGAGAGACGACCAGTCGCGGCGGTGTTCGATTGCCCGCCGCCGCGACTGGTCGTCTCTCCTGATGATGAATCGCGTACCGATTCGAAACATGTCGAGCGTTATTCGACTTCTACGACGTGAGTAAACCCGTTTAAGTATATTAATTCTATTCTATTCTATAATTCTTCAAAACATTAATTGCGTAACAACCATGTATTTATTTATTTTTTATATATCTAAATTGCGTTACTTTATGATAGCCCTTTGTATGGAGCATTTTCAGAGCTCCGTAGTAATTTCGAACTTTACCGGTTATTTCAGACTTTTAGAGAAGTCTAAGTGTAGTAAGCCCCGTATAAATATTTGATCCCAATAAAAAATAGGATGAATCACTTCTGTGGTGCGCATAATCCCATTAGCGGGTTATACTCCCACACAAAGTCCGACTACTGGTAGTGAGGGCTAAACAGTCCTTATACAGTGCAAGTCCTTAAAAAATAAAAAATAAAAATAGGATCAAATGACATCCTTTATAATTGTTAGGTATCTATTATTATCTTGGCTGAATTTAACTTTAGCATCACAAGTGGTAGATACTAAAAAAGCATTCCTTTTGCAAAATAAAACAACTAATTTGATTTAAGAATAATTGCAGAACCAGCCGCAAACATCTGAAAAAGAGGAGAGGGGGGAAAACAAATCGACACTCGTCGGCAAAAAAAACTCAACTCAATGCTAAAAATAAGCAAAAAATACAGCGTATCGGTCTTCGATATAGTTGCTTAGTACTGAATGGACTTACGCATGGTTCCTATAAAAATAAAAATTGTGTATTAATTACGATGGATGAAAATTAAAACACTGACTCTAATGTCTACAGAGAGATCAATGCTGACTACTATACAACGATTGTCTACTTAAAGCATATAGATATAACCATAAAATATTATCTATCAGGATGCTAGAAGTAGGGGAAACGGAGGACTTTTGAAACAGAAACGTGAGTTGAAACGTCAACATCGGCAACTATCTGTGGGCCCTCAGTGTGCGTCCTTACTTCGTTAACGATTGTTGATCCGAGAAATTGTTTTACCCCTGTTTGAAAAATCCTCGGTCTCCCCAATACAAGCGCCATATACGACTAACATTGCAGAACAGTCATTATCATAGTTTTGAAGTAAATTAAGATACAATACTTGAAAACCAAACTGAAAGAGTAATTACAATATTTATTTATTTTACTTAGGAAACTACCCAATTTGTTCATAAAATTTATTGCAAAACAAAGAACAAAAATTACCTTCTAAAGTAGTCCTGTATAAGGAAAGTGGCATAGAACTTCCCAACGGTGATCTCGTTAGGGTCTCCCGGGGGCGGGACGACCTGGTCCAAAAGCTTGCTAGACGTGCGCTTCCAAACCTTCTTGATGATCGCTCGGAGCTCCGTGTTGCAGTCGTCAATGATGCCTGTCGCAAATCAGTAAAAATACAGTATCGAGTAATCCGACTGATTTTAACAATATATTCCTGAGGTCATCAGAAATTGTCAATGTTTGTATACCAATTTATTTGAAATTCGTCACATTTTTTTCCGTATTTTTTCTCAATTTTGTTTAAAAAAAAACAATAAGCGGCTTATTAAATAGACAAAACCTTAAAAAAATAAGACTTGTGAATAAAATTTTCCGGGATTAAAAGTAGCCTATATCCTTCCCCGGAACTCAAACTATTTATGTACCAAATTTCATCCAAATCGGTTTAGCGGTTTAAGAGGCAAGAGGTAACATACAGACAGACAAACAACAACAATACTTTATTGCACATCAATAAAAGTTTACAAAAGGAAACGAGACAAATACAATTTATAAATAACACACTTGCATTTATAATTTTAGTAGTAGTTACGAAGTAAACATATCGTAATGTCCACGTCTAAGATTTACAAACTATTCATTCAACTTTCGTATATTTTAGTTTTTGTTTCACCAGGACAGTCTCCTGAATATTAAACAACAAGAACACATATCATATCAGTCTCAACAAATCAGTCAGTTTAAAACGATACGCTAGCAAAGTCAATAGCGACTTAGGTAGATTCATTGCTTTGGAAGGTTTACCTAGCACCTTTAGATCCGCTATTTAATCAATAGAAACCAGAAGACTCGTATTTAAGATTCAAGTATTTTTTTATCATCGGAGAAAGGTTGCGTTTCCAGCAGAGATGTGTAGCGAGGGATGTGCTTTTGTTAACCAATGGAATAACTTCATTTACTTGTCCTCGCTCAGTGCAGCTGATTCTATTGGTTAACAAAAACAGATCCCTCGCTACACATCTCTGGTGGAAACGCAGCCTTATGGGTAAAACTAGTAGTTACCGTTAGTTTTAATGCCCAGCTGCGTTCTAACCACAGCAAACAGAGTAGCGTTGAAGTTGACCGTCCCATCTGAGTTGAGTGGCATGTTCATCGATACCAGACGCTTGCACGCCGTCCGGTGGGGACAGAGCTTGCCGAAACCTGCCAACAAACACTTGAGTTAATACAGAAATAAACATGTCAGACGATCCTTCAAAGCGACTCCAATAACGCGACAATGCTTTCATCCTCACCACATAGATAGTTGCCACTCCATAACTATGCGTTTTTCTAGAAATTTCTTGCCTCGCATGACTGCATTGTGGAATGAATTGTCGCTTGCGGTATTTCCGGACCGATACGACCTTCAAACCTTCAAAGAAAGAGCGTACTCCCACCTGAAAGGCTGGCAACGCACTTGTGACTCCTCTCATGTTGCAGGTGTATGGGCGACGGTAATCGCTTTCCATCAGGCGATCCGTTTGCTCATTTGCCCCATAAGACATAAAAAAACTGATAAAACAAAAGAGGCCAGGCCAAATACTCTGTGAGAAATGTGATCGATGTTGAATTCAGACAAAAACAAAAGGCAAACCATCAGCCTCTTGGTGGTCCATTGAGAGAGAGATCGGAAAAACGCAATATTTCCCACCAGTGACAATCCAGGACAGATTATCCGGGCACCGACCCAACCCCAAATAAATTTGGGAAAACGGCTGGCGAGGAAACACCAGCTCACGGGATAATGCTTCTAAAGTTTTTGGCGTGCACGGAGCAGTAGTCAAAGTTTTGAGTCTTTCCGCAATTTCATAAAGAGTAAAGGCGCTCTCTCACCTTTAGCATTCGCCTGTAATACAGCCCCTTAAAGGGTACCTCGCGCAAATACTGCCACTGCCTATCTAGTGTTATGCAGTTTATGACAATTTCCGGAAACTTTTCTTTCTTTCCTTTCCATACAAATCGGGAACCGTTCTCAAGAACGGCACATCTGATGCAACACCAGAGACAGTACTAACTAGATGCAAGAACTATTATGTGTTAGTGTCTCCTTCCAACACGGGAGAACTGGCAACAAGATTTTGTATTAAAAATATATATAAATATTTAGAATTACGGCCGTCTCTGTCACACACCAAGGGAGCTGGGCATTCGTGCTTAAGCCTTGTATCGTGGCTGATCTTTAAATAAAATAATAATTCAAGTCCTATCTTTTGTTTGCACTTCCACTGAGCTGCACCCCATCACATTTTTAACCTTCACGTTTGTTTTACCTAATGGCGGATTTATCTTCCTTAGCAACTGAACGACGTCCAAATGCTTGATCCGTCCTTTTGCGTCTGGGTCGTATTCGCTCCATAACCTAAAAAATAATACGTCATCATTATTTATTTATTCATAATTTGACAGTTTCCTGAGAATTTGTTTTCGTCAAATAAATTGAGACACGCTTATATTGCCAACTGTACTTTCTCGCACAAATGCTTATCAACACCTATCAAATGCCCAAACACGATGAGTATATCCTGTGCTGTTTAGGAGTTCCTAAGGCCACTTTCTATCTCCATCATCAGATCAGCTCCAAGATGCCAAATTATTTAATCGTCACGTGAACTACACATGCAAAGTTTCATTTTGATATGATGATCAGAAGTAGGTTAAACTTAACTTCCAAGATTTGGTTACGTTGTTAAAATTAATAAAATTATTTAGGTACAAATATTGCTAATCAAAGGTTGTTAGAAATGGGATAAGAGCTCAGAGCTAAGAGAAGTTTATGCCAGGGTTTTTGATGCACAAATGGATGTCAGCCTCGTGTTAACTTAGGGCTTGTGCACAAATCACGTGAGGTTTTTTGGCTACTTTTTGACCCCATTTTGGGAGGGGTTCCCTCCCTGGTGATATTTGAGGAGGTTTTTGCTAACCTCCCCTCCCCCTCACAACCTCACATGTTTTTTTTTCCGCCGGAATTTCGTAAAACAGACTCCCTATTTTGAAGTACCTATTTTACAAGTGAAGTTTATTTTTTAACGAAAAAGATGTCTACTCATGTGGTAGATTTTTTCTTAGTTCGTTCACTGTAGAAAAATACACGTGAGGTCTCCGTATACCCCTCCCTCCCCCAACGTGATCTATCGTAATTTTTTCGTGAACCCGCCCTCCCCCTATCAAACCTCACGTGATTTGTGCACAAGCCCTTATTCGCACTGAAAACCCTGCGGTGTAAAAAGGTGGGTCTACGCTAGACGAACCGAGCACGAGCGAAGCACGAGCGGAGCGTTCTCTGCTTCGTCGTTCGCGGCGTCAAGTGTGGACGTACAACGAACACGTCCACGAGCGCACTGCGAGCGCGAAGCAAATCCCTTTGTGTTCGTCAAAAAACCGACAACTGGCGGAACGCAGCCGAGCACGAAAGAAACGCTCGCACCGCGCTCGTTCGAGGCTTGTAAGTTGTGATGTGGTCCACATTAGACGAATCGTGTTCGTTTCGGCTCGTGCTCGGCTCGCCTAGCGTAGACGCACCTTAATGATGATAGTTACCTGATAAACTCATCTAGATGATGTGGTCCCAGGATCGACCAATCTCTAGTCAAATAATCGAAATTGTCCATAATGACAGCTACAAACAAGTTGATGATCTGCAAGAAAATACATGAAACATTGCCATTTTTTTCATGGGATTGGTAATTTACTCAATATATCGACTAGTTATCACGTAAACTAGAGGACACCATCTAGATAAAGCCTGACCAGAAATATCTGAGGATTCTCAAGAGGGCGCTATTTATAAGATTAATATGGCAACAATTTTGCAACCAATCGGAACTTACTATACCTAATGACATTAGTTAAAAATATTTGTCTGTTCCACTATATTAACCTCGTAATATCATTTAATGAAATGGACTCTTTTCCAGACTGTTTTTCGTGTAGTAAACACGTGTACACTTTATTTATAATCTTACGTTCACGACTTTTTGTTTGTCTAGCATTTTCTATGGATAATTTTAAATATTTGTCTTTTAAAGAAACCACAACGAATGGCATTGACATTGTTGACCTAAGTTACATTGTAATAAAATCATTGCCAGTGTAAGAAATTAATTCCAGTGGAATTCCGCAATATCAATATGGCGCACCCACGTGAATGGCGCACCCTCATATATTTCTGGTTAGGCTTTACATTATAAGTTATAACTTCATCTAGTGTTGCATAAAGTTTGTTTTTTTTTTACCATGGTCAGCTAAAAATACCTAATGCAACCCGTGGTATAAGAAAACAAGGTGTGACATTCCGGCTAGTGAGACTTTCTGCGTCACTGATTCGTCGCCGCATTATGGCAACATAATAATTAAAAAGAATTAAAGATTTGTTTGCCGCCAGTCGTACAGAAAAATGCATTACAGTTATCATGTTTTTAAGAGGCCTTATTCCTTTTAAAAAAAATTTTTTTCATATTATGACTAAAATATTGATAATTTCAACCAACTTTTTGAAGTCAATAACTTTTCCCCGAGTTCTAGGTAGTAACATTAGCGATTTCATGCTTTTATCGCGTGCAGTCAAAAATAAGTTGACAAACTAATTTTCCGAGTGAATTTTGTCAATTTCGAGTAGTTTTTTGAAACAAAAATTATCAATGAAAAATTCAAACTGTAGGTTTCAAATATATACCATTAAATCCCAATAGCCCTGTTCTAGGTAGTAATATCACTAATATGTTAGGAAACATGCTTGATCATAGAGAAAAATGTCTAAAACTATCAGCATTTTAAAAGGAATAAGGCCTCTTAACTACATTTATTCTGTCGTAATTTAGTTTTAAAACACTCACAATTTTATGAGATTCACAATTTTATGAGATTCACACAGGTAGCAAAGGAATCGAAGGAGTACTCGTATTATTACGATACACATTACACCACTGGCAACACAGAAACGGATTGACAGAACCAGTCGAGCAGCCGCGCGGACAGGGCGATTGCCCACAGCCCGCAATGCTCAGTGGGCCGCAGCCGCGACTGATCGGCTCTACTGACGATGAATCGCGAACCGATTCGAAACATATCGAGCTATATTCGACTTCTACGACGTGAGTAAGCCCGTTTATGTATTTTAATATACCTGAGACGCACGGTAGTTTTATAATATAGCTCACCAAGAAAGTGCAGAGCAGCGAGAATGATATGAAGTAAGGGAACGCCAGCCAGTTTCCGCAGCCGACGTCGTTGTCGTATTCAGTACCGTTTTTGCCGTCAGGGTTGTAGCAACGGGCCGGTTCATTCGGACGCTCTGCAGTATTCGGTGAGAGGGCCATCATGATTTCCTGCCACGCTTCACCTGTAATCCAAAATTAATAAGTAAATGTGAAGATTTATTTCTCTACTTGAAGCTGCCTGCAACTTAGTCCACGAACTTTTCTAGGTTCTGTTTCTTTACTGTAGCTGGGTATAAAGTATCCTTTAACCACTTTGAATATCCAGGTACCCCTGTACCAAAATTGGTTAAAATCCGTACAACCTTTCGGCGTAATGAGAGAACAAAGCAAGTTTTACGTTGTTAAGATATTTCCTGTAAAAATCCTCTCCAAAGTATACAGATTGTCAATACAAAAAGATGTTACAATAATAAAAGAGTTCGAATCAGGAATGAAAAGATAGAACCAGATTAACGACATAGCTCGGAGAAATACTAGCAAGCTAGCAAGCATGCTATCCTAAGGCATAGTGCTTATAGAACCGATGGCCGAGGGCCAAGAAAGAATTCTGACTGACGACTACGAACTGGAAAACGCAAGGTCGCAGTCTCGGTCTAGTCTGGATGCGGGCGGCACAAGTTCGGGCATGATGGCATTCTTTGCCGTTCTTGGCCTATGTCCAGTCCAGCAGTGGACTTTTTCGGCCCATGATGATGATTAAGAATCAATGAGTGTCAAGTCTCCGAAGACGATGTCGAGGACAGGGTGAAGTGTAGAAGTAGAGTAAGGATAGCTGAAGAGAGAGTTTTTTGTACAAACGTCAACTGCTCATCAAGCAGCGGCCAGGGTTTAACATGAACCAATTTCCACTGGCTTATCCTTTTAGATAGTTTGCCCTTATTGGTCTCGGAAAATCGACAGAACTTCTGAATTGTAGAAACAGTATAATTTTGGTCATTCTCCATTCAAATTCATGCTATTTTTGATTCCCAGAATGCATCATTTAGTTCTTGGGAAATTGTATAAAATTCTACAATAAAATTCCAAAACAGATTACCGAACTTACCGATCGTCAATTTAAATTAGTGGTGAAACAAAAACTCAAATCAAAAGCTTATTATAAGGTAAGTGATTATTCATGGATAGGGATGTTTGGCAGTGATAACATCCTTCACGAGTAATCTATCGCATCCAGAAAACACAAAATATACGTAGATAACTGTAAAAAATAATGTAATTTTATGTACAAAATATACTTACTGTTTTGCAAAACAGCTGACATTCATAAGTGCATTGTAATTATGCCTAAATTGAAGAATAAACTACTTTGACTTTGACTTTGACTTAGACTTTGAAGTAGATGATGAAAAACATGAATGGCTTTTATAGCGTGAAAATAGGATTTAATTTATTTTTTTACATTGAATTTTTTTTATGTTTTCCTGATCCTGTTTACTCGTAATGCCCTGATTTATGAAATCGTGACATTGGCCTGTAGTTTAGCAGATATGATAGGTAAGTACATGGATAGGCTATACAATATTTAAATGTGCGTCTGCCGGGGGACTTAAAAAAACAATTTTAATTCCCAAAATCGCTCGCTAACTTTATGTGATTTCCTAAAAATTTACAAAATTCTGATTTTTTTCGCTAACTTGGATCCAGAATTTCCCACATAACTTTTTTTTTACTCGCTATTCGAGAGGAAATCTTGGGAATTCAATCCCGATATTACATTTCTTTCTAACTACAGTTTGAGCCGTTTTAGGAGACGGGCGGACAAAAAATGTAAGCGGTAGAGGGTGCCTTACGCGGGAGGTCAGAAAACAAATTTGTAATTTTTTTGATAGTTGCGCGTGGTGTGAGTACTGTCATTTTTTTGTGGAAAATATTGAATAGTAAAACATGTTACTCACCCGTCGCAGATCTGAACAACGCCATCAATGCCGCACCAAATGTTTGGAAGTTGTTATGGTCTGTTATGATCTCATCATCAAGGTCTATTTTCCCGAACAACTGAAATATAACACAGCAAAGTCAAAGTTATGCATACCTGTTGTAAATACATTCGATTTTTAATGGTAAAGTATCAATCATGGACTGTGCTAGGATATGCGATATTTACAATATTTCTTACAACTAGTAGGCACCTTGTTTATCGTGTAGATGTTTGACTACAGAATTCTTGCCTCTTCCAACCAAAACACTCTGTTGAGCTATAATAAGAGCCCGCGGATGCAAAATTTGCTATAATGATAATTTTCGCGATTGCTTTATTTTTCAAACCTAACCCTTTTTGTGGATGTTTTTGGTTGGAACTCTAAGACCCTCCCATTTTCGACAATGTTTTTTGCATGAAAAGATGCACAATTTTAAGTTAACAAACCTGCATAAAAAGATTTCAATATAAATGTGCACGTTTATAATAAACAGCAATTATTTGATTTGGCGCTTACGCCATCCTATCAAAGCAGCGCACGAACTATGGCCGTCTCAACTATCGCGTGCGAAAGTAATCCCTTTTGCTTATTTCAATCAGTATTAGCTGAGCTCTCAGCACGACGGACGTGTGTCACTCGTCACGCACCTCTGTAATTTTATACATCGATTTTACCATGTTTATTAAAGTTGGTGAGCTAAATAGCACTATTTACAAAATGGGAAAGACTAAAAGAAGGGGCCAGAAGTAGCATTTTATTTATTTGCGCGTTAAGACTCGAGATATGAGAGAAATAATGTACGAGATGTGTTGAGGGGCGCGGGGTACCAAATCGCTCGAGCCGGGACGCATTGGTGGGCTCATAAGGGCACGGGTAGTTCGAAATAATCGCGCGACAAGATGACGCGCGTCTCTTTAGTCCCCTCGAGGTCATGGATGGAATAATTGATAACGTCCAAAACGTCGAGGTGATAATAATCACCTTTTTAACGTGATTATACCCTATTTTGTTAATGTGACAAAATCATGTAAGTTTAAATCAAATAATACTAACCTGCATACCCACTACAGCATAAATAAAGAAGAGAAGAACGATGAGCAAGAAGACATATGGCAGTGCTTGGAAGGACTTAATGAAGGTCCAGAGAAGAGTCCGAATCCTCTCTCCTCTCGACAATAGCTTGATCAATCGCATCGCTCGGAACAGACGGAAGAACGCGACGTATTTAAGGATAGAACCTCCTTTTTTTGAAGATGGCTGGAATTAAAAAAGAAAGTGAACTGACGAAACGTCAGGTAGGCTTAAACAATGAATTTACGTGATATAATCCGTTTAAATTGATTTTTGTAAAAGTGAACTAGTTTCCTTTTATATTTGAAGTGAAATTTCTAATGCGACTGCCAACAAGGATGCGTTAAACGTTAAACGTTTAACGCTACCGTGGAGGGGGTAGGAAAGCACTGTTGCGTTAAACGTTCAACGCAACAATCCCACGGGCACGTTAATGCCTTGATCACACGTACCGAGTAAACGGGCGAGACAGTGCTCTGTCTCGCCCGTTTGTCTTGTGTGTGACAGGGACGAGAGCACTGTCTCGCCCACCGTCTCGGTACGTGTGATCAAGGCATAACTCATAGCAAGGGTAGCTCCACTCTGCCCAAGTGCGCCGTGGAATGGCACCACAGAAATATATCAAGATCTTGATATATTTCTGAAAATAATAATATTGCTTTGCTATTCCGCGATATAATATCGTGCCAGTTAAATTTGTGCTAACCCGTTATACTTATTTGCGTATTTTTTCATGCATCTATGCATTTAATTGTCCCACCCTCCCACCACGATAAGAAAAATAAATACGCAAAACGAGTTCGGTTGTCGGACTCCAGACCGTCAACATCTCCTGATGATGCCTCGTAGAGGGGCGAAACACGTGTCGAGTAAGTTCTGTTATTTTGGTGGTGGTTTGTTATATTTATTTGCGTATTTATTTTTCTTATCGTGGTGGGAGGGTGGGACAATTAAATGCATAGATGCATGAAAAAATACGCAAATAAGTATAACGGGTTAGCACAAATTTAACTGGCACGATATTATATCGCGGAATAGCAAAGCAATATTATTATTTTCATTAATATGGATTTCCGCAAAGTAACGCCTGATTCAATTAATTACTTGATATATTTCTGTGAATGGCACCCTAAAGCAGACGGACAACATTCCAACTCCAGCATTTATGCTGAGGTGTGACCTTTTCGTGGCATACACACCTAGAATTTTATTTTATTGTATTTAATTTCTAATGTGTTGTCCAGTTCGTGTATGTTTACGAATAAATTTTCATTCATTCATTCATTCATTCATTCAACTTCAACTTCGCTGTAAAATGGCAGGTCTGATACAGTTGACGTAACTGAACGCGAACTGCGCAGTCCGCTAGCAGTTATGATGCAGTTATGTCAAGTTCATTAAACCTGCCATCCAACAGCTATTTTGCAGCTGCATTGCAGTTTAAAATGCTCTCCGTCTTTATTTTTTTGCAAACCAATTACATTTTTACATTAACAATTGACAACATTTCATATTTTATAACAGGTGGAAATTAATATAGAGATCGACAGGGCTTTATGTCGTGTACCTTAAAAAAAATCTTTGAATTTATTCTTCTGTATTTAAAGAAATATAAGAAAATACATCAAATAACTGCAATCTAAGACAATACGGGCTGAATAGGGTTGTTGTGTAAACCAAAGAGCGAAAAAATATTTCTTTTTTATTTGACGTTGACAGATGACAGATGCATACAGAGTTTTATTAAGTTTTTTTTTAAATAAGAAAACCGACTAAAGTAACCGTTCCATTAACTTCTAGTTTTGGTGTTGCCACATTGTAAAATAAGTATGTTTTTATAAATTAATAATAAAATAAATAATCATCTCAGAAAACAAATAAAAACAGAGATTACTTCATCTTTTTAAGCAGAATTCAGAAAAGTAATAAAATGATAGACTTAAAAATATGAAATGTTGTCAATTAAAACAAACAAATCAAATTTTTATCATTGACATTTAACTTATCTATTTGAGCTAAATGGTGTCTATGTGCGCGCGTGTGTGTGTGTGTGTGTGTGTGTGTGTGTGTGTGTGTGTGTGTGTGTGTGTGTGTGTGTGTGTCTGTGTCTGTGTCTGTGTCTGTGTCTGTGTCTGTGTCTGTGTCTGTGTCTGTGTCTGTGTCTGTGTCTGTGTCTGTGTCTGTGTCTGTGTCTGTGTCTGTGTCTGTGTCTGTGTCTGTGTCTGTGTCTGTGTCTGTGTCTGTGTCTGTGTCTGTGTCTGTGTCTGTGTCTGTGTCTGTGTCTGTGTCTGTGTCTGTGTCTGTGTCTGTGTCTGTGTCTGTGTCTGTGTCTGTGTCTGTGTCTGTGTCTGTGTCTGTGTCTGTGTCTGTGTCTGTGTCTGTGTCTGTGTCTGTGTCTGTGTCTGTGTCTGTGTCTGTGTCTGTGTCTGTGTCTGTGTCTGTGTCTGTGTCTGTGTCTGTGTCTGTGTCTGTGTCTGTGTCTGTGTCTGTGTCTGTGTCTGTGTCTGTGTCTGTGTCTGTGTCTGTGTCTGTGTCTGTGTCTGTGTCTGTGTCTGTGTCTGTGTCTGTGTCTGTGTCCGTGTCCGTGTCCGTGTCCGTGTCCGTGTCCGTGTCCGTGTCCGTGTCCGTGTCCGTGTCCGTGTCCGTGTCCGTGTCCGTGTCCGTGTCCGTGTCCGTGTCCGTGTCCGTGTCCGTGTCCGTGTCCGTGTCCGTGTCCGTGTCCGTGTCCGTGTCCGTGTCCGTGTCCGTGTCCGTGTCCGTGTCCGTGTCCGTGTCCGTGTCCGTGTCCGTGTCCGTGTCCGTGTCCGTGTCCGTGTCCGTGTCCGTGTCCGTGTCCGTGTCCGTGTCCGTGTCCGTGTCCGTGTCCGTGTCCGTGTCCGTGTCCGTGTCCGTGTCCGTGTCCGTGTCCGTGTCCGTGTCCGTGTCCGTGTCCGTGTCCGTGTCCGTGTCCGTGTCCGTGTCCGTGTCCGTGTCCGTGTCCGTGTCCGTGTCCGTGTCCGTGTCCGTGTCCGTGTCCGTGTCCGTGTCCGTGTCCGTGTCTGTGTCTGTGTGTGTGTGTGTGTGTGTGTGTGTGTGTGTGTGGGGGTGTGGGTGTGTGTGTGTGTGTGTGTGTGTGTGTGTGTGTGTGTGTGTGTGTGTGTGTGTGTGTGTGTGTGCGTATGTGTGTGTGTGTGTGTGTGTGTGTGTGTGTGTGTGTGTGTGTGTGTGTGTGTGTGTGTGTGTGTGTGTGTGTGTGTGTGTGTGTGTGTGTGTCTGTGAGTGCTTGCGTGTGTCTATGTGTGTGTGTGTACGACGTACATGCAGACTGCTACAGTACCCTAACCGTGAGTTAACGTGACCGTGCTCCTTAGCGACAGCGAAAAAAAAAATATTGAGAATAGTACTAAGGGCGCTATACGGTTACCTTGTATAATTATAGTTAATTATAACAACTACAATTCTCCGTACAAATCGTTAACGCAGACGCTAGCGAGTAAGGTCACTGTAATGGTAAGGGTACAGTTCATCCGAGTATAAACACACATTTCACAGTTTTCACTTACATCGGGATTTTTTTCGTTGACCTGTGTAACTACAATGTCAATTATGCTGCCGACTACAATTATGAAGTCAAACGTGTTCCAAGCGTCGCCGAAGTAATTCTGAAAAAGTAACGGATAAAGAACTATGTTAAGCGTATAAAAATATCTTTGGGCATTCATAGTACCTACAGTAAAGGAAACTGAAACGCCTACCTTTTTGACCCTTATTGTCATTGTTACAACAGCGATAAAGGTATCAATCAGGGGGGTGATTCGACCAATTTTAGATAGATGGAGATTTCTCCATTTCATCGCCATCTTTTTGACGTGTCCCTACTTGACAAGTGGCGATATTCCTAGAACATCGCAACTTCGTCAATCCGGTCGCGCTTAATTTGCGCTTCCTTTGTATGTGACGGCATAAATAACAGGCGCATACTTTAACTTGACCGTGTAGTGCGTGAAATTAGCCAGTTACGTTTCGTTCAAAACAGAAATTCACATGCATGAATAGCATTTTAGACAATCATTATCGCCTTCGTATTTCCAAAATTGAGATGAGATATGTCACTTGAAGCTCATCGCATTTTAATAACAGTTCAAAGGCGATATCACTGTTATCTAATAGAGTTTTGACGTTTTGCGATCTCTCAAACGGCCTTCTCGGATCCCAGGTCCAAACATAACGAAACCAGGTTATACAAAAATTGAGGTTCCGTTCTCGTCTGTTTCGTCCACCAAAACTTACCAAACTGCGCGTCCGTTTGCGGGAATTTTCGCCAGAAACAGACGACTAGTACTCAAATGTTATATTAATAATTAAATACGCAAATATCGAAATGGTCCAACACAAAACATTTTCTTCTCATTTAGTTCCTTCAATTTCATGAAGATCGGTAAGTTTTGGAGGACAAAGCAGATAACGACACCTCGATTTGCATGGAGAAATAAGCAGTGGTATTTCTTCTTTAACAGGTAATCCCTGTATTGTATAAGTAGCAGACATAGGAGTGCTGGTGGCACAAATAAAATTTTGCTAGGGAGAGCCTCACGATATTATTTTATCGATAAGTTACACTTTCTTATTGGAGCGGAGCGAGCGAAGCTCCCATGGATCGACTCGAATGGACTTTGTAACAATGCGCAGATCTCAGCGAATTCTCAACCGATTTTAGAAATTTTTGTTTTAAAATGCAAAAATTAAATTTCGCTAGGTCGTGACGAAGAGAAAATTTCTAAAAAAAAAAAAAACTCCGCTCCAATCTATGGTGCAAGCTTAGCCGGTGGCTGACTCTGCATCGACCTAGTTTATTATTTATTTATGTATCATTCAAATAAGTTACTCAGCATTACAGTAAAAACCAAGGCACTGTGAACTACAGAAATACATATAAACAAAGACTTAAAACTAGTTAGATTTACTCCGTTGCGTCGTCTGATCTGGTGTAGATTGCTGCAGTAGTTATGTTATGACTATGAGTTAACGTATATTATGAATAATATAGTTATATACTGTACATGATTTCTTTGTGAATATGCAACTTATATACCTATTATACAGTATGAAGATTGAAGTCAAGTCCGTATAGGTCGATAAAGGAAGATAAAGGTTTTCATACTTTATAGATAAATAAGACGTTGACATAACATATAAGTAATTCATTGATGGATAGAAATCAGCATGTTTTACTTAATTCATATTTATCCGGTGAACTTAATAGCTACTATGAAATGTAATTTCGGAATGAGTATTCAGTTATCGATAAATTTACTATCGGAAGGATGTCCCTAGTTCCTTGAAGTTATTGCCACGAACACTTCTATGTCTGAAAGCAGTAATATAGAACAAAACAAAAAATCTTACTTTAAATTTAAACGCAGCCAATTTGAAGACGAATTCTGACATGAACACAGTCGTCAGAATCATGTTCAAATAGTCAAGAATCTGGAAAGAAAAATACATTAATAATATTTACTTACGGTAAATTCGATAGAACAAGTTTGACATTGTAGTAGGTGTGTAGGCCAGCTATTATAGAATATTTAGGATAGATTCTGTCACTATCAGGTGAATGTTATAGTAAAAAATTGTGACGCAAGGCGCCATCAAACAAATAATCTATAACAATTTTAGACGTTCTTGAGAACGGTATACATCTCTAGCAACTGCCTTCACTCACTCGACAACTATCAAGCGGGTGTGTCATGCTCGCACTACATTATCTATATCACCGTTGTACCTTTGTAAAGTTTTATTAATTATTATACGTGCATGTACTGGACTTCGAGTCATTGCTCAAATCATCACCAACCTCAGGGAAACACAACTTAAAGTACAGTACTTTTATCTCACGAGCGCGGGTGAGCCATGTTTGTATGAGTAATGTACATGCACATTGGCTCTGTGTGGGTGAGCCGGCACTGAGCTGAGCGCTCCCGAGCTCACCCACACAGAGCCAATGTGCATGTACTCTACTCACACAAACATGGCTCACCCGCGCTCGTGAGATAAAAGTACTATACACCCCTATTTGCGTGTACGCACAGAAACGCATCACTTTCTAACTACCACCCAGAGATGGGCAAAATGTAATCGATTAACGATTAAGATATAATAAATAATAATAAATATCGGAACAACCTCACACAAATCGATCTAGTCCCAAATTAAGCTCAAGGAGGCTTGTGTTATGGGTACTAGACGACGATATACGTACTTATTAAATATATACTTAAATACATAGAACAACCATGACCCAAGCACAAATATTCGAGTTCATCACACAAATATTTGCCCTGGCCGGGATTCGAACCCGGCACCGCCGGCTCAGTCGGCAGGTGACTACAAACCGAGCCAAATGCGTCGTCAGATTAAACTACGTAATCGTGATTAACGATAAAAAATTACGATTAATTAATCTGAATCGTACGAGTTCTGATGAATTTAATCCCGGTTAAATTAATCGTAGATAATATCCAGCGATAAAAAATATTTTTTTTATAAATTAATTTGATTAATTTTCTCTCGATTAATATTTTATGGAAGAAATAAGATATTTATTTTTTATAAGTCTAAGTCTCGCCCTTACCTAGGAGAACCTAGAGTACTGCGCTATAAAAACCACCTTGCATTACTGTCACAAGTTTTTTTTCACACAATACACTAGAATTAATGACTAGACAAATTGCATTCTTGTATCATGCACAAATCAGCGTGTTCCAATAAAAAAAAAAGAATTAATCATGGAATTGAATCGACTAAAATGTCGATTAATTAACCGTTAATCGAATAATCTTTCGATTAATTTCATCGCGACTAAATTAATCGCGATTAATCCGGCGACGACTCATTGTTTAATCGATTAATAAATTGATTAAAATTTTAATCGATTAATGCCCATCTCAGCTGCCGCCGCTATTTTATTTAATGTTAATATTGCCAAAAAAAAGGCTTAAGGGTATGGGTGGTCATCAATAGTCGCATTTGCACACAACGCACCCAATGGATTGGAAATATTAATAGGTAATTAATTACCGTTTGGTACAAAGGGGGCGCCTTGTGGAACTTCATCATGAGCGCCAGCGTATTGATGACGATGAAGGCGAATATGAAGAACTCGAAGGGCTCGGAGGTCACGAACCACCATGTCTTGTACTGGATACCCGATTTTGGAATGTATCTGCATAGAAACAGTAACAAAATTGGTATAATACAACAAAAAAATACACTGATTAGATTCGATTTTTTCGCTGAGGTTCACTTCGTCCATATTACCATTTTGACAACATTCCTACTTCGTCCACAATCCCATCTCGTCTAAATTCAATTCCCGAATCGTCCACTTCCTATCTCGTCTACATTCCCAATTCGTCCACATTCCCATGTCGTCCACATTCCCAATTCGTTAAAAACTTACAATTGAGAACCACCTCCCTTTTATCAAGTTACAAAAAGCGGTTGTTGATAAAAATGGCTTGCAAATTTCAAAATCGATTAGTAAATATAGAGCAATGTGGACGAGATGGGAATAAGAAAGATATGGGAATGTGGACGAGTTCGGATAGTGGACGAGTTGGAAATGTGAACAAGTTGGGAATGTAGACGAGATGGGATTGTAGACGAGGTGGGAAAGTGGACGAAATAGGAATGTTGACAATATGGGAATACGGACGAAGTGGACCTAAACGCCTTTAAAATGTCAGATATGGTAATCATACATATCAGTATAATATTATTGCGAACACAAAATCGATTCTGACCTTATCGACAAGTTAATAAAATTACTTTATTCACTGAAAAAAATATCCAGTGGAGCCTACTGACATTACAGTAAGACTTACTGCAATAACAGTGAGGCCTACTGACATTTCAGTAAACCTAACTGTAATAACGGTTACGCCTACTGTAATTTCAGTAGGCTCCACTGGGTATTTTTTTCAGTGTTTGCTTACCTTCGACTGGGCTTCGCTTTTAGGGCAAACTCCAAACAATTCCTTTGGTTCTTATCCAACTCACAACCCTTAAATTCCTGTTCACCCTCCTTCTGGAAAGTTACTATGACAAAACCTACGAAGATGTTCACCTAAAATAAATAGAGAGTTACTTAAGTTTTCCCCTTGTACGACAAAAGCTTCATCGAATTTTAATTTCATAGAAATTTCATTAATTATTTTGGAATGTAACACAAACCTAACCTAATCTTTAGGTTGTCATTTTCAAGATTTCTGAAAAATGTATGAGTTCCGAAGAAAACTGACTATACCTAAGTAATTATGTTTTATGTTCGCGAATAAATGTTTTATTCTCTCTTTCATTCTTTACTCTGTTACATTTAAATAAATATATATATATACGCACCATGAAGAAAGCAATGACAATGATGTAGCTGATATAGAAGAAAGCAACCAATGGTCTCGAATTTTCCTCTGGCCCCTTCTCTTCTGCGTTTGAATCCATTGAAACTGATAATAATCTGAAAACAAATACAGGTATACCGATTATTATGAAAACGGTTTAAGAGCCCACCCACGCAAAATTCGTCAGGGGAATGATCCTAGATCTCAACATCCATAGTGATTAAAAATCTGTACCTTAGAAACAAGAAACTTAAACAGTTTTTCTTCGATCTTGTCAACGTGAAAACACGATTGGTAATCATTTTCTTGATACTTTTATCTGTCAAACGTAACCCTTTTTTTAGATATTTTCGGTTGGATCTTCAAAACGCTTCCGTTTTTAACAATGTTTTTTAGCTTAAGGTGGTTGCAGAGGTGTCACTTTCATACAAATCGTTTGATCAATACACACTTAGGCGGTTATGGCTTTAGGTTATTAAACATTCTTAAAAAAATCTTTAAGCGATCTTATACTCGCCAAGGAAATCAGTTTTGCTATAAATCATACAATTATAAAGTTATTAAAGCTTTAAAACCCGTTGAAATATTGTCCATATATGTATGTGTGCGTTGCTTTTACACATATACAAACGTAAGCGCACGTAAAGCTATTCATGAACAGTGCGTTCTGAAATATAATACTACTTAACTTATGATTTGGGATAATAAATTTAAATTGATGTTTCGATATGAATGCATAACAGTTTATTTTTAAATGATTACAGCTTTCATTAACATGTAACAAATAATTGGAAACATTTGGATTTTAAAGATACCTATTGTGTTTATTTGCTCATAAAAATAAAGTGGAACAGATTTCGAACGCACTAAATCTTGTGAATGAAATAATGAATTGTGTCAATACTGTCATGTCAATTGTGGAAATTCGTATAAAATGAATCATGTTTGTTAATTTTTTTTCGTTTCGTGAGTTTTTACTTTATACAAAGTGTGAATAATGAAACGTGCATATAATAATCATGTGAACTCAGGACATAGTGATCCCTAAACGATATTGCGATATCATGGGTCAGAAATTGCGGGGAAAGTATTGTGTTTGAAAACATTACAAATCGAAGCGTCCTGCCGTGAAAGAGGTGTCACGCGCTATTTTCTTTTTAGGCGAAGACAAGCATGGCGTGATGACAACCGTAACCAACCACAAAAACTGAACGCAATCGCTCGCTTTGGGTGATGAAAAAAAAACAAAGCTGTTCATAGTGGGTTCATATAGGTAGTTTCTTCTCTCTGACTGAATTGATACCAAGACCTACCCATGTTTTTCAATAGGTGTGGGAAACCAAATCCTTTTGGGAATTATCGATTCAGTGACTAAGTTTCCTCCTTGAAGGATACCTCCTGTAATAACACTAATTACCCTAACACCCTGTAAGATAGGACATGCATACAGCCGTTTCCATTGCCGGCATTTTTGTGACGTAATAAATAATTTCATTACAGATTCAAGGCCATACCAGCTTAGAGCTTCATCAAAAGGGATTACTGCAAGATGATTTCCTTCATTGAATTATCAACAAAAATAATGTCAATTAAAGTTCAAACAGATGAAGGCTTCATCCAAGAAAAGCTGCAGAAACTTATAATTTTCTACAAAACATGCGTGTTGCCTAAAATAATATTACAACGTATACACCATTTCGAATTAAAGCGACGTCTACAACTCACGCAAACACTAGGTTTATAATAAAACCTACACGTAACAAAAATTGTTTTATTTTATTTAGTAGTTGGTGGTTCTAAGATCCATATCTGTATATAATAACAATATATTGTCATATATTTTTATATGGCGCGAGCTAGCTCGGGGTCGTGAAGCGTGGCGCAAAAAACTGGTGCTGCGCTCAGTTAGTAGTAGTTCTAGTTGTTATATATTTTTAGACTGAACATTTTTACAATTAGAGACTTCGTGGAACCACGATTTAGAATCACGAAAATCCCAACCCTAATCAGTACCTACTATACTTGATGTCGGGTTTTTGTATATCAGGTCAGAGTATAGAAAAAGGGCCCGATCTTGTCATTAAGTAATAAAAAACAGAAGTATACTTGTGTTTTTGTTTCATCGTAAATTTCTAAGTCCCAGCACAGAATGGATGATAGTACAAGTAGTCCCTGGCTACGTAGTAATTCTATGGCAACTTAGGACCACTCTAGTTCTTAAACGGGCAAGTTAATCAAACAATTGTAATTTATAAAAGATACTTATTTTAATGTATTCTTTAGTTCTAATCAAAAAGTAACAAAAATGAGAAAATATTTTTCAACAAAATATGTGTCCTAAAATTGGGCCCTTTTTGCTGTAACCCAATCTATCATTCAGAAAAACTTAGGACAAACTCAATAACATCACAAATCAGAATCACAATATATCAGAACAGAAACCCAACAAAAATACTCATTTAATTTCACCACATACTTAAAAAATTTAGAACTGCCAAAGATTTGTAATTTCTTCGTATTATTTATTTTGACAATCCAGCCCGTCTAATACAACTAGGCTTCACGATTCTTGTCACGCGACATAGCATCGCCCGTCAGTCTCCTACAGTACCGCAAAGAAAGAGATAGGAAATATTTTTCGCGCGAGAAAGAGTTGCGTGTCACAGTTGTGCTAGAGGTGCATCTTTACTTCATCATCAAAATCAAATATCATGCCTGCTTATTTATTCAGCGCTTACTATCAAACTGACAGATGATACGCGACCCTTTAATGAATGAATCACCCGCACACACTCACAATTAGTGTCTATTAGTGTGAGTACTTGCTGATTTTTCACAAATTGCCAACACATGGGAGAATAAAACAATTTATGACGTGCTACTAATACTACATGAATAAAAGACTAATACGCGGACTCGCCACTATACAATTTTTACTTCAAATTAAAGTAACATACGAAATAATACACAAAAACTACAAATCTTGCTTCCCAGCGCCATCTAGCGTGGAATGTCTAGTTTTGTTTCCTCTGCAACCACCTTAATAGATGCACAATTATAAGTTCTCAAAAACTGTATACTATTTTCACTATAAAATACACACGTTTATGACACAAATGAAAAAACATGATTTCCGCGCTTCCGTGCACGCACTTCCATCTCGCTCACGCTTACGCTCAGTGAGAGAGAGAGAGCCAGCCAACGCGTTGGCGCCCTCTTAAACGCTTGTAAAAATTGTCAGGAACGGCCCGACATGTTACGATCTAATATGGAGCTATTCGTGCTGCTACGCGACTAACGGCCCACTGGTTTTCGCACGCCTCGCCGCCCTCATCACTCGCGCTAATAGCGCTGTCACTGCTTCTTCACTACTACCCACAGGTAAGAAGGTATACCAATTTTATAAAATATACTATAAGCTCCTCATAAGTTCGTCTGTGTATTTTACTTTCTTTATCATAGTCGGGTAAAACGTATCCTAAAATGTGTTAAAATTTATCCACCACACGACAAAGAAAATTTACCACTAGATGACGTTGTACGACTGCCGCCAATCTGCTGCATCGCGCTGTTAGGATTTTTCCTGGAAACCGTCTCCATAGAGAACAAGAGGAAAATCAAAAATTAAATAAGCCACTTTCTGCGGGTAAAAGTGTTCCAACATATTAAAAGCCGGTTTATTGCGAGTTGGACTCACGCATCGAGGGTTCCATTAAAACAATTAATATTACTCTGACGAAAAGTTAAACGCACCAACTTAACTATGCTGTTGGACAACTGTTGTCGCCATACATCGACATAGGTCGCAATTAGTTTACCAGCTGCAATAAGTGTGCTCACCCAGGCCATCCTTCAAAAGTCGACACCGTAAACAGCGTCAGCATGCCACTTAGCACATCGTCGAAGTTCCATTTGTTTTCCTTCCATGTACGATCTAGTCTTTTTGGGTCACCATTTTCGTATATGATGTAGGTACCCCTGGAAGAGAATCAATATTATCACCTATCAACATCTAAACACCACGAAACTAACTTATATGTTATTAGTTTACTGTAAGGTTGGTAACTATGGGATCGGTTGCAAATGAGGTCCTAACTTAACGTAGGTAACCTTACAAACGAAACCTCGACTTGTAAGGAAAAATTAGCAGTAATATTTTCTTTTAAGGTAGGATTTGTTCCTTTTAGTTCCTCTGTTTACTAGGATAGAGTTGAGCACCAGCCATACGGAGATGCCACAACTTTGCGCGACCAGCGGCGCGGCGAGCGTTTAAATGAGAGATCCGAGCGCGGCGGTCGCACGAGTGAGCGAGAAAATGCCGCTAAGGCCGAGTTCGTGGCATATCTACATTCCCAACTCGTCTACATTACGATGAAAATGATGATCTTGACAATTTTCCCGTGAGTGTAAACCGCTTAATACAATAATTATTATAATGTCTCATGAAAGTTTTAATAAGATTATTAAGATGAAGGTCAAAAATATAAAAAAAAACTTACAATATTTGCTATGCGTAACCACAAATACCCTACGACCCGTATTGATCTAATTTATGAACGCAAAGTACCCTAAACGCAAATTGTACTTACATTCCTACAGCGAACAAGTATTATATGGATCTGGACGATTTGGGAATGTGGACGAGTTGGGAATGTTGACGAGTTGGGAATGTGTACCTACAAGTTTTGAATGTGGACGAAGTCAGATTGTAGACGAGTTGGAAATGTGGACAATAGACGAGATGGGATTGTAGACGAGGTGGACAATGTGGACGAACTGAACCTAAACGAGGCGGTGTTAATATAACCTTTTTCTCAAACATGCAATGAAATATTGTCAAACCGTGCGTTAAAACAGGCTTCGAAGTGTCAAGTTTCGGGCGGGACAATTCGAGAGAACTGTAAAGAAATTTCATACAAAATTGAAGGCCTAGGCCGGGAAGTAATTTGTTTTTAATTTTAATGTAAACATGGCGTCTGTGTTTATGAACAGCTGATATATATTTTTTTACTAGTGGCAAATAGCCATGTTAATGCCTAGTACACACGAACTGATATTGAGAATACAAATCTGTATCATTCAATGTGTTTCTTGAATAAATTTAAAATACTGTCTAGACGTAAGTCACCAGAGACCATAGACAATATTAAAAATCCTCTGCCTTTATTTTACTTATTACAGAAATCAAGATTCTTATTATCAGGTTGTGTATAATGGCTCTAATATTCGCACACTCACGCGTGGACGACTTATTAAAAAAAAATAGAGGGATTGGAGGGAAAATTAAAAATACTTTTTTTAAACATGGCGTCTGTGTTCATGAACTGGCTGAACAGCTGAATTATGTTTTTTTGAGTGGTGTATTTTTTTATTTCATTGCATATGTTTGAGAAAAGCACCATACTTGCCTTAGCCGTGAAAAAGGTCTTGCCGGCTTCGTATCACTAGACGGCCTCCCTTACGGTCGGCCGTCTATACCTACTCAGCCGGCAAGCCCTTATTTCCCGGCGTCTGCAGTAATGTACTATTACTAAATCTATAATTTCACTTACTTGCATTCATCTTTGGTCATTTTCGTGCTGTCTGTACAAGAGAAAAATTTGCCCTGAAATCATATAAAACAATGGGAACATTTATAAGAAATCTAAGCGTCATTTTGCGAGAGAACATCCATGCATATATAAAAATAAATTATTATGGTATTCAAGAATATTTATGAAAATGAACTGGAAATATTAATAGTTCCTTATTACACTTGCGAATAAGCGTCACCGCGAAGACGCTGCGTAATCGCCTGCGTACATAATTCGCTTGCGAATCACGAGTGTCATAAGGCCCTTAGAGCCATTGGCAATTTGCGGGCGAGTCTAAAGTGAGTACGCAGCGAGATCGCCGCGCATACGCGAGATACTCGCGAATACGCAGAGAAGTCGCTATACGCGCTCGCGGCGAAATCGTTGCGCGCTCGCTTCGCTTACAACTAGTCCGCAAATCGCCAGTTTGATAAGGCTCTTTAGGTGTATTGCAGAGTATGGAGTGTAAAAGGGAGGAGCGGAATCTTTCAAAGGAAAACATTTCAAAAGTTGTCCAGCTGTACATAAGCAGTAAATAATAGTTCTAATACCATCCGCAATAGCGCTACAGTAACAAGAAAGTAAAAAATAAATTAGATAGAGTGAACTGTATCGAATTTATTTTTTTTATATTTTAGGTGACTAGAGTAACAGAAAAAACGCATATTAAGTTTTTAGTTGTACTCCCTTTTACACTCCATATTACAGTCTAGGGATGACATTAAAGTCATATTAAAAAAAGACAAAATGCGATAAAAAAATACCGTAATAAAAAAAACATGCTCTTCGATCACCCTACGGCATCAACCCCCATACAATACACTAATGTTAAAACAAAGTAAATACTATTGTATAAATAACTACAGTGTAGTAGTTTCAGTATCTCCCTTTTCCCCCTGTATCTTTAATATTATGTACAAAAAGAGAAAAGGAAAATTCTGATTGACAGACTGACGGGCGCGTCTCGTTTTGTATGCACTTGGCATGCTACGTAAGTGCATAGAAAACTAAAAACAAAAAAGGTTGTGTCGACTTTTTAAATATACCGATCGGGATTCCTCGAGTTGGAAGGTGTTCATCGTCATCTATCGATGCAACGTCAATCACTTTGGTAGGTAGTCTTTGTGTGTATATACGCGCGTATTAAGACTGCACCGAGCGAAATGTGAAAAAATAGGCAATTGCCGTTAAGTGGATAACGTCAACACTAGTTGTTTAATCCATTTCTAAACTATATATTTAGCATTCCGAAGAATGTGTTAACAACTTCTCCGTGGAAAAATTATAAGATAATTAATATTTAACCCTAGAGAACTAAGTAAAGTTGGACGAAAATTGTAAAATCGTAAGCAGGCGTTAAGTGGTTTTTTATAGTTTAACAATGGAAATCTATTCTGATTTTCAGTTCAAAAAAAGATGAATGTTTACATTACAATTTGTCCGCATCAAATATTTCAATTATTGTTTGGTACTAAAGATCCGGATTTATCAAAAAGTGCTTTTAATTCTCCATACATTTTTTCTATGGCGGCCGCGCGCCGATTTAAATACGCATTCCCCACGCTCTATGGTTCAGTCGCAAACGCTCGGCGCCCTCTTAAAATACTTAAAACCATTTAGGTGTAACGAAAAAAAAAGCCTTAAAATAATTAGTATAATATACTAATATATTATTTATCGCAACATAATACCATAATTGTCTGATGAAAACCAATCGTCATTGACACGAACTATTATCTACTCACACAAAACTCAATTAGAGTAGTGCTTTAATACTGGGGAATTAAAATCAATATTAAACGCGCCTCCAATGTATTTACGAGGCGCATTCCGCTTAAAAGGCCTTATTCCTTGTAAAATGCTGATTGTTTAGACATTTTTATCTATGATCAAACATGTTTCTTAACATACTATTGATGTTACTACCTAGAACAGGGCTATTGGGATTTATTGGTATATTATTTGAAACCTACAGTTTGAATTTTTCATTTATAATTTTTGTTCGAAAAACTACTCAAAATTGACAAAATTCACGTGGAAAATTCGTTTTTTCAACTTATTTTCGACTGCACGCAATGAAAGCATGATATAGCTACGTTACTACCTAGAACTCGGGAAAAAGTATTATTCACTTCAAAAAGTTGGTTGAAATTATCAATATTCGTCATATGAAAAAAAATAATTAAAAGGAATAAGGCCTCTTCACAAAATTTCAAAAAATCTTGACATAATTATTTAGTGACTTTTGGTGCTCAACAGACAGCACATATTTTAATATTACCTTAAACAATTGAATACCGACAACCGCAAACATAAATTGTAAAATGTTGTTGAGTAGAAAAATATTGCCAATTGATCTAATAGAAGCAATGACACACTTCACAACATACTACACAGACATAATGCAAAAATACAACAACGCATCTCCAAACAAAAAAGTGCCACATTCAACAAAAATAAAGTGCCAATCGACGAACATCGCATTCAAAAAGAAGACGTTCCATAAAAAACATTACAAAATGTTAGTACATTCAACATAAAATTTACCAAAATCACAGTGTTTTAATAACATTGTCAGCAGTGTGTCCAATGTGTAGTCGTGGTGGTAATAAGTTTTGGGTAAACAAATCAAAAATAGATTAATTCAAAAATATTTCAAAATGTTACATACACGGCTCACGTTAGTCCTTGGTTTTGTAAAAAGAAAAACACTCTTTTATATTTATATTGTATTTAACTTGCCAGCGTCCTGATCTGACTTGTAAGCTTTAAAAAGACCAAAAAAAAAACAATCAATTAAACCAAGTACCTTTCTCCTAAAATAGGAGCGTAAATGTCAAGGTAGGGCGGTTTGGGCAAAAAAAAACACAAAAGCTCGTCTTGAGTCCAAAAAATCTTAAAAATCAATCAAACTTGAACGCAACACCTTTGGGCTGGTTTGAATATAAAATAAATAATATGGCATGCTCTTATGTTAGCTAATTTTTTGGACCCACACGGGAAGCAAAAAGTAATGTTAGTATTCTAGTTCTCAAATGGCACGGATAAAGCCTCACACATAAAAAACGAAATCAGGTGATTGTGTATAAAATAATTAAATTTGAAATAAACACAATGAATAGATTACATAAATGAAATTAGTGTCTGTAAGACCCAAAGGTGTCGTAAATTAAATCTTTCTTTTGTAGATTTTTTGTGAATGTATTTTTACCATGTTACCCCTACCTTGAACATTTGCACCCCCATGACAGCGAACATGAACTGAAGAAGGTTTGTCACCAACAATATGTTGCCGATCGTTTTTATGGCAACGATCACGCATTGAACTACGTGCTAGAAATTTAAAAATAGAATTTAAAAAAAAAAGTGAAAGTGCCAAAGATATATTTTTTATACAGTATAATATATATATATTTTTAAGTGGGTGATCATTTTTCTCGCACGATAGGTAAATGATAAAACATTTAATTTTTTTCGATGACAGCCTCATAAATGGAGGACTATTTTTTATCATTTATCGATCGCACGATTATAACAACCATCTAAGGCCCGCAGGACAAAACAAATCGTGTCGCTCACTTTAATGAAAACCAAAATATAAAACACTAATAGTACCTATTTAATTAGTTATAATTATAATACTTACAATGTTATATAATTTGATTATATAACACTGTTACTTATGTTATGACAATTGTTATACTATGTTATCATGGGTTGGATTTCTGCAAATCGACGACAACCTATAAAAATTATGCGAGACTGAATGTCACAATAATAGCACAATGTGTTTATTAATTATGTCTTCAATGTGCAAATACCACATTCTTTTTTATTCAACTATGTCAAAAATATAAATAAGCACTGCAGTTTAAGCAGGATTCTATTTCAATTCATCCATATGCGTCAATATTTTCACAAAGGTTTAAGTTATGAATGCTGCTTAAATTGCAGTGGATCACATTAAATGTTTCTTTCGGAATGAACCTTTGTGTCATCATTTAAGCACAATGTGCCATCTATTTTCAATACTTTCTCAAGATAAATAATAAAATAACTGTTACCTAAGATAGGTACATAATCCCTTTGTCCACATATATGAAATTCACAGTTTAAACGGATACGGCTATATGTGAAATTATTTATTGTTGGGTTTAGGACAACATGGAATTTGGGGATCGTAATTATGTGTTTTAATAGGATAATTAATTTTCCTCGAGTTTCATATCGCTATTGAGAGGAGATCACAAGCACGTCCAAGACGTCGATGAAAATAAATAAAGCAACTTCTGGCTGCCTGTCTTATGAAGCGGAGCGGAGCGGAGAAGTGCGAGATGGACCAATCACATACCTTAGATTTAAATGCACTACTTTTGTACTTCACAATGATTGGTTCACACTGCGCTCCTTTTTTAACATGACTTGAACTGTACCAGGTCTGTTTAGCCCTCACTACCAATGGCAGTAATAAGCCGCTAATGGGATTATCTCCACGCCACAAGAGTAATTCTGTGGACAGCCTGGTCCTTATTGAGAACGAAACCTCGATTTGCGGCGATTAGCAGTGCTATCTTCTGTCAAGTCCCTATTTGTTTCAATAAGGTACGAGTGAATTCTGATCCTTCTCTTAGTAACATGATTATTTCCTTGATAGGGTATGGTATGACCGGAACTGTAGGATCAAAATTGATGTCAGACTGTATCGGTTTTTCACTTATGCCAGTTTGACGCGGCTTAAAATCAATTTGATTGATTCTACATTTGGATGTATTATACACAGGTATAATTTCACATATATCCGTATGATTGTAGGTAAATACAAATAAAAAAAAACTACTGACCTTTAAGCCTTTGGCTCTGTTTATGGCTCGGAGAGGCCTCAGAACTCTGAACACTCTTAAAATCTTAATAAACCCAAATGAAGTTCTGCAAACAACATAAAAAAATAATTTAATATCCTAAATTAAAAAAATTAAACACCCCTGACACAAGTAGTTGGTCATCATGAGACCCTCATTCATGCTATGCCACAGACAGACACACAGATACACACACAAGTATCAATGGTTTAATATAAAATCGTGGTGTGTAGTACACTGTGTACCCACATTAAAAAAAGGGTCATTACGTGTTTCATAAGTTTACACAATGTTAAACTCTTTTTTCGTAACATAGAAAAACAACTATACTGTTGTAAAAAGTAATAATATAACAAAATACTTCTTTCCTTTCAATTACGTAGGCACATTGGGTCGCTGAGTGTTTTCTATCGCCTATACCATGGCAAGAGCTCCGAAGAGCTATTTCCTCTAATCCCACCTCCCCTTTCCGTCATAAAACTACACGTGCCAGTTTGCGATGTCATCGCTTCACCGTGGAAAATATTCCCATAACGTACCAAGAAGTTTGGAAATTCCTACATCTGCCGAACTATTAAAAAAATGTACTCTTTGCCGGCTCATGTGTTTCCTCCTTCTTATGACATGAGACCCATCAAACGTAGCATGAAGAAACATCTCTCGGGCCAGCATGGCAGTGTCAATTGTCATGGCACGGTTGGTTTCTTGTCAGTTGGCATTGCGACTTGGGCTCCCATTTTTGCTTACCATCAGGCGGAGTGGAGCCACTATGTTATGCCGTTAAAAAAAATACTTACCCCCACATCGAAATTATAGAAACTGCAACCACTAGCAGATCGAGCAGGTTGAAGGCTGATCTGCAGAAGGCGTCTTTATGGAAGAGGAACCCGTAGGTGATCAGCTTCAGACATAGTTCCAAGGAAAATACGGCGGTGAAGAAATAATCCAGTTTCCTCAGTACCTACAATTGAAAGGTTTTAAAATCATCAACTTTAATTTGAACCATTTATTAAGACATCACTGTCTGACGAAATGGCTTACAAGGCAAGGATGATCAAAATGGGTCAGTATGGAGAAGTCAGAACCAAGATAGCAAAATCTGTTCATACGAACCATGGCGTCGATTTTAGATTTAATGAAAACTGCATTAATAAGGATGGTCATGGAGGTTTTCCTATGCATTTAAGAATATTTTTATCTACATTGTATAGTAGATATCGTCGTCTAGTGCCAATAACACAAGCCTAAAAGAGTTTACTTTTGGATTAGGTCGAGGTTGTCCGATATATTTTTTTAATACTTACGTCGGCCTTATATTGGTTGTCTGACATCGGAACAGGATCTTCCATTGCCAACATAAGTGAAGAGATCAGGATACACACGAGAATTAAGTTCTTGAAGACTGAATTGTTCTGGATGTTGTAGCACATCACTCGAAATCTACAGGACAAAAAACTAAGGTTTACAATCACAATACGTGGAACTTTATACTGTTAACCAATAGCCGTGTCCTAGTCGTAGTTGTGAAAGAATCTCGATATAACTCTAGCGCTTTGTGGTTCCCTTCGAAACCAATTTTCCCTTTCCCATATGTATGCATGAAACACTATTTGTTAGAGTAGTACCGTTAACGAATCTTGCAAAACTGCTATACAGAATATCTGATACGGGGATATTTAACAGAAAGATGGTTAACTTGAAGATATCCCTAAAAGGGATGAGTTTGCTTTTGTACATGTAATATCTGTTATGATTGTTATGAATATATTTATAAAGCGTTACAGAGTGCAATAAAGTTTACATATACATACATACTTTTGATAAGGGGTTTCTCTTGGTCTTTGACTTCCAAGAGGCGATAGGAATACGCCGCGGCCATGGCCTGACGCATCCAACCGTTAACTTAGCAATTTCATCAAACGTTCTAACGTTTCCCAAAATATATTTTGCTCTTGCTGTAAAGTCTATTAGAAATTAGTGTATTACGGATTAGTTTATGAATACGGAAACGTTAGTCCATTCAAAGATTCACCATGCCTCGAATGGATGGTGATTCTGATTACATGCTATGACTGAGCTGGCGGTACCGGTGATGATTTTTCCTCTCAGTTATTCCATAAATTGGTCCCAAGTTATTACAGACTACTTTCACTAGAAGCTATTCCAACAAAAAACAAAAAAAAGTCTTACGGATTAGTTTGTGAGAACAAGAAGAAGCTAGAACCCTCGGGGATGGGTTTCTCATCGTCTTTGACTTCCACTTCGGATAGACGGCGGGGTCGCGCCGCAGCGGTCGGCTGGCGCTTCAGCGGTGACGGCTCTTTCTTAATATCCCCTGTAACAAAAAACCTTACATTACTATCTCCGGGTAACTATAGTAATAGGGACCTACCGGATGGTAAGAATGTCAGAAGCATCACGGATGATTTTCTGATCATTTCAAAATCTATTTTACTCCCCTTATGAAGAACTACGAACTATAGTCCCCTAAGAGAAATTCAGCAAGAAGCTCAGTCTCCAACTGAAACGTTCGCGGCATTCAATTTCGATCAGGTCCGTCCTACTGGAGGTATTAAACCAAAGTACAAGGAAACTAGTTCTCTTTCAAACAGGTGACGGATGAAAGTGCACCACAATAATTTTGCCATTAATTGATCTTTACCATTACCAAAGAATTTTCGGTGAAAGGAAGGCCTTTACCCAGCAGATGAGAACAAATCATTCTGTTTCTAGTCCACTTCGTAACCATCGCAAGTTATTCATCTATCAGTAATTTTTCAGAGAAATTTCTTATTCACCATTTTGTTTCTCCGTTGTAACTAGTGCATCTCCGACCTCTCCTCTCTCTTCTGCGTCTTGTTCGTGCACCTCTTCTTCTGACCCTGTCTCCTCGTATTCTCGATCAAACCTGGATAACAAATAACTTATTGAAATAACAACTCATATCAAATGCAAATAAACATAGAGCTTTACGAACTAAATTAACCTGTTGGGACCTAAATTGTAGATGTCACCACTTTGCCATTGGGTATCGTGCTGATAAGGGTGGGAGCGATTACTTGTTGGCGTACCTTATGATCACCAGTCACTAGAAGATCGTATAAGTAAATAACTAAACTTTTAAGAAGCTTAGATGTTGTACAAATTATCTTCTTCAATCTAAATATGATGAATAATATGACCATGTGTTAGTATAAATTGAACATTGCAGTGAACAACATAAATATAAAATAACTAGGTATAATTACCTTACCAGCAACTTATCGGGTATAAAGAAAAAAAAATCTATCTTAATAATTCTCACCTTGGCACTCTCTTATACCTCTGGTATGGTCGGCTTTTTAACAATCAGAATATTCATCATTAAAAACAAGTTATTATCGAAATATATATATTTTAGACAAGTCTTGCGCAAATGTCAATTGCTCACCATTTCGTCAATACAAATCAAACGAGCTTAATTTCGGTAAGGTTGCGCCGTTTTATTACCGAATTATACTGACCAACTTTCGTTTCCATAATCAAAACATCTAGATGGTACCACAATACGGCATTATCACCAAATTCACATGTATGCAGAATCTCAATTCTATCAGAAACTGAGAAGTGTGCGACAAACTTGCAAAGTTTGATCACAGACAGATAAACATCGGGGTAGGGTAAAACTGATCAAAATATCTTTATTTTTTTTTAGTCTAGTAAAATTTAGGATTAGGTACAAATATTAGTTTAATTTGCTTACCCTTCATCAGAATAGCATTCTTCTTCATTTACGTATTCATCGTCAGTCTCTCCTCTCTCTGTTTCTTCGTCAAGCTGTGGATTACCGGCTTCTGGGTTGTCTTCTGCGGCCTAAAAGTATAAAATCTATTCTATCTCTACCTTTCTTTCTTGGAAATCATTACAAACTTGGATAATAAGTACCTTATTTTTTTTATGTTTCATCACATAAAATTATTTGTTGTTTTTCAAGTTTGTATTACTTACCTCTGGCTCCTTCTCGACCTCTTCATCGTCATCATCCCCAAGATTGTCGACAGCGATAGCCAAGAACACGTTTAGTAGAATATCTGACATTTGTTAAGGATATTTACTTTTTTCAGTATTGTCGTTGGGCGAGATAATTTCTAATCTTGTTCGAGCTCCGTTTCACACAGCTCCACGTTAATTAAAACGCTTTTTAATGGTATTTTATATTTAAGTCTATAAAGGTGAAAGTTTGTGTGTGTTTGTATGTCTGTTACTTCTTCACGCTCAAACGACTGGATCCAATTTGATAAAATTTGCTATGGAGGCAGCTGGCTGGATTAACACATAGGCTACTTACTATCCCGAAAGAAGGTAATGGTCCCGTGGGATGAGCGGGTAACACCGCGGGGCACTGCTAGTCTTGCAATAAATAAATACTTAACAATCCGTTACGTGTACCTATGTAATTAGTCATAGCAGAAATGCAATTCATTGTTTTAAGTATGATTTACGAAAAAATACTTACTATTATTGAGCTTTCGGCTTTTATCTCAACAGCGGTCCCCTCTTGGAAAATCAGGTAGATTTACAAACTGACTTGTAAAAGTGCCCTTGTAGCCTACTTCATGAATAAATTATTTCAATCTCAATTATTCTAATTTCAATTTCCAAATAAAATTCTCTATCAGTCAACCATGGAGCCAAACAGAGATATATCATACAGATACTTCAAATTACTGCAATTCCAAAGTCTATATTGTAGCAAGAGGTCTAAAGTTTATTCCTTCTTCTTCCATTATTTGTTTGTTTTAAGTCAATGTTTATCAAGTAAATGAAACGTCGCCGTGCATCTTGCGCTACTTGCAAAGGATACAGTTACCACAGACGAAAATAATGATGAAATAGATGGAAGCCAGCATGCCGTAGGTACCAGCACCGCCGTAAGCCTTGATGCCCTCGTACATCACGACGTTCCAGTCCTCACCCGTAAGGATCTTAAAAAAACGTTTGATGATAAATCAAGGAGAAACAAAAAAACAAACTGCTTTAAAGAGGAACTTATATTGACAATTGAACTTTTTGCACAAAGGACATTAAATTAGCCTAGACGAATTAAACGAGCCCTAGCTCGATGGAGTTGTGTCGTTTTATTACCATGATTAGCGTCATGTCATAAGAATATTGACTGTTGTCATCCGATTTACATCATGTTGCAATATTTCCGCTCAATCAGAAACAAGAATATAAGTCAAATTGAATTTTCAAGATCACCAGTAGGTTTATGATGGTTGCGTATATTAAAAAATATATGATGTAAGAAGAAGGGAAGGGAAAAGAAGGGAACAATGGAAAAGAGTGGGGAGGCCTTTGCCCAGCAGTGGGACATCATGGGCTCACAATAATAATAATAATAATGATGTACCTGGAACATAGTCAACACGGATTGCCAAAACGTGTCAAAGTTGTGCCGCTCCTTCGGTGACTCTGGAGCGTAGTCGAACCTTCCTCCGAAGACCTGCATGCCGAGCAGCGCGAAGATCATGATGAACAAGAACAGCAGCAGCAGGAGGGAGAAGATGGACTGGATGGAGTTGAGCAGAGAAGTGACCAAGTTGGAGAGAGAGCGCCAGTATCTGGAAACGAAGAGGTGTAAAATGAAATTGTTGAAGTGAAATAAGAAAGATCGATACGTAAGTGCAATTGGTTGGTACCAAAAGGTTTAATCTAGACCATTCCTGAGTGCTAATTCTCCATAGATTTTTTTTTAATTAAATATAAGAATAATATCCATTTCTCGATTTATTGTTTGTTATTTATAAATTTGCTTTCATCACATTTCCTTTTGGTTGTTAGTTTGCTCCTGACAGAGTTCTATTTTTTACAAATTTAGCAGGGAATAATTTTATTAATGAACATCTATCAGTTCTACTAGCAATGTAATCTGTGCATCCGATTAAATGTATGTTTATGAATAATACAACTCAGAAAGTAACTTTCAATACGTTTCCTTTTTTAACTAGGACTCAATTGCATTGAACATATTGAGTTTTTTTTCGAATGGATTGTAGTATGCGTAGCGTGGGGGTGGTAGGTGGAACGGAAACTCGGTACTAGTTTACATAGTTTATGTAAATATTACTACACTCTATAATATCGACTCCCGTCTAACCTCATCTATCTATATCTCTATCTATCTACCTCTTCATTGTATCTCCCATAATCTTATAATACTTAACTATATATATTATTATTCTACGTGCTTTACGTGTTAGGAGAGGAAATCCCTTATCGGATACATAGGCACTTTATCTTGTTTTACACATCTATCTACATACGTGTAGATGAGACAGTTTGCCTATCACACCTCCCCTGAAAAGGTAGGGGGTTCCCTTCCCTGAAAAGAACACTCCTCGCAATACAATTTATTTTCTTATGATCTAGATAATCTTTAATTCACATGTTAAACAAAACCTGTAAACATCTTAATATCACATTACAAAACCTAACTAGCAAAATTATAATTATAGCAAGAACATCTATATATTATTTATAAAAAATCTAGGTTCTTTAATTTAAAGGAAAACATTCGATAATAAATATTGGTGATATTCTACTTAATATTAAACAATTCTCTTAATTAAACTTGTTATTATAAGAACCTACTTAGCTTAATTGGTATAGTGGTGCAGAAAGTGAGTCCCTTACAATTAAAAACATTCTAACCTAGAAACTTACTTTTAATTTTCCTAATTACATATCCCGTAAAATATTCACATTATTAAAAAAATATCTGGCAGTTATCTTATAAGTTTGTCACAATTGAGTTTGATTCTACTAGGTACTATGAAAATACCTACTTTTTTTTTCTCTATCCTCCTTGTTACTCTTTATATTTAGACCCGGTTATTCGTCTTTTACTTGCAAGTATCGTCGTATCCTTGTTTGATTATTAAGTCCATACTTTTAATTTGATTCTTGAGCTCATTTATTTATTTTTATTTTTTATTTCGAACAACTCTACTTTATTTAAAATTTTGCTTAAACAATCAAGTCTCGTAACGCTAAGTCTAAGCGTGCCTTCGTCATAAATAATCTTGATTTATGCAAATCGTAGAGCTTAGTGAGCAACTTTGGCATCACTTTACTGGCTAGGTACACAACACTTTTTATAATTGGTCGGCCAACCTTTTTAAATATTTAATAACAGTTCAGAGTACAAGATATTAATTACGTACGCGCACAAACATTATACTTTCATTCAGGCAGTTCTTTTAACACGTCCTTCCATTAATACTCACCCTGTGTCCAAGGATCGTCATGATTAATCATGCTCAGACCTCAAGGATATCCCTGCCTGTCTTGTACCCTGGTGTACCTCGCTAAACCATACCTATCTGTTCAACGGCGCCCTTTGAGTCACCGCTGACCAATATGAAAGGTATGTCGTCATTTCCATGAAAACTTCTCTTTTTAACCCATTCATTCCGTCTTCCAAATTTCCGTACATCTCAAGATTTTAGAAAAACTTCAGTACCTATATAAGAATTTCAACAATACTTAGGTGATCAAACTAACTGCTCGTCGAAAAACTTACTTTTACTTCTGCTTTCCTAATCAATCAACACGCTTAAAGCATCATCCAAATCGAATTATCTCCTACTTCATTTACAAACTGTATATTCCAACGCAAACCTCTTTCTCATTCCTCAAAGCTAAAACTTAAATTTTCCAAATTCAACATCTCCTTTATAAAAAACGTTCCGTTGCAAATATCAAATATGACTTTTAAAAAAATCATGTCCTTATAAAATGCTCTGAGTAAACATTATTTCCTACTTTTAGTAGTAATATTTTGGTACGTACATATCTAATACGATATTTTGACACACATTATATCCATTTTATCTCGCGTTTGTCTACTGTTAAAATTCTGTTTCAGACAATCTTTATTAATTTTCCCTCGTTTTGATCAACTCTTTTCCCATAAAACTAGGATTCTGTAAAACTTAGCATACAGGAGAGAACATCGTTCTGTATGTTGATTTTCTACTCTATCAGATTTTAACCCAAAACTTATTATTACCTTACATGTGAAAAACAAAAACCCTCGTATTTCGCATAATTGCTTTTAATAGCACGACTCTCTTTGCCATTCTAAATCTCAATAACTCAAAATTTAACTATCTACTGACTTCCATTCTTGTGAATCAAAAGAAAATCAAAGTAACCTATCCTAATTAATCTGTCAAAACATATTTAACTACCTCACATTTGCCATGAATAACAATCGAACGTGATGCTCCTAAACCTTATTTTAACAATAATCTATCGACTTAAGTAAGTTGAAACCTCAAATTACCTTCCTCACAATATTTCATAATTAACATTAAACTCACTTATTTACAACAAAAATCCTGTAAGACAATAACGGTAACTTTTTATCTACACAAGCTACACCTACGTGATTAACTGGTTACTAATTATTATAAAACAAAGTATCTAAGTACGAGTATAGCATCTTCGTAAGACACGAAAAATAATTCTGTCTGAGTCACGCACTGCAACTGCTGACTCGGTGACATCAACATTACGCTGTCCGTTCGATTTAGTGCAATTATTATATGTTTGCTTACTCCCGATATAATACCTATCCCTGACCTTGCTGACTCGCATTGCGATTGTAGCCTGTGTGCGCAAAATTATATTCATTATTGGTACTTTTACATGGAACTGTTAAATGCTCTACGTAATAAACCACTACTTGTTCGAAAATTTGAACCCATCAACTACGGGTTGATTCATTAAAGTAACTAGCCATAAAACTATACAATTTAACACACAAAACAACAACCAAAATACCAATAAATTGTACAAAAAAAACCTTATACATATTTGAATAGATTCACCTCCGTGAGATGTGGGATCGCCTGCCTCTGACGCTCAATGAAATTCAGCATCTCCTGCTCCAGACGCTCCATACGCGGCATCTCCTGCTCCAGACGCTCCATACGCGGCATCGCCTGCTCCAGACGCTCCGTCGCCGCATCGCCTCCATGATACATGCTGCTTGTTACTTTAGGCAGCACCTCCGATAGCTCCAACCCCGCCGAAGCCAACGACGCGGTGTTGTTGTTCGCGGCGCCGTCCCGATGACGTTATCCTTCGATTGCTGGCTGCCCATTTTTTTTTTATCGAAATTTAGTGACACGAATATAGTTAAGAAAAGTCACCTCGCAGATGATATTCTTCTTGGCTCGAGCGCCCCGTAGTGGACTCGTCCTCTAAATCTTCCTGCAGTAACTTGTCTTCACCTGTCACGGTCAAAACTGTCACGGTCAAAACAGTCACGGTACAGTAACAGCCATGTAGTATGCGTAGCGTGGGGGTGGTAGGTGGAACGGAAACTCGGTACTAGTTTACATAGTTTATGTAAATATTACAACACTCTATAATATCGACTCCCGTCTAACCTCATCTATCTATATCTCTATCTATCTACCTCTTCATTGTATCTCCCATAATCTTATAATACTTAACTATATATATTATTATTCTACGTGCTTTACGTGTTAGGAGAGGAAATCCCTTATCGGATACATAGGCACTTTATCTTGTTTTACACATCTATCTACATACGTGTAGATGAGACAGTTTACCTATCACAGGATATTCAAAAATATAAACATTAAAAGTCACATTTTTCAACCGATTATCATAATTTTTTTTTTATGGTGGAGATATTGGTCTACAGCTCACAGGGCCTCTAGTAACTTACTTCGTAACTTTGAAGACTCTCAGCAGTCTCACGCAGCGCAACACAGAGATGCCCAGCGGGGGGATGGTGTCGGTCGCAGTGAGGACCAGTTCGAGGATCGAGCACACCATCACGAAGCAGTCAAACCGGTTGAACAGGGACACGAAGTATCCCTGAAATGTGAATATTTTTATTTTGAAGAATCTTCTTTTGTTCCTCAGGAATAAAAAGATGAGATACTTATGCCTAATAAATTTTCATTAAGGTGGTAACGCCTGCTAGCATAAAGCAAAAATGTTACGCCCAAACTGATTAATTAAGATTCTTTTTTCTCAGTAAAGAACTGTTCAACTGAAGATTAACTTCACTGTTCTTAGACCCCGTGCTCGCATCTGTAATTTCAGGCCATTTGCTGTTAAGATGTTTAGGACCAATGTTGGCTGTCATAACATCATACCCAGAATATGCAGAGCACAATAAATCAAATAGACGGTTTACCCTTGAATCGCTGACACTCGTTACGTCGAATTTCAGGCCATTTGCTATTAAGATGTTTAGGACCAATGTTGGCTGTCATAACATCATACCCAGAATATGCAGAGCACAATAAATCAAATAGACGGTTTACCCTTGAATCGCTGACACTCGTTACGTCGAATTTCAGGCCATTTGCTATTAAGATGTTTAGGACCAATGTTGGCTGTCATAACATCATACCCAGAATATGCAGAGCACAATAAATCAAATAGACGGTTTACCCTTGAATCGCTGACACTCGTTACGTCGAATTTCAGGCCATTTGCTATTAAGATGTTTAGGACCAATGTTGGCTGTCATAACATCATACCCAGAATATGCAGAGCACAATAAATCAAATAGACGGTTTACCCTTGAATCGCTGACACTCGTTACGTCGAATTTCAGGCCATTTGCTATTAGATGTTTAGGACCAATGTTGGCTGTCATAACATCATACCCAGAATATGCAGAGCACAATAAATCAAATAGACGGTTTACCCTTGAATCGCTGACACTCGTTACGTCGAATTTCAGGCCATTTGCTATTAAGATGTTTAGGACCAATGTTGGCTGTCATAACATCATACCCAGAATATGCAGAGCACAATAAATCAATAGACGGTTTACCCTTGAATCGCTGACACTCGTTACGTCGAATTTTACTTCAAAGATAACGTTTCAAGTATTTTAATTTCATCGACAACTCACTTCATCGAAATTTAATTACGAGTATTTTTACATCACGAATTTTCAAATGGCGTATGATTCATTACACAGATGTATTATTTCATAGAAGTACGTTTCATAATTTATCGTTTAATATTTTTAAATTACATAAAACTTACTTCACGTAATATCATTTCACTTGCATGTACGGGTCCAGCTCGCTACAACTAAAATGGAAAATATTTTTTAGGGATATAAAAAAAAACTAACCTAACCTAACCCGGCCGAGTCGGATCTGCTCTGAAAGGCAATTGATTTACCTCAACCTATTCTCAAAACTTTAAATGATTCACCTTTCAGAGCAGATCCGACTAGGCCGTTTTTTTTATATCCCTAAAAAACGCTCCTTTTGTTGTAGTTGATGATCACATTAAATATTATTCGAAGAAATGAAAATCGATGTAATGTACTTCCTCCATTTAAAAAATATACGAAATGAATCATCGATCAAATAATATTCCTTGAAAAGCTTTTCTACGAAATAATAAAAGTTGAAATGAGCTGTCGATGAAATAAAATTACACCAAATGAAAATACGCGAAGTAAAAATTCGGCGAAACGTTTTCGGTGAAATGATATTCGATGAAAAGTTTGTCGGCGAAACCACGGGCACCCCAAATAGACATTTTAAACATTTCCTTGAATATGTTTAAAAAACATTTATATACATTTAAGCCTGGTCTAAATAATTGAATATTTTTGAGTAGCTTTGATCCCTCGATGCATTTAGTTATCTACCTGTACCTAGAATTGTGTTTACTTAAATATAACATTTTAGTCTTTAAGTATAGTGCAATAGCTTTTTAAATATTGTAACATTGTAAATTTTCATTATATTTAGTGTTTTTTTTTAACATAATTTCAGATATTAACGTAAGAATTTTTGTTCATAACGCTTGTTGTGGTTGCCTGTAATTGGGTAAATACTTTTGTATGTTTGTTATATAGTATTGTACCTGTTGGCAAACCTAATAAATAAATAATTAAATAAATAAAGTGTACTGTCCGCGAGCTTTCAGATTGCGATTCGAGTTTGGCTGAAACTGAGAGGTTCTTAGCTGGATCGCGTTAGAGCGAGCGGGACAGGTATAAAACTCGAATCACATACCTACTGACATAAATTTAATTGTACTCACTTGAACTCCAAGGGCGTACATTTTGACCAGCATCTCCATAGTGAAGAGTGCAACAAACAGATAGTTTGCATCGGTTTGGAAAGTATCCAGCCACTTTGGTTGCCTGAAGAAATGAAACATACGGATACAAGAAAAGTATATATGGGGTTATTATTCTTCGGGCATCTAAATCTAAAACAATTTACTTGGCAGCTAAACTTATAACTTTGCATCCATGCCAAGGGATAGATGCAAACTTTGTATAAGTATTAATTAAGCTGCCAAGTTTATTTTTGTAGGTTAGGTAAGACTTACTAAGAATACTTGTAATTGTAATTTCGGTCCAGGGTGTTTTGGACCACCTGGACGAATGATTCCTTTCCAAATACGACGTCAGGCATAGGGCAAAGTGACCTCTATGTGAATACGTTAATATTTAATATTCACATCTTACCGCACCTCTTTACAGCAGTAAAGTAAGGTGTAAAGCCTTTTAAATAAACTTCAAATATCGACACACAAAGCATAAGGAAAAATTCAATAGATTGCTTGGAAATTAGGGTAGCGAAGTGATTAACGCGCTGGATCGGCAATCCAGAGGTACCGGGTTCGATTCCCAGACTCTTCCACCAGGTTACTCATTTTTAAATTTTTGTTTAACCCTTGATCTTTGTATCAATAGTTTAAATATTACATAAAAAAGAGACATGTTTCATAATTTATTATATTAACTATTTACCCAAAGGTTGTCTGGAAGAGAACGCTCTTTAGCAACAATACCGCCGATTGTTTTCCCTAACTTTAGTTAAATTATTATTGTTGTATTCGTTGTCATGTGGTGCACAATAAAGAATATTACTACTGCCACTGCTAATCAATTTCCCATACTATTCCACGTACGTATTCAGTCCACGTTAAGTTTGCACCCGCCGGTTTTACAAATCGAGATTTAGTTCTTGACTATTTTATTTCCTGCACTAAAACTTAATCAATCGTAACAAAATCTTGGAAACTGGATAGGAATAGAATATTCTGTGTTGAACAGTTGCGATTTTTGCGAAAATTGTTATAGAATATGTGTTAGTACACAAATTGTCAGAGTCCGTTCGCAACAGAACATTGGCCTCAAACAGACGCCTGGTACACAAATATTATAGCAACAAGCGCAAAATCGAAATGGTCTGAAAAGAACATTTCCTTCCCTTTCAGTTCCTATCATTTCGTAAGGAAACAGTCGAGAACAACAATGGTATTTTCTAAACAACCGCAGAGAGGGTTCGAGAAGGAGATACATAGGAATTGTTCGAAGGAAAAGAGCCTCTTTTGCATAATTATGATAATGAAAAGAACTCACTTGTAATGTTCAGTGGCCAACACTAAAGTATTGAGAAAGACTAGGACGATGATGGCCCAGTAGAAGCCTTGAGACTTGACAGCCTTCCGGCAAGCTCGCCGCATTCGGCGGTTCACCTGAAACAAATATGAGAATATTGCTAGAGAACAATCAAAAGGAAACAAATATGAGAATATTGATAGAAAACAATCAAAAGGAAATAAATATGAGAATATTGATAGAGAACAATCAAAAGGTAAAAATTAAATTAGATCTGTTTATTAGTAACTTTTTTATGACGTAGGGGACAAACGAGCAAACGGATGGTCTGGTGGTAAGGGATTACCGTCGCCCATGGACACCAGCTGCGATACCAGAGGAGTTACAAGTGCGTTGCCGGGCTTTCAGATGGGAGTACGCTCTTTTTTTTGAAGGAAAAAAAACGAAATATCGAGACAATGGTCGGTAAAAATTATCTGATCTGTTCCTTGCTATGATGATGATATTGATGATGAATAAACAGCAGAGATCAAAGTTAAATGCTTGTCTAATTTATGTAAAAAAATGACTACACTGACAAGACTGACAAGTTTGAGCCTTATCTCATACGATTTAAGTAAAATAAGTCCTGTATTTCGTTCTGATAATATCGCATGAAAAAAATATGATTTTGATAACAAAATATTTTTGAAGTGATAACGTCATAAATCGATGAACGCCGGCTGCACACACGAAAAGCATGACTCATTGTCACGTTCCGCCTGAGCCGAGCCCGCAAGCAAGAGCGCGGTACAAGCGATAGAGAGGCACGATCGGCCTAAGCGTTCGGCTTGTGACGCATCTATCTCTCTTCCACTCCATCGGACGGCATTCAATTCATAAAAGTATGCATTTTTTTCTAATGAGTATGACGTTATCACGTAAAATTATCGTCCATAAACCGACTCTACAGACAACCAATTTTTTTCTTCTATTTTCTTCTTACCTTATCAAATCTTTTGAAGTAAGCTTTACAGGTACCGGCTTGTTCCGTCGCATTTACATTTGTCTGTGAGCCGTCGTTGCTTGTCCTCTCCGTCAGATGATTACCTGGAAACATATTGAACAATATTTTATTCAATATAGACTGTACTACCATTTGTTTTAATATAAAGTCTATAAAAATTTAAGACCCAGTTAAGAACCAGTTTCTATACAGCATGTGAACAACTTTAATAATTTCCATTATTTATCGGTTTTTGTAAAAATGGGATAACATGCCTGAAGATAATAATCAATATTCTATACTATCTATAGAGACGTATGAAATAACGTTAGTAATATTTCGTAGCAAATAGATCTACACATTTGTCTCGTTCCTAAAATATATTATGGTTATGCCAGACGCACCGATATACAAAATCAAATACAATACAATACAATGCAACACAATACAATACAATAAGATAAGATACGATACTATACGATGCGATACGATACGATTGAATATGATAGAATACAATGCAAGAATGCTTTATTACACGCCAAAACAATTCACAGAAAAATAGACTGTTAAAATAACCGTACAAATACTCTAGTGACTTATCATACAAATCACTGACCCTGTGAATCCTGATTCTCATCCTGCTGCTTAGGATCGTTCTCTAGATCCAACTCCTCGGCCACGGTGATCCAGTTCAGGTAGCCCTTCAGGTCCTCTTCAAACTCTTTCCTCTCTCGAGACTTCTGGAAGTCTCCGCGGTTTTTCGCCTTGTTACTTGCTTTGGAGAACTCTCTGGAAGATTTTAAAATAATTTTGAAAATTACTTCATATACTTCATAGTAAATTGAAGAGAGAAAGACGTAGATCTTATAATGAATAATTCAAAGAGACGGTAAACAGCGTGTCGTATCAAGAATGCTGAAGATTGAAAAACATGGAAGTTGCTACACGCTGACAAGAGCCTAGCTCTTAAATTTCTGATGATGATGATGACTAAGTAGAACACCCCGCTAGATAGCAAGATATAAATAAATACGTTATCTCACAGCAAATACATTTAGTAATTACTAAGCAATTTTATTGACTTACCCAGACAACACACCGAGAATCAGATTCATGACGAAAAAGTTTCCGAAGATGACTAGTGAGACGAAATAAATCCACGGCCAGCTGGTGCCCTTAACGTCTGATACCTGAAAGATACGAGAGCACTGATAAAAAACTAAAGATCATTCTCGATTTTTGTGGAAATAATACGGGTGATGATGTTCATCGGGGACCGGGTAACTTTGATTCCGTAATTTCATTGCCTTTCTATTGCGGTTGTAGTACAGCAGTAAAACCTTAAGAAAAGTTCAATATTGGAACTAAAGTATGGAGTTCTTGAAAAAAATTGGGCAAGTGCGAGTCCGACTCGCGCATGAAGGGTTCCGTACCATAATCTATAACAAGTTTGTCCCCCTTAAATATTTATTTTATTTTATTTTTAGTATTTGTTGTTATAGCGGCAATAGAAATACATCATCTGTGAAAATGTCAACTGTCTAGCTATCACCGTTCTTGAGATACAGCCTGGTGACAGACGGACGGACGGACGGACTGACGGACGGCGAAGTCTCAGTAATAGGGTCCCTTTTTCACCCTTTGGGTACGGAACCCTAAAAAGAGTGTTCAGATATATATAGTGTTTCCCGTTCTATTTCGTCGGTCAAACTCGTTTTTATGTTTTTATCTCAACTTTTCCACCGAAGTTGATAGAAATAGCATGCTAAAGCTAAAACGAAGTTTTTTGACAAAGAACGATGGATATTAACATGCGTGTTTCTTGGAATTGCAATCTTAGAGCCATCCCATCTATGCATATGCCCTTTTATATTTATCTATCTCCGTCTTGTTAGTATTCCAAAGAAGGAATTTTTTCTCAATTTACCATAATGTTTAGCTTATACCTTATTTACCTGTTTCTACTGAGTTCAATCACGGGACTTCTTCTCAAGTTAGGGCCTGATGTGAGTTTCAGCTCGTCCTATCCCCTTTACAATTCTCCTACTCCGTTTCCTACTTTTGGTATACTAGTCGAAATAATTGTAATCACTTACCCAATACATAATATCAGTCCATCCCTCGAGCGTCACACACTGGAACACCGTGAGCATAGCATAACCAATATTGTCGAAGTTGGTGATCCCATCATTAGGGCCATCCCAATCACCCATGCACTTCTCATCCTCACCACATGGATGGCCGAGGTTCGGTTCCGTGCTGCAGGGCCTGCCCCCCTCGTCTATGATTTCCCATTTACCAGCTGAAAATTAACGGTTTTATTTGAGATTACAGTCTGATTTGTGAGGAGAACTCAGGGAATCTTATGAGTATCTTTTAAGTGATCTACTGCTTGGAAAGACCTTTCTCCTCAAACCTTAAAATATGCAACTATTTCTAGATTAATACAGGTTGAAGTATGTATTATATGGGCACTACCCATAGGCAGTAAAGCAGGATGTTCATCCACACACACTGGAGACTAAATGGTCGAAAGCTGGGCGTTTCCTGAGGAATGTCCTGCCGCGAACGCTCCGCATGTGGAATGAGCTCCCTGAAGAGGTTTTCTCCAGGACAATATCGGATCTTCGAGAGAGGGGAGCAAATAGGTTCTAAAGGGTCGGCAACGCGCACGCAATGCTCTTGCAACGCAAAGGCGTCGCAAGTGACCATGGGCAGCGGCAGCTGCTTAACATCAGGCGGGCCACATTCTGGTTTGTGATCAGCGTAGTATACAAATAATAATAAGAACGAACGTATGCTAATAAACATATTATTCAACCTGATGACTTACACGAATTGGCGTATGAGCGGCACGTCTGATGCAGCACGCCAGAGAACAGTTCTAATCCGATGATGGCGTAGATGATGATGACGAAGAGCACCAAGAACGCGATATGGCACAGAGGCACCATCGCCTTCAGAATCGAGTTCAGCACAATCTGGAGACCTGGAAACCAGTGTATTGGTTAAAGCCAACTTTGGTGGAAACATTGGTTAAAGCAAACATTAAATATATTTTCTTTTCAATGGTACTCTATAATAACTTTCAGTAATAAAAATTTCATTCAAGAGATAGATTTATTAAACAAACATTGAAAATAACAATTAGTCCCTTTAAATATGCGATGCTGGAACCATAGATCTTTCGTTCCGCCACCAAGAGTTTACTTTCCTCCTTCAGGATGAAGATATTGGTCTTATGATGGTCGTGTAAATTCTGTTTTCTCTGCTGATAAGCAGTATCGGAGGCCAAGATCCACTTTGAGTCGCTAGTAAGTAAGTAATACCTGAATGACGACCGTCGACATCCAAAATAACTTATATTGTCACGCGATGTTGTGGTAAACTTGGTAAAGTGTGTAGAAAAAAACATGCTTGAATACTTATTTAGAACCCAATACTTACTAGGATCTAATAATGTAATAATCGAGTGGATCAGAGAATTTCCAGGATCGAACCCAGAACAGCAAATTTTGTAGACAATTGCATGACTACCCCCAACTGCTGCGTGGTATGTAGTCCCTGAATTTGGCAATGTACACCAGGATGTAAGTATAAACTCTTTTACCATCTTTTTCTTCGAACGAGAGTTTGCTCTGTTCAACCTTAACGAGCCTTGAACTATAGACCTTCGCTTTTTTGTCAATATCAGTTTCTTTATAAGGGTTAAATTTCATGATCTTGAGGCCAATGATGGTTGCTTTTATCACGCGATAAATAAGTGACAAAGCATCCGTCACCTTTTGACAAAATGCGAGTGTGAGTGACAGATGCTTTGTCACTTATTTGGCACGTGATAAACGCAGCCATCATAGACCCCGAAGAAAATATCATCATCATCATCATCTCAGCCATAGGACGTCCACTGCTGAACATAGGCCTCCCCTTTGGACTTCCATATATACCGGTTGGAAGCGACCTGCATCCAGCGCCTTCCGGCGACCTTTATAAGGTCATCTGTCCATCTTGTAGGTGGACGTCCTACGCTGCGCTTGCTGGTCCGAGGTCTCCACTCGAGCACTTTTCGGCCCCATCGGCCATCTGCTCTGCGTGCTATGTGGCCTGCCCATTGCCACTTCAACTTGCTAATCCGGTGAGCTATATCGGTCACTTTACAAAAAATAAAAAAATAAAATAAGAAAAAATAAATAAGAAAAAATAAATAAGAAAATATACTCACTAGGAACTCCCGAAACCAGACGCAACGGCCGTAGCACCCTGAAAGCCCTCAGAGCTTTTACGTCGAATGCGTCCTTGAGCAGGAATTGTAGCGACTGACTCATAATACTGGAAATAAATATTACTTTATTAGTATTTGCTCTAGTGCGATGTGTGGTCCCAGCTGATCCACACATATGATTCATCAAACAATAGCACATAGCACAACCTTGATCGATAACCTTGAATTGTAATGCGACACGTGTTACCCTTTGGAATGTTGTACCATATATGGAAATTACCTTAAAGAAAGTAAGTATATAAGCATTGGAAATTATTCAATAAAGATTCATTCTAACACCGAGCATCGTCATATTATTATCTCCCGTATCTACCACACTTCATGGCGACCCTGCCAGGATTCCGTATCTCAAATAGACGTATAACTTAGTGGTCTCAGACGTTACGACACGTGAAACTGTGTTGAAACGTCAGGCAATGAAGGTAGATCAAAATATCGCGATAGACCCGGTTCAATAAGTTTTAATTATGTGTTCAAACCGCGATAGTATAAAGTGTCAAATAGACGTAGTCATGCAAAAACGTGCCAATCCACTAGTCGCAGAAAATGTAATATACCGGGTATTCCCTGTAATAGGAGCAATAAATTAAAACATAGATTCTACTCTTGAAACTGAACAACATTTGTTCAGCAACACCCGGTACCTACTCATTACTACATAGTATAAAACTAAGTCGCTTCCAACACCTCTAGCACAACTGTCACCAACGGCTATTTCTTGCGCGAGATAATTGCCTGTCTCTTTCTGTGCAGTAATGTGAGAAAGTAACGGGGTAGCGCATGTTGCGCGACAAGTCTCGAAGCATAGTTGTGCTAGACGGGCTGCTGTCTGTCTCTATGTATGCTTAGATCTTTAAAACTACGCAACGGATTTAGTTTAGATGCGCTTTTTTTATATAGATAGAATGATTCAAGAAAAAGCTTTATACAGGGTGAAACCGACAGCGTACCGAAAACGAAAACCGTAGTTTTAGACCATAATCACGAACTGAAAACGAGTGTTCATTTTCTCGGAAAACTCCAGGATAAGATTTTCCAAAACAAATTATAAAACTCGACGCGCAAAGTATTGCGTCCAATTCTCTCAGGTGCAGACGCGCGGGGAGGGGAGCACGTGGCGAGCCTCGACCGGTTCAGGCGCTCCCCACTCCATTCACGCGTCAGCGCAAAACATACCGTTACGCCAATGCGCATCGAATGACATGAATGAATGCAACCACAAAAACAATGCAACCACAGATCACAACTAGTGTACTACGTAACACCAATAACAACTGACCGATAAATTAAAACAGTCTAACAAGATTATTTTCATTCAAGCAAGTAAAGCAAATAAAATGTGCGGGTAAGTAAACATTAATCACGCGTCCGACAGCAGCGGCCTTTGCGAGCGCACTGGGCTGGCGGACCAATGACCGGCCAGTACCGTTATCTGTCCCACTCCACGCGCTCTGAGTTGTACCGTAAAGCTTACATAATACTGTTTGTGGTACATTGTGTGTTTTGTGGAAAATGCTATTTTCATGCGATTTTTCATGAAAAATTGTTACCGGTATCGATTAACGGAAAAATAAAGAAAAAATGAAAACTCGCGAGGAAAATATGTGAATTTTCTCAAAGAAATTTCCACGATTTTCCAGCCCAGAATAATGGTCTGAAGCCATGGTTTCAGTTTTCGGTACACCGTCGGTTACAGCCTGTATGTATAATACATGCATAATTTAATTCAAAGCCGGCAGGCATTTTCTTACCCAATAGTGACAATGGTGAAATCGAGACTGTTCCACGCATTCCTTAAGTAGGCTCCAGGGTGGAATAGGAACCCATACGCAATAATTTTCATGACACACTCTCCAGTGAATATCACCATAAACACCCATTCTACTTTTTCCTGAAATCATACAAATGTTATTTTGAAAACATACTACCTACTATAGCAGAAGCTTAATAATGTTTATAATAATATTAAATCGAACAAAATCTATTGTATGCTTCGAGCGGGATCTGAACCTACGTCTCCATGGCTTTCGTAACAAGAGCGAACTTCCAATTGTTCTCTCAAAGCCACTTGATGAAGCATCGATTTTTCAAGCCTGGCCAATTACTATAACGCATAGTTATCGTGTTTGCGAGATATTAGAGTATGAGAAACTCGTTGGCGCGCAATGTTCGATTGGCCGCTGCCGCGACTGCTTGGAGCTCTTTATGGTGAATGAAACCGTCTCGAATAATGTCGAGCAATATTCGAGTTAAACAACGTGAATAAACCAGTTTCGCATGTTTAATATTTGTGACTCGCAGGTTTCTATGTAAAACGCCTCATAGATGGACAGTTTTCAAATGAAGAAAAAAATGCTTAGTTGTGCAAGCAGTTTTGTGGATTTAGGACGTCTATGATCTTTTTCGAGCAATGTCGTGGAAAAAACTTACCAATATTCCGTTAGTGTTGTTCGTGTCTCCTGACGGGTAAGGCGTGAAGACGGCTAAAGCTATGCAGTTTGCGAATATCGTTGTCAATATCATATACTCGAACGGTCTGGGTTCGTGTTAAGGAAACTAAAGCGTGGTTTGTGTGAAGCTGACAGTACGGCTGCGTGTCCACCAGAGATGTGCGAGGATGTGCTTTTGTTAACCAATGCAATAACTTCATTTACTGGCTCTCGCTCAGCGCAGCTAATTTTATTGGTCAGCTAAAACACATCCCTCGCTACGCATCCTCGCACATCTCTGGTGAATACGCAGCCTAATAGGATAATACACTCCTATCTTTGAAGCAGAGATTTTTTCTCCATAACAACTTTTATGCATGAACTCAGTGAGACATTATTCAGCATAAGCATTGGCACATTGGCAGTCTAGGGAAATTATTGATCCATATCACAAAACGAGTTCGGCTAGTACTAAAGCTATACGACGCGTATACGAGCATCGTGAGATTTATTGAAGCTCAGATTTATTGTTGACATTTTTATCACAGTTTGCCCTTGCTAAAGACGCTATAAACTTATTCCGCTGCATATTTGCGTCATACACGCCAGTCTAATAACGTCCGGAATAGATCATTAATTGGCTAAAAATATCCCGCATTGTCCATTGTTTCGCGGCAAAATATCATCTTCGTATTAAAATAGAGACCAAGGACAGGTTAGCCTTGAAGGCAGGAGGAATCGCTAATGTCGCCCTTGGAGTTACAAAGCCGAGTTATCTGTAGTCGACATATTTTTTCTTAGAAATATACCTGCGAACCGGATATTCAGGCTTAGGAGGGGAAAAATAGTGCTGTTATAATAGTATATAAGTCTTTCAAAACTAAGTACTATTACTCTATTTAGTTTAGAAAAATCCAACGATACCCGACACCATGGGGTGATAGCAAGGCACACTAACTAGCTGGGCCCTGGGTGCACGACGTTTTATATATAGTCTATTTTGGTTTGATATACCAATGGCTTTGTATAATGTAACGAATGATACATATAATGCCCATCCAATACCAGTTTTCGCCATTTTGTTCCTATCCACTACGGACTCCTTCAAGTTATGGACACGGATGTTAAACGCGTGCATGCTTCGCTTAGGGCAGTCTTTGTAAAGCAGTTATAGCTGGGAATTGAGTTTTTCCATCCACTAAAGTTCCACGCAGATAGCCATTTTTTCTTTGTTAAGGTTCAAGCGACAAATTTATAAGGAGATACGTTTGATGGACAACCAATTATAGGCAAACACACTATGCGTGGATGAGTCCAGGATCCATAGATGAACGCACAACAGTCGCCTTAGTGCTATCATGACTCACCTTGGAGCTATAGGTACGCTCCATGCTCCCAATAATTCCAAGGAGAATCTGCAAATCTATTCGTACCAGCTTTTTTGCTTAGGCTGCGCTTATGCTGCATGTTTTTTCATTAGGTAGATATTTTGTTTTGTCAAGTATACTTAGTGTTGAGTCGTGGCCTGGATGATTACTACAAATATTTTTTGTCAATCGAAAATGTATTTTTATTTATATACGTGGATAAGTCAATTTTAGTTTAATACCAGCCCTTCCTGACTCCTCTATCATAATCGGCTCCACCTAAATAGTTATCTACATGGCGCAGCCGGTTGGATACCGCAATAGGTGTATTGTCAACTTTAAAAACAGAAAATCATTTTTTGTGCTCAATTAGCATCTTCTATCACTATTTAAAGTTTTTTTTGCAAGATTTGTTTTAAAACTGTGCGTGCTTTATATTTGATCTTTGTATCGTTCAATATAAAAAAGCTCAAGTTCTGACAGGTTTTTGTAGATGTATTTTTTTTTACTCTAAAAGGATACTTCCATTCGACGATAGCGTAACACAGTTTCCTCAGCGGGTTCTTCAGTCCAAGGCACATCAGACTCCGCTTCGGCTTTTCCGGTTGCGGCTTGCCGCGCGCACGCGCCTTCTTTTCCTTCGGCGCCGGCGCAGCGTCGGGCTCCGCGCCGGGCGTGCCCGGCGTGGGCGGCGCCGCGGGCTGAGGGTCCGCCATTTCTGTGGACAAAAAAAGGAACTTTGAATTCTCACGTGCGAACATTTCCTGATTAACCGAGTGAGGGAAGCCAGCGAAAGCGTCTCCTTCGACCGAAAAGAGTACAAATTAAAAACCAATACTGTAGAGTCGTCCCCGTTTTCTTAGATTGATTAGAAAGGGACGACACTGCAGTATTGCCACTTTTTAATGTCTACTCTTTTTGCTCAGACTGTAAGTCAAACTGTCTGATGTCTGTATCTATGGATATTTGGATTTTAGCCTGTTCTCGTCTACAGGTCGTTTATCAACCAATTCTCATGATTTTAGGGTTCCGTACCTACCTCGAAAGGAAAAAACGAAACCCTTAAAGGATTTTTCGTCCTTCTGTGTGACAAGCTGAAATTCATATCAAATTCTCAGGTCTACTGTCCCTTGAAGGCCTTGCCTTTTATGCTGCATATTTTCGCCGACACGCACTTGGCCGGTTTTTTTTTATATAGGTTTGGGCACAAATCACGTGAGATTTTTCGGCTACTTTTTGACCCCCCTCCCTCCTGGTGATATTTGGTGAGGTTCTTTGCTAACCCCACCAACCGTATTATATATAATATTCTTTTGCCGCCAGAATTTCGTAAAACAGATTTATTTTTAACGAAAGTAACGAAAGCGAAAAAAATTGATGGCAGAATGGTAAATTTTCTCTTATGTCGTTCACTCCCGCTCACGCCCGGCCCGCCGGCCGCCCGTCCTGGTCGCGCCGCGACGCCGGCTCGCCAAGTCCCGAAAGTCACTCAGCGTCATGGGAGTAACTTTGTACAACTCACTGCCGATCGATATAATCGATTCAAAAAGTGAAGAGATCTTTAAAAAGAAGCTTAAACTGTTACTTACTGAACACGCGTACTATAACATAGTTGAGTTTATTGAAAAGTCGACAGAGCGCTGACCCAAAACAAATTATATAATTATAATGTTAATCTATAACAAATTATAATGTTAATTTAATAATAATGTATATTGTAAAATGTGTACTTGTTAATTTAATAATAATTTATATAATGTATAAATTGTATTAGTATGACATGACTTGTAAAATGTATATATTTTATAAAAAAAAAAAAAAAAAAAAAAAAAAAAAAAAAAAAAAAAAAAAAAAAAAAAAAAAAAAAAAAAAAAAAAAACTGTAGAAAAATACACGTGAGGTCTCCTGTACTCATCCCTCCCGTGATTATGTGATCTATAGTGATATTTTCATGGACCCCGAGCGTCATTCAGATAACGATTATCCACACGTTACTAATTATTTATTTGGACAGCACACTAAAAACTAAATTTTACCTATGTTTTTTTTCTCAGAAATGGCATCCTTTATTGATACCTAATGCCTGAGAAAAATTTGAACGGTCAATATTATGTCACCCTGTATATTCGTCATTTTTGTCCGTTAAGAAGCCAGCATTCCGAATTCGAAATTTGTGCACGTTTACATTAACGACCGTCGTAAAGCAGAGCCGGCTCCATAAATTGAGACATAAATGTATTATTATTGGAGCGCTAATGTAGGCGAGACTTAATGCGTAATGCCGGAAAACTTTGGATTGTTGGCCGGCAAGAAAATTATGTTTTTAGATTAGATTACACCGGATACAGATGGACAATTGTGTTTGATTGGTTGTTTCGGTCATCGAATGGGATATAAGTGGTGAGACGTGGTGATGTGCCTGACTGACGTGTTCTGCCAATAAACGCGCGCTGAATTGCACAAACAAAAACGGAAAGTAGGGTTGTTTTCCATGGAGCGCGCTGAGCGTGAGCTATCCGTGGCTTTAAGAGAGGCTTCTCTTGAATACTAGGGCAATCTCTGGTCATTTTGTGAATTAAAAATAAAACCGGTCAAGTACGAGTCGGACTCGCGCATCGAGGGCTCCGTACGAACTATGAAAACACTGCGCAGTTCAACGGAAAATACCTACCCTATAAATTTTGATTCCCTTGAGTGTCGAAATATAGGTTTTTTTGCGGCATAGGCGCCCATATTTTTACTTTAACTTAGGATTTATATTTTTTCCGCAGTTTCAACGGACCTGAGTATATTATAGTTTTAATTTCAACGCGATACCTCCACGCGTTCCTTAGTTAAAGGGTCTTGACAGACAGACAGACGGGCAACAATAAGGGTTCCGTATTATTCCGTTTGAAGTAGGTACGGAACCCTAAAAACATAAGTTCATAAATCACTAGCACTAAGTACCTACATAGTATAAAACAAGGTCGCTTCCTGCTGTCTATCCGTCCCTATGTGTGCTTTTATATCTTTAAAACTACGCAACGGATTTTGATGCGGTTTTTTACTAAATAGAGCGATTAAAGAGGAAGGTCTATTTATATGTATAATATAGCATTGCACCCGTGCGAAGCCGGGGCGGGTCGCTAGTTAAGATATAAGTACTTATTAGAACTGCTATCTTGCGATATTTTAGTACACTCTTACGCAAAATTGGCGAAGGATGTCGAGATGTGGAAAACTAGCACGCAAACCCTTAACCTACTATGTTGACATCATTGTCGGTTAATCCGCAAATTCATTATGCTATAATGTTTCCTCTTTTTGATGTGACCATTTAATTTAATCGTATGGCATTTTTGACCAAGTCGCGCATCTTCTAATTATATTATAAACATATATCTAGGTTCCTCCAGATATAATGGAGGTATCCTGTAGATCCAGGATACCTCCATTATATTTCCATTATATTGTGACCATTAATTTGTCACTTATAAAATCTCTTCACTTGGACTTTGAATTTCAATCACATTAATATCATAAAGGCGAAAGTTTGATTGTTTATGTGTATTTTTGTTACTTCTTCACCTTCAAACGGCTGGACCAATTTCGATAAATTTAGGTATGAAGGTAGCTGACATCCTGGAGTAACACAAAGGCTACTTTTTATCCCGATTATTTGTGGTGTTACCGTGGGAAGAGCGGGTAACGCCGCGCGGCGGAGCTAGTAAAGAATAATTACTTATAACTTATGGTACTGGTATAAACTAAACTAAACCACGCTGTTTTAAAAATAAGCGATATTATAAAATTGGGAGTAAAATTATGGACTCTAAAGGCCAACTGCCTTCAATCCTTTAAGTTAGCTCATTTTACTTAAAGAAAACATTATTTTATTGATAAAAATAAACAAAATCTAAATTCGATTGCCTCACTCGGAATCAAACCATCTAATCGATAGGATTATTGTTCAGGATTAAATCTCTCTAAACAAGATCGTGATATTAACATAAACATTTGTTTGATTTTATCATTAATTATGGAAGACTCTTAAATTTCAGAAAACCATTAAATGCAATTGTGTCTTTTCAAAAGTAAAAGAATTTTTCCTTCAACTAAAATAAGCTACCGTAAGGACTAAAGGTGATTATCTTCCAGGTCTCATATTTTTCTCATACAATCAGGAAAAGAAAGACTTTCTATTCTAAAGATTAGCGGTACGTTGAACTGTATTCGGCTATAAATACCGTCGACGCGCGGTTAACAGTTAATAGTTTTAGACGATTTAGTGAACAGGTGCGCACGCGTCTGTCGGCGCTGTACGACTAAATAGAATATCTCATGATATAATGCCGCGTCATTTGTGTTTAGCACTCATTTGCTCAAAGGTTAACTGGAAGAGGATAAGTTCGCCTTTGTACATGCTTATTCTTTTGTAATGTATTTTTCTTGTTTTTATGTACAATAAAGTGTTTACATACATACATACATACAACGGCAAACCTACAGGACGCAGTTATATGTTAGAGTGAGCACGACGTAGTTCCGTCTCACTGTAACGTATAACTGCGTCCTGTAGGTTTGCCGTTGTTTGCCAAGCATGTAGAGCCGGCATAAGAAAACGAGGTATGGCATTCCGGCAAGGCAGCCTTTCTACGTCATTGATTAGTTGGGTCAATCAACTATTTTCTGCCACTCGTTGCCATGGTGATGTCCCCTTTGTCACTTTTAAAAACTGATTTTCCGTGGTTACCTATATTTAGCAAAAGCTTTATAATTTAGGCAGTCATAAGCCTATTCTTATGTAGATTATCTCCTGACTATCCCAGTAATATAAATTATCGCCACTTTTCTGAGCAGTTGAATCACCATTGTCCCCTAAGGTCACGGGACAGAATAAACGCAACAACGCCAGTGGTACAAAAAAACATTATAATTGTTATGTTCTTTGAATAAATGGATTTTTGTCGTAATAATTGATATTACACATGATTTTAAGACATTCATACAGATACCAAGGGAATCGGGGAGTATTATGATATACTACTGGCAACACAGAAACGGATTGACAGAACCAACCAACCAATCCTAGCTTAATGACGTCACAAGTCTGGCCCGTCATTCCGGAATGCTATACCTTGTCTTCTTATGCCATGGAATCTATACTATAAATTCTGGATTTATATTGAAAATCCATTTTCTCTGGCACGCCTAGTATAACTGTGACACGCGACTCTTTGTCGCGCGACAAATACTACCTGTCTCTTTCCTATCAATATCGTCTCGTCGAGCGAGACAGATGACGCTGAGTCGCGCGACAAGCGATATCGCCACAAGATATGCTAGGCCCGCTGGAGATCGTCAGTTCAGGAAAAATCTTAAGAGGGCGCCGAGCGTTAGCGACAGAACCATAGAGCGCGGGGAATGCGTATTTTGATCGGCGCGCGGCCGCCATAGTAAAAATGTAAGGAGAATTAAAAGCCCTTTTTGATAAATCTGGACCTTAAATACCAAACAATAATTGAAATATTTGATGCGGACAAATTGCAATGTAAACATTCATCTTTTTTTGAACTGAAAATTAGAATATATTTCCATTGTTAAAGTATAAAAAAACACTTAACGCCTGCTTACGGTTTTACAATTTTCATACAACTTTACTTAGTTCTCTAGGGTAAAATATTAATAATCTTATAATTTTTCCACGGAGAAGTTGTTAACACATTCTTCGAAGTGCTAAATATATAGTTTAGAAATGGATTAAATTACTAGTGTTGACGTTATCTACTTAACGGCAACTGCCTATTTTTTCACATTTCGCTCGGCGCAGTCTTAATAGCGTGATGCAGGATCGTGTTTTGTTTTGTATGGGCGCGCGGCACCATGCCAGTCGGGCGCCATCTGTAGCTCATAATCTCCATTGTTCTCTCATCACGCCGAAACGGCTGGACAAATTTTAACCAGTTTAGGTACAGGGATAGCTGGACATCCAAAGATGGATATGGGATACTTTTTATCCGTCTACGGTAAAGAAATACCCGGACGAAGTTGCGAGCACCTTTTAGTAAATAAATAAATATCGGACTTAAGTGGCAGTGGGCGGGGCATATTGCTCGTAGTCGATGGCCGCTGGGGTAGAAAGGTTCTTGAGTGGCGACCGCGGACCGGAAAACGCAGCGTGGGAGGCCCCCCAACAAGGTGGACCAACGACCTGGTTAGGATCGCGGGCAGAAATTGGATTAGGGGGGTACAAGACCGATCGTTGTGGAGAACTTTGGGGGAGGCCTTTGTCCAGCAGCGTCTATCGGCTGATATGATAATGATGTCCTCTAACGGTTCAAAAGATACAGCTCTGTGACAGGGTTCCGTTAGCACCCTTTGGGTACGGATCCCTAAAAATGAGAAACAGTAAAGATGCAAATGAGAAAACATTAAATTCTGAAGTCATGGTTGAATATGATACGGGTCACAATCCATAAAAGTGTTTGTGCTTATCCCAATGGTTGACTGGTAGAGAATGCCTTAGGGTATTTAGTCCGCCATTTGTACACTTTTTGTGCAATTAACCTTAAATAAATAAATAACCGAATTTTTCGCTTCGCCATTAGAGAGATTTTTAGACTTAAATATTTTGCTACTATTAATTTGTGCACAACCCACACCAAAAATTAATCAACTCCATTCAATAGTTCACTTTTATCACTAGAACGACAATCCTACTTTATAATCCCACAGTCGCATACGCTCTTATTCGACCAAGTACAAATACCAGCGTAGTCAATTCGTAATGTAAATAAAACAGTAAAAATATAAACTAAATACCGATCTCTCTACGCAAGGAGAACATCCGCAGTCCAATCCGATCCAACATATATGTATGTACTTGTCTACATAATATTATGTGATATGTCTGGGTCGTAGATTTGATGGTGGTCGGAGATTGTGTATTTCATTTAGTTACTCGAATAGCTGTTTTCAGAAAACATCATTTCCCTTCGTTGGCGTCAGTTTTTCTTCGTTAAAAAGTAATTTAATTATGATGCAAAATACAGTGTGTTTCTTTTTACTAAGTATGATATGACAATCAATCATTTTTTGATAAAAAAATTACATGTCAATAAAATTGTACTTAAGAGTTATACTTATTTTGACGTCTTAGGTTATGTAGGTACACAGATTGAAGAGTGAAGGCTGAACCAGCTAACCAGAACTTGCCTACAGTGTTAGCTCTCGTAGAGGGCAACAACTGAATAGTTTTGTAAACATCTGATGCTAGTTTATTTTTAAGTTTTTCGTTGAAAATTATCACTAGTGGCTTGTTTTAGCTCTAGCAAGATGTTATTATACCTACATTTTTTTAAGAGATGTTACGGTTCCGGCGAGTCCGACTCGCACTAGACCGTTTTTTCCAATGGCTTCTTGTTCGCAAACAAAGTCACCTACACAAGAAAAGCCATGTTATGTATACACCCCGGACCCCGGGGCGGGCGCCCCACCGGGCATGATCGATGGCCATGTTTGCAGAGTGGATTATGTGTTTTAGATAAGTACTTGAACAAATTCTGAGCTAAGGGTAAAGCCAGACAAGCGTATTTTTTTCAGTTGACGACGCGTTTGGCTCGGTTTTAGACACCTGCCTACTGAGCCGGCGGTCCCGGGTTCGAATCCCGGCCGGGGCAATTATTTGGGTGATGAACTCGAATATTTGTGCTAGGGTCATGGTTGTTCTATGTATTTAAGTATATATTTATCTATATAAGTATGTATATCGTCGTCTAGTACCCATAACACAAGCCTTCTTGAGCTTAATTTGGGACTAGTTCGATTTGTGTGAGGTGGTCTGATATTTATTTATTATTGTAATTTATATTATCATTCATTGAAAACTAATTTACGGTAAAACTAAAATTAACAATAAGTAAAACTAGTTATTAAACTAGAAGGGATCTATGAACAGTTCCGGAAGGTGCCTGGCTCAAAAGTCCCTACAATACTAGCGGAGTTGCCGCGCACTATAGCCAGGGAGGTCCTTTGAGCCAAGTACTCGCCGGAACGGGGGTCCACGCCTCGGTCTTTCAGCCTTCGCACCAAAGCCGCGACAAACTCTTTAGCCTCAGCGCACCATGGCCCACCAGTCTCTACGGCAACCGGGATGAACTCATACATTGGTTCCAGGTTACTGTACTTCACGTGCTTTAGATTAGCGGCGGTTTCGGCAGCCCCACCGGCGGCACGTGTCGTATCAGCGCGGTGAGAGGGAGCAAGGGTGCTGACGCAGGTTGCGTCCCATATAAGGCTGCGACCTCTCACCCATGGGACCAGTGTTAGCCCGTCCGGTCTTTTGCCATCGGTACGACTTAATCCCTGGGGTTCTAGGGTGCATGGGATGTTTGCCGCGACCATAGCTCGACGGATGATATCATTCAAGGCGTGATGCCTTGAGAAACGCCCAGCAGCGCGTTGGCAACTTAGGCCGTGATGGCCATTGGCCTCAACTGTCGCTCCGCAAACACAGCGGTGTGGTTCGCACACTTGGCATCCGAGTCTGAGGGCTGCGCCTATCCTTAGGGAGTCGTTATCAAGGAAGGTTTCCCAGGTGGGGAGACGGTAGTGCGTGTAGCCATTTATTATTTAGTTTTGAGTCTCGTAATTTCACGTAACCGAAACCGTATGCGACCGAAATTACGCGACTCAGAACTTACAAAATTACGCTCGCCTGTCTTCACCCTAAAGGATCTACCACACCGAGAGTTGGCGTTGCGTACGCGGTAAATGCGGTGTCGCGAATGCTTGACATCGCGATGACGTTAAATATCTCGGCTGGCTACCCTGAACGGAAGTAGGACATTTATGGTGAGTGAACTGTTATCTATTCACAATGTCTATGGTAATAATGTCTATGATGAATGAACGATATTATCTATGCTATTCCCGCTGACTTCCGTTATGGCGGGGCATTACACGTTATTCTGGGTTTGAATCATGGTGAATTAAGTTGTGCATTGTGTCTACGCCGAACCCCTTGGGAGTCACTGCTGGCTCCATACAAAGACGGTGGTCACGTGAGCTGACCATCTGAAAGCTAAGTGTCTTGATATAGATGTAAATTACTTCCAAATGTATCAACTATGTCCATGGTATATTAACATACTCCGAGCCCGTATAAAGACCTATGAGATAAATAATGATTTACAGGCTATACCTTCTTGCCCCTTGAGTTTGTCCATGATAAGCATCTATATGACATTGTACATGACCTACTGACAACCAGTGTGGGGAATAGGTTTACCAGCTGAGTAGTTCCAGCTAGCTTTGCGACGGGTCACGTGGGGAATTCAGCTGTGTAGTTCCAGCTAGCTTTGTGACGGGTCGCCTAGGAATCAGCTGTATAGTTACAGCTCGCTTTGTGACGGGTCACGTGGGGAATCAGCTGTGTAGTTCCAGCTAGCTTTGTGACGGGTCGCCTAGGAATCAGCTGTATAGTTACAGCTCGCTTTGTGACGGGTCACGTGGGGAATCAGCTGTGTAGTTCCAGCTCGCTTTGTGACGGGTCACCTAGGATATCAGCCGAACCATACCGGCTAGCTTTGTGGCAGTATATGTGGGACACTGAACGACCTACGACTATAAGAGTTGCTTATTGTTTAACCCATAGCCGATTGAATACTCTATCCATAGAACTATGACTTAACCTGACCTACATTTAACATGTACCACTAGAACCGTTCATGCAAGTAACTGATTCCCTAATAACCGTAGATCAAACTCCCATGCACATTAATATGAGACACTTGGAGACAGCCATGTCATATATATTTAAACAAACAGGCGGTGAACGGCCTAGCAGGGCGAGCCTGGCGAAGCAGAACAGAGCGCCGAGGATGCGACGAGAGATATAAGGTAGGATTCAATATCCATAATCTCTTTCTATCGTGAGGCCTTTAACGCATCCAATATAAGATCAATTAAATCAGACAATCAAAGATAATAGTCAGTATACTATAACCACAAACATACATATAAAAAGGCCTTCGCGACATGGTGGAGAGAGTGCTGGGATCTATTGAATCTATGCCTAAATTCATAATCAATTACCTACATGTGTAACATGCCTAACCCCATACGTTCTAATATGCTAAATATACTCCAAAACAGAGTTAAATTTAAGAAATGCGCAGATGGTTTAAAACGATACGTATATATTCATAGAATAAGTGTATATTTATTGTTATAAGAGAATAAGCTAAGGTTTCCCAATAGTTAAGAGGTGGCGCCACTTACTACATAGCATGAAATATTACTTTAAGATTATACAGATTGTCTATGGACTGATTAGACACTATCTGTGGGATTATTGGTTTAGCTTAAGAATCCTCCGCTAGATGGCGGTCGGAACTAGTTTTAAGCTTACGCTTTACGGGTATAACTTGTAAGTTTTTAAAGACAAAAGGCTAAATTTAAGAGTAATACGGTGCAAGAACACGACAATTAGAATTAAGAATTATTTTTAAGGTTACAGAGATATCATTCACGTAATTCAGCACTTAAAGGAGTGTAAGTTGAATTTCGCGGGTTTCGAAAGCGTTCTCTGTACGGCGCGTGATTGGCGGACCGCTCTGATACAAATCCAGTCAATATTATAATTTATTCCTTAATTTAATTATACTATTATAATTTCCTATTAACGAACCTTTAAATTGACTCATTATTTTAACTAAAATTATTAATTCAGGTTTACAATTTCAAATGTAAGCAAAACGTTCGATGATATTCTTTTATATATCCATTCGGCAAAGATGATTAGAGGAGTGAATGACCTTATTCTCACTGAGATATGGTTCAATTTAGTATGTCGTAAGCGGGGTAGATAGGTCCTTTTGAATTTCGATTGTGTCCAACGCAAGAGCGCGGAGGGCACGCCACGCCAACGGCCATCTTTGTTCGAAGCTACTTTCCGTACTGGTCGCGGAGAAAAATTATTTTTTCTGGTGCTAACTGCTAGGGTGTAGCCGCCAAGTCCTACCCAATTTAGCCAGCAAACGTCGGCCCGGTGGTGTCTGAGGCGAAATACCATTCCAATAACTGTAAGTAGAACAATGCTATTCGTTTCAGAGCGTTGATCCAAGTATGAGATTTTGTTTGAATCTTTCACTGCCAATTCACATCATATAAGAATAAGCCCATGTAAAGTAACATTCACACCAACAGCATTGAAGGTTTCAAGCAAAAATATCCTACAAACTTATGATTTCTTGTTTTTCTATCTGTTTAACCCAATATTCGATACGGTACTCGCATAACGACGCGGTTTTTTTTTTCTCTTTGTGTGAAGATGATTATTCTCTTTAACTTTGTCTTGTGTTGCGTGGGTATAGTCACAGTAATATTATAGCACTCTAGGACAGCCTCGATTGATTTATAGATAATTGTCAGAAGCTATTGATCAAGGGATCACTCGTTCGACATAGGAAAATTATCATCATCATATAGATACTTTCTTCGTTCATAGTAGAATGTCAGGTTAAACGAAGACATACTTGTTCTTATAATAAATATCACTAGCAGATATTTGATCACTGAATAGCAACCAGTAGTATGTAGGTATTACACATTCCTATTGATTGACTGTAGTTTAGTGTGGTCTATAGACAATTGTGAACAGTGAGGTACTACTTAAGTATAATTTTTTCTTTAGGTATCCAGCAAGCAGATTAGTTACATAACATATCTATCTATTAAATAAATCAACTGTTCATATCCTTTGAGAATAACTATGAAAGCGAACCAGATTATTCCAACCTTTAGTTATATCTAACATCTTAGTTAAAATGGAAAATTGGCAATATTAGCAAACGCAGACTAACACTACACACTAATAATTGTCAATTTCCTTTAATTAAATTACAATTGCGTTACTATTTGGACACATAGTTATTTTTTTGACAGTGATTAGATTATCCTTCAATGCAATTTCTATGTTAGTGACAATTACAGAGAATTGTTATTATTAATTAATGGGAGGCCTATGTCCAGCAGTGGACAAGAATAGGCTGATAGTGATGATGATGACAATTACATTGTGGTATCTTAGATATTAACTACTTAGACAAGTAATTAACAACGCTTTAGATAAATTAATGGTTCATAGGTACTATATTTGAATGAGACTTGAATATTTATTTTGGACATAGGATATTACTGATTTTATAGGTGTCTTGTTTCTTTTAGCACTTCATATTGATTTATAATTCATATGTAATACAGTTAAGTTACAACAACATCATATCATAGTGACTTTAATGATTCATACCACTTTATTAATTAATGTCAAACTGTTATTGTGTACAAATGCTGAAATATCAATTTCTTAAATTACTTTGAAATTTAAAATTTAAATATTTAATGTTGTTGTCTCTTTGAATGTGACTTTACTGTGTTTCATCTTGAGTGTTAGTGGATTCATTTACACTTCAATTTGCTTATTTACAATATATTCTGGTAAATAAAGAGTTATTTACATTGGTGGTAAATGATGATAATAAAACTTTAATGACATTAGGTACAGATGAATGAATGGTAGGTACCGACCATTTATTTATTCTATATAGACCTATCATACAAAGGGGGACTTACTACTTTTAAGATCTTCTACCAGTCAACCTTTGGGCATAACAAAGAAATAATCTCATACAAAGGGGGGACTTAGTGTTTTCAAGATTTCTACCAGTCAACCTTTGGGAATAGCAAATAAATAACTTCTTACTTTCTACTTTAATTTTCTTTTGCATTCTATGAATCTTTATGAGTTTTTAAACTTGGCTGTACAACGGTTCGCTGATCTCGCGCTTTACATGTCCGCTTAATGCAACACTATGTTGGACCCCTAAATTTTTATTAATGCAATGAATGGTGTTGTGGTTGCATGCCTCCTTATTTATACGAGTTTCTCTTATAAATAAATTTATTAAATAAATATACCTGCTATAACTATGGGATGCATATGGCCATAAGGAGCATCATTTATGCCTTACTTCAATCTGCTTACTTCTATGGAATGTTGTATGCAGGTGTGTGTTTATCGGGTTTGTGTGCTATTCTTTGTTATGTGTTCATTACAGATAATTATCAATTAATCATCATAATGGAAGCAAGTTTAATGAGCATCTTGAACATTAGTACCAATCGTATAATTGAACTTGGCAATGAGGCAAAGGAGTTCTGCGATTTACTCAAACCTGATTCCCCCGACGACTCAGTAATTATGGAAGCCGAGGTTAACGCTTCTAAGTTAGAAGGCGGTTTGAATAAATTGAAGAGCGACTTGAACAACTACTTTCGTTTAGTGAATGAACCTACGGTTGACGACATTTCTCGAATAAGTACATCACAGCTGGAAGCTGAAGAATATTTGCTGGAGCTTCAAGTTCGACTTAAGCGATTCAAGTCTTCCTCATCAAGAGATGGCATTCCATCTGTCACCGGCAAGCTACCAAAGATGAGCCTACCCGAATTCTACGGCGATGTCCTACAATGGAGTCAATTCTGGGACCAATTTGCATCTCTAGTGGATAGCCGGAAGCTGAACGATGTTGACAAGTTCATGTATTTGTCATCTGCTCTGCGTGGAGAAGCCAAGAAGCTTATTGAAGGATTAGGAGCAACTAACAAAAACTATAAAATTGCCGTCACTACACTTAAAACAAGATACGGAAGAGTTGAGATGGTTAAGGATGCCCATTACTCCGCTCTGAACAAAATCAAGCCAGCAGAAGGTTCGACGAGTGACTGTCGCAGAGTCCTGAATGACATAGAGAGACATTTAAGAGTATTAGCCTCTTTGGGAGAAAATACTACACATAGCTACCTGCGGTTTCTGATTCTTGAGAAGTTCCCGGAAGAAATAGTTTATGAATTAAAGAAGCGGATCGAAGACGACTCGGTGTCAGAAATCAGAAAGGAATTAGAAAGATTGATATCTGCCAAGGAAGATGCTAACAGGCTCACTACTCATAAGGGAGAAGGCAATGAAACCAACTATACCACCGAAGCCTTACATGTCTCTGAGAGGATTAGAGGAATTGGTTCCAAAAGGAGAGTCTACAACAGTCATCGGGTTAGTCACAACAGTAATCACAATTCCCAAGGAGCTTCTACCAGCTTTCCACGTCATGGATTTAAGAGGAAATTCAATGACTTCAACAACTCAAGCCGTAGAGAACAGGTTCGAACGGGAGCGCCATGGAAGAAAGAGAAGCGGTCATGCATCTTCTGCAATGGCGATCATTTTGCTGATGCATGCAAGACATATCCGACGATCCAGGAAAGGAGATCGAAGCTGAATGGTCGATGTTTCATATGTTTCCGACAGGGACATATGGCAAACCAATGCAGGACCAAGCGTAGTTGCCCTTACTGTGGTAACCACAGTCATCATAGAGCCCTATGTCCTCAAAGGAACACCAGAATGGAAAGAAAGGAGAATCCACATCCACAGAAAGGCCGATCAGATGAAGGCGATCACCCTAAGACTAATCCTACTAGCCAGTTCCATGTGAACGATGTCGGCTTTACCGTTCTCCAAACGGCGATTGTTGATCTAGCAAGAGAAGGTGATGATGATCATCTCAAGTGCAGGGTTTTGATGGATTCTGGAAGTCAAAGAACGTATATTACACAGAGCCTGGCAAAGGAGCTTAACCTTGCGACTATAGAGGATAGTCGGCTAACTATATTCACATTCGGTTCCCAAGTGCCACAAGAAGTCAATAGTCCCAGAGTTAAGTTCCAGATCTCGACACGTTCCGGCAAGACTATTCCTATGGTGGCTAACGTAGTCCCTATGATCACTCATAGCATACCCTATATCGGACCAGACAAGGAGCACTGGAAGACCAAGTTCGACTTAGCGGATGATGGATCATTAGCTGACCGAGTTGACCTGCTTATTGGCAACGACTATTACTTCTCAATTATGCTCACTGAAAAGATTAAAATCCAAGATAACCTGTACATGGTGAACTCAGAATTTGGTTGGATTGTCAGCGGCAAGACAGAACTGAAGCCTGTAGATGATTTGGCTGTAGTCACATACTTTCAGACTAGCTTGGAAATAAAGCTTAACCAACCGGATTTGCCCCTGAGTGAAGTTAACCTAAAGGAGTTATGGGAATTGGAAGCAATAGGTATTGTCGATTCTCCAAAGGAAAGCAGGGAAGAGGAAGCTCTACGTCATTTTAATGAGACTACACGCTTTGAAGACAACAGATATCAAGTATCGTGGCCATGGGTTGAGTACCCTCCTGATCTAACACCGAACTTCGGCTTAGCGCTAGGACGATTAGTAGGTTTGATGAAGCGATTGGACTCTGACACGTTGACGTCGTACGACCAGTTAATTAAAATTCAAGAAGACCTAGGAATTATAGAAGTAATACCGGACGAAGAGATTAGCAGTTCAGACCATCCGATACACTATCTCCCTCACCACTGTGTCAAGCAGACGGGCAAACCCATTAGGATAGTGTATGACGCTTCCTCGAAGACCAAAGACAACAAGAGTCTCAACCAATGCCTATACTGCGGTCCTATGATGTTAGAAGATTTAACGGGACTCTTGCTGAAGTTCAGGTCTCACAATGTAGGGATCTGCGCTGACGTAGAGAAGGCATTCCTGCAGATCGGTTTGCAAACCAAGGATCGCGACGTCACGAGGTTCCTATGGGTCAAGAACATAGACCAACCAGTTCATGAAAACAACTTGCTACACTTGCGGTTTTGCAGGGTACCGTTCGGAGTCATCTCAAGCCCGTTCTTATTGAACGCAACTATAAGATACCACTTGTCCCAGTCGAGTTCACAAAGCGTACGAAATCTAGCGCAAGATATATACGTAGACAACATGGTGACAGGAACGGAAACTGCAGAAGAAGCTGTCGATCTATACAAGAATTCAAGGCAAGCATTCCAACAAATGTCGATGAACCTCAGAGAATGGACTTCTAACTCGTCAGAGTTCTTGAATCACATACCGGATAGTTGTCAAGATCATATAGTCAAAGTACTAGGCCTAGACTGGAATTTAGTAAACGACACACTTCACCTACGGATAAAAGGGAACGAGTACGCTGACACAAAGAGAGGAGTCTTACGGTTCATCGCATCTGTATACGATCCTTGTGGATACGCGACACCTTCAATGTTACCTGCTAAACTTCCTCTACAGGATTTATGGAAACTAAAGGTTAAATGGGATACACCTCTGTCTAAGGAACTAAAGGACAAGTGGAGACACATCAAAGAAGAACTTAAGACACTTAAGGAAATATGTATACCCCGGTGTTATATAAAGGGACTTCTGCGTCGAAATTATCAGATACACTGCTTCACAGACTCATCAATGAAAGCATACGCAGCAGTAATTTATATAACACAGGGCAACGAAAGGAGTTTCGTGATAGGTAAATCACGTCTGGTCCCAGTCAAAGACCACGATGACCTAAAGATCCCTCGTCTCGAACTACTCGCTGCTCTTATAGGCTATCGTCTAATCCAATATGTCATGAGATTTCTACAAGGCAACATAACCCAGAGAATACTTTGGACAGATAGCCAGATCGTCATCAATTGGTATCACTCGGAGAAGCTTCTGACACCCTTCGTAGCAAGGAGGATCCAAGAGATGAAGAAAGATAAAGAATTACAAGTCCGGTATGTTCCAACAGACCTAAATCCATCAGATGTTGCTACAAGACCTGCGCAGTCTAAGGGAGAAGTAGATAAATGGTTAACAGGACCCAACTTCTTATCACAACATCCCTCAAAATGGCCCATCAGTCCGGCAAATAACACCTCTCTTTTCGCCGGGGAGCGTCTACCGAGTATACCTATGGATGTAAGCGAAGATGACAGAGGAGAACAAGAAGAAACTACTAGGTCAAAAGGGGCAACCGACGATGATATAGGCATCATCTACACGACGGTCTCAGAAATAAAGGATATCCAAAGTAAACACTTCGCTGCAGAGTTAACAGGAAAGATTACAGATCTAAAAAGGAATTTAGATTTATTTACAGATGAAGACGGAATACTGAGATGTAAAGGACGATTCAAGTACGCTAATTGGACGTACGATAAAAGATATCCGATACTGTTACCTAAGGATAGCCAGTATACTGATGATATCATTATGAAGACGCATACCGATAATTATCACGTAGGGGCTACTCATACTCTCAGTATCATTCGTCAATCGTTTTGGATACCACAAGGAAAGAGACAAGTACTCAAAGTTATTAAACGATGTGCTCAATGCATCAAACACGGAGGCGGACCCTTCAAATTACCACCTACACCAGCATTACCACCAGAGCGAGTTAACTACAGTGAGCCCTTCACCTTCACAGGAATGGACTATCTCGGACCGATATTAGTCAAGACAAAAACGGGAACAGAAAAAAGTTGGATCTGCCTTTTCACCTGTCTGGCAGTACGAGCAGTACACCTAGAGGTGGTTCAAGATTTAACGGCTGAAGAAGGGCTTCAAGCATTGAGGAGATTCATATCCGTCAGAAACGTACCTGCCGTAATCACGTCTGATAATGCAACCAACTTCAAGTTGATGTCTGAAGTTTTGACGCAACCTTATTGCATTAAAAGAAAGATAAAATGGCGTTTTATCCCTCAACTTGCACCATGGTTTGGAGGGTATTATGAACGGCTTGTAGGCCTCGTGAAGAACTGTATGAGGAAAACACTCCAGAAGCACCTGCTCACAGACAGCCAGTTAAATACCATAATCAAAGAGATAGAAGCCGTCATCAATTCTCGCCCACTTACCTATGTAGACGAAGAGCCAACCCACATCTTGAAACCTTCTGACTTCCTTGCCCTTGGGAGAACTATAACCATTGATACCGATAGTGATGGACCTTTACCTCAAGGAACACAAGCTAAGAAAGATCTTGTGAATAGCTGGAAGAGAGGAATCACCGTACTCGGAGAATTTAAGGAAATGTTTATAAATCGATATCTCTTAAGTCTGAGAGAAAGATACTCCCATTCACACAAACAAGGTCGATGCATATCCAAACTGGAACCGTCAGAAGGACAGATCGTCCAGATAAGAGGAGACAGAAAAAATAGGGAAGATTGGCAAGTAGGCAAGATCGTAACTTTACCAAAAGGAAATGATAATATGTGTAGAGTAGCTAAGGTTGAAGTCGGTAATAAAGTGTACACCAGGTCCATAGCACAACTTTATCCACTTGAAGTTGATGATACGGCGTGTGATGAAGTTATTTCACCACAAGAAGATAAAGAAGAAAACTCACAAGATGTAGCGATCGACATGGACGTCGAGGACATATGCAGATCACCTATAGGTGATAAAGGGGAACAGGAACTTCCTGATGATACAGAAAGTATCAATGAAGAGATTACTCCATTTAGAGAAACCTCGCCTGATAATAACATGAATGGTACTAATGCTGATGACACCACTGGCGCCTCTCCTGGACCGCGACAGCCCCGGGATGCTGCCGTCAGAGCCAGAGAGAGGATTAGGCTCTGGACGCGCTCCCTCATGTCACTGCTGTCTGCCGTCGGGAGTGTCGCGAATGCTTGACATCGCGATGACGTTAAATATCTCGGCTGGCTACCCTGAACGGAAGTAGGACATTTATGGTGAGTGAACTGTTATCTATTCACAATGTCTATGGTAATAATGTCTATGATGAATGAACGATATTATCTATGCTATTCCCGCTGACTTCCGTTATGGCGGGGCATTACACGTTATTCTGGGTTTGAATCATGGTGAATTAAGTTGTGCATTGTGTCTACGCCGAACCCCTTGGGAGTCACTGCTGGCTCCATACAAAGACGGTGGTCACGTGAGCTGACCATCTGAAAGCTAAGTGTCTTGATATAGATGTAAATTACTTCCAAATGTATCAACTATGTCCATGGTATATTAACATACTCCGAGCCCGTATAAAGACCTATGAGATAAATAATGATTTACAGGCTATACCTTCTTGCCCCTTGAGTTTGTCCATGATAAGCATCTATATGACATTGTACATGACCTACTGACAACCAGTGTGGGGAATAGGTTTACCAGCTGAGTAGTTCCAGCTAGCTTTGCGACGGGTCACGTGGGGAATTCAGCTGTGTAGTTCCAGCTAGCTTTGTGACGGGTCGCCTAGGAATCAGCTGTATAGTTACAGCTCGCTTTGTGACGGGTCACGTGGGGAATCAGCTGTGTAGTTCCAGCTAGCTTTGTGACGGGTCGCCTAGGAATCAGCTGTATAGTTACAGCTCGCTTTGTGACGGGTCACGTGGGGAATCAGCTGTGTAGTTCCAGCTCGCTTTGTGACGGGTCACCTAGGATATCAGCCGAACCATACCGGCTAGCTTTGTGGCAGTATATGTGGGACACTGAACGACCTACGACTATAAGAGTTGCTTATTGTTTAACCCATAGCCGATTGAATACTCTATCCATAGAACTATGACTTAACCTGACCTACATTTAACATGTACCACTAGAACCGTTCATGCAAGTAACTGATTCCCTAATAACCGTAGATCAAACTCCCATGCACATTAATATGAGACACTTGGAGACAGCCATGTCATATATATTTAAACAAACAGGCGGTGAACGGCCTAGCAGGGCGAGCCTGGCGAAGCAGAACAGAGCGCCGAGGATGCGACGAGAGATATAAGGTAGGATTCAATATCCATAATCTCTTTCTATCGTGAGGCCTTTAACGCATCCAATATAAGATCAATTAAATCAGACAATCAAAGATAATAGTCAGTATACTATAACCACAAACATACATATAAAAAGGCCTTCGCGACATGCGGTAATACGTCGTGGCAGTAGGTATAACCTAGTCCAGCCTAGGTATACGGCAATAATGTGTATACGTCATATATTTGCATTATTAAACGTCAATAGCTATTTGTCAAGGATTAGTCATCAACCAAATTCAAAACATTGTTTACCGGAATGCTGCTCAATCCTTCGTTCTTCTTGCGAGAAAGCTTGACTTTAATCACTGTGGATACTTTTGGATTTATTATGCAAAAACTACTTGAAATTTGCGGAATATTTAGTCCTGTTTCCTCTTTGTTTACATCAGTGACATTCGCCGACTTTCAACGTCAGTTAACAAAAATTTTAAAATTTGTCGTTGCCAGTCCACTCAATTGAGTTAAGTTTGCACCTGAATAGAACTAACAGATGGCGCTGAAATTAATGTTGTGACGATGAAGCCACTAAGGAAGGATTTTGCCAAATTAATTCTAAGTTTAGCAGAGGGGTTACGGATATCAACAAATTTAATTGAATAATTGCTGCTACGTTGCTGCCTGGTGGCAAAACGGCTCGCACAAATTTCAAGATCCCGATAGATTTCGACAGCACGGAAAGTCCAGTCTGCGAGGTATCAAGAAACTGTGATAAAACAAAACTGGCACAGACCGATTTCCACGCGCGCAGAGCCGCGGGCACAGCTAGTGTTGTAAAATTGAACATCATGCAGTCAACACCCGCATTGTCTAGCAAGTCTGAAGTAATAGTTCACTGAAAACGTCGCGTGCCTAATGTCATTGACCTTAGTTTTCATGATAAAGTTCCATCCAATTAGAGATTCGGGATTCCACGACTCTGGAACCCTTATAAGTTTTAATCTATACGGGGGAAATCTAAGTCTTGTTTCTTAAAGTCGCAAGATAAATAAGAGACCCAGGTTCCAACCACGGTGCCGATAAATAGTCAAATAATCAGTTTAACTAAAAAATGCAAAAAGATGATCAATAAATATCATTGTAAAATTATGGGCTAAATTAATGATATAGTTCAATGAACTATCATAGTCCAAATTCGTTCTCAATTCGTCGATATTTGGTTTGGTAAGAAAGAAAGAAATAAACATTATTTCTTTCTTTCTTTCTTCTTAAGGTTCCGTACCCGAAGGGTAAAAACGGGACCCTATTACTAAGACTCCACTGTTCGTCTGTCTCATGAACCGAGACAAGAGATTTGAAATTTTCAAAAATGATGTATTTCTGTTGCCGCTATAACTGAAAATACTAAAAACAGAATAAAATAAATATTTAAGTGGAGCTCCCACACAACAGACGTGATCAGTTGCGTTAACTTTGCACCTCATTTGTATCCGGCGCCATACATGACACAGGTGCAAAGTTAAGTTAAGACGGGATTTAGTGTTTGTACGGAACCCGGTTTATACGGCATGTTAAAAAAACCGGCCAAGTGCGAGTCTGGCTCGCGCACCGGTCGGAGTTTTTTTACCATTATTGACACGCTTTTATGAAGCTTTTCTCTTGTAACTAAGTTTGTTTAGTTTAGCATGTGTATCTGTGTGTCTGTCTGTGGCATCGTAGCTCCCACGGATGGACCGATTTGAGTGTGTTTTTGTAATCGAACTTGTCCGTCGAGATGGTCCTTTACTATGTGGTGGAAATAGGACCAGTAGTTTCCAAGATATTCAGCGATCATTGGAACAAGTGACCAGATCTCAGCCAATATTGAAGCTAAAACTTAAAAATTTTGTAGTTATGTAATTTTAGTAGCATTTTCTATATCACTCATTGAATAGGGGTCTCATGATGACCACCTACTTGTGGCGGGGTGTTTTAAATTTTTACGTACCCAAAGGGTAAAAACGGGACCCTATTACTGAGACTTCGCTGTCCGTCCGTCCGTCTGTCACCAGGCTGTATCTCAAGAACGGTGATAGCTAGACAGTTGAAATTTTCACATATGATGTATTTCTATTGCCACTATAACAACATATACTAAAAATAAAATAAAATAAATATTTAAGGGGAGCCCCCCATACAACAAACTTGTTATAGATTATGGTACGGAACCCTTCATGCGCGAGTCAGACTCGCACTTGCCCAATTTTTTAATAGGACACACAGTGCACCTTGCTCTACAAACTGCGCCAACTGCGTCGTTGTCGTCCGCGAATGCACCTTAAATTGGCAAAATTTATTATAATAATATATCCGATATTATCCAGTGATAAATCCGAGACATGGGTAAACTCCATTGAAATGGCGCCTTGATTCACAGCCCAAAAGAAATTTGATCCACTAGTTTACCCTCTTATCAAAGTTAAGCCAGACTCGCCAAATCCCATTCTAGGCAGACGAGTGGGTACTCGGCTCGTGAGCTGACTCACCGCGCGTCATCGCGGAAAATCCCTCATTTCAGGCCTGGACACTGGCGCGACAGCGGCCTATCGGTGTAACTCGGGCGTCGGTGACCTTGTAATGCCGAATCCATCGACAAGGCATTCACGTGAATGCCCTTAACCACCGCGCGCGTGCCGCACTCGCCCGCGCTCGCCCCTCGACACGCACACATAGCCGCGAGTTTTGTTACTGCACACAAGTGTCACTGTTGTTTCTTTTTACGTTAGTATATATATTCTTTGGCCTGAAGCTGATACCCATTGAGATTAGGGAGGAAAGTTTAGTTTTGGTCTTTGTATGGCCAGCCACACACAATCTGAATTCCGGTTCGGTTTCCAAACGGAGTGGCGTCAGCAGCGAGACATCGCCATCGCCAGGACTGGACTTCTTATCTGCCGAGATTAGGGAGGAAAATTTTGGCACTGGAGAGCTTAATAGTTATTTTTATTAAAGCAGTAGCGTCTGATAAGTAACCCAAATGTTTACAATTAAAGGAAACATTTAAAAATTTAAAGGTTCAGTCGGATTCGAACCTACGTCTCCACTAATCTCCACTTGGACCACTAATCCTGATGCAAGAGCCATTGAATTTTTCAACCAGTTGCTTCTTGCGTGCCTTAGGGTGGCATCGTGGTGCGTTTAAACAGATTGCGTTCCCAGGTTGGCCACTGCAAAGAAGACACGCTAAAATGGGCCGCCCTAAGCGGCTTACGCAGCGTTGGAAGGACTCCAACAAGGTGGACGGGCGAACTGGTTAAGATCGCGGGTAGAAACTGGATGAGGGCGGCGCAAGATCGATCGTCGTGGAGAACTTTGGGGGAGGCCTTTGTCCAGCAGTGGACGTCTATCGGCTGATATGTTGAAGCGGCTTAGAAGCTCGATGCACATGTTGTCTTACCCAGCTAGCTCTTAGAGTGAGACTCCGCTGAACCGGAGCCGAGCAGAAGCTCTGTCAATTACAAGAGTAAAGAGAAGACAGTATATAGATTTCCACTCAAGTGATTGGTCAATTCCGCACGCAGAAACCGCTTCAGTGGAGTCTCATCCTTACACGTGTTACGACCAGCAGGGCTACCATATCTAGCCGCGACTTTGCTTGTTGCGCAAGTAAGCATCTCCTGTCTTGCTCGCACGGTATTGAAAGAAAAGTGACAGGTAGCATTTTCTCGCGTGACAAACAGTCACAGGACCTACGAGACGCGACATAGAGGGCGCTGAACGTCGCCACTTTTCCGTCCCACACTGTATGAAATGAAACCATTGACACGAGAAGAAAGAAGGGAGGAAAGTTTAGTTTTACCGCTTTACTAAACGGTCTACACGAAGACTTTTTGATGACACGGTTGACGCAGTGGTAAGGCAGCTGCTACAAAACCTGGTTGTCCTCAGTTCTAATCATGGCAAGGGAATTGTGCAATTAACTCGAATATTTAATGTTCCTGATGTGGATAGAATACATTGACGTAATAATAATACCTCAATGATAGAATAGAATAGAATATTCTTTATTGCACACATCAACAGGAAATAAATACAAACAATTTTCAGACTGCACGTAACATACAATAGAGGCAAATAACAGGCGGTCTTATCGCTAAAGAGCGATCTCTTTCAGACAACCTTTGGGTAGCGAAATTAAATAAAAATTGGGCAAGTGCGAGCCCGACTCGCGCATGAAGGGTTCCGTACCTATACATATATATAATCTATAACAAGTTTGTTGTATGGGAGCCCCCCCTTAAATATTTATTTTATTTTATTTTTAGTAATTGTTGTTATAGCGGCAATAGAAATACATCATCTGTGAAAATTTCAACTGTCTAGCTATCACCGTTGTTGAGATACAGCCTGGTGACAGACAGACGGATGGACGGACGGACAGCGAAGCCTCAGTAATAGGGTCCCGTTTTTACCCTTTGGGTACGGAACCCTAAAAACGATCATGGATCATGGATATTTTCTATGTATTATGTAACCCAATAAAATGTAATTCTGAAGAGTCAAGGCAAATACGTAAAGGTGTGAAAAAGCATATCACTACAAACTTTCACCTTTTTGAACTCCTAGAAAGCAATAAAATGCCCAGCAAACACATATTCTAGGAACATCTGTTTACAAAGAAAGCCGTGAGGCAATCTCCACCCAAAATAGCCGGATCTAAGTATACGTATGTCCAAACCATCGGTCTATTTATGGGGTACCACTGACGTACTTTTTGAGCGTATACACGTGTTTATTACTTCTAGTATCAACTTATGCATCGTCCGTCAACAACTCTAATGAAAGGCGATCCCTTCACGCCGAGACACCCTCTACCACGGTGTAACAGAAAAAGATAAAAATTCTCATTATGGAAAACAAAAAATGTATCTTTATTAGAAATTAAGTTTCATGGTAGGAGGAGTCATTGCTCGCTATTGACGACGAGTATAGTGCACACTCGGCTAGCTCAACTAGGTTTGCAATTCTTGTCGAGCGAAATAGCATCGCCCGTTACTTTCCCACAGTATTGCGAAGAAAGAGACAGGTAATATTTCTCGCGCGAGAAAGAGTCGCGTGTCACAGTTGTGCTAGAGGTGAAAGGCATTCAGGTCTGCCTTCGTACATAGTTATTATGAATTAATTCACCTTCAGGATTTTCTGTTCTTATTTCAAAACCTCCAATGCTAATATAGATTTACTAAGAGGTGCCCACAACTTCGTCCGCGTTTTTTCTTTACCGTAGACTTATAAAAAGCATCCTATAACCATCTATGGATGTCCAGCTCTCCCTGTACCAAATTTGGTTGAAATTTGTGCCGTTTCGGCGTGATGCGAGGATTATGAAAAGTGATGGCGCCAGTTTGGCACGGCGCCATATCAAACAAATGACGATCCTGCATCACGCTATTAAGACTTTTTCCTTCAATCATGACCACTCTCCATAGAAAACTGATTTTCAATACAAATCTACAATTGTATAATAGTATAGATGTATTTTCTTTTTGTCTCAGGTATTCCCCACGCAACTGTGGGCCAAACCGGCAGTTTATAATGATGTTGACTTACAGAACTACGCTGCCCTCCTTTAAGAGTAAAAATAGTTCTCATTACTCATAATAACAGTACAAATTATGTAAACAGTATTTTAACTTTGTATTATCGGTACTCAAACGGCCAAACGAGGAAGTGCTCGATATGGTGAACAAGGAAAGCTGTATTTAAAAAACAATGGAGAACCGAAGAGGAAACATGATTGGACACCTGCTGCAACACGACGAATATATAAAGACTATAATAGAAGGAAAGATTGAAGGGAGGAAAAAGAGAGAAAGACCAAGGAGAGATTACATGGACCAAATAAAGGAGAGGTTGAACGTCGTGTCGTACCAGTCTGTCAAGGAGAACGTGTAAGAACGAGATGCATGGAAATTGCTAAACCGACAAGTATGTTTATCGATACTGACGGTTCATACGTAAATGGTAAGTTTTACAAATCGCATTAAGCACAGAATAAAATGTTACGGATGGTTCTCTTTTTTAACGTTGCATAAACCATCAAAAAGTATATATACAGTAGTGCAAATAGTATGATTAAAACTCCGGTCAAGTAAGAGTCAATAGACTCGCGTACCTAGGGTTCCGTACAAACCATCAAAGCACTGGACAAGAGTTTTCTAACGGTAAATTGCGGTGAGTTTAAACACCAACTGCAAATAAAGTCTGTAATTACAAAAAAGTAATTATTTTGTGATGTAAATACAACTTTCTCCTAAATTAATGACCCCTCTCAAGCTTAAGCATTACATAATAGTAGAAGTAGGTAAAATCTCGGAAATCGAAGATAATATTAACTAGCCGCGCCGCGCGGAGTTACTCGCTCATCTCTCGGGAACACTACATGTTTCGGGATAAAAAGTACCCTATATGTTAATCCAGGGTGTCAGCTACCTTCATAACAAAATTTATCAAAATTGGTCTAGCCGTTTGAGCGTGAAGAATTAACAAACAAACACACTCACAAACTTCCGCCTTTATCCATACTAATATTATAAATGCGAAAGTGTGTCTGTCTGTCTGTCTGTCTGTCTGTTACCTCTTCACGCTTAAACCGCTGAACCGATTTAGATGAAATTTGGTATATAGATAGTGTCAGTCCCGGGGAAGGACATAGGATACTTTTCATACCGAATAAATTTAGTGTTCCCGTGGGATGAGCGGGTAACACCGCGGGGCACAGCTAGTAATATTATAGTGCGATTAATATATGAAATTGAAATACTCGTATATTTTTAATTATCATCGGTAAACCGACTTTACAAACAAACAATTTTTATATACATCTAACGCGCGTTAGTTCAAAATCTTTTATCAGACTGTCCCAGTTAGAGCTTCCAGGCGATAGCAATATTGCTTTATTGCGGTTTGCTTTTAGTTTTCTAGGGTTCCGTACCCAGAGGGTAAAAAACAGGACCCTATTACTAAGCCTCCGCCCATCTGTCACCAGGCTGTCTCTCATACACCGTGGTAGCTAGACATATGAAATTTTCACAGATGATGTATTCTGTTGCCGCTATGCCAACAAATACTATTCATGACAAAACAATATTAAGGAGGCTCCTATACAAAAATAGGGGTTTTTCCATGATATTTCGTTCGACGGGCATTTTCTCATGAACCGTTTTTTCACAGAATGTTTATTTTTGTTACCGCTATAACAACAAATAGCAAAAATAAAAAATTAAGTAAAAATTAAAGTGTATGTTACTCGGCATTGATACGGAACCCTTTCTTTCGTGAGTCCGACTCGCACTTGGCCGGTTTTTTATCGGATGAGGAAGCTATTAGTATGAGATTTATTTAGTTGGGAGTACCTATCATTTGAGGTTGTTTTATCGAGTTCATTGACCTACTTTGCATTAGTTTTTGTATCGGCTCGTAGTTTTCTTGGCTGGGGAATGGATTATAGTTATACCTAGAGACTTTTCTAGCACGAACGACGTGTTGATAGTGATCGACAAAATAAAACATCGACAGTCCGGTATAGATAAGAACCACTTCATCGTTAAAGAGTAAAAGTAAGTGGTAAAATCAAAACATGCATTTTCATGGCTACTTTTTACATGTTTATTTATGTATAACGAAAAACAAGTAAAAAATAACAAAAATCAACTTAACCTAAATAAAAGTAACTAACTAAACCCGATGTCCCCCCGATGATGGCCCTGCGGCAGGGTACCCAAAATGCTATTTACATTCCTTTTATTAATAACAACGTTAAATTAGTTTAGTAAACAAGTTTTAAGATTCTTTGTCCTTATTAATTTAAGAATTAAATCCATACTTATATATATATCCTGACCGTTTTCGGCCACGGCGACTGCTTCAACTCCTCTGTTGGCGTTCGTGTGCTCTCATGTGGCTAACGTAGCTGATCTTGTTATTAAAGCCCCGTGAGCACAACGGGCACGAGAGAACACCATTATTATAATTATAGCTGATCACCGCTGGTGGTCGGGCTTTCAGCTCATCCCTGTTGCCTCTTGCAGTTCAGTACGTCAACGGGATTCAAAAACACTGGTGTGTTTCTTGACCAAAGATCTCCATTCAGGGCGGTTAGCGGCCTGCATCTCCCACTGTAGTGGCTCAATATCGCAACTCTTCATGTGGCGCTTAAGCACATCTTTATACCTTTATACCTGAGAAGTTGCCCGCCTTGCTTTCGCTTGCCTTCCTCCAACTCAGAGTTAAAGATGTGTTTAGCCACCCGACCCTTCGCCATCCTCGAAACGTGACCGCTCCAGCACAACTGTCGTCGCATGAGGTAGACTTCGATTCCACCCACGTTGGCTCTCCGCAAAACTTCGGTGTTCCGCACTCGGTCGGACCAGCTGATCTTTAAGATCTTACGGAGGCACTTAAGGTGGAATCGGTCTAGTGTGCGAATATGACGACGATATACGGTCCACGTTTCAGAAGAGTACAATATGTTAGGCAAAACCACCGCCATGTATATGGAGATCTTTGTAGCCAGCTTCAGGTCATGCGATCGGAAGACCTTGGCATCCAGCTTACCGGATGCTGCAGCAGCAGCACCGATCCTGCTGTTGATCTCCGCATCAAGGTCACACGAAGATGTTACCGTGCTACCCAGGTAACGAAACTTGTCGACTTGCCTCAACAAATCTTCGCCAAGCTTGACTGTCAGTGTTTGCTAACCGTGTGTGTCCAGAGACATGACTTCTGTCTTCTTCACACTGTTAGTTAGTTAGTTAGTTGCGCTGGGCATTTTCCGCAAGTCGACATCCAACGTGCCTATTTTGCGTGAAAAGGGGGTAGCGCTACTCCAACCACCCCAGCTCCTCCACGAACCTAAGTAAGGCCTTGATGTTGCCTATGGCTTCGTGTACGGTACTTGGAGATCCTAGGTATTTCGTCCTGTATCCTTCTACCTGTTTGCAATCTAGTAGAATATGATTGGTGGTTTCTTCTGCCTCCATGCATGCTCTGCATACTGGGCTGTCTGTTATACCTAAATTGAAGAGGTGTTTGTTCAGAGTATTGTGTCCCGTTATTAATCCTACTATCTTGCGTAGTTGGTTCCTGTGGATTCTCAGTAAGATGGTGGTGAGTTTGTGATTCCTATTCGGAAGTATTTCTTTTGTTTGTCTACACGTTCCCATGTCTTCCCAGTATTTCTGGTGTTGGTATAATGTGTGCTGGTTCATTATGTTGTATATGTAAGATTGTGGTAGGGGTATTATTGGCTCTGGCCCGCATGGCGGTGTCTCCGATCCCTTACGGGCCAATTCATCCGCTGCGTCATTGCCTCTCGAGCCGCTGTGTCCCTTTATCCATTGTAATGTTACCGTATTTTTGTCATCGCACACGTCTGTGATGCAGCGATGACATTCGTATATTAGAGCAGAGGTACACATATCACTGTTTAGTGCTTGTAGTACGGATTTGCTGTCTGAAAGTATTCGTATGTTTGTGTTCTGAACCTGGCGTCTTTTTATAGCGTTGCAGGCTTCTATTATTCCTACGCATTCAGCTTGGAATACCGTGTTGTGTACACCTAGGGGTTTAGAGATGTGCATACTCAAATCCTCCGAGAATACACCACATCCCGTTCCTTTCTCAGTTTTTGACCCGTCCGTAAAGATTCTCAGGTCCTCTAGGTTGAGCCCCTCATTCGGGTCTTCTGTTAGGAGTATGACGTATTCCTTCTTGCAGGTTAATGTTTTAGGTATCTTGTCAATTGGTGCTTCTATTGTAGGGAATTTTTTGATCATTTCACTGTAGATCTTTGTGTGTTGGGTATTACTATTCGTCCATAGGTTTAGGCTTTTTAGTCGTATCGCCGTAGCGGCTGCTTCTCTTTGTATATGTATGTGCAGTGGCGTGACACCTAGGATCATCTCTAGTGCTGCGGTAGGAGTGGTCCTCATGCAGCCTGTTGCGGCCGTGCATGCCAGTCTTTGTGTTTTCTGCAGGCCGGCAATCGCACACGCTAGTCGCGTTCGGGGCCACCATACTACTGCTCCGTAGCTGATCATAGGTACGATTACCGTTTTGTATAGCCACATAATGATGTGCGGGGCGAGTCCCCACCTGACCTGTTCTTCACACTGACCTTTAGGCCAAACTTGCAGCAAGACTTGTGGAAGTCTGTGACAAGCCGTTGAAGGTCACCTGGGGATTCCGAGAGAAAACATAGGTCGTCCGCATACATGATCTCGGAGACCACTGCGTACGACACTTTAGTGCGTGCCTTGAACCTAGCTAGGTTGAAGAGGTTACCGTCGGTGCGAAAGCGGATGCGAATTCCTATCGGTGATTCCTGACTTTGCAGTACTTCACGGACAACTACTGCGAAGTATAGAGCGAAGAGTGTAGGTGCTATTACGCACCCTTGCCTTACCCCACAGGTGACGGGGAAAATGCTCGACTCATCGACACCTACAGCGACGCAGCATTCCATGTCGTCATGCAAGAGACGAATGAATTTTTCTGTGCATCCTAACTTTGCTAGGACCATCCACAGGGCTTCACGGGGAACACTGTCAAAAGCCTTCTCAAGGTCAATGAAGCAGAAGTACAAATTTTGACCATGTTCTCAGCTTTTCTCTTGCAGTTGACGCAATGAAAAGATTGCCTCGCAGGTTCCCCGGTCTGGTCGGAAGCCGCACTGTGTTTCAGGCAAAATTTCCTCGGAAAGTTTCATGAGGTGGTTTAGAAGCATCCTGGCAAAGACTTTTCCGGGGGCTGTTAAAAGCGAAATACCACGATAAGAATTGCAATCTGCACGGTCACCTTTGTTCTTGTAGAGGGCCCTAATGTGAGACATTTTAAAACTTTTCGGTACATGTTCCTCCTCCCACATATGAACAAATAGTGACCACACGGATGAGTGCAACTCGTCGCCACCGTAATTCAGCAGCTCACCTGGTATAAAGTCAATGCCGACCGCGCGCTTGTTCTGTTGTTGCTTGCTGGCAAGCACGACCTCTTCGCGAGACAGGGGTTCATCCAGCTCAGTCACTATTGGGAGTTGAGGCATTGAGTTGATATGTGGTAGGTCCGCTGTTCTGTCTACGTTGAGCAGAGAGTTAAAATGCTCTGCCCATCTCTTGAGTACATCCTCTCTATTTTTTAGCAAGTACTCACCGCCGACTGACTTGAGTGGTACCTTTGCAAGAGAACTACTACCGATCAGCTTTCTTACCTCCTTATAAAACTCCCCAATCTGGTTCGTGTCCGCGAGCCACTGCATGCTCCGAGCTTTGTCTTGCCACCATCTTTCTTTAGTTTCCCGAGTAAGTCGTCTCAGCTTCAGATCACTTTGCTTAATCTCGGTTATACTGTAGACGTCTGTGTTTGTGCCATACTTATATTATAAATGCGAAAGTGTGTCTGTCTGTCTGTTACCTCTTCACGCTTAAACCGCTGAATCGATTTTGATGAAATTTGGCATAGAGATAGTTTAAGATCCGAGGAAGGACATAGGATAGTTTTTATCCTGCAAATTATACCTAAAAAGATTGAAAAGTGAGTGAACATTTCTGTTGGGGTGCGGTGACCCTGTAGGAAATATAATTAGTAGACCAAAAGCACAATTGCTCTTACATTTGCTTAGGCGCTTTTAAAGTTCCCTTTTATCAAGTTCCACGCGTACGTAGTCGCGGGCAAAAGCTAGTATTTTATATTTTGTTCGGTTACCGCGACTGTCACAATAAGACAGTTCAGCCTACAGTCCAGTTTCCAGTTACACTTAACTTTTGACAAGGGCAACTGGAAAGCTACCGAAACGTCAGGGAGGCTCAAATAATTAATATATACGCGATATAATCCGTTTAAATTGTTTTATTTAAAAGTGAAAATTTACATAACAATGTAACATTTAGTGATGACATACGGAACTGAAGCGTGGTCGCTCACGATGAGCCTTATAAGAAGGCTCAAAGTCACTCAGAGAGCAGAGTTTCTTTGTGAGATTGAATCAGAAATGAAGAGATCCGTAGAAGAACCAGAGTAACCGACATAGCCCGAAAGATAGAAAAACTTAAGTGGCAATGGGCAGGGCACATCGCTCGAAAAACTGACGGCCGCTGGGGCCATCGAGTTCTTGAGAGGCGACCATGCACCCGACGACGCAGCGTGGGTAGACCCCCACAAGGTGGACTGATGAACTGGTGAAGGTCGCTGGAGTCCGCTGGATGCGGAAGGCGCAGGACCGGTCATGGTGGCGTTCTCTGGGGGAGGCCTATGTCCAGCAGTGGATGTCTTTTGGCTGATGATGATAATGATGATGATGTAACTTTTATTCGAAATCCACGACATTTATAATATTTTCTTAATAACTATATAATCATTAATTTTGTTAGAACGTTGACGTGGTGGTTACCGATAAGAAATTTTGTCGATATTATTATTAGGTATGAAAGCACTAACCGCCTGATGTTCTTGCTAGAAATATATCTAGGTATAATTATAGTTCATTTGCCGAATGCGGAGTCGATACAGGCGATATCATTTTCAAACGACGCCTAAGAGAAGGAGAATCTCAATTAGGTTGTATCTATATTACAGTCGGGTTGTATAATCCGCCGTATTACATTACGATGAGCGTTATCTAAAATAAGGCTGTGTTGAAATGCAGCGTTTCAACGACTAGCCGAATTAAATGCGAACATATTATACAACGAGTCATTAGCCACCTCATCCTAACTTAACCTAACCTACTTTACTGGTAGCAGTTTGGTTCCGGCACTTCGCCGACCGCAACCGCGGTACGCTCGCTTCGCTAGTTCGGCTCGCGCGCTGTTGTGGTCGCAGTTCTAACTTAACCTAACCTAAATTTATGAAACATGTAATGTCTCATTTTTTAATGTGGGTACACCACAATTTTTATTTAAACTATGAATACAAAGACCAAAGCTTAAAGAAAAAATTAAAAAAGGAGCTACCTGGTGGAAGGGACCGGGAATCGAACCCGGTACCTCTGGATTACCGGACCAGCGCGTTAGCCACTTCGCTACGGTGTAAAAAACCTTTCAAATAAACAATGCAAAGATCGACACACAAAGCATAAGGAAAAATTCGTCAGGTCTACTTGGAGCGAGGGTAGCGAAGTGGCTTACGCGCTGGACCGGTAATCCAGAGGTACCGGGTTCGATTCCCGGTCCCTTCCACCAGGTAGCTCCTTTTTAAATTTTTCTTTAAGCTTTGATCTTTGTATTCATAGTTTGACCTAACCTACTTTACTGCCAGCAGTGCGGTTCATACGATGTGGTTAAACGTGGGCGGCCTTATGGAAGAACTTATCCCAATGGCAATCTGTTTTTGATAACGGCTAGCCGTAACGTTTACACGGCGGATTATGCAATCCGACTACATCTGTCTAATGTCCCAAGTCTTCTACATTAAAAAACTATCCCGATCTGCGTATTTGACATTTCAAAAATGCACCTTTAAATGATATGTCACATTATTAACGTTTTTGTAGGTAAGCCTGATAAAAATATTCTACTAATTTTTTCATTATCATAACTTCACATTCAAGTACTTAATATTAGAAGTTTATCACATTTTGTGAAATTCGGACGTAAGTTATGATGTCACCATGTTAAAATACCTACATACGACCAAGACCAATCGCCTTGTCCACCGTATCATAGTGTTCTACTGGCCGCCGTCGCGTCTGAACTATTACTACTTAAACTATTATTGACGCATCAGACCATTAGCGACAGTCAATAAGTAAGTTAAGCAACCTACCAGTATGTAAGTAAGTATTATATTTTGTATAAAACCAACTTATGTGACATAATAAAGTATATATTTTTAATAAGCTAGATAAATATCCTTTAAGGTAGTATTTTTTTTTTACTTTCAAGTTATGATTTTCAAAGATACTGATACTAGAATAAAAAAAATCGTAAACCAACTTTGATTATGTTCGTAATTATTTTCCTTTTTTTGTAGTAAACTATACATTTTATGTCTCTAAAATGAATTGCTCATGCCCGATTTATCAGAAAATGACACCACACTTGTGGTATTGGGTAAATAGAACTTTGACTGCCCCCCCTTTCTACCCGCCAGGGGGTGGTGGATGGCTACCGGGCTAAATTAGCTTAGTTTTACGTATATTACATCTGTGCCAAGTGAATTCATCCGATACCAAAATTTGCACCTTCCATACATTGGGTGACACTACTTCCCCTCACTAATGATGAATCGCGAACCGATTCGTAACATGTCGATCGATATTCGACTTCTACGACGTGAGTAAACCTGTTTCGTATGTATATGTGTGAGATTCACGGGATTTTTGTATGTGAAATACCACCATGTATTAATAATAAGACTAAAACATTTTTCATAAACGAAAGTTAACCATAAAACTAAAATTAGAACAAGACTAGATATGAAACTATAATAGTTCTATGAACCATTCCGGAAGGCTCAAAGGTCCCTAAAATCACAATGTTATTTTATGTATGAATGTCCAATTAAAACAGGCAGTCAACCGATAGCTGATAACGAAAGCGATCGATGCTGACAAACCTTTCACTAAGTATTATCAGAAGAATTATTATCAGAGAGGAGACCTATTGATGTTCAATGATGAAATAAGTACTTGGGCGAATCAAATTTTACAACGACACTAGAGATGTGCCGTTTCCGAAAAGAAAGAGGAAATGTTAAAGAAAAAAGGAAAGTTTCTGGAAAATATTTGTATAGAATCTTTTCATCGATTCATTTTTTTTTTAATGTGGAGATACCACATTTTTATTTTTATAAATAATGACACAAAAGTAAATTAAGAAAGAAAAATTTAATGCGATCTACTACAATCTAAGCAGGACTTGAACCTGCGACCTCTACGTTTCCGGCGCATTGCTCTTCCAACTGATAATGCGCATAAGCATTTCAAACATACATGACGCAGAGGGCGCTCCAGTAGCGTAAAGGATTATGGGATGAAAGATTTGGTGTGATTGACGTAGCAATCTAATAGCTCAGTTGGAAGAGCAATGCGCCGGAAACGCAGAGGTCGCAGGTTCAAGTCCTGCTTCGATTGTAGTAGATCGCATTCAATTTTTCTTTCTTAATTTACCTTTCCGGAAAATTTCAGAAACGGCACATCACTAACGGTCCGGCACTATTATTGACCAGACACAATACAACACAAGTGGGTCTATATTGACTCCTAGACTTATTTATCGTCCAATATTTCATTTTACCGAAATATCGTTGTGTAGAAAGCTGTTTTCTTTTGAACCGCAAACTATTTGAGATTGTTACAAAAAAAATCTAACCTAACTTTTTCCCCGCGGTTAATATAATGTCGAAATTGGTCAAGGATTCACTTTTTAAGCTTAAACTGTACGTAAATACGTACGTTCATGTTTGCTAATGAGATAATTCGATCATTTTTATTTTCTTTATGCTTAAACACCAAAGGGGACATTTACACGCTAGGGCAGAATTGGACGGTTTCGCGGTAGTAAAAGCATTAAAAGCCATTTTGTTCAAATTAACCACTAGGGATTTATAGTATGTTACATACCTGGGGCAGTGAATTCATGAATGTCCCAGGCTGCAAGGGTTTTTGACTAGGGAATGCATACGGGTAAAGTTCTCTATGTAATTTCTGAATCTTCGATAAATTATATACCGGTAATTTCTATTAGAAGAAAATATTCATATTCATATTCTTTATTGCATACCATGGTAATTACAAGAGATCTTAAAAATATACACATGTATCACATGGACCCTGCAAGGGTATTGCAAAATCTTAAACCTAAGCCTGCTTAAGCAGACATCTTAGGTCTACAAAAAACCTATTTAAAATTAACACAGCCGCCGCTGTTAACTAGAATCTAATGAAAGTTAACTAAAATTACAAAAAATAAATGACAAATAACAAATTCAAATTAAAAATAAATCTTTAACAACTGATTTCAAATAGTTCTTGCACTGTGTAAAAACATTCTAATAGCGGTGAGCATTCCCCGCTTGTATAAATCTGCCCCATAAATCTGCGTATGGGGCTTTAAGAATTACCGCCCGTGGTGTCTAAATTCTTACGTCTCGCCTTGGCCAGGAATTGTGTGATTTTTTCCCCCAGAAAATTCCACTTACGGTTTTGGGTGACGTAATAGTACCTTACAAACCTAGGGCTGTGAATTCCTGAATGTCCCAGATCGTAGGTGAGGGTAATAAATATGCGATCTGGGGCTTTATGAATTACCGCCCGTGGTTTGACTAAAGTTTCACGTCTTGCCTTAGCCAGGAATAATTCCACTTATGGCCTAAGGTGACGTAAAAATACTAAGTACTCTGGTTCACTGCAGAGTTGATTAAAGACTTAAAGCACAAAAGTGACCTGCATCGTGAATGGAAAGCTTCGAAGGATAGAACCGTATACGATAGATTCGCAAAATTAAGAACCGAGGTGAAAAGAAAAATCTCAGAAGCTTACGGGTTTTATCTGGAACGGATCCAGGCTAGGGTGAAAGACGATCCTCGCGCTTTTTGGCAGCATCTTCAGTGTCTTAAGTCGAAAGGAGGGTTTGTCCCTCGTGTGACTTTCGGGGGTAAACAATATGCCGGAAGTGATGTGGCTGACGTGTTCGCAAAATATTTCTCGGGGGTGTTTTTGCCCGATGTTCCCATTCTTGACCCTAACATTGGAGAGAGAGATGTTCGGTATTGTGATGCGAACTGTATTAATGTACCCCCTTTATCGCTGGAGCAGGTGGAGGCGGGTGTAAAGCGTCTGAAGCCCAATTGTGCTATAGGACCGGACAGGTTGCCAGCTTTTATTGTCAAGGGGTGCATAGAACATTTTAAAGCCCCTTTGCAATGCATTTTTAATTTGGCATTGAATTCAGGAACATATCCCCATATTTGGAAGGTGTCAAGAGTTAGTCCTATTCCAAAATCAAACGACACTTCGGCTGTGGAAAATTACAGGCCAATAGCAGTTCTTTACACCCTAGCAAAGCTGTTCGAACTTATACTTCACCGGACCCTTTCAACACAAGTTAGGCCATTTTTAAGTGACGCTCAGCATGGGTTTAGACCAAATCGCTCTGTCAACACAAATCTTTTGGCTCTGGTGGATATTGTTTCTGAGCATCTGGATAAGGGAGTCCAAGTTGACGTCCTCTATTTCGATTTTAGTAAGGCTTTCGATCGCGTAGATAACGACATTCTATTCGAAAAACTGTGTTACATTGGATTCTCTCCCAGATTACTCAAATTACTGGCTAGTTATCTACGTGATCGGCAGCAGTATGTTCAGCACGGTTGTTTTGTATCTCCTCCATATCACACTCGATCTGGCGTAAGTCAGGGCTCTATATTGGGACCATTCTTATTTGGGATAATGATAAATGACTTGCCATTAGTCCCCAAGTCTGCTAAATGTCTTCTCTACGCCGATGACTTGAAACTGGTCTTGGCGTGATGCAGCAGGAGGATTGTGATTCCATGCAGAATGACGTAGACTTGGTTTTCCGGTGGAGTTTGGAAAACAAACTTCTTTTTAACGCTGCTAAGTGTTGTGTGTGCTCTTTTAGTCGCGCACGTGCACCGCTACATGCGAACTATATGCTTAGGCCGGAACCTATTAATCGTGTTACCTCAGTGAAGGATCTCGGAGTAATTTTCGATACACATTTAAGTTTTCACGAACACGTTAATGTGACCGCTGCCAATTGTTATCGGAGGCTAGGTTTTGTAATCCGCAACGCCCGTGACTTTTACGACCCGGGGGCCATAAAAATGGTCTATAACGCGTTGGTAAGAAGCAAGCTGGAGTCATCGTCACTAGTGTGGAGTCCACACGAGTCCACGTACGTCTTGCTTCTGGAGAAGGTACAGAAAGCCTTTCTTAGGTTTTTGTTTCGCAAAATGTACGGGTACTACCCGTTTTTGTACCCCACGAAATATCTGTTAGGTCCTCTGAGTTACAACTCCTTAGAAGTAAGGCGTAACTACGGGCTGTTAATTTTTGCGTGTCGGGTTCTGCGTGGGCAGATGGACTGTCCGGATCTGGTCGGACAACTCTTGAGACTGTTCGTCCCGGACATCCCTCGGGTAACCCTGCGGCCGCGGCGCCGCGACCTGCTGGCGGTGCCGGCAGCGCGCACCGTGTCGCGCAAAAACTCGCCGCTGTTGCGCGCGCTTGTGGCGCTCAATGCGCTTCTGGCATCAGCACCGGAATGCGATCTGTTTGCATGGAGTTGGGCGGCTGTGTGCTGTGAATGTTTAAGATTTTGCGAAGTGATGGATGTTAGGCAATCGAGTGTTTGTACGTGATTCATGTTGTTTCAAATGATGTTTTAGTTAATTTAGTTTCATAGCGCATTGGTTTAACTGTAATGCTATGTAAATATTATTTGAATAAATAAATAAGTACTAAACTTTAGAAGGTCATACATTCCCTGCTATAGATGTGCTGTTTCCGAAAATTTCTGAACACTCCTCATTTTGTATGCGAAAAGAGGAAAGTTTCTGGAAATTTCCAACAACGGCACATCACTATCCCTGCTATCTCCTCCATAGTAAAGGAAGCCGTAAACCGTCATCACCGGTGTTTTATCGATATTCGATACCGTATGGCATCGCAGGTGAGAAACGAACCGTTAAATCGCCATTTGCAATCAGGAGCTCAGAAACAATAGGTAGCAAGAGGTTTGCGTTTCATATGGGTTTAGTGTCTTTTTATTTTGACACGGAAAAGGTATTTGGTCCATTCAGTTTTAAGTACTGGAGGTTAGGTCAATATCTTAAAAACTTCGCACTTCAGCTATTATCAGTTCAGCGGAGACATGTATTTTCCCCTGTTAAATTTATTGCTAGCTTTCGATTTAAAAAGTCATGATTGAATGACGGGACACTTAACTACTGGTTATCAAGATTAGTTCAACGCAGTCATGTGAGGTTTTCACATTTCGATTAACCTCAATGAACATTTAGACTCAGTATCATAAAATTTACCTAATGTTGGACTACGGAAATGTCGATTGGATCTCAGGATTGATGCAGAGCTGAGTATAAAATCGAACACCACATCTGCCTGCGCTGAAGTCCCTCTTAAAGTCCATCATCATAAAGATCGGGTCAGGCCGTCTTATTTAGAACATATTTAATAAAAGTAACGTGTAAAACAAGTACAAATACCGAGACTTAGTTTCCGTTTTGTTAGTGTAGGCAACCCTAGTAGCAAGACACGCCCACAGCGTGTTACAACCAACGGCGTCGCACGTCATTCAAAATATTCAATCAGATACTGGTAGGCATCTTCTTTGGTCCTTTGCAAACCCGGCAAGGAAAAAAAGAGTGCGCCTACTGTAGTGTCTTACTCTGTGAAAATAGTGTCGAGGCCATGTTTCCCATACAATTTAACATACCCCATTGTAATCCTAAACTATAAAAGCCCGTCTAGACGGCGACCCCCGTTATGATGTACGCGGCATGCGAGCATACTGCCTCGTTATGGTGGTAACAGCCATATTACAATATTATTAAGTTCTATGCATTTATCATATGTACTAGGGCTTCCAAGCCCGGGTTTTCATCACCATGGCAACGAGCAAAAGCAAAATCTTGATTGACCTATAAATTAATACAGGGTATTATGAAATTCTTGAGTTCATTATAATAGGGTGGGAATTAGGGTTCATTATAATAAATGCGACTGATGTTGAATTATACAACATAGTGTCAATTATGTGAAAAAAAATAGCTCAATATGTCATGAACAAAGATAAAAAATTTAAACAATTTTTTTTTTAATATCTGACTTCAAAGCGACGGAAATTTTAATATGTTTTTATCCCAAAATAAATTTTGAAATTGTTTTCAGAATCCTCATAATTTAATAAAACAATACTTGTACTCGTATGCCAACCATGATAAAAGCACTTTTTCACGGTGAAAATGGCAAATTACTTAATTTGTCCCCATACAAATATTGGTACCCAATCCACAGATGACGACGGCATATGTAAGTAGGCCATTTGTATGGAGAGCTTTAAGTGCTCTGTAGGAATTTTGGACATTCACGGTCATTTCTGACGCCTATTATCAGGGGGCACGGTAGTGCTCCTGCCAAGTCGAGCAAACGCGCGCACCTTTCTCGAAGTCATTCAGAACATTTTTGAACACCCTGTATGTTTTTTGTCGTGAATCGTTACTTGACTCACGTAGCTGTTTTATATATTATGGTCGTAAGTCATAAAAGCGTTCATGTTTTTTAAGTGCGAGAAGGATTACTCTTTTAAAGATTTAAGGAAATACCGACTCTCTCAAATACTCATCTTTTAATACGAGTATATGAAAATGACTTGCCTTTATAATATATCTTTGTATATACAGTAATCATATTTAGTATTTACTGGTATCCTTGAATGCTCTCTGTATAATTAGATTTTCGAATCTCTGTTTGACCCTATGGGTGCCTGGTAAAGAATGCCATTTGGCATTAAGTCCGCCATTTGTACTGGCTTTTGTTTTGTACAATAAAGTTTAAATAAATAAAATGAATTTATTGATTTAAACTTATACGATCTCCACACGTTATTTTAATTACATTATATTTAATTACCTCTTTAATTTGAATTGCTGGAATTCGAACCTAAAGCCACCTTCGTAAACCATGTCAAATAAACCTAGCTTTCTAGACTACCTAGAGCAACTCCCACTCTCAGCTTAACCCACTTTCTAGGATTATCGGGAAAGTATTTTTAGTACGGAGTTATAGGGGATCAATTGTAGAACATACAAAGCTAAATCTATAGGTACCTGTGTTCAGCAAACATAAATTTTCGTGACATTGAACTTTGCCACGCCATTTAAAGTTGAGTTGTAGGAACGTGGAAAAATTACGTCGTGTAACGTAAAAGTGCACGGCATGATGAAGTCGCAGTGTACGTTACGATAACGTGTGATCTTAATGTGAGTTTAAATACTGTATTTCAATTTTGTATCTGGTTTTACATTGATTTATCCACGACATTATGTAGCAGACTTTATTTGTGATATCATAGCCGGTAAACCAAGATTTAGTTTTGACGTGATAACGTCTTATAAATCGATGGACGCCGACTGCATGCAAAAAACACGACTCATTGTCACGTTCCGCCTGAGCCGAGCGTGCAAGCGAGAGCGCGGAACAAGCGATAGAGAGGCACGTTCGTCCTAAAGCGTTCGGCTTGTGATCTATCTCTCTTCCACTCCATACGGCCGGCATACGTTATCACGTAAAATTATCGGGTGTGTAATGATCGATATAAAAATAAATGGTATAAGTATGTTTGATATAACAACATTTGGTATAACAACATTTGGTATAATGACTCATTTGATATAATAAACGTTTGGTATAATTTCAAAATATCTATTTTTATTTCGTATACTTATCATTTGGTATAAAACTTATTTCCTATAACCATCATATGGTATAACAACATTTGGTATAATTTCATATGGTATAATGTTCATTTGGTATAACAACATTTGGTATAATTTCATATGGTATAACTACATTTGGTATAATTTCGCTCGTCGTCGTACCTAACCATGACTCTATTACAATTTAACTTTCATGTTTGAGCAGTTTGAGCGGGTATTGAGCCTTTAAACGTATTATATCCTTTTTTTTTTTGCCACTTTTTTTCCCTCTTTTTTCCTTTTTATTCTATCCTAACCTAACCTAACCTACGTTTCTCTTGAACTTTCGGTTTAAGTTTTTTTTAATGCGGGGGGCTTCGCCCCCCGAGCCCCCCTATGGGGGCTCCGCCCCCCGCCCCCCTATTTCTCTATACCCTATACGTTATGCCATTTGATCGTTAGATAAAATAAACGTTATACCATAAATTCATTAGACGAAATATGCATTATACTAAAAGAATGTTATATTAAATGTTATTCGATAAAATGATCAGTATATGAAACAATAATTATATCAAATGTTGATATATTAAGTGTTGTTATATCATTCAATAATTATATTAAATGAGCGTTATACCGACTGAAATTATATCAAAAGTTGTTATAGCCATCGTTACGCACCCAAAATTATCACGACTTTACAACGACATTTTATTTTGTCTGAAATGAGTTTTGATCGAGATGTTTCTAGCTATGTCCGCAGTGAATCGTGAATGTCCCCAGATCTTTACGCTGGTAGGTTTGGTTTGGGAATAACAGTCAATAATCCTTTGGTTAACTTGGCAATGTTTCAGATACCTACTGCGTTTGGTTTCACGTGGATAAAGGAAACTCAAACATCAGACGCCCCTAAACAGAGCTACTTAATGATCTTTAATGATAGTTTACGCAACTACGTTCGTAGTAAGTCCCTAAATATTTATTTATTTACTTGAAAAAATTGCGCAACTAGTTGAGAACTAGCTGAATTGTGTGCTTATGTAGTAGTAACCAAAATTATGCTTATTTTACATACTTAACTTATTTTAATTACTAGTAGCCCTCAGTTTGTCAGTCGTTCGATTTATGTGGCTCCATAATGGCTCATATAAAATTCTCATTCATAATTGTCATTGGTCATAATTTCAACTTTTCTCTGAAATAAATAATTTATCAGGATTGTTATAATACAAACCTAACCTAACCTAAGCTAATGGGTTTTAGTCTAAAAAGTCAACACGTTATGATAATCAATGGTTATATGAAAAAATCTCACCCGATTTATGAACTACCGAGAGCATAAAGCCTAGCAGCCTAGCAGCTAACATTTGGGCTACTGATTGGTTCCTAAATATGTCATGTCATTGTCACCATGATTCTAGGTCAACGGGTAGGTTACCTTATGTTTTGCCAAAGGAAAGGTTACCTATAGGTTACCCGTACGAGCGTTAACAGACAAAACATAAACATTCTTATCTTTTGATTGCGTGTATTTGGGACTTTGATTTTGTTACTGTATGTATTTGAGATAGGAGACGGAAAGGCTGGCGGCACAACGCATCCACATAGCTATTCAGCGAAGAAATACTGCCACCATCTTTGGTACCATGCCGCAGGGATTAACTTACATGATTTTTCAGGATTCCGTACTTCTAAAGAAAAAAACGAAACCCTTATAGGATCACTATGTTGTCCGTCTGTCTGTCTGTCAAGACCCTTTTTCTCAGGAACGCGTGGAGGTATCAAGCTGAAATTCATATCAAATACTCAAGCCTACTGTCCCTTGGAGCTATGAAAAAATCAAACTTGTAAGCCAACGCAATCAAAAAATACAGCCGTTTAAAATGCTGCAAATTTTTGACACTCGCAAGGGAATCAAAACCTACAGGGTACTTCCCGTGTGGTACGAAGCAACGTCTTATAGCACAGAAAAAGTATTGTACAGAACCCTCGGTGCGCGAGTTCGACTCGTACTTGGCAGGTTTTTTATTCTTTTCTTTACTTAGTTTACGCTAGCAGACATTACTGCTTTAATAATTGATGAGCTTACATTTTAAGCCGACTGTATAACCTCGACTGACTGTACATGTCACGTGAGGGCTGCCATCCGTCCGGGTTTCCCCGGATTTGTCCTAGTTTGGAGGCCGTCCGGGTGTCGTCCGGGGGGATTTTCAAAAAGTTTCCGGGGATACTTTTTATGTGAATAAAAAACAAAGCGATTGTTTTCTAATAATGTACCTATTACTTACGGACAAGTCCGGGGAAAAAAGCGATTTAGGTACGCCAAATGTCCGGATTTTTTAAGCCTTTGTCCGGGTTCGGCGAGTTTAGAGATGGCAGCCTTTCACGTAACTTTTACCGATTGCCAACGTCCGCGCTGATTGGATAAACACGGCTGTTTGTGCCGGTACGAGTAATCTACCTTTATAGTCCAATCACCAGGGATGTTACCCTAATCAAATCATTACTTTGCAAATAGGCTTAGTGATCCAACCGGGTGGAGAAATTGAAAGCGTACGTAACGTACAGTGCGCCTCTGGTCGGTTAAGACTTTAGACCGGTAATCCACAGATACCGGGTTCGAGTCCCAGTGTGGACCACGTAAATATGAGTGCGATTTAATCTTTCTCATCTGTAGAACTTGTATATAATCTGTGGCTGTAGTAGCTTAGTGTTGATCTTTGTGTCTATATAGCAATTAGGAAATGTGATTTTTATTTACTACGTTAAAAATCATTTCGAAAAACATAATTATTTCGAAATAAAATATCATTAGTTTCCTCTGTTTTTTTACGTAAAACTGAATCTGACGTGCTACGAAATAAGTGCCAAGAAATAAGGCTTACTGAGGAGAAAAAACTGCCGAAAAAAACTCCAACCCAGACTGCGTTATTACTTACTAGGATATACTTTTTAAAACAAATATTCTAAATATACCCGGTGGGCCCTGTAACAGGAGCAATAAATTAAAACATAGATTCTACCCCTCAAACTGAACAACATTTATTAAAGAACTTTTAAAAATAAGTCATTTATAATAATGTAAACCTGTAAAATAAAGTTTATTCAAAGAAGCAATGTATTGCGAAACATTTGATATTTAGTAAAGTGACAGCTATGTCAATGCTAAGGCGATGTCAATGTTGGACGACGTTCATTGAAAATGAAACTTTGTTTGAAATAATGAACATAATATGAAATAGTAGATTGTTAACCAAGGGTAGAAAGTGACCCATTGCACCCGAGATATTTCTGGCGCTCGAACGAAGTGAGAGCGCCAATAGTTAGAGGGTGAAATGGGCAATTTCACCCGAGTTAAACACTCTACTTTTTATTTCGACTGCGAGGAAAATAAAATACTACACGCACATAAATGTCAAGAGTGATTTACCTACTTATATTAATGTCCATGTCATTCTAAACAAATAATCAATTAAAGACACGGTATTTATATTTAATCTCGTGTTCCCGCTTTTTCTACTGCAAACTTTCATTCTTCTTACTTTTAAATTCAAATTCAAATTATTATTTATTTCGGATCAGTGATCCATAGATTGTTCGTAAGAAACAAAAAACAAATTAAGGATAGTAACAGTCATACATACATTAAACATAATTATTATTATTAATAAATAAATAAAAAAATAGTAGATAAAAAACATTTGGGATAGAATTATATGTAATTAATAATTAGATAGAAATAAATTAAGCTTGCCTATATCTAAACTTTGGATATCTTTTTTCAATGCCATTTACCACGGCCGACTAGATTGTACCTAATTTAGTTGGTCACGACGTGCATCTACTACCTTTGACTCCGTGGCAATTAAAAAAAAATTACGTTCCACCCTAGGGATGGAAAAGCTATTTTCCACCCGGCTGTCTACTTTGAAATGACACTTTCCGAACAGGAGAGATGAAAACAGTATTTTTAAACAAAGTTTCTGATAAGATGTTGCTCAGTTTGACGATTAAAATCTATGTTTTAATTTTTTGCTCCTGTTACAGTAGGTACATGGTATACTACTTTAAACACCATTTTTGTTTTACACCGCTCAGTCTAGGGTTTCCAGTCTTGTGTCTTACTTGATCCTTGATAAGATGTGTAACAATGAAACGATACAATCCGTTTGAATTGTTTTATTTAAATGTTTTTAACTACTATGATCTTATTATTTTTGTACTTTTTTTAAACGTAACTTAGAATTTAACAAGTAAAAGAGCTCTTGTAGCCTACTTGCAGAATAAAGTTCTGATTTTTTTATTTTTGAATTTCATAAGATTTGGTATGGAAGTAGTTGATATCTACCCTGGATAAACACATAGGCATTACCCCAAAAAAATGTAGTGTTCCCGTAGGATGAGCAGATAACCGGGCACAGCTGTATTAATAAAAAACAAAGCCCTATCTCTTAAACAACACGATACTAACATATGCCCTTCTCAAATTTATCCCCTACATTGGCGTCATATTTTCGCCCTCCCTAAGCCTTAGTTATGCAGACATATTGTTTGTACGTATCTTATCTCTGTAACACGACTAATTCGCTTATCGATCCTGTCGCCCTCCTCGTTCTGAACAGAAATATGTATACGATATACGATGTTGATTCTTATTCCACAGATACAGATACAGATGTTCCTACTTAACATTGATTTGGAGTATCTATACATCTCCTTTAAATGTACCCGTGTAATTAGTTATAACACAAATGTATAATGTAATTGTTTTAAGTATTATTTACGAAAAAATTACTTACTGTTGAGTTTCATTCGGCTTTCTTCTCAACAGCGGTCTCCTCTTGCGAAATGCCGGTAGATTTACAATCTGACTTGTAAAAGTGCCCTTGTGGCCTACTTACTGAATAAATAATTTCATTTCATTTCACAGAGTAGTAGTATATACGCATCGGACTTTCGATAGCACGGTAAGAAGTTAGAAAGGTATGGAGCCGACATTAACATTAAAATTCGACTCCTACTCGTAATCATACTCGTTGATTAATTTAATTTCCAAAGTGCAAGATATTCCTTACGATTTTAATTCCTAAGCCATAAGTAATTATAATTATAATAAGTTTCTGTCAAAAATGTCATTTTAGTGGCAAGCTTTTATAGCTGACTGTACTTTTCTTTGGATATCCATCAAATGCTCACTGAGACGATTCTAAAGAGCCCAAGCTCGGTAGGATTGCTTTTTCTATTATAGAGTTCCTATGGCCAACTTCCGGCTCCATCATCAGATCAGCCCCATGGTACCATATTATTGTATTGTCATCGAAGTTAAGTAAGTATGCAAAATTTCAGCTCAATCAGTTGACGATATCTGCTTCAAAATTGAGTTGCAAGATTTCACCCGAACAAACATACTTTAAACATACCATGCAAGCTAAATAAAAGCTTGTAAAAAAATGGTTCCCTGCAAAGTCGGTTTACGGGCGATAATTTTACGTGATAAATTACTCCGATGGATTGAGAGAGGTAGATGCGTCACAAGCCGAACGCTTAGGCCGATTGTGCCTCTCTATCGCTTGTTCCGCGCTCTCGCTTGCATGCTCGGCTCAGGCGGAACGTGACAATGAGTCATGCTTTTTTTGTGTGGTCATTATTTCAGGAATAATGTTAATAGGGTGGTGCAGGATAGTCATTAGTTTTGTATGGGCGCGCGGCGCCATGCCAGCCTGGCGCCATCTGTTTTCATAATTTCCTTTGCCCTCTCATCACGCCGAAACGGCTGGACGAATTTTAACCAATTTTGGTACAGGGATAGCTGGACATCCAGAGATGGTTATAGAATACTTTTTACCCAATTACGTTAAAAAAGAGCTTATTACATGTAAATTATAAACGCCTCGCGGTGTTACCCACTCATACCACGAGAACACTACATTTTTTCGGGAACAAAAGTAGCCAATGTGTTAATCCAGTGTGTCAGCTACTTTCATACCAAAATGTATCAAAATTGGTCCAGCTGTTTGAGCGTGAAGAAGTAACAAACATACATATATATACACACTCAAAAACTTTCGTCTTTAGTGTGATTAAAGAAGTTGACTGAACGAATGAGTCAGTTAAATCAATCACAGCGGAGCATTGAACCTCAAGTGCGTACAGATGTATCACGAGCTATCGATTCTGTTCTTGTTGCAGATATAATTCACTAACAAGAGCTCAGCTCCGACTTTCATTGTTTGGTAGGACATGGTTTGAAGTTCCTAGAATCTAATGTCGCGTTGTCGCGCCTAAAGACAAGTTGTGTCGCATTTGACGCAATCAACCAATAAAAATAGTTGAAAACATCTGTAGCGAAGATAAAATAAGAGTCTCGAAGCTTTAATCGATTCGCGATTCTTAGCCATGACCTGCGTCCGATCGCGACAGCGCAATATATTAATATGACTGAGTCTTACGGGAGTTTTCTTTTTTTATGTAAAAGAGAATCGTCTACGTATTATCTATATTGTGCTATTTAACCATTATTTAACAGTACTGTGAATCCATACTAATACTAATATTATAAATGCGAAAGTGTGTCTGTCTGTCTGTTACCTCTTCACGCTTAAACCGCTGAATCGATTTTGATGAAATTTGGCATGGAGATAGTTTAAGGTCCGAGGAAGGACATAGAATAATTTTTATCCTGGAAATTATCCCTAAAAAGATTGAAAAGTGAGTAAGTAATTCATGATGACATTGATGACCCTGTAGGAAATGTAATTATTAGACCAAAAGCACAATTGCTCTTACATTTGCTTAGGCGCTTTTAATAATCCCTTTTATTAATTAAGGTGGATATCTATCGTGTTGTACGAGGTTGCTTCCATATTTCCAAGTGCCACGCGGAGGTAAATATAAGACTATAGATTAAATACACACATATCGATCTAGTAACAAATTAAACTCAAGAAGGCTTGTGTTATGGGTACCAGACGACGTTATACCTACGTATATAGATAAATATACACTTAAATACATAGAACAACTATGACCCAAGCACAAATATTCGAGTTCATCACTCAAATATCACGCCGGCTTAGTGGGTGCACTACAAACTATGCCAACCGCGTTGTCAAAATAGAAACCTTACAGACTGAAAGAAAGTAAAAACCAATTATAGCAGGGCATTGAACTTTGAGGGCGTTCAGATAATGACCTATTGATTTGGAGACTGTCTGGACTGGGTAGGTCGAATCCAGGCACATCTTAGGAAATTAGATTACCTACCTAAATTTGTCCGGCCAAAATGTAACAATGTGTACGGAAAACGAAGGTGGGAATACATGTTACCTAAATATTCTTAACGAACTCGATTCCAACACACTAACGAGTGTGTGTGAAACACCACTGTAAACGAATTGTCAAAGCAATGTACCTTAGGTGATGTAATTCCGATGGTAATTAATAAAATAATAATAATACCTACCTACCTATTTAATACCTGATTGTAGTTACGTGAGTGAATTCAACGGCAGTTAAATCTTAGTATTGTTTTGCTCGTTGCATTATTGTTAAATGTAGTTTTTTCTGTATGATAAATAAATGAAACAAAAAACTTGGCAGAAATATCAGAGTAACTCAGGGGTCAGACCACTACTCCGGATAAATAAAGGTCGTTGGTTCAATCTCGCCTAGTACCCATAACACAAGCCTTCTTGAGCTTAATTTGGGACTAGTTTGATTTGTGTGAGGTTGTCTGATATGTATTTATTATTATTTATTATTATTATGATTAATCTCCAGCGTTAAAATCCTTCAGCCATTTCGCCGTGATGGGAGGACAAAGAAAATTTGACCAACAGATGCTACACTGCGAATCGTGCTGTTATTTTTTTTCCTGATATCATGAATTCGTAAGCCTTTTCCATAGAACACTGGTTTTCAATACCAATCTAGCATTTTATAATAGTATGTAGATTATTCCCAGCTTTATGCATGTAAAATCCGAGCAAAATCCATTGAAATGACGTATGACAACCGTGACAGCTCACTTCAACGAATTTTACTCGCATTTTACGAATCCTGCAGGCCTAGCTTAGCTGTGACTCTTTGTCGCCCGACAAACACTACCTGTCACTGTCTTGTCGACACTGAACAAGCAAAACAGGTGACTTTAAGTCGCGCGACAAGTTAAGTCGAGTCAAGATATGCTAGTTCAACGGCCTATGAGAGAGACACTTTAGAGTTTGTCGCAAATTGTACGATAGTCACCGACGTGTGTCATTAACAATAGATATACAAATATAATTAATTAACTCCAACGTATGCCAAAGTCCACGCCAATCGGGTAGAAGTGGGTCAAAACCAAACCAACTACGAGCTAAATAAGAGTACGTAAAAATATACTCCGACCGAAGCTATACTCGGTTTATCCATGCATTTATTGTGAAATAGGTAGCATGAAATAAATTTTACGCCATCCTAGATAACTAAGTGGGATTTTCTGCTCGCTACGCGGTGAGAAAATCTCAGTTCATGGCCAAGGCAAGACGGAAAACTTTTGACAAACCACGGGCGGTAATTTGTAAAGCCCTAGATCGCATAACACATGCTACCTAGGACATTCACAAATTCATCGCCCAAGGCAAAGTAATGTACTATATTATTTAAACACATAGTTATTGTTAATATACTTTAGCAAATTCAAAGTGTCCGTATACCTACATTACATATGACATGGTGACTGATGTTAAATTCTACAAGATGGTTACTGTAGATAAAAGAATAAAAAAAAGTTCATAATGTCATGTGATGAAACCGTTTAGGTTCATTTCGTCCACATTCCCATATTGTCAACTTCCTAGTTCGTCAGCAATCCCTTTTGTCCACAATCAATTCCCAAGTCGTCCACTTCCTATTTTGTCTACATTCTTGTGGTGTCAAACATGTGGACGAAGTGGGAATATAGACGAAATGGGAATGTTGACTAAGTGGGAATGTGGGCGAAGTGGGAAAAGGACGAAAAGGTAATATGGATGAAATGGGAATGTTAACAAAGTGGGATTGTGGACGAAGTAGGAATATGAACGAAATGGGAATGTGGACGAAGTGAATCTAAACGAAAGAAGCGTACTTAGTCAAAGGGTTTTTGAAATATAAGACTTTAATGATATATTTTTTATTATCGCTTCGTACCTATATCATCGTTTTTTTTTAATTCCAAAAGTAAATTTTAAATTGTTTTCAGAATCCTCATAATTCAACAAAACTTTTAGAAAAGTCTAAGTGTAGTTATTCATTTCATCGTATAGTGCATCGTATATGTACATTTCAAAGACACTTATAACAATAATCTTATTAAAACTTTCGTGAGACATACTTATTTAAGTAATCATTGTATTAAGCGTCACTCACGTGAAATTGTTCGGAACCGCCCGACATGTTTCGAACTTTTGTTTCTCATCTGTAATGTTTCGGCATTTTGTCCGGAAGCCATTTCTTTCCAAAACTGTTGATTTTCAGAATTATTATATAACAAACCTAACCTAACCAAATTCCAGTTCATTAAAATGATATAAAAAATCCTGAAAATATTACGGGTTTTAGGAAAAAAATACTTTCGTACAAATAAAAATTTGGCGAAACATACAGATAGGAAACAATGTTTCGGAGTTTATTTATTTTATTTTATTTATTTGGGGCATCAACAGCAATACAATTTGTAATAATTAACAATATAGTACAACAACAAAAGCCAATAAAAGATGTCCACAAAAATACAGTAAGTAGAACTAGTTACAAGAAAAATTCAACAAACATTATGGATCAGGTTAGTTGAGAAAGGATACCATGCTCTATAGTTTGAGCGTCTTTGCCACAGAGAGCCTATGCCGACATTTTGATCCCAATAAAAAATAGAATCGATTGACATCCTCCAAAAAAATAATATCATAGGCATTCCTACAGAGAAGACTTACAAGGTCACAGATTTAACGGCTTAATATCCAAGCAAAATGCGTCACATTATTCCGATTCTGAATTACTTGTGGACGTGACAAAACATAACGTAACGTGTTCAGAATTATCTCCCGCGTCATCTCACTCGTAAAATCTGTTGAAATGCCATGTGTCTTTGTGTTTCCGTGATTCTCGAGGGCTTATCTATATATATAAAAGAAGAAGTCCTGACTGATTCATCAACGCACAGCCGAAACTACTAATGTTAGAGAGTTGATTTTTGCACAGTAGGTTACTATTATAACGAGGGCTAGGGATAAGAAGGGATTTTTGGAAATACCTCCCCTAAGAGGTTTAAATAGGGGTGCAAAGTTTTGTATGGGGTACAAGTTTTTTTTCATGCTAGGAACTTGAAACTTTGAAAAAAGGTATTAAAATAAAATAGAAGAAAACTTATTTCAGCGTTTTTGAAAGATCACACAGTAAAAAAGGTGTTAAAAGTTTGTATGGAGAATAAGTATTTTTTTGAGCGCGGGACTTGATTTTTTGGTAAAAGGTACATTATTAGAAAACAAGAAAAGTATTTTCAGCGTTTTCAAAAATTCATCCCCTAAAAGGTTTAAAAGGGGTAGAAAGCTTAAATCCATTACAAATTCTTTGAAACTTCTTATAAAGACATATATAAGCATAAAAAAACATTCATTGATCGTTATTAAAATTTTCAACCTCTAAGGGGGTGAAAAAGGGGATAAAAAAAAAAAAAAAATTTTAGCTGTTTATTTCACAGAAGATTCAAAAATACATAAAAAAAACTTAACTTCTAATCTTAAATATTAAAGATTTTTGGAGTTAAGGAGCTTATAAATTGCACTTGATTAATATGACACAGTTTCAACATTGTGGTAGGGTAACACTGTCCTGTTTTTATATATATATTAATTAATTAATATGACACAGTTTCAACATTGTGGGAGGGTAACACTGTCCTGTTTTTTAATATATATCTCTTAACAATGATGAAAGTTTATCTTGGGGTTCAAGTTTAATTTTAAGCTAGGAACTTGAAACTTCGTAAAAAGGTATTAATTTAAAATAAAAGAAAACAGATTTCAGCATTTTTGAAAATTAATCCCCTAATTAGGTTAAAAAGGGGTTGAAAGTATGTATGAAGATCAAAAATTTAAGCATTATTATTCGAATCAAAGAACTTATAGACGTCGTTCTTAAACTCATCGAATTTAGTAAAGCTATTCGTTCGTAGGTGCACGTGATTTTATAATGATACCGCGGAATTAGAGCTAATTAGCCGAAAGTGTGATTCCAAACGCAATGTAAATTTTTAAATGAATAAATACTTATGACTTATGAAAAAAAAGTAAAAAAAGGCCAAGAGCGAGTCGGACTGGCGTACGAAGGGTTCGTTACTATGTATTTCGTAAACAACTGCAGAAAAAGCACGTTATGCAATTTCAACATTACTTAGATCTGAAAATAATAAAGATGTAAAATTTTCAAGATAAAGGTTCCACGCGGACGAAGTCGCGGGCAACAGCTAGTATACATATATAAATAGATACACATATAGGTATACGACGATGAAACAAACCAAGCAGAAATACTATGAAACTTCAGTTCTGCCAGCAAAGTACCCCGGACTGCCCTTTTGAATGCCAACTTACTTGGAGCCTGTTGATTGTGAGAGGAAGACCTTAGACTTATTCCTTAGATTTTTTTATATTATGATAAATATCTACTACTGATATACTGATAATTTAACCCAACTTTTTAAAGTGAATAATACTTTTGCCTGAAATCTAGAAAGTAACATCTAGCTATTTCATGCTTACAGTGCCTGCAATCGAAAATAAGTTGAAAAAAAAAATAGTTTTGCGTGAATTTTGTAAATGTCTAGTAGTTCGTTTTTGAAACAAAAATTATCAATGAAAAATTCAAACTGTAGATTTCAAATTTCAAATCAATAAATTGCAGTAGCCCTGTTCTAAGTAGTAATATTGATGATATATGAAGAAACATGTTTGATCAAGATCATAGAGAAAAATGTCTAAAACAATCAGCATTTTTGAACGGGTCGTTACCCGTATAGCCTTAAATAATACGATATTTAACGACAGCTCAAATCAGCTACTCTTTATGAAATGTCAAAAACGATTTGTTAGTATGAAGTTTCTATGAAGATGACGTTTCGATGAAGAATGTGACGTCATAAAAATCGGTGGTCAAAACACGTCTTCTTCTTAAAATAGCAAAAAAAATAAAAGTAGCAAAATGTCCTAAAATTTATTTCGTATGTCAGGATGTTTGGATGTTCGGATTTCCAGCTCTTCTCGCCAAAAGGCCACATTTCTCACCGATTCTCATTAAAGTTTGAGTAGGTTCGATAAGTAGGTCTTTTTTTCGATTCACTCAGTATGGCGGAAATATGGGGGCTGAAAACGTAAAAAACACAAACTGCAGGCAACTCGAAACGAGCTCAGGGCTTGCCGGCTTTGCATCACTATCCGGCCTCCCTACGGTCGACCGTCTATACCTACACACCCGGCAAGCCCTTATTTCCCGGCGTCTGCAGTAATGAACTATTAAGCAAAACCGTAACACACCCAACCACAAACTTATACATATCTGCATTCTACATTTTATACTAACATAACCCTATACAAACTCAAATGAAAGCACTTTAATTAACTAAGTGAAACAAGCTACTAATAATCAGGACGTCTCCCCCCCACCCCTGCCCCCCCTCCCGTCATAAATATTCAGTGAAGAGACATGCCAAGTTATATAAATAAAAGATAGTAGGAAGGATAACCGGTCATACGGTTTTCTACCCGTCTCGTTATTAGAAATTAAGTTTCATGGTAGGAAGAGTCATTGCTCGCTATTGACAAGCTAACTGGGGATTTTAATTTGATATATCATTGTTTTAATCCCAATTAAAACACATGCTGCATAAAGACTTATAGAGCCCTTACACAGCTGTAATAAGCTGAACAAGGGCTGTAGAAGCTCTTTTTCAGCATGTGCGCTACTTGGGATAATTTACAAATGATATAATGTAACAAGAGATAATAATAAGTTAGGTTAAGAGCTATTAACTCTTAAAATCACTACTTCTTTGCTAGGTTAGATTAGTGAGATATCTTGCGTCCTTCAGAGCAGAAACAGAAACCCTGCGAAGCGGGGATTCGTCGACTTGCTCCTGTTATTTAACATTATAACAGTATACAATTTACTAATTAGAGTATAACAAATTATAATAATAAACCGTTATATCAAACGTTACATTATATAAAATGACTTTAAGTCAATTTAATAAACTGATATGAATGAATGTAGGTATGAATGATTTATTTACATAAAATATGGTACAGCAGGTGTTACATAATAAAAGTTTCACATATTATGCCGCTGGCTCGACGTGTAAATATGCACAGGAGTCAATACTATTTACTATATTACTATCATATTAAAATAAATAAAACATGTCCTATCTAAAGCTAAGGTAATCTGCAATTATCAGGTTAAATTAAATACTACATACAATAATAAATAATACTCGTAAGTCAGTATTACAATTAATCATTACATGGTTATAGGATATATCAATTGTATGTTCGTTTTTCTGAAATTATATTTAACATGACGGACCTGGTTTTCTGTTATTGAAGATTTTTTTTTTATAATCTATTAGAAGGACTTTTTACTATAGTCGGTTAAAAAGTATCCTATAACCTATGTATGTTCAGTCGTCACTGTACCAAAATTGGTTAAAATCCGACTAACCGTTCGGCGTGATGACAGGACGGAGAATGTTTACCAACAGATGGCGCTATAGATCTGGCGCAGCGCGCTGTACTAATCTTGCATCGTTGTCATTGGCGAAATACCTCTTGCTAACATCAGCAAGAAGTGAAAGCCAAGAAGAAAAAAAAATAAAAAAAGATTGTTCCTGAAATAATGGTTCCCTCTCCATAGAAAACTGTTTTATAATTAATATTTTTTAAGAAGTTTATAGTGTAGACGATGACGAATTTTATGGTGGTTATACATAGAGAGCACGTAACGTATTTTTCTCTATATCACAATTCACAGAACATACAATTATAATTTCCGCAATTCATATTTTTATCAATAAGGATTTTTCCGTAATAAAGTAATCATTTTTTTTCATTTCTCTGAAATAAGTTCTTATATTATAAAAATCTGTTGAATGTTTCAGTAAAGAGTTTTTTATTTAATTTGCAATCTTTTCTGTTTTTTTTTTAAACGAATTTTATTCATTTCATGTTATAATTCGCTTTTCTCAAGAAAACTTAAAAAAAAAAAACATTTACAAAAATAATGCAATACCTAACATAATTTGATTTATTCGACAATTCGCACAAGAGCATTTTTTCATAGTAGCGAATTTTCATATACAGATACTTATTTAATTAATTTTTATATATGTATTGCAGAACACCTAATCCTAAGATTTGTAATAATACCACGCACCTGTCACCATCACATTAGTAATCACGAGTGACGAAATAGTTTTCTACAAAACGCTATTCTTGTTAATGTCAAAATAACACTGACCTATCTTCTTAGTTAGTCAAACCAAGTAAGTATTTATATTATGGTCTACAAAATATGACTTATTTAGTCAGCAGAAAAATCAGACAGTTAGGTTTGTGTGATGGTTTCTGCTCATATATTTATTTGCAGACCAATTAAATCGCTAATGTAGAGCATAATTATTATGTAGTTTTTTTATTCATAAACATAACAATAACTCACTATAACCATATATTTTTTTTAACAAATATGTGTATACCTATGATGTTTTCGCATATTTTAAGGATTATTTGATTTAAAAAAATAGTATGGGACTGCTGAAACTCATTTTCAATTTAAATTTTACGAAAAATGCCAAATTTAATATTACAAATATACTTCTATAATTACAAAATAAAAATAATATTTAAATAGCACTCACCTGTTTATTAATCCTATTTATAAACCACAATAAAAATCACTCATTCTCACTACACTTTTCCAGAAAAAAAAACTATTAAGCCATATTCAGGACGGCCAAAATTACAACGGCCTCGGGTTTGTCACCGAAATACCCGCACGCCTGCACTGCCACTAAAAATAACCATTACTGACGTTCCATTCACTTTTTAAATTAAAAAAAGGAACTTTATTTTTTACTTTTTCAAGCACTGGCCGATTGTGAAAAAGAATGTTATTTTTAAATTAAGAACGACGGCCGGGCGCGTCCGCGGCGGAGCGGAGCTGGGTATTCGAATTTAGGTTAGAATACGCGGGTTGTGGCGCCACACAGACATGCGCAGAGTATTGTTGTATAGACGCGGCAAAGATTGCGGAATGTAGACAGGTGACTGCTCTTATATTTTGGAAATGGTCCGAATCTTGGGAGAACTGTTTTTTTAACATTTGAAACACTGCGCATTCTGTATGTCTATATAAAGTAAGATGAATACAAGATCTAACAAATGTAAGGCAATGGGCGGTAAGGTAATTATTGTCAATATATCATTAGTTTTCACGGAGCTATGAGTTAGAAAATTTTCAAACAAATTAAAGATATCCATCCGGAAAAGTCTGTGATTTCGGAGAAAAGCGTTTTGGAACGCGTTTTCAACTTCCATAACTCTGTCATTTTGAAAAATGTCGATAAACTGAATCGACATAAAGAAAATTATTTGTAATTATGAAACCTTCTTACGAAATTTCATGAGAATTGATTGAGAAATGCGACCTGTAGGCGAGAATAGCGGGAAACCTGGACAGCTGGACCTCCAAAAATACGAACATTCAAACATCCGGACATACGTAAATAAATTACCCCCACTGAAACGTCACCACGTTTTGCTCGCTCGGTCTGTGAGAAATGAAAGAACATCCGTAATAAATCATAGTAGGTTGTTATGGGGAAAATAAAAGTGGAGTTTTCACGTGTTCCCAGTTCCGAGGCAATATTTCTTTTTCTAGTTAAAAACCTCTTGAAATATCAACTATGAATACAAAGATCAAAGCTTGAAATATGTAAAAAAAAAACATTTGTATTCATATACCTAGATTGATAGATTTATTAAGGAGCAAAATTTTGTTTCTACGGCGTGAGTGTAGATGAAGCAGAACAAAACTATGGGTACCACCTAAGAATCTTGAGTGCAGCGTGGGATTTCAAAGTAGAATCCTGAGCGTAGTGAAGATTTAAGTGTTAACGCCCATGATGAAAATGTTACGTGTAACTTTTATTCGTTCGTGTTTATTTCCCATTGAGGTGTGCAAAAAATAATATTCTATTCTATTCTATGAAAATAATTTTGCTACTGTGAGTCACATTTTATTTTTCACCCCAAATAGGTATAAGGTATGTTTGTATTTGAGTAGTGTCTATGTTTGCGAAATCAGAATAATAACAAAAAAAATTAACTAAAGTCTTAATACACTACGATGGGCCTCTTCATAAGAATATAAGAAGTCAAAACTTTCTGTTGTGTTTCTTGGTAACGAATTAACGAAACCAGTTTCGATTTGGATTTACCAATAATTAAATATCATAAATGTAATATTTTTTCTGCTTTGTTTCAGTGCATCTTCAATCGAGTTCACAATCTACCGTATTCATCTGTGACAAGCATACACACACATAGCTGCCCTGGCAGACTCGTCGGCGTTTACGTGCTTCGCTGTTTACTGAAATACTCTGTGACTCCGCTGGGAGCAGTGTGAAGTATGCTCTGAAGTGGAGAGTGGAGCTAACTTCAGAGTGGACACTGTTAAGGGCCATTTTAACCGTCTCATTACCGTCCGCGCAATATTAAATAAATATTAAGGGGCAACCTTGACACAAATCGACCTAGTCCCAAACTAAGCAAAGCTTGTACTTTGGGTACTAGACCACGATATATAGGTACCTACATATAATATAAATACATATATAGAGCTAATTCTAATTGTCTGATTTTTAAGTATTTATTTCAAGGTACATCGCTAAAGTAGAGCTAAAACAGCAGTTACTGCAAAGATGGAACGGGTGGGAAAATATCAATCAATAAGATTAATATACATGATGATACGGGTGATTGGAGTAGCGACCACGTATAGGAAAGCGCAGCGTGGGACAACCCCCGACTTGGTAGGTGGTTGACGGGTGCGTAACGATGGCTATAACAATTTTTGATATAACTTCAGTCGCTATAACGCTCATTTGATATAATTATTGAATGTTATAACAACACTTAATATATTAACATTTGATATAATTATTGTTTCATATACTGATCATTTTATCGAATATCATTTAATATAACATTCTTTAATTATAATGCATATTTCTTCTAATGAATTTATGGTATAACGTTTATTTTATCTAACGTTCAAATGGCATAACGTATAGGGTATAGAGAAATAGGGGGGCGTGGCTAAAAAAACCAAAAAAACTTAAACCAAAAGTTCAATTAGAAACGTAGGTTAGGATAGGTTAAAGAAAAAAAAGTTTGAACTGCATCCCCCAGAAAAACTGGACTGCTACCATAAAAGTAGGTTAGGTTAGGTTTGAACTGCATCCCCCAGAAAAAATACAAAATATACCACCTCATATTTATTTCATAAGAAATGTATACAAAATGAACATTATACGATATGATGGTTAGGTATAGGAAATAAGTTTTCTACCAAATGATAAATATACCAAATAAAATTAGATATTTTAAAATTATACCAAACGTTTATTATATAAAATGAGTGATTATACCCTGTGAAATTATATCAAATGTTGTTATATCCAACATACACCATTGGTAATGGTATAAACTATTTATTTTTATAGCGATCATTACCCTACGTTCATTGATTCGTCAACATGTTTTTTTGGAGAAATAAAACGTAATTTTCTTTACATTTTGGTGAAAACTGAAAAAGTATAATATTATTTCTTATTTATCAGCCACAGACGTTCACTGTTGAACACAGGCCTCCCCCACAGCTCGCCACGAGGTGCGATCCGGCGCAGACCGCATCTGTCGACTCCCTGCGACCCACGATGTCAACCGTCTACCAAGTCGGAGGTTGTCCCACGCTGCGCATTCCTATACGTGGTCGCCACTCCAATCACCCGTATCATCATTTATATTGGGTCAAATAAGAAATGATAGTTATACTTTTTCAGTTTTCACCAAAATGTAAAGAAAATTACGTTTTTTTTTCTACAATAAAAGGTCGACGAATCAATGAAATATAGCATCGTCATCAATTCATCATTCATATTAAAATATCCAACTTGTTTGTTTTTATTCAATTACGAACCATATCTCCTAAACTTAAGCTACAAAATTCAAGAACAAAGAAATCAGCTGATCACTCCTTCCTATTTTCAGTTCCTATTGTAACCTTAATGTCTAAGGGATAAAGTATACTTTTAAAACCTTGCTTCCTTAATATTTCCAATAGCGCTCAAGGGCGGAAAATAATGGTGGCATCTCGAACAAGTGTATTTCTTGGACATTCTCGAGATTTCTATGTTGGAAAGAAAGCATCCAATTATATGTAATTGCAATATAATGGAGTCTGTAGATGCATTCATAGGATTTTATATTTACACTAGGAAAAGTGGTTTCGCTTGATCATGATATTAATATTAACCGAGTTGGCGAAGCGAGGTTTCGGATTGTTCAAAAATTCTTTCATTATGTCCGAATTCCGGTCAGCAACGCGCGTGTGATAAGCAGGGTTCGGAAATTCGGATAGATATTTACCTAAACTTTGGCGGTGGCTTTGTTGTTCAGTTGTAGGTATAGGCGGCTTTGATTGAGGTTTGAGTGAGATAGCAATAGGATTTTGGCAACTTTAGATAAATATCTATCTGAATTTCCGTTGCCTGGTGATAAGCGACAAACGGATATACACTAGTGGCTGTATGAGCTGTAAGTACACACGAAAATTCTTTGAAATGGCTGAAATACAGTCTGACCAAAAAAATAGAAATTAAAACGTGGCAGTACCGTAGTGTCGTCCCCGTTTTTTTAGATTGATTAGAAAGGGACGACACTACTATTTTGTCACCTAAAATATTGCTTTATCCTAATTGTTATGTTAATTTTAATTTAAAATTGCATTTCAAACACAATACCTGTATTGTTTATGAATAAAATACTATGACTATGACTACAGTATTGCCACTTTTTAATTTCTACGTTTTTTGGTCAGACTGTATGTAACGTTTTAAGTTGTTACCCCAACATCTCCACCAATTTGAAAAATTGGAAAAACTGAATCAACAAATAAATCTATACAATAATCGAACCTGCCCAATATATCTAGCATATCTTGTCGCTTTCCTTGTCGCGCGACTCAGCATCACCTGTCTTGCTCGCTCGGTATCAAAAGAAAAGTGACAGGTAGTATTTGTCGCGCGACAAAGAGTCGCGTGTCAAAGTTATGCTGGGCGTGTCACAACCAGTTGAGAAATGTAACTCAATTACAAGGAACATGAAAAATATTTTTAGCCAAGCTGAAACCGCCTCGCTTCGCTCGCTCAGTCTGAAATGCACTATAAGCTCAGATTTTCCTAAGAAATTAAATGAAATGAAATAATTTATTCAGTAAGTAGGCCACAAGGGCACTTTTACAAGTCAAACTGTGAATCTATCGGCATTTCCCAAGAGGAGACCTCTGTTGAGAAGAAAGCCGACAGAAACTCAACAGTGAGTAATTTTTTCATAAATCATACTTAAAACAATCAATTACATTTCTGTTATAATTATAACTAATTACATTGGTACACGTAAAGGAGATGTATAGATTCTCCAAAACAATGTTAAGTAGGTACATTAAAATAAAATGCAAACCATTCTTTAACAAAATCTCATATCTGAGTGTCATTTATGCATATCACATATGCATAATGTAACCTGAATGTTCTATCATAAAGTCATAACGCTTCTCTTCGCACCTGATTGCATATGTCAGTATGTATTTATTGTACGCCAGCGGCTCCCAAACTGTGTGCCGCGGACACCTTTAGTGCACATCTTAATATGAAAGGAATACAAACACAAATAAAATAGAAACAAAAAGAAAAAAAATATACAAGTTAATTTTACCACTAAAGATTATCTTCCAGACAACCTTTGGGGAGCGGATTTTCTATATGGATATTTCTATAACATCGGACGTCCACGGCTGGACATAGGCCTCGCCAATATACTCCACATGAGCCGAATAGCAGCGAACCGCATCCAGCGAGTCCCCGCAACTCAAACCAGGTCGTCTGACCACCTTGCGGATGGTCGTCCTATACTGCGCTTGCCGGTACGTGGTCTCCATTCGAGAACCTTTCTGCCCCAACGGCCATCGTTTCTTCGAGCTACGTGCCCCGCCCATTGCCACTTCAGCTTGCTTATTATTTAATAATAATTCTACTTTCGGAAATGCTTTTCGCCAATTATTAACTTTTTATAGCACGTTACAGTGGTATGGAGCCTAGAATAACATTAAAATGTCATTCATATTCATAAGTGTATTTAATTATACACTCCTTAAAACCTGTAATTGCGAATCAAACTGAAAAAGTTTGGGAATGCTACTTCTATTGAAGGTTTACAGGGTTAAGGTAAGCTATAAACAATTATCATATCCGTCAGCGTAGAGACTTGCACGTTCTTTGTCTTTTGTATAATGTCCTTTTCATTCCTTCTTCTCCTCCTTACCTTGCAGAGAAGTTCTCTCTTACATGGCGGATGGTAGTGGCCATCGCCTGCGGTCAAGTGCGAATCTGACTCTATCTATCCCACCGCATAGATCTCACATTTACGATATGTCTTTTGCTGTGCGCGCCGTGAAATTATGTAATTATTTGTCTCCCGCCCTAAGGCAGACGCAGTCCGTAGCATCGCTCAAGGGGAAGTTAAAGGAATTGTGGCTGTCGAACGAATGATTAGGTTGCTGTTTTTGTTATAAGTATAATTATATTTATGCTGAATGTTATGTATATGTATTTATATAGATAGATATTATGTAATATGTATTATATTGACTGTTGCCTATATCTCTCTCTGTTGGTTTATTGTATAGTTATACTCCTTTGTATTGTACATGTTGCTTGGTGTGTCTACCATTTACATTTGTGTTTAGCACTCATTTGCTCAAAGGTTAACTGGAAGAGATCCCTTAAAGGGATAAGTTCGCCTTTGTACATGTTTATTCTTTTGTAATGTGTTTTTTTTTGTTTTTATGTACAATAAAGTGTTTACATACATACATACATATCTTATAGGTAATTTGCCTTGAGCACACCTTAAGATAAACTCGATAACATAATTGTGTCCGGTATAGGTAAACTGTCTAAGTGTATTAGACACAGTTTATACAGGCTTTTTTTAAATAACTGGACTTGATATATCGCACTAATATTAGTTAGTAGTAGTTTATGATATTGTGTGTTAAGTGATTTAGTTTTTAGTTATTTGTAAGGTTTAAGGTTTAAAGATATTTATTCTCAAAAAAGACACAGGTCACTTACATGAGAACAATAATTAAAGTAAAAATGTACATGATCGTCCGTAATGTTATACATTTAATTTACACTCACCTAATGCATTACAAAGTCATCACAAAGCATGTAGTAAGTAGCAGTGGTTGTAGTATACTAGCTATGGCGAGTAACATGTTGTGATAACTCCGTTTTGAATGCACCAAATGTGCTCAAACTTTTCAAAGCAGGAGGTAGCTTATTATACAGCTGTGCACCTTCAAAAGTAAACATTTTTTTCCCTAATTGAGTTCTTATTTTAGGTAGTACTAAGAAACTTGCGCAGCGGGTAGATCGTTTAGTTACTTGTTTTAACTTCGTAAAGGATAAATTAGTATGGAGAGAGGTATTTAATATTTTTCATCACATTTGCTCGTAAAAGATGGTATTACATGCGGGTGTACTGAAGGACTAAGGCCTATATAGTTCCCGCGGGAGTTATAAATTGACATAACTCCCTCGGGAGTTATGGTTTTAGTTTTAATAATATAGTACGCACTCGCAGATTACTTCAGACTAAGGAGGTTTCAATCCAGCCAAGGTTTTTTGTTGTATCAACAAAACTTGCCTACCAGCAAATTTTATTGTGTATTGAATTAATACGGTATATGTAACTGCATTAATATTTATGTTTTACAATTATTTATGTGTATTTTGCAATAATTTTATTAAATTAAATTAAATTTTTAATTATCGTTACAATTTGGCAGTATAGCCTGTCAAGTTTCTAAACGAAACGCAGTTCTTAGCATTATCTGCAGTAGACGACACAAAAAAAAGGAAAAAAGTTATAAAATTATTGGTTAGGAACTATTTAGTTTGTAACAAACTTACTGATCATATTTAAGTTTTATAATATTACGCTGTTAATTATTGCTGCATAATATTGATAATTGTTATTTGTTTAATAATAGATGGTAAGATTCTGTGTATATTTGTTTTCTGTTTTAAGCTGATGGCCGTTTTGCCAGTGCTTATAGTAAATTAAAAAAATATATACAGAAAAAAGTTGGTTGTCAATCGTTATCGTTTTATGTTTATTTTTGGCTCATTTATTTGTTATTTACTCCAAAATGTGATGAAAAATATTGTGTGTAAGGCGGGTAGTAAGGGGATTACAAACTCAGGACATTAAAAGCCCTCCGCCTTCGGCGTCGGGCTTCTAATAGACCTTCGTTAGTAACCCCCTACTTACTACCCTTATGACACAATATACTATTTCTTACAAGGATACATGTGTTGTAATTGTACAATTGTTTTAGATTCATGAGTTTTGTTTCTGTATATAATTGTTTCGTCGGTGTTAAGAAATGGTATTGAAATAGTGTTTTTATGATTTTATTTTGTAATATTTGGAGATTAGCTAGTTTTGTTTTGGTGGCGCTGCCCCAGACTTCTATCAGACGTAACTATTTCGCTACAATAAATGTGTTTTTTCTTTCTTTCTTGATATAAACTGGTGTTTTCGCCATTTCTAATGCGCGTGACGTCACAACCGCAATATAAACGTCTTCATTAAACGGGGATGAATGGCGAACTACCAACGAAGTGCGAAAAGAACATTATGCTCTTATATAATTCAATCAATTGTGTGATGCCGGATCGTCATTTGTTTTGTATAGCGCGTGATGCTATGCGAGCCTGGCGCCTTCTGTTTCGTAATAGGCTAGTTGACTCATGTTAAATTGTAATAAACTATTTATTCCGTATAGTATTTAGCAAAGGAAACCTAAATATATATATTTTGCAATTCATAAAAGTGAAAGATGGCTGAAAAAAATGAATTTGAAAATATGGTTTTTAATCTCTATTTTGAAATGCTTAAAACGCTGTCCGCCATTTTCGCTTATGATAGTGACGTCATCGGTCCTGTAAAGAAAACTGAAAGACTACTTTGACGACTTCGAATAGTGCCGTCCCTCTCGATCTCCTGTCAAAGTATATTGGAGTGAGCGGAATGTCATATGTGTATGTCGAATTTCGAATAATTTACAGGTAATTCTACGTCACGCCACAGATTATCAAAAGGAAAAAATGGCGGACGGCGTTTTTGACGGAACGTCGGTCAAAGTATCAGCAGTGACGAGTTTGCCGCGGCGGTGTACGGGCAGCCGTCCCTGATGAAGGGCTCCATACGAGTTCGAAACATGTCGGGCCGTTCCTGACAATTTCACGTGAGTGTAAACCGCTTAATACAATAATTAAATATGTCTCACGAAATATTTTCTTCGGTTTCCGCGACTGTCACACATTTAAATAAAACAATTTAAACGCCGATGAAGAAGATGTCTCAATACCTGAGGCCCGTGAAGTGTAGCATCCCTCTGCAGAGTGCTGGTGTTTACAAGCTGGACTGCGAGTGTGGTCTGTCATACATTGGCCAAACGAAACGTAGTATAGCTACACGGGTTAAGGAGCATGTAGCCGATGTCAAGCACCGTCGTTGCAACAGGTCTGCAGTCTGCGAGCATGTCATGGACAAACCAAACCATTCAATTAAGTTTGATAACACTTCAATCCTTGCCAGAGAGAAACGATATTTTCCCAGAATGTTGCGCGAGGCTATTGAAATCAAAAAATATCCCAATTTCAATAGAGAAGATGGTTTGTCATTACCACCGGCTTGGGATCCTGTTGTACATCTTATCAAGGATCAAGCAAGACACAAGACTGGATGCCTTGGGCCTCGAACGGTGTAAAACAAATTAGTGTTAAAAGTAGTATATGTAGTTTTTGTTTAAAAGTATTTTATAGTAATAAATAAGGCAATCAGGGAGTTTTCTTTGGCGGTTCTTTCTCCTCAGTAAGCCTTTAGTGAACCGCTGGTAGATATTTTAAATAAATAATAAATGCCCTTCTGGCACATGTGTAACTGTCTTTACACATTAGGCCCATCTGGCATGTATGAACACCTTTATTTTAAATTAATATTTACAAAATGGGTAGTTTGCACAAATGTAACTTTGACAGAGAAAAATTGTGTTTTTCTCAGTCAACCTTTGACAACGGTATCTGTAAAGGTACTGAAACGTCAGGGAGGCTCAAATAATTAATATACGCGATATAATCCGTTTAAATTGTTTTATTTAAATGTCTCACGAAAGTTTTAATAAAATCATTTCAAATATATTTCAAAACTGGGTCTACTAGCCTATTGCCTACGTCCTCTCAACACGCAAAAATGACAAGACGGATTTTAGTAAATTTTGGTACAGGGATGCTGGCTGGGAGAGCTGGACATCCAAAGATGGTTATATGATACTTTTTACACGTCTACGGTAAAGAAAGAAAATACGCGGAGGAAGTTGCGGGCGGCTCGTAGTGTTTCATAAATTTATTATATTGTTTGTTTGTGTAAAATGCGCATTATACACAAATCCCAGCCGACCTGGTGTTTACGCCATCTTTAATGCGCGTGACGTCACAACCGCAACATAAACGTCGTCATTAAACGACGATGCATGGCGAACTATCAACGAAGTGTGAAAAAAAACGTATAGATATTTTTTTTATCTGTAAATAAATTAAATAACCATGTCCCTCTTCTCAACCACGCCCGCCACGAGCGGACGCAATTGTGTTAACATTTTAATAATTAATTAATATCCCTTTGTTGTGATTGTGACGAACTGTGTATTGTGAGTGACAATAAACCCTGTATCCTTGCAGCAGTTATCAGTGCATATTAATTACCTTACAGTCCATTATAATAATTAACACCCGAAGCGCACAGGTTTGTATTGCAACTCAACTGATGATCTCAGGAGAAATCTTAATAGTGTGATGTAGGATCGTCATATTTTGTTTTGTATGGGCGTGCGGTGCTATGCCAGCCTGGCGCCTTCAGTTTCATAATTGCCTATGTCCCCCTATCACGCCGCGAAACGGCTGGACGGATTTTAACTAGTCAATTTTGGTACAGGGATAGCTGGACATACAAAGATGATTATAGGATACTAAATGGTAAATGCGTTACCCGGTACCTCTGGATTGCCGGTCCAGCGCGATAACCTTTCCGCCACCCTAAATCCCAAGCAACCTTTCAAAATTTTCCTTATACTTTGTGTGTCGATCTTTGCATTGTTTATTTGAAAGATTACACCTCAGCGACATCTATGCGAATACGTTAATATTCACATCTTACGTTACTTTCACTGGCTTGGTTGACGCGCTGGACCGGCAATCCAGAGGTACCGGGTTCGATTCCCGGTCTCTTCCACCAGGTACCGAATTTCAACTTTTCTTAGAGCTTTGATCTATGGTTTAGTATAAAATTTGTAGTGTGTATCTACGTACACATGAGTACGTCCATGTTTCATAAATGTATTATATTGTTTGTTTGTGTAAAATGCGCATTATACACAAATCCCAGCCGACCTGGTGTTTACGCCATCTTTAATGCGCGTGACGTCACAACCGCAACATAAACGTCGTCATTAAACGACGATGCATGGCCGACTCCCAAACGCGGTGCGATAAAATTTTACACACGTATTGTTTGATAAAACGGTTAAGTACGGTTTACACAGAATATATCGAACAATATAGCGAGAGTAGAAGGATTTACTAACAGAATAACTAGTACCCTTAGCATGACTTAACGTGACCTGTGCCGGAATGTTGCTCAATCCTTCGTTTTTCATGCGAAATAAATACTAAGTCCTATTGAAAAAACTTGACGTTCATCACTGTGGATAGTTTTAACGTTTTAAAATATACGTGGCATTTGCGGAATATTTAGTCCTGTTTCCTCTTTGACATCAGTGACATTCACAGACTTTCTACGTCAGTTACCAAAAATGTGTCCTTGCCAGTAAAATTAATTAGTAAAAACACCCTGTTGGTATATTACTGCCCTAAAAAGACCTATATTTTATGTACGATTCCCACTGACCGGGTGGAGTCGGCGCGCGCTCAAGCGAATCTAAATAGTAGCCAAAGGAATGTAGAGCTTCTGTGCAACAGTCACATCCCATATTCGAATGTTATTGGCGCCGCTGCGCTGCCGGCCGATCGGGCGCTTGCGGACGCGGACGGAGGTGCTCGGCTGTCGTCGCGCGTAAGCGGCTCCGTTCGGTTACCGCCACGCGCCATCGGTTCCGTTCGGTTACCGCCGCGCGCCATCGGCTCCGTTCGGTTACCGCCGCGCGCCATCGGCTCCGTTCGGTTACCGCCGCGCGCCATCGGCTCCGTTCGTTCCTCCGTCGCCCTAGTAGATTTATCGCTCGGACGGACGCAGCCGGCTGCCGCCGGGCGCTCCCAGCGTCCGCTGGAACGTGGCGGCAGCCAAACCGGCCCGACCTGGTCACTGGACGCGGTCGGCCGCTGCCGGCTGCCAGAACGCCCGTTGCGACGCGGCGGCAGCCGACCCGGCCCGGCCCGGTCAATGTGAATCGTACACTTTAATATAAGTATAAAGCCACACTGACATAGTTGACCTTGAGTAGGATTTGTTAGGATCCCGCACAATGAGAAAAATGGCATTGAAAGTTTTTTTTTCACTACTTTTGCCTCAGTAACTTCATCTAGATGCCAAATTAAAATAAACAATAAATAAGTGGTTAAATTATGAATTTCATTTGAATCCCTGAATTTCATCTTCGTTTTAACACGTTAATACTCCTTCACAAAATTGTCATCTAGTAACCCTATGAATAAAGCCTCACTGGTTGAGCAAATCCGGTCATCGTCAGGAAATCAAGTGAAGACATCGACGCGAGGAGAAGGAGCCTAACCACCAGCGCGCGCTAGCGCTCCACTCTCCGCTTTTGTTCCGTGCGCGTTCCTACCCAAACAGCACACATGCTTAATCCGACAAAAATATAAAACAAAATATTTTGGTTCGGTTTCCGCGACTGTCACACATTTAAATAAAACAATTTAAACGGATTATATCGCGTATATTAATTATTTGAGCCTCCCTGACGTTTCGGTACCTTTACAGATACAGGGAGGCTCAAATAATTCATATGCGCGATATAATCCGTTTAAATTGTTTTATTTAAAATATTTTTGCATATTTTTATAATTACGTGCTATCTTTGCCCTTCTCACGTAAGCTTTTAGAAAAATCCGGATTTCTCTCATAATTAATACCCGATTAGTAGCGGCACAAGACCGTTCATTGTGGAGAACTTGGGGCAGACCTTTGTCCAGCAGTGAAGGTCTATCGGCTGAAACGATGATAGAACCGCGTCCGTTGCTATTTAGGTCAAACACATAAGTGTGTCATGTGTGAATCGTACATAAAACTGCTCCATAATTAATAAATAAATAAATAAAATCTTTATTCATGAAATCATAGTAATAACAAATGGCATAAAAGGTCTTAGATCTATACAGAGCATTCTTAATACTGGTGCCTGAACTAGGAGAATCCTGTATCTCAGGCTTTGAGAGTTCAAAATATACTCTAAGTACAAAAATAATAATCATTTACAATTAATACAATACTACTTATTGAATTCATAATATAATAATACCATAAAACTATATAATTAATTTTTTTTGATATTGCTTAATTAAGATATGTTCAACTATGTAGGACATTGCATTGTCACCGTTAGCACAAATTGAAACTAGGACAGTCGGAATCGCATGAATCGTCAGCTTGTTTAATTTGTTTAGGTATATTACAAATCAGAACAATATTTAATAATAAGAAGTTACGCGGTTATGAAATATAGGAAATAATGAGGCGAGAATGTTTTGAGTAATACTAAAACTGAAAATGGACTTCTTATAATCTAAAAAGGCGCTCTTAGGCGCCTTCGTAATCTATAGAGTTTTGGAACCTTTTTTCGGCTAGTTTTCTTGCTGGGCATTCGGCAGTGCCAGTTTCGTGATTACACGGTTTCTTATAGTGCATGCATGTCGCGCACTTTGGTGGTTCGGCCTTCTTGGTGCAGTCCTTTATTGCGTGCCCTACCTCTCCGCAATGGCCACAGATGTTAACTTCCATCTTACATGTCTTCGCCGCATGCCCGTACTGCTGGCATTTATAGCACCTTGTGACCAGAGTAAAATCTCTTACAGGGCACGACGACCAGTTCACGAAAACTCTGTCATTTGTGACTAGTACCTTGCGAATTAGAGCTGGAACTTCAATAATATAATTGCAGGTCTCGGCTTCCTTCCTTCCCGATTTATGGCTCAATCTTGACGAGGACAAAAACTTTTCTAGGGTCAGGTCTTGTAGTTTGTCGGCTAGGTTTTGTTGAAAGATACACTTGAAGACTTCCGCTTCTTGCATATCTGCGGGCACTCCGACAATTACTACTCTGGGCTTTCGTTTTTGTGTTTCATCCACAGTGAGGCCTGACGTCGTTATCTGCTGCAACTGCTTCAGTTTCGCGATGTCCTCCTTGGAGTCGGTGCTGATAACAACGCCGCCGTTTTTGATTTTGCGCAATCCTCTCACGTGCAATTTCATTTCATCGGGCCTAATGATTTTTTGAACTAGGGATTTTGTTTCCTCGCTTGACTTCGATTTGTCCGTCGGGTAAATTGCTACCGAGCTGATGTTAGAGGGTTGGATGCGACTAGTAGTATTGTTCTTCAGTACGTCGGCAAAAGATACTTGGCCGGGATTAACTATAGAGGACTCCTGGATGCATTGCTTGAGTTCCTGGAAGCGACGGGAGAGATCTACTTTTTCCTTAAGTGTCTTATGGGAGTTATAGGCCTGAGTTGTTTTTTGTTTCAGGGACTGGTACTCGATAGCCATTTGTGATGAGCAATGACCCACTTTGCGGCATAGGGTGCTAATCCTTGATTTTTGGTCCGAGTTAAGTTTACCTTCTGTAGAGATGGTGCATACTTCATTGAGGTAGTTTTCAATGGTCTTCATCCAGTTTTGAAGGTCCTTGGAGGAGACGACGGCCAGGGGCTCGAGCTCATCCTGTTGGCGGGGCTCGGGCGGGGCGGGCAGGTCGGGCTGCGGCTGGTCGCGCGGCGGTAAGGGCGAGGGCGGTGGGCTGCGGCGCGTGACTCCACTCCGGTTAAATGGACTGCTTCCGTCCATTTTCCATAAAATCCGTTCAAAGTATGTAAATTATTATACTCTAAACATTCTCACTAGCAAGCACTATGCATTGACATAGATACTTGCTTCCGCGTTATGTACAGAGCTAGGTCACGCACGATTTAAAATGATTATTTATTTTATTAATTGACACGTCCGATACGTATGACGACTGGACTGGATTACGATAATTATCTTGATTACGTCGATATTTGACCCGAGGGTCATAAATACCCTACTATTAAACCATTTTGCGTAGAGTAATGGAGATTTTCGGCCATATTGCTAGAAAGGAAGGACGTTGATGGGAAGCGCCCTAGGGGCCGATCACCGCTAAGAACAAAAAGAGTATATATGAATAGTATTCTGTGGGTCTGTCTGTGGCATCTTAGCTCCCAAACGGATGGTCCGATTTGCATGCGGTTTTTGTAAATCGATAGCTGTATCTGTGGAGATGATTCTTCGCTGTTTTGGTGGTTCGGAGGCGTTTAAATTTTGAATTCAGATTAGTTATTGAACCGTTATTTATCATTAAAAGTACAGGGTCTGACCAAATCCACTCATCTTTATAGATCAAGCTGCGCAACGCTCTCCATGAAGCCAAGAACAGATCTAAGTGGCGAAACAATGTTACGAAATCAAGTGAGGAATTCGACGCGAGGAGTATCCTAGCTAGCCACCAGCGCACACTAGCACAACAGCTCAACTTTCCACTTTTGTTCCGTGCGCGTTCCTATCCAAGCAGCACACATGCATTTGCCTTAACAGACCTTAATAAGGGGTTTAATGGATGCATAAGTCTGATACTTGGGTAACCAGTCACAGCAACGCACAAAGGTTGGTCTATCGTGCTACCATGCCCCACTGGGTGACCTGAGTTCTTTTACCAAGATTCTCCTATAATAGTTAATAATTCTCCCGTGGCTCAGGCAGGGGTATCATCTAACAAATGGCGCCCAACGTGGAACTCATTAATAATCACACAGAAAAACTATAATAGGTACAGTTCTTGGACAGAATTACTATAACCAAAGACAGAACTTCCTGTATTGTTTTTTTTATGAAGGTCGATTCCTTCAATAAATCAAGACTGCATAACATGCCCACCAGTGGCCAAAGAGACCTTAAATTAATGGCTGCATATGCTTGCTTCTAAACGACCTGCCGGATTCTATAAATCCAGGCGAAGTACTTATGTATGCTGATGATGTTGCTGCTATTGTTACAGCCTCAACCATGGACGGCGTTTGTCAGGCATTGAACGAAACAGCAGCGCAGCTGGCTCAGTGGTTCAAAACCAATGGCCTCGCATTAAACCTTAAGAAGACGCACTACATTCACTTTAATCTAGCGGGCCGCACTATGACACCACTACCTGTCCAGATTGACGGAATATCGCTCAACCAAACCACCGCCACAACTTTCCTAGGGTTTGAAATCGACTCGAGTCTGAAATGGGATCGGCACGTTGACAAGTTGTGCGGCAGAATGGCTAGTGCCTGCTTCGCGCTAAGCCGAGTCACCAGAACAGTGACTCCCGAGGTCGCGCGTACGTGTTACTTTGCCACTGTCCACTCTCTGATAGAATACGGGGCTGAACTCTGGGGTCGCTGTGCCGAGTGGGAAAGGGTTTTTCGCCTTCAAAAACGTGCTATTAGAACGCTCGCACGTGTACCACTGGACACGCCGGCTAAACAGCTGTTTGTAAAGTTAGGTATCCTTACGTTACCTGCTATTGTAATCATGCAAACAGCTATCCATGTGCGGGAAAACATATCGAAGTTTAAAACGAACGGTATGGTACATGAGCGCAATACGCGAAATGCAAACAAACTCGTTCCTATCAGCCGTAGGCTCGCCAAGTCTTCGAAACTGACTCATGTAATGGGCCCCTCTGTCTATAACAAGCTACCAAATGACATAACAGAGGCCCCAAGCATAAGCATCTTCAAGCATCGCCTAAAAAGTTGGCTTATTGAGCGCCCGTTCTATAATTATGACGAGTTCATAATGAACAAGGAATCGTTTAAAGAAAAATGAATTCGATATTTTATTGATATTAAATTGTACTTTACTAATTATTCTTGTATAAGCTTTGTAGTACAAATTGTGTGTGACAACTAATTGATAATTTTTTTTTTTATTGAATTTCAATTGATGTTTATTTTATTATTTTTTATAACAGGTTGAATATGCTTTCGATATAAGGATTATTTATACCATTGAATGCTAATGTGTATACCATGTAAACTGACATGTAAATTGGCTTTACAAATAAATTGATTATGATTATGATTATGATTATGTTTACTACTTTGGTAACCAGTCATAGCAACGCACACACGTTGGTCTATCGAGTTACCACGCCCCACTGTTCTGGGTTCACGATAATCCCATAATCCATATCCATACTAATCCATCCATCCATACTAATATTATAAATGCGAAAGTGTGTCTGTCTGTCTGTTACCTCTTCACGCTTAAACCGCTGAACCGACTTAGATGAAATTTGGTATGGAGATAGTTTGAGACCCGGGAAAGGACATAGGATACTTTTCATCCCGAATAAATTTAGTGTTCCCGTGGGACGAGCGGGTAACACCGCGGGGCACAGCTAGTAAGTAATAATTCTGCTGCTCAGGCAGGGCTATTAAAATATGGGCTGACAAATGGCACCCAACGCGGAACTCATTAACAACCGCACAAAAACCATTATAATACAGTTCTTGGACAGATTTACTATAAGCGAAGACAATTTCCTTTGGTGATTTATTCTGTGAATAAATTGTAAGTAGTCTGTATCAAAAATTAAAAGCTTTTCGCAGTCAATGAAGCAATAAGTCTGAAAGCATATGCTTGCAGAGACGAACTCCGATTAAAAACTAGGTTAATAATCTATGGTTCTCGTTCATTACTTACGGCGCTGAAAGGGATAGATGGCGACGATTAAAGTAATTGCACAGCAATATTTTATAGAATGCTAGTTGTACATTTTACGAGTACTTTTGTAATTGATGTGAAAGACGTGAATCGAGCTCAGTCGAAAATGTGAAAATATAGAAAAAGATGAATTTCAGACTCAAGAACCTGATTGAATTAATATGACACATTATATCATTATTACTTGCGGTTCATGTATCTCGCTCACTCGTATGGCCGCCGCGCTCGGATCTCTCGCTCAACCGCTCGCCGCGCCGCCGGTTATCACACATCATCCATTACAGTATTTCTTCTCTAGCTCAAAATTATAGATAAATGATAAATTATAGAAGGCTCTCTTTTCTTATCTACGCATAAGCAGACTAAAACTGTATTTTATTGGTTCTGGTAAAATGCAACGGTATTGATCGTGGGACGTAGCAACGCGGCTGATTAATGTCTACGCTACGACTGACTAGGAACGCGCGTCAAGTAAAAGTGGAAGGCTGAACTACTGGTATTGGTGCAATCTCCGATTGAAAACTAGGTCAATGATCTGGCTCTCCGCGTTCCTTTCATTACTTACGGCGATGAAAGGGATAGATGGCGGTGATTAAAGTAATTGCCCAGCAATATTTCAGCATGTGCTTGTTTCAGGAACGTATGTTTGTGTTTTGACGACGCGGTTGGCTCGGTTTGTAGACACCTGCCTACTGAGCCGGCGGTCCTGGGTTCGAATCCCGGCCGGGGCAAATATTTTTGTGTTGAACTTGAATCCTTGTGCTTGGGTCATGGTTGTTCTATGTATTTAAGTATACATTTATCTATATAAGTACGTATATCATCGTCTAGTACCCATAACACAAGCCTTCTTGAGCTTAATTCGGGACTAGATCGATTTGTGTGAGGTTGTCTGGATTTATTTATTTAGTTTATTGGTACTTGTAGCAACGCGGCTGATCAATGTCTACGCTACGACTGGCTATGAACGCGTGTCGAGCAACTCAAGCAAAAGTGGAAGGCTGAACTACTGGTATTGGTGCTATCTCCGATTAAAAACTAGGTCAATGATATATGGCTCTCCGCGTTCCTTTCATTACTTACGCGATGAAAGGGGTAGACGGCGGCGATTAAAGTAAACAGCCATATTTCAGCATGTTTCAGGGACGTATGTTTGTGTGTATGTAAACAGCCATATTTCAGCATGTTTCAGGGACGTATGTTTGTGTGTATGTAAACAGCCATATTTCAGCATGTTTCAGGGACGTATGTTTGTGTGTATGTAAACAGCCATATTTCAGCATGTTTCAGGGACGTATGTTTGTGTGTATGTAAACAGCCATATTTCAGCATGTTTCAGGGACGTATGTTTGTGTATATGTAAACAGCCATATTTCAGCATGTTTCAGGGACGTATGTTTGTGTGTATGTAAACAGCCATATTTCAGCATGTTTCAGGGACGTATGTTTGTGTGTATGTAAACAGCCATATTTTAGCATGTTTCAGGGACGTATGTTTGTGTGTATGTAAACAGCCATATTTCAGCATGTTTCAGGGACGTATGTTTGTGTGTATGTAAACAGCCATATTTCAGCATGTTTCAGGGACGTATGTTTGTGTGTATGTAAACAGCCATATTTCAGCATGTTTCAGGGACGTATGTTTGTGTGTATGTAAACAGCCATATTTCAGCATGTTTCAGGGACGTATGTTTGTGTGTATGTAAACAGCCATATTTCAGCATGTTTCAGGGACGTATGTTTGTGTGTATGTAAACAGCCATATTTCAGCATGTTTCAGGGACGTATGTTTGTGTGTATGTAAACAGCCATATTTCAGCATGTTTCAGGGACGTATGTTTGTGTGTATGTAAACAGCCATATTTCAGCATGTTTCAGGGACGTATGTTTGTGTGTATGTAAACAGCCATATTTCAGCATGTTTCAGGGACGTATGTTTGTGTGTATGTAAACAGCCATATTTCAGCATGTTTCAGGGACGTATGTTTGTGTGTATGTAAACAGCCATATTTCAGCATGTTTCAGGGACGTATGTTTGTGTGTATGTAAACAGCCATATTTCAGCATGTTTCAGGGACGTATGTTTGTGTGTATGTAAACAGCCATATTTCAGCATGTTTCAGGGACGTATGTTTGTGTGTATGTAAACAGCCATATTTCAGCATGTTTCAGGGACGTATGTTTGTGTGTATGTAAACAGCCAGTGCTGAACGAATAATATTAAGTACTGGAATGCGCCCGCACTTCGTCTGCTTATTTTTAGGGTTCCGTACCTAAAGGGTAAAAAACGGAACCCTATTATAAGACTCCGCTGTCCGTCTGTCACCAGGCTGTATCTCATAAACCGTGATGTCTAGACAGTTGAAATTTTCACAGATTATGTATTTTTGTTGCCACTATAATAATAAATACAAAAAAACAGAATAAAATAAAATAAGGGGGCTCCCATACAACATACGTCATAGATTGCGTTAACTTTAAATGCGTTGTTTTTAAATGTTCTGTAATTTTGTAGTTTTAACGATCTTGACTAGTATTATTATTGTTTTTTTTTGATCCTATGACATTGTACTAATTTCTTTTTTATTTTTTTTATTTTCAATTTTTATTCTGGTTTTATTGTTAGTAATCTTATTTTATAATGACGAATTAGTTAATGTAATGATTTTGTGTATATTCTAATGTGTAAGTGTTTTGGTTTTGCACTGTAAACTTGCGCATTGTTTTGATTAAATAAATAAATAAATAATAAATAAACTTTGCACCTCAATTGTATGCGGCACCATACTAGGTGCAAACTTAACTTAACCGGCCAATTAAGATGAAATGTGTTGGTACGGAACCTTCGGTGCGTGAGTCAGACTCGCAATTGGCCGGTTTTATTTTATAAAAGGTATCTTATAATATAATTATAACATCTTTTGATTTCTAACCCTGTACTTAAATTGTTTAAAATCCCTCCAGCCGTTTAGGCGTGATGAGAGGACAAATAAAAATACCAACGAATGGCGCCACGCTACTGCATCGCGCTGTTAAGATTTATATTTGAAAAAAAATGGATCTCGATAGAATTCTGATTTTCAATACAATATCAGAATAGAACCATATTAGTACTTTTGGATTCAGGAAATGATATTTATTATTGTTGATAATAAATATTATTTTTATTGCGGCGTAAGAAACGTTCTCGAGAAAATATCAAGACAAATATCAATTGAACTTAACAAAGATGCTGTCATAAAGAAACTGTCTTCTTGAAATTTGCGCTGAAGGGTACAAACGCATAGACCGTTAATTTTCTCATTGGCATAATGTTACCATAAAACCAATTTGTCCATGCAGTTAACTTGCACAGAAACTGGGATAGCTCTACCAAAATTCAATTTATTATTCGATGGTGCCGAAAATGGACAGCAGGCAAAAGTTTGTGTTATGAGAACAAAAGAAAGAAAATAAGAATAGTGCGTACTTTAAAAACGACACATGTGACTAAAATATTGTAACAATAAACCATCTTTTACTTATAAGCTTGGGACAATAGCTTCATAATGGAAGGGGACAAGACAATGCCTTATTGCTTTTGTTTTGGTGGTGGTTAGCATCTGTTACTATGTTACTTATCTTGTAAAGAAGAAAAAAGGATTTTCCAAATATTATCATTAAAAACTAGCCCGAAACCTGTTTAAATTTTAATGCCTGAACTATTTTAATGCATTTTAGAAGACAAGTCTGATTATTTTTACTACATTGAAAATAACGCCATCTGTGAGTGTGTTTACGAAATAAATACACATGTTGAACGCGTTTCTCCCTCGCCGTGTTATTTTGTGAAAGTATGCTCGCTTAGTTGATTATATTTGCCGCTAGATGACAGCACTGGTCCACGTAGATCTACTCTAAACACAAATATAAATTATCCGTCGCTGGCATCGTTGATCTTCAACTGATGAACTAATTAGACTTTTTTATCAAAATAATGACGGATATAAATATAAGCATAACGAAAAACCAATTAATTACAGTGCTCGAAAAGTACCTAGTGACCGACCGTTTTTTTATCAAAAATCCTGATTCGGCTACATTTTTGTTTTCGGCCATTAACCAACCGAAGCTTCGGACAAGCCAAAAATTGGATGTCCATGAATTATCGCGCGTTATTCAATTATCAATACAGCAAGGTTTTCGGATAAAAATTCAAAATTCATTTTCAGAAAATCTCGTGAGTGGAAACATTTTCAACAGGGTGTTTTTCGGCCCACACCATATTGCGGATTTTAGTGGTACTTATATATTTTACTGGAAACGACACATTTTTGGTAACTGACGTTGAAAGTCTGAATGTCATTGATGTCAAAAAGAGGAAACAGGACTAAATATTTCGTCAAGTAATTTTTGCATAAGTAAGAAAGCCAAATCTATTCGCAGTGATGAAAGTCAAGTTTATTCAATAGGATTCACTGAATGCGATTCAGTATTTATTTCGCAAGATGAACGAAGAATTGAGCAGCATTCCGTTACACAATGTTTCGAATTTGGTTGATGACAAATCCTTGACAATTCGCTACTGACGTTAAATAATGCAAATATATGACGTATGAACATAATTGTCTTATGAAACCTGTTTGTAGCGCCAGTATCCCTTGGCAGGATTGACACTTGACAGAGTCCACGCTAACTCTACCAAAAAAATGTATTGTGAAACCATACAAACTTTTTTTTTCCCTTTGTATTGCAATAGGGTACTGTCTCTCTAGGACTTTCAGGAATTGGTTATGTAGTTACTGCTTTGACTTGAGGAGCACGTTATCCAGTGACAACGGCTCTATATGTATATTTACAGTAAGTCTCTAGGGGCTTTTCTTTTTAGGCGAGTGAATTTCGTTTCTTCTTGCATCAGCTGCGTAGCTAGTATGTTCGGGTGATTGTTAAGCCTTTGCTTATAAGATTTCATGGAGTTGTTAATCTAACCATACAAACTGACACTTTGTATGGTTTGACAATTCATTTGCTTGGAAGAGACTATAGGTTATAATAGACGTCTTGATGACAGCTCAAACCAGCTACTCTTTATGAAATGTCAAAAACGATCTATTAGTATGAAGCTTCTATGATGATACAGGCATGTGACGTCATAAAAAGCAGTATTCAAAACACGTCTTATTTTTAGTTATTGTACAATTAAAAATAGTATAATGTTCAAAAGTTAGTGATAGTTTATTTGGTTCCGCGTATTTTTTAAGGGATATTATTAAATGCACATCTGTATAATTTTTCAGCACACTAGGTAACTCCACTAATTAACTGAATGCATACCAGAAAAACTAATGCTGTGCCAAAAAACAATTGATTAACTAAACATGTCCTACAAAAAAAACTTAAACATCATACAAAACGAGATGACCTTTTTAACCGAATTCACACCAAAAATATGGTTCGTACATCGGATATATTTGAAAGTTTCACCAAAAATACTGACTTGCACACTAATTATCCTCGCATTGCACACTAAGATCCGACTCGGCGGGTTTAGGTTAGGTTAGTTTTTTTTTTATATCCAGGAAAACAGTTTTGCAAATACCTTTAAATAGTAAATATATTTAATTCGCATTATTTAGTGTGCAAGTCAGTATTTTTCGTGAAACTTTCAAATATTTTGATCGAAAAAAGGGAATATACAGATATCGATTTAAATACATGCCATTTTTACAAGCTTTTATTTAACTTGCATTGTATGTTTAAAGTATGTTTGTTCGGGTGAAATCTTGCAACTCAACTTTGAAGCAGATATCGTCAACCGATTGAGCTGAAATTTTGCATACTTACTTAACTTTGATGACAATACAATAATATGGTACCATGGGGCTGATCTGATGATGGAGCCGGAAGGTGGCCATAGGAACTCTATAATAGAAACAGCAATCCTACCGAGCTTGGGCTCTTTAGAATCGTCTCAGTGAGCATTTGATGGATATCCAAAGAAAAGTACAGTCTGCTATAAAAGCTTGCCACTAAAATGACATTTTTGACAGAAACTTATTTAGTTATTGTACAATTAAAAATAGTAGGTATAATGTTCAAAAGTTAATGATAGTTCATTTGGTTCCGCGTGTTTAGTGGTTTCAATGACACAATTTACATTCACTATAGTCGGATAGCGTATTAGTCAATCACTTTGCGCAGCGTCAGTGAAAACGTACCCTAAAATAAATTGCAAATAGCAACATTCATCATTCTGACATTTCATAAAGCTGACCTGTCGATTCCTTTAATATAGGGGCAGCTTACCTGTATTGAAAAGAGGTCGTTGCCGTTTCTTAGGGTTCCATAAATTATGGCAAAGCTTTATAGAGTAACAAGCTGCGCCGTGCGGTGTTACCCGCTCGTATGACGGGAACAATACATTTTTTCGGAATAAAAAGTAGCCTATGTGATTGCTAGGTGTCAGCTACCTTCATACTAAAACGTATTAAAATTGGTCCAGCCGTGTGAGCGTGAAGTAGTAACAAACATACACATAAACACACTCTCAAACTTTATTCCAATATATTTATATATATTTATTTATTTATTTAAAAAAAAGCATGGTACACATTTTATAACTAATTTCGCCAAACACGAAGTTATTGGCGAGTATTGCACTCACTTTTTTAACATTAGTACCATTAAAAACTTAACTAGGACGCCTTTTAACGAAAACGATCCAATCCACACAAAAAAGTGTGGTGATGATGTGAGCTTTATACTCACGGTTCAAATTTTAAATTTTATTTGTGCAGGTTCGATCCTTATCCTTAAAATACGTTCACATAACCTTAAAAGTAGGTAATGTGATAGTGTGATAAATAAGAAAAGCTTGAAAAGGTATCCTACAGTCTGACCAAAAAGAGTAGAAATTAAAAAGTGGCAATACTGTAGTGTCGTCCCTTTCTAATTAATCTAAGAAAACGGGGACTGCTACAGTATTGCCACTTTTTAATTTCTACTCTTTTTGGTCGCACTGTAAATTTCGTCCACGTGAAACATTTTTCTTTACCTTAGTCTGGTAAAAACCAGCTATCCCTGTACCAAAATTGGTAAAACCAGCTATCCCTGTACCAAAATTGGTAAAACCAGCTATCCCTGTACCAAAATTGGTAAAACCAGATATCCCTGTACCAAAATTGGTAAAACCAGATATCCCTGTACCAAAATTGGTAAAACCAGCTATCCCTGTACCAAAATTGGTAAAACCAGCTATCCCTGTACCAAAATTGGTAAAACCAGATATCCCTGTACCAAAATTGGTAAAACCAGCTATCCCTGTACCAAAATTGGTAAAACCAGCTATCCCTGTACCAAAATTGGTAAAACCAGCTATCCCTGTACCAAAATTGGTAAAACCAGATATCCCTGTACCAAAATTGGTAAAACCAGATATCCCTGTACCAAAATTGGTAAAACCAGCTATCCCTGTACCAAAATTGGTAAAACCAGCTATCCCTGTACCAAAATTGGTAAAACCAGCTATCCCTGTACCAAAATTGGTAAAACCAGATATCCCTGTACCAAAATTGGTAAAACCAGATATCCCTGTACCAAAATTGGTAAAACCAGATATCCCTGTACCAAAATTGGTAAAACCAGCTATCCCTGTACCAAAATTGGTAAAACCAGATATCCCTGTACCAAAATTGGTAAAACCAGATATCCCTGTACCAAAATTGGTAAAACCAGATATCCCTGTACCAAAATTGGTAAAACCAGATATCCCTGTACCAAAATTGGTAAAACCAGATATCCCTGTACCAAAATTGGTAAAACCTGTCCAGCAGTTTAGGCGTGATGAGAGGACTAAGAAAATTTTACCAACAGATGGCGCATGCAAATCCTGCGTCGCGCTGTTATGGTTTTTCCTAAGACCATGTGGGAAGGAAAAAAGGAAAGGAAAAAAAAGGTTAAATGTTTTTGTGACCAATGAAATACAATTCTCAGGCGGCTTTTCCGAAAGATCAAAAAAAAACCGGCCAAAAGCATGTCGGGCCACGATCAGTGTAGGGTTCCGTAGTTGCTCATCCTTCACAATCATCATCATCATTAGCCTTTTACATCTATAACATGAGTTAAGCAGCGTCTAATAAACTGCGGCACTTTCGAAGATGGCTGGAGAGCCCGATACGAGAGCGACAGCCGCGGCCGCATAATTGACAAATCACAATAGACGGGCTTAAAACCGCTGTTTTAAGCCCGAGGTTTAAATTACGAGAAAGATTTCAAGCTTTATAAAAAGGTCGTAAACGCCAAAGTAACTGTAATTACTTATTACCTTCTGGAAGTCAACTTATGTCCTTTTAAAGAAAATTATGGAATTTTGCGAAAACTCAAAAACAGCTCGACCGATTTTATTCAGTATATAGTTTTCATTGAAAGTACTTATAAGGCCTCAATTTCGTGAATTATTTCATAATTTTTGGACGCAATTTCTTTGATTTCCGGAGCGAATATTTACAAAACTACTGCTGACTTTATCAAAAAGTAATGTTTGGAGACCCCTACTATTTTTAAAAGACCTATTCAACGACACCCCACACACTAGTGTTGGATCGAAAAAAAATTCACCCCTACTTTAGATGTATACGAGATGTATCCGAAAAAAATTTTTTTTTTAGTTTTTATTGTTCCGTTTTATCGGCGTGATACATATACATACTCATACTAAATTTCAGCTTTCTAGTACTAATAATCACGGAGCTAAGCCGCGGACGGACAGACAGACGGACATGGCGAAACTAGGGTCCTAGTTGGCTACGGAACCCTAAAAAGAAACCCTTTTGTAGTGTGATAATATGTGTAGCTTAATTAACATCAATGATACCAAGCTGAATGAATAAATAATCCAGTTTTGTAGATAAATAAAATATACACGGTACGGAACATTCCATGTTTCAACGCCTAACTTTGTCTGATTTTTCAATCTAACCTAGAAAACTGTCAAGTGAAATTGCCCATAAAATCTGAAATAGGCTAAGAATGCAGGCAATAAATATCCTTAAAAATTCAACCAAGCGGGCACAAAACGTATGGTGCAAACTTATTCTTGCAGTTTAAAAAGGCGGTACTGTCGCGTGGTTCAAGTAAATTAGTACTGAATTTGTTAGTTCTACTGGTTAGCCACTTGTAAGGTTATTTTTGTAGTATACAATAGAAGTGATTTGCAAAGCGGTGCTTGCAGACTGCAGGTTGCTGAAGAATTCCTTTAAAATTGTGGCTAGGCGGGATATTATATGGAACTATCGAGAAAACTATCTAAATATATTTTTTAAAGGCTATGCCGCTATAGGCCTCCCCCATGACTCGCCACAAAGTGCGAAAAAGTATGGCATAAACTTGTCGGCCAAAATTCTAAAATTATTACCTTAACCAGAGCTTTGAGAGTAAAACCCATTAGCTTAGGTTAGGTTTGTATTATAACGATCTTGAAAAGTTATCTGTTTTAAAGCGAATTAAAAATTATGCCAAGTGACAATTATGACTATCAATTTTATGCAAGCCAACATGGAACCCATACAGATAAAATGCTTGTGTTTAATTGTAGAGCAAATATTTGTGTGATAAACTCGAATATTTGTTCCTGGGTCAAGGATGTTATCTATAAAAGTATTTATATATTATGAATATCGTCGTCTAGTACCCATAGTACAAGCCTTGCTTAGTTTTGGACTTGGTCAATTTGAGTAAGATTGTCCCTTAAATTTATTTATTTAAGTGCTCAAATGTGTTTAGTATTCTGACAATCCTTTCCTTTGAAATCTTCATCGCAATTTGTTAAAATTTTGACATATAATTTTATCCATTATGTAATCAATTTCGAGGTTTTTATTATTTTCATAGATTATCTAGTATTAATGTATGTGACGATCATAGTATAAGTGCATGTAAATTGACTTAGCGTAATTTATATTGACATTTTATATCACTAACTACATAGGATAAAACAAAGTCACTTCCTGCTGCCTGTCTGTCTGTCCCTATGTATGCTTAGATCTTTAAAACTACACGGATTTTGGTGCGGTTTTTTTTATAGATAGAGTGATTCAAGAGGAAGGTTTATATGTATAATTACTGTATAATATAGTAGAGAAACACTTTTCATTTAGCACCAGTATTGGACTCGTGCGAAGCCGGGGCGGGTCGCTAGTGTATTTATATATTATGTATAACGTCGTCTAGTACCCATAGTACAAGCTTTGCTTAGTTTGGGACTAGGTCCATTTGTGTAAGATTGTCCCTCAATATGTAAGTGCTCAAATAGTCATCCAAAAACGGCATGACATCTTGGTCGTCAGCTCCTAGTCTATTGCAGTGACTTGGACATCGTGCCGCTGCATTGCGCCAAACAAATACCTCGGAACAGCTTAATTTTATCGACAATAGGCACATTTGATAAGTTTATTTATAGTTAGGGATGTGTATTTATTTAAAAATTAAAAATAAAAACTAGTAAGGTTTTGAAGTAGAGAAAACGGTAGCAAACTTCTCCGTCAGAATTACTTCAATTTTATTTTTTATTTTTTCTCGTTCATTTCATAATCTCCTGGGTCTTATTTACCATGAGCATTGTAATTTCAAACCACACGTAAAACCTATTTACGTTGATTGTCTCCTGACAAAAGCAATAATATTATCATCTCTATAAAAAAAAAAACTAATTGTCTCTTGAGCCACGGGACAGAACAGCAACAAAAAAAAAGTAAGTAGATTTCTATAACGATGTGTTATGCCTACAACGAAAAACAAAAAAACGACATGATAATGTGACATACATACGAAGGTATTTATTTATTCAATCTTTATTGCACAAAAGAAAATTGATGACTACATAGATACCTACGTATACATTTATTATCAATTCCATGTAAATCAAATCAGACCCAAAGTATGTACGAATAACTAATAAAATATCGTCACGTTTCCTAAAATAGATTCCTTAGAAAACATTAAAATTTTATTTATGTACCTATGTAAAAAAATATATACTTATTGTCGACTTGCGAGATACCTACTTTTGATAAAATTCTAAAAATGTAACATAAATACGCAGGCTTAGTCGACCGCCAAGGAAAGTATTAAGCTATCAAACAGACAACAGAAAACCCAACTCCATTGTGAGACACATAATTAACCTGCCTCCTAACCTCACACTCTTCACCAGTTAGATGCGTACACGTTATAACCTCAAAACTCAATCAAGTAAAGAACAAAACCCATAAACGATTTATTTCAATCTCTAAATAACTTTAACGAGCTAATAAATCATAATGCCGGGATAAAATCGATAAAACGAAACGATTCCCTGTCTATTATCTCCGCCAAATGTCAGTTTTCGCGCCGAAACGTCAAACGTCAGTCCGCCATCTTGTACATCGTTATTGGCTCGTTCATAAGGGTTGTTCAGTGGTAGCGGACGGATATATAGCTGTCCCGCTCTGGTTACATAATACGGAAGTGGGTGAGCAATGTTTAGTTTTGGAGCGAGTTCCGCATGCGGCCCTGTACCCCGCGATATTGATTTTCCACAGAGTTTGCGGCAGTGCCCCACACGCCGGTGTCACCGCGAAAAACACATCTCCGCGCGTCGCGTCGAAAAAACACTGTTCCTTTATCAAATTCCAATTCGAAATACAAAATTCGAAATTGGAAAAAGGAACGCGGGGACCGTTCGAAACTGTGTGCAAATATAGTGCTGGGAATACATTTTCGTAAGTCTGTAATTTTTTTCTATTTCAAGGATCCATTTTAATCAGTTTTAAGTGACGATGATATTTATTACACTTTCCTTCCGTCTAGTAAATGTTTTTTGATGCAAAAGATGGAATAATTGGACGTTTCGTTTGTTGGCTTTACCGCATTCAATTAAACAGCTGATTTATCAACTGCTGATTAAACGTCAAAACGAAAGCAAAATACACCTCGTTCATCATTTTGCAAGTCATCGTCACCTCAACGTTGATTTTTAATTAGATTTTCTTTCTTATCTTTGTAGAATAAAAAAGAATACGTACCAATTACTGTCCACAGCTCACATGCTCAATTATTTTAATCAATGTTCAATACACTTCATTTTAACGGTCATATAAAAGGATTCCATATTCAAACATTGAAAAAAGTATTTAATAACAAACACAGGCCGTTTAGATAATTTATGGGCAATTTATTTTTCTAAATCACTTTTTAATTTGAGACCGGAGTCTCGTGGTGTTAATGGCAGGAAACTGAGATCCTTCTAAGAAAGATCTAAGATGTCGCATGGGATATGACGTCATGGATCGTTACCAACACCATAGGGTTTGGTGACGTCATACGTCCTTCTAACACCCCATGGGTTAAGAACCTAAGTATATGAACTAATGTAGAATGTCTGGGTGCGTGACTAAGTGATTAGGTTTTTTTTTAATATAACAGTGAAAGTGTCACCTTTTCAGAACGTCAATATTTAGTCGAAGTAAAGATACAACATTTAGTATAGAGTTTAATGGTGTTTAGTTTAACACGTTACGCAAATGCTGTCAACATATTCAAAGAAAAATTGACAACTTTTGAGGAATCAAAGCACTAAATAAAGTACTTGTTTATGTGTGATATTTGAAAGTCTTTCTTTTATTCTTGTGTGTTATTGTGTCGAAGGTTTCAAGATTTTAACCATATTTCGTGAAATACAGTGAACTTCACTAATAAGTGTATGGTAAGAGATATAAGTAATAGATTGGTAAAATACATTTAATAATTTTTAATATTGTCGAGGCAGATACAAACGTTGAGTGTGGTCGATCGTCATTCGACATTCGTCATTTAATGAGTTTTTGTGGTGCTTATTAAGATACAGTTGATTTTTTTAAGAAGGGTTTGCAATTTAATCAATTTCTGGCATATGTACATAACATATCCTTGGTTACAGTTACTCGGTTATTCTCCCAAATTAAACTGCAATTAGTGTACATAGTAATGTGTATATCATTATTAGTAACGTGAAGAATCAGGTGATACTGAGTTCAATGGCTGGTATATATATAAAGAAATGGATAAAGAAATGAATCTGCATTTTGGTATTGGATATTTGCTTTGCAGTGATGCAGTTATTTATTTCATGACTAAGTATGTCGAAATAAATAAGTGATTCAGTGTATATGGTCAATTCCGAAATGATCCTGCTAATCATTTCCTGGGGTTTTTGATGCACCAATGATTTAACACTAGGCCGACTTACTTACTGACTCCACAATAGCTCAGTGATCTAAAGTGAGTCTTGGCCTCCGATAAGAGATTTCGCCACTCCTGACGATTTAGTGCCGTCTCTAGCCAATTATCGGCGTTCAACTCCGCCAGATCCGCCTCCACTGCATCTCTCCAGCGATATCTGGGGCGGCCGACGGGCCGTCGTCCAGTCGGTCGACCCAGGTATGCTCTCCTGACACCACGATCATCCCCCATCCGGATCACGTGGCCGAGCCAGCGCAGTCGGTGCGCTTTAGTTTCCCCCATTAGGTCGATCAGATCGTATATTTTCTCTTATCAGTCATGTCGACAGTAGGCGTCAATTCATTCGTGCAGTGGAAACCCCCAGGGTCATTCTCATTGCCAGTCCTCTCAAGAACTGCGAGTAGCTCTTTTTGTTATCAAATCACTGTTGTCAAGTCCTGATTCTTGGAGGAAAGACATGAGTGGAACACTCCCAGATTTGGATACGTGTGTAGAGCATCTGAGGAGTCTCACCAATCTTTCATGGACACCATTATTACACCTCAATACAGACAAGAAAGGGAATTTTGAGGGGTTTTTATTTGTCAAATATAAATATTATCGAATTAGAATACGCAAGCTGTGTCTGGTCGCCTCAGTATACGATTTACAAGGAGAAAGTTGAGAAAATTCAGTATCGCTTTCTGCGTCACCTTAATTTTCGATCCAAGAAATGGGATACTAGCTATTTTTCTATGTGTTGTCGCCTCCTGAGCCTTGAGAATCGGCGTCTCATGCGTCACACGTGTGTTTTATACGACATTCTCTCTGGCCGCATCGATAGCTCCGCGCTGCTTGCAGAGATTAATTTCTCTGTTCCAAAAATAAGAACCCGTCACGCCAATCGTGCCCTGTTTAGCCTTCCAACAGTCAACACCAATTATGCACAGAATTCCCCATTAATTCGGTTCCTTAGACAATATAATAAACTGTTTAGCAGTATTGACTTATTTGACTGTACCAAATCGAAGAAGCGTATTCATTCTTTAATGTTAAGCTCAGATGATAGTTAATTCAATATCCCTTTCCATTTCCACACACACACACTCACGCACACACACATGCGCACTAACCTGATCGAGCATACCATGTTTGTTTAATTTTTCTTGTAACTAGTTCTACTTACCTACTGTATTTTTGTGGACATCTTTTATTGGCTTTTGTTGTTGTACTATATTGTTAATTATTACAAATTGTATTGCTGTTGAAGTGTTGACGCCCCAAATAAATAAAATAAAAATAAATCCAAAATTAGTTCGTAGATAATGGAGTGCTAAGTACACAATGAGAAAAAAAGTGCTTGATTCGCGAGCACGTCCTTTAAATTACAGCAGTGCCTCACAAAAAGGGCCAAAAAAATCCAGGGTTAGTTACTCATTAACAAATATATTAATTAATTTTCGAAGTCTGAACTCACATGGGTAATCACTTTTATCAATACCTTATCCGTTGCGAGAGACGTTTTCGGCTCAGTCCCATTTTAGCTTGGTAACTTTAGCGGCTTAGTTTGGACATTGTGACTATTAAAATTTTGACACACAATATTGAATTTTTCATCCAGTCAGTCAACTTCAGACAAAATAAAGTCCATGGCTCTCTAGCAAGCCTTGCAAAGAAAAAAAACACTGCGGCGCAATCATACACAAATAGACCTAGGCCAAACTAAGCAAAGCTTGTACCATGGTTACTAGACGACGATATGCATCATATAAATAGATACAGATAACATCCATATCCCAGGAACAAATATTCGGTTTCATCACTATTAAATATTTGCCCTGTCCGAGATCCGAACCCAGGACCACCGGCTCAGTAGGCAGGTGCACTACAAACTGCGCCAATCGAGTCGTCTAAAAGAAAGCAAGACTCCTGAACTTAAACTAAACTTCATCTAAGAAATTCAAAAAGAAGAATTTTTAAAAAGGTTATCGATGCGACAAAATAACGTAGAATCTGCGGTTTGACTATCGACTATTGTGATAAAAATACTTAATAAAGTAGTTTTGTAATATGGTAGAGATATAAGTTCTATAAAACTATTTCCAAACTTTTACCGTTTGATTGTACTAGAACCCCAAAAGTCACAAAACACACACAATATACGAGTTAACTTCACCCGCAGTGACTACGAAACTTCTGCTTACATGGCAAACGATGTATTGTGTTTTTGTCCACGTTTGCTGTTGAATTATCTGCACGAAGTTCAGACGGAAGTTCAGTCTTGTATCTTTTCTATATCTATGTCCGAACTGGGAATACTAATAACAAACGCGGGACGGTTTTTAGCCTAGCTCTCTTTTTTGTTTTATGTACTTATTAGGTTATATATGTATTTTTATCTTTTAGGAATGTTAAGTTTTAGTTTTAGTATTTAGAATATAATCAGTTTTAGTCAACATTGTTTTATGAATACTAATTAGTTAAGCTTTTGTTGATCTTTTGCTTGTGGCTTCCGGAATAATTTAGACATTATCAGAACTAGACTGAAATCATAATCACGACTTGGAACGTTGCGATAATCAGGTTCACATTGACCACACTTAGGCTTCGTCAACTTTCTCATTTTCATTTCCAACTAGCACACGTATTCATTTCTTCTATATTGCCATACACATTTTCATTCCGAAATTCCCAAGTTATCCACATTCTCTCCTTCATTTACCAATCCCTAATTCATGCATGATTAAGCTTTGAAGAGAGAATTGGTATAAGTTGGGAATGGGGATAAGTAGGGAATGTGGACGAAATGGGAATGTAATCTGAACGACAACTACGTATAATTACTGCAGAAACTTGGCATTAAGTGAGGTTCCTCACCTGTATTCCATCTTATAACGTATAACATAAGGATTGTATTCAATAAACTAAGGAAGAAAATTTCCATTGCAGTTGGCAGATCCGATCATGATGAGATTCATGTAACGAATATTTGAAGGAAAGGAATGTCAAGGACGAAACCCAAAGAAACGAGAAAAAAGTATCACACTCTTTAGCTGATGTAGGCGACCTCAAATTGTAAACAAAGATACAAAAAATAAATAATATCTACATTTCTTTTAAAATTCCCTGGATTAATTATGGTATTGATACTTCCTATAATATTCTACGGATTCGAATGGTTTCACCTTGCCTAACCGCTCGATCACGATACACCGTATATTGAACCTTTATCTCGTAATTAGTGATCTTCACTGTACATACAGCATTTGTTGAGTACTGTGACCTGAGTGAATGATGATGATGATGATGATAATGATAATGATGTCCTCCTTGACGTATCCATCAACAGCAACATCCTGTCAAGTGTTTCTGGCGTGTGTGCCCATCTGGCTCGTGAATCGCAGCTTGTTCATGAACACACGATCGCATGGGGGACAGTGTAGCTGTCCGTGAGTTGTACTCGTACGTGTAGCTGTAGGAAGGCCTGGGTCGCGATGCGAATCGAGAGCTTCGAAAGGCACGAACAAAAGATACTCAGTACCCCAAGGAACCCCTTTAGTTGCCCTATTTTCGACTAGCGCTTGCTCGATAAAACGTTCACAGTTTAATTTTGATTCATAGTCTGCTGTTGATAGCATACGTATTTACTACCAGACTGACAAATTTCCCCAAAAGAGGAGATTCGCTCGTTGATAATTTGGCCACGTTCCCGTTCCGCGTGCAATCTTTACTTTATTTTTATTGCCGCCCCGACCCACCCTTTGTGAACAAGGTATAGTTTGTCGACAAGCCTCGGGATTGAATCTAGTACTTGTACCGACGCGACGCTAGTGAAATGCTTGCAACTATCTATGAACTTTCCTCGGAACTGTGTTTGAGTTCTTTTTAAGACTAAGTCTTGAAGACTTTGAAATCGGACTTTCCAGGTCTTCAAATAAAGCCCGTTGAAGAGACAACGAAAGGGTTTATTACCTCTCCCGCTCTTGTCGCTTTTGTTGGGTTCCGGGCACTTTGAGCAAACGGTTACTTCTTTAACGCTTTATTTTTATGGATAACCCAACGTTTATTTTCCTAATTACCTTCACAATTTCACTTACCTGGGATAATAAACTATTTCTTCTCGATACAAGGTAATAGAGTAGACAGATAAGAATCCTAGTTATTTATAACGTGGAAGAATGTAGACAGACGGTTTGACAGGTTTCAGTTGCTTTTAGCGACATCCGTCCTTGATGGTCGAGATCGTAAATTAAAATCTAATAACTTCGAAGAACCTTTACAGCCTAATGTCAATCGATCTCGGCGTTCGGTTGTCATGGAGTTTGAAATGGGTTCGCAGGTTCTGTGACAATAGTAGATGTTTCAATAGACGTGTAGACAATTTTTTTTGTCAATCGATTTTATTTTGTTATTGTCTCAAATGCCTAGGAACTTACTTCACTTAGACTGCTATAACCTTGTAAGGCCCACTGTACACTACAATGTTCAAAATTTTCCAAAGTAATTTTAAACATTTAGAAAATGACAGTAAGAGTCTAATTTAAGTAGCACGAAACTGCCTTGGGCCTTACGAGGCTAAGTCAGTAATGAAATGACCGTCAACGTTCAACATTCATACGTAGCGCTAAAAACGCTCCATGCAAAATGGCCACCTAAATGTGATGTCATTTATCGTGGATTGGGTACCAATATTTCTTTTCAAAAACTACTATTTAACTCTGCTCCAGAAGCTTAGGCAATATAAGGCAACCTAGTAAAACCTAGTTTAATATAGGTCTCATTGTCTTGTTTCAGCGGCACATGCGCGTAGCAATACCCTGACCTGAACGTAGACCGCCCACGAGGCAGCCGCCAGATGATCGGCTCATTTTGGAACCTGTGCCGCGCGTGTCCGTCCATGCCCGTCGATAAGGTGAGTACCTTCACTTTCAAATGTGGTCCGAGTGGCCATCATCATCATCAATCCCAGATGTAGGACTTTATTAATAATACACTCATTTTGGGTTGCTATGCCAAAGCAGTGAGTTAGTTTATATGTGTTTTCGAATAAAATACAACTTGGTAATCACAGTATCCATAATGATAAGATTTTCTCTGACAGTACAGCATTTACCAAGTGCTGTGACCTGCGTGAACAAAAGATACTACCCCGGGGAACCCCTTCAGTTGCCCTTTATTCCACAGAAAGGGGAGAATGTAGACCTATTTCTGTCTAGGGCTTCGTTCGATAAGAAAAAATCTACGTCAGTTATATCTTTGTGTTCCAAACGCGGTTAGTTCGTTTAACCCATGAAATTATCTATTTTTATTAATTTATCATAAAGAAACTTATAACTGTTTTACATAGGTGGTATCTAAAACAATTATATTTCGCAAAATTGAGGACAGTTTGTTAGCGGATAAAACGGTCACAAATATTTTCGTGTTCGAACACTTATCTTCTTCCCATATTCACTCAATTGCCCAAGGGTGACTGGAAGAGTTCCCTTATAGAGATAAGCTCGCCTTTGTAGCTGTCTAATTAGTTTTTAGATGTACTTTATCTGTCTTTGAATACAATAGAGTGTTTACATAAAAGGTTAAGCATTCTCAAAGCCTGTTAAGATACTTTAACTTTTGGCTCTCAGTGAGCGACCATATTTGGGCTCTGAATAAAAAAGGTTATCGTAAAAATCACTTTTTAACAAAAAAAAACGACGTCAATGAAAAGAAGCTATATTATATGACAATAGGACCAACTAGAAACTATGCTATAGTACAATATATAATATATTTCACCCAACTGACCTAGAACGACCTATAACGCGATATACGATGAGAAATAATATTGAAACAAATAAACTTAATCTTATTATGCACTGAGCCAGAAATCTCATCACAAACTCCTATAATCACGCAAAACATACAACCCTTCCACATGATTGCTTTGTTCGTAATAAAGGCCTCAAAATACCTAAAGCCTGGAGAGGTCTTACCTAAGACAAATAGCCCCGATTTGAGCCCAAATCTCGGCCTGCGAATGATTTATACCTCAGGCCGTTTATGACGGAATTTGAGATTGTACGGTAAAGGATACGTGTTTTTGTAGGCACGAAATTGGTCATTACCGTCCTTTACAGACCCAGGGTAGTTGTGTTGAGGTGTGTTTAAATAAATGCCATCATTGTCCAACATATTTTTTCGAAAAATAAACTTTAATAAACGATCATCATCATAAATTTAAGAGTAAAACTGTTTAAATAAAACAAATTAAACGGGTTAGTATTTGAGCCTCCCTGACGTAAAACTGTTGTCGGTATAGCTAAGTACAATAACTAAGTACTACAATAGCTGTCTCATTTTGTAATACTTTTTAACCCCTGACGAAAAAAGAGGGGTGTTATAAGTTTAGCATGTGTATCTGTGTATCTGTCTGCGGCATCGTAGCACCCAAGCGGATGGACCAATTTAAGTGCGTTTTTTTTTAATCGAAAGACTTTTCCGTCGACATGGTTCTTAGCTATGTTTGGTGGAAATAGGACCAGTAGTTTCCAAGATATTCAGCTTTAATTGGAACAAGTGACGAGATCTCAGCCAATATTGAAGTCAATACTTCGAAATATTGGCTTAATGTTAAGTTTTATTAGCATTTTCTATATGACTTACTAATTTAGGGTCTCATGATGACCAGGTAGTTGATAATGGATCTCAGCCAATATTGAAGCCAAGGATTCCAAATTTAGGTAAAATGTTAAGTATTACTAGCATTTTCTATATCACTTACTAAATGAACGTCTCATGATGACCAGGTAGTTGTTAATGGATCTCAGCCAATATTGAAGCTAAGGATTACAAATGTTGGTTACATGTTAAGTATTATTAACTTTTTCTATATCACTTGCTAAATGAAGGTCTGATGATGACCAGTTAGTTGTGAATGGATCTCAGCCAATATTAAAGCCAAAAAATCAAAATTTTGGTAAAATGTTAAGATCTATTAGCATTTTCTATATCACTTACTAAATGAAGGTCTCATGATGACCAGGTAGTTGTTAATGGATCTCAGCCAATATTGAAGCTAAGGATTCGAAATTTTGGTTAAATGTTAAGTACTATTAGCATTTTCTATATTACTTACTAAATGAAGGTCTCATGATGACCAGGTAGTTGTTAATGGATCTCAGCCAATATTGAAGCTAAGGATTCAAAATTTTGGTTAAATGTTAAGTACTATTAGCATTTTCTATATCACTCAATAAATGAAGGTCTCGTGATGACCAGCTAGTTGTTAATGGATGTCAGCCAATATTGAAGCCAAGAATTCCACATGTTGGATAAATTTTAAGTTTTATTAGCATTTTCCATATTACTCACTGAATGAAGATCTCATGATAACCATCTAGTTGTGAAAGGATCTAAGCCAAGAATTTTAAATGTTGGTTAAATGTTAAGTTTTATTAACGTTACAATCAACAATTTAATAAAATTTTGACAGTACAATAATTGGGTACCTTGGAGCTGAAGATGGCCGTAAGAACTCCTAAACAGCACATGATAAACCCATGGTGTTTGGGCTCGTCTGACTGTTCTTGATGAACAATTAACGATTGTACAGTCGATAATAAGACCGAGTCTCAGAAAAACTTTTTTGACAAAAAGACTCGTATTATAATTTCTGTCACAGTACTGGGTTACTGTTTCTAAGTTTCGTAATTCTGCTAAAGCTGAATTGTCATTAGGACTATTGAACAGGTTCCTTTGATTGAGGTCACAAATAGCAACACCCTGCAAGATTTTAACCCGACTAAAGGACACGTAAGCTTTAGCAAAAAGTACTCTTGCCTAAGTGAATAACAGCTTTTTAGGATTCTGTAGTCAACAAGGAACCCTTATAGTTTCACCATGTCCGTCCATCTGTCTGTCCGCAGCTTAGCTCAGAGACATATTGTTAGAATAAAATTTTAAAACTTTTTAATGTGTACCTTCCTACATGTAAAAAAGTGGGGATGTAATCTTTTTATCGGTTTATCCCATGGTGTGGGGTATAGATGATTAGGTCTTTCAAAACTAAGTCAAGTTACCTAGCACCAACTGCTATTTTTATGGAGCTAAGTAAGCCACCCGCTATATTTGGATCCTGTAGAATAGAAACCTGGTTCTGTTTTAGGCCATAAGTAGCAGGTTCTTTCGACTCATCCAGTGCATTTAAAATATATATTCTGATTGTCTTGGCTAATAACTTCGCCATTTTGTCATTAGAAGCATGAACTAGATTGAGTTTAACGATTATTTCCCAGAATATTGCTTAATGCTATTGAAATTAAATATATCCTAATTTCAATCTTAGAGAAGACGGCTTTCTTTACCACTGGCTTTAGATTTTGTTGTACCTACATACAGTCAAGGATCAAGCTCGACGAAAGACTGGGAACCCTGGACTTTAAACGGTGTATTTAAAATAAAAATAGTGTTAAAAGAAGAAAATTACGGGAAAAAAATTCTGTCTGTTTAAAAAATATGAAATAAAAATAAAATTTAAAATTTAAAAAACCCCCGACATGACAACCTATAAAAAGAAAGAAATAAAATCTACGAAATGTGCCTTTACAATGAACAGTAGAAAAAGAATCCAAGCTTCGTTGCGTCGGGGGACCGCCAAGTAAATGAAATGCAATGTACTGAAAATCGTAAGTGGGAAGCCCAAAATGCATACTTGCAAATTTGTTTTGAAAAATATATTTCGTTTCATTTAGGTAAGTACTTAGCGGTCCCCCGAACGCAACGAAGCTTGGATTCTTTTTCTACTGTTCATTGTAAAGGCACATTTCGTAGATTTTATTTCTTTCTTTTTATAGGTTGTCATGTCGGTGGTTTTTTAAATTTTTAATTTTATTTTTATTATAATAGTTTATAATAGTTTAAACACCCTTTAGTATAAGTTTTATCATAAATATCATAATATAATATCTCCGTGTCTGTAAAACAAGAGGGGATAAATTTTTCTGCGGCTGAGTGTACGTCATAGGGTAGACGTCGGTTACGGATCAGCTGGTTCCAAGTAGCTGCGATATTCCGAGCTATACCACGCTTGGAAGAGTTTTGGAATAGGGTAGTTAGGTCAGTATAAGTATTCAATTTTAGGATATATGTGTAAGGACAATTTATAATATCTATAATATTATATGGCGACGCGTTTGGCGCAATTTGTAGACACCTGCCCACTGAGCGGGTGGTCCCGGGTTCGAATCCCGGCCAGGGCAAATATTTGTGTGATGAATCGAATATTTGTGCTTGGATCATGGTTGTTCTATGTATTTAAGTATATATTTATCTATATAAGTACGTATATCGTCGTCTAGTACCCATAACACAAGCCTTCTTGAGCTTAATTTGGGACCGATTAGACCGATTTGTGTGAGGTTGTCTGATATTTATTTATTATAATATTCTATATTTGTTTTCAAAATCACTTTACTATGGCGAGAGATCAATATTTCAGGAAAAATCTTATGAGCTTGATGCAGGGTCGTCATTTGTTTTGTATGAGCGCAATAATATCAAAAGAATAAGCATGTACAAAAGTGGTCAAGCAGAAAAGCTTTTAATGAGAAAATCTTGTCTCTTAGTTAAGTACGTCGTTAAATGCGCCTCCCGTTGAGATCGATAAAATGAATGGAAATAGAATTGTCAGCCATTTTGATATTTCGATCACTCAAGAGGCTGATGAGAGTGATGAGTCGTGTCAGCTCCATGGCTCCAATTCGATTAGACATAGCGATATTCCCAATTTAGCTATATATCGTCACTATGCCGATACCGGGCATATTAAATTAACTGACACTGGCATATTAAAGGTGATATGGTATCGGTTATTGTTTGCATCTATCATTTGCACTTTAGTGATATGGAATGTACTCGCCATCTTTAATTATGCGTCTGTGAAAATAAAATCGTTCAAATGCGAAATAAAATGTTGAAACAGGTATTTCTAATAGAGCACATCGATAAAATAACATGGTATCCTTTTTCAACTCCGAAAGATTTTTGACGGACAAATGAAAATTTGGCGGAGCCTTGCAGATGGGAAACAAAAATTAGTGTTTCAGATAAGGTTACCAATTAACATAAGTACCTACATAAATTAGACAGTCCTTGACAGTCTTTTGGTCTTTTGATAGGACCGTGCCCTTTCTCCTCCACTTGATTTAAATAAGTTAATTTCGCTCTTTCTCTGCAATTTTCTTCCTTTAACTTTGCCCTCCAGGATGATCACAAAGAAATCATCACATCGCATCCGTCCTATCATTCGTCCTCTTCTACTTTGTATTTTTGGCACTCGAGTTCTGGAGTGGAGGCCACGAATCGGTAAACGTAGTGTAGGGCGCCCTGTAACAAGGTGCAGCGATGATATTCGTAGGTCGTGACTAGAGGAAGGGAGTTGAAAATTGAGCTCAGTGGCATGCCATGAGGAAGACTGCAGCAGTGGCCTGATGATGATGATGTGGACGCGCCTTAAACAACTCGCCATATAGATGCTGCTCTTAAGGGTGAAGCCAGATGACTGTAATTTCTGTCGCGCCATACTTAGAGTGACGTGATCACGTGACGTGATGTATGGCGCGACAAAAATTACGCTCGTCTGACTTCAGCCTAAAACTGAAGTAGCACTTAAAAGTTAAGCTCCATATCATGTAGCCCTCGAAGCTCCAAGTGTACTGGAACTGCTAACTATACTCCAGTGTAGCGTGCTAAGTTTGAAGCACCAACTACTCGCGAACGTACAACGTTCCTCGGGCTGAGTAATACAGTTAAAACCATGCGATACGGTCAGAGCGAACTGCGAACAGCTCAGGTAGCAATTATAAATAAATAAATAAGAAATATAATGGAACATGTAAGAAAAATTTCAATACTTACGATTTTGTAAAGCATGATTAACCCCCTCATCCGTACGAATAATATGAGTAAAGATTTACCTGTAGCTTTAAAAAGAATACCTTTGTATGGGCCTGGTACGATACGGCATTCCAACCAACAAATAAAAATTCAAGGATTTTGCAAATTTTCATATTTTTTTCCATTCTACGTTCCGTCACCGTGACGTGGAATGAAACCTTGTCGTGATATGAAACGTTACGTCGTCGTGATGTGTAAATCTGACGTTATCATTACGATAAACTGCATCAAGTGCATCATGTAGTGAATGTTTACTATATACCACATACTACTTGCAGCTACACGCAAGTAGTATGTGGTATATAGGGAATGTGGTGTATAGTAGTAGATCCATTCCCATTCCGTCCAGATTCCCATTCCGTCCACATTCCCATTTCGTCCTCAATCTCATTTCATCCACATTCCCATCTCGTCCACATTTTTACCTCGTGGTGGGACGTGGTACGCAGTGGACAATATCGAATTGTTGCATGAAACATGTATTTTGACCTGTATACTTTTCATATCTGTGATAAGCCATGTTAAAGAACACTTAGTACGCCGATGAAACGAGTCAATTGTCCAGTTCGGGTTGCAGTGGTCGTCGTAGCTTATGCTAGCGATATCAAAGCAGGGTCTAAAAGGGTACCTACGTGAATCGTCGTTCAGGCAGCCAATTATCAAGGTCCGGGGGCAGGGCTTATTCCTACCACCAGAAAAAAATCAAGCACTTCCATGGCACTTCTGATATTTTCATCCATTCCCCATCATTGAGGATCGTGACCCTGTCTATTAATTTGTCGTCATCGACAAGCCGTGGCCAGCACTCGGTCCTACGGCCTGGAGGCGTCGTAGAATGACATCTTGACTGCCTTAGAAGTAAATCCGTCCATCACGTTGTTCTGCGGCCACGTGGTCTCTTGCCCTGCCTCCTGTCAGTTACAAGCAGCCGCTCGATAAAGCCTGACCTTATACACTACTCGCGAAGTTGACCGAAGTTAGCCGGAGGATGAGTTTCCGCAGCGAAGTACCCCTCCACACTATCATATTCGCCCAACCTCGGTCTTCTTCGCGAGTATTAGTGTGGAGCCTCAATTAGATCCAGCGAAAATGCAGCCTGATTCAACTTCACCTCAGCTGGAAAGTCGTCCTGACCCTATGTTTGTGTTACCCGGGTGTATATAAACAACGTGAACTGTGACCTTTAGGTGTATTTACCGTTAAGGGCTGTTTGCTGAAGTCAACGTCCCTTTAACTTTGTGAAGGTACTCGTTGACTCAATTAAATAATATATGATGTTTGTACAGGATTAATCTATTTGAAAATAATTGTTTTAAGCTAATTGAAATGAGTAAAGTGTGCTAGTTATTCGAATAAATATCACTGGATAACTTTCGCCGTTCCAGCTTGGCCTAAGATTCCTTCGCATGTCCGAATTCGATGTTCTGATGTCCGGCTGATCTCGCCGACAGGTCGCATTTCTCAACCGATGCTCGTGAAATTTTGTAAGCAGTTTCAACAATTTTAAGTATTTTTTTGTCGATTTCTTTCAACATGGCGGAGAGTTATAACATGAGACATAATAAATAATTACTATCAAAAATGTCATTATTATGACAAGTTTTAAGGACGTAATTTTTTTGAATACCCATCGATTGCTCACTGATTTGATTCTAAAGAACCTAAACTTCGATTTTTTAGGGCCACCTTCCGGCTCCATCGTGAGACCAGCTTCATGGTACCATATTATTGTTGACAAATATGTCATCAAAGTTAAGTAGGTATGCAAAATTTTCAGCTTAACCGGTTGAAGACCTGCTTTAAAATTGAGTCCCACTTGCAAGATTCCACTCGAACAAACATACACAGCTATTAAACATAGCATATCAAATAAAAACTTGTAATAAATTAAAAAAGTAAAACACCTCCGCCACAAGTAGCTGGACATCATGAGGCCATCATTCAATGAGTGATAAAGAAAACGCTATTAAATCTGAACATAACTACTAAATTTGGAATTCTTAGCTTCAATATTGGCTGAGTTCTGACAAGAACTAAGTGCCAACTTGTTCCAATTAAAGCTGAATATCATGGAAAGTACTGGTCCTATTTCCAACAAACATAGGTATAGCTGTGTTATATAGAACCATCTCGACGAACAAGTCTTTCTATTAAAACCCCACTAAAATTGGTCTATCGGTTTAGGAGCTACATGGGAGCTACGATGACACAGACAGACACACAGATACACATGTTAAACTTATAACACCCCTCTTTTTTCGTCGAGGGTTAAAAGATTTATTTCCTGCTTCTTGCAAACGAAATCGTGATATCTTGTCGGCCACACCATGGTATAAGAAAATAAGGTATGGCACTCTGAAACGACAGGCTAGACTTCTGACGTCACCACGCTATGATTGGTTGGTTTTTTTTTTATTATTTATTTATTATGCTAAATAAATTACAAACTGGTACACTTTATATGTTTCGCCAAACTGCAATGCAGTTTGTTGGCGAAGACCGCACTCTTTATACATTATTATAATTTATATTTACTACTATGATATTTATTAATTGTTATACATACTCTTCCTATTTTAAGTATTTAATACAAACAGTTGGTTCTGTCAAACCGTTTCTGTGATGCCAGTGGTGTATCGTAACACTCACCGATTCTCTTGTTACCTTGTATGAATCTCACAAGACCGTTACGACCAAATAAAACTTAGTCAAATAACATGACAATCGTAATGCATACTTATTGAAGTGAAACTTCTAATGCGACTTCCAACAAGGTTGCGTTAAACGTTTAACATTTAACGTTTAACGCTACCGTGGAGGGGGTAGGAAAACACTGTTGCGTTAAACGTTCAACGCAACAATCCCACGAACAATGCGACGGATTTAAGGTTATGTCAAGGTACGTCTCTTGTGAATATAAATTGATTGTTAGGTTTTCTCTTTTGAAATCACAATTTCTACCCCTTCCTATTCTCATTTTCACATTACGAAGTTTCACTTCTTCCGCGTGGAGGGCCTCAACGCACTATTTTTTTGAAGTGAAACTTCTAATGTGACTTCCAACAAGGTTGCGTTAAACGTTTAACATTTAAAGTTTAACGCTACCGTGGAGGGGGTAGGAAAGCACTGTTGCGTTAAACGTTCAACGCAACAATCCCACGGACAATGCGACGGATTTAAGGTTATGTCAAGGTACGTCTCTTGTGAATATAAATTGATTGTTAGGTTTTCTCTTTTGAAATTACAATTTCTACCCCTTCCTATTCTCATTTTCACATTACGAAGTTTCGCTTCTTCCGCGCGGAGGGCCTCAACGCACTATTTTTTTGAAGTGAAACTTCTAATGTGACTTCCAACAAGGTTGCGTTAAACGTTTAACATTTAAAGTTTAACGCTACCGTGGAGGGGGTAGGAAAGCACTGTTGCGTTAAACGTTCAACGCAACAATCCCACGGACAATGCGACGGATTTAAGGTTATGTCAAGGTACGTCTCTTGTGAATATAAATTGATTGTTAGGTTTTCTCTTTTGAAATTACAATTTCTACCCCTTCCTATTCTCATTTTCACATTACGAAGTTTCACTTCTTCCGTGCGGAGGGCCTCAACGCACTATTTTTTTGAAGTGAAACTTCTAATGTGACTTCCAACAAGGTTGCGTTAAACGTTTAACATTTAAACTTTAACGCTACCGTGGAGGGGGTAGGAAAGCACTGTTGCGTTAAACGTTCAACGCAACAATCCCACGGACAATGCGACGGATTTAAGGTTATGTCAAGGTACGTCTCTTGTGAATATAAATTGAGTGTTAGGTTTTCTCTTTTGAAATTACAATTTCTACCCCTTCCTATTCTCATTTTCACATTACGAAGTTTCACTTCTTCCGCGCGGAGGGCCTCAACGCACAATTTTTTTGAAGTGAAACTTATAATGCGACTTCCAACAAGGTTGCGTTAAACGTTTAACGCTTCCGTGGAGGGGGTAGGAAAACACTGATGCGTTAAACGTTCAACGCAACAATCCCACGGACAATGCGACGGATTTAAGGTTATGTCAAGGTACGTCTACGTCTCTTGTGAATATCAATTGATTGTTAGGTTTTCTCTTTTGAAATTACAATTTCTATTCTCTACTCCTTCCTATTTTCATTTCCACATTACAAAGTTTCACTTCTTCCGCGCGGAGGGCCTCCACGCACAATTTTTTTTATTTATATACGACTGGCGGCAAACAATTTTCTCCTTACAATTATTTTGTTACGATGAAGCGGCAATTAATAAATAGAAAGTCCCACTAGCCGTAGTGCCATACCTTATTTTATTATACCAAGGGCCACACTGTATACCTACTCTAAACGTATCCCTCATGATATGAGCATTAGAGTAATTTCATCTAGCTTGATACAGGTGTTATATTTAATCCCGGGCCCTTGTGACCCCAAAAGCCTGTGGGCCTGGGTCGGCTAGAATAGATGTAATAGGTATGACAAGTGTAATTTACCGAGCTTAGGCTGTGTTTCCACCAGAGTTGTATAGCGAGGGATGTGTTTTTGTTAACCAATAGAATCAGTCGCGCTGAGCGAGGATGAGTAAATGAAGTTATTCCATTGGTTAACAAAAGCACATCCCTCGCTACACATCTCTGGTGATATAAGTTAGGTTATGGGCTCAAGGCACCAATAGGTACCTATAGCGATGTTTTCTTTTATATAAACTTTATGTACAAATGCAGGAATCACAAATATGGAAAAAGATATTCTTTAGTTAGGGAGCGCCTCACCGCGCGCATTTATGTCATTTTCATAGACTTTTTGGTTACATTACAGGTGTCCATTAAGATTAAGAATTTTCGTTTATTGTAGCCGCCTAAACTCGCTTACAGGTCGCTTTTCTCAACCAGTGTTCGTGATTTTAATGAGCGGATTCGATAATTATAATATAGATTTTTTTTTAAATGATAATCGAGACGTGGGGACTGTAAACGTAAAAAAACCGGCCAAGTGCGAGTCGGACTCGTGCACCGAAGGTCCCGTACAAACACTTATCCCTTCTTAACTGGCCGGATTAAGTTTGCACTTGGTATGTATAGCCAGATACAAATGAGGAGCAAAGTTAACGCAGCCGATCACGTTCGTTGTATAGGAGTTCCACTTAAATATTTATTTTATTCTGTTTTTAGTTTTTTTTGTTATAGCGGCAACAGAAATACATCATCTGTGAAGATTTCAACTATCTAGCTATCACGGTTCATGAGATACAGCCTGGTGACCGACAGACGGACAGTGGAGTCTTAGTAATAGGGTCCCGTTTTTTACCCTTTGGGAACGGAACCTTAAAAGTTACATATTTCGGTCATTTCAAAACAAATTCGCGAGGTTTACAACTCACAAAACACTCGTCATAGGCATAGGTACCTAGTTCCAAATAGTAAGCCTAACTTAAATAACCAGACTTCAGCAAAACCTAAGCCTAGCTAATCCCGAGTACCTACTAAGCTAGGATTTTCTTTCATCCATTTTCCAATAATTGTGCTTCTACCGTAGATTCACTTTATTTTATATAATTACTTATTACCTTCTGTAAACATTGATTTGGAGAATCTTGTACATCCCCTCTCTACATGTATCAATTACCTAGTTATAACATAATTGACAACATTTCATATTTATATCAGGTGGAAATTAATATAGAGATCGACAGGGCTTTATGTCGTGTACCTTAAAAAAAAAACTTTGAATTTATTATTCTGTATTTAAAGAAATATAAGAAAATACATCAAATAACTGCAATCTAAGACAATACGGGCTGAATAGGGTTGTTGTCTAAACCAAAGAGCGAAAAAATATATATTGTTTTTTATTTGACGTTGACAGATGACAGATGTATGCATCACTCGTTTATTACTCGAAGTGCGAATGTGGTCTGGCAGAAGGCACTCTCGAACATATGTTTTTCGATTGTAACCGTATTATCACTCCCTTGTATGATATCCTCCCCTCTAATACCCCCCGTCCCATAAACATCCCGTATTTATTAACTCTAGTCAATTCACCTTTTGTGTATGTTCTTAGCCAGTTTATTAAAATTAACAACTTGTGTCTGTAGTAGATAATTTAACAATAAATGTTTGTTTTGTCCTTTGTTGTAGACTCTCATCAAAGTGAACGTGTCATCTGAACATACCGGCCAAATTCTTAATAGTTAACACGTGTCTTCTTTAACTTTGACATTGGCGGAATCATCGACGATATCGATGGAGCCATAACCAACAAAAATTGAATTGAATTGAAGTTTTTTTTAAATAAGAAAACCGACTAAAGTAACCGTTCCATTAAGTTCTGGTTTTGGTGTTGCCACATTTTAAAATGAGTATGTTTTCATAAATTAATAATAAAATAAAAACAGAGATTACTTCATCTTTTTAAGTAGAATTCAGAAAAGTAATAAAATGATAGTCTTAAAAATATGAAATGTTGTCAATTGTAATAGTATAATTTACGAAAACTAATATTCACTGTTGAGTTTCTTTCGGCTTTCTTCTCCGCGGCGGTATCCTCTTGCGGAATGCTGCCGGTAGATTCAGATTTAGAGATGTATTGTGAAAGTGCCCTTGTGGCCTACTTTACTACATATGTAGTATAAAACGAAGTCAGTTCCTGCTGGCTGTCTGTCCCTATGTATGCTCAGATCTTTAAAACTACGCAACGGATTTTGATGCGGTTTTTCTAATAGATAGAGTGATTCAAGAGGAAGGTGTATACGTATAATACATGCATAATTTATCAGAATTGTACCCGTGCGAAGCCGGGGTAGGTCGCTAGTACAGAATAAACGTTTTGATTTGAATTTTTTGCTTCGTGACAAACGAAGCAACGATTCATTAGGAATTAAACCAAGCCTCTGTCATTATCATTTGTCTTATTTAATGAAATTGCTTCGATACCTTTTTCTTGGAATAAATTAATCGTTTACTGTCCCCGCGGGAACTCTTTGCACGGGGTATTTCTACTGAGCGTACTTACATAGGTTCTTGTGGTCTCGAAATGTACATATATATATCTCGTATTTCACTCTTAATAATGCATGAGACGAAGAATTCTTTATTTTTTACCCCCGAAGAAAAAAGAGGGGCCATTATAAATAAATAAATATCGGACAACCTCACATAAATCAATCTAGTAGTAGACGACGATAAACATACTTATATAAATAAATACATACTTAAATACAAATAACAAATAATAATGACGTTATAAGTTTAACGTGTGTAGGTATCTGTTTCTGTTTGTGGCACAAACGGATGAACTAATTTGAGTGCAGATTTTTTTTTAATCGAAAGACTTGTCGGTCGAGATTAAAATGAAAATGAAAAAAAAAAAATTTAACTAAACAACGTAACATTATAATGATTTATGCCTTTGGGTCCTGAGCTAGGATTCCCTGTGTTACAGGATGATTCTTAGCTATATTTGGTGGAAATAGGACCAGTAGTTTCCAAGATATTCAGCTTTAATTGGAACAAGTGACAAGATCTCGGCCAATATTGAAGCTAAGAATTCCAAATTTTGTAGTTATGTTCAGTTTTAGTAGCATTTTCTATATCACTCGTTCAATGAGGGTCTCCTGGTGTCCAGCTACCTCTGTTGGGAGTGTTTTGAATGTTTTATTCAGGTAATTAGTATCAAATAGATACTGAAGTATCTTCGCCTTTGTAGTTAAATTCGTTTTACTACGATAATCATGCATTTACATGTGAAAAAAAATACAAGTCCTAGCTTCATTTGCGCCATATTATTCTCTAAATACAGGTTAATTTTAGTTTTTTGTTAGAGCAATATTCAGTGCTGACATTGTTTGTACGGAACCCTCGGTGCGTGAGTCGGTCTCGCACTTGGTCGTTTTTTTTCGTTCACAGAATCACTCTACCTTGTATTTTCATCTTCTTTCCTACGATTTTCCCAGAATAAATTACTGTAGGCAACTGCCAAGTTCGGGATACCGCGAAATTATGGAGGCGCTTTTATTTTATTACTATACTTTAAAGCAGATATAAAATTAAAAGTTTGATTTATTGTTAAAGTTTTTATTCGGAAGCAGTGAGGCGGGTAGTGATATGCTGTTCCCGAGAATTTCCGGAAACTTCCCTCATTTTGTTTGGGAAATGTTCACGAGGACGTTCTCTCCCCATACAAATGTTCACGAGGACGTTTTCTCCCAGGGATGCTGCAATATGAGAGACACGTATGGAGATGACTCCATCTCACTCCTTCGTATTGCCGCATCCCTCTCGCCTGTTGACTTATTTAGGAAAGTGTGTAACGCGTTCTTATTTTGACCGAGCGTGAGAAGCCTTACTGTTTCTGCATGGTCCAAATTTCTTTAATATGTCTAGATATTTGGATTTCCAGATGCTTTGGGCTACTCTCGCCTAGAGCTTGCATTTCTCAACCGACTGTCAAATTTTGTGAGTAGATTTTGTGAGAAGAGCTTACGTCACCGTTTTTTGAACGGCGGTGTGGTCACACCTTTATACGTATATTTTAGGCTCTGGTCACAGACTACTTAATAGGTTAAGTGGTATTTGGCTCTGGTATTCATATAAAAAAAAAACTGGCCAAGTGGGAGTCTGATTCGCGCACCGAGGGTGCCGTACAAATACTTATCCCATCTTAACTGGCCGGCTTAAGTAACGTTTGCACCTGGTATGTATAGTGCCGGATACACATGAGGTGCAAAGTTAACGCAACCGATCAGTTTGTTATATGGGAGCCCCAGTTAAATATTCATTTTATTATGTTTTTATTTGTTGTTGTAGCAGCAACAGAAATACATCATCTGTGAAAATTTCAACTGTCTAGCGATCACGGTTCATGAGATACAGCCTGGTGACAGACGGGCAGCGGAGGCTTAGTAATAGGGTCCCGTTTTCACCCTTTACGTACGGAATCCTAAAAAGTACAATCACTCCAAAACAACCCCATCTAGGGCAATTAATACCTAATTTCGTTTCACAGTAACTGGCGTGGGCTACGCGGGTCCACTACTAACTGTTACCTCCTGGGAAATACGAACGTGAATATATAACGTCTACTTAACTTTCATAAAACAATAGGTACTAAGGGTAACCAACTTGACTAATGTTAATGTCATTTGTACTAACAGTTCAGCAAGTATAGTATTGATAATTTTTATTTGGAAAACTACTCGAATTTGACAAAATTCACGTATATTTATTTTTCTTATTTTCGACTGCACGCAATGAAAGTATGGAATAGCTATGTTATATTCTAAAGTAGAACTCAGAGAAAAGTACTCACTTTAAAAAGTTGGTTAAAATTATCAAAATATTTGTTATAATATGAAAAAAAAATAACAGGAATAAGGCCTCTTAAAATGTGTTCAGAAAATAATAAAAAGTTTTAAAATGTATATAATGTAAAATTGTTCTATAATTAAAATAAATTAGCTAGTATACATTGACGATAAACATTTAATAAATTCATAAACAAACGAAACAATAGTGGCTTGAACGTAACGGATAGTTGCAGCCCTTATTTCAAGTCACTCAATATTTTGACATTGCCTTGTTTGTATATTTTAGAAATAGCAATATTCGTTAAGTGTAATCCTAGTTTATTTAATAAAGTTAATAACACACGCAAGCTACCTACTCGGTCGCAATATCAAAACATATATGTTACGCAGTAAAGACTTTAAGACTGCATTAGTGCGAAAAAGCATTTTGGGGATGGCACCCCAAATATACAATAAAATTCCACCTAGTATCAGGGACTTGAATTTAGATAAGTTTAAAAAACAACTAACATCATTATTGATCGAAAAGTGTTACTATAATACGCAAGAGTTTCTTAATGACATTGATTTGGAATTGTTTTATATAATTTAGTTAATATTGTTTTAAATTCTATTATCATATTTTTAGGGTTCCGTAGCCAAATGGCAAAAAACGGAACCCTTATAGATTCGTCATGTCTGTCTGTCTGTCCGTCTGTCTGTCCGTCTGTCCGTCCGTATGTCACAGCCATTTTTTTCCGAAACTATAAGAGCTATACTGTTGAAACTTGGTAAGTAGATGTATTCTGTGAACCGCATTAAGATTTTGATGCAAAAATAAAAAATAATAATAAATATTGGGGGCTCCCCATACTTAGAACTGAAACTCAATAATTTTTTTTTTCATCAAACACATACGTGTGGGGTATCTATGGATAGGTCTTCAAAAATGATATCGAGGCTTCTAAAATATATTTTTTCTAAACCGAATAGTTTGCGTGACAGACGCTTCCAGGATGAAAACTATCCTATGTCCTTCCTCGGATCTTAAACTATCTCCATGCTAAATTTCATCAAAATCGATTCAGCGGTTTAAGCGTGAAGAGGTAACAGACAGACAGACACACTTTCGCATTTATAATATTAGTATGGAGTATGGATTATGTTATAGGTATATAACTGAGATAATTACCTGAGACATATCTTATTTGATGAACAAAATATCTCAAACTTTATATACTTCACTCGAATTACGCCCAGTAATTATTAATCACAAATGCCACATAATACTTGTAATGACAAGGAAGTTAAGTCGTTTTAAAGATTTCATAAAGTCTGAAATAGCTATGTTACTATCTGGAACTTAGGGAAAAGTATCATTCATCTTAAAAAGTTGGTTGAAACAATCAATAATATGTTTGTCATAATATAGAAAGAAAAGGAATAAGGCCTCTTGATAGACCCACAATACAGCCCAAACATTTCCCAGTACACCAGTGAACAATCTAGGAAAAATCCAATAAAATTCCACGTCACACATTTCCTATCAAACGAAAAACGTCTCACGTTGATCAGAAACCGTTTCTACCTAAGCCCTTTCTGTCTTAAAGCGATTTTTTATTATTAGCCAATGAGAGCGCGCGTTGCGGTTCCATTATCGTCTGCGGCGGCGCTCCCATTGGCCAGGGCGATGACCTTATCGCCTTGAACCCTGTTTTAATCAAAGAACGCGAGTTGCGATACTGCAGATAATTCTGGATTTTGTCCGTTATGCTTTTGCAGAGTTGTTTTTGTTATATGTTTATTTTCAGTTTAAGGTCTGTTCATTACCTACTTTAGGGTTTATTTTTATTGGGATACTAAACTGACAGCGCTAAGGACTTTCATACATTTATGGATCGAAGTAACTAATTCCGAATGTTCGGATGTCCAACTGTTTTGGTATACAGTCGCATTTCACAACTGATTCTCGTGAAACTTTGTGACTAGGTTCAATAATTATATATAGTACCTACTACGCTGTGCCGCGCAATGTTACCCGCTCATCCCACGGGAACACAGATTTTTTTCGGGATAAAAAGAAGCCTATGTGTTGATCCAGGGTGTCAGCTACCTTCATATCAAAATTGGTCTAGCCATTTGAACGTGAAGAAGTAACAAACATACACACAAACACACTCACAAAGTTTCGCCTTCATAATATTACGTAGTGTGATATTTTTTCTCAAATCAGGGGGGGTATTCGACCAATTTTAGAGATATAATGGAGATCTCTCCTTTTCATCGCCATCCGTCACTTTTGACGTGTGCCTACTTGACAAGTGGTGATATCCCTAGAACATCGCAACTCCGTCAATTTGGACGCGCAAAATTTTCGCTTTCTTTGTATGTGACGGCATAAATAACAGGCGCATACTTTAAATTGACCGCGTAGTATGTGAAATTAGTCCGTTACGTCTCGTTCAAAACAGAATTTTATATACATGAATAACATTTTAGACAATCATTATCGCCTTCGTATTTCCAAAATTGAGATGAGATATGTCACTTTTAAGCTCATCGCATTTAAATGACAGTTCAATGGCGATATAACTGTTATCTAATGGAGATTTGACGTTTGGCGATATCTCAAACGGCATTCTCGAATTGGGCCCCAGTTCTTTGAACTTTTCAAAATGGCGGAGTTGGAGGAAATTTCGTGACTCATGATCATGACTTTATTCCTTTCGTTTAGCGCACGGATACGGCTTTACGAATTAAAATCTCTTTTGAATAAATTTATGAAACATGTAATGTCTCATTTTGTTTTAATGTGGGTACACCACAATTTTTATTTAAACTATGAATACAAAGATCAAAGCTTAAAGAAAAATTGAAAAAGGACTAAGGTGTAAAAACCTTTCAAATAAACAATGCAAAGATCGACACACAAAGCATAAGGAAAAATTCGTCAGGTCTACGTGGAGCGAGGGTAGCGAAGTGGCTAACGCGCTGGACCGGTAATCCAGAGGTACCGGGTTCGATTCCCGGTCCCTTCCACCAGGTAGCTCCTTTTTCAATTTTTCTTTAAGCTTTGATCTTTGTATTCATAGTTTAAATCTCTTTTGAATGCTATAAAAAATGGATTCTCTTTTAAAACCGTAAAATAAAGCGCATTTCAGTAGAATAGCAAAATCCTCGGCTCCTCGCATTGTCTGAACAGATTTAGAGCCTGAATGTAAGCTAGCTGGGCTTCGCCTGCATTGTGTGACACAGGCTGATATGTTTGTGACACGATTATTTATTTATTTATTTAAACACGTTTACATGACATTACAGTTTCTTAACTAATGCGCCATGAAACTTACATTATTCATAGAAAAACCAACATAAACATAAAACAGCAACACAAACAAATAATAATTATCATCGATCATCCAATTTCTCACAAAATCTCAAACATTCAGTGCACACAACCGCCCATCGCCACGCAAACAAATCACACTCCGGTGCTGATGTCGGGAACGCATTGAGTAGCACAAGAGCACGAACAAGTGGGGAGTTTGTGCGAGACACAGTACGCGCCGCCGGCGCCATCAAGAGATCGCGCTGCCGCGGTCTGAGAGCTATCCTAGGGACGTCAGGAACAAACAGTCGCACGAAGCGGCCTACAAGCTCAGGACAGTCGGACTCGCCGCGCAGGATTCGACATGCGGTAGTCAGCAAACAAAACTTTCGCCTAACCTCTAGTGAATTGTAGCAGAGTGTTCCCAGAACATATTTGGTTGGGTACATGAACGGGTAGTACCCATTCATTTTTTTATATAAAAACCTGAGAAAGGCTTTTTGTACTTTTTCCCAGTAGTAAAGCATACGTTGATTCGTATGGGAGCCACACAATCGACGAAGTCTCCAGCTTGCTTCTGACCAGGGCGTTATAGACTAGCTTGATCGCTAAAGGGTCATTATATTTGTTCTCGTTCACTTCGCTCGGTCGTCCAAACAATGAGTTCGTGTCGTAATGCCTTATTTTAGCCCCATGTCAGACAATCTACTTATAACTAATTAATATCCATTATAACCGGCATTTCTTTTTCAAACAGTTAAATACAACACTTAGCAGTAATATAACTAAATACTCCACAAAATTTCATGAGAATCGTTTGAGAAATGCGACCTCTAGGCGAGAATTTGTCAGGGCATTAGTGTTTCCCATATTTCTTTACGGTGCTGAGACGTGGACTTTAAGGGAAAGCGAGAAAAAGAAGATAGACGCTCTAGAAATGTGGTGCTGGAGAAGGATGCTTGGCATAACCTGGACACAGTTGCGAACCAACGACTCAATCATCCAAGAACTCGGCATTAAACAGCGTCTTTCTTCCATCGTCCAATGTCGTATTCTCACTTTCTTCGGACATATCACACGTCGAGAAGACACTTCTGTGGAACAACTTGTGGTGCAGGGGAAATTCGAAGGCACTAGAGCGCGCGGTAGGTCACCGATGCGATGGACCGACCAAGTCAAGAATACACTCAATGGTCCACTCCACGAATGCACAAGAAGAGCTACAGTACGGGAGGAATGGCGACGGATTGTAAAGTTTGCTACCAACCCTGATGTGACGACCACGACCACTCTGCCAAGAGTGTGACGACAAAGAAGAAGAAGAGGCGAGAATATCCGGAAAGCATATGGACATCCTAATAACATACGAAAAAGTTTGGGAGAAGTTAAACAATTCAATTATTTTCCGATAGTCTTTGCTACAAGAATCTACAAAAGCTCCTAAATTTTTCCTCGCTATAGTTTTCCACAGATACTTTTAACCCGATCACTTTTTTTATACGTGGACCAGAGCATGAATACCTCACGAAGGCTGTATAAGAACCCCTTCAAACTTGGGTAGCTCTAAAATATAACTGCCCTCCGAGACCAAATGACCCGGAAAAAGGACCGAGAAGTGCCTGTAACTTATAGCTGCCTAAAAACCTTTAATATGCCCAGTTACACTTTTCTTTTTATTACTATTATAAAATTCTAAATTTGTATAAAAAAAAACAATTATCTATGAAGGGGTCATTGATTTTCTGGAAAAATCTGCAGGTGCAGATGCAGGATCGTCTTTTGTTTTGTTGGTCATAATTTATTTATCCTCTCGTCACGCCGAAACAGGCACAGGGTCAGCTGAACATCCAAATATGGTTATAAATTTTACCCGACTGTAGGAAAAAAAACGTAATCTAAGTACTACCGCCCGTTGTTTAGCTCTAATTGTAATTTCTTGCGTTTGTCCTGTAGGTATGTTTCATGAGGTCTTCAATAAAGAGTACTTGTATTGTATTCTAAGTACTTAAATAAAACAATTTAAACGGATTGTTTGTACCGTAAATATCCATTATTTGAGCGCCTCGAAAGCTTCAACAATCTTTCGGTTGCCGTTGTCAAAGGGTTGCCTGAGAAAAATATAATAGGCGTTTTCCAGAAATAACCCGTAGCCCTGTTTCTTCCAGAACTTGTTTTTGGGTTCATCCTACTCAGAATCGAAATCATTATCAATGTGAAGAATAAAAAAATAGTGCACCATTCGACAGTCGAATTTCGAACATCAGAGTAGCCCTTGAGTATTCTTTACGGGATCGTTGACGTCACTATCATGGGCGAAAATGGCGGACAGCGTTTTAAGCGTTTCAAAATACATAATTTTCAAATTGAATGTTTCCAGCCATCTTCTACATTTATTTATGAACTGGAAATAAATAGCTTCATTTGTCAAATACCATATTAAATCAGCATTAGTTAAATACAATTTAACTTGAGTCAACTAACCTATATATACTATGTCAGATTCTGACCATATCACAAAGGGGTGACAAATTCTAGAATTTAACTTTCAAGGAAGAATAAAGCAAACCAGTCCAGTCATTTTCCAGTAATTGACGCGAAACAAACATTCTGACGAAATAAGAACCTCCTCCTTTGTTTTGATACCAGTTAAAAAGTCTACCGATCGACTTTAGTCCTACAATATGTTATTTTCCGGCCTCGAAGGCCCGGTGGCCTGGAAAAGGGACCGATAAGTGCTTGTAATCAGGCCCCCGCTCCAATGGTTGTAGGCGGATCATTTAACTTCGTGTTTTGTTACAAAAGTGCCTTTTTATAGCCTTTAAATCGACTACTTTCACGTTAATTCTATATAAAATACTTTCACGTTATTATTATCATTTTTTTTACACTTTATTTCACAATAGATTATAGTAAATAGTACAAATGGCGGAGAACGAAAAAACCGAAAATTACCCGCTCGTTTTAGTTTATTTGGAAGTCGGTTCTTTTCAGTTTTTTTTTGTGATTTTAATATAATACATACAGCGGAGTGACCGAGGCGGTATTGTTTGTATGGATTTCGTTTGAATTATCCCCTAACTCCTAACCGTTAAAGAGTTATATACTGTGAAGGTTGGACTTCACTTTCAGTGGAGTTGGCCACTGACATAAAAGTAAATAAAATACGTTTTAAAAATTAGAAAGAATGGACGAGTGACATCCGTCATAAATATAAAATATTGATTTAGTCTTAAACTAGCTTTAAAAGAATAAACAACTAATCGTACTTCTCGCTTATTTTTAGCTCTCTGAGCCACACTCCACAATTGGCGGAGGTGCGAAACTTATAACTAGATTCGCGTAATTGATAAAAAGTCCCCCGCTCCCGACTAATAATTCTTTTACAGATTGCATCATTGCACGTACGATTGTGCTGGAAAACGGTATAGTATACGCGAGGACGTAAAGGAGCGAAGGTGGCCAGCGAACGGGTGATGTTGAAATACATTTATTGATTACTGACATTAATAATCACCCATTATCATTAAATAATCGTGCGATCATTATATTATTGGCGATCTTAAACTGTTTGTACATTTTAACTGTTTGTAATTCATATAAATATGGAGACAAACACATTTAACGGCTTATCCGACGTCGAAGATTTCATTTTCCAATTTAAAATATTGGCCCAAGTGAAAAAATACGAACCAGAACAATCACAAGCGGCAATTGCGGCATACTTATCCGGACCCGCATTACAGTTTTATAAATCCAATTACGCAACTTTTACATCGTTGGAAGATGTTCTAACGAAGTTAAAGAACGAATTTCCGCCAGAGCCAAGCCAGAATTATGTGCAAGGATTTTATTATCGTCGGCAAGAACCGCAAGAATCCCCAATAATTTACTGCTATGCGCTAGAAGCACTGGCATCTAAGGCCGGGAACATAGTAGAGGCGGATTTCATAACTCATTATATTAAAAACTTACATAACAACGCCAAATTTTTCTTTACGACATCCGCCATCAACACAAAGGCAGAGCTCAAAGCGGCCATTCATCGCTATAACGAATTTCATTCGCAAGAGCAAAAACCGGCTGTGATTTTACCCATCAAAGAGAATCATTACCCAATGATCCAAAGTCAACTGGTCGGGCAATCATCAACATCATTAAATATATCAACCCCAAATGTTTCTACGGCGCCCCAATCAGCATTTTCTACACCAGTTCCTGCACATACGCCGGTACCAGGTTTCGCAACGCTGACCAGCGAACAGGCGGTAAACACGCCTGTGAATCGTGCTTACACGGGTTATAATTTCAGAACAAGTACACAGCAAAATTATCGAAACAACTACCGAGGAAATGCACCATCGAGAACAGCATACCAGAACGAAGAGGGCCGCCCAAACGCCGACGGACGCCGTGGGACCGGGGCGGCACGGCGTTAAATACTCTACGCTCCGATACGCAACGCACTATCACAGGCAATAATGAACCATTATCTTATAAATCAAATATAAATGTAGAACTATTTAATGTCAAACAGTTATATATTACTAGGGTGTAAATAATTAAACTATTATTTTTCAGCAATTTTTACAATACTTATTGAGGCTGACTGTACTTGGTGGGTGCAATCATATTTGTTGAATTTACAAATATCATGAGCCACTGTAACTATAATTTAATTTCTTTATTCCTTTATTAAAAATGCAGCCCAGTTTTTAATACTTTGCACTGTAAATTAGTTGCACATTCAATAACTTTACTTCTTATGATATTAACTAATGAATTTATTAGTTTCACAGAATCCCACTTAATAATTTATCTATTACTTTGAGAATTATTATAGAAATAATAACAACACTTTATTTTTGCAGCACTATAATTTTAACATATATAAAAATAAATATGTTGGTTTTCATGTGTTCCGTCGCGGAGGCCATGGCTGTCCCAGCACTCTGGGATTTCAGCAACTGGTCGGTTGGATGCGATGCGCATCCCACGACCAAGAGGAGGCAGGGGTCTTGGTCTGTTGAGCCAAGAACTTAACTACATCCAGCATCTTAGGCCGAAGCGAAGATTTTATTTTAGCTAGGGTTGATTATAAATATTTTTTAGGGTTCCGTACCTCAAAAGGAAAAAACGGAACCCTTATAGGATCACTTTGTTGTCCGTCTGTCCGTCCGTCCGTCCGTCTGTCAAGACCCTTTTTCTCAGGAACGCGTGGAGGTATGAAGCTGAAATTTATATCAATTACTCAGGTCTACTGTCCCTTGAAGCTGTGAAAAAATCAAACTTCTAAGGCAACGCAATCAAAAGATACAGCCGTTTATGCCGCAAATTTTCGACACTTGCAAGGGAATCAAAACCTACAGGGTGCTTCCCGTGAACTCAGAATCTTGAAATTTGGTACGAAGCAACGTCTTATAGCATAGACAAAAGAAAAATTTCGAAAACCATAATTTTTTTTTTTAATACCTAACTTTGCACCTAATTTATATGGGGCGCTATACATACCAGGTGCAAACTTAACTTAACCACTTAGGAATGGAAAGTGTTTGTACGGAACCCTCGGTGCGCGAGTCCGACTCGCACTTGGCCGGTTTTTTTTATTAAAAAAGTTCACTAGCTAGGATGATGGAAAAGTTCAATAGGTAGGGTTTTGAATTAAAAATGTATTTTAATTAGTTTTGCGACATGACAATGACATGAGCATTTGACATGTCAATATGACATGTACTGCCATAGTCTATGGTCGTAGATTTAATTATGGTTATGAGGTTTATTGATAAAATAAATAATGACGATGTAATTGATAGTTCAAGTATTTGGAATAAATTAGAGATATTCCAGGTATTTATTCTATGGTACAGAATTCTAGCTATACCGCCAGGATTCTAGTATAAAGGTAGTTGTAGACTGTTGTCACTATTTGATAGTCCTGTATGGATGTTTGAGGCAAGTGTCATAGACAATGTTTCAAGCATCTAATATAAGGGCAGTGACACATCATGGTACAATTGTTTGGGGCATGCGACATGTGTCATGTGTCATACTCAGAGCAGTTAAGGTTGGAACATTCGAGACGTTTAAAACGGGTGTTACGTTTAAGCCGGTTTCACACCAGGCGATTAAATTAATGAAGCTTGTCGTTTTTGATATTGTATCGAATGGTCTACCCTTTAGTCTCTTAAATCGAATGACTTTTGGGGTAGTCAAGTTGGCGCCTTGCCTTTTTAGCGGGGTTTTTGTCAAGGCGAAGCCGGTGTCAGACAACATGTCGGAATACGTAATATGCCATAGGCTAGTGTCCGCACATGTCCTGACCCTGGTTATCTCTTAGCAAGAGACCATCTGGGTATAAATGTATGGGTATCCCTGCATAGGTAGGGACTTCTTATGTGTTAGGCAGGTGTAGTTTTGTCTAGTGTCTCTATAGTAGGACAAATGTCCCTCGTCCACCCCGAGACGGCGGGAAATGTGAAGGTTGGACTTCACTTTCAGTGGAATTGGCCACTGACATAAAAGTACATAGGTATAAAATACGTTTTAAAAATTAGAAAGAATGGACGAGTGACATCCGTCATAAATATAAAATATTGATTTAGTCTTAAACTAGCTTTAAAAGAATAAACAACTAATCGTACCTCTCGCTTATTTTTAGCTCTCTGAGCCACACTCCACAATACCTTTCATCATAGGGAGATGTTGACTATCAGACGCAAATACATGAACAAATTTAGATAATCGCGGACAAACATACATACGGGTCAAACTTGAGAACCTCCTGTTTTTGAAATAAATTAATACTAAATAAATAGAGAGCTGAGAAGCTCCTTTTCTTTGAAAACCTTACACTTATAAATTAAAAGCATTATGCTTTAATATTGTCTGAGATCTGGTCACTTGTTCCATTTACATCTAGGAAACAACTGGTCCTATTTCCACCAAACATAGCTAAGAACCTTCTTGATGGACATGTCTTTCGATTTAAAAAAACCGAACAGAAATTAGTCTATACGTTTGGGAGCTATGATATGTTAAACTTATAATAACACCTTTATTTTTCGTCGTAGTTCAAAACGACAAAAAATGCGTAATGCGTGCGTGCTTTTGAAGTATTCATCGTAGACCTAAGTACCTACCGATAATAATGAGGAGAGCCAAGTTCTTTGTAAAGTAAAACAAACTTAATCATAAAAGCCTCTATACCATTGAATACTTACCATGAAAGGAAATTATCCAAAGTTCTCGCTCTAACTTAATAGAAACTATAAAAAGGCCGAGGCACACAAACCCTTAGGCTTAACTTCTTGAATAGCTGACGGCCGGGAAAGATGCTTTTCCGGCGAGTTTAATTAAAAATGTTAAGTTTCCTAGCGTGAGAGTAACTAGAAGGTTCCAACTGGGATAGTGTCGCGAAAAATGTATGCCGAGAAAAATGTCTAGTTCCAACCGATGACATAGCTTTTTTGTAGTGTATTTTTTTCAAGTTCGAAATTTTTAATTATACCACAGTTTAAACTCACGTCAAAATTGTCAGGAACGTCCCGACATGTTTCGAACTCATATGGAGCGCTTCATCAGTTCAAGATGAGCTGTTCCTGAAAATTTTTACGTGAGTTTAAACCGTTTTTTTATTAATAAAGATGTCTCACCATAGTTTTATACATATTTTTGGTAATTTTAGCGTTTTTTTATGAGTTTCAAAATAATGTCAGCTAACTTAAGACTATTTAAAGAATTGCGTTTTAACAAAAGACCCATCTTGCTCGCATAAGATAACAAGAGCATGTCGGGCCACGCTCAGTGTAGGGTTCCGTAGTTGCTCATCCTTCACAATAAACTGCTGTTTTAAGTCCGAGGTTTACGTTAAGAAAGATTTTAAGCACTATAAAAATCTGTAATCTGTAATCACTTATTACCTTCTGGAAGTCAACTTACGACCTTTTAAAGAAAAAATATGAAATTTGGCGACAACTCAAAAACGGCTTGACCGATTTTGTTTAATATAGTTTTCATTGAAAGTTCTTATAAGGCCTCATTAACATGATTTTTTCCGATTTCTTTTGACCCGTGGTTGAAAAGTTAGAGGGGTTACACTATTTTTTTTGTTTTAGGAGCGGATATTTAGAAAACTGTTGACTTTATAAAAAAACAATGTTATAAGACCCCTATTATTTTTACAAGACCTATTCAACGACACCCCATACACCGGTATTGAAAAGAAAAAAAATATCACCCCCACTTTAGGTGCTCGAGAGGTAACCGAAAAAATTTTTTTTTTTTAATTTTATTTTACCGTTCTGTCGGCGTTATACATACACATACTCATACCAAATTCCAGCTTTCTAGTACTAATGATCACGGAGCTAAGCCGCGGACGGACGGACGGACGGACACACGGACATGGCGAAACTATAAGGGGTAGTTGACTACGGAACCCTAAAAAAGAGGCCAGCTTTGTCGCGTGTCATGATTGCACTGGATATGCTATAAATCTTATTAAAACTTTAGTGAGACATATTTAATTATTTTATTAAGTTATCGTGCCGCTGTAGCAGTCCCTGATAAAGAGCTCCGTACGAGTTCGAAACATGTCGGGCCGTTCCTGACAATTTCACGTGAGAAATTGTATTATGAATATTGTCACAAAGGTAAATTATCAATGAAAAATGTAATGTGATCTACTACAATATAAACAGGACTCGAACCTGCGATCCAACGTCGCCGTAGTGCTCTCCCAACTGAGCCATTAGATCATTACGTCAATCACATCTATACCCCTCGCGGCGAACGATGAGTCCTATGACACCTGTCATCTCAGTACATTTTATAACCTATAATCTAGACTTCCGGTTTGTGACTTAAGATGGCCGCATGCGTTTAAGTTGCGTTGTTCATTATTTATTCATTTTTGTTGTTCAATGTGTAGTATTGATAGCGTATTGTGCAGTGATCTAACGTATGAGTGAATACCTAATGAAGAATTCAACTTGAAGCGTTCATAGCCCTTCCTGGGTCAAGGCCCGATAGTCCGCGTGGTTTTTTGTAAATCGCTATCACTTTACAAAAAGCAAAACCTCACCGAACAACGGCATGCTCTACGAGCAAACTTGAAATTGGCGAAATCATCATTAACCTGATGGAAGCCATATTTTAAAATTAGAATTAGAACCTATAATCTATTCTATTCTATTTTTTTTTTAATGGCAACCGGTCACAGTGTAGCGACCATTACTGCCAATGTCTCGTTGCCAATCGCACTAGGCGACTAGATAGAGGATTGATACCACGTTGTACGGTGAGTTGAGAAAATCGTGCTTTTTGTAAAGTGATAGTGATTTACAAAAAACCACACGGACTATCGGGCCTTGACCCAGGAAGGGCTATGAACGCTTCAAGTTGAATTCTTCATTAGCTATTCACTCATACGTTAGATCACTGCACAATACGCTATCAATACTACACATTGAACAACAAAAATGAATAAATAATGAACAACGAAACTTAAACGCATGCGGCCATCTTGGGTCACGAACCGGAAGCCTCTAACCTATAATCGGGAAAATGTACCGAGATGACAGGTGTCATAGGACTCACCGTTCGCCGCGCGGGGTATAATCTTTGATTTCATCATTCTACGCTACTAGAACGCCCTCTGCGTCATATGCACTTTTAAAATGCTTAAGCGCATTAGCCATTACCTTCGGGAAATCCACATAAAAAAAAAAGATTAAAAAATTCTATAAAAAACATTTAGAAATGCTATTGTTAAATTTTGCCAGCCTTCACACAACAGGTGTAGAATTTGTTACAAATGGAAATGCAACCCCATTCCCCGCGAAAGTATGACATCGGCTGTCAGACGCCAGCGTTGCGTGCCAGCAACCACTCCCCACGGAACCCTGGGCTAATAGAGCCATCGTTATGCCTTGATCACACGTAACGAGTTGTGTGTGACAGGGACGAGAGCACTGTCTCGCCCACTGTCTCGGTACGTGTGATCAAGGCATTAATGTAACGACAGTATGATAATATTCTCCGGCGAGCCATGGCCATAGATACGGTAAGTAACTATAATAGTACATGACTTAAGTAGACACGTAGTGGTAAAATTGCAGGCAGATATCATTCACTTAAAAATGTTAATGCTTTTTATTAAATAAATAAATATTTAGGGACAATCATACACTAATCGACCTAGTACCAAACTAAGCAAAGCTTGTACTTGTACTATATGGGTACTAGACGACGTTATAAATAATATATAAATACATATATAGAGGCAAATAAGATGACCGTTTGATTGATCAGTTGTATTTTGACTAAAGAATTTGGAAATGTGGTTAAACAAGGAACCCTTCCTCGAGCAATTTGATCTCTGTAGTACCTATTACCGAAACATCTACTGAAATGTCACAAAAACTCGGCCGCGGAAAACGAGCGAACATTTTTAACAAAGCCTTATTTTTCCAGTAATTTGTCAAAAACAGTCCCGAGTCTATTGTGTCTTTCCAACACAATGGACACCCTAGCTGAATGCCTACATATTGGGGTAACGGCGGGACATTCCCGAAAGTGATTTATTTGATTACACTTTGGTTATTGATATTTCCCTTTTTATTGTAAAGGGAATAAGGAAACGGCTAGTTTTAGTATCGTATAAGCTATGAAAAGGGGATGAAAAGATATAAAGGTGCAGGGCTATTAGGTAATGTCTGTAGGCAGGGTATCGTCATATGTAAGTAGATGAACCATTACGTAATAGTATTCGTATAAGAGGGGTAAAAAAATGCGTGCCATGGTTTACGATGTGAGCGTGGTGAATATCGTAACGGAAGATGCCACGAGCATATTTTGACTTACTATTACGTTGTATACAATATTTTTCGACGAAGCTTGTTGCGGGTGTACTTTGTGAATTGCATGCATTATTTTTAAATTGACGAAGCATTTGGTGGATTTTTTTCAGTTCTTAGGTATCAGTTTTATCAATAAAAACTACATTCATTAAAAATATTTTTCTACGACTCGGTATTCTTTTTAACCGACTTGAGGAATGGAGGAGGTTCTCTTTTTTATGTTTGTTACCCCAGAACTTTCGACTGGGTGAACCGATTTTGATGATTCTTTTTTTATTTGAAAGCTGGTGCATCCCGTGTGGAGTTTTTTCTATGTTTTATGTTGCTCATTAAAGTCGGCTATTTTTTCGCGAAAAATTGATTATATTTAAATCACTAAAATGCGAAAAAAAAATTAACAAAGAAAAACAGACTTCAAAATAAACTGAAATGTCAAAAATAACCCGTTTATGTACAGATTACATTTGGATCACCTTTTGAAACCTCACGTAAACTTGCGTCGTCTGATCTGCTTTAGAACACGGCAGATTGCCCGGTAGTGCCGACACACGACACCCTTCAGGCAGAAGTCTATACATTTGGCATCATTTTTCAATCGATACGTTACCGCACGCTGGCAACACTCGAGCAGATCTGGCAACGTATTAGCTGAGGATGCAGGCTGGCAACTGAACTTATATCCACTGTCGAGTACCTACCTTAAAGCTGGGCTTACATGAAGCTGCGGTGTTATACCAAATAATAATATTTTTAATTTATTTATATCTATCTATGTTGAGAATGTTACGACGGATGTGTGGTGTGACAAGAATGGACAGAATAAGAAATGAATATGTAAGAGGAAGTCTAAAAGTAGCACCAATTAGGGAGAAGCTGCAAGCTAACCGACTATCATGGTATGGGCACGTGATGCGAAGAGAGGAAAGCCACGTAACCAGAAAAGTGTTAAGCATGAATGTGGACGGATATAGAAGAAGAGGAAGGCCATACAAAGGATGGATGGATTATGAAAGATGATATGAATAAGAAGAAAGTAAACGAGGAGGTGACGAATAATAGGGAAGAATGGAGGAAGAGACATGCTGTGCCGACCCCGAGTAAATGGGATAAGGGCAAGCGAATGATGATTTATATCTATCTATCAGCGGCAGATGGCTGGACATAGGCCTTATATGTCGCTACATCCTGTGCAGACCGCGTCCGTCGGCTCCCTGCAACCCTAACGAAGTAATCTGTCCATCAAGTTGGAGGCCGTTCAACGCTATCCTATACATGGTCGCCACTCTAGAATTTTGCTGCCCCAACGGCCATCCGGGATGTATGGCATGTAGTAATGGCATAGTCGGGGGGCGTTCCACGCTGCGCTATCCTATACATAGTCGCCAATCCAGGACTTCGCTGCTCCAAGGGCCATCCGTTAACCGGGCTACATGGCCCACCCATTGCCACTTTAACTGTGCTTGCCTGTGAGCTATATCGGTTACTTTGATTGGTTTAATTGATTTATTATTGTACATTAAAAATATAGGTACGAATGGCGAATTTAATGCCACGAGGTATTCTCTACCAGACAACCGTACGTCCAAACAGAGTCATTATTAATGCGGGATTGGTGAACAACAGAACGTGTATTCAAACGTTCCAAATTTCGACACAAGAATACATTAATAACATGGACAAATAAATATATTAAAAATTTTAACAAAAAAAGAACCGACTTCAGTAAAACTAAAAAGCCAACAATAACCCGTTCAAGTACAGATTACATTTGACTCACCCTTCGAAGTCGGTGCCAAACCTCGCGTAAACTATAATATATAAATATAAGAACTGAGTGGTCGGTTCTTTTTTTTGTTAAATTTTTTTTTTTTCTTTTTAGTCCACCAAATCCTATTTACTGAATGTAAATTCTTGACTATATCAATACAATACAAAAAATACAAAAAAAAAAAAAAAAAATACAAAATCATTTATTAACATAAAACAGCTTTATACATTTTAAGAATATCCATCAGTGACCAAACTAGGCTGAGCCTGTATCTTGGCCATCTGCGAGTGCGGTTAACAAGAGAGAATTATAAAACAAAGAAATTATAAATTACAAAAGTTTGACGTTCGATATTGAATAAAAGTTTAAAATTCGCGGCTTTAACTTATTCTAAAATATTATTATATTGAAAAGTACAATACAATGCACGGAAACAAACGAATGTGTTTGTGTGTGTGTGTGTGTGTGTGTGTGTGTGTGTGTGTAAATGTGAGTAATATGTGGATATGTGTGTATAGGATACCACTGGTTATAATAAAACCCTGGTGGACGTAACATGGTTTACTTAATTCTTGTGCAATTCAAGATCTCTTCGGTAGCACTGTAAGTCAACGTAAATAACCAATGTTTTACTATCATTTTGGCTCTCGGGACTGAAAGAAGTTTAATATCGCAGTAGTTGCAGATATAGTTATATATGCAGCGATGCGCGTAGGCTGGTGACCGCCTCGCGAGAGCGGACCTGCATGGAGGTAGCGGAACCTTGTAGGTGCGCTTTCGCAGCATTTCCTTGTGCCGTTAAAATAAATTACCGAAAGCGCCGTACATGTCCCTATAACATTTGAAGAGTTCCCTCGATTTCTCCAAGATTCCATCATCAGATCCCGACTTAGTGCCAACGGGACCAACTCGGAATTATACCCTTTCGATTAAAAAAAAAAAATTAAATTCGGTTCACGATTCTCGGAGATATCGAGTAACATACATAGAAAAAAAAAAAATAGTTCGAATTGATAACCTCCTCCTTTTTGAAGTCGGTTAAAAATACCGTCAGACGGGCTGGATGCTTGTTTGTCACCATCGTAGTATAAAAAAAGAATGGTCCACTGAGCCAACCGCGCGTTATCGCGGGCTCATGTAAACCCAGCCTTATAGGTAATATGATAAGTTTTAGTATGTCTTGAGGTTCTGCGAACTTGGTGAATTCGTATTGGATCGAGTTTCATTTGATGTGATTACATCTACAAGTTTTCCAATTAGAGATACTTTAGGTACCTACTATATTACTGTTATGTTATGGTGGCTGTTCTTTCAGTGTTACGTTACATTATATGGACAGATGAATTGCTTATACCTAAGTAAGAGCAATGCCTCTATGTCTATATCATAAACGGTAAGAAGATTTAACTTTTATTTATTTATTACATTTCACAGCATAACAGTTACAACCAAAGCACTGTGAAACTAAGCAAAGGTAAAGTATTTATAAATCTCTCGAAGTATTTGAGTTTAATATGCTTGTATTCTGTAAACTGACATTTTGTTTATTGTTATTTTTATATTTCTTGTTTTTATTTTATTTTATTTTTGTATTGGAAATCTGGTATATTTTGACATTGTGTAAATAATTTTTGTTTAAATTCTTAGCGTTATTTTATTAATTTGATTCCATTATTATGTTAAGTTTGTGATGACGATCCTTATTGGGAGATACTAGATTCATTTATTTATATTTTATTTACCTGTTGACTTTCCCTTTTATTTTAAACTTATTTTGACATTGTAAACATTTTCTTGTATTATTAATCTTGCCTTATTTTTGACGATCATGATATTAATTCGTATAATTTTGACATTAAGCAAATGTGTAATGTAATTTTTATCGTGAAATAAATAATCTAATCTAATCTAATCTAATCTATTTAGTGAAACTTAATAAATAATAATATTCGCGAGTTTTTTTTAATCATTGTCAACACGATTTACAATGATGAGTTTTTTTATGATATTTGACGCTTACTATGACTACAGAACGGACTAAAAAAATCGACTAGCAATAATAATAGCACGAACATGCACAATTTCATCCACCGTATTTAAATATCAAATAAAGAGCTCGTCCAAATTAATATGCATTCAGCATTCGCAGTGCGGTGTACTATAACTGAACCCCAAAACAAACTAACAGAGTTCAGTTTCCATAGACGCATACGCTGTTTCTCGTTCAGACTATAACATGTTACAAATAAAAATGTAGAAATAATGTATGAGTTCCATAGACGCATAAGACCTTTTTCCTTCAGGTGGTTACGCTAGGTTAACGGCAATGCTGCACTGAGGTCATTAATCCCAACTGTTTATATTTTAATTCAGAATGTATAATGCTTGTACAGTTGTACACGTACTTACGACCTTTTTGATTCGCGCTTGGACTAGTGTGTTAGTAGGGGCGTATTATTAATTAGGTTAATTTGCTTTAGCTCTGTGTATAGGTTGCCTAGATAAATAAAAGGCATTTTTTATTATTAATCAAAAGTTGGAAAACAACGTTTTTCGTGGGTATGTAAGCCAATACGAGAACAAGGTTTGACAAGTATAGGAATGGTCTGTGCGTGGTTAACAAGTACCTCATCCAAGATACGAGTATAATGCCTATCAAACACTAGTTATGATTTAATTAGGTTAATATATGAATATTATTTCCAGCAATTTTATATCAAACAAAATACATCATTTAGCGCCACTTTATATGTATAATATAGTACTATGGAGTGTAGAACGGGAGGAGCGTAATCTTAACCTATCCAAAAGTGCCCGCTGAAGGTGTTAAATTGGGGGCGTTACTGTGCTGAGATTAGTTTCAAATAAATAAATATCAGACAACCTCACACAAATCGATCTAGTCCCAAATTAAGTATGAAGGTAGCTGACAGCCTGACACCCTAAATTAACACATAGGCTACTTTTTATCCCGAAAAATCTAGTGTTCCCGTGGGATGACCGGGTAACACCGCGTGGCACAGCTAGTAATAGTATATATGATTTAGTGTTATAGTGTCCTTTTTGTTTTCCTATTCTAGACAACGCATACCTTTCTACACAACTATATAAAACTGTACTTAGGTAACACTATGAAATAATTCCATATTATCCGGTTATTCTCGTTCGCCGCTTAGATTTGGGAGAAATACTTCCTAAGCCGGATAATGTTAACACGTAATGGACCGGGTGTGAGCCATAAAGGTTTATCGCACTTAATTATTAATGCCCGGATTTCGGTGAATGTTAGTGTAGTAGTATAGTGTTGCTTTTGAATTAGGATTGTCTGGTTCTATTACAAAATTGTAACAAACATGCCGGCCAAGTGCGATTCGGACTCGCGCACGAAGGGTTCCGTATCATCAAATAAAAAACCGGCCAAGTGCGAGTCTGACTCGCGCACCGAGGGTTCCGAACAATACTTATCCCATATTAACTGGGCCGGGTTAAATTTGCACCTGATATTTATGACGCCGAATACGTACGGCTACAAATGAGGTGCAAGTAAACGCAACCGATCACGTTTGTTGTATAGAAACCCCCTTAAATATTCATTATATTCTGTTTTTAGTGTCTGTTGTTATCGGGGCAACAGATTTACATTATCTGTGAAAATTTCAACTGTCTACCTATTACGGTTCATGAGATACAGTCTGGTGACAGACAGACGGACAGTGGAGTCTTAATAATAGGGTCCCGCTTTTACCCTTTTGGTACGGAACCCTAAAAAGCAGCCAAGCGTGAGTCGAACTCGCGCCTCAGCAATAAAAAAAATGCAACCGTTAAAAATAGCGTCGAAAATTAAAAAAAATATCGTTTTTTTATTTTATTTTCAGTATAGCGGCTATATACTGCGATAATTTCAATTCATCATTTTATATGCCGAATACGGTATATGAAATGATCATGGAGATATAACGTTTTCACACAAACTAAGGTTCCAGGATGTAGGAAACCGGATATCCTTTCTCGTATCCCGTCTCCATCCCGTTTAAAGGAGGCACGCACATTTGCAGCGAAAGTAAAATTATCATATATGTGCAAAAATAAGAATAAAGCTGTTGAAAGGCTTTGAGATGCACCCTTTTTTAACGTCTAACAGACATATTTTTTTATTTTATTCAAAAGGTTGAAAGATTCAATGGCTCTGACATCTGATTCGGTGGTCCAATTGGTAGGACGCCCGTGTTGGCCCGGAAAGCCGTTGGAAACGCAGGTTCGAATCCTGTCTGAACCATTAAATTTTTCAGTTTTCGCTTCAAAAATGGCTCATTAGCCACTGTTTTTATAATATTACGGAATTTTTAAACTATAAGCAAAATTGTGCTGACGTGTAATATTAATTATTGGTTATTGTTATTAGACAGAATGCTATGTATTTAATTTATATTGGATGTGAAATTAATTAGGTTATTTTAGAATTAGTATAATTAGCACATAATATAAATAAAAATAATTGTTAATTAAATTCTATTGCATGACACATTTGCACGCCGTCTATTCGGCAGAATTATGATGGACTTCTCAAAATTTATGTAACACCCTAATGTATGTATGACCATGATTCTAGCAAATAAATGATATCTTATCTTATCTTATCTTCATTGTAAACATTTGTCTAACAGACATGCCACGATTTTTGACAGCAAGCGGCGCGGCGAGCAGTTGAGCGAGAGACCCGAGCCGTAGTCACTTACCATCAGTACCTCTACAATGACCATGAGTCAACGTGACTGAGTGTTGTCACATCTACTAACTTTTCAGTAAATCTACCTCTTAGAATAATAACGCCTAGAAACCCAGTTCACGCGCATAGGAGAGGCCACTAAAAGTTAGCCAGAAATGGCTAAAAGCGTCGATCGGCTTGTCAGTTGCAAGGACACGTGACAGGTGTAAAGAGCTCCCGCATTTTCAATTATTATGACGGTTTGTGCAGTGATAGGGTCAATAGGGTGTCACAATGCATATGATAAAAAGGATAAACATACTAAGACAACATTTCACTCGTAAATATTATTCTTTAACTCGTATTTTTACGTAAAACAGTAATCAAAATCTCATATTTTCTATAAGCGGCATGACAACGTAGTGTTTCCAGTGTAACGGACTTTTTTTACCCATAATTCTGTCCTGATAATGATAATACTGACCTATTTTTGGGAGCCTATAATTTAAAATACAAAATATGAAAAAAACAAGAACATTAATCACTTGATTTTTTATTATCCTTTTATTTGACTTGCCGTGTATGTTAGAGTATGTCTGGGTCAAATATTGCAAATCAAATTTGAATCGAGTTTAAATTTTGTACACCTGGCAAGCTGGTCTGATGATGAGGACGGCAGGAGGCCATAGTTAGCTCCTAAATTACACAAAAACAACGTGTTAGGGCTCGTCACAAATGTCTTGATGATGAGTTGACGACTGTGCAAATAAAAGTGTTACGCCGGTGGATTAGGTCAAAAACTTCGAACGTCAATTTCAGTGCTTTAGAAGCGTTTACAGCTGGCTGAAAAGTCATTTCAGGATTTGACCATACATACTATTTACGATTTTATTTATTTTCAAGTGACATTGCAAATTAATAATAATAAATAAAAAAAACCTTTGTTTAATGTATTTAATAGTGTTTGAAGTCAACAGCGGGTCTATGATTCAATTAAAATTTAGAATGTAACCAATCACCACTGGCATGAGTATACCCCCAATTTCAGGGGAAAAGTGATTGGGCTAGCAACATTATTGCTGTGTTTGTGTGCGTATCGGCGCGTGTAAATACGAGTTGTTCACAACTACATGAATCCATTTTATGCCTCACTTGTGGCGCCTCGGCCGGTTGAAACTATCCTTCTAGGCGTTATTATTCTAAGATCTACCTATTTTGCCTCCGTTCTACCACCCTCAGCATCAAATCTACCAATTTTTCGATCGTAAACAATTCTCAACGCGTAGAACGAAACGCTACTCAGTATTGAATGTAGCCTGTTTTCCATGGAGCCAAAGCCTATCTTGTTATTTATTCACTTAAAACGGAACACTTTAAGTGAATGTGTGTGCGTGTGCGTAAGTTGAGACACTTACTTGACAGTTACAGCTGACAGTATATTTCGCGGCAATTTCTTTGACAAGGCAAAAATTACGGTGATATAAATACTTAAGCACTGTTTTCGCATTGTTAATCATTTAAAACGTACTGTCTCAGAGTGGTGGTAGATCTACCTATTTTTCATTTTAAATTCTACCAATTCCTGCTAATTTCTGCATTCTGTTCTACCAGTTCGCCAAAATTGTATGTCACTACGCTGACTATACTCGATAGCGACAGCGTAAACGATTCGTACGGAGTAGTGCCGCGCCCCTAGCGGTCACTTTATAAAACTACAAGTCTACATGCAAATCATTTACGGAGTCACTAGCGAGTACTGTTACTGTGAACTCATGGTAAGGTACAGGGGATACTGAGGTCAATCGCCAGTCAGTTTGTGCATAAAAAAAGTGGGATCCGAAATTTTGAATTCGAAGATTCCAAAATTCGAATTCTGAGGGTAGAGCACTGCGCCGGAAAAGTGGTGTCGTTGGTTTAAAATTCAAATCCCACTTGCAGTGCCATGGATCGCATAAAGTGTTGCCTTCATAATTAACCTTTGTATCCATACTCAAAACAAAATTAATTAAGTAGGCAGAGGCCAAGTAAACCCGCAGACATAAGCTAGTTAGATCATAATCCAGCCTTTAGTATAATATAACAGTTATTAATGGACCACACACGCATTTCGTGACTACGGAAGGAATTGGGTCATAATCGCGTTACGGCCCTGAACACACATCATATAATATAACTTAAGTCACCCATTAATACACAAAACTAAACATACACACACATATATTGATTTAAACTTACACGATTTTCGCACATTATCATAAAACGGGATTTAACCGTGCTCAAAATGTGTTTATTTCGACGTTTCGAACGTGACGGTCGTAGTCCCGAAGGAACTACAGTACATTAAAATAAATAAATACTTATTAACGGATGACAATCTTACACAAATCGACCTAGTCGCATAAACTAAGCAAAGCTTGTACTATGGGTTCTAGACGACGGTATACACAACAATATAAATACCTATATACATAACCATGACCCAGGAACAAATATTGGAGTTCGTCACATAATTTGCCCTAGCCGGGATTCGAACCGCCGGCTCTGTAGGCAGGTGCATTACAAACTACGCCGACCGTCGAAACTCGGAGAAAACTTGTGATCATATGTGTCATCATCAGCCGAAAGACTTCAACTGCTAGATAAAGGTGACCCCCAAAGTACGCCACTTTCTTGGGACCTACGCACAGCTCTGATTCTCCTGCAGATGTCATTTCTGATTCGATCATGCTGATGATGTCGTCGCTGCGGCGTCCCGGTGAGGCAGGGAATTTAGTGCTCTATCAGATAACCATCACCAAGAAGTTTGGCAATTCCTTCATCTGCCGAACTATTAAAGTATGGAACTCCTTGCCGGCTCGTATAACTTGGGACCCTCTCGAAGAAGCATCTCTCGGGCCAGCATGGCAGTGTCAACTGACTTGGCACCGCTGGTTTCTCGTCAGTTGCCATTGCGACTTGGGCTCCCCTTTTTGCTTACCATCAGGCGAAGTGGAGCCACTATGTTGTGCCGTTATAAAAGAAAAAAAAGATAAACTTAATGCTTCTTGAGTGCCTACTTTATAGGACATACATAGGGCAGTGTAAGGTGACGTTCTAAGTAATTCAATCGCAAATAGACTAGACAAATATCATCAACCACAGAAACACGTGTAATAAACACACAAAAAAGCAATTAAATTATCTAGTTTTCCGGCAAACACGCCTATAACGATCCCAATATAGCCTGCCGGTCAGTGCGTACGCCCCAGACGATGGTATTGATCCCACCACCGACCACCACTCCCACCGCTTGCTTCCACAGTCGACCGACGCCACGCAACGATACCACTCGAAATTAAAAACAACAGAAACAACCATTTCCGCGGGTTCAAATTACGAACGTTCTATTTTTCAAATATGGAACGCGCTTGAATATCGAATTGTTTTTTAAATTCTGTGATACCAGTGTTCGGCAAAAGTGTTACAATGTGTAAATGTTGCGTGCGTTTTATTACTCAATTTGAGCAATTGTGAAGTTTAAAGTGTAACATTGCGGGTGACTCAGTCGATTTAGCGGGTTTATAGACAAAATTGGACTGAAAGCGGCCAAATTCCAGTGTCAATTGAATATTTTTCAGCTCGAAAGGAAGCCATTATCAAGTATCCGATGCAAATTATCTCGGTTATCTCGTCCCCTCGCGGCCTACTAAGCCACTCGACCGTCAGTCCGTCGCTATCAGCTGATGTAGTCAGTAAAAGCGGTTAAGAAAACTAATTTCTTTGAAAAACAATAGAGATTTACATAGACTCGCCTCACGGAAGGCCATTATACACATTACAGTGAGTCAGTGGACGGCACAAGCAACGGACGCTGATAATTGCCAGCCAGTTTTTTCTACCATTTTCTAAATTCGAACGTACGATTTTATAACGAAACGAATTCTTTTTTCAAAACACGCCGTGGACCGAACGAATTCATTTTTAGAATATTGATTGTTTTTTGTGCGAGCGTTTTTTGTCTTTGGTTTAGTGCAGTGATGGTGTCGTGATTGGAACCTTTTTGCGGTCTTTCTTATAATGGAAAGAAGCGTTTTGGCCGACACTAGACACGTTTCCTGGGCTTCTGAAGTGAGTATTACGTCTATGAAAAGGAATAATACGTCTCTAGATTATAAATCATCATTTGACTCGTTTGTATCACTTTAATATCTTACGGAGATTTTGCGCGACAGCAGCAACACCAGCGGTGCGCGGTATATGTTTCGCGCTCACTCATATGGCCGCCGCGTTCGGATCTCTCACTCAACCGCTCCCCGCGCCGCTGGTCGCTCTAAGGCATATCCCTTATATCACTATTAGCTTGTATCGTGACCTAATTACATAGGAGCAGGGATATTTAGATTAAAGGTATTATTAACGTACATTGCCCCTTGACCTTACTAGAATGCCCTACAAAGCTATGGACACGCTACCTTATATTTAGATACAAAAAGACTTATCTAAATAGGAAATTTTCTTGAGTTACTTGTTTTTAATATTTGCGGTAGTATAAGCCATTACTATGATTAACTATACGAGTTCAAGCTTCAGAGTGATTGGTAAAAGGTTTATTTAATCAAAAGTGCACCTTTCTGATAAACTACATAAGTATACGTTAGGTACCTAAGTACCACACAGGTTGAATAAGCACTTATATTGTGTATATTTGATATTACCGCAAAATTTACGGGGTCTTAGTATAGGCATTTATTAATATATTGCACCGGAAATTAATAAAAAAATCTTTTTTTTTTCTATATATTCAGCACGCAATGTATTTGTTTGTTGACACTTAACAGTATCGTGATGTGACAACAGTCACTAGTAATAACTACGCCATACATTGCTGCTCGGAAAATGTTCAAAAATTAATTACGCTGTAGCAGTTGACGCTAAATTGATAATTGTTATAAATATCAGATTGTAGCACTAAAATCTCCGCCTGGCTTCAATTTGCGGTTATGTCAAATATACACACGGTATATTGACAATACTTAAAAGTTACTTTTGACCTTATTCCTAATTATTGCCTTATTTGACTTTGTAATTTTCAGTGTTATTTTTACCGTGTATTTTTTTTTATTTTAAATAAAATAAATATTAAATATTAAGGGACAATCATACACAAATCGACCTAGTTCCAAACTAAGCAAAGCTTGTACTATGGGTACTAGACGACGATATACATAATATATAAATACATATATAGATAACATCCATGACCCAAGAACAAATATTTTGCACAAATATTTGCCCCGGCCGGGATTCGAACCCGGGACCGCCGACTCAGTAGGCAGGTGTCTACCAACCGAGCCAAACGCGTCGTCAAAACGTCGTCGTTTTGACAATCCATTTTTCTTTGACATTTTTATCTGTTTGTTTAAAATGTTCATATGTAATTATTTTATCTGTTTTATTATTAATTCCGCTGTTTTTATTATCAATGTCATCATATTTTATCTCTTAGTATTAATATATGTGACGATCATAGTATAAGTGCATGTAAATTCACTTAGTGTAATTTATATTGACATTTTATATTATGAAATGAATAAATCTAAATCTATACAACCTTTATACAGCTTAAATTAAAGTTATAACGGTTGTACAAGCTGTTATACAACCTGTTTGCTCCCTGGGTACCAAATGGTATCTGAATTAAGTATATTGTTAACTAGCTGTGCTCGCGGCTCCGCCCGCGTGGAATTCGACGTGTGTCAGTAAGCTGCTAATACCTCACCGTTTAAACCTTCCCCGGACAACGACAAACATTTTAAAACCAAAATCAGCTAAATCTGCCCAGCCGTTCTCGAGTTTTAGCGAGACAAACGAACAGCAATTTATATATATAGAATACTAGCTTTTGCCCGCGACTACGTCCGCGTAGAACTCTGAAGTATGGAAGCAACCTCGTACAACACGATAGACATCCACCTAATCACCTTAATTAATAAAAGGGATTATTAAAAGCGCCTAAGCAAATGTAAGAGCAATTGTGCTTTTGGTCTAATGATGACATTTCCTACAGGGTCATCAATGTCATCATGAATTACTTACTCACTTTTCAATCTTTTTAGGGATAATTTCCAGGATGAAAACTATCCTATGTCCTTCCTCGGGTCTTAAACTATCTCCATGCCAAATTTCATCAGAATCGATTCAGCGGTTTAAGCGTGAAGAGGTAACAGACAGACAGACACACTTTCGTATTTATAATATCACTAGCTTTTGCCCGCGACTACGTCCGCGTGGAACTTGGAAGTATGGAAGCAACCTCGTACAACACGATAGATATCCACCTAATCTCCTTAATTAACAAAAGAGCGCCTAAGCAAATGTAAGAGCAATTGTGCTTCTGGGTTTATCATTACATTTTCTACAGGGTCATCAATGTCATCATGAATTACTTACTCACTTTTCAATCTTTTTAGGGATAATTTCCAGGATAAAAACTATCCTATGTCCTTCCTCAGATCTTAAACTATCTCCATGCCAAATTTCATCAAAATCGGTTCAGCGGTTTAAGCGTGAAGAGGTAACAGACAGACAGACAGACAGACAGACAGACACACTTTCGCATTTATAATATTAGTATGGATAGTATGGATATATAGATATGGTTATGCATACATAGATAGGGTTTAGATAAAAGTAAACCATCTTGAAACGAATGTTCAAGCAATCCATCGCAATGTGATGATAACGTTTATCTATCGAGATTGGTTATTGTCGTTTGATATTGTTTTATCAGATTGCGTCGATAAAGGGAGAAAATAAACTCTTCTCTCAGTCTGTGTTTCAGATAAAATGTACATATCTATACAGTGGGCAACTACCTATATATAGCGGGCACTAAATTCTTGTATGTAAAAGAAAGTGATACACCGCTTTAACCGAGAATGACTGCACAGATTGTTATGAAACTTGTAAAATAAGTTTAAATGAAATAAAAATTAAAAATTATTTGCAGATGAAGAAAAATCGTTAAACAGAATTAAAAAACAAAGTTTTTATAAAAATTAAAAAAAAAAATGTTTTTTCATTAGGTAATTTTAAGGTGAAATCAAGCGCAAAACTCAGGAACGGTTGGACCAATTCAATATTCCTTGAAGTTCGACGAAGCTTCTTATGAATTGTATTAATATTGGTTTGAGCGTGAAGTAGTAACAAACATACATTTGAAAATTCGGGAAACAAACTCATACGTTAGTAAACCTTAAAAACCCGGTTACAAACAGCGGCACGATAAATTAAATTGCATCACAACGCAGCAAAAAGTGCATGAACACAATTGCCAACTGTTATGTTGCAACCGGCTGACGAGATCACAAGGCCATTAGACCGTTTGCAAGACAGCAGTCAAATCTGCCAAATAATCCGTGAATTGTGAAGTAAACCAGTGACTTTTTTATTAGACACTGAGCAATAGTTAATAGGCATTCAGGTGATACAGTAGTATATTAGTAGTTGACTTTGACTCATGTTAAATTGTATTAAATGTTGATTTCGTGTAGTATTTAGCATAGGGAACCTAAATATCTACTTACACCTTCATAAAAGTAGACGATGGTTCTGAAAATTAAATTTCAGAATATGGTTTCTATTCTGTATTTTGAAATTCTTAAAACCCTTTTATCTTCCTTGTTAAAACGCTGTCCGCTATTTTCACTCAAGATAGTGAAATACCGAACCCGTAAAGAAAACCGAAGGGCTACTCTGACGACTCCTAATAGTGTCAAAGTATATTTGAGTCAGCGGGACAGCACTATACGACGGTCGAATTTCGAACATCGGAGTAGCTCTTCTGTTTATTTACTCAGTATTCTACGTCACGCCACACTCGCCACAGATAGGTAAGCTAATAGGCAAACATGGGGGACGGCGTTATTGTTTTTCATTTTCATGAAATTATCATTTTCAATTAATACAATTTAGCTTTCTATCTCTCAAAAATACAATTATTTTTTTTAACTCGTAAGATCATTATTTATAAACCATTTCAAATATATTTCAAAAATACCTACTGCCTAGCCTTGTGGTTAATTTAAAATACCAATCACCAATTTTTTTAACCGGGCCAGCGAAGCATCTCCGTTTCAAAAAGAAGGCCAGGTTAAAAAATACTTGCGTATGTCCGGATGTCCCTTTGGACGGATTTGCGGCTGTTCTAGCCATTTCGCATTTTAACCGATTCTCTTGCAATGGTAAAATGTATTTTTTTGTCGAGTCAGTTATCTCTTTCTATCTCTTTCTGTGCAGCACTGTGAGAGAACGACGGGTGACGCTGTCATGCTAAAAGAGTAACGAAGCATAGTTGTGCGCGGTTGTACGAAACAATCTGTAGATCTATTAAAATACATTAACGGGTTTACTCAAGTCGTAGAAGTGGAATAACGCAGTGTTCGGTTGGCTGCCACGACTGACCGGCTCTCCTGATGATGAATCGCGTACCGATTCGAAACATGTCGAACGATATTCGACTTCTACGTGAGTAAACCCGTTTACCTATATGATTAAAGTACAATAAAACTAAACCTAAAAATTAAAAATTAAACTAAACAAGAAAACACTAAAATTAAACTAAATCTAAAAATGAGCCCGTTTATGTATTTTAATATTTCTATGTAAAATCTGTCAATCATTCGTCGATGAAGTAAACTATCGATTACCTACCTAGTTGACTGCGTGTCGAAACTCGTGTTACACGCGTTTTGTTACATGTGAAGTGATTGAGACATGAAATTAGTCGTGGTTTACTTTTAATTGTTATAAAATTCGATTCAATTTCATTATTTCACGTATAGGCCAACGGGGATTTTGTAACCCCCGCCATTTTGCGGATTTTTAATTAACTGACGTTGAAAGTCAGTGAATATCACTGATGTAAACAAAGAGGAAACAGGACTGAATTCCGCATAAGTATTATTTGCATAATAAAGCCAACACTATTCACATGTGTTGAAAGTAAAGTTCATTTCAGCATTTTGGTAAACAATGTTTTGAATTTAGTTAATGACAAGTCGAAACTGATGTTTAATAATTGAAATATATTATGTACACAGTGAACGCATTTTCCGGTCACTGTATGCACTTTATTGCCTTATTAAGAAAGCTGTTTGTAGCGTCGCTATCCCTGGGCCGAACCGACTTTTGGGCTATGGTTACTAATGATATATGGGGACCCTTTTCGGGGTTAGGTTATGTAGGTTACCAAACTATATACATTAGCTTCAAACACACACGTGTGCCCGGGCATACTTACTCGTACATTGAAAGTACCCAATTTATCAGTTGAGTTGAGAGCAAAAGAAAACATAAATCCTCAAACCAAGAAAATACTGGAAGAAAAGGTCAACCACATACTGCATACTAGCCACGGCCACTCTGACTAGAATGTACAATTTCGAAGAGTGTAGAAAACGTGACGCATACGTTGCGTAAACGCACCGGCAGTGTATTTTGAGCGGTGTGTTATCTCCTTAAAACATATTCATATTATGTTTCAAACATAAACATATATCCCCATATATAGCCTGTATTATAATGGACTAAAGCACTTCAGTTTATGGTCATTTTATGTCCATAGCAATTGCTTCACAACGCCTCAACTTATCTACTGTAGTGACCGAAAATAGAACTAACAATGTTACCATACTAAATTATATAAGACACCGCCGTGGCGCCGTCAAAGTGTTTTTAATTTGGCAGCATTTTAGTTTTTGCTCCACAAATTACGTTTTTATGGCTTGTAAGACATACCGCTTTGTAAGAAATAAGTGGAAAGTCAAGTAAAGCCACGAATTACAACTTAGGTTAGAAGTGCAAAATACTTCTAACGATAAAATAATCTATTTATTTATTTATTTACACACACAACTGTCCTTACAGGCTTACCTAATTCGACAGCATGGAATATTTACAAAATAGACACAAATATATAATGTGATGTGATTGCACGTGAGTGTAAACTGCTTAATACATTTATTGAATACTAGCTTTTGCCCGCGACTACGTACGCGTGGAACTTGATAAAAGGGATTATTAAAAGCGCCTAAGCAAATGTAAGAGCAATTGTGCTTTTGGTCTAATAATTACATTTCCTACAGGGCCACCGCACCCCAACAGAAATGTTCACTCACTTTTCAATATTTTTAGGTATAATTTCCAGGATGAAAACTATCCTATGTTCTTCCTCGGATCTTAAACTATCTCTATACCAAATTTTATCAAAATCGATTCAGCGGTTTAAGCGTGAAGAGGTAACAGACAGACAGACACACTTTCGCATTTATAATATTAGTATGGATAGTATGGATTTTATGATGCCGACGGCTACTTTCTACCATCCTCACACCCCCAGTGTGTGGATTACTGTGCTACCTAAATGGTGGAGAACTGTGCTACCTAAATGGTGGAGAACTGTGCTACCTAAATGGTGGAGAACTGTGCTGTTCCAGAGGAATTTCCTACCGCGAACGCTCCGCATGTGGAATGAGCTCCCTGCCGAGGTTTCCCCGGGGGCTGCAGCATGCGGTTCTTCAAGAGGGGAGTAAATAAGTTCTTTAAGATGCTCCTGGTATCGCAATCTTCCATAGGGGGCGGTAACTGCTTAACATCAGGCGGGCATGCTTGTTTGCCACCGTCGTAAAAAAAATATGTGTAGGTACACTTTTTGCCCGGTTTTCCACATGATAATTAGGCTTCGGACTTTTTAGAGCACAGTAGGACATTAGAGAGCTAAGGAACAGGTGTTAACAATAAAACGTCATTCATATTTCATACCTACTCATACTGCCTGGTTCAATAAAACGCGCTGAAATAATGTTACTTAAAACACACGTATACACAAGCTTGAAAGTAGGTCAACTCCTTAAATAGGTATAAATTGACTTTTTAAATATTTATCGACACAGATTCATGCTTTTATCGAAATCGAAACGACATAATTTTTATTTTCAGTGTTCAGGTGGATACGTTTGCAGAACAATTTTCATTAAACCACACTGTATTTCTATCGAAATTTATTTAATGTGACAGGAATTTGACGAGTTTTATATTTATACTAGCTTTTACCCGCGGCTTCGCACGCGTAAACACAATATCATACGTTCACTAAACTTATTGCGAGGCCAAAGGCCGAGCTCCGCGTAGCACCGAAGGTGCGGAGCGACCTAAAGAAAGCCGCCAACCCACTTAATATAAGTCGAAGTAACTTAATGCGAGGCCGAAGGCCGAGCTCCGCGTAGCACCGAAGGTGCGGAGCGTCTCAAAGAAGTCGCCCACCCACTTAATATAAGTTGAAGTAACTTAATGCGAGGCCGAAGGCCGAGCTCCGCGTAGCACCTTAGGTGCGGAGCGTCCCAAGAAAGCCATCCACCCACTTAATATAAGTTGAAGTAACTTAATGCGAGGCCGCAGGCCGAGCTCCGCGTAGCACCGAAGGTGCGCAGCGTCTCAAAGAAGCCGCCCACCCACTTAATATAAGTTGAAGTAACTTAATGCGAGGCCGAAGGCCGAGCTCCGCGTAGCACCGTAGGTGCGGAGCGTCTCAAGGAAGCCGCCTACCCACTTAAAATAGGTGGAATTAACTTAATGCGAGGCCAAAGGCCGAGCTCCGCGTAGCACCCTAGGTGCGGAGCGTCCCAAGAAAGCCACTCACCCGGTTAATATAAGTTGAAGTTACTTAATGCGAGGCCGTAGGCCGAGCTCCGCGTAGCACCGAAGGTGCGGAGCGTCCCAAAGAAGCCGCCCACCCACTTAATATAAGTCGAAGTAACTTAATGCGAGGCCGAAGGCCGAGCTCCGCGTAGCACCGTAGGTGCGGAGCGTCCCAAGGAAGCCAACCACCCACTTAATATAAGTTGAAGTAACTTAATGCGAGGACGCAGGCCGAGCTCCGCGTAGCACCGAAGGTGCGCAGCGTCCCAAGGAAGCCGCCCACCCACTTAATATAAGTTGAAGTAACTCAATGCGAGGCCGAAGGCCGAGCTCCGCGTAGCACCGTAGGTGCGGAGCGTCCCAATGAATCCGCCCACCCATTTAATATAAGTTGAAGTAACCTAGTGCGAGGCCGAAGGCCGAGCTCCGCGTAGCACCGAAGGTGCGGAGCGTCCCAAGGAAGCCGCACCCACTTAATATAAGATGAAGTAACTTAATGCGAGGCCGCAGGCTGAGCTCCGCGTAGCACCGAAGGTGTGGAGCGTCCCAAGGAAGCCGCCTATTAAGTTACTTAACCCTTTGACCGCCAAAGACGGCAAATCACGTCATCGGGATTTCGTGCCACTGAGGCCAACGACGCCTATTGACGTCAAAAATTTCAATGGCCAAAAACATGCTAATTCAAACCACTATCTGTGTTTTTCAATCTCTGTTGATTTTGGAGCAACTTATTTTTTTTTGGTTTGGCGTCAGTGGCACGGTGAATTGCTTTGCCGCTTGGCGCTCTAAGGGTTAAACATATGCTAAGTGGGTTGGCGGCTTCCCTGGGACGCTCGTGGAACTCGGCCTGCGGCCTCGCATTAAATTACTAAGGGTTTATAAAGTAACTTAGCACCGAAGGTGCGGAGCGTCCCAGGGAAGACGCCCACCCACTTAAAATATGTTCAAATAAATTAATGCAAGGCCGCCCACCCACTTAATATAAGTTTAAATGTGTGAGCGGCTTTCCTGGGACGCTCTGCACCTTCGGTGCTATGTGAAGCTCGGCCTATGGCCTCGCTTTAAGTTACTACTTATATTAGTCAGTGGGCGCCTTCCCTAGGACGCTCCGCACCTTCGGTGCTACGCTTGTGAACATGATCTTGGTTTAATTAAAATTGAGGCAAGACTTATGTTTAAAAAACTGTTTTGAATATTTTATTGTCTATTGTAGATTTAAATAACTTAATGCGAGGCCGCCCACCTACTTAATATAAGTTTAAGTGTGTGAGCGCCTTCCCAAGAACGCTCCGCACCTTCGGTGCTAAACTTGTGAACATGATCTTGGTTTAATTAAAATTGAGGCAAGACTTATGTTTAAGATATTGTTTTTAGGGTTTCGTACCCAAAGGGTAAATCGGGGCCCTATTACTGAGACTTCGCTGTCCATCCGTCCGTCTTTCACCAGGCTGTATCTCAAGAACGATGATAGCTGGACAGTTGAAGTTTTCACAGATGACGTATTTCGATTGCCGCTATAAAAACAAATACTAAAAATAAAATAAAATAAATATTTAAGGGGGGCTCCCTAGAACAAACTTGTTATAGATTATGGCACGGAACCCTTCATGCGCGAGTCGGACTCGCACTCGCCCAATTTTTAATATTTATTGTCTATTGTAGATTTAAATAACTTATGGCGAGGCCGCCCACCCACTTAATATAAGTTTAAATGTATGAGCGGCTTTCCTGGGACGCTCTGCACCTTCGGTGCTATGTGAAGCTCGGCCTATGGCCTCGCTTTAAGTTACTACTTATATTAGTCAGTGGGCGCCTTCCCTAGGACGCTCCGCACCTTCGGTGCTACGCTTGTGAACATGATCTTGGTTTAATTAAAATTGAGGCAAGACTTATGTTTAAAAAATTGTTTTGAATATTTATTGTCTATTGTAGATTTAAATAACTTAATGCGAGGCCACCCACCTACTTAATATAAGTTGAAGTGTGTGGGCGACTTCCCTAGAACGCTCCGCAACTTCGGTGCTTAGCTTGTGAACATCATCTTGGTTTAATTAAGATTGAGTCAAGACTTAGGTATGTATAAAAGATCGTTTTTAATATTTATTGTCTATTGTAGATTTAAAAAACTTAATGCGAGGCCGCCCACACACTTATATAAGCTTAAATGTGTGAGCGGCATCCCTGGGACGCTCTGCACCTTCGGCGCTACGTAGAGCTCGGCCTACGGCATCGCATTAAGTTACTACTTAAATTTGTGGGTGGGCGACTTCCCTAGAACGCTCCGCACCTTCGGTGCTACCATTGTGAACATCGTCTTGGTTTAGTTTAAATTGAGGCTAGACTTATGTTTATATATCGTTTTGAATATTTATTGATTATTGTAGATAACTATTCAAAGCACCTTGAAAAATAATTAGCTCATAGTCCTACCTGAACATATTTTAATGACATCTATTAAGATGACAATAAATTATTTTCGTCTACAAATTGTACTAATACTAATATAATAATATGACCTGTCATAATAATTTCCTAAGTAACGCCATAAGATTCAGGTGCCAACTTAACTCAATCGAGCGTACGTCAATAATGGCGACAGCACCACTGAACGGATACGTGATGGCCTCACTGTTTTGTTATCCGTGGTATAATGAATAAGGAAGCAAAGGAAAATGCATGAGATGACACGGTTATTATTTCAGTAGGTTCTGGGTTCAAATCCCGGCTGGGTGAAATCCTTTCTACATTGTAAATTTAATAATTTTGTCTTGTCACGAATCATGGTTGTTTTTCATACAAAATGTATACATTGTCGAGCAGCAACTCTCAATAATTGATACACTGCTGCTTATATTAGGTATGCGATCAATATTCAACAACTTCGGTAGTAATTCTCGAAGTCCAGGTTAACCCATCACACTACACCCTAGCTTGTGCCGAATCGTGGTCACAGGCACGCAACGACGTGCGTGAATCCTTTACATGTATGGAGCTGGTGTTATTAACTCGGGAAAAATCTTAACAGCGCGATGCAGCCGCTAGTATGGAGATTGTGTCAATGTAACAACGCCATCTAGCGGAAAATTGGGTCATTGAGAACAAAATCTCAACACGCCGTTAAAAATAAAGAATGATTGATATTTATTACTTTGAATAAATTTTATATATAAAAAAAACTACATAGATGCAAAATTGTCGCTAAATATATCGTATATTTATCGTTTATTATATACATTTCGCTACCTTATTAGTAAGTTAGGCCAAACACAAACAATACCAAAATTTGCGCCTAATGTTCTAAATGTTTACTAATTATAAAAACGGTATAAACTCACGTAAAAATTGTCAGGAACGGCCCGACATGTTTCGAAGGCCGCAGACAGGGCCGTTCCTGACAATTTTTACGTGAGTTTATACCGTTTTTTATAATTAGTAAAGATGTCTCACGATAGTTTTAATAACATTATGTTCTAAATGTTGGTTGGTAAAACATATTTAGAACTGTATTTAATTTACTTAAATTGATTCGAAATACTTTTATTTCAATTACACTCGATAAAATAGCAGTAAAAATCTGTTTTATTCATTAATATTTTTAATTGCGTCTCCGGGATTTGGTCGATACTTACAAACTACAGAAGAATATAATTGTATATTCAATAAAAGAGCATTAGTTCCTATTGTCGCAAATTGTGTTTTTAAAGAAATATATGTTTTTTTTTTTGGGCATGAGACAATTTACAACGAACATTGCACTCATATTTTCGTCTGTGTTGGTTGATAATTGGCGCCATCTTTTCTATCTAACTAAGACGGTTTCCGTAAATCAACGCCTCAAACAACCTTAACCTTATTGTTAATGCCGGTGGGCCGCGCGGAGGAATTATGTCAAATTCATACTTTTTAGTTTTTGTACACGACGTAAGAGCCACGCGGGGGTCGCGTCGTTCTAAATTCAAAATCACAAACGCTGTCATTATAAGGTTACAACATTGTAAGGAAAATATTTCATGGAATTTATGTTTTCAGAGATAAATATTAATCATAATAAAAAGTATCCTATAACCATCTTTGGATGTTCAGCTATTCCTGTACCAAAATTGGTAACTTTTTATCCAGCCGTTTCGGCGTGATGCGAGGACAAAGGTTTTTTTGAAAACAGATGGCGCCAGGTTGGCACGGCGAACCGTGTCCATACAAAACAACTATCCGGCTGCATCACGCTATCGAGATTTTTCCTGAAATCATGACCTCCCTCCATAGAAAATTTATTTTCAATACAAATGTAGGATTTTATAATAGTATAGATAGATATTGTATACACACCCATACAATATCTATCTATACTTCTATCTATTCTATCTATATCTATCTATACTTCTATCTATTCTATCTATATCTATCTATACTTCTATCTATTCTATCTATACTATTATAAAATCCTAGTGTCCTGTGTGTGTGTGTGTGTGTGTGTAATCACTCCACGTCGATTCAAAGAGAGCGCATTTTTTCACATAGCGATTGATTGTCATAACGTATTGTTTGTTATAAAATTGTTAGCCATAACTATGAAATTACTAATTTTACAAGAGTTTTGAGAGTAAATCCTTTGAGAGTTTTGGGGTAAGGATTATATTATAACAATCCTGAAAAGTTATTTGTTTCAGAGAAAAATAGAAATTATGACTAATGACAAGTATGAATAAGAATTTTATGTGAGCCAATATGGACCCCTATCCAAATCTCGACCAGATGAAAATGCAATTTCGCATTAAATCCACTATTTTTACTTTCGTTCTGTGCAACAACAGTTAATGTTATATATCAATATCACACATAAATAGTATATCATCCCTAGAAAGTAACAATATCTACTTCGTTAGTCTTTCAGCAGTTAATTACATCTTGAATACAATTTAAACACACTAACATCCCATTATTTTTCTCATTCTCTACTCGACCTTTTAATCGAGTAAACAATGTGCCATACACAAGACAAATACAGCGGCCAGCTCGTCCCGTTCCCCGTCTGTCACCAGGCTGTATCTCATGAACCGTGATAGCTAGACAGTTGAAATTTTCACACATTAATGTATTTCTGTTGCTGCTACAACAACATTTTTTTTACAAAAATAAGTATGTGATTAACCAGTTGGTTCGATAGTAATAAACGGCTAGATAGAGTTCCAATTTGTACAATTGGTTGGTCCGTTCAGTTGATCGGAGTGAAAGAGCATAAAAAATACTAAAAACAGAATAAAAATATTTAAGTGGACCAAACAACAAACGTGATCGGTTGCCAGTTAAGATGGGTAGTGTATGTCCGGAACCCTCGGTGCGCGAGTCCAACTCGCACTTGGCCGGTGTTTTTCCCTTATTGTAGCTATTAAAGTAAAATGTAAGCATATGAATGAATAATATTTATTTAAGATTTCAATACCTATTTTTGCTAGTAGGTTGAATATATTATATTATTATGATGATTAGCATATTTCGGTGATATATCGAGGTGTGAACGTGATATCTAGATCATGCTAGACCCTAGAAATATCAGCCTATCACGCAGGCCATTACACGATTGTGCTAAATTCTATTAATTATTATATTTCAGAAAAAATGGCGTTTATTCGATTGTGACACGATTTCATTTCATGATAGAGGACTAAAACTGTGTAGATTTAGCAATCTGCAGTGCAGTGGAAATACCGGAAATTGTAAATATTTTTGGAGAAAAAGCATTGTCGATTTTGGAAAAACAGACTCAACAACCATGATGATTAACGGAAAGAAATTTTCAATGGGTTAATAAATAAAAAAGAGTATCAAATTTAATTGTAAGTAAGTGATATTTTGGGAGAAAAACACACTTCCTGGCCAAGGCAAAACATAAAACTATTTAAACCACGGGCGGTAATTCTTAAAGCCCCAGATCGCATCTTTATGGCCCTTACCTTCTGTTCGGGACATTTACGAATTCATCGCTCTAGGTATATAATGTACTATTACGATATGTCACCCTAGGCGGTAACTGGGTTGTTCTGTCCCCTTTAAGAGGCCTTAATATTCCTTTTAAAATGCTGATTGTTTTAGAGATTTTTCTCTATGATCAAACATGTTTCTTAACATATTATCGATGTTACTACCTAGAACAGGTCAATTGAGATGTATTGGTATATATTTGAAACCTAAAGTTTGAATTTTTCATTGATAATTTTGGTTTCAAAAACTACTCGAAATTGACAAAATTCACGCGGAAAATTAGTTTTGTCAACTTATTTTCGACTGCACCCAATGAAAGCATGAAATAGCTATTTTACTACCTAGAACTCGGGGAAAAGTATTATACACTTCAAAAATTTGGTTGAAATTATCAATATTGTCATAATATGAAAAAAGATTTTTTTTAAAGGAATAAGGCCTCTTAAAACTTTAGACGAACCACGTGCGGTAATTCATGAAGCCCCAGATCGCATATTTATGACAAATGACAAAATAAACAAACACCTGCGATCTGGGATGTCCATTCGTAAATGTTCACGAATTTACCGCCCTAGGCATGGTAATGTACTAAAAAGTAAAAAAAAAACACTGTTTTCGATTTTTTTATGTGGGTAGTAGGTAGGTACCTACACACACAATTACCAAGCTGAATGCCAAATTTCACTTTTCTAGGTCACCTGGAAGTGGGTTAGGTTTTTGATCACTAGTCAGTTATAGTCAGTGGTAAAAATGCCGTTTTTTGGACTTTAATATCTCAATAACTATTTCACCTATATTTATGAAATTTGGGGTTCTAGTTGTTCTAAAGGATCTAAATACATAAGCCAAATTTCATGTTTTTATGTTAAATAGATGGAGTTATTGAGGAGTCAAAAGTGGTTCTAAACGGTTCGTCTAATATAACACACGGCTGCTGCTCGCCAGTTCCTGGGGTGAACTTGGCTGGACACGCTGCCGCGTGTCTAGATTTCATAAGGGTATTTAGGGATGATTTTAGATGTCAGTAGTAGTTACGTTAGTATCAGTGTAGCATTGATGCCGATAGCAGTACCATTCCACAAATCTCTCTATCTACTCTTTGCTTGAGGGACTCCCAGTGGAGCTCACTTTCCAAAGTGAAACCTATCGATATTCCCACGTTCACCACTATAGTACGGTATATTCCCACGTAGGCCATGACAATGGATTTTCGAATTTACTGCGTGTATTCACATACTTAATCTTATTTACAGATGTTACGTTTTAATTTTTACGAGGATATTGAACTTCGGCCTAATTTTAAATTAGAAAGTTACTTTCAGATTTACATATGACTATTTTTAGATTAATGAACGAGTCGATTTCACATGTGTTTATGATTAAAGTCCGCGAATTGGACTAAACAGCCCAACGACCCTCAGCATTGAGGATATCGACTGAAGGAGAATTGGACTAAAATGGTTCAAACTGCACCTCGACTTCATCGCTTATACTCACACAGACACGGATACTCAAACTTAACCCGTTACCATATAAATAAAAAATAAAAAATTGGAATCCGAACTTTGACCCGTGTCCCTCCTTAGACCTTGGTATGCAGTAGGGTGGGTCACTTTTGTATGGGAAAAAAATTAATACTTTTATTTCTTTAGGCATAGCAAAAAAAGTGTGACTCATAATAATATAAACTAAATACCAAAATTGCATTGTAATTCATGTTGATCTTTTGCCTCCGGATCTATTTTTAAGTTAGTATAGAAATGCACATATTAAATGAGCGTTATGAAGTATGGTTTTATTATTTTAAATTTGGCCCAATATTGTAATGTATTTATTTTTATTCTGAGTATAATAATCAGGGCGTCACAAAACGAAATACAACAAATACCACTTTTTTTTAACATAACCATAACCACTTAATAATTGAGTTTTATCAGAGGGAAAAGAAGAAAAGAGTTAGTAGGAGCACAATCTGTATTGACAGGCAAAAGGCGAGTGACATATTTCTATATAAAAATACATGAATACAAATGACAGTGTTCTTATTACAAATCACAATAACTATAAAGGTTTAACACTCCATACATTAGGAACTTTTTTCTGGATTAATCCGGATCCGGAGGCAGTAAAACGGAAATACAAAAATAAATAACAATATGTATCCATTAATGGCACTAAATGGCACCTTTTTTCAACTGTGCCCGTTAGAAATTAAAAAAGAAATAAAATGACCCACCCTATTATGCAGTAAGGGGTTAAGAACTTTCAGTGACCTTCAAAAGCCTTCATTTCATTTTTATAATTTTACTAGTTGCAGCGCGTGGTGTTACCCGCTCATCCCACGGGGACACTACATTCTTCGGGATAAAAAGTATCCTATATGTTATCCGGGGTGTCAGCTACCTTCGTACCTAAATTTATCAAAATGTATCTAGCCGTTTGAGCGTGAAGAAGTAACAAACAAACACACTCGCAAACTTTCTCTTTTATAATATTAGTTAGTGTATAGTTGATGATATTTTCATATTCTGATTTCAGACTGATAGCATGTTATAGTTTTCTTGTTTTAATTGTACATGTACCTACCTACCTACGTAGAATTTTGTGACTCGTATTATTAACTTTGACTCTTTAAAAAGTATAACCTACATATTCCAACTTCTCAACATTATCACAGTATCATCCAGTATTATCTCTTTATCAGCCAGTTAAATGGCTTTCCTTATCTAAAACGTAACCATAACCTCGTACAAACCAACATACAATAGGTACTGCTTCTACATAACTGTGCAATTTTATTCTATCCTTCTTCTACACTCGTTTCTCCAAAATAATTGTCGATATTCGTACTTTCAAAATTTTCGTTATGAAAGAAAGTGTCGATGTTTAGATTTCCCCACAGTTCAGGTAGAAAAATTGGATTAAGTTGTGCAAGAAAAACAAGGAAACGTAATTATATTAGTACATTAACTGCTGACGCCAGGAAAGAAGGGTTTGCCGGTTGAGTAGGTATAGACCGTAGGGAGGCCGGATAGTGATACGAAGCCAGCAAGCCCTTTTCACGGTCAGACATATATAGTGTTTTTCTCAAACCAATGTAATAATAATAAAAAAAACAGCTGTTTAGCCGGTCCATGAACGACATGTTTAAAAAACAATTCGAAGCCTGTTATAAATAACGCACATTATGACGACATTTCAATGCATGTTTGAGAAAAGGCAATTTCCATCAAACAGAATCAACTTTTTAATTTATAAGTCAGAAAATATGTTAAAACAGTGTTAAGACTGGCAAAAGTCCCAAGAACTACTTAAAAATTACCAAGCAATGTGCAAAAGTAAAATAAAAACGTAAAAAAAACAACATTAACGCGCTAAAAGCACAAAAGCCAGCCCATTAGACATCTTGAGCTGTTTCGCTCTAGGCCGCTCTACGAGAGCTCTAGAGAGCACTCTAGCGCTCTACGGTAGAGCTACCCACTCTAGCTAACGTGACACAACCGCTGTTGACCCAGTTGCGAGATAAGGTTTAGATTGTGGGATAAATGAAGTGGGTTTATGTGAGAGATAGAGAAGCATATCATCAAATACTTAGATGCGTAGACTATGACATCTTAAAAGGAAATTCACTGCAATTTTTTTCAGATAAATCGACGTTCCGTTCTCGTCTATTCCCTGGTCCAAAATTCAACCAATCTTTAGGAAAGGGCACGGTTTCGTGCACAAATCACGCGAGGTTTTTCGGCTTCTTTTTGAAACCCCCTTCCCCCTGGTGATATTTGGTGAGGTCACAGATTAATATAATAGTTCTTCGAACAGATACCCATGTCTGAATAAAAAGGCAAATACCTACCGCTTTTCAAGCCTACTCAATTTAACAATGGAGCGACCTTGAACGCGTGGGTCGTTGGCCGCACGTGCCGGCAAAACGAGGCTAGGGTTGACACCGCTTAGAAATGATTTTATAAAAAATCAATATAAATGAAAATACGATAGATTTATTTAAATTTATTAGTCAAATTTAATTATCATTAGGTACCTACTAGAAATAGGTATTCACATGCACTGCGGCACACAATCAAAATCGTTTAAATTTCCGAGTAGGTATATCGGAATCTTACCTACCTATTCTATCTGAACATACCAGAAACCTGAAACAAAAACAACTCTCTGTGTAGGTACCTAAGTAACCTAAATATATCCCGATGACAGTAGGTACTTACTAAATAAAGTTTGGTAGGTGCCTATATATAATGTGTTACATATTGTATAATACTAACATTACAGGCTTCGAAACAGTCACTAGGTACAAGTTGTTTTATAATAATCTGATCACGCGTTTCATCTTTGCGAATGCATTCCTTGCAAAAGGTCTTAAGTGTCAAGAACAACGCCGACTTTTACGCCCTTTTAAGGCCGTGCAATGCACTCTCCCGCCACACGCACTAAACTGATTTGGTAAATCTTAGTGAGTAAATTATTGTCACTTGTTGATATAGGTAGTGGATTTTTTCTATGAATTCAAGTATATTAAGTAGGTAGGTTTATTTATTCAACATTACATGTATCTATTATAACAGTGTATGCAATGCGTTTAGGTATAGGTGCTTATTAAGTTCTAAGAATTTTTAGTAACATTTCATCGTCTGTCGGCAAAGAAAAAAAGGATAAATGTCTGTTGCTTTTATGTTTTTACACCCCGCAACACTGCAGCGCGTTGGTCTCATTCGCGACGAAGCCATTTTTTTGGTGATTTTATAGCGCGACCGGCGGCGTCCGGCCGTGAGCACAGATTAATATAATAGTTCTTCGAACAGATACCCATGTCAGAATAAAAAGGCAAATACCTACCGCTTTTCATGCCTACTCAATTTAACAATGGAGCGACCTTGAACGTGCTTGTCGTTGGCCGCACGTGCCGGCAAAACGAGGCTAGGGTTGACACCGCTTAGAAATGATTTTATAAAAAGCCAAGATAAATGAAAAAAAACGATCGACTTATTTAAATTTATTAGTCAAATTTAATTATCATTAGGTATTTAGGTACCTACTAGAAATAGGTATTCACATGCGCTGCGGCACACCATCAAAATCGTTTAAATTTCCGAGAAGGTATATCGGAATCTTACCTACCTACCTATTCTTTCTGAACATACCAGAAACATACTAGAAATAGGTTTTCACATACGCTGTGGCACACCATCAAAATGGTTTGAATTTCCGAGTAGGGTATATAGCAATCTTACCTACCTATTCTTTCAGAACATACCAGAAACATGAAACAAAAACATGAAACTCTGTGTAAGGTACCTAAGTAACCTAAATATATCCCGATGACAGTAGGTACAAACTAAATAAAGTTTGATAGGTGCCTAATATATATAATGTGTTACATATTGTATAATACTAGAATTACAAGCTTCGAAACAGTCACTAGGTACAAGTTGTTTAATATTCTGATCACGCGTTTCATCTTCGCGAATGCATTCCTTGCAAAAGGTCTTAAGTGCCAAGAACAACGCCCACGTTTACGCCCTTTTTAGGCCGTGCAGTGTATGCAATGCGTTTAGGTAGGTGCTTATTCTAAGTTCTAAAAATTTTTAGTATCATTTCATCGTCTGTCGGTAAAGAAAAAAAGGATAAATGTCTGTTGCTTTTATGTTTTTACACCCCGCAACACTGCAGCGCGTTGGTCTTATTCGCGACAAAGCCATTTTTGTGGTGATTATATCGCGCGACCGGCGGCGTCCGGCCGTGAGCGCGTGTGGCAACCGACTGGCTGAGCGCGTCGACCACGATGCGCGATGTGTAGGTATCTTTCTGGGTTCCCACGGTACAGATGAGGAGCACTGGTGAGGTTCTTTGCTATATCCCCCTCCCCCTCACAACTTCACGTGTATTTTTATTTCCGCCAGAATTTCGTAAAATAGACTCGCTATTTTGAAGTATTTAACAAGTGACGATTTATTTTTAACGAAACCGAGAATAACTATCGATTGTTTCTTAGTTTTTCACTGTAGAAAAATACACGTGAGGTCTCCTTACTCTCCCTCCCCCAACGTGATAAATCGTTAATTTTTCGTGAAAAATGTAACTTTTTCCAATCGCTTTTTAGGGTTCCGTACCCAAAGGGTAAAAACGGGACCCTATTACTGAGACTTCGCTGTCCGTCCGTCCGTCCGTCCGTCCGTCCATCCGTCCGTCTGTCACCAGGCTGTATCTCAACAACGGTGATAGGTAGACAGTTGAAATTTTCACAGATGATGTATTTCTATTGCCGCTATAACAACAAATACCTACTTAAAATAAAATAAAATAAATATTTAAGGGGGGCTCCCATACAACAAACTTGTTATAGATTATATATATGTATAGGTACGGAACCCTTCATGCGCGAGTCGGGCTCGCACTTGCCCAATTTTTTCTCGTTACGTATGGCTAACAACGCTTAAATTTAAGCCAACTCTAACGTACTAACTAAACAGGATAAATAAATATTTGCCTTCCCATTACACCCGGCACTCAGGAAAGTGTCATGTTTCTTCGCGCGTATTGCCTCTGACGGACAGATGGTAATATGATACTATGTAAGAATACCGATTATAGTTTCCTTATTCTAGTATAATATATGTATCCTATTCTATGCTAAGCAGCCACATGAAATAAACTTTATTAAAATAACGAACACTTTGTCACTTAACTAATTATCTCCATCCTTTTAACTAAGACTGATAACTCATATTATTATTTTTCTGTTTCAGGTAAGTGTTTCTGCGATTCCTTCCCGCACGATTCTTCAAAGTTAAGTATCCTATGAATATTGTCTGACGGGATCCCGGGATTGTCCATACAAAGAAACCCGGTATTGTCCATACAAAGAACCCCGGCATTGTCCATACAAAGAACCACGGCATTGTCCATACAAAGAACCCCAGCATTGTCCATACAAAGAACCACGGCATTGTCCATACAAAGAACCCCAGCATTGTCCATACAAAGAACCACGGCATTGTCCATACCCCGTCCATACCCTGTAAGCTTCTGTAACTAACTTAAAACTAGTACCAGTAGAATTCCCAATCGATAGAAAAATGCCAAAACAAATGCCAAAGCAAGTTTGTCCGCGTTTAGATAAAAAGTATCCTATAACCAATATAACCATCTTTGGATGTCCAGCTATCCCTGTACCGAAATTGGTTCAAATGTGTCCAGTCATTTCAGCGTGATGCGAGGACAAAGGAAATTATGAAAACAGATGGCGCCAGGTTGGCACGGAACCGCGTGCCCATACAAAATAAATGACGATCCTGCATCACGCTATTAAGATGTATCCTGAAATAATGACCTCACATAAAAAAGATTATTAATACAAATCCATAAAAAAAGATGAAAAATTAAATGCGTAACCGGTATCTTCCGCCAGGTTCCACATTTCAATTTTTTCTTTATGCTTTGATTTGTGTATCAATGGTTTAAATCGTCCTAAAGTATCTGTAGTGCAAACCTGAAACCCTGAAACCTAAATCAGGGGGGCGATAACCCCTTATGTAAGCACTGGCGAGGTATTGCGGCCCCCAGGGAGGGGAGGGAGGTATCGATAAAGTTGAGCTCTTAACTTTCAGCGATTCTTCAGGGACGGCGGTGGAAAATTGTTGAAGTAGTTGGGATTTATTTTCGGTGTAGTGGATTATGTCATTGGAAATGTTACTGGATATATCGTTTATTTTCTTAAGCACTTTGATGTTTACGTAAAATCGGATAGTTACCAGCTACAGAAACGCACGCGTGCGGACAATCGCGTCACCATGCGCCACGACCAATTACGTCGCATTTACACAAAATACCAATAAAATACAGTTCTTACACGGAAGAAGAGAATCTTCTGTAGTCTGTGGCTCTTTGGACTACTTATCAATGTCGCATAAAGCAGATCAAATGCCCATAAAATATTCATATTAAAATTGGAAATGTGGAAAACAAAATATATGAAGTATTAGAAGGGCAACTTCGTACGCGTATTTTTTTTCATACCGGAGTAGAGTAAAAAGTGTCCTTTATCTATCTTTGGATGTCCAACTATCCCTGTACCAAAAGTGGTTACAATTTGTCCAGCCGTTTCGACGTGGTGAGAGGACAAAGAAAATTATGAAAACAGAAAACGCCAGGCTGGCATGGAAAAAAAAAGACGATCCTGCATTACACTATTTTTTTTTTCCTGAAATCATGACCCCTCCATACCTCCATAGAAAACAGATTCTCAATACAAAACTAGAATTTTATAATAGTACAGGTATCAAATTTTCTTGCAGTCGATAAACGCTAAGTTATCGATGCAAAAAGCCGCCCCATCCCTAATGCTAGCGCAATTTTCGTGGCGGCTCAGCTGAACTCCAATAACCTGCCCGTTGGGTGACTGGAATGAACCTAATACTTGTTATATGGCGCGCCTCGAAAGGTCTTCTAAATTCTTCCGTATAATGTTTGCCAGGATTTAGATGTAATTTTAAAGAGCGTGACATTTGGAAGAGAAGTATGAGAGCATAGATTTGAGAAGACCAATTTTAGGAGTACCTTTCCTTAACGAATATATAGCCTTACAAATGTCGGTCCTGGTCAGGAAAAGGGGCGGTACAAACAGTTTTCATATTGCAATAATTAGCATATATGTCATATATTTCCATTATTAAACGTCAGTAGCGAATTGTAAAGGATTTGTCATCAACCAAATTCAAAACACTGTTTACCGGAATGCTGCTCAATCCATCGTTCTTCTTGCAAAATAAATACGGAATCCTATTGAAAAACCTTGACTTTTAATCACTGTGTTTTGACTTTATAATGCAAAAAATACTTGAAATTTGCAGAATAGTTAGTCCTGTTTCCTCTTTGTTTACATCAGTTACATTCAACTTTCATCGTCAGTTACCAAAAATGTCGTTACCAGTAAAATAAATTAGTACCACTAAAATAAATTAGTACCACTAAAAATCCGCAATATGGCGTGGGTTTAAAAACACCCTGTTGGGTTACCTATACTTTTCGATATTTCCATATGGTAGGCGGGCCAATTTTTATTTTGTTGTCCATTTCTGTTTTTTCTCAGTTTTCAATAAAATTTGGTGAGTTGGTAATGTTTGCTCCTTCTGACCATGCGAAACCCAATTTCACGAAATGTCCTATAATTTTTTCTTCATTGAGTTAGGTACACAAAATGTATTAATTACAGAAATTGGCCCATGAGCCAATTTTTATTTTGCTGTCAATTTATTTATTTTTCTTTTCGAGCTCCTCATTTTGTACTAAATTTTCGTACAAAATACAAAATCTAGTAAAAAAAAACATATATATATTTTTTACTCAATAGAAAATTTTGTAGGACATCGCGTGAAATTGAGCTTAGCTTGTTCAGAATAAGCAACTTTACCAACTCACCAGATTTGATTAACATCTGAGAAAAAAAGCCTTAGCGACACGATTCTAATCTTTTGATTACCAATTTGAAACAAAGAGCATATTCATCTTAACGGGGAAAAATGATGAAAACATTATTTTACTCTACAAAGCCTAGATATACCTACTCATAATTACACTGATAATAGTGATAATCGCCGTCACAAGGAAATTGGCCCAAGGTATTCATGATATGTTTTTTATTAAGTTCTTAACACTAACTTATTAAATTTGCAGTCTACATTCATCACTCAAAGTAGACAAAATGATATGACTTCTGGCACGATGCCGCCCTCATCAGCTGGTTAATTAAAGCGGATTGCTCATTCGTTAGAAATGTTCATCTGTGTTACTTTTTTTTTAAGTCATAACTTGAACTGTATCAGGGCTGGTTAGCCCTCACTAGTCACTACCAGTAGTCGGACTTTGTGTGGGAGTATAACCCGCTAATGGGATTATCTCCACGCCACAGGGATCTGTTATAAATAAAAAGAAAAAGTCAATATATATACAACTATATACACAATCATAGAGGTCTTCGCGAGATCCTACAGCTCATAAAGCCACTAGTTTTTAAATTGGCTCATTTCTAATTACTAAGTTATTAAAATTAAGAATGTCTTTTTTATGAGCTATGAAAATTAAATTTCTTACTTTCTACACGGTGCAGCTAAGATTGCACCTTTCTGGGTGATTCTACAGGCGTTTTAACCGCCGTCAGGCCGCTGTCATAAATATCAAAGTAATGGGCCAAAATATGCTTTAAAATAGATCAATTATGGTAAGACTAGCGACCCGCCCCGGCTTCGCACGGGTGCAAGGCTGATAAATTATGCATGTATTATACTCATAAACCGTCCTCTTAAATCACACTATCTATAACCGCATCAAAATCCGTTGCGTAATTTTAAAGATCTAAGCATACACACAGCAGGAAGCGACTTTGTTTTATACTATGTAGTGAAGTCGTCGTTGAGGTTGGCACAGTTGTAAAGCAGTTGCCTACTGAGCGCCGGCTCCTGGGTTTGAATCCCAGCAAGGGCAAATATTTGTGTCATGAATTCAAATATTTGCGCCGTCATGGTTTTTTTTTGTATTTATAAGTATGTATTTATCAAAATAAGCATGTTTATCGTCGTCCAGTGTCCATAAGAGTTTACTTTGGGACTAGATCGATTTGTGTGAGGTTATCGTTACATTGTATGAAAATTTGCAGCATGTAGCTCATACTTTCAATATTTTTGTATTAGTGTAGAATCACCCATCTAAGAAAACGGATACAAACGAGGTGCTAACCAACATTACCCGGGTAATAAGAACAGTTCACATTTCCACACAATCATCGAAGAATTTGCACGAAGTGCGAACACCGTGCATTGCAATGGAAGAAGGTTATATGTGCAATGGAAATGTAATGGACTTGTAACGTTATTAACAGGTGTTGCTCTGTTTCTTCCACGGTTAAATACTCGTCGAGTTATAAAACTAGTGGCGGTCTATAATCTTATCTAAGCTTTCGTGAGACATTTAATTACTGTATTAACCGGTTTACACTCACGTAAAATTGTCAGAAATGGCCCGACATGTTTCAAACTCGTATGGACCTCTTCGTCAGGAACTGCTATGTACCTACAGAGACGCGGTAACTTCGTCACAGATTTCTTGATCGACGCTCCGCTCTAATAACTTGCATGCCTACAACTTGTCCGTCCGGCACTCCAACGTCACTTTTGTCATCCATAGACATTACGCACACTTGACTAATAGTGTCCACGGGATTGTTCAAACGCACAATATGTTTCGCCGCCGGAAGCACAGGCTTCCATGCTGGAGGTAAACCCCAACCGCCGTCTCTTTTAAAATTATATCAATTTATGCAACTGTTACATAATAACAGGTCTTAAAACACGAGTGTTCTTTTATGAAACGAGGCGAAGGCCATTTTCATAATAGGACCTCCAGTGTTTTAGGGCCTAATTTTATACAGTTGATACACTACTTTATTAAACACACATATTAGTCATCCATCATCTTCTATGTAGATATTTAAAAAAATGATACGTCCTTCCTCTCGCGGAGCGAAAAGCTTAATTTATTGAATCAAACATTATTGCACAAAATAAAAAATCAGTACAAAATGGCAATCTCTACCAGTCATCCATAGGGCAAAACAGAGATACAAAAATTGGTGTAGAGTAGAAACCTAAATGAACTGAAAGCATCTAAGATACAAGTATTATTATTATGTCAATGTTAATCGAGTTAGTCACCTAATAATTACTAGACTAAAATCAAGTATTAACTGTTCAAATCGATAAACAAACATTACTCATTTACGCTAAATACTCGTAACGTGCATAGACAAACGTATACGCTAATTGGCCACAGTAACACATGTCCGACTAATTGTAATTAGTATGGAGATGGACTGCTGCACGCTTGGTTGGCTGTGACAATCGAAGAATGGAATGGCTGATTATGAGAAAACCACGACGTGTAGTAAGACATTTTTATTAGTGTAAAGTACCTATGCTACATACGATGGGAAAAGCCGAGAAGTACGTATTTTCATGCTTGGAAACTTAATTTAAACACATTACTTTACTTTCGAAACTTACAAGATTTTCACACATTATTATAACAAAACGGGAGATCGCATTCAAAATTGTTTAATTAATTACCTCGACGTTTGAAGTTTTGACATCAGTCGCTAATGTAACATCACGCTTGCAACGTGGAGGACCTTTGAATCCGAACAAGTCCCGTTTAGTTATAACAAAGCATATTTTCGTTTCACTGGCAGCGGTTTTTTTTTTTTCAATATTATCAGTGTACAGACGTTTAAATTTTACGATTTTGTAATAATTTAGAAGTTTAAATACCTAAAACGAAATTATGTTTATGAATTGAGCGTAAAATGACTTGTAATTTTCTGAGTTCGATTTGGGTCATTGTCAGTTCAAAAAACAAAATATGTCCCTTCGGTGGTCAAAAGTTAAGAGCTTTTATGAATTATGTTGCCATTACATCGGATTATAGAAGAGGGAACGTTCTTTATTCTCACAGGCATTTAATGAGAAAATTAGGCCCTGGAATCCTTAATTTCGCAAATGTCCACCGGAAAGACGCGCACCTAAATCTGACAATGACCCATTTGATTCCACGAACCTATCTAACGTTGACAAATAAACTCAACACATTTTGATTAGACGATTGAGTCCAGCGCACAAATTTTAATCGTTTCATAAATACATTATTTCCTATATAAACAAACTAAAACTACCACAACACGGAAAGCCAAAGGGTAACAATTCGTGTGTGTTGACATCCGGTTGCTATCGATTAGGGTGGTGTGGTCACGGCCTAATGAAATGTTTGTAGTTGAAGTTTCCGTATTGTGAAGGCCATATTTGTTGACAGAATTAACTGAAATCATGTTAAAACTAGTACCTAGGCAGCTTCGTCCCCATGTTTTTTTTCATAGACGGTTCTCTGCCTTTTCGCCGAATTATTTTTCGCAAATGTTTCATTTCGCAAAAGTTTCATATCGCCAAAAGCATTTTTCACTGAAACTGTAAACTATTTCGAATTGTTATAAAACAAACCTAACCTAACCTAATCTACTTAAAGGATGATATTTACAACAATCTGAAATAGTTTACAGTTTCAGTGAAAAATGCTTTTGGCGAAATGAAACTTTTGCGAAATGAAACGTTTGCGAAAAATAATTCGGCGAAAAGGAAGTATACCGTTTCGGCGTAATGAGAGGACAAAAATATTTAACCAATAGATGGCACCGTACGGCTGGCGACACCCTAAGAAATTCAAATTCAAATTCAATTCGTTTATTGCGTTTCATGTTGTACAATAAGGTCTTATATTATTGATAGGTCCAGGAACATGAACCCTGGAAGGGCACAGCAATCTTATAAATATTGCTGAAATAATGACCACGCTCCATAGAAAATACTGAATTTCAATACAATTTTACAATTTTATTTTATAAGATATACAGGGTGATCAATCCAAATGGGTCAATAGGAAGAAAGCGACAACTATAAGAGATAGGAAATCTGTTCTTAGGAACCATGGCGTCAATTTTAGATTTAGTACAAAGGGCATTATTTTTTTTTTATAAATGTCATACATAACCCGGAATTGAACCTGGTATTATAGACATATCCGTCAATCATAGCGTCTACTATCGTGTTAAATGGATTTCATCCCAGTGATTTTTCATGAAACCCCTTTCAGCTATGAAAAATCTTTTCTTAATGTCTACGTCATTAAGGAACACGTCATGTCTACAAAATTTCGTGCTTTCTAAGTTGGATTAATTTTTCGCATTTTATACCTATCAATTCCGAATCAACTTCTTTCAAGGAAAACGCAAATTAGTGAAAATCACACAAAATAGTCACACTTGTTTTTGGAGTTTGGATCAAGCAAACAATAAAAAGCGGAATGTGTATCAATAAAATAAAGCGGCGGTTAGGTATTTTTTTGTATACTACGACGGTGGCACATTGGCATGCAGCCCGCCTGATGATAAGCAGTTATCGCCGCCTATGGACGCCTGCGACGCAGCATCACACGCGCGTTGCCGACTCTTTAAGAACCACAACATTTTCGTAAATAAAAAAAAAATACCACATTTCTACATTTTCGAAAATATACCAATTTATGATTATAAAATCAATTTGTAAAGTGTCTCATTCAGAAAGAGTGTATGCGATAGTTAATTTGTCACAGCGCAGAAATTACAGTCGGACTATTACTAAGACGGATTGGATTTAGTATGGCTATTGTACCACTGATCTTTTTGTAGTCTGCGACTGTAATTTTCCACTAGTCCGTATACCTAACCAAATAAAGATGATAGTTTTGAGTTCTGTGATAATAAAGTACCTGTAATGAAATTAGTTTAAACTTAACTCTATTTGAATTAGTTATCAATTGCGTCATAAAGAAATGTATTCCGAAACGTTAAATAAAAAAAGTGGTTGATATGACTAATTTAGTTTCAAACTTCAAAACTATGTTAGCACCCTATCGTATTCACTAATCTAACACATTCATATGTCGATGCTATCATTCCTAACAGCGATAAGGTACTAAGGCCACCTTATACATCTCTCAACGTCTCAGTAACCCCAGTTCTGTTCTGACCTCTACATAGCGGGTAATTTAGACGAATAGGCGCAATTAAAAAGATTAAACATGGGAAGACACTTCTGATTCCCTGGTATTTGTCTGTTCCCCCGACCGTACACCTTCTTTAAGAGGCTTTATTCCTTTTAACTTTTTTTTCATATTATTTCAAATAAGTATATTGATAATTTCAACCAACTTTTTAAAGTGAATAATACTTTTCCCTGAGTTCTAGAAAGTAACATAGCTATTTCATGATTTCACTGCTTTCAGTCGAAAATAAGTTGAAATTTCAACCAACTTTTTAAAGTGAATAATACTTTTCCCTGAGTTCTAGAAAGTAACATAGCTATTTCATGATTTCGCTGCTATCAGTCGAAAATAAGTTGAAAAAACAGGTTTTTTGCGTGAATTTTATCAATTTCGAGCAGTTTTTTAAACAAAAATTATCAATGAAAAATTCAAACTGTAGGTTTCAAATATTATATACCAATACATCTCAACAGCCCTGTTCTAAGTAGTAACATAGATAATATGTTAAGAAACACGTTAAATGATACAGGAAAATGTCTAAAACCATCAGCATTTCTGAACGAATAAGGAGCCTTCATTTTAATCTAAATATATTTCCTTTTAACGTCACAATTGTAAACTAACACACAATCCCAGATTATTTTGTTTAGAGCCTTATACTTGCGTGTTTTCTATACAACAAAGGGTATCATAAGTCAGTTATTTTCATCCATCCCCCCACCGTCCCACTAGCCCCAGTCCCATTCTGACCTGACCTCTAAATAGCTCGTACGTCGGTGATTCAGACGAATAGGTGCAATCAAAGAGATTAAACACGGGAAGAGACTTCTAATTCACTACTACTTGTGTGTTCTATCCATTCCACTTGTAGGTCAGTCGTTCTTCTTGTCGTTGTAGTGTTGATTAATAAATCAATCGATAGAAAGGAAATTAAAGGAACGCAAATAGTGATCTCAGCTCTAAATACAATTTTATTCCGTTCGGGCTTGAGACCCTCGGTCCGTGGCGGCCCAGTGCTCGCCATCTCTTCAAGCAAATGTGAGGACTGGTTGATACCACGGGGGACCGATGAGCTGTAAGATTCCTCGCTCAACGTATTAGCGTTGCTATTCAGCGAGGAAATGCTGTCAGCGTCTTCGGGACCATGCCAAAGAACTAAAATTTTCAAGTATTTTTTAATATGTACTTTACTATTGGAGCATATATTTTGGTACAGGAATAATTGGACATCCAAAGAGGGTTAGACGAGTAGGAGACTTTTACCCGACTACAGTTAATAAAAAAATAGTGCGTGGAGTCCCTCCGCGCGGAAGAAGTGAAACTTCGTAATGTGGAAATGAAAATAGGAAGGGGTAGAAATTGATTTTTAGTGAACTCATATTGTTTCTTTAAGACAAACTTCTTCACTCTCGCTCTGTCTCTTTCTATTCCCCCTCCCCAGGAGCGTTGAACGTTTAACGCAACAGTACTTTCCTACCCCCTCCACGGTAGCGTTAAACGTTTAACGCAACCGTTAAACGTTTAACACAACCTTGTTGGAAGTCGCATTAGAAGTTTGACTTCAAAAAGTTTGACGCGGACGAAGAACCTTCTATAGTCAAACCATGCTGACTCTTCGAGTTAGCGTCGTTTGACTCTAGACACTTATTATTTCAAAACAGAAAATAAGTTTAAAACTATTTTACAATGGCATACATTATGACATCATTATATCATAACGCATTATTACATCATTAGCATAATCATATGATTATCCCCCATGTAGGAGTAATTAATTCGCCCGTTATGAAACAGCAAACACTTTTTAACATATAAATAGCTCAATCGCAACCCAATCCTTTCCGAATGGCGGTAGTGATTGCCAATATCGATATCGATAATTGGTAACGATATTGTTTCGTTGAGGTAAAAGTAGGGTGGTTTGAGTTTATCTGTAGTCAATGTAATCATGACTTACGTGCATTATAATTTTATTGTTGTTGTTCAAATATTAATACAGTAGCCGGCAAACAACTTGAACCAAAATGGCGGATCTGCGCATGTAAATTTGTACGTAAATCGGCTACTGCGCAGTCAAGGTCACGCTCAAGTTGTTTGCCGGCTACTGTAATATTGTGTAATATTTAGTGTGGGAAATTTGACGTTATTTTTGCTTAATATGTTTGTCAATCAAATATTTCCCGACTAAGCGAAGCTATATAAACTAGAAAATGCCTTGTTAGGAAGAACAGAGATAATGGCATTGTTTTCCGGTAGCAAAGGTAAATATGAGACTACTGTCCGTTCTTGTGCTAATCTGAACCATAATTTCCCTGCTATCTTCCAAATATCATCGGTCCAGTGAGTTAATAGCCTGAATGCAAATTACTGGCCTAGTTTTGGCCACCATTCTGACCATCTGCCATCGTTCCGACTTGCCAACTGTCCCACCCATCTCCACTTTAGTAGAATGTAAGTATAGCTACCAAATATGTAAGAAACATATCATTTTACTGAAAGCAGTATATATTTTGTAAATAAAAAAAGGGTATACGTAGGTATTACTTAAATATTAAAACAGGAAAGTAATATAAAACCTAACCTGTCCTTTCGTAAGGATCAAATATTAAGCCCAGAGTTACTTATGATATTTTTTGCCTCAAAAAATGCTCGGTTACCACAAGATAATCAAGGCTAGAGAAAAACGATTATTGTTGTTAGGTTCGTCGACCTTTACGAATATGCCGCGACATATTTTTTTTTTTTTTTTTTTAATAATAATTTATTTATTCACTCCACCACCAAAAAGTACAGTACAATACGATACAATTCATACATTTGTACATCTGGTTACAAAAACTTGTGTGGTGGAGACTGGTGCCTGAACTAGGAAGGACATTCAGCAGCAAGCGGCGCGGCGAGCGGTCCAGCGAGAGATCCGGGCGCGGCGACAATACGAGTGAGCGAGACACACATACCGCGCACCGTTGCCGCTCGCCGCTAAGACCGAAATCGTGGCTGAGCCGGAAAAACTCCATTTAAGGATACTTTCAGATGATAAGCGTTAGATGTGTAGGTACTCCTTGAATAAAATACATGCAGTTGTTACTAAACGCGCGTTAAGAAAACGACTTTGAAGCTGTTATTACTGGCTGTTACTATCTGAGCATAGCCTAAGTATACATCATCATTATCATCATATCAGCCGACAGACGTCCACTGCTGGACAAGGCCTCCCCCAAAGTTCTCCACAACGATCAGTCTTGCGCCGTTCATCCAATTTCTGCCCGCAATCCTACCCAGGTCGTCGGTCCACCTCGTTGGGGACCCTCCCACGCTGCGTCTTGCGATTCGCGGGCGCCACTCAAGAACCTTTCTGCCCCAACGGCCATCGGTTCAAAGTATACAACTATTTTATAGTATGCAAGTATTTTATTAGGTGTCACTGCAATTCAATTTTTAACCTACCGACTACTGTCCATTGGAACAATTCTGTCAGCGTCAAGGAAAGCTACAAGTGATCGGTCGTCAAAGTTGTCAAATCTCATCCAAACACCGCGAGCATTTAAACGGCTGGGGCATCGCCCAATAAACGGGATCAAAAGGTACGAAGAATTAGAGCTTGATACCTAAATCTTTAATAAATTTTGCGAGGACATACACGAAGAGGGTATTAACAAACGTGAGGATATAACTAAAGTTTGCTGGACGGTGAATGTAATGTAGTTGTGATCTGAACATACCCTAAGTCTGTTTTCCTGTCGCTTTGAACTTAGCAACCTTTTAACTTGTAAAACTCCGCCAATGTGAAATAGCAAATTCTTTTTAACATATAAATGGCTCAATAACGCTGACCCCGAGGCGCAATAATAGGGATTGACAATATCGATATCGATATTTTATTAACCGTCATAACTTGACACTATTACTTTTTCAAACTATGCGTTTAATTTGCCGAAATTGCTGTACACATTGGACGCCATATTGGTCTATGGTCATGACGTCAGTTGGTTGTGTAAGCAAATGCGTTGATTTGTTACGCTGGTCAGTTGACAGTTAACATTGATATTTCTTTCCATACCTAATAACATAGCAGCTTATAACATAGCACTCATGGTGTTAAAAATGCGAAATCTTTTAAACCTTAACAATAATTTTGTTATTAATTAACTTAAACTAGCATTTTCCGACTGCTTCTTGCCTATGCTCAATAAAATATATTTTTTTCTCATAATAGTAAAATACCTTATTGCATAAAAGCATTTCATTCGTGACGTCTATACCGTAGTAACTATTTCACCTTACTGAAACTGAATAATTATTTGACAATACGTTCATGAAACAGTAATCTTTTTAACATATAGGCACCATCACCACGGCACAACGATACTATCGATATCGATATTGTAAGCATCTTCAATTCCTCATGTTGGCGTTTATTGTCTTACACGTGAAAATCTTAAAAACGTGAATTTTTTTTGAACACAGCAATATTTAAGTTTACGTGCCAGTTTTATGAAACAAACTAATTTTTGTTATGAATTGAAACAGTTTCTTTCGATACATTAAATTATATTGGCAAAACAGCTAAAGAAATAAAAACCCCAACACGCAAGACAAGTTTTCAATAAAAAAAACGCACTCAAATCGGTCCATCCGTTTGGGAGCTACGTTGTCAATGTTGTCATAGACAGATACACCGATATAATGTTAAACTTAGAAAACCCCTCTTTTTTTCGGGGTTTAAAACTGGTACAAAATATTAAGTAAATATCAGACAACCTCACACAAATCGATCTAGTCCCAAATTAAGCTCAAGAAGGCTTGTGTACTCGACGACGATATACGACACGACGAGAACCATGACCCAAGCACAAACATTCGAGTTCATTACACAAATATTTGTCCAGGGGGCCTATGATGGTTGCTTTTATCACGCTATAAATAAGTGATAAAGCATCCGTCCCGTTTTGACAAAATGCAAGTTTGAGTGACAGATGCTTTGTCACTTATTTATCACGCGATAAACGCAACCATCATAGGCCCCCTGGTCGGGATTCGAACCCAATCTAAAACCATCACAATTGCCACATCTCCACCAATCTTCCAAGACCCAAACAATCAATAATAAAATCAGGTGGCTTTGACGAATATCATAAGAGCCTTCTGCAGCATTTTGTTCTGTGATACGACATAAATTGCCTGTCTTCGTTCAATTATATACGGATAACACGACAAGTTAAATCGCGGGAAGTTGTGCTGACTGCCCTATAGCCACTCAATTGCTTCGAATTTTGAGTTGGACTCTGTTTATATAATAAAATAAGAGCGGTGACAGGTAGCCGTAGTTACCAAAAGCAATCTAGTGGGTATGGTAAAAACTAGATTTATCTGGTCTGGTCTGGTAAAAGTCACAAGGTGTGCTGAATTGCTGATATAGCAACCCATAAAGTCAGCCTAGAGTGTGACATTGCACGAAGCAAGAACGTCGTAACTCTGTCTAAAATTAATAATCAGACAAACCTTTACACTCCTGACTGCATCGTCCCTCGTTGCATAACCAAAAATTTAAAAAGCTTAACTAGTACTGTATTCAGCGGCACATAGGCTATTTCAGATCTGAAGAGGTAAGGTAAATAAACATTCGACATATGCCGACCTGTTAATTATTACGTGTGGGTCGGCCGTCGGAAATCGAAAGTTATGTCCAATTTATGGGCGATGAACGGATGTTTCACAGTTACTCGTACATAAGTATGACTGTGATGTCATATTTACACAATAGGCAACTGGTATTACGTTTAAATGTGTTTCTACTCCTTTTAGACTTAACACTTAACTTAGTGTAGTACAAAACTCTTCGATAATTGTAGCTTATCGTCTGAGAGATGGCCAAGAGGAAAAACTTCAGATGCTATCAAAATTCGCATAGAGATATGGTTTTCATTTGTTTCTTTTTCGGGATTGTATAGCTCAACAAGTGACATATCAGAAGATGATAACGCAAACAGAGAAAAGAGCCTAAACCATTCATAAGAGCGTAGTTCAAAATATAAATTAACTCTAATGATCGCAATAAATACTTTTATATTAGGATAAGGATTTTTGGGGATCCGTAGGGTTCCGTACCCTCGGTGCGCGAGTCTGGCTGGCACTTGGCCGTTTTTTATGCTTTTCTTTAATATTTCGTATTTATTTTTCATCACTTGGTGACCGACTCCCAAGCTCTTGTAATAAATTGTGAAATTCAGCGGAGATCGCTCCAATGCAACGGCGCCCACCAAGCCGGAACGACATGCAAACTTACTTTCTCAGTTTTTATTAGTAGATCAGATCAGCCTCATCTAATTTCAAGATTGTCGTTAATGAAGTCATTATTTAGAAGTATATAATCTGACTCAATGCGTGAATTAGTTTTTAGTACTTAGGGCTTGTGCACAAATCACGTGAGGTTTTTTCAGCTACTTTTTGACCTCCTTAAAACCAAGCTCGTATCTCAGTGTGAATGTACTTACGAGATACGAGGTTTTGAAGAGCAGTGACAGAAATTTTCGCTTTGATTGACACCAATTTAATATAATACACTAAGTAGCACTAAAAAGCCAACGAAAGAAATGTGTTTCCAGTAATTCGTAGTAGTTATTTTTATTTATCTATCCAAATATCATAAACCCTCCATGATGCGTTCAAGAACCGCACATTATGACCACCATAAAAAGAGATTGTTTTATTAGAACAAATTTCTTATCTGTGAAAATATTATTATTGCTAAATAATAACATCGATTTCGATAATATTATTTATTCAGATTTCGAACATCTTTGAAAAACAAAGAAATTTGATTTGACCTCTATTCTAGTATCAGTCGAGATGACGTTTAGTTCGAAATGAATTGTCAATTTGCATCAAATTTGACAAATGTCGCACGTAAGTAAGATATCGAACGATATGATAGTTGGGACCAAATCTAGTTTGTCTCTGAATTAAAAAAAAACTATGACAGCTGTCAGGAAACTTTATTACCGCCATTACCGGGTAATATTTGTCGTAATGTGCGACTCCTGAATGCATCATGGAGGCCTATGATATGTGGCTAGATAAAGTAGTGTATGTAACTGTACATAATTAGGTATTAAAACACTCGTGTGATGTTATTATGAAACTTGCCTTCGGCGCGTTTCATAAACCCACACTCGTGTTTAATACCCTTCATTATGTACAGTCACATAAACTACTATTTGTTTACTTTTTTTGCATTTTTATACAATAGACGTTCCTTATATTGGAGCCGTTGAGCATAATATGAAAATATTTACTATAAAATTCTATATTTTAAAAAAGTATAAAATTATGCTTTACTTAGTTCAGTAGCTCAAAGTTCGCCAAGACACCAAAAAGTTTGTAAAAATGTTGTAAAATAGTTACAACATTTTTACAAACAACATTGTGGTATGAAAATAACAACTCATCCTGAATAAACCGGCTCATCTTGCGGCGTTACACAGACTAATCCACAAAATTGAAAATATCGATATCGATAAGCCACTTTCCGTCACTAGCTCGGATAGAATTTTATCGCCCGAGCCAATATCAGTGCGGTGATCGGATTACGCTTGATACTTGTAGGTGTACGTCACTAGATCCCGTCACTGCTGGGGATAGCTTTTTTACTAGTTTTATTTTTAACTTAATACTTCTTACGTGACATACTTACCGTACCAAGAAGTTTGGCAATTCCTTCATCTGCCGAACTATTAAAGTATGGAACTCCTTGCCGGCTCATGTATTTCCTCCTTTTTATAACTTGGGACCCTTCAAACGAAGCGTGAAGAAGCATCTCTCGGCAGTGTCAACTGACTTGGCACCGTTGGTTTCTCGTCAGTTGCCATTGCGACTTGGGCTCCCCTTTTTGCTTACCATCAGGCGAAGTGGAGCCACTATGTTGTGCCGTTATATAAAAAAAAAACTTACATTCTGCAAGTAAGTTGTGTATTGTAAAAGGTTGTTATGAGAATAACTAAGTTGGTTTGCTACCTAAGAATGGATATTATATATTTTTATTTTAATCAATGCAAGTAACCAGTTAAATTTATTGAGTATTTTCTGGTCGATACAAAAAACACAGGTGTTCCGTAAACAACTTTTTTTTTAAACAGGGTGTCTGATCATGGGGCTTTAAATGCAATGTAAGATAGTGCTCTCCAAACTAGCATCTTTTGTTCTGCAACTTTTGAAAAATATCTTCAGTCTTAATTTGTTTTTTTTTTTTCATACTAGTTAAATGTTTTTTTCAATGTTAATGCTAAACGGACAGCAGACTGATATTAAATGTTTATTTTTAAGAGACGTCAGATGTGAAATATACGTTACACTGACTTAACGATAAAGCTTTGATGTCCAATAAATTATGTAAATTATATTATTTATATTTTTTTAATGTCACAAAACAAGAATAGATCAGTTACGTGAGTAGAATCGACCTTAACATTTAATTTGATGATTTTATTCGCGAATCCGCTGCTGGTTCTGTAGTAAAATATGTAGTAGCAGGATTAGTGTGACCCTCCTCTTCACCCCAGCCACTTAAAACTGAGAGGTTCTTATCTGGATTGCGTAAGAGCGAGTGAGACAGGTATAAAACGCAAATCACGTTGACACGTCACGCACTGTACAATCGGTTAACCGATTTATACAAAAACCGCAGTTTCGGTTGTTTAATACACGATAAATAACTGATTGCATTTCCTGATCCAAATGTAGTAACAGGATATTTTTTTCATTTTTTCATCCACAACGGTCAAGGAAAAAGCTAGTACATTAAGAATTTACGGTGCAACATTAATCTCACCAGATCACCTCATCTGATATCCATCATAGTAATTATTATCCAATCTTTACCAACCTTTTTGCACAATTCTCATATTAAGTAGCAAAAACGGACTCCATACAATTAGATAAAAACGCACGATCACTAATTACATGGATGTACTATGGTTGAACGAGTCGAGAAAGTTAAAAATAAACAATGGATGTCAGTTTTCGCTCTGTATTATGCTAATAGTCTAGACTGGGACTAAATAAATACTGTGACAACGTTTTAGAAAGCTGTTTGAGAGACTAGATATTTTTTGCATATATTTTTTTAGGATTCACGAAGAGAAAAATAAAACGTTTCAAATACAGTTTAGATTATTGTCAAAGATTTTGAAGAGGCCCGTTTGACTGATCTTGATATGAGGCGTCAAGAAAGGAAGTCTCGTCCGAAACCCAGCTACAATTATACCTACAATAGCCCCGATCAGCTTCACTGTGCTTCTTGTGATCGGGTATTTAAAAGTAAGTTTGCCTTTGCCAGCCACATTAGGGCTCACGCCCGTAATTAGCTGGGGTCGCCGTCGCCGGTTACGGCGTGGATAGCTATATTATCATACCATAAGGTGACATGATTTAAAACCCAAAAGGTTCTTTGGTAATAAGCAGATATATTTTTTAAGCCCTTTGTTTACCATTGGAATAAATAAGTTGGTCATAGTGGCAATATGTAGGTACATGTATTCAAGTATACCCACCCACAAAATATTGCGATGAGAATATATTAGGACTTTTAAACCTTTACTTAATTTTTAAATTATCAAATAGCGCCTTAGATTCCAAATAGAGCAGGTTATGGATTGACATGAGGGCGGCGCAAGACCGATCGTTGTGGAGAACTTTAGGGGAGGCCTTTGCCCAACAGTGGACGTCTATCGGCTGATATCATGATGATGATGATGGCTGGATTTCCCTAATACTATACGACCATCTTCAGCAAACCCTTGGTCATAAAGTAGGTTCTCTAAAAAGTTCATCTTAATAACCGTAAGGTGAGGCTATGTCGAACCCGAGGATATTAAACAAAAACATTTTCTGTTATAATTTTTGGATCTAATTTATACCCACCGAGTACCGAGATTTGGAAGATATTTGAAATTGAGAATTGTGTTTGTATTGTTTCAGCTGCACTCGGAATACCGCAGCACGTACAGATGGCACCAGTACAGAGAGCAGCAGCAGCAGGGCGTGGGCGTGGTCAAACAGCCGGCCGCCAGCCCGCCCTCCGCGCTGCCCATCCCACGGGGTGAGTCCATCATCAGTACAAGTGGCACCAATGCAGTAGGGCGTGGCTGTGGAAGGTGTGATCAAACAGTTGGCTGCCCTCCGCGTTACGTATCTCAGCGCGGTTATGGTTATCAGACCTCTAATATGGTAGGTATAGACATCAACCCTTATCCAAATGCTCTCAACGAATCTCGATCCTGACTTCCCGACAGAGTTAACGAAGCGTACTATCAGCGTAATATTTGATAGCTTCCCTTATCCATTAGCTCTCGACAAATCTCTTCACATCGTTCAACTTCGCTAAATATTACCTTTTACATAGCATGCCAAATGATTCGAATCCTGACTACTCCTCATCCAACAACCAATAATAAACTTTCACTCGTCTGCCCTTCAGCTGGTTACTACTTTTGCCCGACCGTAGCATTGTAGCCATTTTCTATCAAATTAAAATATCAACGTAGACGTTTAACGTTAAAGCTAGTTCCTTCAGTGGCAAATGGATTATACTTAAGATGATGTTATAAGTAGATGCTTATTAAATCATTTTGCCCGATCATATCTGTGAAAAACTGCTTTGTGTGACGTGTTAAAGAGTTCCACCTGTAGAATGAAGTTATTGTTTGATTTATTCCTGGTAGTCTGACTGAAGATTTGTTTTGTCCAGGTCCCATGGAGCCGGCGATGCCCCGTCGCAAGAAATACCCGGGCGTGGCTTACCAGACCAACCAGCTGTTTGACCCCGCGCCCGCTGACGAGATCCGCCCGCACCAGACTTCTGCGGCCGACAGGGCACGGGTAAGCAGCTTTAGAATCAATCCAAGTTCCAGAAGTCCGAACTAGTCTATAAGACATCGGTTACACGCTCATTCTGACTTCACTCCTGCTGCGCGGAGAGTATTATTGGGTTTATACTTCTACACAAAAACTGACTCACCGGTAGTCAGGGCTAAACAGCCCTGAGAGGTACAGTTCAAGTCTTGCTTAAAAAAACCTCCTACTGGTGTCAATTCAGTCTATTACTCTGGACTGTCAGTATACTGTCATTAGTTAATTTTCACCAGTCCATACCGTCAGTCCATCACTCCGAGAGGGTTGCAAAAGCATTATCTCGTTATTCGTGTAACCGATGTCTTTGGGATTAATGTAACCCCCTGGTGAACAAACTCTAAGAATATGAGCTGCATATTGAACTACAATCCGTCATAAACTCGTTTTAAATCAGAATTCAACGCCGATCGAGCGTGCAATTTAACAATTTAGCTGATGAGCTGACCAGCTTTTTATTATAATCCCTATCTTTATTTCATACAGTAGTTTACTTAATAACAACAAGGAATGAATATGAACGTCTGGTGAACCCTAAAAAATAATATAAGGTGCATATCGACGCAGTCGCCGCACCAGTCATAAACTCTCAGAAATTAAATGGTGCCGTGACCAGGATTCAGCGCCTATCGAAATGCCATCCGCCATCAAAGATTCAGCGACCGCTCAACTGTTCAGCTCCGACTTTAGCTCTGTAAATAATTTAGCAGCATCCGGAAATACAGCGTGCTAGGCCGAATATGACAAGACGTGGTTTTATAAATCATCGACATTATGGTTGCCTGAAATCAGTGCTTATTCTGTTTGCTTATTTTATGCTAAATATGCTTTCACACTATTATCTCTATAGATATATTTTTAGTAAACAACGAGTAAGCCAGTAGTAAAATTGGAAATTGATTTTGTCAACTGAATTGGCCAAAAAACACCGCTTATGATATTATTTATTTATTTATTTAAACTTTATTGCACAAAAGAAAAACTTAATGCCATGCGACATTCTCTACCAGTCAACCTTAGGGCAAAGCAGAGAAATTGTAGGCGGTGCATCAAACAACATAATTACACATAATTAAAATACTCATACTATAATAGCTACATACATATAGATAATAAACATACATACATATATATAAATAGATACATACATAAATATATACGACGATGAAACAAACCAAGCAGATATACTATGAGACTTCAGTTCTGCCAGCAAAGAAATTTCGCACGGCCCTTTTAAATGCCAACTTACTCGGAGCCTGTTTGATTGTGAGGGGAAGACCGTTCCAGAGGCGAGCCACTTGCAAGGAGAAAGAATTAGACATAAAACCAGTACGGTGAAGAGGAATAGAAAGGGCAAGATTGCCGGAAGAGCGAAAATTACGGTTACGAGTGGATTCAACATAGCAGAAAAATATATATTATATTACGACAGTAATTAATGTTAATGTGACATTATCCCAGATATTTTTGTTATTTTTGTAGCTAGCTAGGACCTCATGTGGCATTCTTTCGTAGGGCATATGGAGCAGCAAACGTCTTTAGGATGATGAGGATGATGATGACGATGATGATAATGATGATGATGATGACTCTTTGGTTGCAGAGCGCTCAAAGGAACGACGCGGATCGCGCAGGGAGGCGCAGCAAGTCCGAAGGGCCGCGGCAGCCGCGCTGGACGGACACCGTCGAACCGAAGGTAGAAGAAAGATAATTATTTTCATGCGGAACTATCGCTACTGTCGATTTATTAGGGTTCCGTATCTCAATGGCAAAGAATGTTGACAAAAGTCTAAGTTTTTGAACTCTGTACTAACAGTGGTAGCAGGCTGACAGCGGTTATGGAAGCCATTTAAGGGCCAATTTTTATTTTGTTGTCTATTTCTTTTTTTTCTCAGATTTTAATCAAATTTGGTGACTTTGTAAAGTTGCTTATTCTGAACAAGGTACGCCCAATTTCAGGGCGTCCTACAAAAAATCCATTGAGTTACAAAAAAATTATGGATTTTTTTTAACAAAATGTCGTTAAATGTCGTTTTTTGTTTTAAAATTTAGTACAAAATGAGGAGCTCGAAATGAAAAATAAAAAAATTAAAAAAAAAAAAAATTGGCCCATGGGCCAATTTCTGTAATACATTTTGTGTAACTCAATGGAAAAAAAATGTAGGACATATCGTGAAATAGGGCTTACCGTGGTCAGAAGAAGCAACTTTACCAGCTCACCAAATTTGATTGAAATCTGAGAAAAAAAAGAAATCGACAACAAAATAAAAATTGGCCCTTAAAGTATAAAACTTCCATGGCGATGACTTATTTTTATCGAAAGTTCTTCAAATATTTACACATAAATAAATATAAAGCATATTCACGTAATTTTAAACAATGTTTCAATACAATACAACAATACTTTATTGCACACCAATAAAAGTTACAAAAGGAAACAAGACAAATACAATTTATAAATAACGGTAGACAACAGGCGGTCTTATCGCTAAAGAGCGATCTCTTCCAGACAACCTTTGTGTAGTGAAATTGATGAAACATCATATCAATCATATCTTGATTCCATCCCATAATTAGTCTACGAACCAATAATTACAGACGTTTTGCTTGTGATATTGACTTCAAATGTGACAAATGTGTACATGGGCGAATCTGAGCCCGTGGCAGGCCGTGGCTCACTAAAGCTGGATTCACTTTCAGGCGCTGACTAGGTTTCTAGATGTATTCTAAGGTCGAATAGTGCTTCAGTGGTTCATTATCTAACTGTAGCAACAAAGTCTATTCATCCAATTAATCAATATTTCAGTCTATCGACGCATATGTGTAGGTAATAACCAGAACAGTATGTTATTAAATTTCACAAACCGACCGCATCGCTTAATAAAATACGAAATACCTAAAATCACGTTCCACAACCACATTCGATTTGAACTCAATTATTATAATCCAACCAATTTTGCAATAAATTAAAGCAATAATTTCTACGGACGCAAAACTCCGTGAAATTGAATTAATTGGTCATCCGCTCGCATTCTGCTATTATTTATGGAGTAGAGGAACGTCACGGCTCTGGCCCATATGGCCCAGTGACCTAATTTGTTTTGGCACTGTTTGCCTTAGTTGGCCGTTTGTGAATGCTATGATGTCACCGTAAACTTTACTAATATGGCGATTCAGGCAGCTTTTCCACTAGAGGAGTCCCGTTTACTATGCATCCAGGCTCCATTTTGGTATTCCTAATTTCAGTCTTCGTACCTTTTCTGGAAGCTTCGTTTCACCCAGCCCCAACCTAAACTTGTCCCTCGTTTTGTCTGTTATTTCGTGTCAGTTTTAGTTATTCGAAATCCTGAAACAATATCAATCCAAAATGTTTAACTTTCTAAAATATCCAAAATACAGCCGGTAAAAATGAAGGAGAGAATTGTATTGTGACTTTAGTTTGATAATGATGTTTGATGTCTGTGCTCACATACGGCTTCTTCCAGGCAACCAGCGCGGCCCTGGGCGAGCCCATAGCCCCGAAGCCCGAGCTGGTCAGCACCGAATACCGGAACCAGTTCGCATGGCCCAAGGACACCACGGACGCTCCCCGGAAGAGCATCTCCATGGGCGCGCTCAAAAAGGCTGCCGTGGCTGAAGGTGGGTGTTTATCCAACTTCCTAAGTACGTGAAAAGAAGAAGTAAAACGATCTTGAGACATCTTGAATAATTAAAAAACGATTTAAACTCGCGTAAAAATTCCCTCCTCCCAGCGCGCTGTCTGCGCGGGCGCTGAGGGTGGCGAGGAGAGCGATAGCCAGTGCAGTGGGCCACAGATCGCCTAGCAGCAGGAATAGCTGCCCTTGATGATAAGCTCCATATGAGTTCGAAACATGTCGGGCCGTTCCTGACAATTTTTACCTAGGTTACGTCTAGTAGGCGGTCTGAAGACGATTGACCTAAGTTCACTTTAAAGTTTAAACTAGCCAACTACAGGTACCGTCTCACTGTTTTATTCGTCTTCGCTCGATGGAACTGCTTAATAAGCAAACTTTGGATCATCTCTTTTGTTGCGGGTCGATGCTGCCGTGTTAAACTAAAAGGTGGAAATCGAGTGGCCAATGAGCTGGTCTGTTCGTTTTCCTCTTCATATTCTTAAAGGTGAAGATGGTTATTGCGCTTAAAAAGTTCCTATTGTATGTTAAATAGTATTTATTATTTGGTAGTGAGGTAAATATTTCTTCGTATAGTTAGTTTATTTTATTGTAATATCATTCTTAAATTTTACAAATTCTTCAGATATGCTTCATTGTCTCTGAAATATATTCTCTCTGTGTACAACATCAATATATTATATTCATGAGTAAATTTTAAATGTAAATCTTCTCAATATCTGTTGTTCTGTCCTGAATCATGCATTATTTAGCAAATCTTTGAACTCAGGAGGATTCTGTAGGTACTTAGCGTTTGTCGACTTACACAAAGTTTTATCTCAAGAAATATTCGTACTCGAGACGCAGCCATAAAAATTTGCATAATGCCGGCTTTGACTGCAATTTATTCGTACCTAGTTACTAACATTTCGTGAATCGTTTGAGTAATATTTACTTTTCATCTTATCAGTGTAACCACTTAAATTTACTTAGGAAGAAGAGTACTCTCGACGTGAATCTGAATCGACTTAGAAGCTTTCTTGTGTGAAAATTTACAAACTTTATTAAATATCGTGTGTGTATGGGTGTGTAACCATTGAATAGCACCGTATCGTATATGATTTTACAGCACATACCTACTTATAAGAGAGTCATCATTGGCCTTTTACATCTATAACAGATGAACTAAGGGAGTAAGTACATAATTATATAATAACTAGGTTCATAGTTGTATACACCTACGCCTATAGAAGGGATTTACGGTACTTACTTATTTAATTTTGACCACTATCAAAACTTTGTTACCATTATAGTTACGTAATTGGTAAAATCTTTTAAATCTAAAATCTCATGTCCACGCGCCCGTAGACAATATTTTTACACACTAATTTAGTTCAGATTTATGTTTGGTTTATGACATTCTTATCTCGGCTATACTGGGAATTTCTTTGCGTGATAGAATCAGAAATGAGCATATCCGCAGAAGAACTAAGGTAACAATCAAAATAGGTCACGGGACACGAGATTGCACGGTTGAAGTGCCAATGGGCAGGCCATGTAGCCCGGATAATGATTGTCGTTAGGGCAGTGAAATCCTAGAGTGGCGAGCACGGATAGGAAAGCGCAGCGAGGGACGGTTCCCGACTATATGGACGAATGACCTCGCAAGGGTAGCGGGGAGTCAATGGATGCGGTGAGGGAGGCCTATGTTCAGCTGTAGACGTCTGTGGGTGATAGATAGATAGATTATGACAGTGACTTAATACGGTATTAGAGGACAGCTCAAATCAGCTACTCTTGATATGAAATGTAAAAAGCGATCTGTTAGTATGAAGTTTATTATATATTGGGTTGTAATTGTAACGTAGTCAAAACACGTTTTCTTTTTAGTTTTCGTTCAAATAAAAATAGTAAAATATCCAAAAGTTCGTGGAAGTTTATATAGTTCCGTGTATCTTTTGTATAGGTATTCAGTGGTTTCAATTAGGCACATAATTAATTTCACTAAAGTCTAATACCGTATTGTTCTGACAAACTTCTCGTTATGACTAATATTATGGCAGTCGATATAGGACACTGTTGTCAACAATGGGCTAGTTGACTCATGTGAAATTGTATTAAACGAATATTTATTTCGTATATTATAGTTTTCGTTAGTATAGCATAGGAAACCTAAATATATATATTTTTCAGTTCAGAAAAGTGGAAGATTGCTGAAAAAATTTAATTTGAATATATGTTTTTTTTTATCTGTATTTTGAAATGCTTAAAACGCTGTCCGCCACATGATAGTGACGTCATCGGTCCCGTATAGGAAACTGAAGGTAAAGCATTATTAACCATTTCAAATATATTTCAAAAAAGGGTCAACTAGTCTATTACTACAAACCCAACAACGGTTAAATTGTCAGTATCTGACCAGCTTTTTCAGTTGCTTTATAGCCATTTCCCGCCAGCGTTACTACGCTGGCGGATGGACCGGCTTCAAAAAAGAGGTTTTCAATACAGTTGTATATTCTTTTTTATGTTTGTTACCTCAGAACTATGTCATTTTAAGATCCGATTTCGATAAATATTTTTTTGTTCGAGAGTTGTAATTAGTCCCATACAATTTTGGTGGAGATGAGGGTGAGATCCACGAGGAATGGATAACTCCTAAAATATTATAGGCACACATCTATGACTATTTCGGTGTTTGTGACTCGTTCAGTTGTTCTGCTCGGTGAAGTAGATTCTTTTTTATGAAAAAGTGATTATGTATAAATATAACAAACCCGACTATAGTTAACAGCACAGAGTTACAATAACGTTTATTTATTTATTTATTAAAGTATACAACTTAAATATATACAATTCCCTGCAAAACTGTTTGTACAGTTTGTCTGCAGGTGTGAGTCTCTATATAATAATAAAATTTAAACAAAGGTTATTGCTAAACTCTTGAGTGACATTTTGAGTAGATAACTTTATCACTCAAGTGTCTGCTATAGATTGCTTTTTAGGTACTTTTTAAATTTGGACTTATTTGGCTCATGTCGGATATTCTCGGGCAAACTATTGAGTATGTAGGGAATTCTTTTACTCATTGTTCTATCTCCATAGTAGTTCCTGACCCTTGGCACCTCAAATTTGCCCGCGGATACCGACCTTGTTCCATGTTTATGTTCTATTAGTATTGGGTTATGCTCTCGATTGCCATGGTTGTTGCTAGAAGATAATTATTTATGTTTTAAACTAACGGGGAGTATTTAAATTACAAATTTTAAATAGCTTGAAATAATTACCATTACATTTATTTTTAGTTATTTTGTCCACTATTAATTTTAGAAATCTTATTTGTAGTGCTTCTAATTTGTCTATTAAAGATTTAAAAGTGAGTCCGTAGCAATCCAGAGCATATCCCAATATAGAATCTACTATTGCAAAGTATAAACATTTTAATATATGTATATTATTTGGCACTTTAAAGCTTAGGTAGTAAAATTTTCCTAGAAGTATTCTTAGTTTGCCACTGATATAATTAATGTGATGGTTCCATGAAAATGTGGTATCGACTTTGACTCCAAGATACGTTACACAGTCAACTTTCTCAATGAGTTTGCATTTAGGCCCACTAGGCCCAAGCCTGCACGGCCCCTTTGCGAGTCTCTCCGAAAACTATAGTAAGCTGTGTACCTAGTAGTAATAAGGAAACGATAGTGCCTCTCTCCGTAAGTACAGAATACAAATATGATTATAAATGATACTTTATACCCAACAACGGCAAAGAAAAAAGACGGGTTAACCGGACGCAGTCGCGCCTTCTATTTCCCAAAAGGTATTACGTACGTCTGCAATAAACCTACAGTAATATCTTGACAATGACCTTGCTATACTAACAAAGTACGGCCTAGCATTAACCTGGGCTGTAACAACAATAGAAAACGATCGATTTGGTCATATAATGGCAGTAAAAAACCCAATGCCAGACTAGCTGCTGACTGAGTAGTCTCAGACCGATTTGGTATTCTATGTTTTATATTGATACAAAGATCAAACCTCAAAGAAAAAATTAGATGAGTTACCTAGTGGAAGAGACCGGGAGTCGAACCCGGTACCTGTGGATTGCCGGTCCAGCGCGTTAACCTTTCCGTCACCCTAACTCCCTAGCAACCTTTCGAATTTTTCCTTATGCTTTATGTGTAGATCTTCGCATTGTTAATTTGAAAGGCTTTAGACCTTGGCCTTAGGATTTTTTAGCAGTAACATAACGGTTTACTGCGACATAAGACGCATATTGTGGCGATTTGATTATCAGCGATAACCAAATCACGCTGCTCGATATCGGCAGGGAACATCCTCACACACTGGAGCCTAAACGGTCGAGAACTGTGCGGTTCCAGAGGGATTTCCTACTGCAAACGGTCCGCATCTGGAATGAGCTCCCTGCCGAGGTTCCCGGAGGCTACAGTATGCGGTCCTTCAAGAGAGGAGTAAATAGGTTCTTAAAGGGTCGGTAATGCGCGTGTGATGGTCTTGGCGTCGCAAGCGTCTATAGGCGGCGGTAACTGCTTAACATCAGGCGGATCGCAAAAAAAAACCCGAATCTATTTAAAGTAATGTTTGTAACTAGATCTTGTTTAACTTACCTGCTACTGCAAGCCTTCATACCCTGGCATCCAATATTACAGTTTATTTTCAGGCTCTAGCCGCGAAACGTGATAAGAGACACCAAAATGAGAGGGTCGCTTCACCAACCCAATCATTAAACGACACCGATCAACAAACGATTGATAGTAAAAAAGTCACTTTGGTATTTTTCATATTGTTTACACGACCTCTACTCGACTTCCAGGTCACGTAGAAGCTGAGCCTCTGATGAACAACGTGGATGGCGACCACGACGATCACACCCGTGGCCGATACATAGAGGACTATCTGTGGAACGGGCAGAAGCCGGGAGTGCAGAGGTAAGGGCACTAGAACACGGCAGTTGTAGATACGAAGTCATTAAAACATGTTGAAACAAGTGACGTTTAACTGAATCTGCACCCATGTAGGTGGTAAAAAGTATTAGATGCTTATACTGCCATATTATGGTAAAAGGTTGTATTTTACTATGAATCCCATACAAAGATGCAGCTTTTACCTTAGCACGGCAACACTGAAGGCCGAGTGTCTACGCAAATGCATCCGCTACATTTCAATCCTCTTTTCCGCCCTTCTACCCTGGTTAAGGACTCAGTTAAACGATCAGCCAATGATAATTAAGTGAATGCATTCTGATGTTCTTAGTTACAGAATTAAAAAAGGGTATCTCAATGTTGATGATCGAAATAAGCTGGTGTAAGAACTTATACAAGCACTATAACACTATGTGAGCTAACTATTTCTGCATAATATGTTTTTCTACGATGGTCTCGATTTGACATCAATTTAGTTCTATATTGTTAATTCATTCTGTAATTTTAACGACATAAGGGCTCTATAAGCTTTTAAACAGTATTTTTGAAAAACAGTGTTGTTGAAGCAATAAACAGAATGCATTCATAAAATATTGAACCTTAAAGATTTTGATATGACTGTTATATGATCACCTTTATTAATTACTAACAAACCTCCTCCCGCCTAGTTCAATTGTCTACTCCATTAAAATATTACCCAAAAAATGGCATCAAGTAATATACAATTGAAATTTATTTCTGTGACCATTATTCGACTTATATCAGAATAGTGTCGTATCACATAATTTTCTGATAAATTTATTAAACATCTCTTAAGAAATATATATCAGTTTTGATGTCAGTCATTGCATTATAATGAAGTAGACAAACAGCCAGGAACTTTTCTTCTGACAATAGTTCCGATCTCCGTAGCTTCAGCTTTATAATACTATTTCTATAATATATGCTTTCATTCTAACTCATTTATCATATATTTGGATTGTTTCTTGTATATTTTCATTCGTTACTAATTTACTTAGTTTAGTTTACCTCATAATAATTCAGTCAATCGATGTAACTTTTGCCCTTATGTATAACATTGGTCCACACTTGCACTACCAGTTTTAATTTCTGTAGCAGTTATAGATAATGCATTTAAAATTATAAAAATAAATAAGTTGTTAAAGTATATTATCTATGCGCTGTAACCGTAAAATAATTAAAACTAACAGTATGTAAGTGAGGGCCAACTCAATTAGCAAAAAAGGCTTCAAATGTGCTTATACAGCCCTTATACGGCTAATTTAAGCTGAATCAAGGCTGTATAAGCAGTTCGGCCGCTTGTTTGCTATTTGGGAATGTCATACGGAAAAGCCAAACTTACCCAGATTGACTTACTTCAAAAAATAGTTATATTTTATTATGGGATGTGCATGTGTAAAGTCTTTTTTAATATATAATTATCCATATACATTATTTACAAGAAACAATTTATATTATATCCAGTTCACTAACTTCGTTAGTATATAAACCATCACAACAAGCTTTGCTTTGGCTAAAGCAGCTTATTCGCAACTTCATTGAAATCACTTGAAGTCACAACTGGGTCTATACTTACCCCAGAATCAAAAATAACAAAAAGTCAACACTAACTTCTGTATCAACACCAAAATCACAATACACGTACCTACATATAAAGCGAATATTATGTACGTATATATTTTGTATCAAAATCCGTTAATTTCCGGGCATATTCATATTTATATATTCAATATAGATCAATCAATTTTCTGAAGTCATGTACATAAAATCTCTTTCTTTAATAAAAGTAATATATCCAATTCCCCAACTTTTTCAGGTGAAGAAAAAAAAAATAAAAAGAAATCACTGCCCTAGCTTTCAATTTTATCTGTGTCTAGCTTTGTGTACTGATTTACTAACCCAAGCGTGCGGGGAGCCTTTTAATACCACAATTACATCGCTATTAGTGCTATAGATGTCGTATAATAGCTACATTAGTACTATAGTCAATAGTGCTAGCATTATTAGTGCTATAGTCATGTCCACTGTATGGTGCTACTGAGACAGCGCTATAAAGGTCGTATAAGAGGCTCCCCGCGCCGCCTGTTCTGCCCTATCTCCTTCTCTCAATATACTACTGGGTACCGCAGAACAAGTCTAAATTTCGTTTTTGATATTTGCTTACAACTCTCGTCACGGTGGCGGTGTCAGACCGTTTAGTTTACTAACACTAGTCCGGAATGACAGCTAATAGTTACATTTTTTATCAATATCGTTGTGTCTTGCACTTTTGTCGATGTGAACGTTCATCAAAATTTTTGTTAGATTATTGTATGTCGATGTATCACCTAACAACACCTGTAACACGTACTTAGCGCCGGCTCACGGAACCGGCGGGCGGCCGGCGATCCTTCTAGACTCTTCTAGGACTGGCATCCTAACCTCACCATGCGAGCTTAACAATTATTTGAAGCATGTCTCCTTACTAACCTGGCTCGGCGCGAGCTCTTTCTTTTGCCGCATCATCATCGTAAACTCAATCCAAGCGTCTAAGACATAAAATGGAATTTTGCAGAAAATCGACGTTCCGTAGCGCGCTATCGGCCCTCATATCCAACGGGGAGGATCGTTCCAAAGATAATAGGAAACGTTACAAAAGCGAGTACAAAAAGAAATTTAGACCGTTCTCTCAGTACGTGTACGAGGCGTCTAAAGGGACGTTTACGAAATGCAGGGGGAAAGGGAAGGTTGACGAGGCGAGCGAGAGGATGTTAAGGGAGCCCGAGGTGGCAAAGCGGGCGGAGCCGGCGGGTGCGGGGTCTGCTGCCACCGCCGCCGTAGGGACTACTGCCGGCCCGGCGGCCGCCGGCGAAGACAGCGCCACCACGCTGCGCGCCGCGGGGCTCCAGCCGCTCGGGCTGGCCCAGGGCGACTCCTGGTACCGCGAGGTTCTGGACCTGCGCAAGCGCGCCGGCGAGTACAAGGTCTGCGTCTACCCTGGGGGATGTTCAGTTCATCGTTCAAAATGCTACCTGAGGCGAAGCACTGAAGAGGATTTTGAATACCAGAAGCACTCTCACTTGGAAACGGACGACGCCACTTTAAATATTACACATCAAAAGTGTTCTATTGTACCTAAGAATGACTGAAAATAATTCAAACTCAAAGCTTTCGATGGCATTTTTAACCATGAAATGAACAAGCCCAGCACCTATAGAATAGCAGCCTTAAATCTAAAACAATCCAATAAAGAACTTACGCAATTGTTAAATTATCAAAATAACAAACAATTAAAGCAACAACGGTATATGACCATTATACCACCATTATAAGACATTAACACGTACGCAGTAGTGTCATGTTCATGCTTGTAATGTTGCCATTATTCGACAGTACCGCGGATGGGGGACCGAGCTAGCGCCCGAACACATCACACAGCTATACAATAAGCAAATCGAGCTATGGTACCAGGTGTCCCGCCGGTCCTCTCTGTCGGCCCTATCACTCGCTTCCACCAATCACAAGTAAGTGATGCACTGATTGACGCAACGGAGGACCACAAGCTTCCCAAGTGGTATACGAGCTGCATAGAAACAACGGCGGTGTAGCTATCGTATTTAAGGCAACATACAATTCTGAACCTAAAAATATGACTAGTGAGTTCTAAGCAAATCTAAACACAATTCGGAACTCAAGATGTATCTGACTGAAGGTGGTTTTACTGTAATACTATATTGAGACTGAGAATAAATATAATTATATATGTATTATGTATATCTACCGTATTGTTGCTTTTGGTCCTTCGTGCCGAATTATATGCTTTTATATTTTTAAGTTTGCAATAAGGCTGATATAAAGCAACGGATGGCTTATTGCAACGAGCCAATTCACATGCTATGTAGCTTAGTAAATCATCAGCCTCCGGTATTCAATGATTCTTCGATATAATGTTATAGCACCTTTAAATGCATCTTATATGACCATCATCAGGTATCTGATTCATTCCAGAGTCATATAGCAAAACGTGCATGGCAAAAAAATTGTAGTTTATATTTAGAAGCAAGATGCCCCAAAGTTACCAACAGTATGCCTGTGACTTGAAAATACCATGGCATGGATGGACGTTACGCCATTTATCTTTTATGCAAGAATCGCTTTTTTATACGGGCTAAAGTATAAAAGCATCAACCGATGCTTTTGTAACTACATGTAATATCAAAAATTAGAGAATGGGCGTTATACCAGCATTACTAATATATGATCCCGTCATTATATTCTTCAGTCCCAGAAAACTCAACGATCCTTAACTTCTTTTTTAGATAGAATTAAGTGCGTAGTTGAAACAACAAAATTGGTTTCAACTTTGAAGTTGGAAATGCAAATGCCCTAAAAGTACACGAAAATTTCAATGCATCATCTGACAAGCTGCTTTTGTCTCTTCAGGGCTCTACCCCGGGATGAAAAAGATGGGAAGGACTCGAAGAACCACTCCCCGAAGAAGTTCCGATCATTCAGGTCCGCGCCGCACCAGTCCATCCACGCCAAGCTGCAGGAGACCAAGGCGCAGGAGCGCTCGCCCCATAAGACATCGCCGCAGAAGCAAAGGAAAAAGCTGCAGGGACACAGCTTCGATGAAGGAGCTACCCAGGATGGTATGTTCTTTATTGAAAATGCTAACTTGTACCATAGTTATTATTTTCCGCAAGTCGACATCCAACGTGCCTAATATTTTGCGTGAAAAGGGGGTAGCGTTACTCCAACCACCCCAACTCCTCCACGAACCTAAGCAAAGCCTTGATGTTGCTTATGGCTTCGTGTACGGTACTTGGAGATCCTAGGTATTTCATCCTGTATCCTTCTACCTGTTTGCAATCTAGTAGAATATGATTGGTGGTTTCTTTTGCCTCCATGCATGCTCTGCATACTGGGCTGTCTGTTATACCTAAATTGAAAAGGTGTTTGAACTTGTACCATCTGTTACTCTTCAGCTGTTTATATACCTCTACCTACTAGCAACATTACCTACTGGTAATTTTCACTCGAGCATCCAACAAGTACGGGTGCTGTGAACAAAATCGTTAAGAACGGCCTCACCTTGATGCTCTACTGGATCAAAGGAGGCCCTCCAATTAGTTCATGGAACTATGGATTCTAGATTAAATATCGTAAACCGACAAACGTAATTTCTTTACGATACCTTATTACTAGGTGGCGCACGATAGCGAATAGTGATCGCAGGAGCCATAGATCGGGTTTAGTGGCTCGCTATGCCCAGTAGTAGATAGAACAGGGCGATTGCAAGGTTGACCATCATCTTCAGAGACTTCAGATGATTCAAAGTTTGTCCACCACATTCCAGGAGCGAAGCCCGGCGAGCCCCGGGAGTTCCGCTCGCCGCGCCGGCGGCCGCGCTCCGCCGACCCCGCGCCGGCGCCCGCGCGCCACCTCCCCAACGGCCACGAGGCCCACGCGCGCCCCATCAAGCCTACTGGTAAGCGAACTGATTGTGCGACTTAACTATTACTAGGATCTCTAATCCCTTAAACTTCCAAACAATCCAAGTAGCACACAAGCTGCACTTATACAGCCTTTATACAGCTTAAATTCGAGTTATAATGGCTGTATAAGCTTTTATGCAGACTGTTGCTATCTGGCAATGATGGGATTGGATGCCCTTGTTGTATAATTGAAGAAGAGTTTCTGCTTCTAGTGTCAATCTGAGATTCGTAAATTAAGTAGGATTGTTAATAGATTCTATTAGGATGTGCTAATTGCTAATAACAGCCCTAGTCTTCACTCGGAGAGAGGCGACACGATGCGCGAGTCGTTGAGCGGCATGATACTCGGTCAAATCAAACATATTTGATATACAGAACATTTATGGAGAAGCGTTGTTGTCTTGTTGGTTGATGTAATGGTACAGCCTTCTCACAGCTTCACCCTCCGCCTCGGGCATAGTTCGTTCAGTTTTCGTGTTTACATAAAAACCAAACGTCGGACGCCTCTTGCATCCCGTCTCCGATCCTTAAACGAGGTTCTAGAGTAAACAGTAATCAAGATTGCTCCGAATCGAACTAAACTGTCGTGTAATTTGAGCATGTATCTGTTGTTAGTAATGAATCCCAATATTACGTCTATATACTCCCTAAAACTTTTTAATAGTAATGTTCTTTCAGGTTTGAATGTTATTAAGAGGCCTTATTCCTTTTAAAATGCTGATTGTTTTAGACATTTTTCTCTATAATCAAACATGTATCTTAACATATTATTGATGTTACTACCTAGAACAGGGCTATTGGGATTTATTGGTATATATTTGAAACCTACAGTTTGAATTTTTCATCGATAATTTTTGTTTCAAAAACTACTCGAAGTTGACAAAATTTACGCGGAAAATTATTTTTTTCAACTTATTTTCGACTGCACGCAATGAAAGCATGAAATAGCTATGTTACTACCTAGAACTCGGGGAAAAGTATTGTTCACTTTAAAAAGTTGGTCGAAATTATCAATATATATGACATAATATGAAAAAAATTTTTTTAAAGGAATAAGGCCTCTTAAGTAAATAAGAGACATGTAGGTATGTCAAATCTTACACGGTGGCTCAGATAATATAGTGACTAGTCTAAGTGCTAGATGAACGTAGACTGACTAGTGACTAGTCTAGCTAACATTATCCCGGATCCACCCCTGATATAAGTAGTAGTGGATCGGACGGTCTGTAGCGTGGGAAAGACGAGGGAAGTTATTGTGAGCATCAAAATCGCTACTGTTTTATTCAACTATCGTAATTTAAAAACTTCCTTGCTAAGTTGGAAATAACCAAAAAGTCATACAAGGTTCATTCTAGATTCGCATTACGATCAGATCTTCTAGAATCTAGAAGATCTGATCGTAATGCGGACTGAAAGGTATGTGTGTAGCAGATATTCGTTTTAACTCTGCAATTTGGCATTCCTGAACGATCATGATAAGTTTTATCAGCAAAGGTTCCAAAGCAAGAACTAAACTATAGCTATCTCTTTTATTAATTTATGTGGTTATTTTTAGAATCTGTCTTACAGCTAGTATTTCATATCCTTGTCTAACTTTATGTTAGGGAATGATTTCAAAACTCTTCAGTGTATAGAATATTACAAATGTTGTGATCCTGCCTGATGCCTGAACCCTTTCCCATGTGCTGAAAATAATGAGAATATAGCTCTATAAATTAAAATAATTAATAATCCATATCCAATTGTAAATTAACAGCTGTCTCCTCCCCTTAAATGTCATGAACCCATGTTTATTATCGCTTCATGTATCCGTAGCTATAATTTTCCATATTTCACATCTGTCAAAAATTAGAGCGAATTCTCATTATAAAAAAAAAACATGTTCAGTAGAAATTTCTTCTGTAGGTTTGCCGTTGAGTAGAGGGGCTAGTAGTAGAGTTAGGTCATCGTCGCGGGGCGGGCGGTCGCCGTCCGCGCCGACCAAGCCCGTCACAGTCGATGGGGTCGCAGGGGTCAACGGGGTCAGTGGGGTCGCGGGGGCCACCGGGGCGGCGGGGACACCGGGCCGGGGCCGCCGGAGTCGCAGCATATCAAAAGTTGGCATAAAATTGGGTGCGTACCAACCTGTGGTGACAGTTGCGTCGACGCTCTGTGGTTTTTCTGATCCGTTCGTTGTTCCGTTTGAGTCTGTCGCAAAGGTTATGGGCCCTAATCAACGTTGGTCTTTTGCGACGGATTCTGACTCAGTGATCTTGGTGTTTCAAGGGTTTTCGTAATATTATGTAGTTATAAATATATAAACTATGATCTTATGGATTCATTAATATTTGAAAGGCAAAACTCAAGTCTAGAGAAATTGACTCTAACTTAGCTTGGATCATAATAATTGCTCTGGAAACATCAAGACTAAACTTGAGTATGAAATTAATAGCCGAATACGAGGGCGTGCCTTTCCAGTCAGTCAGATGACCTAATGTACTTAAAATTACTATCCTCCTAGCCTTTGTCCCATTTTTTGAGAATGAATTCTCAATCGGGGTCGGCTACCTAAATCCCAAGATGTGGCGTAGGCACTAGTTTTTACGAAAGCGACTGCCATCTGACCTTCCAACCCAGAGGGGAAACTAGGCCTTATTGGGCTTAGGTGGTTTCCTCACGATGTTTTCCTTCACCGAAAAGCGAGTGGTAAATATCAAATGACATTCCGTACATAAATTCCGAAAAACTCATTGGTACGGGCCGGGTTCGAACCCGCGACCTCCGGATTGAAAGTCGCATGCCCTAACCACTAGGCTACCACCGCTTCTTAACCTAATGTACTTAGAATGAAGCGAAAAATTCAAAAATTTAATGGTTCAGTCAGATGACCTTTACAGACTGGGGTTGAGAATGAAAAAAAAACGACTTTAAGAAAACAGTAGTTGTTTCAATTATTTGGCTTATTAGCCAGCTCAAAAGTATGGTATAAATAAACAAGAATGAAGTTAAATTACAGCTACTAATAAAAATCATGAAAACATCTGTAGCAGTAGCAATATAGGGTCCAAAATTGTTTACATTAACTTGTCTGTTATGGACAACGTAAGCTGCTTGGTCATCTAGCATAAGTAATATTGCCAACGCTCCAGAAAATCTATAGTTATTCTAATAATTTATCTCTGAAAGTAACTTTATAACCAAAGACATGAGGACATCTGCCCGCTAAAGTTGATTTCCATACTCAAGTAGCACACATACTGTATAAAACCGTATACAATCCTTAAAAGCCGTTGAGCTATACAAAGGTTTCATAAGCTCCCTTATGCAGCTTGATGCTACCTGAGTATGTTCTCGTCGTATTCGGTGAGCCTTGTTCTGTGTTTGATTTGGAGCTTGAGCATGACTGTTGCTTAATGTTGCTTGTATTTCAAAATGTTAACGAGATATTGAGTCAGTGCGTCTACGCAACATCAGTCACATTGGCACTAGGGCTCCAAACAACGGGGATTTTTGAATGGGTAATCCCGGGTAACAGGGGTTACCCATCCAAAAAACCCTGAATGGAAGCTCTAATTGGCACCGATTGGGAATGGCTTCACGTCACCCGTGTGACTGTATGTTTGTCCGTCCGTGTGTCACATCCCGAGCACCGTCACAGTAGATGTTTGGGGAACGTTAAATGACTTGTAAATATGACAAAAAACAGGGTAAAAATGTTTGCACGTCTAGTGATGCTCAAAATGTAGAGATACAAAACGTAGCCGTATAAAAAAAAAAGTGTAGCCGTATCTTTGTTTTCCTCAATAAAAGGATGTTAGGTGTGTTATTTTTATATATATATATATTGTGAATTAGAATGCATACCTACTTAGAAATTTTGACATTGTACCAGAAAGGTAACACGCAGTTTCAATCCATACGATGTGTTTGGTACATTAATTCTCGTTCTTTATTTCACAATTGTCTTCAGATAGACAAATGGTATTGTTTTATTTGCATGCGATGTGTTTTATTTTTACATAGGTACATATAAATCGGGATAAAGAAAACCTTTGTTGAAATTAAGCTAAAATCTGTTTACTCTATTCTATGAAAGGTAACTTTAAATCGATTGAAACGAATGTCTAAATCGATCTCAACATGTGACGTTCAATATGAAATACTTTTTAGAAAGCAACATTGGTACTGACGGAACAAGAGTTTTGAGTATCCTGATTTAAATATACATTTAGTGACCCGTGTTAGTTGTGAGGTTAAACTATTCACAGTCCCAAGATTTCTATTTATTTGTACCTATTAGAGGTTTCGTGTTTTCTAGTCCTTGGTTTAGAGTTTCTAGTGGACTAGGTATATAAAATTGTTTATTTCCATCACTTCGTTATCGGGAGTTGAATGCTTAAGTAATGGTGTCGTTAGGAATAAATTAAAAAATATCTGACGAAATTTACTTTTCAATTACAAACACTATTACTCACGCACTCTCTTCTACAAAACATTTTCCGAAATTATCCTAACACGGTTTATTTCTTTTTATAGACAAACCTTTTAAGGAACTTTTAATTTCATAGACGTATTATTTTATCGCAAATATTTTGCTCTGAAATCATAAAATGTTGTGGATTGTTATAAATATTAGTTACGAGTATACATATATCTATAGGATGACACTTCACGACTTCTGAAAAATGTATGATTTCAGGGGAAAAATAGTCCTCAAAATGAAAATTCGATGAATCATTTGTCTATAAAAGAAGGGAATCGGCCGTAACACATTTGTGATACTTACACAACCAATCCCCGATATTCCAACCACCACTAAAATCAACAACGGTGTAAATGTCATGTAAGAGTCATATAACTGAGTTTATCGCCGAATCTTTCAGATGCCGACATCCCCGCGCACCGCAGCGCGTCGGTGGCGAAGGACCACTTCTTCGATGATTCCCCGGTGGTCAAGTCCCCGCCGGAGCCCACCCGGGTGAAGTCCCCCGAGCAGATGAACATGCGCTCACCCGACCCGGTCAACTGGACGGTGCCCCTGGACACTGGGAAGACGTTTACTGTCACTCAGAATGTGAAAAGCGGTGAGTTAGGCCTACTGAGAGTGCTTGGCGGGAAGTGTAGTTAAGCGTGGAACTGATTTTACGACCGTTATAGCACTGTAATACGACTGTTACACAATAAATAGTCTGTTTTTGACCGTTGAACTGTTACTTTGATTGCGCGCTTGATCTTATCCGACTATTATGCGACTTATGATTCTATAAATCAATTTTGGCAGCTTTTTGTAAATACATTAACTTGAAATTGGTGCGTAAAACAAGTTTCACATAGTTTCTGTACAAGAGTATCTTTTTCTTCATTTAGGTGACGGTTTTTCGTTTCTTTTTGTAAATTATAAACAAGTTAAGTATATTGAATTTTTTATCTTTCCAAATATCATAATCCTCTATGATGCGTTCAAGAACCGCACATTTTGACCACCATAAAAATTTACTGTTTTGTTAGAACAAATTTTTTATCTGCAAAATGTTATTATTGCTAAATGATAACATCGATTTTGATAATATTATTCATTCAAATTTCGAACATCTCTGAAAAACAAAGAAATTTGATTTGACCTCTATTCTAATATCAGTCGAGATGGCGTTTAGTTCGAAATGAATTGTTAATTTGCAATCAAATTTGACAAATGTCACACGTAAGTAAGATATCGAGCGATATGATAGTTGTGACCAACTCTAGTTTGTCTCTGAATTAAAAAAAAAAACTATGTCAGCTACCAGGAAACTTCATTACTGCCATTACCGGGTAAAATTTGTCATAATGTGCGGCTCCTGAATGCATCATGGAGGCTTATGATATGTGGGTAGATACAGTAGTGTATGTAACTGTAAATAATTAGGCATTAAAACACTCGTGTGATGTTATTATGAAACTCGCCTTCGGCTCGTTTCATAAACCCACACTCGAGCTTCATACCCTTCATTATGTACAGTCACATAAGCTACTATAATGTAGCTTATGTATACTTTTTATCTACCACTTTTCAGCCTTTATAATTAAGTATTTTCAACATTTACTGTTTGTTTACCCAAACATCATGCTTTTCAAATTTATTTTTTATTCAGAGTTTAAATTGATATAAACGTAAATTTACTTAATTAAAATACAATATTTTTTTATTAGAATAACTTGTTTTCTTTAGGCAGGGATTCCAGCAAAATGGAAATTTATTAAGTCTAGGTTAATTTACGAAAAAGATACTCTTTATTAATAGTAAAATAAGATCGTTAGCTCATAATGTAGGTAAGCATAAGTAATTTAATAAAGATAAGATTATACCAGAGACAAACCATACCATCAAACATTCATACCACTTTATATAAGTAGGTACGTACATATATTTTTAAACCCTTTTTATTTTATTAACTGCTAGTGCTAGTGTTTCAACTGTGCACAACATCCAAATAAACTTTCCTTTTCACTCTGACAAATCGATTCATCTAAATAATTTTACCTACACGTTGAAACGTTAGTAACAATTTTAAAATCAGTCACAATATTTATTTAAAAACAGATTTTAAATATGCCAGTTAAACCTAATTTTAGTCAATCATTGTATGACGTGTGAATAGTAAAGTGTAGCAACACTAGCATACAGTAGAGCTTGCCACACTGACACCAGTTGATCAAGATACACGATCGTCTGTATTTAGAACACAACACTCATACTGCATCATCCATTTCGAGTGACATCACATTATTTGATTTCAGATCATCTTATTGAGCGTTTAATTTTATTCTATGTCCACAAAATGCAATTGTTAATATTTCTTATATCTTATTTATAGTTTTCAATGTTTTGCAATAACGAAACGCAATTAACGTTTAATACCGGGCGAAAGGCACTCCGACCACAGACAAAAATCAAAATGTCAGTTTTTATTTGCGGACATAGAACGTAACGTTTTAGCTCACGAGTCACGTCACCGACCATACAACCCACTCACCACATTTCAGATGAGAGCGTAAAGCGCCCTAGCTCAGAGTTTAAGGGCACGTCGGTGGCTGAGGACGGCGCCCCGAAGCCGGCTCCGGCAGGTACGACGAACACTGCCACCGCCTAGTCCATCGGCCATCCACACGTTAGTGTGACAGACAGCCATGCGACAGTGAACTCTCTCAACTCAAAGTCACGAGATCACTGCCACATAAGCACCACACACGATCGACACCAGAAACTATAATCTGTTTTATATAATTATATTTATTCAATAGTTCATGATTAAATTGTGTTAATCCAATAATTGAAATGCTTTTATTCATTTATCCGTGCTCTGCTGAGGCGTCGAACACGTATGTATTCACTTGTCCGTGTGTGTGTCTGTTTCGATGTTTGCGTGCACTTCACTTACTTGGCACTTACTCGCCCCATCGTTGGCGCCCTGGCGTTCAATTTCATCCGCCAATCTAGAATCTAAAATCAACCAAACAAGCTGATTTAAGTAATTGTTATTATAGCATTAACGTCTGTAAGCGCCAAATGCTTATGTTAAAGCGAAAACAAGAAAGAAGCTGATGGAATAGGTTTTATAATATCAAACGATTCTTGGTGGAGAATTTAAAAAGATTTTTTTGTTTTTTTTTTGTAATCTATTAGAGGTCAAATAGGGTTAATCAACCAGGCTTTTAAAAGGTAAAATTGATTTTAGACTGACGGACCTTGAACGCCTAATGACGTCTGTTCACTATTGCATGCTGCCTGTCCTAGCTATTGAATGAAGTCACTACAGCATCATCCGTGTTAACATTCTATCATTAACTTCTTCAGTCGGTTATATTATAATCAATAAAAATAATCATGTCAATCGATATTTCTTCATTAGTGAAGTAGGTTGTTCCAATATGATTTAGTACATCTTTGTCAGATATCGGGAAGATGCTAGTTTGTAGTTTTATTTCCGTGACTACCTATTTCTTGACCTCTGTTTCAAGTCTACAATTCAAAGCTGGTGCTTTTGGAGTTGATTCGTTTAACGTGTGTAAAATTTTCTATGAATTTCAAACCAAGTAATGGAATGAAAAAAATACCAAACAATAGGACAAGGAAGTCATGTCAGGATGGAAAATCAAACCAGAAAAAATATTTAAAAATAAATCATTCAATTGGCATCTTTTCGGTTAAACTTCATTATATTTGAATATACATTTAAAAAAACGATTTACTCCTCATAAGAGACTTAGATTGCCTACATACAAAGAAGAAAACATGTAGTCTCTTTCAAATGGAGCTTGTTTCAAAAAGATGTTCATAGCCTTGCGATAACACAGATAACACATAGAATCTTTAAAAGCTAATTTCATGTCACAGACTCAATAGTTTCATTATAGAAATTAGCTTGCATGTTTGTTTCTACGAAGCTATCAAAGTTAAATAGAAGAAGGTTTTAGGCCTATTTTTAATATTTCCGACTCTGGCTCTCCTGGAGAGACGCATGTACATTTCAAAGGTTTCTTATCTAACTTCAAAAGATCTTCCTAGCTTTTTCTAATGAATACATAGGTAACGTAGGTTTATTGTATACTTAGATTAGTAGGTAAATAGGTATACTTGTGCTACATATTGTGTGGAAAAGTAAGTATATAGACGCACTATATGTAGGTAGTATATCAGTGTTCAATCAAGGAATCGCTAGGATATTGTATACAAATAGATGTCCTTCAATATCTATATGTGCTTAAGTTGTTATATAAGGAAGTTTCAAATCAAATGTGGACGAATTAGATATGGCCCAGATGTACAAACAGCAACCAATACTGTGATCATTATCCAAATCAGCTCAACACAATTATTATTTTGAATGAAGGCACCGTTGCCACCATTGCCACCTTTAATCGCAAAATCTCATTTGAAACTTCCTACTGCAATGGCTTTTTGTATACTTAGCTGAACAACCTAAAAAACTGTTTCAGAAATCGCTCCGATTCACCACCAGCAGATGTCACCAATCCGCTCGCTGAAGAAGAGCGAGTCGCCCACTAGCCTCAGCAAGCGCACTGACAAGACTCCGACCACACCCGTCAGTCTGACCCCCATCGACGAGACTAAGGCCCTGGACATGAACAAACTTAACGGGGTCAATGGAATCAACGGAGTCAACGGGGTGAATAGCAATCAGTTAACCCCAGAAACCCCTGTCCAGGATTTTAAGGAAGTTGTTAAGAAGTCGACTGAAGCGACCCAGATCGCCCCGGGAGTGGTTGACACCACGGTGGTCAACGATGGTCCAACGGATGGTCTCACAGCGACCGAGGTGCTAGACAGAGCTCGCACGAGATTCGACAAGTTCTGGGGAAAGAAAGAGGAAGATAACGTGTAGACGAATACGACTTGTTCGATTTCAATATTGGAAATGACTGCATTTCAAACAGCATACGCTTTGGGAACCAGTTATAATTGAAGAAGGCCAATTTTAAGTTCTGAATGCTCACTATGCTAAGTGTTACTCTGGTGTAGCCAAAAGCGAGAGCTATTATGCTTCTTGATTGTATAGTGTATATTACAAAATGGTGCCGGCAAAGCCAAGTTGCGCCATGATTAACATATACGAACAATTACTGCATTAGAAGGGTCTGGAAAAGAATTTCGTCGAAGCAAATTTAGATGAGGAAGCATGGATCGGAGTGTAAATCTGAAATTTGGAAGTAGGTTGTCTGGGATGTTTTGTAATATAAATTACAATTTTAGCTCAATATTAAACCTACAGGGAAGCGGTGGTAGCCTAGTGGTTAGGGGAAGCGGTGGTAGCCTAGTGGTTAGGGCATGCGACTTTCAATCCGGAGGTCGCGGGTTCGAACCCGGCCCGTACCAATGAGTTTCTCGGAACTTATGTATACGGAATGTCATTTGATATATACCACTCGCTTTTCGGTGAAGGAAAACATCGTGAGGAAACCACCTAAGCCCAATAAGGCCTAGTTTCCCCCTCTGGGTTGGAAGGTCAGATGGCAGTCGCTTGCGCAAAAACTAGTGCCTACGCCACATCTTGGGATTTAGGTAGACGACCCCGATTGAGAATTCATTCTCAAAAAATGGGACAAATGCTAGGAGGATGATGATTAAACCTACAACTAGACATATGCAATATTGAACATTGAACAGCAATGTAGGAAAATTTAAATAAGAATACAGTATTTAAAAACTGTTACGATTAAGATAATGCTTCGCTTTATACCGACGACTGTAATACTTATGTATTTAATATTTATTTAATATTATCATGGATCACAGTCTATTTAATAGGAGTGTGGTGGCTTGTGATAGTAGCGTTGAATATTGAGTAATATTTGATTAAGTATGATTTATTATATTAAATATTTATTACGTGTTAGGATATTTCGATTTAATGGCCACTTTTCACTAAAATTTCGCAAGACCTTTATACCAAAATGACCCATTCTGTTACAATCACTGCCTATAAGAATATAACTATTTTACATATTTATTTACTGATAATTCATGACGAAAAACAAACGTTTGTATGTATACCCATATTTTATTATAGTATTATTTTATTTCTTTGTTCAATGTATAATCTGTGTGATTGAATATTAATATTATGCATTTAAGTTTACTTATAATCTATATGTAAGTATATAATAACATTTTATATAAAACGGCTAGTCTCGAAATAAACACGAAATAAAGAAAATCATCATAATGTAAACTTGATAAGTTCCATGCTATGGGCGAATGAGTGGTACTTAACCTAAAACGCGATGTTTGAAAATCTTATTCATTTAGGTCGATATAAAGCACAACTAAACCGTCCAACCCAATGTAGTATTTTTTGGCAATTTTTCAAATTATTTACTTTTTAAATTGTAATTAAAAATATTTTTTTTAATTTTCGCCACTTGGAATCCGAACAAACCCAATAGACTAACCAGCCAATCACAGCACATCACATTTTGGCGCGAAGCGCATGACAGCAAACTTAGCTAACTTTACTTATTCGTCTCCTTGTTATTAATATAAATTTTATTTGATGTAATTGACGTAAACTGTATACAATGGAAATATCGAGGAAATCTTGTCGTCTCTGTTTATCCGAGAGTGACTTCAACGTGTCGCTTTTCGGCAACTACAGCCGAAAAACCAACATAGTGGAAAAGATCCTAGTGTGCTTAAAAGTTGTTGTAGACGACACGGATCCGCTCACGACCATCTGCTACAGGTGCGCAGGAAACGTTGAGAGGTATTACGACTTCATTACTCTTATAAAGAAGAGTCAGAACCGTCTGAACTTCAGCAAAAGCAACGAGCGTCATATAGGCTTGTTGGACGAGTCCTTCAATCGCCGCCACGTCACGTACGTGCGCGAGCAGGTGGTAGACGCCGACTACACTTTCTCTTTTCTCGAAATACCGGAGGAGAAAAAAGAAAAGTCCTCTAGTCCTTTATTTTCGTATTTTTCGCCGCCGAACATCGATAAGGACGAAGCCAAAGTTTGGAAAACGCCGCGACAAGTCAGTGAAGATAAATTTGAACGAAATGATAGGTTTAGTAAAAGGAAGGTCCAGCGACAAAGGAATTGTTCACGAGATATGTTCGATACTCAGTCGCAGGAGGAAGAGCCTAAAGGCCTGGATTGGAATTTGACCCCCGACGACAATATTATAAAGAGAGTTCGAGAAAAAATATTCGGCCGGTCACAAAAGTCATGAAAAGTTAATTTGTATATCCCCTGTTGATCGACATTTTTACACGAAAATTGAATTTAAATTGAAAAATGTATGTTATTAAATGGATAGACAAATTTTTGTTATTCCTTACATTCCGTAGACAGGGTAAAAGATATTAGTTTGATGATAATTTTAATAATGTTGATTGTAACTATAATTAGATGTCATTCGTTGACTTGATAAATTTAACAGCCAAAGTCTTTGGAAGACTGGTGTATATTTATTTCTACTAGTCATTGTTTAACAAAAAATCAAGTGATGTACCTACCTAGTTGGGTGCATTAAAGTGGTATTTAAGTAAAATTTGCCGATATGCATAATCACATTTTATAATGCCAAAATAATACTCTTAGACATGACTAAATAAACAATGGCATCAGTATTTACGTTCGCAATATTTTAGTTCCTAAAAGTCCATGTAACATCCTTCCATACATTTACTTTGAACTATTCTCAGATCGAAAGGATATTATTTTGAAGGCTTTAGGTAAATATTGTAATATTAGGTGTACTAAGTACATTATTTAATGATATGTATAAGACCCTTTCGTGGTACATCAGTTTAAATGTTACGTTTTTGTAAGTTCCTATTGATTGTTAATTATTTTTTCGCGCACAAACTCAAATTTTTATTCAAAAGTATCCAAGTCATCCCATGAAAACATTTGTTATTGATTGTATTTATTTTAATCCAGGAATTTAAAGGTAAATCGGGAAAAAAGTGTCTACTGTGGTTGAAGTCTCCATTTTACTATACTAAAAACTACTTATAACGCCAAATGCTTTTACCTTTCACCTAGAAGGGAACGTGTACGAATGAAATTACGAAATATGGGTCATTATGAAATGACTAAATGCTTACGATATAAACAGTAGGCGCTTTTACCCCATATATCATATATATCACTTGATATATTATTTATATTTTTTGCAATGAAATTCGGCATAATGTTGATTGAAAGTTGTACAATACGAGCCCTGCCGTTAGACTCCATAGCTGGTAATGAACGATAATAGCTTTGCTACTGGTTTATATAGCGTGTGTTTATTTTCAGTTGTTACTTCAAAATGAACACCTAAATAAATTTTTCAAACTATTTTGCATTTTCATTTACGAGTGTTACCTAAGAACCTGGGAGTTCGTCCTTCTGGCCCGGAGAGTTCAATTATAAATATTTAGATAGTAGCAGTCGAAATTACCAAATTTATCGTAACACAAATCGCTATCCAAATAATGATCTGTTCAGGCATCCTGCTTTACTATTTGCTGCTATGTACAGTCGCCATCAGATATTTCGCAGCATATAAGGCGTTCATAAATATCTGAACACGACTCTTATTTACTGCGCGTTACAGTACATGTTCAGATATTTATGAACGCCTTATATGCTGCGATATATCTGATGGCGACTATACATATTTACAGAGTTACTGCAAGTTCTGCATGAACTAAATTACGATTGGATTCTTCGTATCCAAAAGATTCTTGTTCGTATCCACTTTATTGCTTTTGGCAACTACAGCTACCTGACAATGCTCTAATTTTATTATATAAATGGACAACTCTTAACTTCGAAGCAAAAGAGTGGGTATGGAAGAACTAATGGAACTTAGGCTGCCCAGATAATCAGGATCGAGTCGTATACAATCAACATGCGCTCTCAATCTTACAAAGACGAGACATTGTAAAATATTCAAACTATAGGATAAACTGAAACAAGATATAGTTAATTTATGACTTTATTTCATTTCCATATCAATTCATACACCGATTAGTCTAGAGAAAAATAAATCATCGCTCCCTATAAGAAACTTTTATACAAATCACATTCATTTTACGCCAAATTAATTCGCAGTACATTATGGCTACAGGTTTATACAATACGATAGACTCACTAAAACTGACAACACATCGCTAAAATCACTTTAGAGAGATTGAAAATATTGTCAATTTTATTGATAAACTTTTAAATTTAACAGACGTGAATTATACTAAACCTTTAAGGCCGGCGGCAGACTAGCGGTTTGCTCATCACCTTATGATTAATTTTGTTGTAATTCGCCCGTCTGCCGCGGACCTAACTTGACTGGATTCAACTCAGTAGTTTCCGAACCTGATGTCTGTGACATTGCATACAGGCGAGATGCAAACTTTAACGAAATTAAATTTACTATTTAGTCAATTTTATATAGCAATGAGCTGATAATAATCGCATTAAATATCGACGAGACAGCAAGATTGCTAAGAGTCTATAATTATGAAAACTATTAATATGATCACTTACGTCTTTTAAATACCTACACAGTCTCATTATCACTAACAGGGATGACAAAAGTCTAGAATCAATAATGCTGACAACTAAACTTGAATTTAAACTATATTTTTAGACCATATACATATTCTAGATCTTTTGAGCTGAACCTGAAAAAAAGCGGCCAATTCAAAAAACACGATTGTAGTTTATCAATACGGGCTTTAGTATTGTAAAAAATTACGCGTTTCTCCCATAGTACCCCAAAATAAGAAACTTATCTAAATCGTTGATTCCTACTTTGTTCGGTAATACCATGCGAACGTATATTGAATTTGTCGCTTTTTCAGATTCAGTTTGCATTAGACAAACTTAGCTCAAGCTTCTGCTCTCATTGCAAATGCAAATTTAGTTAGTTTATTAAAGTATTAAAAGTCAGGAAACTTATTGAGTATTCGACAATCAAATGCCAGTCAAGTCAAGAGGTTTCACATTTATAAAGTGGCCACACCGAAACATGTGTCAACATCAAGATATACAACATAACTTCTTTTAAAGCCGTGGTCCCGAAAACAACTTTATTATGCTCAAATAAAACTACATAAAATTCATTGTTATTATTGGTCTTTCAACGAGCGAAAACAATTTCACAACGGGCAAATACATATATCCTGTCTTACCATGCACTAAATCATTAGAAACCAATTAATTTGATGAGTATTGCTAGGAAGTTGTTTCTATTTTAAAAATCACACTGTATGTCATATTGAACCGTTTTTTTTTTTTTTTTTTCAATTTATTTGGGACAACAAACAGTAACACACATAGATTAAAAACACAATACTTAAAAGAATTTGAAACATGTGAGACCAATCACGTTATTTTTAGTCTTTCGTCACGTTAGTTTTAAAGACAATAGAAACTCAAATCAGCTACTCTTTATGATATGTTGGTATGAAGTTTTTATGAAGATACTGGCTTGCGATGGCATAAAAAATCAGTAGTCAAACACGTCCTCGTTTTAGCTTTTGTCCAATTAAAAGTGATATGTCCAAAAGTTTGTGGTAGGTAGTTGAATTGGTTCTGTGTATTTTTGAATGTGCGTTTAGTGGTTTTAATGATACAATTTATTTTCACTATATTCAAATACCGTATTATAATCGTTCACACAATTTTATTTTGTTATTATATGTAAGTTACCAGTGTTTTAAAAAAATCATAATTCAAGGCGAGGAATCATTATACTTATCATCGAAGAAGGAATGGATAAAATAATTATCCAAATAAGGATAACAATAAAAGTAAACAATTAAAACTAAGAACATAATATATATGTATATTACCCAAATTGACATAATATGCCATTTAAATTCATTAATGTCCTCAACAAAAATATGTGATGACACGGTTCGAGAAAAGGTAGGTAGTAGGTAGCTCCCTTTGTGTCCGTCTTCGCAGAGGCACTACCGTGCCCCCAGATTCACTACACGAACGGAGCACTACGGTTCTAGAGCGTTCAGATTTCAACAAGAGTGTTAATTTAACCCTCGACCCCTTCGAACGTAACATCACGTTCGAAGTTTAATTTTAATTTAAAAAAAAATTAACGCCATAAGTCCCGCTTTGTTATAATAATGTGTGAAAATCGTGTGTGATGTTCTTATCTCGATCGCGTAAGAGCGAGCGAGACAGGTATAAAAGTCGAATCTCATTCTGCCAGCTCACGCTCCGTACTTCCTTTGCATGCAAGTACGTCGCCAGACCACAAAACAGATGGGTACATAAATCAATCTACATACAAGCGCGCTCGAGCAAACGCACACATAGACATTGCTCACGGACACGTCAAGCGGATGGCACTCGCGCTCGCACCGGTCCGAACTGGTCCGAGATATCGTGTCCGTGAGCAATGTCTATGTGTGCGTTTGCTCGAGCGCGCTTGTATGTAGATTAATTTCTGTACCTATCTGTTTTGTGGCCAGACGCTTCAATGTGACACAAGCGTACGAAATCAAACGTGCCAAATGGAAATAAAAACAACAGCCCAATTAAATATCCCAAAACAAAGTTTTAGTCCAAAATGTTTTTAACAGTATTCGAAAGAATTGTTTAAAAAGAATACGCTGAGCGTTACTAAAGTGTGCATTTTCGTAGTTGTAAGTAATATTTACATAACCACATTACGTTCTTAAGGACATATCGAACATCAAATGTTTTACAGTTACTACATAGGATTCGATATTAAATTCCGTCTATACTAAAAAGCGCCAAATTTACAATACCATTATTTTTAATGTGAATAAAGGGCCCTTCGAGTCTTATCAAACAACTTGTTTTCGAAATATAACCACCGAGTAACTATCTCTTAAAGCGGATTGAATGTCAAAAATATGTCTTTATACTATCAAGACTTGTATATATTATATTTTGTCGCTTTTTAATATGACAGCTTTAGATTAAAACGTATTCGAACTAGTATAAACAGACGTCTTGGCGGTGGCATTACCGTGCCCCCAGATACTTGAAACTATAAAACAAGCTAGGTTAAACAAGATCCGTGAATACCACTACCAGTTTTATCTGCAACTAAGTGTTTTATACTTTTCCAACACTGGAACACTGAGTTACACATTATTGATGAAATAAGTAAACCACTTGTACACTCTTGCATAACATCAAGAACACACAAGTAACTTAACGCACAACTATACAATTTTACACAAAGTAAAATTATTAAAAATAGTTTCTGTACACATGGAATGTTAGGTGAAAAACTACTGATATTTGTAAGGTTTAACACTAATGTAGCTTAATTTAGAATAAGGACATATAGTCGCTAAACAAATCGTTCGTTCTTTGATCGTAACGGGTGATTTCATTTATATTTTAAGTCTACACGTGCGTCGATATTTGCTGTCTCTCTTCGACTAAGGATAGAGATAACCGTGTGGACAGAGACAGAATCTATTCGCAACGATAACTACATAATCGTAAAACACCCGATTTCAACGATGTTAAATTAACAAGTACCTAGTTATTCGGAAGACGGTGATCATAGAGCCTTCTTTTAAAGATTAGCATTATTTTTAAGGGCAGTTTGGCCAGTTGCATGAACGCCCATTAAGTTTAATGTGTAGTCATTTTTGTTCTTATCAATTAAGAAGCTCTAAGCACATGGACTAATGGGATATTAAGCTCTACTGAACATTTTTGCAACTAGATAAAGAATAAGTGATGGAATAGTTTTCTTGTTACTATAGAGTTTGCGTGAAAAAAGAAGGCTCGACTCTATGGCACTATATTATGTCGATGATTTGTTACAATTATTTAATTAAAAAAAAAAAAAAATTAACATGTATCTGCCAAGGTTAACTTATGTACAAAGAAAGCATTTAAAAGACAAACTTATCATTAAGTTACGAATCGGATATTTGTAAAAGACCAAAACAATAAACACGACATAAACAATAAAAAAAAAGCAAAACAAATACACATCAAAACAAAACTAGTTATGAGAAAGGCGTGAACATACGTAACTAACTAATAATCAGAGCCCGAAAGTTCGCGGCAAAACAAATGACTAGCGTTAGAAACATCTTTTATCGATATCGATAGTTGTGTAAGACGAAAAACGGTTTACCAAATAAAAAAATATTACGCGAGGTTTGTATAAGATTATATACTTAGAGACATATGCGATTTCTTATACGAAATCCATGTCAGTACTCAGAGCAGCTTTATTTCGTTTGCGTTAGTGATGTAGATAATCAATAATTTGTCAACATTGTCTGTGAGAAGACTGTTTTGTTTATCACTATAAAGCCATTTATGTATACTAAATGAACCGTCAACTTCACTCGATTTCAAGTTCACTGTTCAGGATGAGTAAGATTATCGGATATTTATCGATTTTTTTTTATATAATAATACTCAATATCGATAAAAATAATGTTTCTAACACTATCTAGTTTGTGACAGTGTTTTATTTTGCCGCGGATATCCCGGGCTCCGCTAATAATATTGCAAGTTCAAAAAATCTAGAGCGCATTAAAAATATATCACAATATTCCACTAATCTAATGTATGAAAACATTCTACTAACGACAACTAAACGCTAAGATGAGATTAAAACGTTTTGTTATGGGGATGGCAATGGACATTTGAAGTTAACTTAGGCTGTCTATCCACTAAATCGGAGCGGAGCAAATTAACCAATCAGCATGGTGCATTTCAATCTGAAAAATGTGATTGATCCATTTTAGCTCCGCTGCCGTGGACAGTTAGCCTTATGGGCCACTTAAGGTTCAATCTATTATCAATTTCATTTTTTTTTAGGTTAAATTATTCTATTAGGAACAAACAAGCATAACTATTCAGCCGTCCCCATTCTCCGCAATAACACGATTCAATAAAAAAATACTAATAAAAATTTGTTTACGCCTCAACGTTGTAATACTGGAAAAGCGGCTCAAATAAAACGTGATAAATTGTTTATTTTACCCCTTAGACGTTACTCGCTCATTCTGACGTCAGTTCAATCCATCATTCAGGTCCGTCAGTTTTCTGTCATTCATTCATTTTTATCAGTTCGGACCGTCAGTCTGAAAGGGCATGATTGTCTCGTCATTCTGACCACGACTGTCCACGTAGCACACATGCTGAATAAGAGATGTCTTATTCATCTTATTACAGCTGTGTATGGGTTGTATAAGCTCTTATATAGCCTGTGTCTTATTTGACTGTCAGAATGAGTGTAACCGATGTCATACGATGACTCTAAAGCTACACAGTCTAAAGGAAGCTTACAGCGATTTTTTTTGTTGAATTTTTAATTTTTTATCTGTACGTCAACACGACACCAAACATTAAGATCACGTAATGTGAAAACGCCATCTTACGGCCATTTAACTCACTACACAGATAAAAGACTATCTATCTTCCTCTCATCATACCTTACGTCTAACGTTCTCTTTCACGCATTAAAATACCATAAAATCACATCACCCAGTTCATTCGATTATTCTAAATTTAAATCAAATTCGTTTTGAAGCGTCAGGTGAGACATACGTTCATCCCGCTCTTACTTCTCCTGCGAGGAGGAGCTGGAGGCTCGGCCCCGTCCCTTTCTCGCCTTTGTGTCTTCAACGTTTTCCTTTTCGCTCGCCTTCTCTGCGGAGCCTCCTAGTTCACTCTGCTTTCCTGGTGGCTGCTGCTGTGTTGGCGTGTTTCCGCCCTGAATAAAAAAAATAAAAAGTTTAACCAAAAATAAATAGGGAATAGGCTAGTCGACTGAAGTTAAATTATTTTAAACTAAAGTTTATTTCGTATAGCATTTGACATAGGAAACCTAAATATTATATTTTTCAGTTCATAAAAGTAGATGACTGAACATTTAAAAATTTTAAAATATATGCTTGAAACGCTGTCCGCCCGATTTTCACTCCTGATAGTGACGTCATCAATACAGTAAAAAAAAAACTTACTTCATTTTATTACTGGCCTTTATTGACGGGATCGCCTACGTCACGCCTCAGATAAACTAAAGACAAAAATGACGGACGGCGTGTTTGTCTGTTTATGAAAGTTCTATTTTCAATTAATAAAATTCAGGTTTCTAGAGCAATAAAAAACATAAAGCCTGACCAGAATTGAATGAGGATGCGCCATGTTGCGGATTTTCACTGGAACTAATTTCTTACACTGGCAATGATTTTATGATGGTTGTCAACAATGTCAATGTCATTCGTAGTGATTTCTTTAAAAGACAAATATTTAAAATTATCCAAAGAAAATGCCGAAAACTATTCACAGTCGTAAAATAAAGTTTACACGTGTTTACTACACGAAAAATTATCAGGAAAAGATTGCATTCCACTAAATGATATTACGAGGTTAACATAGTGGAACTGACAGGTATTAAAACTAATGTCATTATAGTGGATTGCGATTGGTTGCAAAATTGTTGCCATATAAATTTTATAAATAGCGCCCTCTTGACAATTCTCATATATTTCTGGTCAGGCTTTACAATATTTTTTTGTGCTAGTAAGATAATAATGAACCACTTCAAATGTATTTCAAAACGGGGTCAAGTAGCTTATTGATATTATTGGTCTATGGTTGGTTACAATGTACATTACCTTTTTCCGACTGGCTTTCTCCGCCTTCCGGCTGGGCTTGTGGTCGTCTTCGTCCCGATCGCGCGCTCCCTTCCGGCCCATCACTCCGAGCAACTTGCTGACCATGCTGTTCTTAGAGCGGCATTCCACCTCCGTCGGCTCTGGACACTAAAGAACATCGCGAGTTTACATACGGTTCATAAATAAATTATGCATGTGACACACATAACATATTGATAAAATTGCATGTCTCTGTGACGAAACATGTAGTTCTTTAAGTAGACTTAAGACCATCTGTGTGTACCATGTTTGAGCAAATAAATGAATGATTCTGATTCTGAAGTAACGAATATTATTAAAACTATCTTAAAACATACATTTATGAAACATTTACGTGTGTGTGTACCCACTAAAACACATTTTTAAACCATTGATACAAAGATCAACCACAAAGAAAAATTGAATTTGCGTAACGTGGCGGTAGAAACCAGGAATAGAACCCGGCACCTTCGGATTACCGGTCCAGCAAAATAATGGCAAGTCGAAATAATTGAAAAATTCGAAAGGTTGTCTCTAGTGAAGGTTGCGGAGATGTTAACACGCTGGACCGGTATCCAGAGGTACCGGGTTCAATTCCTGGTCTCTTCCGCCATACGCATTTAAATTTTTCTTTGAGCTTTTATCTTTGTATGAATGGTTTATATAAAAATTGTGGTGAGTATCCACATTAGAAAATGAGACATTACTTGTTTCATAAATGTATAACTATCAGTTCTTTAACCCTTTAGTGGTTAGTGGCAATATATTTGCCGTTATAATTCATAAAAAAAATCATATCGTCTGATTTTGTTACTAGTCATAATATTAGGTTTTCGGAGATTATGGTGGTGGTGAAATATTATGTTTTCATAAAAATTTACATCATGGCTGTGTCCCCATAGATTATGTATGGCTGAACTACGAATTGTCAGTCGCTTCACGGACAGCGGCAAATATATTGCCGTCTTATATCCCGGTAATCTCAAGAAAAATTAAAAAAAAAATCTCCCCGTTAAAAATCATTCAAAAAATCAATTGAACCGTACATACTGCCAGAACTTGAATTACCACCGTAGATAAAAAAAATGGTTTAAGGGTTAAGTTCATGTCTATTCAAGATACTGACCGGTTGAGTAAGTAACGGATACACAAAACAATCAAATGAAATACCTTCATCATGTCCACAGATTCCTGCCTCTTCAACACGTCCTTCTTCGCTTCCGTCTTCTTCTCATTCTTCTCCTGCTTCTTTATCTCCGCTTTCTCTTGCCTTTCCAACTTCTCCTGCTTTTTAGCTTCTGCTTTTTCTTGTTTGCTCTCCCCCTTCTTAACAGACCCCGTTCTCTCCATTGCTTTTTCTTTCTTATCATCAACCTTAGGAGGTTCTTTCTCTTCCTTAAGTTCGAGTTTCTTGATAGACTCTTGTTTCTTCAATTCTGGTTTCTCTTTCTTGTTTTTTTCTTTCTTGTCTTCTTCCTTGAGACTGGAGTCAGATTTTTTTCTTGCCTTGGGCTGGGAGTCTGTTGCTGGTGGGGTTTCCTGTACTGGCGGCGTTTTTTTCGTTTTGTCTTCTGCTTTCTTGAATTTTTCTTTTTCTTCAGAAATCATCGAGTTGGAAGTGTCAGTGCTGGAGCGACTCTCGTCTGGACAGATGTTGTCTGTAAGAAAAACATAATACATCAATTTATGAAACATGTAATATCTAATTTTTTTATGTGGGTACACACCTCAGTTTTCATATTAAACCATTGATACAAAGATCAAAGCTCAAAGAAAAATTGAAATGCGTAGCCTGGTGGAAGAGACCGGGAATCGAACCCGGCACCTCTGGATTGCCGGTCCAGCGCGTTTACCTTTCCACCACCCTAACGCCCAGATAACCTTTCGAATTTTTCGTTACGCTTTGTGTGTCGATCTTTGCATTGTTTATTTGAAAGGATTTCCACCTTAGCGACCTCTATGTGAATACGTTAGTATTCACATCTTACCGCACTACTTTACAGCATTGAACGACCACCAGGTTACGCATTTCAATTTCTCATTGAGCTTTGATCTTTGTATCAATAGATTAACATAATACAGTTTGAAAATATTTTTTTTTTCAAGCCTTGTAATATTCTTGAGAACGCTTAATAGTTAGAGAAACCAAGAGATTTGCTGATTTCCTTAGGATCAAATCGCCTGGTGACAAGCAAAGCTCACTAAAATTTCCGTCACTGCTCTTCAAAACCTCGTATCTAGTAAGTAGATTGACAATGAGATACGAGCTTAGCTTTAAGTAAGGTACTTGCGCCAAAGATGGCCCAGTTCCTAAGATAAGCCCACTTCAAAATTTTATAGTTATAACCGTTCGAGCGAATTTAAATTTCGCGCCCATGTTCGGTTAGTACCATCGACATAAGTTAAGTCTATGGTGCCAGCCGAACATGGGAGCATCTTTCGCGCAAGTACCTTAGGTATTTGATACTTAGTGAGTTTTGCTTGTCAACCGACGAAATGTGAAGGTTTATAGTTAAAATAAATACGGTGGGAGACGTTGCGAGTGCTCGACCCACTATTAATGCAATTTGTGGCCGGCCATTATTTGCATCTTGCTCTAGCGTAGGGTCTCAGAGAGGAACGGCAATAGTTGCCGGCCACAAATTGCAGTAAAATATGGCCCGTTCAGAAGCCCCATTACTAAACTAATATTGTTAATGATTGATATTAAATTAATATTGATAGTGTAACCTAAATGAACATTTATTGTAATCTAATGTCAAGCATTAGTAAGTTCAAATGTTTTACCAATAGTCAAGTCTCTCGACGTGTCCAGGTCCACAGAAGTGTCGGGGGCAAAAGATTCATCGGAGAGCGAAAGTGAGGCGAAAGAATTGGACGCGTCGAAGGTCTTCTCCAGGCTGGTCTTAGGGGAGGACGTGAAGATGCTGGGGGTCATCTGCTTCGCTGGAGTCCTGGATAACAAGTACAATAGAGTCGTCAATATAAAATCACTTGGCGTTTTTGTCAAAATACTGGGATATCAGACGTTAGGAGTCGTAATTCTCGATATAGCCGGAGAATGTATAACTGTTGTTAAAGTATTGATACGGGTGTACGGTCAACATCAAAAGTAGCTTAAATTTTACTACTGGTATATGTCAAATTACATACTGAAATTGGCAGTGAATATACCTAAAGAGATTTATTAAACAGTTTGCATATAGATAGGTTATGTTATATGTTAATCGAGCAGCTAATGTTTGTCAACTCTTTAAATGAAATAATATAAATATATAAAATATATAAAGTGTAAAAAAGGTTTATTATTATTATTATTTATATGTTAATTTGTTGGCGTCTAAAACAGATAAAGCTATGCCTTCCAAACTTTGAAGTCGGTTTTATTTGTTAATTTTTTTGATTATAATCTCTGATGGACTGAACAATTTTTTTTGGTCATGTGGCCTATTAAAGTATTTCCTAGTAGTATAGAAGAAGGTAGGCGTGTAGTGTACCTGTTGGGCGCGGCGGCCCGGTGGGCGTGGTGCGTGGGCGAGTCCTTCTCCTCGGCGATGCGCGGCAGCGGCGGCTCGTCGGGCTTGTCCTGCGGCGGCGGCGTGGGCGGGGCCTGCGGGGCCGGCGCGCGCCAGACCACGCCCCGCCGCGCGCCGCCGCCCGACACCGACACCGACGTCACGCCGCCGCAGCACAGCGGCGAGATCGAGCACTTGGACTCCGCCGAGCGCGGGTGCAGTCTGCATAGACAACCTCCTTTAGTTCATGTGATCCTGGTACCACGCTCACACTGGTGACGCGTAAGACATCGGTTATACGCTCATTCTGACGTCAGATCAGTCCATCTTTATGGACTGTCAGTTTACTGTCATTCATTTTCCAGTCCTGACCGTCAGTATTTCAGTCCGAAAAGGTTAGGGTGCGTCTCCACTGAAACGAAGCGGAGTGGAGACGTGCAGAATAGACCAATCACCTGAGTTGAAGTCAGTATCTCAGTGCTTCACTTTTGCGATTGGTCGATTCCGCTTCGCTGTCGCTTCAGTGGACACGCACCCTTATACGAACATTCTGATCAGACTGAACTGAGGCCAGAGTGAGTGTGTAACGGCTGTCTAGCGCAAACTGACTGCAGTCAGTTTATATTGGACATCGCTAGTACTAAGACATTTATGCTTATAGCTAAAAGAGGGATAGTCGGTTCTCGTCCAATTCAAACTGTTTTCAGCTTTACGTCACCCTAAGCCGTAAGTGAGATTTTCTACCTACACGGGGAGGAAACCTCACTTCCTGGCCGCGGCAACACGTAAAACTTTAGACAAACAACGGGCGGTAATTCGTAAAGCGCCAGATCGAATATTTGTGGCCCTCACCTTCGGTCGCAAACATCTGCAATCTGGGACATTCACGAATTCACCACCTAGGTATGTTATGTGCTATTGTGTCATTAGCATACTCGCAGTCAGTTTACCATTCAGGCGGCTACTTTAGATGAAAGACAAAATAACAGTATGAATTGATGTTCATTTGTAAGTATATCATATCACCCATGATAACATAAACATAGATTTAGAAAAAGGCATGAACGTTCAAAGCCAAGAAGAAAGCATCCATACCTATTATGGATATTTAATTAACTTAAATGTACTCTAACATTATAATATCACATAAATTCCAATCAGATTAGTACAACATCGAACGGTGTATTAGTTTTTGGCCCATTTTCGTCGTTCGACAATCTATTAAATTAGCTAATTCAAGGCCCTAATATGTGCCATAGATTTGCGCGTGATTTTTGTTACATAATGTAAAATGCTGCTATGTGTTACGATGTAGGATAATGTCACCTGACCGCGAGCATTCGCGTGTAATGTAACTAAAAATAACTTAAAAATGTAATTAGTTTTTCATTAGATTCCAGGCGAATGCTTGCGGTGAGGTAGCACCCTAACGGAGATGCGCGACCAGTAAGCGAGACACAGGTATCGTGGCATCTCCGTCAGGCAGATGGGTCTCGAATGTAGTAGCGTTGGTAAAGGTCGTGTCACACCTGTCTGGCGAGAGCGCGCGGCGCAGTAGCGGCGAGGCGGGGTCGCGGCGCGCCCAGGCGCGGCGGCCGCACTCGCGCGCCGCCAGCGGGGACGGGCTGCGCGCCTCGCAGCGGCTGCGAGGTTAGCGGGGGATGCGGTTAGACACGGACAGCCAACAATGAGTGCGGAATACCGAGTGATGAGTCGAAACGCACGTGCAATTTTATCTCTCAAAGTCAGTCTCTCGAGACATGGGCCTTAGATAGGAGCCCTGACTTTCCGTCTCGGGCAAGCGAATTTAAGAATAGAGACATTTACAATACCGCACTGTACACCTTAAATAGCTCACCTAGGTGGCTTGTTCATTAATGAGAAAATTTCTTACTTTTTAATTTTTTTCGTCACCCTAAGCCGTAAGTGGCATTTTCTCTGTGTGGGACGAAAAAGTGGGAGAAAACCTCACTTCCTAGCCAAGGCAAGACGTAAAACTTTAGACAAACCACGGAGGGTACTTCGTAAAGCTCCAGATCGCATATTTACGGCCCTCACTTTCGGTTCGGGCCACAAATACCTGCTATCTGAGACATTCCCGAATTCACCATCCTAGGTTATAATGTACCAATACATCTTAATTTTGTTTACCATTACTAATTTGCATTTTGATTCGACACGTTAGATGGAATGAAATCAAATCTATTTACAAGGCCTAAACCTTTTAAAAAATTTTTTTTTCATATTATGACAAATATATTGATAATTCATCTAACTTTTTGAAGGGAATAATACTTTTCTCCGAGTTCTAGGTAGTAACATAGCTATTTCATGCTTTCCATTGCGTGCAGTCGAAAATAAGTTGTAAAACCAATTTTCCTTGTGAATTTTGGCAATTTCGAGTAGTTTTTGAGACAATAATTATCAATGAAAAATTCAAACTCTAGGTTTCAAATATATACCAATACATCCCAACAGTCCTGTTCTAGGTAGTAACATCAATAATATGTTAAGAAACATGTTTGATCATAGAGAAAAATGTCTAAAACAATCAGCATTTTAAAGGAATACGGCCTCTTAACAATGTATCCAATGCAGTTCTGTCCAGAATGTGATTTTCGGATTTCATAAGCTTTAATTGGATAAGAATCCAGGATTATCAAGTATTTTTTATTGCTGAAGTTTCGACGCATCCCAAAGGACCATAATGCTGTTCAAAATCGAAATGTGAAACATGTATGAGTAAGAAATGGTGTTTCAAAACGTGTGTGTTCTCCGTGTAGACATTCAGTGACAATTCAATGATACTGCCCGTTAAGCACAACTATGGTTCGCGACTCATGTCGTGCGACATAGCATCACCCGTCACTCTCTCACAGTGCTGTACAGAAAGAGATAGGTAGTATATATCGCGCGAGAAAGAGTCGCGTCACAGTTGTGCCAGAGATTCTGGTCCATACTTGAAGTCAGTATCGCGGCGTCTTTTTTTTTTTCTTTATAAATTCGCGTCTTGTCCAATCAATAATTGCACCTATAAGGAGCGTGAGAGACGGCACGATAAGAACTTCAAATTTCGAAGGACCCTCTGTTCCAAGTGCCCAGTGATAAAATGTATTCGGTTCAAACATGATGATGAGAGACATTGCACAGTGAATTATGATGTTAATCCCACCAGCACAAACACTATATGGCCATGTGTGATGTAGTGAAAGTATACGTACAGTTCAATGAAGTCCTACATACCACGTGTTTAGACGCGGTACAAATACCTCAGTAGTATGTATAAATAAGTAATTGAGATTACATATTGCTTGTAGCCAGAGATGTGTCGTTCTCGAGGACGTTTCCCTAGCAAACAAACGAACGGCCCGCCTCATGGGAAGCGGTTACCACAGCTTATGGTCGCTTGCAACTCCAGGGGATTCGCATGCGCGTCGCCGAGGGTAATGATAGATATAACAACGTTCTATATAATTTCAATAGACATAACAACATTTGATTTAACAATATTAAGTATAATTTCAGTGATATAATTTCAATTAGTATACAAGACATTTGATATGACGTTTATATTCACAAGATAACCTAACACTCCTCCTCGCTTCGCTCAACGTCGCACCTAACCATAACTCTATTATAATTAGGCATTGAATAATCGGATGCTTTTATACCTAAACTTTGGCGGCGGCTTTGTTGTTCGGTTGTAGGTACAGGCGGCTTTGTTTGAGGTATGAGTGAGATAGCAATAAGATTTTGTCAACTTTAGGTAAATATCCACCTGAATTTCCGATCCCTAATTATAATTTAACTTTTTTGTTTGAGCGCGTATTGAGTCTTTAAACGTATTATATCAAATGATCATTATAAGACATAACATATTGCTATTTCATGTTAGGATTCAAAAATGTTGGGAGGAACTGGAGAGCTGGTTTGCTTTCAATGGACTCAAAATCAACTGCGACAAAAGTTTCTACATTATTTTCCGTCGAAGTTCCAAAAGCCCAGACTTTGAATGCAACATGCCCATAGAGAAATCTGATTGCATCCGATTTTTGGGAGTTGAACTTGACCCCTATCTGAGATGGCATAACCAAATAGAAGCAGTAAACAAAAAGTTGGCTAATGCGTGCTATACACTAAAAAGTCTCTCAAAGATAGCAGACACCAAGATATTAAAAACGGTTTACTGCTCTTATTTTGAGAGCATTGTTAGGTATTGCTTGGAAGTCTGGGGCAATGGTACTGGGATAAATTCTGTATTGCTTATGCAAAAGAAGGCTATGAGACTTATTGTGGGATCGAAAGATATACCCATTACTCATAGAAATATGTTTGTAGAAAACAAAATTTTAACAATTACGTCACTATATCTGTACCGCCTATCTATTAACGTGTTTAAAAATAAGGATAAATATTCGACTAATTCACAATTACATAACTTTAATCTAAGAAATAAAAATAATTTAACTTTAAGCAAATCACACTATGCGCATTTTAACAATAGTTTTAATAATATTGCCATTAAGGTTTTTAATAAGCTAAATGATGACATCAAGGAATGTAGTAACATTAGAGCTTTTGATAAAAAAGTGAAAGATTATTTTATTGATAGACCATTCTACTCAATTGATGAATTTTTTGCTATTGCTCTGGACGAATAGAAAGTATTTTTGTAATCATAGTGTAAATATCGTTGTGAAATTGTTAATAGGTACCTATTTATAAATTGACTATTGTATTAAGTATGCTAAAACTGTATTTGCATGTACTTGTACGTAAAGCAAATAAAATATTTGAATTTGAATTTGAATTTGAATTTATAAGATATTATGCCATATGAAATTATAACAAATGTTATTATATTATTCGTTTATTATACCACTTGATCGTTATATTGACCAATACTATTACATAAGTTGTTATAGCAACCATTACGCACCCCGTTGCCGACCCTTTAAAAATCTGAAAACGTACATACAAATCGGGGAACGGTCTCGAGAACGGTACATCTCTACTTGTAGTGTACATGTGTGTCGTAGTATAGTCTGTCCTATCTCTAAAATCAAATGAAGTCACTTTGGCACAAGGTAAAAACAACCCAATTTTAAGGTAGTTTCTCACTTGTGCCAGTTTAACATAATTTGATCTTAGAATTCCGGATAGACTGCACCAGGGTGTCATACGTTACCTGGTAGGCGACTGCGGCGGCGGCTGAGGCGATGGCGACGGGGTCCGCGCGAGCGGCGACAGCGGCATATGTTGCAGCGACGCGCGCCGCACCTCACCGCCCGCTACCAGTTTGTGCTTCAGCCCGTGCAGCGACGACGGACTGCAGAACGACGGGTGTTGTAGTTTGTCTCGTTATTGAGAGGATCGATAGGAAGGTAGAGTTGGGTCAGAACAGAACAAGTTCATGTGGCGCCGTACGTTGACGAGGTCATGGAAGTTTCATCACCTCTATGTATATGTGTATGTATATGGGAATTTAGGGACACGAAGAAAGAAGAAGAGTATCGCAAGATATAGCTTTTTTTTTCATAATAACATTACGGATTTTTTATTAAATATTGACAAAAAGAACCATTGATACAAATCAAGAGTTCTTTGTATCAACATTTAATAAAGCAAGATTTAAGAAAAATGGTAATGTGTAAGCTGCCGAAGGAGATTGGGATTCAAACCCGGTACCTCTGTATTACCGATTCAAGGTATCAACCACTCCACCATCTCAACGACGGGAGATCTTTCAATTCCTTCCTTATGCTACATAAGTCGGATCTTTGTATATTCCTCTGACACACAGGCTTTCACCTAGCTCAGAAAGTATCAGAAGTCAGGGTCTTCTATCGATTGTTTTTATTATTTTTAAACCATTAACACAAAGATCCAAACTCAAAGAAAAATTTAAATGAGTGTAGGAAAGGACTGGTGGAAGAGACCGAGAATTGAACGCGGTACCTCTGGATTGCCGGTCCAGCGCGTTAACCTTTCCACCACCCTAACGCCCAAGCAAACTTTCGAATTTTTCCTAATTTTTGCATTGTTTACTATTTCTATCAATTGTTTACTCTATTTGTAATGCTATGAAGTCCTTACCGCTGGTAGTGCGTGGTGGTGGTGGCCCCGTGCAGCGGGCTGTCGCCGCACGGGGCCTGGGGCGCGGCCGCCGGCGCCGCCAGCTCGCTCGCCGCGCCCGACACCATCTGACCACACAGGACACTAGTGTCTATTACATGTTCACAATAGTTTATGCAACTGCCACATAACGAGATACCTTAAGAGGCCTTATTCCTTTAAAATGCTGATTGCTTTAGAAATTTTTCTCTAAGATCAAACATGTTTTTTAACATATTATTCTTGTTACTACCTAGTACAGCCCCATTGGGATTTATTGGTATATATTTGAACCCTAGAGTTCTAATTTTTCATTGATAATATTTGTTTCAGAAACTAGGTACTCGAAATTGACAAAATTCACGCGGAGAATTAGTTTTTTCAATTTATTTTTGACTGCACTCAATGAAAGCGTGAAATCGCTATGTTACTACCTAGAACTCGAGGAAAAGAATTATTTACTTCAAAAAGTTGGTTGAAATTATCAATATATTCGTCATAATATGAAAAAAAAACAAATTTTAAAAGGAATAAGACCTCTTAAAACACGAGGTTGGTACAGTACTTTTATCTCACGAGCGCGGGTGAGCCATGCTTGTGTGAGTAGATGTACATGCACATTGGCTCTGTGTGGGTGAGCTCGGGAGCGAACAGTTCCGGCTCACCCACACAGAGCCAATGTGCATGTACATCTACTCACACAAGCATGGCTCACCCGCGCTCGTGAGATAAAAGTACTGTAATAGAATCACACGAGTGTTTTAAGACTTAATTGTGTACAGTTGCATACACGATTTTATATGCACACATTTTCATCATCAATATCGTAGATTTTCTTTTATGAAAATATGAATAGTTGTATATATACTCGGGGCTATGCTACTGTCATGAAATAACATATCTGACTTTGGGCGCTGTTAAGTAATGGGTCCTTACCTATAGTATCTGAACTTGTTATAGTAATTTAACAAGATGGGTGTAGATAAAGACCACTATCCGGTTTATAGGGAAAGAACGTTCTTGAGAACATTTTCCATACAAATTGGGAAACATCGGAACGGCACACCTCTAAGCTTGTGGGGACCTATCAGGCAGGTTGTAAAGGGTTAGTGTTTGGTAGTGATTGATAATTATCATGCAAGTATTTTCTTTTCAGGAGAGGCCAGGCCTCTCCGTGTGGCCTAAAGTTAACAGCGATCCAGATGCAAATGAATTTAGTCTGTAATAGGATAAAGATAATGGATGGATGATTCATCCCCTGCGATCTGGGATATTGACGAATTTACCGCCCACACGCCGCCTGTAGTGTAGTATTTTTTTTTTTTAATAAATAAATATTAAGGGACAATCATACACAAATCGACCTAGTCCCAAACTAAGCAAAGCTTGTACTATGGGTACTAGACGACGATATACATAATATATAAATACATATATAGATAACATCCATGACCCAAGAACAAATATTTTGCACAAATATTTTCCCCGGCCGGGATTCGAACCCGGGACCGCCGATTCCGAGTATATCGGCATGTATGTACCTGGTGCATCTCCTGCGAGGCGCGCTTGGTGGATATCCGGCGGAACAGCGAGCAGCGCCGGCGCGGGCGCGGGCGCGGCGGCGCCGACGCGCGCCGGCCGCCGCCCACACGCCGCCTGCCGCCCGCCTGAGACACACCACCACTTTACTTGTACGGTCCGGTGGGTTCAATCATGGTCAGGGACCGGAATTCTTCATAGCAAAAATCAAAGTTTGAGAGGGTTCGACCAAAGTGTTTTATCGACTATCGATAAATCATTTTCACTTAACGAAACATCGTTAAAGTAATGAAATCAGGCTTTTGGATATATACAGTCAGCTGAACGCTAATTAGGGACATCATTATTTTATTCCATACAACTGCATATAAAATATAACATTGGAAATTTGATGAAAAATTAAAGATGCGGTTGACCATTTTTAATATTAATAACATAAAGTATGAGTGTTTAAACAAGGTTTACTATAGGGAAATAAAGTTTCTGTAAAACTTGTACTTACGAAACTAGACATGTTCAAATTAACACTTTTTACAACTCCATACTTAACCCACTTTCACCTAAATGAACTTTTTGGAACCTGGGTAAATTTTGCGATATCTGAACTCGCAGCAAGCATTAGAGTAGATTATAAAAAAAACACCTGGTCGGGCTATCTGGGAGGTAGAGACGGAATATACATGTGTCTATTTTCTAAAAACTATGTTTTACAGAAATTGCATTTGCACTATACTAAAACTTGTTTAAACACGTGTACACCATGTTATTAATAATAACATTGGCCAACCGCATCTTACGTTGTTCATCACATTTCTAGTCATATTTTATATGTAGTTGTATGGAATAAAATAATGATGTTCCTAATTAGCTGAACGCCACTGTATATATCCAAAAGCCTGTTTTCATTACTATAACGATGTTTCGTTAAGTGAAAATTATTTATCGATAGTCGATAAAACACTTTGGTCGAACCCTCTCAAAATTTGATTTTTGCTATGACGAATTCCAGTCCTTGGTCATGTATAAGAAAACCAGGTATGTCACTCCGGCTAGTGACACTTTCTACGTCACGGATTAATTGCCGCATTACACTAACAAAAGAAATATTTAAAAAAAAATGCCGCCAGTCGTACAAAAGAAAATGAATTTATTTACTGCAATAGTCATGTTCTTAGACTAGATTTTAATTTGTGCAACAGATTCAACGTACGTTAAAATCTACATTCAAATAAAATAAGAATCGAAAAGAATCACCTGATAACTTCCCTTATGTCCAATGGAATGAATAAATGATTGGACAGTGATACCAATGAAAATTAACCAACCAATGAAAGAACCGGTTTCCTGTAAAGCTAGCATACCTGTCCATTCAACTGACTGTAAAGCTAGCAGTAACATGCTATTTTAAAGCTTTAAAGCGTTATTCTTGGAGTCTATGTTTGGTGGAATGCAGCCTTAGTCAATTATTATAGCTTTACAAATGATACGATATGTGAATTGCTGATTCCAAATAGTAGTTTATTCTAGTTTTACCGCATGATAAGAAAATTTTGATATCGCATACGAGGGCGTATGCGATATCAAAATTTTCTAATCAAAATCAACTGATATTTCAACGTAAGGTTCAAATGACCCGCACGAATCCATGTTTAAGCATGTAAGGGATTAAATCCACCCTGTTAGTTACCTGTATAGTGGTCTGGTCCAGCGGCGTGGCTCGCAGGGTCGCGTGTGGCGCAGCCAGCAACAATCTAAGCACCTGTACAGAAGAATATTCAATCAGCAAGAATATACTATTCAATATTACAATATCATTTGGTGTATAGCGAATAAAGATATACCATTCTCGAGAACCCAAAACTTTTATTTTTATTTGATTATAAGGCCTAGTTATGAAACTATAAAAATAGGTTGAAAACAGCGTCGTCTAAGAATTAGCGCTCAAATGACGTTACCTTGAGAAAATTTTGACAGTCGCAACCTAGAAAAGAACAGTGACACAATTTCCATACTAAATTCATCTTAGTAATAGTCCAAGAATATGGTTTTCACCTCACTCGCTCGGAAAACCTCCGTTTATAGGGCGAAATCTGCGTGCAAAAGTCTATTTTATCCGCTAGCGTGCAAAAGTCATTTGAATTTTGAACACGACGATTTTGATTCTCTGTGGTGCATGTAACTTTTTTATATTTAAGACTCCTTCAACGCGTGACTGATTTCATCACTCGATAAATCTCCGAATAACCAATCAACGCACGCTAATAAAGAGCGATCTGGTCAGGCCGGCTAATATCATATGTACGTTTGAATACTTCTTTTAAAAAAAATACACCTACAATATCACGTCCAGAAACCTGGTTTGTGGTTACAGATTTTTTAATTTTTATTTTCGCTACACTTTATTATAACAGAAGTTGAATATGTTTATATATATTAATAGTAAGTATTTCAATTTCATTTACATATTTTGACTAGAAAATATATCAAATACAACACAATTTTTAAAATTTATTTGTTATAAAAGTTGGAACAAAAGAGTGTAATTTCTGAACGCACCCGAGAAAAAAATAAATAATTAAAAAGTTCGAAGTTTTCACAATTCATGTAAACAACGTAAATTTGTTCTGTGGAGAATACATACTGTTGTCTTACTTTATATCGAAAACAAGAAAGTTAAGCCCAATTTGGAGTATTTATTCAATGCTAAAAGCCTGTATTAAAACGAAAAAGGATTTGTTTTAAATATTTGGAGACGATAAGTAATTTACCGCAACTATTGGCGTTTTTAAAGAAGATAAAGCCGAAATAATCTTGTTCGTATCCCATCGTCCAAAAACTTCCAAAGCTATGGAAGTTATGGAAAATACTTCCGAGTGGCCAACTAATCCTTCCCAGAATGCCGTTCTCCCACATTCACAACGAATGTGTCAAGTAGTTTCAAAAACAAATAATTATAATATAACAGTGCTTAAGAAAAACTCAACGATAAAATATACACGACAATAATACAAATTACGGCCGTATTAGGTACTTTTAATTTTTAATATGTGTGCTTCTCTCGTATTTATTTGGTTTGGATTTGAGTGTGTTATGTTTTAAATTGGACGTGTTAAATAGAAGGCAAAATTAAATATGATTATTTTTATGTTTTAATTGTTTTCCTTGAATCTTGCATTTTCCTCGCTGTAGTGAGGTGAAAAATTGTGTGTTCCGCATGGCTGCAAAATTATTTAGCTTCTCGTGTCTTGAAAGCCTCGCTACGCTCAGGAATCTATCTTTGAACCATTCGCTTCGCTCATGGTTCAATCTTAGATTCCTTCGCTCGCTCAGCTTTCAATTTCAACACTCGCGCCAAATAACAACTTTGCAGCCTTGCATAACAAATAACTATTACTGTGCTGTGGGCCAATTACTTGTTACGCTCTTTTGGAATGATGAACTTTTTATGGTTATATTTGATTTTTTATCCCTTATTTAATCATATCGGAAAAAGTCTGGTTAAAAAAAATTGAGAATTCCGGTCTCTGGCTATAAGGCAAGATTTGAAAGGTTATTTATACGGGAAGTCTGTGTTAGGGCTCGATATAATGCGACACGTACCTGCGTGTGCAGCAGCCCCTGCACGGCCTCGCCGTTGAGCTGCGTGATGAGGTCGCCGGCGCGCAGCCCCGCCGCCCACGCCGCGCCCTGCTCGCTCACAGTGTAACAGGGCCCGATATAATGCGACACGTACCTGCGTGTGCAGCAGCCCCTGCACGGCCTCGCCGTTGAGCTGCGTGATGAGGTCGCCGGCGCGCAGCCCCGCCGCCCACGCCGCGCCCTGCTCGCTCACAGTGTAACAGGGCCCGATATAATGCGACACGTACCTGCGTGTGCAGCAGCCCCTGCACGGCCTCGCCGTTGAGCTGCGTGATGAGGTCGCCGGCGCGCAGCCCCGCCGCCCACGCCGCGCCCTGCTCGCTCACAGTGTAACAGGGCCCGATATAATGCGACACGTACCTGCGTGTGCAGCAGCCCCTGCACGGCCTCGCCGTTGAGCTGCGTGATGAGGTCGCCGGCGCGCAGCCCCGCCGCCCACGCCGCGCCCTGCTCGCTCACAGTGTAACAGGGCCCGATATAATGCGACACGTACCTGCGTGTGCAGCAGCCCCTGCACGGCCTCGCCGTTGAGCTGCGTGATGAGGTCGCCGGCGCGCAGCCCCGCCGCCCACGCCGCGCCCTGCTCGCTCACAGTGTAACAGGGCCCGATATAATGCGACACGTACCTGCGTGTGCAGCAGCCCCTGCACGGCCTCGCCGTTGAGCTGCGTGATGAGGTCGCCGGCGCGCAGCCCCGCCGCCCACGCCGCGCCCTGCTCGCTCACAGTGTAACAGGGCCCGATATAATGCGACACGTACCTGCGTGTGCAGCAGCCCCTGCACGGCCTCGCCGTTGAGCTGCGTGATGAGGTCGCCGGCGCGCAGCCCCGCCGCCCACGCCGCGCCCTGCTCGCTCACAGTGTAACAGGGCCCGATATAATGCGACACGTACCTGCGTGTGCAGCAGCCCCTGCACGGCCTCGCCGTTGAGCTGCGTGATGAGGTCGCCGGCGCGCAGCCCCGCCGCCCACGCCGCGCCCTGCTCGCTCACAGTGTAACAGGGCCCGATATAATGCGACACGTACCTGCGTGTGCAGCAGCCCCTGCACGGCCTCGCCGTTGAGCTGCGTGATGAGGTCGCCGGCGCGCAGCCCCGCCGCCCACGCCGCGCCCTGCTCGCTCACAGTGTAACAGGGCCCGATATAATGCGACACGTACCTGCGTGTGCAGCAGCCCCTGCACGGCCTCGCCGTTGAGCTGCGTGATGAGGTCGCCGGCGCGCAGCCCCGCCGCCCACGCCGCGCCCTGCTCGCTCACAGTGTAACAGGGCCCGATATAATGCGACACGTACCTGCGTGTGCAGCAGCCCCTGCACGGCCTCGCCGTTGAGCTGCGTGATGAGGTCGCCGGCGCGCAGCCCCGCCGCCCACGCCGCGCCCTGCTCGCTCACAGTGTAACAGGGCCCGATATAATGCGACACGTACCTGCGTGTGCAGCAGCCCCTGCACGGCCTCGCCGTTGAGCTGCGTGATGAGGTCGCCGGCGCGCAGCCCCGCCGCCCACGCCGCGCCCTGCTCGCTCACAGTGTAACAGGGCCCGATATAATGCGACACGTACCTGCGTGTGCAGCAGCCCCTGCACGGCCTCGCCGTTGAGCTGCGTGATGAGGTCGCCGGCGCGCAGCCCCGCCGCCCACGCCGCGCCCTGCTCGCTCACAGCCTGACACATACAACACACCTTAACCTTCTGAGCGACAAACACAGCTAATAACGTCGACGGAAAGCCGTGCCCCAGAGGCCACGACATTCCCAAGCAGCAAATAAGGCTGCAGAAGCGCATATACAGCCTTTACTTAAATTAGCTGTATAAGCGCTTGTTTGCTACTTGGGTTGCCGCTATACAATGTCATACTGCCTACTGTGAGCTTAGCGTCAGGGACCACAGTTTTCCGTCGATGAGCTCGGCGGTCGAAAGGTTAATGACAACAATAATCACTTATTCACAAAAAAATCACCGACTTATATAAGCGAAATGGGTTTATATTTGGTTATTTGTTGATTTTATCAAAAAGCGTTCAATCAATTTCGATAGAATTTATATAGAACCGCCTCATCGAACAAATCAAGAATCATCAAAATCGATTCATAATTGGGGGAATATTCGCGTGAAATACATACAAAAAAATGTTAGGGGATCATGGAGAAAGGAAGAAGGGAGGAGGTATTTGAGTCAATAGTCAATTAATATTTAGTTACAAATAAATTATAAAATTATGATAGAGATCTTACCGAAACGAGATGATGCATGGTATAGTAGTCCGTGTCCCCGTAGTAGACGCGAACCGTGTGGATGGTGAAGCCGAATCCGCGAGGGCCGCGCCGCACCACTATCGGCGGTTTAGACGATTGAATCAACCTGGAATAAATAATAAATATTAAGAGACAATGTTCAAGGTAGAAGACCAATAGGAATGAGTCCAATGCACTGGACCGATCAGATTCGAGACACAACGGTCACCAAGTTTCCTGAGGTCCTGCGATCTGCAGTAGCTCGAAATAAGTGGAGAGCGATCGTCCGAAGAGTGATAAATAGAGGTCACAACCCCTAGCAATGAGGAAAACAACACAAGAAGAAGAAGGGATAATTTTACACAAGTCAACCTAGTCCCAAACTAAGCTAAGCTTGTAATACGGGTACTAGACTACGCTATACATAAGATAAAACATCCATGACCCAGGAATAGATATTCCAGGGATTGAACCCAGGACCGCTGGCTCAGTAGACGGGTGCACTACAAACTGCACCAAAAGCGTCGTCAATATATCGACTCGAATGAAACTCGTGAAATAAGCATTTAGGTCAAATGTCTTGATTTGTATACAACAAAGAGATTTCGAAGACCCTCAAATATTAAAAAGTCACCTGCAATCTACATCATTTAAAATTAGCAGTTTTTAAATCACAACTATAAGTAAAAAAAATATATTGATCTTTAATAATGTATACTTTGGAAAATAGATAGGTACAGGCAACAAACTCGACGAAAGTATGTGTATTAGTCAGTGCGGGATTCCAGGATTAAATGATGTGGAACTGTCACATATGAAAAACGGCCTCAATTTTTTGTATCGCTTGTAACTTCTGCCAATTTGACATATGTAATTTGATCTTTGAATTTCGGACAGCACCTAATAAGGTGCGTACAAACAGCAAGTGGAAAGCTCAGACGGTACTCCAATTTGCGTAACTTGATCTCCGTATCGTGCCTCCCGCTCATTCAAATACTGTTTGGCCCGAGACACGCCACGGACTTCGAATTTCAATCCTCGGTGTAGCCCTTTAACACAATGCCGGCGGAATGAAGTCTTGGCGTCTCATCACTGTTCCCGTGTATCTAGGCCTGGCTGTATGTAGGCGGTACTCACGAGTGGTTGTGGTGCGCGAAGGGCGAGGGCGGGTCGCGACACGGCGAGGAGTCTCTCGAGGAGTTGGTGCTCGACGTGTTGCCCGCGCACGGCGAGCCGGCGCCGCCCGACCCCATGTCTTCCGCTGGGGAGTGTTATGACGACATTACACTCATTTTCAAAAAACATGTACGTAGTTAAAGGCTTAATAAAAACAAAATTACGATCGCGTCTTTTGTGTAACGAAAGTTACTCAAACAAAAGATATCGTTAGACAAAGGAATTAATTAAGTTTTGTTTCAATTAAAGCCCTTAACTTTGTTTTGTTTTTTGAAAACGACTCATTGACGTATTATCTCCAGGGATCAGATATATACTTACCTAAAGTTAACAAAATCATATAGCTATCTCACTCATAACTCAAACAAAGCCGACTAAACCTACAACAAAAAGCCGCGCCGAAGTTTAGGTACTTAATCCATTCGAATTTCCGAACGCTGATTATTTAGAGGCTGATAGGGTTGATTTACTTTAGAAAAAAACCCTATCACCCACTTTTATTCATATTTTATAGACGTAAAAGGCAAATAATGAAAAAAAACGTATAACAATCATCCTTACGAAAAATGCTGCAATTACGGCCAGTAGCTGAACATTCTATTAAATATCTTGAGCCATGAGATAACATGACCCTACGCTTTAAAAATAACTTTCTATCATCATATCACGTAAAAAAATCTGAACTAAAAGATGTAGGGATTTTTTAGGGAAGGATCTAACTAAACCACGTATAACCCGTAGCATACTCTTTCAAATACTACTAAAATATAAAAACAAAATACTAAAACCATATTATACCTGGATGTATGACGAGCGAAAGACCAGAGGTAGACGCAGAACGACGCATCGCCTTAGGAGCTACTAGCGCCATAGGCTTCGTCTTTTCTGGTCGATCCGGCTTGTCGACACTCTTCGCCTCCTTCTTAGGCGCGTCAGACCTGGATAGAAAGTCAACGTCAATTAGAAAACTTGCGTGATTCGAGTTTTCAGAACGATTGATGTAAATTGATGATTCTTGGATTTTTTTTTATTGTTCTTTTTAGGTATTCCGCTCCACGACTTTTTTCTTTATTGGCACAATTATGTGGATCCACTTCGCATGATGATGGTAATCAAAAAGGGGAGAACAAGACGACTGACAAAAACCAACGGTGCCTGCATGTTGTAAGGAGGAAATCATATTTGCATGGACTTCGTCCGCGTCTATTTCGGTAAATGGTTTTCGATATTTTTCCACTAAAACCTTCCTACGATCTTCCATTTTATAAGAAGCATGTGTCTTCTATCTTCGGTGGTTAAACTGTGCGTTATCTGTGTATCGTTATGCTATTTACATAAATATTTACAAGATTGATTAGGTATGCGAAAATTTTAAAGATTCACGATTTTGGAAAGTTTCCGATGGCTAATCATTACAACCGTGTAAAGGTGACCCAACGCTAGATTCTCTAAAACAAAAGTGCCTATGCTTACGCTCGAGAGGGTTGCGCAGGGTGCGGCCTTAACGCCGGTCGGCGACGAGCGGCGGGCGACACATCATCAGAATCCGTTTGCGACGACTCGGCCGTCGACGCGCTGCCCCCAGGGATGATCATCTGTAAACGGCATCGTTGAAATTGTCATTGAGGAGTGGTTAGAAGTTTCTGACATTGAAAAGAAAGGCAAATACCTATTTTAATTGCATATTAAGGCTCCTTATCCGTTCAAAAATGCTGATTATTTTAGAAAATTTTCTCTATTAAACATGATTCTGAACATATTATCAGCGTTACTACTTAGAACAGGGCCATTGCGATTTATTGGTGAACATTTGAATTTTTCACCTACAGTTTGAATCTTTCATTGATAATTTTTGTTTCAAACCCTACTCGAATTTGACAAAATGCACACAGAAACCGTTTTTTTTTTTTTACTTATTTTCGACGGCACGCAATGAAAGCATGAAACTGCTATGATACTTTCTAGAAATCAGGGAAAAGTATTATTAACTTTAAAATGTTGGTTCAAATTAACAATATATTTGTCATAATATGATAAAAACAGAAATTTTAAAAGGAATAAGGCCTCTTTAGGATAACACTTACGGGACATCTCGGATGGTGATGCAAGGGCGCAGTGGGCGTGCTGGGCGGGCCGGCGCTGTCCGGCGTGCCGGGCCAACTGTCCGTGCTCTGAAATAAAACAAGTATTTTTTAAGAATTGCCTATAAAGAAATCACGCCGCGGGAAATCGGTCCCTTTCTCAGAACTCTATACCTATTGATTTCCCCATTTAAATACCCTATGAAACGGCGCCGGTCACTGGCTATATCGTGCTCAGATTTGTCCTGGTCGACGTTCCCATTTTTGTGACAACCCTATGCTAATAAGACCACGTCGTAAAGACGAGTAAAATAAGCAGAGGTGTGACTACTCACCCTGGAGTCGTGTGACACGGCAGAGGTGTGATACTGCCGCCGCCACTGCGGTGACGTGGACGAGAAGGCAGCGAACAGTCCCGGCTCCTCGCCCGCCTCTGTAGTAGCCTCGGCGGCTTCGTCCGTGTCTGCTTCGCTGTGGTTGTAGCGGTCACAGCGGCCTAAACACCATCACACATTATAACTGAATACTTAGAATACTTAGATCATCATCTGGGCACTAGAACGACAAAGGCAACAATTAAGGTCACTCGAGACAAGTTCACCAGCAGAGAAGCGCACCTACCATGTCGAAATCCCGAAAAGTATTATTATATTAGAGTACTATTATATAGTATACTATTAACGCCATCTTACTTTTACCAGCTAATTATAGTTGCGTGGTTGTAATATCGCGTTAGAAGTATTACATTTATACTTTTCGGTATTTTTTTATAAAGACTAATAAATTAGTCTCATCATTAGATATTTTTTGTGGCATCATTGGTCCTATATTTATCACTCAAAATTATTTGCGAGAATACAAATGACACTCGTGGACTCAAATAGGTGCATTAGTCTCACGGAATTGTGAATTGGTGATTAAAATTATTTTTACCAAAGACTATATACCCCCTAGACCGATATTCTTCATACTACGCACCGTACTCCGTTTGTTACTATCGTTCTACATCGCTAGATGCCGCTAAGGGTATCAATTCATTCAAAAGTCGACATTTTTCAATTTCTACTGTACGGTACGCGCAAGCGTGAAGTAACACAGTCGTCAAGCGTTCAACGACATTCAAACTTCCAAGTGATACAGTAAAAAGTGAATAGATGACGTTAGGTGCGACGTTTGTTTACTACGTTCCGTTTCGTCTCATTTCACTATTTGTGTATGTTTTATTTAAACATACACAAATGTCATCGTTTTGACGTAAACTAATCAATATAATAATAATTTTGTCTGGGCCTACGATAGACCTTCACGAAACGCATACCAAACTATTCTTTGTAAAAAAACAATAAATTCTGATATGGAAACACGTAACCGCAAAATTCAATTAATCGCGTAATTTCAAGAATAAAATACATACAATTTTACAAATTTGAAACAATGACATTTGATTTGACGACATCACACACCCATCTGGCAAGACATGTCAAACCAGTGATGCCAGAAGGGCTACCCCGATGTTCAAAATTTGACTGTCGAATTGCGCCATCCTTCTCGATCATCTGTCAAAGAATATTTTAGTGAATGGAATAGCACTATACGACAGTAAAATTTCGAACATCGGAGTAGCCCTTCAGGTAGGTATCACGTTTCGATACGCACATCATCTGAAAATAGTACGAGCTTTGACTATGTACCCCCGCTTGGTAAGTGAATAAAAATAAAGTAATAACTGAGTATGCAAAGATAGGATAATCAACATTATATAAATAATCCTAATAATATTATAAACGTGAAATACGTTCGTTCCTCTTAATTTTAAACGATGATTGATGGACGGTCACCAGTGTTAGGAAATCGTCGTAAACAGCCAATTGTTGAATTGTCTCTTTCTAAAGACCGATGGGAAATAATTATTTACCGCCGAGTACAGTATTAGAGCATAAAGTTTTTGTATTACTCAGATCTTAGACTCGGATACACGACAATGCCCGAATTGTCTGTCAATTATGCACCTAATTCGGGAAGTAGGCACATCGTAAAGGGCACGATTTTAACCATTTTAACGGGAGAAGCCAAGGAACAAAGTGTACTTATACCACGTATTCCAATTATACCGAATAATGGAAGTTGTGTTTTTGTAGATTGATTTTAATTATTATTTTTAAGTATAAAGTAAAATGAAATCAATGAGTTTTATTTTTTCCCTCTTTACCCTTACAAAGTTCACAAATAAATGTGAAGGATGCAACTTGCACTTTTCGCATTAGTTAAATCCATAGGATTTATCTTCTAAGTATCACATTCTATTCTACTATTTCGCCCCCTGCCTGCTATACATCGAGAAATCGCTTGTTAAAGTTTTGGCAGCGTAGTGCGAGGTAGTAAAAAGGGCCTTACTCCTTGAGCTCCTTTGCTTTTTTTACTCGACATGATATAAAGCTTCTCATGTATTACGTTTTTTTTTAAAAAAACGTGTATAGTTTTTAAGATACGAGGCCTATAAGACAGGTAATTATCTATAAGCTCATGACCGTGGACTAATCAACTCTATGCTCAGCAATAGGGAATTATCGTCCACCTCGGAAGCACTCCAAGCAAACTCAAGAAGCTGAACAATGGACTACCGCTGGGATCGGTCCTGGCCCCGCTCCTGTTTAACCTATATCGTGTATGTATAGGTTGAACAGGAGTGGGGTCAGGACCGATTTCGGAAACAGAGAGTCGGAAATTTATGTATGTTGATGAAATCGCCATCATAAACCAGAATGGCAAATTTAACCGCTCGAAGGAAGCCCTTACTCGCGATCTGGAATGTCTTGAGAAATACTTTAAAAAATGGCTACTGCAGCCCAATGCTAGTAAAATATAAATATTGTTTATCGAATTATACGCGGTGTTGCAACACGCTGTTTTTTTAAAATTTGCCACCATTTTCTAGTCTCTACTTTTATTAGCAAGGATATTTGGGTACATATTTTTGATAACACTCCAAATCTACGATAAAATTTTACAAAGGCTAGGGTAAAGTGACAAATAGACCTGACAACACTGCAATGCTTTCAAAGTTTCAAATCACAAACGTCACAAACGATTGTTTTGTGCTCTCGGTTTACGGTTTGCTTACATGTTATATATTATTTGACCCTTGCGACCCATCCGGATTTTGGTTACGCTTAACTCTACGACCCAGGCTTGATTTTGGACTTGAAGATGTCTTCTTATACGAAGTGTGTATATCACGAATGTAAGAACACAAGTGAATCCATTTCAATGTTTCGTTTCCCTGTTAACGATCGGGAACGTTTAGAACGTTGGATACGCAATTCAGGTATGTTTCATTTATGTTATTAGGATATTAGGTAAACCTATTTTTAGCGCTATTTGTTCTATTGGTTGGTGGTTGGAGGATTCGCCACCTACACTTTGTACCCTAGGTTCTGTTAGTAGATCGATTTTCTTGTAATACCTCACACAAGAAACAATTACAAATATTAGGTACAGTGTAGTGTATGTACATTACATAGGTAATTTTTTATTTACGAAGTAGATACCGCACAATGGACTTATGGGCGTGCCTGGCAATAGAACAAATTAACGATCGCCTTGCAGCGGACGCAAATATTGTACAGTGGTTCACCGAAAAAATGTATAGGAATATAATCTAATCTGGCCCATACTTGAGTCAAGGGGATCAGGGATGGAAACGGTACCGTTAGAAACGGTTTAACTGGGTCTTTTCAAAGCTATGCGACCGATAAAGTAGCATTTCGGTACCGATATCAGTACTTTAGAATAGATATCTAAACAAGCTTCCGTCCGAACGGTACCTTTAAATAAAAGTAAGCTCGCGACTCTCGCGTGTAAGGTTCATTATCAGTTTCACTCCTTTTACTCCTTTCAACATTTTCACCCGTTTCACGCTCTTCGCTCTACGCTCTTCGCTATACGCTCTTCGCTTTACGCTCCTCGCTATACGCCCTTCGCTATACGCTCTTCGGTTATGCAAAACGACTTGCTTCCATCACAAAGTGCAGCTTTTTTTATAAAAAATAGGATGCATGCGACGTTGCCACGTTTGATAGATAGCCAATACTCGAACCGAAATCATCGAGGTATCCGTTTTATCGCTCAGGTACCTTTACTAGAGACGGTCAACGTCAACGGTACCGTTTTTAGGGTTCCGTACCCAAAGGGTAAAAACGGGACCCTATTACTGAGACTTCGCCGTCCGTGCGTCCGTCCGTCCGTCCGTCCGTCCGTCTGTCACCAGGCTGTATCTCAACAACGGTGATAGCTAGACAGTTGAAATTTTCACAGATGATGTATTTCTATTGCCGCTATAACAACAAATACTAAAAATAAAATAAAATGAATATTTAAGGGGGGCTCCCATACAACAAACTTGTTATATATTATGGTACGGAACCCTTCATGCGCGAGTCGGACTCGCACTTGCCCAATTTTTATTAATTTAAAGAGCAAAGAGAACATGTTTCTTATTTGCCAAGTTAGACTTAATAATCAGTGGTTCATCCAAAATGTATTTGTTATATTATTTTTGTAGGAAATCTTTTGCTGGATTCCTTTACTAACGAAGAACTGAGACGCCGCTACATATGTGCAGCACATTTCCTGCCAACTGATATCAGTAAAGGACCTGTTAAAAGCAGATTGCTTGGACCTGCTGTACCTATGCATTTTCAATATGCTAGCATTGGTGAAGGATCTGTTCAGAAAGAAAGCGGTGACGGAGACAAGGAAATTGGTGAGATATGTTGTTATCACAAAGGATCAGTTATGGGAATGATTATAACAAGCTTTTGTTTACTTTCACCCGTTCTGGTTCTGTCTGTGGGTTTGCAATCACATCTTGCAGTAGATAGTAAATTATAGCTTAACCTTTTTTTTCTAGATGTGCCACCTTCGCCAGATGTTTTAAAAGTTATAACCCCCTCAAAAGTTTATAAAAAACGATCACGGACGACATCAGTAGAGAGACAGATATCAAAGTCTTCATCTCCGCTTTCATTGATGGGTGAACTGCCCATCACCCACACTACACCCACTCAACGATTGTCAAGAAAATGTCTCTACGAAGAACCTAAAAAGAGAATGTCGAGAAAATGTCTGTTCCAAGAAAATGACGCTGATACTCCAGTGAAAAAACGATTAAAACAGGAAGCTTGCAGCTTGTTAAGAAAAACTAAAGCACTGAGAGCTCAAGTGATCCGGCTTAGAGCAAAATCTAAATCTGAAAAATTTTTAACAAAAAAAAGAACCGACTTCAGTAAAACTAAAAAGCCGAAAATAACCCGTTCAAGTACAGATTACATTTGACTCACCCTTTGAAATCGATCCCAAACCACTCAGTTATTATATTTATATATTAAAGTGTACGTGAGGTTTGGCACCGACTTCAAAGGGTGAGTCAAATGTAATCTGTACTTGAACGGGTTATTTTCGGCTTTTTAGTTTTACTGAAGTCGGTTCTTTTTTTTGTTAAAAATTTTTTTTTTCGCTTTTTAGTGATTCATATAAAATACTTATGGCGGGGTGATCAGGGAGGTCTTGAAGGCATGCATCTCGTTTGAAATATCTCCTAACTCCTAACTGTTAAGGAGTTGTACCTTCCATCATCAGTTCAGCATGAGAAGATGATGACTGCCATATGCAAATACTTAAATAGTTTTAGAAAATACATGAAAAATATTATGAGTGCCTATAAAATTTCAGGAATTCCTTCGATTCCTCATGGATCTCGTCATTCGATCTTCACCAAAATTTTATGGGACCAACCTTGAAATGTCTATTCATGAACCTAAAAAGAATTTTCCAAATCGACTCATAAATGACGGAGTTATGAGGTAACAAACATTAAAAAAAAAAAAAAAAAAAAAAAAAAAAAAAAAAAAAAAAAACATACAACCGAACTGAGAACCCCCTCCTTTTTTTGAAGTCGGTTAAAAATAAAATCGATCTACGTGATTTTCCTAGTGCCGCATCTAAAACACTGGCTCTCATGCAAGTCAGAAAAGAAAATGATAAAAAAAAATGGACAAAAGAAGAAAGAGATTTTTGTCTTTCCCTATATTATAAATCACCATCAACTTATTATTTCATGCGTCGACAAGGAATTATTCTCGCAGTTTCGCTCGCTCCGCTATACATGGTCATAAAACAAACCTAACCTAACCTAACCTACAGTTTTCGGTTTTCGAGCCATGTTACCTAAAAAACCTCAATAACCTGAACACTAAGACGTCTGTATGCTCATCAGAACAATTATACTTTGTTAAAAATTAAGTATGTTAATATTTGTACTCGTAGAAAACTACACATATGAATGGCGTTCACATCATGATGATTTATTAAACGAAATGTTTACCAATCCAATAGTTATTTTGTTATTTGACTAGAATAATAAAAGAATAATTTGCGAAATAATGTTTTGTGATATGATGTTTTGTCCAATAAATAATTTGTATCATGATCTATTTGTAAAACTATATTTTATGCAACGTCTAATTTGGGAATCTTTCATTTGTCTAACGTTGTTTGTAAAATGAATAAATAAATAAAAAATAAATAAATAAATAAATATTAAGGGACAATCATGCACAAATCGACCTAGTCCCAAACTAAGCAAAGCTTGTACTATGGGTACTAGACGACGATATACATAATATATAAATACATATATAGATAACATCCATGACCCAAGAACAAATATTTATGAAACGTTGTTTAGCAAGTGATTGGCTACCTAAACTCTCACTGTTGTATGTAAACCCTTACTGAATATAGGGAGTTACAAAATTATAGTTAAGTTACGATTATTTATGGATTTAAAGTTTCAGTTTTTACGAACAATAGTTTTGTAAGTCATTGCACATATAGAAACACTTTTATGGGAACCACTTGAAATAAATTTCTATTATTATTATAAAGAGTCTGTATTTCAAAAGGCTTATTACCCTAACCTTATCTCTCGTCTAAACGTTGTACTGTATACCTACGGGCCGACGCAAAATTACAGCTTTATAGTACGAGAAGTCTCTAAGCTAAGCCGTGGACGACGGACATGGCGAAACTATAAGAGTTTCTAGTAGTCCTACGGGATCCTAAAAAAAGCAATTGAAATTACCCATATTTGCAGCATCGGAAAACGGGGGAATAAGTAAGTAAGTATACTCGTACTTATGATCATTATTCAGTAGGTATTTGTTTTCTATACTTCGCTTCGTTTTTTTTAAATTCCTAACTACTTATAAATAAATGTCTTATTATGTCTATTATAAATTGCAATATCGAAGGCTCATTATTTATATTATTACATATATATTTTACGATTAACAAATTTCCTACGTAGGTCAAGGAATTTAATTTTATTTATTAATTTAATGTGCTAAAAATCTTTTGACTACATTTCATTATACCTAAATCTCGTTGATTTTTAAGCAAGCATTCTGACGTTCCGCTCGCTTCGCGCGCTCCGCTATCCATGGTCATAAAACAAACCTAACCTAACCTACAGTTTTCGGTCTTACAATATTAGGATAGTTTGTTATGTGTTTTGACTACATGTCATTAAGCATACATCTTGATGATTTTTAGCAAGCAGAGTTTTAAAAGGGTCACAGTTCTAGCTAACACTCCTCCTCGCTTCGCTCGTCGTCGTACCTATCCTAACCAAAATCTGACCTGCCTGAAGGTAGAATACGTAACGATTCTGACTTCACGCCTACCATAGTTTAGTTTAGGTGCTGTAATTTTAGCCAATTTGATAATAGGCAAAATAATTCTTAGGGCAAATCATGTTAGGAATATTATGCTTTAGGTAATTAGATTTTAGTTATCAATATTAGGACAAACTTGATTTAGGACTTTAAGAGAGTATGCGCAAAAATTATTAGGACAAACGAGTAGTATGCCATTCAACAGTATGCCAAACTTTCTCGGCCAAACATTTTTAGGACAAAAAACGTTATGCGATACGACAGGCACCCGAAATTTATCTATACAAAAACTAACAGAACTAACGACAGTGATAATTCAATAAAACCACAATTTTATATACGTTTTTAGGGTTCCGTAGTCAACTAGGAACCCTTATAGTTTCGCCATGTCCGTCTGTCCGTCTGTCCGTCTGTCCGTCTGTCCGTCCGTCCGCGGCTTAGCTCCGTGATCATTAGTACTAGAAAGCTGAAATTTGGTATGAGTATGTGTATGTATCACGCCGACAAAACGGTAAAATAAAAACTAAAAAAAAAATTTTTTTTCGGGTACCTCTCGAACACCTAAAGTGGGGGTGATTTTTTTTTTTCGTTTCAACCCTAGTGTGTGGGGTGTCGTTGAATAGGTCTCTTGAAAATAATAGGGGTTTTCAAACATTACTTTTTGATAAAGTCAGTAGTTTTGTAAATATTCGCTCCGAAAATAAAAAAAATTGTGTCCCCCCCCTCTAACTTTTGAACCACAAGTCAAAAAAATATGGAAAAATTCATGTTAATGCGGCCTTATAAGTACTTTCAATGAAAACTATATTGAACAAAATCGGTCAAGCCGTTTTTGAGTTATCGCCAAATTTCATATTTTTTCTTTAAAAGGTCGTAAGTTGACTTCCAGAAGGTAATAAGTGATTACAGTTTCTAGGGCGTTTACGACCTTTTTATAGAGCTTAAAATCTGTCTTAACTTAAACCTCGGGCTTAAAACAGCAGTTTATTGTGAAGGATGAGCAACTACGGAACCCTACACTGAGCGTGGCCCGACATGCTCTTGGCCGGTTTTATTTTTATATTACTTTTAACAAAAACAAAACGAACGAATATATTTTCGCAGGCCGCCTGCATGTAGGCAATTCCTAATTGTTCTAGGGTAAATGTCAAACATTTCCGCAAATCGTCCCGTTGGCGTAAAGCCGTTTTGTCGTCGGCGTTGGTCTTGGGCCATGGCAAACGGACGATGCAATGGTTACTTTGCTTTGCAGTAGATCAATAAGGTTTCCTTCAGCATTATATCGCCGTACCCAACGTCAAACTGTGTCCCTGCTAGCATTGAGCCGACGCGTGATCTCATAAATCCGTATTCCTTCCTGGTGTAACTCCACTCTTTGAGCTCTTCATTGTTTTCAGTCATTATCATTATCTTTTAATAGTTCACGGTTAGCGGCAAGCATTTTATTTTTCATATTAATAACGTTGCTGAAAATTATTTTACGATTTTTTCGATTGACACTGACATATGTTCCTAATTAGAAATTAAAAGCAAATGATAACCTTTCGCGAGGAGGTTTTTGTAAAATGAAGTGACAAATAATAATATTGACATTTCAATACTATTATTGAAATATAATTTTCGACCTTAATGCATTGCGAATGTCTAACGACATTGTAACGAAATGGGTAGGAAATGAAATTCCTTGACTGTACAAAACTTATCTAACAAATATTACGTTACTGACTGTTTGTTAGTGGGAAATGTCGCATGACAATTCGGGCGTAACTTATTTTGTCCATTACATCAGTGCACCAACGCCATCTAGCTATTTTGTGTAGCAAAAATTGGCGAGCCCGCAAGCAACCTTGAGCTATCCAGAGGTAGTGCCATCTATTTTAATACGATCAAACCACGTTGTTGAAGAGTAAAAAATATAATCCTTAAAAATTGTGTATTTAAGTTATATTATCGTATTAAAATAAAGCAGTAATGCGTTTGATTTCAAAAAATCAAAAATCACTTAAAAATGTTGGTGAAAAATAACATTTTTGTCACTTCCAGGCTACGAAGCAGCGCCATCTAGTTTTTATACCGAATTTTGAGCTTTTTCAGAGTTACGTTTTTTTGTATGAGAACATATGTCTAGGGGGTATATAGTCTTTGATTTTTACTGTTTAATTTTGGGTATAAATATTTAAACACTATTGATAGGCGGAAATGTCGATAAAACAATGATTCAATCACAATGGACTTTTCAATTTCGCTACGAGTTTTGTCTGAAACTAAATAAGAGCTTGTAAAAAGTGACTTACTGTCGAAGTAGCTCGTGTCTTCGTCGTTTTCTAATTGAGGAATGAACTCTGCTTTCCGTCGCAGAAGATTGTTCCAGTCCAAACCGTAGAAATACACGTGCTCCTGTAAGACAAGCGTTATTGTGGGTGGATAAATTTTTCCTTCACCATGGCAACGAGCAACAGAGAAGAGTTGATTCATCCGTATACGTTAAAATACAACAATAGCAAAATAATGTAAAAAAATGTACATCTTATTTAGAACTAGCGACCCGCCCCGGCTTCGCACGGGTGCAATGCTAATAAATTAAAATAAATAAATAAATATCACACAACCTCACACAAATCGATCTAGTCCCAAATTAAGCTCAAGAAGGCTTGTGTTATGGGTACTAGACGACGATATATTTACGTACTTATATAGATAAAAATATACTTAAAAAATACATAGAATAATCATGACCCAAGCACAAATATTCGAGTTCATCACACAAATATTTGCCCTGGCCGGGATTCGAACCCGGGACCGCCGGCTCAGTAGGCAGGTCTCTACAAACCGAGCCAACCGCGTCGTCAATTATACATATAAACCTTCCTCTTGAATCTCTACCTATTAAAAAAACCGCATCATAATCCGTTGCGTAGTTTAAAGATCTAAGCATACATAGGGACAGACAGACAGGAAGCGACTTTGTTTATACTATGTAGTGATGTATGAGGCAAAATCTTAAGTTCCGCATGATATGTCGCCTTACAACAATCAACCACAAAACAGATAACTACAGAAATCAATCACGGAGACGTCAAGCGGATGGCACTCGCGCTCGCACCGGTCCGAACTGGTCCGAGATATCGTGTCCGTGAGCAATGTCTATGTGTGCGTTTGCTCGAGCGCGCTTGTATGTAGATTAATTTCTGTACCTATCTGTTTTGTGAACCTACCTTGACTTGGTGTGTGCCGCCGGTGCCGAGCCGGTCCCTCGGGTTCCGCGCGAGCAAGTCAGTGATGATTGTCCGAGCTTCCACAGCTATGGGGAAGTCCTCCTCGGAAGGCCACTCGATGTCGTCTGGAAACATATCAAACACATTAATTGAATACACATTTTAATGTTGTCTATAAAAGAAGGGTAATGTTTTAAATACACCGCGGGCAGGCACGGCGAGTTAGCCCCGCCCCCTCGTATATTCTCACTGATGCAGCCATGTTTGGCTTCCGGCTTCACAGGTAAGGAAAATAAATAAAAATAAATTAATGTCTTAAAGCAGAAAGTGCATTATCTAGGCAAGTATGCTTCATCGTCTCCTTACGATCAAGATTGAATGTTTGATTATTTTACATGAAAATATATATATTTAAAAAAAATATAAAGTTGTCGCCGCATTGGTCTGCAATGGTCTATTGAGTATTAGATCTGTCACTTGAGTCGGACTTTTCACGTTTTCTTTGGGGTGTTATAAAGAATGGATGTGTGTGTTAACCAGACTACATTTTGTGTTTTTTTACCTTTGCTAAATTGGATTCACCGGTTATAAATCCACCACTATATTAACAGAAACGCCTCAAACAATCCCCGCTGGTGCAAACGCTATGCGTTCAGCGATTTTCTAAGTGGCTATTTAATAACAATATTCGATATCGATGAAAAAAATGTTTCTAACACCAGCTACATTGCGAGTTTTTCTTTTACTACGAAAATTACGGGTTCTGCTAAGTACTACAAATACGTCTTACCATTGACGGTGTGAGCGAATAGTTCTTCAGGCGTATCTCCGAAGAAAGGCACGCACCCGACGAGAAACTCGTACAAGATGATGCCCATTGACCACCAATCCACTGGTTTACCATAACCCTGGAGAACACAAAACGTATTTTAGGGGTTATTGTTGGGAGATATAAATATGAACACTAAAACTGGATAGCTAATTTATTGAAAGGGAAAGCACAAGTTATCTGTACAAGGGGGCAAGGCGCACTGGCGGGACCGCGCTGCGCAACCCATGCATACGTGCTCTACGACAGCGTATGCATGGTCATCGAATTGTGTCCCTACAGTAGCCCTCCCCTAAAAACAAAAGGAAACACACAAAAAATGTTAACACTAAAAAAAACTTATAATAACTCTAACAATAAAAAAACCCTCACGGAACCGTTAACCAAAACACAACACTATCGCACTGTTCGTAATACCGCGAACCTTACTGCAAGCTTGCAAAGTACCCGGACGCAAACAGTCACACGTTACGCGGATTCAGGACCTCGTGCTTAGCTCGCGAACGTTCCGAGAAGTGCTTGCGCCCGTAATGCGAGCATCCGGTTATCGACACCTGTGGGACGCTAAGCCCCGTGCCGCGACCGATGTGTACCTAACTATGTCCAAGGGCTAAATCTAGGAATACAATCTGCTACATTTAACCAGCTACATAACTTTCTACAATTTGGTTAACGGTGACCCATGGGTCATATTAACTTAGCTAAACGACACACAAAAGGACAACACACAAAAACAAAATATAGACAATCATTATCGTTAAAAGAATCTTAACTAAACTTAAGTAACTATTTACATTGCCTGACTCGCGGGTGGCCTGCCCGCTAATCTATGCATGCGCAAACCAGCATTACCGCTGACACGCAGTTGCTTATGTACGAAACGGTAACTTTATTATCTACCGCTCGTACCTAGCACCAACAAACACTTCCATTTGCAAGTGGTTCAGCATGCTTATGCTTACGGCAATCAAAATGAACTAACTACTTAACAAACAAAAAATAAAATATCGCTAAATCACGTTTGCTGCTAAGGGACGGTAAGGTACAACCTTAGCAGCAAAAAGACTTAACACCCTAGGTAAACATGTGGCCTGCCGTCCTTATGGAAATGAGGCCATCAGTAAGCTCGCAACAACACTTGAACATTATCGCGAGTTTACGGTCCTTAAAACAAGGTTAACTTAAGTAACGTCGCGAGGAGCCTAGCCAAAACATGGTTCGTAACTTACTTACTACGTATGTCCGCTTATGCTCTACTCACGTAAACTCAAAAAAAAGGTGTCGCATTGCTGCCCAGGTAACCCACACTCTCGCAACAGTTTGCTGTGTCACTGGCTACGGAGTCCACCAGTGACATGTCCGCACCGCGAACCCGCTATGTCGTGTCGCTGGCTACAACGTCTGCCAGCGACATGGCCGCACGCACTTGTCCGCCCCCGGCCCGAAACGGAACTGATAAAAGCACTCCCATTCCGGCCGTGCCCTAGCTTGCCCCCGAAATCACGAAATGCAAAAAAAAAGGAAACTAAAACGAAAGAACTGGTCACGAACACAAAAGCGTGTTGGTTCACTGGGGTCACCACTTTAGGGGTGATTGTTGGGGGATATAAATATGAACACTAAAACTGGGATAGCTAATTTATTGAAAGGGAAAGCACAAGTTATCTGTACAAGGGGGCAAGGCGCACTGGCGGGACCGCGCTCCGCAACCCATGCATACGTGCTCTACGACAGCGTATGCATGGTCATCGAATTGTGTCCCTACAGTATTAAAAAATAAAGTACTTATATTTTTGTCTTGATCAAGGCCTGAATTATAAAAACCTGCCAACTCTTTACTTGTCAGCCTTTCAATGGAACATCCCTTTAGAATATATAAATATAAACCCAGTGAAATACTTACTAACAGTTTTAATTGATAACCCAATTATTTGACTATCCCTCATCAAGACCATCTAAGCATAAGTTTTACCTTTCACTTGAAAAGATAGCCACACTTGTGCGATTATAGCGGTTTTTATAAACTACCTTTCTGAATTATGCTGTAAAAAATACTGGATGTAAAAAATTCAAGTCCAAGGACTTAGATCTCAAAGAAAAACTTATTTGAAGACTTTTAAAACGTTTGCGCAATTAGTTATGGCAGCACAGGAATACATTTTTGGAGTGAAATTAAAGCTTATTCATTAAATCAGATGGTAATGATCATTATCGTTGTAAATTATTTTTGTTAATTACGTCTACAAAGAAATGCGTTTTAAATCATCACCCACGATTCGCTTCGCTCGTCGTCTAACGCAAGCTACGATGGGACCTCGGTGCCCTTACATAGAGTTTATAGTAACTAGCGACTATGTAAAAGGTTTGTATGGAGAATTGTAGTTCTACAACTACTACTACTAGCGGTTACACTAGGGGTGCTATACTATTCTCAATACAATTTTTTACGCTGTAGCTAGCGAGTATGATCACATTAACTCATGGTATGGGTACTGTTAGACTAGACGGACCTGTCGCAGGATGACCTCGGGCGCGATGTACTCAGGTGTGCCGCATACTTGTTTGTCGGAAAACTGGCGCGCCTCTCGGTCCGCGTACTCTTCGTACAAGTTGGTTGCCACTGGAAAAGTGCGTTCTTGTTAAAAAACACATAGACAGCTGTTGACTATGAAATCTAGTTTTCATAAGTCTCTAGACTGGAGACATTATAATATTGATATTTTAATTTGTCAAGTTATTCAATTGTTTGTTAGCATATGACGTATATTAGGTTTATAGTTTATTGCAAGATACTTACATGACATGAGACCCATTTTACTAAGACCAAAGTCAGTCAGCTTTATGTGTCCCGTAGCGGTGATCAATAAACTGAAAAAAAAAAATTGTAATAAGATAAAAAATTTGTGAATAAAATTTGATCTTTCGAACCGGATCATCCTAATGCAGTATGTAACGAGATATCTATGAAACAAGCCATGCAAACGCAGGTAACGACCGGATTTACCATGGAATAACTCTACGGCAAGAATTACATGGGAGTATAATTGCACTAGCGTAGTATCTATTGGTCCTTCGAACCGGATGTTTCTAATACAGTAAGTAACGAAATATCTATGAAACACGCCATGCAAACGCAGGTAACAAGTAACCACCTGATTTCCCAAAAATAACTCTATGGTAAAAATAACATGGGAGTATAATTATCTATTGGTCCTTCGAACCGGATATTCCCGTGTAGCAAATTGACCCAGCCAGATGGCTCGAGAACGAGATCCTCTTAAGGTGTTTTAGCGAAACCCTGTAAGGGCCCTGTAGAACAAACCGTACTGCTCCTTGCTCTTTCATACGCCCTTGCGGTCATCGGTGCTACCACAGGTGCTACGTAGCTCTGGTAGAAGTAAAGGCTTTGTCTACTGCCACATATTTTCTACTACTACACTGCGATGAATTCCATACTTGTTGTTTGGGAAATACTCCCTGAGACTGTACGCAGAATGAACGTTCTCATAAATGATGGCTTTAACATGCCATATGTAGTGAGTAGCACCTTCCTGTCCAAACCGCCTAGCTTATAGTCTGAGACCGACAAAAGAAGCGCTCCTTCGAAGCCTGCTTCATTTCCCCGCAATACCAAATAGTAGTACTTAGATTTAATTTCGGAAAGAGATCTAAGGTGCTATCGTCACTAATTCTTTCTGTGACTTTCTGTAGCTCCACCACGTTTAAGCCTTCTGGGGAACTCAGTTTAGGATTGTCAATGTACAGATAATGAGCAATGACCTCGCCCCCTCTTCGAAACCGGCATTCCAATCCTGAAACCTTCAGAAGAGTAGGCTCAGGGCCAGGCAGGCTGAAATAACTTTCTCAATCCCTATCAAATTCTGCGGACCAGGAGAAGAAGACTTATCATTCATATTCACATACATGCATGTCACTCACATACACGTCTAAAGTAGACGTTGAGCTAAACAAGGCCATGCGACTCATCTCCGGCACACTTCGATCCACCCCGTGCCACTGGCTTCCAGTTCTCTGTCGAATTCCCCCGCCTGACATGGGAAGAAAAGGAGCTCTGTTAAGAGAAGTCAAAAAGATCCGAAATGACCCTCACCTCACCATCCATTCGGAATTTTTGAATCCAGCCAAATACCGCCTAAAATCTAGAAACGCATCCTATAACATTGTTCAAAATTGGCCCGAAGGCGATTTCAACGTCAGGCAGGAATGGTTGCAGTCTTGGAGTTCCTTGATGACAGGCAAGCTGGGCTCAGCGATAGTCCCCGGTGACAAAATTTACGGAGTCGAACTCCCAAGACGTGATTGGTGCACTTAACAGACTCCGGACTGGCCACGGCCGCTGTGCTCAATACAGGCATCGCTGTGGTTGGGCTGCTTCTCCTGCTTGCGACTGCGGTGCCGAAGTGCAATCCATTCAGCACATTATCGAAGAGTGTCCTCTAACTCGCTACACTGGAGGCTCCGACGAAGACCTGATCAACCTCAACGACGATGCCATCAAATGGCTAATGAGTCTCAAACTTAATATATAAGCTGTGTTCGACGTACAACCCTGCCATACGATTAAATAAATAAATAAAATAAATAACATACATGCATAGTTCTAAAGTTATTTTTATTGATATATTGATTATTTACGTTAGTCTAAAATTTTATACATACCCGATTTCGCCGAAGTGAAAGGATTACATTTAATTTCTTACATTTTTAATTAATAAAAAAATATTCGAATATTCGAATATCGCACACGGTAGTATTCGAATATCAAAACGAGTCGAATATTCGTACTAATCGAATATTCGAATTGCAGGCCCTAGTAACAAAGTAACGTCGCGTCATATCGGGAGCGTGGGAAGGTCCCCCTCTACGAGCTGTAGGAGGCGTCGGTTGTAGACTCACTTGTCAGGCTTGAGGTCCCTGTGGACCACTCCGTACGAGTGCAGGTACTCGACGGCCAGCACCGCCTCCGCGAAGTAGTGCCGCGCCATGTCGGGCGGCAGCGGGCCGGCGCGCAGCAGCGTCGCGCAGTCGCCGCCCTCTACGAACTCGAGGATAAGGCATAGATGGCGTTTGGTCTCGAACGAGCAGTACATTGTTACCTGGTGACAAGAAGTACAGTTATAAACATCGATGATTTTTCATGGAATCCAATCATCATTCCCATGCCCTTATCCCATTTGTTTGAGGTCGGCGCAGCATGTTTTCTTCCTCCATTCTTCCCTATTACTCGTCATCTCTAGGCGCACTAAATCTCTCTTGTTTCTTTCAAAGCTCACCTGAAAGATAATTATCTATCCCTTTCATAATTCTTATTTTATTCAACTGATAGTCCTATTATCTTTTGGCTGAATATATTGTATATGTATTTATTGTTTATTATATTTATGTATTTATTTGTTTTTCGTGTATATATTTTATTTTATTTTTTTCCGATTTTTGCACTGGCTAATAACAAAATCATTTTTCAAGTTCTCCACTACCCGAAGGTTGTCTGGAAGAGATCGCTCTTTAGCGATAAGACCGCCTGTTGTTTGTTCGCCTTTTAATTGTAATTTCTTGCATTGTATTTCTCCTGTATTTTTTATGAGGTGAGCAATAAAGAGTACTTGTATTGTATTGTATTGTCATCTCGTAGTTTACTTCCTTCTTATTCATATCAACTTTCACACAATCTATCCATCTTTTCTTTGGTCTTCCTCTTCTTCTATATCCACATTCATGCTTCGCTTTTCTGATTACATGGCTTTCCTCTTCGCATGGGATCTAATCTCGTTTCAATAGCAGATTTTTTCTAACTGCGGTCCGCTTTAATTTGACTTCCAAAAACAAATTGGGCTATTCATAGAAACGAAATGAAACACTTTATAACTACCACCGCTCTCTTGTTCATATTGATATGTCCCTAACTTTAGGTAGTAAAGGTGGTCTTAAAATGTTCCGCTTCTATGATATCATCAAAGGCCGCATTTGGCTCTTAGTTGTATTTGCCTCAATAGTACATTAGTAAACAAGGAATTACAAAACGAGTGTCTATTAGAAGCCCGAAGCCGAAGGCTTTAATGACACGAGTTTGGAATTCCTTTACCACCAGTGTCACGTACGACGTTTTTCATCACACTTTGGACTAAATAAAACAAAAGTAGTAGTAGTCAATACCAAAATTACTTACCGCCCTAGGGCATAACATACGACTTACCGCCCTAGGCCAGTATATACGATGTACCGGTCGGTTTTCTAGCATGTAATATAAACCCTTAAAGTGTAATAAAAATTACTCACCGCCGTAGGGCGTAATTTACGACTTACCGCCCGCTTTTCTAGCATGTCAACCCTTGTTTAGGAGCAAGTGTGATGACAATTAACTTACCGCCGCTTTGGACAGATAATAGTAATCGTGGAAGAACTTTCTTCATAGAAAGAGCTAAATGATTGACCGACAAATCAATAATTGTGCACTTTTCATTCATTGAACGTGAAAATGTAAAGACATCTTACCACGAAAGGATTGTCGGCAAAACTAAGGATGTCTCTCTCTGCGAACGCCTGTTCCACTTGATTCCGAAGTATCAAGTTGTTTTTACTTATCTTCTTCATTGCGTATCTGGAAAAAAAAATATCCAAGATTAACAATCAACATTCGTATGGAGAAATGTAGTTCTACAAAGTAGCGGGTACTGAAGTTCTTAGTGTCCTAATCACATTGGTTAGTATGAGACATATTTATGTGTCGTATGAAAATCTCATTTGATTGGGACACTGAATTTTTAACCAACTTCAAAAAATGAGTCTCTTTTTGTGGCTTGTTCCCAATTCTGTCTGTGTCAAGGTTGCTGTAATCAAAACTAGGAGCTACCTTTGTCTTGTCTGCTTGTGCTTGACGAGATAGACGGCCCCGTAGGCTCCGTTGGAGATGAGTTTGATGACCTGGTAGTCGTTTTCGGAAGGCGGAGCGCCGCCGCTGCCTGGAGCGCCGGGAGGGGATTGTCGGCCACGACTCCTGGAAAATAGTACATTACGTAACAAGGGTGGTAAACGAGGAATTACAAACGAGTGTCTATTAGAAGCCCGAAGCCGAAGGCGAGGGCTTTAATGACACGAGTTTGGAATTCCTTTACTACCAGAGTCACGTACGACGTTTTTCATCACACTTTGGAGGAAATAGAACAAAAGTAGTAGTAGTCAATACCAAAATTACTTACCGCCCCAGGGCGTAATATACGACTTACCGCCCTAGGGCTTAATATACTATTTAATGCCCGGTTTTCTAGCATGTAAACGCTTAGTGTGATAAATATTACTTACCACCCTAGGGCGTAATTACTACTATCTGCCCGCATTTCTAGCATGTAAACCCTTGTTTACGAGCAAGTGTGATGAAAAATACATTACAGTTGTCTGTTTCAAACCGAAAACTTTTTGCCTTAGTAGAAATTGAGCTTGCGAACTCCCCGCTGCATTGAAAAACGAACGGTGCCAACGAATCAGACGGAAAATCGAATGAAAAAGCAAAATGGAGTCAAAGAATGACGAAATGGAAATTGCCGTTAGGTGGTTAATCGTGATCTAGGTATAATGTATAATTGCTACGCCCTATCAGGGCCCATGAGAAACTGTATTCATATGTGATAATATCTTTGTACCATGGATGCAATCCATACTAATATTATAAATGCGAAAGTGTGTCTGTCTGTCTGTCTGTCTGTCTGTCTGTTACCTCTTCACGCTTAAACCGCTGAACCGATTTAGATGAAATTTGGTATATAGATAGTTTCAGTCCCGGGGAAGGACATAGGATACTTTTCATCCCGAATAAATTTAGTGTTCCCGTGGGATGAGCGGGTAACACCGCGGGGCACAGCTAGTCAATGAATAAATGATAAATGATAAAATGATAAATGATTTGTATATATATTATTCCTTTTGTGGTTTTCACATTTGCATATTTAAATAAGCAATGATTTTTGACAGCCTCTGCCCAGATTAACTTATGTGTTTGAGTATAATTAAAATGTACATACTAATCCTTATACAAAACTTTTATTTTTCCACAATATGACTCACTTGCTAGGAGAAGCGTTTAGCGGCGGCTGCGGCGGAGGGGGCGGCGCGTGCAGCTCCGCCAGAGGGTCCCGCGACAGGCCCAGCTTGTGGATTATGTACTTCGGGATATCCGAAGTCATGCCCTGAAATAATAGTACATTACAGCAGAGGCCGGGAAAATGAGGATTTCCGGCCAAGTAGGTATATGCGGCCGAGCGAGCGTGCGAGCGAGCGATAGTGATACGAGGCCGGGAATCCGTTTTCACGACGAGGCATGTATAGAGCTTTTCTCAAACATACAATGAAATAAAAAAATATACTTCAAAGAACAACATTTTATTAATTGACAAATAGGACAGTTTAGTCTAACAACCAACCTTTAAAAACAAAACCTGCTTTTTGTCAACCAGCCAGCTGTGTGAATGACCTTGTTGTTGAAACAAAACAAAAAAGTTACTTTGCGGGCCTAGGCCTTGCCAGTATGAAATCCCTTTACGGTCCTCTCGAGTTGTTGCGCCCAAAAAGCGATACTTCCGAGCCTATTATGAGAAATAGTACATTACAGCAGACGCCGGAAAAGAAGGACTTTCCGGGTGAGTCGGTAACAACGCTTTTCATGGCTATGCAAGCCAATACGAGAACGACACACGCGAACACAGGCTTGGCAGATGCAAGACTGGTCTGTATAGTATCACGGTTAATGCATGCATATATATTGCTTTTCTTAAAAATATGCAATTAAAATAAAAAAATACATCACTAAAAATTTATATAATTCAGCTGTTTAGCCGGTTTCATGAACAGAGACGCTGTTTTAAAAAAATTACTTCCCGGCCTGGGCCTTCAATTTTGTATGAAATTCCGTAACAGTTCTCTCGGGTTGTTCCGCCCGAAACGTGATACTTCGAAGCCTGTTATAACGCACGTTATGACGACACTTAATTGCATGTTTGACAAAATACCATTTTAGCTAACTAATAAATCCGAATTATAAACATTAGAAATAGAAAAGTTTACAATATCAATTTGCAATAGTTATGTAGCATTTATCGCGCGACAAAGAGTCGCGTGTCACAGCTGTGCTAAACGTGCAGTTTCAGCTGATTGCATGGTCCTATACACCATTAAAAAAACTACCAGATGTGTCATCTACCTGCATATGCTTGGCGTGTCCCTCGGCCGCCTCCAGCAGCCGGTAGAACCTCTCGGGATCGAACTCCAGACACTCCAGCAGGCGCGCCGGCCGCGCCATCGCGAGGATCAGCCGGGTCACCAGCGGGGCCACCTGAGCGCCCGCTTCTGCTGATTTCTCTCGAGTCTGTAATAAAAGTTATTCAATAAATATCGGTCAACCTCGCACAAACCGATCTAGTGTCACAGTAAGCTCTAAAAACTTGAACGTGACAATTATGATTCGTTATTATTATTATTATTAAATTTCCTGTCAAATGTAATTCTGACATATTATTATATTAATTATTTATTATTGTATTAATTCATGTAAATTTTGCGTTATATTTAATAGATTGTGAACTGTGATTACTGATTATACTGCTAACATAGATTAAGTACCATTGTTACTAACAATTGTATGGGTCTATGACCTGAAATAAATGATTATTATTATTATAGCCTTTTGTTATGAATACAAGACAACGGGCCCAACGCCCTTACCGGGATTTGAATCCAGGACCGCTGGCTCAGTAGGCAGCTGTTTTACAAATGCGCCAACCGCGTCGTCATCATTAAAGAAGGTTAGGTAAGTGAAAATCGGGTTATACCCTATTTTTACGACCTGTGTTAATTCAGAAGCCATTTCTGCGAATAGGGCTCTCATACCGAAGTAAACAATTAGATTCTGACAATACCCGTGAATTTATTCATATTGATTTTTTCTACTATCGCTTGTCCTTGTCGTTCTGCAGTAGAAGTCAATAGTGACGTCACCCAAAAATACTTACCAAGGAGAACAATTAAAGGTACGTAAATGTTTTTCTAGTTACTTTGGTTTTATAAAGTGACTGGAGACTATCAAGTATTAAATAGTGTCCAAGAGAATGACACAAAATGCAGTCTCTGCGTGTTCTTAACATCAATTATAATTTATAATTAAGGGGGAAAAAACAACTATAGATAACCATCTTACCTCAGCGAGTAACCTGTCTAAACTGTCTGCCATATCGTAGAAATAGCTGCTTGTCACTTGCTTCGATTCCGATTTATGCAAACAGTCTCTCGCCATCTCTAATACCTGAAAAAAAAACTACATTATTATTTTATTAAAAGCTTTTACTTAACTCGCAATGTACTTATGCAAGCAGTATTTATCACTTTCCGGGTGCCGATTGAGCTGGAGTTTGGTATGTAATTTTGTATGCCTATGTAACTTTGAATACAAGCAATAACACGATGACACGGTGGGGCTGGTCGGACGATCGTGCTGGGAGCTCTGTAGTTACCTGAGTAGCAAAAAAATCTGCAAACGCGCTTATATAGCCTTTATTCAGCTTAAATTAGCAGTATAAGCACTTCTGCAGTTTATTTGCTACTTGGGTAAATAACCCAAACTGAGTTTGGGCTCTTTAGAATCGTTGATGGTTGTTCGAAGAGAATTACAGTTAGCAATACGTTTTTGACAGAAACTCATATAAATATAATTCTCAACTTTATAATGTTCATAACGATTTTTATATTCAACATGCTTTGATAGTGTATTCGGGACCAATCTCTAAATAAATTCCTTTAGCATCCGTTTAACAGACTTTGTCATCTGTCGGACCAAGTCAGACATGACACTTTATTTTATTTGATTTTGAGAGGGTTTGTTAGTTATGTATATAGTTTACCTGTCTAGCAACGAATCTCTCAATGGGCGGCCGGTCCGGTTTCTTGTCCAATTCAGTCAACTCTTCGATAAGTGATCTCAATCTGAAATTGTGAAAAATGTACATGTGTGTTAGCCGCAGAGTCAGAGTCCTAGTTTCTTGGATAGTTTGATGCTTAATAGTACAGCAAACTGCAGATAAACCTGATCATATGCCTAGGGCGGTGAATACGGGAATCTCCCAGATCGCACGTGTTTGTGCGTAGCGGGCAGAAAATCATACATACGGTCTAGGGTGATGTAAAGACACTTACATGTTAGCATTTGAAGACCATAATACGTCTGTGAGAAATCGAATTAGTATTTAATGTATTAATTTGGATGCATATGCAATTTTTAAATTAAATTCTAACGGGTGTTTTGTCCTTCTATTACATATTTTCCGAAATGGTAGATTTAGACGTATACAAATAACGTCGAAGCCTAATTACAGAACAAACTTCAGAATGTTGTTATTTCTTTTTTAGAACATGATCATTAAACTATTAGTCCAAACTTCAAAGCACAAAGAAAAAATTAAATGCGTAACTGGGAATCGAACTTACCTCTGGCGTTAGGGTAGTGGAAAGGTCAACACGCTGGACCGGTAATCAAGAAGTACCAGGTTCGATACCCGGTCTCATCCGTCTGGTTACGCATTTCAATTTTTCTCTGTGCTTTGATCTTTGAATCAATAGTTTAATATAAAAATGTAGTGTGTACCACATTCAAAATAATTACATATTTCATATGTAATGAGTCAGTCATCAGTTCTAATAAGAAAGCATATCAAACATACATAAATTGTGATAAACCGTCATACTTTCTTTTATATCTCAGAATACACTTTTAATATGTTTTCTTCGAGAACTACGTATAGTTAAGTTCATATTTCTGTAATAGTTAAGTACTTATCTTTTCTGAAAAAATGACTGACTGTTGAGTTTCTATTGGCGTTTCTTCTCAACAGTGGTCTCCTCTTGTGAAATGTTGGTAGACTCAGACATGTAAAAGTGCCCTTGTGGTCTACTTTCAGAATAAAGAGTTCATTATGTCAAACATGAACGCAACTAAACGGTGGCCGCCGTGTTGATACTTTAGTGTTCTGCCGCACCATATCGTTGGTGCGCGCGGGTCGTGTTACATGCTCCGTCTAGTGGGGGTTGTCTGTGGGGCAGTAGCATGAGTGAGTAGGTCCCGGTACTAACTTGTCGTCCATGGCGCGCTGCGCGGCGGGGAAGCGCGCGGCGAACAGCGCGGACATGGCGGACACCGCGTCGTCCTTCGCGCCCTCGCCGCCGCTGCCCGCGCCGCCGGGCGAGCGCGACGGCGAACTGGAAACCGTAAGTACACACGTTCAAACCATTCATGCAAAGAGAAAAATTGAAAATGAGTTACCTGGTGGAAGAGAGAGTGGTATAATATCAAAATTGTGGTGTGTACCCACATTATATATTAAAACAATACATGTTTCATAAAATTTTAGAAATACAACCGTTTGTTAGAAACTATCTCAATACTGAATCATTTATTGCATCCAACAATGTTAGTTTACAGGATACTAGGTAAACTTAAGTTCATTGAGTTATTATATTATTCCAGTCAGAGATCCTAACAAAAAATACAAATAACTGGCTATCTAAGCACTCGCGCCGTGTTCAAATGACACAACTTGTGCTAGGCGAATATTTTTTTTTTTGAGGATGTCAATCGATTCTATATTTTATTGGGATCAAATGTTGTTGTGGGGCTAATTACACCTATACAGCTCTCAGCAAAAGTCGGAAATGACCGTCAACATTCCTATAGAGCGATAAAAAAGCTCCATACAAATGGCCACCTACTCGTAACGTCCATTACATGTTATGGATATTTGTATTTACAATAAGTAATCTGCCATTTTCACCGTGAAAAAGTGCGTTTAAGTTCATGGTAGTCATACTATTATTATTTTGTTAAAATATGAGGATTTCGAAAACAATTTCAAAATTTATTTTCGATTAAGTAAAAGAAATATTGCGTAGGTAGAAAATGTTTTCTTTTTCTTTGTTTGTCAACAATGGTCTCCTCTTGAGAAATACCGGTAGACACATGCAAAAGTGGCCTACATAGAAAATAAAGTTAATTATTTAATTAGTACCTGAGACTTCGGCTGCGCACGCGCCGCTTCGGACTTTGAGGTGAAGGCGCGCGCGCCCCTGTGTAGGCGCCCCCGCTGTCTGAGAGAGAAGCCCAGTTGTTCATGCCGCTGCCTTGCGAACTGCTGTAAGAGGAAACAACTATATTAGTACATTCAAAGCTAGTAAACCAAAAATAAATATCCATATATTTATTTATGGTAGATTTGCTCAATGCTTGGCACTGCGGAGTCGAATACGAATATACTTTAGGAGTACCACAAGTACAAATAAATACAATCCGTACATTTCTATGGAGCTAAAGCTGTAACACATTTTTTGGTTGTTGTTAAGGCTGTCACTAAAAAGGTGCGGAGCTTACGGAGTTTACTCACGTCGTAGAAGTGACGATGTGTTTCGAATCCGTATACGAAACATGTCGAGCGATATTCGACTTCTACGACGTGATCCGTGAATCTATCCAAAATTCTATCAAACTGGGACAAGTGAAAAACTACCGTAAATGTATACTTATCAGGTCGTTTGTATCTGTGCCACACTGACTTAATTTGATCTTAAAGATCGGACAGACTAGTTTATGTATTTTACTAGACCCATGTGATTAACGTTTCGGGTGCTCTCTCTTTATTCTAAGTTTTCATTAGTGTTTGTTCATTCCAGGCAAATGCTGGCAGTGAGGGGCGCTCGACCTATACGTAGAGTTCGTGCGTAGCGTTCCCATTCATAGCGTCACCTGTACCTCTAGCACAACTGTGACATGTGAGTCTTTCTCGCGAGAGATACATTACCTATCCCTTTCTATGCTATACTCTGCGAGAGTGCCGGCTGACGCTATGTCGCGCGACAAGAGTCGCAAAGCGTAGTTGTGCTGGGGCTGGGACTTACTTCAACGAGTTCTGATGCTGATGGCAGTGCGGGCAGGGCGCGCGGGGCGGCTCGCACACCGCCACCGCCAGCAACCGCTCCTGGGACGAGCATTGTGACTGGAACAGACAGTCAGACATGTCAACGTGTGAAAGGTACAATTGCGGTGATGCCAACTTTGTGCGACCAGCGACATGCGCTAAAGGACTTATCATACTTGCGATCTGCGAGCGAATTTTGTATGAAAGCGATCACGCAGCGAGTTCGCCGCGTTTATTTGTATAGAAAACTCGCTCGCAAATTGTAAGTGTGATAAGGCCCTATGACCGAGTTCGTGGCATATACGTTTGTGTACTAACATGCTGATGAGCATACCTGGGATAACTCGGGGCACCTATACGAAAGTGATTTAGCAAAATATTTTATCGAAAAAAATATATATCGATGTTACTGTCAACATCTAAATGTCATCGACATAAATAAATATTACTTATTTCTCCACATTTTGAAATAAAAAAAAAACCATTAAAACGTGTATTTACATGTTTATTTTAAAATAGTTTTCATAATATACGTAAATTGTCATTTTGATTGAAATGACATCCTCATACTTTTATTAATGACCTTAATTTAAGAGGCTCGATACCAGATATGACATGGAACCTCTTTATAGTAATCGAGAATGTTCAATGGGCACATATATAAATTTAATTATATCGACATCTTTTTTATCGATAGCCTATCCCTAGAACGTGCCCCGAGTTAGCACAGGTATGCTGATGAGGTGTGGCGGGAGTGTTTAGTTTAGGCCAATTATTATCAAACATCACGATAACGGCAAACTATAGCGATTAAGCAACGACATCGGCGAAAAGCAGCAGCAACGAGCAGCGGCCATAGGTGGGTTATTCTCAGAAGCGTTTCAACCGCCATCTAGATTTCGTTACGAAATTTAGACAGTTATCTCTAAATGAACACTTCTTGTGAGTTATGACTTATGACAAATGCCAAAAATAAGTTATATCCATCTAATCTCAAAATTCGTAACGAAAGCTAGATGGCGCTTGAAATGCTTCTGAGAATAACCCAGGTAAGAGCGGAAGGTTCGCTCCAATTTTAGGCTGCAGCTTACGCCTAATGTATTGCACTAAGATTGTATCGTCAGAAATTATGATAATAACAGGCCATGATAAAAAATACCTTTTAAGATTATTTCAAATATTTCAATTAATTAATTATTTTTTATTTCAATATTTTATATTGGTAGTTGTAAAGCCTGACCAGAAATATATGAGGAATAGTCAAGAGGGCGCTATTTATAAGATTTATATGGCAACAATTTTGCAACCAATCGCAACCCACTATAATGACATTAGTTTAAATCCCTGTCAGTTCCACTATGTTAATTAACCTCGTAATATCATTTAATGGAATGCACTCTTTTCCAGACTGATTTTCGTGTAGTTAACACGTGTACACTTTATTTATATTCTTACGTTCACGACTGTGAATGGTTTTCGGCATTTTCTTTGGACAATTTTAAATATTTGTCTTTTAAAGGAACCACCACTAATGACATTGACATTGTTGACAAACCATCATAAAGTCATTGCCAAGAAATTAGTTCCAGTGAAATTCCGCAATATGGCGAATCCTCATATGTTTCTGGACAGGCTTTAATAATTACACTGTTTTAGGTTATATTAATTTCAAAAAATTCGAAACAATCTCTCAAAATTCAAAATCACCTAATGTTAGGTTTTTATCAAAGAGTTTGCCACTTATCGACCTTATTTGATGGTCTAAAGGTCCAAAAGTAACGAACCTTTTCATACCGCAACTGTAGCTATCAGCCATTGGATATATGTTGTTGTTGGTGCTGATAAAAAATATCAAGTTCAATCTAACAAGCGTTCTATTAAATTATTAAAATTTTGCTATGAAAAGACATGCAAATAGTTTTAATTTTGCCGCAATCACCAACCAATTTACTATCTAGTTAAGCGCCGAATTTATTTTAATTTACAAATGCTACATTGGAATAAATAAACATGACTATCGTTCTAGAACGGTATTCTGAATAAGTATCTACCAGTCGACGTAACAAGATCAACCAACCGTGTGGTCCTTGAAGGAAGACATTGTCGTGATTGAGAAAACTTGTAAGTATTTGTGAACCTTCCGTCATTCAGGTAAGGTCAAGATCAACCAACCGTGTGGTCCTTAAAGGAAGACATTGTCGTGATTGAGAAAACGTGTAAGTATTTGTGAACCTTCCGTCATTCAGGTAAGGTCAACATCAACCAACCGTGTGGTCCTTGAAGGAAGACATTGTCGTGATTGAGAAAACTTGTAAGTATTTGTGAACCTTCCGTCATTCAGGTAAGGTCAAGATCAACCAACCGTGTGGTCCTTGAAGGAAGACATTGTCGTGATTGAGAAAACTGGTAAGTATTTGTGAACCTTCCGTCATTCAGGTAAGGTCAAGATCAACCAACCGTGTGGTCCTTGAAGGAAGACATTGTCGTTATTGAGAAAACGTGTAAGTATTTGTGAACCTTCCGTCATGGAGGTAAGGTCACCATCACATTTTTTCCAGAACAGCCGTAAAAGTTAATTCCGCTTCTGTGCCATGGTCGATTTCCGCATCCTTCTCTAACCATCAAAACAGAATAGGATCCCAAGTCTTGATATACAAGTTTTGTAGGTTGTTTTCTAATATTCCTATACACTGAAATGGCGTTCTTATCAACGTCTTATCAATGAAAGTATAAACAGTTGGTAGTATAGACCCAGGTCGGCCATTTTATACCAGTGAGATATATTAGATGCATAATCGAGCCCAAACCTATATAATCATCTAAGACCTAAATTCTAGTGATAATATGATTTTAAGTAAGTTTCAATGCTTCGTATCCGTTAGTCGCATCAGAACATGCCTAATTACGTTGAATATTATGTACACACATAAATCACAAAATAGGGACACTCAGTTACGTGAAAGACATTTCAAAACGAGAACCAATAGCCATCAATAACATTAATGAGTTTCTTACTACTTTCTTCTCAACAGCGGTCTGCTCTTGGGAAATATCGGTAGATTCACAATCTGACATGTAAAAGTGCCCTTGAGGCCTACTTACTCAATAAATAATAAATAATAAATATTTTAGGTAGGTATACCAATACATTTTCTTAATCTCACCGACGAAATAACCATTACTCTCCGTTACTCCTCCAGTTAAATGGCTATAAAACGCAACGATATCGCTCCTAACTCACGAATAAGCCAATTTACATTTATTGCAACGTTCAAAACTGGCAATTTAATATATTCTTCGATAGAATAAAGAGTCACGTAAATTGTTGAAAGATAAAATGCACTTCGCATATAATTCTAACCGATAGGGCGTCCCAAAATGTATGTTTTACGATCCTGTTTACGAAATTGTTATGCTTCAGTATGAAATACAGTTAAGAGCATTTACCAAAAAGAAACACGTAATCATACATACATACACATACAAGTTTTTTTGTACGCCAAGTGGCAAAACATAGTGCAACACAAGGAAATGTAACATCTCTGTATTTATGCAGCCATCACCTATGTTTAGCAAATAAAACCCTTTCTTTGACTTTTACATATTATGATTACGTGTTTCTATCATACTCGTATAAACTAAACTTTGGCGGCGGCATTGTTGTTCAGTTCTTGGTGTAGGTGGCTTTGTTTGCGGTATGAGTTAGATAGGAGTTTATCAATAGGATTTAGCGTAATATGATATGTAAACAAATTTCCGATCCTTAATTCGAAATTATCTCGTCTGATATAAAAAAAAAACAAGGCGGATATTAACCTACAAATGTAATTAATCGGTTATGACCTTGTCGAAACAGTTTGTTTGGTGTACCTGGTAGAGTACTGTAACTGTACTAGAGTAGAGCATGGAAAACATTTCCTGGCGATTAATAACTTTTCTTCTCAGACGGACACTTTTATCGAGTGGTCATGGCTAAGGCACCGGTTCTGATCGCTTAATAATTCTATATCCTGAAAATCGTGGAGAAAATCGATGAAAACAACAAAATGTAACAAATATAAGCATGATCATTCCTTTTAAAACTTTCAAATGCATTCCGTTATAGGTATTTCCTCCGATACCAGTACCAAATGATTCACTAGTTTTCACAATGACGTGTATGTTAGAAGCAAGAACAAGTAAACAAAACAGCTGGACCGACTTTCGAAATCGATGCTATTGAAATTACGATCTTTCAACTTGAGGCCATGATATTTACGGTTTAGATAATCGATTCGCAATACCAAAACAAAACCTAACTTTTAAAAGATTAGATCCCTAAGGTAGGGAAATGAGAGATGAAAACAAATAGAGCGTATTTTACTTATTTTGCCGTGTCTTTTGCTTTGTCCTTGTCCCTAAGCGCCCATTAGGTTTTTATTTTTTTATAAAACACAACTACCTATACATATTTCATTGCGTCATTACCTGGGTTCGGAAATTCGGGTGGATATTTAACTAAACATTGGCGGCGGCTTTGTCATACAATTGTAGATATAGGCGACTTTATTTGAGGCATGAGTGAGACAGCAATAGGATTTGTCAACTCTAGGTAATATCCATCCGAATTTCCGATCCCTGGTCATTACTTTAAAAGCTTAATTATCTAGACCAACCTCAGAAAAAGTCCTTCGTCTACGTTTTTCATTGGGGCAAAATAAGATAGGAGTATCTTTAAAGCAGTATTGATTTATGCAGCATCTCTAGCACAACTGTGGCAGGCGACTCCTTCTCGCACGAGATATGTTATATATCTCTTTCTGTACAGTACTATGAGAGAGGGACAGGTGATTCTATCGTCGCGAAGCATAGTTGAGCTAGATGAGCTGGTATGTTTACGAAAACGTTTTTTTAACAATATAATTATGTACCTACTCCCTTATTGATAAATCAGTGCATAACAGTGACATCATTATGAGTGGAATTGCAATCTATCTGCAATCTAAATCTATTTCTAAAGATGAGTGTTCTTCATGATTAATTAATTGTTATTAAAAGGGAACAATTTAAACGCTCACCAAAATGGCTTTTATACCCCAAAACTAAATTCCAAATAAAATGAATTGCCTCCATTTAAATTAAACCCAATCTATACAGTGCTCCCCAAATTAAATCATTTTGTATTCCAAAATCGATATACATTACACCAGAATAATTTTATGTTTAGTCAGTATAATATCTTTTTGCTACCCAAAATGGATTTTTTGCTCACCAAATATTGTTTTCATAAAACATCAAAATTATTACCAAAAATATCTTTTTGCTTCCCAAAATGGATTTTTTGCTCACCAAATATTGTTTTCATAAATTAGTGTTTCAGCTAGGTAACCATCTAATCCTGATCACCTTTCAGAGCAGATCCGACTCGGCCGGGTTAGGTTAGTTTTTTTTTTTTATATCCCTAAAAAACGTTCCATAATGTGCGGTAGTCATTATTAGCTAATGCTATATCAATTTTAAATTTTCTCCATACAAATCGTTTTTTTTTTTTCGATATTTTCCGAATTTGACCGAATTTTCGGACAAGATTTCAGATTCATATTTTTGAGCCCCGAGAGCCCCCCGATACCGAGTTTTAGCCGCCTAGCACCAATTTGAAATTTTGGTGAATAAAACCATTTTGGTGAGCATTTAGTTTTTAGCCTCAGCAAAAATGACTAAAATGGAAGTAATAATATAAAATATTCGTGACATCCATTTGACAATAATATAGATTATTTGGTCTGAAATTAACTTTAACGGTGTTCATACATTTTTATAGCATGTAAGAAAAAGAATTATTTGCTTTATTTATAGAATAGTTTGGGATACACTATTTGGTGAGCATTCATCCGTTTTGGCAAGCATTAAGAATTTATTGGTAGTAATTTATCAACATATTTGGTAGGCGTTTAATCATATTTGGTAGGCGTTTAAACACAAGCCTTATTAAAATACCTGTACCTACATCCGCAGACACGAATTTGCGCAGAAGCTAAGAGTATCCTTGGCAGAATAATATATCACAAAATCTTTTAGCAAGTGAAATACCTACATTTCATTCGTTCGCTTTCGCGCATCTGGGAGGTATTTCGCATTTTTTTACTTTGTCTAAAAAGCACGTGTAGATGTAGCTACCTACTAAGTAGTTATAGTCATTAAGTTTTAACTCTGTACGCGTTTGATACCCTAGCCTGTGCTCAATAAAGTCTACTCAAATCCATTGATAGATCTGAACGCACAAAAGGTCCACTCGGATCCATAATGGATTTAGGAATGGAACCTACCAAATGGATTTTACCGCATGATAAATAAATAAATTTGTGGCCCTAGTGAAAAGGAGATAAGTCGGATTTAACCTAGAAGCAAAGGAGCTTAAGTTTCATAATCGAGTTATGTCTTATGAGCTTTTCTTTCTGATTAGAAATCAACTTTTACCCCTGTCACTGGAGCCACATTAACGGACAACCGCACAGTTATATCAACCTAGTCCCAAATTAAGCTCAAGGAAGCTTGCTATGCGTACTAGACGACGATATATATACTAATGTATATAAATGAATATACTTAAATACATACAACATCTATGACCCAGGCAATATACGAGCTCATCACACAAATATTTGCCCTTGCCGGGATTCGAACCCTGCGCCTACTCAGTAGGAAGCTGTCTATTTTACTTCTCTCTGATATCACGCAGAAAACGAAGTCGAAGTAAGTTGCACTAGCCTGTCTTATTTCAACATTGTTAATTGATATATTCAACATCAATACACCCATTACTTATTATCAATTGCATACTCTTCAAGTGTTTGCTATCACTAGTTATCGCTGCACTATATTAGTCCATACTTGTGCTAACTCGGGGCACAGGTACTAAAGTGATGTAGCAAGATATTTTATCGACACAAAAACATATCGATGTTACTGTTAACACCTAATAGTCTTCATAGTAGGTATACAATCAATATTCTTTCCATATTCTTCGGTATTGAAGATTGCCTTCTAGACGAAAATATCCACTTTATCAAACATGATATCGATAGTAATCGAAATTTTTTAATAAGTACATTGTATCGACATCTTTTGTATCGATATCAAATCCCTAGAACACAAATGATAACATACCATCCGACAACACTCTTGGATCGTAATCAAAACAAATTGATAACACAACTACTCGACTACCCTCAATAACTCATCGCAATAAACCTCACTTTTGAATGCAAATTGTACCGCGGTTGCCCTATATAAAAACCTAGTACGTGCTTCAGACCAAATTTTACATGAGAGCATAAAGCGTGCCAGCAAAAAGTTATTTTGTATCGGTAAAATAAGTAGGTACATGAATAAAGAGACTAATTAATAAATACACGCATTAACATCGACATTTTACAAATTAATAATCACGTTCTGTACTTTTTCTACCATGTGTCAATATCAGTTTTTTGTTTATTCGTTCTTAAGAAAAGGACGGATTGAGTTCGGAATACCACGCTGCGCTCCAAAACACGTATTGCTGACGTTGTAGAAAAACCGCCAGGTTTAAGTGGGACTGGGCTGACCACGTATGCCGCATGCACCATGATAGATGGGCTAATCGAGCCACGAAGTGGGTGCCGGAGATGGCGAGACGACCTGGACACGTTCTTATATAATTGGACCGAAATAGCACCGAACAAGGAATTGTGGAAATCGAGAGGAGAGGCCTTTGCCTAGCAGTGGGGCACAAATACAGACTAATAAAATAAAAATAAAGTTCTTAAGAAACGCTCGCTAGGTTAAGAAATTGGTAAAACCTTAGTACTAAGTTTTAAACCGGACAAACTCTTAATGTAGGTACTTATTAGGTTTCGCGGCATCAAAATCTCTAATTATGATAATTCTGAACCTGCTATTTCTGCCATGGGGTACGGACTCGTTAACTGGGTTAGAATAAGTCAAAATACTTATTTACTTTTAAATTTGTCACTTACTAGGTTTCAGGCGAGACAGTAGCGTGAATCCGATGCCAACACGCGGAGAGCACACAATGTTATTTCAGATTTAATTTAGTGCACATTTTGGCGGGAACTCGAGTTATGGAATAGATTTTCCGGTGGTTTGTGTTTAGCTGCAAATTTACGTCATTTTATGCTATGCTGCGATTCTAGGACCTTCCATAGACTAGAAAGCAGTAGAAACGAATGTTTTTATTTGAATATAGCATCTAATAAGCTATTGAAAATTTGAATATTGCTATTGAAAATTGCTATTGAAAATCTCAAAGGAGCTGGGACGACGTGTAAATTGACCGTAGATTCCATCCTAAGCCAGTGCTCTACGGAAGACCGAGCCAGACTTTTGGCAGTAGGCACCAAAGAGGCCGGATACTGGCTCCATGCGCACCCTTCCGTGAGTACTGGAACTTTTCTAAAACCCAATACCCTCCGACTTACAGTCTGTCTCCGTCTCGGGGTCCCGGTCTGCGCCCCACACCGATGCCCCTGCGGCAAAGACGTTGACAGGCTGGGTCACCACGGACTCTCCTGCCAGAGCAGTGCGGGCCGCTCCTCAAGACATGCTGCTCTGAACGACATCATCCGCCGGTCTCTTGCGTCAATCAATGTGCCGGCCCTTTTAGAGCCAACCAGCATCTCAAGAGTCGATGGCAAGAGACCGGACGGAATGTCTTTGATTCCGTAGAGTAAGGGACGGGTGCTAGTGTGGGATGCAACCTGTGTAAACACACTGGCCCCGTCACATCTCCACCGATCCTCAATTAGGGCCGGAGCAGCGGCAGAAGCGGCCGAAGGTATAAAATGAAATAAGTATAGTGGTCTCGGCGCTGAGTACAATTTCATACCTTTTGGCGTCGAGACCCTGGGTCCGTGGGGCCCCAGCGCATTAAGCCTCTTCAAAGATATCTCGAAGAGGCTTATCGATGTTACTGGTGATCAGAGAGCTGGCGGTTTCCTCGCTCAAAGAATCAGTTTGGCGATTCAGCGAGGAAATGCCGCCAGCATCGGCATGCACTATACCGCAGGGGCCATTTTTATATTTAGTTTAATTTTAGTGTGTTCTTGTTTAGTTTAATTTTAGGTTTAGTTTTATTGTACTTTAATCTACCTATTTATACATCCCATAAGCACGAAGCATTTTTCAGACAATACATTTGTAATATTTTACGTTAAGTACAAATCATAAATAAATTACTTATAATAAATATCAAACAACCTCACACAAATCGATCTAGTCCCAAATTAAGCTCAAGAAGGCTTGTGTTACGGGTACTAGACGACGATATACATACTTATATAGATAAATATATATCATATACTTATAGATGTAATTACTTTGTTTGTCTTCTATGTATAACCTATAACCCTGCACCAACTACATACTTCTGTTTAATCCAGTGGTTGAGTGCTAGAGAGAATGCATGCATTAAGTCCGCAATTGTACGTATTTTTTGTCTTGGGCAAGTTTAAAAAATAAATAATATACTACAGAAGGTTCTCTTATGATCTTTGAAAATCCGCCTGAGAATTATGTATTTCGTCCGAACAATGGCGGATGGAACCCTAAACAAACGCATCCCGTACCTAATCAATAGTTTACCGGAGGAAATATGATGGAGCCAAACAAAAAGAAGTTCAATAGAATGTTAAAAAAACACTTTTTCACACTAATACCGTAATACATACTTTGTACCTAAAATACAGATTCCCACAGTCAAACCAGCCACTGGTTTTATGTGACAATGTATTTAGATTTAAGGACATTGTAAAATTCCTAATAATTAAATAAATAATCGGAGCCAAGGACTCATATTTCAGCGGGGCTAGCATATCTTGCCTCGTCTTCGCTTGTTGCGCGCCTCAACACCATCACCAGTCCTGAGCGCACGGTATTGAAAGAAAAGTGACATGTAGTGTTTGTCGCGCGTCAAAAAGTTGCGTAACACAGTTATGCTAGACGTATTAAAATACTTAAGCGGGTTTACTCACGTCGTAGAAGTCGAATAACGCTCGACATGTTTCGAATCGGTACGCGATTCGTCATCAGGAGCGACGATCAGTCGCGGCGGCGGCCAACCGAACACATGCTAGACGTGCTGGTAGATATTAGTAGTAGTAGGGATTCAGTTTCATGTTATGATATCAAACGATTAGGATGGATGTTTGTACTAAGCTAGTCATAGTTGCCATAAGCATATACTTGGCCAAACAAAGAGGAATAAATTAGGGTGGGCCGCGCCGGCCTCGCCCTGGTGGATGACCTACAACCGCTCCCAAAGCTCCGAATGTTACACGTCTTTATTTAGCTTCGGCATCGGTTCAGGAACCCTCCCTAACTAAAGTACAAGTTACTCGTAGTACCAGATACTACTACACAAAGCATATAATATAAAAAAAAAAAGGAATCGGGTCAAATAGAACATAGTGATTTGCTAAATTAATGGTTCCCGATTCCTATCCAATGCGTTTGGCATGTGAACGAATCTGCTGGTATAAACTTACTAGTTAAATATAAATAAATAAATATTCAGAGACAATCATACACAAATCGACCTAGTCCCAAACTAAGCAAAGCTTGTACTATGGGTACTAGACGACGATATACATAAACATAAAATATATAAGTATACCATCCTTGACCCAGGAACAATTATTCGAGTTCATCACACAAATATTTGCCCTGGCGAGGGTTCGAACCCAGGACCGCTGGCTCAGTAGGCAGGTGCATTACGAACTGCGCCAACCGCGCCGTCAAGCGAAGCTAAGTTATCGAGCAGAATAAAGCCAGTCAAGAACGTAATCTTAAGATCACAAATTATTAGCCACCCTCCCCGGCTTCGCACAATGGGTTATGCATGTATTATACATATAAAACTTCTTCTTGAATCACTCTATCTATGGAAAAATCCGCATTAAAATCCGTTATGCAGTTTTAAAAATCTAAGCATTCATTAGGGACAGACAGACACACATCAGGAAGCTACTTTGTTTCATACTATGTAGTGATTAATGTACTCTGTATCTCTCTATAGCAGCGAAATATACAAAGAAAGCAAGTACTCGTACACCCTAAAATTAGTATAATGCAAAACATGCCGAATGCAATTATCTTTGTGTACAATTTGGCACACGATTACAACAAAACGGTTCCAAGTATCATCGTTACTCAGGACGCGTAATACTTAAATTTCTTCGTAACTTCATTAAATTCAGATAAAGAAGCAATTAATTCTTGTACAGTCACGCCTTGAAACAGTTACTAACACCTTTTCACTGTAAACTATATTCCATTCACCATACAATCGTATGAATCACAGTAAAGCGACAAGGTGCTAACTGCGACGACACACAAAAAACGTAAAGGATACCGTAATTTCTGGGATGTATAAAAAGTCCATTAACATTTTAAATTACAATAATTTCTCATTTGATAGGCATTAGGTAGATTTTCCTTTACATGATTCATTATTTGGTCAGAAATCTTATGAGAATAGGGCTAAATTAGGCGTAACAAATAACATGTGGCCGAGATATGCCACTATATGTCTACTTATGACATTTCCTTTTTCAATGAATACAATCGCAGATGTGCATGTTGTGGAAATCGTGTCAAAAGGTTTTTTTCCAAAAAATTAAGAAATTTTCCTGAAATTTATGGAAACTACCAAATAATCAATAGAAGATGAAATTAGAAAATTCCTATCCGAAATATTGAGAACTTACCAGGTCTTTTTCAAGTGAATAATTTAGCATTTTTCAGCATAATCAGCAGTATCACACTATTTTGATAAACGAATAATTCAAGATAGCTTATTATATCGCTTAAGCAGGCAAGCAATATATTGGGCCATATATCCTTTAAAATTACAAATTCTTAAGGACAGAGTTCAAAGGCATCGAATACCCAAAGTCAATGTCAGTTGAAATCGTGACAAAGTCAAGATTTTGCTAAATTAGAAATATTCCAATGCCTCGTTGAATTCGGGCTTGTTCTCAGGAAGTGATACAAATTCACACATGATTTCTGACATACTAACACACGCGTGTGAGTCAGTTCGTATTAGATAATTAATTAATGCCATAGTTTTATTGCATCCGTGACTTTAACACGTATGTTGCTGCGAAATGCGATAAAATCTGGTTTTGTTCAGTCTTTCTTTGCACGTGCAATTTATATAAAGTAATTGTTTCTAGTGACGACGCGTTCGAAGTGGCTACCTATTCAGCCGACGGTCCTGGATTCGAATCCCGGCAGGGACAAATATTTGTGTGATGAACTCGAATGTTTGTGAATCTATATTTGTTTATCGTGGTCTAGTGTCTATGTATAACACTAGCCTACTAAAGCTTACTATGAGACTAGATCGATTTGTGTGAGGTTGTCTGATATTTATTATTTATTCTTCATCATCATATCAGTATCATAAATATTATAATTATGTTTTGTTACTTATGTGTAAGTTAGTTGCACCGCCTACAATTTTGCTGCTTTGCCCTAAGGTTGACTGGTAGAGAATGCATCATGGCATTATGTCCGCCTTTTATACGATAAGTTCTCTTTAGTGTAATAAAGATTAAATAAATCAGCCGGTAGAAGTCCACTGCTGGCCAAAGGCCTCCCTCAAAGTTCCACGCTGATCGGTCTTGCGCCGCCTTCACCCAAATTCTGCCCGCGATCCTAACCAGTTCGTCGGTCAACCGTATTATTTCTTTATTCATTATTATTAGGAGCTCCGATCAGCAGTAGCTGAGTATAGCTCGTTGTATATGTTAACATGTCTGATATTCACGGAAGCTGTCTATGTAAAATTATATAAACCTCATATGCCAGTTACATCAAAGCTTGTCCCCAAAAGAACCTACATTATTATACAAGACGTTACTTCGAACTTCCAATGTTCTATTCAGTTTACTTCCATTAGAGTCAAATGGTTATATAATTGTTTGCCGTTCAAGGCACTTACGCCCTTTTAGTTTAACGCGTCACATGTCAAGTTCCCAAGAGAACCATACCAATACTACTCAATTCAGTTTGTTTAATATTTGATATATTTCTGTTTAAGTAAACTATTCACAAAAGGTTTATCAACACAGTAAATAAGTATAAGATCGGCTAGGAGTCGGAACCCTATATGGTCATCATTGCCAGAGCTACGGAAAAATCCGTAGACCTACGAATTTTAGGCCTTGTGCCCAGATCTACGTAAATTATTGGGGCAGACCAATCATACGATCTCTGTTTCATTACACAGTTCATGCACTTCACCCAGTGATCCGGTTCGTTAATTTCATTTTCTTACTATCTCAAAACCATGAATAGACTATGGACTAGGTGTGTAGATTTTTATTGCTTTTCCACCTACTTTTTGCAGATATTTCTAACTTCTAATAAGATTTCTAAGCTCCACTATAGTCAAATGAAGCATTGGAAGTCCGTAGAAATAAGAATTTTTCAAGCGACGATCTACGGAGTTCTACAGTTTTTTTCGTCTCACCCTACAGATTTTCATAAATGTCATCTAGCAACGCTGCCTATGGTCTCCAAGCGAGGATACTTACGGAGAGACTGGAGCTGCCCGGGGTCGTCCCGTAGCCCGAAGACGGGAGCGACGCCACCGACCACCTGCGACCATCGCTGCGAAACAAACGGACATATTGTCAGCATAATCTTGTCATAGACATATCCGGGCACAGATCTGTGGCCTTAGTGAAAAGGAGTGTAAGTCAGATTCAACTTAGGAACAAAGGAGCTCAAATCACACTGTTGTTCAAATAGAAATACAAATCATTTATTTGAGGGCAAAAGGTATAGTCTATCCGGAATTCTAAGATCAAATTATGTCAAACTGACACAAGTGAAAAACGACCTCATCTTTACATTTATACGATCGTTTGTAGGTACCTTGTGCCAAAGTGACTTCATTTGATCTTAGAGATCGGAACGACTATACACAAAATGTAATTATAGCTATGTTCTGCCAGAAGGCATACAATTATACATGTCTATATGTGTTTTAACATATATCTATACCCCTGTAATTCCCCGAAATAAGAGGATGTTGAACTACACTTGATCAGGAACTAGAAACCAGTTTTAATACGAATATAAAATTCGGTATACATTGTCACTGATTCCCGTCTCCAAAAAACTAACGTTCTCATACTTTATTTAAGAAGCAAAATATGATCAATAATACTTGCAGTAAAAGTTATCTTGAAGCACCTAAACAGTCCTTCTACACTTGAGGAGTGTCTTTTCCAAAGCTTATATATCTATGGAAGCCATAAAAAACTGAGTCCCTTTGAAAAGATACTCCTCACTTATAGTAAAATTACAGTGTATTTGACAAATTAAACTTCATGAAATAAACATAATTCTATTGCAGCATTCATGCAACTGAAAAAGTAAAGCACCTAATTTTAGTTTCGATTAAATTCCATCAAAATTCATATACTGTACGTTCTATAGCACATTTTCTATAAACTGCACTTTCATTTTGGTAGTTACATAAAATTTAACCTATTTTATTTCCATAGAAAACTCCAGTAAGTCAGAAATATTACAATACATACGAAACATATTCACTCATAATCAAAAACCTTCGATTTCGATTGGCCGCCGCCGCGACTGATCGTAGCTCCCGACGATGAATCGCGTACCGATTCGAAACATGCCGTAAACCTTTTCATAGATAATTAAAGTTTAACATCAGAAGTAAATATCGGAAAGATCATAGCCTTTTGTATTCGTATATCTCCAGTTCAGTATGTGCATATAAACAGACTGGACAGGCCAGAGCTAAGCTCTTGCATTATGAATGAATCTGTCTCACTCGCCTCGCTTTTGATTCCGCCGGGCCGTCTGTTGCATGTAACTTGATAATGGGAATATAGTCAACGTTAGAACGGCTAATAATTAAAAACACACATACGTACTGACCAAAAGTTTTATTATGCACACAGGGAATATGTCATATTAAAACCTAATAAATAAGGGTCGGTCGGGTCCAGGGATAGTGGCACTACCATATGGCAATGATGATCATACGTCATATATTTGCATCATTAAACGTCACTAGCGATTTGTCAAAGATTTGTCGTTAACCAAATTCAGAACATTGTTTAACATGCTGCTCAATCCTTCGTTCTTCTTGCGAAATAAATACTGAATCCTATTGATAAAAACTTGACTTTCATCACTGTGGATAGTTTTTGCTTTATTATACTGTGGTGTATTGACACCTTTATAATAATAAAGTATCCCCCCCCCCACCTGCCCGCTGCCGCCATTGCTATGACAGACGTCAACGGGAGCGGGCAGGTCGTGGTCCACAGTTAACCTATTTTTCATCACATTTGCTCGTAAAAGATGGTATTACATGTAGGCTTACTGAAGGACTAAGGCCTATATTGTTCCCGCGGGAGTCATAAATTGTTATACCTAACTCCCGAGGGAGTTATGGTTTTAGTTTTAAAAGTATAGTACGCACTCGCAGTTTACTTCAGACTAAGGAGGTTTCAATCCAGCCAAGGTTTTTGTTGTACGAACAAAACTTGCCTACCAGCAAATTTTATTGTGTATTGAATTAATACGGTACATGTAACTGCATTAATATTTATGTTTTACAATTATTTAAGTGTATTTTGCAATGATTTTATTAAATTTAATTTTGAATTATCGTTACAATCTGGCAGTATGGCTTGTCATGTTTCTAAACTAAACGCAGTTCTTAGCATTATCTGTGGTAGATGACACAAAAAAAAAGAAAAAAGTTATAAAATTATTGGTTAGGTACTATTTAGTTTTGTAACAAAATTACTGTTCGTATTTAAGTTTTGTAATATATTACGGTGTTAATTATTCCTGCATAATATTGTTAATTGTTATTTGTTTAATGATAGATGGTAAGATTCTGTGTATATTTGTTTTCTGTTTTAAGCTGATGGCCGTTTTGCCAGTGCTTATAGTAAATTTAAAAAATATATGCAGAAAAAAGTTGGTTGTCAATCGTTATCGTTTAATTATTTAGTTTAATGTTTATGTTTGTCTTATGTATTTGTTATGTACTCCCAAATGTGATGAAAAATATTGTGTGTATGGCGGGTAGTAAGGGGATTACAAACTCAGGACATTAAAAGCCCTCCGCCTTCGGCGTCGGGCTTCTAATAGACCTTCGTTAGTAATCCCCTACTTACTACCCTTATGACACAATATACTATAAGTGTTTTATTGAATCTATTCCCGCCCTGAAACCCTGGACATCACATACAAAAATTACTTGAAATTTACGGAATATTTGGTCGTGTTTCCTCTTTCTTTACATCAGTGACATTTACTGACTCAAAGCCAGTTACCAAAAATTTGTCGTTGCCCGTAACATAAATTAGTAGCACAAAAAATACGAATATGGCGTGGGTTGAAAAACACCCTGTTGGACTATACAGTAATAGATTGTAAACACGTATAGATAGATGTACATGTATGCATGCCAATCAGTAGCGTCGCGTCAAACAAAACGTCAGGGGTAGCTAGATTTCGCTTACTTTTTCTTCAGCAGCAATAGAGAATGGTACTTATCGCCCTTATGGCCGCTACGCCACTGGTTATGAGTAAGTAAGTAAACACTTTATTGTACACAAAAACATTTAAAAAATACATCTATTACAAATAACATATAGGTACAAAGGCGAACTTATTCCTGTAAGGGATCTGTTCCAGTTAACCTTTGAGCAATTTAGTGAATACGAGAAGAAGATAGACAAACTAACACCGTTATATTATAAGTTTACTAGCGACCCGTCCCGGCTTCGCACGGGTAGCAATGCTATATAATGCATGTATTATACAACACTATTTATTAAAGAAACCGCATTAAAATCCGTTGCGTAGTTTTAAAGATCTAAGCATACATAGGGACAGGCAGACACCAGGAAGCGACTTTGTTTAATACTATGTAGTTGTGATGTTACTTTTTGATGTTTTCTTTTCATTCTGAATTAAACACGCAGTAAAAAAATCAGCACAACATTAACACTAAAAATGCCGTAATAAAAATTGTTACGACTAGAGGTCAGTGCATCGAATTCATGTCCTGATAATGATAACCTCTGTATATCGGCCGTTAATTATGAAAACAAGTTTTTTTTCCACTAAAAACTGTCAAGTTTCTCCCGATAATACAAATGAAAAACGGAGTGGTTTAATTGTTGTTTTTTAATGTCTAATTAGGTTTCCGATCAGATCGATTTACGGATATCATTTTATAATGCATATAATTATGACGTATACATATTATTGCCATATGAAAGCTGCTTTCGAGTTCTAGGTAGTAACATAGCTAGTTCATGCTTTCATTGCGTGCAGTCGAAAATAAGTTGAAAAAACTATTTATCCATGTGAATTTTGTCAACTTCGAGTAGTTTTTCAAACAAAAATGATCAATGAAAAGTTCAAACTGAAGGTTTTAAATATATACCAATGAATCCCAATAGCCCTGTTCTAGGTAGTAACATCAATAATATGTTAAGAAACATGTTTGATCATAGAGAAAAATGTCTAAGCAATCGGCATTTTAAAAGGAATAAGGCCTCTTAAGGTAAAAGTCCCTGTGCTCGACACGCTAATGCCTAATAGTCGACAGTATGCTGTCACCTCTATTGCTAATGACATAACATTCAAGATGGCAACTATTGGGACAGTGTCGAGCAGGACGTTTACCTAACTAGCCCGTTGTTAGTCTGTTCTGCATGGCCAGCATAACAGTGACATGCGACTCTTTGTCACGCGACATATGCTACCTGTCACTTTCCTTTCAATACCGTGCGAGCAAGACAGGTGACGCTGAGTCACGCGACAAACGAAGTCGCGGCAAGATAATATGCTTCTAGCACAATTAAGCTACGCGACTTTTGTCGCCCGACATGGCATCGTCCGTCACCCTCCCACAGTACAGCGAAGAAAGAGACAGGTAATATATCTCGCGCGAGAAAGAATCGCGAGTCACAGTTGTGCTAGGTGCTATGCTAGCCCTGCTGGTCGCCGAATAACGATGGGATGAGGTTGAAATGCCACGGTGATTAAGGTCTTATGTTAGCAGAGACCACGGCAGGCGACACATCAGCTGTTATAGTACATTACGTAACAAGGGTAGTAAACTAGGAATTACAAACGAGTGTCTATTAGAAGCCCGAAGCCGAAGGCTGGCTTTAATGACACGAGTTTGGAATTCCTTTACCACCAGAGTCACGTACGACGTTTTTCATCACACTTTGGAGGAAATAAAACAAAAGTAGTAGTATTCAGTACCAAAATTACTTACCGCGCTAGGGCGTATTGCCGCCCGGTTTTCTAGCATGTAAACCCTTAAAGGTGTGACAAAAATTACTTACCACCCTAGGGCGTAATTTACGACTTACAGCCCGCTTTTCTAGCATGTAAACCCGTGTTTACGACCAAGTGTGATGAAAATTAATTAAAACCCTCCAAGTTGATTTATCGTGTGAATTTCGCGTGCTCGCTGCTACCATATCAACTTTACTTTGCACCTAATCGGCTAAGCGTCTACTAATAATGTAGGTAATGTGAAAGCGTCAAAGTATATTAGGTACTAATTCATTTGCTCTATCTCTAGTGCATTTGCAGTGGCAGTAGCAGTGGAGGGTATCTAGGAGTGGCGTGGCGTTCATAGAACCAGATTCCCACCGGCTTGTCCATTCAAGAGCGTTATACACTTCTCTGTCGTTCTTAGAGATTTAGTAAGCCTATTCTGCTCCGTCTTTCCCCGGGAGATCTATGACGCCCCGCCACTCTGCTGTGCTAAGGTAAAAGGCGACCTTTTGCTATGGAGCTCCATACAAAAAAATCGCCATTTAGCTTAGCACGTTAGCATTGATATTCAGGCAACACTTTAGGTATATAACATATACTTACATATCCTTATTTCTAGCATGGATAGACATGTGAATTTAGAACAATAGCGTTATAAATATTATATTTACTCAGCTTTACACACGACATTGCGCTATGTGATTATGACTCATTGTGTATTTTATGCATGCCATTGATATACCTTCCAGACTCGTTGTGTAGGTAGGGTATGTCATTTCTAAATTTAATATTCATCATTAAGATACAGGAGTTTGAAAGTTATATCTCGATAGTAAGATTTTTATGAATATTGATACGGAGGGTAAAAATAAATACAAAATTTCACGCGTACCACTACACACTGGAGGTGGGAATCGAACCGACGACCTGTGAGTTACCGCAAAGGTACGCGAAATTAAGTATTCCGCCGAAACACCCTCTGTACCAGTTTCCGTTTTTTACCCCGGGGAGGGACTGTAAAAGGGAGGACCAGCATCTTCGTAAATCCAAAAGTGTCCGCTGAAAGGTGTCAAAATTGGTGGCGCTAGTGTTGAAAGTGAGCTAGGCTAGTTTCCATTGTCTCGACGTCTTGACAACGCAAAGCAAATAGTTGAAATATCTCTACCCTCCATAAGTTGAGGTTTAGTATCTTGCAGTTTATGGACGGTACAGTTTCACTCACTCCAGCTACGCTAGCGCCGCTTGTGGAGTCTTTTGGAACTATTATTTACTAGTAACCTACCAAATATTCTCCTATGAAAGATGCTACTCCTTCCCTCTACACTCCATGCCCCCGGGCCTGTACTCTTCTGTCGAGTAGAAAGACAGTGGTGAAGCTAGGTGATCAAGGTCCAGAACTCCAGACGCAAAAAATTTTGGGGCTTCATGTCCGTTTTTGGTTGGCCCTTTGGGTTTGGGCAGGGGCTAGGAGTTAAGGGGCTGTCGCTTCTTCACCTAGTCATTGTAGGGTAACTACGCTACTGTAGAAAGGGTGTATATGCTACTTGTATAATGATTACATCGATTCAAACATGTGATTCTGTGCTTTTTGGTTTAACAGTACTTAAAAAAATGGCTTTACAACTTATAAACATTAACTTGCATTTCTTAGTGAGATGAAGTATTTTTTTAAATGACATTCCATGAATAACTCATTAATTTAACACCATATTATTATACCGTATAGGTAACAAAAACTATGTTTATTTTGTAATGACAAACTCCTCTCACCATTTGAGGTACGTATGTATGTAAAATGGAATGTGGATGAGTGCAAGACCACTAAAATGTATGTATTTATAACACCTGTGGTTTTCGGATTTCCTTGTATACACAACACGAAATGGCATGATACAACATTACCTGTTTTTAACAACATCAGCGGAGCTAAATAAAACAGAATCATCCTATGATGATCGTCAGTATATTCTAGAATTATCTAATCTAATGGTACCTACAACTAATTAAAAACATATATCTACTAGGAATCAATGTATTATTTACTAAGGGAATTACTACGAAAGATGATTTTACAATTAACTACAATAATCTCATACAAACATTCTGCCGTGCTAAGCATAACAGTAGTAACTCACATTGAAAGTAACAAAAAAAGCTCGTATCTTCATTAAGACTCGTAAACTAAGATAAAACCTTATTATTGTAACATTCAATGTGAGTTTACAGCTGGTATTCTTAGCAGGGCAGCGTTACTATGGGTATTAACAGGTACGGTACATAACAAAATGCGTAATAATAAATTATTCTTTATATGGACTATAATAATAATCGTTACGAAACCCTGAGCGAGATTCGACACGTTCGAGTATATTTTTATTTAATCGATTAAATCTGAATCGGATCATAAATATTCGATTATAATGCATAACGACATGAATATGAATAAGAAATGGTCAATCTATGTAGAATAAGTTTGTTTGCAGGAAATAAATTTAAAATACGAAACATAATAATAATAATGAGGTCACACGATTTATCAACTCACAGATTGCCTTATGCGAGCAGTGTTGTTATCACTTAATTTTTCGCCTGAAGCAAAGCTTTCCAATCCTTAGGAAGGGCTAGGTTAAGGCTGGGTGATGAAGGCTCCTAATAATCCTTACCCCCCCACATTATAAATAAAGCACCCACTTTAACCAGGTCTAGGGCATCTTAAGGCCTTAGCCCAGCTGCCAGGTCAAGAAGCACCGGAACCAGCATGTCCTTTGGGAAAACTTTCAGAGACAAGACCAGCCTCGACTTCAGTCTTTCAGGCGAGCGGTGCGCTGTACGTGTGTCTCGCTCACTCGTATCGCCTCCTCGCTCTGATCCCTCAACCGCAGAACGTCGTGATATGTCCGTAAGCACTCAGATCACGTCACAATCAGTTGGACGGAACAGGATAGCAAGATCTTAGGGGTGATAAGTTGGAGAAGGAAAGCCACGTATAGATCGGACTGGAGAGATTTGCTAGACCAGGCTAAAGCCCACCCGTGGCTGTAACGCCTCAGATGATGATGACTCAGATCAGTTCCGATGGCCGTAGCGGGTTCTACCAATGAGCAACTAGCTGGCGCTGTGGAGAACTTAGGAACCGAGGAACGCATTGGTCAGATCCGAGAGCCGACATGCCCCTCTAGCACAACGTGGCTTCGCGACTCTTCCGTTTATTAGGTTCACTTCGTCCCTATTCCCATATTGTCAACATTCCTATTTCGTCCACATTCCCACCTCGTCCACATTCGATTCCCAAATCATCCATTTCCTATTTCATCTAAATTCCCAATTCGTCCACACATTTCCAACTCGTCCACATTCCCATATCGTCCACATTCCCATATCGTCCACATTCCCATATCGTCCACATGCCCATAGTGGTAAAATCATAAAAAATACTCACAATATTTGCTATCCGATACCCTCTGACGCGTAATGATCTAATTTACGAACGCTCTTTCCATTCCGCTTTGCGGACGTTTCGCCCTAAACGCAAATTGTACATTCCTAAAGCGAAAGAGTACGGATGTGGACGAATTGGGAATGTGGACGAAGTGGGAAAAGGACGATATGGGAATATGGATGAAATGGGAACGTTGGCGAAGTGGGATTTTGGACGAAGTAGGAATGTGAACGAAATGGGAACGTGGACGAAGTGAACCTAAACGGCGAGAAAGAGTCGCGAGTCACAGTTGTGCTAGAGGTGATGGTACCGATGAGCACCAAGAGTTGGTTGGCAATACTTACAGCTCCTTGCCGCGCTTCACGCTGGAGGAGAGCAGGGCGTGGTGCAGCGGGTGCGGGTGGTGCGACGGCCATCGCGGGCCCTCCGCGGGGGACAGGGGCCCCGTGCCTGGGGAGCTGCAGCGCCCCGAGCCGACCTGGCGACAAAAGCAGTAATGTAAACACGCGACATCAAAGGCCAATCAATCACAGATGATTTGTCACCTTTGGTGGCTGGATAGATCGAAACACAAGGACTCAAAACAAATTTCTACCAGCCCAAAATCTAAAGCCGATTTGTATGGAACTATTCTTCCATAGCCTTGAGTACTATGAGGAAATAAAAGAAGATTGAAAATAAACTGATCGTTCAACAATACTTCAATGCCCTGTCGAACATCCCTAAAACTGGATTCATTATCTTTAGCCCCACTCAAGTATCGCTGCGTAAGATATGGCTACGGAACCTAAAGCCCATAGTAATTGTATGCGGTAGAGATGTGCTTTTCCGAAAATTTCTGGAAACTTACCACATTTTGTATGGGATAGGAGGAAAGTTTCCAGAAATTTTCGGAAACAGCCTATCTCCAGTTTGCGATGAGCGATGACTAAAATTAATTCTTGGTCTCTGTGTTAACTATTGCATAAGTTATTCAATAAACATATGTTTGAAAACCAAATACATATACAATATATCATTCAACTGTTCTCTGTTGCTCGTAGCCATGTTGATGTCCCCTAAGCCACTCTTAAAAACTACCATTAAAATTACGTTTTCGCCGGTTATAATATGTATATACTACTTTTTAATTGCAACAGTTATAAGCCTAAGATATTAATCACTATACTCCCTGGGCTACGGGACAAAATAACAACAAGAAAAAAGTAGACAAACATACATACAGATCAAACTGAGAACCACGTTTTTTTTGAAGTCGGTTAAAAAGTAGACCCACCCACTACCCAACTGCAACATACAGTTAAAAGAAACGTGCGTTCACGTGCGTGAGAACGCGCCATAAAGACTAATTGGATTACTGCTGCATATCTATAATGTTTGTGACGATTTCGGACGAAAGTTCATCGTCGGCTGTCAATAACCTACTTAGCGATGTGCTATATTCTATAAGTATTACAAAATAACCTTTTCACGACACTACTCGAAAATGGGGTTATAGATTACCTGAATCCAGTACACAACATTTCTTATATTTGTATATACATACATATATGTGAGCTCGCAACACAACAATGTAGCACTTTACGGCAACAGTTCCTATCTAGACATGGATTCTATAGGAAGATACGACATTTTAGAAAATATTTCAGAGTAATTTTCTCGGCCTGCTTAAACGACAATTTAACCAATCAAAGCTAATCGTCTGCTGCATGTCAAATTAAATTGACCAATAAGAATGCGTCATCTATTAGGTATTTTTTTTACTTAAATAAACAAACGAGCATATTTTCTTAAGTAAGATAATACGCCTCAGGTTTACTTTTGAATAAGGTTTTAGACGTATGGCGCGTAAAACAATTTCAAAATTGACTCCTCCATCTATTGCTTATTTTGCTGCCTCTACAACAATGTACTATATATATATACTATGCCCAATCATGTCACATTACGTCAACCGATGACAAAATAGGTACTAAATAGACCACTTTAGCCCTAATAGAGAACCCAAGTCGGAGGGGAGACAATACAAGTACAATATCACAAATAAGGACCTTCTACGAACATGTTGTAGTTTTTATATTAACAGGCGGTAAATACAGAACGGATCAATGACCAGGAAGGATTAGAGGAAACTTTAAACTGGTTAGCTGCGGCGAGATGGGTTTTTTTTTTATACGTTGCGTAATGCAAGAAAGTATCGATTGGTATTACGGAGCTTTGAGTAAATCTCTTAAGACAGGCTGGTTTTTTTTGTATTTTTTTTTTAATTTATGTCTGGCTGGAAATTAGACATACAGCAGAGACAATAAATCGATAAAATAGAATCATTTAAATATTAAGATCAATAGGATCCAAGGATATGATAGTCATTAACATTAATGAAGGCAACGAATATAAAAATATGTATTTTTGTCTTGATACATGTTTTGGTTATTTGATTGAATGTCAAATGACTGGGTTTCTAGGCGTATCTATGCAATAATGTGTATACGTCATATATTAGCCTCATGAAACGTCAGTCGCGATTTGTTAGGGATTTGTCATCAAACAAATCATCGGTATGCTGCTCAATCTATAGTACTTCTTGCGAAATAAATTATTATTATTATTTAAGAGTTTAACTCTTGTCGGTGCAGTTCTCTCCAATCCGTTCTACTTAACGCCAGTTCTTTGACTTCCTGATGCGACCCGACGTCTGCCTTTTTCTTGATCTGGTCCAAATAGCTAATCCTCGGCCTTCCTCTTCCTCTCCTTCCTTCAATTTTCCCCTCCATTATCTTTTGTATTCGATCGTCGTGTTGTATCAAATGACCTATCATTTTCCCTCTTCGAGTTTCTATTGTATGAAGTATATGTCTCTTCTCCTTTACCCTTTCCAATACTTCCTCATTGGTGACTCTTTCTGTCCAGCTTATTCCCTCCATCCTTATTCCTTCCCCCCCAAGCTTATTCCCTCAGCGAAATAAATACTGAATCTTATTTAAAAAAAAACTCGATGTTCATCACTGTAAAAAGTTTTGGCTTTATTATGCAAAAATTACTTGAAATTTGCGGAATATTTAGTCCTGTTTCCTCTTTGTTTACATAAGCGACATTCACTGACTTTCAACGTCAGTTACCAAAAATGTGTCGTTGCCAGTAAAATAAATTTAGTGCCACTAAAAGTCTGCAATATGGCGTGGGTTGAAAAACACTCTGTTGGGCCATAACATCCATTTTCCTCACCAGTGGGTAAATCCCATAGCTTGCGCTGCATTAACATGATTTTACGGTACTGATATCGATTTATGACTATTATTTTATTGCGGTCACACGATACTACTATCACGCTGTTCGTGGGATATAGATATGATATCGCTGACAGATTTTATTATACGAACTAATTTTGTAATCAATTTTATTAAATAAATAATTAATGATTTATTGGCATTACAGCATTTAAAGGACTACATATTATGCTACAGACATCGCAGTAAGTGCAAAGAATATATATACTATCGTAAAAAGAAACGACAGCGACACTTGTGTGCAGTAACAAAACTCGCGGCTATGTGTGCGTGTCGAGGGGCGAGCGCGGGTGAGCGAGGGCGCGCGAGGTGGGGAAAGGCATTCACGTGAATGCCTTGTCGAAGGATTCGGCATTACAAGGTCACACCGATAGGCCGCTGTCGCGCCTGTGGTAAGGCAACAGGCTCAGGCTCAGCGTATGCTGTGAGCTGGGTCAGCTGCAGAGCGCTGTTTTTCAGCCTGCACCTCATGCATACAGAAGCAGGAAAGATCTATCACATCAGTTCTTTTTTTAAGACATGACTTGAACTGTATCAGGGCTGGTTAGCCCTCACTACCAGTAGTCGGACTTTGTGTGGGAGTATAGTATAACCCGCTAATGGGACTATCTCCGCGCCACAGGGGTAATTAACATATCACATCGGTGCATTTTGTACGAAAGTTGCCCAACTTTAAACTGTCAAATGTGATATATTTTTGCCGCTACGTACATTTCTTAACTGACAACGAGATAATTTATTTAATTGATTTAAACGTACACGATTTTCACACAATATTATAACAATAAGTCAGTTCCTTCGAGGCCTTGAACGTCACGCCATCACGTTGGAAACGTCTCTTTGTTCGTTTGATTATATGATTGAAATCAGCGTATCCTATATTGTACCTATCTGATTCCCAATTACAAATAAATAAAAATAAAATATTGAGAGACAATCTTACACAAATCGACCTAGTCCCTAACAATGCTTGTACTATGAGTACTAGACGATACACATATTAGACAACATCCATGACCCAGGAACAAATATTCGAGTCGTATGTTTAGTATTGTTAGTAAATCAGCAGCTCTGAGTATATATAAACTTACAAATGAACGTTAATTTGTATTGAACGCACTAAACCGTGAACGATATTTCATATTTTAGAAAACAGCACAGTTTTTCGCCGAATCTAACAGTAACAACTAATAATATCTATTGTTACTCGCCACAACACAACAGCTCCAAATAATATCTCTAAAGGATGTCATCACCACAACAAACAAGTCAAACTAGACTTTAAACTGATCGGAAAGAGTATGATGTAGCTTGCTATTCGCGTTTATATTAAGAGTTTCTGTTTTTTTCGTGAATCGCACAAAAACACCGTGTCTAAGTGTTTCTTATTGCAAGAATATAGAAACGGAGCACAATGAGTGGCTGGTCACGACGGGATGACTCAGACGGATTCGCGGCACAGCTTAGTACCTACAGCGCAGTCACTGGACTAAAGACCGCTCAAACCAACTATAAATACGAAGAAGACTTAATCTTCTATGGTTTGTCATCATCATCATATTAGACGATAGACATCCTCTGGACTGGACCGGATAGAGGCCCAACACAGACCCAAAGTTCACCACAATTCAAAACGAACACTCGTACCTACGCCGCCCTCATCCAATTGTTTCTCGCAATCCTAACAATCACACAGCAGTAGGACAGTTTAGCTGGTGCATATTCATTAATAGTCCATCAATGTATAGCTTAGAATGGCTTAGTATCTGGTCTCAAGAAGCATGAAGTCTTCAAGTGGCAGCACCAAACATAACCCTTTTTCTGAAGTGGTCGGCTCAAACGTCGATACAAGGTAGATTACTTGTCTTGATTTTAGAGAGTACTGGCGTCGGCATGTAGGCGTTTCACGTTAGACGGTCCACGTTTCGGACTTTCGGTACTGACTCCAAATTATTATATTAGTGACAAGCTCTCCAAAATATCTGTGTACCGCCTCTAGAGCAGTCGTTGTGTCCTTTACGAAACACGCGTTTCCATTTACAAAAGCCAGAATCAAGTACATTTACGCAAATTAAGTATATTTGGGCGTTAAATATAAGAGTAGCCTTTCTGCCAGTATAACAAATCTAGCTCTAGTCTTAGCAGAAAGGACAGCTGTGGGCGTAAAGTTTGTGCAACTTTAGCGTTGTTTCCATTGTGCTTTCATATATTCTGGCACTAGACAGCCTACACGGCGGGGGGCAAGTCTGCCCGTATGAAATTTGCATTGTTGTCATGGCAACCAATTCTGGAGCTGGTTGCCTCATGTTTACGACATAAACAATGCAATACAACGTAGTAGGCATTCTAAAAGTACATATATATGAAATTGCAAAGAATTTTTTCAAAGTATTTTTTTTTTCAACTTTTCGCTTTAATATAAACATTTGGTTTACGCTAGCAGACGTTACTGCTTTAGTAACAAAATAATATTATACATATCCCAATTAATTATCACCAATAGATTTGCTGTGCCGTTAAGTCACAATAGAAGCGCTGCTGCTGTTTTATATGTAGATGGAATACATCGTGAAAACGGCAAATTACACTTTTTAAATAATTATATTATAATTAAATTAAAGGTGTGTCGCCACCTGTCGAGAGAAAGCATATCGCCGGCATATCTATTCAAATTACCACTCATTATAAACGTGAATGTGAGAATCACCCGTCCGGAGAAGATTTAGATGCCTAAAGACGTCTACCGATGCAGGCAAATGAGACAGATAGACACATGATAGCTATATAAAACTAGTGGCTCTGCGAGTTTTTAACCTCGCGAGTTTGTTACAAAATTTGAAGTTTTTGAAAAAAAAATACAGTTTTCACACTACGCGCAACTATCAAAGGCATTGAAAAAGCAATTTAGAAATTAAGCACATAAAATTTGACAAATTTGATTTCTGACCTCGCGTCGCCTACATTGTTTGTTCGCCCGCCTCGTTAGATGGCTCAAACTGTGGCTTAATTCAAACCCAAGATCAATTTTTTTCGTTTTTTAAATAGCGAGCGTGGAGTGGTTAACACGCTGGATCAGAAATCCAGAGGTACCGGGTTCTAGATTACGCATATAAATTTTTCTTTGTGCCAATGGTTTAATTAGTTAATTACCAATAAGCTGACTGCATGGTTACGTTCAATAACAAACACACACTCACGGATTTGATCTCTTTATCTTGACCTATTGATCCAAATAACGTCTTAGTACAAAGCCGGGGGGCACACGTTGTGGCATTTTGCTTTCGTTTATTGTGCAACGATAGAACAAATCTGTCAAAGACATTGCCCCTATTACTTACCAGCTGGATGTATGCTTTTAGATGCTTCTAGAAACATAATTCTAATAGCTATAATATTTTATTAAATACGCAAATATTTACTTATTTATCGTATGGCATGTATAAAGTCACTGGATTACATATAAAAACAATGGAAATGCCGCCAGCATCTTTGGCACTATGCCGCAGGGGCCATTTTTAGATTTAGTTTAAGTTTATTATGTTCGAGTTTAGTTTAATTTTTAGTATAGTTTTATTGTAAGTATTTTAAGTTGTATTCCTTAGACTTTATTTTGTACTAATATATTTTCAATAAGAAATATAAAAAAAAAAAAAAAAAAAAAAACAATTTATAGTTAGAATTTTGCCCTTCCCAGGTACGCGACTGCTTCTTCTGATAGGATCTTAAAATCGTCTACATGGCCTGCGTATTTAGTAAAGGGGCATTCCAGAATGATGTGGTTGATAGTCTGGTCTGAATGCCCACAGTTACAGGCAGGAGAGGAGGAAATATTAACATAGCTATAAGTACACAAGTAGGTACTAACCATAACTATGAGTCTGTAAAAGTTACTCGAAATTTATAATTTATTATATCATAGCAACATCGATGTAGAATACCCTATTGTATAGGTATTGTACATCGATGCATAGCAACGTACATGTAGTACAGTGGTAGTTTGCACAAAAATAAATAAATAAATAAATATGAGACAATCTAACACAAATCGACCTAGTCCCACAGTAAGCTTTAGTAGGCTTGTGTTATGATAATTAAATACAATTAATTACACACTCTCCAAGTTACACACAATAATTCCTAAGTTAAGACTTAGGGTTTAGATTCAGAAGAGTAAACAGGGGCCCTTTCTACCTATAGAGGCAAAGCTTTGGGAATCCATGAGCAACTGACACACGAGGCGGGAAGGAAGGACCAATTCCGTGGCTCTAGAGAACCTAGGAGCAAAATAGCTTAAATATCACAATAGAGTTATGATTATTGAATTTATGACCCTTTTGGTCCTGGTTAAAATGTGACTTATATCACTAAACTAACTGCACAAACCCCTTTTCACTAAACCTATTACAAAAATTCTATAATAGAAGTATGTGAAAATACATAAACTGGTTTACTCACATCGTAGCAGTCGAATAACTCTTGACATGTTTTGAATCGATACGCGATTCATCATCAGGAGAGCCGATCAGTCGCGTACCGATTCGAAACATGTCGAGCGTTATTCGACTTCTACGACGTAAGTAAACCCGTTTATGTATTTTAATATGCCTAAGACTCGCGGTAGTTTTCTATTTAAAATAGAAGTATGTCCTTAAAGAGTGCAACTACCTAATTGAATACTAGATACCGATATCTGTTGGCACAAGCAAACAGGTTTAATAATTAAGACAAGTGGAAGGAAAGTTCACTAATTATTATAACTATACAAAAACAAAGTTTACGATAACGTGTCATTATTAATTAACTAATCAGCCGATATGAGACGAGATAATGAGGCATTGATTGGCGGAACAATGGCCGTTCCACGACTATCGTGATCATGAAGTGAAGAAAATGGCCATTAGCGACTTTACTTCCATGTAACCGACATACAATTCATGAAACTTATTCTTAAAGATTTAAAACCTGTCTCTGTAACCTGTAACCTCACCGACGTTTCGGTAGCATTACAGTTACCGTTGTTATAGGTTGACTGAGAAAGTGTAAAGCTACCGAAACGTCAGGGAGGCTCAAATGACTAGATAGTATAAAATAAAGTCGCTTCCTGTTGTCTGTCTGTCTGTCCCTATGTATGCTTAGATCTTTAAAACTACTCAACGGATTTTTAATAGATAGAGTGAGTATGATACATGCATAATTGAACAGCATTGCACCCGTGCCAAGCCGGGGCGGATCGCTAGTACTTAATATATGCGACATAGATAATCCGCTAAAATCGTTTTATTTAAAATGTGTGACAGTCGCGAAAACCGAAGGAAATATTATTCTTAAAGTTCAAACTTTCCTGGTGGAATGTGCAGAGGGTCTCAACGCTCAACCTTCATCATTGGAACATGCAATACTGGGTTGGCCAACCCTGAATCAGAGCAAGCCGAATTATTACATGTTTTATAAAAACTGTGTTAAGTAAATTGCAATATATGTCAGAGAACGTATGGAGCGGCATAATCGTTCAACGACCAAGCTCCTAAAATAAAGGTTAAAAATTTCCACTGAATTTATTCCTGAGGTAAAAAGTCATATTTCAGTCATTTCAAAAAATGATAGCTATGTCTACAGCGCACAGAGCTTCTAATTAATTCTACGCAGACAAAGTCGCGGCAGAAGGTAGTTGCGTTTACAACAACCTATAGTATAATTGTCTACATGTTTAATAAACACGTGTTACTTTACTCAATAAATAGTAGATTGTACGACAAGTGCATAAAACGCATCATTTTACACGAGACGTTTATCCATCCGAGCGAGCTTGCGAGCGAGGATGAATATAAAGTAGAGTGTAAAATGCGTTTTATGGACGAGTTGCACACTCTACTTTTCACTTCGATTGCGAGGAAATGAAACTGTATTATGTAAATAACATATATACACATATCATATATTTAAAGTAATAGTTTAAAAAGTAATAAATGATAGTAAATAAAAGTTACAAGTTTATTTCAAGAAGTTTTATTGTGTACTTTGGAATTGGTATTATTTGGAAATCGGATAATCCTAACAATTGCACTACACATTATCCGATTTCTTCCGATAAATCGGATCGGATCGGAAGGTCTGGAACGGGTTTGAAATCTTTATTTTATTTCGTTTTGTTAGTATTCTAAGACCAAGACAAAGATACCAACAGCCAAAGTACATGTTTATTGTATGAAGATTTTTTTTTTTTTTACTGTTTATTAAGGACCTTTTTCGTGTGGCTGTTGGACCGATCGCCTTGGTCTTCGACGACGATTTTACTTTATGCTCTAGAGCATAAAAAGCGATTTTATGTCGCCTACGCACAGCATAAAGTCGAACTTTTAGAGCAAGAGAAGTGAAAATAAAATGTTTGCATGCTTAGTGAAGCAGAATGTATCGGACATCCTCAATATCTACCACCATGTTATGTATTACTACATTCTTGCAAATAAATGATTTATGATAGATCATATTTAAATATCAGGAAGAGGCAATGTTCTAACCATTTATTAGTTATTTTTGTCCTGACATGATTTGTACACTGAACTATAATGATTAAAATTATCTAACTGTAGCCTGACAATGTATGATTAATACAAATAAACGAGTATGAGTGTAAGACGGTCAGAAGAAGAACAATCACGCGCAATCATTTAGCAGACAAACGATACGACCGATTTGGCAATGATGGTGTTAATTATACGAATTAAACCATTTAACACTTGCCAATGTTTTTTACATTAGATACAAATTGAAGAGACTAAAGGGATTAAGTTAAACAAAAAAATTAAGCAGTGCTTCAAAATTAACAGTTATTATTATTATTATTGTGAGCCCATGATGTCCCACTCTAGAGTGGGACTCTTCTTCCATTGTTTCCGGTTTTGGGTTATTTCTGGCCATCGCCGATGTGGTCTGCCACGTCTCCGTTTCTGGCTGCTGGGCTTCCAGGCTTCTCTGTAGCGATCTTGGCCCACAGCTCATTCAGCATTCGACAGACGTGACCAGCCCAGACCTACTTCAACTTGGCCGCCATCTGAGCTACATCGACTATCTGAGTCTTGTAGCGTAGCGTGGTGTTCCGGATGCGATCCTTTAATTTTACACCTAATATGCTGCGCTCCATGGCTCGCTGGCAGACCCCGAGTTTGAACTAAAATTAACAGAGATTGTAAAATGCTTGTAACGGTTGGATCACAATGCTTTTTGTCATTTAATTTTGGGCATCACCGGACGACATTGGGGACAGCGGCATAATTTTCCGATGCCGTGATATGACGACTGGAGCGTTCGAAAGGTTACAATAGAAAAAGAAACGTCCCCATTTACCAGAGTTCATCATAAACGATTGCGTTATTTACATCGACAGTAACCACAAACAACATTACGCCGGTTACGTGTGTCGTGAGTAAACAAGGTTATCAACGTTTAATGACTATTTTACTGACGGCTCTATCTGCTGAACGGCAATTTATCAATAAATTTATAAGCGCACTTGGTTTGACTTAAAGACTATAAACTCACAATAAAACGTAAACAAATAATGGGTAAATTATAAATAACATAATATACTGTATTTAGACGACGCGGTTGGCCCAGTTTGTAGTGCACCTGCCAACTGAGCCGGCGGTCCCTGGTTCGAATCCCGGTCAGGGCAAACATTTGTGTAATGAACTCGAATATTCTATGTATTCAAGTATCTATTTATCTATATAAGTATGTAGATCATCGTCTAGTCTAGTACCCATAACACAAGCCTTCTTGAGCTTAATCTGGGACTAGATACATTTGTGTGAAGTTGTCTGATATTTATTTATTATTATTTATTTATTTACTAATTACTAAGTATATTAATTTGAATAATTATGTTATGAAAGTCAGTATCCTTACAGGGGTGAAGATTTCGAGGAAACTCTTAACAGCGCAATGCATAATTTAGAAGATGAATGAAAAAGGATCAGTTACATTTAAAGAAACAAATTACATTTCATCGGTTTTATTTACTGTTTCTTTGTTTTTCCTTTTTTGTCGGCAACTGTCTGTGGCATTGTGGCTCCAAAACAGACGGACCATTTTGAGTGTGGTTTTTTTAATAGAAATACTTGCCCATCGAGATGGTTCTTAGCTATATTTGCTGGAAATAGGACTAGTAGTTTCCAAGATATTCCGCTAACGAAGTTGCAGACACGTTAGTAGTTATAGTTACGTAAAGGTCAAGTTAAAATAACTCCAATAATTTATAAATAACGTGTGTTCCGCGTTTGCGGCGCTAGTTATAGTAAATAACATAGTATTATCTGCAGAATGTCTGTACGCGCATTATTATACAATGCCAGTTTATGGCACAAGAATCGTAATCTCAATGACTGGGTAACTTGAATATAATCTGTAGATGTACTCCATGTTTTAGATACGATTTTATAGATGTCGAATGTTTAATTTCTTTGAATTTTTGCCCTGAGGACATTTTTGATAAATCATTAATAATGTTATAATGTGATCCTATGGATGTTCTAACTACAAGAAAACACCAGTCAGTAGTGAAAGTTTGTTAAAAACCGGTGAAGTGCGAGTCGAACTCACGCACCGGGAGTTCCGTACAATACAAACACTTATCTCATCTTAACTGGCTGGGTTAAGTTAAGTTGGCATCTGGTATATATGGCGCCGGATACAATTGGAGTTCAGAGTTAACGCAACCGATCACGTTTTTTTGTATGAGAGCCTCACTTAAATATTTATTTTGTTCTGGTTTTAGTATTTGTTGTTATAGCGGCAACAGAAATACATCATCTATCGTCTAGCTATCACGGTTTATGAGATACAGCCAAACAGGCAGACGAACAGTGTGTTTTTACCCTTTGGGTACGGAAACCTAAAAAGTGATTTTTTGACTGAAATATATTACGGTTTAATCTGGTGGTGAGTCAATCAGTCACACACCGTATTTTTCATTAAATATGTTTTCATAAATAATTATTCATTGTCATCTTTTCCGCGCCCATTTCGACGCACGCATGTCCAATTTCACTGACGACGCAATTAAACTGTAAAAATATGTTAATAACTTCAATGTCTCCTATCCTCCAATTATCACGTTTGACACGATTAAACGTTTAGAATTCGACAAATAAATAACATATCCTTCACCTGAATTGACCCGTCCAATTTAAAAAACAACGTAAAATACTATAATTTTAAATGTGACATCAGATTTTTTATAATTAAAGTGTTTAATTGTCTGAGTAAACAAGTGAAAAATGCCACTAAATGGATTAGTCACGATTAATTAACGATTTCATTTTATTACATCAGTAACACTGTCGAATCGATTACAGCAAGTATTTAATAACTATAATTACAATAAAAGTAAGAGACATCAGCTACTCTTTATTACGAAAACATTCACAGGAATGCCAAAAGTGTATTTTGTGTTAATATGCGTTTACGTCAACCTTAGGCCGTGAGTGGGATTTTGTCCCTGCGCAGCGAAAATCTCAATTCCTGGCCAAGGCAAGGCGTAAAACTTTAGACAAACCACGGGCGGTAATTCGTAAACCCCCAGATCTCATATTTGTGGCACCTAACACCTGCGATCTGGGACATTCACGAATTCACCGCCCCAGGTAAGGCAAACGTCCCTGTGCTCACTGTCCCAATAGTTGGCATCTTGAATGTTATGTCATTAGCAATAGTGGTGACAGCATGGTGTCAACTATTAGGCATTAGCGTGTTGAGCACAGGGACGTTTACCTTATGTAATGTGCCCATTATCCCTTTAGCTTAGGCTGCGTAGTCGTGAGAACAAATCTTATTTGCGCCGTAATTACAAAAAAAAAACTATCTGATAAAAAAAAATACTAACTATGGAAGCCTCCCTCAGCTGAGGGGCTGAAGATATTTTAATCCTTTATCTTATCAGTATTCGAAAGCAAAATCATTGTTTTTTTAGAACGAAATTAAGTTCAATATTCCCATTATTTACACTGGATTTTATGTGCTGTTATAGAAGTTCAGAACAACCAGAACCAATATAAACACCATCTTTATGGTATTGTCAGTATCTAATGCACATAATGTAAACAGTAATAAGGTAAGGTAACATTATGCGTCGTATCGTGCCAACGCTTAACAAAATAACACACTTCGACAGAACTATAATGTATCCATGATTTGTGTGGTTCAATAATAGAACTCATTAGGATATACTTATAGAAAGTACACATCTAACGTTGACAGCGTCGAATGCACATAGTGTAAACAGTACGGTTATGTAACATTATGCGTCGTGTGAAGGACGCGGGCGTAGCGTGCCACCGCTTAACAAACTAACACACTTCGACAGGACTATAATGTATCTGTGGTTTGTGTACCTAGTTCAATAGGACTCATAAGGATATACTTATACAAAGTTGTCATCGTCTAATGCACATAATGAAAACAGCAGGGTTATGTAACATTCTGCGTGAATAGCTGCGTTAATTTCGAGTAGTTTTCTGTCAAAAAAATCAAACTGTGGGTTTCAAATATTTAACAATAGATCGCAATAGCCATGTTCTAACTAGTAACATCGACATTATGTTAAGAAACAAAGCCTTAAGTTGGTTTTTCTGTCACCAGCACCTCTAGCATAACTGTCATACGAGACTATTTTCTCGCGTGCGTCTCTTTCTGTGCAGTATTGTGAGAGAGTGACGGGTAACGATACGTCGCGCGACAAGTCGCGAAGCATAGTTGTACTAGACGGGCAGGATTCTTTGCTATTTGAAAAATGTTTTTTTTAGTTTTTCAATAACTCGTGGCATGTTGCGACTAAATTCACGTATAATTTACAAAACAACGTGTACATTGTATACAATTTCTGCACGGTATCAAGCGGTCAGGCATAAAATTGATTGCCGGCTTTCCCAAACAACTTGCAGAATCGTGTTATTGTAGCGCAAACAACCTTGCTCTTGGTGTGAAGCAAAGTTCACATTTCTCAACGATGCGATAAAAAACAAAGTTAAGAAAGCAGCTTAAATTTCTTGTAACGAAGACCAAATAAAACCACTTTTGATCGAAAACGCAAAGCAATATAGAGGATATGGGTATAAAATATGCCGTTAAATGCACAATGCATACATGCTCTTTTTTTAACAGGTTAAAACCAAATATTGACTATCTTTTTCCTACCCTTCCCTTCTTTTTAAACATATTTTGACAATTACACTAGCGATTCTGTTTCGAAACGGCTTCAATTTTTTACATTTTCGTTTCTCTATCATTATGAAATATCTAGAAAATTTGATTGACAAAAAATATATAAGTATCGTACATGCTCACAAAATTTTACGAAAATCGGTTGAGAAATGCGACCTGTACACGAGCACATCCGGAAATCTGGACAAATGAACGTCCTGGCAAACAGACATATGCAAGCATTTCTGTCCAAGCAGACACGAAGAAGATTTTCATAATTATGTCCGTTTGTCTACATGTCCATATTAGCCCTTCATATCGTCACACAGTTTAAAAATAGACACACATGTCTTCCGTCATACGTTTTATACGTTTCCGATAGATTAATGAAACCTTACATGGGATCAAGTTGAGGTTAAGTTCAGGCAAGGGCGGTCGAACCTTGACAATGACATGTTGGTAATGACATATTTGTACCGTTTTCTCCATCTTGCTCCCAGAAGACTCACAGTGGTGGCATAAAGTCTACCACAGCTGTGTCCCACTTTTACAATAACAAAAGAAGTTTTACAACAAGATAGGTGTCTATCAATATTCTGTTCTGTAATGTAAATTCTATAATACATTGTAAACGACCCAGCTCTGTTATCTACTCCAGTTTTTTTTTCTATGACTTATTCAGTTGCCAACTCGTTTATAAAGGCAGATTTCGTAGGTCTTGTATAGTGTATGGTCTACACAACAAAAAGCGTTTTTGGGCAGTAGGTAGACTAATACGCGTTTTCGTCCCATCCTATAACGATATAGAATGAATATGGGCGAAAAACCCACACCCTCCCTGAGTCTGAACTCGCTCTTAGGCCGTGTTCAGACCGGGCTGACTGTCGGCCGCCGAATGTGTGAATATGTATGGAAACTGCGTAACGTTCGCTCACTTTGGGCGGCCGACAGTCAGCCCGGTCTGAACACGGCCTTAGCATTACTACAAATGTCGAAAGCAAGTTAAAAGGTACTAAGCATGATCAGTTACTTTTGATGTTGACGGTACCAATATTTGACTAATTAAAACTTTCATGAGCCGTCAGAAATATTGCGGTTTACACGCACGTGAAATTGTCAGGAGCAGCCGTTAAAGTTACAGCGAGACTGTAAGGGTAGCAGTCCTTGATGAGCTCCATACGAGTTGGAAACACATCGGGGCTATTCACGTGAGTGTAAATCGCTTAATACTGTTCAATATGTGACTTACCACAAGGGAAAGCCTGTGGTGTGGCGGCGGCGGCGGTAGCCGCGAAGGCCGTCGGGACACCGTGCATGACTCTTTCTGTGGACAAACATACAACTTATTAATTGGATTCCCGGATTTAAAATTGTATGGTAAATTTGTTTATGAAAAATAGAGAGAGGTTATTATTACAGGACAAATTTTAACAGCGTTTTGTATAGGTATAGCGATACGGTGCCAGCCGTACAGCGTTTAGTGAAAACTTATTTGTGCTCTCGTTACTCCGAAACGGCTGGACGGATTTTAATAAATTTTAGTTCAGAGATAGCTGGATATCCGAAAAATACTATTACCTTCGTATTATATATAAGAACACCCGACTGCGGTAAACAAAAAAGTTAGACGCGAACGAAGTTGCGGACACCGAGTTTTCCATAACAATTTAGTTTACTATTAAATAGTAAGTAAACCAAATTTTGAATCAGCCGAAAAAAATTAATAAATTAGATGCTAAGATGGATGAATAATTCAACGGGCCTAGCATAGGACTCGGTAGCTTAGTGGACAACCGCCGGTGTTGGCCCGGAACCGTCGGAGGCGCGGGTTCGATCCCCGCTTGAGTCATTAGAACTTACCACATGAACGGAAAGAGTCGGCGCGGACTTCCCAAGCGCGGAGCGGCGCATGCGCACCAGGTTGGTGCGCGCGGCTTTATTCGCATCTGTAACAAACATATAGACGCGTTAGTCGAGTCTAAGAACCACGGAAATGTAAAAGGCCTGCTGGAGTAATAACCATATAAATAATACAAAGCGCAATCAAGGCACTAGCATCATTCAGCGTAACACATAAACAGCATAACAGCTTAGTTTCGGACACGTCCGGGGAAAAATACGGTTTACGCCAAATGTCCGGGATTTTTTAACTTTGTCCGGATTCGGCGAATTCAAAAATGGCAGCCCTACATGCATAGAATCCGATTTCCACCGACTTGCCCATTTTAGAACGTATTAGCACTTTACTCAAGAATAATTTTAGAATTATCTATTATTCTAAGATTAAGATAAACCTTTCTCCCTTGCTCCGGCTATTCCAGATAAATATTTGACGGCACGCCACTGGTATATATGCAGCCCACATCCAAATTCCGACCACATCGCATATTACTCAAGATACCGCACTCTTATGTAACTCACGGCTTTGCCCGAGTTATACACCGATATACAGGGTGATCAATCCAAATGGGTCAATAGGGAGAAAACGAAAACTATAAGAGATAAGGAAATCTATTCTTAGGAACCATGGCGTCATTTTAGATTTAATAGAAACTGCATTATTTTAGATTTTTCATAAATATTATACTTTTCTATTTTTTTATTATCTTTATTAATTAGAAAGGGGTTTTATAACCGGAAATTGAGACTGGTTAAAATTGGGTAAGTAATCGCATGAAATATTATGACATTCTTTACAGCGGTTTTGACCGGGTAATGTTTGAAATTATGTAAAAAATTGTTTTTATTAAATCTAAAATCGACGCCATGGTTCCTATGAACAGATTTTCTAACTCTCATAGTTTGTGACTTCTCCCTACTGACCCATTTGGATTGATCACCCTGCATATCTTGGCCTAGTGGCTTATTTATCACGTCTCTGAATCCAAGTCCTCGACCGATACCCACACGTTACGACTATTTTAAGAATATCAGTCTATTGTACAAATGAAAGACAAAATAGTTGAAATAAAAAACTCTTCCAAGCATATGAACTGTCAAACCATACAAACTGACTCAGTTTGTATGGTTTGACAGTTCATATACGCTTGCATGCCATACTGTGGCGGACCATGCATTTATGTAATTTATTCATTTTATGTATGTTCAAGCAAATAAATAAATTGAAATTGAAATTGATATGCTTGGAAGAGTTAGTGTGGTTTGACTGTACATCGTTATTCCAAACATCCTGTATATCTTGGTCTAGTGGCTTATTTATCTCCGAATTCAAGTCCTCCGCCGATACCCACACGTTCCGACTATTTTAAGAATATCAGTCTATTGTACAAATGAAAGGCAACAAAGTTAAGGTCATCGGGCCAAGCGCACTGCATGGCGTAACCTGCCATAAAAATATCGAATACCTACTTCATATGTTACTACTACTAGTTAAGCATTAAGTTAGTTGTACTAGTTAAGTACAACTAACTTAATGCGTGATTGTAAGATGGCGTTAGTGGGTATTTTTTTCTCAGAATCACGAAGTCTTTCGATCTTATTTGGAAAAAAAAAATGTTACCATTTCCATTTAACCATTTAACCTACTATAGCGGTAACGGAAAGACAAAGAAAAATATGAAAATTTTATGCACTTTTTTTTTCCTAATAAAATATCTAAAACATCCAAATTCAAAAAAAAAGTGGGGTGTACGTACAACAAACATAAAATGGCGCTAATAGTAGAAAGTGTACATTTTATATTTTTACGGAAGGTGCATCCCGTATGGCACGCTTCACCCGATTGACCTTAATTATACGAAACATTATACGAATAGGTAATTGTTATCCAATATAGCTAAGAATTAAAAGTAGACAGTTATAAAGAAAACTGCATTCAAATCGGCCCATCGTTTTGAAGAGAAACGTGGCCGCCCTAAAGTAGACCTGTCCGTCTAGCATAACTATGCTTCGCGACTTGTCGCGCGACATAATGTTACCCGTCACTCTCTCACATTACTGCACAGAAAGAGACGGGTAATTATCTCGCGCGAGAAAATAGGCGATAAGACAGTTATGCTAGAGGTGCTGGCGGTGGACGATCTCTGCCGAAGCGAAGGCGATAGGAATGACTTCGAGCGAAGTTAAGCGCAAAGCTCAAGACCGTTCGGGATCGCGACGTACTGTGGATGCCCTCTGCCCTATCCAGCGGCTCTAGCACAACTGTGACACGCGTCTCTTTCTCGCGCGAGAAATATTACCTGTCTCTTTCTTCGCTGGTACTGAGAGAGTAGCAGGGGACATAGGACTCTAAGTCAGTAAGTTGAGTATTGAAGACAACGATACGATGTCATAGACAGATTCACAGACAGTCTAAAGCTTAGATCAATTCGATATAACAAGATTCATCATCATCATATGATTCGAAATAAAATTAACGCTGGACATAGGCCTGTACAAAACCGCGCTTATCAAACGACTTCCCGCGTTCCTAGCCAGGTTGCCTTCCAAATCTTCCAATCTGCGATGACCACTAAAACCTTTCTGGATCATTGGTAATCGGTTCTCCTTCTAAGCTTGCAAAACAAATATTTGGCAAAGGACACGTTATGATAAATTTTCCATTCGTTTTCAATTTTAATGTGCTTACATGAAAACGTGACTCGCGGCATAACTTGTTCTAAAGTTATGTGAGCGAGGGGAAAACGGGCCTCCAGTTATACGACTTACTTTAAAAACAATTATCTAACTTGTATTTGCGAATAAGAAGCCTTCCAACACTTTCGTACTTGAGTGTTTCTCAAAAAGTTGTCCACTTTCTTGATAAGAAATTGTCCCTTCATGAAAAACGTTTATAAAAGTATAGAAAAATATTTTCTGAACTTTTTGAGCGTTCACATTGCGTTCACATTTTTCTGATGCCGCCGGCATCAGGTAAAAATGTGAACGCAACCTAATTAAATGTATGAAACCGATATCGTTCTGATGCGTCACAACTAGGGCTGCCATCTCTTAATTCGCCGACCCCGGACAAAGACTTAAAAAACTCGGACATTTGGCGTAAATCGCAATTTTTCTCCGGACGTGGCCGAAAATAATGAAAAAAAACAATCGCTTTATTTTTAATTCACATAAACTACGTAAAGTGTCGGACACTTATTGAAAACTCCCCCGGACGGCCTCCAAACTAGGACAAATCCGGGGAAAGCCGGACGGAGGATGGTAGCCCTAGTCACAACACAACACGACAGACAAATGTGAATGCGGCTTCACTTATATGTTTGTCAGTAAGTGATAAGCATGCCCCGGGGTTTCCGATGCACGAATGATTTAACACAGGGCCGACAGTAGGCGTCAAATCATCAGAGCACCGAAAACCACGGACTCAGGTGATAAGAGAAGACTAATCTTAGCAATCAATCAAAGCAAAAGTCTAGACAGTTGCTCCAAAATCTAGACAGCCGTCATCTAAGGGCGTAAAAAAACCGGCCAAGTGTGAGTCTGACTCGCGCACCGAGGGTTCCGTACAAACACTTATCCCATGTCAACTGGCCGGGTTAAGTTTACACCTGGTATGTATGGCGCCGGACACAAATGAGGTACAAAGTTAACGCAACCGATCACGTTTGTAGTATGGGAATCCCTTAAATATTTATTTTATTATATTTTTTAGTCTTTGTTGTTACAACAGAAATACATCATTTGTGAAAATTTCAACTGTCTAGCTATAACGGTTCATAAGATACAGCCTGGTGACAGACGGACAGACAGGCAGATAGACGGACGCACAGCGGACTCTCAGTAATAGGGTCCCCTTGGGTACGGTACCCTAAAAACGTTTTGAATATTTTGATTATATTTTTGTAATTAACTGGCTTAATTATTTAATGCTGGGCATAAAATAATTAGTTTTAACCAGGGATCGATACCGTTATTTTGCTTCATACAAAATTACACAAAATAACGTTATCATATTCCGGTTTTTCGCTCATTATCACACATGTTTATATTACAGGGGGCTAATTTCAAGGATCTATATCTATAACGAAATTCTATACGAGTATAATAAATAACATTCGAAAAAAAACGCGAAATTAGAGCGTTTTCATGAATACCGGTATCGAGCCCTGGTTTTAACTACGATGAAATACCGTCGAAGAACAAACAGAAAAAAATATGGCAATAGACCAAGTGGACACTCACGTCACGTTTGTTTATTTGAATACTATTTATAATCTAATACATTTTAAAACGCATTATTTACCCTTTGTCTACGACTACGATATCAAGACACGATGAATAAATATTAAACTGACGTGCTGTGTGCCATTTTGTACAAAGGTCATAAATATATTATAGTATATAGTTAGCAGCATAAGTTGCTGTGTAAATCTACTGTTCAAACGATTTAACATCGCGCATGAAGGGTTCCGTACCATAATCTATAACAAGTTTGTTGTATTGGTGCCCCCCTTAAGCTGGACTTTCATGGCTAGCGGCCGATTCGACAGTCGCGCGCGTTAGCCGCGCGCGTCAGCCGCGCGCGACTGACGCGTCCGGTTCAACTTTCCTGGGTCGCGGCCGATGCGACAGTCGCGCGCGGCCGCTGGCACTCCGCGCCATATTGATGTGTCTGTCCAGTGCAGTTGTGTGTGATCTGTATGGCTTCTAAAAAGATATTTTGCTAGCAATGCTAGAAGAAGAAGAAGAGGATGAAGATTTGCTATTGCTATATCATTACAAGCAAAGAAGTTCAATATTTCTCCCCACGCTGTCCCTCTTATAAGAATTTCTATAGTCCGGTAAACTAAGATCATATAAAAAAGGGCGCTGCGTTACCAAACTAATAAGAATTTCTTCTTCTATGCTAGAAAATGTTACAATATTCGCCATTTTTACCGCGCGTCACGCGTCAGTAGAAGACCAACCGAACACGGCCGCGCGCGGCTTAGACATGGGTAACTCCGGTTTCAAAGAGTCAAATGATCCGATTCCGTCAGCGGACTCGATTCCCTTACTGAATCCACGCGATTCTTACTGATTCCGCGGAGTTGTAACTCCGACCATCTAAACGCTCGTTTCGTTTCGTTCGTTCTCGTCGGCTCGGCAGCGGAGCAGAGCGCGTGAGTGTCTGTCTCTGTCTCGCAGCGATACGAGCCGGACTCAACAAGAGGAGTCGGAATCATTATGCGGAATCGATTCCGATTTAGGAGTCGGATTCAGAGAATCAAATTACTAGTCGGAGTTGAGATTACCCATGTCTAGCGCGGCTCGCGACTGTCGCTACTGACGCGAGCCGCGCGCGGCTCGAGCCGCTAGCCTCGAAAGTGGCCCCATATAGTTTCATAGTAACTATTACTGACGCGAGGCCAGGCGACTGTCGCTGAGCGTCAGCCGCGCGCGACTGTCGCATCGGCCGCTAGCCATGAAAGTCCAGCTTTTAGGGCTTGTGCACAAATCAAGTGAGGTTCCATAGGGACAGGGGGGGTCACGAAATATCACGTTGGGGGAGGGGGGGTATAAGGAGACCTCACGTGTATTTTTTCTACAGTGAACGAACTAAGAAAAAGTCGATATTTTTTTCTCGGTTTTGTTAAAAATAAGTCTTGACTTGTTAAATACCTCAAAATAGCGAGTCTATTTTACGAAATTTTGGCGGAAAAAAATACCTAGCCTCACCAAAAATCCCCAGGGGGGGGGTCAAAAAGTAGCCGAAAAACCTCACGTGATTTGTGCACAAGCCCTTACATATTTATTTTATTTTATTTTTAGTATTTATTGTTATAGCGGCAATAGAAATACATCATCTGTGAAAATTTCAACTGTCTAGCTATCACCGTTCTTGAGATACAGCCTGGTGACAGACGGACGGACGGACGGACAGCGAAGTCTTAGTAATAGGGTCCCGTTTTTACCCTTTGGGTACGGAACCCTAAAAACGGTTTAAACTCACAAAACCTGTCGTCCTGCCCGTCTAGCAATACTACGCCTCGCGACTCTTATCGCGCGACATAACATCGTCCGCCACTCTCTCACAGTACAGCGAAGGTCACATTTATGCTTAGAGTTGCAGGATGGATCCCTTGTCAAGGATAGCTGTCCACCCTTAGCAAAACTATGACACGCGACTGTTTGTCGCGCGACACTACATTGAATCGAATAATTGAAAATAAGAGTAGTTCAGGCGACGTGCGAACCCACGTTCCCGGCTTTCCGGGGCAACACGGGCTTAAATAAATACTGCTTTAATAAATATTAATTAGTGCGAACATATCATTGTAAATTCAAGAAACACATTTTTTCCAGTCGCATTCAAATGTTGTGTTATATCTGTAACTAATAGCTACCCGCCCCGACGTCGCACGGAACCTCTAAAATAATCAGTGTTTCTCTACTGTATTATGCATGTATTATACATATAAACCTTTCCCTTGAATCACTCTATCTATTAAAAAAAACGCATCAAAATCAGTTGCGTAGTTTTAAAGATCTAAACATACATAGGTACATTAGGGACAGACAAAAGGAAGCGACTTTGTTTTATACTATGTAGTGAAGTGTAAACTATTACAGTGTTTTTGGAGAAAATAATTCCATAATACAATCATTTATCTCTGTTTCTAACGCTGCATTGTGCATACGTAAGATATTTAAGTACAGATGGCATAAAAAGTGTTAACCGATGAACGATGAAGTTGTTTGACTCGTTATATACAATATTTTAGTCCGCTTGCGTAGACGCAGATCAACATAAGCAATAAACATTCCACTTTACATAGCCGAAGACGATCACCACGTGCGGACACACCTACCATGTTTATAAATAAACGTTAAAGCAATGTTTATATCAAAATATTCCACGCGCGTTGAGAGAGGAATGCGAGACGCGGTCAACGAATATTTGGTCAAGCGACGTTTACGAACTTTACAGACGGAAACATTGGCCGAAGATCATTATTTTACTATAAAATTATATTATAAAAAATCTAAGATGTTTGAATGTTCATAGAGAGTTATGTAAACACGAGACAAAGCTATTGTTTTACCCACTCGTTGGGACAAATGTAGGAGGTAACAAAAAATCGCAGGCTGCCTGTCCTAGAGCGAAGCTGTGCAATTTGTTTTGTAGAGTTTTGATAAATATACACAAACCGCATGGTACAGTACAACGTGACTCCGTATCTCCATGCGGACGATATTGCCGTCCGCACTACGCAGCGGGAGGCGGCGCCAGTTTGATAACCACCTAAGCATGAGACAACGCTTGTCCATAAATGCTCTCATATACCAACAAAAATTGGATTATCGAGGATATTTCAGTAGAATACAAACAATCGACGATGTTCGTTTTACAAAATGTTGGTTCAAACGTACTCTTCAAGACAAAGCAATCTTGTTTTTGTTTAATAATTCAACTTGCAAAATGGCGGCGCGTACTGCGAAGATCTGGCCAGAAACGTACAAGTACATACAGATAAAATGGGAAAATATCGAGAACTGCTAGCGAATCTTGCTGAAACCTTATAACAGTCACGTTTGTGCGTTATAGATAGAAATTTAATTTCTTTTTAAATACCTGTTTCTTGCCGATAGTACTTTCTTAAACAAATGTTAATTGCTCATCAAGATTAATCAAATGAGTACAAACATGATGGCTTTGTATTGTGCCGCTTAGGAGTTCCTTACTGCCACCTTTCGTCTTCATCATCAGCTTCAAGATAACAAGTTATTGTATTGTCTTGTCAGTCACGTGAACTACGTAAACATGCACTGGGACTATATTGACTCCTAGATTTATTTTTCGTCAAATTAAAACATTTCGTAGAAATTACTCTCTCTAAGCGGTTTACACTAATCATTTTTATTTGCCACCGTAAACTATTTGAGATTGCTATAAAATAAACCTGACCTAATCAATAGGATGACATTTGCAAGACTAATGAAAGATGTATGGCTACAGAGGAATCAAAGTTCATTTCAACACGACACTTAGAAGTGTGTTAAATTTTATTACATCGTTAGTTACAAACTTAATTACAAGTGAAATAAAAGAGTGTTTAAAACAAAAGCAAACAAATCATAAGTATTTTCTTGAGATGGGAATTTTATTAACAATCCACAAGTGCTAGTTACGCGGTATGTATTTCATTATGCCCGACGAAAATAACATTTGTAGTTTTGTTAGGTATTTACGACATACATAATTCTTTTTGCTCTTTTCACTAATCGAAATGTTATCTTTACAGCAATTAGGTATTGATCAATGGTCCAATATTTATTTACAATGTCCGCAGTCACGTTGTCGGTAATTGTCAAAGTTTGTACAATTACTGAACTTCATTGGACAACTTTGATCGTTACATTTTTCCGGTAAAACGAACGAGTAAAGCACAGGTCTGCCTGCACGCCGTGGGTTTTTATTTTTATAACACGTTTTAGTGCGGAAAATATACAAAAAATTTGGGCAAGTGCGAGTCCGACTCGCGCATGAAGGGATCCGTACCTATATATATATATAACAAGTTTGTTGTATGGGAGCCCCCCTTAAATATTTATTTTATTTTATTTTTAGTATTTGTTGTTATAGCGGCAATAGAAATACATCATCTGTGAAAATTTCAACTGTCTAGCTATCACCGTTCTTGAGATACAGCCTGGTGACAGACGGACGGACGGACGGACAGCGAAGTCTCAGTAATAGGGTCCCGTTTTTACCCTTTGGGTACGGAATACGGAACCCTACAAAACGTTTAAAATTTGTAAATTTGAATAGGTATCGCGATATGTGAGTCCCGTATTTGTGAAAAGAAATTGTTGAAGACCATAGAGAAGAGGAGTGTGAAAATGTTGGGTCACCTTATACGACATGACGTTTTTATAAGCAACATCATAGAACGGAAACTTAAAGGCAAGCGATGAAGGGGAAGACTAAGAATAGGCTACATAAACAAATAAAAGGGAAAGTAAACGTCATGTTGTATAGGGAAATCAAGGAGGTAGCTTAGAATAGGGTTATAGATGGAGACGTTAGCTCCGACAAGATTTTGAGTCTTAAATTTATGATGATGATTCTGATAATAAAGATTCTTCGGATATTTTTTTCGGTCGGATAAACAAAGCTATATATTATATAAAGAAAGTTATAAAATGTACAGTAGCCGGCAAACAACTTGAGCGTGACCTTAACTGCGCAGTAGCCGATTTACGTACAAATTTACATGCGCAGATCCGCCATTTTGGTTCAAGTTGTTTGCCGGCTACTGTATGATAAGTTAATAACGTCCAAAACTGATACATTTAGCAGTGAGCAGCAGAGCAGTGTAGGTACATAAAAGGAGACTTCACAAAAGCGGAATTAAATGCGCTTTCACGATACCTAAGGAAGTGATACGCGAATGTGTCAACAGTAATTATTTTAATACATAACCTTTCGCTTGAAAAACTGGCGAAGAGAGAGTTGCACCCTTGATAACGGGTTCTATGATAGTGATATAATTAATAATATAATTCATTGGTAACCGTTCCATTTAATGTTAATCATTTTGTTTGATTATTGATCGTTTTTGAATCTTTTGATCCTGAAAACGGCTTTAAAAAAGAACGTTTTTTCAGAGCCCTCACATCTATGCCCAAACTATAACTTCTAGCTTTTACACGTTTGTATGCATATGTGTAAATATTAGTTAAGGAGAAATGCTTACAAGTTCCCAAGATTAAATCAAGACGAAACTGTAGTTACCTTTTTTTAATTTCGAATTTTGATACTAACTTCCTTAGAATTTAAAGCTTGTTCAAATTTTCTATCGCCAATACGGAACCCTAAATCAAGAATCGACTTTATGATTATGAAGATAAAGCCAGGAAAGCAACAGTGACTTTCTACGTCAATTAAAATTCAATTATCCGTCAGTTTGCCTATTAGACTCCACGTGGAGTGGGCTATTGATTATTTAATCACCTCCGTATTTAGTAGGATGTTTGTCCGGCCCCTCTTTCCCAATAGACACTTTCGGCACGTGCCCCCCAGGCCCCCAGTCTTTCGAGGGTCCCCAATCTCCCAATAACTCCCGAAAAACCGTTTTTTGAGGTCCCGAATTATGGAGTACTTTAAGTCGGTGCTTTAAGACGGCCTTGATGTTTCCTTATATAACAGCTTGTAGACTAAAGCTAAAAATTACCCAAAAGGCGCAAACGAGCACTCGAATCACCTGATTGAAAGCGCTTACCGTCCGCCATAGACAAAATGGCCAGATGATCAGCTCTTCTCGCCTAAAGTTCGCATTTCTCAACGGATTCTCGTGAAATTTTGTGAGTAGGTTCGAAAATGGTATCTTTTTTTTATCAATTCAGTTTTTCGCAATTTTTCGAAATATCAGAAAATATAGATAATAGCCTAATTCTGCCATTTCTCAACAAACTCGAGAGGTCTAAAGCAGACAGAGCTCACAGAAGATTGAATCAACAAAAATTAATCTACCTATATAATTAAAGAACCACTAACCTACTAATTTCAAACATTAATTTTCAACTACTCCGCTGCCTAAAGGTTGTCTGGAAGAGTTCGCTATTTAGCGATAAGACCGCCTGTTGTTTACCTCTGCCTGTTATTTGAATGTAATGTATCTCATGTTGTGTTGTATATTCCTTGATGTTGGAGGAGTGCAATAAAAAGTATTTGTATTTGTAAAGAACCTGCTCACAAAATTCGTCTGAAATAGTTTGAAAATGCTACATACCTGTAGGCGAGAACTTCCAGAAAACTGGACATCAGGACATACGAAAGCAATTTTTCCCAAGCTTTAACGGAGACACTTCGCTCGTTTCCCTCGCTCGATTAAGAACATGGACTTATAGGTTACTCTAAACCCCTGACAACCCTGATACGCCACGATTCCCGAAGGACAATCACAAAACAGCATGGTGTTTTATATAGAAACCGCGCGAAAAAACCAAGTTAAAAACATCACGTGGAAAAGCTGTACAACAATAGCGCTTCAGCTTTAAATGATTACGTCTTTTCGCCACTTTCAGCATCACCAACGTCAATATCAATTCCCATTCTAAAAAAAGCTACAAGAGCACTTGAAAGTCGAACAGACTTACGCCCTTTTTGAGCGAGGTGGAAGAGATACTTCCCAAATTGGAAAAAGGTTATAAAAGCACACAAAACAGGGACACACTTACGCCCCTTTTGAACGATGTTAAACGGATAAACTTAGAACACGTGGGTCGCGTGGCGCGCGTCCAAATATTTGTTATTATGCGCAGACGCCGTAGTAAAACGCGGCTCCACATTCGTAAGATTGTTGCGACAGGCTCCGCGGAATCTGCGATAACAGGGATGAATACCTTAAGAGGACATGTTGAAAGATAAAATAGGTACATGAAATAAGCAAGAACAGCATTGTCACTATTGTCAGTACATTGTTCACCCAAATTAATCAGTGTGACAAAAAGAGCGGATTCAGCATGTGCTGCGACAGCCAGGCGTCTGCGCAGCGCTGATTTTCAAGCCGTCCCTTTTCTCACTCAGAACTAGACGTGTGCGCCGCGCAGGTTTTGTAAGTACCGACGCCGCAGTGTACGCCGGGTCGGCGTGAAATCGGCGTGGCCTTTGTGTACTTTGTATTTATGCGCATAAATACAAAGTAGACAAGGCCACGCCGATTTCACGCCGACGCGGCGCGGCGCACACGTCTACTCTGAACCTAATTCAGTAAGATTAGCTGAAAATTTGGCAAAATGAAAGGACAACTTTTATCTATCAGGATATGTAGGTTATAGAGCCAAGTTTAATTTTATCTACTCTCCCCCCCTCTCAGGGGTGAGCGTCACCCCCCCGCGCCCTCGAATGTGTCCCGGAGCGCGGTATTTTCCACTTTAGAAGAAAACCGTGTACGATACATACAAAGTGTATAAGAACGAAGTAATCCTGAATAAATTTACTATAAACCTTTCATACATACAAAAGCGATAGCACTTATACAATCAGCGCAATCTGTTACCAAATACTAACGTTTTTAATTATTGATCTTTTTTTTCTGCTAAAAGGTTAGTTATCTCAAAAACTGCACACTTCTCGGCCAAAATATGTATGACAAAAGTAAAGAATGGACAATGTTCTTTCTAAAAATGTATAATTTATTTCTGTTACTCTTTAATTTACCGTTGCAATGCTATTTTTAAAATTTAAGTCATTTGGCCATTATGCGAAATATAAATATTCGTACTAGTTAAACGGTGTTACTTGCAATGCCATAGACTTCTTATATGTTTTTCTGTAATCTACAAGTATTGAACTATATTCTGTATTTTTTTTTTTTTTAGCCTCACTATTTTAGGAAATAAGGGGTGTGTGGGGAAATCGTCAAGTTTTGCTCATTTTCGTAAATAACTTCAAAACCGTTTAATTTAGAATTATATAATACATATATTTGAGATGTTCATAATGTACCCTTTCATTTGATATGTCACACGATATACTATGCCATTTTTTTTTCTATTTTGCCCCCTAAACTGGCCCTCATGTCAAAATTTATTTATTTGCGTTACGTTACGTTACACGTACATGTTTGGGTCATCAATTTACATGCGTGTACAAAATTTCAACTCAATCGGTCCAGTAGTTTCGGAGCAAATTGGCTATGACCGACGGACGGACTGACACAGACACACGAGGGATCCTACTATAATCATAGCGAATATAGCTCCCTGAGAGGGGGGGAGAGTAGATAAAATTAAACTTGGCTCTATAACCTACATATCCTGATAGATAAAAGTTGTCCTTTCATTTTGCCAAATTTTCCATATATTGCAATCTAATTTTCTTGGATTAACCACATTGTCATATCTGAGCTGCGGGCGCGTGCGTGCATATCACTGCTCATTGTACCATACTATCAGTTTACGTTTAGGGCACCTTGTAATTACGGCGTCGGATACAAATGAGGTCCAAACTTAACGTCACCGGGTTATACAAATCGAGGTTTCGTTCTCGACTGTTTCCTCCTCCAAAACTTAACCAATCGTAATAAAATTTTAGAAAATGAATTGAATTAGTACCTACTCTTTGTCGGACCGTTTAAATTTTCGCGCAGATTTTTTATAGAATTTGCGTCCTATGCGTCCGTTTGCGGGGAAATTTTGGTCAAAACATACGAAACCTAAAAAAAATATATATAATTTCAGTTATGTATTAATTAATCACTACATTAGTATAAAACAAGGTCGCTTCCTGTCTGTCTGTCCCAATGTATGCTTAGATCTTTAACTATGCAACAGATTTTGATGCGGTTTTTTTTAATAGATAGTGATTCAAGAGGAAGGTTTATGTATGTATTATTATACATGCATAATTTATCAGCATTGCACCCGTGCGAAGCCGGGGCGGGTCGCTCGTATATAATAATTAGAAACACTCGCAAGATCTACAGCTCACAAAGTCACTAGTTATATGTATAAAAAAAAATCGTACGGTACGGTACTTATCCCTCATAATTGAATCCATCAGCAGGGTAACCCGATGCTGATTCCATCATCGGGAATAGCACGCGAGTGTGGAGCGTTCGTAACGTTACTTGCACAACCCATCAACTCGGTTACCGCTTCCTAAAGAAATGCCACAGAGAGGAATCCGGTGACATAAACTAATGAAATGACTCGGCGCGAGTGGCACTACGCAAAGCGCGGCGCGACATGAAAGATCGTTTACGGTGCACCGTACCATGGTAGGTAGGTACTTACGACGATCGTAGACAGTCAGATATCACTACAGTCTAAAACAAGGTCGCTTCCAGCTGTCTGTCTGTCTGCCCCTATGTACGCTTAGATCTATAAAACTACGCAACGGATGTTGATGCGGTTTTTTTAATAAATAGAGTGATTCAAGAGGAAGGTTTATTTATATGTATTAATACATGCATTATTTATCAGAATTGCACCCGTGCGAAGCCGGGGCAGATCGCTAGTCTATTTATAAAATAACTTAATTCTTATTCTTAAATTTATAGTGACTTCAAATTTACTAGCAAGATAAGAATCATAATCATCACTCAAAACATAGCAAGCATCAAAATAGTTCAAGAAGCTTATATAAAATCATACACATTTTCAAACTTACTCACTATGTAAACCATGAATAAAAATTGTGGTGAACATTAAAAAAAAAAATAGACATTACATGTTTCATAAATTTACTCACTATGTACTTAAAATTTAACCGTTTCTAACTGAACCCGCAATTAACTATGCAAAGTAACTTCACACGTACCGCAATTATGGTAACGGAATGTCATGTGATAACATCAGCGCTCGTTGTTTATTGTGTATTAGATTAAGATTTTCTTTACTTCATAATGGTGTTTAAAAAAAACGGGAATTATTTAAACCACAGGTTCAACTAGAATGGAACGGCTATCAGCTAGTGCTTCTGTGAGTTGAAGATCTTGTTTCTAAATAAAGGAAAACATTAACAAAACACCATACAAATGTATCAAATAACCGACCGAAGAAATAGACAAGAGCATCAGAAATATCTCATATTCATAAGGGCTTATTTCATGCATAACTCTTCCCCTAATAGTGATCTTTAAGTATACCCCACCAAGGTTCATTTAAACAGATCTACTGACATGAAAATAATTCGTTCTGGAGTCTTTGAGGACTCATTTTCGCCTGTCATCGTTCGACATTAACAGGGCACTTTCATTAAATCAACATGTCAACGCTATCCCATTCCACGAATATTCGCCAGTCAATGAATAGACAGTGCGAATTGCAAACACGTTATTGACTGACTTCTAAAAAGAAAGGAAAGAGGGTGTAAACGATCCGGCCAGACAGATTAAATCAATTTGACCCAAATGCATGATGGTGTATATTTACACGTTACTGAAATGACACAAGTCAAAATCTGAATATTGTCAATAAAGACTTTGTCAAGATTGTCCCGAAATCTCAAACTGACGTGGCTTTCATTGATAATTGCGTCATTTCAGAAATGAAATTAGTGTAATTGTATACATTTAAGGGTTAAAAACAGTACTCAAGAACATAATCTAATCTTCTGGCCGAAGGGTGTTGTGTTTCGGCAGTTCCGGGGCAATCTGCCGAATCCTGCACCAGAACCAGATCAGACGACGCAGCGGAGCCACGCTGTTACGTCGCCTTTTTTTATTTCATTTTGTAGTTCACAGTGCCTTGGTTTATTTACTGTTATGCTGTGTAACTAATTTAAATAAATAAATGTGACAAAAAATCGTAAACAGTTTTGCCAATAAAAGAGGCGAGATCTAACTGGAAACCAACTACTTAAAATACTCCTTAGATTACAGCTCCACGCATATCATAAACAACCTTTTTTTCTATTGCTTAAAATTGTGTTTCCTACTCCATATTTCGACTTACGAGACTTGAGAAATTACAAGTGTCAAATAGATTTTATTTTAGGTTTTTAGGAGGTTCAAAATTGGACTTAATGGTTAATGTGATACTACCCACGGCTGGATATAGTTCAATATTTTTATATATATAAAGACAACCGCGTATTATTAATATAGCATGAAGGGCGCTTTACAATCAAGAACAAAACGCAGCCATGTCATGGCCATAGTAATGGACCATGAGTCAAAAATTATACAAATGATGTTATTAGTCCATCGTCTTAAGCGGTTACATTTGAATTTGCTATACTTCGTCAACTGCAAACTCGCAGAAGATCATAATGCATTCGGAATAAGGTTTTATTTAGCCTCAGCGAACTTTACAGCGGAGGCTAATACGAATGGTTTATCTAGTTCGAAATTGAAATGGTTGCTGTGCAACATAATAAATAGTACGTTACATACCTAGGGCTGTGAATTCGCGAATGTCCCAGATCGCAGGTGTTTGCGGCCCGAACCGAAGATGAGGACCCTAAATATGCGACCCGGGCTGCTCTAAATGAAATGAAATGAAATGAAATGTTCTTTATTGCGCGATTATGGAAAATTCACATTGGTGAAGATGTTACAATTTTCGTAGAGTCGCATAATCTACCCATTAGAGCATGCAATAGTGGGTTGAAATTGTAAATTAAATATTACACATATCATTTTAATTCTGACCAATATAGACAATGGCTTAAATAATTATAATAATACGTTGTGACAGCACATTAACAATATATGTATTTGATTATTAAACTTGTCATGCATTTTATTCAACTTAATGTTTAAGTCATAACTATTGTACAAATTAATAATTAAGTATATATTTTCAATGTCAAAAGTGATTTTATCTACTAAAATAATGATTAACTAACAGTATTTATTATTAAATTTCAGGTCACATTCAAAATATTCATTTAAATTATAAAAACAATTCTGGGCTAGAATTTTTTTTAATGTTGTTTTAAATTTGATTCCCGTCATCATTTTAATTTGATTAGGCAGGTGATTATAAATCTTAATACTATTAAAATACATTCCCCTGCGTACCATAACTAACTTTGAACTTGGTACCTGCAGGTTCAACAGATACTTATTTCTTACTGGTCTTGTGGCTTCTTTTAAATGAAATTCTGACGGATTATTTTTGATGAAAAGGCAGCATTGTAAAATATAGACGCAGGTCAGTGTTAGGATTCCTTGGCTTTTAAATACACCTCTGCATGACTCATCGTCCTTTAGTCTAAAGATAGTCCGTAGACACCTCTTTTGTAAAATGAAAGTTGATGGAGCATTTACGGAGTTTCCCCAATATATTATTCCGTAGTTTAATGCCGAGTAGATGTAACCGTAATAAGCTAACATTGCCGTCTTTGTATCTGCTATACTAACAAGCATCTGCAACCCATAACAAAAACCTCTTATTTTGCTGTTTAGCATTTCTATGTGGTGCTTCCAGTTAAGATGTGTATCAATAACTACCCCTAAAAACTTGTACGAAGTCACCTCTTCAATCTCAGTGCCATTGTAGTTTATATTTAACTCGAGTGATTTAGCCTGATGCGGTCTGAATTGCATGTATTTAGTTTTTGTTAGATTTATACTGAGGTTGAGTGTAGCTAGCCACTGCACAATGTTCTCTAGCGTATTGTTAATATTTAATTGGTATTCTGACTTACTTAGCCCCTTACCCAGGATGAGCACAGATGCATCATCTGCATAAAGAGCACTAAGGTGTGGATTAATTTTGGCGAACTCATTTATGTATATAAGAAAAAACAGTGGTCCTAGGATGCTACCCTGTGGTACTCCTATCTTGTTCGCTTCAAACAGCGAAAGCTTTGATTTGTAACACTTATCTCGTTCATCGAAATATCTTATTTGAGTAGCTTGAGCACGATTTAGCAAATACGATTTCATGAGGTTGTGTGCTACTCCTCTTATGCCTACGTGTTCGAGTATATCTAACAATATTGTATAGTTAACACAGTCAAATGCCTTAGACATGTCCAGTAGAAGTACAATTGCGGAGGACTTTTGGTCTATGGCATTTTCAACACCTCTCATTATTTTTAATAATGTATGCGAAGTTGAAAGGAACTTTCGAAACCCGCATTGTGCATCATCCAGTATACTGTTTTTATTTAGAAAAGACATGAGTTTTAAGTACATGATTTTCTCAAAGACTTTTGAGAAATTTGGGAGTAAAGCAATCGGACGGTAATTTTTTGATTCTGTCACGTCTCCTTGCTTATGAACTGGGATTATTATAGCTTTTTTTAAACTATCTGGAAATGTACCGGTGTCCAGAGATAGATTAATAACGTGCGTTAATGGTTTTAATATGTATGGAGCACTTCTCTTTATTATTTGAATTGTGATTTGGTCGTGTCCTGTACTATGTTTATTTTTTAAGGTATTTATTATTCTTAATACTTCGTTCTCCGTTACTGGTGATACATACATTGATGATGTTACCCTTTTTGTCGTATGCCGGTAGTTTTTGGTATCGAATTGGTTATTAAAATTTATGTGTACATACATATTGTTAAATACAGTCGCAATTTTATATGGATCATTGATTAAGGTATTATCATATTTGATCTTTTCAATATTTTTCACCTTATTCTGGCTGCTGGTTATATTGTTGATGAGCGTCCATGTTGCCTTACATTTATTATGACTATTCTGTATATATTTCATGTTACTATTTCTTTTTGATCTATTGATAACTTTCTTTAAGATGGTCCGATACGTTTTATAATACTTTTTTAGTTTAGGATCCCGGTTTTCTCTTTGTAATCTCAAATATGTTTGCCTTTTACGTTTACACGAAATCGATATTCCCTTTGTTTTCCAAGAATATGGCGATCTTGAGTTAATTCTCTTTTTTACGGAAGGGAAACATAGTTCGTAGTAAAGACTAAATTCACTTATAAAATTATTGTATGCTATGTTCGCATCTGATGAATTAAACACATTTTCAAAATGTAAAACTGCCATACATCTTACAAATTTTTCTATATTGTCCTCGGAGTAGTCTCTTGATAATTTAAATCTTGCTTTATTGGAATAAGGTTTATATTTACAATGTATTTTTAATTTCTGAGCTGTGTGATCCGAAAGGCCATTACTGATTATTTCGGTTTGACAATTATTTATATTGGTGATGAAATTATCAATACAAGTCTTAGTACTTAAAGTTATTCGTGTGGGATCGGTTATTTCAAACTTAAGTTTATAAATTTCTAATAAATTCTGAAATTGTTTCCTTTTCGCGGAAACCTTTAATAGGTCCACATTAAAGTCGCCTGCAACTATGATTTTTTTGACAGATTTCTTATCATTACTAAATAGTTTTCTAAGAACAAAGTCCATTTTTTGTATGAAGATAGGAAAGTGGCTACAGGGAGTTCTATAAACACATATAATTATATATTTTAAATCTGGGATAGAGATTCCGCACGCTTCAAAGTGTTTTTTTACTGACAAATCATTTATCCAGTTTAGTTGGTTGTATTTTAAGTTATTTTTCGCATAAATTATAGAACCTCCTCTCTCCTGAGATTTTCTTGAAAAGTGTGTTGCCATTACGTAGCCATTAATTTTAGCTAACTCTGCATTGTTGTCCTTTAGGAAAGATTCTGTGAAGCATATAATATCGGGCTTTGTTTTGCTCTCCTTAAGCATTATTTCTAATTCACATATTTTATTAGTTATCTTTAATATATTCTGATGCATAACACAGAAAATATTTAGATCATCACAATGGTCTGATGTTTTATTTCTATTTGACAGTTTTGACACGTTATGAACGAAAAAGATCAATCTCGGTAGATTCAGCCTTTTTTTCATGACTTTGAATTTTATGGGAGTTGTCGCAATTCAGCAGTGAGATCATTGCCTGTGGGTCTGAGCGTTTCCTAAAATAGAAAGGAATCGTACCCTTTCGTGGAGGTTCAGATTTTAACATAACCGATGCTTTTGTGTCAACCGTGGACCTTACGTCTTTATTTTTAAAATCTAAAAACTGAGCCTTATATTCAAGGTAGTCGATACTCGAATTTATCATTGAGCTAATGTCTTTTAGATAAGCATGTTTTGTATAATACCGGTGATTTATTTTCAAGTATTTACAATGGGGGAAATTGCTAGCTACGAGCTCAATATTTCTATTCAGCTTTTTTTCATTTAGGTACGGATTATACATGACTGGTAATACATAAATGTTACTAACATGACCTAATCTACTTAAAGCTAAGCTTAGATTTATAGTCAGACGAAGTGGGTTCTGGTCGTGGCTCCCCATGCATATGACTACCGTGTCGTCCTTTGAAGCAGAATCGAAGATATCGTCACTATTTTCCAGCATCTCTGTAGAGGTAGCGTTTGATTTAATAAGGCCATATGGTATGTAGATGTCGTTCCAATTACTTTTTCTGGAGTTACGTAGTGCCACCGAGAGGCCAGAGATTTGCTCGTCTCCAAGAATTAGTATCTGGCGCTTTTTCTTTCCGTGGATGCTACTAGTGGCGCCACCTACATCTAGTTCAGATACTTTCGTTTTGCTCTTTGTTTCAATTTTATTTGGTGTCGTAGATTTCCTCGTAGACTTCTGCTCCATATCAATTCTCTCCAGTAGTTGCACACGTGAGCGACGCCTTGGATTTCTTTTTTTAGAGATGCTTTTGCGATGTGGTAGCATTGGCGTCGAATGATTTAGATGCGCATTGCTTAGAAGGTTTGTGTCGTCTATGCCAATAGTTTTACAAAATTTAATTTTTGATTCGCAGTCTTGCAACTTTTTTTTGAGCTCAATTATTTCTAGGGCTAGTTTTTCTATTTCCGCGTGTGCGATGGTGAGTTCTGTTTGCATGTGACTAATCAGTTCATTTAATGAGCTGATCTGACTGTCTCTATCTGTCATATCAGGCAGACTTAATAATGTTTTGGTAGACAGCTCTGAATCACTGTCGTCACCGTTGGACGATCCTGATAGGGAATATTGCCTTTGTAGCACCTTTCGCATTGTGACATTTTTTCCGCTTATGTTCATTTTTTTTTTTCTTTTTTTGATCACTTCAGTAACTTGTATGAAGGAAAGAAAAAATAAAATAAAAATTATAATAATAAAAAATAATAATTGCAAAAAGCTCTAGTTGGCCACCGTCAGATTTGAACCCGGACTTCGGGAGGGTGACGCGTATGTTAATCAGCGCTCTGCCGTATTAAGCCACCGAAGCTATAGTGAAGTCGTCCAATATTACAGTACATATCAACGTATTGTCATGTTAACTTAAGTTCACTAAGTCAATGACCGTATTGCCGATACTGTCCGAACTTAACCGAAGTTAGCACGATCACTTGGTTCTTTGTTTATTTAAAAGTATTGCAATCGTTCAACGTCCAATTTTTATTTCGTTTTCGTTGTTTTAACACTTGCTTTTGCACCTTTTGAACGTTTTTTTTACACACAAATAAAGTAATGTTTCTCGTCGTTATTTTAAAGTCTATTTTAATACGGAAACTGCACTTTTTCCACTAAGTTCAATTTTTTTTCCGCGGACACAACTGATATGCGTTTGCCGTGCGCTAGCGACTTGTTGACACTATCATGTCATTCTGCATTTACACAGGTCCTTTCCTTTCAAATGACTGTTCGAAATCCATAGAAATCCCGAGACCTTTCATCTAATGCAAATCATGTAACCACTACGCCCACAGTTCGACCTAAAATAAAATACCAATGCTCTCTACAATTATCTAATTATGACTCAGAGATATAGAAACAGATGTAGAAACACAATAGTGTTCGTGAGCGGTGTGAAAGGGCACACGCTCCAATAAGCCTGTGTTTTACAGCGTAGGCTTGAAGAGGCTAGGAATGTGGGTGATATACTTATAGAATGGATTAAAAGTTGCCTTTTGTCATATTCAGCAACCGTCAAATAGCAATTGACCCATAACATTATGGGAGTATCTTTACTCATCATCATTATCTTTATTCATTATTATCATCATCATATCAGCCGATAGACGACCACTGCTGGACAAAGACCGCCCGCAAAGTTCTCCACAGCGATCGGTCTTGCGCCGCCTTCATTCAATTTCTGCCCGTGATCCTAACCAGGTCGTTGGTCCACCTTGTTGGAGGCCTTCACTCACACTCAAGAACCGTTCTGCCCCAACGCCCACTGCCACTTAGTTTGGCGACTGTCTGAGCTATATCTACAACCTTGGTTCTCTTGCGTGACATACCTTCAAATACCTTAGTATCTCTTACCGACCGTAGGTATGAGGCAGCACAGCACACACAGACAGCAGCATACACATATCAGATAAAGATAAAGGATCAATTTTTGTTCAAAGTTCATTTTAGATAGCCGTCTTACTCAATTTTTAAACTCTAGAGCGAGAGACTATACAGTTTGAACTTCGGAGTAATCTTCCTGAAACCACTAAGCATTTGGTAAATGTAGCCGGCGTTGCCAAGATAATGTTTGATGCCATGCCACTCTCCAAAGCCTGAAGACTACTTGATGGTGAACAAAACTTTAAACATCATCCAAATGAGCTTTAATGTTAAAAAATATAAATATTGAGTTTTTCTAATTCAAAACAAAGTTAACTATATGCTTAACTAGTAATTATCACCTACCAGCAGTTTGTACATTTTTTCTTTGGACATTTTAAAATTTTTCACTGCACTTATTACAACTTAAACAATGGCACAAGTGGACGCCATTAAAGATTCCATTGCGGAGCTTGCGGAGGTATTCCACACTCGGATGGCGGAACTGCAGCGGGACCTGGAGAAGGCTGGCCCAAGCAACCCTTCTGTGTCAACGGTGGTGTCAGCCTTCAATGAGTTCAGGGCCTTTATCTTGAAGACACTCAATATGTTGCAGAAGCAAGTAGAGTATGTTGCGCACCAGGTTGATAGCATTGAGATGCGGTCTCGTCGCAAGATGCTGGTGCTGCACGGCGTCAAATGTTCCACTTCAGTTCCCGGAACGGAAGCAGAAGACACATTAGGCCTCGCAGTCCAGAAGCTCAAGCTCATTAAGAGTAATTTGACTGCAGCTGACATTAGGCGCTGTCACCGCCTGGGCAAGCCACGGACTGGTAAGCAACAACCTATCCTCCTTAAATTCCGGGACATCACTCTCCGTGATGAGATATGGTTCGGAAAAGTGGCTTTGAAGGGCTCCGGCGTCACAGTTGGCGAATTTTTAACAAAGCCCCGTCACGATATCTTCGTGGCTGCCCGAGATCGGTTCGGCGTCCGCAATTGCTGGTCCTGGAATGGAGACGTCTTTGTTCTGGACGCGGACGGAACGAAGCACCGCGTCTCCAGCCTGGCTAAGATGTCGTCCATTTCGGTGCCAATGAGGACGCCTGCTGTGCCGCCCCTGACCCAGGAAGACGATCCACAAGCTGCCACACAACCATCTCAACGACCAAAACGTATTCGGAAGCCCAATCACATTAATCTGTAACTGTACTTCTTAACTTGCGTTATAAGTTTAATCGGTCTCCTCAATTTTGTCCGGTAATGTTGCTCCTCTCTATTTAGTCGTGCTGTAGAGTTTTATGTACCCACTTTTACTTTTCTTAATTCCATATTTATTTTTTATCTACTGTCCTAGCTTACAGTATATAATTGTTTTGATGGCTGTCACTTAGTCTGTCATGGGAGCAACTGTCAATAGTTTAGTGTTGCCATAATAATATTATTTTGTGCGTTTCGTTTTTCCTATGTCAAAATTATGATTTTGTCCTTTCTGACATTTCTATGTTTAGTTCCGACTGCTGGCAGGTGGTGTTTTTGTATGATATTTTGTATATTACGTGATATATAGCACTAATTTTATATTTATTATCTTTATACATTTTTATTTTTATTTATATTTTAATGACACAACTTAGTCAGAGCATAGATGTTGTTAGCGATCATTTTACGTCGTTTTCTTCTAGTGAGGACAGTTTTCATAGTATTGCGCCATCACTCCGTGATTTTTTAGACGTAGAATTAAGTGATGTTGAGAAGAATTTTAATGTTGTTCATATAAACGCACAAAGCATTCCTGCACATTTTAATGATCTTACTGTTACTTTCGACTTGCAGAATGTGCATGCAATATTAGTTTCCGAATCTTGGCTAAAGCCCTGCCTTCCATCTACCTCTTACTCCTTGCCCGGATTTAATTTAATTCGGAACGATCGCTCTTTAAGAGTTGGCGGGGGTGTTGCCATTTATCTTCGGTCTTATATACCTTTTTCTATTGTTAGCATGTCAGCACAATCTCCTTCTTCTGATACAGAATATTTGTTCTTGGACATTGCTCTTTCCCATAGTAAGCTTCTTCTTGGTGTTTTTTATTCCCCTTCCCTAAATGTAAATTACTTCAGTTCTTTTGAGAAACTCCTTGAAGATCTTATGCCATCTTGTGATCACCATATTGTCATGGGTGACTTCAACACGTGCCTTTTAAAAGACGACCACCGGTCAAAGAGGTTAAAATCTGTTGCCAGTGCCTGCAATATGCATATTCTCCCTTCTCGATCTACGCATCACTTTCCAAATTGCACAGCTTCTCTCTTGGATCTCACTTTTACTTCTTCCACCATACATGTCGCCAAGCATGGCCAGTATTCTGCTGACGCCTTCTCTTATCATGACCTCTTATACCTGTCTTATAAGGTTCGTCCTCCTAAGCCTAAAGCCAAAATCCTTTTTCAGCGTAATTTCAGCAAGATCGACGTGGACAAGCTTCTTGTTGATGCTTTGAAGATCGACTGGAGTGTGATATCTGAGGCTGAAACAGTTGATGAGAAATTATCTCTATTTAACTCCCTTCTCATTCAGCTTTATGATGTTCATGCTCCGGTTCGAGCTATCAGGGTAAAACATCTTCCTGCACCTTGGCTTACTCAGGAAATCAGAGCTCTCATTGAAAAAAAGAACTTAGCCAAGTCCAAATTCAAAGCGCATCCTACTGACAATAACAAAAACCGCTATCACTCCTTGAGGAATCGGTGCAGCACTGTCTGTCGTGATGCTCAAAGGCGCCACATCCATAAGTCCGTCGAAGATAGTGATCCTGCTAAGGTATGGAAATTTTTAAAGTCGCTTGGAGTTGGGAAATCTCAAAAAAACTCCTGTCCCAAAGATGTCGACCTCGATCAGTTAAATCTGCATTTCTCTTCTTCTGCTACTTTTAGTGGCCCTGCTAAAAACAGGACGCTTGATTATCTTTCATCACTCCCAACTCCAGACTTTAATCCCCTCTCTTTTACTCAATTAACTGACAGTGATGTTAAGAAGTGCGTAATGTCTGTGACTTCTAATGCTGTTGGTGTCGATAGTGTGAGCCGTAGTATGATCTTGCCTCTCCTTGACCTTCTCGTTCCTATAATTACCAATATTTTTAACTTTTCCTTCACATCTGGTGTATTTCCTTCCATCTGGAAAGATGCTGATATTTTACCTTTACCGAAAAAATCAAATCCCGACACCTTTTCCGACTATCGCCCTATTTCCATTCTTCCCTTCTTATCCAAAGTCCTTGAGCGCCTAGTTTCCCAGCAACTCGTTTCCTTTCTTAATAGAAATAATCTTCTGAATCCCTTTCAGTCTGGTTTCCGCTCCGGTCATAGTACGACTACCGCTCTCGTGAAAATTACTGACGACATCCGGGCAGGTATGAACGACCGTAAATTGACAGTTTTGACGTTGCTAGATTTTAGCAATGCATTCAACACTGTTGATTTCGATATTATGTTGGGTATATTGCGCTCTCTTAACATATCTCCTGCAGTTATTGACTGGTTTCGTAGCTATCTGACAGGTCGTCGGCAGCGTATAAAGGTGGACTCTTCCCGATCTTCTTGGTGCAGCACAACGGCCGGTGTTCCACAGGGTGGTGTGTTGTCTCCTTTGCTATTCTCTGTATTTATTAATTCAATCACTCATAATCTGTCTTCAAACTATCACCTTTATGCCGACGATCTTCAAGTTTATTCTCAAGGTTCACTCGAAGATCTACCTTCAATCATCTCTTCAACAAATTCGGACTTGAGACTTATTTTAGAGTGGAGTAGTAATTATGGCCTCCACGTTAATCCGTCAAAATCCCAGGCTATCATCATTGGCAGTCCTAGTCTAATTTCCAGAGTTGACTTGGCTAATACTCCTTCAATTTTCTTTAATGGTGTCATAATCCCTTACTCGTCCCAGGTTAAAAACCTGGGCGTCATCATTGATAGCACTCTTTCTTGGGTACCCCAATTGAATGTAGTGAGCAGGAAGATGTTTGCCGCAGTGGGTTCTCTTAGAAGGCTTAGCAAATTCCTTCCCATTGCCACTAAAATTGCGCTCGCTCAGACGTTACTTCTCCCGATTCTAGACTATGCTGACATCTCGTACCTTGATATTTCAGAGGAGCAACTTAATAAGCTTGAGCGCATTCAAAACATTTCCATCAGATTCATATTTGGGTTACGTAAATATGATCATGTTTCTAGTTTCCGTTCTCAACTCAAGTGGCTCCCTATTCGTCAAAGGCGTAACTCTCACATTCTTACTCTTCTTTATGGCATACTTTTCCACCGAGCAACTCCCCTGTATCTTAAGGAGCGCTTTAGCTACCTTTCGTCTGCAAGGTGCGCTAAAAATTTCCTTTTAGCTGTCCCCTCCTCACACTCAAAATTTTACTCGAATTCCTTTACTTTTAAAGTCGTTTTGCTATGGAATTCGCTTCCAGTAGAATTGCGGAATGCTAAAACGCCAGCGATCTTTAAAAATAAATTAAAAGAATACTTCTTATCTCTCGATTGATAAAATTGATGGTGTGATTTGTGAAACTGTTTTCGTTCGTTTGCCTCTGACTGTTTATGTGTTCCTTATCTGTCTTGTTTTATTTATATTTATGTATGTTTAAGTAGGTTTATATATATCTATTTATGTATGTGTATATCTATTGATACGTTTACTTGCTTATCCGTTGATAATTATTTTGTTCTCCCTTCCCCTTCTGCATCACCTACTCATTGTGTGATTTATACTAATCAACTCCACTACCTAAAGGTTGTCTGGAAGAGATCGCTCTTTAGCGATAAGACCGCCTGTTGTCTACCGTTATTAAAATTATTGTTCTGTACTGAATTTGTAAACTTTTTTGGTGTGCAATAAAGCATTTTGTATTTTTTTTTGTATTTGTATTTGATGCCAATCTCAGCAGTAAAAATCTAGAAATCATTAAGGCAAAGTTCGTGCCCTAAATAGACGCTGATCGATAGGTATCGGCGAGTTATTCCAACTAACGGCTCTCAGACATACAACTTTCATCCGCGATAGGTTGCAGATTTTTTGTACAATTACTACTTTTATAGCGTTTTTCGGTTACCGTTAGGCAATTTAGCTGGTCTAACGTCGCCCAATAAGAGTTTTTAAAAAACATATTAACATAGCAGTAACGTAGTGCCAAGTTATATTTTATAAATACTGCAAAAATCTTGGTAGAAATGCTGATCCATGAGCCATCGCTTAGGTATTGGTTTGTCCTTTTGGCTTTTGGCAATGTATATTTCATGTAAAGATACTCCCATAATCTTATGCATTTAATTGCTAATTGACGGTCGATGATTTTGACCATATTTAGTACAGGAAAATGCGAGAATAGTCAAATAAGAATTTTTTCTCGGATGTTAACGAAGTGCCAACATGATAAAACTATGGAGGGAAAATGTGTGAACAGAATTGCGGTCAGAATCAAAAGTAGCCGTCAATTTTATGACTAGCTTAGGTTCTTTTGTTGCTGACTTGTAGTATGGGTTCAAAGATAGGGCTGGGCATTTTTTCTTGTATCCGTTTTGGCAACCATTTTGTATAAAAAACGGAAGAACTTTTTTTACTAGAACCCAAAACTGTTACTAAAAAAACTGTAACAATAATACATTGACAGCGGTACGAATACCAAAAATACTCCATTCTAAATCGTACAACTAGTTACATTTATGCGAAACTCAAAAAAATTTAACCTAACAGTTGCAAACGAACGAAACTAACGAGACAGTGTTATCGGCATTGGGGCTTAAGCAAAAAACGGTTACTTAAAAAACGGTTTCTCGAAACAGTTTTTTGTGAAACCGAAACGGTGACGTTTCGTTTTACAGAAAACTCGAAACGACCTAGCTCTACTCAAAGTATTCCGAAGCAAGCCGGGGAGAAAACGCCTCACTTATTCTCTAAGAGCAATAGAAAAGGGTGCTAGAACGCTGTAAAATGTGCAGCCGGCGAGAATCGGGCTCTATGGATGCACGCCACCTTCTTTTATTAAATACTAGCTGCGCCGGCGCCGCGCGGTGTTACCCGCTCATCCCTCGGGAACACTACATTTAACGGGATTAAAATTAGCCTATCTGTTCATACAGGGTGTCAGCTACCTTCATACCAAAATCAAAATTGGTCCAGCCGTTTCAGCGTGAAGAAGTAACAAAACACATAAAACACTCACAATATTTCGCCTTTATAATATTAGTGTGACTAGTTTCAGATATGACTACACATGTCATTCAAAAACAAGAGCCGAGTTGTCAAATGGCGTTACGTAGGCTGCCGGCAAGGGTCTCATCCGAATGTTGCGTAATTGTGCACTAGACTTATGCAATTCGTTTTGGTCACATTTGGCCTCTAGGGTTGTCACTATAGGAGGTATTTATCAATTTTAGCAAATTGCACCTTTCTAGTACTAAGAGTTTCTGAGCTAAGCTGCGGATAGATGAACGGACGAATAAAATGTTTCGGCAATTATTTGTAGTTCATTATATTTATAAATAATAAAAAAAACTTCTCTACGTGTACGTTGAAAATCTCTCATGTACCTATTAATTATTTTCACACGTTATAAAAAGTGGACCTGTCGAAGTACCGTCTTGACAGATTTACGCAACCAAAGATATTTTAGAACAAACAATATTGAAAGTGCATCTCATGCGCACCAAATATAGGTCGAGTAAACGGCGCGCTAACTTTATCATCGATCGACAATGTCACCCTGACATTGCGTGTGTTCCGTTACTGTTTATTTTCAAATAAATGTAAATATATTGGACGGCTGTTCCTATTTTCATCGAACAGCTTAAGAGTCATCTAGGAAACTAGAATTGAATCATTCATCTAAATCTGTTTGGTCGTTACCTATTGTTATATCTTTTTTTTAATTTAGACTAGTATAAAACATCTTCGTCTTCATTACCCCGGGTCTACACTATTCGCTAAGCTGAGCGAGTCCCGCAGACCGAAGTATTAATATTCGGCCAACTTCGGTCAACTTGGCGAGTCGTGTAGAGCGTGCATTACACTCGTGGTCGTGGCTGTCATTACTTGTGTGGCAAGTTAAACTACACAGCTCCATTCCTCTCTCATGAGACAAAAAAAATCCTAGGCGAAAACATAATACGTTACACATTTATTTATTTATTTAATCTTTATTGCACTAAAGAAACTTATCGTACAAAAGGCGGACTTAAGGCCGTTCCCTGAGCCAGAAATGCAAAAATACCCCAAAAATTATCCTATTTTTCTACGAAACGTTGATATTAGTAAACGAGGGAAAAATATATATCATTCTTGATTATATTATCTTTAATAACACAGCATTCGATACACGATTCATAACACTTCGCTCGATACAATTAATTCCCAAAGTAACCTCCAATTCGAATGTTTACTCCAACTTTACTTGTTTTTTCACTACGTGACACTATGAAACAAAAAAGGAGAAAAATCAATCATAACTAAAATAGTAATTTGACAGCTTCCGAATTTCAATAATTTGAGGCAATATTTTTAAAATAAATAATCATCGACAAATTCTATCGTAAAAAGATATCGCCTTACGGCCCGCAAGCTCTATCTCCGTCACTCTTTTGAAATGTGACTGTTATGTGACAGGGACGGGTGGCCTGAGGAGGGGCTCGGGGCTCTGGCTCAGGGAACGGCCTTAATGCCATGAGGCATACTTATTATGAGAACCTTTTCCCAACACTACCCACAACCGGCAACAGATAAACATTAATGATGTACGATTGAATTGTTTAATGCCTTGAATTTAACCATGTTCATTTTATCATAGTTACTAGCTGTGCCCCGCAATGTTACTCGCGGTTTACGACATAAAAATTAGCCTATGTGTCATACTGAATTTTACCAATATTGGTCCAGCCTTGAGCGTGCAGAAGTAAGAAACATACAAAGACACTCACTAAACATTTGCCTTTATAATATCGATACCTAAGAGCACAATCCTATTATTATGCAATTAGGACGTTAGTGCACAACTCTAGGTAGTTTAAATTTCATTGGAACAATAATTGTAATTAGTACAAATGTGAACTAAGGTATCGATATTAGTCTTCTTATTCAGTATGTAAATATGAAGTGACAACTCTGTCACGCGTCGTTTCAGTTAGTGTTTAACCAGTTAAACGAGGTCCTTGCAAATCTGTGGCAGGATGAAAATGACAGCCTGTCAGACCGGTTTCTTAGTGGTTCTCCGCTTAGGTTTCCTAAAAGGCCTACTATTTTGAACACTTTTCGGTCTGATGAAAACCAGTGGGCATGGGCATATGATTGTGCACTGTTGCCGTCATAGCTGTGCCTTAAACACTGTACAATCCAAGCTTCTATTTAGTTTCAACTTGACGTTTGCGCAAAAAGAAAATTAAAAAAATATTTTCACACACACGAACTGTAGCTTCATTTTTTGAATGGACAATTCCTTGATTACCCATACAAAAATCCCGGGCTTGAAAGCTACACGAACACAACAATACAAATAAAAACAAAAATATTCATAAACGTGTGCAAGCAAAAAGGGTCAAAAGGTATAGTTGGCAATAAAAGCTTCCTTATACCAGTGGATATGTGAGCTGTAACTACACCTCGATTTTTTTCCACTATTTTTTTAAATAGTTAATATGTAATTTTTTAAGTTTAAACCCCCAGATCCCCGCCACTTAATATCGAAAAAAATAATCGACAAATAATCGACAAACAATCTCTATACAATAACTTCACAAAGTGTCATAAGAATCTGTTGAAGACCCCTAATGGAGTGCGCACCACACCTAACGAGTACAGTGGCGAGACAGTGCTCTGTCTCGCCCGTTTGTCTTGTGTGTGACAGGGACGAGAGCACTGTCTCGCCCACTGTCTCGGTAGGTGTGATCAAGGCATAAGCGAGAACAGCCGAACACCCGAACATACGAAAGATTTCTTGACTAAAATAAAACGTCGCGCTTACTCGGTTAAAAAATATTCATTGATGGATAAAAACTTATTACAGTTAGTGTATATAAAGATTAGCATACGCCTATTTAAACTGTAATTAATGTATGTTTGGCAAGCATAAGCAAGTAGCTGCTTATTCGAGGCATGTAGGCAAATACAATAGATTTTAATTGGCCGACTTTCTATTTAACATCAAAACATAATTACGAATTCTACTTAGTCGGATTAGCCGGGCCAAGTCATGACTTGAAATTTTGTTGCGTGCGATTCATATAAATAATCACGTAGATACGATAATATTTTAGTTTAGTAATTAATATACCTAATTTAAATCCAATGCAAGGGGCTTGCTTTTTTGATATTAGCAGATATTGCATGATGGAACGAGGACATATTCCAAGCATTGCGGTGCTCAAAATATGAACACTCGTGGTTTACGCACCTCTTCAATATAAACGATTGAGGCCGCCGGTAGATAGCCGATACTGTTGTTTAATGTTCGCTTATGAACATCCAAGGATTCATTCAATTAATTCGAGTCCGTCTCCAAGCTGGCAACTTTGGCGCCGACACCAAAGTTTAGGTATAAAAGCATCTAAATTTCCGATGCCTGCAAATCATTCATGCACCGAAACCCCCGGGGTATGCCTATGATTATGAAAACATATTCAGCGGGTGTTCTAAAAGTCTAAACCATAAAACTGTCTTTCACCGTATTCCGGGCGACGCGTCAGTGACAAACTTTACAACCGCGAAGTAGTCTGATAGGGGCTACTAACGTCGCCTTTAAATTACATGTCACATTACTTAACATAACTGCTCTATAATAAATAACATCAATGAAATAAGAACACGTGTATGTTAGAGTTTAAGGTTGGAAGGAAATTATGATAAGTATAACGTATCAAATCGACACATCAGTCTCATCACACTTAATATTATAAAGGCGAAAGTTTGTGAGTGTATTTATGTGTATGTTTGTTACTTCTTCGCGCTCAAACGGCTGGACCAATTTTGATAAATTTTGGTCTGAAGGTAGGTAGGCGACCCCTGAATTAACACATGGCTACTTTTTATACCGAAAAAATGTAGTGTTCCCGTGGGATGAGCGGTGCAGTATAAATATTTATTTTAGCCAAATTCGACAATTATCATCATATTTGACGTTTTCAAGCAAAAGGTCTGTAGATCTGGATTCTCGGTATTTTTATGCTCTTCAAATTTTTTTGTTTTCTTATAATATAAATAACCATGCAGCCAGTTACAATCCTTTTGACAATTGCTGTAAAAATCAGTGTTTTTTTTCTGTTTCAAGCATATGCTCTATAACTAGTCGGCTAATCGGCATTTTTTTAACAGATTAGTCGACTAGTCGGCACAATCCATAGTCAGCCTATCTATATTTTACACATGCAAAAGGGACGCATTAATGTAACTTAGTTTGAGTCATTCACAAAAGTCTATCTAAAACCCAAATGTCTAAGTCAAGTTTAGAATTTTGAACCCAATACATAGTAAGAACCGCACCTAGTATTTGTTAATTTACCGCAACTAGTATTTGTTATTTCACGTAGTCATTATCAAATGATTACTTAGCGTGTTAAAATTGTTAAAAGCTTCAATAGACCTGAAGCGTGACTTGCTTATACATATCTAATGTAATGTGTAATGGAAAAACGTCGTATACACTACAAACTCAATATAACATATGTAGTGTTTCTGTAATGTATGTATCTAACGTTTAATAGAAGAACGTCGTATGATGCAACACATTCATAGTGACATATGTCGTTCGGCTAGTGTATGTGTATGAGTCATAGTTAGGCGTCAAGGGAAATCAAGGTGGAATAACTCGTTCCGATGGAAAATACTATATTGAGTAGAATGTATCTTACAAACTACTTTTATATTGGAAGAACAGAGGGTACCCCGTAACTTCACACGCGTATTTTTTAGGACTCCGTAGCCAAATGGCAAAAAACGGAACCCTTATAGATTCGTCATGTCTGTCCGTCTGTCCGTCCGTATGTCACAGCCATTTTTTTCCGAAACTATAAGAGCTATACTGTTGAAACTTGGTAGGTAGATGTATTCTGTGAACCGCATTAAGATTTTGATGCAAAAATAAAAAAATAATAATAAATATTGGGGGCTCCCCATACTTAGAACTGAAACTCAATTTTTTTTTTCATCAAACACATACATACGTGTGGGGTATCTATGGATAGGTCTTCAAAAATGATATCGAGGTTTCTAAAATATTTTTTTTCTAAACCGAAGAGTTTGCGTGACAGACGCTTCCAAAGTGGAAAAAAGTTGGTCCCCCCCCCCCCCCTCTAACTTCTAAAATAAGAAAATGAAAAATCTAAAAAAAACATGTGATGTACATTACTATAAAAACTACCAACGAAAATTGTTTTGAACGAGATCTAGTAAGTCGTTTTTTTAATACCTAACTTTGCACCTAATTTATATGGGGCGCTATACATACCAGGTGCAAACTTAACTTAACCACCTAGGGATGGAAAGTGTTTGTACGGAACCCTCGGTGCGCGAGTCCGACTCGCACTTGGCCGATTTTTTATAAAGTCGGGTAAAAAGTATCCTATAACCATCTTTGGATGTCCGGCTATCCCATTACCGAATATGGTTAAAATTTGTCCACACGGTTCGGTGTGATGAGAGGACAATGGAAATTATGTCCGACAGATGGCGCCCATTTAAAACAAAAGACGATCCTGCATCGCGCTATTAAGATTTTTCCTGTAATCATGACCCCTCCATAGAATACTGGTTTTCAATACAAATCTGGCATTTTATAATTAGTATGGATTAGCTTTCTATTTTGTGGTCTCATGTAACTTGATATAATTATCAGTGAATTCCACTCGAATTGAGTACTTATTTCCTACCCTATAATATAAATTATGTATTATTTCGCTTGCCATAAAATGCTATTTCTACAAATAAACAGACATTATCTGTGTAGATTGTTTATACGTTTTTGACTATTTTTAAATAACGAAATAGTTGTTAGCGATGCGCTCATTAGGATTTTACTTTTGTATTTAAATATATTTGTCACTGGATTTTGTTCCTTATTGTATTCGCATTAAGATGTAATTATAATGGTTAATATTTAATGTAAACCCGTTACCATCCAAACGCGGGCAGTCCGCTGCTGTCCGCGAGCCTAATCACGCGACCTCTGTGTGACATTTTTTGTATCTTGTGTTTTTGGAAAATTATACCGTCTTCGTGTCAGTACTCCGGCCTTTTCTTAGCGCTGAACCCCTACTACAACCAACAAAGTGGTCTTCGAACCAGATCATGTACCATACGCCCAGAATGGAAACGCGCAACGCGAAAATGCGCCGAGAACACGCCGAACAGGAGGCGCGCGAGCAAGAACAAAGGAATTCGCAGAGTGAGGTTATCCCACCAGGTGAACAAGCTTCCGACATGAAAGTCGACGACCAAGTGGTAAAGAAAGTGCCTACGTTGTTGTTAAACGCCACGAGAAATGTGACCGGCAGTATAAAGTCGGAACCTATACCGCCACGTGCTCACGGCCACGGCCGTGATACAAAGTCAGTCGTTTCTCGTGTCAGCGCACCTTCAAGCAGCAAAGGCTCACGAATATCGTCGGCATCAAAGGAAGCGAAGCGAAAACAGTTGTTGTTAGAGGCCGCGAAACAGAAGGCCGCGATAAAAATGGACCTTATCGACAAAACTTTGGATGCCCAACTCGCAGCACTCAGCGACGAGGAGGAACAAGAGGAATACAGTTCACAAATCGATGGAAATAAGCCTCCTCGCAGCGACGTAGCGGAATGGGTCGAGGCCCAAAGTAACCACAGGGAATCACCTCAGGAGCAGCAATCCTACAAGAATGGTATCATCCTGCATATACCAGTCCCACCGTCGACGACACCCTTGCCGGTGTCCGCCGAGCCCACCGTGCCCCCCGTGCCCTCAGCGCCCTCGGCGCCCGGCCCGGCGCCACGCGTTGCTGGCCTCGCGCCACACGCGCCCGACGGCACAGTAACGGCGCTCAACCACACAGTGCAACTACTAGCTGGCGCTCTAAAGGATCTCTCCACCGCAAATAACCAGGCGCCTACAAGTTTGCTCAGCCGCATCAGCACGCCCAGGGATCTTCCCGAGTTTTCAGGTGACCAGCTGGAATGGCTACAATTCAAACAGTCATACGAAGAGTCTACCGAGGTATGCAAATTTAGTGATAAAGAGAATTTATGGCGGCTACGTAAATGTCTTCGTGGAGCCGCGAGAGATGCCGTCTCGGCTTTGTTTATCAGCGCCACGTCGCCCGACAGGGTAATGTCGACCTTGGAGCTACGTTTCGGAAACCCGGATGGCATTATTTCTCGCATTCTACACGATATTAAAAAGCTACAGCCGTTACAACTAGATTATCACAAAGAAATCGTCACGTTTGCAGTAAAAGTTCAAAACTTTGTGGAAGCAGTGCGAGCAGTCGGACGCGAGGAGTACCTGCACGGCATGAACATCGTCTCCACCATCCTGTCCAAGCTGCCCACTGTGCTTATCTCAAAATGGTCAGACTATAGTTTCGCACTCCTTAAGGACGCGCAGAAATCAAGGTTAGTCATTCTATCGGATTTCCTTAATGACGAGGCTTTAAAGATTTCGACGACTACTAGTTTCCTGACTACTACACGCAACGATCAGCACCGAAACAGATATAGCGATCATTCGTCATCACGCCATCATACTGTTTTGCTACAAGCCGATGAAGGCGTTTCGAAGTGTTTATTTTGCCGAACAACAGTTCATAAGTTAACAGATTGCAAACCGTTTAAACGAGCGCTGCGCAAAGTACGATGGCAATTTGTTAAAAAGAATGGCTTATGTTATAAATGCCTGTTATCAAGGCACGAGCGAGAAACCTGCCGCGCCCCTGCGTGTGATAAGGATGGATGCGGCGAGGCGCATCACCGTCTCCTGCACTACATAGTAAACAAAACCGAAGTACCGCGTGCGTTGTCATCGGAAACGGAATCTACAAAATCCAATTCTACGAGTGGGCCTACTACAAGTGCATCGGTGTCGCTTGAACTTGAGTCTAATCGTATTTCCGAGACTTTGACACATATTAACGCGAGTGATCACAAAGTGCTCTTAAAAGTTGTGCCGGTGCGCGTTCAGGGACCTAACGGCATCTTCGACAGTACTGCGTTACTCGACGGCGGTTCATCGGTCTCACTAATAAGTGCCGAACTCGCTCAGCGAGCCGGCCTGCGCGGCCGCCCCGAGACACTGCGCGTTCAGGGTGCCTTTGCTAATAATGAACTTGTGTGTATCTCGTCCATTGTGAATGTGGACCTTACAGGTATGAACAATAAGGTTTATAATATTAAAATGCGCTGTGTTGATGAGTTAAGTTTACCATTACAAACTTTGTCAGTTTTAAAACTTGTTAATTATTCTCATCTGGCAGATATAAAGCATAATTTATGTGTTACTGATTCCAAACCTGAGTTGTTAATTGGTCAAGATAACCATCATCTTTTGTTACCTATACAACTAAAAGTAGGAAAACCGAATGAGCCATCCGCTACTCTCTCCGCCCTGGGGTGGTCCGTGAGTGGGAAAATATGCGTGCCGCGAAGCGTCCGGTCTGCCGGACGTCCATACGACCGTGCCGACGACGCCCATATTAACCTGTTTCTTTCAGAAAGCGCCACGGACCATAGGAATTCTTCGGACGAGAGCCTGCTGAAAGAGATCCACGAGGATGTTAGACGCTCGTTTCTTATAGATTCTATGGGTGTGTCGGCAAGCGCGCGCCAAAACGCCGAGGACGTCCGCGCCGTGGCGCAGCTGGAGCGCTCCGCGATACTCGTTGACGGCCGCTGGTACGTCGGCCTGCCGTGGAGAGATGAGCGCTGCACCATGCCCGACTCGTATCCCAGTGCTCTAAACCGGATGAAAGGTATGGAACGAAAGATGACTAAAGATGCCGGTTTCGCAGAACGGTACCGGGAGCGCGTTCATCATTTATTGGAAAATGATTACGCCATGGAGCTGCCAGATACTCAGATGAGGCCAAGAACTTGGTACCTGGCTCACTTTGGGGTTGACAATCCCAACAAAAAGCGTCTCCGTTTGGTATTCGACGCCGCTAATAAGGTAAATAATCTTTGTTTAAATGATTACCTACTCACAGGGCCGGACCTTCTGTCATCGCTTTTTGGAATTATGCTCCGCTTTAGGGAAAATAAAATAGGAGTGACCGGTGACATTAAGGACATGTTCTTAAGGGTTAAAATACGCGCCGAGGACCAACACGCCTTTCGGTTTTTATGGAGGGACAACCCTACTGATGATTTAAAAACATACATTAGTACGTCTCTTATTTTTGGAGCCAATTGTGCTCCATTTATCGCGCAATTTGTAAAAAACTTAAATGCGCGGCGATTCGAGTCATCCATGCCGGGCGCTGTTGACGCAATAATTAACTCCCATTATGTAGATGATTACATTGACAGTTTTCCTGACGAGGAAACTGCAATTAAAATGGTTAAAAATATTAGCGCGATACACAGTGCCGGCAATTTCGAGATAAGGAATTGGACAAGCAATGGTATGGCTGTTTTGGATAGCTTGCCAAAAGAGACCCTAGGCACCGCCGCCGTTAGGTTTAAAGTCGGCCAGCAGCACGAAGGTGAACGCACTCTCGGACTTATATGGTTCCCCGCTGATGATGTTTTAGGATTTGACGTATCATTGAAACGGATTCCCGAGAGTATTATAAATGGAAAGGAACGTCCCACAAAACGTCTAATGCTAAAGGTAATCATGTCTATCTTTGATGTTTTAGGATTCCTAGCCCCATTCACCATCCAAGGACGTATTATGCTGCAACAGGCTTGGCGGTCTCATACGGGATGGGATGATTATATCCCTGATGACATTCATAACAAGTGGCGCAAATGGATAGATTTACTTAAGGTAATAAACAACATACGTATACCTAGGTGCTACAGTGCAGCTGTCGCGCGCAAGGGCGAAAGCGATAGCGAACCAAAGGACACGCGTGCGAGCGAGACGCAAGTCGACTCCGTAGTAAAGTCGCCTTATGTGCTTACGCAACATGCTACGAGCTACGACGGCGTAGCGGCCTCTACGAGTGCTACTCCTGGGACTAGTCATTATAATAATGTTTATAATAACCTAGAAATTCATTTTTTTAGTGACGCGTCTTCCCAAGCTATGTCGGCGGTGGCCTATTGGCGTTGGAGCAATAAAGGTATTATTTATGTTGCATTTATCGCCAGTAAGTGCAGAGTTATGCCGGTCAAACCGCTGACGATCCCGAAGGCTGAGTTACAGGCCGCTCTGTTAGCTGCGAGACTAGCTAACACAATTAAAAAGGAGCACAAACTCGCGCCGCTACGCCGATACTTCTGGTGCGACTCCACTACGGTCATTCAATGGATTCGCAACAATACACGAACGTATAAGACGTTCGAAGCAAATCGGTTAGGTGAGATCGACGAATTATCCCGCGTGGACGAATGGCGGTACATTCCTACGAAGTTGAATGTTGCAGACTTAGCCACGCGGGAAACGTTCAATTTAACCCTACAAGGTGAATGGTTTACAGGTCCATCTTTTTTATACAACGACAAAAGTTCGTGGCCCAAAGATATCATTCCCACAGGCAGTAACGATGATGAGTCATCAATGGAATGCGTAGCTGCCGTGCAGATGTGCGACGAACCTCTGTCCCCGCCCGTACCGGATCCGCAGCGCTTTTCTAGCTGGCTGCGCCTCACGCGCGCCACTGCCGCTGTTTTAAAATTTATTGCCAGGTGCAAAGGTCAAACGAGCGAAATTGACTGCAGTATGATGGAGCGCGCGGAGAATTTGTTGCTGCGCCACGCTCAGCTCGAGTCATTTGCAGAAGATTTGGCCAGAATTAAGAAGAATCTGGCTCTGCACCGTAGCAGTCGGTTGTTAAAATTAACACCGATATTAGACGCAGATGGCCTACTGCGCGTGGGCGGGCGCATTGACGCCGCATCAGACGTGGGCACGGACATTAAAAGACCAGTTATTCTAGATGGCCGACATCACATATCAAGACTCATTGTTCGGCATTACCATGTGAAGGTAGCCCATGGTAACCACGAAACCGTAGTAAACGAAGTCCGACAAAGATTTTGGATACTTCGGCTTAGACCTACTGTTAAATTCGTTTCGTCGAGGTGTATGCTGTGCCGAATTTTGAAATGTAAGCCTGAGGTACCACGCATGGGAGATTTACCCAAGGCTCGCGTGGCACATCATCAGAAACCCTTTTATTACTGCGGTCTGGATTTATTCGGGCCGATGGAGGTTACGGTGGGTCGACGGCGCGAAAAAAGGTACGGTGTATTGTTTACATGCTTAACTGTGCGGGCGATCCATATTGAGCTGGTTGTCTCTCTCACTACCGACTCCCTGATTATGGCGATAAGGCGAATGGCAGCTCGGCGTGGGTGGCCGCGCCATCTACAATCAGACAATGGAACTAATCTGAGAGGCGCGGACACGGAGCTGCGACGATCAATGCAGGCGCTAGACACCGATGTGCTGCAAGCTGAAGGTGTCAACAACAACATGGAGTGGACCTTTAACCCTCCCGCTAGCCCCCATTGGGGTGGGGCGTGGGAACGGCTTATCCGCTCAGTTAAGTCAGCTCTTAAGGTAATTCTTAAGGAGCGTGCACCACGGGACGAGGTGTTGAGTACGTTAATGGCTGAAATTGAGAATATGGTTAACAGTCGTCCCCTGATGCACGTTTCAGTCGAACCTGATGATAGGGAGGCTTTGACCCCTAATCATTTCCTCTTGGGATCATCGTCAAACCTTCCTATTATAGGAGAATTCGACGACGCAGATTTAAACCTACGCAAGCAGTGGCGGAAGGCACAGAGGCTTGCAGACATGTATTGGCAAAGGTGGGTAAGAGAGATTTTACCCGACCTCTTGCCCAGGACGAAGTGGCAGCAGGAGCGGAAGCCGCTCCAAGTTGGAGACCTGGTACTGGTAGTTGACCCCAACTCCCCGCGCAACGTCTGGCCTAAAGGGCTCATCACACAGGTAATCCCCGGAAGAGACGGCCGCATCCGTGTGGTGGAGGTGAGGACGGCGTCCGGGACATTGCGGCGTTCCGCGGCTCGCATCGCTCCTATCCCGGTCAGTGTTGAGTGCTGATACAGCACTGGGGTGGGGAGTGTTAGCGATGCGCTCATTAGGATTTTACTTTTGTATTTAAATATATTTGTCACTGGATTTTGTTCCTTATTGTATTCGCATTAAGATGTAATTATAATGGTTAATATTTAATGTAAACCCGTTACCATCCAAACGCGGGCAGTCCGCTGCTGTCCGCGAGCCTAATCACGCGACCTCTGTGTGACATTTTTTGTATCTTGTGTTTTTGGAAAATTATACCGTCTTCGTGTCAGTACTCCGGCCTTTTCTTAGCGCTGAACCCCTACTACAACCAACAATAGTAATAATAATAAACAGGCTAAAACAGAACACTATATTAGGTATAGAGTAGTGACGTCTTAACATAACACGTTATTTATTTTGAAATTTCATACAGTTTTGACAGTACAAAAAACTAAACTGCTAAATGACCCGTCGTTTATTTTTTTTTCACAGATTATTACCGATCATTGATCCCAACTGTACATTATTATGTACTGTACATAATATTTAATATTTGATTATGTTTTGACTCATACGTCACTGTGACTGATACTGGATCCGGGGTCGTCCGATAAGCGCATATCTGCCTTTGGCGGGGGTAAATAAATCGATACAGTACGTCTAGCATAACTACTACGCGCGACTCTTTGTCGCGCGACAAATACTACCAAAATGAAATCAAATCAAATCGTTTATTTGCTAGAATACAGGTAGTTACAAATGAGGTCTTATAATCTAAGCAATACATTTCCATGTATCCAGCCTGCATGCAGGCATGCAAATATTAACAAATGCACGCACGTTACAATATAATTAATTATGATATATTCTTAAATAATAAATTAAATAATTTGTCCATTAAACATACCTACTATTTACTAATTTCAGTTTTATGGCACTATGTCAAAAAGTACAAAAATAAGCAAACAATCCGAGTCCGATTAAAAAGTAAATAAAAATAAAAAGAAAAGCAGTGAGAAGAGTAAACCATAAGGAACCAATTTACAATTGTTGTGAAGTGGAGTCTAAGTAGCTTTTTACGCTATAAAAGCACTTGTCCAAAAGCCAAGTGGACAACCTGTGTTTAAAACTGTTACCCTGTAGTAGCTTTATTTCATCAGGTAAGTTGTTAAACAGTTTTATACGCATGTTGAACACGTTTCTGCTGTATATCGCCTTGCGAGCCCGAGGTTTATACAACTGACTCATGACTTGCGGTCTGGTTTGCCTGTGCATTATTTCACCACGTTTTTTGAAATATGAGCGGTTGTTGCAGACAAACATACACATATCTCTAATATATAAGCAAGGCAATGGCAGTATGTTTAATTTTTTAAATAAGGGTATACAGCTATCGTCAAGCCAAGCATTGCAGATGGCCCTGACACACTTCTTTTGAATTTTGAAAGCTCTATCCACATCCACAGAGTTACCCCACAGTATTAACCCGTAAGAGAGAACGGATGACACATACCCATGATAGGCCGTGATGGCGGCCTCTAATGACACGGTGTTTCTTAGCCTACGGAGAGCAAACACAAACCGGTTGAGCTTATTGCAAACCTGATCTACGTGCTCTTTCCAGTTCAGATGCTGATCAATTATGACACCAAGGAATTTGAAAGATAATACTTCGTCCACATTATCATTATTGTATTTTATTGTCATTGGAAGCCCATTAGAGTTGTACGAACGAAATTGCATATACTTTGTTTTATTAATATTAATACTTAAGTCATTCATATTCAGCCATTTAATTATGTCAGCTAGAGATTTTTCTACAATTTGCTTAAAAGTTATACTATCAAAACACTTTATTACCAAAGTCGTGTCATCTGCAAATAAAATACTCTTTTGGACAGTTGCTTTGGGCAAATCGTTGATGTAGAGAAGAAATAGAAGCGGGCCAAGGATACTCCCTTGCGGGATACCAGTAGGATTCGGTTTATATTCTGACCTATATGTTTGCTTTATAATATTGTTGTTTAATTTGGTAAATCTAGTAATTTCGGTACATTGAGCCCTATCCTGCAAGTAACTCTTTATCCAATCATACGCTGTCCCTCTGACACCGTAGCATTCAAGTTTACGGAGAAGCTTCGAGTGGTTAACGCAATCGAAGGCCTTAGACATGTCTAGGAATATCGATGCGACCGGGATGTTATTGTTAATACTCTCTGTGACGCACTTAATAAGTTCAAAACAGGCCTGAGTCGTTGACCTATTCCCACGAAAACCATATTGCTCTGGGCAGAGTATATCATATTTAGTTAGGAAGCCATTAATGCGTGTATAAAACGCTTTCTCGAAGATTTTTGATATGACAGGTATCAGTGCAATAGGCCTATAGTTGCTCGGGTCCTGTTTGTTTCCTTTTTTAAATAGAGGCTTAACTATAGATAACTTCAACCTCTCTGGGAAGATGCCTTCAACGAAAGATAAATTTATAATGTATGCTAATGGAGCACAGAGATACTGCGCACACGAACTTTGGTTGTTATGCAGTCATATCCAATTGCTTTACTGTTTTTTAATGTCATGATTATATTGTAAATTTCCTTGCTATCAACAGGCCTCAAAAATATTGTATTATTATTGACTGGTAAAGAATTACTTGAATGAATTAGAATTATTGGATAAATTATTAGAATTATGTATATGTATAAAATAATTATTTAGAATGTCGCAAATGCGTTTTGGGTCAGAGAGTAATTGATTATTAAATTGTATTTCTTGAATGTCATTTTCTTTGGTAATGTCCAGTGTATTTGACGAGATCGTACGCCAAGTAGCTTGGCATTTATTTTTACTGTTCTGTATAAATTTCTCATTTTTTATCTTTTGAGCAGTCTGTATACATTTTTTTAGTAAAGTAGTAGCATTTTGTATTTACTTTTTAACACTTGTTTATTTTTTGTTGCCTTTTTACAACTATAGTACAAAGTTCGTTTAGTCTTGCAAGCTTTTTTTAGTCCTCTGGTCAACCAGTTGTTATGTTGCATCCTATTGTTAATTTTTACTTTGACTGACGGAAAGCACTGGTTATAAAATAAGCAAACTATGTCATAAAAAGTATCAAAGGCATCCGTAGCACTAGATGAATTCATGACGTCAGAGAAGGAGAGAGATGAAATATAGTTACAGAATTTTTTCATATTATCTGGGCTATAGTCACGTCGGTCCTCATACCAAGTAGTAAAAGATTTTGGACGTTTTACAGTTTTTAGTGTTATCGATTGAGCAGTATCGTGATCGGACAGCCCAAGATGATGGAGCTCGGCAGAGACCAGTTTTAAGTTACTTGCAATCTGGTCAATACAAGAATCCCGTCTAGTTGGTTTAACTATATGTGCATTAAAATTATAATTTTCAAGAATGCTCAAAAGATTCTTCGAATTCATGTCCAGTTTTAGAATATTAATATTCCAGTCCCCGCAGATAACAATTTTTTTCCTTTTAAAGTTTGATGTTAGATAGTGTAGGAGGATCTCAAGTTTATGTAAGAAAATCCCGACATGTGCCTTATTCGAACCTGGAATTCGGTAAATATTTACTATGATGAGTCCTAGACTTATCAATTCAATGCCACAACACTCGAAATAAAATTTGCAGGCTAGTTTTGTGATGTAGGGTAGTGATTTAAATTCTAAGTGTTTTTTAATTGAGATGCTTGTTCCTCCCCTACATTTGTCTCGGCAGTAGTCAGCCGCAAGTTTCAGGGTATCAAGCTTAATATTTTTTTGAGAACCGTCCTTGACAAATGTTTCACTCAGACATACTACGTCGAAGTCCTTTCCCCGGCTAATTAATTCTTTCAGAGCTAGATTAATTACATCGAGTTTCGAGTATAGCCCGCCTATGTTTTGGTGAAAGATCGTGAAGCAGTCGGAGTCAGGAGTGAGAAGTTTGGGCTGTATTTGTGATGTGGTGGACTTATCTTTAGGGACGAAAAAAGGTGCCAGAACCGTTCAACAATCCAGGTTGACCCAAGCCACGAGTAACACTTTTTACAGATTTGAGTTTACATGTCATGAAGTCAATTTCGTTATTTAATTTGAGACTTAACCAGTTCAAAAATGATGACGTATTATAAATACTAGAGTTGCTATGTATATTTATTAATTTACAGTTTTCAAATTTATCAATAGTTGACCTGTCACTTTCCTTTCAATACCGCGCGAGAAAGACAGGTGACGTTGAGTCGCGCGACAAGCGGAGTCGCGGCAAGATATGCTAGTCCCGCAGCACTGCATTCGTCCTATTAATAACTAGGAAAATATTGTAGGTACCTACAAAAAAACAGTTTACTACTTATATGTACTTATTAGCAATTGAGAAACAATAATACATAATTAAATAAATAAAGTACACAAAAACAAAAAAACTGTTTACTACTTATAGTACTTATATAATCAATTGAGGAACAATAGATATCATTAAAAGCGAGTTTGCCCGCAAATCTCTCATTTTTAAGGTTCCTTACCAAAAGCGTAACAACAACCGTCAACCATCAAGGGTACTGTCTGTATAACGGGATGACGACGCCGGGTGGCGCAGTTTGTCGTGCATCTGCCTACTGAGCCGGCGGTCTGGGGTTCGAATCCCGGCCGGGACAATTTGTCTTATGAACTCGAATATTTCGTTCCCGTGTCGTGGATGGTTATCTATTTATAAATTATATATGTATATTATATCATCATCTAGTACCCATAATACAAGCTTTGCTTAGTTTGGGACTAGGTCGATTTGTGTAAGATTGTCCCTTAATATTCATTTGTGTTCCGTTGTTGTGGCCGTCGGCAGTCCGTAGGGTATTCATCCATGGACGCCGAAGAGACAGCCGCCCACGTCATTTTCGAATTTCCTGGAGGAGCCAAATACCGGGCACAACACCTCGGCTCTCCGAGGTCAGTCCCAGAAGTCGTCGGCAACATCTAAGGACTGCTACGCATTCTGGTAGAGTTGGGTTGGCAAGAGTGCTTAGTGCCAGCACCCCTTCACGCAAAATAGGCGCATTGTAAGACGTCGAGTGCGGAAAATCAGCCCGCGATAAACTAAATCGTCTGTTGACATAAATACCTATTTCAAACGAAGCTCGCATCTCAGTATTGATCTACAAAATAGATACGAGATTTTGAAGAATAGTGACAGAAACTTTAGTGAGTTTAGGTTGTCACCAAACCATATAACCTGTTCATCCTCACACTAGAGCCCTAATGGTTGAGAACTGTGTGGTTCCTCCAGTGATTTCCTACTGCGAACACTCCTCGGTGCAGTGTCAGTGTCATTGGTGCCTGCAGACCAATATAAGCTTGTTTGCATTACAACTCCAAGCAGCCAATAACACTACCAGTACTACCATACTACTACACTATTGTTTCTTTCCCAAACAAGCACCCCAACATCCTTGTTTGGCTGGAAAGGATACAAACAATGTTTATCAATAGGAAGTTTACTTTGTGTAGAGTGTAGAAAATAATTTCTCCGTTTTTTTTTATATTGTGATTGTTTTGCTGAACTGATGTTATAAAATTTACATTACTACCGCAACCTAAGTGGTATTGTATCAATAATAATACAAAAAGTTGACACAGCCAATAAACAAAAATACTTCCTGCTTATGCCTACAATTTTGTATGAAATTTCTTTACAGTTCTCTCGAGTTGTTCGGCCCGAAAAGTGATACTTGGAAGCCTTTTATAATGCACTTCATGATGACTTTTCATTGCATGATTGATAAAAACTGTTTTAGCCATAAATATGAGGGAGCATTGAATTGTTTTGTCATATCAATCAATCTTTCAGATAATGATCTTTTGTTCAAGCATAAGCATGTGATCTAGATAGTAACCATTTAGATTATATTTATTTATTTATAGCCTTATCTCAGATACATAATATTTCAATACAGTTTTTTTACTTCGGTCATCAACTGATACTTCCATTAAAATAGTTTTATTTTTTTCTGTTTATCTGTGTGCCTCTTAGCAAAGGCCTCCTCCAACACTTTCCCATATTCACTTTTCCTTGCCAGTCTAGTCCAGCTTTTTCCAGCTCCTGAACAGTTTTTCTTTCTTTCTCTTGCCGTCTCTTGTGTACCATAATGTTACTACTTTTAAAAACTGCTTATTATTTATTCAAGACGGCTTTAAGTAGAAAACAATTAAAATATATTATTTTAGATTAGTAACACTACTATTACAATGTCCATACCTGAAAAGCATAACACTATGTCACGGGTGTTTGTGCAATAAATATGCAATCTGGGGCTTTATGAATTACCGCCTGTCTAAAGTTTTATGTTTTGCCTTGGCCAGGACGTGTGACGTAAAATACATGAACTTACAGTATTATACTTGTCATTTTTGAGACTAAAAAAGAACGGCACAATTAAATAACTGTGATATCAAATGTCAAATGATAAGCTACAATGAGTTTCAGAGCTCCAAATTCACATTTAAACGGTTCAGAATTATTATTTGGGGAAAGTAAAAAAACAGAGTCAGATCAATAATATAAAAACAGTAGTCAGAGCTGTTTCATAAACTTAGAAAAAGGGTAATTTCATGAGAGTAATTTGTATGATGCAAATTTAAGTATTAATTTATCTTGTATAAAAAGTAACACTAATCTCAAGTTAAGTTAACACCATAAATAGAATAACACACAATTAAAATGTAAACACTTTCATGGTAACGGTATTGCCCTACTTAATAATTAGTAACACAAGACATATGACAACATGATGTCTCACATACAGACACAGTAATAATTAATATGTATGATAATTAAAGAAGACAAGTGACAATTCAATTGTAACACTGCCAGATCTTGAGGTAATAAACAGGTATCACTGTCTAAATTGGTTCAGAAACAATGATCTTGACCTCATTTTAATCAAGGTCACCCTATAAGGTCCGTAACTGTCGCACATAAGGAGAAAACTGGTTCCAAAAAGGTTGAATTAGTCATAGTTTATTTTTAAATTATCTACCCACATTAATTAAGATAATTAACCTATATGTTAATGGCTTGAGAATACAATGCGTGAATGTGGCAGCTGCTTCACAATAACTCGCAGAATTTCCCAAACGGCTGTTTGACACAGATTCAAAGCCCAAATTGTAGGTGTATTAGAAAAAAATGTGATCGTAAGCTTCGAAATTAGAAATCGGCCAATCGCTTGCGGCTGTTCATTCACGCCCTCACAATTAAAATCACATTGACAGCTGAACAGATAAACCTTGAAAAGTCGCTATACAACAATATACTATACCCATATTTACACATAGAGGGCCGAAAACAATTGGATATTTCAATAATTCTTACCTTCCGCGCTCTGGTTCAGCGATGAGGGCACGACGGTGGAAGACAACGCCTTCTTCTGACCATGCTTAGGAAGATCAGAGTCTGAATCGTCGAAAACAAGCGTCCTGACCGATTGTGAACATCGTCGATCCATTGGCACTCACAACACAGCCACACACAAATGCACTAATTTCCCCATTTATCACAACGATATGGTTACACGACACGCTTAAGCGGCACCATTTGAGTTGCGAAAGTAAAATCAGCGAATTAAATATCGCCTTAAGTGCACACGGTTGCAAATATAATTCGCGTTTTATGCCATCATAAATAACGCGACACGGCTTCTCGTATCACCAATCGAAAAGTGACACTTTTGTCTTGTTTGAAGGGTTAGCGCTTGGGTTGCCATAATGTAGAAAAATTTCCCCGTTAAGCTATACCACTCGGGAAAAATATTTAAATTTTGTGACTATGGTATGGTACAGTTGTTCTAGCCAGCCAGTTTATAATTTGTATATAATTTTTCATAAAATTTACTAGAATATTATTATTATTCCCATTATTATTTTTTAGCTCAGGTTAGGTTTTTACAATATATGTATGTATGTCAAAAGTGAACAAGCACTTTATTATTATTATAATTTACTTTTTTTATATTTTTTATTTAAGTACCTGCTTACTTGAAACGATGAAAAAGAACAATATTAAAAGTTTAAAGTCAATGGTACGTTTTCAGATTATCTTAATGTCTTATGGTATTATTTACTATATACTGATAAGTTTGCAAATGATGACATATTATTCACCAATGACTTGACAATTAGGCATCAGAGCTCCTATAGCAAAGACGTTAGACCTATGGAGCTGATATTACCATCAAAATTTATTTCATACTCGTAAGTGAATTTTATTCGCAATTTTAATTTTACAGTCACGATTACGAACAAAACAAGAGAAATTTACAAATACCTGATTTGAGTAGGCATTGTTTTTATCGTCGCAGTATAAAATTGCGCCTCTTTCCATATTTCTAGAATCATTAATAGAAAAGGTATAAAATTGTTAATTAATATAATATTTATGAAATATTTAAGACTACTACATAGTTTGTAATATTATTTACGTCACTTTAGGCCGTAAGTAGGACTTTCAGCTCGCTACGCGGGGAGAAAATCTCACTTTCTGTGCGGTCAATGCAAGACATTAAATCCTTAGACAATTTACGAGCGGTCATTTTGACGTGACAACGTCTTAAATTAGGTTGCGCTCGGAGTCACTCATGAAAAAGTGTAACGCCCGCTCACGTCTGTTACGATGAGTCACCGAACGAGAGAGAGGCCCGCCGGACCGGTGAATGCCTTGCGTCTCTCTCCCACTCAAACATGATCGGTCCGCCGCGCGTTGTCACGTAAAATCTTCACCCGTAAAACCGACTTTTTTCTCCTGATTGCATATTTATTTATTTATTTATTATTTATTAGGAGAACCAACAGCTACATACAATACATTGCTCTTAGAAATAGTTAATGGAAAGCCAATTACAGGTTCCCACCGGTAGTGACATTTTATACAAAAAATAAAGTGCTCGCACAATGCACAACATCGCAACTACCTGTGACTACAAACTAAGTGTAATAGAACTAATTTAAATAAAACAACTAATATAAAAAATGCACCAGACAACAGATTCGGTTAAAGCACGCTCACTTAAAAAATTCGTTCGTCATCTTACGCCTTACAGCCGGGATATTACTGTTGAAGATGTCGATATCCAGCTCTTTTGCTACTTTATTAAGACTTTTACCAGCACGCAACAGAAAACTATTCTTCCTATATTTGCGCGAGGAAAAGGGAACTGAGAGGGGAGGGTAGTGTCTTATAAGCCTGGATGGAGTATTGAAACAAACACCTGTGTGATCTGGAACATTCACAAATCCGTCACCCTAAGTATGTAATGTAGGTACTATGATGAAATATTTTTTGTATTTTTAATATTACGCATTTTCAATTGCTAACCATAAATGGGACTATCAACCTTTTTCTGTTGCTCGTTGCCATGGTAATGTCCCCTGGACCACTCTTTAAAACGACCATTACAGTTGCGATTTCAGTGGTTATATTTACTAAAGACTGTAATTGCATTGCATTCTTATGTAGAATATCTCCTGATAATATCAGTAATATAAATTATAAAAAAAATTGTAAGAAATTTTATCACTACTGTCCCCAGGGCCACGGCCGGCCGGCCTGGCCTACTAATCCACAATCCACCCAAATGCACTTTAGGATGAAATAAATGAGTGAGTATGAGTATTAGTATGAATTACATTTTGATTTTAGTGTAGGCTTCATTGCTCTCTAATGTTCTGTACCGTGCTATGAGAAGTCTGATGCGATGAATGCCAATAAAGAAGGGTTTAAATATTAGTAGCTTAATGGTACTCTTTTTACCCCATGGTACCTGTTATTTTTCGTGTATTGCAACATTGTTAAATAAAAGCGAGAAAAATATATCTTTTTTCTCATTCTTTCATCCCTTACCAGCGCCATCTATTGGAGCGCAGCGTCAACTTGACTTCACGAGGTTGCCATGATACTTTAGAAGTGCTTCCAGCTTTTCATAGATATATTTTTTTCTAGAAAGCGATTTTTCTATGCCATGTATATTTATGGAAATGTGGACAATAATCATAAGCAGTAAGTCATGTAATTATTAAAATTTACTTTCAAATAATTATTGAAAGGAGAACTTCTGCAATAATTAATTATTCTCATGAGCTTATCCTGCCATCTAGTGACATAATTGAACAATCAACAAAAATTCCGTCAAAAGAAACGGAAAAACACGAGCGCGCGTCGCCTCGGGTAGATATCAGCTGAATTATTCGGCTAAAATGCCCTGGCACGGGCATACGTAGTCGTCGGTCCGCCATTACGACGCAGCCGAGACACGTTTGTCGTATTTAGTTAAATATTTTCGTTTATAAATGAGTAATAACGCTCATGAACTAAGTAATCGACTTCTGAATGCGTTGGATAACAATTACAATGTAAGTTTACGAGTTTTAAAGCCCGTAAGTTGGATAAGCGAGACATAGATATGAGAATGGTCCCACGAGCCCGTGACACCCGACTCGATGCAACGATTTGGCCTCCTCGAGGTTGTTTCCAGAACCACTGACGTTCCTGTACACACGGATGATGATAACGAAGTGTCGGGATGTGATAAGGAGTCGAGATCCGTGTCTCCTGATAATAAAGTAGTGTCTGTCAGAGTGGATACGTGCACGGTGCGACTGCGGTATATGGAAGCACTGACGTCGTCAATGCACCGCCTCTTTACCCTCTGTCTGTAGTGCCAAAAGTTTTGCAATGTGAAAGTATGGAATTGTGCCACGCGCGTCAAATCCTGAGGATTTTCTTGGGTTATGTATATATGGTGCTTTGTGGAATGAACGCGGATGATGTGTTTTTTGTCGTACCGTTCGACCTTACGTGAGTAATAGAATAAGAATATACAGCGTGGAGACACCTCATGGGGGCAGGTGGTGGCTGCGGTTCTTAGAAGCTGCAAATGCTTGTTCCAGATTATTGAACATGCCAATCTTTGTTGGCATTTTAGATTGTGCAATTCTTGATTGAGCAATGTTGGAAATTGGCAGTGATTTTGCAATAGTCCTGAAGTGTACGATTCGCTCGTTTATAACCTTAGCTTGGGTAACCCTGCTGATAACATGATATATTTGAAATAATTACATGTCTCAGTTTCCTTAAAGCTGCATAAAATGACAAAAATATGCCACTTATTCACTGTTAGTGAACCTGAATGGTGTCCTCACATGAATTGACCACATGGGCACTTAGGTCATTGCCAGGGTTATGGTCACTCCTTTGACATTACCATGTGCTTGAACCATATGGTCACAACTCAAGACACTATTCTGTTTCAATAGGTTATCTTTAGCATTGCTTACTTGTTTATTTCTTTTAACTAACTGTACAGTATCTTGTTACCTCATCATTAGTATTGAATTTTGTGGTGAAAAAAGGATAACAATACAATCGTCTTTCTTAAAACCTTTCATTTATTTATAGTGGACCGTGATGAATTTGAAATTGAATTAAAGTATTTAATAATAATTGAGACCAGTTTATCTGAATAAATCATAATAAAAATGTTGTTTAATAAGCAGTCACTTGCGTTGAAATTCGAGTTGAACTCTATTTCTATAATAAAATAAGAGCTTTGACAGGTAGCTGTAGTTACCAAAAGCAATTGAGTCAATAAGAGTGACAAGCAATTAAAACAGCCTTTACTGAAAATAATCACAATAACGAACAAAACATACTTCATTAATATATGTTTGACACACAAATATCAGTCAACAAGTTATTTAATCATATTCATATCCAAGGTAGGTGTCATTACTATCATGCAAGTAGTTTCTTGAATGAATGAATGAATGAATAACCTTTACTTACTCAAATATGGTATACGTACATAAACGGTCTTAAATATTGAGAAAAAGTTGCACATATTTGGCCGCTGACGCGACGTGTAAATTTTATAAGTCCTTATATACTAGCACAGCTTAACAGATTAAAATTAGAGCAGTCAGTTTCCTTCTCTTCTTCATTTGCATGAAATCTTTCAATTTCAATTATACATTTTGTGCCTCCTGCAAAGCATACTGTATTCTCGTTATCAATAGCCAGCTTGTAACCAAGTCTAGATATTGTTTCATGAAAATAGTTCCTCAGAGAATTATTAAACAGAGAAATGTTATTAGGAATATGTATGGTCCATCTCTTTGGGGTACATTCGGAAGGATCCTGACCGCTCCCTCCTAGGCCTTGTGTAACTGCAAGATGATGAATGATGATGCCATATGCATGGTGAACTATAAACATAACCTTTTGGCTGAGATATTACAAAAGGACAAACATTGTATTTAAACACATAATACCAAAACATGAGGAATACATTAATTAGCTTTATTTATTTTTATCCCAGCAGGATAATGGCCGTACTGTGGGGTTTTTGGTGCTCAAATGATTTGAGTCTGCCTACTGTCAAATCATCAGCACCGAAACGCCAGGGTATGATATCTGTAAACAAAATTGTAGCAGACCTAGCTTGTTTAAATATCAGTTTTTACCAGATTCTGTTCATACACAAGAATAAAAAAACTTAAATGAGTATCAGCTCCTAGATAAAGCAGTAGCGGTTTTTAATTTTAACAGGAAATAGATGCTTAAAAGTGGTAGCAGCTACACTGAAACCTAATAGTAAAGTGTCAGTAATAAAATTTAGCTTACTCTACACTACTTGTGCAACTTACTTACTGTATGTGTAATCCAATGCTTCATTGGCGTATCTAGAGCAATATTTCAGGTTTGTGGCTGCCACATAAGATGCCATGGCTGATGTAATCAAGTCTAGAACTTCGGATCAGTAACCAAACATCAAAGGTGGGCATGGCTCTCCCGGCCACCTCCGTTAAAGAAGCCCATGGCCAGCTTTCGCCCTCTTATAGACTTGTACTGTGCGAGAGTCAGTAGAGATTCCACCACCATGAAATTTCTAACTCAAAGTGCCATAAAAAAACTCTATAATCTATATTTTCTGAAAGACAGTTGCCATTTGGTAGTTTTACACCATTCCTTTTGAATGTTCACTGTTTTTCATAAAAGATTGAGATTTCACATTTGTTGCTGTTGTTGTCCTAAGGCACCCCGGAGGTGCAGAGGGCCTTCATAAGCCAACGTCACGCCTTTCTATGTACAGCTACTCCTTTAGTTCGTTCCAGGTCAGTCCGATATGAGATTTCACCTTTGCGTTGAATCCAGTTCTCTCGCAAAGCTTACTATTTACCTAGTACATATAGTATCTATATATATATGGTATAGACTGGCTTACCTGTGGAGGATAGCAGAGCGTCTTTGGACTAGTTTCCATATATCATTTACATTTTCTTAGGTATGAATGATGTCATATCCGCACTTTGACTGGCAATATGATTCCAGTATTTTTATATTTTCTTTATTTATGGTTTCTGTAAGTCCTGCAGCATTCCTTTCTCACATCTTCAGTTCAGAACTATGACATATCTCGTGTATATCTATATACACAAAAGATATATGGTATGTTTGCCGCCATTTGCCAATCTCCTTCATCTATTCCAAAATTGTCCTTTCTAACCTTTACAATTAACGTTAAATTGCTATCAATGTGTTATCATATCTTAATGTACAACAAATGATTACAATTTATTGTTATTTATCACTTTTATCAGCCATTAATGTTGTTCATTTCTGGGTAAACTATATCAGAACTTAAAGAGGAAGTAACATGTACGAAGTGTCGGTGTCGACGAAGTGTGACATTGTGTGACAAGGGGGTGGGAGGGGTCCTAAATTTTGTGACGTGACATTTCAGCTATGCCAGTTATAAATAATTTAAACGAATACAATTCTACGATTTTTTTTGTTTTGTTAATTGTTTGATTTGACGTTATTTTTTTATTAAATAAAATTTAAATGGAAATAAAACTGATTTTGGAACCGCTGTTTTCCTTCAATAATTTCTACTTAAATGTATATTTGCAAAATATGTGACGTCACACTAGGGAGGGGGGGAGTCTCATAAATGTGACCAGCTGTGACAAGGACGGGGGGAGGTGCAAAAATCATGAAATTCGTGTGACATAATTTATGGACGACCCCTATGGTATGTGGAGCGAATATGATAGTGTGAGAGGCTTCGCTGCGAAAACCCATACTTCGGCCAACTTCGGTCAACTCGCGAGTAGTGTGCTAAGGTCATATCTAGAGAATAAGGGTTGCTTAGCTCATTGTAATCGTATTATAATGCGTAGCTACTTTTGCAGCCGACGGTACTTCTAACTCCTTCAACTAGCCTTGTCCCATTTTTAGTCAGGGTAGGCTCTCTTAATTTGTCGCCTCCGGAGATGTCGGTTCATCGTTGGGTCCATGTCTCCACTATTTTCGAGATCTTCCTTCGACTCTAGACGACGCGTTTGGCTCGGTTTGTAGACACCTGCCTACTGAGCCGGCGGTCCCGGATTCGAATCCCGGCCAGGGCAAATATTTGTGTGATGAACTCGAATATTTGTGCTTGGGTCATGGTTGTTCTATGTATTTAAGCATGTCTATCGTCGTCTTGTACCCATAACACAAGCCATCTTGACTTAATTTGGGACTAGATCGATTTATTTATTTCTTGATTACAGACATCCATGTAAGGGGGTCGTAAACGCTTTCTCGGTCCAGTTTTACAATCGAGTACATTTGCTGCTGACGGTACTAGACTAAAAAATATCCACCTAGCTTCACAATCATAGGAAACGGCGGTTCTTTTTCTTTTTCGCGAGCGCGATTACGAAAAGTCGTAAAATTGCTGTTAAACCGAAATAATGAGCATATAGGAGAATTGATTCTGAAGCGAGAATTTCAGTGCCCGCGTACTGTGAAATTGCGGTTTTATTGAATTGACTGAAATTGTTTACTTTTAGACCAGTTTTTTAACTAGTTAGTGAAATGAATAGGCACTCTCTAGGTAAGCATGCTCAGAATTGATCAACACGTCTTATTAACAGAATAAACCAGTGTGCCATAAATCGCTATACGATGAATAACCAATTAACAGAATAAGTTGTACTCGGAAAGAACACAAACAGGGTTATCAAAGAGCAGAATAGCTTTGCTTCCAAACACCAGGGTGAATTTTGTTCTTTCAATAGATACCGTTAACCTTTTGAACGCACGGTGAAGCAATTCACCAAGACGCCATAAAAAAAAACAAAAGCTCCCAATACAAGGATTGAAAAATACTTACGGTTAAACCACTACGGTTTGAATTATAATTTTTTATTCATTGAATTTGTACGTCATTACGGATATGTCAAGATTTTGCGCGATCAGCGGCATGGCAAGCGGTTGAGCGAGAGATCCGAGCGGGGCGGCATAGAGAGTGAGCGAGATGAAAGTCGTACCATTTGACGACGCGATTGGCACAGTGGTTAAGCAACTGCCTACTGAGCCGCCGCTCCTGGGTTCGAATCCCGGCAAGGGCAAATATTTGTGTGATGAACTCTTTGTGCCTGGGTCATGGATGTTATTTGTATTTAAGTATGTATTTATTAATATAAGTATGTTTATCGTCGTCTAGTGTCCATAACACAAGTCTACTAGAGCTTACTGTGAGACTAGATTGATTTGTGTGAGGTTGTCCGATATTTATTTATTTATTTATATACTGACGTTGGTGTCAGTAGCACAATTTTCCAATGACGTGGTTTGCCGTCTTTTCCGCTTTAAATAAAGGTGCTTATCCACTAACGAGGCGAAATCAGTGAAAAGTGCAAATTGCCTCGGTTGGCGATTTCGTTTCTCGGCCCGCATTCTCGCCTCGCTGATGGAAAAGCGCCTTTATTGTTAAGGCCGTTCCCTGAGCCAGAGCCCCGAGCCCCTCCTCAGGCCACCCGTCCCTGTCACATAACAGTCACATTTCAAAAGAGTGACGGAGATAGAGCTTGCGGGCCGTAAGGCGATATCTTTTTACGATAGAATTTGTCGATGATTATTTATTTTAAAAATATTGCCTCAAATTATTGAAATTCGGAAGCTGTCAAATTACTATTTTAGTTATGATTGATTTTTCTCCTTTTTTGTTTCATAGTGTCACGTAGTGAAAAAACAAGTAAAGTTGGAGTAAACATTCGAATTGGAGGTTACTTTGGGAATTAATTGTATCGAGCGAAGTGTTATGAATCGTGTATCGAATGCTGTGTTATTAAAGATAATATAATCAAGAATGATATATATTTTTCCCTCGTTTACTAATATCAACGTTTCGTAGAAAAATAGGATAATTTTTGGGGTATTTTTGCATTTCTGGCTCAGGGAACGGCCTTAATATCCATTTCGAGAGTGAAGCTGCGTCGCGTCTGATATCACCAGTTCCCTAGAGTAATTAGAGAATTGCCTTGTAGTAAAATGTAGGAATTACCCTGGCACCCTTGGTAATTTCACGACATCGTAAACAGAGTAAACATCGATTTGTTATCACTTAGGGCGACCCGCAAGGAAAAATGGGTACTTTTTTAACCCTTTAACCTTTATTTTTTCTATTGTGGTTATTAAAATTCTGTTAGTATGTACGGTTCATTTCATTTTTCGAATGATTTTTAACGGAGAGATTTTTTTATTTTTCCTTGAGATTACCGAGAGACGGCAATATATTTGCCGCTGTCCGTGAAGCGACTGACAATTCGTAGTTCAGCCATACATAATCTTTGGGGACACAGCGATGATGTAATTTATTATGAAAACATAATATTTCACCACCACCATAACCTCCGAAAACCTAGTATTATGACTAGTAACAAAATCAGACGATACGAATTTTATTTTGTTCTAGCTTTTTTTCTTCAGTTACATATATTAAGATATCCTGCAAATGCTGTCGAAAAAAAACCCTATTATCAATGAAAAAAACAAGTTTTACGAATTGTGGATTTTTATATGGATTCATGTTTTTATATTTTTTGGCATTATGTAATAAATCTCCAAAATAGTCTCTATGTATATTCATTGAATGGAATAAATTATGACGGCAAATATATTGCCACTAACCACTAAAGGGTTAAACTCATGACCGCCCATCAGCTCGTTGACGGACAACTATGCCCCAGACGCCAGATAGCAGATAGTATGGCATTGTCGACGTGATTTGCCGTTATTGACGCTTAAAAGTTTAAACTGGTAAAAGGACTGACTAACGGACTAGTGATTCCAAGATCGGGATAGATGTTTTAAGGCCGGGTTCAATACGCGCCCCCGGGACTCGCTAATAGCCTACGTATTCTAGTGTTTGGCTCCGCCTTCCACTTTTGTTACCGCATGATCCGTCGGAATGTACCGGCGCGCGATCGGAACCATTCGCGGCTATAACGCCTAAGCCTAATATATTAAATATATATCTTGTCCAGAAGATGCATGTTCACCCTTTTAACAGTTGTAAAGCCTCAATCCTTATCGGTCCTCTACGCCTGGGTTAAGTGAGGCGGTTTTTTAAAAATGATATATCTTTTTATTCAAATTTTACGTTTATTGCATAAGGTTTATAATTATTTCAACAAGAAATACAGAGCTTTGATCTTTGTATTCATGGTTTAAGAAATACAGAGCTGACACTAGGGGGCGAGTGGAGCGACCGCTCTAGGGACCCAGCCAGTCTAGGGGGCCCCCAGGTCCAGAAGTAGGACTTGCACCACACTTATGTTCTCCTTATTTATCACTTAAAATACTGCTACCTACTATTTGATATGCCGAAAAACTTTTTGAGATACCCCCTGGCCCTCTTAAGTCCGGGCCTGCTCACAGAACGCCAAAATTATACCAAAAGTAAATAAAATACTAGTGAAAATTTTAATTTTATGACGCCTTCTGCGAGGCACTACCAAGGCTTGCATGGCCCAATCACGTTTCGCTGATTTAAATGCACTTCTTTCGGGCTTCACAAAACGCAGCCTGATTGTTTTTTTTTTCTCCGCTTCGCTTCAGTGGACAGACAACCTTAAGGCCGTTCCCTGAGCCAGAGCCCCGAGCCCCTCCTCAGGCCACCCGTCCCTGTCACATAACAGTCACATTTCAAAAGAGTGACGGAGATAGAGCTTGCGGGCCGTAAGGCGATATCTTTTTACGATAGAATTTGTCGATGATTATTTATTTTAAAAATATTGCCTCAAATCATTGAAATTCGGAAGCTGTCAAATTACTATTTTAGTTATGATTGATTTTTCTCCTTTTTTGTTTCATAGTGTCACGTAGTGAAAAAACAAGTAAAGTTGGAGTAAACATTCGAATTGGAGGTTACTTTGGGAATTAATTGTATCGAGCGAAGTGTTATGAATCGTGTATCGAATGCTGTGTTATTAAAGATAATATAATCAAGAATGATATATATTTTTCCCTCGTTTACTAATATCAACGTTTCGTAGAAAAATAGGATAATTTTTGGGGTATTTTTGCATTTCTGGCTCAGGGAACGGCCTTAAGGCTCTTTGTCCGTTCAAAAATACTGATTGTTTTAGACATTTTCCTATAGGTTCAAACATGTTTCTTAACATATTATCAATGTTACTACTTAGAACAGGGCTATTGCGATTTATTGGTAAATATTTGAAACCTACAGTTTGAATTTTTCATTCATAAAGTTGTTTTAAAAACGACTCGAAATTGACAAAATTCACGCAGAAAACTGTTTTCTTTTTCAACTTATTTTCGACTGCACGCTATGAAAGCATGAAATAGCTATGTTACTTTCTAGAACTCGGGGTAGTTTACTTTAAAAAGCTTGTTGAAATTATCCATATATTTATCATAATACGAAAAATAATAATTTAAAGGAATAAGGCCTCTTAAAGGCGACAAATGTGTAGTTAGCTCAAACAGTCGCAATTAGAAGATCTTCCTTTAAAAATGGGTTAAAACTTGAAAGTAATCTAGCATGAATGAAACTAACAAGGTGTTAAGATACCGAAGGTTGCTTTTATTACATGAATTAGTACCTCTTCGTGTCGAATGGCTTGCCTGATGCCTCAAGATATAGGCTTCAAGGTTGTCTATTCTATAATACCTACGGTTTTACCTGGGACACTCACGTGATGTCGTGTGAAGACAATATTCGTAAATAACCGCGAATTCCTTCCCTTTCTGTGTAATTTATTATGTAAATAACCTCCCTTATATTTTCTTTAAGATACTCCGCCGAAATACTCGACACTGTACAAACATAGTTTAATTCTTAATTTTTAACGACGTAAATAAATATTGACAACATGTTTGGTTAAGTTGTTTGTACTGGTCTGCAAAGCGAGCTTGCGATAGCTTAGCGATTTGTATAACCAACTTAGCCGCTGGTCCTGGGTTCGAATCCCGGCAAAGATCATCGGCGAGGAAGGTACTAATTTGTGCGAGGAGTATAAATTAGTACCTTCGTGTCCCGTACCTATAGGACTAACTTTGATTATTTTAGAGCAGAAATCAACGTTCCGATAGTGTCATAAACTTCCCCCGCCCCGGGGTTATGGTCCACAAATGATTTGACACTAGGCCGACAGTAGGAATCAAATCTCGCACTCCTTGCTTCATCCATGGAGCGAGTGAGACGTCTGGCCGTTTGATTCTATCGTCACATTCATTTTGGCCCGAAAATGGTTCGAGTGTATTTCTGAAGATTTTTATTTATTTTACATTATTATATATTATATGTCGTGTTTTCCAGGTTGTCGACATGCATGCCGTTAACGAAATCATATCCATATTGGAGAAAATCAATATTACAAAAGAGCTGTTGGAGGTGAGTACACATACTGTTAAAGATACAATGACTATGCTTCGCGACTCTTGTCGCGCGACATAGCGTTACCTTGTCAGTCTCACATTACTGCACGGAAAGAGACGGGAACTATCTCGCGCGAGAAATAGTCGCGTAGGACTGTTATGCTCTCGCACAACTGTGAAGAGTCGCGTCTCTTTCTCGCGCGAGATATTCTACCTATCTCTTTCTGTACAGCACTGTCAGAGAGTGACTGGTGATGGTATTTCGCGCGACATGGCAGCTAGCGGCGGCCATAGGTGGGAGCGGAAGGTCCGATCGTGGTGTCTCGCTCACTCCTATGGCCGCCGCTTGTCTTGGCACGGCCGTGTCAAATCACGCAAAGGGCCCCCATGAACCCGCAAATTCAACTATCACCAAAAAAAAAGGCGCGGCCGTTACGATCTTGTCTCATCTATATGTGACATTACGAGAGCAGTATTGCATAACAGTACTACATTGTAGTACAATTACGTAATTTAATTACATAGTTTGGTTTTGGGCCAGAATAATGTTCGTTTTGCGTCCAAGAGAGATTACTCGAAGAATTACTACTATAGTAAGGTCAAGTAGGTAAAGTAGCCTGTTGTTTTACTGCTTTGACGCTTTATTACGACAAAGTATTAATTTATACTGGTAAATAACGAGGGACAAATGAAACTTGGCCAAACTGTTGAAAGCAATGAATCTTGTTTGGTATGCCACATGCCTTTCAAACGAAGTGTGAAGAAGCATCTCCCGAGCCAGCATGGCTGTATCAACTGACAGGCACCGTTGGTTTCTTGTAATCTAATCCCATACAAATAAATGATGACAGCATTAACAATCAAGATAGTTCACCTTAAACTTTTGACGACGCGTTTGGCACAGTTTGTAGTGCAGTGCCTACTTAGCCGGCGGTACTGGGTTCGAATCCCGGCCGGGGCAAATATTTGTGTGATGAACGCGAATATTTGTTTCTGGGTCATGGATGTTATATATATAATGTATTTAATATTTATATATTATGTATATCGCCGTCTAGTACCCATTGTACAAGCTTTGCTTAGTTTTTGGACTAGGTCGATTTGTGTAAGACTGTTCCTTAAAATTTATTTTCTCCAACATGCAATGAAATATCGTCATAACGTACGTTAAAACAGGCTTCGAAGTGTCCCCTTTCGGGCGGAAAATTTTGAGAAAACTGTAAAGGAATTTCATTGAAGGCCTAGGCCGGGAAGTAATTTTTTTAAGATGTCTGTTTTCATGAACAGGCTAAACAACTATTTTTTTTGTTAAATGGTTTTTTTTTTCATTGCATGTTTGAGAAAAGCACTAGACATGCCTACGCCGTGAAAAAGGTTTGCCGGCTTCATATCACTATCCGGTCCAAACCGGCCTTCCTCGGTCGGCCGTCTATATCTACCACAGACAACCCCCACTAGACGGAGCATGTAAGGCGACCCGCGCACACCAACGATATGGTACGGCAGAACATTAAAGTATCAACACGGCGGCCACCGTTTAGTTGCGTCCATGTTTATGAGGTCTCTCTACACCACTTAACACTACAATTTACCATGTTATTTATTTAATTTCTTTTTTCGTTGACGTACGCATGGATCATAAACAAGGACGCAACTAAACGGTGTCCGCCGTGTTGATACTTTAATGTTCTGCCGTACCATATCGTTGGTGCGCGCGGGTCGCCTTACATGCTCCGTCTAGTGGGGGTGGTCTGTGATATCTACCCACCCGGCAACCCCTTCTTTCCCGGCGTTTGCACTGATGTACTATTATTATTAACTATTAAACTAGTATGTCGAATGTTCCAGACCACCCGACTGGGCAAGCACGTGAACGAGCTCCGGCGCAAGACCTCGGAGCCGAGCCTCGCGCGGCGCGCCAAGGTGCTCGTGAAGCGGTGGCGCGACCTGGTCATCCCCGCCGCCGCGTCGCCGCACCATGCCGGTTAGTTGGTTACCATGGAGTAGTGCAGGCTACCACCAGCTCCGGCGCAAGACCTCGGAGCCGAGCCTCGCGCGGCGCGCCAAGGTGCTCGTGAAGCGGTGGCGCGACCTGGTCATCCCCGCCGCCGCGTCGCCGCACCATGCCGGTTAGTTGGTTACCATGGAGTAGTGCAGGCTACCACCAGCTCCGGCGCAAGACCTCGGAGCCGAGCCTCGCGCGGCGCGCCAAGGTGCTCGTGAAGCGGTGGCGCGACCTGGTCATCCCCGCCGCCGCGTCGCCGCACCATGCCGGTTAGTTGGTTACCATGGAGTAGTGCAGGCTACCACCAGCTCCGGCGCAAGACCTCGGAGCCGAGCCTCGCGCGGCGCGCCAAGGTGCTCGTGAAGCGGTGGCGCGACCTGGTCATCCCCGCCGCCGCGTCGCCGCACCATGCCGGTTAGTTGGTTACCATGGAGTAGTGCAGGCTACCACCAGCTCCGGCGCAAGACCTCGGAGCCGAGCCTCGCGCGGCGCGCCAAGGTGCTCGTGAAGCGGTGGCGCGACCTGGTCATCCCCGCCGCCGCGGCGCCGCACCATGCCGGTTAGTTGGTTACCATGGAGTAGTGCAGGCTACCACCAGCTCCGGCGCAAGACCTCGGAGCCGAGCCTCGCGCGGCGCGCCAATGTGCTCGTGAAGCGGTGGCGCGACCTGGTCATCCCCGCCGCCGCGGCGCCGCACCATGCCGGTTAGTTGGTTACCATGGAGTAGTGCAGGCTACCACCAGCTCCGGCGCAAGACCTCGGAGCCGAGCCTCGCGCGGCGCGCCAATGTGCTCGTGAAGCGGTGGCGCGACCTGGTCATCCCCGCCGCCGCGGCGCCGCACCATGCCGGTTAGTTGGTTACCATGGAGTAGTGCAGGCTACCACCAGCTCCGGCGCAAGACCTCGGAGCCGAGCCTCGCGCGGCGCGCCAAGGTGCTCGTGAAGCGGTGGCGCGACCTGGTCATCCCCGCCGCCGCGTCGCCGCACCATGCCGGTTAGTTGGTTACCATGGAGTAGTGCAGGCTACCACCAGCTCCGGCGCAAGACCTCGGAGCCGAGCCTCGCGCGGCGCGCCAATGTGCTCGTGAAGCGGTGGCGCGACCTGGTCATCCCCGCCGCCGCGGCGCCGCACCATGCCGGTTAGTTGGTTACCATGGAGTAGTGCAGGCTACCACCAGCTCCGGCGCAAGACCTCGGAGCCGAGCCTCGCGCGGCGCGCCAATGTGCTCGTGAAGCGGTGGCGCGACCTGGTCATCCCCGCCGCCGCGTCGCCGCACCATGCCGGTTAGTTGGTTACCATTATACCTGGATATATTTCTAGCAGGAACAACAGGTGGTTAGTGCTTACAAAGTAATAATATCGACCAACCTGTTATCGATAACGACCACGTCAACGTTATAAAGGAATAGTTATCATTATACCTAGAGATTTTTCTAGCAAGAACGTGTTGTTAGCGCTTGACGAAATAAAACATCGATAATCATGTTAACGATAAATGGGCAAATTTTTATTTTGTTGTCGATTTCTTTTTTTCTCAGATTTCAATAAAATTTGGTGAGTTGGTAAAGTTGCTTCTTCTGACCATGATAAGCAATTTTTCTCCATTGAGTTACGCAAATTGTATTACAGAATTGGCCCATGGGCCAATTTTTATTTTGCTGTCGAATTATTTATTTTTCATTTCGAGCTCCTCATTTAGTACTAAATTTTAGTTCAAAATACGAAAATTAGTAAAAAAGAATCCATAATTTTTTTGTAACTCAATGGAAAATTTTGAAGCACATATCGTGAAATTGAGCTTACCTTGTTCAGAATAAGCAACTTTACCAACTCACCAAATTTTATTGAAATCTGAGAAAAAAAAAATTGTCAACAATAAAAATTTGCCCAAAGACTTACCACTTATTCAACGTCACAGAGGAAAAGTAAGTGACAAAATCGTACCATGCATTTTCATTCATTCCTCTACTTAACACCAAACGTTAAATAAGTTTAGTAATCAAAGTTTTTTTCAGACATTATTATTTAAAAAAAAAAACTTTTTTTAATCACAATGAGACATTTATTTGAGGTTCACGACATTGTGAATCTTCACTTAATAATTATATAATTATGCATTTCCTTTATAACGTTGACGTGGTGGTTATCGATAACAGCTTGGTCGATATTATTACTTTGTAAGCACTAACCACCTGTAGTTCCTGCTAGAAATATATCGAGGTATAGTTATCTTGGAGTAGTGCAGTCTACCACCAGCTCCGGCGCGAGACCTCGGAGCCGAGCCGAGCGCGCGGGCCAAGGTTTAAAAACTAGTCTGTATAATCAAATAAAAATAATAATTTTGAGTTCTGTGATAATAAATTAACGGAATTAATTTAAACTGAACACTATAAATAACAAAAAAGAACCGAAAAAAAAACTGAGAAGCCAGAAATAACCCGATTATGTACAGTCAACCAATTTGATTTCTAGGCCACTATAGAACCTTGTCACAATGACAATGAAATGAGATTTCAAGCGGCCTTCATATTGACGTTCACTGTGACAAGGTACGAAATGGCCTAGGAATCAAATTGGTTGACCGTACCAAGATCCTCTTTGGGGACTGAGGCAGAATAGTAGTGTAGTATAATTAACACAAATTATAACAGGCGATATTCCTTATTTACCTGCATAGACCTGTGATAAGTTGTGTTAATTATGTGTACAAACCGCGAGAGTATTAAAGTGTCATATTCATATAGTAGCGTAATAGATAACAATTGATTATATTAGGGTGAGATACATTATCGATTGCAGCAAACACATGGGAATCGGAACTAGGGAAGCTGATCCCTACTTCCTGTGCCCTTTCACGGTCGCTGCGCTCGGCACGTGGTGCTGGCGTCTGTACCATGCTGTCAACAAATTGGCCGATATTGGGCAAAGCCGGAAGAAGGGCTAGGCACTTTCCTCTATTACAATAGACAACAGTAGTCATTAACTACACAATCATTGCCATAAATACACAATCATTATATAAACACACAATCATTGCAATATTTAATACAAGGAAGATTGTGATATGAAATAAAAAAATAAAATCGATACTTTTATTCTGTAAGTAGGCCACAAGGGCACTTTCACATGTCTGAATCTGAATCTACCGGCATTTCACAAGAGGAGACCGCTCTTGAGAAGAGAGCCGAAAGAAACTCAACAGTTAGTAATTTTCTCGTAAATAATACTTGAAAACTATTACAATTATAGTATAACTAGGTAATTGATACAATAAAATGCATATGAAACGGCATATGCATAGCATATAATACTCACGTTGTATAAGTCAAATATCGCTGGATATGTCTCGAATCGTTTCGCGATCCATCCCCAGGAGCGCCAATCAGTCGCGGCGGCGGCCAATCGACGACTCGTGCTTCCAATTAGTGTTGCATATTATGCATTTTAATATGTCTGAGACTCACAGGAGGTTTTAATGTAAGATAAAGAATATAGTTTGTTTTCTCTTATTAGTTATTTTGTAGTATCTCAACCTTTTGGCACTTTAAATAAAATCGCTTAAGCTCACTTAACTATAAGTACTTTAATTAATTCACTTGATAAGAAACAACTCATTCCATCTCAACTTTTTCACCGAAGTTGGTAGAGAAAACATGCTAAAACGAACTTTTCCGACAAAATACGATGGAAAACTATTAGTCATTACATCTGTGCACCGTTTCGATTGCAAAAATCAAAAGTTTCACCTCAACCGTCATCATAACAATCCTTTCTTTACCTCGTTCTCTTTAATTCATACTCAACGGTCGCGGGGTCACCGACCCCACCTGGACGTTGACTCGCTCATTGCGCGTGCTCATCGTATACATTAATTTAAATGCCTTTTAATAATAGCCATAACTAGAATCGACTCCGCTTATACTCTTGTGTACGAGTTTTTTTTCTTTTGTTTTGCAATACTGTCTCACTAGGACTTTCAGCAATACATATATTTTTTTACTACTTTTAAAACGAATGACGTTGAGCTTGAGATTATTGACAGCTTATTTTTTTACAAGCTTTTTGTTTAACTTGCATTGTATGCATGTATGTATGTATGTAAGTATGTTTGTTCGGGTGGAATATTGAAACTCAATTTTGAAGCAGATATCGTCAACCCATTGAGCTGAAATTTGGCATACTTACATAACTTTGATGACAATACAATAATATGATACCATGGGGCTGAGGATTGCTTTTTCTATTATAGATTTCCTAAGGAGCCGGAAGGTGGCCATAGGAAATCTATAATAGAAAAAGCAATCCTACCGAGTTTGGCCTCTTTAGAATCGTCTCAGTGAGCATTTGATGGATATCTAAAGAAAAGTACAGTCGGCTATAAAAGGTTGTCACTAAAATGAAATTTTTGACAGAAACTTATTTACGGATACGTTGAAGACTACAACCTACAACAGGCGTAGTTGTCGTAGATTTCGGTTATTTTATGTATAGAAAAATAAATTTAAATATTTTGTTAAGCTGCACACGACGCAAAGCTCTCGATCTCTATTCAATTTCCACCTGTTTGAAATATGAAATGTTGACAATTGTTTATAAAGTTACTGCTTATACTTGAGGATCACGTTATCCTTTATTGAGACTTTATTTACGGTTCGACCACACCGCTGCTAAAAAAATATTGACGGTGATTTTATAGTGACCAGTCGTATACGTCACGTAGTCAACGCGTGCTCTCCACACCTCGAAATACGGTGATGGTGTGTTTATGCAGTTAAATCTATAAAAAAATATTGATTAGTGACATTTGCGTCACGTCTTTTTTTTTCATACATTTCACTGCGTTTACGGTCCGTCAACGTCTTTTGAGCAGCGGTGTGAACCATCCTTTGGATTATATTATTTTAAAGGTATGGATGCACTGAAATAATAATTGGATATTGGAGTCTAGAGGATTATTGAAATTGACTTCTCAATTACGTACTTTCCTGTGATTATTACAAATGTACCCGAGTCTAAAAGTATAAAAAATATGGACACAGTCTGCAGGTAAAATAGCTGGCGATTTTAATACGCAATTTGACATAAGCCAGTAGTAAAGTAGTCAGGTACTTTTGATGCTGATCGTACATAAGGTAAACGTCCCTGTGCTCGAACACTGTCCCAATAGTTGCCATCTTGAATGTAATTTCATTAGCAATAGAGGTGACATTATGTCAACTATTAGGCATTAGCGTGTTCTTTTTTATACTTCGACGGTGGCAAGCAAGCATGCGGCCCGCCTGATGTTAAGTTACCGCCGCCTATGAACGCTTGGAACGCCAGGAGCATCACACACGCGCTGCCGACCCTTTAAGAACCTATTGACTCTCCTCGTGAAGAACCGCATACTGTGGCACAGGGAGGTTTACCTTACTTCATTTGGCTGGATGATGATGGACGTTTATCTGTGTTGCAGGCTCGAACCGGTCGTCGGCGGAGCGGCAGATGCGGCGGCTGGGCGGCACGCCGATCACGTCACCCGCAGCGTTCGCCAGGGTAAGGCTCTTTTGATTGGACTAACATGCCGCTGGCTCAACATCTAGGGTTGCCAATCTGCACAAATTTGCGGTAAATTTGCTATCAAATCGACATTAAATTTTGACTAGGTTTTTTTTTCCGTTACAATCAAATAAAGGATAAAAAAATTAAATATAACCACATTTTTACATTTTGGACTTCGATTTTCGACATACTGTACTGTACAAACGAAGACGCAGTTAACTATACACCCATTGAACACGTTGTAATGAGGTTTATATTAGTTTAAAAATGTACAGTTATCAGTGTCTTTCGTAGTTACATACCTCCGCAAGATGTGTGATGTGTGTATTCCCTGCAGGTGGTGAGCCCGGCCGTGCCCAGCCCGCGCGCCGCCTCCAGGCCAGGTAACATGTTGTTGCTGCCTTTATTCTATTATATAAGTTTAAGTCCAGTACGATTAAAATCAGTTAACGATTCGGCCAACCTCGGTAATAGACATGTTGACTAATTTTTTTTGAGGATGTCAATCGATTCTATTTTTTATTGTGATCAAATGTCTATATGGGACTGACTACACTTAAACTGCTCTAAAAGTCAGAAATGACCGTCAAAGTTCAACATTTCTACGTAGCGCTAAAAACGCTCCATACAAAACGCGTCAGGCTAGTGACGTCACAGGCCGGTATAGGTACCAATAATTGCATGGAAAAATTAAGAAATTTGGCATTTTCACCGTGAAAAAGTGCGTTTAAGTTCATAGTTGTCATACAATTATTGTTTCGTAAAATTATGAGGATTCTGAAAACATTTTCAAAATTTATTTTGGATTAAAAAAAAAAACATAAAATTTGCGTACCTTTGAAGTCACATATTTCCAAAAAAGATATATGTTTCTGGATTTTTTTTCTTTGTTTCGTGATATATTTAGCTAATTTTATTCATATAACTACAGTACGCTGTAGAATTCAACATCAGTCAAATAGCCTATTGTCGTGAATCCCTCATCTCTCACATAGAGTTATCAATTTACAAATATGACCGATTTACAAAATTCTTTTTGTATTTGATAGGGTATACTTCCGAGATGGTCCCATGTAAATTTTATCTAAATCGGTCAAGCAGTTTATGAAATATCAACAAAATCGGTTGAAATCGGTTTTTTACATTTTTTATTTGGTGATTATTATTAATTATTAATCTGACGTAATATCGTAGGTACTGTTACTTACATCAAACAGTAAAATATTGACTTATATATGTTTCTTTATATATCGTATACCTACAAGTATAGCTTTAATAAATAATGAATGTTAAAATTCATGTCGCTTCTGCATAATACATTTCTTAGGTCTACCTACCGGTTAGTAATGTCATCTTGGCAGGTGCTATACATTGCATTTATGATACTTCAACTTGAATGCTACCTAAAAGAAATCGCGGTAATGTATTTCGTGTCATTTCCGTCTCCGGATTGAGGCGATGATACCCGAGAAAAGCCGAATCGTTAACTGATTTTAATCGTATTGTATGTATTTATTTCTATAAGTATGTTTATCGTCGTCTAGTGTCCATAACACAAGCCTACTAGAGTTTACTGTGGGAGTAGATTGATTTGCGTGAGGTTGTCCGATATTTATTAATAAATGAATTTATGAGTAGTAATTTTGATGTGGCGAATGTAACGTTTTACCCTTCAATCCAGACAGCACACGGGCTACGTAAGCACTTATACAGCCCGTATACAACTGAAATTAGCTGTACAACGTCTGTATAACACTTATACAGCCCGTATACAACTGAAATTAGCTGTACAACGTCTGTATAACACTTATACAGCCCGTATACAACTGAAATTAGCTGTACAACGTCTGTATAACACTTATACAGCCCGTATACAACTGAAATTAGCTGTACAACGTCTGTATAACACTTATACAGCCCGTATACAACTGAAATTAGCTGTACAACGTCTGTATAACACTTATACAGCCCGTATACAACTGAAATTAGCTGTACAACGTCTGTATAACACTTATACAGCCCGTATAGCTGTACAACGTCTGTATAACACTTATACAGCCCGTATACAACTGAAATTAGCTGTACAACGTCTGTATAACACTTATACAGCCCGTATACAACTGAAATTAGCTGTACAACGTCTGTATAACACTTATACAGCCCGTATACAACTGAAATTAGCTGTACAACGTCTGTATAACACTTATACAGCCCGTATAGCTGTACAACGTCTGTATAACACTTATACAGCCCGTATACAACTGAAATTAGCTGTACAACGTCTATATAACACTTATACAGCCCGTATACAACTGAAATTAGCTGTACAACGTCTGTATAACACTTATACAGCCCGTATAGCTGTACAACGTCTGTATAACACTTATACAGCCCGTATACAACTGAAATTAGCTGTACAACGTCTGTATAACACTTATACAGCCCGTATACAACTGAAATTAGCTGTACAACGTCTGTATAACACTTATACAGCCCGTATACAACTGAAATTAGCTGTACAACGTCTGTATAACACTTATACAGCCCGTATAGCTGTACAACGTCTGTATAACACTTATACAGCCCGTATACAACTGAAATTAGCTGTACAACGTCTATATAACACTTATACAGCCCGTATAAAACTGAAATTAGCTGTACAACGTCTATATAACACTTATACAGCCCGTATAAAACTGAAATTAGCTGTACAACGTCTGTATAACACTTATACAGCCCGTATACAACTGAAATTAGCTGTACAACGTCTGTATAACACTTATACAGCCCGTATACAACTGAAATTAGCTGTACAACGTCTGTATAACACTTAAACAGCCCGTATACAACTGAAATTAGCTGTACAACGTCTGTATAACACTTATACAGCCCGTATAGCTGTACAACGTCTGTATAACACTTATACAGCCCGTATACAACTGAAATTAGCTGTACAACGTCTATATAACACTTATACAGCCCGTATAGCTGTACAACGTCTATATAACACTTATACAGCCCGTATACAACTGAAATTAGCTGTACAACGTCTGTATAACACTTATACAGCCCGTATAGCTGTACAACGTCTGTATAACACTTATACAGCCCGTATACAACTGAAATTAGCTGTACAACGTCTATATAACACTTATACAGCCCGTATAAAACTGAAATTAGCTGTACAACGTCTATATAACACTTATAAAGCCCGTATAAAACTGAAATTAGCTGTACAACGTCTGTATAACACTTATACAGCCCGTATACAACTGAAATTAGCTGTACAACGTCTGTATAACACTTATACAGCCCGTATAGCTGTACAACGTCTGTATAACACTTAAACAGCCCGTATACAACTGAAATTAGCTGTACAACGTCTGTATAACACTTATACAGCCCGTATAAAACTGAAATTAGCTGTACAACGTCTGTATAACACTTATGCAGCCTGTATGCTACTTGGGAAACTAACGAGCAGTGTGTGTGTGCGCAGCGTGGGGCGGCTACGAGTCGGACTCGCAGGACGTGATCCTGGTGGACGACGAGCCCGCGCCTGCGCCGGCGCCGCCCGCGCTCCCCGCACACAAACCCGTCACGTCGCGTGAGTACACTTTTACAGGCTCCTATTTCAAAAGCTTTTATTTAACTTGCAATGTATGTATTTGAGCTGAAATTTTGCATACTTACTTAACTTTGATGACAATACAATAATATGGTACCATGGAGCTGATCTGATGATGGAGCCGGAAGGTGGCCATAGGAACTCTATAATAGAAAAAGCAATCCTACCGAGCTTGGGCTCTTTAGAATCGTCTCAGTGAGCATTTGATGGATATCCCAAGAAAAGTACAGTCGGCTATAAAAGCTTGCCACTAAAATGTCATTTTTGACAGAAACTTATATAAATTTACAATAAACAATGCAAAGATCGACACATAAGCAAAAATCGAAAGCATAAGGAAAAATCGAAAGGGTATCTGGGCGTTAGGGTGGCGGAAAGGTTAACGCGATGGACCGGTTATCCAGAGGTGCCGGGTTCGATTCCCGGTCTCTTTCACCAGGTTACGCATTTAAATTTTTCTTTGAGCTTTGATCTTTGTATCAATGGTTTAAGCCTTTATTTAACTTAACAATCTATATAAGGGTGATTCTACAGGCGTTTCAACCGCTGTCAGTCCGCTGTCAAATATATTGAAAGTATGAGCTAAGTATAACTAAATAAGAATTTAGTAATTGTATATTATATTGCAGTAAACTGGTAATCGATTCGAAAGTATCGAGAGCATTAACGCCACAGTGGACATAAACAAAGAACATTCCAGAAGTTTTTAGCTACACCACGCTGCAAACTTAAAACGCCTTTAGAGTCCGCTGTTAAAACGCCTGTAGAATCATCCACTAGTATTGTAAAAATTAGATGCGTCATGATTTCTTGAAAACCGAACACATTTTGATTTTGGTTCTAAACAAATAAAAAAACTCTATCAGTCAATTTTTTTGAGTATATCGTGCATATGTTATTTTATTCTATTTATGTTCATCAGTTGGAAACTCCTTCGTTGTGCACGTTCTTCATAGATTTGATGTTTTATATTTGATTATAATTTATTGTTTACCGCTTACAGCAGCGAAAAGGCCGCCCTCTCCCGAAGCGCCGACCGATGACAAAAAGGCAAAGAGAGACAAAAAACCTAAGAAACGAAGGTAAAAACTCACTGACCTCTATCTCATTAAGCGTTGGTGGTAGGAGATTGAGGCTGCCTGTCCACACAAGCGGAGCGAGCGGAGTAAAATGGACCAATCATATTTCTCAGATTTAAATGCACTTCTTTTGGGCTTTGCAAAGATTCAGCTTATTGGTTATTTTTTTCCGCTCTGCTATAGCCTTAGATGGACGCGGAGTAGACTGAATTGACCAGTCATATTGTTTTCACTGATATAGTGCAGATTGTTCATGGTGATTGGTTGGTCTCATGTTAATAGTTGCATCATGCAATTGGGTTTTGTAATATTTTTGGGAGAAAACTGATCATTAGAGTTAGTACTTAGTATTCTATAATATATTAGATCGTTTGACAAGGGGCAGAAATAAGTCATCGCGACACGGAATGATTATTTGGACGAGCGAACGAAGCGATCGAGGATAAATATAATCTGAGTGCACTGTGGTTTCTCTTGTATGGAGACAGTGACAAAAGTTGATATCTCCGAAAGTATTAAAGATATTGAAATAAGAAAAATATATTCGTATTTACTATTAAAAGATTTATTAAATAAATGATGAGAAATAATAAAAAAATCTTTTTAAATGCAATAAAAAAAATAAAACGAAATAATTAAATTTATGTCAAAATTACTTGATTTTGATGGTTTATTTATAATGCTTAAAATTAATAACTAACACTATTTAATTAAACATGCATAAATTTATACAAACAAACTATTTTATCGTTAACAATAGAGTCATATTTCTATACAAATATCTGCTTGTTACGAGCAGGTTAAGTCATTATACAAAATAAAATCTTTTACGTAAGTCCCGATATCTTAACATAATTAAAACTAACACTGACTATAAAATTAAACCCTACTTTATGAATCTAATAGACTAATTACAGATTTGGACAAAACAGTTTTTTTTTTCAGAGATGACTTTCTGAAGCTTGAAATCAATGGATCTGAATTTAATAAAATACGATTCAAAAGATCCTGGTTGGTCAACTCGCGTGATATTTTTCGAGTATTTCTAAGCCTGAATGTCTTTTTTTTTTTTTGTCGACTTGGCAGCTTCTCTGAGAGCTCTCCTATGGAAACCAACATGTCTTCTATTATTTCAGCACCGTGAATAAAAGTGTGTTAAACGATAAAGTCTCGTTTAGATCCACTTCACATCTATTACTATGTTTACCTGTTACTGACGAAATATTCAATAACGCACTAACAGCTGATTCGTCAATTTTTGGAGCTCCGCTAATTTTCTTTGTTGTTGTCGCAAGATCATGGCAAGATCCAAAATCTTTTTGTGGGCGGCCGATGTTTCGAAGTACAATTTTCTTGTTCGGGCAATTGATTTTTACTGGTGGACGCCTCCGATATCTGCACTATTTCAATTGTTTCAAGGATAGCCAGCCATTTTGCGTTAGAGCTTATTAAATTTTCTCGAGTCCTATTTGATTTTGTCCAGAAACCCATCAGCAGTGTGATGAATTATGTAATACGATTACTTAATGTCTCAGTATTAAGACTTTTATTTTTCCGGCACATTTTTAAAAAAATCCTCTAATTTTTGTTGAGTTTTTTCCTTGTTTAATCCTTTAAAATTACTCCATTATTTAAATATATGCATTCTTGTAAACTGCATCTGCAAAAAAGGTCCTGAAAGAAAACAAACAAATGTTATGAGAATTCGATATTTTTCGTAGCTCCCTCTACGAAAAGCGTAGAGGGCATATTATCAAAGAACGGGCAAAATCGGGCAGTTGGTCTGAAATGAGTCAGATACTACATTATTCAAGGTTTATTTCAGATATAATATTATTTCTATGAAAGGATCTGAACTACGTTGAATCTCAATTTGAAAACACAGGTAAGTAATGTTTTTGTGTAAAATTAAGTCATTCGTAGCAGGTATATATATACAAAATTATGAAGAGAATGACTGTAAATAATAATAAATATTAGAAAACATACCTTTATCATTAATTTCCATAATGAGCCACAAAGATAAAACCAAATTTTTTGTAGAAAATCGTCAACAAACAACTTTCACTTTAATGACTCCCTGATAAGGTTAATCACGTGGTGTAAGTGTGTTCACATCAGAGGGTCAAAAAATAATGTTGGTGTCCAATTACTTCAAAACTATTTATAGTTTTTGGTAGGCTGGCTATTACTAAGTAGTTGGGCAATAACAAATTACAGGTTGAATGTTGTGGATTTTCAGAGATATGTCGTATGAACGCGACCACAGTGGAGTGGCACAACGGCGTTTAGCCACGTAAATGAACACTCTGCTTTTCACTTCAACTGCGAGAACATAAAAAAGTCTTAGCGGTGCGTGGTTCGCGTGTCTCGCTCACTCGTATGGCTGTCGCGCTCTCTTGCTCAGCCGCTCGCCGCCGAAATTCGTGTCATGATCGTTGCCCATGAGGGCGCCCGGGCTCGTAATCCGTCCTAGGCCTGGTCAAATAAACGGCCGTCACCAGCCAGCGCCCCGGCGCGGCGTCGGCGACGGGAGCGTGTTACGCGCTCGGGCTGAAACGACTTACTTTGTGAGTAGCACAAGTGAAATAGTAGTTTTTGATACAAGTGTGGAAAGTATGTCATTTTGAACGAGTTCCGAGTAGTCTTGGCCTGAGCCGCAAGGCGAGGGTCAAGACTCGGGACGAGTTAAAATGACACTTCCACACGTGTACCAAACAACGTTTTTTAATACATTTGCGAAAAATTGCAATAATACAAATTTAAAACAGTAATTGAAAGGGGCAATTCTATTTATTTCTGTCTGATAAAAATTAAGAGTACCTACAATTTTTAGAGCAATTGTCAAGGGTCGCATTTAAGGCCTTTGCTGGTAAGTTTAAAGTTTTATTCAAGTTGTTAATAATTCTCTTTTTCTCGTTTCCAGCCAATAAAATGTTCATAGACGGCAATGTAATTTTTCTTTCGATTTTGCGGGTAAAATACTCTCACTTGCAATTTTTGCCTTGGCTCGTATATAGGGCGGTGTTAAATCTATTTTGGTAACATCAGAATCCATCATTTTCTATCAAAAACTCTTATTTTATAAATCTTACGTGTCATTCACACATAATTAAAACAATCTTGAATGAAAAAGAAAGTTTTACTTTTAATTGTAATATTTTTTTTCAAGATGGCGTCGGCTGTCATTATTCAGCCAAATCAAAAGAAATAGTTTTAATATTTCAGAAGAGATATGATAATGTTACACAGTAATTTAATTGATTGCAAACAATAAACATCGTGAATCTGTGTTCTTTACACTTCATATAATTGTAAATAAATATATTATTTAATACACAAAAATAGCGATTTTTCATAATTATTATGAATGTATAAAGCAGCGCGTGGGTCACGCAATACTGTATTTTCTAATCTGTGACAATACTTTTCTTTTTAATTTTTTTAGGTCACGCATAATACTAATTTGCTCATTAAATAATAGTCACTCAAACAAATTATTAACTAACACCGTTTTTGAGTTTTTTTAATAGATAACCCTTTAATTGATCCAATATGCAATTTAAATATTTTAAGCATAATTATGAGATATACACTTGCAATGCTGCATGACGTAATAAATAAAGTCAGAAAGTGATTGACCTTTGTTTGGATGTATGAGGTATGACGTGTTAGTACAACAGAAAATTAAAAAAAATTGAAAAGTAAAAAGCACTAGTTCGAAATAACCAACTTTTCGCACGATTTGCAGCTACGAAAAGTACCACTTTTTGAGCAACTGTATTAAAAAGTGTTGTTTGTTGTTTGCAGAGGGCACGGGCGGGCCGGCTCCGGCTCGGAGGCGGCGGGCGCGTGGGCGGCGCGGAACGGCCAGCACGCGCCCGGCAAGAAGAACGGCGTGCGCAGCGCGCTCGACCCCTACGCCGCGCTCGTCAACAGGATGCCGCCTGCCGGCGCTAAGAAGGTAACCGTCCTGCTGTAGTGGGGCCAGCACGCGCCCGGCAAGAAGAACGGCGTGCGCAGCGCGCTCGACCCCTACGCCGCGCTCGTCAACAGGATGCCGCCTGCCGGCGCTAAGAAGGTAACCGTCCTGCTGTAGTGGGGCCAGCACGCGCCCGGCAAGAAGAACGGCGTGCGCAGCGCGCTCGACCCCTACGCCGCGCTCGTCAACAGGATGCCGCCTGCCGGCGCTAAGAAGGTAACCGTCCTGCTGTAGTGGGGCCAGCACGCGCCCGGCAAGAAGAACGGCGTGCGCAGCGCGCTCGACCCCTACGCCGCGCTCGTCAACAGGATGCCGCCTGCCGGCGCTAAGAAGGTAACCGTCCTGCTGTAGTGGGGCCAGCACGCGCCCGGCAAGAAGAACGGCGTGCGCAGCGCGCTCGACCCCTACGCCGCGCTCGTCAACAGGATGCCGCCTGCCGGCGCTAAGAAGGTAACCGTCCTGCTGTAGTGGGGCCAGCACGCGCCCGGCAAGAAGAACGGCGTGCGCAGCGCGCTCGACCCCTACGCCGCGCTCGTCAACAGGATGCCGCCTGCCGGCGCTAAGAAGGTAACCGTCCTGCTGTAGTGGGGCCAGCACGCGCCCGGCAAGAAGAACGGCGTGCGCAGCGCGCTCGACCCCTACGCCGCGCTCGTCAACAGGATGCCGCCTGCCGGCGCTAAGAAGGTAACCGTCCTGCTGTAGTGGGGCCAGCACGCGCCCGGCAAGAAGAACGGCGTGCGCAGCGCGCTCGACCCCTACGCCGCGCTCGTCAACAGGATGCCGCCTGCCGGCGCTAAGAAGGTAACCGTCCTGCTGTAGTGGGGCCAGCACGCGCCCGGCAAGAAGAACGGCGTGCGCAGCGCGCTCGACCCCTACGCCGCGCTCGTCAACAGGATGCCGCCTGCCGGCGCTAAGAAGGTAACCGTCCTGCTGTAGTGGGGCCAGCACGCGCCCGGCAAGAAGAACGGCGTGCGCAGCGCGCTCGACCCCTACGCCGCGCTCGTCAACAGGATGCCGCCTGCCGGCGCTAAGAAGGTAACCGTCCTGCTGTAGTGGGGCCAGCACGCGCCCGGCAAGAAGAACGGCGTGCGCAGCGCGCTCGACCCCTACGCCGCGCTCGTCAACAGGATGCCGCCTGCCGGCGCTAAGAAGGTAACCGTCCTGCTGTAGTGGGGCCAGCACGCGCCCGGCAAGAAGAACGGCGTGCGCAGCGCGCTCGACCCCTACGCCGCGCTCGTCAACAGGATGCCGCCTGCCGGCGCTAAGAAGGTAACCGTCCTGCTGTAGTGGGGCCAGCACGCGCCCGGCAAGAAGAACGGCGTGCGCAGCGCGCTCGACCCCTACGCCGCGCTCGTCAACAGGATGCCGCCTGCCGGCGCTAAGAAGGTAACCGTCCTGCTGTAGTGGGGCCAGCACGCGCCCGGCAAGAAGAACGGCGTGCGCAGCGCGCTCGACCCCTACGCCGCGCTCGTCAACAGGATGCCGCCTGCCGGCGCTAAGAAGGTAACCGTCCTGCTGTAGTGGGGCCAGCACGCGCCCGGCAAGAAGAACGGCGTGCGCAGCGCGCTCGACCCCTACGCCGCGCTCGTCAACAGGATGCCGCCTGCCGGCGCTAAGAAGGTAACCGTCCTGCTGTAGTGGGGCCAGCACGCGCCCGGCAAGAAGAACGGCGTGCGCAGCGCGCTCGACCCCTACGCCGCGCTCGTCAACAGGATGCCGCCTGCCGGCGCTAAGAAGGTAACCGTCCTGCTGTAGTGGGGCCAGCACGCGCCCGGCAAGAAGAACGGCGTGCGCAGCGCGCTCGACCCCTACGCCGCGCTCGTCAACAGGATGCCGCCTGCCGGCGCTAAGAAGGTAACCGTCCTGCTGTAGTGGGGCCAGCACGCGCCCGGCAAGAAGAACGGCGTGCGCAGCGCGCTCGACCCCTACGCCGCGCTCGTCAACAGGATGCCGCCTGCCGGCGCTAAGAAGGTAACCGTCCTGCTGTAGTGGGGCCAGCACGCGCCCGGCAAGAAGAACGGCGTGCGCAGCGCGCTCGACCCCTACGCCGCGCTCGTCAACAGGATGCCGCCTGCCGGCGCTAAGAAGGTAACCGTCCTGCTGTAGTGGGGCCAGCACGCGCCCGGCAAGAAGAACGGCGTGCGCAGCGCGCTCGACCCCTACGCCGCGCTCGTCAACAGGATGCCGCCTGCCGGCGCTAAGAAGGTAACCGTCCTGCTGTAGTGGGGCCAGCACGCGCCCGGCAAGAAGAACGGCGTGCGCAGCGCGCTCGACCCCTACGCCGCGCTCGTCAACAGGATGCCGCCTGCCGGCGCTAAGAAGGTAACCGTCCTGCTGTAGTGGGGCCAGCACGCGCCCGGCAAGAAGAACGGCGTGCGCAGCGCGCTCGACCCCTACGCCGCGCTCGTCAACAGGATGCCGCCTGCCGGCGCTAAGAAGGTAACCGTCCTGCTGTAGTGGGGCCAGCACGCGCCCGGCAAGAAGAACGGCGTGCGCAGCGCGCTCGACCCCTACGCCGCGCTCGTCAACAGGATGCCGCCTGCCGGCGCTAAGAAGGTAACCGTCCTGCTGTAGTGGGGCCAGCACGCGCCCGGCAAGAAGAACGGCGTGCGCAGCGCGCTCGACCCCTACGCCGCGCTCGTCAACAGGATGCCGCCTGCCGGCGCTAAGAAGGTAACCGTCCTGCTGTAGTGGGGCCAGCACGCGCCCGGCAAGAAGAACGGCGTGCGCAGCGCGCTCGACCCCTACGCCGCGCTCGTCAACAGGATGCCGCCTGCCGGCGCTAAGAAGGTAACCGTCCTGCTGTAGTGGGGCCAGCACGCGCCCGGCAAGAAGAACGGCGTGCGCAGCGCGCTCGACCCCTACGCCGCGCTCGTCAACAGGATGCCGCCTGCCGGCGCTAAGAAGGTAACCGTCCTGCTGTAGTGGGGCCAGCACGCGCCCGGCAAGAAGAACGGCGTGCGCAGCGCGCTCGACCCCTACGCCGCGCTCGTCAACAGGATGCCGCCTGCCGGCGCTAAGAAGGTAACCGTCCTGCTGTAGTGGGGCCAGCACGCGCCCGGCAAGAAGAACGGCGTGCGCAGCGCGCTCGACCCCTACGCCGCGCTCGTCAACAGGATGCCGCCTGCCGGCGCTAAGAAGGTAACCGTCCTGCTGTAGTGGGGCCAGCACGCGCCCGGCAAGAAGAACGGCGTGCGCAGCGCGCTCGACCCCTACGCCGCGCTCGTCAACAGGATGCCGCCTGCCGGCGCTAAGAAGGTAACCGTCCTGCTGTAGTGGGGCCAGCACGCGCCCGGCAAGAAGAACGGCGTGCGCAGCGCGCTCGACCCCTACGCCGCGCTCGTCAACAGGATGCCGCCTGCCGGCGCTAAGAAGGTAACCGTCCTGCTGTAGTGGGGCCAGCACGCGCCCGGCAAGAAGAACGGCGTGCGCAGCGCGCTCGACCCCTACGCCGCGCTCGTCAACAGGATGCCGCCTGCCGGCGCTAAGAAGGTAACCGTCCTGCTGTAGTGGGGCCAGCACGCGCCCGGCAAGAAGAACGGCGTGCGCAGCGCGCTCGACCCCTACGCCGCGCTCGTCAACAGGATGCCGCCTGCCGGCGCTAAGAAGGTAACCGTCCTGCTGTAGTGGGGCCAGCACGCGCCCGGCAAGAAGAACGGCGTGCGCAGCGCGCTCGACCCCTACGCCGCGCTCGTCAACAGGATGCCGCCTGCCGGCGCTAAGAAGGTAACCGTCCTGCTGTAGTGGGGCCAGCACGCGCCCGGCAAGAAGAACGGCGTGCGCAGCGCGCTCGACCCCTACGCCGCGCTCGTCAACAGGATGCCGCCTGCCGGCGCTAAGAAGGTAACCGTCCTGCTGTAGTGGGGCCAGCACGCGCCCGGCAAGAAGAACGGCGTGCGCAGCGCGCTCGACCCCTACGCCGCGCTCGTCAACAGGATGCCGCCTGCCGGCGCTAAGAAGGTAACCGTCCTGCTGTAGTGGGGCCAGCACGCGCCCGGCAAGAAGAACGGCGTGCGCAGCGCGCTCGACCCCTACGCCGCGCTCGTCAACAGGATGCCGCCTGCCGGCGCTAAGAAGGTAACCGTCCTGCTGTAGTGGGGCCAGCACGCGCCCGGCAAGAAGAACGGCGTGCGCAGCGCGCTCGACCCCTACGCCGCGCTCGTCAACAGGATGCCGCCTGCCGGCGCTAAGAAGGTAACCGTCCTGCTGTAGTGGGGCCAGCACGCGCCCGGCAAGAAGAACGGCGTGCGCAGCGCGCTCGACCCCTACGCCGCGCTCGTCAACAGGATGCCGCCTGCCGGCGCTAAGAAGGTAACCGTCCTGCTGTAGTGGGGCCAGCACGCGCCCGGCAAGAAGAACGGCGTGCGCAGCGCGCTCGACCCCTACGCCGCGCTCGTCAACAGGATGCCGCCTGCCGGCGCTAAGAAGGTAACCGTCCTGCTGTAGTGGCGGCCGCACGCGCTCTCTCCAGAGGTCATCGACTAACACACGACATCGTGCCGGGTCTAGGCCGTGGAATGGTCGGAATGGGTACATCCTACTGTCAAGAAGATCTGCGGCTATTAATAGGACGCCGCTTGCCGTCCGCTGTACCTAAAAAGGTTAACCTACTGTTTTACTCTGAGATGCTCCTCTTACCTTTACGAGGAGCTCACAAATTATTCCTTCGTTTCACTATGTTGGCGCGCTGTTTTAATCCCTTAAATTGCTCAAGTAGCACGTCTAATGAAAGATATTTTGCTCTGGCCCTGAAGAAACCCTAAGAAGCTTGAAGGCTCCATGGAGTCACAAATAATTATGAAGTGATATAACATTATTTTGATCATTCCAGGTGAAGACGACGAAGGAGCTGCTGGCGCAGATCCAGTCGCGGGGCTCCGCGCCGCGCTCCCCGCGCTCCCCCGGCTCCCCCGCCTCGCCCGACGTCCTGCTCATCGAGCCCGACGACCGTACGTCTCCACCACCCCTTTACACTCCTTCTACAAACAAACCACCCTGACATTCAACTCCAAGTCAAAGATTGTTCAGAGAATATCAAACTGACCAAAGCGTTTGTTTCAGCGAGTCCAGTGAGGCCGGAGTCGCCGCTGCGCAACGGCGGCGCGTCGCCTCGGCCGCCCTCCCCCCCGCCCCCGCCCCCGCCCCCGCGCTCCCCCCCCTCCCCTCCCCCCACGCCGCTGCCTCCCCTGGAGGACCCGCGCGAGCTGCGCGACTGCACGTGCGGGGAGGAGCCGGACGCGTGCTGCCCCGCGGCGCGGCGTGCCGACGTGCGGCCGCTGCACGTGCACGCGCTGCACCACGCGCACCTGCCCGGCATCAACGGCACGCGCGCGCCGCTGCACCCGCACCAGTTCGCCGTCCGGAAGCTCGTCGACCCCGACAGGCCCGAGCTCTTCACGTCCGTGGTCCCCCTGTACAACTACTCCGACTACGCGGACGACTACTGCGTCAAGAACATGTCGAGGGTTCCCCTGTGCACGCACTTGCCGTGGACGGAGTTCGCGCCGGCGCCGCCGGAGCTGCCGCCGGCTCCGGAGCCGCCGCCGCCGCGGCCGTATCCGATAGAGGAGGAGCCCGGTCCCGAGGTCGACGACGAGCGGGACGACATGGACGTGGACGACGTGAAGGTCGAAGTCAAAGAGGAGGTGAAGCTTGAAGTCATGGAGGAGGTGAAAGCGGAGGGGACGGTCGCGCCGGAGCTCAGTGAACGGTTGAAGGCCCCCCTCGATACGGAAGACGAGACGTTTAAAGTGATAAAGTGCGAGAGTGTCTGTGCGGTGCCGGACGAGTTCGAGAGCGAGCAGCAGGAGCACAGGACCGTCGAGAAGACGAAACCGTCGCTCGACGGCGCGCAGCTGTACGGGGCGTGCCGGGACGCGCTGCGCTCGCTGCCGTTCGAGTACGGGCAGACGTTCGCCGCGCCGACCGTCACGCTGCCGGAGGAGGGCGAGGCGGAGCCGGTGCTGGCGGCCGCGCTGGCGCTGGCGGAGCGGACGACGGAGCGCGACGCGCGCGGCCGGCCGACGCGCGGCTCGCACTTCGCCGAGTGGCACGAGTGCGCGCGGCTGGGCGAGCTGGTGGCGCTGCCGTACGTCGTGATCGACTGACGCTGTGATACGAGTGCTAGTGTGCCAAACCTCGGCCCGCTCCGAGCTTCCGTTCTTACTACGTTGTTCCAAGTGTCCTTACGCTAGTTTTAAAGTGCGCCCCCGCGCCCTCGAATATATGTACATACGAGTTAAGTTAGCTAATGTAGTTAGGACGAAATTAAAGACTGCGCGGACAGCGCCCGACACTTCCACGCTTTCAGTTTGCGAAAAATCTATTTGTACCGCGTCACCTGATGTGTTTAGTCATGTATTTATTTTATATCGTTTTAGGTGGTTATTTTTTTTACGCGGTGGATCGCTTCGGCCGTTGTGATACGAGGCACGGCGGGTCCGGATAGGGGCCAACTAGTTTATACTCCGTGCCGATCTGAGATTGACTCATATCAAAACTTGGCTTGTAAGCCTGCACTGACAAGTCGGTGTATATTTTGGCCATTGAATTTATAGTAGACCCATCGCAGTCTCTCTTATATGATAAGAAAGGGACGGCGCGGACCCAAGTCGATGTCTGCACTGAATTCCAAACTAAACTTCCTTATTAGGTGTAAATCTCGGCAGTTATTGTTATTAAGTCTCTCGCTCTACCCAAAAGCTCTGCAAGTGGACGAAAATTGGTCTTTATGATTTATCAATCACTTACAACAGTTTTTAGACCATTTGCCTTTATTAATTAAAGTCCTTAATCCTAAAAATCTACTACTAGAGGGCTTTTTATTTCATTTCAAGAAACTTGTATGATTTTTGGATATACCTACAACATTACACACAGTCACACATACCTAAATTATTTGACAAAGTCAAACTTTCTGCATTACTATTTTGTATATCACAACAAGAACAAGTTGATCCACCCATATACTTTCAGGTTACTTTATGAGCTTTTGCGGTGAAGGATGACGAAACTGCTTTCAAAACTTAGATCCACCAAATATTTGTATAGAAAATAAATTTCCAAATAAGACAAAAATAATCTCCAGACTGTTTCGTATTGCGTTATCTTGTTACCGAATGTGATTTATAAAGAGAAAAATTAGGTAATTAATAATAATAATAATAGGAGTTCCAATTGTATATTATACATATATATTGCTATATCAACCATTCTAAATATCAACAAAGTTATTACTAGAATATCAAATGCGTTATTCGACTAAATTTGTCGTTAGAAATTACAAAACTTCTCAACTAATTCATACTTTTCTAAAACATTAGAAGTTTGTAATTTTTAATGATAAATTCAGTAAAATAATAAAAGACCACTGTACGATTTGTAATTGTTTGTTTAAGCAATTATCTTTAAGTACCACAAGTGAATGAAATTGGGTAATATTTTTTGGGCCAGGTACTATTGATGAAATAACAATTATATATTCCATTTATAATTAGATTGATTATAAATGCACAGTTTTACTTGGGATGTATTCAATTGTTCTTACAACATGTGATAATAAGCTATATAGGAATCTATAAAAAAACGCCACTGTAAAAGATTTCAATTTACGCGACCTTTTATCTATTTTTTTATAAACATTTTAAAAGTACAATCGTTTATTGACTTCAAATATAAGTAGAGATAAAGTAATTTAAAAAACAACGGGAATCCAATGTGTTTATGAACTTTAAAGATATTATTATAGACGGGACAATGTGTAAAGTTATTTATTTATTTATTTATTTATTTATAACCAAAAGGATGCAATTTTGTCCGCGTAATTTTTTTTCTTGTGTAAAAAATATCCTACAACCATCCAGCCAATTCTGTACCCAAATTGGCTAAAATTAATTTGTTTGGTGTCATCGAGAATAAAGAAATGTTTACCAACAGAAGGACCCCTGTACACGTTTCTGCGTCACGCTGTTGAGATTTTTCCTGCCATAACTTCAATACAATTTTAGAATCAATATCAATTTCAAAAATTCTCTAGTAATCATAGTTCAACAAATTTTATTCAAAATTACGTAAACACATAAGAGGAGCGTTAATTTTGATATAGGTTAATTTCTGTTTATTTTATATATGGTGCAATGTCAAGGTCTATAATCCTAAACCTGCCTTATTTTGAACATGTGTTCAAAATAAATTGAAAAATATAGAACTCACTAAAATTTCTGTCACTGCTCTTCAAAACCTCGTATCTATAAGTACATTGATACTGAGATACGAGCTTTAAGTAGTTATTTGTTACTTAGTGAGTTTTGGTTGTCAACATACAATATATCAACAACACATGTTACATAACGGAATATTTTCATTTCATCGATAGTACCCGGCCACTAGTTTGTGACAATACTGACGCAACCTTTATTTATACGAGTGATAGTTGAGAATATATTAAACTACCCAAAATCGCATTTCCATTCGTCCTTCTCTTACTAGTCCAATGCGAAAGGGACGGATATACTAAATGGGTTAGGTGTATAATTGTAACTAATAACTATACTCTTCTGATTCCTCTGTTGGCAGGAAAAGGACTTCAGAAATAGATTTTAGATGGAAACGTTCAGTAGAAGACTAGGCTTCAAGAAAGGAGCATCCATCTGATACGCTGGTAACGCACTTGTAACTCCTCTGGTGTTGCAGGTGTCTGGACGATGGTAATCACTTTATATCAGTTGATAAGTCTGCTCATTTGCCACCTACACATTAAAAAAGAGCCGTATTCTACTTTTGATCCTTCGGAGCGTAGTTTTGGCTTTTTATGTCATCGGGGGCAAACGAGCAAACGGACCGCCTGATGGAAAGCGATTACCGTCGCCCATAGACACCTGCAACACCAGAGGAGTCACAAGTGCGTTGCCGGCCTTCGACAATGGACACTTCCATATGGTTCTATCTAAGGCGGTTTTCTTTGCCAAAAGAGAAGTTATAATGTTATTTTACCTTGTGTTGGTTAACATAGTTTTATTAATTGGTATTTGTGTAAAAGAAGCTATTGTAACTAACATGAGGATGTTGTTTTTTTCGTGTGTTTGTGCGTCAGTAATGTTCCAAAAGTCGAGTTGGATAAAGTAGGAGCCCCGCGGCGCGGGGTTTTAATTGCGTCGCGGGGCACGCGCGGCGCAGTGAATCTGTCTTGTCATGGCTGTCAACGTATCTGTCAAAATTATACATGCTGTCATTCAATGCTATGCTTTGGATTTGTAACTTTAAAGTTTTTGATCGGAAATCAGGGGTGAAATAGACAAAGGTGTGGTCTGTACTCTCTAAAGCAATAGACAGTGTCTCAATAAATTTGTATATTTTTATATCGTGTACGCTTGAGCTGAGCCCAAAAAGAGATAGTCTATTTCGTTAGAAGGAATGGAACATGGCCGAGGTCTATGCGAAACGCTATCCATTGATTGAAAATGTAGCATTCATTTAAGATTTTTATGTATTTAAGAAATTTATCGGTTGTAAATTAAGAAACTTAACTTTGGTACAGTCAATCCGTTATTTGCTCAATTGCTCGAAATAAGCGCAGTATTATTTTCGGATTGAACTGTACAGAATCATTGAAATTGCCAAATTCATTGTTATATTTGTAAATATTGCACGATTGCCGTTATTTTATGTTTTTAAATCGTTTTATTCTTGCGGTTCTCATTTAAAGGTTATGTTGCGTTATTTTATTTTAGTGTATTGTGTTTTTTGTGCCATTTCTAACCAGATGTGTGCGAGTATGTTGTTAGTGAATAGAAATTTTGGCTCTTTCATACCTGTTTACATAAATATGGTAACCAACAAATTTAGACATGGTACATTTGCCGGCAACCTTCTTGAGCATAACCTTGACTGCGCAATAGCCGATTTATGTACAGATGTACATGCGCAGATCCGCCATTTCTGTTCAAAAAGTTTGCCGGCAACTATTATCTAACTGCTTGTGGTAAGTTATGTTCGTTAAAAAGTGATAGTTTCCTATTAGGCGTTAATTTCGGTGTATAACAGGTGTAACCGACAGCTTACCGAAGACGAAAACCGTAGTTTTAGACCATAATCACGAACTGAAAACGAGTGTTCATTTTCTCGGAAAACTCAAGGATAAGTTTTTCCAAAATAAATTATAAAACTCGACGCGCAATGCGCAATGTATTGCGTCCAATTCTCTCGGGTGCAGACGCGCGGGGAGGCGAGCACGCGGCAAGCATCGACCGGTTCCGGCGCTCCCCACTCCACTCACGCGTCAGCGCAAAACATACCGTTACGCCAATGCGCATCGAATGACATGAATGAATGCAACCACAAAAACAACGCAACCACAGATCACAACTAGTGTACTACCTAACACCAATAACAACTGACCGATAAATTAAAACAGTCTAACAAGATTATTTTCATTCAAGCAAAGCAAGTAAAGCAAATAAAATGTGCGGGTAGGTAAACATAAAGCATGCGTCCGACCGCAGCGGCCTGCGCGAGCGCACTGGGCTGGCGGATCAATGACCGGCCAGTACTGTTATCTGTCCCACTCCACGCGCTTTGTGTTGTAATGCTTACATAATACTGTTTGTGATACATTGTGTGTTTTGCGGAAAATGCTATTTTCATGCGATTTTTCATGAAAAATTGTTACCGGTATATATTTGTATAGAATCTTTTTATCGATTCATATTTTTATGTGGAAAGACCACATTTTTATTTTTATAAATTAATTAAGAAAGAAAAATTGAACGCGATCTACTACAATCTAAGCAGGATCCTGCTTAGATTGTAGTAGATCGCGTTCAATTTTTCTTTCTTAATTTACCTTTGTGTTACCGGTAGAGTTCGATTAACGGAAAAATAAAGAAAAAATTAAAACTCGCGAGGAAAATTTGTGAATTTTCTCAAAGAAATTTCCACGATTTTCCAGCCCAGAATAATGGTTCAGACCATTATTATTTCTTTTTTTGGCTTCAGAGCCATGGTTTCAGTTTTCGGTACACCGTCGGTTACACCCTGTATATATATTTTTGTGCAATAAACTTTTTTAACCCTTAACCTTTTTAACGCCAAGCGTAACTGCAGCAATTTACCGTGTCACAAACGCCACAGCAAAAATTGCTCTAAAATCAACAGTGATTGAAAAAACTTGTAGCGGTTGAATTACAGTTTTTGATCATTGAAATTTGAACGGCTGTGGCCGACGTTGGCGTCAGCGGACCAATTTTCCGTTACTGCGGCGGTAAAAAGGTTAATAAATAACGTTTCATGGGAAATTGTACGCCTAAATTGTACGGATAAGCGTACTGTTTCCTTACAGCTTTTGACGGACTTAATTTATTACATAACGAGTCGAATGTACACTAGACCGTAAGACTTTACTAGATACTAAAATCATATAATAAGATAAGCATGAAGAATAATTGTGAGTAGATGACCCAAAAAAACAATATTCTGAAAAAAAAGACATTATTTATAACGTAATAAAATGAAATGAGAAATCTGGACGTTATTGGCATCAAGGGCTCAATTTTCCGATGTCTTAATTCATGACCGTGGCGTGCAAAAGGTTGAAATGGGATGTGTAGTGTCAGACCCCCCATCGAACCTCACGTGATTTGTGCACAAGCCCATACGAGGTGTTGAAGAGTAGTGACAGAAATTTTAGTGAGTCTTGGTATTACCAGGCGAAATAATAATTCCATTGCGATCGTTAACGGTAAAGATTGGAAATCAACTGCTTGATTTAAGAGACCAGTTTCTCATAACGGTATTTGTGTAAAAAAAAACTGAATCATTGAAACCACTAAAAGCACTCTTAAAAATACACAGAAGTATTTAAACTACCACTAATGGACATTATACTATTTTCAATTGGACAAAAACTAAAGAGAACGTGTTTTGACTACTGATTTATACGACGTCACAAGCCAGTATTTTCATAGTGGCTTCATACTAACAAATCGTTTTTCACGTTTCATAAAGAGTAGCTTATTTGAGCTGTCATCAAATTCCGAAATAGAAACCTATTTTATCTTCGTTTTTATTTAATTATCCATCTTGCTATGATTTTAGTGTCTAGTAAAATATGTTAGGGTCTGGTATCCACTTAGAAAAGTTATAAGTATGTATTGTTTTTAAGTTAAGTATGAGTATGAGACAGATTCACTGCGCTATCGAAAAAATGGCCTTAGAGCGGGCGCCGCCGCGCGCTGGGCTTGTATATAAAACCCGGCCGTTTCAAGTTGGCACCTTGCTTGTACGCGAACTCGTGGACGCGGGGGCACACTTGAGGTGGCCGGGTAGAGAAACCCGCGGGATGCCTTGCTGGACGAGTTCCAAGAATTTGGTAAAATACAAAAGCAAAATATATGTGTTTTTATTACGATTTATTGTTTTATTTAATCTGCGACTGCATTATTTTTTTTATTTTCGGAGCGAATATTTACAAAACTGCTGACTTTATCAAAAAATGATGTTTGGACACCCCTACTATTTTCAAAATACCTATTCAACGACACCCCGCACACTAGCGTTGAAACGAAAAAAAAAAATCACCCCCACTTTAGGCGTTCGAGAGGTACCCGAAAAAAAATATTGTTTTTTAGTTTTGATTTTACCGTTTTGTCGGCGTGATACATACCCATACTCATACCAAATTTCAGCTTTCTAGTACTAATGATCACGGAGCTAAGCCGCAGACGGACATGGCGAAACTATAAGGGTTCCTAGTTAACTACGGAACCCTAAAAACGAAATAATAGAGTAGTTTTCAATAGGTTTAAAAAAAACATACCTACAATGGCGTCCTTATGGGATTTTAATGCGTCGACGTGCTACTTTCAAGAACTGGAATTTAAAGCTATATTCAAATTTATGGTTTCCTTTTGCAATACGTATTTGATATAAATAATTTTCAAGTAAATAAAAACCAAATTCGTTAATAAAATTTATTATTAATAAAATTACACATCATTTATACAAAACATTGTAATTGACGCTTATAGTTAAAATATCAGTAATGGCACCTGGTTAGTCGCAATGTATTGAGTTTAAATTAAATATCTTATTTATAAGAATCGATTTTGAGATTCGATGTTACATGTTACTTGCAAGTTAGATTTATATAAAATACGTATACAATTTATTGACTTAACTTGCAAGTTCTTATATACTATCTCTTGGAGAAGTATAAAGACTTTATTCGTAATACAATATGTAAATTTAAATTAGACTAATAGAAATGACATTTAAAAAATTTAGCACCTTTTTGGAAAACTTCAAAAGTCAATTGGCAGTTAAGAATTTTTAGAAAATTATGTTATTTCCATAAAGTCAACATCGGCAAGTCAATTGTTTATAACTTACGAACTAGGTTGTCAATCACATACAACATCCATACAATAAATCTTAGTCCATATCCATATCCTATGATGACATCTGAAAGGCCTTCCGAATAAGTCAAGGTGCATCATTCAATTCTTGTAAATGATCTAACATACCATACCAAATGGCATGAAATATTCCAGGTGACATCCAATATTCCAAATGACATCCAAGACACCATTGGACATATTAAACACGCATTGACAGTCACCCAAACATTAATCGGCGTCCATTATTGCAACTGCCATGTTACTAAATTAAATTACATACAAATTTTGATGGATCCCATTAGACATGGAATGTCTTTGTTATGGTATTTAAAGTCCCTTTCTTCCTCACAAATATGGCCTGTGTTTACTATTGAAATACATCATTTTGTGATAGGGCCAGTTATTATATAATAACGTAACTTATTACAGCACCAATATCCGCTTCAATTTTTCATGCCATTTGGGATCTTAGATCCTATTTAGCATATTAGATGTCATATCTCACAGTATTAACTCCTAAAAAACATTTACATGATTACACAAGGCATGGCACAGCACAGAGGGAGACAGATAGGTACAGCGGTCTTCTTCTCGGAGTGCTTTTCTTTGCTGCGCGAGCCGCTCTCGTACTCGTACATGCCGCGGCCCGAGGCGTAGGCGCCGCCGCCTTGTGCTGCTGACTGTGGACACAATTTGTGCGTAAGGAATGGAAGCGTCTAGACTTAAGGGCCATATCACACTTACGATTTACGAGCGATTTTTGTATGAAGGCGATCACCGTGTAGTTCTCCGAGTAGTTCTCTGCGGCGCTTATTAGTATAAAAACTCGCTCGCAAATCGCATGTGTGATAAGGCTCCAATATTATACAGTTTGGAATCTAATGACCCCGCAGATGGCAACTATTTTAAACACAACGAGTTTTTTTTCCATGTGTTAACTATCACTATGTCAGTTTGCATCACAGCTTTTTCGTATAAGTACTTGTTTGCGAGATAAAACGTCGCATTTGCTGCAAAGAATGTATCCCAACCGTATTCACTTGAGTGACTCTAGTTGTGTAATAATTTATGCGAATTAATTCTAATAAATATCATGTTATGATGAGGTTAGTAAGACATTATTTTGATGACGCGGTTGGCGCAGTTTGTAGTGCACCTGCCTACTGAGCCGGCGGACCTGGGTGGAATTCCGGCCGGGGCAAATATTGGTGTGATGAACTCGAATATTTATTCCTGGGTCATGGATGTTATCTATATATGTATTTAATTATTATGTATATCGTCGTCTAGTACCCATACTACGAGCTTTGCTTAGTTTGGGATTAAGTCGATTTGTGTAAGATTGTCCCTTAATATTTATTATTTATTAGCCATTCTAAGTTGCTATTGAACCAAAGTTGGATGCATATTATTATCATAACATAACATGATAGTCACAAGAATTAATTCCCATAACTTCTTACACAACTAGAGTCAAGTGATGGCGTCACAAAAAAAAACAAATTAGTGCACCAAATGCATTGTAAGTAACGCAATTAATACTTATTAAGATAGGTAAAATGATCGCCATATAAAGATCAGGCTCAATATGGTTTCCGTTAGCGTGTGTACTCACACTGCTGCCGCCCGCGGTGTAGGCGATGGGCGCGTCCTTCTTGGCGAAGGGCGTGTGTCCGGGCGGGTAGTACACGGCGGGGCCGGCCGCGCTCCGGCCGCCCGCCGCCGGCGCGCGCTGCGGGCTCGCGGGCGACACCTCCACCTTGCGCCGGACCACGCCGTCCGGTTGGGTTGTTGGGAACCGCTGTACAAGGAAATAAGATGAATAGATATTTAGACACAGTAGACCAAAACTAAATAATATAGGAGGCTGTGTATACCGACCATTAGTAAGCCTTATAAGAAGGCTTGAAAGTCATACTCAGAAAGCAATGGTTGTAGTGAGTATCTCTGCGAGATTCAATAAAGAATGACGGAATTTTTAGAAAAACCAGTAACACCCGCAGCTCGAGAAATTGTAAAACTAAAGAAGCAATAGCTATGAAATATTGATCAACCAACGGCCGCTAGAGCCGACGAGTTCTTGAGCGATAACCACGGTCTGGATAGCGCAGTATGTGTGGATCTGCTGAATGGTGCACGACCGTGGTGTTCTTTAAGGGTAGACCTATCTCCAACATGACCGAAGAACAATGAATTCTGGCCGTAGGGCGTGTTTCGGCAGTTCTGGGGCAATCTGCCGACTCCTTCAACAGAGCTACACGGAGCCACGCCGTTTTAAGCCTCGTTTATATGTACTTTTGAGATTCACAGTGCCTTGATTTTATTACTGTTATGCTGTGTAACTTATTAGAATAATAAATAAATGACGCTGATACCGACCGCCTCCGGGAAGTCGGCGAGCAGGTCGTCGAGGCGCTTGGGCGGCTGCTGGTCGCGCGCGGAGGGCGTGGCGGGCCGCGGGAACGGGGACGCGCGCTCCGACGTGTCGTGCCGCGAGTACGTCGTCTCGCTGTACTTGTACGTCGATGGAGCCTGAGAACATTCAATATTTCATTTTAAAACCAGCCCGTCTAGCACCACTACGCTTCGCGACTCTTGTCACGCGATATAGCATCGCCTGTCACTCTCTCACAGTACTGCGAAGAAAGAGATAGATAATACTGCTCGCGCGAGAAAGAATCGCGTGTCACAGCTATGCTAGAGGTGCAGAACAGAACGAAAAGCGAAATATGCTCAGGTAGTTTGCGTCATCATTCCAACCCACAAGCGTGTTTCTGTTCCTGGTTTGTTGATAGACCAGGATTTAAATGTGACTTTATCGAGCAATTAGTGCCTCTTTATCGTTTATTGCAGGTAAGGACGTTGACAAGTTATTGGTGTAAGATGCAAATAAAACTCGTTATTAGGTAGGGCAAGCGACAAAGTGGATAATTTTGGTTAAAAGCACGAATTCATTAGAGACAACTCTTTATAGCAAGCAAATTAAACTTAAGATGTCATATGACATCCACCAGATGTGACTTGACATGATACTACCCAAGTAACACAGACTGCTGTATAACTATTTACATATTGACTTTTTTAGAGCTCTTGGTGAAATAAGACTTTAATAAGAAAGAGTTCACTGGTGGACTTTCAGCTGCACAGTCGCATTCAATTCCTATTGACATCCAAGATGCCAAATGACTGCACATTGAATCACAAACAAAATCCAGATTCCAATTTACATTTAAGATACCAAATGGCTACACATTGTGTCACCAACAACATCCAGATTCCAATTGAGATCCAAGATGCCAAATGACTGCACATTGTATTGTATCACAAACAAAATCCAGATTCCAATACGGTATTGACTGTAGTGAAAATAAAATCTATCATTGACACCACTGAATATTCATTCAGAAATATACGGAACCAAATAAACTAGGTCTAAGTACCACTAACTTTTGGACATTATATTATTTTTAATTAGACAAAAACTAAAAAGAAGACAAGTTTTGACTACTTATTTTATAACGTCACAAGCCAATATCTTCATAGAAACTTCGCTTCAGAGATTTTGACATTTCATAAAGTGTAGCTCATTTGAGCTGTTATCAAACAGGGTATTGACCATTGACATCCAAGATGCCAAATGACTGCATATTTTGTCATAATCTTAATTCCAATTGACATCCAGCATCCAAGATGCTTAATCATATTTACGACTAAACCAGTGTCAATAACATTTTAAAAGATAAGTACCAATTCTAACAAGCAAGGTGACAAATAACTAGAACAGTTATTGAGTACTTACTTGCACTATTTAATACGCATACGTATACTTTACTTACATAAGGGCCATGTCCATTCCTCTCGGGCGTGAGATGCGTGGTGACCGGCGCAGGCGGCGCGGCGGGCAGCAGCTTCACTTCATTAGCGGGGGCCGGGTATAGCATGCGCTCCGACGTGTGCTCCGACACTGTCACGTACACAGTATATTATTGGAATTTTTGGACCTTGGACTTGGACCACACGGGAAAGCACCAGCTTTCAAATAAAAAAATAATCATCAAAATCGGTTCACCCATTCGAAAGTTCTGACTCAGAACTTCTGAGGTAACAAATATAAAAAAAATACAGTCGAATTGAGTCGGTCCCTACACCCTCCTCTTTTTTTAAGTGTCTTTTTCAATGTTTTTAGGGTGCAAATGCACATACCATCGGTGGCGGAGTAGTGGTCGCGGCGCACGCGCGTGTTGCAGTGCTGGCAGTACTGGCAGCCGGCCGGGCCTGCAGGGACCGGGGCTCCCGTCGTCGTCCGGGACAAGCTGGACAAACAAGTTGATACTGAGTAAGAGGCCTTATATTCCTTTAGATAGTAAAATAGTTACATATTTCATGCTAGCATTGCACGTCCGCAGGTACGGGAAATGCCGGAGTGTTTTAGTGGGTAGGCTCCTCCCCTCCCTCGCTAAGAGAGAGGTCGGAAGGCAGAAGTTTCACATTACCAAAAATAGCCGGGGTATGCGCCAAGCATTTTCACTCCAATAAAAAAATAAAAAAGAAGGTAGGTAAGTTGGATGTTTGATAAATCAATTTGACCGCGTTAAGAGTGTTCTATAGCTCTTTAAAAGGACCTTCACGGCGGTTGGATATAAGTGACAGACAAAGCCACACTCACGTGCGCACGTTCTCGGAGTCGCTGAGGTAGGTGTGCTGGTGTTCGGCGTGTGTGGGGATGGGCACGGAGGCGGGGTCCTGGTCGGCGGGCACCTCGTACGTGTACGTCTTCACCGTCGTCGTCACCTTGTTCATGGGCGTGCTGGAGCGGGACAGCTGGGAAGATAGATCATTCATTATTTGCTCTTTTTAAGGTTCCGATAAAAAACGAGACCCTAAGACTCCGTTGTCCGTCCGTCCGTCTGTCTATGTGTCTGTCTGTCTGTCGACAGGCTGTATCTTATGAACCGTGATAGTTAGACAGTTGAAATTTTCACAGATGAGGTATTTCTGTTGTCGCTATAACAACAAATGCTAAAAAACAAAATACCTAAAATAGTTATTTTTTTACATTTTTTTTTAAAAACTGCTATTCCGACTAAAGCCGAACATTTCTCATAGTTTTTATGTATATGCAAATGCCTTTGCCAAATCTTTATGAAATTATTTTGGAAAAAAACTTAACTAGTACCTAAAGTCACTTTTTCTTCTGTCCACTCATCATGCCGAAACGGCTGAGAGGATTATAACTACGAGGACAAAGTTTTATGTTCTAGGGCAGCTTCTAAATATGACATAAAGACTTACAGTGCCGGTGGTGGAGCTGGTCTGGTGCAGGCAGTGCGAGCAGGCGGGCGCCGGCGGGGCGGCCGCGGCCGGCAGCGGCGCCGGCACCACGCGGGACTCTGCAGGGGAACACAAGGTCTTTATATTGTTTTTATTAAAGCAGTAGCCTCTGCTAACGTAAACCAAATGTTTACAATAAACCGAAAAAAAAAAAATTAACGGTTCAACGGCCATTATAAACTCTAAATCTTTACGGTAGATGGCGCCTCGGTACACCCCTAAGGCATGTAGAAGCAACTGGCGGAAAAATTCAACGGCTCTGGCATCAGGTTCGGTGGTCCAGTTTGTAGGACGCTCGTGTTGGTCCAGAAAGCCGTTGGAGACGCAGGTGTCACATCCTTATATTGTCTCATAGTTATTTTTTTAAGTCATGTCAATCAGGGCTGGTTAGCCCTCACTACCAGTCAATCGGACTTTGTGTGGGAGTATAACCAGCTAATGGGATTATCTCCGCGCCCCAGGAATAGTTGGGCGGGTGATCGTGGACGCACTGCGCGTATGAACTGTGTTGTGAATAGACTGCTCTGGGTCAGTCTGACCTGACTTAAGGCGGAAAGAGAAGGAAAAGAGAGTCGGACTGAGATTAAAACGCGAACTACCTACCCCGCCGCCGGGGATTACGCTAAAGCGCCGTGCGAAGAGTTCCCGTTGACCACCGCTTGGATGGTTTCTGTGATTCATCGCCCGGGTCAGATAGTGCTTCGGACGTTGGGAAACATCTTTGCAACTGCTTTATGATTAAAATATAGGGACGAAGGAGAACGAATAATGCGACTGCAAAGTCCTCAAAAAGGATGAAAACAAATGATAATAAATAAAATGATGTATGAAGAAAACGGGTCTTGATGTTTACAGAAAAATAAATGTAAGGCATAGTGAGTGATGTCATGCGGGCTGGAGCCCCGCTTGTGTGGACAGGCAGCCTACACGTGAACATGTCGGAGGCACTGACCAGTCTTCTCCTCGCGGTACAGCTCCTGGCGGAGCTCGGCGGCGGGCTGGAGCCCCGCTTGTGTGGACAGGCAGCCTACACGTGAACATGTCGGAGGCACTGACCAGTCTTCTCCTCGCGGTACAGCTCCTGGCGGAGCTCGGCGGCGGGCTGGAGCCCCGCTTGTGTGGACAGGCAGCCTACACGTGAACATGTCGGAGGCACTGACCAGTCTTCTCCTCGCGGTACAGCTCCTGGCGGAGCTCGGCGGCGGGCTGGAGCCCCGCTTGTGTGGACAGGCAGCCTACACGTGAACATGTCGGAGGCACTGACCAGTCTTCTCCTCGCGGTACAGCTCCTGGCGGAGCTCGGCGGCGGGCTGGAGCCCCGCTTGTGTGGACAGGCAGCCTACACGTGAACATGTCGGAGGCACTGACCAGTCTTCTCCTCGCGGTACAGCTCCTGGCGGAGCTCGGCGGCGGGCTGGAGCCCCGCTTGTGTGGACAGGCAGCCTACACGTGAACATGTCGGAGGCACTGACCAGTCTTCTCCTCGCGGTACAGCTCCTGGCGGAGCTCGGCGGCGGGCTGGAGCCCCGCTTGTGTGGACAGGCAGCCTACACGTGAACATGTCGGAGGCACTGACCAGTCTTCTCCTCGCGGTACAGCTCCTGGCGGAGCTCGGCGGCGGGCTGGAGCCCCGCTTGTGTGGACAGGCAGCCTACACGTGAACATGTCGGAGGCACTGACCAGTCTTCTCCTCGCGGTACAGCTCCTGGCGGAGCTCGGCGGCGGGCTGGAGCCCCGCTTGTGTGGACAGGCAGCCTACACGTGAACATGTCGGAGGCACTGACCAGTCTTCTCCTCGCGGTACAGCTCCTGGCGGAGCTCGGCGGCGGGCTGGAGCCCCGCTTGTGTGGACAGGCAGCCTACACGTGAACATGTCGGAGGCACTGACCAGTCTTCTCCTCGCGGTACAGCTCCTGGCGGAGCTCGGCGGCGGGCTGGAGCCCCGCTTGTGTGGACAGGCAGCCTACACGTGAACATGTCGGAGGCACTGACCAGTCTTCTCCTCGCGGTACAGCTCCTGGCGGAGCTCGGCGGCGGGCTGGAGCCCCGCTTGTGTGGACAGGCAGCCTACACGTGAACATGTCGGAGGCACTGACCAGTCTTCTCCTCGCGGTACAGCTCCTGGCGGAGCTCGGCGGCGGGCTGGAGCCCCGCTTGTGTGGACAGGCAGCCTACACGTGAACATGTCGGAGGCACTGACCAGTCTTCTCCTCGCGGTACAGCTCCTGGCGGAGCTCGGCGGCGGGCTGGAGCCCCGCTTGTGTGGACAGGCAGCCTACACGTGAACATGTCGGAGGCACTGACCAGTCTTCTCCTCGCGGTACAGCTCCTGGCGGAGCTCGGCGGCGGGCTGGAGCCCCGCTTGTGTGGACAGGCAGCCTACACGTGAACATGTCGGAGGCACTGACCAGTCTTCTCCTCGCGGTACAGCTCCTGGCGGAGCTCGGCGGCGCGCGCGACGGGCGGCGGCGGGCTGGAGCCCCACGAGGAGGTCTCCAGGCGCTCCTCGCGCTTCAGCGTCGAGTAGCCGCTGGACGGCGCCTTCACTGGGGTGCTGGAATTGTTTGTCTGGTGTTATAATCAGAGTATTGACTGAGCGAGCGAAACAGCTCCGTTTCAGCTTAGGCAAAAATTATTTCGTATGTCCGATTTCCAAGTTGAGCAGCAAAGGGACCATGAAAAAAGAGTATAAGGCTTTTAGATATAGTCTAAAGTGAGACAACATTCTTGGCGTCCTCCGCTATAATATATTGTATGTAAAGTTCTATATTGAAAACAAATAAATTACCTTCGTTTGTAGTCGAACGATGTGCTCTCGGCTGTGTCCGAAGTGTAACCACCTAGAAAACAAACATAGATACATTTAGCTTTTGTCCTGGATTTAAACTAGTGAAGACAAAAACGAACAAATTCGATTACTGCCTCCTCCTGTCCTCGCCCATGCAGGATACTTCGGAGCCTAAGAAACATAACTCCAATATTTCGCATGTTTGAGAACATATATAAAATTCCAGGTAAAAAGCTCACTCTTGTACAGCTGCCGCTCCTGGTCCTTCTGCAGGTCGTCGAGGAGGGAGTCCAGCTCCTCCACGTTGTGGGACAGCTCTTTCGTCGCTTTGCTGCTCTTGACCTTCGAGTAACCTGTAATCGTCAGCCGCCAGGATTTTACTTTGTGAAATAAGGTATGTCTTAACAATTATAAAATACTAAATTTGTATTGATAATCAGTTTTCTATGGAGGGGTCATGATTTCAGGAAAAATTTTAATAGCGTGATACATGATCGTCTTTTGTTTCGACTGGGTGCGCGGCGTTTTTCTAATTTCCTATCCGAAACGGCTGGAGAAATTTTAGCTAATTTATTTAGGTACAGGGATAGTCGGGTAAAAAGGATCCTATAACTATCTTTGGATGTCCAGTGCAAAGATGGTTATAGGATAGTTTTTAGGTACCAGACTACGGTAAAGAAAAGTTATATGCAGACTAAGTTGCGGGCACCTCTACTATATAAAGTGATTACCTGGCGTGGAGCTAGTGTTGGACTCGTAGTTGTAAGTCCTGGTACCAGAGGTGATGGCGGGAAGATCTCGCTCCTCGCGCTCATAGTAGTAAGAGCTGGCTTCTGATTTTGGCAACGCTTTCGGTGGTACCGTGTACTCCTGGAATGAAAAAATGGGATTAATTTTAATTACGTAATTCTTAAAACTGAAATGATGAATGTGCTGCTGAGCTGCAGAAGTTTTCGGCAGGGAGCTCATTCCACATGCGAAGTGTTCGCGATACAAATTCCTGTGAAACCGCACAGTTCTCGATCATTTAGGCTCCGGATGAACGCTCTGCCGGTGGCGAGCAGTGCGACGCTAGAAATTACCTTGGGCATCACGTGAAATAAAATGTCCTCAGAACACATACAGACGGTAGAACACACACAAGGAGGCAAAAGTCTCTCCTCATACTTAGAGGCTCAATTGCATTTGTAAGTTTGGCATCAGCGCGTCTTTATACCGAGTCAAAAGAGCCAAACTGTTATTGCTATGGGTATATAACTCAAAAGTCAAAAACCTGTGTGGTAACTAGAATTCTGACTGCTCACTGCTAACTATTCGAACACCTGTTCCTAATGATAGAATGGAATGGGATGCAACGTGCAGGTTTTACCAAGAGTCAGATGAGACTGCTATGCATATCCTTTGCTCCTGTGGACTTATGCACAAAAGAAGTATCCACTTAGGGCAACATTTTGTGCCCCCAGAGGAGATACAACAACTCATTGCCCAAAGAATCTGGGAATTCCTGGACTCAACTGGTCTCAGCAGTGAAGTTAAGATGGAGCTGCCACAATAGATCAATTATGGTCGATGCGGCATATAAAAGACTCAAAAGATGTATAATACATAATTGCTATGGGCACAGATGGCTCACCTCAACAGTGCGCAGGTCTTTGCGGTCGTACTTCCCGTGAGGCAGCTTCTCTTCACGGTACTCGTAGCTGTACTCGCGGTGGCCGCCGTTGCTGGGGCTGATGCTGTTCAGCTTGCTGCCCGCCGGGATGAGTTCGGATTTCAACATGTCTGTAAATAATGCCATAATAAAATGTTTCACGAATGGTTCAAGCCGTTGATTGCAAGATTTATAGAATATACATGTTCATACTGGACTCCAAAACACGAATTACAACTGTGAGATAGATAATTTCAGTTGCAGGTCTTGTGACCTTAAGTTGAGGAACTTTTTCCAATACCTAGCAGTAAAATTTTCGAAATATGTTACTGAAGTTTTATAGTTGTAATTTTTGCAGAACAAGGAAAGGAGCTTGTTGCCTTAGGTCCCTCCAGACCAGCAGGTGAGATTCTCTCCTCATCGAGCGCGAGTGTTCCGGCGGAGGGCTTCGTGGTGAAATGCTCGCGATCCCATGACGCCCCCATTAACAGCAGGTGTGGGAAATGCCGGAGTGTTATTAGTGGGTAGCCCCCTCCCCTCTCTCGCCAGGAGAGGGATCGGGAAGTGGGAGTCCCACATAACCCCAAACGGCCTCCCCAAGCCGGGGTAAGCATTTCCACTTCGAAAAAAAGGTCTTGTGTTGGAGCTGTTTCTGCATCCGAAGTGCTCATTGAAATAAGTATATACCTCAAATAGCATACATGCTGGATAAGCGATTATACCTGGTATACCTACAGCCCTTGTACAGCTGATACAAGTTGTATAAGGGCTGTATAACCGCTTATGCAGGTTGTGTGCTGTATGTTGATCCCTTAGGTTGCTCCACTCCTACTAATCCTAAGTAGGGTGTAGGGTTAGTGTGTCCCGCTCATAAACATATCCTACAAATAAACAAATGGTTGATTGATTGATCCTCGGCTACATGTGATGTGAACGACTCACCGAACTGTTCCCCCGCGAAGGGAGCAGTGCCACTGCTGGAGAACTCCTTGAATTCCTTGTGCTTGCTGTACGATTTCGTCGTCATCTTGCCGCCAATGCTTTACCTGTGGAAGAAGAAACAAATCGTTAAATGTATATCGAATTGTAACCCAGTTAGAAAAAAAAACGACCAAGTGCGAGTCGCACTCGCGCACGAAGGGTTCTGTACCATCAAATAAAATAACTGTTCGGGTTAAGTTAAGTTTGCACCTGGTATGATATGACATACGTGCAAAGTTAACGCAACCGATCACGTTTGTTTTATGGGAGCCTCACTTAAATATTTATTTTATTCTGTTTTTAGTAGTTATACCGTTAACAGATTTATTTTTTGTGAAAATTTCAAATGTGTAGCTATCACGGTTCATGAGATAAAGCCTGGTGACAGACAGACAGACAGACAGACGGACGGACGGACGGACAGTGGAATCTTAGTAATAGGGTCCGGTTTTTTCCTATATATTCTTAGATACGTGGTAACATAGTAATTGCGATCATCGAATTAGGATTTGGAAAAAGTAGACCTATTGCTCAGGCTTGTCGTTTGTAGGTTCTTTAACGATAAGACTTTTTAATTTTACGCTAATCAAGGACATCCAATCATAACTCAAGCACTGCATCAACCTCACAACATTCCGTTTCTAAATCTTTCAGTCCTCATAATCTCGAGATTATAGAGTTAGAATCATTAATATTTAAATGCAATAAAATAGAACATTTAACTGGTCACACATTGCTCTGTAAATGTCCAATACCGTATCCAAATTTACATAATTTGCAAATGAATCGTGCTCTTCTTATTCACAAGTCCATGGTTAGAGTGTGTATGTGGATGTGTTTATGTAGAATTATGTAAGTATGTAACATATGGGTATATGTATGTGTGTGTGTAGACTGGATTGCGTAGGCGCACGTTTGAAGACTGCTACCGTTGTTTGTTCACACTTCACACCTGTAATTTGGTGTTGGCTGTAATTCCATGGTACTAAATATGAAACAGTAAATGTTAATGATAAGAACACAAAAAGTAGTAGACACCTAGTCTAATGCCTAACCCTTTACTTTTATTTAGGTCCTTTAATATTCAATTTTACCACCGACCGTTTTCAAAATAAGGATAATTTGTTAAAGATTATTACCTACTATACAAATACATGCTAATATTGCCGCGCAGTGTTCGATTAGCTGCCGCCGTAGACTGATCGGAGCTCCTGATTATGAATCGCAAACCGCTTCGGCATGCCAAGAAATATTTGACTTAAACGACGTGAGTAAACCCGTCGAATTATGGATTTAAATATTTATTCAAATTCTCGCGTTAATTCAATAAAACTGAATAGAACATAGGCTTCAAACTTCCGATAAACATCATATTGAAGTGAAAAATTTAAGAAGAAAAATGGTTTAGGTGGGGTTCGAACCCACGTTTCCAACGGCATTCCGAGACAACGTCCGTGTTGTTATCTTACCTATTAGACCACCGAGCTGATGCCATTGATTTTTCAACAAGTTGCTTGATTTTCAGAAATATGGTGGTATCGTAAAGTTGGGTAAAGTTCCGCCTCCAAATAGTAGCTCTAAATTGAATTTTTATACTCGCAGACTTTAATCTGTCAATTATAATTTCACAGACAAAATCACAATAACGCACTTTTTAATCCTGTAACAAAATTCTATACTCTATGGTACCCGCTACAGAACTTTAATATTCATAAGAAAAAGAGAACATAAGCTTATTTGATGCTCACTGATTGGTTGAAATTACTTGTCAAAAAAATTCAACCAATTAAGGTACCCGCCATGGCCATCGCGATCATGTTTTTTTTTAATAGGTCAGTTTTAGTTGAACTAAAAAGGTTACATCAAAAATAAAAAATCATATTGGAGAATGACGATTAAAGTAAAAAATGATTTTCTGAGTTTTGCTCGTATAAAAAGTATTGTATGCAATAGTTACACAATTAGGTCTTAAAGTCTCGTACCAGTCGTACCTTACATAGGCCACTCGGCAAGCCTCGTGACCTAAACGCGGTACTCGACTTTAAGAACCTCCATTGTGCAACGATTGCATAAAATACTATTCAGATTTAATCACTTAATAATTAATGTAGTTTTTCAGTTGAGTAACAGTAATGCGTTCCCTAAGACCGGAACAAACCGGCGCCTGCGCCATATAAGGCAGTGAAACCTAAGCCGCACGTGGGTTGAGCTTTCTTGAACCAAAGGGCCGGATTAGCTGAGGCTGAGTACGGACGAGGTAACAGAATGACATAGTCTAAATATTTATCTGTAAGAAACCCTCTCAGATCACCTCTGTTGTGTTGTCTGTGAAAACGCTGTACTGTAAAACGGGGTTACTTTAAAATGCAGCATTTTTACACCTCTGTTGTGTTGTCTGTGAAAACGCTGTACTGTAAAACGGGGTTACTTTAAAATGCAGCATTTTTACACCTCTGTTGTGTTGTCTGTGAAAACGCTGTACTGTAAAACGGGGTTACTTTAAAATGCAGCATTTTACGCCATGTCCTTATTTTTTTTTGTCCACCTGTGGCAATGGAATACCTACACCTTTAAAAATTACCTAACCTGTTACTTCATTTGCTCAATCGAACTGAATATTTGCGTTTTTATAACCATTTTAAATCTATCAAAGTAGCCCCTATAATATATATTTATAATTTTTTCCTAAAGTAACCTCATTTTACGGTACTAATATCGTCTTGAGTCCCAATATCAACGGGAGCGAGCAGGTCGTGGTCCACAGTAAACCTTGATTTATTGAATATCTACCTTAGAGCACAATCGTACTAACTTTTCGGTCTTTTCGGAAAAAGTGGTTGCAAATAACACGTTAATGCACAGTGATTTAAATTTCATTGGCAAAATAATTGTAAGTAGTACCTACGAGTGTGAACTTACGGTATCGATATATTCCCGCCCTGAAACCCAGTATTAGTATATAGTCAGCTGCCTGTAAATCACTGGTAGGTAGTATATAAATTCGAATATGAATTCCGTTACATACAATAGTGGGTTCAAGTCAAGGTTAACTTTAAGAATCTAGAAGTTGTAAAAATCACAGAACAGAAATAACTATAGTAACATGAATGAATGATTTATGTCACTTGTATGTAGGAGGCTCGACCACCCCGCCTAACAAATAATATATTCATAAATATAAGTAACTACCCAGCAAATGACCATCGAATCATATAGTGGGCGGCTCGTAAACTCAATATCTGTTTTTATGTACGTACTTCAAAAGCAATATGTTAAAACGTATGATTTGCGTGTATTATACTTAAGCTCATTGGTTTCTGGGCTACAGTTTATGCAAACATGTAAACAGCTGGCCAAATCAGACCTTAGTGTGTCATGGTTCTTGCTCTCTGTCGCGAAATGTCAACTGGTTTCCGATAGAACCTTGTCGGTCTAGCATTGAGAGGTGAACTATTGACTGTTTGTTAAGCATGTGTTGAGAGTATGGATATGGATGCGATAGGTTTTATTACAACAATAGTAATAGGTAGAATGATGTCACAGAAAATACCGGATTAACTATGTTTTCGAGGCGTATATTGGTGATGATGATGAATACTTCTTTCTCTCGAATCTTTGAAATGGAATTAATGGATGACGTGTCTATAAGTACATCAGAAAGTGTAGACAAATGTAGTTTTTGGTCGTAAATATCGAGAACAGGTACCTAGGTTATTTGACTTCAATTATTTTGTTTTCAGAAATACTATTATTATATTAAGTACAAAACTATTTGAGGTGCATCATCCCAGCACCTAGATACCACCTGAATTCAATAACGACAATATTCACTTTGTCATCTAGGTAACCTTGTGATTGATTTTCCAAGACACAAGATTCAGTTTCCTAAGATGTCATAAATATTATATGCAGATTTTAAACAAAGCTTACTGATAACATTAATATTATTATGTATTCTCATGCAAGCGCGAATCGTGCACAGAATATAAACAAGTACGTTAGTCCGTGCGGCGGCAGCGCCTAAACCGATGTTGGGCGAGATTGCCAACGTATTCGCACCTTATTCGGAACGAGTATAGAATATACAAATATTGTAAATGATTCATTTAAAGACCGATGACATAGTCTTTCAGGCAAACAGTGTGATCTTAGATGCATTCATTTATTTCCATAAAACATAGTTTTCACATAGATTTTATGGAACATGTAATGAATGTCCCATTATTTTGAATGTGGGTACACACCACAATCTTTTACATTAAACCATAGAGTTCGATTCCCGGTTTCTTCCGCCAGGTTACGCATTTAATGTTTTCTTTGTATCATTATTATAGGATTATAACAACCGATTACTACTAACGAACCGGTTAAGGGTGTGCAATTGTGCACTCAGGTACTTAATAATTTGATCATCATCACCCGATCATCAGCCCAGCTTCGTGTAATTTACAGGCGTATATAACTGGCTTATATACGTATTTAATATCGCATTGAAACGATTCTATTTATGCTTTCCCACTACTTTTTTATTGTATTCTTTCTCTTATCCCAATTATGATTCATATTATTATGAGGGGTAGGAGTTCTCCAGAGTACACTTAACAGCAATCAATATCTGTAGCTAAAACCTTAATACCTAAATTAACAACAAAGTACCTATATATCATTTTTAAAGCTCAATTAATGAGGTGCAGGTGCACGGAACGATAAAAATATCGTATGTCAAGAAGCAGGTGGGTTAATTCGGATAGTTCAAAAGCGTTCTAGTTATAAATACACAACATCGACTCTCTGACCCAAATTTCTTAAACTCAAGCGGTTATGTGCGTCTGGACCGCAACTTATAAAGGTCCTAAATATAAACAAACTATAACAATCTGTTCTTAAAATAAAATGTGCTAATGCTAACACACGTTTATCTGCAGCATATACGCATAGGTATTTTCGTGTTTATATCTATAGCTAGGACTTGAGACGTTTGCAGTTAAAAAACTAAAAATGAAAATTATAATAGTAACATGAGTATGATCAAAGTTTATCACACTAATATAATAAAGGCGAAAGTTTGTGAGTGTGTTTGTGTGTATGTTTGTTACTTCTTCACGTTCAAACGGCTGGACCAATTAATTTTGATCAATTTTGGGATGAAGTTAGCTGACACCCAAGACAAACACATAACCTTTGGAATGTTGAATGACATTTAAAAAAAATAATAATGCAGTTTTTATTAAATTTTAAATCGACGCCATGGTTCCTAAGAACAGATTTCCCTATCACTTATAGTTTCTAACTTCTCCCTACTGACCCATTTGGATTGATCACCCTGTATAAGCTCCCAAGTCATTTGTCATTTTATTCACAGCTGGATTACAGTTTTATTCAACGGCTCATGAATACAGAATTCCTAACAGTCATATTCATTCAGAAATTTAAATAAACCTAATCACCAGTTGCCATTGATTCATCATAACCACATGACATGACATCGCGTCTAACCATAAAGTCGCATAAACTCCGTTTGAGTTTAACGGTATGCCTTTTGGGTTAGCAAACGCGCCAGCGATATTTCAGGCAAAATGACGTATGTGATATTGAACTTCTTATACAGTTCTGTCCTTTATACTTACTTACATAGGTAAAGCCACGCAGCCTTATAGAGTTGTGTAAGCGTCGGCGGGCTGGCGTCACCCATTCACTGCGCCTACGCATACTACGGCGACGCGACGGCGACTATATACGCTTTAAATCGATAAAGTAACATGTGCCAATGAATGTGTCTAATTTCATCTACGTTTTAGAGCTCGGCGGTAGAGTCGATCAGCAAAACAGTAGCAAGATTGCATCCTGCATGGGATTTGCCGAAAGCTAGGGTGTATAGAGAATATATTTAGTCAATACAGCGGTTACAAAATGCATGTGTACGGTTTTGCTACGAAATTCCCAGGCGAGCGCATATCACTCCGTTCTTAAATGAAAAATCTACTCTAAATATGGAAAACAGGAGAAGACTGCACCTGGCATGCGCAGTAAGTAAACTTATAAAGTTTGAGAAACCCAGCTAACTTATTTGAAAAGATAAAATGGGTTAAGGATACACGCAGCAAGTCTATTGGAAGATGAGGTCTTTCTGATATATTACACATTACTTGAGTCGTCTTTAGTTTGATAATACGCTGCTACTGCTGCAAGACTACTGATCGCTCCTCGACTACCGCAGCAATCGTCCAAACCGAAGATTTGCGATATTGATAGCTTCACCTTGGTGGAGAAAAAGAAGAAGCCGGCTCGTCGCAACCAGTGTCAATAATCCTGGAAACCCATGTGTCCAGATTTATGTCAATATTTCTATATTTCTGAGATTTATTGCGATCCGCATAACTGATGTGGCCGTGTGATTTGATTTGTACATTTATTTTATTGTGTACACACATACATATTCAACCAGTTACTTGAACTATCCACGGTCAGATGTCACCTGTGAAACTTTTCGGGGCCGTTACACGAACGCAGCTATTGTATTGTGCTACCGACAATAAATGTCTTTGCGCTAAAACCAGCATAACTGCCATACGCGACTATTTCTCGCGCGAGATAATTACCCGTTTCTTTCTGTGCACTAATGTGAGAGAGTGACGGGTAGCACTACGTCGCGCGACAAAAGTCGCGAAGCATATTATATAGTTGTGGTACTAGTGGTAGACGGGCAGGGGCAGTCGATATCGAAAAGGATTGCAGGTGGAAATGATTAATGACGAGAATAAAGTAGCTGCAGCGCTAGCATATCTTGCCGCGAGTCAGTATCTCCTGTCTTGCTCGCACGGTATTAAAAGGAAAGTGACAGATAGTATTTCTCGGCGACAAGGAATCTTTGTGTTAAACTACACGTACTGTTGTCGTATTCTTCCTGTACTTCTTTCAAGTAGGCACTTAACGTGGCCTGTTTCTATTTCGGCTAAGTAAGAAATAAACGCTCTATGCACGTTTCTTAAAATAGGAGTGAGAGATTCATAATATAGTAGGACATTTATTTCGAACGACTTGACTATTTCTCGGAACACATTCCTGATTCAGCGAACGTAGGCGATCGGTGTTCGATAAATATGTCGAATATTTCTTCTTTATCGCCGCAGATGTACCCTTGACCGCTATTCGTTCGCATGACATCATCGCAAGTTTGCCTTTTTATTTTTACACGACCCCTCTCTTTCAGTCTTGTTGGGGAATGCTCGCGTCTCGCTCTGTCAGTAATTAAACACGCCATTTTTAGTGGATAATGGTTTCTTTATTTTCAAGGGTCGAACGAACTGCGTGTAACAGGATGGGGCAGTTTTAAAGTTTGGCAGATTGTTTCGTAAGCCAATTTGAATCAGTAAATGATAATGATTGTTTACAGTGCTGTTTAGCAATTCGATCGAAGTTTTGAGTCGCTATTGACTAAAAATATAACGTGGTAGTTGACAATGATGCAAATGGAACTTACAAAAACTCGAGCATACCATGTCTCATCCGTTTTCGTAATTAATCCATCAGTTTTCATTATCTACATCTTGGAATGAAATGAAATAATTTATTCAGTAAGTAGGCCACAAGGGCACTTTTACACGTCAGATTGTGAATCTACCGGCATTTCGCAAGAGGAGGCCGCTGTTGAGAAGAAAGCCGAAAGAAACTCAACAGGTAGCCAAAGTTAGAAACCCTGATTTAAGCACAGATTTACTGTCTAAGTATGTTTTTTTAATGTAGCTTAATAAACAGCACGGTATTCGTGGCTCTACCAAAGAATAATATATAGGACAGCTCAGAACATAAACGTATATAAAACAAACAGTTGTCAATTCATGTTGATATAGACTCCATTGAATTGCACTCGAATTAAAACCAATTGAAAATAACAAAGTCGTTATCGCTGCAAATGGTAATAATTTGATTAAGAAGTTAATGAATTTACCCTTTATACTAGAAGTGTTATGCGTAGTGTTTTATTAATAAACCTCAGTTCCTAGAAGACAGATCGTGTCCCGGACTTCGGATAGTGAACAAACGTGAGTCTTGGATCGATGAGGCCTCCTAGTGACTTCATATTATTTTACTATTATTCTATTGTGCATCCCCTTTTCCTAAAGTAATGCCTTTAAAAGTAAGTAGTCACACTTCTTAGTTACAGAGCTATAATAGTTACATAAAATCTAAAAGATTAGTATTATTCGTAGTTTGGTCTAATTCTGACCTTCTTACCTCATCTGAACTAACTAAAAAATAACAATATGGTAGCGTAGAGATACGGGGAATGTGGATTTTGTTATCATAAATTAAGAATAAAATGTTCTTCGTTAGCTTTCCCCCCGTCGGACGCTAGCTTGTGGTTCATTTGTACTATTTCTGGAGGTTTTCGCAAAAACAGTTGGCGTGCTCATTTCATCAACTTTGCGATTCACTATAAGCATTTCCACGGCATCTAACTTCAATCAATGTTATTTCTTTAAACTTTATTGCACAAAACAAAAGACAGTACAAATGGCTGACTTAATGCCAAATGACATTCTCTACCAGTTAATCATTGGGCCAAACAGAGAAGAAGAATGATCACAGTATTACCGATTATTTGTTGATTTCTATGGTATTTTTGATTATTGGAAAAAGAGCTTCGACTTTGGCAGAATATTAAAGCAGTTAGTGCTTAAGTCGTATAAGACTTCCACTTCAATGAGATAAACCATGAGACCATCAAAATGAAAGACACGTTGGACATTTGGTCAAATATCCTTTTCGCGGTATTAGAATGTTTGTAACATCAAACATAGTAACGTTCAGGAACACCACATGCCTCAATATGACGGCTTCGTGTAAACATGCCCTTTAAGTACTCATTAAGTTGTTTGTTCCATTAATAGAAGCTTTGATCTTACTGCCGATTATGTCTAAAACCTTGTTCTGGCAGTTACTCGTACGATGTTTTTGCAAACCGACGATAAGACTTGCGATATAAAGGTTAACAGTTAACACAACATAGTCTGTCAGTAACAATTAGGAGGATAACTCAAAAAGGTCTGTAAATATTTGTCTGGGGAACATTCTTAAGCTCTTTTGTGTTCTTTAGCGGTTCAATGGTCCAACAATTAGCAGAACAAACGTTCTCTCAGCTTTTAATTACCTGACTCATTCTCCCTCGTAACTTATTTGCGGAAAACGGTGATATGACTGCTCACAGCTGGTAGTTCCTCTGACACATGTTATAAGATGGCCAACCTTAGTAGTGCACAGATTTGCGGTACATGATCGCAAATCAAATTGCGGGATATGGCTATAAAATACGGGACTTCTTCGCACGGCCGTCAACATAATGTTAACCTTGTACCTAAAGAAGTACCTCAAGAATATACCATAGTAATTCAGCCTGTCTAGGTACTTGAAACCGTCTAGGTGAGACACCAGATCGTTGAGCTGAATAACACAAAAATCAAAGTGACATCTACCCATTCACCCATTCACCAGTGATAAGGTGTCCACCTGTCCACAGTGCACGATCAATGATTGTGGAATGTGGAGATCTTAATAGAGGCCATTTTCGGCTGATAGTCATAATGATGAAGCCGGTTCCTTCCGGCTTCCCTAGTTTTAAGTATGCACTAATACAATTCTTAAAGCGATAAGACACGAATATAAAAAAAAACGCATATTGAATTAATTATACTCAGTCCATCAGTTACTTTACTACAAATACTTTTTGAAAGAGTACACAATGGTACCTACCTACAGTCCATAATCTAATATAATAAAATATGAAACTATTCAACAGTATTCCAAAACTGCAAAATTGTCGGTCTCCAATTAATTTGGGACACTATCGCCCAAATACTAATGTTATCTTTTGCCGCGAAATATCCTTTATTTGCAAGGAACTAGCACCGATAGCTAGACTTCCTGCTCGATATCGGAACGGGTTTCATAAAACAAGGCTGCGCGGGCGCCCGGGACCTCATTAGCGACGGTTACGTAACTGAATACGTAATGGCGTTCTGTTGATTTTGACGTGTTTTGCAGAATCTTTGTCATTGGTATTCAATTTTGTGTTAGGTTTGGTTTTTGTAATCTATTCGAATCATTTAGAACCTTCGCATAATATAATACATAATCTTACTTTTGCTTTGACGTAGCTAGGTAAAAATTAAGTACCTAATCCTAGAACCATCGTTAAGTGTCCTACTACCCGATTGCCCCGTATCAAAAGTTTCAATTCAGTTTCAAGGAATGATAGTATTGAATAAATAATGAATACCAACTAGATGGCGGTTTGGTGCCAATCACTATCACTTCCAATCCAATGTCCAGACTCCCCCCCTCTTATCCCTAATTTGAAATTACGTAATTTCTGAACAGGTTGGATAGAAATGGCGAACGGAAAGACATCATTTTATACGCTTCCCGAAAAATACGATGTCATAGCGCTTCTAAAACCCTTCAGGAGGAAATTCTTTAATGCCCATTTTATTTAGATGCAATACTTAGCATTCACATCGTAGATATATACGTTTTCTAAGAGCGATAATCCTTCAGTGTAACGTATAGGCTGACAAAATTGTTGCCGGTTACTTAGAGTGAATCATGAAAGAGGCCTTTCAGTCTTTTACAGTCTACATAAACAGGTGTAGAAAAGCAACACTATTCATGGCTTATGCCAAGCCAATATGAGAACGGCACACTCGACCACAGAGTCAATACTTAAATAGGAAACTTACGTCGTAGACCTTCGAATACAAAACTACTAGGACAATCAGCACGTGTCATTAACATTATGAATGAAAGAGATAACTGATAACACACCCACCTGCGTTCTACCGACCTTCTGTGTACATCATACTTGCAAATAAGGCTCGGTTCAGCTGTTTGTTGTACTTACCCACTTTTTTCAGACTTTAAAAGGATATCCATGAGGAAAGGGCTTACTTACACCAGAAATAAGAACTGTCAATTCCCTGACAAGCAATACTTACTTATTATTCCTAGTTTAAAGTTGTAAATGCTAAATACTCTCTGAAAGTACTTTTGCCACCTCATCATTCCTTTGATAGGCTAATGCAGATATCAAGTTTCGAACTGAAAAGAAGCCTTATAACTTTTTTGTTCGCTGGGAGAATGCTTTACGCATCCCGTCCGGGGATTCGGAAGGGGTATGTGGGGCTCCCGGCCCACTCACTAAAAACCCAGCGCGTTTTCCCAGTTCCCACTTTTCCCTCCATATAGCCTGTGTTGGATTCCACAGGATCGCTTGCGCATGCAACTTTGCACAAAGCCTTATCTAACCTAACCTAAATCGCCCAAAGTCACGCCGATGCCTCATCAAAAATCCTCGACCCAATTGTTAAAAACTCCCATGAAATTAATTTCAGGCATATGAAGCGTTTATTAATGACTTAAGGAATGACGTCACGAGGTCGTCAGGTTGTCGCGGCTGTATCCAGGTCAAGTTTAACATAACCATTTGGCTTATCTGGTCTGCGAATAAGGTGCTTTGTTTAATGGTATCTTGGAATTGCCAGGACCATATGACCCGTGAACGTTAAAATGAGATGATATCAATGATAGCTTGTTAACTAGTGTGGTCTCTTGAGTCTGAAATTCTTATTGTCATCTTCAACATCATGAATGAATATATGGGCCGGTTTACGACCTAAACTCATTGTATTCATGATTTAGTGCTAGAAGGAAACGCTAAGTCGCCCAAAACATAATAATTCGGTTTAAAGATCAGTGACTTCTAACTAGCTATGATAGAGTTTGACACTACAATGACGGTAACTTTTATATTATGGAACTTACATTTTATATTAAACCAGTGATACAAATATCAAAGCACAATGAACATATATAAAGGCGTTTCCTGGCGGAAGAGACGGAACAATTCGAAAGGTTAGCGTCAGGGTGGTGGAGCGGGTATACGTTGAACCGATAATCCAGAGGGTTCGATTTCGTTTCCCTTCGTCTTCCGCCAGGTTACGCATTTAAATTTTTCTTTGTGCTTTGATATTTGTATAAACGGTTCAACACCTATTTATAATAAAAGGTTTTCTCCATTAGAAAAAAAAAACAGCAACAAATTCTAGTGAACGTGTAAATCTTTTAAGAATATTGTACAATTCCTTCATTATTCGGCGGACGTGAATATGATATGTCGGTTGACCTTGTCAACCACCGCCCGTCCAATACAATCGTCGTACCTATTATATACCTACACGCATCCTACGTGTAGGTAGGTACCTATCGTTTGACGAGAAGCGGCCTTATCAGTTAGGTAAGGTGGATCAAGGCAATTAGGAGCGCGTAATTCTTCAGATGGGTATTTAATGATAGATTATTGAATCTTGATGACTACCAACAAGAGGTTTCCATTCATCAGTTACTTAATTTTTAACCGACTTCAATAAAAGGAAGAGGGTACACAATTCGACTGTATTTTTTTGTTTGTTACCTCAGAATTCGACTGGGTGAAGCGATTTGGATGATTTTTTTTTATTTGGAAGCTGGTGCTTCCTATGTGGTCCCATTTAAATTTGGTTCAGTTTTTGGTGAAATAGTGATTATATTAGAATCACTAAAAAGCAAAAAAAAAACATTAGGTAAGTAAATATTTTTCTTTAAACAAAAAAAAAAAATAACCGCCCTCATAAAAAACTGTAAAGCCATAATTAACTCGTCCATGTACAGATTACATTTGAATCACCTTTTGAAGTCGGTGCCGTTTTGAAGGGTTTGTCGTTCATTTATCGCGCAATCAAAGTGACCAACATCAGATATATAGCACAAGCATAAGCCCTTCAATTGGAGAAAGTAATCGGCCGTCCAACAATAGTGCACAACGAGTAGGCGTCAGAATGCCGGCCCGCCCACAGCCGGGCCACATGCCCTAAACAGACCCACTCCAATAACGCCATTTACATAACTTCGACACGTTAGCGAGCCATTTAAATGAATTAACAAATTAACGTAGGTCATTTTATTTTTTATTATTTTTAATGTTTGTTACCTCAGAACTCCGTCATTTATGAGTCGATTTGGAAAATTCTTTTTAGGTTCATGAATAATCTCAAGGTTGGTCCCATAAAATTTTGGTGAAGATCTGCTGACGAGATCCATGAGGAAACGAAGGAATACCTGAAATTTTATAGGCACTCGTGATATATCATAATTCACTTGCCCTTATCCCATTTATTTGGGGTCGGCGCAGCATGTTTTCTTCCTCCATTCTTCCCTATTACTCGTCATCTCGTCGTTTACTTCCTTCCTTTATAGGCACTCATAGTACCTATTTATCATATATTTTCTGAAACTATTTAAGTATTTCTATATGATAGTCATCATCTTCCAATGCTGAGCTGATGATGGAAGGTACAACTCCTTAACGGTTAGGAGTTAAGAGATAATTCAAACGAGATGCATGCCTTCAAGAACTCCCCGGTCACCCCGCCATAAGTATTTTATATGAATCACTAAAACCGATGCCAAACCTCACGTAAACTATAAAATATAAATATAATAATTGACTGGTTTGGGACCGACTTCGAAGGGTGAGTCAAATGTAATCTGTACTTGAACGGGTTATTTTTGGCTTTTTAGTTTTATTGAAGTCGGTTCTTTTTTTGATATTTTTTTTATCAAGTTTATTATAGCTTTCTTCATAACTATAGAAGTTAACTAGCGAAAATAAGTAAAGTTCTTGAACCTAAAATGAAACTAACTCGAATAAGCAGCATAAAATGAAATACCAACTATAAAACTCTCCACATCCTGAATCAAGAGAAAAATATTGGTCTTCCATTCCATTTGAAAAGTTCTGTTTATCTGGGAGCATTAAAGTATGTTTACAGTTTACTGTATTCTATATAAAGTAGTGTTAGCTGTTACATCAGTGGCCTACTTGATTGTTTACCACTTATTAGTATTTAAAAACAAAGTGTCTTCTTAAACACATCGACCTTAACCTACAAATAGCGGAAAAAATAGCTTCATAGATGCGGTTTCAAAAATAAGGTCACAAGTGTTTAGCTTTTACACATTGTTATTGACTGTACTGTACTAACGTGCAAGTGCATTCCGATCTAAATAATCCTACAACGAAATCGAAAATACATAACCTCGTATCTTTCTCAATGTTTATCGAAAATAAACTTTATACTGTACGTGGCAGGGTTTATACAGAGGAGTATAAAGGAAAGCATACGAAATGGAGCGAGATTCCAGAGTAGCTATAAACGGTCTGCTAAATTACGATTATTGAAAGACTTGAAAGTGGACTAGATAACACGTCGCGAAATGGGTATATCGCTCTATTTCGCATTGGTAAAGTAAAGTAGAAGTCGGATACGAGTCTAACAAAATTACAGCACATATCGAGTCATGCATATAATACATAAGCTGACAGAATGTGATTCGAGTATTACACCTGTCTCGCTCTTATGCGAACCTCTAAAATTTCACCCAAACCCGTATCTCAATCTAAGAGCTCATGGAATGTTCAGTTAAGTATTGTGTATTACCTTGAGGGTAAGGTAATCATGCAAAATGAAGCGAAATTCCAGAGTACGACTAAAGTTGTCTTGAAAGTGTTGGACTCGATAAGGAGTTGCGAAATGGGTCAGTCGCTCTATTTTGTATTGGTAGGTAATGTAGATGATGATGTGAGTTAGGTATTAAAGTGGAGTAGCCACTTTTTCGTCAAGTGCTCGGCGAAAATTTTTAAATTCAGACAAAACACGACATCAACATTATCTTATTCAGGCTATTGCTGCTTCCCGTGATGTTCCTCTTAATTTTCTTAGACTATTAAACTCAGATGTGTGGACTTTATTCTGTGCAGAATCGCGAATAGGAAGAAATAATAATGGCATAAACCTCGTATAATCCATATGAGAGCAAGTACTGTAGTTTGGAATGGGTGCCACTTACACCTGGTATGTATATGTATTTACTTGCAGTGCAGGGTGCGAAAACCGGTAGGTATAACATTTTTAAAGGATCTGTACGTGGTTTTAGCACTTGGCAATCATTCGTGTGGTAAGTAATATCGGTGACTAATGAAAGCATATTGCCAAACAATGTCTCAGACTCAGCAGAACATTAATGCGGAGGACAAACCCATGTGGTGACATTGAGAACTATAGAGATGAGTAAAGCTTAGCACTCCTCATCTTTTTACCCAATTCATCGCACCGGAAATGAAGGGGAAAAGGGACAAACTGGCCAAAATCCATGCTATTATCAATTTTTTTTTGTCTAAGGCCACGAAATGGTTCAATTCCTCATATGACTATCTAAAAACTGGGCTAAAACGCGCTGGTCTCTGAATCTTTTTTTGTCATACTCGTATTTAAGCAATACAGCCATAACATAAAGGGATTTGACAACTTCAATCTGCTGTAGGTACTGTAAAATTTTGCAAATGTGACTTAGCCAGTTTTTGAAATCTATGTTTATACCTATGTAACCCCTGCTTTCGTCACTCGAACCAGTTTTCAGCCTAAAATTATGAAAAAAAAATATTGACACGAAGCTAAAGAAACAAATTAGTAAATTCTAGTACCTAATTAAATATCATCCTTCTTATCAAATTTAATACTTTATAGGAAACAACCTGCACGTCTAGCATAACTTTGACACGCGATTCTTTGTCGCGCGACAAATACTACCTGTCACTTTCCTTTTAATATCGTGTGAGTAAGGCAGGTGACGCTGAATCAATAAGGGAAGTCGCGGCAAGATATGCCAGTCCCTTTCTTCACCTGTAGCACAACTGTGACACGCGACTGTTTCTCGCGCGATAAATATTACCTGTCCCTTTCTTCGCTATACCGTGAGAGAGTGATAAACGATGCTATGTCGCGCGACAAGAGTCGCGAAGCGTAGTTGTGCTAGACGGGCAGACATGTGACAGGTGTCTTTCCCCGAACTCGCCGAGATAACGTTGACAACCTACCGGCCGTGACTAAAACCGATATTCGATACAATAACGAAATAACACATGTGACAAATATTACATAGCTAGTTGAGACGACAAACATTGTATGTGCCAAGGTATTAACTAAACACAACACAAACTAAACACACATTTCGATACATACTAAAATACAAACATTTTTCTCAAGAAATCTAAATCTTTAATGACTTAGTTTTTCCCACGCTGCGCAGAATCTTATTGATCCTTCGAAAAGAACATTATTTCCGGTGAATATAAAAAGTTACCGTCGTCTCTCATCACTCACTTAATCAGAAGGATAAAACAACAAACCTGTGAACCAACTAAGTAGGTACAAAACTTTCTTTTTTTACATAAATCCTAAATATTCTATGGATATCAAGTGCTCCAATAAAATAGACATGGAATCATGTTATGTACATTTGGTTTTAATACCAAAATAGGTATAACGAAACTATTATGATTATGGTTATAAAATTAGGAACATCGCCGCCCTATGATATATTTGTATAATAAATATTGAATTATATTTTTTATAAATAATGACACAAAGTTTAATTAAGAAAGAAAAATTTAATGCGATCTACTACAATATAAGCAGGATTGGAACCTGCGACCTTTTACGTTTCCGGCGTATTGCTCTCCCAACTGAGCTATTAGATCGCTACGTCAATCACACCAAATCTTTCATTCACTTATTCATACGCTACTGGAGCGCCCTCTGCGTCATATGTGTTTGAAATGCTTATGCGCATTAGCCATACCCTAGGACTATATTGTTAAAAAAAACTTGAATTTCATCACTGTGGATAGGTTTTGCTTTTATTTATTATGCAAAAATACTTGAAATTTGCGGAATATTTAATCTTGTTTCCTCGTGGGCTGTAAAACACTGTTGGGCTATATATGTAGGTACAGTCCGACCAAAAAGAGTAGAAATTAAAAAGTGGCAATACTGTAGTGTCCTCCCGTTCTAATCAATATAAGAAAACGGGGACGGCACTACAGTATTGCCACTATTTAATTTCTACTCTTTTTGGTCGGACTGTACTATATATAATGTTAGCCATCATCAGAGTTGATCGTTCCCGAGATTGCCTATAAATGTTGTTTACCTACTATTTATGACCCTATTGTAGACTGCGGACATATTTTACGATCGTGGCTTATGCGAAGTAGGTATGTAAAGTCGAGATTAAAACTATTTCTCCGTTTCTTATCGAAACAGGTTCTCACAGCTCATTCTAAACATATACAGTGTGCATTTGTGCAATTTAATTTATGGGCTTATTACACTTGGCGGAATTTAACGTCCTAAATGATTTTAAACGTATACCTAATAAATATGTCCCTGGTTGAAATATCGAAACTGGATTAATCCTTGTTTAATCCTTGGCTTGCCCCCAATCTAAATTGTCATGATTACTTCATTTAAAATGATGTCATGAAAATTAAGTACCATTAAAAGCGTATACATGTTCATTTACTTTATTGCAATGTTTATACCTGCATATAAGCTTTGCATCATCGCTTGTTTTCTATTTTTAACATTAATATATAATAACTTCTGATGATACTAACTGTGCACCATAAGTAAATACATAAATTTAATGTACACTTTTATTATCTAGAAAAGGAATAACACAAACCCTTATAATATAACAAGTTCTCTTGTTCATTTCATGCTTGCACCCATAATTTTTGACAGTCCGTTATTTCTCGACATCCTTAATTGTTTAAGTTAGTCTAGATACCAGTTTGATACAAGTACCTTATTCATCGAAGACCTATGTAATATCCAGATCCAGGTTCCATTTACACACTGTATACCATATTTTTGTCTCATTCTTAAGTGTCGTCTAACGTCGTTGCCATGGTAACTATTTTTAAGAAAACCAAAATAGTCGAGCGGATGTGCGAACACACGCCTACAGTGTGTTGGTGTTGGTGCTGTATGTATGACTTGTATGAGGGCAAGCTTCAAGGAGATCCGCATCGTAAACTTGTATGAATGAGTGTCACACATGGAAATAAGGATAATGGTTAGAAAAACTGAGTTATGTCATCTAAACAACGGCTGCTTACTTGACAGATATAGATATACTTTGAAGCTCTCCCCCGAATCGAGCTGATATTATTATGATCGGGAAAAGCCGCATCAAAATCCTATTTCTCCTCTTTCTACTCCCCTCTTACTAATTTTTTCGGATTAGTTTTCTTATCATTCCTAGATTTTCTTTTATCTACCCTGTCCCTATTCGCACCAAGTAATTTTCATGTAAATTTTCGTATCTGAAGTTCGCTAATAATTAGTAGAGTTGCAGTTGTTTTTAACCGACTTCCAAAAAAGGAGGAGAATCTATGTTTCACTGTATGTAATTTTTTTTTTATGTTAAAGGGGTTCGAGCTTCGAAGGCTGTGGGAGGCTGTTGGGGCACTTGGGGCCTAACTCCAAAAACGTAAACTCAAATGGCATGAAAAGCACTTATTGAAACATCATTGAATGAATTTGCATTAAACGCTAATTCGACACCTTAGTACACAAAACAAGACGAATTAGCGACCACAGTCAAGGTTGCATCGCGGCCGAAATACGAATTCTGTCTGGAATTTAAAGCAGGTAGACTGGTTTGGGTTTGAATTTATTAAGTGAGAAAGACAGGAAAACCTTGGAAGAATCGTATCTTTTTGCTTTTAAAGTTTACACAATCCAAGTGTGGACTTGAGAAGTTCTTCTAGCCTAAACCAAATTTTCAATAGGTACTTTATTTTAAAATAAACACATACAATATAAATGGTTTTATTGAAACAATACACACATGGATGGATGGCACTACGATGCACTTATAAAAAACCAAGCATTTGAAAATGGGATACTTTAGCTAGTGGCTTTGATGGAACAATTGGTAGGTCAGCGGTCCGCCCGGAAAACCGTGGAGACGTGGGTTCAAATCCCATTCAAAGCATAAATTAGAAATGTTCGTTTCAATAAAAACTTTTAACTTTAGTCTAAATAAAATACTAGGTAATGTCACTAAACTCTCTTTCTGTCTTTCTTTCTAATGTATCTTCAACACTTCTATGAAAAATAATTCGTAAAGCCCCAGGTGGCCTGATGGTTGCGTTTATCACGGGATAAAGCATCTTCACTCACACTCGCATTTTGTCAAAGCGTGAGTTTAAAGTTAAACAATTTCGACGTCAGCAGCTTTTAATCATTTCTAATCTTAGCTATATGTTGTTTTCGGAGTCACGTAATACTATTTCGGGTTGTTTTACTTGTATTGTAATCCTGAGTCACTGTTATGGTACCTCAGACAGCCCAGTTGGCGCGCGCGCAGGTGATCGAAATAGACGTTCGTCAGGTCGGCACTTCCGAGACATCGTGCATCGGACCTTTCGGATGTTATGACATCATTTTTGTTGGAATTGTTACATTACATGTGTTCTCTTTTGCAGGTTATGTGATCAGCCAAGCCAAGTTTGTCATCGGCGACAAATCCTTAACCCATGATTAAAATTTATAAATGCTAAATGTTTTTGGTTTCTCCTTCGGAACAATGGATTCAGTTGTCAAGAGTATTGCATGCGGGTTGAATCTGTTGCAAATTTTATATCAAAGCTGTAAATCAAATCTACTAGTTCCTCTACCTACCCTTACTAAGTTTAATCTTACTTACTCACTTACTGAGCTAAGCTAATGTCTATTCACAAATGACTAGGTTAATAGACAGTTAACAGTAACAAAAGGTCTTTTTTTACTTCGTCTCTTCGAGATCGATACCCTAAAAGACTGTGATATAATCAGAAGCCGCTAAACTTTTTAACCTTCCATACCAAAGCACTCGACAGCTTTGAACAATAGTCAAGAGTTTCAACATTGTTTACATTGCTCCCGAGTTAGCTCTTCATATTTATGAGATCATGCAATTCCTGAAAAACGCTCACCTTGAATTTGTTTTCATTAATACATTGAGATGAATAGAATTAAGCATAACTCAATCTACCATTTGGCATTGAATGACAATTCAAAACACGCGGACTCTGGGGACAGTGGACATTATGACACATCTGTATTCCTAGTACAGTATGAATAAAATACATTGATGTAATCCAAAACGACCTTAACCGGTTTTGTCGACGTGCCCAATGATTCACACTTACGTGAATCGCAGAACGAATGCAGATTAATTGTTGTTAATTATTCTACCATTGTTGTTGTACTCTGTGGCCAAGCTAATGGTCTTTTCTCACTCTAGGTGGACTTAACCTGTTAATAGAAAAGAACATCAAGCCCTGATGTGTCATCAAGTAGGGCTTCCAATCCCGGGATAGAAAGGTCAAAACATCATCGGTTCGCCCGGGTCTCCACTAAAGAAATATGATGCAAATCGTTCTATCAAAAAAATAAGATATCCGATAAACTGACTAGAAAAAGGCCTACTATAGGTATGTTGTTTTGCCTTGTTCCTAATGAATTATGCTGCCCCGAAAAACCACTCCTTCTGTAACATTAACCCAAAACATTGCGTAAAACTTTACTATAGCATAAACACCTTTTTTATTTTATCATCTTTATTCATTATTAGAAAGGGGTTTGTCAATGTCCACCAAAACCTAGGCGCCATTTACGCAAAAAGGCACTAAAACATGTAGGTATTTAGATACCTCTCTGGTCTGTTTTTTTTTGTTGCTACAGCTACACATACTAAGATATAGCAAGGACGAATGAGACGAAAATCATTTTGGCAATAATAATTTACGAGAACACTCGCGGGGAATAAACATGCTTAATGCATTAGCGAGGTCGGCCAATGTCAGATAAGTCAGGTTGGAAATTTTGGGAAGCGGAATAAGGACCTTCTTACAAAGGACATGCCGCGAATTACTTTAGACGCAGGCCGCAGGACTCTTTGTAGAGTCGTATTTTATACGTGTTTGAGACGATAATTATCTTAGGACTTACAGAAATATGTTACCCTGTACAGCAAAGAGTATGTAATCACTACGTTCTGTACAGTTTGATAAAACAGTATCATTGGGGTCCAACTTTCGGATGTTATTCGAGGCGAAGCCTATTACTTAGGTATATTTTAACCCATATCACGTGGGTGGTTCCCCAACAACTCCCAAAAAACATAGGTGACTTTTTTTAACTGTCCAATGTCCCTAATTACGGTATGCCCATCAGGACTCAGGCAGGCTTAAATTAAAGACGGCCCTATCAATAATTAGGTCACAGATTAATCTATCGGTCTGTAGGCTGTAAAAGACATGTGAAGGTACAATCAATTCAAATATTTTACAGTCATATTCTACGGAAAGTCGCGGACTTGGGATAGTCTTTCGAGGAAAATGTCAAGTTGGCTTATACAAGACAATAGCAAGGTCCCCAAATACTGCAAATATCAGCCTAACCTTGGCCTTTCTTTAGACCTTAATAAATGAGCACATTACAATTTGTACAGTAATTTCAAGATAAGCAAGTATTCTTAAGTATTAAGAGCATGATAAGATATTACATTATTTTTATAGATCTATTTTGTCCAGTAATGGAACATTTTAGCACCCAGTATCACGAACGGACATCTGAAGGAATTCCGCCTTTCCTTTTTCTGATCTCATCGGTGAATCCTTGAGTAACTGAGCTACCAAGACTGAAGGATCGCATCGAGAGCCAAGTTCGTAAATGATAAGTTGTTACCTAGATCTAGACAGACGTGGGTGGCCTGCGAACTCTAGCCTAATGTCATATCAAATATTCATGTTATAGGTACGTTTCAGGTCGCTTTGTACAAGCTGTAGATACGTTTTCCTTTCTCTGATCTGATCGCATTATTGACTAACTTGAGCTAACAAGACTGTAAATGGTCATTGGTTACCTAGATCTAGACAGCTGTGGGTGGTCTGCGAACCCTATGTCATATCACGGGATACGTTTCAAGTCACTTTGTAGGTACGTTTTCCTTTCTCTGATCTAATCACATCATTGAGTAACTGAGCTAACAAGACTGGATGATCCCAGATCGTAAATGGTCATCGGACCTAGATCTAGCCAGCCGTGGGTGGCCTGCGAACTCTAACCTATGTCATATTAGTTATTCATCGGCACCAGCTCGGCCCGTGGCGTGGCGCCAAGTGTTAATATTAGCCTGTCTGATGTCATCGGCCCGGTTTCGCGAGGGAAAACATATTGTTTTTAGGAATATGGATTTTGGATGAATTTGTTTTGCGGTGAGTGGATAATTGTTTTGTGGTTACAAGCAGATGGTCGTAGGTACGGATGAGATCATTTTCATTCTTGCAGATGTTAGAAATACCTAACAAATGCCACAAAAAAGTGTTTTACAGTTTATATGAAAAGCTTCACAATATCCGTCATATCGGCGACAGGCTCAACTGTTTAACAAAAGTCTCCAGAACGACCTGATCCAACCACTTCCCGTGATCCTAACTGATCGTGGTACGCTATTGAGGGCCTTTCCACGATTCACGATGGCTCGAAAACACCTTCCCCCCCCCCCCCCGACTGATTTTTTACCTGTGCTTTTGCATATCTGGACTGGTACGGAATCTTCGCGCGCAAGTCCATTATAGGTAGGTATACCATTATTTTACGATCCCTACTTAAGAACTAGAGAAGCAGTGAAAATCATGCCCAGTTAGTACATAAACAGAAACTCGCGAAGTTGACCGAGGCGAAGTTGGCCGAAGTATGGGTTTCCGCAGGGAGCCTCTCCACACTATCATATTCGCTCGACTTCGGTCAACTTGGTGAGCAGAGCCGTATTTACCCCTGGCCCACAAGGTCTGGACCTAGGGGCCTAGCCAGTCTAAGAGCCCAATGAGCCCAGTCCCAGAAGCAAGAGTTGCACCATAATAATTTTCTCCTGATAGGGTTATAAGGAGAAAATTATTATAACTCTCACTTTTGTTTTTTGTGGTAGTCGTTTATTTAGTCCTATTATTATTATGCACCACCTACTAATTTCAAACATTAATTTTTCAACTACTCCGCTACCTAAAGGTTGTCTGGAAGAGATCGCTATTTAGCGATAAGACCGCCTGTTGTTTACCTCTGACTGTTATTTTAATGTATCTCATGTTGTTGTATATTCCTTGATGTTGGAGGTGTGCAATAACGAGTATTTGTATTTGTTATAGGAAAGGGGGCCTAAATGCCAATAAGTGCCTAGGGGCCCTGGCCCTCTAAGTCCGGGTCTGTTCGCGAGTAGTGTAGGCGAGGGTGAGACTTCTCGCCGCTTATTCATTCAAGGGATTTCAATGTCAGCGATGCAATAAAGACCACCACATTATGAGGACTGACGCATGCGGTTTCAGTTCACTGTTGTCGCAATCATTCACTCGAAAATAGCCATGAGTAAAGAGAACGAGGTCCTTTGGATCCTGGAAAGGTTGACTCATTATTATTAAAAGCAAAGATCAAATAATTCTTATTCGTTTGCGACAATCATCGGTCCTTCTTACTCACCTTCTTTGAAATCGCAAGCTCTCTTCACTACAAAATGATGTTAAATAATTTATTCAGTAAGTAGGCCACAAGGCCGCTTTTACAAGTAAGATTGTGAATCTGGATTTCCCAAGAGGAGACCGCTGTTGAGAAGAAAGCCGAAAGAAACTCAACTGTATTTTTTCCGTAAAAAATACTTAGAACAAACGAAAGAAAAAATACTTAGAACACAAACGAAGGAAGGATATCTTTCATCTTCTTAAAATTTTGTTCGGCTGTACCCGTGTACAACGAAATGAAAGTAAAAGAAAAATGTAAAATGTAGTTACCAAACCGTATTGGTACCTAAGTTTCTTGAAGATAAAAGTCGCCGTCCACGAACGTGATGGTCCCGTATTACGAGTTACGAGCACATTTACGGCTCCCGGTGGACTGTGCGTGAAAATGTTAAACCCGACCCAACCCGGCCCGACCCAACCCTAATAGTTATAACTAATTAGTAATTACATTGGTAGCTACACGTAATCGAGATGTGGTACGCGATACGGTGCACGGTCGATTCTTGCGGAGAACTTTGGGGAAGCCTTTGTCAAGTGGAGTCGGAGTCTTTCAGCTGATATGATGATGATGGTGGTGATAAATAACTAGTGGCTGTCTACAGACCACGCAGTAATTTTTGGAAATGGCTAAATATCAGTTATTTTACGGTTTGAAGCCTATATCTCCGCATCTCCGCAATTTTGCAAAATTTCGTAAAACTGACCCGACAAAAAACAATGTACCTATTTAGCTATTGGACCTGCTCACAAAACTTCACGACAATCGGTTGAAAAATGCGACATGCAGGCGAGATCAGCCCGAAATCCGGACAACTCACTCGGTCAAAAATTCAATTTACCTATGTTGTTCATAAGCACAACCGAAATCGTACAGTGTGGCGCAAGAGTAGCCAGGATAAAGAAGAAGGAGGAAGAAGTTAATAAGCACAACCACCTAAAGCACCTACTTTACATGACAAACCTTTTTTGTGTTGCTGTTCTAAACTTTTCTTTATATTGAAGTAAGAAGAGAGGCGTTCTGAATCGTATTCCCACCGGCTTGCCCAAGAGGAAGGTTTTATATGTATTACATGCATAATTTATCAGCATTGCACCTGTGTGAAGCCGGGGCGGGTCGCTAGTAAATAAAATAAATTAATAAATAATCGGACAACCGGGACGACCTCACAGAAATCAATCTAGTCCCACAGTAAGCTCTAGTAGGCTTGTTATGGGCACTAGACGACGATAAACATTCTAAGATAAATACATAAGTACGTACTCTAAGCACAGGGCTAGCAGCTCAGCACATATCCAACTGGCACGTGTCGGACGAGTTGTCCTGCTCCGACCACAGGTGGATCCGCTATGATCTTACTGCAGACGTGCAGACACCAGAACCCATAAGAAACCCGAGGCGCGCAGACATAAAGGCGTACAAGGAACTTCTGGTAGGTAAACTAAATAACTATACACTAACACACAGGCCACAAGACGTGGATGAGCTAGAGGAACAGGTAAACTCACTCACCAAACTTATAATACAAAGCTACGAAGAAACATGTCCACCGTCAACACCAGCTCGTGGCAACGAAACACACGGTAGCTGGTGGGGACCGGAGATGGAACGTCTCAGAACGAAGATGAGGAGACTTCTGAACAGAGCGATGAATGCAAAATCTGCAGAAGACTGGGACGAATATAAAGCAGTCAAAGCAGAATACAAGAAAAGGTTACGATACAGGAAATCTACCTCATGGCGGAATTTCTGTGACAACATAACCACCAGCACACAAGCGAACAGAACAAGGAAAATACTTGCCAAAGAACCAAATCAGTTACTAGGCACCCTAAGGAGGCAGGGCGATAGCTACACCAGTTCGCCTGCTGAGACAGAAAGTCTACTGGTGGAAACTCACTTCCCGGGATGCAAGGTAATTGACAAGAACAAACTGGAACAACAAAGGACGAATTATCAACCCACCGTGAGTGAATGGAAGATAGCGGAAAACATAACAGAACTAAATAAAACCACCTGGGCAACAAACAGTTTTGACAATTTCAAATCACCAGGACTAGATGGAATCTACCCAGCCTTATTAAAGTGGGGAGGACCAACTCTTACCGAACTAATATCCAAACTTCTCTGCAGCTGTATTGCCCTCCGATATATACCTAAGCAATGGAGAGAAGTTAAGGTAATATTCATACCAAAACCCGGAAAAAGCGACTACACTGACCCGAAGTCATTCAGACCGATCAGCCTAACTTCTTTTATACTGAAAATACTAGAGAGACTATGTGACAGAGAACTAAAGGATACTGCACTCGAAAACATAAAAATCCACCCAAACCAACATGCTTACAGTCAAGGCAAATCAACAGACTCAGCACTCCACGCAGTGGTAAGCAACATCGAAATCGCGCTAACAAGGAAAAGCTTATGTCTGGGAACCTTCATTGACATAAAAGGCGCTTTCGATAAGACAAATTTTAGCAGCATCAAACAAGCTCTAGAAAGACATGACACAGAACCATTGCTAATAGAATGGATAATGAACATGCTAGAACAAAGAATCATAAGACTAGCAGAAAACAAAGATCAGCAAGCGCTAGTCGTGAGAGGATGCCCGCAAGGAGGAGTCCTCTCACTCCTCTTATGGAACCTAGTGGTAAATGATCTGATAACAAAACTAAACGAGAGTCATTTCACGACCATAGGATACGCGGACGACCTTGTCATACTTATCAGTGGACTGGTAATAAGCACACTGTGTGAACTCACACAAACAGCACTAAAAATACTAGAGAAATGGTGCAAGGAGAATGACCTATCGGTAAACCCCAAGAAAACTGACACAATTCTCTTCACACACAAACGCAAACTGGGGTCATACGAAATGCCACGCCTTTTCGGTACAAAGCTTACACTCTCCAAACAAGTAAAATATTTAGGGATAACCTTAGATGACAAACTAATGTGGAACAAGCATCTTGAGGACAGATTAAACAAAGCCACAGTCGCCTTCTGGCAATGTCGAAGAATGATAGGCAAAAGGTGGGGACTCGCCCCGCACATCATTCTATGGCTATACAAAACGGTAATCGTACCTATGATCAGCTACGGAGCAGTAGTAGGGGAGACCGGGTATGAAAGTCACACGGGTTGGTTGTCACAGCGGCCATAACTGACAACTAAAGGCACGAATCAGTTTACCGACCGGTGTCTAAGGATCGCGAGAGCTAAACCCCGCTCCGTACTTTACCGCAGTCGGCTCCGGTATGTTGTGAGGGAGCCACATTCGTTTACTTTTTTCCGCCAGTAAAAGTAATTTTTTGAGCATCTGTGTTAAATCTCGTAGACGTACACTTTTACTTTGCATATTAATATGCTTCTTCGTGTATTGTTCAAGTTGAACTTGTGTATAATCATATTGTTATAAGGTTTTTAGTGGAAACATTCATTTGAATTTATATTGTAAGATTATTTTCTAAAACGTGTTTTGGGGCAGGTGTCTCAGGTCGACGGGGGCTGGTAGTCACGTGTGACTACCTTATTAGCTGAAAGCGAATTTAGTTTTTGGGTGTTTTTATTAATTATGAATACGTATTTCGTTACCTTCCTGGTCACAGTGACTTACATACATCATTTAAGTTTATATAAGTTACTAGCTGAAAAAAAAATGTTTTTGAGATTTTTTTATTAATTACGAATATTTCGTTATTTTCCGTTACAGTAACTTACATAAAACATTTTTATCTTCAACAAGAAAAAAGTTCGTTAGATATAAATGTGTGTATTATTGTATATCCCTCTTATTTTACTATGTGATTACGTACCCCAGCACCTGTGACAACCATCCCTGACACGGGGTTAAAAGTCACATTTCTCTTTTTTCATAAAAATAAAAATATTTCCTCCGTACATAATGTTAGTGAAAAAGTATTGATATATTTTTAAACTCAAATAAATACACTATCCATTAAATTATCTTTTATCATGCCCAACTAAAAACAATAGTACTTAAAATGCAAAAGAAATAAAATGTGACTTCCATACCCGGTCTACCCTATGGTGGCCCCGAACGCAACTAGCGTGTGCGATTGCCGGCCTGCAGAAAACACAAAGACTGGCATGCACGGCCGCAACAGACTGCATGAGGACCACTCCTACCGCAGCACTAGAGATGATCCTAGGTGTCACGCCACTGCACATACATATACAAAGAGAAGCAGCCGCTACGGCGATACGACTAAAAAGCCTAAACCTATGGACGAATAGTAATACCCAACACACAAAGATCTACAGTGAAATGATCAAAAAATTCCCTACAATAGAAGCACCAATTGACCAGATACCTAAAACATTAACCTGCAAGAAGGAATACGTCATACTCCTAACCGAAGACCCGAACGAGGGGCTCAACCTAGAGGACCTGAGAATCTTTACGGACGGGTCAAAAACTGAGAAAGGAACGGGATGTGGTGTATTCTCGGAGGATTTGAGTATGCACATCTCTAAACCCCTAGGTGTACACAACACGGTATTCCAAGCTGAATGCGTAGGAATAATAGAAGCCTGCAACGCTATAAAAAGACGCCAGGTTCAGAACACAAACATACGAATACTTACAGACAGCAAATCCGTACTACAAGCACTAAACAGTGATATGTGTACCTCTGCTCTAATATACGAATGTCATCGCTGCATCACAGAAGTGTGCGATGACAAAAATACAGTAACATTACAATGGATAAAGGGACACAGCGGCTCGAGAGGCAATGACGCAGCGGATGAATTGGCCCGTAAGGGATCGGAGACACCGCCATGCGGGCCAGAGCCAATAATACCCCTACCACAATCTTACATATACAACATAATGAACCAGAACACATTATACCAACACCAAAAATACTGGGAAGACATGGGAACATGTAGACAAACAAAAGAAATACTTCCGAATAGGAATCACAAACTCACCACCATCTTACTGAGAATCCACAGGAACCAACTACGCAAGATAGTAGGACTAATAACGGGACACAATACTCTGAACAAACACCTCTTCAATTTAGGTATAACAGACAGCCCAGTATGCAGAGCATGCATGGAGGCAGAAGAAACCACCAATCATATTCTACTAGATTGCAAACAGGTAGAAGGATACAGGACGAAATACCTAGGATCTCCAAGTACCGTACACGAAGCCATAAGCAACATCAAGGCTTTACTTAGGTTCGTGGAGGAGCTGGGGTGGTTGGAGTAGCGCTACCCCCTTTTCACGCAAAATAGGCACGTTGGATGTCGACTTGCGGAAAATGCCCAGCGCAACTAACTAACTAACATAAGTACGTAAATACAAATAACATCAATGACCCACAGGCACAAACATTCGGGTTCATCGCACAAATATTTGCTCTTGCCGGGATTCGAACCCAGGACCGTCGGCCCAGTAGGTAGCTGATTGACCACTGTGCCAACCGCGTTGTCAAAATACAAAACTATAGCCAACCTGTTGGGTTTCCAAATTTACTTTTAACGAAAATGCTAACGTACCTGAATAAAGTTTGTAAAACCCTAATAAATATAACCCTAGTTTATTTAAAGTTTTATCAACCTGTAACTCAGTATAAACCGTATTAGAAAGTCAGTAGAGATCCCATAAACTAAATTAAGTTATGTAGTACAATACCGTATCGTGTACTTTCCAGCCTCCGGCTCAAGAACAAGAATCAGCGTCCTAGGCCAGCCTAGATCGCCGCGAAGCCTTATTTGAACATCTAACGGCTCCCACAGACCCATACAAGGACAGATATTTTATCTAAAGAAAAATCCGTACCGCTCACATTTTTAAGGTTATAAAAACTGAATAAATCATGTAAAAGCCGTAAAACTAGCGCGAAAATACTCACGTCTTGTTTATCCTTGAATTTAAATGGGTATTCAGTACAATCACACCACTGAAACACTTAAAAATCACAGATTACAAAATATCAAACTATTTTAAAACACAGGAGGCACTATATTTTTTTTAATTCGTAATTCTTCGCTTCGATTCAAAATTCGAATAATGTTCGCGCGCAGGACTGATGCGCGCGCACTTGAGCGCAGCGCGGGAAAACTGGACGGAAATATCGAAGTCGACGAGATGACGTGATGAGAAATAAGGCAGTCTCTCTCGTTCGGCGCTTTCTTGGAAGAGATAGAGGCTTTAATGCTATGTAAAATTCAATAATACCTACGTGATATTTAAACAAACATAGTTTTGTATTTCAGCTTCTAATAAAATTGTACGACTAAACAATTGCAAAACCTCATATTTATATAATTAAAGATATTTAAAGTCTAAAATAAAATACGAACTCAAGATGTTTTAACTACTTTATAAATGTTGTTATAATAATTATATACATACATAATTAACTAAAAACTATCTTTCAAAAATAAAAAAAATAACTGCTACCGACTCCCAGAGATGGCGCAGTAGTCAATCTCAACCATGCTTGCTGTATTAGCTCGCCCAAGCTAGCGCAAACGTAGCGGCTACGGCGGCCTCGCAACGCTATAGTTTCAACATGTTGCGTTAGATGGCGCTGTAAAAGTAACAAAAAAGGCATATTTTTACAAGTACTAATATTTCAATAACCATTGCTTAGATTACTATTAAAATAAATGAAAAATGTTTATGAATGGATTCACTAGTCTATATTTAAAGCTATAATTCAAATTTTGCAAGTTTTTTGCATTCATTCAGCGCTATGCGATGCGTACTTGCCACCTATTTCCATTTCCAATACGCAGAATATGCTTCATAATACGATTTGCAATGCAATATCTAGGTATTTGCGCATTTATTTTACAAAAGAAATTTAAAATAAGAAGTATGTCCTATTTTAGTCGGGCGGACCGGCACGCCATATATGGCCATGAAATCGTCCAGCCAGCCAGCCAACCACAAGTTGTTTGTTTGCGCATGTCTGCAAGATATTATGGACGTATGATGTAATGCAGGCTCCTCAGTAATTTCTGAACTCAAAAATGTCTCAATAATAATCTAGTCTTGGTATAAAAGCCCCCTATATCAGAAAATAATAAACAATGAGAATAACGAACTTTCTAGTGATGTCCACAATGCGTCACTATTTAATCGATATCGATATACATAATTTTCAAGTATTATTTGATGCGACTGCAGCGGTAATAAGGACTGAAGTTACCTCGACTTATTTTGCTGATTTAGATTTATCATACACTAGCTGTGCCCCGCGGTGTTACCCGCTCATCCCACGGGAACACTACATTTATTCGGGATGAAAAGTATCCTATGTCCTTCCCCGGGACTAAAACTATCTATATACCAAATTTCATCTAAATCGGTTCAGCGGTTTAAGCGTGAAGAGGTAACAGACAGACAGACAGACAGACAGACACACTTTCGCATTTATAATATTAGTATGGATTCTAAATAAGGCTTTTATAGAAAAATTGCCTCTAAATATCAACTAATATAGCTCGGCCAGTGATGCTTCTTTAAATTTAGCAATGAATGCATATGAATGGCATGCGTTTATGAGTCATAATTTTTAATACAATAGGGGTGTACATTGATGTTGAAATACAACATACTGTAAGTATAACAAGCTCAATACGTAATATTTAAATTACAATCGAAAAAAAAAAATTTAACAAAAAAGAGAACCGACTTCAGTAAAACTAAAAAGCCGAAAATAACCCGTTCAAGTACAGATTACATTTGACTCACCCTTTGAAATCGATCCCAAACCACTCAGTTATTATATTTATATATTAAAGTTTACGTGAGGTTTGGCACTGACTTCAAAGGGTGAGTCAAATGTAATCTGTACTTGAACGGGTTATTTTCGGCTTTTTAGTTTTACTGAAGTCGGTTCTTTTTTTGTTAAAATTTTTTTTTTTCGCTTTTTAGTGATTCATATAAAATACTTATGGCGGGGTGATCAGGGAGGTCTTGAAGGCATGCATCTCGTTTGAAATATCTCCTAACTCCTAACTGTTAAGGAGTTGTACCTTCCATCATCAGTTCAGCATGAGAAGATGATGACTACCATATGCAAATACTTAAATAGTTTTAGAAAAAACATTAAAAATATTATGAGTGCCTATAAAATTTCAGGAATTCCTTCGATTCCTCATGGATCTCGTCATCCGATCTTCACTAAAATTTTATGGGACCAACCTTGAGATGTTTATTCATGAACCTAAAAAGAATTTTCTAAATCGACTCATAAATGACGGAGTTATGAGGTAACAAACATTAAAAAAAAAAAAAAAACATACATCCGAACTGAGAACCCCCTCCTTTTTTTGAAGTCGGTTAAAAAGTGCTTTGAAATATGTCAAAGGTGCGAATATTTTATGTACTTATTTTTTTTTTTCACACATTTCAAATATTTTTTACAATAATGAAGACATTCAACAAAACCATAATTAATCGCACTATTTCACGGTCGAAACGGCAAATTAGTTATTTTTCTATGCACACATATTGGTACTGGTTACCGATGACGTCACAGAGCATTTTTAGCGCTGCGTAAGAATGTTTAACTTTAACAGTACATATTTTTTGTCTCTTAGGACTGAATGTGTTTCCTCCAATATTGACCTATGACCCCAATAAAAACTAGGATTGCTTGCCATTTTGAAAAAAACATTGACAAATTATCTTTATCCCTATTTAAAAAAAAACACGTGACACGGTACAACCTTACCCATTTTAATGTTTTCAAAAAGGGTGACACCTTTCGATTTATTCAATAATTAATAACTGAGAGAAAAATTCGCTGGTAATATCGTCCTTGTTACCAAATTATGCTTGGGTGTGCATAAGCAAAGCAAGGAGAATAACTGGACTGACCTGCAGAGATTGCGTGTCCGTTAAATACCAGTGTACCAAAAATGGTTGAAATTGGTCCAGCCGTTTAGGCGTGATAAAAATATACAGAAAAAAAAAACGATTACAGATATCTAAATAGCCTGTTTTTATACTCGCGCACTTTAAACTGTCATTTATAATTTCACAGAAAAAATCACAATAACGCACTTTTAATGCTGTATCAAAATTCTATACTCTATGGTACCCGCTACAGAACTTTAATATTCATAAGACATCTCTCGACTTCCGGTTTGTGACTTAAGATGGCCGCATGCGTTTAAGTTGCGTTGTTCATTATTTATTCATTTTTGTTGTTCAATGTGTAGTATTGATAGCGTATTGTGCAGTGATCTAACGTATGAGTGAATAGCTAATGAAGAATTCAACTTGAAGCGTTCATAGCCCTTCCTGGGTCAAGGCCCGATAGTCCGCGTGGTTTTTTGTAAATCGCTATCACTTTACAAAAAGCAAAACCTCACCGAACAACGGCATGCTCTACGAGCAAACTTGAAATTGGCGAAATCATCATTAACCTGATGGAAGCCATATTTTAAAATTAGAATTAGAAGACATCTCTCTACTCAACTAATAATTTCAAAAAGAGAACATCAGCATATTAGATTAAAAAAAAACACGCTACTGTTCATCTGATTGGTTGAAATTACTTGTCAAAAAGTTTATCCAATCACGAGGAATCCACCATGACCATGACCATCGCGATCATGTTTTTTTAATAGGTTAGTTTTAGTTGCACAAAAAAGGTAACATCAAAAATTAAAATTCATAGTGGGGAATGACGATAAAAGTAATAAATGATTTTCTGTGTTTGGCTCGTATAAAAAGTATTTTATGCAATAGTAAAGCAATTAGGTCTTAAAATCTCGTACCTTACTTAGGCCACTGGGCAAGCCTCGTGACCTAAACGCGGTACTCAACTTTAAGAACCTTCATTGTGCAACAATTGCATAAAATACTATATGTTTATTATTATTATTATTTTTTTCGAAATATATTTTATGTAAAGACCTTTAATTTTTATAGTAGTATAGTAGATGTGTCAGTAAATTAAAAATACAAATAAAATATTCAAAGGGAGCAACAAATAAAATAAGCACCAATTATTAGCACATTAATTTAAAATGTAATGTTTAAAGATACAATAACACTTATTCAATGTCAATCATAGCGATTTTGTAGAGATATACCAAGTTAATAATTGTTACATCTCGAACCGATTACAGTTTTTTTTTAATATTAGCAAAATATTTGGATAGTTATCTATTTAGGCACGGCTAAGGGGTCATCCATAAATTACGTCACACGTTAAGGGGGAGGGGGGGGTCATACCAAACGTGACAGTACATGTTAAAGGTATAGCAAAAAAGCGTGACATGGGGGGGGGAGGGGTTCAAAAAGTCGACATTTTGCGTGACGTAATATGTGGATGACACCTAAATAGTAACTGCAACACAAATTAAAAAATTGGCGTTTACGTTCGATATCGATATGGACTATTATACTACATCCCTAAAGTTGAATGATTCACTCACCCACATATTCCCGCAATGGTGAGATAATGCAGGCTTGTCCTTATTGGCCAGTCCGCCCATGCGGCAGCCGTATCGACCAATCGCGATGCCGCCTGCGCGGCGTCGCTCCCCCGTGAAACCGTCACTATATAAGCGCGCCTAACGGATTTTTCTCCATAATTCCCGTTTGGCAAGCCTCTTAACCGGTCGCGCCGAACGACGACTGACTTATTTAATTAACTTATTTCTACGTTAAGTTTTACAAAACTCAATCAAAATGGTGAGTACTGCATTATTTAAGCTTGTTTTCATTTTGTCGTATGATTTTCACGTGGAAATTGTTTTAATTCGACGCATTTTCCGTTAAATGTTACCGGGTGGCCACGCCGCCATTTCATGTAGGCCGGCGGCACCAACGCAAAATTTTCCAAATTGTACTGAATCTCTACTGTACTAATCGTTCTTTTTTCAAATCATATACTATTCTATCAAAATTCTTAGATTGAATAGTTCTAATCGCGTTCTAAATTTAGACATGCTCTTTTGTTTCGCTAATCATGGCTTGCCGGCGGCCGTTATAATTTGTCACCAAGACTCATACCGGTGCCACGCCCGTTGAATCGTTTCTTTTTTTTTCTGCGACCATTTCGTGAGTAATCAAAGTGCATTTCATGCATCTGATATTAATATGATACAGAATCGTTTTTTTTCTACATTTTCATTTCGAAACCGGTGACGTGTCCGCGACATCTCTCAAGGCTTTCTTGATAAACGGATGATCTCACTCTTGTTATGACCGATAGTCTAATCCCATTTGCATATTTTATGAAGGCTTTAGTTTAACGGCCTAGCAACTAAAATCAATATCGGCTACTCTAAATTTCTGAATCGAGACATTTCCAGTTCAACTTAACTTTGCACCTCGTTTGTATGGAACTAACCGATGATTGGGTGCAATCTTAGCTCAACTAAGTTCATGTTGCCTCGAGTACCTTTCACCTTTCTCTTGCTTTGCTTTGATTCATTACCGAGAGAGTAAGTGAGTTGCGCTACTTTTTGTTACTGCTGTGTTAGTGTGAAACTTTCTCTTTTACAAGTTCATGACCTTCTGTTCTGTATAAGTGATTATAAATAATATTCTATAATGTTTCATTTATAAATAATTGTCTACAAAATTTATTTGAACTACGCTCGAGCTGCTGCAAGTAGGATACTTGCATATATATAGATTGAGAAATAAAATAACACAAAATTTTAAAATCATCCAAATATCATATACCTAATTGCCTTAGGTAATCTACACTTGCTAAGATTGTTCATTGTATGACAATTGATGCCAATTTCCAAACAAATAATATGAAAAAAATTACCTATATCTAATGTAAACTTTTCTTTGCCACAGCGTGAGTGCATCTCAGTACACGTTGGACAAGCCGGAGTCCAGATCGGTAATGCCTGCTGGGAGCTGTACTGCCTGGAGCATGGCATCCAGCCCGATGGCCAGATGCCCACCGACAAGACCATCGGGGGTGGAGACGACTCCTTCAACACCTTCTTCAGTGAGACCGGAGCTGGCAAGCACGTGCCCCGTGCCGTGTTTGTGGACTTGGAACCCACTGTAGTCGGTGAGTTTCACTTTGGAATAAGATATAACCATCAAATATATGACCTAGATTGTTCCGGGATCTTCATTTATGTTGTTAGTTAAAAATTCTTAAGCCTTGAATACATTATTAATCTTCTAAATTGGGGGTGTTTCAGGTTGAGTTTTCAATTTTGTTATACATAAATTTCTAACAATTTTGTTCTTTTGTCTACAGATGAGGTCCGCACTGGCACATACAGACAGTTGTTTCACCCAGAACAACTTATCACTGGTAAGGAGGACGCGGCCAACAACTATGCCCGTGGTCACTACACCATCGGCAAGGAAATCGTAGATCTAGTCCTCGACCGCATCCGCAAGCTCGCAGACCAGTGCACCGGTCTCCAGGGCTTCCTCATCTTCCACTCCTTCGGAGGTGGCACTGGCTCCGGCTTCACTTCTCTCCTCATGGAACGTCTCTCAGTCGACTACGGAAAGAAGTCCAAGCTCGAGTTCGCCATCTACCCCGCGCCCCAGGTGTCCACCGCCGTCGTCGAGCCCTACAACTCCATCCTGACCACCCACACCACCCTGGAGCACTCAGACTGCGCGTTCATGGTCGACAATGAGGCTATCTATGACATCTGCCGCCGCAACTTGGACATCGAGCGCCCGACCTACACCAACCTGAACAGGCTGATCGGCCAGATCGTGTCCTCCATCACGGCCTCCCTGCGTTTCGACGGCGCCCTCAACGTCGACCTCACCGAGTTCCAGACCAACTTGGTGCCGTACCCCCGTATCCACTTCCCGTTGGTCACCTACGCGCCGGTCATCTCTGCCGAGAAAGCTTACCACGAGCAGCTCTCTGTGGCCGAGATCACCAACGCTTGCTTCGAGCCCGCCAACCAGATGGTCAAGTGCGACCCGCGCCACGGCAAGTACATGGCGTGCTGCATGTTGTACCGCGGAGACGTCGTGCCCAAGGACGTGAACGCCGCCATCGCGACCATCAAGACCAAGCGCACCATCCAGTTCGTGGACTGGTGCCCCACCGGTTTCAAGGTCGGCATCAACTACCAGCCGCCCACCGTGGTGCCCGGCGGCGACCTGGCCAAGGTCCAGCGTGCCGTGTGCATGTTGTCCAACACCACCGCCATCGCCGAGGCCTGGGCTCGCCTGGACCACAAGTTCGACCTCATGTACGCCAAGCGTGCCTTCGTGCACTGGTACGTCGGTGAGGGTATGGAGGAGGGAGAGTTCTCCGAGGCCCGCGAGGACTTGGCCGCCCTGGAGAAGGACTACGAAGAGGTCGGCATGGACTCCGCCGAGGGTGAAGGCGAGGGAGCCGAAGAGTACTAAGTCAGTCAACGGCGCACTCACACCGATACATTCCGGTGAAAATGAATAAAACTGAAATTATGTGAACTTTCTTTGTTTGAATTCTACTACCCTTATACATAAATTGCCCAAATATCTTTAACCCAATTACTTTCAATTGAATCCCGATTATCATAATTCTGACACTACTTTATAGTAATTCGGTAAAGATGTTGATGACGGACAATGACGATCATGAATGCGATCTGAGGCATTCTTTATCTTAGCAGGAAATAAGAATTATTGTCGTCGTAACAAAAGTAACGTTGCGTACCTGCGGTAATGACGATACATGAATGCGATCTGAGGCATTCTTTATCTTAGCAGGAAATAAGAATTATTGTCGTCGTAACAAAAGTAACGTTGCGTACCTGCGGTAAAACTGCCTTGGATCGCATTGTAAAGCCACAAACCCTAGTGGAATTTATGAACTCTAAAATGCACTAGCTAGGCGAGCTAGGCCTAAGATGGTACTCTGATCTGATCCCAGCAAACACCGCATATTTCATTGCATTGAATACAGTACACGCCCAGCTAGTCGCGCGAGACACTTGCCTGTCGGCGGCGTCTCCATAGAGAGCAGTGGGTCGCGGTCGCCAAGATCAGAACGGCATCTTTATAAAAATGCACCGTTGTGTAATTAAACTCCAATTATTCACTGTATGTGGTGACATACCACTACATATCACGATCACAACCAGTAGGGGTTTATTGTACATACCACACTGCTAATACCAAAATTAACCTGCCTGCCCGGATCCTACGGACCTACTTCACTGTAGGTACAGTCGTGTACAGTAGCCCTTGTCTTAAAATGGTTCAACATAAAATTGGTACAAACATAGGCGGACACCCGATTTAGTGTGGCGTTCTAAAGGTTAGGTCTTGAATAACGTACAATAAAAATATACATAGTTCGTTTTTCTTACTGTCAAATGGGGCTTCTAATTATGTAGTGCCGAGCCCCGGCATGCTTTGAGTCGGCCTTATTAGGAACTAGATAGGAAGCAAAAATTCTATAAAAGTACCCAACTCTTAATGCGCTTTCAAAATGAAACTCGAAACTACAATCTGCAACAGATCTCATTGCAACCTTGGCTATTCATTACTTGGTCTCCAACCAAGCAATCGATCGTTTCGTGTCACATGACAAGTAATACGACCCACGATACCGGCAACTCAATTTGTCATCGTTACAGTGCCATCAAGTGTACCAGGTGGACAAATAAGGTAACCAACTACACGATATGAGTTACGCCAATGTACCTTGATGGTAGCGACGCCACCGACTGAACAGATAAGTTGGTTGTGCGTTGTGCCTTTCTACTTATTCCAACCTACACGAAACCTTGCTATCTGCCTACATTCAATGGATATGATAAACAGGCATTAAAACTGTTGGCAATTTGGCAAAAAGCCATATGGTACTTTGAATAAGTAAAGCAGTTGTGGGAAGTAACAATTAACAATTGGGAACTTAGATTAGGTAGTAAAATTTGTCATTTGGGAAATCTTTTACCATGCCGAACGTGAGCTGTCCATAAATATTAATCGTTTTTACACAAATCAATATACTAGGTAGTCTACTGTGTTGTATTAAGTGAACGACACACGGTTTGACATCATTAAGCGTAGGTATTATAATTATAATATTCTAGATTTGTCTATAGATTTGGTCATAATTTCAGTAAATATCTTAATAGTGTGATGCGGGGTCGTTATTTGTTTTGTATGGGGCGCGGCTAACAGCTAGATAATTTTCAACCAATTTTATTGGTACAAGGAAAGGCTGGACATCCAAAGATGGTTATAGGATAATTTTTACCCGTGTACGGTAAATAAAAAAAATACGCGGGCAAATTTGCGGTTGTCTTGTAATATCATTTGAAGACCCCAGCTATTATAAATTGGTAACTCGCTTAAGACCGGTCGCTCCGATATGGCAGTGGGCGAGGTGACATCACCTCATGTCACCGCCGTATACGGCGACGGCCTAAAATGACCTCATTTTTGAGGAAACACTTATTTAACGCGAAGTAAATATTCATTTGAGCAAACATAGACCTTTTCTGATGAAATACATTCAATTGACCCAGTTGGCTTAATTAATATGGTTATTAATAAAAATATGCGGTTCGTATTTAATACCAACTCAACTTGGTCATACCTTGCTATTTTACGTCAGGGTCCATGACCTTGCTGAAATATGAGTCATGCCGGTTGGCACAAATATTTAATTTATTTATTGAAAAACAGGTTACATAACATTACAGTTTACACCAATGCGTCATGAACCGAACAATGTTTATTTTGACATTAATATCTAAATACATACGTACTATGGTCTAATTAAAAAGGATCCCTTCGCCTTCTTCTGAACCATATTTTTACTGTAGGTATATTAAGTAAAATTTTCATCAATATCACTACCCAAAGGTTGTCTGAAAGAGATCGCTTTTTAGCGATAATACCACCCATTGTCTACCGTTATTCATGTGTTTCTTTTTTCCTTTTTGTAAACTTTTATTGGCGTGCAATAAAGTGTTGTTGTTGTTGTTTTATGGCAGGGGTTTCCAACAAAAGAGGTACACCGTCTGGTGTACCGACGTAGGGAATATAAAATATTACATAAACATTTTAAACACGCCCGACACAAGTAACTATAGATATAGAAAATGCTACTAAAGCTGAACATAATTACAGAATTTGGAATCCTCAGCTTCTGGCCGAGATCTTGTCACATGTTCCAATTAAAGCTGAATATCTTGGAAACTACCAGTCCTATTTCCACCAAACATAGCTAAGAACAATATCGAAGGACAAGTCTTTCGATTTAGATAAACCGCACTTAAATTGGTTCCTCCGCATAGGAGCTATGATGCCACAGACACACACGGATACACAGATAAACTTATAATAACACCCCTCCTTGTCGTCGGGGATTAATTAAAAAGGGGCATCGTGAGGTGCTCCAGTAGGTACATCTACCATGAGTATAAAATTAACAATTATTTTCATACTTATGGTAGCAATGCGACCTACCAGCTCTTGAATGGCGATTACGTACCGGATGACGCAGCATGGGAAATTCTTTCAAGGTTGACTGTTGTGTTGGTGAAAATTGCGGGCGTAACCAAGGTGCCTTTTATCGAGCGGTGGGCGATTTTCTGCTTACCTACTTATACATAGCTTCTGCACATTGAAGATATCTTGTCAAACCACGGAAACAATTTTAAGAGGCCTTATTCCTTTTAAAAAAATTTTTTTTCACATTATGACTAATATATTGATAATTTCAACCAACTTTTTGAAGGGAATAATACTTATCCCCGAGTTCTAGGTAGTAACGTAGCTATTTCATGCTTTGATTGCGTGCAGTCGAAAATAAGTTGAAAAAACTAATTTTCCGCGTGAATTTTGTCAATTTCGAGTAGTTTTTGAAACAAAAATTATCAATGAAAAATTCAAATTGTAGGTTTCAAATATATACCAATAAATTCCAATAGCCCTGTTCTAGGTAGTAACATAAATAATATGTTAAGAAACATGTTTCATCATAGAGAAAAATGCCTTAAACAATCAGCAATTTTAAAGGAATAAGGCCTCTTAACCCGACATATTTACTCATTCCGTGTATTTCGGACGGGAACAGGAAGAAAAATAGTAAACGACGACCACACGACACAAAATGCCACGTTTCAGTAGTGAAAAGCTAGCAGTTACGTCCTTATTGCATTGAGCGGGTTAGCTCCCGTCTTGTACGGAATTAACGGGGTTAGCGACCTTTCTAGAAATATCCCGTGCTTGGTGGAAAAATGTCGCAAGTAAGTATGCATGTTGATGAGACTTGTATCGTTGTGGTGACAAGTGCGGTGCGTTTCAGAGTTCGTATCGGTGTACGGTGGACGTTATTTGGTCTCGCCATGGTCCTTGGTCTCGCCGGAGACATTTAGTTCCAAATTCAGTCATTGCTTTTGCTCGTTTTGCTTGATTCGTTCATATAAAATGGTTCAAAGGTTGTCTGGAAGACATCGCTCTTTAACGATAAGACCGCATGCTGTCTACCTCTATTGTAATTTTAAGTTCTTTCGTGTCGAGGCAATAAAGAGTAGGTATTCTATCTATCTATCTTGCTCTCTTATGAAAGAAAGTCTGTTGGTTTGACATTCTATGACGCCTAGATAAATTCTTAAGAGGCCTTATTCCTTTTAAAAAATATTTTTTTCACATTATGACTAATATATTGATAATTTCAACCAACTTTTTGAAGGGAATAATACTTATCCCCGAGTTCTAGGTAAACGTAGCTGTTTCATGCTTTGATTGCGTGCAGTCGAAAGTAAGTTGAAAAAACTAATTTTCCGCGTGAATTTTGTCAATTTCGAGTAGTTTTTGAAACAAAAATTATCAATGAGAAATTCAAATTGTAGGTATCAAATATATACCAATAAATTCCAATAGCCCTGTTCTAGGTAGTAACATAAATAATATGTTAAGGAACATGTTTCATCATAGAGAAAAATGCCTTAAACAATCAGCAATTTTAAAGGAATAAAGGCCTCTTAAGCGTTATCGTAAGATTTTTTTCATGAATCTGCTAAATCTCAGTTTGAAAGAAAATATTGATCGGGGATTGAACATTTTCAACGAAATCTTTAGTTCCAAAAGTATTAATTGAGATAGCACATTACCCATCATCTACTTAGTAGTGGGAGGTCAGCACTTAACTTGGCTTTCTTTTTAACCGACTTCATTTTTAATGCGAAACGAGATGGTAACATGATCTGTCATACGGCGAAGTGAAGAGCTGCCCCACATAAGCAACACTAGTTTTATGATCACTAGCAACGAGTTTTTTTTTTACGTTTGTGTTAAATTTGAGAGACTCGTTTCCAGTGGCTAGCATTTTCCCAAAACCTCTTATTTCCAAGATCATTTCAAAAATAACGGGTGAATAAAAGTTTATAATAACTAACTGCATAGGATCTCGCCCACCTAATATGTAATATGCTACACTTACACGAATTTGGTAATGTTGTTTTGAAGTTATTTTTTATTTAGTACCCATCAACGCCACATTAGGAGAGGCGCAATTCTCATCTTCCTACATACAAATGACGAATACAGTCCGAGCTGCCCAGCTCGGAAAAAGGTTACTCATTTTTTAAAAGAAAATAAGTTCCTAAGTAAAATGGTAGTAGGTAGAATATCACCAAATTTTTACCTTAATTTATGATGCATTCAAAAGTAAATAAATATTTGATAAATTTAAAAAAGTAGGTAATGTTTTCAGGCGGGGTTCGAACCCCCCAAAATGGGCTGCGACGATCGGATTATAGAAGACACGTTCTTTATTCTCATATGAGTTTTATCAGAAAATTTGGCCCTGGGAATCTTTAATTTATTTTATTTATTCGTGCACAGGAAAGATCCGAACCTAAATCTGATTATGCGCCGAATAGGCTAAATGTATGATGATTGATTCTATGAGTAGTTATTAGTCAAATGACGTCACGGTGACATGGCGCGCCGTATGTTTACAATGAAACTAAAACAAGTGTTGTTTCTAAGCACATAGACTTTATCATAATTGTTCGAGTGATTTAACGGACTCAATGATATTCTTCATGGTCTGAACTATATTTTCGAGACAACCTTTAATATTAATTCAATATCATTATACAATTGGTCGTTTTGTAGTTGTCCCTAAAAACTTGCACAAAACTAAAGCGGCCGTTTGATTAACATACCCCGGTTTCCGGTGCTCCTTGATTTGAGGCCTACTGTCGGCCTAGTTATATTTATATTTCATCATTCGTGCACCAAAAAACAAGGGGTTGATTAATTACAGACATAGGGGCAGGGGTAATGAAATATATTTTATAATAAGTACTGTTCATTTCATTTATTGTAACAGCAACGCACCAAACATAATGAAAGTCTCTAAGCACTGCACTCCATTCTAGTGAACTAATGTGGAAGGCATTATTTAAACAGAACGGGGCTTCTTATTTAATTACCTCGACGTGATGTTACGTCTCGAAGGGACTGCACATCTAGCACAACTGTGGCACGCGAAATATATCATTTGACGACGCGGTTGGCGCAGTGGTTAAGCAACTGCCTACTGAGCCGACGGTCCCGGGTTCGAATCCCGGCAAGGGCAATTATAGGCAGTTGATGAACTCGAATATTTGTGCCTGGGTCATGGATGTTATTTGTATTTAAGTATGTATTTATTTATGAGTATGTTTATCGTCGTCTAGTGTCCATAACACAAGCCTTTACTAGAGCTTACTGTGGGACTAGATTGATTTGTGTGAGGTTCGATATTTATTATATTTTTTTATTATTATTATCTATCTCTTTCTGTACAGTACTGTGAGAGAGGGAACCGTGACGATAAGTCGCGCGACAAGAGCCGCGACGTATATTGTGCTAGATGGGCTGAAGCGGCGGGCATCAACATCTTGTCGCGTGAGTATTTCGAACTACCCGCACTTATTTCGATTCTTCAAAGCTTCCGAGCCCAAGGACGTAACACCACACGTCCGAAACATCGAGGTAAATAAATAAACACATTATTGGACGCGATTCAGTCCCATTTTGTTTTAATAATGTGGAACGCTTTTCATTTTTGATACAATACGATTAGATTAAGTTTGCACCTGGGGGGTTACTCTGCCTGTCCCTCTTGCGTAAAAAATGTGCTTGAGCGAGGTAGCGCGATACCTCGTCGAATTTCAGACCAGAGGCGTAGCTACCGCCATATCAGCCGAATCGGAGCCCCCAGGCCAAAGAGGCCGCGACTTGTCGCGTCGTCGCCCGCCATCGGAGCTTCCGACTTATTTGGATACAGGGACCGTCTAGGGCTAGCTATACGTCAATGAGTCATCAGAGAGTACAATGTATATAGTACGTCGGAGTAACCCCTCGCGTAGTATACATTGCGCAATACCATAACACGCGACGTGCAAACTTAACCAGGTATAACGATAACATACGTACCCTAATGGTAATTTTAGTTTGACCCAGGTTCTTCATTATCTTTCAGTCTACTAGAAATCTCTGACATTGTTATTAGATTATGTGTTTATTTAAAGAGTTCTGCTGAAACCAAGGTTTAGGTAAAGTGACTCAGCCATCAGTTTTAACTGTGTAAAGACCGATTATTTTCCTTAATTACCTTAAAATCGTAAAATCCGTGCAATTTAGCTATTTATTCTGTACTAGCGAATCGCCCCAGCTTCGCACGGGTACAATGCTGATACTGAATATACTATGCATGTATTATACATATAAACCTTCCTCTTGAATCAACCTATCTATCATAAAACCGCATCAAAATCCGTTGCGTAGTTTTAAAGATCTAAGCATAGGTACATACGGCGGACAGACAGGCAGCAGGAAGCGACTTTGTTTTATACTATGTAGTGATATAAATTTTCGTTGAACAAAGAAATCATAGTTTCAGTAGAACCCTTAATAAAATCGTTATAAATGATAATGAAAGTTTTTATTATGGCATAACACAATTATATGCAAATCTATAAAATTACAAACCACTTGTAAAATTCTCCTCATCCGAAACATAGGTACATTACGAACAGCAACACAAACATTTAATTATCCAAATACTTTGCTTAAATTTATTTTGCTACATAAAAAACCTACTGAGTAACCATTTATATTACAATGTGGTGCAATTTTATTACACCTTGATATTAATAAATCAATAAAGCTTCTAAAACTTGGAAGAAAACGGGATTTAAACGCAGATATACTGTCTCATCTAGTTTTCATTTCCCTAAAATAGTTAAATACCTAAGTATTAAGTTTTTCCCTAATTTATTTTTTACAAAAGTATTATTTTCACAGTAAATAGTTATTTTTACATTATTCAGAAATCCTGATCTTTTTTAACTGAAACTGAATTCCTCCAAAATGCGTATCAAATCACGTACCACGTATCAAAACACGTACGTTTTCAGTGAACCGACAGAGCCCCCGCATCGCGAGGCTCCTATTTCTGGGCGGTTTACCCTTCGGGCATTTAAAGCTGCCTACCTAACCTAATTTTAGTGAAAATCCGTTAATAAAAATATCGACCGGAATATCTATACATATACGTGTGAATAAAAGTAACTACCTATTTAGTGTGAAAATAACCGTTTGGGTTATAAATAATAAACCGTAATAAATGAGCAATAATTTATCGGAAATAATGAATTTAGGGAAATGATCTAACCAGCCATAAAACAGAACATGAATATAAATACAATTTATATGCGATTAAATTCAATTTTGGTTAAGTTAAAAACAAAATGTAGTTAACGTTAAATAAAAATGTAATATTGTTATAATGGAAGCTTATAATTCACTCGAGTTTATAAAGCTAGTATGGCTAGGCTAATTATGATAGAGTTTAATGCATATAACAATAGTTTAATGGTGAACCCGAAAGCTGTGTCCCCATCTGAGCATAGAGCGAACAGCTCAAACAGTAACAAAAAATAAACATCATAGAAATTAGAATAAGTATTATTTCATTAGACGAGGCTTTTAGAGGCGAGAATATTAAATATTTGTTTTCTATATTCATCAAATTATATATATAAAAAAAGATAATAATGTTACAAAAACTATAACCAGTATTATCACTAACAAATTAAATTTAAGAGACTTTAATAAAATAGTTTTAACATTTTTGGCAAACTATATTTGGATGCCTTAAATAAGCTAAAATTAATTTGGAATAATAATACTTAGCATTAACACATACAACATTTTCAGGATACATATTATGTTGAGATAAACTAATTTAAAAACCAACGTGCCTCCAATGTCTTTACATATTTTAAAACAAAATTTGATGTGATTATGATTACTAAAAATTCATTCAATGACTCTTTAGTTAACATATACGTATATCGTTTATTGATTTTATTTACACCCATATTGTTAAATTATTATAATCCTTTCAGATATTATAGGTACCTACATTACTTGGCACTGCCAAGTTGGCAGCGACCAAAATCAGGGATGTAATTTCATAAGTGCCATATCCCCCGCGTGCTCACCTTAACAGTATCAAATATGATCATGATATATGTATACACATATATACATGATACTGTTAAGGTGAGCACGCGGGCCGCGGCGCGAGGTCACCTCATTCATTCCTCGGCTGCGCGAACTGACTGGCGGTACCGAATACTTCATAACTACATTTAAAAAAAAATATGATAATGATGATGAATATGGGTGTAGATAAAGTAGTGTATGCAACTGTACATGATTAGGTCTTAAAGCATAAGTGTGACCCTATTATGAAACTCGCCTTCGGCTCGTTTCATAAAACAACGCCCGTGTTGTAAGACTCTTATTATGTAACAGTTGCATAAACACTATAATAAAATTTTATGAGCTAGCACTAGCTAAACGGGTAACCGCAAAACATCTACTAAAATACAAAACTACACGCTATGCTAAATTAAATTTCATATATTCTAACTATTTTCATTTGTCACACCACTATGGATTATTCCAAATGCTTGATCTATCTGCTAACTTCACAGGGACTTCGCAAACTTATGTTAGCTGTTACCCTTCCTCTACACTACTCACGAAGTAGACTGAAGTCGGCCGAAGTATGGGTTCCCGGAGCGAAGTCCCTCCACACTATAATATTCGCCCAACCTCGGCAAACTTCGCGAGTAGTGTGGAGCCGCAATTAGACTCCCTGTCGGAATATACCTTCAGCATGTGTTATGTTTTCTCACAAAATGTTGAGCGCTATTTAGTCAGTTGACAACCAAAACTCACTAAATAACAAATACCTACTGAAAACAGCTCGTATCTCAGTATTAATTTACTTACTAGATACGAGGTTTTAAGAGCAGTGTCTGACAATTTAGTGCCTTGGTTTGCACCAGGCGAGTTGTAAAGACTTAGAAGAAAGTTTAGTATCTATAAGTTCAGCCGGTAAGAACTTAAGAAGTCTATTCTGACACCTGTCAATTCAATACATTTTAGAACCTAACATCGATTTAAGGTTATAAATATTTTAAGATGACAAATGTCAGAATTGAGGTCTTCTCAGTAGGGCACTATAATTAGAGTTTATGTAATATATAGGAGATCCTTAAGGAAGAACTTTGTCCACCAGATATCTTTCAGGTAATGATAATATAAAAATGTTTCGCTTCAAAACTCTAGAATTATGATTATGTAGTGTGATGTAGAAGAAGAGACTGACAAAAACTAGAAAACTGGCTAGTCCTTGTAGCTTCCAAAAATTATCCACCCGAATAAGTAAAAATATTTAGACAACGTTTTTAATCGGTGGTAGGGAATAAGTAACAATATTTAGACAAAGTTTTTAATCGGTGGTAGGGAATAAGTAACAATATTTAGACAACGTTTTTAATCGGTGGTAGGGAATAAGTAACAATATTTAGACAAAGTTTTTAATCGGTGGTAGGGAATAAGTAAAAATATTTAGACAACGTTTTTAATCGGTGGTAGGGAATAAGTAACAATATTTAGACAACGTTTTTAATCGGTGGTAGGGAATAAGTAACAATATTTAGACAAAGTTTTTAATCGGTGGTAGGGTGACCCAAAAACCAGCAAACCGTCCTAAATCTAGCTCGGTGCAACTTCATACGGTAATTTTAGGAACTAGAAAAGTCTTTTGATATCAAGCCTTTAGTTAAACTATTTTATAACATTATGAATTTCCCAGTTTGAAAATCTACACTAAAACCACTAGATACATTTTGTGTCACCCTAAAATTTTAGAATGTAACGCGAATTGTACAATATTTGTTGCTCAGTATACCAAACGTCTTAGCAAAATTGATTATTTTCTTACCAACAAGTCACAAACAAACATGCAACGCATTTAATAGAAATCAGTGTCCGTAGTCACATGCAACCCAATTATAATATATAGATGTTACAGATTTGCTGTCCTTATTTTTGTGATTAAATTTGTTCGTAGCCGACCGCAGACAGTAGCAGCAGACGTGTCGTCAGCCGCTCGCCGACACGTCGCTAGCGTGTCGCTAACTACGAATGGTATTTCATAGAAACATGTCTGCGGTCGGCTACGAACCGACACCTTATGAATCTGAAAATCACTTTTGGGTTTCATTGCAGAATGGGTAGAGTTGTGAGGAAAATTTAAGTGTATATCTTATATGTACGGTCAGCATAAAAAGTACCTAGCTGTCAATTTTACTACAGGCTTATGTCAAATTACATACTAACATTGTCAGCTATTTTTGATACTGACTGTTCTTACTATTGATAAAATCGTGGCGATAAAACTATACTAATACGACACTAGCATATCTCATTATAGAATTGGCCTCTGAAAATAAACTAGTAGGGGAGAAAATAAACAAAAAAAGGTTTAAAACGAACTAAAAATATAATTATTGCCATATTGATACTTTAGTATACTCGGTGCTTCTTTTACATAAGTTAAGTGCAGTACATAGTTATTTACAAACAAATATTACTAGGTATTTAACATCTCATTTGACTGCTACATCGGAATTGGAAGTCTATAGTAGTATCATAGTGTTATTATAATCATGACTGTGCCATGTTTATCCTTATTAAATTAGTAACTTTTAATTTTCTTCTGCTTTCTTCTTAACATCGTTCTCTTGTGAATTCAGATTCAGACCTGTAAAAGTGACCTTGTGGCCTACTTACAGAAGAGTACTTTACTTTACTACTACTTTAAGAGCTTCCGCTGACACGTGCTCGCGTTTTCGAGTTCTGTGAACGCTCCACTCCGCGCCAGTGGAAACCCGCCTTCACCCTGGACTTCAATTTATTTTCAAACATTTTAACGGTACCTTAAGACATACCATACACAGACACCACACTCACAGCCTTCCAAATCCGATATACCAGCGATAAAACCTCAAGGTCCAATCCCAGGCCCCTCAGGTGTCCATACTAACAGTACGAAGGTCTAGCTTCTGCTCCATACAGGAATGTCTGGACCGGACGGTCCCGTCACGTAGTGTGGCTTCTGTTGACAAATGTATCTCTGTTAGGTTCACAAATCAGTCACTGACCAAGCAATCGAATAGAATCTGCTTAGACAATGCTAGCTACCTATATGTGTATGGTGTAGACGGTCCGGCGCTAGAGCGGCGCGGCGAGTAACGCCCCGAACTGCTGCAGCGCTTCCCGCAGCGCGCAGCGTGCCGCGGCCGCGCGCCCGCTGCATGCTAGTGACACTAGCGAAGGGTATATACCTGAAAAGGATAAACTGTAAGTGTATACGTATTTCTGCTGTGTGTGCGCGCCGTATTAATAATGCGCGTTGTTACTTATAAGTTTCATATACGGTGTCTATCTGTGAGTTCCTGTAATTGGCTCTGTAATTCTATTTAAGTTTTCCTTTTATATGTCATAATTAGCTGTTGGTTCTCCTTGAATAAATAAATAAATAAATAAATTATAATAGTTTGGTTGCATCTTTGTACCAGTAACTTGTCAACGCGTCCTTTGAGTCAGGTGTAGCGCAGGCGGGATTGAAAAGCTTGAGCTCACGTTATACTTGTTTATTTTATGCTAAATGGTTACAAATTAAGTTGACTAATTAGCCGTTCCTTCAATTGATGTCTATCGTATGCAAGTTAGGTACGCACTGTCGTTAACTTAGTTATAATATTTTAGTATGGCTCGGCCTAAAGCAGGTCGCAGCGTGAGCGGAAAAATGTACAGTAGTGGGACTGTACACTTTAGGATAGGTCTTAATCACTTGTATATATTGAATATAGGACTTGTCATTTCTTAGAAATGTTTCCGTATGTATTTTAATTTGGCGAAACGTAACGGATGCGAACCAATGTTTCGGAGTAGAGTAGAGATAGGATAGCCTATTCAACTCACCTATAAGTTTCTGCCAAGCAGCGGGGTCGACCTTGTTACGCGGCGCTTGTTGCATAGATTCTGCTAATGTGGCCACCGCTTTCAGCACGAATGAGATCTCTGATAGTTGGTGCCTGAAAAAATATTATGTTTCGCTTAAAGAGCGTACACTGTACACTGTTGTGTGAGTACACGTCCGTTTGCTGCGCGCGCTATAAGTAGACCGTGGCATAGGTTCAAATCTTTTAGAAATATATATTTTTTTAATATGTTTCAATATTTCTTTCTTTCTCCTGGCTATTGTCCCAATTTGTTTGGGGTCAGCCCTCCTAATACTCTTGCGTGCGATTGCGGGTTGTCTCGTCGTTTGCGTTTATAGAACTCAGGTCTTTTTTTATTGTTTGTAACCAGGTTATTGGTGGACGACCACAGCCACTTTTTTTTTGTCAACATTAAATTTTAAATATGGTTTAATATTAAACATAATATAACATAATGAAACATGGAATTTAGAACCACGATTCTAAGACACAAAAAATTAATCCGAAAACGAACGGGACAAAAACTTACACATATCCCGATATAGGTTCTATTAAGTTAGGTTAGTTAAATCAATATCGAGTATATTAAAAAAAAAAAAACATACCTCGGTAGAGGTTCATTGTTGTCTTCGTCCCTTGAGTACTTCGTAATAACTTCTTGAAACCTGTCCAATAGCGCCGCAATCGCAAGAGGGTCTTGCTCATCTAAAACATACAATTTGGTGTTAACAAGTATTCTATTGAATTCATGGTATAAGAAAATACGGTATGACACACCGACTGGTGGACTTTCGACGCCATCACGCTATGATTGGTCGGTTGGTTCTGTCAACCTGTTTCTGTGTTGCCAGTGGTGTTTCGTTGTTACCAGTATGAATCTCATTAAATCGTGAGTTTTAAATCAATTATTACGACCATATTAAAATGTGAAATGACAACTGTATTTTTTCTTTGTACAACAGGCGGCAAAAAATTTCCTTATAATTATTTTGCAATCATAAATCAGCAACTAATCGGTGACGTCGAGTCTCACTAGTCATAGTGTCATACCTTGTTTCCTTTCTGTAATGGTATACACGATGATTTTTCATTGGTGATGAGGTATCAACTTTTCTAACTCCGTAATTGATGGCAGTCACGTTGAAGTCGTAATTACTTGAAGACAAACTTAAATATTTCTATGATAATTTTTATTTTTAAACCAATTCTGTCTTAAATTACTTGTCAGCCTACTAATCTGTATATGGACGCTCTTATTCCTCCGATATTAAACTCGGATTTATAATTCAAGACAAAAAAAAACTACGACAGATACGTCCTTGTCAAAAATGTCAACATTTAATGACATCTGAGTTTGTTTCTTAGCCTGTAAATTATTGCACCAAATGTTTAGAATACCTCAAGTGTTACAAGTGCAATACCAGATTTTGTACCAAAAATTTGTTAAAACAAAGTGTTAAAGTTACCAATAAATTAATTATCTTAGTGTGTTTAAAAAATTGGGCAAGTGCGAGCCCGACTCGCGCATGAAGGGTTCCGTACCTATACATATATATAATCTATAACAAGTTTGTTGTATGGGAGCCCCCCTTAAATATTTATTTTATTTTATTTTTAGTATGTGTTGTTATAGCGGCAATAGAAATACATCATCTGTGAAAATTTCAACTGTCTAGCTATCACCGTTGTTGAGATACAGCTTGGTGACAGACGGACGGACGGACAGACGGACGGACAGCGAAGTCTCAGTAATAGGGTCCCGTTTTTACCCTTTGGGTACGGAACCCTAAAAAGGAAACGCAATTTACTATTGTAAACATATTTTGTTGTAGCGGCAACCTTGTGCTAGTTTTTTGGTCTTGAATTAGAAATCGTAGTAGAGAGTGAGATGGCTTGGTATTAAGAACGATGTAAACCTGTCAAATGTGTTACCTTCGACGCCAGCTAGTGCCACGTCCTCCAGCATCGAGAATTGCAGCAACGTCTCGAAGCAGGCGCGGGCGAACTCTTCTCTTTCTCGGAGTTCTAATTCGTTTTCTGTGGAGACGTGAGAATGTTGATCAGTGTTACTGTGAAGCGGTTAGAGGGTACACACGACACGTAAAAAGAGCGCTGTCAATCATTTGACGCAATAGTCATTTGTGGTGCGCAGGAAGATCATAAATCATATGTGTTCTTAATATTAATATGTGACGCGATCTGTGTTATAGTTTTTGTCTTCTGCTTGTAATTATTATGACAAGACCCATTTTTGTTGTGTTAATAATGATCTTACTAGCATAAAAAAAATATGGTATTTTTTATTGAGATAGAAAGCTAAATTGTATTAATTGAAAATATAAAATTCACGAACACAGAAAAACTCCGTCCGCCATTTTTGTCTTTAACTTGAGGCGTGGCGTAGCGATCCTGTAAATAAGTCCACTCTTGTCTATGATGCGTACGTTTTTTTTTTGTACTGTGTCTTCGCGGACATAGTGGAGCTTCAATATTCTTCAATGAAACTCAGGAATCTTCAAATTAACAGTTTTAATAATAAAATACATAAAAATGTACAGAGCGACATGTCGTTCGTATCAAGTCGGTAGTATTAATATAAAACGAAACACGGTAGACATACAAAAGTATCAACAAGCGCCTGATAAATCTTAAAGGCAATATTGTGTCGATTCTCGCTTGTGTAAGATGACTGTCAGGCTCCAAGGCGGGCCTGAACATATTCCCGCCCGTTGAAAGGCCAAGTCTTTCAACCGAGAAGTTCTTCCGTTGGTAGTGGGCATAGGCGCGTTAGGGGGCGCCGCACGCATCCTCTGGTAGTAGTGACGTCCGCAACTCTAGAGACACCGTCCGGTCCAGGAAACAGGCGATTGACTCGACCCAGTCTCCAGCATAGTGGGGGTGCGTTGTCTTCATGTAGCAAGACGAGATCGCCAACGTTCAATTTTGCCTTATTGACGCGCCATTTCGTCCTCTGCTGAAGTTCTGCGATGTACTCCTTTTGCCATCTCTGCCAGAAGTGTTGATGAATCTTTTCGATGCGAGCATATCGACGCAGACTGCTTTCGTTGCAGTTTTCCAATGTAGGCGATGGCACCGCGGTCAGAGGTCTCCCAATCAGAAAATGCCCCGGGGAGAGGGAGAGTAGGTCGTCAGGACAGGAAGATAAGGGGTAAAGAGGGCGACTATTTAAAATAGCCTCCACTTGAGAAAACAAAGTAGTGATTTCCTCAAACGTTAGATTACTATTTCCCATGACGCGTTTCAGGTGATATTTGGCCGATTTGACACCCGATTCCCAGATTCCGCCGAAATGAGGAGCGTAAGTTGGCGTGAACGTGAACTTAATGCCTTCTTGGTTCAGCGTGTCACATAAAGGATCTTTAACGTCTTTTATAAATTTCCCCACCTCTTTGGCACCAGCCACGAAGTTTCGACCATTGTCACAAAATATTTCAGCTGGCTTGCCCCTACGAGCAATAAATCTGCGAAGCGTCATTACAAACGCGTCCTTGGAGAGGTCGCTAACTATTTCTAAATGTATACATTTGTATCGGAAACAAATGAATAGGCAGAGGTAACATTTTATCAACTTGCCACCTCTTCCCTTGCGATTTAAAATTTGGAAAGGTCCAGCAAAGTCCAAACCTACAGACGAAAGGAAAATCCGGTGTTATCCGCTGTGCAGGTAGGCTACCCATCTTAGGACACAACGTTTTAGCATGCAAACGTCTGCAGCGTACGCAATTATTAACAGTACGTCTGGCTAAGTGCCTACCTTTAATTGGCCACACAGTTTCTCGGACAGCGGCTAACAACAACTGTGGACCAGCATGCAAAGACTTTAAATGTTCATATTCAAAGTACAATTTTGTTAGACGATGAGACGAATGGTGCAGAATCGGATGTTTTTTCTCGAAAGTATAGTTAGATGCCTCAATTCGTCCACCGACTCTAATGACCTTATGTGTGTCCATGAATGGTGACAATGAGAGTATACTAGATCTAGGACTTAAAGGTTTACTTTTCAAAAACAACTCGTACTCAATAGGGAATGACTGACCTTGAGCAAGCACACAAAGTTCGTGAAATGATTCATTTAACTCATCTGTGGCCAAGCTTCCCAAGCGTTTGTTTTTTGGATTTCTAACATTAAAAATAAATCTCTTAACATATGCATAGCATCTTTGAAGTTTTGTAAACTTAGAATAATTCTCGAAATTAATTATATTATGTTCATTTTCACAAGTGTTAGCCAAGTTTGATTTAATTTCCGGTAACTGATTATCAATGACACTGGCCAATCGGACTCATTTTTAGCCAAAAATTCCGGGCCAGTCCACCAAAGATTTAATGCCACTAGCTGGCTGGCGTCCACCCCCCTGGAAATTAAATCAGACGGATTGGCTGACGTGGGGACATAGCGCCAAGAAGTTGATTGAGTGATCTCACGTATTTCGCTAATGCGATTGGCAGCAAATGTTTTAAGCCGGAGTTGGTCATTGGTTATCCACGCCAAGACTGTACTTGAATCGCACCAGTGGACAAAACGATCTGGTTTAAATCTAAGGGACTCAGTGACAGCTTTGCACAGCCTAGCGGCCAACAAAGCAGCACAGAGCTCCAAACGTGGGATCGTCGTAGACTTGATTGGTACCACTTTTACTTAGAGCAAAGCAATCTAACAGTGACGTCACCGTTGGCGTCGATTGATCTCATGTAAATACAAGCGCCTAGGGCACGCTCTGATGAGTCGCTGAAAGAGTGCAGCTCGATAATTTTAGGGTTGTCACATAAAACATTTCTGTCGATATGAATTTTCGAAAGATAAGTCAAATTTTCACAGTACCTAAACCATTCCTTTTCAATATCCTGTGGGACAGGTTCATCCCAGTCAATCTTTTGTTGCCACAATTTTTGTGGCATCATTTTGGTTTGAATTACGACAGGGCTTACTAACCCCAAAGCATCATAGGTCTTAAATGCATTGGACATTATGTGTCTTTTCGTAATTTTGTTATTTTGTTGCATTACATTTTTAATCGGAAAATTAAAGCAATCCCCAGTAGGATCCCAACCCAATCCAAGCGTACTTGTTGATTCACTTATAGTTAAATTCTCTTTTGTATTTATATCTGAATTTTGAAACAATGTTGTAGAATTTGTTTTAAACTTTCTTAAGTTAAAGCAGCTCGACTTTAATGCTTTTGAAACCGATATTTGAATTTGACGCAACTCTTCTTCGTCGTTCGAGCCCGTGATTAGGTCATCGACATAAAAGTCATGTTTTATTATGGTTCTAATTAACTCGTCGTCCTGCTCTTCTCCGACCTGTTGTAAACATCTCGTGCTTAAATAGCTCGCACTTGCCGTTCCGTAAGTTAGAGTATTTAATTGCAGAGTTTTGATAGGCTGGGACTCATCTTCTCTCCATAGTATGAGTTGGAGGTTACGATCATCTTTGTGGACGAGCACCTGACGATACATCTTTTTAACCGACTTCAAAAAAAGGAGGGGGTTCTCAGTTCGGTTGTATGTTTTTTTTTTTTTTTTTTTTTTTTTTTTTTTTTTAATGTTTGTTACCTCATAACTCCGTCATTTATGAGTCGATTTGGAAAATTCTTTTTAGGTTCATGAATAGACATCTCAAGGTTGGTCCCATAAAATTTTGGTGACGATCGGATGACGAGATCCATGAGGAATCGAAGGAATTCCTGAAATTTTATAGGCACTCATAATATTTTTAATGTTTTTTCTAAAACTATTTAAGTATTTGCATATGGTAGTCATCATCTTCTCATGCTGAACTGATGATGGAAGGTACAACTCCTTAACAGTTAGGAGTTAGGAGATATTTCAAACGAGATGCATGCCTTCAAGACCTCCCTGATCACCCCGCCGTAAGTATTTTATATGAATCACTAAAAAGCGAAAAAAAAAAATTTTAACAAAAAAAAGAACCGACTTCAGTAAAACTAAAAAGCCGAAAATAACCCGTTCAAGTACAGATTACATTTGACTCACCCTTTGAAGTCGGTGCCAAACCTCACGTAAACTTTAATATATAAATATAATAACTGAGTGGTTTGGGATCGATTTCAAAGGGTGAGTCAAATGTAATCTGTACTTGAACGGGTTATTTTCGGCTTTTTAGTTTTACTGAAGTCGGTTCTTTTTTTTGTTAAAATTTTTCTATGTCGCCGGTCAAAATGTATTTATAGTTCCTCGCCCTCACTAAGATGGAAAAAAGAGAGTCCTGGACATTTGGGCCTACAGACAATATGTCATTTAGGGAAAGGCCAGAAGAAGAGGAGGCCGAGCCGTCGAAGACCACACGCAAAGCCGTTGACTCACTACTGTCTTTAAAAACAGCATGATGACACAAGAAGTAGCTCGGGTTGGGTTTGGCCATGGGAGATTCACTTAAATGTCCCAAGTCTGCGTATTCTTTAATAAATTTGGAATATTCATTTTTTAATTCTGGATTTCGTTTAAACTTCTTTTCGAGATTTAGAAATCTGCGCCTGGCTAAATTATAAGAATCGCCCAGAGAATTTGGAGAACCAGTTAAAGGCAGCTTTACCATAAACCTACCAGTACCAAGTCTAGACACATTGGCTATGAAGTGTTTTTCGCAAGACATTTCCCGGATACTTATATTTTTGCATTCACTTTTGTTTTCGGGTAATTCTTCCAAATTCCAAAATTTTGTTCATAAGTCATCAATAGAATCTTCTGATTTTTTCGTTATTGAGACATGATTGCATTGTATGTTATTGTGAGGCAAGTCCGATTTAGTTGGACCGTGAACCAACCAACCCAATTTAGAAGAGCGCAATTTAGGGCACTCAGGGCCTAAGGCCATTTGTTCATTTCCTAAAATGTCCCAGAATATATCGGCGCCAATGAGCATGTCAATAGGAGCTGGTTGGTGAAAATTAGGATCAGCCAATATTATGCTGTTAGGTATATTTAGTTTGCTTATATTGATTGGAGACTTTGGTAGTGCTCCTGTTAGTTCTTTTAGTACTAAACAAGACAATTTGACACTGAAGGTGCTATTTAGAGAACGCATTTGAACGTTACAAGTTTCGACAACATTATTTGTGCAGTTGTTTCCAATTCCAATGACCTTTAGTGAGTCAATGCGATTGGATTTTAGTGACAACTTCTCCTTAAGGGAGCTAGTGATGAATGTGGACTGACTGCCACAATCAAGAATCGAGCGAACCCTAATTGTTTCATTCGTAGCGGGGTTCGTAATCTCCACAAGTGCCGTAGACAGCAAAACCTGACAATTACGTTCTGAAAAATTGACCACAGAAGCAGCATTTGTAGTAACTACATTGACCTTTTCGGAGGGTTCTGGATGTAGCAAGCTGTTATGGCTCTGCTTACACTCACGACAAGGGCCCATACGACATTCACTCACAGGGTGCCCCTGGCGGAGGCAATTGACGCATAATTTGTATTTAGCAACGTCAGCTAATTTATCCTGCATACTTTTACTCTTAAATGTCTGACAATCATAAATTTTATGGTTTTCATTACAAATAACGCAAACGTAACTAAACTGGCGAGGTTGATTCATACTTGCAAACGATTTTGTGAAAGCACCCTTAAATGGTTTGTTATTATTAGCATGTTGCGGTTTGTTATTTGTGTTACTATTTCCTTTATTATATTGAAACGACATCGATGGTGCGAATTTGTTTTGAAAACCATCGTGTCGGCTACGCGAAAGTGCCTCGATGACGTCCGCTCGATCAATTAAAAATTTATGAAATTGCTCCAAAGTCGGGACGTCATCGAGGGAGTTACGGTATTCTTCCCATTTGGTAAGAGTAGACGTATCTAATTTCGATGACAACATGAATATAATAAGTATATCCCATTTGTCTGTAGGCTGGCCTAAGCTGGACAAAGCGCGCAAATTTTTTGTAACATGATCTACTAAAAAGCGCAGAGACCGTTCAGTTTCCCGTGCGAGTGGTTGAATATTATATAATGAGCTTAAGTGATGATTGATAAGCAAGCGCTTATTATCATATCGCTCGCTAAGCAACCTCCAGGCCTCTGCGTAGTTAGCCGATGACACCTCTAAATTGGAAATTATCCTAGCAGCGTCACCCTCCAAATACGAGATGAGATAATGAAACTTGTGGATTGGTTTAATGCGGCTATTTTTATGAATTAAACTTTCAAACGTGTCGCGGAACTCAAGCCAGCGAAAATACGACCCTTCAAATTTAGAAATTTGTATCTGTGGTAATTTAAAACCAATTTCTTGATGATCGAGCGAGCACTGAGCATGGGCATCGGCAGCAACCGATTCGCGCCTTTGTTGATTTTCGATTTTATTGTACTCTTCTATTAAAGTTTTTGCCTTTGCGATATTAATAATTATGTCGTGCTCAATACTTTCTCGCTCATCAATCTCATCATCAATTTCGTCAGCATTTAAAATCTCAATGTTGTTTTGTAAATTATCAAACTTAACAGATAAGCCCTCGAACCGCGTCAATTTAAGGCTTAACTCCGCTAGTTCTAAGTTAGATAACTCAGATTTGTGGCATACACCCGATAGGTAATTTTTAAATTTAGTTATCTGACCCTTTATGGAACTACGTGAAGTAATTAAATCTTTAAGTTGGCATTTATCACTCGACATCGTTAACGCAACAATAAAAACATGCAAAAATAAATAAATATTGGCTCACGCTCCTCGATTCGCTGGAACTCACGATACGGAACCCGTTAGGCTCGCACAGCACAGCTGATGCTGCAGGCGCACCGAGCCCGTGACGTCACGGACGCGACCCAGGATCCCGTGTCCCTGGAATAGTCGGCCAAGTATCTTATTTAACGTAATTACTTTGCGCAATGCTACGAGGAAATCACTTTAAATAATTATGATGACATTAAAAATAAACTGCTAAGACAAAGCTAAACTTAAATAAAATATAAGAAAATTACTTGTTTCTAAGTTTTTACTGACTGTTTTTACTGAGATTTTATACGAAATAAACAACAAATTAACGCGTTATACTATTTGAAATGAGATTAAAAAGTAGACAAAGAAAAGAAGTTAACGGTATCGAAAGTTCGAGAACATCGGTATTGTAAATAAATTTGGGGTATGAATTTAGTTATTACTTATAGAACGTAATTATTTATTTTCACCTTTTACACTTTTTGTATTAGTGCACTGCTATTTAATCAAGTGGAGATTAGTTTTGCTGTTTAGTTTTTAGGATGATTTGCGAATTTAGGTAAGGAACAAAGGAAGGGCACTTAACTTTCGGAGGACCCCGTCGCGCGGTGCAAGGTTTTGTCTTCTCACTGGCCGAGCTGGTGGCAGGATCCCGTGGCGTTCTTGCCGTTATGTTGCTCTTCAAACTCCGTTTAATATTGCATTGGACTTCGTCAACCCTTTAGTTCACACGTACTGCATGGAGCTGATGGCGAATTCCAATCTTCTTTGTAGACTATTTTGCCGTGTTGATCACGTCGGGGTCACCAAATTATGTCTTCGCGGACATAGTGGAGCTTCAATATTCTTCAATGAAACTCAGGAATCTTCAAATTAACAGTTTTAATAATAAAATACATAAAAATGTACAGAGCGACATGTCGTTCGTATCAAGTCGGTAGTATTAATATAAAACGAAACACGGTAGACATACAAAAGTATCAACAAGCGCCTGATAAATCTTAAAGGCAATATTGTGTCGATTCTCGCTTGTGTAAGATGACTGTCAGGCTCCAAGGCGGGCCTGAACAACTGTATTGGTGACGTCACTATCAAGGGTGAAAATGGCAGACAGCGCAGGATCTCGTCGCGTACCACGCGCACCAGTGTAATGCTACGGCCACACAATACTCACGCGGAGGAGGCGGCTGCTTGTGCAGCGAGCCGGCGCGCACGAGCGCGAGCGCGGCGCGCACGTGTCGCGCCGGCACCCGCGGCGCGCCGCGCAGGATCTCGCGCACCAGTGTAATGCTACGGCCACACAACACTCACGCGGAGGAGGCGGCTGCTTGTGCAGCGAGCCGGCGCGCACGAGCGCGAGCGCGGCGCGCACGTGTCGCGCCGGCACCCGCGGCGCGCCGCGCAGGATCTCGCGCACCAGTGTAATGCTACGGCCACACAACACTCACGCGGAGGAGGCGGCTGCTTGTGCAGCGAGCCGGCGCGCACGAGCGCGAGCGCGGCGCGCACGTGTCGCGCCGGCACCCGCGGCGCGCCGCGCAGGATCTCGCGCACCAGTGTAATGCTACGGCCACACAACACTCACGCGGAGGAGGCGGCTGCTTGTGCAGCGAGCCGGCGCGCACGAGCGCGAGCGCGGCGCGCACGTGTCGCGCCGGCACCCGCGGCGCGCCGCGCAGGATCTCGCGCACCAGTGTAATGCTACGGCCACACAACACTCACGCGGAGGAGGCGGCTGCTTGTGCAGCGAGCCGGCGCGCACGAGCGCGAGCGCGGCGCGCACGTGTCGCGCCGGCACCCGCGGCGCGCCGCGCAGGATCTCGCGCACCAGTGTAATGCTACGGCCACACAACACTCACGCGGAGGAGGCGGCTGCTTGTGCAGCGAGCCGGCGCGCACGAGCGCGAGCGCGGCGCGCACGTGTCGCGCCGGCACCCGCGGCGCGCCGCGCAGGATCTCGCGCACCAGTGTAATGCTACGGCCACACAACACTCACGCGGAGGAGGCGGCTGCTTGTGCAGCGAGCCGGCGCGCACGAGCGCGAGCGCGGCGCGCACGTGTCGCGCCGGCACCCGCGGCGCGCCGCGCAGGATCTCGCGCACCAGTGTAATGCTACGGCCACACAACACTCACGCGGAGGAGGCGGCTGCTTGTGCAGCGAGCCGGCGCGCACGAGCGCGAGCGCGGCGCGCACGTGTCGCGCCGGCACCCGCGGCGCGCCGCGCAGGATCTCGTCGCGCACCACGCCCACCAGTGCGCGCGCGCAGCCGTCCGCGCCGCTGCCACTGTATAGGACATGAGATCCTTAGTACACTGCGTGAGCAAGGGAAAAATCCGCCAACAGCCAATCACGCTAAGTAATCCTCAACAAGTTGGGGTCGGCACAACATTTTTTTTTGCATTCTTCCCTAATAAGCGGGGTTTATACGGGTGTCTAAAGCCGCACTATTTTTGCCGCGCCGCTAAAACCGTCTAAATGGCAATTCGGCTAGGTCGCACGTCACTAAAGCCAAAGTTGGGTAGCATCCGACTTTGGACGCGCGGCTAGCCGCACGGCGAAAATCAACCCATGTAACTAAACCCCTCTTTAGTCGTCACTTCATCGTTTAATTCCATCTTCTCCATATTATTTCTCACACAACCCATGCATCTTTTCTTTTCTATAACTCTTCTAAACCTTGACATAGCTTGCACGTCGCTTAGTTATGCAGCGTTTTGGTGAAAATACAGCACTATAGAAATCAAAACTTGACAGAGAAACTTAAGAAACCGAAGTATGAAGCCTTGTAGGTGAATCAATCAAGCTGATTCACAAAAAATAAAATCAAAGATCTTGTAAGTATTTTTACGGCGAAATAAACAAACCGTTCTTAAAAACAAAAATACTTTGTAGGTATTTTTATAAGCCGCTTTCAGCATTTCGACTACATACTTTTCACAAAACTTACACCCATTCACAACTTCCAAGAGATAAGTTTCAAAAAGTCACAAATACTCACGGCGCTTCAAACATAAACGTTTCTAGGACGCCGGGGAGGGTTTCCCAAAACTCTTCATAGACGTCTGGCTGTTCTCTCGCCAGGGGTAAGCCGGTTGCTAACACCTGAAATAAACAGTTTTAAAATATAGTATTTCATGACAATTCAAATCGCCAACTTCTTTAATGTCAAAAATGGTTCCTTAGCATAAGGTTAGGGCACTGAAACGTGGTCGTTCACAATGGGCCTCATAAGTTTTTTAAAGGGCAATAAAGCGAGCTATGCTCGGAGTTTCCTTGCGGGATCGAATTCAAAATGATGAGATACGCAAGGGAACCAAGGTTATAGATATAGCTCAGACAGTAGCTAAACTTAAGTGGCAGTTGGCGGGAACATTGCTCGTAGAACCGACGATTATTACCTGTAATAATAGGGTGGAAATCTGTAACGTATCGTCCGGCTGGTCGATATGTCGTCTCTTGTCCGCTATCGACTGTTTCACAGCTGCATGTAGAGCCTGCGAAATAAAATAATATTATAGAATCGAAATTAAACACTAAAGCCCATTACAAATATCGATTATTTTATAAGAGTGTGGTATTTTTACAAGCTTTTATTATACTTGCAATGTATGTATGTAACCATGTATCTATGTAATAAAACTAATGTTTGTTGGGGGTGGAATCTTGCAACTCAATTTTGAAGCCGATATCTTCAGCGGATTGAGTTGAAATTTTGCATACCTACGTAATATTATCTATATATATATTACGCGAGGCCGATTTTTGTACATCCCATCAGATCTACAGTTATGGTCCGATTTTGATAAATGATATGTCATTAGATTCGTCTCATGCTGGAGAGGTGCATAACACTCTTGGAATTTTATTTTTTTCCTGAAATAGTACTGAAAAATGGATTTGAAAAAACTACTGTGCGCTAACCACGTGACCTGTGATCCCTATTTTGACATAAGATGACCGAATAATAATAAGCATGATTTGCTCACAAACCTGTAGTAAGTTGTTCAGCATGATGAAATATTATTTTTGAGTCGGCAACATAATATCCGCAACACTTAAAACATGTACGAATATGCAAAAATAATTTTACAGTTTGTTGACAATGAATGACAGTAACCATATTCTGACAACTATAATGTCTTTTTTATTGGGGGCTATTATGTCAATGCTCTAAATCGCCAGGTTGTTTTTCTTTTTAAAATGTTGATATGGAAACTTTTTTCGCATACCTGTTAAAAATGTGGAGAAAAAAGCCGGTTAAGTGCGAGTTGGACTGGTACTCGAAAGACTAGAAAAACTGACCGTCATTCAAGAATAGATTATTTTTATAGGCGAGATTTAAAATAAATCAAAGCAGAAAAAAAATAGTAAAACTAATTTTACGTCATTCAAATAAGTAAATTTATGATAGATTATTATAAATGTGATTATATAAACCATCAAAAAAATAATTTCAAGGAAAATGGCATGAGTCATGGTAAATTAAATGGTATTTTACAAGAAAAAACTTAGTCCCTCCGCTTGCATGTCAACGGGATGGGAAATGTGGTCGAGTTGAGAATATGGACGACTTGACAATGTAGCTAAGTTGGGAATGTATCTACATTGGTAATATGGATGAGTTGGTAAAATGGACGAGTTGGAAATGTGGACGAGTTGGGAATATGGACGAGTTGGGAATGTGGATGAGTTGGTAAAATTGACAAGTTGGTAATATAGACGAGTTGGGAATATGGACGAGTTGTTAATATGGGCGAGTTGTCAATGTCGACGTGTTGGGAATATGGACGAGTTGGGAATGTGGATGAGTTGGCAAAATGAACAAGTTGGGAACACGGACGAGTGGGCAATGTGGACGAGTTGAGAATATGGACGAGTTGGGAATGTGGATGAGTTGGCAAAATGAACAAGTTGGGAACACGGACGAGTGGGCAAGGTTGACGAGTTGAGAATATGGACGAGTTGGCAATGAAGACGACTTGGTAATACGGACGAGTTGGTGATATGGAAGATTTGGCAATAAAGCGAGCTGATAATAAGGACAAGTTGGTATTGTAGATGAGTTGGGAATATGGACGAGTTGGAAATGTAGATGCGTTGGCAATGTTGATGACCTATTGTACCTATTCTTGGAATTGTAATTTAATAATTTTATCTTGACCCGTTTATGACACTTTTATTTTTAATTTTGATAATGATTTTGTTCCACACGTTTGTAATATTTACTTACACGTAATTTAGTTAAGGTCCTTTTTATTGTTTAATTTTATGTATTATTTCAAACACGATTGATATTGTTCAATGAAAGAAATAAATGAAATGAAAATGAAATGAGTTGGTAAAATTTACAAGTTGGGAACATGGACAAGGGGGCAATGTGGACGAGTTCGTATTATGGACGACTTGGCAATGAAGACGAGTTGGTAATACGGACAAGTTGGTAATATGGACGAGTTGTCAATGTGGACGAGTTGGGAATATGGACGAGTTGGGAATGTGGATGAGTTGAAAAAATGAACGAGTTGGGAACACGGACGACTGGGCAATGAAGACGACTTGGTAATACGGACGAGTTGAGAATATGGACGAGTTGGAAATGTGGATGAGGTAGCAAAATGAACAAGTTGGGAATATGGACGAGTTGGCAATAAAGACGAGCTGATAATAAGGACGAGTTTGTATTGTAGACGAGTTAGAAATGTGGATGAGTTGGCAATGTGGACGACTTGGAATTGTGGACGAGTTGGGCATAATATGGACAAGTTGGAAATGTGGACGAGTTGTATTTGTGGACGAGTTAGCAATATGGACGAGTTGGCATTGTTGATGGGTTAGAAATGAAGACGAGTTTGGTGTATGGACGAGTTGGTAATGTGGACGACTTGGCATTGTGGACGAGGTGGGTGTATGGACGAGTTGGAAATGTGGACGAGTTAGCAATATGGATGAGTTCGCATTGTGGACGAGTTGGGAATATGGATGAGTTGGCAATAAAGAAGAGTTGGTAATATAAACGAGTTGGCAATGAAGACGAGTTGGTAATACGGACGAGTTGATAATATGGATGAGATTGGCAATAAAGACGAGTTAATAATAAGGACGAGTTGGTATTGTAGACGAGTTGGGTGTATGGACGAGTTGGAAATGTGGACGAGTTAGCAATATGGTTGAGTTCGCATTGTGGACGAGTTGGGAATATGGATGAGTTGGCAATAAAGACGAGTTGGTAATATGAACGAGTTGGCAATGTAGATGAGTTAGGTGTATGGACGAGTGGGCAATGTGGACGATTTGGCATTGTGTACGAGTTGGGAATGTGGACGAGTTGGGAATATGGACGAGTTGGAAATGTGGACGAGTTGTATTTGTGGACGAGTTGGCATTGTTGTCGAGTAAGCAGTATGGACGCGTTGGAATTGTGGACGAGTAGGGAATATGGATGAGTTAACAATATGGTCGAGTTGGCATTGTGGACGAATTGGGAATATGGGAGTTGCCAATGGAGACGAATTGGTAATATAGACGAGTTGGCAATGCAGATGAGTTAGGTGTATTAACGAGTTGGCAATGTGGACGTGTTGGGTGTGTGGACAAGTTGGCATTGTGACCCAGATGGGAATATAGACGAGCTGACATTGTGGACGAGTTGGCAATGTGGAATAAAATAATTAACGTGTTACCCTAACATGCGAAACTTGATAGGCTTCCGTTTTTACCGACAATGGTAAGGAACCCTAAAATTAGGCTTTTATTATAGACTTGAGAGTATAGATAGCATCTCCCTCAGTCTTCTGTCAGACACTATTTCAATGAGAGGAAAGACACGAAAGTTAGAATTTGGAATTCGGGTATTAGGCCTTCAGCTCAACTTTTGAAAAAAAAAAAAATCTTATATTTATTTTTTCAAACATGTTTAGCTGTTTTATATATTGGATTTTTTTTATTACACATTGTTGACACATTCTTTTTTTTATGGTGGATTATTGTTGGTCAGTAATTTATTTAGATTAGTAAGTAGGGTTTGATTAAGTATAACTATCGTAAGAAGTTCAAACACAATGTGTAATTGTTATTGAATAAATTATTGATGATGATGAATTGATGACATGGCAGCACCCATATCAAGAAAATTTGCACGATCTATTGAATTTCATAAAAAAAAAACAAGCATTGTTGATAGTGTTTTTCGTGTAGGTATCTATAAACGTTTTTTGCTCTCTATTTCATACAATTGAGTTTATGTAACATTTTTTAGTATCAATATTTTGAAGTATTTACGATTATGAATGAATACATAAACAGTTACGCACTCCATGATCTCCTTTTTAAAACCTGCGTAGTGAGTGACCAAATCTGTCAGAATTTCGATTCATGTGCTATTTCTGGAAATTGATAGAAATCGATCAAATCGATAAATTTATGTCCTGAAGAAAGAACAACAAATTAAAATTCTACCAATCTGATGTTCGGTCCTATGAAAATATGTCAATTATTTTTTTAAGATATGGGACTATTGTCATGAATTATATTTTTCCATAAAACAAATACCTAATATGCATTTTATTTGTGAAATAGATCAGCAGATCACATGTCATTAATGCATAAGTTATTTTTACAAAAGAGTTGAAAAAGTTGTCACGATGAAGCCAGCAGTTGGCTATCAGGCCTGGCTCTAGCCTGGCATGTTTTAACGTTTTTAAAACATCATTTTAACGTGTTTTTTTTCAGTATTTATTCTTGGTTCCCCAAAAACTTCTTATCGATAAAGTAGTTATTTTCTGTAACACTACCGGATTTCCATATTCTAGCGGCGGTTCGACGCCGCAACGGGTCTCTAGTGTTATCATGATGCTGGTCTGATGATGGAGCCGGAAGGTGACCCTAGAAACTCTGTAATAGATGAAACAATCCTACCGAGTTTGGAGTCTTTAGAATCGTCTAAGTGAGCAATTGTGGGATGTTCAAAGAAAAGTACAATCGGCTATAAAAGCTTGTCACAAAACTGAAAAGTTTGTCAGACACTTATTTCGCATCAACCCAGCCACGACGGGTTGGACCTGCACCCACCTATAGCCGCCGCTTGCCGCGAAAGTCGTGGCATGTCCGCATGAGATTTTGCTCAATGCGGATCGTTTAATGCTCGAGAGTGTGGTATATTACAGAGAGTGTACCTGCAACAGGTGCGGCGCCGCTCGGGCGGAGGCGGGCGGGGCCGCCTGGTACAGCTGCGCGGCGGCCGCCAGGCAGCGCGTGCGGTGCGCGCCCGAGCACGCGCGCGCCAGCGCCGTCAGCGCCGAGAACAGCGCCGGCAGCAGCTCGTGCCGGGACAGCGCCTCCTGCCGACCCCGTCATAACACGAATATGAGAACAAACAACCGACTTCTTCGTAAAGAAATATAGACCGGCGCTTCACACTAGTGGTGGGTCGTTGACGTTAACGTAGAAACCGTCAACTACTTAGTTGACAAACTAGTTAATTTGTCAACTAGTTTCTTACTCTAACTTAAAGATAAAGCCGTTGATAGAGTTCAACCGTTTAGTGTGATGAACGATACAAGCGATAACAGCGCTTGCGACATTTCGTTTCGTACGTGAACTCGTTGACGGCGTCAACTAGTCGAAGCGTTCATTCGTAACGTTTCGTTCGTTGACGAATGATAGACGGTTTAATCAACTAGTTCGTTGAATCAACGACCACCACTACTTCACACACTTCCCCACAGTAGCGTGCCACACGCGCCCCCACACTTACCTTATGCACAGTATCGATGGCGTGCAGGGCGTGCAGGCTGACGGGCGCCGGCGCGGCGGGCGCGGGGAGCGAGTCGAGCGCGCACGGCCCCACAGTAGCGTGCCACACGCGCCCCCACACTTACCTTATGCACAGTATCGATGGCGTGCAGGGCGTGCAGGCTGACGGGCGCCGGCGCGGCGGGCGCGGGGAGCGAGTCGAGCGCGCACGGCCCCACAGTAGCGTGCCACACGCGCCCCCACACTTACCTTATGCACAGTATCGATGGCGTGCAGGGCGTGCAGGCTGACGGGCGCCGGCGCGGCGGGCGCGGGGAGCGAGTCGAGCGCGCACGGCCCCACAGTAGCGTGCCACACGCGCCCCCACACTTACCTTATGCACAGTATCGATGGCGTGCAGGGCGTGCAGGCTGACGGGCGCCGGCGCGGCGGGCGCGGGGAGCGAGTCGAGCGCGCACGGCCCCACAGTAGCGTGCTACACGCGCCCCCACACTTACCTTATGCACAGTATCGATGGCGTGCAGGGCGTGCAGGCTGACGGGCGCCGGCGCGGCGGGCGCGGGGAGCGAGTCGAGCGCGCACGGCCCCACAGTAGCGTGCCACACGCGCCCCCACACTTACCTTATGCACAGTATCGATGGCGTGCAGGGCGTGCAGGCTGACGGGCGCCGGCGCGGCGGGCGCGGGGAGCGAGTCGAGCGCGCACGGCCCCACAGTAGCGTGCTACACGCGCCCCCACACTTACCTTATGCACAGTATCGATGGCGTGCAGGGCGTGCAGGCTGACGGGCGCCGGCGCGGCGGGCGCGGGGAGCGAGTCGAGCGCGCACGGCCCCACAGTAGCGTGCCACACGCGCCCCCACACTTACCTTATGCACAGTATCGATGGCGTGCAGGGCGTGCAGGCTGACGGGCGCCGGCGCGGCGGGCGCGGGGAGCGAGTCGAGCGCGCACGGCCCCACAGTAGCGTGCTACACGCGCCCCCACACTTACCTTATGCACAGTATCGATGGCGTGCAGGGCGTGCAGGCTGACGGGCGCCGGCGCGGCGGGCGCGGGGAGCGAGTCGAGCGCGCACGGCCCCACAGTAGCGTGCCACACGCGCCCCCACACTTACCTTATGCACAGTATCGATGGCGTGCAGGGCGTGCAGGCTGACGGGCGCCGGCGCGGCGGGCGCGGGGAGCGAGTCGAGCGCGCACGGCCCCACAGTAGCGTGCTACACGCGCCCCCACACTTACCTTATGCACAGTATCGATGGCGTGCAGGGCGTGCAGGCTGACGGGCGCCGGTGCGGCGGGCGCGGGGAGCGAGTCGAGCGCGCACGGCCCCACAGTAGCGTGCTACACGCGCCCCCACACTTACCTTATGCACAGTATCGATGGCGTGCAGGGCGTGCAGGCTGACGGGCGCCGGCGCGGCGGGCGCGGGGAGCGAGTCGAGCGCGCACGGCCCCACAGTAGCGTGCCACACGCGCCCCCACACTTACCTTATGCACAGTATCGATGGCGTGCAGGGCGTGCAGGCTGACGGGCGCCGGCGCGGCGGGCGCGGGGAGCGAGTCGAGCGCGCACGGCCCCACAGTAGCGTGCCACACGCGCCCCCACACTTACCTTATGCACAGTATCGATGGCGTGCAGGGCGTGCAGGCTGACGGGCGCCGGCGCGGCGGGCGCGGGGAGCGAGTCGAGCGCGCACGGCCCCACAGTAGCGTGCCACACGCGCCCCCACACTTACCTTATGCACAGTATCGATGGCGTGCAGGGCGTGCAGGCTGACGGGCGCCGGCGCGGCGGGCGCGGGGAGCGAGTCGAGCGCGCACGGCCCCACAGTAGCGTGCCACACGCGCCCCCACACTTACCTTATGCACAGTATCGATGGCGTGCAGGGCGTGCAGGCTGACGGGCGCCGGCGCGGCGGGCGCGGGGAGCGAGTCGAGCGCGCACGGCCCCACAGTAGCGTGCCACACGCGCCCCCACACTTACCTTATGCACAGTATCGATGGCGTGCAGGGCGTGCAGGCTGACGGGCGCCGGCGCGGCGGGCGCGGGGAGCGAGTCGAGCGCGCACGGCGCGGGCCGCACGCTGCAGATACGGCACAGGCAGGCCCCGAGCTTCTCCACGTCGGCACCCGTGAATCTATAAAACATTCAGTTCTGTATAAAGGACGCACACACTAGCTGGAAATTGAGAGCCAGAAGTCTAAACGCTGTAGGAAGTATTAAAATATATACGAAACAGGTTTACTCACGTCATCATAGAAGTAGAATATCACTTGACTTTCGGTGTAATATTTATATAATTTTGCTATTTAAAAAACTTTTATTGGCTTTGCTTAATAACTATTTCACTTGTGCGCTCATAAGTTTGACTATCATAGATAGGCCCGAACCAGTTGTTATTGTTCTCGGGCGCATCGGCTTATCGCTGCCTGCACTGTTACCGCGCCGCTTGAGGCACGCTCATTTACTTATATTTGTCTCTGTTTTACGCATCATTAACTTCAAATGTCTATTTACTTTCCTAGTCGCACTGGCGGAAAGTAGCTCATCGTTCATTATAACTTACGTTTATTTAACTACCACCAGCTTCGTACCAGAATATTACATTCCACGCATTCTTAACTTATTTATACCGCATTTATTTTATATTTATTCTTACTTTATATATAAATGGCTTTAAGTGATATTGATAAGGGGAATGAGTACAGTTACCCATTAATTTACTACCAGAACGTCAGGGGACTTCGCTCAAAAACGTCTACTTTCTATCGTAACTTAAAATCTGTCTCATACGACATAATATTTTTAACAGAGACGTGGCTATTGGATGGGGTATTGGATACGGAACTGTTCGACGATCGTTATGTCGTGTGGCGGCGGGATCGTGATCCGATTTTAACTGGCCAAAATCGTGGCGGCGGAGTTATTATTGCTACTCGCAGGGAATTGTCCGTCATCCCGCAACCTACCTACCAGTCATCGGCTGAGGATCTCTGGGTTACCTTATCTATCAGGAGTCGCCTTAATACGCCAATTAAATTACATATGTGTGTTTTATACCTGTGTAAACAAAATAATGGTTTTTCATTCTCGCAGCAGCTCTCTAATTTCTTACATAAACTGAGTGATGCAATTCTATGTAATCGTGATGATAAATTCTTAATAATAGGTGATTTTAACATGAGCAATATTAATTGGACACCCATAAATTTAGTGTTAAAACCGTCTAACTACATTACAGATGACGAGTGCAGCTTTATTGATGAGTTGAGTATAAATAATTTAAACCAATACAACGGTGTTCTAAACCAACAAGATAAGTTATTAGATTTCGTAATGTCGAACGATGATGTCTGCGTAGCCGAATGTACGGACCCCCTGGTACCCATCGATCCATATCATAAAGCACTTTTAATTTCGATTCAATTCGCAATAATCAGTAGTCTCAAATCCGCCCCGACTGTCAAGTATTTCTATAATAAAGGCGATTACATTTCGATCAATAACGAACTAACCCTGACTAACTGGGAGGAGGAATTTGCATGTCGCTCACTTGATGACTCGCTTGAGTTTTTTTATTCAACTTTTAATAAGCTTAGAACGAAATATATTCCCAATAAAAAACTTACTATTGACTCATTTCCAAAATGGTATTCACCAGCGCTAAAAAAGGCTATTAAAGAGAAATCAAAATACCTACGAAAATTGAGAATTTATGGCAATAAATCTGACTTAATCTCATTTAATGTATTGAGGGATAGGGTTAAAAAGCTTGAACAGGAGTGTCATGATGCATATATCCGTCGCGTTGAGGATAATATTGCCAAGGACCCGAAGCAGTTCTGGTCCTACATGAAGTCTCGTACTAACTCGCACGTTATGCCAAGCTGCTTGAAGTATGGCAATGGAACGGTTAACACAGCTACCGATATATGCGATGCTTTTTCGGAATATTTCCTCTCAACATTCTCTGCACCGAGCACTAGCCGAACAACGCCGATCAACTCCACCACTTCTACTTCTACTTCGTTTTCTCACATAACTAACATCGAAATAAACCCAGAAATCATTGTCAAACTTTTATTAAAGTTAGATCCGTCCAAATCAGCTGGACCAGACGGTCTGCCAGCTCAATTTTTGATTAACTGTGCTAAAACGATTGCTAAACCTCTAGCTTTGTTATTTAAACGCTCTTTCTCGGAATGCACAGTACCGTCGACATGGAAATCTGCCTTCATTACTCCTGTTCATAAAAAAGGTTCCAAAACCGACATTACTAACTATAGGCCAATTTCTAAACTCTGTATTGTTTCTAAAGTACTAGAAAAACTTGTCTATACTCAAGTATATGAAGTAATCAAGAGCTATATTAGTCCCAATCAACATGGTTTTTTACAACGGAAATCGACGGTCTCCAACTTGACTCTTTTTAATGACTATATTACGCGAGCGATGGCCGGGGGCGGTCAGGTAGACGTTGTTTATACGGACTACAGTAAGGCATTCGATCGAATTGATCACCATCTGCTAATTTCTAAATTATATAATATGGGAATTCAGGGCGACCTGCTTCGGTGGTTCTCTTCATACATCGACAATAGGTCACAGGCAGTTGTCATTAATAATTATATGTCTGGTTGGGTAACTGTTCCGAGTGGTGTCCCTCATGGATCGTTGCTCGGGCCGCTGCTTTTTACTATTTTTATTAATGACATAAGTGACTGCTTTGTCTTTTCTAAATTACTCTGCTTCGCTGATGATATGAAGATTTTTGCCACAGTGAAAACTTTGAAGGATTCCGATCTCATCCAAAATGACCTTTTGCGGCTTGATGCTTATTGTCAATTAAACAAACTGGATCTGAACCCGTCGAAATGTTTTACAGTTACCTTTACAAGACAGCGTTGCCCAATACCAACTGCATATAAACTAAGGGACCAGTTACTGAAAAAGGTATCAGCTATGAAAGACCTAGGTGTCACACACGACAGTAAGCTTCTGTTTGATACCCACATCAATAACATTGTTGCTAGCGCCACCAAATCATTAGGATTCATTATGCGCAACTCATTAAATTTTACTCGAGTAAAAACTATCAATATTCTTTTTTGTACATATGTAAGAAGCAAACTTGAGTATGCGTCTCAAATTTGGAATCCATGTTATAATACTTATATAGACCGAATAGAACGCGTCCAGAAAAGATTCGTCAAATACCTCTGTTATAAATCAAAAACTCCTTATAAGGCGACGAATTATGTCGATATGTGTAAGAAACATCCTCTCATTCCGTTGCACATTCGAAGAGAAATCGCGGACATAACTTATATTTTAAATGTTATAAACAACAATGTTGACTGCCCTGAACTGCTTGCTGAACTTTCTTTCAATACTCCATCCAGGCTTATAAGACACTACCCTCCCCTCTCAGTTCCCTTTTCCTCGCGCAAATATAGGAAGAATAGTTTTCTGTTGCGTGCTGGTAAAAGTCTTAATAAAGTAGCAAAAGAGCTGGATATCGACATCTTCAACAGTAATATCCCGGCTGTAAGGCGTAAGATGACGAACGAATTTTTTAAGTGAGCGTGCTTTAACCGAATCTGCTGTCTGGTGCATTGATTATATTAGTTGTTTTATTTAAATTAGTTCTATTACACTTAGTTTGTAGTCACAGGTAGTTGCGATGTTGTGCATTGTGCGAGCACTTTATTTTTGTATAAAATGTCACTACCGGTGGGAACCTGTAATTGGCTTTCCATTAACTATTTCTAAGAGCAATGTATTGTATGTAGCTGTTGGTTCTCCTAATAAATAATAAATAAATAAATAAATAAATATTGGCCGCTTGAGGATCAATCGCGAACCGATACGAAATATATCGAGCGATATTAGACTTCTACAACGTGAGTAAACCCGTTTCGTATGCATTTTAATGTCTGAGTGCTGTGCTGTCTCTAATATGATATACGAAGTATACTCGTATACATATTTTTTAATATTTATGTAATTTACAACTTAAAATTTCGACAGCTGTGAACCAAATTGATTGAGCAATTTTGTCAGAGATCTCCTCTCAGAGCATTGACAGGCCTTTTGAATGTTTCGTCTATGATACAGGATAGATACTAGAACCCATACCGCTGCGCAAAAGTAGCGTCACGAGCACCTTCACAAACTTTTCATATTTATTGTATTTTCTTAAGAGAAAATAAGGTAGCGATTGTAACTTACGTAGGCCGTATGTGTTGGAAGATCAGAGGGAATATCTGCACCAGAGTCGTGAGGAAGTTCAGCGAGGGCGCGTACGTGTCCACCGGCTTGCCGTCCTCTGGGACTGCGAACACAAACGTCACACTTTAGCTATTTTTTTTTCTAAATGTTTTTAATCTTTTTATCGTTTTTTTTTGATGTGGAAATACAACATTTTTACAATCGTGAATCGTGCGTGTAAATCGCACTAGGGTGATACGCTTATTTCAATTTCAATCGCGCTTCATCAGCACGCTGTCGGGCTCCGCCTGCGCCGCCGACACCACTTCTTGGTGACACTTTAGTCAACATCAGTCAACACAAGTACCTGGTTCAGTAGTGGGCGCGGGCACGGAGCCGGCGACGCGGCTCCAGGCGCTCCAGGCGGCCGCCCACACGCGCTTCATCAGCACGCTGTCGGGCTCCGCCTGCGCCGCCGACACCACTTCTTGGTGACACTTTAGTCAACATCAGTCAACACAAGTACCTGGTTCAGTAGTGGGCGCGGGCACGGAGCCGGCGACGCGGCTCCAGGCGCTCCAGGCGGCCGCCCACACGCGCTTCATCAGCACGCTGTCGGGCTCCGCCTGCGCCGCCGACACCACTTCTTGGTGACACTTTAGTCAACATCAGTCAACACAAGTACCTGGTTCAGTAGTGGGCGCGGGCACGGAGCCGGCGACGCGGCTCCAGGCGCTCCAGGCGGCCGCCCACACGCGCTTCATCAGCACGCTGTCGGGCTCCGCCTGCGCCGCCGACACCACTTCTTGGTGACACTTTAGTCAACATCAGTCAACACAAGTACCTGGTTCAGTAGTGGGCGCGGGCACGGAGCCGGCGACGCGGCTCCAGGCGCTCCAGGCGGCCGCCCACACGCGCTTCATCAGCACGCTGTCGGGCTCCGCCTGCGCCGCCGACACCACTTCTTGGTGACACTTTAGTCAACATCAGTCAACACAAGTACCTGGTTCAGTAGTGGTGTGGTGTGGAGACTAGCCCATTTAGGCTAGCTGTTCTTTATATGGTAATCGTAATTAATCATCAATATGTAACCTTATGTAACCTGTATTATTCTGATCATTATAGATTCGTACATTGAACGGTAAACATGTGTTTCATTGATAATCTCCTCCATATCGTGTAGACCCTCAAGAGCAGTCAGTTCATACATTACAGTGGGCGCGGGCACGGAGCCGGCGACGCGGCTCCAGGCGGCCGCCCACACGCGCTTCATCAGCACGCTGTCGGGCTCCGCCTGCGGCGCCGACACCACTTCTTGGTGACACTTTAGTCAACATCAGTCAACACAAGTACCTGGTTCAGTAGTGGGCGCGGGCACGGAGCCGGCGACGCGGCTCCAGGCGCTCCAGGCGGCCGCCCACACGCGCTTCATCAGCACGCTGTCGGGCTCCGCCTGCGCCGCCGACACCACTTCTTGGTGACACTTTAGTCAACATCAGTCAACACAAGTACCTGGTTCAGTAGTGGGCGCGGGCACGGAGCCGGCGACGCGGCTCCAGGCGCTCCAGGCGGCCGCCCACACGCGCTTCATCAGCACGCTGTCGGGCTCCGCCTGCGCCGCCGACACCACTTCTTGGTGACACTTTAGTCAACATCAGTCAACACAAGTACCTGGTTCAGTAGTGGGCGCGGGCACGGAGCCGGCGACGCGGCTCCAGGCGCTCCAGGCGGCCGCCCACACGCGCTTCATCAGCACGCTGTCGGGCTCCGCCTGCGCCGCCGACACCACTTCTTGGTGACACTTTAGTCAACATCAGTCAACACAAGTACCTGGTTCAGTAGTGGGCGCGGGCACGGAGCCGGCGACGCGGCTCCAGGCGCTCCAGGCGGCCGCCCACACGCGCTTCATCAGCACGCTGTCGGGCTCCGCCTGCGCCGCCGACACCACTTCTTGGTGACACTTTAGTCAACATCAGTCAACACAAGTACCTGGTTCAGTAGTGGGCGCGGGCACGGAGCCGGCGACGCGGCTCCAGGCGCTCCAGGCGGCCGCCCACACGCGCTTCATCAGCACGCTGTCGGGCTCCGCCTGCGCCGCCGACACCACTTCTTGGTGACACTTTAGTCAACATCAGTCAACACAAGTACCTGGTTCAGTAGTGGGCGCGGGCACGGAGCCGGCGACGCGGCTCCAGGCGCTCCAGGCGGCCGCCCACACGCGCTTCATCAGCACGCTGTCGGGCTCCGCCTGCGGCGCCGACACCACTTCTTGGTGACACTTTAGTCAACATCAGTCAACACAAGTACCTGGTTCAGTAGTGGGCGCGGGCACGGAGCCGGCGACGCGGCTCCAGGCGCTCCAGGCGGCCGCCCACACGCGCTTCATCAGCACGCTGTCGGGCTCCGCCTGCGCCGCCGACACCACTTCTTGGTGACACTTTAGTCAACATCAGTCAACACAAGTACCTGGTTCAGTAGTGGGCGCGGGCACGGAGCCGGCGACGCGGCTCCAGGCGCTCCAGGCGGCCGCCCACACGCGCTTCATCAGCACGCTGTCGGGCTCCGCCTGCGCCGCCGACACCACTTCTTGGTGACACTTTAGTCAACATCAGTCAACACAAGTACCTGGTTCAGTAGTGGGCGCGGGCACGGAGCCGGCGACGCGGCTCCAGGCGCTCCAGGCGGCCGCCCACACGCGCTTCATCAGCACGCTGTCGGGCTCCGCCTGCGGCGCCGACACCACTTCTTGGTGACACTTTAGTCAACATCAGTCAACACAAGTACCTGGTTCAGTAGTGGGCGCGGGCACGGAGCCGGCGACGCGGCTCCAGGCGCTCCAGGCGGCCGCCCACACGCGCTTCATCAGCACGCTGTCGGGCTCCGCCTGCGCCGCCGACACCACATCTTGGTGACACTTTAGTCAACATCAGTCAACACAAGTACCTGGTTCAGTAGTGGGCGCGGGCACGGAGCCGGCGACGCGGCTCCAGGCGCTCCAGGCGGCCGCCCACACGCGCTTCATCAGCACGCTGTCGGGCTCCGCCTGCGCCGCCGACACCACTTCTTGGTGACACTTTAGTCAACATCAGTCAACACAAGTACCTGGTTCAGTAGTGGGCGCGGGCACGGAGCCGGCGACGCGGCTCCAGGCGCTCCAGGCGGCCGCCCACACGCGCTTCATCAGCACGCTGTCGGGCTCCGCCTGCGCCGCCGACACCACTTCTTGGTGACACTTTAGTCAACAACAGTCAACACAAGTACCTGGTTCAGTAGTGGGCGCGGGCACGGAGCCGGCGACGCGGCTCCAGGCGCTCCAGGCGGCCGCCCACACGCGCTTCATCAGCACGCTGTCGGGCTCCGCCTGCGGCGCCGACACCACTTCTTGGTGACACTTTAGTCAACATCAGTCAACACAAGTACCTGGTTCAGTAGTGGGCGCGGGCACGGAGCCGGCGACGCGGCTCCAGGCGCTTCAGGCGGCCGCCCACACGCGCTTCATCAGCACGCTGTCGGGCTCCGCCTGCGGCGCCGACACCGCTTCTTGGTGACACTTTAGTCAACATCAGTCAACACAAGTACCTGGTTCAGTAGTGGGCGCGGGCACGGAGCCGGCGACGCGGCTCCAGGCGCTCCAGGCGGCCGCCCACACGCGCTTCATCAGCACGCTGTCGGGCTCCGCCTGCGCCGCCGACACCACTTCTTGGTGACACTTTAGTCAACATCAGTCAACACAAGTACCTGGTTCAGTAGTGGGCGCGGGCACGGAGCCGGCGACGCGGCTCCAGGCGCTCCAGGCGGCCGCCCACACGCGCTTCATCAGCACGCTGTCGGGCTCCGCCTGCGGCGCCGACACCACTTCTTGGTGACACTTTAGTCAACATCAGTCAACACAAGTACCTGGTTCAGTAGTGGGCGCGGGCACGGAGCCGGCGACGCGGCTCCAGGCGCTCCAGGCGGCCGCCCACACGCGCTTCATCAGCACGCTGTCGGGCTCCGCCTGCGCCGCCGACACCACTTCTTGGTGACACTTTAGTCAACATCAGTCAACACAAGTACCTGGTTCAGTAGTGGGCGCGGGCACGGAGCCGGCGACGCGGCTCCAGGCGCTCCAGGCGGCCGCCCACACGCGCTTCATCAGCACGCTGTCGGGCTCCGCCTGCGCCGCCGACACCACTTCTTGGTGACACTTTAGTCAACATCAGTCAACACAAGTACCTGGTTCAGTAGTGGGCGCGGGCACGGAGCCGGCGACGCGGCTCCAGGCGCTCCAGGCGGCCGCCCACACGCGCTTCATCAGCACGCTGTCGGGCTCCGCCTGCGCCGCCGACACCACTTCTTGGTGACACTTTAGTCAACATCAGTCAACACAAGTACCTGGTTCAGTAGTGGGCGCGGGCACGGAGCCGGCGACGCGGCTCCAGGCGCTCCAGGCGGCCGCCCACACGCGCTTCATCAGCACGCTGTCGGGCTCCGCCTGCGCCGCCGACACCACTTCTTGGTGACACTTTAGTCAACATCAGTCAACACAAGTACCTGGTTCAGTAGTGGGCGCGGGCACGGAGCCGGCGACGCGGCTCCAGGCGCTCCAGGCGGCCGCCCACACGCGCTTCATCAGCACGCTGTCGGGCTCCGCCTGCGCCGCCGACACCACTTCTTGGTGACACTTTAGTCAACATCAGTCAACACAAGTACCTGGTTCAGTAGTGGGCGCGGGCACGGAGCCGGCGACGCGGCTCCAGGCGCTCCAGGCGGCCGCCCACACGCGCTTCATCAGCACGCTGTCGGGCTCCGCCTGCGGCGCCGACACCACTTCTTGGTGACACTTTAGTCAACATCAGTCAACACAAGTACCTGGTTCAGTAGTGGGCGCGGGCACGGAGCCGGCGACGCGGCTCCAGGCGCTCCAGGCGGCCGCCCACACGCGCTTCATCAGCACGCTGTCGGGCTCCGCCTGCGGCGCCGACACCACTTCTTGGTGACACTTTAGTCAACATCAGTCAACACAAGTACCTGGTTCAGTAGTGGGCGCGGGCACGGAGCCGGCGACGCGGCTCCAGGCGCTCCAGGCGGCCGCCCACACGCGCTTCATCAGCACGCTGTCGGGCTCCGCCTGCGCCGCCGACACCACTTCTTGGTGACACTTTAGTCATAATCAGTCAACACAAGTACCTGGTTCAGTAGTGGGCGCGGGCACGGAGCCGGCGACGCGGCTCCAGGCGCTCCAGGCGGCCGCCCACACGCGCTTCATCAGCACGCTGTCGGGCTCCGCCTGCGCCGCCGACACCACTTCTTGGTGACACTTTAGTCAACATCAGTCAACACAAGTACCTGGTTCAGTAGTGGGCGCGGGCACGGAGCCGGCGACGCGGCTCCAGGCGCTCCAGGCGGCCGCCCACACGCGCTTCATCAGCACGCTGTCGGGCTCCGCCTGCGCCGCCGACACCACTTCTTGGTGACACTTTAGTCAACATCAGTCAACACAAGTACCTGGTTCAGTAGTGGGCGCGGGCACGGAGCCGGCGACGCGGCTCCAGGCGCTCCAGGCGGCCGCCCACACGCGCTTCATCAGCACGCTGTCGGGCTCCGCCTGCGCCGCCGACACCACTTCTTGGTGACACTTTAGTCAACATCAGTCAACACAAGTACCTGGTTCAGTAGTGGGCGCGGGCACGGAGCCGGCGACGCGGCTCCAGGCGCTCCAGGCGGCCGCCCACACGCGCTTCATCAGCACGCTGTCGGGCTCCGCCTGCGCCGCCGACACCACTTCTTGGTGACACTTTAGTCAACATCAGTCAACACAAGTACCTGGTTCAGTAGTGGGCGCGGGCACGGAGCCGGCGACGCGGCTCCAGGCGCTCCAGGCGGCCGCCCACACGCGCTTCATCAGCACGCTGTCGGGCTCCGCCTGCGCCGCCGACACCACTTCTTGGTGACACTTTAGTCAACATCAGTCAACACAAGTACCTGGTTCAGTAGTGGGCGCGGGCACGGAGCCGGCGACGCGGCTCCAGGCGCTCCAGGCGGCCGCCCACACGCGCTTCATCAGCACGCTGTCGGGCTCCGCCTCCGCCGCGCGCCCCGCCGCCGACACCACTTCTTGGAACGACTTCAGAGCTGCCACTGACACCTGCAATGGATAGACAACACGTGAGCAATATAACATAACCTATTGAACTATAGATACAAAGACCAAAGCACATGCACGACGTCGAACCGGGTACCTATTACCGGTCTAACGTATGAACCATACCATCACCCTAACGCCATGGAGATCTTTCGTATGCCTTGTGTGTTGATCTTTGGATTGTTTATTTCAGAGGCTTTAAAAAAAATCGTTTATTTCAGACCTGAACGATAAAAACTTTAACTCTTAAACTTTAACTCTTGTTAGTAAACGGTAGAGTTAGTTATTCATGTGATCAAAATTTCCCCCAGAAAAAAATACAACACATACCTCGTGACTCTTTCTCAACGCGAAGTCCGTGATGTAGTCGAGCAGGGCTGCCCACGAGCGGTTGAAGTCTCCCACGGTGGTGAGAAGCTGGAAGCGCGAGTGGAACACGCGCGACACCCCTGATAATGTCAGCACCTAAGGGAAAAACTTCAGTGTAGAAGGAAGCAACTCCTCAGCTTTTTGTTTTCCAGTGTTTTCTATAACCATCTTTGGATGTCCAACTATTCCTATGCCAACATTGGTTAAAATCCGTTCGGCCGCTTCGCTGTGATAAAGGACAATTAATGAAATTCCATCCAGAGATGGCACTGTGTGTCTTTACAAAGCTTGCATCGCGCTGTAAAGATTTTTCTTGAAATAATGACTCCTCTTTATAGAAAACAGATTTTCAAAACAATTTTAGAATTTTATATCAGTATAGATATGATACTGCCAAAAGACGAAAAAAAAAAGTTTGTCATAATAAAGCCAAAACTATTCACAGTGATGAAAGTCAAGTTTTTTTTCAATAGGATTCAGTATTAATTTCGTAAGAAGAACGAAGGATATATAAGCATTCCGGTAAATAATGTTTTGAATTTGGTTCATGGCAAATCGTTTACAAATCGCTACTGACGTTTAATAATTCAAATATATGACGTATGAAACAGTATTGCCATATGAAAGCTGTTTGTAGCCCCGCTACCCCTGGGCCGGACCGACGCTTGCTAGGCTATACAAATCTTCACAAATCTCAAATGTAGTTCCCAACGACTTGCCTGTGTCTCTGCCCACTGCTTCTGCGCCGTGTTTCTGGTGTGATGTATCAGTATGTGTTCGCCGGTGTCCACCTTTTCTGAACTGGCGATGTTCGACTGCTTTTGGACCTGAACAAAAAAAAAACAACGATAAGCCTATCAATATCCGTTTAAAAAATGCTTGCTTGAATTTAACCCATTTCTTCACCCAGCGGCTTTTATAAACACTCAGTCATAACCTATACCCCGGAGTTTGTAGTTGTTAGTAACACTAGGCCGGTAGCGTCAAATCTTTCGTGCATCGTAAACCACGAGGTATGGTGATAATTGTTCATGTTCATATTACAGATAATGATTAAGACCTCTTTTTTTTTCAAACAAAATTAAAAGTATGATATTTAAACTTAATCGGTGATTACATTCGGGTAAATCGAGGTCCAATTTTTGTTTATTCTGCTTACAATGATTGAATCGGGATAGAATAAACACTCCATATTTTATACGTTTCTATAAAAAAAAACTATTAATTTTTTTATGTTGAAATACCATTTTTAATTTATATAAATATTGACATAATAGTAGTTTTTGATACAAGTGTGGAAAGTATATCATTTTGAACGAGTCCCGAGGAGTCTTGGCCTGAGCCGCAAGGCGAGGGTCATGACCCGGGACGAGTTAAAATGACACTTCCACACGTGTACCAAACAAAGTTTTTTAATTCATTTGCGATAATACAAATTTAAAACAGTAATTGAAAGGGGCAATTATATTTATTTTTGTCTGATAAAAATTAAGAGTACCTAAAATTTTTAGAGCAATTGTGAAGGGTCGCATTTAAGGCCTTTGCTGGTAAGTTTAAAGTTTTATTCAAGTTGTAAATAATTCTATTTTTCTCTATTCCGGCCAATAAAATGTTCATTTTATAAATCTTACGTGTCATTTACACATAATTAAAACAATCTTGAATGAAAAAGAAAGTTTTACTTTTAATTGTAATATTTTTTTCAAGATGGCGTCGGCTGTCATCATTCAGCCAAATCAAAAGAAATAGTTTTAATATTTCAGAAGAAATATGATAATGTTACACAGTAATTTAATTGATTCCAGCCAATAAACATCGTGAATCTGTTTTTAGTTCTTTACATTTCATATAATTGTAAATAAATAATATTAATTAAATAATATAAATTATTATGAATTTATAAAGCAGCGCGTGGGTCACGCTTAATACTGTATTTTCTAATCTGTGACAATACGTTTCTTTTTAATTTTTTTAGGTCATGCATAATACTCATTTGCTCATTAAATAAGAGTCACTCAGACAAAATATTATTAAAACCGTTTTTGAATATTTTTAATAGATAACCCTTTGATTGATCCAATATGCAATTTAACTATTTTAAGCATAATTATAAAATATACACTTGCAATGCTGTATGACGTAATAAATAAAGTCGGAAAGTGATTGACCTTTGTTTGGATGTATGAGACATGACGTGTTAGTACAACAGAAAATTAAAAACAATTGAAAAGTAAAAAGCACTAGTTCGAAATATCAAAGTTTTCGCACGATTTGCAGCTACGAAAAGTACCACTTTTTGAGCAACTGTGTTAAAAAGGTAAATTACGGAAAAAAGGACTAACTCCATTATTTGTTAAACTCGTAAAATAATGACTGTCACTGTCTTAATTCTGCGAAACAGCATGGAAAAGTGAAAGTAAAAAAAAAAGAAAAACAATATTTTGTCACAGGTGTAGTATTGTCACAATCAAATTGTTAGTTGCGGTATAAGAGCCCTATTACCGGATATGGTTTCGGAATTAACGTACGTCGTAAAAAAATGGTATACCTATTCCAAATATAGCCTAAATTTATTATTTATAAAAAAAAAAATTTAGGGGTAGAACAAGAGTGAGAAAAACCAGAGACACACGTTTGCACCTGATGTTAAGTGACAATAAGGCCTAAGATGGAGCATGCTTGGCTAGAAGATGCCTATTCACTCTGGACGTGAAGAGATCCAAGTTATATTTTTCAGGAAACAGGTGCGCAGGAAGAGAGTTCCATTCCTTAGCTGTCCTCATAAGGAAAGTAGACGCAAAGCGTTTCGTACGAATCACTGGTATATCGACATAAGGGTGGAATCCAAGTCCACGCCGAGTACTGTATTACAGTGGGATCTATGAGTGTCACCTGGTCCAACATCGGAAACAGAACAGCCAGCAAGGCGCGCCAAGCCGGCTCGCCGAGTAGGGTTCCGTGGGCACCGATACAGCTGAAGAGGGTTTGACTCGCGGCACGGCGAACTGGGGCTCGGGGTTCCGTACATAGCTCGCCTGAATACAGACACAATCAAAAGTAATTAATGACGTGTTGAATGAGGTATTAGTTTTATTGACTTTTTTATTTATCATCAGTGACTATTTATCAAATTTTAAAATAATAAAACCTCTTTGCGTCGGGCTGTCAGACAGGGTTAAAAAAAACTGAATAGTAAAAAGCACTAGTGCAGAAAAGTAGTGTTTTACGCACAGTTTGGCTAATTAGAAAATGCTCGTTTCAAGCACATGAATGTAAAATATTTTTCGTATGAATGACGGAAGAAATGAATTTCCTTACATTATTACAAGTATTTTTTGTATTTATTTTGTTACTATAAAACGGCAACCAGTCAGCGACGTAAGCAAGTATTGGTAGCCGGAGTGTCAGACCTTGTATTGTAACAAACAATAGCACACTTGCATTGGGCAGGTCGTCAGAGTGGTATACGCCAGCGCCGTCAGCTTGTGGCGGTTGTGGTACAGGTAGTGTGATGTGTTAGAGCGGTATACTGACTGAGTCTGATGTAGAGACACATCCACAGCTTGTCGAGCGGCGGCAGCTCGGCGTGGTTGGGCACCTCGGGACACACGGCCGCGTCGCTCGCCAGCGCCGCCGTCAGCTTGTGGCGGTTGTGGTACAGGTAGTGTGATGTGTTAGAGCGGTATACTGACTGAGTCTGATGTAGAGACACATCCACAGCTTGTCGAGCGGCGGCAGCTCGGCGTGGTTGGGCACCTCGGGACACACGGCCGCGTCGCTCGCCAGCGCCGCCGTCAGCTTGTGGCGGTTGTGGTACAGGTAGTGTGATGTGTTAGAGCGGTATACTGACTGAGTCTGATGTAGAGACACATCCACAGCTTGTCGAGCGGCGGCAGCTCGGCGTGGTTGGGCACCTCGGGACACACGGCCGCGTCGCTCGCCAGCGCCGCCGTCAGCTTGTGGCGGTTGTGGTACAGGTAGTGTGATGTGTTAGAGCGGTATACTGACTGAGTCTGATGTAGAGACACATCCACAGCTTGTCGAGCGGCGGCAGCTCGGCGTGGTTGGGCATCTCGGGACACACGGCCGCGTCGCTCGCCAGCGCCGCCGTCAGCTTGTGGCGGTTGTGGTACAGGTAGTGTGATGTGTTAGAGCGGTATACTGACTGAGTCTGATGTAGAGACACATCCACAGCTTGTCGAGCGGCGGCAGCTCGGCGTGGTTGGGCACCTCGGGACACACGGCCGCGTCGCTCGCCAGCGCCGCCGTCAGCTTGTGGCGGTTGTGGTACAGGTAGTGTGATGTGTTAGAGCGGTATACTGACTGAGTCTGATGTAGAGACACATCCACAGCTTGTCGAGCGGCGGCAGCTCGGCGTGGTTGGGCACCTCGGGACACACGGCCGCGTCGCTCGCCAGCGCCGCCGTCAGCTTGTGGCGGTTGTGGTACAGGTAGTGTGATGTGTTAGAGCGGTATACTGACTGAGTCTGATGTAGAGACACATCCACAGCTTGTCGAGCGGCGGCAGCTCGGCGTGGTTGGGCACCTCGGGACACACGGCCGCGTCGCTCGCCAGCGCCGCCGTCAGCTTGTCGCGGTTGTGGTACAGGTAGTGTGATGTGTTAGAGCGGTATACTGACTGAGTCTGATGTAGAGACACATCCACAGCTTGTCGAGCGGCGGCAGCTCGGCGTGGTTGGGCACCTCGGGACACACGGCCGCGTCGCTCGCCAGCGCCGCCGTCAGCTTGTGGCGGTTGTGGTACAGGTAGTGTGATGTGTTAGAGCGGTATACTGACTGAGTCTGATGTAGAGACACATCCACAGCTTGTCGAGCGGCGGCAGCTCGGCGTGGTTGGGCACCTCGGGACACACGGCCGCGTCGCTCGCCAGCGCCGCCGTCAGCTTGTGGCGGTTGTGGTACAGGTAGTGTGATGTGTTAGAGCGGTATACTGACTGAGTCTGATGTAGAGACACATCCACAGCTTGTCGAGCGGCGGCAGCTCGGCGTGGTTGGGCACCTCGGGACACACGGCCGCGTCGCTCGCCAGCGCCGCCGTCAGCTTGTGGCGGTTGTGGTACAGGTAGTGTGATGTGTTAGAGCGGTATACTGACTGAGTCTGATGTAGAGACACATCCACAGCTTGTCGAGCGGCGGCAGCTCGGCGTGGTTGGGCACCTCGGGACACACGGCCGCGTCGCTCGCCAGCGCCGCCGTCAGCTTGTGGCGGTTGTGGTACAGGTAGTGTGATGTGTTAGAGCGGTATACTGACTGAGTCTGATGTAGAGACACATCCACAGCTTGTCGAGCGGCGGCAGCTCGGCGTGGTTGGGCACCTCGGGACACACGGCCGCGTCGCTCGCCAGCGCCGCCGTCAGCTTGTGGCGGTTGTGGTACAGGTAGTGTGATGTGTTAGAGCGGTATACTGACTGAGTCTGATGTAGAGACACATCCACAGCTTGTCGAGCGGCGGCAGCTCGGCGTGGTTGGGCACCTCGGGACACACGGCCGCGTCGCTCGCCAGCGCCGCCGTCAGCTTGTGGCGGTTGTGGTACAGGTAGTGTGATGTGTTAGAGCGGTATACTGACTGAGTCTGATGTAGAGACACATCCACAGCTTGTCGAGCGGCGGCAGCTCGGCGTGGTTGGGCACCTCGGGACACACGGCCGCGTCGCTCGCCAGCGCCGCCGTCAGCTTGTGGCGGTTGTGGTACAGGTAGTGTGATGTGTTAGAGCGGTATACTGACTGAGTCTGATGTAGAGACACATCCACAGCTTGTCGAGCGGCGGCAGCTCGGCGTGGTTGGGCACCTCGGGACACACGGCCGCGTCGCTCGCCAGCGCCGCCGTCAGCTTGTGGCGGTTGTGGTACAGGTAGTGTGATGTGTTAGAGCGGTATACTGACTGAGTCTGATGTAGAGACACATCCACAGCTTGTCGAGCGGCGGCAGCTCGGCGTGGTTGGGCACCTCGGGACACACGGCCGCGTCGCTCGCCAGCGCCGCCGTCAGCTTGTGGCGGTTGTGGTACAGGTAGTGTGATGTGTTAGAGCGGTATACTGACTGAGTCTGATGTAGAGACACATCCACAGCTTGTCGAGCGGCGGCAGCTCGGCGTGGTTGGGCACCTCGGGACACACGGCCGCGTCGCTCGCCAGCGCCGCCGTCAGCTTGTGGCGGTTGTGGTACAGGTAGTGTGATGTGTTAGAGCGGTATACTGACTGAGTCTGATGTAGAGACACATCCACAGCTTGTCGAGCGGCGGCAGCTCGGCGTGGTTGGGCACCTCGGGACACACGGCCGCGTCGCTCGCCAGCGCCGCCGTCAGCTTGTGGCGGTTGTGGTACAGGTAGTGTGATGTGTTAGAGCGGTATACTGACTGAGTCTGATGTAGAGACACATCCACAGCTTGTCGAGCGGCGGCAGCTCGGCGTGGTTGGGCACCTCGGGACACACGGCCGCGTCGCTCGCCAGCGCCGCCGTCAGCTTGTCGCGGTTGTGGTACAGGTAGTCTGATATGTTCCACTGGAACCACAAATGTTAGTCTTCAAAACCATTCAAAGCAATGTTTTCCACAATTTACAACATTTAATTTAATCGATAAAATTAAAGGATAAAATAAGACGGATCGTCAAGTTGGCATGAAATGATTTTTGAAGTTCGGTCAGCAGATCATTTCGTCTGTTGTTGAACAAATACCTACTTCAAACAAAGCTCGTATCTCAGTATCAATCTACAAACTAGATACGAGGTTTTGAATAGGGCTCCTGATATCCGTATTACACGCCGCAACGTAGCCCCGTATCCTTAACACCGGCGGTACTAAGATCACGAATAACACGGACACGCCGAGATACGTATAATTAACTATACGTATAGTATTAAAGCCGTGTCTGCGTTCGAGTCCGTATCCGCGGAGCTTCGGCTCCGTTCGGGTATTGAATACTCGTCGGAGCGACCCGCTCCGGCCGGTTAGAGTTAAAATAAATAAGGACTATTATTGAGTATGGGACGAACGGGGTTTATTTATTGTCATTTGGATCAAACTTGAGTTATTTACATATTTTTGCATTGATTTGAGTAATAATCGTTCTATTTAACTAATAAATGGCATTATTCTATTTTATACATAACCATCCAGCGATTGTGGTTTTAGACAAAATTAGCGACCTGGCCGTGCATTGCACGAATAAAAATATAAATACTTAAATATAATCTATTATGAGAGTAAAAACTACCGACCGATAGACCGACGCCACCGGGTGTTTTGGTTTTAATTCTTTTGATGCAATTTTATTATACTTACATATTGATAAAATTATTATGATTTTTTTTTTCAAGTTATGTTAAGCGAAAAAGACATTGAGTCATTCATTATTATTTTATTACCTACCTACCATGGCGACCCTTTTGTGGATAAAAAGTAGTTGCACGTGCAGATAAAGATAATAATGGATTGGCGGCGACGTTCTAATGTAACCGTGGTAATTTTACTGATAATTTCATAAATACTTTAGGCTTTACGTCGTATACCTTTTGTTCGTAAAGTTGAATGAAGTGGTCGGGCTGTTTTGTTTTAATACAAATAATTTAGAGGGGGCGGTTTAGAATTATAACTCAAACTCATTAGTTACTAATACGATCTCAGTCGGTCAACACTGCAAATCTTACTGTAGCTGTTAATTTAAAGATATTATCTAATACTTTTTACTTTGTTATTTGTTGCTGTTAATGTGTGGTTAGTTGTATGTTTTAAAATTGTTAATAATGAAGAGAAGTTGGGTGTGGACATTTGCCACCAGAGTCGGTGACACAGGTTTTTGTACCTTGTGCAATGATTGGGTGAACAATGAGTTTTCGTGTCGTGGTGGTACTACAGGATCTATAGGAAATCATTTGACAGTAGTTTACTTGAAATCTCCTGGCCCGACCCCGACATCGAACGAGTAAGTACATTTTCACATTATAATAAATAATGCGTTGTTTAAATAAATTTCAGTGTTATCTTGTACATATTTTATTAAATACGCTAGTTATGATAGAGTCTAATTAGTAGAATACGCTTTGAAACGTCTGAACGATTAGTAACCATGAAATTAGTACTTAATATTTCCTTCGGTTACCGCCCCGTCTAAATAAAAATTATAGCCTATTGTAACATAATGTTTGGTATAAAAATAAAATGTAAATTTAAAAATGTTCATTTCAATAAGGATCACAGCTTAATTATTTAATTGCTACATTTTGTTAGTATTTACGACTCACAAGACAAATTAAGAAGCACGAGTCTCACTCACTATACATTTCCATTCGTAGCTCTTAGAGACATCGCAACGAATCTTTACTAAACGTCGGGGCGGATCGGATCCACGTGTAATTAGGATACGTGTACCCGTGTTACACGGATACACGTATCTTAATTACACGTAGCCTAATTACACGTGCCGAACGGAGCAGAAAACCGTTGCCGTGTAATACGAACACGGAGATCCGGCTACGGGTACACGAAACACGGACACGACCGCGAGCCCTAGTTTTGAAGACTAGTGAGAGAAATATTAGTGAATTTCGGCTGTCACCAGGCCATTTTTGGCGGCGCACCATGAGTCCTACGGCAGTGAGGCTGATATTGAGGTCCCTGGTCTGCAGCGCGAAGGCGGCCGCGGCGGACAGCACGCGGCGCAGGCAGCGCGGCCCGGCGCAGCCCAACAGGTCCCCGGCCACCACTTGCGCGCACTGGAAGGCGGAGCGGATCAGCTGCTCACTGAAAGAGAGGTAACAGTAGTGATGTTTGCTTCTTTATTACCAGGAAGCACATCGCTCTGAAATTACAAATATTACATTTTCATCCATATGGAGAGGAAACTCGTTACGAGTACCCCCTAGGGAAGCCATTGTGGGGGCTCTGTGAGACTCTCCTCGTCTACTACTCCCGCAGCGTGAGAGAGGGAGGGAGGAGGATACCCACTAAAACCATATCCGGCACCGATACCGTTTTTGGAGAACGTCATCGCAGAGCATTCTAACACGACGCCCCCCGACCGAGGTTGTGTCTGAGTTGAATGGATATGATATTCTCAAGCAAAACCTTTCTCTTTTGTCAATAAGAACTAGACATCGTCGTTTACACGCTCATTCTGGTCACAGTGCAGTCCATAATTGTGGACTCTCAGTTTACAGTCATTCACCATCGTTTTCACCAGCCTGGACCTTCAATCCGTCAGTCCAAGAAGGTTACACGATAATTCTTTCGTTATTCTGATCAGTCTGATGGCTTGAACTGATGACAGACTGACCGTGTAACCACTGTCTTACATCTAATAAACTATTGCTATTTTAACACTGCGCAGCTTTGTCTCGTTTGTTCGTGGTCCTTCAAACCGGATTTTAGCCATGCAATGCCATGTCCTATATTGCAATGTCTTTGAATTCCCATCGTTATTAATTATAGGTATGGTTCTCACCTGTGCTGCGAGGATATGGCGGATATGATCTCCATCATCAGAGGCCAGGCGGCGCCGAGCTGTTCTCCGCGAGAGTGGAGCAGCCGAGCGGCGCACTCCAGCTGTCTCGCTCGCACGTCGCAGTGACGGACTGCGCACAGTTCTGATAGAGGTTCAAGGAGGAGGCGTTCTCGAGCCTATCGAAAAAAAAAGCACTTTAGTTTCACCCATATATCTTCATCAAGGTCTTTGATAGCAAGATTTTAGTGATAATGGCACTAATTTCATAGGTGTAAAAGGATAAAGAAAAATAAATACGCTGAAATTGCGCACGCTTTCTAGTGTACTATAAAAACAGTGTTAAAGATAGGGTTAAGATGCCCTTTCTCTGGAATTTGCATAGCATTTTGAATGCCTCGAGATAAATTGATATACTAGTAGAATAAAGGTAGGGGAAACAATAAACTAACCTCGTTAACAAGTGACGGGTTGACGTGGTGATACTGGAACGCGGCTTGGACTAGATATGTGATGGCTTCCACGCCCCATTCCCGCATTCGTATGTGAGGGTGTTGACATACCTGAAATATAAAACATTTTATAATTATATTTTAATAATATAAGGTGAGTCGGGGCTATTGTAGCTATGGGGTTATTGTATCTTATTACCATTATAATGATCTGTGACCATTATAATGGTCTGTGTATATATAGGATACACAGACCAATCGTATATTTACACAATCCTATATATACACAGACCATTTTAAGGGTCACAGACCATTATAATGGTAAGAAGATACAATAACCCCATAGCTACAATAGCCCCGACTCACCTTACTTCCGAAGAATCTTTAAAAGAGCTGTTAAAATTATTCCCGCCTAGGTCGCATCGCGTCTAAACCGTCTCGATCGAGATAGCCCTGACTTTAGTCCGTCTACTTAATTTTCAAATTCTATGTGCAATCCCACTCACTTAAAGCCCCTTATGTCCATATTCCTTCTGTGACGTTGGTTTTTGATTCGAGTGAATAAAATCTGTTCATAAAAGTTATGTCCACTTACTTCTAAAAGATGGTTGGTGATTGGCCTCCACATGACTTCTATCCTGTGCATATTCGCTAGACCAGTTTCTAAGAGTTTCGCCACGGCGAACAACGAGGGTTCCTGAGGACGAAAAAGAAAAATAAATTAAGTAGATTTTTTTTTACAACCGAACTAGACGTACCACAGCGAATAGGAGTGCGGAAGAATGTGTATGATTAATTTTGAATATTGATGTCTCCATGTCGCAGATCGCAATTCCCGTACGCATAAGCACATCTGATCAATAGTTTCGTTCTTTAACAAGCCTGTAATCCGAAGGCGAAATCCCTTGCTATGACTTGTTAACGCTACAGGACAGGATGATCGCCATTTTTAATCGACCAGTTAAGTGTGCATGGCTAGTTTATGTTACAGGAGGCAAACGAACAAACGGATCGCCCATAGACAAAGTTACCTGACAGACTAAATCAGCTACTTTTATGCAACGCCGATACGCTTAAATAGATGACGTCACCGTGCTGTATGGTCAAATTACCTCCTTTTATTTGGTTATCGATAATTTTAAAATATTGAAATAGGGGAAAATTAACGTGATATGACGGTTTCCTTAGAGCACAATCGTACTAACTTTTCGGAAAAAGTAATTGCAATTAAGACGCTAGTGCACAACTCTATGTAAAATGTAATTAGTACGAGTGTGAACTAAGGTATCGATGTATTGTCTTCAGGCAACTAGCCTATTCATATGGGTTGTGGATATCTTACCCTGTTAGAATAAGCGAGCTCCATCGCCTCATTGGACAATTTGCACAGCGCATCGATCAGATGGTGCAACGCGACATCGTCCAGATTCTTAGACGACTCGAACACGCCCGACAACATGGCCGACAGCGCTGCAATCAGTCCCAGTTTGTAACAATCGGTTCATGCATTGGCGAGACGTGTTCAAGAAGAAATAAAACTGCTAATTTTTCCATACATTTCGAAATTTCGGGGAAGATTAAGAAGGACATCTATGGAGCGAATAAAATAAAAAAACGATGCTTCATCATTTCAGGAATTGAAAAGAAAATAGAAATGTAGAAAAATCTTTTCGTATTCCTGAGGAAATAAACGTTGTCTCGAACCGTTTGTTTTTCACTTATGCGCTTATAATTATACGATTTGTGAAAAATGTTTTTGCCCAAAATTTCGCTGAAAACAGACGCCTTTTGTATAACCCGTAAATTATGTTTGGACACAATCAATTTACACGCGACACCAGTAGCTAGGAGCAAACTTAACGTAAACGGACAGTATGGAAAAATTAGCCGTGGTATTTCATCTTAATGCCACTGCCAGTGTACATGATCCCCTTCCCACACACCATAGTAACAATGTTTGGACTTTTTCACGAGTCACAAAGCTTCTGAAGATTCTATTGACCAAGATTAAAACGCTAGGATGGCTCAAGTGTATTTGACATAATCACCGCCAAAGATTACAACGCGATAACCTTTTGAACGCCAAGCGGTGAGCAGGTGAAACTATTTGCCGTGCCACTGTCGCCACCGCAAATCAAAAAGTCCTCCGAAATCAACGGGGATTGAAAAATAGTTGGCAGCAGTTTGAATTACAATGGTACGTTTACACGCTTGCCAAGCCTTGGCAAGCGTGCAGGACGCAGTCATATGTTAGAGTAAGACGGAACTACATCGTGCTCTAACATATAACTGCGTCCTGTAGGCTTGCCGAGGCTTGGCAAGCGTATAAACGTACCACAATGTTTTTGATCATTGAGATTTGGACGGCGAGGCGTCTTTGGCGGTCAAAAGGCCGTCCCGCTAGTCTTTCACGCTGGTGACATATTTTTACAACTAGATCTGTACCATTCCCGAGAATTCTTGAAAACAATATTTCGTATGGGAAATGATCTCTTTGAAGTCCCGAGCGAAAATCACAAGAAAAGAAAAAAGCAACTGACGATAATAAACAGCAAAGATATACTTATATCATTTATCATTTGAAATTGCTCAGAGGGGCTAATCGAAAAAAAGCAGAGCGCATTATTTGTTTCCAAGCTATGTTTAGCGTATATGCAAAACCAAGCAAAAATTCTGTGAAGTTAGGAAAAAGAAAAACACTATCTTGACATTTCTTTTTGCAAAGAAATCAATAGAAGCGCTTTGTCGCTTTCGAAAATAGGTCTAAAGGGTTCTATAATGGCGGTGAGGTAGTCACAGGTAGCTGAGAGTACAGTCGGTGTAAAGTTATAAATCATATCATAATGTTTCTGTTAATCTAGTCTGTCTACTCGATATAACGAGCACTGACTCTAGGTAGCATTCGATTCTTAGCGACCGAGACACATGAACCCCACTGTTCTGTATGGACTATGTCGCGCGACACGGTGTCGCTTTCGTCCGTCAGTAAAGATAAAAAGATAAAAGATAAAGATATAAGGATTTTAGTGGTATTAATTTAATTCACTAGCAACCACAAATTTTTGGTAACTGACGTTGAAAGTCGGTCAATGTCACTGATGAAACAAAGAGGAAACACTAAATATTCCGCAAATTTCAAGTATTTTTTGTATAAATAAGCCAAAACTATTCAGTGATAAATAAATAAATAAATATCGGACAACCTCACACAAATCGATCCAGTCCCAAATTAAGCTCAAGAAGGCTTGTGTTATGGGTACTAGACGACGATATACGTACTTATATAGATAAATATATACTTAAATACATAGAACAACCATGACCCAAGCACAAATATTTGAGTTCATCACACAAATATTTGCCCCGGCCGGGATTCGAACCCGGAACCGCCGGCTCAGTAGGCAGGTGTCTACAAACCGATCCAAACGCGTCGTCAAAGTTTGTGATGAAAGTTAAGATTGTTTTTTCAATAAGATTTAGTATTTATTTCGCAAGATGAACGAAGGATTGAGCAGCATTCCGGTAAACAAATCTTTATAATTTGGTTGATGACGTTTAATAAGTATATGACGTATGCTCATGATTGCCATATGAAAGCTGTTTGCAGCGCCACTAGCCCTGGGTCGGACCGACACTTGTTTGGCTATAATCCATGCACCGCAGCGTTCGCCGGTTACCTTCATATGTCGCGGTTCCTAAGAAACTACCTACAAACTACAGTCTATTAGCCTAGCAGGCATGCGGCAATCACTAATATTAATTATCGGTCCGAAAGAATGTCCGCTGTGTAGGCCCGGACTTAGAGGGCCAAGCCCCCAGGCACTTGGCATTTGGCGCCCTCTCCCTTTATCGAAACGGTTTTCAGCAATGGAAATAGTAGGTAGTATTTTAAGTGATAAATAAGGATATACCCATACGTCGGTAACGGGCCACTTGACCTGACCTTGCCAGGTAGTAGGCGGAGGGGAAGGAAGGACCTGAACAGCTGCGGGTTATACGAAGACGATGTCCAGGATAGAGCGAAGTGGAAGCAAAAATGCAGGAAAGCGGACCCCGTCTCCGGACGAGACAAACGCTAGGAAGATGATGATGATGATGAAATAAGGAGGGTATAAGTATGGCGCAAGTCCTGCTTATGGGACTGGGGCCCCTAAACTGGCCGGGCCCCTAGGCCGGGGTTTGTGGTAGATACGGTACTACCGCTGTGAGTGAATAAGTAAGTAAATAAATAAGTAATAGGTAAGCCGCACGGTGCCAAGATAAAACACAAACTGGCCAGCAAGCTCCATCCCAGTGCGCGTGAACGAACACAAGCCTAATTCCCTACAATATGCATCCATAAGAAACTGTTCTAATTTTGAAGCCTAGATGTTCGAGTTTATCATGCTATAAATATTTGATAAAAGCATCCGTCGCTCTCGTATATACTCCATTCCAGATAGGGTTAGACAGAAAGAAAAAGTTTCAAGCCCAGTTCTAAATAAAATATTGAAGATAAAATTACTTTCATTTCTCCACCAATTTTTTTTTCGATTTTTTGTAAAGATTGCAAAAATCGAAACGTAGTTGGCAATAACTAGCTTTAAATAAAAGAGGCAGGCGTAAACAATAGTTGTAAGAAACGGAACGTTTAGCTCCGATCGATGACATAATATATACATATTAATATGCGATCTGGGGATTTACGAATTACCGCCCATGGTTTGTATAAAATTTTACGTCTTGCCTTGGCCAGGAAGTGAGTTTTTTTCCGCGTAATCCGAAATCCGGGCGCAAAATCCGACTTACGGCATAGGGTGACATACTTTACGGAAGAGGTTTAGAGTCCGTGGTTTTGTGATTTTCGATAGTATAATGTTATTTTGAATGGAGTGTGTCAAACGTACACGAAAATGACGGATGCTATATTCCTAATTTGTCACGTTGTAAACACAATCGACACCGATAATTATTTTCCGGTACATTCTTTACTGATTTCAGTTTCATATAGATACATAAAAACGAATAAAGTGTGTCTATACCACTCATGACTCCTAGAGACTCGGCTACTGGAACTTGCTGCCCTGCAAAACGTCGACATTGCAAACACACATCTACTGCTCAATACAATAACACTAAATGCCTTTTCGGCTTCAAACTAAATGGTTCACGGTATTGAAATAAAGTGTAAGCTAAATATTTAATATTTTCTTCGGTTTCCGCGACTGTCATACATTTAAATAAAACTATTGGAATAGATTATATCGCGTATTAAACGCGCGCGGATTATATGTCCTTCTAGCACATGTGTAAATTGTGTAACTGTCTTTACACATTAGGCCCAACTGGCATGTATGTACAACTCTAATTTTATTATTTTTTAAAATCATATTTATCAAATGTGTACTGTGTAGCTTTCACAAATGTAACTTTGACAGAGACAAATTGAGTTTTTCCCAGTCAATCTTTGACTACAGTAACATGAAAGCTACCGAATCGGAGGCTGTAATAATTTAAGATTTATTAGAGAAGGTTTATCGCTGATTCATCTCGCTGGGGCGTCAATTGGGTACTTTCCTGCAGTCACAACATTTGCTTTCATTTAAAAAAGGAAGTCATTACGAGATTGCTTAATTTTACATGATATTCTGAAGCAGTTTTAGCGAATAAAAAATTACGACATCAAGACTAGGCGAGTAATGTAAACTTACCAGGCAGGTCCGCCATTACGGCCGACGTGCTCATGACCGCATTGGCGTCTGCGCTTGCGCGGGAAGCCTTCATGCTGCCTCCCGTGGACGGCTTCAGGCCTAGGATCCATACCTGCAATGCACAGATATGGGGTCAGAATTTTCGAGTAATGGGAAATGGATGACATTTTTCAATAATCATGAGTTTTGAAAGGTGCATGGCAGCACCCCTACCAAGTCAAAAAAGTATCTTGTTTATGTTTGCGTACGATGCCTTTACAAGGCGAGGAAAAACGTTATCTTCCTTTTTTTATGCTACAGAAAAATCTGCAACATTTTTCAAGGATTTAGGGGGATGTTATTCCTACATAAACAAAAATTCAACATTATTGAAGTGCTGCATGTAAGTGAAGTGTTTATTATAGTTGCTGGCAAACTTTTAGAACAATACGTACTTACAGTATTCGCATTGATATTCGGCCGAGCGTACGTAATGTTAACTTTAGCTTGCGAACGAATTATTATTACTGAACGAGCGAGCGAAGCGAGAGCGTTGGATGTTCGAATATCCATATTACCAACTCGCCTACAGGTCGCATTTCTCTACCAATTATCAGAAAAAAAAAGTCGATAAAGTTTTTCGAAATTTTTCACAATGGAGGATATGCGGGTTCGTAAACGTATAAAATTACGAATGTCAACCATTTCAGTGCCTCACTAGTTTACTTTTCAAGAGCGGGGGAACTTTAGTATTGGCATGAGACTGAAGTGAAAATTAATGTTAGCGGGTTACCAGGTGCTGGAGCGTGGTGAGCACGGGCAGCCAGGCCTGCTGGATGCTGTCCCCGTCCCTCCGCGCCGCGTCCAGGAGCGCCTTCATCGCCGTCACGTGGCGCGACGTCACCATCACGAACGATTGCTGCTGGCCTGGATACAGGAAAGGAAAATAGGCTAGGTACGGTTTTTAGAAAACAATGCAATCCTATTTTTTTTTCGATAGTCCTTGCAATAAGTATCTACAAATTGCAGCTCTTTAATTTTTTTACGTCTCATGAGTTTTAATTATTCTGGTAATGTTATGATAGGAGTAGCTTTCTGCGTTTTCAAATATGCAAAATTTTATAATGACATTGAATTAATTAATTTCACTAGTTTACTAATTATAAAAAACGGTTTAAACTCACGTAAAAATTGTCAGGAACGGCCCGACATGTTTCGAACTCATTTGGAGCTCTTCATTCGTGCTGCTACGCGACTCGCGACCAAATAAGTTCGAAACATGTCGGGCCGTTCCTGTCAATTTTTACGTGAGTTTAAACCGTTTTTTATAATTAGTGAAGATGTCTCACGATAGTTTTATTGACATTATTTTCACTAGTTTAGTTTATGCAGTTAACAACGTAAGGTAATGGCGCCGGAATAGTTACCACATTTGTTGGGGCTGCATAGCTGCGACTAGTTATTTATTTTTGTCCCTCTTATTAGGAACTATATGATTCTATATGATACCAGACCTGAGGGCGCGTGCTGCGGGAGCGGAGTGCCGACCCACACCACTTGGTGCCGGTGGTCGGGCTCGGGCGCCGGCGCCGAGTCGCGCCGCCACGGACACGGCAGGGCTCCGAGCGCGGGCACGCAGTACTGCGCGGGCAGAGCCGCGCGGCACAACGCGCTGATGCACGCGTCGCGCCCTACGGTGTGGCCCACCTGGAAATTTCAAGCATAACGGTACCATTCCAAGTTGGGCTGCAGACCGCAAGCTGCAAGCGACACCACTTGTTTCTATGAATCTCTATGAAATGTATTCCGAGCGTGGCAGCACTGCGGCCTGCGGCCGCGGCGCGCAGCGACTGCAGGCTGCAGCGCCAGTGGTGACGCGAACCGCAGAGAGTTCACACGTATAAAAAATGGCGACAATACTTTCGAAACTTTTCCTCTGCACCAATTATATAGTTTTTAATCAAAATAGAATAACTTCCTTCTTTGGGTCGACTTTTAAATAAAAGATCAGGTGCTTTTCTTTTTTTTTTTGCATATAGTAACAAGTCGTCATCATCTTCCTCTTCTAATAAAAGACACATTAGTAATCTATCCGTAACGTTGTCCGACATTCTGTCTCGCGCGAAGGTACTGGTGGAGTGACTGAGGCATGACTCTATGAATTGTGCAGCCGCGGCATGCCGCCGCGCTTGGATCGAGACCGCAGGTAGCACTGCGGTCGACCGCAGGCATCACTGCGGTCAACCGCAGCGGCCAGCCGCAGTGTTATTGCGGTTGCGGTCTGCAGCCCAACTTGGAATGGTACCTTAAGCCGAACGTTTAACTAAGTACCAGAGGTATCAGAGAGGCTATAGGATAACAATGGAATTACGACCCACACCTCATTAACCGCAGGCGAGCATTCAATTAAGCAATTTAATTACAGAAAGCAAATGAGAGACGGGACAGAATATAAACAAGAAAAAGTTGATCCACCCATCAGATAGCTTTCTGCTTACAAATCTTACAGTCTTCATAAATAACTTATTTTTTGTTAGCCCATAAAAGTGCCCTACTATTAAGCAAAGGCCTCTGGATGCCTCCTCCAGCCAGCCTTTGAGGAACGTGTCTAGATCATCTTGCCATCTCCCGCCTACTAGGCCTGCTTTGGTTGCGTCACCTTGCTTGTGGCGCTGGCCCACCTTTCACGGCAGACTTGTCCAACCGTCTCACTTTAGTCTGGCAGTTATAAAACACCACGTCAATTATAATGATGAACTTACTTTCCCGCTGACTCTAGCCAAGGTCTGTATGGCACGCAGAATATTCTCTAATTCGCCGATGCTCGCTTCGGCCAACACCGACAGTCCCCACACTAAGCCGCACCAGGATGACTTGAGAAGCTGAAATATTTCACAAGAAATCAACGTTGATAATCATACATCGGAGTTTTCGGAGCACAAATGGTTTGACGCCTACTGACGGCGTAGTGTACTCCGAAAACCCGATGTATATCGATAACAGAATAGAACCCAACTGGAATTGGGAATATTAAGTTTTCCAAAGGTTATTGTTACGAGCGTGGCAGGTTCGAAGTTTTTGACCTAATTCACCGGCGTAACACTATTATATTATTGAGTCTTGAATTAAGCTACAGTCTGGGTCATCTTAGGAGGCGGGCGGACAAAATATGTAGGCGGTAGCGGATCTCTTACGCGCGAGGTCAGAAAACTATTGTAATTTTTTTACATGTGCTTTATTTCTTAATTACATTTTCAATGTCTATGATAGTTGCGTGTAGTGTGAGAGCTGAAGATTTTTTAATTTATATATATATGATTTATTAGGAGAACCAACAGCTACAAACAATACATTGGCCTTAGAAATAGTCAACGAAAAGCCAATTAGGTTCCCACCGGTAGTGACATTATATACAAAAATAAGGTGCTCGCACAATACACAACATCGCAACTACCTGTGATTATAAACTAATTGTAATAAAACTAACTTAATCAATGTACCAAACAGCTGTTTCGATTCGTCCGTAATCTTACGCCTTACAGCCGGGATATGTTGAAGATGTCGATATCCAGCTCTTTCACTAATTTATTAAGACTTTTACCAGTACACGAAATAAATAGCGACAGTATAATCTGTATGTTGGATACAAACCTGCAACCTTAGCTGCCTCTCCTTCTCTTCTACATCTTCAATGATGCTGCTCTCAACCACATTGGAATTCTGGTCGGCTTTCTCATTGTGGACGTTGTTGGTTAAGTCTTTACTTTCAGTCTTTGTTTCTGAAAAATACCATTACGTGCAAATCTTTCACAGGTATAGCTTAGAGAGTTTAGGCATGTAATGACGAGATTTTGAAATTACTGTTATTTTTCGTACCAACAGCCAACTGCAAAATTAATCAGATGAAGATAAATCGAGTCACTAGTAGTATATTAAAGTGTATTTCTATTTTCCACTTGTTTTACCTTCTTTACAAAACACATCGTGTTTTAATTTACATTCAATCACTTTTTTTGCAAATCAGTACTTTATGTAACCTCAAGTTTCATGGTATATGACCTATAAGGAAAATGAAACACGTAACATTGTCGCTCTTGTTTCAAAGACAATACGTCTTACAAAGTATGCGTTTTAGTTTCCTTCGTGTTTTTTTTATTTTTATAACGGCACAACATAGTGGCTCCACTTCGCCTGATGGTAAGCAAAAAGGGGAGCCCAAGTCGCAATGGCAAACGACAAGAAACTAACGGTGCTATATCAGTTGACACTGCCATGCTGGCCCGAAAGATGCTTCTTCACGCTTCGTTTGAAGGGTCCCAAGTTATAAGAAGGAGGAAACACATGAGCCGGCAAGGAGTTCCATACTTTAATAGTTCGGCAGATGAAGGAATTGCCAAACTTCTTGGTACGTGTGGGAATATTCTCCACGGTGAGGCGATGACATCGCAAGCTGGCACGTGTGGTTTTATGACGGAAAGGGGAGGGTGGGATAAGAGAAAATAACTCTTCAGAACACTCGCCATGATAATTTTAATATAAATTACTAAATCACATTGAAATACCTACGGGTTGGCCACCGCCGCGACTGATCGGCTCTGGTGTGTAATGATAGATATAACAATATTTAATATAATTTCAATAGATATAACAACATTTGATATAATGTTTCATTTGATATAACAACATTTAGGCATAATTTTATTGGGTATAATTTCAATTAGTAAAAAAGTCATTTGATATAACGTTTATATTCGCAAGATACTCCACCTCGCTTCGCTCGTCGTCGTACCTAACCATGACTCAATTATAATTTAACTTTCATGTTTGAGCAGTTTGAGTTTGTATTGAGCTTTTAAACGTATTATATCAAATGATCATTACACTAATTATGATGTTATGCCATATGAAATTATTAAAAACGTTATTATATTATTCGTTTATTATACCACTTGATCGTTATATTGACCAATATTATATCATAAGCTGTTACAGCACCGTTACGCACCCACTTAATATGTCTGTGACTCGCAGTAGTTTTCTATGTAAAATTACTTAATCCAAATAAAGCTATTTATCTGAGAATGAGAGAATTAAAAATTCTAATTTTTTGCAATCGATTTAAAGTTTTACCTTTCTCGTGGTTGCCATTTCTGTTCGAATTGATTTCTTTCTCCTCTCCGTCGTTCTGAGTATCGGCATACATTTCTTGCAACCTGCAAAATAATTTACACTATTTCAGGTTGTTACATCCAGGTACTGCAAAGCCGATATATACCTAACAAAAATATTTTTTTAATGTATTCATTTTAGGAGCTTGGTCGTTGAACGATCATGCCGCTCAGTTTTTATAAAACTTATATAATAATTTGGTTTGTTCAGATTCAGCGGTAAGGGGGACCAACCCAGCATTACAGGTTCCAATGCTGAAGGTTGAGCGTTGAGACCCGCAACCATTCCATCAAGATATACCCAACTAAGACGATTTGCTACTATGTCTATCCCGTAGGCACTATTGCAACAAAATAAAGAATCCAAAACATCTAGAAGTCCATTGGGTTGAACGCTATATAATCGTGGAAAATAATTACAAGTAGGTACAGTCTTTACTTAACTTCTGTCCTTGTCACTCACCGGAAATGCTCCTTGCCCTCGACAGTGATGGCTATAGAGCGTATGATCTCCAAGAAACTCGCTTACGCGACGGTGATACCTTAGCCATCTTGTATCATTGACTTCTTTACCGTCCAGCATCTATAGACTGTATTAAGGTATAACTACATTATTTCTGTCCTTGTCACTCACCGGAAGTACTCCTTGCCCTCGACAGTGATGGCTATAGAGCGTATGATCTCCATGAGACATGCGTACGCGACGGAAATGCCGTAGCCATCTTGTATCGTTGGCGCTTCATTGCGGTCCAGCATTTCTAGGCTGTAGGATAAACAGATATATTATCTTTAATCTGCGAAGTGACGATTGGGCAAAATGGAACATTCGCCGAAAAAAGAATTTGCGAAAAGGCAGAACACCATGAAGGAGACATGCAATATTTGGGTTAATTAACTATTTTCTTGTACTCGTTGTCATGGTGATGTCCCCTGAATCACTTTTTAAAACTAAGATTTCCAGTGCAAAAGTTTTGTTATTTAAGCAGTTATAAGCCCATTCTTATGTAGACTATATGCCGACAATACCACCAGTAATATCAAGACTTTTCTTAGAAGTTTAATCACTTAATTATTTTTATTAAAGCCGTCACGTCTGCTAACGTGTTTGTATGTTTTTTCGCTTCATTGTAAACTTTTACTTTAATCATTTAGTTTAATCACTATTGTCCCCTGGGTCACGGGAACAACAAGAAAAAGTTGATCCACCCATTTGCAATACGACTGTCAATCTGATATCACCGTTGTGAGAGGTCCAGTACTTACTAAACAGACTTGGCGGTACCAGGTTCGAACGTGACGCAGAGCGGTAGCCACACCCCTTTCCAGTAGAAGCCGGACTGCTGGGGGATGCCTGACGCACCTGAAACAAATATACTGTTTGACAAGACTGTTGACGACGCGGTTGGTGCAGTGGTAAAGCAGTTGCCTACTGAGCCGGCGGCTCTGGGTTCGGATACCGGCATGGGCAAATATTTGTGTGATGAACACGAATTTTATCCACGCGTTAAACACTCTGCGTTTCAATTCGACTGTGAGGAAATAAAAAAAATATTTAAAAATTGTGAAAAGCGGGCATAGGCATAGGCAATTGTAAGATCAGTAAAACGGCTAAGAACGTTGGGCAAAGTGAGACCTAATTTAAATACTTGCCTAATACATAAAATAATCCACTAGGCCATGATATGTCATAACAATCCAGAAAATGAATATTGCGTATATGATATTATTTGTTAGCCTGAGTATTGGGGATTGTGAAGATGTGGATATAACAATAAGAAAAGGTGATTCACTACCGCCAGGACTTTACTGCCCCGGCGGACATCCGCTCTCCGGTTACATGGCCCGCCCATTGCCACCTCAACTGTGCATTTTAGCGAGCATGTCGGTTACTTTGGTTGTTCTGGGATTAGAAGGAATTTCCTGCCTCGCATGGCTGCATTGTGGAATGAATTGTCGTTTGCGGTATTCCTGGACCGATACGACCTTCAAACCTTCAAGAAAAGAGCGTACTCTCACTTGAAAGGCCGGCAACGCAATTGTGACGTCTCAGGTGTTGCAAGTGTCTATGAGCGACGGTAATCGCTTTCCATCAGACGATCCGTTTGCTCGTTTACCACCTATGACATAAAAAAACGTCTGCCTCACTCGTATGGGCGCGGCCGGCGGCCCCTCTAGGACCTTTCGCTCAACCGCTCGCCGCGCCCCCGGTCGCGCAAATTTCGTGGCAACTCCGTTAGTGTCTTGTCATTGCTCTTTAATGTCCTGTTCAATCCTTCTTCTCCTCCTTACCTTAGTGAAAGATTTTCGTATATGGCTGATGGCAGTGGTTACCGCTTGCGGTCTAGCGCCAATCTCACTCTGGCTGTACCGTCTAATAAGACGCGTACCTATAGTTAGTCTGTCACGGTAAGCGCAGTGAAGTTGTGGAATGAGCTGCCTTTGTCCCTCAGGAAGTCTCCATCTGTTGCATCACTTAAGATTAACTTGAAAAAATTGTGGCCTTTCGATGATGTGTGAATTCATTGAAAACTATATTTATTTACGCATTTATATGTATTATATGTATATATAAATATATATCTTATAAATAGTATAAATATATGTGTATTATTACTTAGTTTATGTACTCGTAGTTTTATTAACTATAATATAGGTGTCTCGTTTGTACGCAGTGTAGTTTGCCTATTTTCTTCAAATACCCATTCCTTCAATTGCTCAAAGGTTAACTGGAAGAGATCCCTAATAGGGATAAGTTCGCCTTTGTACATGTTTCAATTGTTATCAATGTATTTATAACCAGTTGTTGTGTACAATAAAGTGTTTACATACATACATTACATACATACATAAAGTACGGATGTAAGTAAGGCCATTTGTTTCCAGGTGTGCATGCCAAGAAGCACTTCAAGCGAGTTCGCTGCACGCGTCGCTACACGCCCGGCAGCTGTCTGCAGGCCGTGCGCACCGTGTGGACCTATGTCCCGCATCAGCAGAGCTGCGTGTATGTTTACCATAAATAAATAAATATCAGACAACCTTACACAAATCGATCTAGTCTCAAATTAAGCTCAAGAGGGCTTGTGTTATAAAATTAAATGAAATAGATATTTATTTCAGACGTTTTACATCCATAAGGTGTTAGCAAATTTTTCTATATTAGTATATGTATGTAACTTACAACTATCACTTAACACTAAACAATGCAACCCCTTTTATCTGGCTGATCCAGTACGCCAGTATAGGACAGTCAAACCTATCAGCAATGACACACAGGATGCTGTTGGAGCTCCCTCTGAGCCTGCTCAGCATCGGGGCCATTTTCTTGCGCATAAGCGCTGGAAAACCGTCCGTGCGGGCCTCCGCAAACATGAGTGAGGCGCTACACAACCTGGGTTATGGGTACTAGACGACGATATAATACTTTTTTTTTTTTTTATACTACGACTGTGGCAAACAAGCATGCGGCCCACCTGATGTTAAGCGGTTTCCGCCGCCTATGGACGCTTGCAACGCCAGGAGCATCACACGCGCGCTGCCGACCCTTTAAGAACCTATTTACTCCCCTCTTGAAGAACCGCATACTGTAGCCCCCGGGGAAAACCTCGGCAGGGAGCTCATTCCACACGCACTTATATAGATAAATATAAACGTAAACACATAGAATGATAGAACAACTATGATCCAAGCACAAATATTCGAGATCATCACACAAATATTTGCTCTGGCCGGGATTCGAACCCGGGACCGCCGGCTCAGTAGTAGTGCCATGTTTTCAAACATTATCGCAATTAAACGAGACAATTGCCATTACCGCAATGTCGTTCGATCGGGAGGAAAACCAAGAATACGGAACCTTAAAAAGATGGGTGTAGATTTAAATACATTTGATATAAAGTTTCATTTGATATATCAACATTAAGCATAATTTCATTGGGTAAAATTAAACTTGGTATAAAAGACATCCGATATAACGTTTATATCCACAAGATAACCTAACACTCTTTCTCGCTTCGCTCCACGTCGTACCTAATGGCTTTATTATTTTTTTACTTTCTTGTTTGAGCAAGCAGCTGAGTGTGTATTGAGCCTTGAAACGTATTATATCAAATGATCATTATACCATATTAATTACACCAAATATTATAATATCATTCGTTTATCATATCCCTTGATCGTTATATCAACCAATATTATATCATAAATTGACAATTCCAGTTTTGTTAACAACATACTTCAGTTATACGAATAAAAGTAGCTCAATATAATAGAACCGATTGACATCCTCAATCACAATTCTCTACACGCCTATTATGTTTCTGGTTTTGGTACCCTTCTGGTTGCGTTTCCAAACATGTTTTATTTCAGAGAGCGGCTGGGGTGCTCTGCGGACAACTACTCGAACCGATTCAACTCGCCGAAGAATTGTAACGAGACGTGTCGCGAACTGGTCTACCTGTACATGTTTCTGCAGGAGGCCGAGAAAGGCAACTTCACAATCCCAGCTCATGGTAACAGTACTTTTTATAGCCGAAAGCGAAGTGTCTCCGTTTCATTATTTATTTGCAAAATATTACACAGCATGAGAGTAAAAACTAAAGCACTGTGAAAATCATAACAGGTTTTAAATACATATAAAAAACAGAACTACGACATACATCCATCGCCTCACAAAATCTTAAGCAATCACCAACTACTTGCAAAAATATCCCAGTCAGGTACAGATGCGAGACATGCATTACGACAGTGCAGAGCTCTAACTAGAGGCGAGCTTCTTTGAGAAACGGTGCGTGTCTCGGGCGCAGCGAGTAAACGCCGATGGCGCGCCCGGAAACAAATTGTTGAAAGCAAAGGAACTCGCAAGCGCACCTTATTCGCTAACTCCAAGCAGTCACAGTCTCCTCGTAAAATTTAGCAAGCCGTCAGAAGTTGATAATTACGTCTTACTTCTAGATTGAACCCCAATACTCCTAGAAGGAATTTATTAGGATATAAAAACGGGTGATATCCATTTTTGGGTAAAAATCTGAAGAATGTTTTTGAACTTTTTCTCGAACTAGCATAACTAGACTCGTGAGGGATCTAAACTATAGAAGCAGCTTCTAGCTTACTCCTGACGAGAGCGTCTTTTTTTTTTTTATATATCATAGGGGGCAAACGAGCAAACGTATCGCCTGATGGAAAGCGATAACCGTCGCCCATAAACACCTGCAACACCAGAGGAGTCACAAGCGCCTGCCTACCCGGAGGACGAAGATAGAATGCCTCTATGCTAGTAATTTCACCGGCTATCTTACCCCCACACCGGAACACAACAATGCATATTATACAGCGTTGTATATTAGTACCATAGCTTGGTAACTGTTAAAATCGCGAGAGTACCGGATAACAAAAGCTAAACTTTTAAAACAGTCAGACTTTTAAAATTGAGTTAAGGATCGAAAGTGACGCCTAAGTCACTGACAGTATAAACTCTAATAATTTATCTGCTTTCATCGTCGTATAATTTAAGTATCTATTTATATATGTATATATTATAATTATAAGTATTTTAATTATACGTAATTGTGTACGTTAGGTACAGCGCCTAAAATGTTTCAACTTTGCCCTAAGGTAGAGAATGCCCCATGGCATCCACCTTTTGTACATTAAGCTTTTCAGTCATTTGCATCATTTCGATTTTAAATAAATAAGAACTATTGAATGACAGGCGGCATCGAGGAAGACCTGAATCCCGCGGGGGACGGAGTCCACTGGATCTACGAGGAATACGCGTCCCTCCACGATGCGGATGGGGAGGATAGCGGGCACCACGGAGAACACAAGTGCGTTGGTTTGCATCAATATAACCTATAAATATTGACACAGGGGTAAAATGTGATCCACTGCAATGTAAGCAGGACTCGAACCCGGTACAGGGATTACCGGTCCAACGTATTAACCTTTCCACCACCCTAACGCCAAATAACCTGTCCTTTTTTTCCTTATGCTTTGTTTGTCGATCTTCGCATTGTTCATTTGAAAGGCTTAGCGACCTCTTAAAAATAATGAGACATTACATGTTTCATAAATTTATTCCTCTTCTTTAGTCGGTCCCTCATTCCTAAGGATTGTGATCACAAGGTATTGTATTTTTGATCAGGTGTCTCCATCGGTCTCGATCCATTGTTGCTCTCACAGCTTGATGGAATTTCTTTGAGGAAGTAGCTTCTCTAACCTGATCAGTCCACCTAGTAGGTCACACCTTTGGTCTTCTCATTTTTTATGCACAGAGCATATAATCACTACGTTTTATTTTTATGTATGGAATAGAGATGTGGACGGTACAGGCAAGAGAAAGAGAATTGACGCATTCGAAATGCGGTGCTGGAGGCGAATACTTAGGGATACTTTGGACGGCCAAGTGTCAATTCTTTCCCAACTAGGCATCAAATTTATTCCTACACCATTTAATAAACAGACCCGAGCACGAGCACTACGACAGTCCCCCGGACCAACTGATGGTGCGGCGACACAACAAGGACGGCGACCGGCCGCCCGTGCCGGACGCTGAGGACGTCCGGGGGCTCCGGGAACAAACGCTGCCGGATATTGATCACTTTTGACACTAATACACTTGATGGGTGGTACCTACCTTCTATTTCTTTTCTGATCATAAGTAGATAACATCTTTACACATCCCTCCGTCCGTCGTCCCTTGGGAAAACCTCGGCAGGGAACACTGACGCCATGTGTAAAAAAGAATTACTTCCCGGCCTAGGAAATTCCTCTACAGTTCTCTCGAATTGTTCCGCCCGAAACGGGACACTTCGAAGCTTGTTTTAACGCAGTTTGAGAAAAATAAATAAACAAATAATTTCTAACACGAACCGCTGAGGAATGGAACTCGCTCCCATCGTGTGTATTTCCAGAAAATTATAATTTGGGTCTTCAAGGTAAGAGTGGATAGGCTATTACTAAACCGGCAAGCTACATCAAGGTCTTTTCACTTTCATACAAAGAATTGGCTTCAAGATTTTATATACGGCTAACAATATTTTTATTGCTCGATGAAAAAAAGATTTATTTCTTATTCTGGCAATGCCAGGCTGGACGGTCAGATGGCAATAAAAGCCGTAACAGACGATCGAACAATCCGGCGGACCGATAGGGACGCTGCTATCTGTCGGAATGAGATAGTAATATACGTCTCACAGATAGCAGCGTCTCTATGGTCCGCCGGATTGTTCAATCGTCTGTTACGGGTTTAAGCCATAAAGTCCCAAAAAAAAACTGATGGTTGTCAGCAGTTGTCAGCGTGTTATTTTAATTTACGTCAAAGAACGGCCAATTTCAAATTGTTTCGCGATTAATTTCGAAAATATCATCATGTCTTCAAATGCATAAATAGAAAATGTGATTTGTTATATTCCTTGAATGTGCTTAACGCGGCGCAACTTCTACTAAAGACGATTCAGTTCAATTTCACCGTTTCCCCAAAGCTGGAATAACCAATATTTAACGGTAAGAATATTTTAATTCAGGTCTTTTGAAAACCCCGCCAAAAAATCCCGCTGTCACTTAGTTCATAGGCTCTACTAAGGTGGCGCTAGTAGTATTAAAAAAAAAAAAGATAGGCAATTTTTTTTGTACGTAGTTACCGTTCTTCTCCTTGTGAGTATTATATTCTTTGAGCTACATCCTCAACCCCATAGTCACTCAGTCACATAGTCTTCAAGTGATCCCGAGGTCAATCGCCGGTCAGTTTCTGAATAAAAAAAAATACTTACCAGCGGGAGTGTTAACTTGGCTCGCCACGAACAGGCTCTGCACGTAGGCGCCCAGCGCGTTCACGATGTCTTGGAAGATGTTGGTGGCGTGTGGCCGCAGGTCGTAACACGAGCAGAATGACACCAGCAACTCTGTACAATAAAATAGTAGATTACATACCTAGGGCGGTAAATTCGTGTCCCAGATCGCAGGTGTTTGTGGCTCGTAACACAAGTGAGGGCCATAATTATGCGATCTGGGGGTTTGCCGTGGCCAGAAAATCTCACTTTAATCACTCACTTAATTTTGAATGTTGAAGGTATGAATTCGTTTTATTTTTTGCGACTTTTCATTTAAGTTTGCTATTCAAGTGTAGGTCGGCCCAGGGATAGTGGCGCTGCAAACAGCTTACATATGGCAATAATGTGCATACGGTATAATTTGCATTAAGAAACGTTTGTAGCGATTTGTCATCGACCAAGTTGTAAACATTGTTCTTAACTAGAATGCTGCTCAATCCTTCGTTTTTCTTGCGAAATAAATACTAAATCCTACTGAAAAAAGACTTTACTGTGGATAATTTTGATTTTATTATGCAAATAACTTAAAATTTGCAATACTTAATAAGTAACCAAAAATTTTGTTAAAACTTTCGTGAGACATATTTAATTATTGTATTAAGCGGTTTACACTCACGTGAAATTGTCAGGAACGGCCCGACATGTTTCGAACTCGTATGGAGCTCTTCATCAGGGACGGCTGCCCGTACACCGCCGTCGGCAACCTCGTCACTGACGTGAGTGTAAACCGCTTAATACAAAATAACCAAAAATTTGTCGTTGCCGGTAAACTAAATTAGTACCACCAGAAATCCGTAATATGGCGTTGGCTGAAAAACACCCTGTTGGGCCATAAAACGGATCTAACCAATTACATACCACCAATTAAATACTTACTGGGCTGTATAGTCATCTTATGCAGCACTTCCAGCGCCAGTGCGCGCTGCCACAGCGGCTTGTCGGGGTCCAGGAACTTGATCGTCAGCGACAGGAAGATCTCGCATTCTGTCACCTGATTTGATTGAATTTTACTTTTTTAATTAGCATTTTATTGTTTTACTAGATTGGCACATGAATATGACTCCACGTAGACTTGTAGCGCTTCAGGTTCTTTTGTCATCGGAATAACCAATAACCACTATTTAACAAAAAAATACCGACGTGAAACAGTGAAAGGAAAAGTCAAGAAGTTGCTAAAATGCACCCAAGTCACGATAAGCGTACTTAACTCGAATGTTTGAAAGGATATACTAACTAATAAAAGCATACCTTTTCAAACCAATAAAAATCAAATCTGTCCAGTCGTATTTGAGTAATCGGAAACAAACATACCGAATTGAGAACCTGCTCCATTTTTTGACGACGCGCTTCTAGAAAACCTTTTTAAAAAGTATACCTTGGATCAAATGGGACTTGGCCACGAAATGAAGACTTTGAAGAAGATCAAATTCTGTGTTAATGAAGGAGAGGCATGGAAGAGTTTTGAGGAGTCCCTCACTCTCTCCTTCATTGAGCGGAAGAAAAGATGGTCAAACGTGTCCATACTTCAGGAACTTGCCATCAGGCCGCGTCTATCTGCTCTGGTACAATCACGCATACTCAAGTCCTTCGGACACGTGTCGAGGCGGAATAGTCCATTGAATGCCTAGTTATTCAGGGGAAAGTGGAGGGCACGAGACCACGTGGCAGATGACCAATGCGATGGACTGACCAGATAAAATCTGCTCTAGGCAGTCCATTGCATGAATGTGCCAGAAGTGCTGCAAACCGGACGATGGCGAGACATCGATAGGCGGGCGATAGCAGTCCACAACCCATGAAGACCACGACTGCTCTGCTGTTACTAGCAGGCTGTGTTACCGCCCGGACTCGTTTGAGCCCCTGTTGTTGGGGCCGGTCCGGGACGTGCAGGGCTGTGAAGAGAGCTGCTATGGAGTTACCAGCAGGCTGTGGTACTGGTGCACCAGCACGGCCACCAGCCGCAGCAGGCGCATGGTGACGGGGTAGTGCGGCCGCTCGGCGCCGCCCGGACTCGTTCGAGCCCCTGTTGTTGGGGCCGGTCCGGGACGTGCAGGGCTGTGAAGAGAGCTGCTATGGAGTTACCAGCAGGCTGTGGTACTGGTGCACCAGCACGGCCACCAGCCGCAGCAGGCGCATGGTGACGGGGTAGTGCGGCCGCTCGGCGCCGCCCGGACTCGTTCGAGCCCCTGTTGTTGGGGCCGGTCCGGGACGTGCAGGGCTGTGAAGAGAGCTGCTATGGAGTTACCAGCAGGCTGTGGTACTGGTGCACCAGCACGGCCACCAGCCGCAGCAGGCGCATGGTGACGGGGTAGTGCGGCCGCTCGGCGCCGCCCGGACTCGTTCGAGCCCCTGTTGTTGGGGCCGGTCCGGGACGTGCAGGGCTGTGAAGAGAGCTGCTATGGAGTTACCAGCAGGCTGTGGTACTGGTGCACCAGCACGGCCACCAGCCGCAGCAGGCGCATGGTGACGGGGTAGTGCGGCCGCTCGGCGCCGCCCGGACTCGTTTGAGCCCCTGTTGTTGGGGCCGGTCCGGGACGTGCAGGGCTGTGAAGAGAGCTGCTATGGAGTTACCAGCAGGCTGTGGTACTGGTGCACCAGCACGGCCACCAGCCGCAGCAGGCGCATGGTGACGGGGTAGTGCGGCCGCTCGGCGCCGCCCGGACTCGTTTGAGCCCCTGTTGTTGGGGCCGCGCCCGGGATGTGTAGAGACGTGAAGGCCGCCCTAGTAAAGAAATAAAAAGAAAGAATAGTAGTAGTAGTAAAAAAGAGTACTTGTGAAAATAATACATTTTAATTTTAAAACACCCCCGACGCAAGGTGGTCATCATGAGACCCTCATTCAATGAGTGATATAGACAGTGCTACTAAAACTGAACATCACTACTCTTTTTTTTTTATATATATCAGAGAACCTCACACAAATTGATCTATAACCAATATTTGATGAGATCTTGTCACTTGTATGTATGTATGTATGTAAACACTTTATTGTACACAAAAACAGAAATACATTAAAACAAAAGAAATACATGTACAAAGGCGAACTTATCCCTTTAAGGGATCTCTTCCAGTTAACCTTTGAGTAAATGAGTGCTAAAGACAAATGTAAACGGTAGACAGCCAAAGCAACATGTACAATACGAAGGAGGATAGTTTAACAATAATACTTACACATGAAAATGCAAAAAAACCAAAATAGAGAGAGATAGGCAAACAGTCAATATAATACATAATACGTAATAAATACATATATATATATATATATATATTATGACTATTTCTGTTGAATTTATATATATATTTATAAAATCAACAGAAATAGTCATAATTACAACAAAAACAGCAACCTATTATTCGTTTGACAGCCACAATCCCTTCAACTTCCCCTTGAGCGATGCTACGGACTGCGTCTGTCTTGTTCCAATTAAAGCTGAATATCTTGGAAACTACTAGTCCTATTTCCACCAAACATAGCTAAGAACCATCTCTACGGACAAGTCTTTCGATTAAAAAAAATCGTACTCAAATTGGTCCATCCAAGCTATGAATGCCACAGACAGACAAACAATTACACACCCCTCTTTTTTCGTCGGGGGTAAAAAAATACACTAAAATCTTTGTCTTTCCATTTAAAAAACTTAATTTTTTTAGTAGAAACTACATTGAATAAATCGACAAAGGCGGAAGTTGGAAAGCAGATGCTTTGAGCAAATTATCTTTGAGTGTGCGCAGAACGAGAAAAATCGTGGCAGAAACGGGAACTAACATTATGATTTACATGGCAATTGAACCTTACACACCTGTCTTATAAAAAATAAACAAACTTCTGTCGTTTATATGCCACGGTGCGTACGGCAAAAGTCCATGCCAACTAAAAACGCCATCCACGGCCCAAATTAAAAGACAAAATTCGATTTTCAATAGTTATAGCCGTATTGACTACATTTAACACATTACTGATCTGTTACATCTTACCTGTATTTTACGTTTGGTGAGAACAGCCTTATAATCAGTGCACAGACATGTTCTTTTAACAAGAACCTAAATTCCGATATCTGAAACAACAATAAAGAATTACAAGTTTTTAGATTAAGATACATTATAATAATAGTTATAATTAGACACCAGAATTTCGGTAGTGACAGCGTAGTGATAAATTCTGTTATCGATGCCTTTAATACTAACCATCGGTCCCAGCTTCGATATTTCTCGTAAATGCGTATTTCTTTTGTAAGTATTATTTAGGAGACGATTATCAAGTAGGATAAGTAAGTACGGAATTGAAACAAAACACTGACGTCAACGTTTAGCGACCGAAAGTTGGGAACAAATCTGATCGTTAACTTTAACGATAGTTATTGGAAAAAATATTTTTAAATACCCACTGTAGAAAAATAAGATGATGACTGACGTTTCAAAGATCCAGAAACATAATTTAAGTGTTTTGTTATTTTTTTTAGTTTCAATAAAAGTAGATTTTCACCTTGGAGCAACCACTAGTATAGGGATAAAGCATCGATATGGAAGTTCCTACCTGTAACTGACAATGTATGGTCATATGATTCAATTACATAAGTTTCACGTACCTTGAAAAATACGGGCGAAAAGTCGGTTAATACTGTGTCTAAAAGTTCCAATCCAAAAGTCTTTGGCACGTCCGAGATACCGACCAGCCAGTGCGCCGCGTCGCCGTTCACCAGCTGAATTATATCCTAGAATAATATATTAAGTATTAAGGGACAATCTTACACAAATCGAGCTAGTCCCAAACTAAGCAATGCTTGTAGTATAGATACTATACGACGATATACATAACATATAAATACTTCATATACACGAGTAGATAACATCCATGACCCAGTAACAAATATTCATCACACAAATATTTGCCCTTGCCGGGATTCGAACCCAGGACCGTCGGCTCTGTAGGCAGCTGTACTACAAATTGCGCCAACCGCGTCGTCCATAATAAATAGATAGATTATTCTTTACGTCACTCTAGGCTGCAGGCTGTAAGTGGGATTTTCTGCCCGCTACGGAGAAAATCTCACTTTCTGGCTAAGGCGAGACGTAAAACTTTAGACTTACACTAATTCACCGCTCTAGGTATGTAATGTACTATTGCACACCTCAACAAGTAAGAAATACAAGCACTAATAACACGTAGCATTATATCAGAGGTCAACAACAGCCAATCATATCGCTAAAATTCGCGAATTTAAGCGGATTCTTCCAGAGAGCCTTTGGTTAGCGAATAATATCATCTTCTTGAAGTGAAATGCAAACTGTGTTCATAGGCCCTCACGATACAGGCTTGACCTAGTGTGAGGACCACTGATAAAATCTACGCAAAATACTCTCACTGTATAAACCCTGTCTTATATGTACTTGTGTTAGCATGTAATACTTTTTGGTAAATAAATGAATTTTGTATTTGTATATTTAGCGGGTCCTGTCGGGAAACTGCCTAACTAAAATAGAATCGAATATTTATTGCTGTATTTCACATTGTGTTTATGTAGGTAGTATTGATATTAAAAAAATTAACAATCCTTTAAGGAGATATTCTTATATTTTAACCACATTTAACTCAATGATGACATGTAAATTTCTGTTAATGCAATTGATTGTTATCTTTTTACGATTATTATCTCATTTTTATTTTTATGACGATCATAGCATGTAAATTGTCTTAGTGTAATTGATACTGACATTCTATATTACGAAATAAACAAATCTAATCTAATCTAATCTTCAGGGCGGCGCGTGTGACGGTACAGTCGCGGCCTGTCCGTCAATCGTAGCGGGTCGTAGTCGGGTACTTACTTGTAAGATGAGGTAGGCGTCCACCGCGCAAGGTTTCATGTCTTTAGGGGCCTTGCTGTTCGTTTGTATCCTCACATCAGCTGGGTTCACTTTAAGCGTACCTGAAATGTAAAAAACAACCTAAATGAAGGGGGAAAACTGGCAAAGTATTTTTTTTTATGCTGGTCTCACGTGTGATTTAGGTTTTTTTGCATACTAATTGCTAATTGTGCGAAATCGTACCCTTTTTACTTCGACTTTATCTTCTACAAATAATGTCTCCCTCAACCATACCGTTAGCCTCGGTCAGAGCGCGCTCGAACACCAGCGCGCGGGGTGAATATCATCCTTTAGATTAGGTTAGGTTAGGTTTGTTTTATAACAATTCGAAATAGTTTACAGTTTCAGTGAAAAATGCTTTTGGCGAAATCAAACATTTGACGAAATGAAACGTTTGACGAAACATAATTCGGCGAAAAGGCAGAGAACACCAGCGCGGCCAGCTGCCGCACGGTGGCCGCGGCCGCGTGGCTGGTGCTCACGTCGCTTCTCGCTGGTCGCGACCATCCGCATGCACATCACCATCGTCTTCAATAATATCTCCCTCAACCTTACCGTTAGCCTCGGCCAGGGCGCGCTCGAACACCAGCGCGGCCAGCTGCCGCACGGTGGCCGCGGCCGCGTGGCTGGTGCTCACGTCGCGTCTCGCTGGTCGCGACCATCCGCATGCACATGACCATCGTCTGCAAATAATATCTCCCCCAACCTTACCGTTAGCCTCGGCCAGGGCGCGCTCGAACACCAGCGCGGCCAGCTGCCGCACGGTGGCCGCGGCCGCGTGGCTGGTGCTCACGTCGCGTCTCGCTGGTCGCGACCATCCGCATGCACATGACCATCGTCTTCAATAATATCTCCCTCAACCTTACCGTTAGCCTCGGCCAGGGCGCGCTCGAACACCAGCGCGGCCAGCTGCCGCACGGTGGCCGCGGCCGCGTGGCTGGTGCTCACGTCGCGTCTCGCTGGTCGCGACCATCCGCATGCACATGACCATCGTCTTCAATAATATCTCCCTCAACCTTACCGTTAGCCTCGGCCAGGGCGCGCTCGAACACCAGCGCGGCCAGCTGCCGCACGGTGGCCGCGGCCGCGTGGCTGGTGCTCACGTCTCGCGTCTCGCTGGTCGCGACCATCCGCATGCACATCACCATCGTCTTCAATAATATCTCCCTCAACCTTACCGTTAGCCTCGGCCAGGGCGCGCTCGAACACCAGCGCGGCCAGCTGCCGCACGGTGGCCGCGGCCGCGTGGCTGGTGCTCACGTCTCGCGTCTCGCTGGTCGCGACCATCCGCATGCACATCACCATCGTCTGCAAATTATATCTCCCTTAAACATTATCGGATATAACCTACATTAAACATCTAAAACACCCCCGATAAATAGCTGGTCATCATGAGACCGCCATAAAAAATACTATGCATTTTCATTGAGGCCATGGGGGCCACCTGTTGAGCGACACATACACTTTCCATTCGCGCTATGGGGGGCACCATATGACCGCGAGTCAGACCTAATTTCAAACTCCTTTGCTGGGCCGTCACTCAATAATATCTCGGTTATTTGTACCTGAGGGGACCCCCGTGGCCCTGTAGATGATCCAAGAGTTGTTGGTTTTTTAATTTAATAACGACTTAGAAAATTATGAGTCATTTTCCACAATCGATGGTAGAATGTTGAAAGTTATATAAAACGTATATAAATATTATGCAATTTACAAGCATATTTTACACGTTTGGATTAACATTAGAATGAAAAATAAGATATTTCTAAATTATTTATTTAGTATTATGATTTTTTAACCGACTGTAAAAAAAGAACATGCGCAGCCCACAGACTTTATGGCACGTACCTACTATGAATTTCATGTAGCTTATAATGCTCGGAAAGGACTTTTGTAAGGGTAATCTAATGAATTCAAAGTGATCCAATCCTGAACGACCGGCACGGTGCGTACGCCCCCTGTGGGAATGGTTGTCCATAGCACTTCCGCCGAGAAGGACGGCGAAGTACTGCGCTCCGCAGGCAAATCCATTCCCAGTGCTGATCGTGCGAGTTTGGATCATTTTCCACTTTTTCTATGCATTAAATTACCCTTATAAACAGCACAGCGTAGTAGCACTGTACGCTACCGCTAATAATTTTTGAATCTTTCCTAACATAATGCATTGTAAAATGCTGTATTATACAGCTAATGCTGTGTTGAAATGTAGTCTTCTTGCCAAGGAAATAATGCTACTTTCCACACTTGTATCATAAATAACTATTTTAAACCTAACATTCGGTATAATACAGGAAAAACGAACCCCCCCGGCCCCCGCCAACGGAATAGCACTTTTCCTTCCGCTGAGGCCGTGGGGGGCACCAGTTGAGTGACACTTGGATATTTCTTAAATAAAAAGCAATAAACATTTATCTCAACTTGTACCATAGTTTTTATGCATTTTAGAAGCCATTTGTCGATAAATAGTGAAATCTCATTTTTGTCGATATTATGATTTTTTAACTGGCCCTCGATGCTATTTGAGTGTCACTCAACTGGTGCCCCCCATGGCGTCCAACGTGAACCTCTTGAGTGCCAAAGACGGCAAATCACGTCAACGGAAAGCTGTGCCCCAGACGCCACGACGTTTGCCGCTATACAATGTCGTACTATCTAATCTACTGTCAGATTGGCATCAGGGAACAGTTTTCCGTCGACGAGCTGAGCGGTTGAAAGGTTAAAAAAGATAAGATAAAGTGTCTTTTACCCTAGCCAAGGTGTCTCCATGCACCAGGTCGGACGTGGTCATGAGCAGCGCGGCCGTCTGCAGCAGCTTCAGCTCCAACACTCCGGCCTGCCCCAGGGTGTAGAGGCAGTCCACCACATGCCGTGCGCCTTTGGCGTCGATGCCTTGTTGGGCTATGAGCCGCTGGATTGTGCCGAGGCAGAACTGAAATGAATAAATATTAGGTGACAATCTTACACAAATCGATCTAGAAATGCTTAGTACTAAAAACACCTAACTATGGGTAATAGAAGACTATATACATGAAGAGTTATATAGATACTTAAATACAAAGAAAATATCTCCTACCTATAAATAGGAACAAATATTTGAGTACATCTCACAAATATTTGCCAGATACAACAACCAGAGGAACAATGCTTAGACATAGCCCAGCAATAGGCGTGCAGACAATTTTTTTTTGAGGATGTCTATCGATATTACTTTTTATTGGGATCTATATGGGACTAGCTACATTTAAACTACTCTAAAAATCAGAAGAGACCAACATAACAGAGCGCTAAAATCACTTTACACAAATGGGCACTTACATTGTGACGTCATTCTGTGGGTTAGGTACCAATATGTGGAGACAATAAGTAAAAAATCATAAAATTTGCGTACCTTTGAAGTCGCATATTTAAAAAAATATAAGTATATGTTTTTTGTTTTTTTTTTTTGTTTCATGACATATGGTGCAAATTTTATTAATATAACTATAGGATGTTATATAATTCAATATCAGTCCACATCCACAATGCTATAACAAAATTAAAATTTCATCATCTCATCATGAGGCGATGGATGCTAGGTGCTCAACTGTTCCTATATAATTTTGTATGTTCCTTTAATTTTAATCTAAGTTTCTTGACGCATTGGTAGTACTGTAATGTCATGTAAATCTTTTTATAAAATAAATAAATAATTAAATAAAATCATCATCACCAACCTGCTTGCATTACACTAGGTCTTTCCAAAGGTGTTTTAAAAATAAACATATTAAGTTGACAATGTTACACTATAGTATTATTTTATAGCTCAAGAGCAAAATAGACATTGCATAGTACAAAAGCATTTTTCTTCTGTAGTAACATTTCTATTTCAAATATCAGGAAATTAAAACACCGCAACTACATGTTCTTTAACTGAAACCTTAATTAAAAGTTGTTTTCTCTAAAGTTCATATAACCGCTGAATAATATAAAAATACATACTTTGATGATCTTCAAGTCCTTGGACTCGCATCCCTGCACCAGCGGGTACAGTATCTGGTTGACCACCCCGTACAGGGAGGCTTGTGGGTTGTTGGCTGCCAGCGACAGCTTCTCTATGGCCTCATCACATGCCTGAAATATTCATTTTAAGAATAAAAACTTGATAAGTCAATTCCTAAGAAGCATAGTTGTGCTAGACGGGCTGATTACGTGCAGAAGAATTTTTTGTGATACAACGTACAGCTAATGATTTATCATAAAGATCAACAACAAGATTGTTATCTGACCAAGTAAAGAACCAAATAAGGAATGAATTCATTTGAATTCCTAGATTTTTTAGCAGTAGGTAGTTGGCTTGTGCTAGGTGTAGAGTACAATATTGATTAACTAAGTGATGATTATTGCATGATTGTAATAGCTATTAAATTTCAATAATTCCTGTATTTACTCAGGCGTCTAGTTAATCATATTTACACAGTAAAGCGTTAATACAAGCTAATTACAAACGTAAAGGTATGGGCGGATATCTTATACGATTACAGGAGTTGTATGCTTAGGACCATCGCAAAAACTATATCGATAGAAAGATAAAGTTTTTATTCAATAATAAGGCGGTTATAAAAGTAGAATTAAGCTAATACCTCTCTTATCTGAGGATATTTTTTCTTCGTTTCGAAACTCAGTGTTTTGAAGTCACTTTGTAGGACTTCCATGAACTTTTTTGTAGAATCATCGCCGGTAACTGCACTCACGAATGCCATTCTTAAAGTGATATATTATAATCTAATTATTCACTTCATCTTTTAATTAAAAATCACAGAAATTAAAAATATGCCATGTACACAATCGACATCACATCACATCATAATTTGATGTTCCGAAACTTTACACGTAGCTCCTGTTACGAATAATTCTTCAAGTCTATTACATTTATCAGGACGAAAAGCATCGAAAACAAATGTCATTGATATTAATTAATAACCGTGAATTTATAATTTGGAAGATTTTCCTGATTTTATAGACAATATACATGTATATTAAAAAATGTTGTGATATGAAATAAAATATAGATAGGTTTTTGAGCATACCTCAGAAACATTCCATTATGCGTAATTTCAACTACTACACTGTCGCTGATTTCTTGGTATAAATGCGGCAATAAAAATTTAAAATGTTGGCAAAGTTTTTGAAATCAATATGCCTTAATATAATATGTTTTTGATATGTTTTTTTTTAGAGCTTATATAAATAATTTGTGGATTTAATATATCTCCGTCGTATATAGTTTTGCGTGGAGAGTAATTTTAAAGTCAAATGCTTTTTTATTGCCATACTCATGCTCGTTTGGTGTTGGACAGATTCTGTGGACAGATAACTGAAAATGAAAATGAGATATATAATTACCAGTTGGTTGTTAATAGTTGTACAGTGTAAAATGAATATTCCCTTTTTTTTCTAATTACGAAAAAGTGAATTGTTTAGTCGAATAATTATTGATTTTGACAAAATATTACTTTTTAGTTATGGCAACATATTAAATCTTTCAAGAGTCAAGACTGGCGATTAGCGATTACAGTTCGGAGCACCGACTCGAGCTCTATTAATCGAATGGACATGGACCTTTTAAATCGGAACATTTTATTTTTTCGAGCTACTCTAATATTCAGTGTTACTCAGGGTAATGGAAATCTTAAAATACGCTTAATATTAATTTACAACTCTAAGCAAATGTCTTTGTTCACCAATTACATCAATTATAGTTAAAGCTAGTTGAAATAAATATTTATTTTGACATGCTTTACTTTTACCTACCAACGGTGTTAAAGGCTTTGTAAGCATAGCAAATTAATTGGCATCTTACTTAAGTAAGTTTTGATCTCATTAACTCTAATATTTTTGTAATAACGACTGCATCGTTTTTTTATCACTGTTCATCGTATCGATGAATCGGTTTGATTCGTGAACGATTGTCATGACATTTTCGAAATCGAATCGAATCGAAAGATTTCATTAGTATAGATAGATAGTAGGTATTCACATCGCGGATCTTTACAATGGTGTGATTCCAGATTTTTATTTGTAAGTATTTATAGAATCAAATATCAATTTAGGCAAAGTAACCGTCTCGAGGCGATAAAACTGTTAGTTTAATCCGGTGATGTCGAACAAGAGGTAAAATACGCATACTTTGCATTTCAATTTTGCTTTGTGATCTTGACGTACTGTCATTTTAAATTTTTACTCTATTTTATTTCGCTGTACGCCATTCTTACTGCATTAAATAGAACAGCCGATGTCTGCAGATTTTAGCAAGTCTTTAAATAAAGCTTGGAGGGCCGCGAAGCGAGTGCAAGGTGCCCGGTGTCTCGCGATTTACGATCTCAGTTTTTCGGTTGGTGACACCCGCTTTCGTGTTTTTTCACGGTACATTTTTCTTCAGTGCCGGCACGTAATGTGATTTAATTGTGTTTTGGGATTATTATTCATCGATTGTGGGCGTATTGACGTCGTGAATTGGTGTCTTCGGGCTGCGGGGATACGTTTATTGTTTACGTAGAGGCCTGTGACTACGTCGTGAGTTATCGAATTAAATGTTCAATCATGTAATCAAGTCGATAAACAAACGCGACGTGCCCGCTCGGGTTCGCATTTGTTTATACCATCTTTGTCTTTCTAACTGGGCCAGAAGTAGTTCTAAAATTTTGTTTTTCATTTTAAACTTGTATTGGAAAATTTTTGGTTGGCATTGCAAGTATGTATAGAAATAAATCATGCTCTTAATAGAAACTGAGATGAGTCAGTGTGCTGTCACTGAGATTGCTGTGATAACATGTTGATCACTGCTCAACTTGTTATCAGGAGATTTCATCTCAATTACAGTTTCAGTTATGTTGTGAGTTGCAGCATAGGTAATGGTTAAGAGTTTGGAATAGATTATGAATTTCTGAGAAAAAAATACTTGGGCGGTTTTTAGGAAAGATGAATGTCTAAATGTATTATTTCTTATGTGAGACCACAAAGAAATCGCAGGTCAAGCCAGTGAATAGTATTAATCTTTAAAAAAAAAAAACAAAAAAAGAATAATTGTTTGGTCCTCCTTTAAGCACAAGGGGTTTTAAATCATTTTTAGAATAATAAAAAAATTAAAACGATTAAGTTTAAATGAGCAGCAAATAATGCCTATACTGAAAAAGTTAAATTACCTTCTACACTAAAATAATTATTTACATAGACACTAAAGAAACTTGTGGCTATAACAAAATGTAAAATGTTCAAAGTAAGCATGATATCTTTTTGGAGTCTTCTAGTTTTACAGTCATGAAATTCTATTATTGGGCTATCCAGCTATCTTCATAAGTTCCGCACTTCATTAGATGCTGCTAAACTCATCTGTTGTTATAGATGACAAATGGCGGAAACTAAACTTTAAGCCTTATAAAATACTTTATCTACCCAAATATCATAAACCCTCCATGATGCATTCAAGAACCGCACATTATGACCAACATAAAAATAAACTGTTTTTTTAGAACAAATTTCTTATCTGTGAAAATGTTATTATTGCTAATTAATAACATCGATTTCGATAATATTATATCATTCAAATTTCGAACATCTCTGAAAACCAAAGAAATCTGGTTTGACCTCTATTCTAATATCAGTCGAGATGACGTTTAGTTCGAAATGAATTGTCAATTTGCAGACAAATTGACAAATGTCGCACGCAAGTAAGATATCGAACAATATGGTAGTTCGGGCCCACTCTAGTTTGTCTCTGAATTAAAAAAAAACTATGACAGCTGCCAGAAAAGAAAAGTTTTCATTGCCGCCATTACCGGTTAGAATTTGTTTTAATGCATAAAATTGATCGATTTTTGTTGAATATAAACCATAAAATGAGCTATCAAGATGATATAGATATTTCGGCGACGCCTCCTGATATCTGTAACAAAGCACCTAACGTCATTAATTACTTATTACCAGCTAAGTCAAAGAAACAGTAGGTATGGTGGTCATAATATGCGGCTCCTGAATGCATCATGGAGGCTTATGATATGTGAGTAGATAAAGTAGTGTATGTAACTATACATAATTGGGCATTAAACACTCGTGTGATGTTATTATGACACTCGCCTTCTGCTCGTGTCATAAACCCACACTCGTGATTATTACACACTAACATATTATGCAGTCTTTTTAAAAATAAGATTTGCTTTACTGAAGTTGCTTTTAATAAAATAAAAAATCACAAATAAACCTAGAAAGTCACAGAGAGTTGATATTATTTTATTCGATTAAAATGTGATTGATAATTAAAATTAATAACAAAGTTTCCCAGACTAAATGTGCAATAGTGTGTTTTCTTTCTGATCATTTAATTTCAATAAAACGCTTAAATAACCAGACTGTCACAACTCTCGCTAGTCAGATCTATTTTGAGATGATATGAATACCAATTAATAGCTTATTTACCGTTATGTTATCAAGTTAATTGAAACAAAGGGTAAATATAGAACTTGTGAGAAACCAGTACAATCTAGTTTGCAAGATAACTGATCTTTGATGTGACCTGTCATTGCATGCTAAATTATGATGTGATCAAGTGATTGTCAGTTTGGGTTGCATGCATGGATGACTATTTAGTAAGGAATCAAGCAATCAATCTTTTGAACACATTTCATGTGTATGATTGGAGGCAGAGATGGTACACTTACCTAATGCTTAAAAATATAATTTATGGTATACATATTGATACCTTAGAGCAAAATCTTACTAAAGGCCATTCTTTTCGGAAAAAGTAGTTGCAATTAGGATGTTAGTGCACAACCCTGTGGTTTCAATTTCATTGGCAAAACAATTGTAATTAGTATGAGTGTGAACTAAGGTATAGACGCTCTGTTATCACTTATCAATCACAGGAGAGGGAATAATTTATGTACAGAAAATATTATTGTTATGTGCCACAGACTGTGCAATACTTAAGCACCTTACATGGTGGATACACATTATCATAACATAAATCATTTATTTGCTTGAATAGGGTCATATTACAGGTGTTTAATATATTGCATTGGTATCTCCTAATTCAGCTGTCCACAAGACAGCATGCAAATAAATACACTTATTAAAACATTTTTAACAGTAGTAAGTACTAATTTACAATTATTTAAATGTAACAATTATTAATTTATATTGATCATACACTAGAATGTCATTAACTACCTACATTAAAACGTATATATAAATTGTATATATTACGTTATTCGTCGTGTATATTACGTTATTTATAAATTGTATTTATCTTGTTTCCTTTTGTAAACTTTTTTGGTGTGCAATAAAGTATTGTTGTATTGTATTGTATTGTATTGTATTGTATTAAAATAACAAAGTAAAACTATTTTTACATTTTACGTTTACGTTACGTTACGTTATTACTTTTGTATAATCGTAGGATAGCCTGTCTGGCAATACTTCTTTTCTTGGTATTCGCCTCCATACAAAATACCAGGTAGCGGTTTCAATTACAATTTTTTTTATCGTAGTAAATACAGAATTGTTTTCGTCACTAGGCGACGTTCGCATCAGTAGCACAGTTTTCCAATGTTGTAATATGACGTCTGGCGTGTTCAAAAGGTTGAAAGGATTATATCGAAATAAAAAATGGCTACAACTCCTCGTAGTCAGCTCTACTGTAATGTTTGTAAACAGTTGACACTCGTGATTTATGAATTCGCTTTTCTTTGTTTCAGATAACAACTAACAACCCAGTTAAGCAATATTTCTTTCCAAATCTTCCTAAAGACTGTTTTAAGGTTTAGTTTCCCCCGGCAACGAGGAGAGTGCAGAGATGCCAACATTGAGAGAGAAACAAAAGACGGAATTAGTTATTTATTTTTTTAGTAATAAATATTATTAAAGATATAATCCTTAGTGTTCTATACTAACTCCATTAAATCAAATTTACTATAGCGAGAAATGAAATATTTAATCATTGAGATTTCGAGAGGTACTATTTATTTAGTTGTATGAAATAATAACGAAATGAACAGTCACGAATATAATTTCAAGATTAAAACAAAACATTAAAGGGAAATCATTTGATGGACCAATATGGACAATATGACCTCAAACGTCACTTTAAGAAACAAGCAGAGGAAAGACAACCTGATTACCCGGAAGCAGGACAAGAGTCCAGAAAAGAGTATCCGAGGGACTCGGGGAGCTTACCGGGCAGTGCCATCGACATCCAAGAGAGATGAGGAGGAAGGATCAACGGAACGGCTGGACCGGTCCAAGAAGTTCATCTCGCAGAACAAGGCCGGATATGGACTGGGGAAGAGACCGGACTTCTCGCTCAAGAACCGGAACGTGCATTTAGCATCCTCCCGATATGGACAGGTTAGTGAACTTTTAATAAGGTATAACTGTGGCACCACGTAAGTTTCCGTCTTTGAAGTTATCTATTAGTAGTGTAGATATCAGTATGGCGTCTATAGAACTCGATTCTCACCGGCCTCCCTATAATAAAGCTTTTTAGCTACTCGTGACGAAAAACTCAGTCAAATCTGAGAGATTTGGGAACGTGCCTCCAAAGTGCCCCGTGGGAAAGAGGGCCTTAACCAAAAATACTTTTGAGACCATGCCACTGATAGATGTATTTGTTTTTATATGTCAAATGGGTTTTGACGGGTGCACGGGAGCGATATTAATTTGTCGAGACTTTGAGACTAATTTCAGAGACGCAAACTTACGTGGGTTGAGTTGACTGTAAGTTGACGACACTACAACAACTGTGCGCAAAATGCGTTCAACTAGTGTTAGGACGTCATGTAAGTTTAAAGCCTGTTGCTAAATAATCTTTCATATTTCAAATTTTCGTTAATTGCATGGTATAGCTATAGTAGGAAAAACATAGTGATACCCTTATATTCTTATTCCGACTGCATTCACCTATGTTTTACAAAATAAAACACACTGACTTTGACTTTGAATCATAAAAAATCTTCAAATTAACTGAAATATGTCCACTGTGGGAAATCCGATACATGGTCACGAGTCAAAAAGCCTTCGTCTCCGCTGACCAATTATCTCACCAGCCTCATTTCTAATTCTATCTCGCAGGAAAACTCGCTCGTTATTCTTTATCTCTCTCTCTCGCCCATTATCCGTTGAGTAACTGAGCTTTCTTGAAACAATCATCGTAAAATTCGTCAGAAAATAGTGTATTATTACTATCTACATTCTACAGCTGATCGGGGTACGTACTCAATGTTATTCCTTTGAGTAACTTTGAGCTTTCTTAAAATAATCATCGTAAAATTCGTCAGAAAATAGTGTATTATTACTATCTACATTCTACAGCTGATCGGGTTACGTACTCAATGTTATTGTAATGATATGTCAATTATAATCAAACATCGGAAACTATTACGCAATTTGCGGCAATCGCTATAATTGTAGGATGTAATTAGCATTCCATTGAAATCTGCCACGTATTTCAGAAGCGGGAAAACTCGATGTCTTTTTGCTTCTAAAAAGTTCGTCTTTTACCTTAGCACGGCATATTTAGTATGGAGCATTTTCAGCGTTCTGCAGGAATTTCTATACTCATGTGAAAATAAAATATTGTAATAATCATCAGTAAAAACACTCGGTTATTACCCTAAAGTTCGCCTTGAATTACCTACTGTACTTTAACAGCATATGTTACGAAACTATCAACAGCCCGTCTACCGCAACTATGCATCGTGACTTTCGTCGCGCGGCATTGCCTCACCTGTCACTCTCAGAGACAGAGATAGATAAATATCTCGTGCGTGAAACAATTGCGTATCACAGTTGTGCTAAAGGTGCTGGTATTTGAGAATGTGACCAAGGATAATGTTTTTTCGGAAATTAATTTTCTATATAGGACACGGTCTTCAACAAACATTTATGTATTTTATAAGTATAAACTTTAGTATTTCGGTTGGATTGAGGCAGGTACTAGACTATCTAATAATTATTAGTTACCCTAATAACACAACACTTAATATTCAGACGTTATACCGTGTTTTACCATTTTACATATCTGCATGGAATTTCCTAATATGTATTTATTATATCAAATTTTTCCTAGGGTCGATGACCGCAAACATATAACCTAGTTTCCTATTTCTTATGGCGTATATATTTTAATAGAAATAAAATAAGGAATTACAAACAAGGGCAAAGTCTGGTAATTGCATTTTTGATAAGTACATGATTGCGACGAAGCTCATTCCTGATTTATATTTGCATCCTGACGTAACCTAATTTATAGCGATTTGTTGCATTTTTAGTGTTTCTTAATAAAGTCTTATTATAGTACTGGATTCCTATACAGATACGACCTTATATTTTTTCGCATAGCACGGCATTACATGGCCTAAGCAGTGATTTGGCAATGGGCCAGTTTTACCCTGTATGCCATTGAGGTATTATTTATAATAGAGCCACAGACCCGAACAAAATTGTCGAAAAAAGTGGCACTGCTGTCATGCTCAAGTAGATGCCAATAACGCGTATTTATAATTTACAACAACATAATTACTTCGTACAAAATAACTCTTTACTCAAACGTTTAAGTGTCAAATTGGCTTACGTACTTATTACCACAAATATTTTTCGTGTAAATTAACTTTTTTAGCGTATTCTGACTCATGTCTCTTGTCAAACTTGGAACATGGCACGAATGGAGCAGATTTTAATAGTTTTACATACTAAAAATATTTTCATTATTATTTTATTTAGGTATTAAAATATATTTGTTGTTTGAACTAAATAAACTCGTGAATTGTTAATAACAAATTAAGTTACGTTTTTATTTAACAACTGCATAAAAAGGGTCCCGACACTGCATAGAAGGGATCAGTAATAATGACAATGACATTATGATTTCTCAACTCATCTTGTTCTAGTAGGTATGTAAAATGAGAGTAAGGCAAGTGCAAAATATTAACATTTTTAACCCTTTAAAGTTTGATGGCGTGGCGTGAAAGTCGGTGGCGTAGTATGCACGGCAGCACACATTGTCTTTAGGTGTTCTTGGCGTTCAAAGGTTTAAACTGACAGTGTCTAGACTCTGAGACAAAATAAAACAATGACAACAGAGCAATTTTTTTATTAATATTTATGAATGTAACCTGTAGGATCTGCTTGTAAAAGGCATATGTTCATAACACTGGCTCACTCGCCGCCGCACACATAGCAATGTCATGCATCCACTCTCGCCCTCGGCTCGCGTGTAACTAAACGCAGCATCCCATGTGACGTGCGCCCGAGACAGTGTATATCTATTTATGTATAGATACACTACCACAAACACTACATAACCATTTTACGCTTCTTTTGTATACATTGTCATTTTTTTACGTTTTTATTGAGATATTAAAACTGTGTTGAGTGAAAGACTTCAACGCTTCTTTTGATTAAACATAAAAAAAAATATATATGATTATGCCGAACGAACACACGAGAGACGAATAATTTGGCTGAAATTATTCTTGACGTCTGTCTCTTGCTAAACGTGACCTCAATTTTTCACGTTGTTTAGGATCGCGTGGGAATCTTTAATAAAAAAAGTAGGATAGTTATTTATTGCACTCCTTTATTAATTAATAAAATATAAAACTATAGCGACTCCTTAGATTTTTGTTCTCTGATGAGGTGCATTTTGTAGGGACAAAGTTAATAATTCTAATCTAAAATATGCTATGATTTTACATAGGATTCGTTAATTAATCAATAGAATCTGCGTAAAAAAGAATATTCCGACCTTTTTCTCTATTTTATAGCTGTTATTTCTGCAATTTTTCACTGAAAATTAAGTCATTTTTGAGACCCGTCACCTGTCATGGTCTAAACGAGACTGATCGCCCAACTAATGCGATTTGCGATTTTGCATTAGTTGGGAGGGTGCCATTTTTTCCGTCTGATTGTGTGTCCATGTAATTATTACGTCAATGCTGTATGCGCTATTATTGTTCCGTACACAAAATAGCTTATGTTACTAGGTAATTCGTGTCGGTTATGCAGTTCCGACCATGGGCGGTGCGCTTGTCCGAATCTGTAGTGGAGGCCTTGATGAGAAGTGGCTTTGCAATCTTTGCCTGACCCAAGCACCGTCGGTGACTATCCTGTCGATTCAGCGAGACAGTCGCAGTTTTTTTTTATTTAAACTCGTTAAATCTCCAACGGTTCACCCAGACACAGCGGGAGGTCTTGTTTATCATTATCACACGATAAATTAATGACCAAGCATCTGTCACTTTCCGTCACGTGGACTGTGAGAGACTATTACAAAATAATTTAGGGATTCTGGACACATAAGTTTTAAGTATTAAGTAGTAATAGTATAATACGAGGGGCGTCTGAAAAGTTCTAAGCCTAAGGTATTTCGAGGTTATACAGGGTGTCCCTAAAACCAACGCCGAAATGAAGAGGGGTGATAGAACAGCTCATAAGCAACCATAGTAAGTTAATTTGACCTTAATAAAAAGTTCATGGTTTTCGAGATATTTGCATTTTAAAAAAACTCGTGACTTTTGATGCCCTGCGTCAGTATGTCGATTGCCACCACTGCAAATTTTTTTTTTTTTTTTATTTAAACTTTATTGCACAAAATACTAAAAGTAAGAGTACAAATGGCGGACTTAATGCCATAAGGCATTCTCTACCAGTCAACCATAGGGCCAAACAGAAACTAGCAGTTGGTGCAGGATCATAAAAAGCCGTGGCTAAAAACCTAAAACGAGACAAAATTCAATAAGTTTGATATATATATATTAACGGTATACCTATACATACACATATATGCAATACAATACACATACATAAACACAAATATATATATAATATAATATATATATATATATATATATATATATATATACATATGTACCCCTGTAAAACACCATATAGACAATCAATCCTGAAATTCTTTGGAAAGATGTTTGCGCACCATGCGCTTGAAGGAGAATTTGCTCTGAGCTTTCCTAATGGAGAGAGGGAGATCGTTCCACAAACGAATTGCTTGAATCGCAAAGGAATTGGACATGAAACCAGTACGGTGAGAAGGAAGAGTGAGTTTGAGAATTCGGGAAGAGCGCAGCTCGCAACCAGGCCGACCAGTTAAAAATATGAATTTAGATTTAAGATAGCCCGGGGTTGCTGGATCAAACAAAATTGAGTAAAGAGTGCATAGAATTTTTAATGAATTTAGGTATTTTTTAAATCTGTTTTTTGCAGGATGTTACTAAAAACATATCCTATCGAATGTAATTTCAATTTATTACATATCATGATGCTTTGTCGGTAAAAATAATAAAAAAAAAACGAATTATAGCAATTTATTAAATTTAGCCAGCGGTTTTGATCGAGTTTCATTTAAAAAAAGTATTGTAAACTAACATGGCACACAACATAAAAAGATAGTAAATTTATTGTAGTTTTCAAAAAGGTACAGCATTTTCTAATTTACGCAGCAGTTTACGGGATATTGATATTTTACACTAACAGGAGCTCATACTGCAGTTATTACATAGTATGGAACCAGAGCCCCTACTAGGCTCAGAGTTTGAATTTCGAACAAAAAATAGATTCAAAGAATACACAATTTGAAATTGGAACACAATTTGAAATTCGAATTCAAGTCGGCTTTCTGATTAAAGAGTATTTTAGTAATTTTAGGACACTTCGTCAATTCGTTTGATGTTCTTTATTTAGTTTGGTTTCTTATTTTCTTAAATAGACTTAATTTACCAATAGAACTCGTGTTTGCCTTGTGATTTGGATTTTTGGTACAATTTAACTTTGCTTTGTGCATCTTGGACTCGAGTTCTGCCTATGGATTTTAACTTCGATTTACTTTGGCTCTGTTAAGATTAATTGTAGTGCGTTTGTTACAAATATGCCAGAGAATTATACTCCTCAAGAATATGCCAACATGCATTTTGTCTATGGGGAATTTCAGGGTAACTCTTGTGCTGCAGCTAGACTCTATCGGGAAAGATATCCAAATTCATCTCGCATACTCACAAGGCGTTTTGCCTGGCAATCGTGGTGGATTGGGAAGACCTAGAGGAGATTACGATGAAGATGTTTTACAAGAGATTCAAAACGACCCATCCACTTCGACACGGAACATTGAACGTAATTTAGGGATATCAAAATCTGTTGCCAATAGAATATTACGTCGATATGGATATCATCCATACCACATACAACGTGTTCAAGCGTTGCTGCCCCGTGATTATCCACTTCGTGTTCAGTTTTGCCAGACAATGCTGCAAAAACACAGAGAGGATCCCAATTTCATAAGTATGGTTTTATGGTCTGATGAAAGCACTTTTAAGAGAGATGGATTTATGAACATGCACAATTTACACAGTTATGCATTAGAAAATCCTCATTTAATGAGGGAATATCGGTCGCAGTACCAATTTAAAGTGAACCTCTGGACTGGAATATTAGATGGGAAAATAATTGGCCCATTTGAATTACCAGAAACGCTGAATGGTCCAAGTTATCTGCATTTCTTAGAGAATGAGTTGCCAAATCTTCTCGACGACGTACCTTTAGCTACGCGGAGGTCAATGTGGCTGCAGAATGATGGCTGTCCAGCACATTATGCACGCGAAGTGCGACTACATTTAAACCAAACTTATCCACAGAAATGGATCGGCCGTCTGGGTCCCATTTTGTGGCCTCCTCGATCTCCAGACCTAAATCCTCTGGATTTCTATTACTGGGGTTTTAAAGAAAAAGTTTACAATGAACCGATTAACAGTATAGCGGAGCTGAGACAACGCATTTACGCAGAGGCCCGAAACGACGTATCAAGAAGTGCACGTCACATCAGTCGAGCATTTTTAAGGAGATGCCGAGCTTGTATTCAAGTCAATGGCGGACAATTTGAACATTTAATTTAGTTACATAAAACAGGTATCGTATTTTTTTAATGTTTTTAGTTTTTTTATTCACTTAACAGATAAAAATGGCAACCAGTATTATTTTTGCATTATCTTATAAACCGCTAAATAATTAAGTCACTTCAATACCATTTTAAAAACAACTCTAAATTTGCTATCTTTTTACGTTATTTGCCAGGTTCGCTATGAACATTTCATTTTTTTTTATTCTAAAATTGAATTGTGTTCCTATTCTAAATAAAGTATTCTTTAAATCGATTTTTTGTTCAAAATTCAAACTCTGAGCCTAGTAGGGGCTCTGGTACCATACTATGGAATAACTGCAGTATGAGCTTCTGTTAGTGTAAAATATCAATATCTCGTAAACTGCTGCGTAAATTAGAAAATGCTGTACCTTTTTGAAAACTACAATAAATTTACTATCTCTTTATGTTGTGTGCCATGTTAGTTTACAATACTTTTTTTAAATGAAACTCGATCAAAACCGCTGGCTAAATTTAATAAATTGCTATAATTCGTTTTTTTTTATTATTTTTACCGACAAAGCATCATGATATGTAATAAATTGAAATTACATTCGATAGGATATGTTTTTAGTAACATCCTGCAAAAAACAGATTTAAAAAATACCTAAATTTGCAGTGGTGGCAATCGACATACTGACGCAGGGCATCAAAAGTCACGAGTTTTTTTAAAATGCAAATATCTCGAAAACCATGAACTTTTTATTAAGGTCAAATTAACTTAATATGGTTGCTTATGAGCTGTTCTATCACCCCTCTTCATTTCGGCGTTGGTTTTAGGGACACCCTGTATATGCGTTTATGATACTGGCCACTAGAAAGGCCATTTAAAAACAAATTATTAAAAAATAACATGTCACGTTTTTATTATTCTGTTTCGAGATATTCAACGGAAAAGTACATCATGTGTGAATTACCAACGAATATTACGAAAATTGAGCACCGTGCTGTAATTAAATTCCTTACAAAAAGTGACAAATCACCGCAGTGTATTTTTGAGGAAATGGCTATTATTTACGGTGATTCTGGCCCTTCTTATGCCACAGTCAAAAAGTGGAGTCGCTTATTTAAACTCGGACGGGAATCGATCGAAGACGACCCCCGCTCAGGGCGGCCAATATCGGTAGTGACCGAAGAAAACGTAGCAAAAGTCAAAAAGCTGGTATTAGAAGATAGAAGAATTAAGGTTTGGCAAATAGCTGAGGTCTTAGGTATTAGTAAAGAAAGAGTCGGAGAAATTTTACATGAACATTTGTACATGAGTAAAGTCAGTGCTCGTTGGGTACCGAAAATGCTAACGGCCTTCGATAAAGTACGTCGTGTGGAAACTTCTCGGGCGTTTTTAGAATTGTGCGAAGATGATTTAGATGAAGTTTGTTCCCGAATAGTAACTGTTGATGAAACATGGATCAGACAGTATGATCCGGAGTGTAAGTCTGAGTCGATGCAGTGGATTGAAAAGGGTGAAAGGCCGCCGAAGAAATTTAAAGTGCAAAAGTCGGCCTCTAAGTTAATGGCTACGGTATTTTGGGATTGTGATGGCATTCTTTTAATCGATTATTTAGAAAAAGGCTCTACGATAAACGGAACTTATTATGCAAATCTAATAAGACAGGTGCGACAAGCCATAGTTGAGAAAAGGCGGGGTAAACTAAGGAAAGGCATTTTGTTTTTGCAAGACAACGCCCCCGTTCACACCGCTAATGTTGCGAGGCGTGCTCTGAAGGAAGTTGGTTTTGACGAAATTGACCACCCACCCTACAGCCCAGATCTAGCCCCAAGCGATTATTTTCTATTCAATAATTTGAAGAAAGAGTTGAGGGGAAAGCGATTTAGAAGTGACGAAGAGATGAAGGCGGCTGTACAGGAGCATTTTGAAGGGCAAAATGAAGATTATTTTTTTAATGGCCTAAAAGCACTATAAAAAATGTAAAAAATGCATTGATTTAGGAGGAGACTATATTGAAAAATAAACACGAGTTCATTTGTGTAAATTGTTTTTTTCTATCTTAGGGTTAGAACTTTTCAGACGCCCCTCGTAGTTGGGAATTATAATATGTAATGGTAAGGTAGGTTTAATAAGTAAAATAAAGTGGACTTCATGTAAAAGTGTCTAGTATGGAGTTAATGTGACATAAGTTTGTCTAATTATGTCCGCACGTATCCAATAACTACGACTGTTGCACCGTAACTCTCCCACATTTGTAACGTGATGTGCTAAAACTAATACCTTCTCTTTACTCTCGGTTTGAGGCTGAAATCTTATGTTGTGACCGATGCTTTAGAAGCCAGTTTTGATAATAATTAGTTGTCATTTTTCAATTATCTCTGGAAAAAACATAATAAAACATATTTTTTTTCCTTTAATTTGTAAGGAAAGAACAAAGAAGTGAATTTACATAATAATACTAAACACACATATAATAATTACATTCTTCAATAAAGCTAAGAACCAAATGTGTTTCACGTTAAAAACACAGATTTTGCACTTGTTAGGTGCTCTACAATCAAATTTCCGGAAACATTCTGTTTTTTTCTGCAGCTTGCCCAGTGAACGCATATAAACATAGAAGTCTCATTGGAGCTCAAAAATGACCCCACGTGAATTGTACCTGAGACGATTCATTTGTACCAAGGCCAAATTGACAGTTTTAATACGATGGCGTCTGTCGATGGCAGAACATGTCAGGTTGTATAAAATTAAAATATCTGCATTTCATTCAAAATGCCTTCATGTGCAGTGAAATGGTGTCAAAACCACTCAAGTAATAATAATAAAAAACACGGCATCCATTGGTTTATCTAAGTAACGTTCTTTGAATTATTAAAATATAAAATATTTTTCGAAGACATTTGTATGGGGATGGTATTATGCCTTACCTTTTAACCTACATAATACTTTACGTACAGGTATTAAGATTTACACCTATAATCTGCTAAAATAAAAAAAAAATGTTATAGCAACAATATACCTAACGGTCTTTACCTACTAAAAGGTGTTGTAGTTGTTGTCTACCGCTTCTAGTGTCCGATTAATGGGCATTTTGATGAAAGTGCTCAAAATGGGTTTAAATGAGTTTATGTCAAAAGTTATCGATTTGGACTCTAAGGAACGTGCGTACGTACGTAGGTACGGTACGTGGTACATTTATGTTTTTTCGTACCTATCGTAAATAGTACAATTTCCCTTTCAGTGTTAGGCACATATTCTGTTACCTGCGGTATCTACGGTATATGTCAACGAGTAACTAGACATATTCATAATTTAACATCTCTTATTATTTTACATTTAATTTAGTTATCCGAAGGACCGCGAGCAAAAATTAAAGTGGACAAATGCAGTTTCTCTAGAACCTTCCTACAGTATCTTCGTGGATCTGTAGCGTTCATTTTAATGATGATGATTATTATCAAACCAATGCCGGATTCATCTAACTAAAACGTAATATAATAAACTTAAAGATCAATATTTGTCTCTACCGTAGCCTAACCCTTTAATAATTCTATGCTGTCGTTTTTCATTATAAGTCTAATGTTAGCTGTGATATTCTTTTCATTCTTCATTTTTGTATGTATGTACGTTTACGTATGTTTATATATAGATATTATTTGTGTATGTGTATGACCTATCTGTCTTTAATATTTTGTATGTCGTTTATTTATTATTTCTCAAATAAAAGTTCTTATCTCACCACCTACTATTTTCTGTTTAATTTTGTTTTCTCCGCTACCCAAAGGTTATCTGGAAGAGATCGCTCTTTAGCGATAAGACCGCCTATTGTCTACCATATTATAAGTTATGATTTCTCATGTAATATTTTTCTTGTTAGTGTGCATGTGCAATAAAGGACTGTTGCATTGTATCGTATTGTAAAACGCAATGTTAAACGCAAAGGTACCTTTATTACTATTATATAAGGTACTTGTCTTGTCGTTTAAATTTATTTAGTCTTCAAAAAAAATTGAAAATAAATTCCTAAATATTTAATCAAAATTTACTTTGATTTGAGATTTGACGACAGTAAAGTTGCATTCAATAGTGATTTAAAAAAAAAAAAACGCTCTTTACACGTTTTAGTAGTAAATCACAAAAGTGTCACGATTTTAAAACCGTTCTCAAGTGTTCGAAAAAATAATTAAGAGCTAGAGTAATATATTTTCTAAACTGGTTACCTTTCGATTACTGCATCCATATTAGGTTTGACAACTACCCTTTTTCGTGCGCCGCGCATGGACTTTGACACTTACCCAATGATTTTAACCAATGAAAACTTTAACTAACCAATCACAACTATTTCTAAGAGGAGGGATGACTTCGTATAGGCTAATATTTAAAACTGTTGGCAGGACAAATTCTTGTGGAGGGGATAGTTGTCAGTCAAATATTGGGACCGTTTTTGAAAGCCAATTTTGTACTGAGAGCGATGTCTATATATTTTCCGGTCACTGAGCTTGCCCATCCGTACTCATTATGCGTACAAAAAAGCTCAAATCTCAATTTACATCTCACCTTAAACAAAGCATGTTATGTCACAATCTGATCTCAATCTGACTCATACAGGTCAGGACGAATCCAAGTGGGTGCCAGGTCAATTGCGGGATATCAATCGAATCGACAATGACGCAAGCGCCTTGATCATACGAAGAGACTTATTCCTTTTGTCACCAGGACTATGAGTTTAAGCTTAAGCTTGGAAGGTCGTAACTGCCGAGGTTTTTATAGTGTAATATGCTCTTTTGTGTTTGTAAGGAAGAATTGAGCACCGCATGTTCCTATTATGTGCTAGCAATTGTAGTTCAGTGTTAGGACTGGTCGTATGGATAGGTATTTCGTTTGTTAAATTTTTGGTACATTTTTTATTCTGATTGTTTGGTTGCGTCTGTAATTGGGTAAGACTTTATACTTTATACTTTTACGACAGCTGATTGCATAGTAAGCGTGCTTTACATGAAATCGGTCTTAGGTTCGATTGTTGGCTGGGCCAGTATAGGCTATGCTTTTTACTAAATTGTTTAAATTTATCAATCTGCCAGATGTCAGAATTTAACAGGGGTAACTTACCCCTGTTAAATTTCTCCGGGTAAGTGCCCAGACCAGATTCCCTTACCTCGGGTAAGCGACCAGGATCCAGTGGATTGGTGCCAACAAATCCCAAATCATAAGCCAATCTCATATCGTAACCCAACTCCCCCGCGTTACCCCACAATATTATTCCATATCGCCTCCATGAGTGAAAATAGCCGAAGTAGATGGAGAAGTTACTGAATTCTCTTATCTTATCTAGTAGTGTAGCCTGTTGCTTTTAGCGTTTTGTTTTCATGTTTCGGGTAAGAGGGTGTAAATAGGGATTTTTTATTTTTTACTGGTGACCCGCCCCGGCTTCTCACGGGTGCAATGCTGATAAATTGTGCATGTATTATACATATAAACCTTCCTCTTCAATCACTCTATCTATTTAAAAAATCGCATCAAAATCCGTTACGTAGTTTTAAAGATCGAAGTATACATAGGGACAGACAGACATACAGCAGGAAGCGACTTTGTTTTATACTATGTAGTGATTTTCAACCAGAATATACTTCGTCCTAAGACTGTGTCAAGTGCATTTTTACCATGATTAATGCTCCATACATTGTGGTAGCTCAATAAACTTTAAGTGGTAAACCTGCAATAAAAACACTATTAGTCCATTGTACGGGACACTTTGTATTTTACGGCCGCGTCTGAATGGCTTAATTCGAGTTTAGATGCTGCCATTTAGAAAACAACATTGAACACTAAGAGTGGAAACTGTTGGTGTTGATGATATTTACTATATTAATAAATTTGAAATGGCCGTATGGAAGTGCGAAGAAATTATTTCTGCCTACCCCTATCTACCTCTATGTGCCTTAACACGCTGGCGATATGCGTGCTACTTGAAATCGAGGCGCTAGCGATTTGCCTGCGTGCGCGCAACGATTTCGTCTTGAGCGCGCAGCGAGTTCGCTGGGTATACGATATGGCGTTGCGCGTTCGCGTTGCTTTCAACTCGCCCGCGCGCTCGCAAATCGCGAATTAGAGCTAACCCTGGCATCAAACAGGTTCTATAAAGGCTTATACACAGCCATTATAACTCTAATTCAAGCTGTATAAAGGCTGTATACTTGCAGCCTGTGTGCTACTTGGGAGGGCTCTATGGGAAAAGCTAGGATAATATGTATGTACCATCAGGGCTTGCAATCCGCATATCCGAATATTTCTTTCCACCGAATATTTGGTCAAATTTGTATCCGGATTTAGACCATGTTCATATCCGGATGAAACAAATAATTCGAATCGCACTATGGACTATGCCATACTTTCATGACCGCTGGCCGTATGTCTCCGTAGTCGTGATTCACGGCAGGCGGCAGATACGAGTCATGCGACTGTCTTACTCAGTCGTATGGCCGCCGCTCGCAGCTCACGCTGATCTCGCAAGGGAGAAGTCCGTAAGGCTTGTGTGAAGGATAATATATATAGTCCTCCTTGTCGTACCCGACAACGGTGACACTTACACTCTCCGTTCATGTGCGCGGATGTGACTTGCAAAGCCGAACTTGATTTTGAATGTCCGGACGCACTGTGCGCAATAAAGTTGCCCTTGTGTGTCAAAAGTGTAAGCGTAGGCAGGTTTGGGTCGAGTCTTCCGTAAGCGGCGCTTTTGATCCAGGTGCTCGAGTCGTGAAGGATAAAAAACCATACGGTTGACATATAGATGAGGCGGCTTCATGCCAAAGACATTCATAGCCGGCAGGTTCAAGGAGCATACTACAAGTGTTTATGTCTGTAGTAATGTGTGCTCAAACGCCGTGATTTAACACAACAGCTGAACAGTCCGTGTTCCTCATTTTCAAAACATGTTTACTCGGACGTGAGCGAGATGTGTGAAGTGCACGCGGCCAATATTGTCTCTGCTAGTAAAATAATGACGTAGTTGCGGGTTCTGAGTATCGCGATTCGTGATTTTTTTTATTGATTCGGATCTCTGGTTTAATTTTCAATGTCTTTTCAGAAGTTGTATACAGTTATATAATCTATATACAAGTTCTTAATACGATACCTGAGTAGGGTGTGCCCGGTACTCTTTTTATACAATTCCAGTACCGGAACCGGTAATTCCCGGTTCTCTCTATACAAAATCAGAACCGGGAGCACTACCTAGACCCGAGACTAGTTTTTTTTCGTTTTGCTGGCGGGACAAATTTATTTTTTTATTCAACTCTATTATTCCGAATTTCCTACCGCGAAAGCTCCCAGTATGCGGTTCTTCAAGAGGGGAGTAAGTAGGTTCTTAAAGGGTTGGCAAGGCGGCGGTAACTGATTAACATGCGGCAAGCCTCGTGCTTGTTGGCCACCATTGAGTTAAAACAAAAATCGGAGGCATAAAGTAATTATAGTCTCATTACGCTCTATATTGTATCTCTTTTCTATAATAATTATTTGCAACATCTACAACATTTCAACAACCTTGACAATTCCGGTCAATAAGCTTTAGAGGTGACGCATTTTGTATTTTGGTGTTCGTTTCAAGTTGTTCTTAAATTGTTAACCTCCAATGATCATGACATTGCTCCAAATATTACAACACATGACATGTGCCAGTGTGATTAAGCATGTTTATGTTGGAAGTGGCGTTACTACATAGATGAAATTTTTATGAGGGATGATTTATGAGTTTAAAAAAGAGGAGTTTCTCCAAGAGGGTACTTATTTATTTAAACTTTATTGCACAAATTAAAAGTCAGTACAAAATGGCGGACTTAATGCCAAATGGCATTCTCTACCAGTGAACCATAGGGCCAAACAAAGATACTAGAAGTGGGTGCAAATCAGAAACCTGATAGTACAGAGAGCACCTAGGAGTACTTAAGAGAGGATATGAGTTATTAAACCTTTGACCTTAGAATAAAGACCCATAGAAGGATACTCTTCATACAACAGATTTGCGAAAGATGCCGCTTTTGGTGTGCGTGTCTGCGACCCAATTAGAGACGTTTCGCTTATGACATTGACGTTGTGACAGACGCCCGTGGCTAACCAAAACTGGCTCCACTTTCAAGGGCCAACTAGGTTTCCAAGCGTATTTATTCTAAGCCTATGACTGTATACAGTACAGTCGACAACTTTAATTTTATAGGACCTACATTAAACCTTGTTATTGTCACATTGACATTAGGTTTAAAATGGGCCATACAGTCCGTGAGGTCTCAGATTGCGATACGGGTTCGGGTGAAAACTGAGAGGTTCCTACATGGATATCGTAAGAGCGAGCAAGACAGCACGTCTAGCACAACTTTGCTTTGCGACTCTTGTCAGCGTCACCTGTCACTCTCACATTACTGCACAGACAGAGACAAGCAATTATCTCGATTCTCGCGCGAGAAATAGTCGCTTGCGCTTGTGACAGTTTTGCTAGAGGTGCAGGTATAAAGTCGAATCGCATATGTGCGCATTCAGTCAGCTCATGTACTGTAAGTAAATTAAAGTTCTTGACCGTACTGGTTAAGGAGATATACTCACCTGCATATATCGATGAAGTCCACGTGCTCCGATCGCCCGGAGCTCGAGTCGAGCCCCTCAGCCTTCGCGATGCTTCAATTAGTTTGAACGGCGCAAGGTGACATTTTTTAGCGCATAGTGTTGGAATTTTTATGCAGCGCTAGTTGATTATGCAAAACAGCCGTAGACAACAGCCCGTTTAGCACAACTACGCTTCGCGACTCTTGTCGCGCGACATAGCATCGCACGTCGCTCTCTCGCAGTATGTAGTAGGGGATTACTAAAGACGGTCTATTAGAAGCCCGACGCCGAAGGCGGAGGGCTTTTAATGTCCTGAGTTTGTAATCCCCTTACTACCCGCCTTACACACAATATTTTTCATCACATTTTGGAGTAAATAACAAATAAATAAGCCAAAAATAAACATTAAACAATAACGATTGACAACCAACTTTTTTCTGTATATATTTTTTTAATTTACTATATGCACTGGCAAAACGGCCATCAGCTTAAGACAGAAAACAAATATACACAGAATCTTACCATCTATTATTAAACAAATAACAATTACTTAACAATATTATGCAGCAATAATTAACAGCGTAATATTATAAAACTTAAATATGAACAGTAAGTTTGTTACAAACTAAATAGTTCCTAACCAATAATTTTATAACTTATCCTTTTTTTTGTATCGTCTACCACAGATAATGCTAAGAACTGCGTTTCGTTTAGAAACTTGACGGGCTATACTGCCAGATTGTAACGATAATTCAAAATTTAATTTAATAAAATTATTGCAAAATACACTTAAATAATTGTAAAACATAAATATTAATGCAGTTACATATACCGTATTAATTCAATACACAATAAAATTTGCTGGTAGGCAAGTTTTGTTGATACAACAAAAAACCTTGGCTGGATTGAAACCTCCTTAGTCTGAAGTAATCTGCGAGTGCGTACCTACTATATTTTTTAAACTAAAACCATAACTCCCGAGGGAGTTATGTCAATTTATAACTCCCGCGGGAACTATATAGGCCTTAGTCCTTCAGTACACCCGCATGTAATACCATCTTTTACGAGCAAATGTGATGAAAAAAGATATAATATTCCTCGCGCGAGAAAGAGTCGCGTGTCACAGTTGTGCTAGAGGTGGTGGGTTTCGAAATCCTTTTGTGACGACGCGTTTGGCTCGGTTTGTTTGTGTAGACACCTGCCTACTGAGCCGGTGCGGTGTTCCCGGTTCGAATCCCGGCCAGGGCAAATTTTTGACAAATACCTATTAGTCTAAAAAATGGGTAACTAACGTTGGTGTCTTGACGTTAAAGTGATCCCCATATAGCCAATTTCAGTATTTTCGTGAATTATCTTCAGGGTACAAACATATATAATATACAGTGTTGTAATAGTAATAATAGTATAGATGTAGCTATTGAAGTTTCAACGGCACATACGTTGTTTCTGCTATAAACCAGTATTTTCCACATACGATACGTAACGAACACGAGGCTTCAAAATACCTACAAGTTTTATGTTCCCGTCATAAAACATGGTAATCATTTCTATTGGATATAAAACGCTAACACAGCCATGGTACGGCAGAAAAATAGCGTATCTTCGTTAGAAAATCAAGTCACTTAAGTCATTCTGAAATTGAATCTGCCTTATAGAGCAAGTTGAATACTATGAAACGAAAACTTGTGACAAGCAATAACATACTCTGCTGTAATCGTAGTACGGGTATTACGTAGATTGTCAGCATGCTGTTAGGAAGTTTCCGATCGAGATTAGGAGGCCCTTTGATTTGATTATGATTAACTAGTTAAATAAACCATGAATACAAAGATCAAAGCTTAAAGAAAAATTGAAAAAGGAGCTACCTGGTGGAAGGGACCGGGAATCGAACCCGGTACCTCTGGATTACCGGTCCAGCGCGTTAGCCACTTCGCTACCCTCGCTCCACGTAGACCTGACGAATTTTTCCTTATGCTTTGTGTGTCGATCTTTGCATTGTTTATTTGAAAGGTTTTTACACCTTCGCGACCTCTATGTGAATACGTTAATATTCACATCTTACTGCACCACTTTACAGCGGTGAACGAGCAAGCGAGAGAGGGCGCTGTTTGTTTTATAATTTTATGAAACATGTAATGTCTCATTTTTTTTAATGTGGGTACACCACAATTTTTTATTTAAACCATATTTTAACCATAACCATATTTTATATAAACCAATACGAATATAAATCAGGAAGTGTTTGAACCTGACTCTGTCCATGTACATGCACTGTGCAAACCCATTACGCTATTGGAATTGTAGGCGTCAATCTGTGTTCTAGGAACTATTGTCCGTGTTTTTATTATGCATAAACCGGAAAAAATGTCAGTATCGTCCCGACATTATGAAGGTGACGTCCTCAGTCGATCTTAATTTTGTTGACGAATACGTGTTTGCATTATGGAAAGTTTTAAAGTATTATTTTATTTGTGTAAAATAAGTTGTAACTGTGTAAAATCAGAAGACATGATCACGTTACAGTAGGTAGGTATAGTGACTGTTTTAACTAGCGGGTACGCTTCTAATACTCAGTTTGAACGATCGGACGAAAATCGCGGGTAAATGCAGCTTTACATAAACAATGATTAATTTGTGGGATTTTTCCATAAATAAGTGTCATAGATTAATAAAGTTGATGTTGCATGCCTTATTTAACCGACTTCCAAAAAAGGAGGAGGTTCTATGTTCGACTGTATGTTTTTTATGTATGTCCACCGATTACTCCGCCAATTGATTTTACTTTTTTACCAATTTTAATTTTCTTTATTTATTTGAAAGAGTTTAACTCCTAAGGTGGTCCCGTTGTAACCGAGTTGGGATCTGATGATGGGATCCCAGGGGAAATCGAGGGCAACAATCAAATTTTATAGGCACTCCTAATGTTTTTCATATATTTTCTAAAGCAATTTAAGTATTTGCATATGGTAGTCATCATCACATTATGGTGAGCTGATGATGGAAGGTACAACTCCTTAATGGTTAAGACTTACAGGATAATTCTTAAAAAATACATGTATTATAGGTACACTACCGTCAAAAAGTTTAAGACCAAACACAATGTTCAGTGTCATTGTTATAAACCCTTCTAAAAATCATCAAACTAAATTTATAATCAATAGAAAATAAAGTAATCTTATTATTTTTGTATTTGGTCCTGTAGCAAATACTATTTTCAATACATATGTGCAGAAAAAGTATTTGATTGAGAAGACACTAAAAAGTAATGTTTCTAAATTTGATATTTAAACGATGTTTGTTCTAAGAACTTCAAAACTGAAAACCAAATGACTACTCAATTCTTCACATGTCATCCTAGTTCATATAAAAGGACCCAGGTGCTGATATAATTCACATTTTACAAAAAGTCTAGCGTGACTCGGTTTCCTAGGACACTTAGTGAAAAAATTAAAAATAAGGGGTCGTAAGCCTCGAACATCTGTGGCACAACGTAGTGCTATCATCACACTTAGTCAGGAAGGCAAGACAGAGCGATATATAGCCAGTAAATTGAATATTTCTAAGACAACTGTCCATAACACTATCTCCAGGAAGAGGAAAACTGGGAGTTTATTGGATCAAGCACGTTCAGGGAGACCCAAAGTAACCAGCAAGGTCGAGGATCGAAGAATAGTGACGATGAGCAAGAGAAATCGTCGCTTGACAGCTACAGAAATCTGTGCGGAAATAAACAGCAGCCGTGAAGAGCCCGTGTGCGTCTCTACTATAAAACACCGACTACTTCAACACAATCTCCGGGGTTGTGTAGCTGTTAAAAAACCATGCAAACAAAACAAGACAAAAAGATTGCAATGGGCTATTTCTCACAAGGATTGAACTTTTGCAGACTGGTCGAAATATTATGGACAGATGAATCAAAGTTCGAAATTTTCGGGTCAAAACGTCGAACCTTTGTTCGCCGCACACCGCAAGAAAAAATGCTGGAGCAATGTGTTGTACCAACTGTGAAGCATGGTGGAGGGTCTGTCATGGTGTGGGGCTCGTTCAGTGCAAATGGTGTTGGAGACATCGTAAAAATCGATGATATTCTTAGAAAATAACAGTACAAGAACATTTTAATAAGACACGCGGTGCCGTCAGGAACGCGTTTGATCGGCAACCCATTTGTTCTGCAAGAAGACAACGATCCCAAACACTCAGCAAAGATCTGTAGAAGCTACACAGCCAATATGAACGCCAAGGTGTGTTAAAAAATATGATTTGGCCACCGCAATCCCCAGACCTTAACCCGATCGAACTTTTATGGGATCAACTTGACCGTAGAGTCCGAAGACACTGCCCGACATCTGTAACTGCTCTCTGGGAGATACTGCAATACGAGTGGAAATCCATTAAACAAGAAACGCTACACAAACTTATAGCAAGAATGCCAAGAATCTGCTCCGAAGTGAAAAAGCGTCGATGAGGATTTTTCGATGAGAAAAACGTTTAGCTTTTTTTTTCTGATTATGATCCCTTTTTAAATAAAATTACTGTGGAATAAATTGTTATACGCTTTATTTTGTCGGTTGTAGGTACTGAAAAGTAATATTCTCATAGGAACTTCATGAAATGTTGATTATTACTATTAGCATATATCGTGTTTGGTCTTAAACTTTTTGACGGTAGTGTAGGTACGTTAAGACTGTTAGTCATATTCTTTATATTCTCTATTTAGTCCCCTTGTCACCTAGTCAGGATCTGATGGGATCCCATCCCAGGGAAATCGAGGGAAACCCTCAAATATTATCAGCACTGTTAGGTGTTTAGTATATATTTTTCTAAAGTTAGTTATTTTCATCTGGTTGTCATCATTTCATGATGCTGAGCTAGGAGATAATTCAAACGAGATGCACGCAAACAAGACCTCCCCGATCACCCCGCCATAAGTATTTTATATGAATCACTAAAAAGCAAAAAATTAAAATTAACAACAAAAGAACCGACTTTAAAAAACCACCAACCACTCAATTATTACTATGAAAAAAGATGCCGCGCATAAAGCCTTTAATGATTAGATTACCATTTGGTATTTACTAGTTTTTTTGTTAGATTTTTATGTATTATAGTTTACGTGAGGTTTTTTTTTAACACATTTTCCTATGGTTTCGCGTCAAATTATAGAATTGTATTTTCCACCTCCTAGTGATAGCTAATAGACTAGGACGACTATGGTAAATATAAAAAGCGAGACCTTTGACTCCTAGATACTTATTTCGTCAAATGTTTCATTTTGCCAAGAAATCATTCATCATTCTTACAAATTCTATTGATTAGGTAAAAAAAACTTTTTATTTTTATTAGATTTGTTTTATAATTTATTATTTTTAATAAGTCGAAAGAGATACGAAGTTCGCGTATATTTTAAATTCACTTAATCTTCACTAGATCAAATTCTACCACTGACTGACAGTGACAGATTATAATTACACAGACATGCTTAACCAGCAGATAATGAACGAAATGTCGATCGGTAGCAAAGAAGAATTCTTTCTACGAAATGTTTTTTTCGGCGAAGTCGTAGGAGTCAATAGACCCGAATAAAAATAGGGTCTCGTGAACGAAGTTGCATGTTCTAATTATGTTTCATAAGCAAAGGAAATGTGATGAATTAAGTAACAGAAGCCATACCGGCGGCGCCTCGTAGTATGCGTATGCAATTTTATCGCCCGTTATCACCAGATTAGTAAACATAAACATATTCCCTACAAACATGTGGAATCCGTTACGTCACGCCTCGTGATAAGGTGACAAACACGAAACGGTGATAAAACATCTACTGAAGTGACGTTTGATCGACTTCCTAGTATCGATTACCGTCATCCGATTTTCAACTTTACAGCGTTATTATTGCATTGAGATAAATCGAAAACAGGCGAAATTAATACTTATTGCGGTGATAAAAGATCAAGGATTCTATTGTCGATATTGTATAGAGCTTAACACAATTAGATATGCAAAAAACAAGGCATATCAAACCTTATTTCGTTTATAAAGACCTGCGATTAGTCTGTATCGGTTCGGTATCGATTTCTGAACGAAATCATGACGGTTGTATTGTTGAATGGAGTTATCAGTGTTTATTTTCAAACGCGACGGAGCAATTGTGCTTTTGTTATTTTTTATGTTTATATTGTGTGCAGTTTTCCTTATTGACTTATTTTTGCGATGCAGTAGAAAGTTGTGATAAAAATATTTGTCTTGATCTTTTTCAGAGTGATCTTATTTATTTCTTATAAATTTAAAATCTAAGACAAATAGTTTATTGATCAAAGTGTTAATAGTGTTTCATTTATTTTGTACTTAAGTTGAAAGTTTATCTTGAAAGGTTTTAATTAAAAATTATATGTCTCCGAAATATTCATCGTAAAATATCAATACAACCAGATTAAAAGTGTTAGTGCACTTGTGAGAGTCATAAAGTGAATCATCATTATTATGCATGTTCTAAGAAGCTGTTTTGGGTGCTGTGAGGTGCGATAGATTTAGACTGGGATATTTTTTTATTATCATCATTGGGGTAAGCCGTGTTGCTTTTGTCCATGTTCAAGGATGTCTGTAACTTTTTACGCAATGCTGGTTATGTTTAGGGTGGGTAATTTTCATTTTTTTTTAATTTCTAACGGGCACAGATGAAAAAAGGTGCCATTTAGTGCCATTAATGGATACATATTTTTATTTATTTTTATATTTCCGTTTTATTGCCTCCGGATTACTCCAGAAAAAAGTTCCTAATGTATGGAGCATTAAAAAAAAAGTGGCCTTGTATATTTTTTTTTATTGTATTTCGTTTGTGACTACTTATTATACTCAGAATAAAAATGCATTAAAATATTGGGCCAAATTTAAAATAATAAAACCAGAATTCATAACGCTCATTTAATATGGGCATTTCTATAACTAACTTAAAAATAGATCCGGAGGCAAATGATCAACATCAATATCAATGCAATTTTGGTATTTAGTTTATATTATTTTTTTCCCATACAAACGTGACCCACCCTATTATGTATGTTATGAAACAATGTGCTTCAATATTTGGGCATAAGCTAAATATAAAAATACTCGTAATAGGCCTTATTTCCTTAAAAAAAATTTTTTTTTAAATTATTAAAAAGTTATGACCTTATCATATTATTATATTGATAATTTCAACGACATTTTTAAAGTGAATTATACTTTTCCCTAAGTTGAAAATAAGTTGAAAAAAACAGTTTTCTGCGTGAATTTTGTCAATTTCGAGTAGTTTTTGAAACAAAAATTATCATTGAAAAATTCAAACTGTATGTTTCAAATATATACCAATAAATCGCAAAAGCCCTGTTTTAAGTAGTAACATTAATAATAACACGGTTGATCATTGAGAAAAATGCCTAAAACGATCAGCATTTTTGAGCGGATCCTTAATATTATTGGCTCTGTGAGCTGCAGACCTCATAAGTCTGTTTGGAAATGTCTGAAATGTGTTTCTTGTTCTTTTTACGTTTCCAACCTTCATACTCGTACCTCCACCATTTTGAAAAAAATCGAAATAGCGACTAGATAAATTAATTCTATAACCTGCCCCCAAAATTTCTCGCGAATCGATTGAGAATTGCTGTCTGTAGGCGAGAAAAGCCGTCAAGCTGAATAACTGGATATCCGGAATTCGGCCATACATAAAATGTCGTTTCACTAACTCGATCAACAATTAACTACCTAAATAAATCTGATTGTACATTTTCCCAAATTAATAGCCATACAGTCAAACAAAATATCTGTCACCGATTCCAATTCTATTTCTTTACCAGAAATTAAATAAATGCATTCATATTTTTACGTCACCCTTGGCCGATCCTGGCCAAGACAAGACGTACTTTTAACATACCACGGGCGGTAATCCATAAAGCCCCAGATCGCATATTTATGGCCCTCACCTTCGGTTCGGGCCACAAATACCTGCGATCTGGGCACTCACGAATCCACCGCCCTAGGTATGTAATATAATATACTATACTTGGCTATACAAAGTGGAATATTTCTAGAAGTTGGTCACGTTATCGGGAAAGTAATAGGGACCGATAGGAAACACTCGCGGTAGCGATTACCTAGTCGGTGTTTTGGTCCTGGTATTGCATTATTTTCATTTTACAATAAAAATATTATTTTTTATTATACAATTAAAAGGTTGATAGATTGATAGTCTCAGTAAGGAACAATTGTTCCTTACTGAGACTAGCTCGCTTTTATTAACTTCTCTTTGGAAACCAAAGATTAGTTTCCAAAGAGAAGTTAATAGAAGCGTCTTTTACTCTATTCTATTCTCTCTTTACGTTCTATGGCGTACACTTTGTGTACCTCTGCTTTTATATATAACCCCTTTAACGGAAAACTCTTTTTTTTTAGTTACTGATCGACATTTGGTTCTTTATCTGCTGGTTAAGCTTGTCTGTATATAATCGGTCACTGTCAGTTACTGGTAGAATTTTATCTAGTAAAAGATTTTGTGATTTATAATATACTAGCTTTTGCCCGCGACTTCGTACGCGTAGAACTCGTTAATTGATATTGACAATAAAAAAAAAACAATTAGACTTTCAACCCTTTCAGGTATTCAATACTCGAATGGAATCTAGTTAGTAGTTTAGTTCTGGGCTATTGGGTGAAAGCCATGGACAAAATGCAAAACATCCTTTTTTTAATATTTTTGGACTTGCAAGGCTAAGTCCCATTCGATTCAATAAGTTATCCGAGGCTAAGTCCTATTCGATTCCATAAGCTATGCTCAGAAATGGCTCGAGATGGTGACGGTCCATAATCAACTGACGAAGAAGGTATGGTTCTATTCACCAAACAATTTTGTCACATTATGAAATTGGGACAAAATAATTATTAGGTAGCTACTATTATTTTTCTAACTTCGTTTTTACAACTTAGTTTATTGAATAAATTATCAATAAAAATTCAATAAATTATCCTAAATGATTTATTAAGGTCAGTAAAAACATGTATTTTTTTTGATTTGGAGACATGAGCAAGCTACATACTGTTCATGAGAAAAACATTTCGTGCCCAAGTGTATTCCTGCTACTTTTCATGTTCGCCCCTGTGATTTATTAATAGTCATAGAAAATGTTAAAAACTTTTAATGGAAACTGTAGACGTTTAAAATTAAATGGTAAATTATTCGGTATAATTGGAACACGTGGTATAAGTACACTTTGTCCCTTGGCTTTTCCCGTTAAAATCGTGCCCTTCACAATGTATTTCCCTAATTGGGTGATTCTCAATCTAGCGCCGTTGCCAAATTTGGGTGCGTCTAAGTTGCGCATTAACAAAACTGGTACTTTTTTTGTTGATTTTGAAAACAATATCATTTTTGATGCCAATATGGTTCTTTCACATAGCCAGTTTTCGTCATGAATATAAGTGTGCCTATAAACCGACCATGAAAAAATGCTCGGTCGGTGATAGAGCCAAAAAATTGCACTTTTTCTATTTCCTCTTATAAGTATCATAATAAGGCTATCCTTCTCCATCAAAGCGTGTCAGGCCCTTGACTTAAGCACGTCGATTATGTAGCATAATAATTGATTGACAATTCGGGTCTTGTCGAGTATCCGAGTCTAAGATCCGAAAAATACAAAAACTTTAGCCCTTAATTTGACAAAAGATGACGAAGGTCGCTGGTTCAAGCCTCGTTATGGTAAAATAGAGCAAAATATTCTGGTTCGAAAATAATATATGGAAAAAGATGGTCAAAGAATTTGTTCACCCTGCCATACACGCCAAATTATGGGTTAGAAAGAGGCAATTCAGCAATTGGCTGTTTATTTACGACGATTTCCGAACACTGGCGACCTTCCATCAATCATTGTTTAAAATTAAGATGAATGAAATGGGAATGAACGTAAATACTTTTATTACTTTTATCTTTAATCGTTTATAATATTATTAGGATTATTTATATATGTTAAGTATCGTATCTTTGCATACTGAGTTATTTACTACTTTATTTATACTCAGTTACCAAGCGGAGGTACATAGTCAAAGCTCGTAGGCACTATTTTCAGATGATGTGCGTATCGGAACCTACCTGAAGGGCTACTCCGATGTTCGAAATTTTACTTTCGTATAGTGCTATTCCATTCACTCAAATATACCTTGACAGGAGATCGAGAGGGATGGCACTATTCGACAGTCAAATTTTGAACATCGGAGTAGCCCGCCCTTCTGCAATCACTGGTTTACATGTCTTGCCAGATGGGTGTGTGACGTTTGTCAAATCAAATGTGATTGATTCAAATTTGTAAAATTTTATGTATTTGATTCTTGAAATTACGCAATTAATCGAATTTTGCGGATACATGTTCCCATATCAGAATTTATTGTTTTTTTACAAAGAATTTTTTGGTATGCGTTTGGTGAAGGTCTATCGTAGGTAGATTAGTTTACGTCAAAACGATGACATGTAGGGAGTTGTTGCAACTACAATGATTTGCTCTCCATCCAAAGTTTAATCCCGTTTTTCACGGGAACACTACATTTATTCGGGATGAAAAGTATCCTATGTCCTTCCCCGGGACTGAAACTATCTATATACCAAATTTCATCTAAATCGGTTCAGCGGTTTAAGCGTGAAGAGGTAACAGACAGACAGACAGACAGACAGACAGACACACTTTCGCATTTATAATATTAGTATGGATATGCTATAAAAACCATCACAAACCTTAACACACCCAAAAGTAAAAATGACGAATTAATATCCCTGACTGACTCACCCCAAATGTCGGCAAATCTTGTTAATGAACACTTTGCTAAGACTGGTTTAAATCTAGCAGAGCAAATAAAACATGACTCTGTAACCTTTAGATCTTACATTAACTCTCTACATTCGCATATCTCATCTATTGGTATATTAGAGCCGGATACGGCAGAAATAGCATCTATTATTGATAATCTAAAATCCAAATCGGCTTCTGGCAGTGATAACATACCAACAACATTCTTAAAACTAGCGAAATTTGAACTACTCCCGGTTTTAACTCACTTAATATCTCTATGCCTAAATCAAGGAATATTCCCGACAGCTTTTAAACGTGCCATTATTCACCCAGTGTTTAAGGATGGGGACAGAACTGATTTAAATAATTATAGGCCTATATCGGTTTTGTCTTCTTTATCTAAAATAATTGAAAAAGTCATTAATAGTAGATTAATTAACTACCTAAACAAGTTTGACCTTTTATCACCAAGACAATTCGGATTTCGAGAAGGTAAAAGTACGGAAGAGGCCGTTCTTAAATTGACTGAATCTATCACGTATAACATAGAGAACAAAAATAGGACTTTATGTATATTCTTAGACATAAAAAAAGCCTTTGATACCGTTTCGGTTCCTATTCTTATACATAAGCTAGAAACTATGGGTGTGCGCGGGCAATTTCTAAGTTTGATCAAAAGTTACCTCAGTGACAGGTCACAACGAGTTAAGCTTAACAACGACGTATACAGTCAGGACCAACCTTTGACACGATATGGTATTCCTCAAGGAAGTGTATTAGGCCCGACTCTCTTTTTGGTTTATATAAACGACCTCACAGATTTAAAGCTAGAAAACGGACGTGTTTTCTCCTACGCCGACGATACCGCGTTACTGTTTCACGGAAAGAGCTGGGCCGAGGTCTACGCTAGGGCTGAAGTTGGTTTGTCTAAAGTTGTTTCATGGTTAGAGAACAATCTTCTTAGTTTGAACATTAAAAAATCCAACTACATTACATTTTCAATTCAAAATAGCTCACAACCCAATTTTTCATATACGCTAACCGCCCACAATTGCTTGAATCATGCTACTAACAATTGCTCTTGCTATAAACTTACACGCGTTCCCTGTACAAAATATCTCGGTATCTATATCGACCAGCTACTATCATGGGATAAGCACATAGAGGTCACTGCAAGCAGAATACGAAAGCTAATTTGGATCTTTAAATATCTAAGACACATCTCAGATAGGGAACTATTACTTTATATCTATAAATCCGTAGCTCAATCGATTGTCCTATACTGTCTACCAGTCTGGGGAGGCACATTTAAGAGTAAGATTATTGTTCTTGAGCGTGCGCAAAGAGCAATCCTAAAAGTACTGTTAGGAAAAAACAAAAGGTATAGTACCGTTGATGTTTACAAAGATGCCGACGTTCTCACCATAAGACAACTCTTTATCCTAAATTGTATTTTAAAGATTCATAAAGTGAAAAAACTTGACCCCCGTACATTAGGTAAACGTAACCCTCATTCAGTAATCAAACAACCATCGATTAGTAAAACTTCATTTTCTAGAAGACAATTTACATTTCTATCTATTTCTCTCTATAATAAGGTTAATAGAAAAATTAATATTTATGCTAAAACATATAAAGAGTGTAAAAAAGAAATTAGCATGTGGTTAAAATGTAAAAACTATGATGAAACAGAACTTCTATTATTAAGTTAGAACATAAATGTGCACAGAATTCCGTTTTGGTACCTATATGTTTAACAGTAGTGTAGTGCAATTGGACTAATTAGCTTAGTTACTCTTTTTTTTTTTTTCTTTTTGTTAGCAATATATAACAATGTTATCCGTTTAGTAGAATTAAGTAAAGTATTGTATAATTATGTGTAACAGAAACTAACTTCATGTTTAAACCCCAATACTGTATCCCTCTGCATGAAGGAGCGAATACCTCCTAACACAAGCGTTAAGCTTAAAAGGAGGATTCGAGCCAGTTTTGTGTCATCTTAAGTTAAACAATAAATAATTTTAATTTTTTTTTTTTTTTTTTTTTTTAATATGCGAACTTCGTATCTATTTCGACTTTGACCCAGTAAATGTGCTACCTATGATCCAAATTAGGTCGCCGGATCCAGTGAGTTTGTGCTCGTTAGTGTAGAGGACATTGACAGCCAGTTGGGCCCTATTTTACAAGCTTTTATTTTACTTGCAATGTATGTAACTGATGTTTGGTCGGGTGGAATCTTGTAACTCAATTTTGAAGCAGATATCTTCAACAGATTGATCTGAAATTTTGCTTACTAAGTAATTAGTGTGGTCTATCAACTTCGCGATACTGTGGAGCCAGGGTGGAAGTCAATCCCCGGCTCCACACTATCGTGAAGTTGACCGAGGCGAAGCTTGGACGAGGTACAGTACGACACAAAAGAGTAGAAATTAAAAAGTGGCAATACTGTAGTCCCTTTCTAATCAATCTAAGAAAAAAGGGACGACACTACACTTTTTAATTTGTACCTTTTGTGTCGTACTGTATGAGTTTCTGCAGCGAAGTGCCTCACCACACTACCATATTCGCCCAACCTCGGTCTACTTCGCGAGTAGTGTAGGGCTAAGGAGTGAATGTCACTGATGTCAAACAAAGAGGAAACAGGACTAAATATTCCGCAAATTTCAAATAATATTTGCATAATAAAGCCAAAACTATCTACTGATGAAAGTCAAGATTATTTAAATAGATTCAGTATTTATTTCGGAAGAAGGACGAAGGATTGAGCAGCATTACGGTAAACAAAATTTTGAATTTGGTTGGTGACAAATCTTTCGCAAATCGCTACTGACGTTCTATAATGCAAATGTATGACGTATGCACACTATTGCCATATGAAAGCTGTTTGTAGCGCCGCTATCCCTGGGCCGACACTTGTTCTTTGGCCACCCAATGTACGTAAAATTGTCATTGTACTTGACATTTGTCACTATTGTGAAATAGGCGCCTTCCCGCCCTTCCTTCGTTCATTTTGTTCTAGAAAATGCAATTTCTTCCCGTTGATTGGGATATTTATTGTGAAAAAGTGATTATCTATTCCTACAATGACAATTAATGTATATACCTATGTATATATGTTTCAAGTGTCAACATACTAACGAAGATGATTAATTGGTTACAATAAGTCACTTTAAAATCTGAATCATACTGCAAGTAGCTATATGCTATGTATACGTCATATGGCTGCCTTTCCACTAAAGCGAAGCGGCTAAGAGTTGTGCGAAAAAAAAGCAGCAATACCTATTACTATAGTACAAGGTATTGTTTAGTTTGGGACTATGACAATTTGTGTAAGACTGTCCCTTAATATTTATTTATGTGTTATTCAGATGACGTCGGGCCTGCACGGGCACGGGATCGCTGCGCCGGCGCACCACCTGGAGCCCCCCGTGCTGCCCGCCAAGGAGAAGACCGTGCACGGCAAGGAGAAGACCTTCAAGGTGAGCTACCGTCCCAAGTGGCGCACAGGCTGAAATTTTAAGCATAAGAAGTTTTATGTTATGACAGATATTGATAATTTCAACCAACTTTTTGAAGTGAATTATACTTTTCCCCGAGTTCTAGGTAGTACCATTCTAAGCTATTTCATGCTTTCATTGCGTGCAGTCGAAAATAAGCTAATTTAAAGACTAATTTTCCGCGTGGATTTTGACAATTTCTAGTAGCTTTTGAAACAAAAATAATCAATTAAGAAATTAAAGCTGTAGGTTTCAAATATATACCAATACAACCCTATAGCCTTGTTCTAGGTAGTAACATCAATATTATGTTAAGTTAAGAAACATGGTTGATCATAGAGAAAAATCTCTAAAACAATCAGCATTTTAAAAGGAATAAGGCCTCTTAAATTAAAATTATAATGGCCGTATAAGTTTCTTGTACAGTCTGTTCGCTACTTGGGGTGCCCTGTCCTTCTAACTTGTTCATCTCTCGCATACAGACGCTGCTTAAATCATCTGTCAAGATGTAAGAGGCCTTACAATTGGATGATTATTTATTTATGAATATTGTTATGTTTATATCTGTCTGTGCCAGGTGGTGGTCCCGGGCGACGTGGGCGTCCTGAAGCCGGCGCTGGGCCCGCGGCCATACAACGCGCTCGCCATCATCCACACGCAGCCCAGCAACACGTTTGACATGCTCAACTCTCTTACCACCAGCGTTGTAAGTATCACTTTCTCAAACATGCAATGTAATGTCGTCATAATGTGCGTTATAACAGGCTTCGGAGCATCAAGTTTCGGGCGGAACGACTCAAGAGAACTGTAAAGGAATTTCATACATAGTTCAAGGGCTAAGCCGAGTTTTTTTAAACATGGCGTCTGTGTTCTTATATTTTTTTGAGTTTAGTATTTTTTATTTCATTACATATGTTTGAGAAAAGCACTATACAATGTATAGTGTATACTATACATGCCTTAGCCGTGAAAAGGGCTTGCCGGTTTCGTATCACTATCCGGCCTCCCTACGGTCGGTAAGACAAACCACGGGAGGTAATTCGTAATGCTGCTTATTTATGGATTTATACAATCACCTGCGATCTGGGACATTCACGAATTCAGCGCCTTAGGTATTAAATATACAGGGTGTAACCGACAGCGTACCGAAAACGAAAACCGTAGTTTTAGACCATAATCACGAACTGAAAACGAGTGTTCATTTTCTCGGAAAACTAAAGGATAAGATTTTCCAAAATAAATTATAAAACTCGACGCGCAATGTATTGCGTCCAATTCTCTCGGGTGCAGACGCGCGGGGAGGGGAGCACGCGGCAAGCATCGACCGGTTCAAGCGCTCCCCACTCCACTCACGCGTCAGCGCAAAACATACCGTTACGCCAATGCGCATCGAATGACATGAATGAATGCAACCATAAAAACAACGCAACCACAGATCACAACTAGTGTACTACCTAACACCAATAACAACTGACCGATAAATTAAAACAGTCTAACAAGATTATTTTCATTCAAGCAAGTAAAGCAAATAAAATGTGCGGGTAGGTAAACATTACTCATGCGTCCGACCGCAGCGGCCTGCGCGAGCGCACTGGGCTGGCGGATCAATGACCGGCCAGTACCGTTATCTGTCCCACTCCACGCGTACTGTGTAGTACCGTAAAGCTTACATACTGTTTGTGATACATTGTGTGTTTTGTGGAAAATGCTATTTTCATGCGATTTTTCATGAAAAATTGTTACTAGTAGAGTTCGTTAACGGAAAAATAAAGAAAAAATGAAAACTCGCGAGGAAAATTTGTGAATTTTCTCAAAGAAATTTCCACGATTTTCCAGCCCAGAATAATGGTCTGAAGCCATGGTTTCAGTTTTCGGTACACCGTCGGTTACACCCTGTATAATGTACGTTTGCTTAAACTATCAACATCGTTTAGTCAATAGGGACAAACCTCTTAACCTCTCGCCGCCAGACAAACGCTTACCAAAAATTAAACTTTTCATCTTTTTAATTATGATTTAAAATCTATTAGAAAAAGTGGCCTTTTAAATGATCTTTGGATGGCTGGAGGTTAGTTCAACATTATCATTTGTAAAATCTCCTATTTGTTGTAATGCTTGATAATGTTTGTATTTACAGGCGAACCAACCAGTGGGTGTGAGCGTGGGCGGTTACCGGCGCAGGAGTTCTGGCCAGGGCGCGCTCTGCGACCCGGAGCTGGACGACAGCGGGAATAAACTGGTCGCCCGGCTGGAGGACGACGCATTCATCTCTGAGCAAGATCTGGTGAGTACCAGCGGTTAAATTGAATCAAGGGTTTACATGCTAGAAAGCCGGGCGGTAAGTTGTAAATTACGCCCTAGGACGGTAAGTAATTTTTATCACACTTTAAGGGTGTACATGCTGGAAAACCGGGTGGTAAGTCGTATATTACGCCCTAGTGCGGTAAGTAATGTTGGTATTGACTACTATTTATTACTTTTGTTTTATTTGCTCCAAAGTGTGATGAAAAACGTCGTATGCGACTCTGGTGGTAAAGGAATTCCAAACTCCTGTCATTTAAGCCCTCGCATTCGGCTTCGGGCTGCTAATAGACACCATTTGTAATTCCTCGTTTACCACACCAATACCTGCGACTGTCGAGAGCCACATCGTTGAGAAGTGTCCCGGGAGGCACGTCGCGGGGCGATTGCAGGATCCACTGGCACTTACACCGGAAACAAGGGACTGGTTACTTAATATAGATATTACATTATAATATAAACTGCTCATCATCATAAATCATCATAAACTTAAGAGCTAAGCTCTTGTCGGTGGAGCAATTTCCAATTCTCTCTATCTTGAGCTCTCTCCTTGAATATAAACTGCTATGTATATAGAAATTGTACACTCATAGGAATAAAGCCATAATAATAGCCACACCATCTGTCGTCAATCTGTCGGTAGTCAATCGATATCGTCGGTTGATAACCGATCGACATTAAGCTTGGTTGGCTTCGACCAATCCACAGTCCACACTATCGACGAGAGACGTACCACCTTTTCTGGACCGCTGATTGGAAGTCTTTGGATAACCTAGGAATCAACCGGTACATGATACATATACATCGGTAAATTAGGAAGCTTTTAATTTGGAAAGATCTTGGTAATCTCCCAAAATATCCTATATTATAATTTTCCCAGCACTCACAAGACTTTAAGGACATTAAAGTATTTTTTTAATTCTATTGGATGATTTTTTACATTTGGCTTGTTTACAAGGAAGTTCCTGTTTTAGGGCGAAACCGGATATTAGCTGTGAGTGATTCAGTAGAGATTGATATAGATTTACGTACTAAACATAGTCATTGGGGTCAGATAAATTGTGACCTAGATACTGGAAGCGGTGATAATGATCAATAAATATAATGGTGACTATTTTGGCGATAATAATTATTGAACGTGATGATAACATTTTTATGAATAATGCTATGTCTTATTATTACAGGAAGAGAACATCGAAATAGCATCAGCGACCGTACGACCCGAAGGAGCCGAGGTGGAGGAAGAAGGGGCGGAGCCGACTAAACCAGCCAATGGTAAGATAGTGGCCTATTAACTACAAATTCATTTCATTTATTTATTTCATGGAACATTATCAATTGTGTTTGAAATAATACGTAAAAATTAAACAATAAAAAGACCTTAACTAAATTATGTGTAGGTAAGTACATTGCAAGAAGTCAATATTATAAACATGTCAAACAAAATCATTATCAAAATTAAAGCAAAGATATTAAAAACGTTTCAAAATTACCTAAATTATAAAGTTACAATTCCAAATTAAAAATACATGTCCACAGTGCTCAATAATATAAAAATAACAATAATATATTTAAAAATAATAATGATAATAATTTACTACAAATAAAAAACAGCAATGTTATGATGTTGTTAAAGCCCAAGTATATACATTTTAGTTTTCCACATGACAGTTTGAATTCTGACAGAATTCCTCAACGGAGTAGAAACACTTTTCCAACAGAAATGCTTTGAGCTTGTTTTTGAATGTGTTAACACTTGTGATTTCCTTGAGTTCTACTGGTAACTTATTAAAAAGAAATACTCCCTGATAACCTGCCGCGTGCTTGACTACTTTGAGTTTTGTTTTTATCAACTGAGGCAGATCTTTACGTCTAGTAGTCATACGCTTTTGTCTTTCTTCAGCCGTTTCTATATCTCCAATATGCTTAATTAAATCTGTAAGTACTACTAGTATGTACAAGCTCGGAACGGTTAAAATTGCAAATTCTGTGAAGAGGCTTTTGCATGAAGTCGTTTGGGGTACTCTAGCTATCGTTCTGATAGCCCTTTTTTGAGCTACGAAAGCAGTGTGAACATTATACTTGTAACTGTTTCCCCACAAGGATATGCTGTACCGTAATCTCGATTCTACTAATGCATAGTATACGATCTTCATCTGGGTCAGTTTCGCCTCATCTCTAAAACTTCGAAGGGCATAGCAGGCAGAACTCAAAGAATTTCAAACAAATTAAGATACACTGCTATAAATAAATACAATACAATCTTCTTTATTGCATACCTGAAATATACAGGGATACAAAATATGAGAGGCGGTTTTATCGCTAAATAGCGATTTCTTCCAGAAAACCTTGAGGTAGCGGAGAAGATGTACAAACGTTTGCACAATGTAATACACACTGCACAGGCTTTTTTTAATGAGGTTCATGAATAACTTCGGTTTTCGTATTTTTTTTCTGTTCAATAAATGCTCGTCATTTTGCATGGATCTGAAGACAATTATCCTGTGACTCCTTACATACAATTCAGTAAACTGACTTACCTGCAATAGCTCGGCCAGGCTAGTCCGGTTGGAATGATGCCGTTTGGTGCAAAACTCAGTATAACCTGTCTTATTAGGTTGGTATTGAAAGGAAAAATAAATGAGAGATCTGTCGCATGTCACTAGGTGTGGACCCATATTTGAAGCAAATCGGCCTTACTAAAACCCTTTTTAACCGACTCATCGGCGGAATTGAGAACTCACTCCGTTTTTTGACGTCATATTTGTTATCTTTTCATGTATGTTGTCCTCGTGTGTCGGCTATTACTCCAAGACCATACAAATTTTGTTCAGAATTTTAACCAATGTTTTCAGGTCTAGAATACGGGGAACTCGAACTCGACAAGTTAGACCTGGAGAAGGACAAGCAGAAGCCCGACGAGGACGAAGAGGAGCCGATCGGGGTGTCGCCGTGCGGCAGGTGAGGGCGTCAACTTTGTCATTGTTAGGCATCGGACTTTAGAAAGAACGTTAGGACTTTAGAAAACTATGGAGCTGTTATTAAAATACAATCGATACCCATACCTACTCGTACTCATAAGTGTATATCATTTGCAATTTTATTTTTATAGCCATGGACATAATCAGAAGAATATACAAAGACCTGATTTGTGTAGGCATTGTTTTTTTTGTCATCATAAAATACGTGCGACTTTTTCCATGTTTTCTGGAGTACATTGGGTTTTTTATCGATCGAACATGCAGTGATGACTAGAAAATGCATGATATTGACAATTGAGATGGTTAAATCTAGGAGGTAATATTGTACACATTACACATTATTGAAAATTATGGCAAGTGATGCATTATGACAAACGAAATTCGGGTAAGTGAATGTATCCGTTATATTTCAGGTTCTTCAAATACGACAAGGAGGTGGGGCGCGGCTCGTTCAAGACGGTGTACCACGGCCTCGACACGCAGACCGGGGTGGCCGTGGCGTGGTGCGAGTTGCTGGTACGTCTCCTTGGTATTTTATTAGTGTGCTCCGGCAGATGCCATAATTACCCCATAGATATAGCCTGGTGACGACCGAAATTTACTAAAATTTCTGTATTTTATTAGTGTGGTCCGGCAGATGCCATAATTACCCCATAGATATAGCCTGGTGACGACCGAAATTCACTAAAATTTCTGTATTTTATTAGTGTGCTCCGGCAGATGCCATAATTACCCCATAGATATAGCCTGGTGACGACCGAAATTTACTAAAATTTCTGTATTTTATTAGTGTGGTCCGGCAGATGCCATAATTACCCCATAGATATAGCCTGGTGACGACCGAAATTCACTAAAATTTCTGTATTTTATTAGTGTGCTCCGGCAGATGCCATAATTACCCCATAGATATAGCCTGGTGACGACCGAAATTTACTAAAATTTCTGTATTTTATTAGTGTGGTCCGGCAGATGCCATAATTACCCCATAGATATAGCCTGGTGACGACCGAAATTTACTAAAATTTCTGTATTTTATTAGTGTGCTCCGGCAGATGCCATAATTACCCCATAGATATAGCCTGGTGACGACCGAAATTCACTAAAATTTCTGTATTTTATTAGTGTGGTCCGGCAGATGCCATAATTACCCCATAGATATAGCCTGGTGACGACCGAAACTCACTAAAATTTCTGTATTTTATTAGTGTGGTTCGGCAGATGCCATAATTACCCCATAGATATAGCCTGGTGACGACCGAAATTCACTAAAATTTCTGTATTTTATTAGTGTGGTCCGGCAGATGCCATAATTACCCCATAGATATAGCCTGGTGACGACCGAAACTCACTAAAATTTCTGTATTTTATTAGTGTGGTTCGGCAGATGCCATAATTACCCCATAGATATAGCCTGGTGACGACCGAAACTCACTAAATTTCTGTGACTACTCTTCAAAACCTTGTATCTAGTTTGTAGATTGACACTGAGAGACGAGCTTTGTTTTAAGTAGATATTTGTTACTTAGTGAGTTTTAGTTTTCATCAGAGGATTATATTGATTTAAACTTACACGATTTTTACACATTATAACAAAACGGGACTTCAAAATCCCTTCGAGCCTGTGAACGTAACATCACGTTTGAAACGTCGAGGTAATAAAATAAACACGTTTTGAAAGCGATTAAGTCCCGTTTTGTAATAATAATTACCCCAAAGATGACCTCAGTCCTAGTCATTGGTAAATCTACTGCGGTACTTTGCGTAGAATTCACTCACTATTGCATAGAGTCGAAAGTGACGAAGTTTTTGCTCCTTAGTCTAAATAGATGCTTCATAATCATCAACGCCCTTTTGCATCTATAAAAGATGATTTGAGCAGTCTAATAAAGTGAAGACGCTTAATTTGTACATTTCATACCGTGTAGCCTTTTTTTTCGTATACACTAACAAATTACTATTTTCTGCCCGTGCACTTGTACAGTCGAGTTCATTTACATTTACACACTTACGAGAACAAAAATATCTACACGACTTTATGCTCCTGACAATAGGGTCGTCTTCAGATATTTTTGTTCTCGTAAGTGTGAAGATGTAAATGAACTCGACTGTACGGCACGGGAATATTAGTACTCAACTTATTTACTGGTATTTTACCTCCGATCATTGACGTATTAATTACATGGACACACAATCCGACGGAAAAAATGGCACCCTCCCAACTAATGCAAAATCACAAATCGCATTAGTTGGGCGATCAGTCTCGTTTAGACCATGACACGTGACGGATCTCAAAATGACTTAATTTTCAGTGAAAAATTGCAGAAATAACAGCTATAAGATAAAGAAAAAGGTCGGTATATTCTTTTTTACGCAGATTCTATTGATTAATTAACGAATCCTATTTAAAATCACAGCATATTTTAGATTAGAATTATTAACTTTGTCCCTACAAAATGCACCTCATCACAGAACAAAAATCTAAGGAGTCACTATAGTTTTATATTTTATTAATTAATAAAGGAGTGCAATAATTAATTATCCTATTTTTTTATTAAAGATTGCCACGCGATCTTAAACAACGTGAAAAATTGAGGTCACGTTTAGTAAGAGACAGACGTCAAGAATAATTTCAGCCAAATAATTCGTCTCTCGTGTGTTCGTTCGGCATAATCATAGGTATATGTTTTTTTTTATGTTTAATCAAAAGAAGCGTAAAAGTCTTTCACTCAACACAGCTTTAATATCTCAATAAAAACGTAAAAAAATGTAAGAGTAAAACAAAAGAAACGTAAAATGGTTATGTAGTGTTGTGGTAGTAGGTATCTATACATAAATAGATATACACTGTCTCAGGCGCACGTCACACAGGATGGTGCGTTTAGTTACACGCGAGCCGAGGGTAGACGTGGGTCGTTACGTCGTTTTCAAGAAACGTAACGAAACCAGTGACTCGGTCGCCGTCACCTGTTTCATAACTAGTGATTTTTGTAACTGGTTATTTTTATTCTGCTACTGTGATTGTTTGCAAAAATATTTCTACCAACACCAGCTATACATACCTATACAACAATTACACACGAAACGGAAACAAATAAAATAACTAGGTATTAAAGTGTGGCCGGTGCAGAAGGTGAGCTCTCTCTCGCTCGATTACTCGACTCACAGATAGCAGTAATAACAAAATAACGCATTTACAAAAATCACTACTTGTTATTTGACGCGAAACTAGTGATTCGGTTACATGTCCCGTAACTAGTTACTGTAACTAGTGACGTGAAATAACGCCCACGTCTAGCCGAGGGCGAGAGTGGACGCATGACATTGCTCGCGGCGGCGAGTGAGCCAGTGTTATGAACATATGACTTTTACAGGCAGATCCTACAGGTTACATTAATAAATTAATAAAAAAATTGCTCTGTTGTCATTGTTTTATTTTGTCTCAGAGTCTAGACACTGTCAGTTTAAACCTTTGAATGCCATGAACACCTAAAGACAATGTGTGCTGCCGTGCATACTACGCCACCGACTTTCACGCCACGCCATCAAACTTTAAAGGGTTAAAAATGTTAATATTTTGCACTTGCCTTACTCTCATTTCACATACTAGAACAAGATGAGTTGAGAAATCATAATGTCATTATTACTGATCCCTTCTATGCAGTGTCGGGACCCTTTTATGCAGTTGTTAAATAAAAACGTAACTTAATTTGTTATTATCAATTTACGAATTTATTTAGTTCAAACAACAAATATATTTTAATTCCTAAATAAAATAATAATTAAAATATTTTTAGTATGTAAAACTATTAAAATCTGCTCCATTCGTGCCATGTTCCAACTTTCCAAGTTTGACAAGAGACATGAGTCAGAATACGCTAAAATAGTTAATTTACACGAAAAATATTTGTGGTAATAAGTACGTAAGCCAATTTGACACTTAAACGTTTGAGTAAAGAGTTATTTTGTACGAAGTAATTATGTTGTTGTAAATTATAAATAAGCGTTATTGGCATCTACTTGAACATGACAGCAGTGCCACTTTTTTCGACAATTTTGTTCGGGTCTGTGGCTCTATTATAAATAATACCTCAATGCCTCCGATATATAAATTTTTCGCCATGCCCCTGGCCAGGACTCGCGCTCTCGCCTCGTCCCCCTCGCACCAAGCCCTATCACTCCTGAATGCTATTCTGGACAGTGACAGCCAACTCGACATTTTCTTCACCCCAGAATCTAGATTTTTAACCGCACCATGTCGTTTTCTAGAGGCAAGAGTGACCCCGAGCTCAATTTAGGTAGATAGCATAGGCTAGTATTTAAGTTATGTACCTAGTTGTTCTCGTATAGCGTAAGGAGACACGTTCATAATTATAATAATATATCTTTTGTTATTAACTGAATATAAGTTGTATGTAAGTTGACATAATTAGTATTGTAGAAATAATTAGTTCACATAAATAATGTAATTAAATTTGTAACAATTAAGAACAAATATTTTGCACAAATATTTGCCCCGGCCGGGATTCGAACCCGGGACCGCCGACTCAGTAGGCAGGTGTCTACCAACCGAGCCAAACGCTTCGTCAAAATAAAATTCTCGACTATTTATTTATTTCCAGGAGAAAAAGCTGAACAAAACGGAGCGGCTCCGGTTCCGCGAGGAGGCGGACATGCTGAAGAAGCTGCAGCACCCCAACATCGTGCGGTTCTACAACTACTGGGAGGGCGTCGTGGCCAAGAAGAAGAACATCGTGCTCATCACCGAGCTCATGCTCTCCGGGACGCTTAAAGCGTGAGTTCTGATAATTAATTTATTTGTACATGGAGAACCAACAGCTTAACTTACGCTAATAGTGACATAACATAACTATTAATACAGAGCCATGGACGGATAGTGATACGAAGCCAGCAAGCCCTTTTCACGGCTAAGGCGCTTAATAGTGCTTTTCTCAAACATGCAATGAAGTTAAAAAATACAACACTTAAAAAAAAATCAGCGGGTTAGCCTGCTCTTGAACGCAGACGTATGTTTAAAACAAAAACCTTGCCGGGATTGAGGCCCATGGCTGTCGGCTCATTAGGCAGGTGCACTGCAATCTGCGCCAGCCGCGCTCTCAACATATTAAGTGCTAATCTGCGTGTTTTTGGAGACATGTTGGAGGCCGACGTGGTGAAAAAGCACGCTTAAAACAGGTCCTTGCTGCGGTAAGCGGTTTCATTTTTGTGAAGTGTTGAAGCATGCCACTATAAAATAACGAGGTACTGACGTAATTGAGCTGCCTCGACAACGTTGTGGTTACGATTTTTTTATTTTCATGCTTATTTTGTCCACAGTTACCTTCGAAGATTCAAGCGAATCAACCCGAAAGTGCTGAAGTCCTGGTGCCGACAGATCCTGAAGGGACTGAATTTTCTACATTCTAGGACTCCTCCTATAATTCATAGGTATGATATGAATCGCCAGCACGGATGGTTGCGTTTATCGTACGATAAATAAAATAAAAAAAGAAATGTTAAGTCTGTAATTTATAAGAATTGAGCGATAAACGCAATCATCCGCGTTAATAAAAGCGTAGTAAAATGTTATTAGTACCTTTGCTTAAATATCCAAACAAATGCCCTTGAAATCCACGCTGGTACCTTTGCCATCTTTTTTCTGTACAACATAATGATAAAGTGAGTCAGACGACATCATACAAACGAAGGCAAAATTACACGCATTAGAGATTATAAACAACACGTTGAATGCCTAAAATAACGATATCCTTACAGCCATTTATTTCAAAAAGCTGAATTTTGACTTCACAGGCTAGAATCGCAAAGCACTCAACGTGTTGCAGGGTAGTTGCATAACTAAAGGTGACGCTTTCTGTGCAGAGATCTGAAATGCGATAATATCTTCATAACTGGCACGACAGGCAGCGTCAAGATCGGCGACCTGGGCCTGGCCACGCTCAAGAACCGCAGCTTCGCCAAGTCTGTTATCGGTAAGATACGTTGAAGTTATTATTATATGGACTGGTAAAATCCCTTTGAAATTATGATTTTCTGTTGCTTCTTTCTTGGAGTCTTCGCTGCTTCGTCTAATGAAATTTCGTCAAAAGTGTCTTTAAGTGAGAAGATAACCAGTTGTGACGTTTGGAATGACTTGTATAAATGTAAATCAGGTGCGATAAATGGAACTGAATCGCGCAATTCTTTAACCTATATTGTTATTACCCGCTACCTAACTACTCCGCTACCTAAAGGTTGTCTGGAAGAGATCGCTATTTAGTGATAAGACCGCCTGTTGTTTACCTCTGCCTGTTATTTTAATGTATCTTATGTTGTGTTGTATATTCCTTGATGTTTGAGGTGTGCAGTAAAGAGTATTTGCTGTTGTTGTTTTTGTTTGTTATTGCGACTAGAGCGGCACAGTTACGTATTTAAATTTCCATTACTATGGTTATTTTTGAAAATAATTTGATTTTTATCATTTCTTAGGCACCCCCGAATTCATGGCCCCGGAGATGTACGAAGAGCACTACGACGAGTCCGTGGACGTGTACGCGTTCGGCATGTGCATGCTCGAGATGGCGACCGGCGAGTACCCGTACAGCGAATGCAGCGGGCCCGCGCAGATATACAAGAAAGTCGTGTCGGTGAGTCCCGAGTTCAGATAGTACACACTCACCTACTGCGTCATACACTATAGTAGGGTGGGTGGTGCATGGCACCCGAGATGTAGGAAGACGTGTACGTAATCGGCATGTCCATGTTCGAATACCCGTACAGCGAGTGTAAGGGGCCGCGCAGACATACAAGAAAGTCGTTTCCTTACTGGGTTTTTGTCTTCGATAGGGATTGAGCATTTTAGAGCCTTGCCCCTAGGTCGTGGACCATGTTTCATGGGCGGCCAACACGATGCATGACTCGTTAGAAAGTGGGACAAGGTACGTCACCAGCGATTTTTGTCATTAAGGGTGAGGCGGTACACGCGTAAACTCAAACATGATAAGAAACGGGAACTGCGGTCTCACATGTCGTTAATTATTATATTTTATTTGTTTTACCTACGATACGCCTCGGGGAATACGTCGCTTTGCATGAAAGTAACCTTACTATCATTGCTAAAATTGACACAGTATTTTGATTGAAAAATATTGATTTCCTTAAGGAAATGATAAATATATTTATTTTTTATTTTGTTTTTAGGGAGTGAAACCACAGAGTTTGGATAAGGTGACAATACCAGAAGTGAAAGACATCATCGAATCCTGCATAAAGCCAGATAAAGGAGACAGGTTAGTAAGACTTCCTGTTTGATGTGCTAACCTCCTCGGGATCCAGACAAATAAGGGAATACATTTTTGCGTTTTTAGAAATTTTAAATGCGCAAAAAAAGGCAACCTTTTTGTATTTTAGTAAGATTTTTGACATAGTCAGTGGGGACGATTCGCTAGCAGGGCAAACTCACTAATTCAGTGAATAAAGGATTTTGACCTTACAAACGGTCCGGTAGTTTTGAATGTTTGATATGTTGTCTAGGATGGTTAGTCAGTGTTTAAAATGCAAAATTATTGTGCATTTTGCATTTTAAGCACTGACTAACCATCCTAGACAACATATCAAAAATTCAAAACTACCGGACCGTTTGTAAGGTCACACATAGTACTTTATTCACCGTATTACACCTACCATATCGAAATATCGAAAAGTACAAATGTTAGAACATTTATTGCATATCACATTACATAAATAGGTGGATTTATAAATAAGTCAAGGGATACATGTGACGCCCTGCAAGGGCACAAGCAACATCAGTAGGCTAATTTTAATAAAGCTACAGTTACTTAAGATTAACATACTCAGCTGAATACACATTAATTCAACAAGACCAATAAATTTATATTATATACTTTCGTTGTCCTTAAAGAACTCGTCTAAACTGTAAAAGCATCTCGTAATTAAGAACGATTTTAACTGTTTGTTAAACAATTATTAGTTATGTTACTAATACCATCTTACAAACATACAGTCCTTCGAAAAAAAGACTCGACCATAAGAACAGATTATTCACAATTTATTTTTTGTCTTGACAGGCCGAAAGTAAAAGACCTTCTCAACCATGAATTCTTCGGCGAAGACATCGGACTGCGGCTGGAGATCGTGGGCCGCGACCTGGTCATCTGCTCCGACATCACCAAGATCGAGTTCCGGCTCAAAATCATCGATCCCAAAAAGCGGTAAGTACAGATTGCCGGCACCGTCCTAAAGACGTACCCTGCTGGGCAAAGAATGCCAATTTGACCGCTCTTTGCGAGCTTGCGACCAGATTATCGGTCTACTTTGTGGGATCTACCACCCCTCATGTGGACGAGGGTTTTTTAAATCTATTGTCCTGAGTATCATATCTGTAAAGATAAAGATAAATTTATTTTGTTAAACATAGCTAGGTAACTAACATGGAAAATATTACATGAGTTGTATCACTATGTTTTACACGTAGGCGTACAAAATGTTTAATCATAATTATAATGAGTTAAGCATTTATTTATTCTACACGACTTACTTTAACATAATTCCAATTATGAGTCGTATCAGTTAATTAATTAACATTTAAAATATATAATTATGTCTAATTGAGAACATTAATGGTCATTATTTTGATATCAATTTGATTTAATGTAATTTTAATTCTTATTCGTAGGTATATGTACATTGGCAAATATAATCTAGGTAGTAATATAATAATAAACTTTGGGTCCTATCATTGTCTTAGATTTACATCATTAAGATAATCTTTAACGGAATAATAACATTTCTCCAACAATAATCCGGTGAGTCTACTTTTAAACGTAGGCATTCTTAAGCATTTAATGTCATTCGGTATCTTGTTAAAAATTATTGGTGCCATACCAATAAAGATTTTCCGATAAAAAGCCGTTTTGCTCGACTTTATGTGTAGTTTATGTTGGTAGGCTGACCTGATTGGCCTTGTTCGATCAAATTGACAATATTTTGTGAACAGGTGTGGATTCGTCTTTACAAATACTGACAATTCTAAAATGTACAAAGATGGCAGAGTTAATATTTTAAGTGATTTGAAAGCAGGCACACAGCTCTCACTTGTATTCAGGCCACACATAGTAGACCGGGAGATAGTGACACAATTTTCTTGGTCATTTGTAACAGTATGGCGGTTCTTCAGGGGTCTTGTACGCAATGACAAAAAGAAAAATGACGGTCATAGCGCTGGTACCGGCGGCCCAATCGCGTGGGCGTTAGTCGAACTCGTCGGATAAATAACGAGTGTCAAACGATTTGTACCACAAAAAATTTAGTATTTTCCGATAGCCCATAAAAAACATGTAGGCGGTAGTGTCATGCCATACTTCTCCGGTGTGACTTACTGCCCGCCATACCGACGCGAATGCTTTAATAAAATTAAAAAAATTCAACCAATTTAGGGTGGTACAAACCGTTTGGCGAAAAAGAAAATTTGCTGATTTTCGGCGGTATGGCGGCCATTTAGAACCGTCGGAAAAGTATGGCATGGTGATTTTCGTAAATGGCTGCACGACGATAATTAACTGTGCAAAAATTTGCCTGGTACAAATGGTTGAATTTTTTTAATTTTAAATAAAGCATTCGCGTCGGTATGGCGGGCAGTAAGTCACACCGGAGAAGTATGGCATGACACTACCGCCTACATGTTTTTTATGGGCTATCGGAAAATACTAAATTTATTGTGGTACTCGTAATTTATCCGACGAGTTCGACTAACGCCCACGCGATTGGGCCGCCGGTACCAGCGCTATGACCATCATTTTTCTTTTTGTCATTGCGTACTAAGACCCCTGAAGAACCGCCATACTGTTACAAATGACCAAGAAAATTGTGTCACTATCTCCCGGTCTATAGCACAAATACATCTCTTCTGGGATCTAAATATCATTTACCTATCAGTACAATTTCCCCAAAAGATAATGCCATACCTAAGTTTCGATGCTACTAAGCCGTGATAGGCAGTCAATAGAGCTTCGCGATTTACTTGACAAGATACGAAGAGCATATGCTGATTTATTAATATTTTTGCATACGTCGTTACTTTGGTATTTCCAATTCAAGTTCTTATCTATTTTGATTCCTAAAAATATTGTCTTCACTTCCGTTATGGGTGCTCCATTATATTGTATATTGATCGCGTTTGAATTATGTCTGTGACAAAAATGCATTATGTGCGTTTTATTTAAATGTATTTTTATTTTTATTAAGCCATGTTATTATTTCATTAAGAACTTCATTAATGTCATTTTGGTATGCATTTATGTCAACATCGCGGCGCTGTATTATAGCTGTACTATCGTCCGCGAATAAAACCATAGGGTAATGAACTTCTTTAGGCAGGTCGTTTATGTACACTAAAAAAAAAAATAGTGGACCCAGTACACTGCCTTGCGGTACACCACATTTCATCACTCTTTCATCGGATCTATACGTCCTTTCATGTTTACTTTTTATACAGATTCTGGATATTTCCGTATATTGTTTCCTATTACTGAGATAGGATTCAATTAAGTTAAGGACATTTCCCCTTATCCCATATGTATTAAGCTTGTGAAGTAATATTTTGTGGTCGACGTAGTCGAATGCCTTTGTCATATCTGTGTATATAGCACAGACAGGCGTTCTATTGTCTATACTATGTATTATACTTTGAAGAAGATCAGCAATATCCATGTTTAAAGTTTTATTTTTCCTAAATCCTTTTTGTTCATCGCAAAGTATGCTATATTTTTGTAAGAAATTATATTAGCGCGTGTATAACCTTTTCGAATATTTTTTGAAAATACAGGAATTAATGCGACAGGTCTGTAATTCTTCATATTTTCTTTATTATCTTTTTTGAAAAGGGGCTTAATAATAGTTTTCTTGAGACTTTCAGGATAAATTCCAGAATTCAAAGATTATGTATGCAAGGGGTTCGGCTATAATGACGCGGACATGCTTAATTACTTTTGTGGCAATATTATCATATGCAACGCTTTCTGTGTTTTTGAGATTCGCGATAATTTTCTCAATTTCCTGGAAAGATGTTGGACAAAGAAACAGTGAATTTGGGTTCATTTGGATTTGGTCTAAATAGGTTAGGTTCTTAGGAGACAGATCAGCTTGGTCTACGTAATAGTCATTAAAAGCGTCGGCGATGTGTTTCGGGTTTGTTAAAAGCTGATTTTGTTCTGTTTTTATTTTTTGTATGGGTTCTTTGGGACAATTCATTCTTGTGTTATTGATAATTTGCCACGCAGCTTTATTTTTATTTTGTGCTGTATTAATTTTGTAATCATTTTGAGCTTTTTGAGTAAGTCGTATGATTTTTTTTATATATTTTAGAGTAATTAGTGAATTTGGCTTTGTTGGCTAGAGTTGGTGATGTTCTATATCACCAAAGGAGATGTCTTTGTTTTTTGCTACATATCCTTATTCCCTTTGAAAGCCATTTTACTTTTATGTTTTTATACGAGTTACAATCTTAGAAAAACATAGATCGTATAGCATAGTGAATGTCTCAAGGAACGTATCGTAAGCTGTGTTTGGGTCTTCAGCCTTGTAGGTATCGGAGAAAGAGAGGCTCTCTAAATGTTCTTTCTCCAAGAGCCTATAGTATGCATGTTTTCTTTACTGAGATTTTCAATATTTGTGCAGTATGGTCTGATAGCCCGAAATCCAATATTTCGGCGGTACAACCGCGTTTTATATTATGGGCAAAATTGTCGATACACGTTTTACTTGCAGGCCTGTTTGCAGTTTTACTTTCTAATTTAAGGTTATGGCTGAGAAGGAAGTATTCAAATTCCTTAGTTAAATTATTATTTTTTAACATATCTATGTGAACTAATTTTATGTATGATCTTGATCTATTTAATTTATTTAAAATGTTTTTTTTTTTTTTTTTTGTAAAAAATGTCTATATTTTGGAGATACGGTGGTCTATATATACATGCAATGACTACTTGTAAATTCACTAATTCTATTGCACAACACTCAACTATGCCCGACACTGAGCATCTTGCAATTTCAGGGAGGTCAATGAGTATATGAGTATTTTTTACCAGTATACGAGCTCCACCTCGTTTTATATTTTGCCTGCAGTAAATACTAGCTAGCTTAAAATTAGGAATAGACAGCAGATCCTCAAATCCTGCCATTATAAAATGCTCTGTAATACACAAAACGTCCACATCATTTTTTTTTCAACTCAAGGTCATTTAGTTTAACAATAAGGAGGTCGGTTTTGTTTACAAGTCCGCAATATTTTGATGCATCACATATATATGTTTATAATCGAAAAAACTGTAATTCTGTCTGTGTGCCTGTTTCTGTGTTATTTGTCTCCGTAGAGATGTGAGGGCCACATGTTATTTGAGGCTGTTCTACGTCGGAGTAGACAATACTTTCAGATGCGGAATAGTTTTGATGGCATATGAACACAATAGGCTATTTGACTGATGTTGAATTCTACAGCGTACTGTAGTTATATGAATAAAATTAGCTAAATATATCACGAAACAAAGAAAAAAAAACCAGAAACATATATCTTTTTTGGAAATATGTGACTTCAAAGGTACGCAAATTTTATGTTTTTTTTTTTAATCCAAAATAAATTTCCTCATAATTTTACGAAACAATAATTGTATGACAACTATGAACTTAAACGCACTTTTTCACGGTGAAAATGCCAAATTTCTTAATTTTTCCATACAATTATTGGTACCTATACCGGCCTGTGACGTCACTAGCCTGACGCGTTTTGTATGGAGCGTTTTTAGCGCTACGTAGAAATGTTGAACTTTGACGATCATTTCTGACTTTTAGAGCAATTTAAGTGTAGTCAGTCTCATATAGACATTTGATCACAATAAAAAATAGAATCGATTGACATCCTCAAAAAAAAATAGTCAACATGTCTATTGTCTTATGAATTTCCTGAAAAATTTGTTTGATTCCCCTGTTGTTAATAACACCGGAGCTTCTATGAAACATTGAACTGTCATATGTTAGCTCCATATTTGAGTCTACCAGGTAAGAGTACTCATGACTCAGATTATCTAAGTAGAGTAGATTATTAAAAGTCTCAACTCTTGAATTAAACATAACACCTGCATCAATACATTTGAACGTTGACAAACATATAATTACATTTGTATGTTGTAATGTTAAAAGTCTCTCTCTAAATTATATTTACAAGTTCACAATATTTTTTTGTTACCATAAAATCTTCTTCGCTAATCAGGATAACACAATAATCAGCTAACGTAAATTATTTTGTTTTTAAATTAATGTCTTGTAATAAGTGTTTAATTCCGGATTTTGGGATTAAATAGTGACATATCTGAAAATAATATTTTTTTCGGTTTCCGCGACTGTCACACATTTATATAAAACAATTTAAACGGATTATATCGCGTATATTAATTATTTCAGCCTCCCTGACGTTTCAGTACCTTTACAGATACCGTTGTCAAAGGTTGACTATATCTGAAAATTGTCAGGAAATTTGCTCAGCGCTATGTTAATTATCTTATTTCTTTTATGGCTGCTTTATACATAGTTTATTGGGTCTTTAGAATTTTTTTTTTTCATCTTGGATGAGGTTTGAGGTCAAAATCGATGCGGTTTTCGCCTTTGTAGAAGTATCCCTCTGCTGAATTTTGTCGGTGCAGCGGTTTTCACTAACTCTATATTGGCTGAGCACTAATTTTTGCATCAGTATCTCTATTTGTTTTACCAAATCTTCAATCTCATGTGTTGCGTCTTTCAATTGCTGTTCCAGAAGCATAATTTGGCGTTGAAGATGTAAAACTTTTTCATTTTGATCTGGATATTTGGATGCCTCTGTTGGTGTGTGAGCGGAGCTGGTAGAGGGCGTTGAGGACCCAATTGGGAGTATTAGTGAGTGTCGCTGCTCATACTTTTTATTTTTACGTTTTTGTCCGTCTACTGTAATAACACAAAGACTGTGAGGTGTTTTTCTCCATATTTAGTTTGTGAATTTTATTTTTTAATTAATTATTTTCTAAGACTACGTTCTCCAGTTCATTCTGTGTAGCCTCTAGTGCAGATGTGAGCTGACTAATTGTCTCCTTCATGTCTAATAGACTTTGCGATGTATATAATGTCCCATCTGCACTTTTTGACAGCAAGGTTGATCTTAATAAAGTAGGCGAGGAGAGCGACTCGTCAAAAGTGTCCCTCTCACTGAGTACGTGTGAGTGGGCAGAGCTCATTATCTGAGAGGTTTGTGTGCTATTCTCCTCCGGTGCATTCAGATTTTTTTCCTGGGTGTCTCCTATTTCAGGATGTTTAGGGGGGCTTTTATGTTTTGGAAGACATTGTTTTTTCCTCAAAGTGATGTTGGTATGTGCAATTTTCGTTGTACGTTGTATCGGTGTTGTCTAGATTAGAACATATTTTACATTTCCACTTTTTTCTCGATTCTACAGTTTTTAAATAATGCAGCTTCTCTGAGACGCCTGCGCAACTATATTCATAGTGATGTTTGCATACGGCACATATTATTCCATTTTTTGCATCTATTGCTTTCTTGCATTTGAAGCATGATACCGGTGTCGCCACCTTCCGTCCACTAGTGCTTGCTTTGTTGACTACACTGGACATGATTGATTATCACATAACTTTATCAATAGTATTTGAGTTTATCAAGAGATGTCGCTAGTGTGGCGCCAATGATGTTTTAATATAATCTTGTGGCAACACTGATATAGTTATTGTTATGTTGTCACTCCTAGGTATCTGTCAGTGTCAGTTTAGTATCCAATCAGATGTTTAACGGACTGTGTTGTTGTGAATGAACTTGAATTATAGTTGCCGTTAGAATACAACTTAATAGTGAGATTTAAAGTTCAACGGTTCAGTAATATTCTCACCGTGTTGATATATCTGCCATTTTCCTCTTCATTTGGATGTCTTTAACTTATATCCCCGCGTAAGTTTGTAGGTTATGTTTATAAGCCCTCAAAATGAAAAACTCGATTATAATTACTATTTTTCAGAATTAAAAAGTCGCAAGTCTGTTAAGTAGCACTTTCCTTGGCTAGGGTTGCCAGAGTTGCATGTTGCGAGTTGCTGTGTGTCATTGTCATGTAAAGGTTTGAGTCTTTGAAATCACATACAGGCACCTGCTACGTGGTGTTAAACACAGGAACGGGTGTTAATCACCTTTTGTTATCAAAAATGTGTGATAATTTTGTGGGTTTAAATCAATATATTGTCAAATCCATTAAAATGTTGCGATGAATTGTGCCACCAACTTTTCTGTGAACTGAAAAGTGTCGTCACAATCTTCATACACAGAGCACTCGAATGCAGAGACACTGACAATCTTATGAAATTTCAGCATGTCAGTCGTAGTTGTTAATTACCCCGTTTTATCGATAAGTTGGTCGTTGCTTGTCAAAGAGACTGCGCTATGACACTGGCTGTTATTTTATGATTTCAGTAAACACTATTTCGCCTGCTGACAACAAACTCACTAAAATTTCTGTCACTGCTCTTCAAAACCTCGTATCTGGAAAGTATATTGACACTGAGATACGAGCTTTGTTTTACGTGAGCTTTAGTTGTCAACAGATGATTTGTTCAGAATCAGAACTATCATTGGCATTAATAATCACTTGTAAAAGTTGTACAGCCGTACGCAGCGGTTGAGAAATATTTTGTTCTTCAACTTGCTCAAAAAGCTCACAGCTCACCTCGTCCACAGATCGTACACTCACAAAGAAAACGAAGCCATACAATTCGAGTTCGACATGGAGCGAGACGACTGCCAGGAGGTGGCCAATGAAATGGCGAAAGCGGGCCTCATCATGGAGGAAGATGCCAGGATCGTCTTCAAGCTGTTGAAGTCGCAGCTCATCAGTCTCAGACGGTGAGTGCGCTGTTTTTGTTTGTGATTTGTATTTTTTAACTGTACGTCTAGAATAACTGTGACACGGGACTAATACTTTCTGTCACTTTCCGTTTAATACCGCGCGAGCACGACAGGAGATGCTGAGTCGCGCGACAATCGAAGTCCCTGCAAGATATGCCAGCCCTGCTGAAAAGTAAATTAAAGCCTGACCAGTAATATATGAGGACGCGCCATATTGCGGAGCGGAATTTCACTGGAACTACTTTCTTACAAATATTTAAAAATATCAAAAAAATGCCGAAGACCATTCACAGTCGTGAACGTAATATTATAAATAAAGTATACACGTGTTTACTACACGAAAAACAGTCAGGAAAAGAGTGCATTCCATTTAATGATATTACGAGGTTACCATAGGAACTGACAGGTATTTAAACTAATGTCATTACAGTGCGGTTGCGATTGGTTGCAAAATTGTTGCCATATAAATCTTATTAATAGCGCCCTCTTGACAATCCTCATATATTTCTGGTCAGGCTTTAAATGGTTATTTTAGCATAAACTGCAGAACAACAAGAAACTTCTATAGTACACTGGAGATTGCCTGAGAAAAACAAAATAATTTTGTTTACAAATGAAGCGAAAATTGAAAAATTTAATGATTCGGACAGGATTCGAACCTGCGTTTCCAACGGCTTTCCTTCAATTTTCGCTTCATTTGTAAACATTTAGTATACGTTAGCAGACGTTACTGCTTTAATAAAAAATAAAATTTTGCCCCATACCGTTACTATGCGAGATAAAGGATCCATTTTTAGAGAGAAATGTCACGTTGTTGCCATATAAATCTAATTAATAGCGCCCTCTTGACAATCCTCATATATTTCTGGTCAGGCTTTAAATGGTTATTTTAGCATAAACTGCAGAACAACAAGAAACTTCTATAGTACACTGGAGATTGCCTGAGAAAAACAAAATAATTTTGCCCCATACCGTTACTATGCGAGATAAAGGATCCATTTTTAGAGAGAAATGTCACGCGACACGGATCGATGCAAAATGGCGGTGAAGCGACTTCAAGTAGTTAACGTGCCACCATAGTGATTTTTATATAGAATGCCATTTGGCATTAAATCCGCCATTTGTACTGACTTTTGTTTTGTGCAATAAAGTTTAAATAATACATAAATAAACGTGCTTGACCAGTTGACCAATTATTTTGCCGGAGGGGGTCGCCCGTGCATCTCCTGTCTAAATACTCTATACTACGATTTCTAATTCAAGACCAAAAAAACTACCACAAGGTTGCAACTACAGTAAAATATTTTTACAATAATATATTCCTTTTTCTTTTTTAAACACGCTAAGATAACTAGAAATATTTATTATTTCATAATTACGAGAGGAGATAATAAAAACTTAAACATCGGAGATTTTTGGTACAAAATTTGGTATTGTACTTGTAACATTGTGCATTTGGTGCAAGCCAAGAAACAAACTCAGATGTCATTTAAATGTTGTCAATTTTGACAGTGACGTATCTGTCGTAGTTTTTGTGGTCTTGAATTAGAAATCCGAGTTTAAGTAACGTACTATTTCGGCGGCACACAATGACCAACTGATAACCAAGGTACTAGTGCTCCGCGGAACACGATTAGCGGAACACTGCCCTGGGGTTCGGGTTACATCTCCGACGACCAGGTCGACGCTGCGGTCGGCGCAAATATAGCATTTCCTACGTTTTATGAATACTATTATAGCAGCGCGTGGATAGTATTGCCTGTGAACTTGTACTTCAAATTGAATGTGACGTAACCATCTAAAGAAGACGAGTTTTGCATAGTTATCTATACATTAGGAGCAGTTTCGTGATTGCATTACAATTAAGACTACGCGGCGCTTAAGTAACAAAGAAGGAAAGTTTTTCCTTACAAATTGCACTGAACAACACCCTTTATTTTTTAATTTTTAACCAATCAAGTCTTTTCCTCGGCAGAAGATAACAGGATAGACGGCGCCACATTTACGTTTTATACGGTTCAAAAAAGACCTATATCGATTGCTGAATAAGACACCGTTTACAGACATAAAGTAAATATGAAACTAGGTACATTTGCAAAAAATATCTCGACGAAATCACGAGTACTTTAATACATTTTCGTAGATATATTTATTTCATTATCATGATAAATTATTGGCTTTACTTGGCTTAACAAGCTATGCATTTATAAATTGTATGATAGGACACGTAATCTGTAATGATATACAATCCTTACAATAATCTATTTCAAAAGTGATCTACAGACAAAGAAAACACACTCTACCATAAAGGAATAAGGTGATAAAATTCTTTGTAGTAGATTCATTGCCGTATGCGACCCTGACTCGCCATTTCTAATCATACGGCATGCGTTGCGTGTCGGCATACGCAATAACTAGCCATGCATCCAAGTACACAATAGCAATGTTGGTAAATTAAAATTAAACGAGATTTTTTCCAACATTTACTTACTGTGGAGTAAGTAAATGTTGCTCGGAGTTTTTTTGCGCGATAGAATCAGAAAAGAGGAGTCCGCAGAAGAAGCAAGGTTACCGACATAGCTCACAGAATTGCACGATTGAAATGGTAATGCGCAGGTCATGTAGACCGGAGAATGGACAGCCGTTGGGCCAGCAAAGTCCTGGAGTGGCGATTACGTATAGGAAAGCGCAGCGGGGGTCGGCCCCCGACTAGATGGATGGATGACCTCTGACGATAGCGGGGAATCGATGGATGCTGTCTGCACGGGATCGCACTTTGTGGCGAGTCATGGGGAGGCCTATGTTCAGCAGTGGACGTCTGTGGCTGCTAGATAGCTAGTTAGATAGTAAGACAGTATGAAAGACGGCGCCGGAACTTTGTCCGCGTAAACCTTTTTTTACAAACCTTTATTTAACTTGCATTGTATGTAGAATCGTATCAGTGAGCAATTGATGGATGTTCAAAGAAAAGTACTGTCACATTTGAAAATGAAATTTTCGACAGAAACTTATTCTTTACTGTAGCCTGTCGGGTAAAAGGTATCCTATAACCATCTTTGAATGCCCATACAAATCCTGCACTGCGCTGTTCGACCATGGGAAACTGATTTTCAATACAATTCTATAATAGTTTATAAGTGTTGTACAGACAGTGAGAGCTGCCACTAGAGTACAACGTACTCCGCGTATACGCGTTGTAAACAGAACGGCTGCTTTTATAAATTGGTGGATTATCAAGGCTAACCTAATCCACCAGCTAGGCTAACATGTCTGCGCGACTCCCCTTGTCGCGCGACTCAACATCATCTGTCATGCTCGCACAGTATTGAATAGAAAGTGACAGGTAGTATTTGCCGCTGCTATTATACTAGAGGTGCAGTTAAGCAGACTGATTGTAGGTCGAGAGGCACGCATCTATCTTTTGCTATGTAAGGGCGGTACATTATGGATCAGTTTTTACAGAAATAACACATACTACGGATAGTTTAGAGCCTTGTCACACTGGCGATTTGCGGTGGAATTGAAAGCGAGACTAGTCTGCAACAATTTCGCCGCTCTCTCGCTCTCGCAACTTTCAATCTCGCCGCTTTCTCGCTCTCGCTCGCTCAACTTTCAACTCGCTCGCAAATCACGAATGTGATAAGACTGTTAGAGAAACATCGTCAGTTCTTTAGAATTTATGGAGTCTGGATCGAAAACAAATTGGTTCGCGTACGGTCAAAACGTTTGATTCTTGATAATTTATCACACATCTTTTATATGTTCCTGAAATGGTTTGAAAATATCCAAGCTCCGAACAAGAGCGCTTTCAAAAAAAAATTGCGTTGCCTCTATGCTAGCAGAGTTGTGAATTCTTAGCTTATCTGATTAGGTTGTTTCATCGGTATTTATTTATATATGCCTATGTGCATGTATATATTATATGAATATGTATTTATTAAAACTTGCTTGAGTTAGTCCACAATTCATCTGCTTTGCCCGAATGTTGACTGGTAGAGAATGCCACATAGTCCGCCTTTTGTACGATAAGTTTCGCTTTTGTGCAATAAAGATAAAATAAAAAAAATAAAATAACAAAAAAATTACCAAAACACAGACATCATCGAATCGTATCGAAACAATAAAGAGAAATAAAAAATCCGTGATCAAAAATCCTAACAGAACGGTTCAATACCGCAATAACTCAACAAACTGATTAAACTGTACATCGAAATCACATTCCAGGCTATTTGCGACTCTCCCCCCTTATCTTACCGTTAACATTGCCTTATAGCTCCTACTGTACAGTCGGCAACAGAAATGCGTGCACGAAATGTTCAAAATGATTTTTATGCGGATTCTATATCAAGAGAATAAGGGTTGTTTAGATCATTATTGAGTTTCTGTCGGCTTTTTCTCAGTGTCTTGTGAAATTCCAGTAGTACTTGTAAAAAGGGCATTCCGTTGGATCAACATATAGAAAGTCGAAGAATCCACTACCAATACAAAAGCCAAATTGTAAAATATTAAGGGTGGATCAACCTTTTCTTGTTGTTATTCTGTCCCGTCACCCAGGAGACAATGTGATAAAACTTCTTAGAAAAGTGTTAATAATTTATAATATTGGTATTTTCAAGAGATTTTATAAATAAGAATGGGCTTATAACTGCTTCAATTACAACATTTTTGCTAAATATTGCCGCCGAAAATCGTAGTTTTAAAGAGTAATGCAAGGGACATCACCATGGCAACAAGCAACAGAAAAAGTTGATTTTAAAAATACCAGAGAAAGAGAAAGAACAGAAATATACAAATAATGGTGCCCGACATTGTCCCGGCTCCAAACTACTCGCGAAGTCGACCGAGGTTGGGCTAATATGACAGTGTGGAGAGGCATTTCGGTTCAGAAATATTTCGGCTAACTTCGTCTCGGTCAACTTGGCGATAGTGTGGAGCCGGTGTTATGGTGGAATACCCCAAAAGTGTCATTGTGGCTAACTTACGTTATAAATAAACTATTTTATTTAACCCTTAAATAAATTGGCAATGTACACCAGGATGTACAAACTCTTTGACCATCTTTTTCTATTTTTTTTCGAACGAGAATTGATTGCTCTATGCAACCTTAACGAGACTTTACTATCGTTTTTTTTTTGCCAATTTATCTAGTCTATTATTCTGCTTAGCTACTTTTGCTGCTGACTATACTTTAGCAATACGCCCTAGTCACGCGATATGCAAAAACCCGACCTTTGCCAGATGCTCCAAGTTGCGTCCTTGGATTATACCTGCCTTCGGAGCTAACTCTAGATAGAGAAGTCACAATAACTTATTCGGATAGTCTTTACGAGTGTTCTTATAAATAAATTTGCTAAAATAAACTATTGATAGGTCTACTTAGTATTTCGGTACCAAGGGCTTGCACTTGACTATGAATACTGACACTTTTACTGGCGAACACGATTATTTTGTGCTGTTTAGTAGTTCCTACGGACACCTTTTGTCGCCATCATCTGAACAGCTCCAAGATACCAAATTATTGCATTTTCACGTGAACATATTATGTATATATACACGCAGTTTTATTTCAATACGATAATTAAAAATTGGTTAAAATTGGCGTCGACTGTTTGAACGATGATATATCCGATGTACGAACCATATTTTTGGTGTGAATTCGGTTAAAAAGGTCATCTCGTTTTGTATGATGTTTAAGTTTTTTTTGTAGGACATTTTCAGTTAATCAATTGTCTTTTTTGCACAGCATTCGTTTTTCTGGTATGCTTTCAGTTAATTAGTGGAGTTACCTAGTGTGCTGAAAAATTATACAGATGTGCATTTAATAATATCCCGTTTCAAATTACGCTAATAAAAGCGACAACAAATAACAATGAGCCCAGTTTCGCTTTTTCTTCAACAAACGTATAATTTAGCGCATACACAGACACACGTATCGGTGAGTACCGTAATTTCGAACGGCAATTAAGACGGTCGATCGCGCGCGATTAACTGTCAGACGCCGCGTGCAATTATGGTATAACTTGCGTCAGTACCGAGATCCCTAGTTTTAATTCAGTTTACACGTATATTCTTTCGCGTTGCTGGTAGAACCGATGGACAAATAGAAAAGTGTCATTCTCGAGAACGTTCATTCGCCATACACATCGGGAAACCTTCTCGAGAACGGCACATTTCTACGGACAAAACACGAGATAGGTTATGGATAAAGGGTCTGGGTAAATACCAAAAATTACGCAATGAAGGCATAGTTAGCCATGCAAAAAAGGAGAAAATAAAGCTATTGGAAAAAGTTCCGTTGCATGACAAAAAATATCAATAAGGTACATTAAAATACAATCTTACAAATAAAGGTCATTCGATGGTAAATTATCGTCGCACTACGGACACTTTCAAATAAATTATAATTGAATGAATGAAATTGGTAAACTGTTTTGGTCTTCACACAGAAGATAAAGGGTCTATGGCGGAGCACGCTCGCGAAAATTATTATAATAAGCGCAAAAATCTGAAACATTTTATTTCTAATGTGTTGTCCAGTTCGTGTATGTTTACGAATAAATTATCATTCATTCATTTATTCATTCATTCATAATATTTTGGAAAGATCGGTTAATTTTTGAACGAGGAAACAGACGAAACAAAACGTCGATTTGTATGAAAAAATGAACAGTGTTTTTTCTCTTACACGACAATGTCTATATCCAATGTTTAGGTTTAGGTTTAGAGAATCTTTATTTACTCATAAGAACAATACAGTTCACTTGAAATGAGCTTACAAATTAGATATCCTTAAATTAAATGTATTTAGCGTGATCGCTATAGGTTTATATTACATTATTTTGTACATGTGTCTTCAGTTGGGTTTTAAATACACTAAGGGATTCACAATCTTTCACATTATTTGGTAATTCATTATACATCCGTGCTCCCTCATACATTATGCTACTTTTGCCATAACCCGTTCTATTTTTGCGTAGTTGTAACTTGTTTGTGTTTCTTAGACAGTGTTTGAATTTTCGTTGTGTAAAGTTAATGTCTGAATCTGAATGTATTTTATCTGTTAGAATTTTTCTTACGAAAATGCAAGTTGAATAGGTGTATAGTTAAAAAGCTGTACTTTATTGTATAGTGACTGAGTGTTCATTCGATAATCATATTTAAAAAGTGCCTTTATGGATTTATTTTGAGATCTTTGTAGTTTCTGTAGATTAGTTTTGGCAGCACATCCCCATATCTCGATTAAATAATCTAAATGTGATTTCACTAGCGAGTTGTAAATTGTCAAGCGGGCTTTGTGCGGGATGCATGTTGTAATTCTACGCAGTATGCCGGTTACTGAAGATAACTTAGAACGCACATGTTGTATATGATCCTTAGTATGTCTATCCGCTGTAGTACGCCAGGTTATGGGTCAATCTACATTTTTCTGTTGCTTGTGGCCATGGGGATGTGCCCTGAGTTACTCTTTAAAACTACGATTTTCGACGGCAATATTCAATAAAAATATTGTAATTGCAGCAGTTCCCATTCTTATTTAGAATATCTCTTGAAAATACCAATATTATAAATTATCAACACTTTTCTAAGAAGTTTAATCACCATTGTCTTCCTGGGTGACGGGATAGAATAACAACAAGAAAAAAAAGTTGATCCACCCTTATACAGCCCTTGTACTGCTAATTTAAGTTGTATAAGGGCTGTATAAACGCTTACGCGCAAGACATGGTCACTGTCACTACTTTCAAAAATAAACCTGTATCGGAACCTAACTTTAGGAAAAGCGAAAGTGAGTGCATACAGTGTCATATATATAGTTGCTACTACGTTTTCCGTCGGGCCAAAACGAGATTTCTTAACACGTTTTTATAAGGTTCACTTGTAACTTAGTTTGTTAGTTACTTACTTCGTTTGTAACAAAAAAAAATGTTAAATCTTGTAAGTAAATTTTAACCTACATCTAATCGTCGTGCGAAAACTGCGTGTTTAATGTTGTATGTATGTATGTATGTATGTAAACGCTTTATTGTACACAACAACTGGTTATAAATACATTGATAACAAATGAAATATGTACAAAGGCGAACTTATCCCTATTAGGGATCTCTTCCAGTTAACCTTTGAGCAATTGAAGGAATGGGTATACGAAGAAAATAGGCAAACTACACTGCGTACAACCAAGATATCTATATTATACTTAATAAAACTATAATAAGTACATAAACTAAGTAAGTAATAATACACATATATTTGTACTATTTATAAGATACATATATTATATACATATACATATATCTACATATAATACATATAAATGCGTAAATAAATATAGTATTCAATGAATTCACACGTCATCGGACAGCCACAATTTCTTCAAGTTAATCTTAAGTGATGCAACAGATGGAGACTTCCTAAGGGACAAAGGCAACCCATTCCACAACTACGTTAGTGTAGTACACCTGACAATGCAATACTTTGGTATCTCGAGCGGTTCTGATGATGGAGACGGAAGGTGACCGTAGGAACTCCTAATCAGCATACAATAAACCCATCATCAGGCTCATGACATAGGTATTGATGAGCAATGAACGTTTGGTTAAGAAAGTATAGTCTGCGAGAAAAGCTTGACTGAAAAAAAGAACTTGTCGATTCTCTTACCGTTGTCAACTTGAACAAGCGGTGATCAATTGGTATTATGAGTTCAGGTGTCAAATTAAAACAGGGAAATTCCATAATATAGTCGGAAACTTTCATGAACGTACCTTAATTTCATGGTCAACGCAGCTGTTCAAGTTAATTAACATTCTGTCACTAATTTCCAGTGTTCATTTTCAATTTGTATATAACCCTGACACGTTCGTGGTACAGTCAACAGCAGAAGTTGCTTTGCATGTTAGGTGGTCAAGTTATATGCACACGGACTCTATTAGCAAGAGAATAAGGATTGTACAGATCAGTGTTACTTCTGCTGCTCACTGTACTACGGGTTGCACAAATGACCCATTTATGAATGAATTCATTTATAAATGGGTCATGCAATTCTGCACCTAGTACGGCAAAAGCGGACGTTTATCTGTAAAATTCTAAATAGCATGAAATATTGTACTTGTGAAACGCATATTATATAGCTTAAGCAACACATGTTTTATTACCATCATAAAAAAGTAAACAATATGCTAAAACGTAAACGCAAACTTAGCACTCTACAATTAAACCTTTTTTACATTTCATCTATTAGCATAAGTTACAAATAACTACCAATCAAACAATTATAAACCCTATGTTAATGTCGTAAGAAACTGAATCAACGATATTATACTTCCATGCTAAATTTAAAGGGTTTGTAAACGTAAAACCTCTTTACAACTTAGGTTGTTATGTTATGTATAAGCGAGCGTGTTCATTGAATGTTGCCAACGATAGCACTTTAAGGGCTAAATTTAACATTTTCGACCGATTAAGCATCAGTATGTAATTAGGTCACAATCAGAATTAGAAACGCTAGCCGTAAATATTTTTGCCTTACTTAGAAGTATTAGAAGCAAAAGTATGAGCAAACACGGTTTTAGAAAGAACATGTCTTGTCACTTTTCTTTTAAACCGAGATTGTAATCTCAAAATATAGTGTACTTAATGGACTTTAATTACCGCTCAGTTACAGGTTCAAATATTTATGTAACTTGTATTTTTATCACTTTAGCAACAACTCAAAAAGTGACTAGGCCATGTTCTTTCTGTGTCGTATCCACTATCGAATATTAAGCAATCCATATTTTGGAAATATTTCATACATACGAGTAATTAATTTATTCATCATCATCAACGTCCACCACGTAATATTTTTTGCCATAGTCGCGTAATAAGTATCCTGTAACCATCGTTAGATGTCCAGCTATTCTTTTACAAAAATGAAAAAAAAAAAAATGAATTTTATCGAATCCTTCTAGTGAGAAAATGCTATTTAAGTAACTGGGCCATTTTTTCGATATTTTGGGTATTTTCTACTCAGAATCACGAGCTCTTTCGATCTAATTACAATAGAAAAGTACCGCTGTAGTAGGTTATATGGAAATGGTAACGGAATGGAACGAAAAGACATTGGGACACTTTTTTCTTCTAATTAGATCGAAAGAGCTCGTGATTCTGAGTAGAAAATACCCAAAATATCGAAAATTAAAAAAAAAGTGGGTGTACAACTTTAGAAAAAAATGGCCCAACTCTAAAAATACAAGATGGTTATAATTTATAATCCGATTCTAGACCATTCTCGTGAAAACTTCGACTTATAAGTGAGTTCCAGAGTTGGCAACATTATCAATATTCCGTCAGTCGGCTCGCGATCACCGCCGCGGCCGATCGAGCGATGCGCCTCGACACCAACTTTCATTACGTCTACAGTTGATGTGCTACCGTGCAGTGGGTTCTGTGATGTGTACTTGATGTGATGTGTTATTGTGTACGTTGTGATCGACAGTGTTTGCGCGCAAGCGTGCAGTCGGCGTGTAAGTTGATTTTCAACCCACTTCAAAAAGAAGATCGCAATATCCTTGTGTTTGTTACCTGTGTACTCCGTCATTTATGAATCGATGATGATGTACCGTACATTATTTTTTTTAACCACTGACTAAAAAGGAGGGGTGTTATAAGTTTATCATGTGTATCTGTTTGTGGCATCGTAGCTCCCAAACGTATGGACCGATTTGAAAGCTGTTTTTGTAATGGAAAGCCATGTCTGTCGCAATGGTTCTTAGCTATGTTTGTTAAAAATACTTGCAACTGTTTCCATGAATCTATTCATGATTCGAACAAGTGACAGGATTATTGTATTAAGCGGTTTACACTCACGAGAAATTGTCAGGAACGGCCCGACATGTTTCGACATGTCACAGAGTGACGAGGTTGCCGCGGCGGTGTACGGGCAGCCGTCCCTGATGAAGAGCTCCATACGAGTTTGAAACATGTCGGGCCATTGCTGACAATTTCACGTGAGTGTAAACCGCTTAATACAATAATTAAATATGTCTCACGAAAGTTTTAATAAAGTGACAGGATCTCAGCCAATATTGAAGCTAATAATTCCAAATTGTGTTGTTATGTTCAGATTTAGTGGCATTTTTATCCCACTCATTAAACGAGGGCCTCATGATGACCAGCTACTTGTATCGGGGTTTTTTCAATTTTGAATTTAGGTTATTGTTCGAGATAATCTTGACATTGGACCCATAATTTTGGTGCAGATCTGATGATGAAACCCTCATGGAATAAAAAGGACTCCTCAAATAAAGACAAGGCAATTTCGATGTTTTTTATAGTAACTCGCTTTGTTACTCTCGGAAATACGATTTCTTCCCGTTGAAGTTGGTTAATTTTTGTGAAATCATACTTATATTATAAAGGCTAAAGTTTGAGAGTGTGTTTTTGTGTATGTTTGTTACTTCTTCACGCTCAAACGGCTGGACCAATTTTGACAAATTTTGGTATGAAGGTAGCTGACACCCTGAATTAACACATAGGCTACTTTTTATCCCTAAAAGTGTAGTGTTCCCTTGGGATGAGGGGGTAACACTGCGCGGCGCAGCTAGTAGGTATAAAATAAAGTTCAAAGGATTTGCATTATAGAAAGTTGTGATCGAGGAAAGTGTACTCAATGAATGTCCGGAATTATAAATAACGCTATTATCATGTTTCCTCGTTGTGGTTGTTTTACTGGTTGATATGTTATCAAACAACCGAAAATATACAGATTCGGAGAGGTGGAATATATTTTTAATTGTACACCGTTATCATTGCGATTGTTTGATTTCACTTCCAGTTTACTGAAGCGTATAAGTAATTTTTTTTGTAGTATTATTTAGTAAAAAGTCGAAATTTTTGGCATTGATAACCAGAGACCGGATTTCTCGTGGCACTTTTGAGACTTCTCGTTCATCGACAACATGTGTAATAAATACAATATTTAAAATATGATTAAGAGTATAATTAAACAGTAGGGATCCCGAAGGAACGATCTCTTTGAGATAACCTTTGGATACCAACATATTGGATTTTTTTAATAGGAATTATAACAATACTATTTAATTGTTCCATAAAACGTAGTAGCTCTGTGAGCGCGACTTTGTTTTTTGACATTTTAGATTGTTTTGACCCTTTGAAAAATCTCAAAAACATGAATCGACAAAGAAATCTTTGTTATTATCAAGCCTGCTCATAATTTGACCAGAAGCGATTGGAAAATACGAAATTACATTTCTTATTGTTTTAATTGAATATCTCTATTTCACATTTCAACGACTCAAAAGTTATCAGAATGAGATTGCTCTTTAGCGATAAGATCTACTTTTAATCTTCTTATGGGTATGTTGTGTTCTATAATGTATCGACATAATATGTTAATCGGAATTCGATAAAAGAGAAGTCCCTATGACAGCTCAAAAGTGCCACGAGAAATCCGGTATCTGTTGATAACTTTTAACCCGTTTGTTATCGATATTGCTTATAAGCGTACCGCGGCGTTTTCGTGCGCTAATGATTAACACTAGGCCGCCAGTAGACGTCAAATCATTCTGCACCGAAAACATCATCAGTTACATCATTATAATTAAGAGGGCGCCAACGCGTTGGCTAGCTCTCTCTCTCTCACTGAGCGTAAGCGTGAGGGAGATGGAAGTGCGTGCTCGGAAGCGCGGAAATCATGTTTTTTGAGTTGTGTCATAAACGTGTGCATTTTATATTGAAAATAGCTTTACAGTTTTTGAGAACTTATAATTGTGCATCTATTAAGCTAAAAAAACATTGTTAAAAATGAAAGGGTTTTGAAGATTCAACCGAAAAAATCTAAAAAAAGGGTTTATGTTTGAGAGATAATCGTGTTGCCAATCGTGTTTTCACGTTGACAAGATTGAAGAAAAACTGTTTAAGTTTCTTTTATTCAAGGGACAGATTTTTATTTTTAATCACTATGGATGTTGAGATCTAGGATCATTCACCTGACGAATTTTGCATGGGTGGGCTCTTGAGAAAATATTCGACGCACAGTGAGGTACTATATTGTTGTTCACTTTGTGCGGAATGTGAAGGAGTTAATGACCTTTTATGTCATCAACAGGTTCACATTCCGCCAAGGATCGAGTGTTGACTCAGTGTTGTACCTGACTGCATTTATTATTGAAAGACACTTTTGCATATCTGTGCTGGGGGATCCAAAACTGGTTGTTATGTCATTGTGAAACCGGTTTTAAGCTGGGTTTATTGTGACAATAAAACCGGTTATGGATCCTTTATATTCTATGCTATCATTGACGAGTAGAGAATAGTAGTTTTTGATACAAGTGTGGAAAGTATGTCATTTTGAACGAGTCCCGAGGAGTCTTGGCCTGAGCCGCAAGGCGAGGGTCAAGACTCGGGACGAGTTAAAATGACACTTCCACACGTGTACCAAACAACGTTTTTTAATACATTTGCGAAAAATTGCAATAATACTTTAAAACATTAATTGAAAGGGGCAATTATATTTATTTCTGTATGATAAAAATTAAGAGTACATACCTACAATTTTTAGAGCAATTGTCAAGGGTCGCATTTAAAGCCTTTGCTGGTAAGTTTAAAGTTTTATTCAATTTGTTAATAATTCTCTTTTTCTCGTTTCCAGCCAATAAAATGTTCATAGACGGCAATGTAATTTTTCTTTCGATTTTGCGGGTAAAATACTCTCACTTGCAATTTTTGCCTTGGCTCGTATATAGGGCGGTGTTAAATATATTCTGGTAACATCAGAATCCATCATTTTCTATCAAAAGCTCTTATTTTATAAATCTTACGTGTCATTTACACATAATTAAAACAATCTTGAATGAAAAAGAAAGTTTTACTTTTAATTGTAATATTTTTTTTCAAGATGGCGTCGGCTGTCATCATTCAGCCAAATCAAAAGAAATTGTTTTAATATCTCAGAAGAGATATGATAATGTTACACAGTAATTCAATGATTCCAAACAATAAACATCGTGAATCTGTTTTTAGTTTACGTTTTATATAATTGTAAATAAATATATTATTTAATACACAAAAATAGCGATTATTCATAATTATTATGAATTTAAAAAGCAGCGCGTGGGTCACGCTTAATACTGTATTTTCTAATCTGTGACAATACTTTTCTTTTTAATTTTTTTAGGTCACGCATAATACTCATTTGCTCATTAAATAATAGTCACTTAAACAAATTATTAACACCGTTTTTGAGTTTTTTTTAATAGATAACCCTTTGATTGATCCAATATGCAATTTAAATATTTTAAGCATAATTATGAGACCTGCAATGCTGCATGACGTAATAAATAAAGTCAGAAAGTGATTGACCTTTGTTTGGATGTATGAGGTATGACGTGTTAGTACAACAGAAAATTAAAAAAAATTTAAAAGTAAAAAGCACTAGTTCGAAATAACCAACTTTTCGCACGATTTGCAGATACGAAAAGTACCACTTTTTGAGCAACTGTATTAAAAATAATATTTTCGCTTAAGGAATGTGCGTTATTAGATTTAGATCCTATGTAAAATAAGTATCAGGTACAACGCTCCATGCTGCTAACTACCGTTTTAGTACTTTATATTATAAATAAAGCTGATTTATGATTTGGAATTGTAATAACGTATTACGAACCATAATTATGTCCGATGTACTTAGATAAAACTTTTTTGGAGCTCACATGCTTATGCCAATTGTTTTTCCTACCAACTCTTAGGCTGAGTGTCACACAACTTTAAGTCTTTTATTGATATTATTTATAATCTGGTTAAATAAAAAAATATCATACTGCTTAGTAGTAACGTTTTTTTTAAGAAAATATAACTTAGGTATATCCAGCGAGCGAAGTCCTTTATAATTGTGTTATACCTATTATGTTGTACTCGACCTTGCAATACCTGCCATTTAGAAAATTAACTATTATGTAATACCAACGTCAGTCAAGTAATCGGTATTTATAATTCAAGGCATCTACAGGATATAAATTACGGAGATTTCTAATTTTATAGAAACATGAAAACGGTTGCCAAGGCGACCATTTGTACGCCCTAGCTCCTTACAATCTTGAACCTTAATAAGATGCTTGACGGTTGATTATCGTTAACTGATGATTGTTGATTGATAATATCAGTGTTTACTAGCGGCCTTGGCGTGTTTGAAGCTGAAATCCCTTAAGAAGATATATCACTGCTTGTTTTCCCGGACTGTCAGGTTACGTTAACTTTGCACCTGGTAACTGGCGTCGGATACAAATGAGGTCCAAACTTAACGTAACCGGGTTATACAAATCGAGGATTCGTTCTCGTCTGTTTCCTCCTCCAAAGATAAACCAATCTTTAGGAAATTTTAGGAACTGAATGGGACGGATATGTTCTGTGTCGGACAGTTTTAATTTTTACAGATCTCAGATTTCAGACTATAAGATCCTAGTTGTTCATAAATTCGATGCTGTCATTAGTATTAATTACTATGTTAAGAGTATTTTAATGGTCGCACAAATTAACGCATTATAAGAAGGCGTCAGCTAACGTAATTGATGTACGAGTATAATCTCACGTAAAATCATGCGCAATTTTATAAAACGCGGCTGGTTGGATCCAAGCGCGGAAAAATAAGCTATAAGAGTAAAATGCTCATTAACAGTTGTTCAATCAGAACGTTTTTAGGGTTCCGTACCCAAAGGGTAAAATCGGGACCCTGTTACTAAGCCTCCGCTGTCCGTCTGTCACCAGGCTGTATCTCATGAACCGTGATAGTTAGACAGTCGAAATTTTCACAGATGATGTTTCTGTTGGGTGTTGGCGCTATAACAACAAATACTAAAAACAGAATAAAATATATATTTAAGTGGGGCCCCCAAACGTGATCGGTTGTGTAAACTTTGCACCCCATTTGTATCCGGCACCATACATAACTGATGCCAACGTAACCCGGCCAGTTAAGGTGGGATACCTGTTTGTACAGAACCCTCGGTGCGTGAGTCTGACTCGCACTTGGCCGGTTTTTAATTAACGTGATTTATTTTGGTCTGGGTCATGATCCCCACACCCGCAACAAACTGATAAGCTTAGAATCCAATACCGATAAGTATTTTATGAGTTTCTCAAATTATTAGTCATTGGTGATCTGTCAGACATCGTTTCGTTAAAAGCTCAATTTTTACGCGACAAATAAAAAATAAAGGATTTTCAAATCAGCTAGTCTTCATGAAATGTCAAAAACGATCTGCAAGTACAGTCGAGTTCATTTACATCTACACACTTACGGGATTTTTTGTTCTAGTAAATGTGTAGATGTAAATGAACTCGGCTGTACTAAGTTTCTATGGAGATACTGGCTTGTGACGTCATAAAAATCAGTAGTCGAAACACGTCTTCTTTTTAGTTTTTGTCCAATTAAAAATAGAATATTGTCCAAAAGTTAGTGGTAGTTTATTTGGTTTCGTGCAATTTATTTTCAGTATAGTCGAATACCGTATTTTTCGTCGTATTAATATTTTATCTAATGTCAGACGATGAGGTCAAAAGAGCCGCTATTCTAAGACTCCATCATAGACACACGATATGATTGTTTAGTTGTCTGGCTATGATCATTATTAACTCCTCTATTCATCTTTATACTTAGGCTAGGTTTGTTTTACAATAGCTTTATATAAAGAGTAAAATACAATGAAGTAATTACAATTACAAAATAAATAAATAAATATTAAGGGACAATCATACACAAATCGACCTAGTCCCAAACTAAGCAAAGCTTGTACTATGGGTACTAGACGACGATATATATATACATTAATAAATACATTATAAAAAAAAACCTAACCTAGGGTGTCGCCGGCAGCGGGGCAGGGCCCACGCTACCGGTGGTTAGGGCTGCAGAGAGAGGAACCTCCTGACGATGCGCGCCGTGTCCAGGAGTACCGCCTTTCGATATCTGGCCCTTGATCCAGCCATCTAGCGAGAGTCTCTTAAGGTGTTTAACGAGACTCTTCGCCGAAATGACTATCGGGACAATGATCATTATTATTAGTAATTACTTTAGTTAAATAAGGATGGTTGTTTTGACCACTTGAATAGGCATCGTACATCTATACTATTATACAATTCTAGTTTTGTATTGATAATCAGTTGTCTATGGAGAGGGGCCATGATTTCAGAAAAAAACTTAATTGCGTGATGCAGGATCGTCATTTGTTTTGTATGGGCGCGCGGCGCCATGCTAGCCTGGCGCCATCTGCTTTCATAATTTCCTTTGTGCTCTCATCATGCCGAAACGGCTGGACAAATTTTAACCACTTTCGGTACAGGGATGGCTGGGCATCCATCTGGGGTTGTAGGTTGCTTTATACCCGACTGCGGGTAAAACAAATGCGCGTACGAAGTGGCACCTTCTAGTAATAAATAAATGTCAGACAACCTCACACAAATCCATTTGATATCATATTTGCAAGCATCATGGTAGAGTAACATTAGTGTGGGTAATTTCCAAATAGATTTAATATTTCAATACCTTTGGCACATGTCACAACATGCTTTTATTAGGTCCATTTGACCGAAAAAAAAAAGACTTACTCTTGAGTTTCTTTCGGCTTTCTTCTCGACAGCGGGCTCCTCTTGGGAAATGCCGGTAGATTCACAATCTGACTTGTAAAAGTTCCCCTGTGGCCTACTTACTGAATAAATTATTTCATTTCATTTGTATTAAACAATGTATTCAAATTCAAAGCCTGGAAGTAAATTTTAACCTACTTCTAATTGTCGTATCGAAATGAAACTTTGCGTGTATGTAGTTCACATGACAATACAATAATTTGTATTGTCACGTCTTGGAGCTGTTCTGATGTGTGTGTTTCGGCTGATTTGATTGCTATTGGTGGTTGATATATTGAACCGTTGTTGTTTGTCTCAGGGAGAGGAGCGAGAAGAAGACCGAAATGCTGTTCAACCAGGAGCTGATCGAGCAGAACCGACAGCAGATGCTGCTGGAGCAACAGCTAAGGCAGGTGAGGCAGCGGCGACCACCGCCTTAGTTGATACATGTTCTTTATATAACAAATAAATGATTACTAGTGACTCTTTGAACTGTAGACCTCATGCGTTTTTATCGAAATTGATGAAATGCCCCTCGTATGCGATGTGAAAAATTTGCTAATCAACTTGAAACACACTGATATTTTGAATTGTCCGGCACGAATCCGTGTTTAAGCGTACGAGGGGTTAAGTTTTCAACCATAACTCTGCATTGACAAGTGTCAACTATCGACTAGTTTTTGTTATCGGGTGTCGAAGGCAAAGATATCTTCAGCCAGGAATATAGAAAACAGTCAAATTGAGAATCTAAAAAAAAATTGGTAAAATCATAGCAAAGGAAAATTAAACGTTTTATCAAATGTCTTTTATACTATTGAAATTATACTCAACTAGCTGACCCGGCGAACTTCGTACCGCCTGAAAGTCGATAAATGTGGGTAGAGATAGCTACATCAGACTACCACCACTGATAATGTACAACATTTCATATTTTTATGACTATAATTTTATTACTTTTCTGAATTCTGCATCGAAAGATGTAATGTCTGTTTTTATAGCTAAGATAAGCGATTTCAGTGTATGAAATTAAGTTTATAAGTTTATATATTTTTTCTGAGATAACTATATACTTATTTTATTATTAATTTATTACTCATTTTAAAATGTGGCAACACCAAAACCACAGTATACTTTATAGTACTACATATACAGAATGGACCCGCACCACCCCCGCCCCTTATTCGAGTTACCTCACCCCGCAAGGGCACCGAGTAGGAATCGAGTTTGCTGCGTAGAAAATTTTGAAAGGGTTGTGTATATGGGTTATACGTGGGCATTGACTCGTGAAATAGTGATGGTGTTGGTGATGGTAATAATGATGATGGTGGAGACTGGTGGTGATGATGATGAAGGTGGCGACTGGTGGTGGTGACTGGTGATGATGATGAATATGGTGGTGACTGGTGATGATGATGATGATGATGATGATGATTAGGTATGATGATGGCGGTGTTGATTCTGATGATGATGGTCATGGTGGTGATGATGATGACGATGATGATTGTAATGACGGTGCCGATGGTGATGGCTAATGATATAAATGACCCGAAAATCACCATCATCACCACAATCATCATCAACGTCATCATTCTCGCCACTATTACCACCGACACCATCCCCACCACCATCATCATCATCACTTCCACCACATTAACCATCACCACCACCACTATCACCACCATCATCATCACCACCACCACCACCACCACATTCACCATCACCACCAGCATGACCACCACGGACTACCACCATCACCACCGTCACCACAATCATCATCACCACTATCACCATCAACACCACTACCGTTGTCGTGTGGTTGTGATAATTTTCTAGCTTATGCCATATTTATGTGCAATTAAAGTTGTTGCAATGCGTCTGAGGCAGCCCTGTGCGTCTTACACGCACACATTGACACTGACATTCAAGTTCAGTTTTTAGTAGGCAGTGTCCGCCCTGCGCCAAAACTCTGACTCAATGGAACGGTTACTTTAGTCCGATTTAGTAATAAAATAAACGGAATGTCGTTGAGATTGATATGACATTATTAAAATTCAAAATTGTCGGTTTGGTTTGATTCATATTACTGATCCATTACTGATTCTTGAAACAGTAACTATTGAACTCAATCAAGATGGTCTTCGCAGATAAATAATGGTATCTTTGGCACAACCAATTTCCCCACTGCTGGACACCAAACTCCTTTATTCTTATGTGGCACATGAAAGAAACGTTTAACGGGGGTTTTCGTCGAATCGTTCTTTCAATCGGGCACAAAAACATTACTTGGTGTATTTTGGAGGAGTATATTCCTCATCAACCCACACACGTGCGAATCTATCCAGTTTTGTAAATTAATCCCAGCAAATACGTAATTAATTACGTAACACGGTTAGATTTTCATTTGAAATCTCGTTGATAAAATTCGGTATGCATATGTCATCTGACAACGTCAAATAAAATAAAATAAATTTTTTTCGCTGTTTGGTCTAAAACGACAACTCTTAAATCTCTCAGCACTAAATTGTCTTAGATTGCGGTAATTTTATAGCCTAGCAAGCGTCAGTCCCGCCCAGGGATAGTGACGCTACAAACAGCTTTCCTATGGCAATAATGTGCATACGTCATATTTGTATTATTAAACGTCAATCAAGGATTTGTCATTATCAAATTTCAAAACATTGTTTACTGGAATGCTGCTCAATCATTCGTTCTTCTTGCGAAATAAATACTGAATCCTATTGAAAAAACTTGACTTTCATCACTGTGGATTGTTTTCGGTTTATTATGCAAAAAATACTTGAAATACGCGGAATATTTAGTCATGTTTCCTTTTTGCTTACATCAGTGACGTTCACCAACTTTCAACGTCAGTTACCAAAAAAATATCATTGCCAGTAAAATAATTTAGTAGGTAGGTACCACTGAAAATCCGCAATATGGCGTGGGTAGTAAAACCCCTTGCAGGGCTATATATATATATTCTTTAAATACAGCAGAATAAATTCTAAGATTTCTATATTAATTTCCACCTGTTAGAAATATGATGTTGTCCATTATGATAGACACAATCACAACAAACACAAAATAAAAAAAGTCCAGACAACGTTTGGGTTTATTTGAAAATGGTAACTTACAAACTCGGCTACCGGCGTTTATTTATTGATCTTGAACAGACTCGTCGTGCCGATGATCAATTCAATTTCATAATGTTGGCCGCATTGGACCATGGCGGACTATTTAACTCGTAATTTAAAAATTGCAATTGTGGGGGTCTTTTTTGTGTATCTTTTTCTTTTTTTTGGCATATTATTAAACTTTTGGCCGAGACGATCACAACAAACCCGTTATCGTGCAAATCGGTTCAGCCGTTCTCGAGTTATAAGTGCCGGAACTAACTCAACTTTCTTTTATTGATATAGATCTCGGCACAATAAGTCAATAGAAACTCGAAACAAACACATCAACCGGTCAACTTCAATTAACTATAGACTACATTACGTTTAGCTGTAATTAGCGTTTTGTTTTGTTATACCATTTTTAACACAATAAAATAAACACATCAACCGGTCAACTACAAAATTCTACTATAATTAACCATAGACTACATTACGTTTAGCTGTCGGTTGCGTTTTGTTTTGTTATACCATATTTAACAAATGAACGGGTAGACTGTTTTTTTTACTGATAAATTGCTTTCAGTTGCGTTTTGTTATTCCATATCAGTTGCGTTTTGTCACATTTATGACGTTTTATGTCACAACCCACGGGAACGTGATAAAAGTATCCTATGTCCTTCTCCTGGTTCTAAGCTACCTCCCCACCAATTTTCAGCCAAATCAGATCAGCCGTTCTTGAGTTATAAATAGTGTAACTAACACGACTTTCTTTTATATGTATAGATTAAAATTATGCTTATTGTTGTTATGTCAAATGAAACATTATATCAAATGTTGTTATATATAGTGAGAGTATATGAAACGTTAATTGTATGTATTGTTTTTATAGGTGAAAATGATTCAGAACCAACAAGTTGGACCCGTGGAAGTAACTTCAGGGCTACTGAATGGTGTTGGATCACAACCTGCATTAGCTGCTGTACAGTAAGTACTCTTAATTAGGCTGGATGTCCACCGGAGCGGACCGGAGCGGAGCTGGGTAAAATAGACCAATCACATTACTCAGATTTAAATGCACTTTTTTGGGCTTTACAAAGACGCAGCTTATTCATTAATTCATTCATTCAACGATTGGTTCAATTTCTCCGCTCGGCTTCATTGGACAGGTAGCCTAACTTGTGCCGTCGTCCTATCATTACTGGAAAATAGTCTAACGTGAAGATAAAACAACGATTTAAGATGGATACAATGTTTTATAGTTCGTCTCCAGTGACACAATCTGTGTTCAAAGAATTCTTACTCCTATGCCGATGCCGGTGACACAAAATATTCGGCCCAGAGCAAACACCGGATGGAGGATGGAGAGTTCTGAAGAACATAGAACTTGAGCACCTTATGGCTGACCCAAATATAATGGGGGAAACTAAAGCGCACCGACTGCGCTGGCTCGGCCACGTGATCCGGATGGGGGATGATCGTGGTGTCAGGAGAGCATACCTGGGTCGACCGACTGGACGACGGCCCGTCGGCCGCCCCAGATATCGCTGAAGAGATGCAGTCGAGACGGATCTGGCGGAGTTGAATGCCGATAACTGGCTAGAGACGGCACTAAATCGGCAGGAGTGGCGAAATCTGTTATCGGAGGCCAACACTCACTTAGGGTCACTGTGCCATCGGAGTAAGTAAGTAAGTAAGTAAGTATGCCGGTGACACACCGTATGTGTCACCGGGATTTGTACTCTTATGTTGGTGAACACCATATGTGTCTACGGAATATGCCAGTGGCACTCATTCGTGGTACGTTTGAATTTGGGCAGCGTATTAACGTTGCTGGCTGGAGTAGATCGTGTTAACTGACTTTACGAAGAAAAATATCAGGGATGTAGTACAGTAAGATACAGATAAATTGAACCCCATTGCGCTGATAACATGTACCTATGCCAGAGTGGTTCCTTTTCTGTCTCTCTTACTCCACAAAAATTGTATTTTGCTTTTTCACTCGCTCTTCTAGCTACTAATACTTGTGAAAGAGGAACAGTACGATATGAGTTTCAGATTGTGATACCTGGGACTCTCGTATTAAAAATGTTTGTAATCTTGCAGATTAGACCAGCAGTCGCAGCTACTTCAAGCGCAACAACAGCTCTTCCAACAGCAGTTCCAGCAGCAATACAGCGAAGAGGCTATGCAGTTGTTGCAGCATAATCTACGGCAACAGGCGCGGCTGTCACCGGCTGCTCAGACTGCGCCTGCGCCCGCTCCTCACCAGCTGTTGCAGCACCAGCAGGTATTAACCCCAGTAGAACTGCTCTGGGTGCAACAACATCAGCTCCTTCAACAGCAATTCCAGCAGCAATACAGCGAAGAACCGATTCAGCTGCTCCAACACAATCCGCTAGTAGACTGCTCTCACCAGCCATGTTGATTGCGCCGGCGCCCGCTCCTCACCAGCTGTTCCAGCACTTCGTTTTAAACTTCAATCTGCTACAGTACAAACCTGCGTGGACAGATCATGCAATATGCCTCCTCAGCGTATCTAGCACCTGTACAATATTCACACAGCCTCAGTGGCGTGTTGTGAAACAAAATCTCTGGTTAGGGCCGGGGCCGGTATGGATTTAAAAAAGACAAACTTGAATAATAGGCAACATGATTTTAAATGGGTAAGCGGGGGAATCGAGTCGTATGGCAAAAGAAGGCCACAAACTGTGCCGCACCTGTGAGGGACAAAATATACTTTTCACTTCTCTCGCTCTAAAAGTTCGACTTTATGCTGTGCGTAGGCGACATAAAGTCGCTTTTTATGCTCTAGAGCATAAAGTAAAATCGTCGTCGAAGACCAAGGCGATCGGTCCAACAGCCACACGAAAAAGGTTCTTAATAAACAGTTTAAAAAAAAAACATAAAACTTCATACAATAAAACCCGTTCCAGACCTTCCGATCCGATCCGATTTATCGGGAGAAATCGGATAATGTGTAGTGTATAAAATCCTAACAATTGCACTACACATTATCCGATTTCTTCCGATAAATCGGATCGGATCGGAAGGTCTGGAACGGGTTTTAACTCTTTATTTTATTTCGTTTTGTTAGTATTCTAAGACCAAGGCAAATATACCAACAGCCAAAGTACACAATAAAACTTCTTGAAATAAACTTGTAACTTTTATGTACTATCATTTATTACTTATTAAACTATTACTTTAAATTTTAATTAAATTTGTTTTTAAGTAGGTATACATGATATGTGTATATATGTTATTTACATGATACAGTTTCATTTCCTCGCAATCGAAGTGAAAAGTAGAGTGTGCAACTCGTCCATAAAACGCATTTTACACTCGACTTTATATTCATCCTCGCTCGCAAGCTCGCTCGGATGGATAAACGTCTCGTCTAAAATGATGCGTTTTATGCACTTGTCGTACAATCTACTATTGTTAATACGTTTTCAATTTGTATTTTATTTATTTTTTAAGGAGTAAGTATAATTTTACATCGTCGTCATAGATATTTAGATACCAGCAGGGCTAGCATATCTTACCGCGACTTCGCTTGTCGAGCATAGTCTGTCATGCTCGCACGGTATTGCAAGGAATGTGACAGATAGTATATGCGGCGAGACTAACTAACGATTGCGGATTGAAGCTTATGTTATGTACTTCAAATGGAGTAAATCATTCAATTAAAGTCATGTCAACTCAATAAAATTCTTATTCGGTTATTAGCTTTATTTGCTCCACCAAAACCAAATAAAAGTAGCTGTTAATAACACGTAATGTTTTATGCATGCTTACAGGAACAGCTCCATAAACAACAGGTAAGACCAAACGGGTCAATACGGGTTTTTATGTTGTTATTGTTAAACCGGGCATTGGTCAGCTTACCACACAGGCTGCAGCACTTCTACAGCCTTTATGCAGCTTATATTACAGCTATAATGGCTGTTTGCTACTTAGGCCGCCTAACGCCATAGGAATTGCCCGCCTTCAGTTCTATCTGCTCATCATCCATAAAAAGTATTGGGTTCTTGGCAAAAGGGAACGTGCATGTATAGGTGGCAGCACTGTAAATGTAATTTTTTAGTAACGATAACGTGAAAGGTTCAGATTGTTGGCACCAGTGGCAGCACCTTCGCTGTGCATTGAACGTGCAGGAAGTAAGTTACACTATCAACGCCTATGCCGAGGTAAAAGATTCGAATGGCGACGCGTTGGCGCAGTGGTAAAGCTTCTGCCTACTGAGCTGGCGATCCTGGGTTCGAATACTGGTATGGGCAAATATTTGCGTGATAAAATAAAATAAGTAAATAAATATCAGACAACCTCACACAAATCGATCTAGTCCCGAATTAAGCTCAAGAAGGCTTGTGTTATGTGTACTAGACGACGATTTACATACTTATATAGATAAATATATATTTAAATACATAGAACAACCATGACCCAAGCACAAATATTCGAGTTGATCACACAAATATTTTCCCTGGCCGGGATTTGAACCCGGGACCGCCGGCTCAGTAGACAGGTCTCTACAAACTGAGCCAAGCGCGTCTTCAAACCAACCGCCTCGTCAAAGTGATGAACTTAAAAATTGATGTTATTTGTATTTGAGTAAGTATTTATCTATATAAGTATGTTTATTTGTTGTCTAGTGTCCGTAACACACGCCTACTTGAGCTTACTGTGGTATATATCTAGATATATTCGTGTGAGGTTGTCCGATATAAACAAAATGGTGACACCAGTTGGCACCTTTGTTATGCACGTTCCTTATAAAAGTGTCTAAATGGGCTAAATATCTGCCATTTATGTGTTTTACAATAAAAGCTTCATATTGTTGTTTAAAAAGTCTGCTTCATGTTTGGTGTTGTTGATGGTTATACAGAATAATTGGATATAACAATAATATCGGCATATATTGCTTGAATTTACTTTTATTTTGTCTGTAGTTCTGCACGCGATGAAGTCCCATTTTGTTATAATAATGTGTGAAAGTCGCGTAATTTTAAATCAATATATTGAGTTATAACCTCATGCAATTCGTAAGCTTTTTTACAGCCTAGGTTAGGTTGTTTTCTGTTAGTATCTAATTATGTGCTCCCTTCGCCTTCTGCTGCACCTACTCAATATTAAGTTAAATTTTTCATCGATATAATTTTTTTTTGCGATAAGAACGCCTGTTGTCTGCCGTTATATATGAATTGTATTTGTCTTGTTTCCTCTTGTGAACTTTTATTGGTGTTCAATATAGTATTGTTGTTGCTGCTGTGTCCCTCTGCTGGGAAAAAGTCCTCCCCTTCTTTTCTCCACGCCACCCTATTGCCAGCGCAGTTCGTAAGTTTATGTAACGAAAATCATTTCCTTTAACTGTTTTATGAGTATGGATACTGAAAACGCTGATCTTGACTTCCAGCGTTTCTGCAACACGTTCCTTCGCTCTTACCAAACCCTTCACCAATCATCAATGTACTCAACAAGTATTTTACTTCCAGGTCTTGCTGGAGCAGAACATGAAGCAGCAAGTCCTGATGGAGCAGAACCTCCGCAACCAGCAGCAGATCCTGGACCAAACCCAGCAGTTGGAGCCCCAACAGCTGGAGCAGTCGCAAGGGCAGTCGTTGCAGAACAACAGTCTGTTCAGCCAGCAGTGCATCGCGAATGAGATCAGCAATCAACATCAGGCGTTGCAGCAGCAAATTATACAACAGCAACAGAGCATCATAGCGCAGCAGGTACCCTTTCCTTTTATCTTCTATAGAATAAAAAAAAAAATTGTGTTGAGAATATGGCTGTTGGGGCAGAAAGGTTCTTGAGTGGTGACCGCGGGGCGGAAGACACAGCGTGGAAGGCCCCCAACAAGGTGGCTCGACGACCTGCGTAAGTCGCGGGCAGAAATTGGATGAAGGCGGCGCAAGACCGATTGTTTTGGAGAATTTTGGGGGTAGCTTTGACGTCTATCGGCTGGTATGATGATGGTGAAAATGATGATTGAAAATCAGTTTTCTATGGAGAGGGGTCATGATTTCAGGAAAAATCTTAAGACGCTCTTATAGTGAAGTGTGACACTGTTTAGGAGATAAGGTGTGCGGGCCGCCCGCGCGTCCCGCACGCGCGCCTTATCGATTCTCGTGACTCACACTTGTTCTCCATATTTACTCGTCATTTTTTGCAGGCGGTGGCGATCCAGCAGAAGCAACTAGAAGAACAGATGACGCAGGACAACTTCATCCCCCAACAGCCCGTCGCGCCGAACCAGCTCGACCCCTCCCTCCAGAATCTCCAGAACGTGCTGGCACAGATCATTCAAAGGCCGGACAGTCTCCAGGCGCGGAAGGAGTCCGAGTCGGAACAGCAGCCGCCCCAGCAGCAACCTCAGGAGTTGGAGTTGCAGCAGGTCTGTACAAGTTCAAACACTAGAAGAACGTGACGACATATAGTTGAATCTTCGGACACGCGTTCATCGCTAATCATGTCTTGTAAACAATACAGTCTTGTTTAATCAATGTTTTTTCTTTACAGCAACAGCAAGAACAGATGCTCCAAATGCAGCAAAACCAACTGTATCAGCAGAACCAGTACATCCCGCAGAACATCCTACAGGTCGACCCTGGCATCCTCGCGCAGAGCCAGCAGGTCGCCCAGGCGCAGCAACAGGTCAACCAGGCGCAGCAGCAGTTGAACATGCAGAAACAAATGGTCGCGCAACAACAACTAGTCCTACAACAACACATGATCACGCATCAGCAAATGCAGATGCCCGGCCAAACACTGTCCCCACAACACATACGGAATCTGCAGCAACAACAATACCTAGCGCAACAAGAGCTACAACTCCAAAGTCAACAGAATCTCATCGACCAACAAAACCTATCTCTCTATGCGCAAAAACAACAAATCATGGGTCACCAACAACTAAAAGTCGAAGAAATGCTTCGAGCGCAATCTCGACCTATGTATCAACGGCAAGCCTCGGAACAAAGCCAAATAAGCTCCGCCGACGTCCACGATCAACTAGTCAATCAGGAATACCAAAAACCACCCCTACAACTCCAAATGTCCATGGACCAATATCAGCAATACGTAGATTTACAAAATCAAATGCAGAAGCAGACTTCAATACCAGAAGATCATAATTATCACCCGCCTATGCATCAAATGCAGGGGCAATCGTTGCCGCATAACATGATGAACTTTAGTCTAGCGGGCGACCGGCAGATATCTAGTCACGAAGGCACCCCGGTGCAGAATTACGCCACGAACCCGCTGCAAATGTACCAGCCTGCTCAGTCGCAGCCGATGCATAACATCATGTACCAGACCGCCCAGTTGGAGGCCACTTCTATGGCTGATCACGTCAGCTCGATACCTCAAACGATTCCTAGCTCTTTACCAAGTTCTATTCCTAGCTCTATGCCTAATTCTATTCCTAGTTCAGTGCCGCAGGAGGTGCCTATGATACCAAATTCACTACCGCAGGAAGTCCGGCAGGTAAGATACATTAAAAGTTAATGTACAGTGAAGCCTTTTTCACAATGGTTAAGAAGATACACGTTGCAGTTTCCCTTACCGATACAGAACTATAAGTTAAGCCTTTAAGGTAGATGGAATATATTTCCCACCATATTTTAAACTTTACATGCTTGTGGTTTAGAATCGTTCTTTTGTGCACTATAAAGGCTGAAACATCGTCTATAGAATCTCCTTACGTAATATTCTTGTGAACATAACCTGTATTTAAATCAGGTACCGGTCTCCGAAACACCTCAAGCGCTGAACCTCCCTCCCGCGGAGCACACTGAGAACGGAGCAGGGAACGGCAGCGCTAAGGAACAGTTCCTCACGCCATTAACGGAGTTCCCTTCTGGAGCCACGCACGAGGCGGCGATACGCCCGCCCGAGCTGTCCTCCGTTGATGAGAAGCAGGGAGATACCCAGGAAGGTGAGTGATGGTGTAATCTACAACTCTGAATAGGTGCTTACCCGAAATTTTGAATATTGGGGAACTATTGCAATACTTCATAGAATCTGATTCCACTAGATGGGTGAATATTCAGCGTTTGTAAGGCGTTTTAGGAAGATTGTTGCAAGTAGATTTTTTTATGTATGCCGAAGCCACTCGCGAGTGCGATCCTTGTTAGATCATAATTAAAACGACTGTCTCTACCGTTGTGGTAATAATCGTGAAAACGGAATGACGCTAGAACCGCGCGCAGAACGCACGGAGAATCAGCCAGAAGTTTAAATCTGGCGCAAATGGCTTAGTAACACTGTCAATCTTTGGTAAGTATTGAAACTTTCCTTATAGATGTGTTCATCTATTCCAGTGGGTACAGCAATCCCCTCTCCAATAACGAGCGACAAGAAGTCCCGCAACTCCAAGAAACGCTCTCGCGAAAAGGACAAGCTGCCGAAGCTGACTGTTCTGGAGGTCAACGAGACGGGCTCCATGGTGGAATGTCAGCTCGAGTCCAAATCGAAGACTGTCACGTTCAAGTTTGACGTGACGGATGTTAATCCGGAGGAGATTGCTACCAACCTGGTGAGTGCTCATGCTTGATGTGAAGTGAAGTTTTAAGTGCTCAACTAGACTTACATTTTGGGGCATCAATTTCCACTATCCTCCTCAAGTTGTCATGATGGTGGTATTTAATAGAAGTTCCTATCATCCCTCTTCGATCTTTTGGACGAGATATGTTGAGTGGTTGAATAAGGTCTAGTTTCCCCTCTGGGTTGGAAGGTCAGATGGCAGTCGCTTGCGTAATGACTAGTGCCTACGCCACATCTTGGGATTTAGGTAGCCGACCCCGATTGAGAATTCATTCTCTACAAAGATATGGGACAAAGGCTAGGAGGATGATGATGTTGAGTGGTTGTATTCTGTACTAGAAGGTCCCGCAACTTCATACGCGATTTTTCTTTATATTGTAGTCGGGTAAAAAGTATCCTACAGCCATCTCTGGATGTCCGGCTATCCGTGTACAAAAATTAATAAAGTTTCGGCGTGATGAGGGGACAAAGAAAATTATTAAAACAGACCACCAGGCTGACATGGCGCCGCGCGCCCATACTAAACAAACGACGATCCTGCATTACGCTATTGAATTTTTTTCTGAAATCATGACCCCTTTCAATAGAAAACTGATTTTCAATAGAAATTAGTGTTTTATTATAGTATAGGTGTACTGTGTGTCTGCAGGTATCCAACAACTTGCTGCCGGACTGGCAGAGCGCGGCGTTCATGGAGCTGATCAAAGACATCGTGAACCAGCTCATCACCAACCCGCAGTGCACGCCCGTGCTCAACCCGGCGCACCACTCCGCGCTGCGGCTGCAGCTTGATAAGGTGAGTACTCCACAAGTTTACACAATAACACACATTTGCATAATTATAACAACGGTTTAAACTCACGTAAAAATTGTCAGGAATGGCCTGACATGTTTCGGACCCATAAGGAGCTCTTCATCAGGGGCAGCTATCCGTGCTGCTACGCGACTCGTGGCTAAACATGTCGAGCCGTTCCTGACAATTTTTACGTTAGTTTAAACCGTTCAAAGATGTCTCACGATAGTTTTAACAATATTATAAACACATTTGCCCTTCTCTATTGTTGTCAGTGGTAATGTTTGCATAATCATTGCCTTGCTAAAGACAGTTTGACTCGGAGAAGAAAAAACGGAACTCCAACATTTTTTTCTAAGCAAGGAAACGTCGAGACGAGACAGCGAGACTTTGTCAGCGAGAGACTCAGGACAAATATTTTATTCTCAAGTATTCTAAAACCATCACATTTTGTCACTGGTTTCGCGAACATACCGTCCGTCCGTTCTTATTCTAAATTTTTACTCCACTCCATATTGTTTCCCGAAATAACTGAAATTTTATTTAATAACCATATTTGTAAACCCCGACAAAAAGGGGTATTTGTATCTGTATCTGGCATCGTAGGCTCACTAACGCATGCTCCGATTTAAATGCGTTTTTTTTTATCGTAAGCCTCGTCTTAGCTATGTTTGGTTAGGGCTGGTGTTTTATATAATTTGGAATTTAAGTTATTACGTCACGTTTAATTCTCCAGACTGACTACGACTCGGAAACGACGGAGCGCGAGGAGAACCTGACGGACTCGAACCAGGACAACTCGGAGTGCACGACGCCGACCGCCAGCCACGACCACCTGGCGCTGGCCGAGCTGGCGCTCGACCCGCCGCCCGAGCCCGCGCCCGACCCGCCCGCCAAGCCCGACCACATCGACAACATCGCCAGGAAGATCAGCACGGCCTCCTCTATAGGTTAGTGTTCATGTTACGTCTAAACTTGCCACGTACGCCTTATTGTTCAACCGTGGCTGGTATAATACCCGTCTACACAGTGCCCGGGTGTGTCAAATAAAGATAAAAAAAAAATGGTACCCAACAGGGGGTTAGCGGATTTTTAGTGGTAAGTACTAATGTATCCAACTGGCAACGACAATTTTTTGATAACTGACGTTGAAAGTCGGTGAATGCCACTGATGTAAACAAAGAGGAAACCCGTTAGTAGCGCCACTATTCCTGGGCCGGAACGACACTTGTTAGGCTATAAAACAAACCATAAACACGAAGAATATTGTTTACAGGTTCAAATCAATCCGATGGCGGATCTCTGGCGCCGGAACGGTCAGGCAGCTCAGAATCGAACGGTGAGAAGAAACCCGCGGTGCCAACGCGCAAGATCTCGCGCTTCGTGGTCAGCCCCGTCGTCGCACGAGCTGGAGAGGTCGAGGAGAAGGCCGAGCAGAAACCCGCGGAGCAGAAGCTGTACTCTGAAGTCGCTAAGGAACCTAAAGTGGAACAGGTCAGATTAGCATCATTTATTTACTTGTTATAAGGAATCATCAAATAAACGCAAATGGAACTGTTATCATACGATAGAGAATTGGCAAAGTTTTGATACTATGGGAATTAAACAGCTGTGAAAAATATATCAAGAAACTCTTAAAAATATTATTTAAACTATGAATACAAAGATCAAAGCTTAAAGAAAAATTGAAAAAGGAGCTACCTGGTGGAAGGGACCCCCGCCTCGCTCTGGGAGCGAGGGTAGCGAAGTGGCTAACGCGCTGGACCGGTAATCCAGAGGTACCGGGTTCGATTCCCGGTCCCTTCCACCAGGTAGCTCCTTTTTCAATTTTTCTTTAAGCTTTGATCTTTGTATTCATAGTTTAAATAAAAATTGTGGTGTACCCACATTAAAAAAAAAAATGAGACATTACATATTTCATAAAATCTTAAAAATATTGTTTTATTTCATATTGGCGCCTGTAAACTATTGTCTAAAGTTGATAAAGCTTATATAAACATACATTTTTAAATATCCGTGAAGGTTTTTATGTATACCAAATAGCAGTTCTCATCATATTTATTACGCAGGTTAACGGATTACCAGAGAAAGAGCAACCGATACCAGCACCTCAAGATTTCGTCCCGACGCATCAGTACTCTGTGCCGGCACAGTTGTCTCACGCCCCGCAAACGCTCACCGATCACAGACCCGCAGAGATTGCCAGCGTGCCCAACAGCATACCCAGCAGTGTGGCCGCCAGCGTACCCAACAAGTGAGGCATCCTGGTTAACGGCCACCGAAATGTAACGACCCCAGACTTAGTTCCGACGTGTCAGTGCTCTGTGTCCGCACAGTTGTCCCTTGCCCCGCAGTCCCTCACCGACCATCGACTCGTGGATATACCCAGCAGCGCTCTCGTCAGATTTTGTTCAGGCATTACAAAAGGAGATCTCACTCATTGATCATAGAAGTAAGAAGCAGGGTCTAATGAGATGAAATTATTCCACAACTTTTGTTATCAATAATGAAAACCTTAGTAGTCTTAAAAAACAAGATACCGTAGTTTTCAATCAGCAAATACTATTCAACAAAATAAATTGCTTGCAAATTTTATTTTACGCCACATTGATAAATTTGCTCTTTCCACAGCGTCCCGAACACTATCCCACAACAGCCCCTCCCCATCCCGACCGGCATCCAGCCCCTCCAGCCGCTGCCCGGCTTCCAGAGCATGCCGCCGCTCCTGGGCAGCCTGCAGCCGAGCCTGACGACGCCGCTGCAGATCGCGACGGACACGCCGCTGCTGCGCAGCCAGGTGGCGACGCCGCTGGCGCCCGCGCCCGCGCAGGACTATCCTAATGCGGAGAATATTCAGCGGATGCTGCTCAAACAGAATATCATGAAGTGAGTGGCGTTTGTAGTTGTACATTAAAGATTTGCCCTTGTTTCTACAAATATTTAAGTGGCTCCGTTGTTTCTGATTACAATATTAAAGAGTTTACCCAATTAAGTACTTAATCGGAAAAGTAAGAATTATTCTAATATTTCTATTGTTCCACAGACATAAATAATATAGTAAGCCGTGATATTCAAACGACCTTCGCTCTTAAGTATTTAAAATTTAAGCCTCTTGGTTTAACCTAAACTTAGCTATAACGACTAAAAACTAACTGTAATGTAACTAAAATGGGCTGCTAACACTAATGCGATATTTTTTTTACAAAATCTATGATAGTTTTGATACCATGTAAGGTTAAAAGTGACATGAAATCCTTTAACCCCTCGCATGCTTAAACACGGATCCGTGCAGGGCACTTCAACTTTACGTTAAAACATCAGTTAGTTTCAAGTTGATTAGCACATTTTTGACATCACCTACGAAGCGTTAATTGTAAAAAAAAAAATATTAAATTGATATATAAAGCGTATTTTCCCTTCAGCCAACAGCAGAACCTCTCCGGCCCCAACCTGCTGGGGCTGCTCAACCAGCCGCAGTACCCGCAGCCCGACCTCATGCTGCACAACACGTTGCTCAACAACGCGCCACCCGGTAAGACGCCCGTAGAAACCTTCCTCAGTAGCTTCGAACGTATTATGCGCTGCGATATATTGATTATATATGATTGCGATATATTAGATTGGACAAGTCTTATACCTTTTAGATTTTTTTTTTTTAAATTATGACTATTTATTGATAATTTCAACCAACTATTTGAAGTGAATAATACTTCTGCCTGAGTTCTAGAAAATAATATTGCTATTTCATGCTTTCAACGCGTGCAGTTAAGTTGGAAAAAGAAAACAGTTTTCTGCGTGAATTTTGTCCAATTCGAGTTGTTTTCGAAACAAAAAATATCAATGAAAAATTCAAACTGTAGACTTCAAATATATACCAATAAATCGCAATAGCCTTGTTCTTAATAGTAACATTGATAATATTTTCAGAAACATGTCTGATGATAGATAAAAACGTCAGCATTCTTGAATGGATACGGCGACATATGGTGCGAAACTAGTGCCACTTCCGATGTTTTCTTATATATTCTAAATTAGATCTATTGTCAGTAAATCCAAAAGGCCGGGCACTAGGTAAACGCCTTTAATAATTATTGAATCACTGTATACAATACATTCTGTAGTCGTCTCCAAAAAACTTTCCCAAAATCCCCAAATGCCTTCCCAAAAGAGGTTAAACAAGGGATAAAATCTGTGGAAAGACCATTTAGCGCTTTCTTCATGACAAATACAAGAGCATTATAGGTGGCTTGGCTTGACTGTCATTTAAGGTCAAAGGAACCTACAATATCGAAAAGTACATTATGTTGTACTACCAACGCCATCCTACTTTTGCCAATTAACTAAAGTTGCATGCTTGTAACATGATGTTAGTATATATAGTCTGGCTAATGAAATATTACTCTAAGTTTTGGCGGGAAATTTAAAAAATCTGCGGCTGGTCACACTTTGTGTAGTAGGAATTATAGTTTTGATACTAGAAAATATCTTCGATTTTCTATGCACACGTGAGGTACCTAAGGAAAGAAGTTAAATGTATGTTGCCGTGCACTCATAGTCAGCTCACATAATTTCTACCACTATGTTCAGTACAGTCAACGACAAACATATGTTAACACTTTCTAACCATATACAAGGAGAAAAATTTCATGTAGTGTAAATAAGACGTAGCTCGATACTGCGATATTAATCGATCAACAAAAAAAATACATAACTACTATGCCAAATTTCAACTCGATCGGAATGTTAGAACTAGTAAATAAAGTATCAAAATTATTTATAGAGGACCTGCCTACTAAATTGTTTAAATCATAGACAATTGGTAATACCACAAGGTAATATTTGTCAACATTATTTGGCTAGCCAGACTCTAACGTCAGTGTTGTACCCGACTGACGTTTACTTGTAATTCAATATATAAAACATATATTTTCCTTTAAACTAAATTTCGTCTAATATTCTGCAAGTAAGCGGTCCGTTAAGGGTAAGGTAAGGTAAGCTCAGGAGCTCAGTTCCCTTGGTGAATATACTCTTATTTTTGGATTCCATCACAATTCCTAACAAGCGCTCTGTTATAAGCTCACCAATTATTTGTGAAAACATAACAACTCAAGGAGCGTTCAGAACGCACCTGAGCAACGTTTATATGAAACTTGACTTCATACAAAACGTCAAAAATAATCAGTTTTATAATAAATATCGTAGCGCTTAGTACATTTGAAGCCACTGTTGTTGTGTAGTTGTGTGATCAGTGTCGCTCCTGCACTTGATATTTGTAATCAGAAGGGCTACTCCGAACATCGAAATTCGAAGTTTGTAACGTGCCATCCCTCTCGATCTCGTGTCAAACATACGAATGAGCAGGACGGCACGATAAGATGTTTAAATTTCGAACATTGGATAAACCCTCCAGGATCCTTCGCGACGTCTAAATGTTGTCTTAGAACCTAAATCACAAACATACATTTTAAACAAGAAATAGTTATTTCGAGTTACAATCTTGTCGGATAATATGAATGTTGTTAAATTGTTAAATATTCACTAGTAAATAATCGGGATAAATGCTTATTTTATATTTTACATTGACATTTGTGTGCTATCAAAACAGCTACATTTTTATTGACGTCGCGGTTGGCGCAGTGGTTAAGCGACTGCCTACTGAGCCGACGGTCCCGGGTTCGAATCCCGGCCAGGGCAAATATTTGTGTGATGAACTCGAATATTTGTGCCTGGGTCATGGATGTTATTTTTATTTATCTATATAAGTATGTTTATGGTCGTCTAGTGTCCATAACACAAGCCTACTAGAGCTTACTGTGGGACTAGATTGATTTGTGTGAGGTTGTCCGATATTTATTTTTTATTTATAAGGGCTGTATTACCGCTTATGTAGCCTATGTTCATTATTCCCCAACCGGCGTATAGTATAGCTATCAAATTACATATTTTGTCGAATACTAAAATGTTTGTGGTTTAGGTCCTAGGGCAAAACGACTCAAGATTAAAAAAACATTTAAATATACAAATGACTGTAACCTGCTTATATTAGATGTCGTGTCTGTTTATATAAGGTGTCACATGAAATGATGCTTTAAACTCATCCATGGAATGCACAATTTCAATGTAGTGCCTAATTATAAACGCTACTTGTTATGTATTAAATATAAAGAATTCGCCTGTAATGTAACAAAAATATATGTATATCTCATCCAATGCTCCCCCTAATAGACAACTATGGTTGTTTGATGAGATTTTGTCATTATACAAATCTATAAAATACTTAAAACAACTATGCTGCCCTCTGAAAAAAAAAAATAGGTGGTAACTCATTTTTACACATTTTGAGTAAAATAAAAAGATTTGAACGCTAGCGCCTACTACTTACAGGCAGTTGCCCTCCAATGCATATTAAAATTACCCTTTTATATACCGATCATTTGGTTAGTCTATCTCGCCTGGTGACAACCAAAACTCACAAAAAAATCTGTCACTATTCAAAACCTCGTATCTAGTTAGTTGATTGATACTGAGATAAGAGCTTTGTTTTAAGAACGTATTTGTTACTGAGTTTTGGTTATGAACAGACTGATGCAGAATGTTTTATGTTATACGACGGTATAACTTACTCAAAAGTGTTTTTTTAGATACCGCTAATTGTATTAAGAGGGGAGTATGTGGCTATAAAGTCAATAAATAATACGAACGAGTAGCGTTTCAAACTAGATGTTTTTCTTAAATAGTTAGAAACAAAACGCATAGTCCTATTTGCAACTCGCATTCTCTTGTATGTTTAGTATTTCGTTCATTTGACAGCTGCGACGCAACACATAATATTAAGGCTGGTATTGTTCTTACTACTGTCGCTTTGGCAGCCGAGCACGAGCGAGGCGTTGAAATGTGGAACACTCAAAAATTTTGGAACTTCATTTATCTGAAACCATCATTATTCCGAATTTTCATAATACCAGAAGCGCTCTCATGCCATACGATCATTTGCTGAGAATGGTATGTGACATAATATAATTAGGTTTTGATATGATATCGAAAGAAAAATCGAAATATTCCCCAGAACATAGTTTTCGTAATTTTGAAAATTCGTATTAGTGACATATTAGGACAAATGCAACTTCGAAGTCTTGCAGAGTACCCGTTGAAATGTACAATTCGGTAATCCCTGCTTGTCTTAAAAAGAATACTACCCCGGCGGTGAATTCGTAATTCATGTTCTATATCGCAAATGTTTGTGAATATGCGGGGCTTTACGAATTTTCCCGGCCAGGAAGAGAGATTTTCTCCCAGAATTACTTACGGCCTGGGGGGACGTAAAAATTATACATGGTTGCGTCGCCGCTGCCTCTTGTCAGTGTGCCCCTTACCTTACGCACTGTGTGACTAACCGCACGTGTGTGCAGCGCTGACGCAGCGGCTGACGCACGCCTACCCCACCTACCAGCCCATGCTCGCCACCGCCACCGACCTCTACGGTAAGTACATCAGCCTACATTAGGGTGCTTCTTATTTTGCCTATTTTTTTTTTTTCCAGTCACCCCTTGATTTTGTCCCAGAACAAGTAAAAACGTCTGTGATTTTTTTTTATTCATGTTGTTTTAGGGGTCGCTACCGCCCATTAAAAATCCGAGATAAATGTTAATGAAATTGATATGACAATTATATTATTGTAATAACCTAATGTATCAATCAATCTAGTTCATATATCAACTGATTTAATCTGTGTATTAGAAAAAAAATGTAGGTAAATAGTTGATATTGAAGACGTTATTTAATTTAATTTTTTTTTATTACAATTATGTACGTTCTGTAAGTATATAAAGAATAGTTAAAAAAATATTTTTCATTTCTTTTTGTGATTTTTTTATTTGCCGGTAGCGACCCCTAATACTGAATTTAAAAAAAAAACTGTCGTTTTTTCGTGTCCTAGATCAGAATGAGGGGGTGAGAGTAGGGAGTTAGAAAATAAGTAGCACCCTAGCCTACATCTAGTATTTTCCCTGTCACTAAATCAACTGCGGGGTATAAGAGAATAAGGTATGACTCTCCGGCTCATAGTGAGACTTTCTACGTCACTGATTAGTTGCCGCTTCATGGTAACAAAATTATTATAAGGAAAATAATGTTTGTGCTGCCAGTCGTACAAAAAAAAACCAGCATTATGTGTTCATTGAGTAAATTTGATTTTGTCGCAATAATTGAATTACAGCACTCACGATATGATGAGATTCATAGAGGCAAATCGGGGAGTAGTATGAATCACCACTAGCAACACAGAAACGGATTGGCAGAACTAACCAGCCGAACACAGCGTGATGACGTCAGAAGTCTCGTCTGTCATGCCGGAGTGGCATGGCTTATTTATTTTCTCATACCATGATCAACTCGTTTCAGGCTACCAGTCCACTGAACCTGAGCTGGACCAATCACATTCCTCAGATTTAAATGCGCTTATTTTGGGCTTCAGAAAGAAGTGGCCTGATTGGTTCATTTACTTCACTCTGCTTCAATGGACAGGCTGCCTGAATGTGGCTTTCTACGAAAGGAAATATTGTTGTCGATTTTATAGTCGGTACACTAAGTCTCTAAAATACATAACGGGTTTACTGAGCTGCCGTGCTAAGGTAAAAGGCGACCTTTTGCTATGGAGCTCCATATAAAAAGATCGCCTTTTAGCTTAGCACGGCGGTTGGCCGCCGCGGCGACTGATCGGCTCTTCCAATGATGAATCGCGTACCGATTCGGAACATGTCGAGCGATATTCGACCTCTACGACGTGAGTAAACCAGTTTTGTATTTTAATACGTCTGAGGCTCGCGGTAGTTTTCTATGTCAAAGTAAGGCTACATACAAATAACTACTTACTGCGCTGTCTGAACGACCCTAAGTGGATATTCGCATAAAATTTATGTGATATAAATTGCCAATCCATGACTACCTATAATCTATAAAATTTTAATCGCCTTTACTGACGATTTCTTTTACAACTAATTGTTTGCAACCTCCATCAAGTAGTCTAGTCTATAAAGTTTTTGCACTAAACTTAAAGTTGAACGATACACGGAGAGGATCTAATCCGTTTTAAGTTCTGTGTTGAAATTTAGTTAATATTCGGCTTGATTTATAGTATATACTGCTTTATTTTTCGGATATATCCTTTTTCGTTACTGTGTCCGGCTTTAACATGACGAGTTCGTAGAATTTTGACATTAGTTGGCGCAACAAATTTAACCATTCTACTTCCACTAACCATTAACATAAGCATAACCATTTTTGTTTAGTTGTGGTTAATCATTTTGATTTTACAAATTAGAAATGCAAAACATAATTCCATGAGTTAGCTATTTAGAAAGTTTTCACAGTCGCTAAATGTAGTGTAAATATGTATTGTTCATATTATATGTTACTAAAAAGCAAGTAGAACTACTTGTATAAGTCATAAACAAGCGGTCCCGTACGTTTCTGCCTTGTCTAAATGGGCCTTAAGTGCATATAAAATGGGTTAAAGGTATCTCCACGTATATCGTACGTTGATTGTGCAGCCCAGCAGCAAGCGCTGCAGGCTGGCGCCCTCCCGTCGTTGGCGCCAGGCTTGGCGCAGGGTCTGGCGCCCGGGCTGGTGGGGCTCGGGCTGGCGCCGCCGCTGGCGCCCCTGCTGCAGCCGCTGGCGCTCGGCCAGAACCGCGCGCTTAGCCAGAACCTCATGGCGCAGAACCTCACGCAGAATTTGGGTATGTAGCTCGAGCCAACGATCAATCTCTTCGTCTCAACGTCTCATTTTCTTCTATTACAACTGATCAAAGAGAGATAGGGGTTTATTTATTTATATTTAATTTACCTGTTGACTTCCCCTTTTATTTTAAACTTATTTTGACATTGTAAACAATATTTTCTCTTATTATTAATTTTGCCTTATTTTTGACGATCATGATATTAATTCGTATAATTTTGACATTAAGCAAATTTGTAATGTAATTATTATCGTAAAATAAATAATCTAATCATCTAATCTAATCAAATATTGACTTATTCGCTACCTGGTTGGAACATTGGTTCCGATTAGACTTAATATAAAAAAAGGAAGAGAAAACGCTGTCCCGTTAACTTTTTGAGCGCCAAAGACGGCGAATGACGTCGACGAAAAGCTGTGCCCCAGACACCACGACGTCATGTGCCGCTATACAATGTCATACTATCAACTGTCAGCTTGGCGTCACGGACATAGTTCCTCCGCGGACCTGAGCGGTCGAAAGGTTAACGTGGGTGAAACCGCGGGTAAATGCTAGTGGTTAAACATTGCTGCGTTTATTATATTATAACCGATAATATATTGTTGCAACTATAACATTTTCGATGTATATGGCAGGTCTGGCAAGTCAGGGCCTGGGTCTGGGCACTCAGAACCTCGGGCTGGGCGCGCCCAACCTCGGTCTGGGCGCGGGCGGGCTGTCGCTGGTGGCGCCCAACCTCGGCCACCTCGCGCAGCGCGCGCGCGCGCACTCCGCGCAGCGACGCATACAGGACGACTTGCAAGGTCAGTCTAATGGCGTAGCTTCGATACTATTTATTATACCGGAACCTTTCAAATCGTCAATACCTCGAAAAATGTTATCATGACATACTCCTACTAGTCCAATGTCGTTATCATGTGGGGCCAATTTACGGAAATATCGGACCTCCGGCACAAATACACGACGAATCGCCTTGTTCCAAATCGATCTAGTCCCACATTAAGCTCTAGTAGGCTTGTATAATAGACTCTAAACGATGATACTCATAGTCATACTCATTTATTTATAAAATATTTTTCAATTTTACATGTCACATATTATATTAAATTATCAAATTATAAGGTGAGTCGGGGCTATTGTAGCTATGGGGTTATTGTATCTTATTACCATTATAATGGTCTGTGACCATTATAATGGTCTGTGTATATATAGGATACACAGACCAATGGTATATATACACAGACCATTTTAAGGGTCACAGACCATTATAATGGTAAGAAGATACAATAACCCCATAGCTACAATAGCCCCGACTCACCTTATTAGGTTAAATTATTCCATTCGATTACACATTTCAAATAATCAATCAATAAAACACAATACAAAATTTAAATAACGTTAACGATTTATAATTTGAGTAATATAATCAACAATAATTTATAGTCACAATTAGTATATATTATGAAATTCTTCAAGGCCATGAAAAGCTTTAGATATAAGCCATTTTTTAATTTTATGTAGGAATGTTACGTCGTTCTCAATTTCTTTTATATCATCGGGTACTTTATTGTAGATACGTGGCCCCACCTTAGACATTGTTTTGCTTGCCTTAGCTAAACGAGGACATGGGGTGGCCAGTTTGTTTTTATTTCTGTTGCTTAGACGCATGCTGTGTGATGTCATTGGAGGAAAAATAAGAATATTCGTTCTTAAATACTTGATTATATAATAAAATGTACTTGTCATAATATTTTTTTCTATAAATAGTTGTTGGACAGGAGTACCCGGTGCGACGAGAGAAATGATTCTCACGGCTCGCTTTTGAAGTACGAACACTCGCTGGCATTCCGCTGCCGTGCCCCAGAGCTCGAGCCCATAGCACATCACAGAGTGAAAGAGTGAAAAATAACTTGTTCTTAGCTGTTGATCGGGCAGCACTCTTGATAGTCTGCTCTGAGCAAAGCATGCTCCAGATAATTTTCCGCAGGTGACATTAATGTGCGCGTCCCATTTTAGAGCCGCGTCCAAGGCCATACCGAGGAATTTCGTGTTGCCCACATGGGATAGCACTGCTCCATCCATGTTAATAGAGAGTGGCCTTGGAGGTCGGCCTCCAAGGTTGATGTGCATCACCTGTGTTTTGTTTAGATTTAATACTAAGTCATTTGCATTGAACCAACTTTGTAGTCGCGTGATATCTGCAGCGATTTTTTCTTCAAGTAAGTTGATTGTATTGGCAATTATAATGTCGCATGCGTCGTCTGCGAAGACGTACATTTCACCGTCCAAATTCTCCGGGAGGTCCATTAACCTGAATCAGGAAGCACAAGTTAGCCAGTGAAGAGCCTTGAGGGACACCCATATCAATATTGCCACTATCTGATTTGGTTTCGTTTCGCCATTGTTAAGTACAACACTTTGTTGTCGTTGAATCAAAAAATCCATCATAAGTTTTAGTGCAGGGCCATGTATACCAATTAATTTTTTGTCCAAGACACATCATGTCACACAAAAGAATCGCGACGTGACGTTGTTTCTCTTTAGCATCTATTAAGTTTTTTATAGCCTCGCGGATAACGGATATGCAGGACCTATTTTTTCTTTAGGCGTATTGTATAACGCTGAGTAGATTATGCGTTTCTAAAAATTGACTCAGCCGATTGGCTAGGCCGTATTCAAATACTTTTGCTAAGGCCGGGATGATGCTTATTGGCCTGTAATTTTTAGGGTCGTCTTTACTACCTTTTCCATTGTATACGGGCACAAGTTGGGATAATAATATGGGTAAGCTAGCTTTAAGTAGGTTCGTCGATATATCATATATATCGCAAGTGTTCTTACATGCAACTCCTTTTGTTACTATGCTATGTAATTCTTTCTCTGTAAAGAAATTAAATCTAATTGACACATTACTCTGAATTCTCGCTTGACACAAAAGTAGATAAGCGGCTGATGGGTCGGCGGTGGGAGCGCCCACGGTATCAGCAGCGCATAGAAAATACGTGTTTACGTCGTTTGCAAGGCGCTCACTCGAGTTATATAATGCACCGGCATTATCCCGTAACATGCCCAGATTCTGTTGGTGTTTTGACAATTTGCGTCCAGTGTAGTCGTTAACAATTTGCCATAGTGTTTTCTGTTGATGAGTGGGACTAGTATTTGTTTGTTAAGTGAATTTATTGATGTGTCTAGTATGAGCGATAATACGTTTTTTTGTGTTATGATTTCGTTGGTTATCCAAGGACAAGAGTGCCTAACTTGGTTATTGAGCTTTTTATGCGGGAAATATATATTGCTAGCATTATTTAAAATATGGATTATTGACGTTAGGTGACCTATAGGGTTATGATTTGACTTGTTTATTACGTGGGGCCAATCAACGGAATCAAGCACACTTTTAAATGTATCGATTCTGTGTTTAGTGAAGTTACGTAAAGTTATGTCCGTGTCGATTTCCGATTCTATATTAATTGTAATTTTTTGTGCATAGTTATCTGATAGACGTGTTCTTATACTATATGTACTTACTTCACGAGAGTGTATCATGTGATTGGAATAAACAAGATCCAGACATGTTGCCGACGAACCCTCTATACGCGTCGGGTGAGTTATCAATTGTTTTATGGAGTATGGGTTAATGAGATCAGTTATTGAGCGTCTTTGTGCAGAATCAGCCATGTAGTCTACATTAAAGTCACCCGTTCTGATTATTAATTTGTCTTCATTTACTAATCTTTGAAGAACTTTTTCAAAAATGGTTAAAAAAAAATTGAAATTGCTAAGATTAGAATGGTATATGCAGATAAATATAACATTGTGTTTCGGCATTTCAATACATGTTCTACCGATAGATTACAAAGATCACTTCTTTTATGATATAGTATATTCTGTTTCAAATATATTGCCGAATCCCCGTGTTCCATTAATTGTCCACAGAAGTTGGATGCGAGTTGAAACGAGTTGAAACAGACGTTTTTTATTTCATGCGCTTTTAGCCAATGTTCCCTTAAACATAATATGTCACTGGATAGGTCCTGTGTTAGATTTAATTCTATACTTAACTTGCGTTTTTCGACTATATTTTGGTGGCATATAGTTATATGTTCAGTTATCGTCGTTTGATTGGAACTCAGTTGTTTGTCTGTGCTTAGTCGTTGACGATGACCTGAGTAGAAAGGGCTGCCATTAATTTATTACTACATGTACAGGCCATACAGTAGGGTTCATAAGGTCTTCGTAAATAGATGTTGGGATGCCAATTTTGTAGGACTTATACTCGTCACGTTTGGAAGTGATTTGCTCCACAGTGTAATTAGCGGGTTTGACGGTTTTTAGGTGGTTGATGATGCTCTCCGGTTGTGCTGGAAAAACAGCCATGAACGTATTTCATTATGTCGACTCCAATTAGGGTGCTGTTAGTTGCGGTGCCATTCAGAAGTTGGTTGGACACCTTTTTACGTTTATAAGTAACGCGTTTATATCAAGTTTCATCACGATCTTGTACTGGAAGGGTTGAAGTGGTCTCGTGGTTTTGAATTATTTTTAACGGCGATGTTACGTTGCCGGGTTGTGGTGTTACCGCAGCGGGTGTCACGGCGGCTATCCGCTCGCTGTCGCTGGTTGGTGTAGCGATTTCTCATTGGCTCGTTCCGTTTTGCTATTCGCTTGAGATTTCGCCACTGACACTACACGTTCAGTGGCGAAATCTCAACCCGTCGGGTTGGCGGGGTTGTTGCTGACGTTTGTCGAATTTTCTGTGACTCGAGCTTCGTGATTTGGTCGCATAACAATTGAATTGTCGTTTGCTGGTCGGATAACTTTGCAGCCAATTTTTGAGCTAGAGACACTGGGTTTTCATGTTCGTTTTTCACTGTGATTAACATTTCTTTGCACTTTTTTAATAGAATTTTATAGACATTATTTAATAAAGAGCGGTGGTAGCCTAGTGGTTAGGGCATGCGACTTTCAATCCGGAGGTCGCGGGTTCAAACCCGGCCCGTACCAATGAGTTTTTCGGAACTTATGTACGGAATGTCATTTGATATTTACCACTCGCTTTTCGGTGAAGGAAAACATCGTGAGGAAACCGCCTAAGCCCAATAAGGCCTAGTTTCCCCTCTGGGTTGGAAGGTCAGATGGCAGTCGCTTGCGTAAAAACTAGTGCCGACGCCACATCTTGGGATTTAGGTAGCCGACCCCGATTGAGAATTCATTCTCAAAAAATGGGACAAAGGCTAGGAGGATGATGAGACATTATTTAATAGACATTTCTGATTATATTTTAATAAAATAAAACACTTTCACACGACACCGCGCGTGCGCATTGGAATAAACAATTTTAAAACGATAAACATTCTTATATAGATAAATACATACTTAAATACAAATAATAACATCCATGAGCCAGGGACAAATATTCGAGTTCATCTTGCTGGGATTCGAACCCAGGACCGCCGGCTCAATAGGCAGCTGCTTTACCACTCTGCCTGCCGCGTCGTCAATAGGCTATTTGACTAATTTTTTTTGAGGATGTCAATCGATTCTATTTTTTATTGTGATCAAATGTCTATATGGGACTGACTACACTTAAATTGCTCTAAAAGTCAGAAATGACCGTCAAAGTTCAACATTTCTACGTAGCGCTAAAAACGCTCCATACAAAACGCGTCAGGCTAGTGACGTCACAGGCCGGTATAGGTACCAATAATTGTATGGAAAAATTAAGAAATTTGGCATTTTCACCGTGAAAAAGTGCGTTTAAGTTCATAGTTGTCATACAATTATTGTTTCGTAAAATTATGAGGATTCTGAAAACATTTTCAAAATTTATTTTGGATTAAAAAAAAAAAACGTAAAATTTGCGTACCTTTGAAGTCACATATTTTCAAAAAAGATATATGTTTCTGGATTTTTTTTCTTTGTTTCGTGATATATTTAGCTAATTTTATTCATATAACTACAGTACGCTGTAGAATTCAACATCAGTCAAATAGCCTTTTACATCTATAACAGATAAGTCAAGCAGCGTCTAATAAAGTGCGGCATTTATGAAAATGGCTGGAAAGCCGATACGCCGAGTTAACTCAATTATAAAATAGAACCTTTGCTACCGTGACGTAACACGCTGGTAATACTTTGCTTTGCTTAACCGCCCCTTATTTGCAGGTCTGTCGACGGGATCGCAAGGCTCGTCGCAGCCCAGCACGCCCAACAAGGCCCACTCGTACAGCGAGTACATGCTGACACTGCAACACAAGCTCGCTTCCATTTCCAACAGCGTGAGTAACATACCTTAAACCGTAGCGTTCCTTAATGTGACTATCTTAAAATATTATTTATTTATTTATAAATATATTTACATAGCATTACAGACTTGAATCTAATACACTGTGAAACTAGGTGTACACTTAGCAAAGAGGAACACTAGTAGTCCTGTCATCCATCAACTCACAGTACCTCAAACACGCAGTACACACAGCTGTCCATCGCCACGCAAACAGATCACATTCCGGTGTTGACACCAGAAGTGCATTGAGCAGCGTCTACATTTACGAATTTATGAATTATACAGACATAACACCTTTATAAACGAATTATTTAAGTGAGGTGCTTTAATCGTTACATAGCTGTTTGGGACATTAAGTTAGTTTTATTGTACTTAGTTTGTAATCGTAGTTGCGATATTGTGCAATGTGCAAGCTTTTGTATAAAATGCCTGTAATCGGCTTTCCGTTAACTATTTCTAAGACCAATATATTGTTTGTAGCTACAAACACTAACAGCTGTTAGTTCACCTAATAAATAAATAAATAAAAGACCTATGGTGTATGAAACTGCATATGAAACTGGTTTACTCACGTCGTAAAAGTGGAATATCGCTCGACATTTTTCGAATCGGTACGCGATTCATCCTCAGGAGCGCCGATCAGTCGCGGCGGCGGCCAAGGGATACGACGTGAGTAAAACGTTTCATATGCGATTTAGTATGTCCGAGACTCAGGGTGTTTTCTAGACCTTATGCTTTTGCGTCTACTACATCGATACTATCGATCGATACATGCAGCTTAATATTGTTTTAATAATAATATACGGTTACTAGGAGGCGGCCCGCAACTTCGTTCGCGTATTTTTTTCTTTACAGTAAACAGATAAAAATATCCTTTATCTTTGGATGTCCAGCTATTTCTGTACCGAAATTGGTTAAAATTTGTCCAGCCGTTTCGGCGTGATGCGAGGACAAAGGAAATTATGCCGAACAGATGGCGCCAGGTGGGCATGGCGTCGCGCGCCCATACAAAACAAATGACGATCCTGCATCACGCTATTAAGATTTTTTCTGAAATCATGACCCCTGTCCATAGATAACTAATTTTAAATACGAATCTAAAATTTTATAATAGAATATAGATGTATGCGAGAGTCGGATAGTTTTATATTTTAACTAATATTTCTCGCGTGCTATGATTATGAGGCTAGACGGCGTGAGTCAGCCCTATTTTTGATGTCAGTCGCTTCGTTGATTAGGGTTGATGTAACCCGCCCTTAATTGAGTGGGCATTAAACAGGCCATAAAAGTGTATCATTCCGGCAGGGCCCCGTGTCGCCGCAGTCCCCCGCGGAGTACAGCCCGGCGCTGTCGCCCACGCACCGCATGCCGCAGCACCATAAGGTAACGTCAGAAATAAGTGGAATTACAAAAATATATACTTCGAAAGCATTTACTTTAAATACAAAGACAATATTAACCGGTCCAATAGTCCTTGATATTCATTTACTTTCTTCTGTTATAGTCTGTCCGATCTCTAAGATCAAATGAAGTCACTTTGGCACAAGATGCAAACAACCGTATACATATAAATTTAAGGTAATCTTTCACTTGTGACAGGTTGACAACTTGATCTTAGAATTCCGATTGAGGGCGTGCCGGTGCTATTTTATGGTTTTTGCTATGCTGACAACACTGTCACTCTTGGTTAGTTATCTGCATATTTATGTATATTAATATATCTCAAATTATTATATAAATTAATCGGTAAGTTTATGAATATACTAACAACATAATACAACATAAATACCCATCATAGACAGACACACATTCTGTGACTTTTAGTAAAGTATTAATTTGTTGGACAGGTTGAAGCCGGCACCGGCGCGGAGGCTCACAAGCAACGACACGTGGCGGCGCTAGCGGAGCTCGACCACGAGCTCAGCAAGATCTCGCTGCATTACAAGCAGCCGCCCAGCAAGGTAACTACATTTACAATGCATTTCGTTTTCTAAGCAACCGAAGTGTACGCAAAGTACCGCTTTTCCGCACTAACTGCTTTTAACTTTTCAGTTGTTTTTAAATCTAACGAATCTACAAATTTTAGCCCTGAAAATGTTATTTAAGAAACACAAAATGTTAACAATAGCCTTTAACCGCCTTATTTAAATGCAAAAAGTCATTGTATTTCAGTATTTTTTGTTTCCTCGTACGATACATTGTAAAAAGTTGTGCTTAACACGCGCGCAACTCGCAAACTGCAAACCAACTTTGCAAACTCTTATCGATTTATTCACTCGTTTGAAATCACGTACCTTACACGCTTGTATCATAAATACCTACCTATTTCGATTCTTCTTGAGAAGTTTAAAAGGTAAAAAATAAACTGCTTGACGGATCTGTAGGCATGGATCGAAAAATGTCTAGGGAGGTAGGGGCATATTGGTCTCCTATAGAAATCGAGTTTTTCTAAGGCTGAAAGATTTCGCGCATGCCTGCACAGATTCGACACAGTCAAAAGACATTTAAGAGAAAAAAGAAGGAGGTTACGTAATATGAACATTAATAGCAATCTAGATCTATCGTATTTAAGTGTCAACTAGACTATTGATACTTTACCCGCGAAAGTGAGATGGATATAGCAAATGTGATATATTGCAGGACGCGTTCCCGGAGCACGGCGGGGGCGGGCACTCGCTGCTGAGCGCTGCCGCTTACGACGGTAAGTCACTAGTGTATTTCGTTTGTAGGGCTCCTCTAGCACAACTGTGACATACGACTCTCTCGTATGAGATATACTTTTACTATTTGTGAGAGAGTGACGTGTGATTTATTTATTCAATTACATTTGTAACTTACAGCTAAACACCATGACGTTACAAACTTAATTTAGCATAATCCTTCCATCTCAATCATTCTCTTATACTCTTCCATCACCCTTCCTTGCTATGCCCGAAGCGAACATATCGCAATGCGGCGCGGCACGTAGCGTGGAGTTGAGTAGGAGGAGCGTAAACGTAATGAAATGTCGCGCGACAAGTCGCGAACCATAGTTATGCTAGATATGCTGTAGTGGACGTGGAAACAATGATGGATGTTGCATTTTATTATTGTGGACATTTTTTCTGAGAAAACAATGTCCACATTTGGTTTCCACGGCCTTTATTGTTTCCGTCACTTTGAATTAGTATTAAATATTTGTGTTGATGTAAATGATATGTTAAGCTTTAAAACCATTCTCATTTAGCTTAAAATTCAGAAGTGTGTAATATATAAATACTAGAAGGTGATCTTCGTCCGTATATTTTCTTTGGATGTCCAGCTATCCCTATGTCAAAATTTGTTAAAATCTGTCCAGTCGTTTTGGCGTGATGAGTAGACTTAGAATTTATTAAAGACAGATAGTTCTGTACGGCCGGTATACAAATCGTGTGCGTGTGGATTGAGTGAGCACCTTTCAAATATGGAGTCAGAGGTATCGTGCATGATTTGATAAGGTCTTACTTGAGTGACAGGAAGCAGATGATCCAGATCACTCACGTATGCAGGAATTCCAAAAATGAAATTACATACACTTCGGAGCTAAGAACAGTGCAATGTGGAGTTCCACAAGGTAGTATACTGGGACCATTGTTATCCTGGTATACATCAATGACATGCCTAAAATTACTAGACATCCAATGGTATTATTTGCTGATGATAGCACTATTATATTTAATGACATTAAAATTTACAATTATGAATATGAATTAAACTCTACTTTAGAAGAAATTATTGGATGGCTAAACAATAATTATTTAAAAATTAATTTGAATAAGACATGCATAATGCACTTTGAACAGAGACGCAATAATTTACGAAATATCAAAGTACAATATAAGCATCATACGATCTTAGAAACGAATGAAGCCAAATTTCTAGGCCTCATCCTAGACAGTAGTCTGTCGTGGAAAGCGCACATAGAAAGCATTTGTAGCAAACTTAATAGGTATTCGTATGCCTTGTATATATTGAATAAAGTGGTGAATAAACCAGCTGTATTATCGGCTTATCATGCGTATGTATCGTCAACGCTGCGATATGGAGTTATTTTCTGGGGCAATTCTACTAATCGTAATCTTGCATTTAAAGCCCAGAAAAAATGTGTAAGGGCAGTATGCGGCTTAATGCCCACCGAATCCTGTAAACCACAGTTTATAAATCTAAAACTTCTAACACTTCCGTGCTTATATATCTATGAAGTTGCTATATTTGTAAGAGACAATAATACAAGATTTATGTGCTACAACAGCAAGCGGCAACATAACAAATTGTTTGCACATCCATCAAAAACAGCTCTTCTCTCTAAAGGTATTTTGGGGATGGCTCCAAAAATTTACAACAAACTACCGAAAACTGTTACAGAACAAAATACTGCTATGGGATTTAAAAAATGTTTAAAAACCTTTTTGATCGGAAAAGCTTACTATAATATTGATGAATACTTTAGTGATAATATTGATTGATCTTATTGTGATAATAAATGAATTAATAATAATTTTATTGTATGTAACGACTGTATATGTATAATATAAGAATTTATAAAATATACGATCAGATTAATAAAATAACAGTAAGTACATAATAATAATAAATTAATTTTATATGGTATGGATCTAGCCTGGCTGATCCACACATTTTATTTTTACTTTGCATGCCACATGTGGGCAAATTGTGCCGTTCTGAAAACATGCTTGTATCATCTCTAAATGTAACATGTACCACAATTTCAGCAAATAAATAATTTGAATTTGAATTTGAGAAAAAATGTGCTGACCATTTAGTAAAAGTTCTAAAACAATTGTAAAACTAATTGATTAATTTGTAAAACGATAAATAAAAATAATACATTCATTAATGTGTGCTCACTCAGTTCTCAGTTGTCTCAGGTCAAAGTTGAACTACTTTATAGTTTCCTAGATACTACAAATATTAAGATATTTACATTTTTAACTTACGAATAATGTGTGGACTGAGTGAGCACTTACAAACATTTATTATCCAAAAAACTGCCACGTTAGCGGTTTGTTTTGTATTTTAAAAATTCCCATATAAGTTTTACTAAACTATACATATATATAGAAATTTCAATCTGCAGTTTTTTCTATCAGAAATTGGGTTTTCGAAAGTGTGCGGATTGAGTGAGCATACGAAATTATTTGTAAAACTTTAAATACGTAACCAGGTGATCTACAAATTATTACCTACCTTAAGCATAGGTTTTACTAAAAATTAGTATATAAATATATTATATGTTACATAAACACATTCACAGATTTTGTGGCGCGTGGCTACGTGGAGCAATGGACTGTAGAGATTAATTCTTCTTAGGGGTTGATTGACGGATAGGGATTCAGTGAAAATGCTTCTTGCTTGACTTATGAGGCTGCAGGCAAGGCGGGGTTCGGAGTTTCTTCTTTGTTTTTCTTCTAGGTGAGGGCTCTATCGAAAGTGAATGTATGGGAAGCCGCGCCCACCTTTATACCGGCGGGCCGGTCCCTGCCCCTTTTACTCCGTACTTCACCCCCCTTGGGCCAATCTTTATTATGTTTCCTCAATTACAAAACTTAAAGAGTAGTACCTTATGTCTAATTACATTACTTACATCTAATTACTTAATTTCTAATAAGAATCATGCGTGTGCGGCTGCGTGGAGCGAATTGGCGGCCGATTTTCGTGAACGGCATATTTCCCTGCCTCGCCCCGCGCATCCCGCAGTGAGGGGCCGCGTCCCGCGCTCCCCTCTCGTACCGCATCACGTGATGTTCTGCGCATGCGCGCTGAGCACCACGTGGCTTTGTTTACCTTTTGCAATTACCTTATTTACCGGGTTTATTTACTTTATTTATTCATTTATTTACTATATGCTATTATGTAATATCACATTTATCTATTCTATACATCTTAGGACTATAGGGTAAGAAATAGGCGTGGCGAAAAATTATATTATGAAAAAGACACTTAAAACTAATAGGAAATTATCTTACAGCTAAGTTTATACAAATGCAATTACTTTATTATGATTCCGTCGTGAACAGATTTCGTTGGTAGTTTGTGAGAACTGAGTGAGCAGTGAGCACACATTAATGAATGTATTATTTTTATTTATCGTTTTACAAATTAATCTATTAGTTTTACAATTGTTTTAGGATTTTTACTAAATGATCAGCACATTTTTCTCATTTTTGAAGGGTGCTCACTCAATCCACACGCACACATACAAATCCTGCCTCGCGCCTGTTACGTTTTTTTCTGAAATTATGACCCCCCTCCCCATGGAAAACTAATTTACAATATATTTTTTATAATATTGTAGACTAGTGGTTCTGTGAGCTGTAGACATCGCGAGTATTTTACGAAATGGCTGATTTTTGTAATGTTTTACGTTTACTTTATCAACCCCCCATATCCCCGTCATTTTAGAAAATAAGTTTCTGTCAAAAAAGACTCTTTAGTGACAAGCTTTTATAGCCGACTGTACAGTTAAGGAAATTAAAATGGGTACCTTTTTCGCTCACAATAACAATAAGGGTCAAAAAGGTACGCGTTTCAGATTCCTTGATTGTACTTTTCTTTGGCATTCCATCAATTGCTCACTGAGACGATTCTATAGACCCCAAGCTCGGTAGGATTGCTTTATCTATTACAGTTTCTAGGGCCACCTTTCGGTTTATCATCAGACCAGCTCCCTGGTACTATACAGGATGTCCCAGAAGTACCACGTCACAGTGACACTGGAGGTAGGTCAGCTCAAGAGGAATCCAACCAACCTAACATGACCTCAGTAAAAGTTGCACGGTTTTCGAGTTATTACCGAAATAAAAACTTTTGAGAATTGTCCCCTTTGTTCTCACATTTTTAGTACCAGCATCGACACGGAAAGCTCTTCATGAGAGTTTTTTGTATGTATCAAATGATGAATAGCTAATTCAGAAGTGTAAAGTGTTATTTTGTCAGTAACTATTGTAAAATGCTGAAGAAAACTTGATTAATCTTGATTTCATTTGTCACAAAAACACGAATTTCAACTTTGACCATCTGCCATGTTTTATTTTTATTAGAAACGAAACAAACAAATAACGTTAATAAATTAGGCATGCTATACAGATTCAAAAATGGTATAACACATGTATCTTACTGCGATAACATTAGGTATTCTTATGACTTTAGCGATGCCCTATCGAGCCAACTTAAAACTTGAACTCCGAAAGCAGTCACTGTTATGTGCTACAAAGATGCTGTGTACAGCGATGATTCTTCTGTTATCTGATCCGATTATTTTGCCAAATGCACGAGGGCTAATAACCATTTGTTTTTCTTCCTTTTGGAGGCTAGGTTATTCTATAGTCTGGCTAATGAAATATTACTCAAAGTTTCGGCGGGAAATTTAAAAAATCTGCGGCTGGTCACACTTTGTGTAGTAGGAATTATAGTTTTGATACTAGAACACATTTTGATTGTCTATGCACACGTAAGGTACCGAGAGAAATAAGTTAAATATTATGTTGACGTGCACTCATAGTCAGCTCACATTTTCTACTACCATGTACATACAGTACAGCCAACGACAAACACATATGCTTACACTTTCTAACCATTTACAAGGTGAATAATTAAATGTAGTGTAAATAAGACCTAGCTCGATAGTACAATATTAATCCGTCACCAAAAAAATACTTATGTACTATGCCAATTTTCAACTCGATCGGAATGTTAGAACTAGTAGGTACATAAAGTATCAAAATTATTTATAGTGGACCTACCTACTAAATTGTTTAAATCATAGACAATTTGTGATACCACAAGGAAATATCTGTCAACATTATTTGGCTAGCCAGACTCTAAAGGACTGGATAAAATCATAAAATGTCAATGACAATAAAAAACAGGTTTATTTTTGATACATTTATTGGAAAAAATTTAGGTCACAATAAATGTTCTAATTGTCTCCCGTGGACTAATGCACAAAAATCATCGTTCAATAAAATTTCGGCTCAATTTTCTTAAACTGACTTCCGATATTGTACGGGCTGCCTCGAATACTCGTTGCCGCAATTCTGCTTATTGGTTTCGCGTAAACTTAGTCTTTTAAATATCCCCAATAAAAGAATCTAGTGGGTTTAGTGGGAAACGCGATGGTTATAAAATTGGTCCCAATCGACCAATCCATCTCTCGTGGAATGTTTCATTGAGGTGCTCACGGACTAGCCGGGCGTAGTGGGCCGGGCAACCATCTTGTTAGTGCCACATCCTTCGTCTCTGTGCCAACGGCACATCTTCTAATAAACCAGGCAGGTCGTTTTGCAAAAATTGAAAATAATTTCTACCATCAAGAAGGCAACTCGACCGGTCTCGAAATTCCATTAAGAATTTCACTCCACAAATTAATTTTGAATTGGTATTGGGACCGATTTTCTCGTTCTTCATGTGAGTTTTCTGTCTGCCAGCTATGGACGTTATGTAAATTGAGACATCCATCCCCTTTGCAAGCCGATTCGTCAGTCCACAATACTTCATTGAAGGTATTCGGGTTTTGTCTCCACATCTGTATAATTTTTTGGCAAAATTAAACACGATGTGCCTAGTCGGCTGGTAGAAGTGATTAGACGCGTTGGATGTGGTAGGGATGGTATTGATGACGCTGACCTAAACGCTACCGTTTCTTTTTTCGCTTCACTCGCTCGGCTCCCGCGCTGTTGTGGTTGCAGTTCTAACCTAACCTAACCCATTAATCTACTTTACTGGTCGCGGTCCGGTCCTGGTGCTACGCCGACCGCTACTGCGGCACGCTCGCTTCGCTCGCTCGGTTCGCGCGCTGTTGTGGTCGCAATTCTAATCTAACCAAAGCCATTAATCTACTTTAATAAATTGTCATTGACATTTTATGATTTTATCCGGTCCTTTAGAATAAGCTAGCCTCCAAAAGGGAGAAAAACATTACTTATTAGCCCTCGTGCATTTGGCAAAATAATCGGATCAGATAACAGAAGAGTCATCGCTGTACACAGCATCTTTGTAGCACATAACAGTGACTGCTTTCGGAGTTCAAGTTTTAAGTTGGCTTGATAGGGCATCGCTTAAGTCATAAGAATACCTAATGTTATCGCAGTAAGATACATGTGTTATACCATTTTTGAATTCTCATAACATGCCTAATTTATTGGCGTTATTTGTTTGTTTCGTTTCTAATAAAAATAAAACATGGCAGATGGTCAAAGTTGAAATTCGTGTTTTTGTGACAAATTAAATCAAGATTAATCAAGTTTTCTTCAGCATTTTACAATAGTTACTGACAAAATAACACTTTACACTTCTGAATTAGCTATTCATCATTTGATACATACAAAAAACTGAGCTTTCCGTGTCGATGTTGGTACTAAAAATGTAAGAACAAAGGGGACAATTCTCAAAAGTTTTTATTTCGGTAATAACTCGAAAACCGTGCAACTTTTACTGAGGTCATGTTAGGTTGGTTGGATTCCTCTTGAGCTGACCTACCTCCAGTGTCACTGTGACGTGGTACTTCTGGGACACCCTGTATAATTGAACTGTCATTAATGTTAAGTAGCTATGCAAAATTTCATCTCAATCGGTTGAAGATATTTGCTTCAATATTGAGTTGTAAGATTCCACCCGAACAAACATCAGCTAGTACAATTGCAAGGCAAATAAAAGTTTATAAATAACGATATATTTTTTGAACTTACAAAATTTCATGAGAATGGGTTGATAATGCGAGAACAATCCGAAATCTGAACATCCGATTATTCAAATATTCAGACATTCGAAAGAAATATTTGCGAAGCTGTATCCAGAGAGGCTTCGCACGCTCGGTCAATGAACAGTTATTTTAACACATTCACTGCCAGGGGGCGTGGCCTAGGTACAAACTTGTATGACGGTGTACGCATATATACGTGGCTGGCTGTGACTGCATTAAACATAAATGAAGTGTGGCACTGTATGACATGGCACTGTATTGCAGCGGAGTGTGCGGGCGGCGCGGCGAGCGGCGCGGGCGCGGCGGGCTGGGCGCGCGGCCGCGTGGCGCGCGTGCGGGCCTGCGCGCCCTACCAGATGTGCCGCGTGCTGGCCGCCGGTGAGGCCGCCTGCCGTCTGACACACACATGTACATCTGACACACCTGTGTACATCTGACACACCTATTTACCTCTGACACACTTATGTACATCTGATACACATATTGTACATCTGACGACGGCGCGCCGGGCGGGACTACTACACCTCCTGTCAGACCTATAAACAAATATTATAATCGTAATCCCAGAGGATCACCAACACTAATTGGAAAATCTAGCAAACATTAGAATCCATTTAAGAGGTGCCGGGTTCGATTCTCTTTTCCACCAGGTTCTGCATTTCAATGTATTTCTGATCAATGGTTTTATGTTAAACTAATGATATTTTCAGCAAAAGACAACCTAGTGGGCGGCGGGTTCGGCGCGGCGGAGGAGGGCGACGCGGCGTCGCTGGGGTCGGGCGGCGAGCCGGACACGGAGCCGGACGCCGAGCTGGCGGACGACGCGGACGCGGACGCCGACGACAACACCTACGTCATCACGCGCGGCGTGCGCGCGCGCACCATCCGCGTGCACCACGCGCTCGCCGACACCGTCACCACCGTCATCGACCCTAGTCAACAGGTATGGGGACCTCACTCTCTCTTTCTCTCTTCCTAGCCATTATTATATTTTCGTTCGGACGGATTAAGATTTGGAATTTGAATTCGGATAATAAGTCAGATAGAAATATCCGGGCCCAAAATTGACTCAGTAATGTGACGTAATTTTATCATCAAACGCAGAATTAATAGTAATTTATGCAACTGTTGCCTGGCGACGTTTAGGTCCACTTTGTCCATATTCCCATTTTGTCGATATTCCTATTTCGTCCACATTCCCTAGTCTAAAATCCCTCCTCGTCTACAATCTCATCTCGTCTACATTCCCAACTTGTCCACATTTCCAATTTTGTTCACAATCCGCACTCGTCCACATTGCTCTATCATCCTTATTCGATATTGAAATTGCAAGCCATTTTATCAACAACCACTTTTTGTGACTTTATAAAAGGGAGGTGGTTCTCAATTGTAAATTTTAGAAATATTTTTTATCTCTATGCGAATGTGGATAACTTCGGAATGTGGACCACGTGGGAGTGTGGACGAGTTGGAAACGCAGGCGAGATAGGAAGTGGGCGATTTGGGAATTGAATGTGGACGAAATAGGAATGTTGACAAAACGGGAATATGGACGAAGTGGACCTAAACTCCTGGCGACAATCGAAACTCACTAAAATTCCCGTCACTTCTGCTCTTCAAAACCTCGCATCTAGTTCGGAGATTAATAATACTACTATTAATATAAATACGAGTTTTGTTCAGCGAACGAATAAAACATAGAACACGAGCTTCATAAAAGTTACCATCAAAAACCGGCCCAATAGTCGAAATGCGCATGCGCACCGGTGTCACCAATCACAGCCAGTCAAATGTTCTCAGTTACGCTTAACAAATAAATGTGATTCGTCAATTTCCGAATGGCCAGCTGTGATTCGACTAAACGCATGACATTTGTCTATGGTAACATGGCGGTGACAGGGAAAACTCATAATTGGTGAATCGTTAATGCAATAAAGAGTCATTTTTGTTTACTTCATTATAAATCTTGAATGTTAAGGTTATTGCTTACATACGAATTTTAAAAAAATACATCTTTTAAGGAGTCCTTGTTTGTTCCTTGTTGTTACTAATGCTTTGAATGATTGTTATTAATGGGTGCTGTATATATTATTATTTCTCCTTCTTTGTAATAATTTATATTTTACCTGTAGGTAAAGTCGATACAATTAACCTTTCTAGTGGAAAAATATCAAACATAATTAGGTACTTATAAGTTTTCCTGCCGGACTAACGGAAAACGCATAGCCTTTTCTGAACGGTCTTTGCAAACATTCTTAATCGTGAACGACAAACGTACACACTTTAAAGAAAATGGTGCGCCATGACGTGTTTCATAATTTCAAATTTTGTCGACGCCGCGTGGTTTCAAAATTTGTCCGCGCTCCGACCGCGCACGCCACCGCCGCGCGCCGGCCGCTCGCTCGCTGAGTGCTCGTCGCCGATCGATGTCACCGCTAGTCATCTCCCTCGCACGCGTTGGCTTGCAATCGGGCTTCTTACCGCCCACTCTAACACATGGAAATATCCTATGTATCAGGGCTTGAAGTTAGATACGGATCGGCTACTTGCAAATTCCGTGCGCGCGCGCGTAACTAGGGGTGATTTAACTTCACGTTGTTTACAAATGTTTAGTTAGTTTAGTGTTTGTTTGAGCGAAAAGTAAGTAATAATACTATTAGAAACAGTGCTTGTGTTTTGATTTTGTTTGTTGTTGTGATTACTGTGGCTTTAAACGATGGAAGGAGTTGTTCTGTGCGATTGTGATGAGTTAATGCAGGTCTTATAATAGGCGAAGGAAAGGTAGGCACTAACTTTCGCTCAGAAAAAGCTCATATTTTCCCCAAAACCCACGCCCGACCTGTGTGTTATTGAAAATTTACATATAATGGATTTACCCACTAAAAAATTACCAAAACATATCCCTGGGCTTGCCCTCTCCTATAGGCACGCCACTGATTGCATTACTTTTTTCAAATATCGTATATAAATTAGTCATATGGCATAACACCATCCCTATACAAAATCTGTTCCGTAAAATAAATTAAATTAATATGTGTAAGGCTTTACTTACGTATGAAAACTGATACCATCTTTTTTTTTTGTGTTTTCCTGAGTGATTAATACACCATTTCACTCAACAGTACGGCATATTTTCTTACTTTGAGACTTCACTTTTTTCACGTAATGCAACTGTTCGGCGTCGTCGCCATTTGCAAACTAGACAGCCGTTTGACACAAAATTTACGCCCCGCCTTAACTGACACAAAATCCGTGGGGCCATTTTCCGACGCTAAGTTAGGCTTCTATGTTTTATTCGTTCGCTGGTTTTGTTCTTAATAAGTATTTGTTACTCGTGGGTTTTGATTGTCAACAAAGCACAAGGTTTTATGAAATGAGTATTTGAACTTAATGATGTGCCTATGGAAATTTTCCTATGTTGCGGAATGTTCCCAAGAGAAATTTTCGTGAAATTTCCTGTAACTTTCTCCACACCTAGAAACAATGGAAATTTATAGGTTATGAATTCCTACCCACGCAGACCGTATCAGAGTAAGTAGTGAGTATAGTCATACGGTAATACCGGTATTGATTACAACAGGTTGTTATAGATTTAGCCGAGAATTCATAAAATTCATAAATTTCAACAAATTCTGGGAAGAATATTTCGAAATATTTCATAGAATGTTTCCTTTTTGAAACATCTTGCAATATTTCGTAGTAATAATAGTTCAAAAAATTGCAAAATATACTCTTATACTTTTAATTATACATCTAATAGAGTTGATTTCATAAAGACAAACTATTTACAGCTACCAGATATATGGCCACTTCAAGAACGGTCATCGATAACAAAAATAATTAACTTGTCATATATTTGTCATTCCCCTTACGCAATTCAAACATGAAGCCTAAAGGCGAAATACATAATTATTTTATAGAAAAGTACGTTTCGGACAAAATACAATATGAGTGCTTATATTGCGGGACGTCCTATAAACAGCGAAATGCGACAAGGATGAAGGAACATATATTGAAATGTTCTCAGTGTCCGACAAACATAAAAAAAAAGTTTGGATATTCAAATTTACCTCAACCAGAACCTACAAGAATGATTAATAAAAATACCAGCGAAAACAAATTACGGGTAAGTGCTTCCTGTTTCTTGTTTATCTATCTAGAGAGAATATACGGTTACAGTATTGCTACAATTGCTATTGCGTAGGTATGCTATAATTCGATTATAATTTGTTACAGAAATCTATAAACAGTTTAATCGCCCGTGCTGTTTATGTGACTGCTATGCCTCTTGCAACCTTAGAGCATCCATTATGGCAAAAAGTTTTTAAGACACTACGTCCAGGTTATGCTCCACCGACGAGGAAACAATTAGCGACATCGTTATTAGATTTGGAATACGAGTCAATGAAAAAAGAAGTCGAGGATATTTTTAAAAATTCTAACTGTTTACATCTAGCTGCAGACGGGTGGTCTAATGTAAATAACGATAGTGTAATAAATTTGGTGATTTATACACCGAAGCCACTCTTTTATACATTCATCGAGACCAAGCAAAACAGACACACCGCAGAGTATTTGTTGGAGAAAATATCATGCATTATAGACAAACTTGGTGAAAAAAAATTTACTGCAGTGGTTTCTGATAATGCTGCGAATATGGTTAAATGTGGTAAACTTTTAGAGGAAAAATATACTCACATTCTGTGGAGTGGCTGTATGGCACATACTCTGCACCTGCATATATCCGACATATTGAAAATAAAAGATATAGCTAATTTTTTCACAGATGTCATAGGCATAATCAAGGCTGTCAAATATTCGCATATAATGAAAGCAGCATTTAAAGCAATTTGTGAAGAGAAAAAGGTAACAGTATCCCTACATCTCCCCGTAAAAACAAGATGGGGTAGTTATAGCCAATGTTTAGAAAGTTTTTTGGTTTCTAAGATCGTGTTACAGAATTTATGCATCAATGAAAGTGTGAACAAAAATTTATCAAGAGAACAAAAACGAAATATAGATGAAGATTACTGGCAACGAACTATATGGGTAAGAGATTTTTTAAATCCAATTACGACCTGGATTTCGAAATTAGAAGGGGATTATGGGTCCTTACATAATGTATATCATTGTGTCAAGGAGGTCAACCAAAGCCTAACAGAAAATTTCATCGGTAATGTATTGGATCAGTTGTCCATTGAAGCCCTAAAGGAAAAATTTCATTTCAGGCAGAAAACTGTGCTAAAACCTATTCATTTTGCCGCTTGCATTCTGAATCCAAATGACAAAGGTCGAATCTTGAACGAAGAAGAATATATAGACGGCTGCGAATTGTTGACAACGTTTGCTAGTCAAACCTTTAACCAAAGCAGTGACATTTTAGATGAACTTTCAAAGTATAAAAACAAATGTGGGATATGGGCGAAGTCATTTCTATACGAAGTGTCTGATAAAATAGGGCCCGCAGCATGGTGGAATACCTTTTTTCCTGAAACGCAACTAGGAATAGTTGCTAATAGAATATTGACTGTCCCTGCTACATCAGCCGCCGTGGAAAGGTCTTTTTCGACATTTGGAGGCATTCACACCAAGAAAAGAAATAGACTTTTAACCGAAAGAGCTGGTAAAATTACTTTTATTGCTCATAACTGGAAAATATTAAATAAAGATGTTGTAGCTAACGATTGCTCTCTGGAGTCTCCGGACACTTCTGACAACACAGTTCAAGAAAGACAGTCTGTAACTGTTTCTGATGACCCTACAAGTTCATCGTTCTCGACAAGTCCTTCAACTGTGAGTTACACATCACGAAGCGTCTCCAGTGACATCTCATTGGATGAATTTGAACAGCGTTTACTTACCAGTTCGTCAGAGTCTTGAAACCGAAGCCTTAAATATAAAAATAATTTATCGTTTGTTTATTTTTACTAAAGAAGTTCACAATGTTTTCAGTTGTAATTTTTTTATTTGAAGTTGTATAATATATTTTCGAGAATTATTCCATGAAGTTTACTTTAAGTTCTCGTAATATTCCGAACATGAAAATTTCCCTAGAACTTACCTGTGAAACTTTCGGAAATTTAACAAATTTATTCGAAAACTTTTCTAATGAACGACACAAAACATTACATTGTACATTATTGCATGTAGTAGCTAGTTGAAAATATAAATTTCCATGAAACGTGACGTTGTTATTTTCGGTTTTAAAATATACTGTAAATTTCCGGTTTTTGAAATGTTCTCGAAAGTTTCGATGGAAATTTTCCTACATTTTTGAAAATTTCCGCATTTTGCACATCAGTATTTGAACTTGTCATATTAATTTAACAATATGTGTGTAGATAAATAATTGTACAATTTTTAGATCGGCTCGGCCCCCTCCCCTAGCTCGGCCCCCTCGGACCCGGCGGGCAGCTACCTGGTGCTGGACGCGGCGCGCGCGCTCACGTGCACGGTGCTGGACCGCGCGCTGGCGCTGGAGCAGGAGCCCGGGTTCGCGCCCTTCGCCGACAGCCCGCCCGCCCCGCCGCCCGCAGCCCGCCCCGCCCAGCCCGCCGCCAGCGAGGAGCTCGCCAAGTGGAAGGCGCTCGAGATCGGTAAATATACAGTCTGACAAAAAAATACACACAGTCGTATATAAAACTTACTCTTTTTTTGGAAGTCTGTTAAACGGTGGCAATACTGTAGGGTCGTCCCTTTCTAGTCGATCAAAGAAAACAGAGACGATATTACGGTATGGCCACTTTTGAATATCTACTTTTTTTATCAGGCCGTAGTACATATTAAACGGCTAGTATTAACCTTTTTTCGTTTAAACGGCTAGTATTAACCTTTTTTCGTTTACGGACCCCTAATAAAAAAAGCACATTTCCAAAGACCCGTTCATTATAAAATACAGCAATATATTTCGGATCATTTATTTTTAGTACCTACTTGCATTTGCTATAACAAAAAAGGTAGCCAGCCACTCGGATACCGGAATCCGTTACCCAACGCGGGAGCTTCGAAGCCAATTATCGTCTTTTATGATAAGCTTTAAGCCTATTCTAAACTTGATATAATATGAATAGGCTGGCCGTGGACGGAGGGCGGCGTGTCGGACGGCGCGGCGTGCGCGGCGCGGGCGCGGCGCGGCGCCGCGCGGCTCGAGGCGCGGCGCGGCAGCCTCGCCGCGGACGTGCTCGTCCACGAGACGCTCACCGACAGAGGTGACCACTCTTTTATTGCATCTGTGCTATGAAAACTTGACAACCCGACACCCTCACTAGAGTCAGTTCACACCGAGACGCGACACACCGCGCACATTTTAAAATGTACTTTATTTGCTACACGAAAAGATACATATGTCATTGTGAGAATTCCGAAAAAGTTGCACCACGCAGCGTTGCGCCTCGAGATATCTCGCGACGTAGATCGATGCATCATGACGCAGCGGTGCATCGCCGGTACGCGCGGCCTGCGAGCGACGCTACGCCTCGCGAAACCGCATGACACAGCGCGACGCGGCGAGGCGCAGCCTTGACCGTGGCGACTTGTCTCTACTATTTCTGTCCAGTCTCATGCGCTTGCAGATGGTACACGTTCCGCTGCACCGCGCGGCGTCTCGCTTCGCAGCCAGACGTTGTACTGACAACGATTTTACAATGCGCCTCGCGACGTTGCGATGCGTCTCGCAACGGCACGCGGCGCAGCGCGAAATCACTGGCCTCTTCCAGTATCGTCGCGTCTCAGTGTGAACTGACCCTTTATCCACAACACAACAACAACTGTAACATTAAATGTTCTATGCTAAACAATTTTGATAGCAAACATGTTAAAAGACAAAACAAAAGAAAATAAACTTAAATGAAATGTAGTCTATCCGAAATTCTAAGATCAAATTATGTCAAAGTGGCGCAAGTGAAACGACCTTAAATTTACATTTAGTGTGTAACTTGTGACAAAGTGACTTCATTTGATCTTAGAGATCCCAGAATACCCATTGATTATTATATCGCCTGTTGACAACCTGAACTCACTAAGTAACAAATACTTACCTAAAACAAAGCTCGTACCTCTGTGTCAATCTACTTACTAGATACGGGGTTTTGAAGACCAGTGACAGACTTTTCAGTGAGTTTTGGTGGTCACCGATATTGTATAATGATAAATGAACTGATGGACTTGTTTTGTTGCAGCGCTGTGCCGCCAGGTGGTGCTGCTGGCGCTGCGGCCGGCGGCCGGCACGTTATGACATGTGTAGCGATTCACCTTGTACCTTATATTTATTACGATGTAACATATACTATATCTATATCATTACAAGTAAATAAAATATTCATATGTGATATCTATTCCAATGTTTCATTTCTATCCTCTTTCTTCGTCAATACCTACGACAAATGTTTCATAACTGAGTATCAAACGACAATTTTGAACACACCGCACGAAATTGACTCGTTTTCAATGAAAATTGTTCACTTTGTCGTTTACTATGATAAATGCCCACATGCAATGTTGCAAAATTCGACCTGGAGATCAATATTAGTTATCACGTAGTTGTTCGTTGTTGTTGACTGTCGATGATTATTAGACTAATGACTTTGACATGACATAGGTAGTGACGCAGGGCATAAATCATAGTGCTAAGAGATTGTATATCTAATATAACAACCCATAATCGTCTAATCTGCAAAATATGACAGCGGTGGTCAACGGGTAAAACACTGTTCTTTTCAATTACCCGTAGGCCCATATTGGTGCGGTGGGCTACGGGGAAAAAAATTACCCGTGGTCCCCCGTGGTACAAAAGCCGTGGTACCACGGTTAAAACAGGAGTTTTACACTAAAACTGTTTTTTTTTAACCTTTTGAGTGCCAAAGACGTAAAATCCCGTCCACGGAAAGCTGTGTCCATCAGGGAACCTAAACGAAACTTGCATTTCCATGGTATACATACTAGCCAAAAATTTAAGAGGTTTCCAGTTATTCTAGTCACATACTATACTATAAGTTCAAAAGGCATAGATATCACTTCAAAAAGTTTGCGAAGATAAATGTTAAAAGGAATAAGGCCTCTTGTTGCTATCTGCGAACCCATCCCATCCGTTGTCGGCCGGAGGCGATATATGGCAAACTAAAAACTCTAGAAGTGAAAAACGACGTCACAAAAGGTTGATGTTTAATTTGTGCGGGTTTGTCAAGATTTTTTAGTTGCTTACTAAAACGCAGGGGTTATGTTAATTATGTAAACGCAGGCGGTCTATGAGTCAAATATATTTGACCTTTGAGCTCTGTGAGTTCTACCTGAAAATAGAATGTCGGGGCTCCCAACTTGGGAATGTTTGCTGAAGCCATCAGATTGATTCCCAGCAAGTTTGAATAGTACTCTGTACTTCTGGTAGGTAGGTATACTGAATCAAACTTGCAAAACCAAATTATAAGATGTAAATGTTAGTAATATAGTATCATTTGATGCGTTTTTTATATAAGTATATCTAGTGTAGCCGTTTTTAGGGTTCCATAGTCAACTAGGAACCCTTATAGTTTCGCCATGTCCGTCTGTCCGTCCGTCTGCGGCTTAGCTCCGTGAACATTAGTAATAGAAAGCTGAAATTTGGTATGAGTATGTGTATGTATCACGCCGACAAAACGGGAAAATATCACAAAAAAAAACCTTTTTCGGGTACCTCTCGTACACCTAAAGTGGGGGTGAATTTTTTTATCGTTCCAACACTAGTTTGTGTGGTGTCGTTGAATAGGTCTTTTAAAAACAATAGGGGTCTCCAAACATTACTTTTTGATAAAGCAGCTTTGTAAATATTCGCTCCGGTAATCCAAAAAATAGCGTCCCTCCCTCTAACTTTTCAACCACGGGTCAAAAAATTATGGAAAACTTCATGAAAATTAGGCCTTACTACTTTCAATGAAAACTATGTTGAATAAAATCGGTCGATGCGTTTTTGAATTATCTCATCATTTTCTTTAAAATCACGTTAGTGCCGCACGGTGTGCTTATACTTCGAACGGTACACATATTAGTTAAGTGCCATACTGCATTAAAACATTCCTCTCAATCTGGCGCGTATAATCGATAACTTCCAGAAGGTAATAAGTAAAAGTAATTACAGTTACTTTGGCGTTTACGACCTTTTTATAGAGCTTGAAATCTTACGCGTAATTAAAAAAAAAAATATATCAAGCCTGGAACCTCATTTCTAGCAAGCCAGCTGGGCCGTGGAATACTAGGAGTAATCGAGGCAATAATGCCCTCCTAAGACCAACGAATATCAGGTCCATCCTGCAATCCAACCTACTTTAGAGTAAAACACGCTACTACTTAAAACATTTGAGAATGCCACCTCTGCCCGGCAAGCCGACCTACCGCAGACTAAAGCCACTCGCAAATCTAATCTCTGGATTACCGCAGAAATAAAATACCGATTCCACTGTAGACTGTAGTACGGATTGATGATAACATTGATATGATGACTGATAACTCGTATATCTGCCAGTTGTCGAAGCATTGTGTCTCATCGCTGTAGTGTGAAGTGGTCTGTGTTTTGCAACATGTGGCGAATTGTAGTGCTTTTAGCAGTTGCGAGCTGTTACTGTAAGTACCTATTTAGTTATTTATCGGGGAATGCCAAGAAACCGTAATTGCGGCTTCGCGAGTAGTGTAGAGCTAGCGTAAGAGCAGTGCACTCGTTATTTTATAATGAACCTATTTACCTACATTACCTAAATTAAACATTTAAAACACCCCCCACGCAAGTAGCTGGTCATCATGAGATCCAGTTTTAATGAGTGATATAGAAAATGCTACTAAAAACTGAACATACAAACAAAATTTCGAATTCCTACAGAACCATCGCCCTAAGAACCATCTCGACAAGCCAGACTATCGATTAAAAAAAAACCGGCCAAGAGCATGTCGGGCCACGCTCAGTGTAGGGTTCCGTAGTTGCCCATCCTTCACAATAGAAGAAAATTACGCGAAAGATTTAAATTACGAGAAAGATTTCAAGCTCTATAAAAAGGTCGTAAACGCCAAAGTAAAAGTATTTACTTATTGTCGATTATACGCGCTAGATTGAGCGAAATGTTTTAATATAGTATGGCACTTAACCAATATGTGTAACGTTCGAAGTGTAGGGAAACCGAGCGGCACTTACGTCATTTAAAAAAAAAATAAGAAGGTTTGCGATACTCAAAAACGGCTCGACCGCGAGTTTATTCAATATAGTTTTCATTGAAAGTACTTATAAGGCCTCATTTTCATGAATTTTTCCATAATGTTTTGACCCGTGGTTGAAAAGTTAGAGGTGGGGGGGGACACATTTATTTTTATTTTCGGAGCGAATATTTACAAAACTGCCGACTTTATCAAAAGTTATGTTCGGAGACCCCTATTATTTTTAAAAGACCTATTCAACGACACCCCACACACTAGTATTGGAACAAAAAAAATATCACCCCCACTTTAGGTGCACGGGAGGTACCCGAAGAAAAAAAATCATGTGAAAATAACTGTATACATTTGCATTAAGTAGTCAAAAATATAAGTATTCACATCATGATCGTCAAAATAAAAATATAATAATAAAAATAACTAACAATGTCAAGCACAAGAAATAATAACCATAAGGGTTCCTAGTTGACTACGGAACCCTAACAAATCGGTCGACCCGTATATAGACGCTACGATGCCACAGACAGACACACACTGACACGTGTGAGTTAATAAACGGTAGTTTTCCATAATCTATCAATTTTCGTTTCAACTTTCTTAGTACCTATTATTTATTTTCATATAATCACACTCATTTTATTAGTCATTTCGTGATACCAATCCGTGATATCGTTATCATTATAGGGCTGAATTAGGGTGGCATCTAATCGTTAAAGTTCCGGCCTCTAAAATTAGTCATTATGTAGTTTATAACTCTTTTGCTATCACCATGAATCATGATGAATTCTTCAGTGGTTTCTCTAAAACGAATAGATTTCAGAAAACTACTGGTAGACCAATTTATATTTTATACACGATGATTTTTAATCGGTGATCAGGTATCTACTAACTTTTCTAACTCAGTAATTGATGGCGGTCACGTTGAAGTAATAATTACATGAAAACAAACTTTAATTTTTCTATGATAATTTTTATTTTGAAACCAATTTTGTCTTAAATTCCTTGCCACCGAACTAATCTGTATCGGTGTGCTTACAACCTCTTTAATAATTTAATGGGAATGACAATTTATGAGTAATAACTTGTCATTGTCATTACATAAACAAAGTCGTAGAAAATTTCGTAAAATTTCCCGCCAAAGCGATGACACTTGACGTAGGTATCGTACTTAAATAATTTATGTAGGATAATCATGTATCTAGTGGTTATTAGTTTTAATTATGTTTTAAATTTTAATTAATTTAACAGTGAGGTAATTGCGCGGGACCTCGCGTATTAACTTTAATTTTAGCTAAATATTAATATTTTTCTACTCCTGATCACCGATTAAAAATCACCGTGTACTTATATTTTTTTTTTATATTGACACAGCATTCATTTCGCCTGATGGTTAGCAAAAAGGGGAGCCTAAGTCGAAATGGCAATTGACAAGAAAATATTACGAAATTTCTGCTCAGGTCTAATTTATTGACGTTAACACTTTCACGTAGCGACTATCTTCATAAGACGTCCACTGCGCATACGAAGGGATATTTCTTTTTTTTTATAAAGGCAAATGCCTTGTGCCCTTTTTGGCTAGTATTTTTTTTGTGTGCGTTTTTTTTTAATAATCCTGTGTCTGTGAAGGTAGTAATCTTCGATTGCTTACGGTACGGCTGTATTTTTTCTTACTCGATACGACTTGAATAATGTTATTAACCAAGTTAGAACAAAAATAACCAAATAACTTATGACCAAACTATGGATAACTTTTTATCAGTAAATACGACCTGATGGTGCAGTAACAAAAAAACAATAACATATGGTTTTATTTTTTGATACCTAGATATTCCGATAATACCTGCTGATATGATAACGTTAATATATAGGATATATTTAAGAGTTATATCTATTTGTGATTCATAGTCGACCGATAATACTAATACTTAACAAATAATGACTACTTAATTTAAAATTATAACAACGTATAATGTATCTAAATACTTTATTGTACCTACACAAAACATGAAATACGTTTTAAAAAAAAACTATGTACCTATTACAAATCCTACAATGAGGTTGCATTCATTCATAAGTGCCATGCATTTGTGCAGCCCATAGTACAAAGGAAAAATGATCTATAAGCAGAGACGTATTTACCCTAGGGCCACCCGGGGCGTCAAACAGGCAGGGGCGGCGTAGGCGCCCCTGGCCGATTGCATTTTGTTTTGGTTTTAGCGTCCTTCGACCATCTATTTACTTCTCACCTTTTTTTGTCAATCCACAATTTGAAATTAACATTAATGCCGAAAAGTGTCGTTTTCATTTGGTTTCGTTATACTTAACCAAAACATTTTTATTTTCTACTATGACCCAACGCTTAAACTTGCTATGTCTACGTGCTTGATAGATAAAACTACTATTATCTATTATACAAAAGAAAAGTTAAATATTTCCTTGACTTCTGGCGCGGCGAAACTTATTGGCCCGGGGCGCTACTTCCAGTTAACCATTAAGTAATAATAATACTGGCCTTGTAGGGTCTGAGGTGCCGTACTATAAGTATGCATTGATGCCTCTTCTACCATGTATCATCACGGACAGGAGTATAATAGCCAATAAGCCTCTACCTTACGAATTTCTAACAGCCAATCTTAACTCGTCTTGGATTAATAAATACTTAAACGTGCTTTATCTGTCTGTCAGCGTCAGCTGAGCCGCACATGTTGACAATCGTGAACTTCCCAAATGTAACGGACACCGAGACCCCGACCGCGGCATCTCCTGGCTCGCGGATCATCGGAGGGACGCCGGCCCCCATCGAGAGATACCCCTATATTGTACAGGTTAGATCGTTTATTGAATATCAAGATTGCTTAGTTCGTGAGATGTTTTGATGCAGTAAAAAAGAGCAAGACAGAGTGAGAGTGATAGAGCATCTAACAGCCACCCCCGGGATCTTCTTAAGATCTAGCTGACAAGCCGAAGAATCGCCAAACTAAACTGAGCTGGTAGATCCGATAGGAGCTGGGACAGAAAGCTTCTATGGCAGCCACGTGCTGGCACCAGGCCCGGACTTAGAGGGCTGGGGCCTCACAAGTAGTAAGTATTTTAAGTGATAAATAAGGAGAACATAAGAATGGTACAAGTCCTGCTTCTGGGACTGGGGCCCCATAGACTGGCTGGGTCCCGAGGCCCGGGCCTTGTGGGCCTAGGGTTAAAAATACGGCACGTGATGGAAGAAGCAGCGTGGGCAGTATGCCTTCTACAAGGTAGGAAGATAGCTCAGCCACACTTTTAAAATATTTGCAACCCTTCATTCCACTTTTTTTCGGTATAGTTAGGTAAAATGATACATTACCGGTAGTTAAGCTTAAGGAATATAATTTAAGATTTTCGGAAAGACCAAATTCTGTCGATAATGTATTGTCAGTAATAGCCACAGTCATCCACTTTCAAAATAGTTTTGCTTGCAACCGAAGATATCACTCAACTATTAATTTTGATTACTAAGAGAGTAGCCGCGCGTTGCGAGCGAAATGCGCCTTTAATATGATCGAACGAGCCTTCAGTCCAGTCAGCGGCGGAAGTTGCACGCACGTCAGGTGTTCAAAATCATATTAACACGGACTCTATTATCTTGAGAATAAGGATTGTACCTAAGTGCGTTATTCTACGTAGCGACTTTTGCTGCTGACTTTACCAATACTTACGAAATACTTCCGTGGATTTGTAGGCGGTCATTGACTCAGCGACTATACTTACCCGACAGAGTTTACACATTTGGTCTCGATATTGCGGCTACTAAAGATCTCTAAATCTAAATTATTGTAACACTATATTATTACTATTCTGCGACTGTTCTCTCCAGGTGTTGTACAACAACCAGCTGTCGTGCGGCGGGACGCTGGTCACGCGGCGTCACGTGCTCTCCGCCGCGCACTGTTTCTTCGACAAGTGAGTTTACAACATGTATAATATTATTTAATACGTGTTGACGAGCAACTGTATCAACTGATGCAGTAAAAGGTTGCCTGAAAATTTAATTTTCTTAATAAATCTAAAGCATTACAACTATGTTTCAGCCGAGGGAGTCCTGTGAGTGCCAGCACGATCTCGTGTCGCGTCGGGACCGCCACCCTTAACCAGGGTAAGTGCGATTTAACATTCTCTGATCCAAGTAAAATTTTATGAAATATTGTTCAAGTTAAGTTCGGAATGCGTCCAGGTTGTCAAGCACGCATCCAGGCATGCGTCCAGGCGTTCAAGTCGAGGCCATTTCCCTCGTGATCCCATAATATTTATTTTCTCAAACATGCAATGAAATGGCGTCATAACGTGCGTTATACATAAGTTATGACAGGCTTCGAAGTATCACGTTTCGGGTGGAAAAACTCGAGACCTGTAAAGGAATTTATACAAAATCGAAGGCCTAAGCCGGGATGTAACTTTTTTTAAACATGGCGTCTGTGTTCTAGAACAGGCTAAACAGCAGAATTATATATTCTTTTGAGTGCTGTATTTTTATTTCATTGCATATGTTTGAGGTAAGCACTATACGTATCACTATCCGGCCTTCCTATGGTCGGCCATCTACTCCTACTCACCCGGGAAGCCCTTCTTTCCCGGCGTTTGTAGTAATGTACTATTAATTATTTTAGGTGGCGCTCTGCACCGAGTATCCATGTACATAAACCACGAGCGCTACAACGTGGGAGCGGTGCGCGACAACGACATCTCAGTGCTGGTGCTGGCCACGACGGTGACGGTGGCGACCGCCAGCGTGGCGCCCATCCCGTCCCAGGGCGGCTACGTGCCAGATAACGCGACTGTCTCGGTAGCTGGATGGGGACACACACAAGTGAGTATTAACATGTGTGTGCTAATGTTAGCCGTGGTGGTGACGGTGTCGGCTCTCGACGGCTCCGTGCCCGATAACGTCTGTCTGGGCCATCGGCTAAAGGCACACACTAATGAGTGTAACTTCTTGGCTCCTAATGTCTAGGCCTAGGGACAGTAATTCGTATCATTGGAGGCCGTTTTAGAATATAATTAAACTTGTCGTTCATACAGCTCTATATTCCTAGAGACTTGCCCAAACAGCGATAGTACTTTTAGTGCTTTATATTGCACAACTTGAAGAAAAGGTATTCAACCGGCAAGCCAAAACCGGTCACCAGGCTGTATCTCAAGAACAGTGATAGCTAGTTGAAATTTTCACAGATGATGTATTTCTATTGCCGCTATAACAACAAATACTAAAAATAAAATAAAATAAATATTTAAGGGGGGCTTCCATACAACAAACTTGTTATAGATTATGGTACGGAACCCTTCATGCGCGAGTCGGACTCGCACTTGCCCAATTTATTTACCTTTGGGTACGGAACCATAAAAAATATATAAAGAGCATAATTCTCGATTCCAGGTGAACGGGCAGGTGTCCCAGATTCTGAACGAGGCGCAGGTGTACACCATCAACCTCGGCATCTGCTCGCGGCGGTACTTGCAGCTGGAGGGCATCAAGAATGAACCCTTCCCCGTCACGAACTCCATGCTGTGTACGGGAGTGCTCGACGTCGGCGGTAAGAACAGTAACGATATTAAAAAAATATGAAACGTAGTCTCATTAACAGAGGTCGGAATTCTCGTAGCATTTTTGAGCTGTCATAGGGACTTCTCGCTTATCGACTTCCGATTATACATATGTATATCGATAAATACAGAAACAATATATGTACCTAAAATATGATTACGAATAGAAGTAAACAACATGCAGTCTTATCGCGATTGAGTGATCTCATTTTCTCTCATTAAAATAATAATATTTTATTGTTTTTTATAAGTAATTTGTGGATTTCTTGTGGCTTTTAAACATTTTCGAAACATTGATTGAACAAACATTCATTGCAAATCTCTATTTAACAATGTCAGCCGCTCAAAAGTTTTCTAAAAGAGATAGCTCTTTAGCGGTAAGACTGCCTGTTGTTTACCTCTACTTTTAATCATGTTTAATATATTGTGTTCTATTATTTATCGATATAATTATGAATATCGGTAGTCGAAGTCCCTAATGACAGCTCAAAAATGCTACTAGAATTCTGACCTCTGCTCATTCATTCATGTGGGTAGTGGGTACACACTACAATTTTTTTATATTAAACTATTGATACAAAGATCAAAGCACAATAAAAAATTGAAATGCGTAACCTGTTAAAGCCTTTTAAATATGAATTACGCATGTTAGTATTAAGTTATTGTGAGTTGAACTACTTTGTAGTTTCCTACATACTACAAATTTTAAGATATTTTCATTTTTAACTTACGAATAATGTGTGGACTGAGTGAGCACTTACAAACATGTATTATCCAAAAATCTGCCACGCGGTTTGTTTTGTATTGTACAAGTTCCCATATGAGTTTTACTAAATTATATGCATATATAGAAGTTTCAATCTGCAGTATTTTCATCAGAAATCGGGTTTTCAAAAGTGTGCGGATTGAGTGAGCATACGAAATTATTTGTAAAACTTTAAATACGTAACCAGGTGATCTACAAATTATTACCTACCTTAAGCATAAGTTTTACTAAAAATTAGGATATAAATATTATATGTTAAATAAACACATTCACAGATTCCGTTGGTTGTTTGTGAGAACTGAGTGATACGTTAATGAATGTATTCTTTTTAATTATGGTTTTACAAATTCATCAATTAGTTTTACAATTGTTTTAGAACTTTTACTAAATGATCAGCACATTTTTTTTTTCATTTTTGAAGGGTGCTCACTCAATCCACACGCACACCACTTTATCAGCTTAAATAGAGAGATACTGTCATCTCTGATTCTGGTGCAAGGGATAAGTTCGCCTTAGCCGAGTGCTTAGCCGATTTATTTATTGTTTTTTATAATGTTGTAAATTGTAAATTACTTATTTTAATATTGGAGATTATGACGATGCAAAGGTGATTCAACGAATCCTACCTACTTGGTAAATGATTTCTTATCTTATGTACAAAGGGGAGTTTTGTTTATAATAAAGTATTAACATACACTTAGCGCAATTTTTAGTGCACCTGCCTCTGACCAGGCGGTCCTATGTTCGAATCCCGGCCGGGGAAAATATTTATGTGATGAACTTGAATATTCGTTCCTGGGTTATGAATGATGTACACTAGCTTTGCTTAGTTTGGGACTATCGATTCGTGTAACATAGTCCCTTGATATTGAATTATTTATTGTTATACTACAACTAAACGACCTAGTTACTATCTTAAACACATTCTGTTGTAGGTCGCGACGCGTGCCAGGGCGACAGCGGCGGCCCCGTGATGTACCTGGGCGCGCTGGTGGGCGTGACGTCGTGGGGCGAGGGCTGCGCGCACCCCACCTACCCGGGCGTCAACGCGCGCGTCTCCGCCTACACCAACTGGATTAATGCCACGGTTAGTAAATATCCCGCCTATAACCCTGCCGCGACACTGTTTTAGGCCCCCTTCTTCCCTTCTTGCCAACGCGAGCAAAAGGGCTTAAGAGTCCGCAGCAAGGTCCGCTCAACTCCGCGTTGAGATCGCGCGCTTACGCTTTAAAATGTTGTTGTTTCACCTAGAGGAAGACAGGGCGCTAGCAGTAAAGCGAGAGCGCGCTAGCGGCGGGCGGTGCTTACCGCCGCCCCCCCGGACCGTTCCCCGCGCTAGAGTAATTCGCTGCAGTTTCGCAACAATTTTTTGTAATTTATTTTAAGGTTTTCGTAGTTACGCTCTCATTTTAAAACTACGAGATCAATTTTGATAAATCTTTTTTCTTATCAAACTGCATAGTTTAATCGACACCGGAAATAGGTTTTGACTTCAATCTAAACTATATTTTGGTCGTAGTATGCCGCCAAACTGAACAACTTTCTGGGGTCTAAAAATGCAAAACTTGTACTCGCTCTATTTTCTTTCTATTAACATTTCAAGAGTCATAAACTAGTTTTAGCCCTAGATATATCTTATCTCATTATATTTAGAGAATTTCATGATAATGTGACATGTTATATTAAAATAAGGACGTAACTACGTTTGTATGAAGAATCGAGCTTGCTGCGGACTCTTAAGCAATAGCTTTTAATACATAAGTATAAGTATCACCCTAATATTATAAAGGCGAAAGTTTGTGAGTGTGTTTATGTGTATGTTTGTTACTTCTTCAGGCTCAAACGGCTGCACCAATTTTGATAAATTTTAGTATGAATGTAGCTGACACCCTGGATTAACACATAGACTCCTTTTTATCCTGAAAAATATAGTGTTCCCGTGTGATGAGCGGGTAACACCGCGCGGCGCAGCTGGTATTGTATAAATTTACAATAATGTTTGAAAATCCTTGTACCTGTCCTGACAAATAGATATACACTGCAGTGCTGAAGAGCCCGTTGTTGTACCAGACCTAACTTGCCCCACAGCATACTCCCAAACTTAAAGCGCTAATGCGCGTATGCGTAATAGACTGACGTATACATATAAGTGAACGTATTCAATATGAAAATTAAGATATAGCCATAAAACCATAGCGACAAACATAATTAGTATGTACAATCGCCATCAGATATATCTTGTTCATAAATATCTGAGCATGTACTGCGTAACGCCCAGTCAATAAGAGTCGTGTTCAGATATTTATTATCCTGCGATATATCTGAAGGCGAATGAACACTATTATCATGTTAAAACTAAGATAGAAGATTTAATAATAACAATAACAATAATACAGAAATTAAAATACTAACTATAAACTAAGAACTTAACTATGTAAAAAGTATCCTATAACCATCTTTGGGTGTCCATTGTCCAAATCTCTGTCACAAAACAGATAGGTACAGAAATCAATCTACATACAAGCGCGCTCGAGCAAACGCACACATAGACATTGCTCACGGACACGATATCTCGGACCTGTTCAGACCAGTGCGAGCGCGAGTGCCATCCGCTTGACGTGTCCGTGAGCAATGTCTATGTGTGCGTTTGCTCGAGCGCGCTTGTATGTAGATTGATTTCTCTACCTATCTGTTTTGTGTATCTGTACCGAAATTGGTCACAAATTCGACGAGCCGTTTCAGTGTGATGAGCGGAAAAACAACATTTACCAACAGATAGTGCTATATAGCGTACATATATCCTGCATCACGCTGTTAAGATTTTTTAGGTTAGAAGCATAGTTAAACAATTTATCTGTTTTCAGATCACTCGGTACAACGGGGCGCCCTCTCTCGGCCAAACTAGTGCGATTCTTCTGGCCATATCTTTCCTAGTCTCTACGATATTTAGCAATAAATATTGTTGATGGTAGGCTGTTTTAATTCTAGCTAATTGTTTCTAGCGGTAAAAATGTTTTGTAAATAGTTTTGTAATAAAAAAAAACAAGATTTATTTTGACTACATGTTTTTCAATTCATAAACTTATTCTGATCAATGATTGATACCTGTATCACCACGTAGTTAATGGCTACAGTATCTAAGATTTAAAAAGCTAAAATAATCATCATCTTCATATCTGCCGATAGACAATAGATAGATAGTGCTGGACAAAGGCCTCCCCCAAAGTTCTCCACGACGATCGGTTTTGCGCCGCCCTCATCCAATTCTTGCCGCGATCCGAACCAGGTCGTCGGCCCATCTTTTGGGGGCCTTCCCGTAAACAAATTACCCTACTTTATTTTCGTCGCTTTCGTTAACTGTTTATAATAGAAATAGCGGTGCTCAAAACTATAGGTGGCAGCACTATCAACGTCAATGTCAACTGAAAAGATACGGATTGGTGACACCAGTTGGCAGACCCATAGATGTGCACGTTCTAAATATAAAATTAGCTTCGGGTTAACTTCTTTGCTTTTTCAGGGCTTTTATAAGTGTCACCGGAAACAAAACCGACTTCTAGAGTAATTCGTGAGAACTGAATCCGATGTAATTATAATTGTAACTTTATATATATTATTGTTATTCAATTACATAGAATAAGACGTGTCCTTGAGGCCTACTTGCAGAATGCTTTGATCCGAAAAAAAGAACAGTTTATCAGTTTATTTATTGCTTTCATAGGTACATTTACAGATGGTACATTATACATTGTTTCCGCTATGAAACCCTGTAGGGCACTGCAACAATTGACAGGATGTCAGTTTACTAATAATAATAAGGAAGTAAAAAATAAATGAAACAACAAATTGTGCCATATCTTTATTTTTCAGTAAAACAAAACATGTTTCATTGCGTACATCACAACGGCCATCACAACAAAACATCGCGCGGGCGACACGACACGTCGACGACACGTAACGACACGTCGACGACTGTTTCGTGACGAAGTCGCCCACTCGCCTACGTTAGTACAAATATAAGATCCAATAATTTAGTTTTTAGATTCCAAAATACAGATCAACGCTAAATTTAAATACAATAAATTATATAAAAAATACACTAGGAATGTATGTGTGCAATAAATATGATAATATTGCTATAAAAATTTAGCTATATAAGATTCACTTGGATAAAGTTCTATAAGTCTAACAACAGATTCATATAAAATTCGATAAAAAGAAACATTAGGAATGTAGTGCAAAATAAAAAAAAAATGGATTTTTTGATTATAGATTATAAGGAAGATTGACAAGAGGTATTAAAGTTTAAAGAAGACGCACTGATAATATAACATAGCCAGTTGACTAAAAATACGATATTAAAATAGATTTCATAATAAACGATGAAGAATTAAGTACAAAGGGGTATTTGGCATGTATATGTTTGTATGTTTCGCCACGGCACTAGAGATGGCACTGGTTTTGTATTTGTTCACTGTTTTTGTTTTGATTGCAGTCACACATTAAAACTTATTCTGAATTTGTATTATTGTGTAAAAATACATGTTACTAGTAAATTGTATAAAAGCAAACATACGGTAAAAATCGGTTACAACATTAACCCCTTCTCTATTCTATCCAATCTGATTTCACATGAAGCGAAAAGTCATAATCATGATCAGATTAGTTTACATAGGTATAGGTGCCATTCATGTTACATCTTTTTTTATATTTAAAGGACTGTTCAATATTCCAGCGCACAACTACGCTTCGAGACTATTGTCGCGTTACATAGCATCGCCCGTCACTTTCTCACAGTACAGTGAAGAAAGAGACAGGTAATAATTCTCGTTCTGTGCTAGAGGTCCAGATAAGGTTATACCGATACGAACCGTTTTTGACGTGATAACGTCTTATAAATATAAATCGATGAACGCCGGCGGCACGCACGGAAAAGCATGACTCATTGACACGTTCCGCCTGAGCCGAGCGTGCAAGCGAGAGCGCGGGACAAGCGATAGAGAAGCACGATCGGCCTAAGCGTCACAAACGCATCTATCTCTCTTCCACTCCATCGCCCGGCAGACGTTATCACGTAAAATTATCGTCCGTAAACCGACTTTACAGACAAACAACTTTTTTTAAAGAATAAACTGGTCTGACTGCAACCATAACAAACAACAACGACCACGAGGAACCGTTTGCTTATGATATATTTACGCTATGATAGATCCAATTCCGTCATAAAAACTATTTGTCATTTACTGAACAACCTCTTTCGTCGAAAACTTTCGCTTAACCTAACTATCGGGTGCCACTAACACTGAACTTAGTTACAACGTGTGAAATTTAATTTAAATGATAATAATTGTGATTACAAATATAACAAAGTTGCTTTAAAGCATAATATTTAGAAATTTTAAAAATACTATTCAATTATTTAAAAAGTAAAATTTCCTTTCATTCATCACCAAACCCCAAAGTTTAACGCGGGATTTGCTTATGCTTATCTAGCATGATATTGGTTGATGTTATCATGATTACATATCGAAAAAACGGGTCTGGATGCTACATTGCGTCCCTTTGAGTCCGTATCAATACGTATAAAAACTACCAAACACATTTCCACTTACACATAATCTACACATGACGACATAACACATTGTAAGCGTCAATGATCAGTGTTAGCAGCAACCAAATAGGGTGGCCATGTTCACCAACAAGAGCGCCCCACCTTACAGTTACAACACCCATACAATAATAAAATAATGAAAGAATAACAAAAATACATTTTAGTCACACGGTACACAAGATTCAGATCTTCACAAGATATGAATAAAATTAGATATTCTCTAACTAATGTAACTAGGTAAATAGGTAACAGATTTTGAGCTATTACATATTGCACGTCCGATACTAGCGGGGAGCTGTAACGGTAGTAACGTAAAGTGTACACTCGGCGGCGCGTGTAAATAGTGCCGAGTGTACCAACAATTGGAAGGGTAACATTGATAACAACAAGAGTTCGCTATGCCCTTAAATACTTAGTCATAAGGGAATGTATCCCTTCCCGTTAGTGTGTTTTCGGATCATTCACTGGTGGTGAGGGCTCACCAGCCCTGATAAAGTGAAGTCATACTTTAAAAAAAGGTATCCTCACCGCTTGAATTTGCCTGTTATGCCATGCCATTTTCATATAATGTCATATAATTATCTGTGGAGGTGAAGACACTCCCTTAGTTGTTTTGTCTACAGTTGATGTAGCGATTTGAACTACTTTTAAACATAAAAAATACCTGTTATTACTATAAAGACTAAAGTCAAATCTAAAACCAGTGGTCTTATGAAGGTTGTGTTTATCACGTGATATGTAAATAAATGATAAAACATCCAACAATCTACACTCACATACATGTCATGAGTTGGTTACCTTTGAGCCGGTACAGTAAGAAAAAGTTACTTGTATGTTGAAAAGTAGTTACACCCGCAGGAGTATATGACATACCGATCATTTCTATGTTTGCACCTTTTTATTGCTAAGTATTTAAAGGCTTAACTAGAAACACTATAAATATTAGAGTCTCTGTACTCATAACTCTCTCTTTTCCTTGCGTAACATCTTTGCAGTTTGCTTGGAAAAGAGCTCGAATTGTGTAGACAAAGAGTTAGAGTGACCTTAGAGTAAGAAACTAGTTGGACCACGGCAATATACGTAACAACACTAACAACTACCGACAACGGAACGACAGAAGCTCCCCGGCGTAACAATTATAAATTCTATTCTTTGAATACTACCCCGGCAGCGATAGAAAAGTGTACGTAAGAATAATGAAGAAAAAAAAAAACAACATACAGTCGAGAATCCCCCCTTTTTGAAGTCGATAATCCGTTACATACTTGGAAATAGGCGAAGTAAACATTAGTATTTATTACGAACCACAATTGTATGTTTCGTAATGTTTTTCATATGGGTCTTTAAGACGTTGAATAATCTGTAATCTAAAGGTACCGGGTTCGAGTCCTGATGTGGACCTCCTGTTGTAAATTATAATTATATTTAAAAAAACATTAAAGGCATTACAAAATTTATATTGTTATATTGATACACAAAGGTTAATTTTACTGTGAAGATAAAATGTTATGCAATCCACTATAGTAGTCCATGTGAGGATAGTACTCGACCCCTACTTTACCGCAGTAGTACTCTAACCACTAAGCTACACTACCGCTGTTCAGATATCGCATTAGCCTACTCCAGAACGGGCATTTGAACGCGTATTTACGCGTAATATTATTGCACACAATTGATGTATCGCACAAGTCGTTGATGATAAAAAGTAAATGATTTCATGATTATTTATTATATTATATCCCTTAAGCTAGAAATGTAAAATCTTTGTTGTTTGTTATCAATAAAGTATTTCAAGATGTAGTCATACACTTTTCTACCGCTTATTCGGACATAAGAACAACAAGATTTGTTCTAATTGAATATCTACGTCGCGACACAAGAGGTGTCAGTAACCAACCACTTTTCTTTCTACATTTGTTGGACGATTCGGCGAAGAGAATATTCAAATACCGGTTTCATATGCACTATCATGGAACCCATACGGAAGTTTGTCCGCTACAGTATCTCTTTGATGGTCACAGTGTCCGTAGATATCTCAATTTGCTGATTTATGTGTAATAAGAATAAACTTAATGAAGTATAATATGTCGCTTAAAATGGCCTATAACCTGGTTTTACTTGGCGAGCAGTCGAGTAAAAAAGAAGTGTTGTTTTACGACAACTTTATGAACAGAATTTCGCCCTACGTTAGAAGAAAAAAAATATCTGTATGTAGATACGAGTATGTATAAGTTTGGAGTGAAGATAACTCATGAAGATTGATGAAAATGAGTGGTATAATAGGAATCTTTTTTAAGCCGAATTCATTTCACTTTGTTCCAACACACAATGGGACCCCATGAACTACCTACCTAAAATAAACTACCCATATAAATTGTACCCCCAAATATATTGGGGTAGTTTATTTTATAGTAGGAATCCTTACTTCGCTTTGTTCTAACAAACAATAGGTATTGTGTGTATTATAAAATACGCCCATAAACAGCGCTTATGACACCTTGCATTTCAAAGTAGCAATTTGTGGCCGCAGTTCATGGGGTCCCATTGTGTGTTGGAACAAAGTGAAATGAATTCGGCTTAAACACCTACGGACACTGTACAGATGAGTATATTGTTGAGTATAGTGTTCCATGAATGTGCAAATAAACCTCAAAAAACAGTATACAGCGAGTGTGACGAGACGTTATTACAAACTATATATCAAATATCATTGATCGAAGATATGTCCACTACGGCTAACCAACTACCTTAATATGTATAGTTAACTGCATAAGAATTTCACATTAGTTTCTCCCACTTGCATCGGTTTTAAAGTATTGAATAGAATCGAATCAACCAAGCATTCGATATACACAGGTACATTCCGTGATCTATTAGACTGTGATTCGGATTTGAGTGTAAACCGCGAGTTTCTCATCTGGATCCCTTAAGAGCGAACAAGAGAGGTATAAAACGCGAATTCTGTCTGCTCACGCGCTGTGTTTTTTTTCTATACTTGATTGATCAGACGTTTTCAGATTTGAATGTTATTTGGTAAAATTGTTCAAATATATTATAATTATCTCCTATCTGTAAATAACATTATTCAAACTTGTGCAATGGGAGTTGAAAGTCACAATAAATCTCTCTTTTCTGTACACCTCGGTGTAAAACCCATATAATATCTACGTTTCGTAGTCCATTACAACACCAACCAACCAACCAGGAGTTGCTTAAACTTCCGATTGGCTATCACGAGTCTACTTCATAAGATCTGTAACGTCTACGTCTGAATTTGACTATTCTATCTCTAAGATATATTCCTTACTTTCATAATCATTTGTCATAGTCATATAACGTCTTAGTTGTCGTATTTGTCATTGTTTAATATACGTATGATTGATTGAATATACGTATATCGGAATCATGTTTGTATCGAACTTGCTCTTAACATGTAGAATCGGTCTACGTTTGATTGTGCGAGTTTTCATATTTCACACATGAAAATATATTGCATTTATAACGAGTTACCTTAAGTTTAAATAAATATTGCTTCACTTGATTGAGCATAATTATCTACTATTAGATCTGAATTATTAAACAAAAACACAGAGCCATAAAAATATTTGCAATATGTTGGACAATATTGCTCACGCAGTACCTAAAAATTTACAAACAGACGGTCTTTTATTCAATTTTCTTTCAGTTAAACGGTACTATTTTGAGATAATTCAAAGTATCTTATTTAATTATATTATATTCGAAAATGTAGTCTAATAATTCAGCATATTTTAACTTTAACGTCAAGATCATAAGAGCGAAGAGGACACTTCTTACCATGTTCTCTCGATTACGTAGCATTAAGTAGGTAACCGTTATTCGGAACGAAATACATGTTATTTATATATATTTTTTTATGTCGTTTTGCCGCATAAGGCTATACTATGGCCCAAATGGTGCAATGCATTTTATAAAATATACACTATTCCTATTACGGAATGAAAAAAAAAGCACTACCGATTCTAAAAAACTAAAAAGTATACCCAAAGGAATAGGGATCGGTATTAAAGGCAATTCCACGTTAGAGAGTAATGCGTTACCCTCGATTACCATTTACGTGCGTGATTTTATTTGTGACGCAAATTTAAGTGTCAATATATCTGGGATGAAAAGTAATACTCATTAGAATATGTAAGGTTTTCTGAAAGAGATCGCTCTTTAGCGATAAGACCGCCTATTGTCTACCACTGATTAATTTAAGATTTCTCATGTAATATTTTTCTTGTCGGTGTGCAATAAAGTATTGTTACACTGTAAAACCTTTTACTTAACAAAAAAAAAAACGAAAGTCGATAGTTCTAGTCTCGTTAAGGTTAAATAGAGCAAACAATTCTGGTTAGGAAAAAAAAAATGTTACAAATAGTTTGTACATCCCGGTGTACATTGCCAAATTAAGGGTATTTGCACCAGAAATAAAATAACACGCAATGTAAAGGTAACTCACGCTACAGTATCGTGGCACTGCCCTGGTGCTTGGACCCGTAGGCACAGGTGTGCCGGGTGCGCGGCTCACGGCGGCAGGTTCATCTGCAGGGTCTGCAGGTACGCGGACGTGGAGTTCAGCAGCCCGATGCGTTGCTTCTGCTTCCTTTGCTCTGTCATCTGAAAATAAACATGAGAAGTTCATTTTACACCGAAGGGTACATTACTCCGAAAGCATCATTATTCCGAATATTCATAATTCCGAAAACCACTTTCATGTTTTTTTTTTTTTTATTAAGTAAACAAACGCAACCCAAAAAACTAAACTTTTTTGCAGCATCCAGGACAATAGGCGGTACAAGTTTTGGAAGATCACTAAATTATATTTTATTTCGATAGTCCTTGCTATAATAAGAATCTACGAAGTGCAGGTCATAAAATTTTCTTTATCGTGGTTTTTCCGAAATGTTTTCATTTTTTAATTGTTTATTTGACAGTTCTCTATAGTGGCTGGAGGGACGTTTGCCTTCGAAACTTAATTAAAAAAAATATGTTTATGGTTGGCACTTGTCAATGTCAAACCATTGAAATTTCGACACACGTCAGTATCAAACGATTGCAATTATGACACATGCCAGTGTCAAACCGTTTGAAAAACCATGTGTTGAAATTTTGACAAGTGACAACCATGACTAGTTTTTTTTTTAATAAGTTTTGAAGGCAAAGATCCCTTCAGCCACCATTATTGAGAACTGTCATTTTCCAATAAAAAATAAATTACGAAAAAAACATGGTAGGGAATAGTCCACGGGCGGTAATTCGTAAAGCCCCAGATATATATGGCACATATAACACCTGCGATCTGGGGCATTCACGAATTGACCGTCCTAGGTATGTAATGTACTGTACCTGGTCCCTCAGCTCCGTGAGCAGCTCGGTGAGCGTGCGCACGGCGAGCTGCGCGCGGTCGAGCTGCGCCTGCAGCGCGCGCAGCTCCAGCTCCCCGCCCTCGCCCTCGCCGCCGCCCATCAGCGACAGCGCGCGCAGCCGAGGGAACCACTCCAAGTTGTTCGACTGGAACGTTACAACAACCGTTATTCTTAAACTTTATTAGGCAAAAAAATGCATGAAAAAATCTTTGTTGAGGATAACTACTTGGAACAAGGATAAATACTTGGAACGGGGATAACTACTTGGAACAGGGATAAATACTGGGAGCAATACTTGGAACAGAGATAAATAATTGGAGCGGGGATAAATACTTGGAACAGTGATAAATAATTGGAACGGGGATAAATACTTGGAACAGGGATAACTACTTGGAACAGGGATAAATACCTTGAACAGTGATAAATACTTGGAACAGAGCTCGAGCTACTCGTATTCACCTTTTTTTGTCTCAGGATTTGGAGCGGGGATAAATACGTGGAACAGGAATAAATACCTTGATCATGGAGTGCACGTAGCTCTCGGGCCCGGTGTACTCGGTGGGGTCCTTGACCCGCACCAACACCATGAAGTACAGGTAGTGCCACATGTTGTGTTCGCTTTTAATGTGTTCCTCGAACGAGACCGTTTTGTTGTCGAACGACGATCTGTTCAATCCTGCAAATACAAATCATTCGCTGCTTATTCTTATTACATTACCTTTTGAAATTTTTATCCAATCGTTACGGTAAACACGGCCACGGATATCCTTACATTATCGCCCGTGGTTTGTCTAAGGTTTTACGTCTTGCCTTGGCCAGGAAGTGGGACTTTCCCCCCCGCGTAGCTACGCGGGGGGAAAAGTCCCACTTACAGCCTAAGGTGACATAGGTAAATAAAAATATGAATAGCAGTCCATAGATGTTATCGGCGGACAAAAAACGAATCTATTTATTTAATTATCATCAAGTAATAAACAGTGCAAACGGGCAATCCCTGAGGTAAACTGTGGTACAATCCTCAGCCGCTGAAAGATGGAAGAAGATGGACATGTAGAGAAAACGCTTTTGCTCATGAATATCATCATAAAATAAGAATAAAATTTCACAAAATAGCTCATCATTCAATTGGATCACAGTTTGGCGGCAATTGCATTTTACTAAAGGATAAAAAAAGGAAGGTGTTCAGATTAAAAACAACTACCGTGAGGCATATTAAAATACAAAACGGGTTTACGTTTACACACCTCGTAGGAGTCGAATATCGCTCGACATGTTTCGAATCGGTACGCGATTCATCATCAGGGGAGCCGATCAGTCGCGGCGGCGACGGATGTTTTGTACTTATATGTTGAGATTCATTTTAATAATGAGAGAAATGGATGTAAAAGAGTACTAACCGCAAATAAAACAATGGTTCTTGAGTATAAGCTCCTTCTGCTGTTTCTCGCTACGCAGGTCGGCGAAGGTGTCGATGATGACACCGAAGATGAGGTTCAGCACGATGATGATCACCACGAAGAAGAACAGCAGGTCGTACACCACGCGCGCCACGAACAGGGGCTCCTGCGCATTAGGATGGCCCAACATTATGATTTAGATAAATATGGAGCGAGCTTTGCTCGGAGTTTCCCTGTGAGACGTATTATTATTGTGATAGGAGAATTCGTCTAGCATAAGTGTGCTTCGGCGATCCAAAGGTTTCCTGCTATCTTGCCCACTTATACCAGACGGGCTGTCTCCACCCGTCTAGCATAAGTGTGCTTCGCGACTATTGTCACGCAGTAATTATTGCACAGAAACAGATAGATATATCTCGCGCGAGAAAGAGTCGCGTACCAGTTGTACTATAGGTGTAGGAGAGCCAAGGTTGTCGGCATAGATTCAATTAAATGTCAAGGCGCGGAGTACGTTGCAGAACCGGTGACCATCGAGGCGGGTAAGCTCCCTATAACCCATTATAAATAACCGCGGTGCCGTTTGGCACCCATTTGTTTTTGTACCAAAAGTTTAAGTTGGTATAACTTAGTCTTCGACAACAATTGTCAAATTCTTAGCACCCACATTAATTAAGAGATGTTTAGTTGGTGATCACATCCAGAAGCTGCATCAGAAAAAGGGTGGACGCAGGATATGGTCAAGATAGCAGGAAACCGTTGGATCACTATTGGTCGTCGTGGAGACATCTTTTTTCTCTTATTTTCGCTGCCAGTGAGCAGGGAGCATAAATCAAAGCTTTGGTGAAAGGTTATTCCAGCACTTTAATTTTATGGTTGTATAAGTTTTTTCGGAGAGCTCCTTTAGATTGAAGGCCGCTGCTATATCTGCCGTAGGGATAGTGTAAGGAACTCTTTGGTTGTTGACAGCAGAACTGGCAACTAGATTTTATATTATAAATATATTTAAATAGTCGAATTATGGCCGTCTCAGTCACACACCAAGGGAGCCGGGCATTCGTGCTTAAACTCTGTATTAGATCAGAAGTCAAATATATAAATATAAAACAAGTCCTATCCTTAATCTACACATCCACTGAGCTATACCCTCGCCTAGTGATGTGCCGTTTCTGAAAATTTCCGGTAATTTTCCTATACAAAATGAGGTACGCAAACGGCACATCTCTACCCTCGTCACACTTGGTGGAGGTGCGGGTATAGTTCAGTGGAGTATAGTTCAGTCACAGACCACCCCCACTAGACGGAGCATGTAAGTTGACCCGCGCGCACCAACGATATGGTACGGCAGAACATTAAAGTATCAACACGGCGGCCATTAGTTGCGTCCATGCTTATGAGGTCTCTCTACACCACTTAACACTACAATTTACCATGTTATTTATTTAATTTCTTTTTTCGTTGACGTACGCATGGATCATAAACATGGACGCAACTAAACGGTGGCCGCCGTGTTGATACTTTAATGTTCTGCCGTACCATATCGTTGGTGCGCGCGGGTCGCCTTACATGCTCCGTCTAGTGGGGGTTGTCTGTGAGTTCAGTGGAGTGGCGGCTGATATAACACGATGCGTGACTTACCCAGCTAGCGGGAGCGCGGAGGACATCACCGATCCCGCCGCCATTGCGCAGCCCCTGGTTGAGCGTGCTCACGATGCACATGATGAGCGAGTCGCAGGAGCGCTCGCGGATGTCCCCGCCGACGGACACGAAGCGGCCGCGCGAGCAGTGCGCGCCGCCACCGTGCAGGTACTTGTTGGCGGGCTCGTCCGAGCACTTGTCCATGTCGTAGCGCGGGTCGTCGTCGTCTGAGGGAACATTACTACTTCAACCAAGACTAGGAAGTATCATGGGATTGAAGAGAGTGAAGAAATAAGTCATAGGTAAATGTCGCCTGATGACAATCAATAGTCACTAAAATTTCTGCCACTACTCTCGAAAACGTCGTATCTACTTTGTAAATTGATACTGAGATACGAGTTTTGCTTTAATTAGGTATTTGTTACTTAGTGATGGTTGTCAACAGACGATATATGTATATTTAAATCTGATTGCATATTCATACACAATATGTGGATGCTCAGTTATGTTATGGTTGCACCAAAAGTAGTGGAAAACCGTCCAGCCATCTTACCGTAATCACAAACACATACAGGGAAATACTTTGAAATACGTTCCATTATCGCAAAAACGAATAAGGGTTAAAACGAAACGCGTTTTATTCCCCTTTACAGTAAATACAAAAATAACCTTTAGCCTGAAAAATAGCTTATTCAGGTATCTTTATCATAACATCTTTTCAATACATGTGTTCATGTAGAACAGCACCAGCGTTAACAAAACTGCATCCGTTGTCACTATACACTATGTATATTATATTTTATTTAAATTTGTGTTTTTTTTTATAATCTCCGAACTTTATACTCGTAGACCCTGCACCAACTCAATGTTTCTGTTTAGCCCTATGGTTGACTGGTAGAGAATGCCTTGTGGCATTAAGTCCGCCATTTGTACTAGCTTGATCTGTGCAATAAAGTTTAAAAATAAAAATAAATACACTTACCGTCTAGTCGATCGACGTTGAGCAGGAAATGGTCGCGGAAGAACATGTACCCGACGATCGAGAACATGTAGACCAGAACAAGCGCCAGGACAGCCGTCAGCAAGATGGACCGCCCGTTGCGAGTCACTGATCTCATCACGTTCAGTAGGGTCTCTTCGCGGTACACAATGTCTAGAAGCTGAAAGAAAGGTTCTTATTATACATTTCACCAAGATCATGGACTTTTTGAAATGTTACTTTTGTTTGAAGGCTAGGAAATCATAGATTCGTTCGTATTATTCAACAATCTTAGAAAAAGGACAACAGCAACGCCACGTAGCGTTTGTAACTAGAGGGGAGTCTCAGATAAGGTTATTATTCTATTTTATTTTATTGTTTTTTACAGTTCAAAACGCAATCATTGCCCATTTCAACCAATAGTAAACAAGGGAGAAGAAACGGTAAAAAATTTAGAAACTGAGAACCATTTCGGTCCTTCTAAGTTACATGTTCGAGATTCATTTCTATCCGCCTGTGGTTGCTTTCTCTACTGCCGAGTAGCAATTTTGTTAATTATCCAATCTTATATTTTGATAAATCGCTATCCTATTTCTGTAATTTGATTGGTTAGGTTAACCGACAACGATGAATTAGTGTTTTTTTACGGCATATAACGCCTGACTAGAAATATATGAGGATTGTCAAGAGGGCGCTATTTATAAGATTTATTATATGGCAACAATTTTGCAACCAATCGCAACCCTGACATTAGTTTTAAATACCTGTCAGTTCCACTATGTCAACCTTGTGTTTAATGGAATGCACTCTTTTACTGACTGTTTTTCGTGTAGTAAAAACATATGTGACACTTTATTTATAATCTTACGTTCACGCCTGTGAATGGTTTTCGGCATTTTCTTTGGATAATTTTAAATATTTGTCTTTTAAATATATCACCACGAATGACATTGACATTGTTGATAAACCGTCATAAAATCTCCGAGTGTGACATTTACCAGCACCGAGAAGAAGAAGGGATGTGCGCAGATGCCCAGGAAGCAGAAGCCGAGGTAGGCGCCGTGGTACAGCAGCTCGGGGTCGCGCAGCACGCGGCGCGGCGCCTTCGACAGCGTGCCCTGGTTGTGATACTTACCAGCACCGAGAAGAAGAAGGGATGTGCGCAGATGCCCAGGAAGCAGAAGCCGAGGTAGGCGCCGTGGTACAGCAGCTCGGGGTCGCGCAGCACGCGGCGCGGCGCCTTCGACAGCGTGCCCTGGTTGTGATACTTACCAGCACCGAGAAGAAGAAGGGATGTGCGCAGATGCCCAGGAAGCAGAAGCCGAGGTAGGCGCCGTGGTACAGCAGCTCGGGGTCGCGCAGCACGCGGCGCGGCGCCTTCGACAGCGTGCCCTGGTTGTGATACTTACCAGCACCGAGAAGAAGAAGGGATGTGCGCAGATGCCCAGGAAGCAGAAGCCGAGGTAGGCGCCGTGGTACAGCAGCTCGGGGTCGCGCAGCACGCGGCGCGGCGCCTTCGACAGCGTGCCCTGGTTGTGATACTTACCAGCACCGAGAAGAAGAAGGGATGTGCGCAGATGCCCAGGAAGCAGAAGCCGAGGTAGGCGCCGTGGTACAGCAGCTCGGGGTCGCGCAGCACGCGGCGCGGCGCCTTCGACAGCGTGCCCTGGTTGTGATACTTACCAGCACCGAGAAGAAGAAGGGATGTGCGCAGATGCCCAGGAAGCAGAAGCCGAGGTAGGCGCCGTGGTACAGCAGCTCGGGGTCGCGCAGCACGCGGCGCGGCGCCTTCGACAGCGTGCCCTGGTTGTGATACTTACCAGCACCGAGAAGAAGAAGGGATGTGCGCAGATGCCCAGGAAGCAGAAGCCGAGGTAGGCGCCGTGGTACAGCAGCTCGGGGTCGCGCAGCACGCGGCGCGGCGCCTTCGACAGCGTGCCCTGGTTGTGATACTTACCAGCACCGAGAAGAAGAAGGGATGTGCGCAGATGCCCAGGAAGCAGAAGCCGAGGTAGGCGCCGTGGTACAGCAGCTCGGGGTCGCGCAGCACGCGGCGCGGCGCCTTCGACAGCGTGCCCTGGTTGTGATACTTACCAGCACCGAGAAGAAGAAGGGATGTGCGCAGATGCCCAGGAAGCAGAAGCCGAGGTAGGCGCCGTGGTACAGCAGCTCGGGGTCGCGCAGCACGCGGCGCGGCGCCTTCGACAGCGTGCCCTGGTTGTGATACTTACCAGCACCGAGAAGAAGAAGGGATGTGCGCAGATGCCCAGGAAGCAGAAGCCGAGGTAGGCGCCGTGGTACAGCAGCTCGGGGTCGCGCAGCACGCGGCGCGGCGCCTTCGACAGCGTGCCCTGGTTGTGATACTTACCAGCACCGAGAAGAAGAAGGGATGTATGTGCGCAGATGCCCAGGAAGCAGAAGCCGAGGTAGGCGCCGTGGTACAGCAGCTCGGGGTCGCGCAGCACGCGGCGCGGCGCCTTCGACAGCGTGCCCTGGTTGTGATACTTACCAGCACCGAGAAGAAGAAGGGATGTGCGCAGATGCCCAGGAAGCAGAAGCCGAGGTAGGCGCCGTGGTACAGCAGCTCGGGGTCGCGCAGCACGCGGCGCGGCGCCTTCGACAGCGTGCCCTGGTTGTGATACTTACCAGCACCGAGAAGAAGAAGGGATGTGCGCAGATGCCCAGGAAGCAGAAGCCGAGGTAGGCGCCGTGGTACAGCAGCTCGGGGTCGCGCAGCACGCGGCGCGGCGCCTTCGACAGCGTGCCCTGGTTGTGATACTTACCAGCACCGAGAAGAAGAAGGGATGTGCGCAGATGCCCAGGAAGCAGAAGCCGAGGTAGGCGCCGTGGTACAGCAGCTCGGGGTCGCGCAGCACGCGGCGCGGCGCCTTCGACAGCGTGCCCTGGTTGTGATACTTACCAGCACCGAGAAGAAGAAGGGATGTGCGCAGATGCCCAGGAAGCAGAAGCCGAGGTAGGCGCCGTGGTACAGCAGCTCGGGGTCGCGCAGCACGCGGCGCGGCGCCTTCGACAGCGTGCCCTGGTTGTGATACTTACCAGCACCGAGAAGAAGAAGGGATGTGCGCAGATGCCCAGGAAGCAGAAGCCGAGGTAGGCGCCGTGGTACAGCAGCTCGGGGTCGCGCAGCACGCGGCGCGGCGCCTTCGACAGCGTGCCCTGGTTGTGATACTTACCAGCACCGAGAAGAAGAAGGGATGTGCGCAGATGCCCAGGAAGCAGAAGCCGAGGTAGGCGCCGTGGTACAGCAGCTCGGGGTCGCGCAGCACGCGGCGCGGCGCCTTCGACAGCGTGCCCTGGTTGTGATACTTACCAGCACCGAGAAGAAGAAGGGATGTGCGCAGATGCCCAGGAAGCAGAAGCCGAGGTAGGCGCCGTGGTACAGCAGCTCGGGGTCGCGCAGCACGCGGCGCGGCGCCTTCGACAGCGTGCCCTGGTTGTGATACTTACCAGCACCGAGAAGAAGAAGGGATGTGCGCAGATGCCCAGGAAGCAGAAGCCGAGGTAGGCGCCGTGGTACAGCAGCTCGGGGTCGCGCAGCACGCGGCGCGGCGCCTTCGACAGCGTGCCCTGGTTGTGATACTTACCAGCACCGAGAAGAAGAAGGGATGTGCGCAGATGCCCAGGAAGCAGAAGCCGAGGTAGGCGCCGTGGTACAGCAGCTCGGGGTCGCGCAGCACGCGGCGCGGCGCCTTCGACAGCGTGCCCTGGTTGTGATACTTACCAGCACCGAGAAGAAGAAGGGATGTGCGCAGATGCCCAGGAAGCAGAAGCCGAGGTAGGCGCCGTGGTACAGCAGCTCGGGGTCGCGCAGCACGCGGCGCGGCGCCTTCGACAGCGTGCCCTGGTTGTGATACTTACCAGCACCGAGAAGAAGAAGGGATGTGCGCAGATGCCCAGGAAGCAGAAGCCGAGGTAGGCGCCGTGGTACAGCAGCTCGGGGTCGCGCAGCACGCGGCGCGGCGCCTTCGACAGCGTGCCCTGGTTGCCCATGATGGACACCAGGTGCACGCCCTTCACCACTATCTGGAATCAAAAGAAGGTTGTTGTAGAATTTGTAGCTGAATGAATCGTGCGAAACGCTCAACAAACAGGTCATGGTGTTGTCTCGCTTTAAATATTTATTCCTTCTAAATTCCTGTTCCAATTATTCTTCCCTTATCCAAGTATTCTCTTGTCTTTCCTTTTCCCAGACTGTAACACAAATAAACATAAATAAATTAAGGAACAATCTTACACAAATCGATCTACCTAGTCCCAAACTAAGCAATGCTTGTACTATATACAAACAATTGTATACTCGCAAGCCGGAGTGAAAATTGGTTCTTATTTCTTCCTTAATTAAGAACGAAAGATAACGGTACTCAAATATACTAAAATAAGTTATTGGGAATATGGGTTGTATGGAGTATGGGCTGTGTGTTACCGTGAGCATGCCGAGCGCCCACAGCGTGGGCTCGGGCCCGGCGCTGAAGATGAGCCGCACGATGCCGCTGGCGAGCAGCGCGCGCACGCCGGACGAGCGCGGCAGCCACGTCACCAGCGCCGCCGCGCCGCACGACACGCACCACACCACCAGCGACAGGTGCTGGCCCAGCTCTGGAAACATACGTCCACTATTTATACACAGACTAGCCGCGTGGTGTTACCAGCTTATCCCACCGAAACACTACATTTTTTCGGGATAAAAAGTAGCCTATGTGTTAATCCAGGGTGTCAGCTACCTTCATATCAAAATTTATCAAAATTGGTCCAGCCATTTGAGCGTGAAGAAGTAACAAACATACACAAAAACACACTCTCCAACTTTTGCCTTTGTAATATTAGGGTGATTTTGTTAAGAGCGATATTCGACCGTAGATGCACGAAGTTTCTAAAACGAAACCAAATGACACATCGAAATCAAATGAAAGTCAATTAAGACTGTCAAACTGTCACAAAGTCCATGTCAATCTGGACAATTTTTTTATTTAAGTCAAATCAGAAGTGAAAATGTGGTATCATTTTTGATTTAAGGGCCAAAGATTGGGCAAACTGTCTTACGAGAGACTGGTCAAATAATTCATGCTAGGGATGTTAACGCACTGATTGCCAAAAAAATGTGGTATAGTACATTACGTAACAAGGGTGGTAAAGGTGTGTTTTCAGGTATTCTAAAGGTTTATTGCAAGAGGACATGTTTTCCGGTAAAAAGATCTACAGCAATTTTACACAAATCTCCTAAGCCTTTCTCAATCCAATGCTTGACGATTGAATTTATCAGGAGTAGGGTGAAAAGTTTCTAGAACGTTCGAAAGATTTATTGAAAGGAGGTTATGTTTATCATGGTTGCATTGTATTGTAGTATTATTGGTTCCACTATAGGTACTATGATGACAATTCCATACGTGAAAATATACAAAATTACTATAATATTGTGGAAAGCTAAAGAACAGCATAATTATCAAGAATAGGTAACAAAAGTTAACGTGCAATAAATAGTGTGTAAAAAAGACTAAATGCAATGAGCAAGTAAGTTCGAAATAATGGAGTTCACAGCAATCATACATAGAATATTTGCAGTCACTATACAGGGCTATTGCCCGACAATTATTCTACGTATAATTGTAAATTCAATAAAAAGTTCGTTGAATTAGGCAAAATACCGAATACATAAAGGAACAAATACAATACACGTATAGTCTGGCTACTGAAATATTACTCAAATGATTGGCGGGAAATTCAAAAATCATGGGCTGGGTATAGTCTTAGTTTGACATATTTCCTTAGGTAACTTACGTGTGGACAGAAAATTTAAAATATTTTCTAGTATCAAAACTATAATTCCCACTACACAAAGCGTGACCGCCCCAGATTTTTTAAATCTCCCGCCAAAAAATCAGGTAAAATTTCAGTAGCCAGGTTCTAGTCACACTTATTCTTGTTATAAATACTGATATAGAAGTTAAATATTAATACAAAATTTTACGCAATACACTACATTACAAGTGGGAATCGAACCCAGGACCTCTAATTATCCAGAGTAGTGCTCTGGCACTTGAGTTACTCACATCGCGTGAAATTAAGCTCTCTGTACCAGTTTTCGTTTTCAAATGCTAAACGCATTCACCATTCTAGGAGGTGCGTTTACAATAGTCATTCCCAAAGAAAAATATAGATAAGTAGTAAACATGCAAGGTGACTATAACTCACTTTTAGTCATCTGATAGGCTTGAAATTACCATGCACCACTAAGTTAGTACCTAGTTGAAGAACTTTTATACGAAGACTCATTTAAATGATACTACAGCAGGGCCAGCATATCTTGCCGTGACTTCACTTGTCGCGCGACTTGGCACCACCTGTCTTGCTCGCGCGGTATTGAAAGGAAAGTGACAGGTAGCTTTTGTCACGCGACAAAGAGTCGCGAGTTACAGTTATGCTAGATATACAGATAACACTACACTGAAGCGACTGTAAGCGAATGTAAATATCATTAGGTATACTTACTGGGGGTTTCTTCTTGAAATGGATAGAAAAAAGCAACAATGACGTTGATTAGAACAGCGAAGTTGAATAGTATCGTACTCCATAGGGACATGTAGGATGAAACCCAGAACAGTAGGGGCTGACCTGCGAACAAATTGTATATTATTTATTGTTCCGATTATCGTGTGCAATTTGGGTTGAATGACCTTAACTAACTTAATATGGATATTCCGCGGGGATTCCCGAAAAACAGCTTATTGGTGACATTATATAACATCGTTTAGCAGTGCGTTTTTGGGCAATAAACTATTAGACATTTACAATGCTTTAGTAATGTACATCACTTCCACAAGGATTTTAGAAGTACGTCTTTATAAGTGGGTAAAAAGTTTATTAAAAAAAAAACACATACAATATAATATTTACAATATTAAAAACTACAGATAAATATAAAAGAAAGGATAATTATTATGTACAATGGGTTAAAACTAAACTTTACGTCTTTATTAGAGCAGGTGACTATATAAATGACGGGTAAAGTACAGGAGTAGAAAAACAATATTATTGATGCCTGTATAATAATATAAGCATCAACTTTTTTTATAACTTTTGAAACGAAACACATATTTTATTCAAGCTTTACGATTATAATCCCAGGATTAGGTCATATCCATATTAATATTAAGTTACGAAATTGTACATTCTAATCCAAACACTGACTGAAACCCTAAAAAACGGTTTAAACTCACCAAAAATTTGACAGGAACGAACGGTCCAACATGTTTGGAACTCATATGGAGCTCTTCACGAGAGACATCTACCTGTGCTGCTACGCGACTGACGTGCTGAGTCGCGTAGCAACTCCACTGACCTCTCAGCTTCTTCTGCCACTTCATCTCGTGGAAGAGGTTGTCGAGCCTGGAGAAGAAGTCGGCCACCTTGCTGCCCTGGTCGTCGCGCTCCGCCGTCTGCAGCACGCGGTGCTTGCTGTCGGCCGGCAGGTACTCGCAGATCTCCGGGATCGGGAACACGATCTGTTCCATGCTGCGGTCCGTACGGACTATCTGTGAACAGCCACAGACAAGCGTTCAATCCACCGTCAGTAGGGAGAAAACGAAAACTATAAGAGATAAGGAAATCTGTTCACTAGCTCGGGTTACCTTGGATAGCGGTGCCGTCACACAGCGGCCATCTCCATACATCGTACTTACTTCGTACTAGTGCGAAGTATGGAAACGGCCGCTATATGATGGCACCCCAAACCTAGGACACTGGAGTTTTAGGAACCATGGCGTTGATCTTAGATTTAAATGATTTAATAGAAACTGCATTTTTTTTTATCTTATACTTAACCGGGAATTTAACTTGGTTAAAATTCTGTAAGTAATTGCATGTTGTATTGTAAGATTCTTTACAGCGGTTTGGACCGGGTTATGTATGAGATAAAAAAAAAAATTGGTGACCAGTGATACCTCTATCTGGGCCGTGTGAGTACGGTAGTACTGCAGCGCCAGCGCGTGCGCGCCGGCCGGCGTGGCGCGCACGAGCGCCGCCAGCTCCTTGTTGTGGCCCGCCAGCTGGTGGCACAGGATGTAGATGTTGTGGCCCACCTGCAGCAGCACATACCTCTATCTGGGCCGTGTGAGTACGGTAGTACTGGAGCGCCAGCGCGTGCGCGCCGGCCGGCGTGGCGCGCACGAGCGCCGCCAGCTCCTTGTTGTGGCCCGCCAGCTGGTGGCACAGGATGTAGATGTTGTGGCCCACCTGCAGCAGCACATACCTCTATCTGGGCCGTGTGAGTACGGTAGTACTGGAGCGCCAGCGCGTGCGCGCCGGCCGGCGTGGCGCGCACGAGCGCCGCCAGCTCCTTGTTGTGGCCCGCCAGCTGGTGGCACAGGATGTAGATGTTGTGGCCCACCTGCAGCAGCACATACCTCTATCTGGGCCGTGTGAGTACGGTAGTACTGCAGCGCCAGCGCGTGCGCGCCGGCCGGCGTGGCGCGCACGAGCGCCGCCAGCTCCTTGTTGTGGCCCGCCAGCTGGTGGCACAGGATGTAGATGTTGTGGCCCACCTGCAGCAGCACATACCTCTATCTGGGCCGTGTGAGTACGGTAGTACTGCAGCGCCAGCGCGTGCGCGCCGGCCGGCGTGGCGCGCACGAGCGCCGCCAGCTCCTTGTTGTGGCCCGCCAGCTGGTGGCACAGGATGTAGATGTTGTGGCCCACCTGCAGCAGCACATACCTCTATCTGGGCCGTGTGAGTACGGTAGTACTGCAGCGCCAGCGCGTGCGCGCCGGCCGGCGTGGCGCGCACGAGCGCCGCCAGCTCCTTGTTGTGGCCCGCCAGCTGGTGGCACAGGATGTAGATGTTGTGGCCCACCTGCAGCAGCACATACCTCTATCTGGGCCGTGTGAGTACGGTAGTACTGCAGCGCCAGCGCGTGCGCGCCGGCCGGCGTGGCGCGCACGAGCGCCGCCAGCTCCTTGTTGTGGCCCGCCAGCTGGTGGCACAGGATGTAGATGTTGTGGCCCACCTGCAGCAGCACATACCTCTATCTGGGCCGTGTGAGTACGGTAGTACTGGAGCGCCAGCGCGTGCGCGCCGGCCGGCGTGGCGCGCACGAGCGCCGCCAGCTCCTTGTTGTGGCCCGCCAGCTGGTGGCACAGGATGTAGATGTTGTGGCCCACCTGCAGCAGCACATACCTCTATCTGGGCCGTGTGAGTACGGTAGTACTGGAGCGCCAGCGCGTGCGCGCCGGCCGGCGTGGCGCGCACGAGCGCCGCCAGCTCCTTGTTGTGGCCCGCCAGCTGGTGGCACAGGATGTAGATGTTGTGGCCCACCTGCAGCAGCACATACCTCTATCTGGGCCGTGTGAGTACGGTAGTACTGGAGCGCCAGCGCGTGCGCGCCGGCCGGCGTGGCGCGCACGAGCGCCGCCAGCTCCTTGTTGTGGCCCGCCAGCTGGTGGCACAGGATGTAGATGTTGTGGCCCACCTGCAGCAGCACATACCTCTATCTGGGCCGTGTGAGTACGGTAGTACTGCAGCGCCAGCGCGTGCGCGCCGGCCGGCGTGGCGCGCACGAGCGCCGCCAGCTCCTTGTTGTGGCCCGCCAGCTGGTGGCACAGGATGTAGATGTTGTGGCCCACCTGCAGCAGCACATACCTCTATCTGGGCCGTGTGAGTACGGTAGTACTGCAGCGCCAGCGCGTGCGCGCCGGCCGGCGTGGCGCGCACGAGCGCCGCCAGCTCCTTGTTGTGGCCCGCCAGCTGGTGGCACAGGATGTAGATGTTGTGGCCCACCTGCAGCAGCACATACCTCTATCTGGGCCGTGTGAGTACGGTAGTACTGGAGCGCCAGCGCGTGCGCGCCGGCCGGCGTGGCGCGCACGGGCGCCGCCAGCTCCTTGTTGTGGCCCGCCAGCTGGTGGCACAGGATGTAGATGTTGTGGCCCACCTGCAGCAGCACATACCTCTATCTGGGCCGTGTGAGTACGGTAGTACTGGAGCGCCAGCGCGTGCGCGCCGGCCGGCGTGGCGCGCACGAGCGCCGCCAGCTCCTTGTTGTGGCCTGCCAGCTGGTGGCACAGGATGTAGATGTTGTGGCCCACCTGCAGCAGCACATACCTCTATCTGGGCCGTGTGAGTACGGTAGTACTGCAGCGCCAGCGCGTGCGCGCCGGCCGGCGTGGCGCGCACGAGCGCCGCCAGCTCCTTGTTGTGGCCCGCCAGCTGGTGGCACAGGATGTAGATGTTGTGGCCCACCTGCAGCAGCACATACCTCTATCTGGGCCGTGTGAGTACGGTAGTACTGCAGCGCCAGCGCGTGCGCGCCGGCCGGCGTGGCGCGCACGAGCGCCGCCAGCTCCTTGTTGTGGCCCGCCAGCTGGTGGCACAGGATGTAGATGTTGTGGCCCACCTGCAGCAGCACATACCTCTATCTGGGCCGTGTGAGTACGGTAGTACTGCAGCGCCAGCGCGTGCGCGCCGGCCGGCGTGGCGCGCACGAGCGCCGCCAGCTCCTTGTTGTGGCTCGCCAGCTGGTGGCACAGGATGTAGATGTTGTGGCCCACCTGCAGCAGCACATACCTCTATCTGGGCCGTGTGAGTACGGTAGTACTGCAGCGCCAGCGCGTGCGCGCCGGCCGGCGTGGCGCGCACGAGCGCCGCCTGCTCCTTGTTGTGGCCCGCCAGCTGGTGGCACAGGATGTAGATGTTGTGGCCCACCTGCAGCAGCACATACCTCTATCTGGGCCGTGTGAGTACGGTAGTACTGCAGCGCCAGCGCGTGCGCGCCGGCCGGCGTGGCGCGCACGAGCGCCGCCAGCTCCTTGTTGTGGCCCGCCAGCTGGTGGCACAGGATGTAGATGTTGTGGCCCACCTGCAGCAGCACATACCTCTATCTGGGCCGTGTGAGTACGGTAGTACTGCAGCGCCAGCGCGTGCGCGCCGGCCGGCGTGGCGCGCACGAGCGCCGCCAGCTCCTTGTTGTGGCCCGCCAGCTGGTGGCACAGGATGTAGATGTTGTGGCCCACCTGCAGCAGCACATACCTCTATCTGGGCCGTGTGAGTACGGTAGTACTGCAGCGCCAGCGCGTGCGCGCCGGCCGGCGTGGCGCGCACGAGCGCCGCCAGCTCCTTGTTGTGGCCCGCCAGCTGGTGGCACAGGATGTAGATGTTGTGGCCCACCTGCAGCAGCACATACCTCTATCTGGGCCGTGTGAGTACGGTAGTACTGCAGCGCCAGCGCGTGCGCGCCGGCCGGCGTGGCGCGCACGAGCGCCGCCAGCTCCTTGTTGTGGCCCGCCAGCTGGTGGCACAGGATGTAGATGTTGTGGCCCACCTGCAGCAGCACATACCTCTATCTGGGCCGTGTGAGTACGGTAGTACTGGAGCGCCAGCGCGTGCGCGCCGGCCGGCGTGGCGCGCACGAGCGCCGCCAGCTCCTTGTTGTGGCCCGCCAGCTGGTGGCACAGGATGTAGATGTTGTGGCCCACCTGCAGCAGCACATACCTCTATCTGGGCCGTGTGAGTACGGTAGTACTGGAGCGCCAGCGCGTGCGCGCCGGCCGGCGTGGCGCGCACGAGCGCCGCCAGCTCCTTGTTGTGGCCCGCCAGCTGGTGGCACAGGATGTAGATGTTGTGGCCCACCTGCAGCAGCACATACCTCTATCTGGGCCGTGTGAGTACGGTAGTACTGCAGCGCCAGCGCGTGCGCGCCGGCCGGCGTGGCGCGCACGAGCGCCGCCAGCTCCTTGTTGTGGCCCGCCAGCTGGTGGCACAGGATGTAGATGTTGTGGCCCACCTGCAGCAGCACATACCTCTATCTGGGCCGTGTGAGTACGGTAGTACTGCAGCGCCAGCGCGTGCGCGCCGGCCGGCGTGGCGCGCACGAGCGCCGCCAGCTCCTTGTTGTGGCCCGCCAGCTGGTGGCACAGGATGTAGATGTTGTGGCCCACCTGCAGCAGCACATACCTCTATCTGGGCCGTGTGAGTACGGTAGTACTGCAGCGCCAGCGCGTGCGCGCCGGCCGGCGTGGCGCGCACGAGCGCCGCCAGCTCCTTGTTGTGGCCCGCCAGCTGGTGGCACAGGATGTAGATGTTGTGGCCCACCTGCAGCAGCACATACCTCTATCTGGGCCGTGTGAGTACGGTAGTACTGCAGCGCCAGCGCGTGCGCGCCGGCCGGCGTGGCGCGCACGAGCGCCGCCAGCTCCTTGTTGTGGCCCGCCAGCTGGTGGCACAGGATGTAGATGTTGTGGCCCACCTGCAGCAGCACATACCTCTATCTGGGCCGTGTGAGTACGGTAGTACTGCAGCGCCAGCGCGTGCGCGCCGGCCGGCGTGGCGCGCACGAGCGCCGCCAGCTCCTTGTTGTGGCCCGCCAGCTGGTGGCACAGGATGTAGATGTTGTGGCCCACCTGCAGCAGCACATACCTCTATCTGGGCCGTGTGAGTACGGTAGTACTGGAGCGCCAGCGCGTGCGCGCCGGCCGGCGTGGCGCGCACGAGCGCCGCCAGCTCCTTGTTGTGGCCCGCCAGCTGGTGGCACAGGATGTAGATGTTGTGGCCCACCTGCAGCAGCACATACCTCTATCTGGGCCGTGTGAGTACGGTAGTACTGGAGCGCCAGCGCGTGCGCGCCGGCCGGCGTGGCGCGCACGAGCGCCGCCAGCTCCTTGTTGTGGCCCGCCAGCTGGTGGCACAGGATGTAGATGTTGTGGCCCACCTGCAGCAGCACATACCTCTATCTGGGCCGTGTGAGTACGGTAGTACTGCAGCGCCAGCGCGTGCGCGCCGGCCGGCGTGGCGCGCACGAGCGCCGCCAGCTCCTTGTTGTGGCCCGCCAGCTGGTGGCACAGGATGTAGATGTTGTGGCCCACCTGCAGCAGCACATACCTCTATCTGGGCCGTGTGAGTACGGTAGTACTGCAGCGCCAGCGCGTGCGCGCCGGCCGGCGTGGCGCGCACGAGCGCCGCCAGCTCCTTGTTGTGGCCCGCCAGCTGGTGGCACAGGATGTAGATGTTGTGGCCCACCTGCAGCAGCACATACCTCTATCTGGGCCGTGTGAGTACGGTAGTACTGGAGCGCCAGCGCGTGCGCGCCGGCCGGCGTGGCGCGCACGGGCGCCGCCAGCTCCTTGTTGTGGCCCGCCAGCTGGTGGCACAGGATGTAGATGTTGTGGCCCACCTGCAGCAGCACATACCTCTATCTGGGCCGTGTGAGTACGGTAGTACTGGAGCGCCAGCGCGTGCGCGCCGGCCGGCGTGGCGCGCACGAGCGCCGCCAGCTCCTTGTTGTGGCCTGCCAGCTGGTGGCACAGGATGTAGATGTTGTGGCCCACCTGCAGCAGCACATACCTCTATCTGGGCCGTGTGAGTACGGTAGTACTGCAGCGCCAGCGCGTGCGCGCCGGCCGGCGTGGCGCGCACGAGCGCCGCCAGCTCCTTGTTGTGGCCCGCCAGCTGGTGGCACAGGATGTAGATGTTGTGGCCCACCTGCAGCAGCACATACCTCTATCTGGGCCGTGTGAGTACGGTAGTACTGCAGCGCCAGCGCGTGCGCGCCGGCCGGCGTGGCGCGCACGAGCGCCGCCAGCTCCTTGTTGTGGCCCGCCAGCTGGTGGCACAGGATGTAGATGTTGTGGCCCACCTGCAGCAGCACATACCTCTATCTGGGCCGTGTGAGTACGGTAGTACTGCAGCGCCAGCGCGTGCGCGCCGGCCGGCGTGGCGCGCACGAGCGCCGCCAGCTCCTTGTTGTGGCCCGCCAGCTGGTGGCACAGGATGTAGATGTTGTGGCCCACCTGCAGCAGCACATACCTCTATCTGGGCCGTGTGAGTACGGTAGTACTGGAGCGCCAGCGCGTGCGCGCCGGCCGGCGTGGCGCGCACGAGCGCCGCCAGCTCCTTGTTGTGGCCCGCCAGCTGGTGGCACAGGATGTAGATGTTGTGGCCCACCTGCAGCAGCACATACCTCTATCTGGGCCGTGTGAGTACGGTAGTACTGGAGCGCCAGCGCGTGCGCGCCGGCCGGCGTGGCGCGCACGAGCGCCGCCAGCTCCTTGTTGTGGCCCGCCAGCTGGTGGCACAGGATGTAGATGTTGTGGCCCACCTGCAGCAGCACATACCTCTATCTGGGCCGTGTGAGTACGGTAGTACTGCAGCGCCAGCGCGTGCGCGCCGGCCGGCGTGGCGCGCACGAGCGCCGCCAGCTCCTTGTTGTGGCCCGCCAGCTGGTGGCACAGGATGTAGATGTTGTGGCCCACCTGCAGCAGCACATACCTCTATCTGGGCCGTGTGAGTACGGTAGTACTGCAGCGCCAGCGCGTGCGCGCCGGCCGGCGTGGCGCGCACGAGCGCCGCCAGCTCCTTGTTGTGGCCCGCCAGCTGGTGGCACAGGATGTAGATGTTGTGGCCCACCTGCAGCAGCACATACCTCTATCTGGGCCGTGTGAGTACGGTAGTACTGCAGCGCCAGCGCGTGCGCGCCGGCCGGCGTGGCGCGCACGAGCGCCGCCAGCTCCTTGTTGTGGCCCGCCAGCTGGTGGCACAGGATGTAGATGTTGTGGCCCACCTGCAGCAGCACATACCTCTATCTGGGCCGTGTGAGTACGGTAGTACTGGAGCGCCAGCGCGTGCGCGCCGGCCGGCGTGGCGCGCACGAGCGCCGCCAGCTCCTTGTTGTGGCCCGCCAGCTGGTGGCACAGGATGTAGATGTTGTGGCCCACCTGCAGCAGCACATACCTCTATCTGGGCCGTGTGAGTACGGTAGTACTGCAGCGCCAGCGCGTGCGCGCCGGCCGGCGTGGCGCGCACGAGCGCCGCCAGCTCCTTGTTGTGGCCCGCCAGCTGGTGGCACAGGATGTAGATGTTGTGGCCCACCTGCAGCAGCACATACCTCTATCTGGGCCGTGTGAGTACGGTAGTACTGGAGCGCCAGCGCGTGCGCGCCGGCCGGCGTGGCGCGCACGAGCGCCGCCAGCTCCTTGTTGTGGCCCGCCAGCTGGTGGCACAGGATGTAGATGTTGTGGCCCACCTGCAGCAGCACATACCTCTATCTGGGCCGTGTGAGTACGGTAGTACTGCAGCGCCAGCGCGTGCGCGCCGGCCGGCGTGGCGCGCACGAGCGCCGCCAGCTCCTTGTTGTGGCCCGCCAGCTGGTGGCACAGGATGTAGATGTTGTGGCCCACCTGCAGCAGCACATACCTCTATCTGGGCCGTGTGAGTACGGTAGTACTGGAGCGCCAGCGCGTGCGCGCCGGCCGGCGTGGCGCGCACGAGCGCCGCCAGCTCCTTGTTGTGGCCCGCCAGCTGGTGGCACAGGATGTAGATGTTGTGGCCCACCTGCAGCAGCACATACCTCTATCTGGGCCGTGTGAGTACGGTAGTACTGGAGCGCCAGCGCGTGCGCGCCGGCCGGCGTGGCGCGCACGAGCGCCGCCAGCTCCTTGTTGTGGCCCGCCAGCTGGTGGCACAGGATGTAGATGTTGTGGCCCACCTGCAGCAGCACATACCTCTATCTGGGCCGTGTGAGTACGGTAGTACTGCAGCGCCAGCGCGTGCGCGCCGGCCGGCGTGGCGCGCACGAGCGCCGCCAGCTCCTTGTTGTGGCCCGCCAGCTGGTGGCACAGGATGTAGATGTTGTGGCCCACCTGCAGCAGCACATACCTCTATCTGGGCCGTGTGAGTACGGTAGTACTGGAGCGCCAGCGCGTGCGCGCCGGCCGGCGTGGCGCGCACGAGCGCCGCCAGCTCCTTGTTGTGGCCCGCCAGCTGGTGGCACAGGATGTAGATGTTGTGGCCCACCTGCAGCAGCACATACCTCTATCTGGGCCGTGTGAGTACGGTAGTACTGCAGCGCCAGCGCGTGCGCGCCGGCCGGCGTGGCGCGCACGAGCGCCGCCAGCTCCTTGTTGTGGCCCGCCAGCTGGTGGCACAGGATGTAGATGTTGTGGCCCACCTGCAGCACGCACACATATTAATTTTTTTAACCTCAATAACCATACAGGCAGTTTGGAATGAGTATGAATTGTATTTTAATGTTAATATCGGCCATACGTGTGCGCCGCGCCGGTTTTGTACCGACGCCGCAGTGTACGCTGCGTCGGCGTGGCCTTTGTGTACTTTGTATTCACGCATAAATACAAAGTACAGAAGGCCACGCCGATTTCACGCCGATCGGCGCGCGCACACAATTAATATCGGCTGCATACCTCTTTAAAGTCTTACCGCGCTATCAGAAGTCCGATGCCTATATATGACGTGTGCACATTATTGCCATATGAAAGCTGTTGGGAGCGTCACTATCAGGATACATCAGGATCACCAAAATACTCACTTCCTTCGGAGAGACGCCTTGCACGGGCGCATCGTCTTCAGAGTCTGAATCGGCGTCCGGCGCGTGTTCCTGGTGGAAGGCTGAGCACGCCACATCTACCTGCGGGAACACATTCTGTTACACTGTGCAAGACGAGATACCCTGTAGGGTACGAGATAAGTTACACTTATAAACACATGACATTTTCGCACTTGTACAGTGGCAGTAATAGTAATAAACACCGAGTGGTGACACTGACAACCATACTGGAGTCAGTATGGTTGTCAGTGTCACACTCACACTGTAACAATTGCTGGCTGAGTATTAAACGAACCTGGGAGTACGTTTATTTTAATACGAAGTCAGCAATTGCTCTTCGGGCTGAGGCAAATATAGTGCTTTTCTCAAAAATGGTGCAAGGAAACAAAATAAGTACCGATTTTATGTCAAAAGTAAATTCTTGCATTGCCGGTTTTTATTTTTAACCGACTTCAAGATTGGAGGAGGGTTCTCAACTCGACTGTATGTTCCATTTCGCTCATTGAAGTAGATTAGTTCTTACTGAAAAAGTGATTATATTTGAATCACTAAAAAGGCAAACCTCACGTAAACTTGTGCGGCATCTTTTTTCATTGCAATAATTGAGTGGTTTGGCACCGACTTCAAAAGGTGATTCAAATGTAATCTGTACATGATCGGGTTATTTATGGCTTTTCAGTTTTTTTTTTGAAGTCGGTTATTTTTTGTAATTTCTTTATTTATTAATAAAAGCTTTTATTTAACTTGCAATGTATGTATGTATGTTTTTGAAGTCGGTTATTTTTTGTAATTTCTTTATTTATTAATAAAAGCTTTTATTTAACTTGCAATGTATGTATGTATGTAAGTATGTTTGTTCGGATGGAATCTTTGAACTCAATTTTGAAGTAGATATGTTATAAACATTTAGATGTGTATTTTTATTCCGAAAACGCCATAAGCTAATTGAAGCAACTAAAAAGGCGCCATAAGTCGTAGCTACTGGTTTTCCGTTTTGGCTGTTTATTATTTATGTCTTTTATATAAATGGTCGTTTTAACTTTTTAAAAAGAGTCGAGTAAACCGAGCCGGCAAGGTTTTTTTTAATTTTTGACTGAACTTTTATCAATAAAATCAACATTCCCGACGAGTTTTGAGAAAAATACTAGGCTTGTAACGCTGTAGTAGGGTTGTCAGAATGAACTTAGTGAGTCACAGTGTAGCACGCTTATCGAACTACAGGACACTGTACTAGGAATATTTTTCGTATATTTATTTACCAGCTGTCTCCGCCGTTATTTACCAGCCGTTCTTTCCTCGACTCCATAATAGCTAGCAAATGATTCAAAGCGTCGTTTTTGAGTTGTCTCGCTGTAGGATTGTTGCCTAGGGTTGTCACTTACCAGCTGTCTCGGGTTCATATTGTAAAGTATCCTCTCCGCGTTGTTCTCAGAGTCGTTCCTCGACTCCATAATAGCCAGCAACAGCTTGGAAGCGTTGTTCTTCAGCTCCAACACCAACTCCATCCTGGTCTTGCCGAGCGGGTTGATGTCGTTGAGGATGAGCGCTGTTATGATGTCGAGCCCGTTGCTCTCGTGGGTCGCGATGCAGTTTTGGTTCTCGTGGCATGGACCTGGGAACAAAATGAGAAGATATAAAAGGCCTTATTCCTTTAAAAAATAATGTTTTTCATATTATGACAATTATATTGATAATTTCAACCAGATTTTTCCTAGAGTTGAAAAAAAAACTGTTTTCATTTTATCGAAAACATTATTTTTATGAAACCATAAAATACTTTGTACTTGGAATGTTATAACACAAGCCTAAACTAACCTAATTTATAAGTTGATTTTCAAGATTTATGTAAAATGAAAATAGATGTATGACTTTCGGGGAAAAATTGTCTATAAAATGAAAATTCAATGAAATTAAGCTTTCGGTGAAGTATTTTACTTTAAAAGAAGAGGATCCCGTTTTCGGATAGTTTACCTTGGCAGTACTCGAGATAGTTTACCTTGGCAGTACTCGGTGAGGGTCTCGAGTGTCTGGTTGATGAGCGCCACGTTGCCCTCGTTGATGTACAGCCCCAACAAACCGAGACCACCAGTAGTAGAACCGCAGATGCAGTCCAAGAACATCAGCGTTTCGGATACTAGGTTGTAGTTGGATTTGTTGTTCTGGTTACGGAGCAGGTTCTGAAATACAAATATTTTCGTCAGTAATTTTTTATTTGTTTATTCAAACTTTATAGCACAATACAAAAAAGTACAAATGGCGGACTGCCTTTAGGCATTCTCTACCAATCAACCGCTTGCAACCGACGGTCAACCACTTTTTCGTGGTTTTTATTCTGCCCCGTTGTCCAAGAGACAATAGTGAAGTGACAGTCTCTTAAAAAAAAAAGTAATAAATTTATTTCAATACAACAACAACATTTTTTTACAAAATATATAACATATGCTACTAATGTACATAGGGGATAATCTAATGGGCTTATAACTACAGAAAACGTAAGAATATCCCTATTTTAAGACTTGTCCAAGGGACGTAACCATGACAACGAGTTAGACGAAAAAGTTGATCTACCCACTTATATTTTATAACTTATCTGACTTTTTAATTGATTCCAGATTTTCAAATATTACCGGTTCCCGTTTGTTCTCCGTCATTATCAGCCACATCAAACCTTACACTGATGGTGGATGGAGTTGAATACCCTTGACACCTTCGTCGGTCGAATTCTTTTGTAAGGCAAAGATCAGTATAAATGTTCCAGTTGTCCCGTTTTATACCCTGGCAGGTACTTACTTGTAAGTCCGGGTTGTGGTTCTCGCAGAGCAGCTGAAGGAACCGCAGGATTGGCTTCATGACGGACACCTTCGCCGGCAGCACGTCCGAGCTGCCGGACTCGCGTTTCTTCTCCGCCATTATCTCCTCCAACACTGTTGTACCTGTAGATAGAGATGAAGATATAAAAACATTTATTTATTGTCAAGACTGTGTACATAAGGTCATATTACAGAATTATAGTTTCAACAGTTTATCCATTTCGGACGTACAATATCAATTTAACTATCTGCGCTAAAATATTCATTTAAATTGTAGAGACATCTAGTAGTCCACTCTTTAAGTTTCCTCTTAAACTGAGTACCTTCAAGCGACCTAAAACATTCAGGTAAATGATAGAATAGAATATTTTGATTCCAGCGACATACGGGCTCTTGCTTAATACATAACTGGAAGGCCGAACTGTACATATACATCATGTTTATATTGGGATCTGATATTACTTTTCAAGACACTTTTTAATGATGATACATTTAATCGCTTCCAAGCTTTCTGGTAACGACCATACATTGTAGTGTTTATTAGACGTCATTTGAAAACTTTTTTTTGTCGTTTTGGGTGTCGTTTATAAGGCTTTCGGGACATACATTTACTTACTTTACTACAACAATATATTAAGTTACCGTGCGACATGGTGTGTATGTCGGAGTAGGCGTGGACGGCGGACCCGCACGCGTTGGCGACCTCGTCGTCCATCTCTTCGCCAACCACCAGCGGACCGGCGGGCGTTTTGCCTGCAATAACAACACATTGAAAAATACCAAACTTATAATTTTAGACGCAATACAATATAATATTACAGATGAATAAAACCGGCCAAGTGCGAGTCGGACACGTGCACCGATGTTTCCGTACTAACACTTCCCATCTTAACTGTCTGGGTTAAGTTAAGTTCGCACCTGGTATGTATGGCGCCGCATACAAATGAGGTTAACACAACCGATCAAATTTGTTGTATGGGAGCCCCACTTGAATACTTATTTTATTCTGTTTTTAGTATTTGTTGTTATAGCGGTAACAGAAATGCTATCAGCTGCAATATAGTGAGACGTTCTTGATTCAGTAAATGTTATGTAAATGCTGAACCCCGGCCATCTCGATTTTTCACTCTTGTGGAAATATTACGGACAGTTTCTCGTATACTTTTACGACGTGAGTAAATCCGTTTCGTAGATATTTTAAAAAGCTTAAAAGGCCTTATTCATTTTAAATTATAAATTCAACCAATTTTTTAAAGTGAATAATACTTTTCCCTGAGTTCTAGAAAGTAACGTAGCTATTTCATGCTTTCAGTGCGTGCAGTCAAAATTAAGATGAAAAAAAAAACAGTTTTTTGCGTGAATTTTGTCAACTTCAAATATATACCAATAAATCTCAATGGCCCTGTTCTAAGTAGTAACATGTTTGATCATAGAGAAAAATGTCTAAAACAATCAGCATTTTTGAACGGATAAGAAGCCATTAGGGATGTTACCGTCGATGGCCGGCTGCTTCTGTTTGTCGGCGTGCGCTTGCCGCTGCTTGTCGCCGCCGGCCGCCGACGTGCTGCTCGCGGCCAGCGACTTTATCTCCTGCTGCGCCTCGCGCATCTTGTCGTAGAACACCTGGTTGAAAATATCCAGTGTCACGTTTAGCGTATTCTTGGGTAAAGAGAGAGGATTTAGATTTCAAAGTGAAAATAAAATACTACAGTAAGAATATAGAATAGAATATAATGTTTTTATTTGCCAGAATGGCCAGAATACGTATGGTACAAGATGTCACAGGATGTTTGAATGTATCAGTATTCAGTCGAAAACACGACATGTAAATCATAAATTCTTTTGTATTTCATCATCATCATATCAGCCGATAAACGTCCATTGCTGGACAAAAACCTTCCCCAAAGTTCTCCACAACGATCGGTCTTGCGCCGCCTTCATTAACATTTCTGCAATTTGTTATTTTTTTTACTAAACCCTAAATGACCTGAATAAATTTTGGGTGTTAGAAGTGTTTTTATTTAGTATATTATTGACTAAGGTTATCTTAGTTATAAGTTAAATATGATAGTGTTTAGTAACAAGTCCTAATATTCCTTAGAGCATAGACCAATTTGTCTATAATCAAAGCATTATTCGAGTTTCTATTGAGACGTATTTCCTTTATATCGTTATACCAATAACCATACAACGCATCCTCATGGACATCCGAACAATGGGATTTTTTACTATGCACTGTGACCAACGTACTTTTAACTATTGGTAGAAACGACAGGTTATAATAATGGGTTAATTAAAATATTAAAATAAAGTGGCGATCACAAAATAATAATTCGCAAAGTACGCATAGAGTCCAAAAGAGAACCAATTTAAAAACTGCATTGATTATAATTTTAGGTACCTTTAGGAATGATTGTGAGATTTCTCCGTTCTGTAGTTTGGTGAATATACTCGACTGGATGATAGGGTTGCCTCCTTCCAACAACGCGATACCTGAAAATACAACGCATATTTTATATTCCAATATTTGTATATACAAAGTGATGAAATAAACATATACCCGGAAAAATAATAGTTCATTAGGCTTGCCGGATGAGTAGGAATAAACGGATAGTGATACAAAACCGGCAAGCCCTTTAAACGGCTAAGGAATTTATAGTGCTTTTCTCAAACATATGCAATGAAATAAAAAAATACACCACTCAAAAAAATATAATTCAGCTCTTTAGCCGTGTAAAAAAAAAAAGAAATTCCCGGCCTAGGCCTTAAATTTAGAGTTGTGCCGCCCGAAACGTGATACTTCGAAGCCTGTTATAAAGCACGTTATGACCATATGACGATATTTCATTGCATGTTTGAGAAATCAATATTACTATTCAGTAAAAAACGAGATGATCGTAGTATTTTTACATAGTAACAGAATAAATGTGTACTTAAAACTGTATCCAGTGGACTCACCAAGTTGTATGGCTTCCAGGAATATGGCGGGGCGGTTGGTGCTCTTGATGACCAGGTCCACCACCAGGTCGGAGGCGCCCTCGTGGTTCAGGTGCACCTGCACCTGCGCCAGGGTCTGGCCGGTCCGCATCAGGACCTTAGCTATACAAACACAACAATGTTACAAACATGTTTTAACATGTCTTGGGAGATGGACTGTTTTTGAAGATTTTTGCGGCGCGTAATATCAGGTAAAGAATGACGGAAGGTCAATACAAGGGTTTGTGAGACGTGGCATTTGCCATCAGTGCCCTTTCGAGACATAAAATGTACTTTCAACAGACGAGAAGTAATTAAAATATACGACTAATAGAAGGTGCTAGCAAACTTCGTCCGCAAAGTTCGTTTCTATTTCTTCGTACTTGGGTAAACAGTATCCTATAGCAATCTGGGGATGCTCAACTATTTGAGTACCAGAAACTGATGAAATCTCTCCAGCCGTTTAGGCGTGATAAGATGACAAACATGTAATATTTACAATAGCATAGTCTAGAAGGCAAACTGCTATCTTTTGTTTGGAATTTTATAGTTGCAATAAGGCGTTGCGTGGTGGTAAATAGTAGTTTGGCTTTAGTGCCAATTGATAAATATATATTCCATATAATTATAACTGTACTTATAAGTTACCATGCCAGTTTGCCAGTCCAAACACGAACCACACTCAATTCAAGAAAGGGCTCAATTAAGAGACAAAATGCTGCCCGTATTTTATTTTGTAATAATATGGATAATTTTAGGCTAAATTCTCAATCAGTGCAAACGCTATAACAAACATAATATATTATTTTTACTTATTAAAATGAAAAGCCGATATAGCTTGGCAGACAAGTGAAAGCAAACATTGAACGTAACATACATTTATTATCAATATTAAATGACATCCTGGGAAATCGAAAAGCGATACAAAAGGAGGATAAAGTATAAGTTGTAACTCTTGGGTCTATGTGGACAAGGTTCCAAGGGTATAATACAAAATCGTACGGAGATGCCACAACATTGCGGGACAAGCGGCGCGGCGAGCGGTTGAGAGAGAGATCCGAGCGCGGCGGCCATACGAGTGAGCGAGACACACGTACCTACACCGCTGCCGCTGTCACTCAAAGTCGTGGCATCTCTGGTAGGCGGGGTTTACGATTGATATCTCAAACGAAACAATTGGGTACTTTCTTGCAGTATCTAAAATTTATGTCTCGCTTGACATTAAGTGCCATTTCTACACAGACAACATCTATGTATTGTTTTACGCTTTTGTCGGTTATTAACAAATTGTAAAAATAAGGAGGCCAACTGACCGTATAGCGTAGTGACGTCATAACACGTTATTTTCTTTGAAATCTCATACAATCTAAGAGTTTTGAGAGTTCATAAAAAGGAGCTGATGTGATCTGTCAGTCAAGTACCCAATTGATAAAGATAAAGTTAGAATTTCATCCTGATAACTGCCGACGAGTATATTCCAACGTTAATACAGTATACAGTGCGTGTGCTGACAGGATGCGATTCGAGTTTTATACCTGTCTCGCTCGCTCTTACAAGATCCAGATAAGAACATCTCATTTTTCACCCGAACCCCAATCGCAATCTAAGAGCTCACGGACTGTACAATGAGCTGCAGAATTCCATGGCCTATTTATCAATGAACTCATTCATACATGGCCCATGCATTTTTGCAGACCATAACTCAGGATTTAAAAATATTGCATCAAGCACGTAATTACATATCAGTCGGGATAGGGTATAAAGTTTGTTCAATACATAACATACCTGTATCTTAAAAATAATAAATAATGGTTTGTATAATACATGAATTTGTTAAATTCAGTAAACAAGCTAACAAGCCGAAACTCGTGCCAATCCGATCAGATCGCCATTGAACAAAATTGCAATCAAACAGCGAAACTTGGACGCAACTAGCTTACTCTAACACACATGCATTAATGAATTCTATAAATTTTGCTTTATACAATTTAAATAATTTACACGGCACAGTTTTACTATCATAAAAATATGCAAGGGAGGCAAAATGGGTTTATTAATTCCGAATCCTGAAATTGTCTACGTCAAGTCGATTTATTCCTTCTCATTGCTATAATTTATAAACCTAACGATATTTTTCCTAAAACGTGATTTTGTCGTGTATTTTCGAATAAATCGTCTTTTATTAAAAAAATGCTGGTATCTTTTACCAATGGAGTCGAATGCTTAGTTACCAAAAAATCACGATCGCTTCCTTTGTGTGACGAAAGTTAGTCATACAAAATGTATGGGCAACTTTCGTCACACAAAGGAATAAATTAAGTTTTGTTTTAATTAAAGCCCTTAAACTATGTACAATTTTTTTGCAATCGACCCAATAATAAATCATTACAACGCTGTAAATGAACTCTTTCGCAAAAATAACAAATAAAAAAATTAAAGTGAATATTAAAGCGGTCACATAGAGATCACTAAGGTGCAAAGCCTTTCGAAATAACAATGCTAAGATCAACACAAAGCATAAGATAGAAAAATGTAGTCTGGCATTATGGTGGTGGAGTGCCTGACAAGTTGGACCGGCAATCCAGAGGCACCGGGTTCGTTTCCGTCCGGTTCCGCATTTAATTTTTTCTTTGTGATTTCATCTTTGTATCAATGGTACAGTCGAGTTCATTTAAGAGTGTAGTTATTTAAGTGTGTAGTATTTATGTGTGTAGATGTAAATGAACTCGACTGTATAAGTAAAACTGTGCCACACGTGCTCCACTGAAAGCCGGTGATGACCCACCTGATTTCTGCATGGTCTTATGATGAGATTCTGCGTCGCATGCGTAGTGAAATAAAACAAAAAAAATCTCATCTATGCATGGAATTACCAATATGTGGCAATTTAACAGTAGATTTCTAATAACATAGATTTCTAATTGATATATTAAAACAAATATGACACGGTTTACTCACGGTCGTTCAATTCAAATCACTCGACACGATTCGAATCGGTTCGCGATTCATCAGCAGGAGCACCGATCAGCCGCACCCTGAGTGTTTGATTGGCCGCCTCCGCGCAACCCGAAATGATTCGAACATGTCAAGCGATATTCGACGTATACGACGTAAGTCCGTTTCATACGTGTTTTAATATGTTTTAGACTCACGATAGTTTTTTTATGTAAAATAATTCTAATTGCATGTTATTCACATTTTTTTATAAGAAAACCGGGACTTAATCGCGTTGAAATATGATTTAATTATCAATCCCCATCCCCACTGTGAAGAAACTCGTAGAGGTAGAAATGTGCCGTTCTAGAGGTTTCCCAATTTGCATGGAGAAAGAGAATGTTCTCGACAACATTCCCCATACTAAGGGTGAAGCCAGGCGCGCATAATTTGGTCGCGCCATACATCATGTCATGTGATCACGTCACTAAGTATGGCCCGACCGAAATTACGCGACTCAAATTAGTCGTCTGACCTTTAATGAGGAAAGTATCCGAAAATTCTCGGAGACGGCGCATCATTACGTAGAGGTTAATAAATAAATCATGTTCGTGCGATTAAGTCTCGTATTCTGAAATGTTTCGAATCGTAAAGGCGTTTTCCATTTCACTTTGAATGCCGCTCACATACGATGACGTGTGTTTTCTGCTTTCTAAGTGCAAGAAAGCATATGCAAGCGGCCTCCGATGAAAATAGAATTAGTGTACAACTAAAACTATGCTTTTATACCCTCGTGTTAGTAATGTTTCTAGTACACTATGTGCTGATATGTGAGATAAATTTGTTACTTATTTATGAATATTGTCGTGTCGGGTGTGAATTGTGTGTGGGTTAATATTTTTCTTTCGTTACCCGAAATATTTTAACACGAAGGACTCTATTTTTGAATATTTTTTTATTAGGTACAGTTAGCGTCAAAAGTAGCTGACAAATTTACTGCATATGGTATATACGGTATTTGATGACTGCTCAAATTGAGCTACTCTTTATGAAAAGTAAAAAAAAAAAAACGATCTGTTATTATGAAATCTCTATGCAGATACTGGCTTGTGACGTCATAAAAATCAGAAGTCAAAACACGTCTGCTTTTTAGTTTTTGTCTAATTAAAAATATTACAATGAACAATAGAAAAGGGTAGTTTATTTGGTACCGTGTATTTTTTAATGTGTTCAGTGGTTTCAATGATATAATTTATTTTCACTATAGTCTAATACCGTATTGTATAATAAAATTGACAGCTATTTACAGTCTGACCAAAAAGAGTAGAAATTAAAAAGTGGCAATACTGTATTGCCGTCCCCGTTTTCTTAGATTGAATAGAAAGGGGCGACACTACAGTATTGCCACTTTTTATTCTTTTTGGTCAGACTGTAGGTAGGCCAAGGAGGCTATTTCCAAAATTTTAATTTTCGAATAATTAAAGATGCCGGGGAATGCATTAAGTAACAAATGTATCTCATCTAAAATATCTTCTATTAATTAGTTTCTAGATAACGTGACGACTGATTAAAATTCTAACACTGAACAAGTCTAAGAAAATTAGAATCATTAGGTAAGTACTAACAGTTTCACAAACGTAAATTGCAGTTCAAGTATTGTAATATTTCTGTATCTTGTATTCATGGACATTTGAAGGCCAAACGGCGCTATTTTAAGGTAAAGTTAGATTTAATCGACGTTTGTGCAATGATCATTGTCATTAGATCAGTTATTGAGTGCTTCAGTTGGCTATGTGCACATTTCTAAACACTTTTATACGGCTAATTTTGGTTAGTAACTATCTATCCTTTTGTAAAGTCTTACAATCTAGATCACTTTAATTAGTAAACAATTACTAGATGCTATGTTTGGCTATGCAACGCAACGCATAAAATGTATAAACATTACATTTAAAATGACTAAAGATGCTTTTCAAATATTTCATATTACTGTGACCATTAAGTTATGAAGAGAATCCTGTAGGCTTAATTTCATTTGGAAATAGTACCAGTATGTACCATGTTTGAGAAAATAAATGACTGATTCTGATTTTGAAATCATTAGGTACTCATTTACGCAGTATTTTTAACCCATTTTTTTTTAACCCTTTTAAGCAGTATTTTTATGAGAGAGCGTGACTTGGCGTGAAACAAAATCTCTGAGTAAGGCGGAACCGATTTACCTTTAACCGACGGAAGCTTACTATTTCATATTTCAATTCTTCACATTCCAATTTGAACTTTAGTTTATTCACAAAAGTAACTGATTGAGGTAACGATAAGGAGTTATCCGTTCAAAAACGCTTATTATTGAATTGAAGACATTTTATTAACATATTATCAATCTTCTTACTTCTTTACTTCTTAGAACAAGGCTATTGAGATTTGTTGGTATATATTGGAAACCTACAGTTTGAATTTTTCATTGTTTTTTTTTTTTATCAAAGCTTGAAATAGCTATGTTACTTTCTAGAACTCAGGGAAATTTATGAATATATTTGTCATAATATAAAAAAGGAATAAGGCCTCTTAAGGTGGTTGCAGAGGTGTCACTTTCATACAAATCGTTTGATCAATACACACTTAGGCGGTTATGGCTTTAGGTTATTAAACATTCTTAAAAAAATCTTTAAGCGATCTTATACTCGCCAAGGAAATCAGTTTTGCTATAAATCATACAATTATAAAGTTATTAAAGCTTTAAAACCCGTTGAAATATTGTCCATATATGTATGTGTGCGTTGCTTTTACACATATACAAACGTAAGCGCACGTAAAGCTATTCATGAACAGTGCGTTCTGAAATATAATACTACTTAACTTATGATTTGGGATAATAAATTTAAATTGATGTTTCGATATGAATGCATAACAGTTTATTTTTAAATGATTACAGCTTTCATTAACATGTAACAAATAATTGGAAACATTTGGATTTTAAAGATACCTATTGTGTTTATTTGCTCATAAAAATAAAGTGGAACAGATTTCGAACGCACTAAATCTTGTGAATGAAATAATGAATTGTGTCAATACTGTCATGTCAATTGTGGAAATTCGTATAAAATGAATCATGTTTGTTAATTTTTTTTCGTTTCGTGAGTTTTTACTTTATGCAAAGTGTGAATAATGAAACGTGCATATAATAATCATGTGAACTCAGGACATAGTGATCCCTAAACGATATTGCGATATCATGGGTCAGAAATTGCGGGGAAAGTATTGTGTTTGAAAACATTACAAATCGAAGCGTCCTGCCGTGAAAGAGGTGTCTCGCGCTATTTTCTTTTTAGGCGAAGACAAGCATGGCGTGATGACAACCGTAACCAACCACAAAAACTGAACGCAATCGCTCGCTTTGGGTGATGAAAAAAAAACAAAGCTGTTCATAGTGGGTTCATATAGGTAGTTTCTTCTCTCTGACTGAATTGATACCAAGACCTACCCATGTTTTTCAATAGGTGTGGGAAACCAAATCCTTTTGGGAATTATCGATTCAGTGACTAAGTTTCCTCCTTGAAGGATACCTCCTGTAATAACACTAATTACCCTAACACCCTGTAAGATAGGACATGCATACAGCCGTTTCCATTGCCGGCATTTTTGTGACGTAATAAATAATTTCATTACAGATTCAAGGCCATACCAGCTTAGAGCTTCATCAAAAGGGATTACTGCAAGATGATTTCCTTCATTGAATTATCAACAAAAATAATGTCAATTAAAGTTCAAACAGATGAAGGCTTCATCCAAGAAAAGCTGCAGAAACTTATAATTTTCTACAAAACATGCGTGTTGCCTAAAATAATATTACAACGTATACACCATTTCGAATTAAAGCGACGTCTACAACTCACGCAAACACTAGGTTTATAATAAAACCTACACGTAACAAAAATTGTTTTATTTTAATTAGTAGTTGGTGGTTCTAAGATCCATATCTGTATATAATAACAATATATTGTCATATATTTTTATATGGCGCGAGCTAGCTCGGGGTCGTGAAGCGTGGCGCAAAAAACTGGTGCTGCGCTCAGTTAGTAGTAGTTCTAGTTGTTATATATTTTTAGACTGAACATTTTTACAATTAGAGACTTCGTGGAACCACGATTTAGAATCACGAAAATCCCAACCCTAATCAGTACCTACTATACTTGATGTCGGGTTTTTGTATATCAGGTCAGAGTATAGAAAAAGGGCCCGATCTTGTCATTAAGTAATAAAAAACAGAAGTATACTTGTGTTTTTGTTTCATCGTAAATTTCTAAGTCCCAGCACAGAATGGATGATAGTACAAGTAGTCCCTGGCTACGTAGTAATTCTATGGCAACTTAGGACCACTCTAGTTCTTAAACGGGCAAGTTAATCAAACAATTGTAATTTATAAAAGATACTTATTTTAATGTATTCTTTAGTTCTAATCAAAAAGTAACAAAAATGAGAAAATATTTTCAACAAAATATGTGTCCTAAAATTGGGCCCTTTTTGCTGTAACCCAATCTATCATTCAGAAAAACTTAGGACAAACTCAATAACATCACAAATCAGAATCACAATATATCAGAACAGAAACCCAACAAAAATACTCATTTAATTTCACCACATACTTAAAAAATGTAGAACTGCCAAAGATTTGTAATTTCTTCGTATTATTTATTTTGACAATCCAGCCCGTCTAATACAACTAGGCTTCACGATTCTTGTCACGCGACATAGCATCGCCCGTCAGTCTCCTACAGTACCGCAAAGAAAGAGATAGGAAATATTTTTCGCGCGAGAAAGAGTTGCGTGTCACAGTTGTGCTAGAGGTGCATCTTTACTTCATCATCAAAATCAAATATCATGCCTGCTTATTTATTCAGCGCTTACTATCAAACTGACAGATGATACGCGACCCTTTAATGAATGAATCACCCGCACACACTCACAATTAGTGTCTATTAGTGTGAGTACTTGCTGATTTTTCACAAATTGCCAACACATGGGAGAATAAAACAATTTATGACGTGCTACTAATACTACATGAATAAAAGACTAATACGCGGACTCGCCACTATACAAATTTTACTTCAAATTAAAGTAACATACGAAATAATACACAAAAACTACAAATCTTGCTTCCCAGCGCCATCTAGCGTGGAATGTCTAGTTTTGTTTCCTCTGCAACCACCTTAAACATCGTATTATGTTGCGTTGCCTAGCCGATTCTTACGCTGTCTGTTCACTGCAGCGGGGCGGAGCTGTGTAAAATCCATTTCCAATCCATCCAATCACATTCCTCAAATTTCAATGCACTTCTTTTGGGCTTTATGAAAACGGAGCCTCATTGGTTAATTTTCTCCGTTCCGCTTCAGTAGACAGCCTTAGACCCTTCTATAAGACCTAATTAATTTAAGAGCCAGGGCACACAACGGCTTCCTGTAGCCGCGACAATACATCTGTCTTTTTCCCACTTCAAGCGTGCAAAAGAGACATAATGTACTGTCGCGGCCACAAGAAGCCGTAGTGTGCGGACACAGTAAGTATAGTAACTGCTTACCGCCCGGCCCGTGCGTGACGGCGATGGAGTTCGGCGGCGGCTGGATCTTCGGCTCGGACTTGCGGTTCACGAAGTATTGGGAGAGCAGCTTGTTGCGGAGTTGATTGCCCTGTAAGTTTACGGTACAGTGTCATTCTATAGAACTTGCTATGTAAACAAAACGTAACTTTGTTTTGTCACAGTTTCTCCTTGAATTTTCTGAACCACCTCATCAAACTCCATTGAAACAATATATGTACTATTGAATGGTCGTTACCGTAAAATATAAAACCATTAAATATATAACTGTATCTTGGATATTTCATTAAAACTTGGTGGTAAATATAAATTGTAATAACAAAAATATGATGACGTTTTAGGTATTGTATGTATAGTTCAACAAGGTGTTTTTCAGTCTACGCCATATTGCGGAATTTTAATGGTACTCATTTATTTTACCGACGTTGAAAGTCAGTGAATGTCACTGATGTAAACAAAGAGGAATCTGGGCAGCAGTCCCCGATGAAGAGTTCCGTACGAGTTCGAAACATGTCGGGCCGTTCCTGACCATATCACTTGAGTGTGAACCGCTTAATACAATAATTAAGAGGAATCTGTACTAACAATTCCGAAAATTTCGAATAATTTTTGAATAGGTGAAATGTGTGATGATCGTATAACAAGTATTTATACAAATATTGACACAAAGGTAGATTATGAAAGAAAAATGTGATGTGATCCACTGCAATGTAAGCAGGACTTGAACCTGCGACCAGCGCAGTGCTCTCCCCACCGAGCTATCACATCGTTAGGTCAGTCACACTAAATCTTTGATTCCATAATTCTACGCTACTGTGTGTTAAAAACGCTTTTGCGCGCAAGTATTTATACCTTCTCTCCGTATTCAGGGTCAACAGCCATCATCTCCCGAAGCGTGCGCAGTACTTTAACGCACAGCTTCTCTTCCTTCTCTTCTAGAAGCTTCTCCGTGTGACGGATCAATCTGGAATTTTAAGTCGTCAAAAAGCTTTAATTGTGAGCTAAAAAACCCCTTTGTTATACTCCGTACGTATTTCTGTAAAATTACCCAAAGTAAGCTGCTCCTTACACCATGCTTTTAAGGGTTAATATGAAAGTGTACCTGGATATGAATATCCCTCTAGTGTTCTCCTCGGCGGCCTCCCCCGGGCTGGTGAACAGCAGGTGCGGCTTGTACAGGATGTCCACAAGCAGGGACAGCTCGGCCTGCAGCAGCGGTCGGAGCTGTTCCTCCAACAGTGCTACTATCTCTTGCAGACCTTCCATTACTGATCTGTCGTTCTGGAGGTTCGACTGTAAAAATAAACAATAACATTGAAAATACGCTATGATTTCTTGTTTTGATGCCGGAACTGAACTGGAAGATTAAGGGACTTTTTGTAAGTCACTGTCATCATCATATCAGCCGTCCTCTGCTGGACAAAGGCCTCCCCCAAAGTTCTCCACAATGATCGGTCTTATGCCGTCCTCCTCCAATTTCTGCCCACGATCTAAACAGGTCGTCGGTCCACCTTGTTGTTCTTGGTAAGTCACCGTAATCCGATCTAAACAATAAACCCCCAAATGGAATCGGGTGGCAACCATTTCTAAAATATCTGCGCGCAGTACAACCTACTAACCGTTGTTTAACGTATTCAAAAAGATGGATTTGTTTTGAAAAGTTGTGAATAGTTTTCAATTAAAAAAAACCTTAGGTTGAGAAAATAACAATCCGCCCATCAGATCCATATTGGCTCACATAAATTTCTTATTCATAATTGCAATAAGTTATCATTATCGTAGTCATAATTTCTACTTTTCTTTGAAACGATAACTTCACAAGACTGTTATTTATAATACAAACCTAACCTAAACAAAATGGTTTTACTCTCAAAACACTTCTAAAGTTAATAATTGTAGAGTTATGCTAACGATTTTATGACAAACAATACGTTATGATAACCAATCGTTATGTGAAAAAATGCGCACACTTACATTACATAATGGTAACATCTCTTACAATAAAAAAATGACGAACAGCAGGTAAAGCGACTTTAACAACATGAGTAAACCGTTCAAACGAGTCAAATAAAATCACACTAGGTGTACCTGTGACGCCATCTTCTCCAGTTTGGAAGTCTTGGAGGCGAGCAGCCACTTGCTGGTCTGGCGCGAGAACTGCGCCACCTTCTCGAACACCGTTTGGATCTTGCCTTCCAGCTCTAGCGGTATCGCTATGCTGCGAGACTTGGCTGGAAAGAGCAACAAATTTTAATTTTTAAATAAATTAACCGACATAACCTAGAAAAAGGACTTTACGGGTGTTCAGATTTCTCCTACAATATGATGTATTTAGACAGAAATAAAGTCCAAATTACCAAGCTACATTTGGTTTAATTTTCACGGGGATTGCATGAGGAGGAACATCTTGAAAACACTTTGAAAATAGTGAAATTTGCCGGTAGCCCCGGAAGAGGCCTTATTCTTTTTTTTATTTGTTTTTTTTTTTTATATTATGTATGACAAATATATTGATAATTTCAACTATTTTTTTAAAGTGAATAATACTTCTTCCCGAGTTCTGGAAAGTAACATAGCTATTCCATGCTTTCATTGCGTGCAGTCGTAAATAAGTTAATAAACAAATTTTCTGGTTGAATTTTGTCAAATTCGAGTAGTATTTGAAACAAAATTTATCAATGAAAAATTCAAACTGTAGATTTCAAATATACACCAATAAATCGCAATAGCCCTGTTCTAAGTAGTAACATTGATAAAATGTTAAGAACCATGTTTGATCATAGAGAAAAATGTCTAAAACAATCAGCATTTATGAACGGATAAGGAGCGTTAACACAGCGTACTCACCAACTTCGCTAAGGGTCCGGATACACTTTTCCACGTTGAGCTTCTGCGGCGGCGTCAACCAGGGGCACTGATAAATCCGGAAGGTAGTTTGTAGCAGCTTCACGAAGATCGACTGCCGCGTCTATAAAAAAAAATACGTTTAAAATTTTCTAACGTTGTCTGGAAGAGATCGCTCTTTAGCGATAAGTCCCCCTGTTTACCTCTAATTTCAATTTCTTGCGTTGTATTTCTCCTGTATGTTTTGTGAGTGCAATAAAGAATACTTCTATTGCATAATTTCATGATAACAAAACGGGACTTAATCGCGTTCAAAAAGTGTTTATTTAATTATCTCGACGTTTCGAATGTGATGTTACGTTTATGTTCTCGAAGGGACCAAAAGGCGTTTTGTTATGATAATGTATGAAAATCGTGTAAATTTAAATCAATATATTTCATTATTTTGAATGACAGTTTAGAGAAACTGGTAGACTGAAAAATAAGTACATCTATATTTGTGTTAGTGTAACAATCTGTCTAATAACACATTCAATTCAATTCAATCATTTATTCATAAAATAATATTTTGCATGTCAAATTATTATTGGAGCGGAGCGAGGCGAAGCTCCCATGGATCGACTCGAATGAACTTTGTGACAATGCGCAGATCTCAGCGAGTTCTCAACCGATTTTAGAAATTTTTGTTTTAAAACGCACAAAATTTCGCTAGATCGTGACGAAGAGAAAATTTCGAAAAAAAAAAAAAAAACTCCGCTCCAATCTATGGTGCAAGCTTAGCCGGTGGCTGACTCTGCATCGACCTAGTTAATTATTATACTTGTTAATTGTTAAACTATTTTTAGGTTAGGTTAGGTACAATGTGTACATTGTAATTTGTAGTTACATTACAACACTACATCATAATATGTAACTAAAGAAGTACCTATTGGAATCATCATAAACTTACATAATAGTGTAGTTATCATCCAGGGAATGCGTGAAGAAGTGAAACAAGATGAGTCAAATCGTATACGAACTGTGCTGTAATTGTCATTAATTATTTACAACATACAACATTTGACGACGCGGTTAGCGCAGTGGTAGTGTACCTGGTTACTGAGGCGGCTCTCTGGGGTTCGAATCCCGGCAAGGGCAAATATTAGTGTGAGGAACTCGAAATATAAATTATATAATTGAAACCACTAGCCACGCAGTCAAAAATAAGGGGAACCAAATAAATTGCTACCAATAAAAATATGACGTTTTTTGAGTACAGATTTTTATGACACCACAAGCCAGTATCTTCATAGAAATTTCAAACCAACAGATCGTTTTTGACATTTCATAGAGTAGCTGATTTGAGCTGTCATCAGATACCGTATTTCATATCTAGGGCGGTGAATGTAGCTCAATTGCAGATCGCAGATGTTTGTGCGTGCCATAAAAATGCGATCTGGGGCTTTATTAATTACCGCCCGTGGTTTGTCTGAAGTTTTACGTTTTTCCTTGGCCAGGAAGTGAAGAAGATTTCTCCCGAGAAATCCCGCTTACGGCCTACGGTGACGTAAAGTAAACAACATTTTCTCAAACACGCAATGAAATGTCGTCATAACGTGCGTTACAACAGGCTTCGAAGTATCACGTTTCGGAAAGAACTGTCAAGGAATTTCATACAAAATTGAAGGCCTAAGTTGGGAAGTATTTTTTTAAACACGGCGTCTGTGTTCATGAACAGTCTAAACAGCTGACTTATGTTTTTTTTTTTGTGTGATGATTTTTTTAATTTCATTGCATATGTTTGAGAAAATCACTATACATACCTACCCGTGAAAAGGGCTTGCCGGCTTCGTGTGACTATCCGGTCTTCCTAATCTCCCGGCAAGCCCTTCCTTCCCGGCGTCTGCAGTAATGTAGTAAAAGAGTACCTGGACTGTGGTGCTCTGGTCGCTGAAGGGCGAGTTGAAGAAGGTGCATATTGTCTGCACGAGCACATCGGTGACGTAGTTCACCCACGCCTTCTGCACGCCGCCTGTCGACGCTGGCTCCTCAGATGTCCCTGGATAGTTGACATGTAAATAAATACCAACATGCCTGATCGATGATCCGATCAGTACGAACTAAAAACTGTTAATTAATGATATATTGACAGCGGTACGTATACTTTCATATAGTATAGTATAACATGAAAAATACTCGATTCTTAATCTTAAAACTAGTTGCATTTCTGCGAAACTACAAAAAATTTAACAAAACTCAAAAATGCCGTCGCGCCGTATTTGCAAACGAACGAAACAGTGATATCAGCAACGGGCCTATAGCAAAAGAAAAACGGTTACTTAAAAATCGGTTTCTCGAAATTGTTTCTTGTGAAACGGAAACGGTTACGTTTCGTTTTACAGAAAACTCGAAACGTCCCAGCTCTACAATCAAGTTAGTTAGCTTGTAAACCCTCGTACTCACCAGCCACCGCCAGCAGCCCGCCGTCCCCCTGCAGGATGGCCTGCATGTCCTGAAGGAACGAGCGCTCGAACAGGTCCCACATGTAGTTGGAGGAGTAGATCTCTTTCATCTCCACTTCGGTGTCGATGTAGCAGTGGTTCAGGAAACCTACGTATGCTTCTTTCACCTAGACAAAACATGTAATTATAAATTTATGAAACATGTAATGTCTCATTTTTTAATGTGGGTACACCACAATTTTTATTTAAACCATTAATACAAAGATCAAAGCTTAAAGAAAAATTGAAAAAGGAGCTACCTGGTGGAAGTGACCGGGAATCGAACCCGGTACCTCTGGATTACCGGTCCAGCGCGTTAGCCACTTCGCTACCCTCGCTCCACGTAGACCTGACGAATTTTTCCTTATGCTTTGTGTGCTGATCTTTGCATTGTTTATTTGAAAGGTTTTTACACCTTAACGACCTCTATGTGAATACGAGGTCGTTAAGGTGTAATCCAGAGGTACCGGGTTCGATTCCCGGTCCCTTCCACCAGGTAGCTCCTTTTTCAATTTTTCTTTAAGCTTTGATCGTTGTATTAATGGTTTAAAACATGTAATGTCTCATTATTTTTTGATGTGGTATAACACATGTTTTTTTATATTAAAACCTTGATACAAACAATTAAACGACTTCATACTGAAGAGGTTTGGCAAATCTGTTAAAATAGTTTATAAATTGTCGCTATCCAACCTTCTTATGTATCAGTACTCATTTTAGTCTTCGACACATTACTAATAATAACATCAGGTGACACCGACGTTCAGTTTTCTGTTGTATATTTTTATCTCTATAAATAATTAGTTTTCCCATAAAAACTGCGTATGTTATTTGGTTATGGGCCCAGCACGCTTCATCTGCCGAACTACTAAAAAGTAGAACTCTTTGCCGGCTCATGTGTTTCCTCCTTCTTACGACATGGGACCCTTCAAACGAAGCGTGACCAAGCATCTCTCGGGCCAATAACTTGAACTGTATTGCTTCACGTATCTAAAATCACACCAGTACCTCTACAGAAACAAAACAAGATATGTCAATTTTTATGAAGTACGTTTTACCTCAGGTATGCAGTCGGGATGCGTGATCATGGACACGATGTCGTCGAGCGGCAGCAGGCTGTGGCACTTGATCTCCGTGTACACGTTCTTGCCCATCGTGCAGCACGTCAGCAGCTTCACCAGCTGGACGTGGTACCTGGGAGACAAGGTCGCGCTCAGCTAAAGGTTAGCCTAGAACAGGGGAGTCCTTAGTTTCCTAGATACTTATTTCGTCTGAATGTATAATTTCGCCGATTTTTATTTCTCTATTAAATTTCTCATAATTCTTGCAAATATCATCCTATTGATTAGGGTAGGTTAAGTTTTAAAGGTTAAAAATGCTATATACGACATGATTTTTCGGAAAAATTGAACATTAAGGGGCTTCTAAACGGGCCATGTTTTGCTGCAATTTGTGGCCGGCCATTATTTGCATCTTGCTCTAGCGTAGGGTGTCAGAGAGGGACGGCCATAGTTGCCGGCCACAAATTGCAGTAAAATATAGCCCGTTTAGAAGCCCCATTAGATGAAAAATAATTCTACGAGCCAAAATAGACCCCTAGAAGAGACTCATTAAGGCTATTTAAAATGTAGGAAGAACTCGTAAAGAAATCAAATTACTACAGAAAACAAAACAATCTATAATATACAATTATATATGATCATATATATTTTGTTTTCTAGTCCGCTTGCGGTGACCTCCTCTAACGACCAAGTTATCAACCACCGAAGCTGTGTCATTAGTATAATAGCGTACAGTTTCTAAGACTGTTTTATTCTAGTTTTAATATAATGTTATATGGTACCTTAAAGCTTCAGGCATCTCGTTGGTCTGCTTGAACTGCCGCATCATTTGTATGAAGTAGTTGAACGACACGCGGTCGTTGTAGAATATCAGCACGTCTTCGCCGGCGTTCACCATCTGAATGAACAGTGATAATAGTCAATTTAGGATTAGGCAACGTGCAATGGAAAGGGCTATGCTCTGGTTTCGCTGCGTGATATAAGCAAAGCGGAGGATATCCGCAAAAGAAACAAAGTGTACCTAATCACCCTCGGAAATAATGAACACTTTTAAGTTTTAACAACGTATATTTCACGTTTACTGTTAACTTATACTTGAACAATAGGTTATTAACTTTCTAAACGAGAATGCGCCTGCGCGCCAACTCACCCCACTCACTATAACCGCTGTCGGTCATGATGTCAACTAGACTTCGGCAACTAGGTATTTCTGCCCGGTTTCACCGTCCGACCGAGAATGCGCCTGCGCGCCAACTCACCCCACTCACTAAATCGCCGTCGGTCATGATGTTATCAGAATGGTCAGTACATCTATTTTTAATTTAAAATTTATATGCAAATATAACAAAACCTTACCAAAGTAACCGACATAGCTCGTGATATAATCATAATAACTAGTGAAGAGAATTTACCCACTACTTCAAGAAGCTCATATTTGGCATCTATCGCTAAGTGCCGTTTGGTAAAATTTTTACGCCGTCCCATCTGTATCATTGGTAGCTCAAGTCGATTTACAACCAATCTAAAATTCTAATCTGTTATTAGATTACTCACCTCTTTCGTAACCAAGTCCTGGCTCCGTTTTATAAACGTGCATATGTCGGCGGCCGATCGTAAAATCCGGCAGATCACGAAATTCCTAGGCATATCGTGAAACGCCGCCTTTTCATGATTTGGCTAAATGACATCCGCCATATCGTTCAAGACATATCGTTCAACGATTTGCCCAATGACGTTTAGGCAGATCATGAAATTCCTAGGCTTATCATGAAATGCCGCTATTTCATGATCTGCCTAAGTAACACCCACAGTGACGTTTAGGCAGATCGTGAAATTCCTAGGCATACTCTGGGAACAGTTTCAGTACTCTGGAAGCAGTTTTGTTTTACGGGTCACGAAAAAAAAAATAACCCTAACCTAACCTATCTCTGGGAGCAGTTTAGCTTTTAGGCTCATAAAAAAAATAACCACATAGGTTAGGGTTATTTTTTTTTATGACCCAAAAAACGAAGAGCTGCTCCCAGAAATAGGTAGGTTAGGGTTTTTTTTTTCCAGTCTTGTGTCTTGCTTGATCTTTAATAAGATGTACAACAGGATCCCAAGCTGGTAATGACAAACCGTCTTCTCTATTGAAATTAGGATATTTTTAGCAAAATCATAAAATGGCGGCGTCTCACGATATGCCTAGGAATTTCGTGATCTGCCGGATTTTCACGATATGCCCGGTATAGAGCTAGAAATATCGACGAATGCGTTGCTCTAATCGATCTGCCGTATTTTTTATCAGGCATATCATGATATACCTAGTCAACTTTTAGCCAAATCATGAAATGGCGGCGTTTCACGATATGCCTAGGAATTTTGTGATCTGGCGGATTTTACGATCGGCCGCCGAAACATACGAGTAGACCGCAAGAAGTGTACGAAATGCGCGACCACTTTCTCGTTGCCTTCGTGGCTGCAGGGCGTCGCATTGTCTTTGAATCTTCGGTGGACCGGACGCACAATACTACTAGACTCACCTCTTGCATAACCAAATCCTGGCTGCGTCGTATATACTGTGTGTCAGCATGCACGATAGTCCGCAAGAAGTGTAGGTACGCCGGCCGTCGACCTCTGGATTCTATGCAGTGTACGAAGTGCGCGACCACTTTCTCGTTGCCCTCGTGGCTGCAGAGCGTTGCGTTGTCTTTGAAGATCGCGCATACTGTCTGAGCTTCACGGATCTGGAAGAATAAGCAATAGTATAAGACAACTTAATAAACTGATCTAAAAGGAATCGCGTCGGATATAATACAATAGAAGATTCTTTATTGCACATTACAACAGGAGAGAACTAAAAACACATTATAGGAGGCTTTGGGGGAGTACTTTTTCCAGCAGTGGACGTCTATCGGCTGATATCACTACATAGTATAAAACAAAGTCGCTTCCTGCTGTCTATCTGTCCCTATGTATGCTTAGATCTTTAAAACGACAGAACGGATTTCTATGCGATTTTTTATAATAGATAGAATGATTCAAGAGGAAGGTATGTATAATACATACATAAACATAATGTATGAGCATTGCACCCGTGCGAAACCGGGGCGGGTCGCTAGTAATGCATATGCAGATTTCGTGATGATAGAGTTAGTAGTAAGTTCTTGATAACCGAGTAGTGGGTAAAGTGGTATGAAATCCTACTCACCCCAGCATTAAGGAACAAATCCAAGTGCTTGTGTAATATAGCTTGATTCTGCTGGTTGCCGTGACAAAAGTGCTGCAAGAACTCGTGCGCTAGAGCAAGCAGCTCGTCCATGGCGGCATCGTCTTCGTCGTGCGGGACCTAAAACACGCAATGTTATTGGTTACGATTGGGCCCTCATTTTGGAGATAAATAAAAAAACACATCATCTACAGAAACGTGAAGTCAGTTCATTGCCATTTTATATGGTTGTTTAACAATGATTACTTATAAATAATGACACAAACGTAAATTAAGAAAGAAAAATTTAATGCGATCCACCACAATCTAAGCAGGGCTTGAACCTGCGACCTCTGCGTTACCGGCGCATTGCTCTCCCAACTGAGCTATTAGATCGCTACGTCAATCACACCAAATCTTTCATTCCATAATTCATACGCTACTGGAGCTCTCTCTCGCGTCATATGTGTTTGAAATGCTTATGCGCATTAGCCATACCTAGGATGTGCGCTTTACACGCACGATCCCCTGTCCCCATTGCTTTACAGCAGGTGTGCAGGCTGCGAGAGAGATCGCTCTGTTCTAAATATTTTTATAGAATCTTTTTTATCGATTCTATTTTTTATGTGGAAATACCATTAATGTGGATAAAAAGATTCTATAAAAATGATTACTTAGTTCAATAATGAAGATTCTCAAAACAATTTACAATTTGCTTTTCAAGTTGAGTACTTTTGAAGTTTCATATTTCAGTCAGTCAGCTAGTTTATTAACTAACCAGGTGCCCGCAACTTCGTACGCGTAACTATTATGATACCGCAGTCGGGCAACAAGTATCCTATAACCATCTCTGGATGTCCAGCTATCCCTGTACCGGAATTGGTTAAAAATTGTCCAGCCGTTTCGGCGTGATGAGAGTACTAAGGAAATTATGAAAACAGATGGCGCCAGGCTGGCACGGCGCCGCGCGCCCGTACAAAACAAATGACGATCCTGCATCACGCTATTAAAATCCTGAAATCATGACCCCTCCATAGAAATCGGATTTTGGGTTTAACGAACTTTATTTTCTCAAAAGAAATTTAACATTTCACTTTAATGAGAAATTACAGTATAATAGTGTAAAAGTGAGCATCAAGAATACTTAAAACAAGACAAATTACTTACATCATAATATGACGCCACATATGTAGAAATTAACCACTTAAAGCATACTATTAATATCTACCTACTATCTAGGCGACTTATAATTTACACAGGCAATTTATTGATGAATATTTTAATACAAAACCATACCGATACCTACTTTTTTTCTTTACTTTAGAATTTTATAATAGTATATACTACAGAATGCTGCATAATTCAACCTCAGTCCTTATCTTTGTTACCTGCAGTAAGTCTAGCACGATATTGTGCACTCCGATATTGCGCAGGAGTCTCTGTTCGTGTCGCCGCGGCTTGCCGCTGCTCGCCGCGCCGCTGTTGCCGTGGGTGCAGTACTTTATCATTCGCTGGAGTATCTGTTTAACAAGAGACACAAAAAATTTATGAAACATGTAATGTCTCATTTATTTTAATGTGGGTACACCACAATTTTTTATTTAAGCCTTTAATACAAAGATCAAAGCTTAAAGAAAAATTAAAAACCTTTCAAATAAAACAATGCAAAGATCGACACACAAAGCATAAGGAAAAATTCGTCAGGTCTTCCTGGAGCTAGGGTAGCGAAATGGTTAACGCGCTGGACCGGCAATCCAGAGGTACCGGGTTCGATTCCCGGTCTCTTCCACCAGGTAGCTCCTTTTTCAATTTTCCTTTAAGCTTTGATCTTTGTATTAAAGGCTTAAAGAGACACATAGTCGGCAACAAGCTTATTTACAAATTCGAGACATACCTAAAAAAATAATAATTAGGGAACAATCTTACACAAATCGACCTAGACCCAAACTAAGCAAAGGTTCTGCTATGGGTACTAGACGACGATATACATAATATATTAATACATATTTATTTATTTATTTATTTAATCTTTATTGCACAAAAGAAAACTTATCGTACAAAAGGCGGACTTAATGCTTAAAAGCCTTTCTACCGTCGTTATGTAGATAACATCCATGACTCAGGAACAAATATTCGAGTTCATCACACAAATATTCGAGCTATGATCGATTGCGAATAAGTTGGCTGTCAAATAAATATCGGCCAAGTGCGAGCCCGACTCGCGCATGAAGGGTTCCGTACCTATACATATATATAATCTATAACAAGTTTGTTGTATGGGAGCCCCCCTTAAATATTTATTTTATTTTATTTTTAGTATTTTTTGTTAAAATAAATAAATAAAATAAATATTAAGGGAAAGCGAGAATAGAAATACATCATCTCTGAAAATGTTAACTGTGTAGCTATCACCGTTCTTGAGATACAGCCTGGTGACAGACGGACGGACGGACGGACGGACAGCGAAGTCTCAGTAATAGGGTCCCGTTTTTACCCTTTGGGTACGGAACCCTAAAAACTGTTTCAGCAATTTTACATAGATAATGCATATAAAACGGGTTTAATTACGACGAGTCGAATATCGCTCAACATTTTTCGAATCGGTTCGCGATTCATCCTCAGGAGGGCTGATCAGTGGTGTTAACACGTTTTAATAGGTTTCAACAACGTTTGCTGTAGTTAAAACTGATGTTTTTTGATCAAACAGTTCCAAAAATATTCGCATTGAACAGTGCTGAGCTTTGAAATTTCCTTTCTCCTTTAAATAACATTCCACGGGGCATAAAAATTAAGACTACTTTCAACACTTCTGTAACTGTAATATTGTAAAAATAATAATGTAACTATTGTTTTTCGGTTACGCCTAAACTATTATTGGAAGAGCGGGATCTCCTGCTACAAGTAATTTCCGTATACCTACTAGGAGATATCAACTATGATCATATTGTAAATCAATGTAACCCAAAAAAGAAAACATTTTTTTTTCATTTCTCTAATCACGCTGTGTCAACTTACATGTTTGATCTTCTTGTACTCATTGTTGTCATGCTTCGCAGTTCTCGACGTGTCCAACACGTTGTCCAAGGAGGCGTTGCGTTCTAGGATCGCGCCGCCCGGCCCCACCGTGCCCGTGCCACCTGTATCAATGAACAATTATTAGATTAGATTAGATTAGATTATTTATTTCACGATAAAAATTACATTACAAATTTGCTTAATGTCAAAATTATACGAATTAATATCATGATCGTCAAAGATAAGGCAAGATTAATAATACGAGAAAATGTTTACAATGTCAAAATAAGTTTAAAATAAAAGGGAAAGTCAACAGGTAAATAAAATTTTCTCAAAAATTGCATGTAATGTTGCCTTACCATCGCTAGATAGACTACAGTAAGTGGAACATACTGAAGACTTTTTAGAAGTGTCCAGTAAACAGCGAGATTTTAAATTTGGAATCAATATTTGTCCAGTAAGTAAGTATGTAATTCCTATTACGTATCAAGATATTTGAATATCGAAACACGATTTACATCGTCACCAACCTATAAAAAAACTAAGGATGTGAAGGCGATGAGGTCGTATATAAATGTAAAAAGGATGCATTCCACAAATTGTTTTAATTATAAGTACAGTGCGACAGCAAATTGTAGAAATTAAAAAGTGGCGTCCCTTTTTCATAGATTAAATAGAAAGAGACGGCATTGCAGTATACACTTGCAATTTACACTAAGAGCAAATGTAAAATAAAAAGAGGTTAGCACTATTGGCAGTATAAACGTAACTCAAGATGCATATTTAAAAAAAAAAAAATAGCGACAAGGTATAGTGCGGAAGTTTGTATGCAGCGTTTAGTTCATAACTGTGCTGTGTAAAATGACAATGATATTTCGGAATTCCTTCCTTTTTTGTGTCGTTTAGAAAAAACCTCGGAGTTAAAATTGAAGGTAAGCTTTATGATATGAAAATTAGTTAGAAAATACAACAATGTATAACAAAAATTAAATTTTATCTTTAAGACTAAGATTTGTAAGACAGTGCAAATAATTAAACGCAGTATTTATAAAAAAAGAAATTAAGGCGGGATTTAAATTAAAAGACAAAAATTTCAAATTTGTTTGTGTGATAATAATTCAGCAAAAATGAGTTCAGACGAGTCTGATTCCGAATAGACGGCACTCCTCCATACTTAAAAGCGGAGGCAGAGTTAGCTAAAATAATGTACTTCCGACTAAATCCAAGGAGATATAAAAAAATACAAGAGATTCATTAAATAGAAGGAAGAAAATCAAGTTAATAATTGGTCAGATAATGTGTGATAAGTTCAGAATATTTCAACAATCTTTCTGAGACAATCGGATGGCTACAAAGGAAAGAAATCACAAATATTCAGCAGCAAATTATAGAAAAGTTCTTAAATCAAGCTCCAGATGATAACCATTTTGGCGATGAATTTACCTTCTGCTGCCACTATTTGCGATATAACTATATCTTTTATCCAAGTATGAACTCATAATTATTTTTGTTATAGGTTGTTATCATGGGAGTTAATGGTGCCTGCGACGACGAATATCACAATGTGTAATAATAAAAATGGGATATAACAAAAATATTCATTGGAAAATGGCCGAATATGAATGTCACCTACAAAATATAATTTTAATCTAATTTTCTTGTTTAATTTTTGAGAAAAGCACTATACTTGCTTCGACCGTAAGTGCCATCCTGGCCTCGTATTATATCCGGACCTCGCCTACGGCTCGGTCCGTCTAATTCCTACTCGGCCAGTATGGCTTACTTACTGGTCTCTGCCGTAATGTACTAATAAATAAATGAATCTAGTATCTCCCAATAAGGATCGTCATCACAAACTTAACATAATAATGAAATCAAATTAATAAAATAACACTAGCAATAAAATATATTTCGTCAGGCAAGCAATTACTAGCACATCTCACCAAGTAACAAATACCTACTTAAAAAAAAGCTCGTATGTCAATGTCAATCTACAAACTAGATACCTTAAAACTACCCAACTATAGTCCAACCAATCAACCAATAAAACTCCGACCGATTTATGGTCTAAAACAAAACTCGTTTATTTTTATCAAAATCCATATTCTATCAGTGATTTTATACGTTTTTATTTAAGTTTGTTTAATTATCTTGTTCACTTTAGAGTTTATTCATTATAATTGTCATATATTAACGAGTAATTCTCGGATTAAATTGGCCATAGTTGTGTGGACTGGACTATATTCGGGTCGTTTAACGGTACGAGGTTTGAAGAGTAGTGACAGAAATTTTAGTAAGTTTTGGTTGTCACCAGGCGATTTATTTAAATAAGTTACACAGCATTACAGTAATAAAACCAAGACACTGTAAACTACAAAAATATATATAAATAAGACTTGAAACTAGTTAGATTTTATAGAGATATCGGCGTGGGTACATTGTATCGTCTGATCTGGTGTACGATTCGGCAGATCGACCACGATTTGATCTTTGAAACACTGGCATTGCGTGTCTTGGTTCATTTTCCGTTCGTGGACAGTTTAGAAATCGTTCAAATTATATTATTAATAAACGATAAATAAATAATAATAAATATCAGACAACCTTACACAAATCGATCTAGTCCCAAATTAATCTCAAGAAACTTGTGTTAGGGGGTGCTAGACAACGATTTAAATACTTATATAGATACAATTACGTATTAAACTCAAATAGAGTATGTGTTCAAATGGAAAACTAAAAAAAAAAATATTGTTCACCAACTCCACGTCTTTTGAGTCGTCAAAAATAAAATAGTCAAAGACCCACTTCCAGCTTTCGTACTCACGTAATACTTGAACGCCCTTATAGATGTAGGTCTCACCTCCGTGGTCATCCATAGCGCCGGCGCGACCCTTGTTGAAGACCCACAGTTCGGACTTCTCCACACTCTGCCGCAAGAGGTCTAAGTCGGCCTTAATCTGCTTGTAGGATTCCACATCAGCGTCAGACACGAGGAGTTGGACCTGAAAAAATACAAAAATCTTAATAAACAGTACGGATACGGTTAAGGCTCTTTATTACTAAAAAATGCTGATTGTTTTAGTCATTTTTAGGGTTCCGTAGTCAACTAGGAACCCTTATAGTTTCGCCATGTCCGTCTGTCCGTCTGTCCGTCCGTCCGCGGCTTAGCTCCGTGATCATTAGTACTAGAAAGCTGAAATTTGGTATGAGTATGTGTATGTATCACGCCGACAAAACGGTAAAATAAAAACTAAAAAAAAAATTTTTTTTCGGGTACCTCTCGAACACCTAAAGTGGGGGTGATTTTTTTTTTTCGTTTCAACCCTAGTGTGTGGGGTGTCGTTGAATAGGTCTCTTGAAAATAATAGGGGTTTTCAAACATTACTTTTTGATAAAGTCAGTAGTTTTGTAAATATTCGCTCCGAAAATAAAAAAAATTGTGTCCCCCCCCCTCTAACTTTTGAACCACAAGTCAAAAAAATATGGAAAAATTCATGTTAATGCGGCCTTATAAGTACTTTCAATGAAAACTATATTGAACAAAATCGGTCAAGCCGTTTTTGAGTTATCGCCAAATTTCATATTTTTTCTTTAAAAGGTCGTAAGTTGACTTCCAGAAGGTAATAAGTGATTACAGTTTCTAGGGCGTTTACGACCTTTTTATAGAGCTTAAAATCTGTCTTAACTTAAACCTCGGGCTTAAAACAGCAGTTTATTGTGAAGGATGAGCAACTACGGAACCCTACACTGAGCGTGGCCCGACATGCTCTTGGCCGGTTTTCTCTATGATCCAGCATGTTTCTTAGCATATTAACAATGTTACTAGTTGGAACAGGGCCATTGCAATTTATTGGTATATATTTGAAACCTACAGTTTGAAGTTTTCATTGATATTTTTTGTTTCAAAAACTACTCGAAATTGACGAATTCACGCAGAAAACTGTTTTTTTTTTGTTTCAATTTATTTTCGACTGCACGCAATGAAAGCATGAAATAGCTATGTTTAAAAAGTTGGTTGATATTATCAATATATTTGTCATAATATGAAAGAAATACATTTTAAAATGTATAAGGCCTCTAAACGAAACTGTAATAACGCTTGGCGCAGTCGATAGGATCTATATCCAACGGGAAAAGTTATTGACCAATTGGCGCGTTCCACGTAGCGTTTTTCTACTATTGGTCGTTAGCGGTTGCCAAGTGAGCGCACCACGCGGTATTTAGTCAGCCGCCATATCTCTGACAGTGTGCAATCTATACCTTGCGTGAGTGAGACGTCTATCATTGGAATTTTGAGATGTACGTTTGATTTTAAGTTTGAATTAGTACTTCGGCCATGATCGGAGTAGTTTGTCTTTGTCTGCGCAAACGAATATTCACGACGCGCCTTATTAAAAGGTGTGTAGTACAGGATAGATGTAACATACCTGTTTGAAAGCCGCCAGAACCTCCTGCCGTTGGCTAAAATGCCTGAAAAGGAGAGCCAAGGCTCCCGACACTAAGGCCGCCGAGGCGCCTTGCGAACAAAGCTGCAGCAACACTCTCAACACCATGCGGCCTCCGCACTCGTCCAGGTCTAGTCCGTCCCTGCAATATGGATGCTAATGTCAGTTGAGGATTATGAATTAATGAAGGATGATCATGCCTGTATGGATTTAAAAGTTGGAATACTGGAGGTTGCAATTTGAACACATTATTTAAGGAGTGTTTTGTCAAAAGGACTTATTTCTCTATGGGAGCCATACAAAACTAAGCCTTTTTGAAAAGACACTCCTCATTTACAGTAGCGGCAAAAAATCTATAATATCTGTGTATTGTGTATGAAAGATGCCAGACTTTTACAATCGTAAAAGGTTAAGAGACCAAATACTAACCTGCTATTTCACTTTTAGCAAATAAAACGTCTATTTTTTTATTCAAATTGTTAGTGGACAAGCAAGAGAAATTTACACATTCGTGGACGTAACATGGACATGGACAATTCAAAATCAATCTTTTTGCTAACGTTACTACCTCCAATTATTATTATTAGTCCTCCAATTATATAGTTATTTTTAAATGGACATTTTCGCAAGAGTTTCGTGAGGTTATCCTTAAATTAATTATTGTACTAAGCGGTTTACACTCAGGTGAAATTTTCAGGAACGGTCCGAAATGTTTCGAACTTATATGGATCCCTTCATCAGGGACTGCTACCTGTACTGTCGTGCGGCAACTTTGTCACAGCTCCATACGAGTTAGAAACATGTCTCGCCGTTCCTGACAATTTCACGTGAGTGTAAACCGCTTAATACAATAATTAAATAAGTCTCGCAAACGTTTTATTATTAACCATAAATTGTTTCTGAATACAATATGTTGATATTTCCCATTGGTTTTGACACAGTATTCTAGCGAGAATGTCTGGATATCTGTTTAAATATTACATGAAGGCATAGGAATACACGTGTTGGTATTGACGTTGTTGGTGATATTTTGTTTATATTTTGGGAACATCGTGTTGAATTTAAAGCCAGTTCGGTTAGGTTACATGCTACACATTCTTGGGAGTATCAGGCTTAGTTAGCTCAAGTTATATTTCAAGCATTGCATGCGTTGTTAAGGAAATTCATTCGCCGCTTGAGCCTTGTATTCTAATATTATGGGACCAGTAGGCTGACTGCACAGTAAACTTGCTAGTTATTTATATAAATAGGGATTAACAATCTTAAAAAACAACCAATTGTGGTCCTAAAATAACAATTATGATATATAATTATATTAGTCATGTGGTTGGTATTAATGCCATGTTGCATGGTAGTGTGTACTAAACTTAGCTACTTTCTAAAGCAGTTTGAATCAGAATTGAGATATACCATTTTTTTAAGACCTTTGTTAATTCCGAAACTATTTACGGGAACAGGACTTTTATATCGCAATAAACAATTATATTGTGACAATGCGACACCTGTGATAACTTATTCATACTTACTCATGGTTAACTTATTCATGTTTTTTTTGACTTTCACTTGTCCTTTGCAGTACAAGTCAAGTCAGTCGTGACGTCATCACTATATGATAACTATAGAAATAAGTTTCTGGCAAAAATGTAATTTTAGTGGCAAGCTTTTATAGCGGACTGTACTTTTCTTTGGATATCCATCAAATGCTCACTGAGACGATTCTAAAGAGCCCAAGTTCGGTAGGATTGCTTTTTCTATTATAGAGTTCCTGGCCACCTTCCGGCTCCATCATCAGATCAGCCCCATGGTACCATATTATTGTATTGTCATCAAAGTTAAGTAAGTATGCAAAATTTCAGCTCAATCGGTTGACGATATCTGCTTCAAAATTGAGTTGCAAGATTCCACCCGAACAAACATACTTTAAACATACATACAATGCAAGTTAAATAAAAGCTTGTAAAAAAAAACTTATCTAAGTCGCAAACGGATACAATCTTAAATAAACCTTTATTTTACGATTTTAACAAAAAATGGGGTGTTTATATTTCTGATATATCCCAATTGAATTTCCTAAAGCGTTCGTGGTCAATTACAAATAAATAACATTATGTTTTAACTGGTTATGACTGGCTGGTTTAACCTTGTTATACACACATTTACGATGAACAAAAACAAGACACACAAACCTAATCCCACAAGCACGTCATGTTACAGTTGGTTAGAGTTGTTATTCTGGGATATATATTTATAGGGTTGCATGTACATTACATATGGATACACAGACTGAGGTTGCTCCCTTGTAGCGAGCATTCGCCCGTTATGTAATAAAAAAGCATACAAAACAACTGAAAACGTTTTTTAGGGATCCGTACCCAAAGGGTAAAAACGGGACCCTATTACTAACCTCCGTTGTCAGTCCGTCTGCACGTCTGTCATAAGGCTGTATTTAAAATTTTCTGTGTTGAAATTTTCACAGATGATGTATTACTGTTGCCGCTATATCAACAAATACTATTCATGATAAAATTATAATAATTAAGGGGAGCTCCCATACAAAAATAGGAGTTTTCCCAATTTATTTCATTCAAGGGGAATTTTCTCATGAACCCTAATAGGTAGACAGTTGAAATTATAACAGAATGTATATTTTTGTTACAGCTATAACAAAAAATAAGAAAATTAAATGTTTTGTGCGTGTTTTTTTCTCGATATTGTTATCGAGTCCGACTCGCACTTGGCCGTTTTTTGTTACATTACAGGAGAATGAACACAGTGAGGGAGTACCGTAAGGGTTAATACGCAAGCATCTGAACATTCAAGACATAATCACATGGCAGTTAATTTGTACCAAACTATATAGCTCGCTGGGCCAAAAAACACCAAAAAAGCATTATTTTTTAATTTATCTTTGAAATTTTTGGACAGTAATTAAATTCCAGTGTAAAATTAGTTAAAAACACGTAATTCTAATTTGTATATAGCCGTAAGCTTTTTGTGGCCACGTAGTTTTTTAATTATAAAAACTATTGGTTTTTATTTATTTAAACTTTATGGCACAATATAAAAAAATAAAAGTACAAATGGCTTTAAGGCATTCTCTACCAGTCAACCATTGGACTAAACAGAAACACCTGTAAAGTGCTGGGCCTTTTTATATAATAGACTTCGAGACAAATTATTGTTGTTCCTATTGTACAGAATTTACATAAGAGTGTCTTTTATGCTATGGTTGGTAATTGAATTTACAAGTGGTGTTTCCTGGTCCATAAAGTATATATTTTAGCGGGCACAGATGTGACAAACCATGCGATGTACGATTCATCTTACTAACAAATCTACATTTTTTGGAAGGCAGCTGTCGGGCACTGTTTGAATGGCTCTGAAAGAAGTTTCACATTATTGGAGTCTACTGTACATGAGTTAAATACAAATGATAACGTATATTGATGAAGCAACGGTTTGTTTCTTGCTACATCTACATGATACAACTATACTGAAATTTGGAATAGCGTTAAGACATTACATTTTTCCACATCCTATGTATCAACACAATCTTTTACATATTTTTGTTCCTAGGAAAATCAGCTCTTATATGTACATGTTGAAATATACTTGGAACCTTGTTCTGTACTGAAACTCAACAGCTAATTTATTATTACGTCAATATGTAGGAAAAGATATCAAAAAACGCTATATGTATAATTTTAACGTATTAAATATGATATCTGTATTTGAATGGAAATCGTGTTTCTTATATTTTCCCGTGACCATCTACACCACAAATAGAATACGTCCAATATATAGTCACATTCAGGGACTGATACTAGTTCGCTCCGGGCAGGTGCGGCCGGCTAGCCCCGCCCCCTGCTAATTACCGACACTCGGATGCAGCCATACTAGGCTTCCGGCTTCCCAATGAAAAGAAAAAAAAAACTGATACTAGTACCAGTAATTATCAATAGTAGCAATCATGTACTATTGATATATCACTACTTACCCTCCACCAGCATGCGTTAGTTACCAGTTTTAATCGCGTTACTACTTTAAAAGTCGTATGCTTAGCTAATGAAGAATTGTTGCAGTTATTTCCCAAGATAGATGCACTATTTACTACAATACGGTATTCGACTATAGTACCATAAAACAACATACATTGAAAACAACATACCAGTAACTTTTGGACATTACACTATTTTTCATTGGACATAAACTTGAAAGGAGACGTGTTTTGACTATTAATTTTTATGACGTCACGAGCCAGTATTTCAATAGAAACTTCATACTAACATATTGTTTTTGACATTTCATGAAGAGTAGCCGATTAGAGCTGTCATCAACATACCTGCCCTGGGGTTTTCGATGTACTAATGATTTGACGCCTACTGTCGGCCGCAGTGTTAATTCATTCATGCACCGAAAACCACGCGATATCATCAAATACCGTATTTAAGAGACGCCATACTGCAAGCAGATGATACTAAGTTCACCGCCAAAGTTGTCTCGAGAGCGACATGACAAAAAGCGAGTTTTCAGTTTCTATTATTATTGAATCATATAGTCTTAGACCACATTTATTGGCCGCGACTTAGAAGTCACAACCCTGAGTATGCTTGTGGCGGTGACCAGATAAACCTTTATACCTTTATAGACAGTTGTATTTGTTTCAATAATGTAAATGCGTGTTTCCTTACCTGCAACTAAATATGCCTTCAGCTTGAAGCCCGATAGCTTCCACGTCTGCCCGTTCTCCTGCCTGCTCGAACTCCTTCTTGAATATGGAGAGGAGACAGCTGATACGGTAATCTAATCGGACGTCGAGGATGAACTGAAAATCAGAGAGGTGTAACGTATTTATTAACCCTGAAATTCAGGCTGATCTAAATTTACACGGTACTGACATGACAAAAGTAAAAATCTAAATATTGTCAATAAAAAACTTTGTCATGATTGCCCTGAAATCTGACGAAAATGACGCGGATTTGCTTGCTAATTACGTATTTTATTACGATTTCAGAAACGAAATTATTGTAATTTTATGTTTTTATTTTTTTCCGACCCGGACCTCTAAAAATTGGCGCTCTGTAAGTTATTGAGGTGGCGCTCTGTAAGTTATTGAGGTGGCATGTGACTTGAGTTAAGCCCTAAGCCGACCTATTACTCTCATCACCTTGATCATTCACGTGGTTTAAGCAAATATATCTCTGATATGAAAAATAAAGCAAGTTGAAAATGAGGACGAAGTGAACCTAAGCTGTTGCTTACAGTAACTTCGAGATACAAACCAGAGAACATTATTTTACTTACTGCTTATGTAAGAACTGGTCCGAACTATAACAGCTTACCTGTAAAATCTCAATAATCTTCAGCTTGGTGTCCATGACTAGCGGATGTTCGCGCGCTAACGCGGCACTCGCGCTACGTTGTCCGCCCGCTCCCGCACCGGTGCCGCTGCCGCCCGCCTGGAATGTTATTGTTGGATTAAAATGCTAATAAATACTTAGAGCAAATTGCGTCGACCGATTAACGAAATTGGTGCTAAACCGTACGCTGCTTACGAATACAAACAACCAGACTTTAGGTTGGATACTCCTAAATTAGGGAAGTGTAGGTCACTATGGTAGGTGTTCGCTGCGCTCCGTTTACCTAGTTTTAAGTTCACTAATAGCTTAAGCACACACAATATCACACTTACCACCTTGTATTAAAGTCCCATTTGCAATGTATAAAGGTTAAGCCAATCAAAGCGTTCACATATCACGACATACCAATTCTAACCAATCACAGAGGCTCTTTCACATACGACACACGCGACACCACATCATCAAAGACTTGCATTCTAACACTCACTCCTATGAAGACAAAATTATTGTATAATTTGGAAAATTACATATTTTATGAGAAGAATATCAAGTTTGAATCATCTCCTTGCTCCTATACGGAACAAAGTGGCGACCGTGACAGGACCTGCAACAATTCCTAACCGGAGCTGAAGTCTACACACGAAGTATCGTCTCTCTGAGAGGCTAGAAGTGGACATCGCCACGCAGGCTTCAAGCAGCGCCTAGAGACTTGGGCGAACACCAAGGCAATCAGCTGCGCCTAGGTGCCTACAGCGTGCAGCCAGTCCACTACACTCCCGAGCAGTTCAGGTCGCGCCAGCCGGCGCCGGGCCCGCGACGCAGTCATCAGCACCCAAAGTGCCTAACTCACCCTGCCTGACCTACATCAAGTGAGCCCGTTCCTATCTATTCCCTAGATAAATCCTCTTTGATTTGTGTAGATAGTGATTTCAGTTTATCGAATTTAATGGTCTATTCTTATAGGATTTCAATATTTATGCAAGTTGTTTTCAAGTGAAACATTCCAATAAACACAACTATAACAATTTAACGTCAACAAGTCTTAAATACTCGTGTTAACTATCTAGTACAAATAAACGAAAGTGTTAGTTATCCAATGTGTAGCTTAACCTTAAATTAGTGCTTAAGGAACAACATCTAGCCTACTACTTACCTATGGCACTATATTCGTTCTTCCTAAAGCTAATTCTTCGTAGTTAAATAAAATATAAGTCCTTTTTATGCCTAGTTCTGCGTTACAACTATTTCACAAACCAATAAGTTCCTATTAATAACAGAACGTTACTTAAACATTGTCTAGTCCAACTATTTAATACTTGATAACATCAATTAGATGATTTAGCGTGCGTATTTTATGCATTTGCAGAGACAACTACATGGTGAATCTTTAGCGGCCCGGTACCTACTAAGTGTCTGCGCCCGAGCCAGCTGATAAGGAACCGGTGCAGTTGCCGCGCCGACCAGCTGTGGACATTGAAGCGAGGAGCGTATCGTACCTATTCTTTTTAACTTATTTACCACTTGTTTCTCGGTAATTTAGCGTTATGGCCGATTCTAAACAATTAAAGGCTAAGCGTAGCAATATAAAAGGTCGTTTAACGAAGTTTAAAACCTATCTCGATGATATTTCTGAATTAGAAAATGTTACACCTTTGGATATAAATAAGCTATCGCTAAAATTATCGAGAATGCAATCATTATTGAATGAGTTCGATGTGGTGCAAGGCCAATTGGAGATTTGTGAAGGATGTAACCAAGCCGAGGAATTAGATATTCGCGATTCTTTTGAGCAAGAATTTGACAGTTACATTTCGATAGCACAAAACTTCATTGAATCTAATTCGGCCTCTAAAGAAAATTCCTCATCGTGTAATGCAAATTCGAGCGCTTCACATTGTAATAATAATAATATGCTAGGATTTAAATTGCCGGTCATAAAAATTCCTACCTTTGATGGCACATATTTTAAATGGCTTGAATTCAAGGAAACGTTTACCTCCTTAGTTCATGAAAACGATAATGTTAAAAATATTCACAAGTATCACTATCTCCTCTCTTACTTGGAAGGGGAAGCAGCGCGTGTTCTTTGTAATTTAGAAGTAACCGACGCGAATTATTCTGAGGCTTGGCAACTCCTTTGTAAGCGCTATGACAACAAAAGGCAATTGATTAATAATCACCTAAAGGCGTTGTTCAGCATCGAGACGGTGCGAGAGACCGACAAGTCACTTCGTTTTATTGTTGATCATGTAAATAAAAACTTGCGGGCTCTCCGCACCTTGGGGTTACCTGTCGAGCAATGGGATGTCCTCATTATATATATGGTAACAGCAAAATTGGATAGCAGTACATGTTATAAATGGGAGGAAACGAGAACAACATTACCGGAAATCCCTACATTAGATCATTTTTTTGATTTTTTGAAGAACCGTGCAAATGTTTTAGAGACCGTCAGCAGGCAACGACAAGATAAACCTAAAATGTTACCCCAGTCAATTCAGCCTAAATCTCAAACTAAATCTTTCGCCCTGACAACCAAGCATACTGCACCGACTACTTCTAGGCCTCCAATTGAATGTTTGTTGTGCAAAGGTGCCCATCGTCTTTACGAATGCACCACATTCCAAAATAAACCTGCCGAGGATAGAAGTGCCCTAGTATCTAAATTAAATTTGTGTGAAAACTGTCTCAGGTTTGGCCATAAGGCTCAGAGGTGCAGGCTGCCGGGTTCTTGCCGTTCCTGTAAACAAAAACACAATACGTTATTGCACATTTCAGAGCCCACCGAATTTCCCAGTGCTAACCCAACTCAATCCCATACCCAAAACTTAGCTGCTATCACCAACACTAATGGTACCACTTCCGAGGTTCTACTATGCACTGCTCAGGTTCAGTTAAGGAACCCCGACACGAACCAAGTTCTGACAGCGCGAGCTCTGCTTGACAGCGGTAGTCAATCGACGTTCATTACCGAAAGGGTACGAAATAAATTAAATCTGGCTCCTCAGCCTACAAATGTCAGTGTAATCGGGCTGTCAGACACCCCATTAGCCCTTCAGGCGAAACGTTGCGCACTTCATTTTCAGTCTCTTTCTGACCCGTTCAATGTTAGTCTGATGTGCTTAGTTATTCCAAAAATAGCAGATAAATTACCCAAGGTCACACTTGATGCCAGTCAGTACGACCTCTCTCAATTTCAACTAGCGGACCCCAGATTTTTCGAGTCATCCTCTATTGACATGCTTATTGGTGCTGACCTATTTTGGGACCTAATCGGTTCTTCTCAGCACTCGTTAGGTACTAATAAAGCTATCCTCAGAAGCTCTAAGCTAGGATGGCTCTTCGCGGGTCCTTTGCCTACTTTGCCACAAAATAAAAACAACCAATCAAATAAAATTACACACTGTAACTTTGTTATCAATGAGGTAGGTACCTCGCCTAATATCGATGAAGAACTACAGAGATTCTGGGAGCTAGAAAATGTCCCACAATCTCATCCCTTCACCAAAAAAGAAATGCTTTGTGAAGAGCACTTTCTTTCAAACACGCATAGGCTAGAAAATGGCCGTTTCTGCGTTGGCCTCCCTATGCGTGAGGAAAAGGACAGCCTAGGTGACTCCTACTCGTTGGCAAAAAAGCGGTTCGCGAGCTTGGAAGCTCGTTTCCGCAAACAACCCGAGCTAAAAAGGGCGTATTCAGATTTTATCCACGAATACGCTGAACTCGGACATTTAACGGAAGCACCAGTCCATAGGCCTAAAAACGCTTACTTCCTTCCTCACCACCCTGTTATCAGGACTAAGAGCGAGTCTACGAAGCTCCGTGTTGTTTTCGACGCGTCGGCACCTAGTACTTCAGGGGTATCCGTGAATGACCTACAAATGGTAGGACCTGTCATTCAGGACTCCTTATTTAATATACTTGTACGTTTCCGGCAACATAAATACATAATTTCCGGGGACATCGAAAAAATGTATCGTCAAGTCCTTGTAAGAGAATCGGATCGAGACATGCAACTTATCCTGTGGCGCGACAATGAAGACGAACCTTTGCGCACTCTAAGGTTAAACACAGTAACTTACGGTTTTTCGAGTGCTAGCTTTCTCGCTACTAGGTGTATCTGGCAACTCGGCGATGAATGTGCTGACCCTAACTTAAAAAGAATCATTCAAAATGACTTCTATTGCGACGATTTATTGACCGGGGCTGATGATGAAGAAGCACTCAAGTACATTCAACGTCAAGTGTCAGGAGAGCTTGCCAAAGGGTGTTTTCATCTGCGGAAATATAGGTCTAACCTGTCTTCTCTTTTCGAGGATCACTCTTTACCCGAGGAAGGCGATCTCATTATAAGCAACGCCACTAGCACTCTGGGTATAGGTTGGTGTCCTGCTGCAGATGTACTTCAATTTCAAATCGAATATTCACCTCCACATATTCTAACCAAAAGGTCGATATTATCATCCACATTTAAAATTTTTGATCCCCTCGGGGTCCTATCTTTATGCACCATAAAACCCAAGATTCTCTTACAAAGCCTGTGGTCACTAAAATTGGATTGGGACGAAGAAGTACCCTCAAATATTAAGAAATCCTGGCTGAGGTTTACTGAAAATCTAAACTTACTATCGTCATTTCAGGTACCAAGGCGAGTTCTTATCGATAGGCCCAAGCACATCGAAATGCATACATTTTGTGACGCTTCTCAGTGTGCCTATGGCTCAAGTACTTACCTCAGATCTATTGACGTCACAGGCAAGGTACAAGTAAGTCTATTGTGCGCCAAAGCCCGCATTGCGCCCCTGAAACCCAGCACCATTCCCCGGCTCGAGCTCTGTAGCGCTTTATTAGGAGCTCAATTAAGTTCTTCAGTCACTAAGGCTCTGCGCTGCAATATAAATCGCCACGTCTATTGGTCAGACTCCAAGGTAACGCTGGGTTGGATTAAATCAGCAAGCAAGGCCAAGACTTTCGTCGCTAACAGAGTGGCCGCTATTACGGAGCTATCTGACCCCGAAAATTGGCGCTATGTACCTACAGCAGAGAATCCAGCTGATATGTGTACCAGAGGAGTGGACCCCCAAAATGTCAGCAAATCTGACAGTTGGTGGTACGGCCCAGCCTTTCTTGAGCAGGACGAAAGTTCATGGCCAAGTGAAAATGTTCAAGCCGTGGAGCTTCCCGAATTGAAAGCGTTGCCTGCTTTGGTGGCGGAGTCCACACCTTCGGTGTCGTTTATAGACATCTCCAGGTATTCCAAACTTCTTAGAGCACAGAGAGTAGCCGCTAGAGTACTTAGATTTATTCACAATTCTCAAAATCCTCAAAACAAGCACTCGGGCATACTATCGACAGAAGAGCTACATAAGGCTCTAAACAACCTCATTAAATTCGCTCAGCTAGAATCGTTTCCTATAGAAATAGAATATTTAATAAATAAAAGACCATTGCCGCGTAAGTCTAATTTAAACCAACTAAATGTATTTATTGATGAAGAGGGCTTGGTTCGTGTCGGTGGTAGGATAAATACCTCAAATCATCCCTATGATAAACGGCACCCTATTTTATTGAAAAGTAATCATCATTTAACGAAACTAATATTTCAGAACGAACATGTACGCCTGTTGCACGCCCCACCCCAACTGTTACTTACCAGTATTCGTGATCAGTATTGGCCTATAGGTGGCCGTAAACTTGCACTAGATGTATACAAATATTGCTACAAATGCCGCCGATTTGATGGCAGTGGCATGGCCAATATTATGAGTGACTTGCCCCCTGATCGCGTAGAAACGGATTTTCCATTTATGACTACTGCAACTGATTTTGCTGGTCCCTTCTTGATCACGGACCGAAAGGGCCGTGGATGCAAAATAACCAAGTGTTATTTATGCCTTTTTATCTGTTTTCGGTATAAGTGTGTACACTTAGAGGCCGTGAGTGAGTTGAGCAAGGACGCCTTCATTTTAACTCTTAGTCGATTCATTGCTCGTAGAGGTACACCCAAGGTAATTTTTTGTGACAATGGCAGAAACTACGTAGCTGCTGCCAGAGAGATAAAAGATTTCCTCAAAAACAACAATGACTCAATTTGTGACTTTGCAGCTCAGCGACACATTCAATTTAAATTTTCTCCCGCATACGCTCCTCACTTCAACGGTCTAGCTGAGGCCGGAATTAAGTCAGCTAAGTTTCACATTCGACGTATTTTAGGGCAGACTCATTTAACATTCGAGGAACTGTCTTCCCTTTTTACACAAGTCGAAGCTATCCTCAATAGCCGACCCTTATGTCCCCTCAGTCCATCACCCAACGATTTCCAACCGCTCACACCGGGTCACTTTTTGATCTTCAGGCCGCTTACGTCACTACCAACTGCGAGCTACGGCGAGGACAGCGCTCCACTCCGCAACAGATTCCAGCGCGTTGAGCAAGTGCGCCAACATTTTTGGAAGCGCTGGTCGCGCGAATATGTATCAGAGCTGCAGCAACGCACGAAATGGCGGGTCAAAGGCCGGGATCTACGTCTAGACGACTTGGTGCTGATAAAGGATGAGTCCCCACCGCTTTGTTGGCGCTTAGGAAGAGTCATCAAGCTGTTTCCTGGACCCGATGGGATAACGCGCGTTGCAGACGTGAAGACCGCTGGTGGAACCGTCCGTCGAGCCCTCAACCGCCTGTGTCTGCTGCCTGCCGACGACTCAACTTGAAAGCTATCCAGGAGCTTTCAAGGCCCGGGAAGATGTTCGCTGCGCTCCGTTTACCTAGTTTTAAGTTCACTAATAGCTTAAGCACACACAATATCACACTTACCACCTTGTATTAAAGTCCCATTTGCAATGTATAAAGGTTAAGCCAATCAAAGCGTTCACATATCACGACATACCAATTCTAACCAATCACAGAGGCTCTTTCACATACGACACACGCGACACCACATCATCAAAGACTTGCATTCTAACACTCACTCCTATGAAGACAAAATTATTGTATAATTTGGAAAATTACATATTTTATGAGAAGAATATCAAGTTTGAATCATCTCCTTGCTCCTATACGGAACAGTAGGCGTAGGTTTGTTACAATTGGTGTAGGTACCAGGATCTGATCCGGCAGTATTCTAGTTCAAAATTCGAATGTGATTAGTGTTAACTGTAGGAAGCCTACGATTACAAACGGTTTGAAACAATCCGGCTTCAGGTTGGATTCTACTAGATTAGGCGAGTGTAGGTCCAACTGGTGGGCGTCGGGTTGTTACAGTTGGTGCCGTGACCAGGATCCAATCCAACAGTATTACTACTTCAAAATTCAAATGTGCCTGTTGGATCAAAAAGGTTGTGATAATAAATCAATATATGAAATAAGAATACATTACATTTCTGGTGACAGATCCCAGGGTAATGGAAGTCATGACGGCTCCCATATCTCCTATGCTGCGGAGAACTCCACCTTCGGCTAGGATATTAAAGCAAAGTTCAATTTATAACCTAGCTCATGTTAGCATGTTACTTATTATAAATCGATGTAGGTATCGACATATAAGTCATTATAAACACTTTAAAAAATACTCAAACTACTTACGCTTTTTAATATTTTCCTTTTCCTGTGCTGCATGTAACAACAGTATTATTTTTGAGATAAGCAAGAATCACATATATTAAACCTCTTAACTACTCGCGTACTTCATATAGTACCACATCGAGCTTTAAACTCTCATCAAATTAAAGATTCGAAATTCAGGAATTTAAGAAACGGTTTAGGACGAGGACAAAAGCGCGCAGCAAAGTATTTATGTTCATAAAGGTAGTATTACATATAACTTACATTCCACTTCACCGGATAGGGCGCTAGTCTCATTAAGTAAGTCCATAGCGGACGTGACGCTGTCTAGGATGCTGAGTAGAGTCTTCGTCAATCGCAGAAGGTTGCTGAAGCTGAAATAGACGAATGTTATTTAACATCAACTACAAGCGAACCTTTTCATGGAGTTCTCTAAACTTATCAGTACAGTTACCATGATCCAAAACACAAGGTCTGACACTCTGGCTACCGACACTTGTTTACGTCACTAATTGCCGCTTTATAGTAACAAAAAATATTAATTAATAATACAGGTGACAAGGGAATCGCGGAGTATTATGATACACTACTGGCAACACAGAAACGGATTGGCAGAACGAGCCAACCAATCATAGCGTAATGATGTCAGCTAGCGTCTGTCGGTGTCGGAGTGGCATACCTGGAGTCGGAGTGGCATATTATTATACTATGATAGAATAGATACCTATAGAAGCCGAAGTAGATAAGTTCCCTGGCCAACTTCACGACCTCAAAGGTGAGTTTGTTCTGGTCGTGATCACTGAAGTACCAAGTCCTAGTAACGACGTTGCACAGGTAGTTCTCCACAAAGCTAATGGTTTGGGCGAACTGTTGCTTCACCTTTTCGCGATTAGCGTCCGGGCCGCCTTTCACGCATTGATAGCTGTGAACAAGAGGATAATAAATTCAGTATTAGGTGACAATAAGTACATTACAAACTAACGAGACGAGAAGATAGATAATGACAGTAAGATGTTCTTGAAGACTGTCCAGACTTTTTGTTTTATACATTTTCAACTAAATTATGCGTAATTCCTGTACATACTTAAAGGAATTAAATAGGAACTACTCGGGTCATCAAATGCAAAATATTATTTTCCTACAACTTCACTACATCTAAAACGGTTTTTTTTTTCATAATTTCTGACAGTTTTTCAAAGATTCTCCCATAAAAGATAGTTAGTGCTCCTCCTTACTGTACAGTCTGACCAAAAAGAGTAGAAATTAAAAAGTGGCAATACTGTAGTGCCGTCCCTTTCTAATCAATCTATGAAAACGGGGACGACACTACTGTATTGCCACTTTTTAATTTCTACTCTTTTTGGTCAGACTGTACCTGAGTAGAGTGTAGAAAAGGAGGAGGATAGTCCTGGCACTGGCACTAAGGCTAGTAGACTCACTCTTGTATATGTATGTGGTCGGGCACCTCGGTCCACAGGCGCGCGTACTTGACCGGCGTCACGGGCTCCTGCGGGTCCCTGTCCACGTGCAGGTGCAGCATGAGCCGGCAGAACGACGCGCGCAGCTCGTGCGATAGCGCGTTGTTTGACATGCATCTGCAAACGGCCATATTAAAAGGTTAAACAATCTAAAAAAAACAAGATCCAAAGTTAACTTTAGATATTTCAATTTTAGCGTTATGAATGTTTTGTAATTAATACATTTAGTATTAAACCGTAGGAAGCTTACGATTACAAACAAACAGACTTTAGGTTGGATACTAATAGTGTAGGTCACTATGGTGAGCGTAGGGTTGTTACAATTGGTGCTGTGACCAGGATCCGATCCGGTAGTATTCTAGTCCAAATTTCGATTACGCCTGTTGTATCAAAAAAGTTGTGATATTAAATCAGTATAATGAAATAAGAATAAGTAAAAGTTTAAATATCCAAAGATAGCTTTGGATATTTAAACTTTTACGTTATGAATATGATGTTTGATATAATAGAACGTAACCGTTTTATGGACATCACGCATTCCTCAACACAACTCGTTGGATGACACAATTTACTTTTTTATTTCTGCTCAAAAAGTAGGTTATTTTAGCTTCGCGAAGCGGGCCGCCCCCCGCCGTTGCTGTCTATGGCGGATGGTTCGCGCTTAAATGCACTTACTTGAGTATGAGCTGTATATGCAACTGCTGTGACAGCGTGTTGAGTGCCAGATATTGCCGGTTGAGGCACATATTGGAGAATAGGTCCAGTTGGTGTCGATAATAATCCAAGATGGCCGCCGATGTACCCGTCGGGTCGTCGCGGGCTTCGGCAGCTAGTTCAGTCAGGAGTCGGGAGTTCTGGAGGGAATAATATTAATTTTATTCATTGACTGCTGCATCCATGGTACAGTCAGGTTCTTATATTTATGAGCAAAAACATGATTGAAAATATGTGAACTAGTCTCTGTTGTTAACGGTATAGAGCGAGTTCACATAGTTTTAATAAAATTATTGCTCCTAAATTTAAGAATTCGACTGTACTGTGTGTGTGGGAGTACTAGGATCCCAATGGTGGCGCCATCATCAAAAGGATAGCGAAACGTGATTTCGTATAGCATTTGTAGTGTTCTTGAATCATTGTCATTGGTCTATGTTTTAATGTATATTTCGGAGTTTTTCTCAGTAGCAATGGACATCGATGACCTATCAGCTACAGACGTTCACTGCTGAACATAGGCCCCCCCCATAGCTCGCCACATAGTGCGATCCCGTGCAGATCGCATCCATTGACTCCCCGCTACCCTTACGATGTCATCCGTCCATCTAGTCGGGCGCAGATCCACGCTGCGCTTTCCTAGTCGTGGTCGCCACTCTAGGACTTTGCTGCCCCAACGGCCATCCATTCTCCGGGCTTGCTCATTGCCACATTAACCGTGCAATCCTGTGAGCTATGTCGGTTACTTTGCGGATTGGATCGGTGACCTACCTTTTTATTATTCCAGACCAGTATAACCTCATCTTCGACGGAGTACTGTTTCGTCTCTTCCTCTGTTTTCGGCGAGCTGAGGGTCTTCTCGTATTTCGTTTGGACGACCCTGAAACTGATTGCCATTGTGGAAGTCTGAACAGTATACATTAAACCAGCGGTCGGGTAACTATAGGTTTTTTTTTACATATTACTACGTAGTAGATTGGTCAATTATGTTTACTCGTTGCCTGGGTTACTTTAAAAAACAACAATTTTCAGTGGTTATATTTATCAGACTTTCAAATTGCAATATATATATTTTTTTTTTTATGTCATAGGGGGCAAACGAGCAAACGAATCGCCTGATGGAAAGCGATTACCGTCGCCCATAGACACCTGCAACACCAGAGGAGTCACAAGTGCGTTGCCGGCCTTTCAGGTGGGAATACGCTCTTTTCTTGAAGGTAAGCAATAGTGATAAACCAATTTTTATGTAGACTATCACTTGGCAATACCAGAAATATACATTATCAACACCTTACTGAGAAGTTAATCACTATATTGTCCACTGAGTAGAAATCTGATTCCGTGTGGGAACGTAGGGTCGAATCCTACCGACCGCGCCATGTTAAATAGGCAGAGGGGTCAATGACACGCAGAGGCTGGTATTGGACTGACTGTATTGTCTTACCCACACATACTTGCATACATATATAACAGGGTACGGGACAGAATAACTACAAAAAGTTGATCCAACGAGATACAACGATCAGAGCGATATGGATAGCATGGTATGGGCTGAAATCAATACGAAAGTTAGTTTACGTCACGTGAGATTTTTTAACCGCTACGCAGGGAGAAAATCTCACTTCCTGGTCAAGGCAAGATTTGAAACTTTAGACAAACTACGGGCGGTAATTCGTAAAGCCACAGATCGCATATGCATACAAACTCCTGCGATCTGGATCGTTCACGAATTCCTAGATATGTGATGTACTATTTTGGACAAAAACACACGAATAACATGTAAATTGTAGATAGCGCTATATGTCAGACGTCTAGCATTACATTTAATTCTACCTTATAGAGACTAACCTTAGTATCCTATGGAAATGAAAAAAGGTAAAAATTCAGTAAAAAGCTTAAGTAAAATAAATTAAATGGTATAACTCCTAACTTAAAGAGACCTAAATAAACTTTCCATCATCAGCTCAGCATAGGAAGATGACTATCAGACGCAAATTAAAGAGTTATTCGAGCTTATAAAGTTGTTCATGATCACCTTTGAATCGCGGACATACATACATACATACATACTTACAGGTTAAATCGAGAACCTCCTTTTTTTTGAACTCGGTTTGTAGGGTTCACAAAAAGCGCGGTGTCACTCACCTGGTCTCAATGAGTATGTCAGAGTTGTTCGCACAAAGCACGCTCTTGCAAATGAGCTCCTGCGTGACGGCGATAGCTTTCTTGTTCGAAATGCAGAGGTCGCTCAGGTAGTCGAGGAATCGAGACTGCCAGGTCTTCATGTTCTTGCGGACGAGACCTGAAACAACGTGAGACCTTGATAGAAAATACTTATATTGTACCATTGATACAACGATCAAAGTACAAATGAAAACGGAAATACGTAACCTGGCGGAAGAGATCGGAAATCAAACCCGGTACCTCTGGATTACCGGTCCAACGTGTTAACCTTTTCACCAGCCTAACGCCAAATAATGGCAATAGCATAACGAAAAATTTGAAAGTTATGTTCGTGATCTTCGCTCATTCTGATGGTCGGACCAAATCCACTCTACGCCGAACATCAAGCTTCCTATTCAGTTCCTAAAATTTCTTAAAGATTGACGAGAACGAAACCTTCTATTTATATAAGCCAAGTTAAGTTTAGACCTCATTTGTATCCGACGCCATACTCGTAGTTACCAGGTGCAGAATTAAAATAAACTGATAGTCAGGGAAAGGGGGCAGTGATATACCCTATTAAGTAGTAGTAGAATCTGATTCGACTACCTTTACCCTCGACTAAATAAAATATACCTATAGATAGAAGAATTAGTATAATGATACGACTAACCTACAAAGGTCTCGATCTCCGATGCGGTGATATGCTTTTCCAGCAGTTTCCGGTTGTTGTGAAGTAAAGCCGTGATCGTATCTTCAGCGAGGATATCGTAACCGATCTGCTTCTGCATGAACCCGAAGTGCTTCGCTATGTATTCCTGTGAAATAATGCCACAATTATACATAGAAAACTCCCGCGAGTCTCATATTGTATTAAAATTCATATGAAACGGGTATACTCACGTCGTATAAGTCGAATATCGTTATAAATGGTCCGAACATCATCGCGAACACTGAAGCCGCGACTGATCGGAGCTCCTGAGGATGAATCGCGAACAGATTCGAAACATGTCGAGTTATATTCGACTTATACGACTTGAGTAAACCATCATATGCATTTTAGTAATTCCATAATACTTAATGGTAAACATTGGCACAATAACAGTTAACGAGAGCAGTTTAAGTCATCTTTTATTATGACAAAGGAGAAGATGGAACGTCTGATTGTAAGCGATTACCATCGCCCATAGACACCTGCACCACCACAGGAGTCACAAGTGCCTTGTCGGCCTTTCAGGTGGGAATACGCTCTTTTCTTGTAGGTTTTCATAGATGTTAATTAGATTATGATGATATTACCGAGGAAGAAAACCTGGGAACCGAACCTGGTTAAAATTCGGTAAATAATCGCATCTCGTATTGTAACATTCTTTACAGCGATTTTGACCGGGTTCTCTATGAAATTAAGTATGATATTTATAAAAAAATATAATGCCGTTTTTATTAAATCTAAAATCGACGCCATGGTTCCTAAGAACAGATTTTCCTATCTCTTAGCGTTTGTGACTTCTCCCTACTGACCCATTTGGATTGATCACCCGGTATTTTATGTCCCTCCGAAGTCCTTTACCTGGTTCTTCCGGTAGTCCTGTTGGCTGAGCCGCAGTATCCGGTAGCACAGCCGGAAGATGTATTTATACGCAGCGTAGCGCGGGTCATACAGCTCCTCGATCTTGAGGAACGCCTCGCCTTCTGAAGATTCCTGGAATGGGCCCTGGAAGGAGATGTGATTATATAATACTAGGGACATGTCTGTTTAGGTTTTATATGGTCCTATTATCTTTGTTTATTATAATTTATGTATTTATTTATTTTTCTTTTATACTCTGTCCGATCTCTAAGATCAAATAAGTTGATATGGCACAAGGTACAAACGACCGTAAACTTGTAAATTTAAGGTCGTTTTTCACTTGTGCCAGTGCGACATACTTGATCTTAGACATCGGGATACTCTATATCGACGGAAAACAGCGGAAACGTAGTAAACGCCAAAGGAATTCATTGGCGTAAATAATAATATACAACCAGATACCTCCAACCATCAGAAAAATTACGAGCAAAAATGTATTTAAATCAAAACTAAAAAAACATATGTTGAAGCAATATGAAGACAAAATCAATTTAAATATAAGCTAAAAAAATTAAAATATTTAGTTATAAAATGATTGCAGTAACTACATTTGTAGGCATAGGGTGTATGTGTGTGTATACATAGTATACATAGAATACTTACCTAAATAGTTTGTAAGCTGAAAACAGTAATGTAAAGAAAGGGAGCTTATTTCTGCCAACAAACTGTTTCACAGTTGTGTAATGTGTAGGAGTACTGTTGATACGACTAAATGTTTTTATTATTTATTATTATTATGATGATATATAGATAGCATCCATGACCCAGGAACAAATATTCAAGTGCGTCACACAAATCCCTGGCCGGGATTTATTTATTTATTTATTTAATCTTTATTGCACAAAAGAAAACTTATCGTACAAAAGGCGGACTTAATGCTATGAGGCATTCTCTACCAGTCAACCTTCGGGCAAAGCAGATAAATTGTGGGCGGCGCAATTAACTTAAACAAATTTTAATAAATAATATTTAGATAAATACATATATACATATAATATATACACATATAAATAAATACAGATGAAACATACTAATCAGATAACCTAAGAATTCACAACTCTGCTAGCGTAGAGGTCACGCAAACATTTTTTGAAAGCGCATTTGTTCGGAGCTTGTTTGATCTTGAGGGGAAGGCGGTTCCAGAGACGGGAAACTTGGACGGTGAACGATTTAGACATAAAACCAGTACGGTGACGAGGGATGGAGAGAGACAGATTGCCAGAAGAGCGAAATTGACGGTCACGGGTTACACCATAATAGTGAAAGAAGTTTTTGAGATATTCGGGATATATTGGGTTTTTGAGAACAGAAAACAGAGTGCACAGCATTCGAATTTCACGTCGTTCGCGGATAGGAAACCAGCCCAGCTGAGAGCGGTAAGAAGACACATGGTCATACTTACGAAGACAGAAGATGAACCGAATGCAGTTGTTGAGAAGTCTCTCCAATTTATTCATAAGCTCTACGGTTAAGTCTGGATAACACACATCGCCGTAGTCTATTAATTTAAGGGATTCGAACCCAGGATCGCCGGCTCAGTAAGCAGGTGCACTAGAAACTGCGCCAACCACGTACCTGTAGGATTCGGAACAGCTGTCTCAGAATGTACTGTTCTCTTAACAGCTTCTGCCTATCTCTGTTAGGGTTCTCCACGATCAGCTCCAGGGCCTCGGATTTGTTCGGCTCGTTCTCGAAGCCGGCTATGAAGTACACGATGTCTTGGAGCAGGCACGTGAGCGCTCTGAAATGGAACGAGTTATAGTACATTACCGCAGACGCCGGGAATGAAGGGCTTGCCGGGTGAGGTTTAGACTGGGATAGTGATACGAAGTCCGCAAGCAAGCCCTTTCCACAGTTAAGGCATGTATAGTGCTTTTCTCAAACATATGTAATGGTTCTTTTTTTCTAGCCTGTGTGTATATCCCACTGCTGGGCAAAGGCCTCCCCTCTTTCTCGCCAGTCGTCTCGCTGAAGAGCAAGTTCCTCCCAAACGTTCTCAAATGCGTACAGGTCATCCCGCCATCTCCGTTTCGGTCTGCCTCTGCATCGATACCCATCCTGCGGTATCCAGTCAGTGGATACTTTGGCCCAAATAAATAAAACACTTAAAAAAATATATTTCAGCTGTTTAGCCTGTTCATGAACACGCCATGTTAAAAAAAAATACTTCCCGGCCTAGGCCTTCAATTTTGTATGGAATCCCTTTACAATTCTCTCGAGTTGTACCGCCGGAAATGTGATACTTCGAAGCCTGTTATAACGCACATTGTAATGTCATTTCATTGCATGTCTGAGAAAAATGTTTTTTTTTTTTCGAAAATTTTACATATACTTATAATCATCCTTATCATAATCAAAGCAGTAACACGTTCCTGCTTTAAAAAAAATAAGTATATTCCACTTACTTCCTCTCGTTGTGCTCGATGTTCCCGTTCTGCAGCTTGCCCGACAGCGCAGAGAGCACTTTGCACGCGTCATTCGCGAAGTCCAGGTCGCGCACCTCGCTCGGAGACACCGAGATTAGCGCGAACGCCTCTTTGTCTTCCTTCACCACTGAACAACCCACCTGGGAAAAAAATTAAAATATAAAAATAATATAATCAGATTTTTATATGAAACGAAAAAAGTAGTTGAGGGTTCGTCCAGAAATCATGTGATCATGTTTGGCCTATTTTTGATCTCCTCCTCCCCCGTGGTGATTATAACGCTCCCCCCTCCCACCTACCTAAGATGACGTGTATTTTTGGGACTAAGTATGATTTGGATACCATTACACGATGAGTAAGCCGTATGTTGTTAATAATTACGCTTAGAGCGAATTATTTTCATATAACGAAATTGTTAAGTTATTTTGTAGTTTTTGGCTTTATCGCTGTTTTAAAAAATTACACGTGAAGTCTCTTCGGAAACCCCCTACCTCTCCTCTGATACAAAATGACGAAAAAACCCTAAGTAAATGCCTACACTTGACATGAATAAATCCAAATTATACTTTACTAGCTGCGCCTAGCGGTGTTACCCGCTTATTCCACGTGAACACTCTACATATTTTCGGAATAAAAAGAAGCCTATGTGTAATCCAGGGAGTCAGCAACCTCCATACCATTTTGCATCAAAATTAGTCTGTTTCAGCATAAAAAAGTAACAAATATACAAACATATTCACAAACTTTCGCCTTTATAAAATTAGCGTGAGACTTACTGTTAGAATCTCTTCACCTCATCTCTTACCTTGGACATGACAGGTTTCTCTTCGTCTTTATCGATAGGTATGGAAGTAGAATGCACCCAAGTGTGGGTGCACAAATGCTGTAGTCTGTAATTAAAAAAAATAAAACATCGCTTCAAAACCTATACAAAAATTGCTAGAATCAGTCTCATGAGTATTTGAGATAGTTTGCTGGAAATAGCACCAGGAGTTGCCAAGATATTCAGCTTTAGTTGGAACAAAATCCAAATTTTGTAATTATGTTCAGTTTTAGTAGCATTTGCTATATCACTCATTGAATGAGGGTCTGAGGATGACCAGCTACTTGTATCGTGTGTATTTATTATTACCTGACATAGCTGCTCTGGGGCACAGGAGTATCGGAATGGGTCATGGTAGTGGGGTCCAGTTCGAACAGCGTAGCTATTTCAGATGAGTGCGCTACTGATACCAGTTGGTAAGCAGGCTCCCCTGTGTCTAATGGTGCGTCTCTGTAACAAATAGAGAAAAAGGTTTAAGTTCTATCTTATAAGGAAGGGAAAGATACATATAGCGAGGGGTTAGTAAGTTAGTTGCGCGGGGCATTTTCCGCAAATGGACATCCATCGTGCCTATTTCGCGTGAAAAGGGGGTAGCGCTACTCTTGCCACCCTAACTAGAGAGGGGCTAATAATGTGTCCTGATTATTTATTCTTCAAATCTGGAAACCACTTCATTTATTTATTTAATCGTATGGCAAGGTTATACGTCGAATACAGCTTATATATTGAGTTCAAGACTTATTAGCCATTTGATGGCATCGTCGTTGAGTTTGATCAGGTCTTCGGCAGGAGCTCCAAGTGTATCACCTCTCTCAAATGACAGAGAATGTGTGCATCATACTCACGGCGGGCGGACGCACGCCTCGGCGGCCAGGTAGTGTCCGGTGGCGAGGTGCTTGAACCGGAAGATGGAGTTCCAGTGACCCGCGCCGCCGCGACACGGGTCGTGTTGCACCACCTGAAACGAAACTTAATGTTTATTCTTTTTTTTTTTTTTTTTTTTTATTCAAAATAGCCATGCATTTAACCTCGATTGCACCTGATGTTAAGTGACAATAAGGCCTAAGATGGAGCATGCTTGGCTAGAAGATGCCTATTCACTCTCGACTTGAAGAGATCCAAGTTATATTTTTCAGGAAACAGGCGCGCAGGAAGAGAGTTCCATTCCTTAGCTGTCCTCATAAGGAAAGAATAAGAAGACAATAAGAAGACACACAAAAGGTAACCCCGCTGAGATTCCTCTTGAATAATCAATGAGAGAGACAGTCAGTGAGTACTGCTTTTGCAGTAGACCTTCCCATAGTGTTTAAAAACAAGTGTTGTCGTTTGTGTATCGTGAGTTTTTTCACCTGTCCGGCGTGGAAGAATCGGACCACATCACCGCCCTTGAGAATGTCTTCCTAGTTCTGTCATATCTATTTCGTCGCGCATAGTAAGAAACATCTTAATACATAGTTGACAATCCCAAACTCACAGACGGAATCGAGCACCCTTTCTAAGGAGAGACTTTGCCTCCTTGGGTGTGTTCTACTGTCTGTATAAGGGGATGCGTTCTGAGGAATTCTTTGAAATGATTCCTTGCTGCCTTCAGTAGGGTGTTCATTCACACACACGGGAGCCAAAATAGTCATGAAACGGTGCGGTTCCAGAGGAATTTCCTACCGCTCCGCTCCGCATGTGGAATGAGCTCCCTGCCGAGGTACCCGGGGGCTACAGCATGTGATTCTTCAAGAGGGGAGTAAATAGGTTCTCAAAGGGTCGGCAACGCGCGTGTGCATGATGCTCCTGGCGTCGCAAGCGTCTATAGGCGGTGGTGACTGCTTAACATCAGGCGGGCCGCGTGCTTGTTTGTCATCATCGTAGTATAAAAAAAACCGGCCAAATGCGAGTTTGACTCGCGCACTGGGGGTTCCGTACAAACACTTATCGTGGGATAACTGGCCGGGTTCAGTTTGGACCTGGTATGTATGGCGCCGCATACAATTGAAGTGTAACGTTAACGGAACCGATCACATTTGTTGTACGGCACTTAAATACCTATTATTTTTATTTCATTCTGTTTTTAGTATTTGTTATGGCGGCAACAGAAAAACATAATCTGTGAAAATTTCAACAGTTTAGCTACAGCACGGTGCATGAGATACAGCCTGGTGACGGACGGACAGACGGAAGGACAGTGGAGTCTTAGTGATAGGGTTTCGTTTCCAGGTACGGAACCCTAAAAAGATACTAACCTCGATTTCCCACAGTGCTTTACTGCTAGTCGCCGCGGTAGCACTAGACCGCCCCGTGGTCCTCAGAAACACGTGTTGTCGTTTCTGGTACTCGTCCATCGTGAGAAACTTCTCCTGTTCGGCATGGAAGAGTCGCACCACGTCGCCGCCTTTGAGGATCTCTTCCTGGTTCTCTTTGTGCTCGAGGAAGAGAGTGACTTTCCAGGATGTTGAGGAGTTTACTACGTTGACCTGTAAGGAAAGACAGGTGGTTAAGAGAATATTTGTTGATGAGAACCAGCTACCAGCAGCTACCAGCTACATAGGCTTGGCTATTTGACGACAGAAAGTTGGCGCCAGCAACTGTCAATATCTGTTCACAGGAATGTTAACCAACTCATACGTAAATCATATACCTAATCCATTGTTTGTTGGTACACCATAATTATCAATAGAGTAGAACGAAACTTATCTATCTCGGTTTATCTCGCGCGACAAATAGTCGCGTGTGGTAGTTGTGTAGTAAACCTAAGTTGAGTGACAGCGAGTACGTGATAGTTCCGTCATTTATAGGCCTGGAGACACAATGATTATGGGGCTTATTATAAATCAGCAGAAAGAGCTGAAGGGGTGTCGCCGTTGACGGATACGTCAAGTCAAGAAGGACATCATCAAATCGGCACGCTACACAATCTGTGTGTTACTTAGTTTTCTCGAACATGCAATGAAATGTCGTGATATCGTGCGTTATAACAGGCTTCGAAGTATCACGTTTCGGGCGCAACAACTCCAGAGCACTGTAAAGGAATTTCATACAAAATTGAAGGCCTAGGCCGGGAAATATTTACTTTTTAAACATGTCGTCTGTATTCATGAACAAGCTAAACAGCTGTTTTTTTTTTGAGTGGTGTATTTCTTTATTTCATTGCAATGTTTGAGAAAAGCACTATACATGCCCCAGCCGTAAAAAGGGCTTGCCGGCTTCGTAACACTATCCGGCCTATACCTATTTACCCGGCAAGGCCTTTTTCCCGGCGTCTGCAGTAATGTACTATACCTCCATGCAACCAGCGTTGTCGGGTAGCTCGTGGTGGGAGGACACGTGTACAACTTGTTGCCCAGCGCTCACAGGGTTCATTATCACTTTGTCTCCCACCACCACGTTGTCACCTGGAACGAGAGGTATCTAATTGCTTTTTAAACATGTTTAATCAATTAGATAAAGTCTGTGAGAGTAGACCAGCGGGCTTGTGATTGTTCAAAGTTCAAAGCATCCGTCACGTTTTGAAAAGATGAGAGTGTGAGAAAAAATGACTTACTGTTGAGTTTCTTTCGGCTTTCTTCTCAACAGCGGTCTCCTCTTGGGAAATGCCGGTAGATTCACAACCTGACTTGTAAAAGTGCCCTTGTGACCTACTTACTGAATAAATTATTTTATTTCATTTCAGTGACAGATGCTTTGTCACTTATCTATCACGCAACCATCGAAGGCCCCCAGACAGCCGTATTTACAAGTCTAGATCTACCAGCGTTAGCCACCATTTTTCATAAAAAGAAACGCCGAAACTGAAAAGTCAATAATTTTGCAGCCCAATTTTCAAAAAAAATACTGTAATCTGGGGTGGTATATCTAAAACAACACCTGCAATAAACCAATTGTATATAAAAATCCAGGTATCAAGGTAGTTCATACGAAAGAATAACCGTTATTTTTTACAAAGAGTCACCCAGGAAAGTTGTTATTTTAGATACAATTGGTTTCTCATTTTTTTTTATTAAAGCAGTAACGTCTGCTAACGTAAACCAAACAGAACAAAATCAATGGCTCTCGCATCAGTTTCGGTGGTCCAATAGGTAGGACGCCAGTGTTGGCCCGGAAAGCCGTTGGAGACGCCGGTTCGAACTCTGCCTGAACCATTAAATTTTTCAATTGTTCCCTTCATTGTATGTAAACAATTGGTTTTTCGCTTCGAATTTATTGGCACAGTCGCTCTGATGACCCCACTTCCTGCAAAGTTGTACTCGACTATAGTCTGTGGCCAATAAGATGGGGCTTACCGGTGGATCTCAGCTTGTAGAAAGGCATCACGTAAAACCATGACCCTTCGTTCCCGTTCGCGTCCAAATGGACGCGCATCGCGTTCTTTTCGAGAAGCGCGGGCAGTCTTTTGTTTACCTGGAGCATAAAACAAGAGAATCAACTGAGAAATTAATTTCAATCGAACATTATTCGAGAAACGGCCTTCTTTGCGTGAGATCTATGATCATTAAAATGACGTCTTTGGATCTTGGGACAAGATGGGATGATATTAGTTAGTGATATTAGCTGCACGACGCTGGCGTACTACACGACCGTACAATAACTTGTTCTGTAGCTCATTGTGCTTTTCTATCTATTACTTACAGTGAGGTACTTGACATGCAACATCCACACTACGCCGCCATATTGCACGATCGTGCAGCAACTTGTTCATAAACTCATTTTGCTTCTAGTCTATCTTTGTCGCTAGGGAAGGCTAACTCAACTTACGGTGAGGTACTTGTTGGATTTGACGTGCAACAACTGTACGACACTGCCGTACTGCACGACTGTGCCCAACAACTTCTTGTTCTCCAACTCATTTTGCTTCTTTTCTATCTCTGCTGCGTGCTGTAACAAAAATATATTAAGTATAAGAACTTGAACTCTTCACGCAAAATAGGCGCATTGTAAGACGTCGAGTTGCGGAAAACTAGCCCGCCTAACCTATATAAGAACTTACTCTAAACATATAGAAATGTCAAGTCAAAATCATTTTCTACTAAGTAAACCCCAATCGTGGTTTACATTTAAGGTTTGTCCAGCGGGGCTAGCATACCTTGCCACGACTTCGCCTGTCGCTGTCGCGCGTTTCAACATCACCTGTCTTTCTCGCACGGTATTGAAAGAAAAGTGACAGGTACTATTTGTCGCGCGACAAAGAGTCGCGTGTCACAGTTACGCTAGACGTACTGGCGTGTGTGTGTTTACTTAGCTACTCATGAATATTTAAATATTAATAGCTCGGCCACAGCTTCGGTGGCCTAGAGGTCAAGGAGCCTGTGTTGGTCTGGAGAGCCGTTGGAAACGCGCGTTCAAATCCCGTGCGTCTTTTTTTTTCGCTTTAATATAAACTAGCTACCCGCCCGGCTTTGCACGGGTGCAATGCTGATAAACTATGCATGTTTTATACATATAAACCTTCCTCTAGAATCACTCGATCTGTAGTATATAAATAGACATTTATAGATAATAAATGTACCCTCTATCCGCCAGCTACCGGGCATTACATTGACAGACGTCACCAGTGGCGGACGCACTGCAGGTTTATTGAAAGCCCGATTAATGTGTTTATTGAAGTATCCCAGGAAACCCTAGTGAACACTACACGATCTATTAAAAATGGCATCAAAATCCGTTGTGTAGTTTTAAAGATCTAAGCATACATAGGGACAGATAGACAGCAGGCAGCGACTTTGTTTTATACTATGTAGTGATATCAATGTACAATGTTCAAAATGACAGTTTTAGGAACCACGTACGGAACCGTTTCATAAAAGTCGTTCACTCTTAAAGTAAGTAAGCGCACATGTTCGCATAAATCGCATATATTACGCGCCGTGCGAAATGGCAGGATTTGCAAGATAAAGGGGATTTGCGTTTCTTTTAAGGTGAGCGAGAGCTTATCTAACTTAGCTTTCTACTACAATATAAGGTTTGGAAATAAACAAGATTTTTTTTAGAAACTCTCACTGTAAAAAAATATTAAGCCTGCCTGCTACTTGTGTGTTTTTGGTTTTTATAACATAATTTATTTTCACCATACTCAAATACATTATTTAAATGGATTACATCGCGTACAAGCTTATTTCAGACCTAAGTTTAGAAGCTTTAGCAGTTAGGAACAGCTGCCGTCTTCACGACGGAAACAAAAACATTTTTTTTTGTTCGTCAAACTTCTATACATTTACATGTGCAAACTACCAATATTAAAAATTAAATCGGTTGTAATCCTCGATGTAATGTCTTTAAAATTATTCTATGTCAAAGAATAATCCTGGAATCCACAGAGAATAATGGCTGGATTATTTTTCATAGAGACAATGAGCCAGAGAGCTAAGCTACTTTTATCTAGTGTCTTGGAAAAGCATTCAATATTTTACAATGTTTCAGATTTTGTTTCCTTCCGTCTGTAAGTACTCGTACGCTTGGCTATTTGAATTTCCCATGGGAACGAGACATGTGTTCCAAAATAAACAAAAAGCTTTGCCCTTGAGTAATACAAAGGATTCTAATAATAACTACATATCCCATCCACAACTTATCATTTTATTCATACGATTATGCATACTAACGAAATTGTGAAACAATAGCCACAATAGTACTTTTAAGTCGATGATGTTATTGATGTTTTATAAGTAGATACCCAGTTACAAGCGCTCCAAAAGAGACGCACTTAAAAGGAGACAAATGGCACCAAATGCCATGCCACTTTTCTTGATCTCCGAAAAGTGACAGGTGAGAGTGTGATTTTGCTCCCAAAATACCGTCTTTCGTAATGCTAAGTGCACAGAATACGCAAAAATAGATACGTAAAACTGAAAACGTAATCTCGTATCACAAGTAAGTAAGCTGAAATCATTAGATTTTTTCGGTTTTAACATTTATTTTTTCAAATATAACGCCATGTTGTCATCATGATGACGCCTCCTGAGAGAGAGATAAGCTTATGTCATTGATCGTGGATATGGGAAGTTAAAATTGCAGCTGTCATGTTGGTATATAACGTATCTTATTATAAAATACTAGCGACCCGCCCCGGCTTCGCACGGGCGCAATGCTATATTATGCATGTATTATACATATAAACCTTCCTCTTGAATCACTCTATCTATTTAAAAGAAACGCATCAAAATCCGTTGCGTAGTTTTAAAGATTTCAGCATACATAGGGACAGACAGATAGACAGCAGGAAGCGACTTTGATTTATACTATATAGATTAATTATCTGGGGATAGCAATTTTAACAGAAGAACAGACCCCGCTATAGTTAACAATGTCGATAAAGGATGACTTAACAATTCACGTTTTATATAAATGAGGAAAGTTTTACATTCTCCATTTGAAATAAAGATCTCATAATTACGAAACACGCTGCTCACGTAATTTATATTGATAACAAACCGTTTCCACCAGCATAAATCCTAAACATTAGCTCGGATGAAATCATTGGAACACCCAATAAATTCACATCTCGCTATCTCTTTGATTTAGAGTTCAGTTTAACGCAATGTCTGACGTCTGATTTAAGTCTGGCAAAGAGATTTATTAAAGAGATTTCATAATAATGGACCATCCGTCTAAATAAGATGGCTGGTTCGTTAATTTGGACCTTTCCTGTGGGATTAAAGTAGCGATTATGTAGATTTGTCAGGAAATTACGACATCGCTTTAGGTGAGAAAAACAAGAGCTTAAGTTATTTTTCCAACCCCGACGAAAAAAGTGGGGTGTTATAAGTTTAACATGTGTATCTGTGTTTGTGGCAACGTAGCGGATGGACGGATTCGAAATCTTTTTTAATGGAATGCCTTGTTTGTCGAGGTGGTTCTGTAGCTATGTTTGGTAAAATACCTGCAACCAAGCTGAATATCTGCTTTGATTGGAACAAGTGTCAGGATCTCAACCAATATTGAAGCTAAAAAAATAGAATTTTGTTGTTAGGTTTAGTAGTATTTTTATCCCACATTAAATGAGGGCCCCATGATGACCAGCTACTTGTATCAACGGTTTAGTTTACTCAGTTGTACACTACGCATTCAAAACACCGATATAATTATTTATATATTACAATTAGCACCGAAAAAACTTGATTTAAATTCCGACTTCTATTTTCAATCCGGACTAACAATGAGCCATCTTGAAAACTCTTTGATCAAAACTCAACGGGGAAACATAACAGAAATATATTAAAGAGTCGAAAGAAAGGTGATAGAATTGGGTTAATATAATTTAAGCCAGACGTTTGGAAATGGTGAATAATGCCAGTGGTATCAATTCAGGTGTGCTATTCTTGATTTAGAGGTTGGAAAGTGATTACGCAATGCGCTAGTTTTTATAACAGAAATAGTTTAATGAAAGTTTAAAAGTGGAATATGAATGGTATGAAGGAACATAAACTGGGGTCAGAATTCGACGACGCTTGTCGATATCTTTAATATTCTTCGAGGTTATCACGGACATAGGTATTGTTTTTATAAAATCCTGAAAGTATTACGGCTTTCAGAAAAAAAAATACTTTCGGATATAGGATACCTGAAAAAGAATGTACAAATGTGAATATAGAGCTTTTGTAAATAATATAGTTATGTACGCTAATACATATTTTCTTACATGGATAATTAAGGGAACTTTTTTCAATCGTGTCTGTATTCGACACACGCATATTAAATCAGAGAACGAATTTGATCGCTCCGCATTGATATCGCCGAACCGATTTAAATCACTTGCCCTAACCCCAATTACGTTAAAAGCATCCCATTGCCGAGTTTTCCGATAAGAAACCTATAAACATCGGATCGACTCCGTTATATTCTATTCTACATGAATAAAGGGTAAATTCGGTGTTTCGGGGCAAAGCCGCGTATAATATTATGTAAAATGTAGTACCAATTTAACGAGGGTAAACTGTCATTTACGACACTAAGCGCGAGGAGCTTAAGGCCCAACCACCAGCGGTCATCCAGTTTAATTTTGTCGGGGGGGGGGGGGGGGGGGGGGGGGGTACTGATGCAGCGAATGTGGCCGCACATTTCTTGCGAAATTGGCTACGTCTCAGCCACCTGAGAGCTCATGAGCGACGCTCTCATTAGCCAGCGTTCAGTCGGCCGGACGCAATGATGATGATGATGTATGAAACCGTTATATGTAGGGCCGTGTAAGAGCTAACAGATGTCCACGTTGAGTGACTAGGAAAGGTCTATCGAGACAAGTGCGCCTACGGTACAAGCGCTCCTACCATATATCGAAAAGTAAAGCGGGGCTTCTCCGATGTTCGAAATTCGACCGTCGTATAGTGACATTCCGCTCGCCCAAATATTGTTTGATAGGACATTGACAGGGACGGCACTATACGATTATACGGCACTATATAACCAGTTGTTGTGTACAATAAAGCGTTTACATACATACATACATTATAGAATTTCGAACATAGAAAACCTTCAGATGTTATACTACTAACGCAATGCCATCTTACAACCACGCAAATATGTAACTTAGTTAACCAAACTAGTTGTAAAAAAGTCAATACAAAACCGACTTTATCTAACAAGGTGGCTTCATCCGCTCATAGTGAACAAAATAAAAATAAAAAATCTGCAAATATGCCAAATTTTTTTTAGGCCACTTTTACCAAATAATGTTTCGCTCATAAGCCTTTTTTATACCGAATTTGTATAAATTATGGACGTTACAGATCGATTAAAATTAGCCCAAGATACTTAGAGAAAGGATTGGACAGTAAAAAAAAAAAAAATTTTAGCTGTTTATTTCTAAGAAAATTCAAAAATCCCACCAAAAACATTTCATGTAAAATTGACGGCCAAGACTCACATTCTCACAACGCTTTCGCTGTAAAAAAGTTATCAGATCCCAGGAAAAGCCAAGCCCCTAAGCCCCGACTTTACTAACCCCACCACCTTGGTTTAAAAAGTATGGCATCAACTGGCTTCAAGCCCCTAAACCCGGAGTTTACTAACCCTACACCTTTGTTTCAAAAGTATGGCTTGGCCGTTTCATAGAGTACCGTAAATAATTTTTTTGGGCTGTAGGGTTTCTTGAGCGACCACTGAAGTAGACAATTGTGTATTTAAGAAATACTTAATTCTAGCCCCATATATAATACACTTTTATCCCCTATTATGGGAAACCCATACAAACTTCCATCCCCTTATTTAAAGGGTGGGGGGTGATTTTTTAAAAGTCCTACAATATGTATTTGATTTATAACAATGAGTCCCTATAGGTTTCAATTTTCAGACCTCTAGTATCAAAATTTGCGGAAGTTTCATACAAACTTCCATCCCCTAGTTTAAGGGGTTGGGGGGTAAAAGTTCCAAGTTTTAGAATTATTTTGTTGTTTGTGTACTAATACTAGCTTACATACCAAATTTCAGCTTTCTAGGTCATCGGGAAGTACCCCAGAGGTTTTGATACGTCAGTGACTGAGTGGCAAAATCGGCGTATTTTAGGTACCTATAAAACCTAAATTATAAAAGCTAGATCAATTAAATTTTGTACATTTTATATGTTTGCTAACTGAATCTTAACCTGAGAATTTGGGCGCTCTAGTGTTAACTGGGACGAAACTATGAGGGTTTGAATATGAGACGAAACGGTTCGAGAAAAGGTAGGTAGTGCCCCCTTCTTTTTTGTTCGTCTTGGCGGGGGCACTACCGTGCCCCCAGATATTTAAAATACGAAGTCGAAGTGTAGATATGGAAGTAGTAATAATTGTGTATAAGAAATACTTACGTTTAGCCCGATATATACTACTTTTATCGCCCATTATGGAAAACCCATAAAAACTTTAATCCCCTTATTTAAAGGGTGGGGGGTGATTTTTTTAAAATCCTAGAATATGTATTTTATTATTTATAAATAATAAAGGAGTCCCTATATCAATTTTCAGACCTCTAGTATCAAAATTTGCAGAAGTCTCATACAAACTTCCATCCCCTAGTTTAAGGGGTTGGGGGGTAAAAGTTCCAAGTTTCAGAATTATTCTATTGTTTGTGTACTAAACCTAGCTTACGAGTACATACCAAATTTCAGCTTTCTAGGTCATCGGGAAGTACCCCAGAGGTTTTGATACATAAGTGAGTGAGTGGCAAAATCGGCGTATTTTAGGTACCAATAAAACCTAAAGTATAAAAGCTAGATCAATGAAATTTAGTACATTTCATATGTTCCCTAACTGCATCTTAACCTGTGAATTTGGGCGCTCTGGACGGGACTGGGACGAAACTATGAGGGTTTGAAAATGAGACGAAACAGTTCGAGAAAAGGTAGGTAGTGCCCCCTCCTTTTTTGTTCGTCTTGGCGGGGGCACTACCGTGCCCCCAGATACATAAAAACCTTAACTTCTAATCTTAAATATTAAAGATTTTTGGAGTTAAGGAGCTTATAAATTGCACTTGATTAATATGACACAGTTTCAACATTGTGGGAGGGTAACATTGTCCAATATCTTGTGCAGTCAGCAGCAAAAGTACCTAAGCTTTATAACACGCTAAGAATTATCTGTTCAACCTATTCTCTAGATAATAGAGTCCGTGCGCGTATAATTTTGAACACCTGCCCTCTAGCACAACTGTGACACGCGACTCTTTCTCGCGCGAGATAATACCTATCTCTTTCTGTGCAGTACTGTGAGAGAGTGACGGGTGACGCCAAGTCGCGCGACAAGAGACGCGAAGCATAGTTGTGCTAGACGGGCTAGCGTGCGTAGCAACTTCTGGGGCTGACTGTACCTATTACAGTAAATGGGACTGGGTCGGATACATCTGTCGCATGCCGAGGAACTTGTGGAATAAAGTGACTGCTGAGTACTCCGTTGATCCCGTCAAATAGAATGGCATCCATATAATGTCTTCCAAAGGCATTGGTGGGAGATAGCCCAAGACTGGGACACGTGGAAAATGAGAGGGCCGTCGCCAAGCAGAGGACACCGTCGGCTCTTAAATAATGTAGCCAATAAAATTAAACCATGTTGTAATACGTGGACAAAGTGAAAACGTGCTATGAAAAATCTACTCAATTTTAGCGGCCTTAATTACAGTCCGACCAAGAAGAGTAGAAATTAAAAAGTGGCAATACTGTAGTGTCGTCCCTTTCTAATCAGTCTAAGAAAACGGGGACGACACTACAGTGTTGCCACTTTTTAAACTCTACTCTTTTTGGCCGGACTGTATTTGTTTATTCATTTTAGACACTGATTTTAGAACCCAAAAATGTATGACAAATATTGGCATAACATTCGCAGATATTCTTGCAATACGAATGCGAATGCGAATATTCGTAACACCCCTAGACTGTACCTAGATTAAGGAAACTCACATGTAATCTCTTAAGCAGTCCTGTATCGGTGTTGTTGGCGGACTGTTTCGCCGTGTTCCAGAACTGCTTCTGCGCGGAGTAGCGGTTCATGGGACATATCTTGAACAGGCAATCTGAAAACAACACAAACTGAAAATTTCACACACCCCATGTTTTGTTTTTTTGGGGAGAGCCCTTTGCCCAGCAGTGGGCCACTCCTATACAGGGTTTCCCACGGCTATGCCACATGGAGGAGAAATCAGGAGCATTTCAGTCACTTTTTCATACACGAAAGCCTTTTCTTTCTAGAAGCGTTAATAATAAAACAAACCTAACCTAACCCAACGGGTTGTTTAAAACGACATTCCTTTGTAAAATCCTGAAAATATTACGGGTTTTAAAAATAACCTTCAGACAAATAAAAATTTGGCGTTAAAAAAACGTTACAGATGGAGCACTGCTGCCATCTTTGGGATGGGTCCGCCAAATACCAACTGGCCGCCTTGGATTCAATTGACAAACGTGCGAAGAAGCTCATTGGCGACCCTGCCTTAGTTCAGGAAAAGCTGCAAAACCTCGAACACCGCAGGAAAGGCGCCTGTTTATCGGTTTTCTACCGGATACACTTTGGTGAGTGTGCACTAGGACTGCATGAATTAATTCCACCGTCTCCGTTCAGACAATACAGTACTCGGCGTGGACTTGGATTCCACCCTTATGTTGTCGATATACCACTGATTTGTACGAAACGCTTTGCGTCTACTTTCCTTATGAGGACAGCTAAGGAATGGAACTCTCTTCCTGCGCACCTGTTTCCTGAAAAATATAACTTGGATCTCTTCAAGTCGAGAGTGGCATCTTCTAGCCAAGCATGCTCCATCTTAGGCCTTATTGTCACTTAACATCAGGTGCAATAGAGGTTAAATAATGCATGGCTATTTTGAATAAAAAAAAAAGATGGGAAACAATGTTTCGGCGTTGAGATATGATACCATGGGTGATTGATGGATTACTTACCCCGGAACTTTTTGGGCGGGTCGGTGAGGTCGCCGGCTTCCGGGCAGACGACGCACCTGTCATCTACCAACCTGTGAAATTGGGGGTTATGTTATTAATCATGTATAAGCAGTTACTACTAGGGCCTTGACCTGGCGACAATATACAGTCAAAGTTTGGATGGTGTCGCTTTGTTTGAGTAGTTATCCATCGATTTGACTATGGAATAAGTTGCTACTGATTTAAAATGGGTGTAAGGGCAGACACCGTCACTTTAAATTATACAAATATAGAGCGAAAATATTCCAAAGCCAAAACGGCTGAACGGATTTTAACCAATTTTGGTACCAGGATAGGATTTACGTACTTTGTACTATCCGATACTTTTGCTAATCTCAGATTACGAGTACTTTATCCAGGGCCGAACTATAAGGAGAACATTATTATGGTGTAAGTCCTGCTTCTGGGCGGGGCCCCTATAGACTAGCTGGGCCCCTAGGCTAAATAAGTAGGGGTAAATACGGCACTGACTTTATCACGTGAGACTTACCCTAAGGTACTGAGGAATCCTGAGACTGTCCCCTCCGCGTAGAGGGAGACGATGTCTCCCTGGTGCAGGAAGCTGTCCCCCATCCTGCCGCCTTACCCCCACCATGCAACGACACCTGGCGACAAAGCATACTCATTAACAATCATACTAAAATGATTTTATAAATGTATGAAACATAACATGTCTCAATATTTTGAATGTGGGTACACACCACATTTTTTTTTATACCTATTATATTGATTAAGGTGTAAAGCCTTTCAAATAAACAATGCAAAGATAGACACACAAAGCATAAGGAAAAATTTAAAAGGTTATTTGGCGTTGGTTAGTGGAGTTGTCAACATGTTGGACCGGTAATCCAGAGATACCGGGTTCGATACCTGGTCTCTTCCGTCAGGTTACGCATTTAAATTTTTCTTCGTGCTTTGATTTTTGTATCAATAGTTTACATGATTTTCACATTTTACTAAAGCCTGACCAGAAATATATAAGGATGCGCCATATTGCGGAATTTCACTGGAACTAATTTCTTACACTGGCAATGATGTTATGATGGTTGTCAACAATGTCAATGTCATTCGTGCTGGTTTCTTTAAAAGACAAATATTTAAAAATACCCAAAGAAAATGCCGAAAACCATTCACAGTCGTGAACGTGGTATTATAAAATTTATACACACTTTACACTTTATTTAATAAAGTGTACACGTGTCTACTACACAAAAAACAGTGGACAAAAGATTGCATTATTTATTAAAATAATATTACGAGGTTACCATAGGAACTGACAGGTATTTTAACTGAGGTCATTATAGTGTGTTGCGATTGGTTGCAAAATTGTTGCCATATAAATCTTGTAAATTGCGCCCTCTTGACAATCCTCATATATTTCTGGTCAGGCTTTACAACCAAACGGGAATTAATCGTGTTCAAAAAGTGTTTATTTATTGATGTTACGTTAATGGTCTCGAAGGGTACCTCCCAAGGGGAAGGTGGGGAAAGCGAAGGTCCATGAACGTAATATCACGTTCTAAACGTCAAGGTAATTAAATAAACACTTTTTGGACGCGATTAAGTCCCGTTTTGTTATAAAATCTAAATCAAATGAAATTTAATTTTTTTTGGTTTGTAATGTAATTTTGTAGTTCACAGTGCCTTGGTTTATTTACTGTTATGCTGTGTAACTAAGGTAAATAAATAAATAAATAATAATGACTAAAATAGCTTGCGAGGAGATATGCAAAAACGTTTGAAGTCGCAATGAGTGGTCATTTGGTCAAACAATCATCCATGCTTGTGGGGATTTATGATTGATGACTACTATTAGTCAATGTAATAATTTTGATCAATTACTAATGTCTTGCAACGTAAAACTGTACAACCACTTACGTATATACAACATTCACAAAAACATTAGTAATTGATCAATTGATCATGATTGTTACCTTGACTAATATTTAACAACAACGACGAGTCATCCTTCCATGACAGTTGGGTAAAAACAATGTAAGAGTGTAAAAGAAAAGTAATGACCCGATTTGCGTATTCCTCTAAAAATTATACGATCACTGAGCAGGAGAACTGAAACCAACACTTTTACACCTTAATATTTATTTTATACCTAACAAATACCTAATCTCGCGAAACAGCGGTGTTAAACTCATTGCGCAGCATAAATTACCGCTTTTTCTGCGAGATTAGGTATATATACCAAGGGTGCGATTAGTTGACAGGGCTTAGTTCAGAATAACCATATTTTCAAAACGCACCTTTTTTTTTTTTTGTTTATGTCATAGGGGGCAAACGAGCAAACGAATCGCCTGATGGAAAGCGATTACCGTCGCCCATAGACACCTGGAACACCAGAGAAGTCACAAGTGCGTTGCCGGCCTTTCAGGTGGGAATACGCTCTTTTTTCATTCTTTCATTTCTTCTTGCAACATTCAAAATTCTCTTAGGGTTTTTGAGCATAATTTTACTCCTATATGTAATATGTGGTACTCCCGTACGTAATGAAATGAAACCCCAACTTAATCGCTGTTATAAAGCTGACAAACACAAGTGGTCTAATATCCGTACCCAAACGGACATGTGCTCTTCACTGGGCTACCGCTTCATGCAATTTTTAGGCTTGCGTCGAGTGAAGGTAAACAACAGCGTTATTTAAAGTTTCAGTGACCAAAGTTGTATACGGGTTGACATAAGATCGCTTCACTAACGTTAAGCCCTTAACCCGCGGAGTTAAATGCTTCAAACACAACCGCTGAGTCGAAGGAGTCCTGGGAAGAATACACTAATTTAGGCACTTTGATCATTCAGTCTTTGACGCCTAGAGACCTTAGACATTTGTGTTGCGGCTACACATTACTCGCGAAGTTCGCCGAGGCGAAGTTGATCGAAGTACGAGTTCCGCTGCGAAGTCCAACTACATATGATATCAACTTCGCGAGTAGTGTGGAGCTAGGGTAAGAATAATATTGTTAGTAAAACCTAATCTATTTTTTTTTATATATCGGACAACCTCACAAATCGGTCTAGAGCCAGAATAAGCTCTAGTAGGCTTGTTTTATGGGCACTATAGACGACGAAAAACATACTTATTTAGATAAATACATACTTAAATACAAATAACATCATGACCCAGGCACAAATATTCGAGTTCATCACACAACTCTTTTGACTTTTTCTCCACAGCGGTCCCTGGTGAAATTCCTGTATAAATATTGAGACATGTAAAAGGGCACTTTTACATGTCTCAATCTGTGTGGCCTACTTACAATATAAATGTTTTATACAGTCTGGATATTCTAGTTCCATGAGTTGAGTAGTCTTCCTATTTCCTAGAAGTATATTCATATGTGATTGATTAGCATAGTATTTCGACCAAGACAAGAGGAAAGAGGATGGATGATTATCGTATGATAATAACAAAAAATTGTGCTCGTGAAAGTGAAACAGTCACAGTGTACACAGTCACCGCCTGCTAGTATCAAGTGAATGTATTCAAAGTAAAGTGTCAACGTGCCGCGCTATGGAGACTCTTCTTACAAGAAACATTCAGTTCGTATAATGCAAAGTTGAGTGAAGTCGAGTATCATTGGTTTGTTGAATTAAATATTGAATTAATTTAATATTTAAAACTTATTTATTTTTTATTACAACTTGTTATGAAACAAAATTCTGAACACATGAATTTGTTCGATTCGATAATTATCAAGAAGCGTAATTATCTCGATAAATTAGAACCCTGGAACGAGGGCATCCAGCATACTAATAAGTAATTCCCGGTTAGGTGAGTTAAAGATATCCCACTGTTGACTTGCGAGGATAGTTCATCCTAACACCGACGCGACGTGCGTCTAGATAATATCACATGACAATGACATGGTCCCATCGGAAGATCAGCGCTGGCTCTTTAAGCTAGCAGCATGCAGAGGTGGGACCTTTTCGTGGCACAGCCATAATAATATTAGGTGCCTATTGCTTTTTTAGGGTTCCGTACCCAAAGGGTAAAAACGGGATCCTATTACTGAGATTTCGCTGTCCGTCCGTCCATCCGTCCGTCCGTCTGTCACCAGGCTGTATCTCAAGAACGTTGATAGCTAGACAGTTGAAATTTTCACAGATGATGTATTTCTATTGCCGCTATAACAACAAATACTAAAAATAAAATAAAAAAAATATTTAAGGGGGCTCCCATACAACAAACTTGTTGTAGATTATGGTACGGAACCCTTCATGCGCGAGTCGGACTCGCACTTGCCCAATTTTTCTCTTCTGTTAAAGGCGAGGTAGACTTTACCGCCAAGTAAACGATATTAAGAACATATTCTGAGAATTTTGTTTATGTAGTATAATCCAAGCCCAAGTAGTAAAGGTTAAAAAAACGTAGGTGCCCTTGCGCTTCGCTTGGCTCGTCTCGGCAGAGGAACTGCCGTGCCCCCAGATTCTTTCCCGTCTAGCACAACTATGCTTCGCGACTCTTGTCGCGCGACATAGCATCGCCCGTCATTCTTTCACAGTACTGCGAAGACAGAGACAGGTTATTTGTCACAGTTGTGCTAGAGGTGCTGGATTTTAGAGTATTTCTACGCTTTCATAAGATTGTTTACTCTATAATACCCCCTGTTAATCAAGCCTTATTTGCAAGTAAATTTTGTTATCTCAAAACGTTCTAAGTTGCAAGTTCAAGCGGACAAGGCCGAGTTTGAGACAAAATGAGCTCATTCAATCGTACTACAACCAAAATGGCGCATATGCCGAGGATTTTAAGCTAAAATATGCTCTTTTGGAAGAAACAAGACCGGAAGCCTTCAAATAGCATTTCTGTTCGTTCCAAATTCTCGTAAAATTATACAATTCCGTATCTTGCCCTAAACGTTTGCCAGAGACAACTGTATGCAAACAAAACCGGCGCTACACAGAACCGAAGAGTCTTAACTCCCTTTAACAGGAAGACAGACTTAAGACGGTTTTAGAATAATATTCCGCCTTTATATACAAACGCTAAGGAATTTCGACACAACAAGTAGGTACGTAGGTCAAGCTTCTTAAGAACAAACACGAGAAAATGTTCGTTGAAGCGTGCTATTTAGGTGTAATTTTGTACGGTGATGGAGTTTAAAGTAACAGATCGCATGGACAGTGTTTAGAATAGCGAGAATAACTCATTGAGCGATGATTGTTCAGAAAATAGATTTACGACGTCTTTAGTCCGAGATTTGATGGAGGATAACGGGTAGTTTCTGCGATTATTAAGTTTTGGTAAAGCCTGACCAGAAATATATGAGGATGCGCCATATTGCGGGATTACACTGGAACTAATTTATTACACTGGCAATGATTGTATGTTTGTCAACAATGTCAATGTCATTCGCGGTGGTTTCTTTAAAAGACAAATAATTAAAAATATCCAAAGAAAATGCCGAAAACCATTCACATTCGTGAACGTAATATTATAAATACAGTGTACACGTGTTTACAACACGAAAAACAATCAGGAAAAGAGTGCATTCCATTAAATGATATTACGAGGTTACCATAGGAACTGACAGGTATTTAATTAAGCTAATGTCATTGTAGTGGGTTGCGATTGGTTGCAAAATTGTTGCCATATAAATCTTATAAATAGCGCCCTCTTGACAATCCTCATATATTTCTGGTCAGGCTTTATGTAGTATTAGTATTGGTTAGGTTAGGCATGATTAACAAGTATGTGTCATGAGGAGGCGGATACGATGAAGCATAAGCATAAACAGATGTCACGCTTTAATAACTTTAATAAGACAAGGATGAAGGACTTTGGAAAATGGACACCGAGAACATCATTAAACCATTGGTAACTCCCATAATTCACACACAATGCAAAGACACTTAGCCCTTAATTTGACAAAAAAAAATGGTCTAGTTCAAGTCTCGTTAAGGTTAAATAGAGCAAACTACAACAATTCTCGTTCTAAAAACAATAGAAAAAGATGGTCAAAGAATTTGTTACTCCTGGCACACATTGCCAAATTAAGGGTTAACGCACATACCACACAAACGTAAATAATAAGTAAGTCACTAGATTATTAATATTTTATATTAATAATCCCCTCAGCTGTAGAGAGCCCCCTCGACAGGTTTTTGCGCAGTAATGAGTAAAAAAAGTATCCGTAGAAAATGCAAAAATACGAGCCCCAAATATGGGTATGATGGTTTCTTGAAGTAATTATAAATTAACCCACAATACATAATGTACAATATATATTTTAATAAACACAAACAATATTTGCTCATTTAAATATTTAGTAGCTAAATTAGGAAAAGCTAATTAAAGAGTAGCAGTCAGCGGGGGACACAGTTTGTCTCTTATAAATTATGTTTTCTTCTACATAAACTTATAAATCAGATAAACTTAGGTCTAGTCTAATACCCTACACGCCATTTTTATAAATAATAAAAAATAATGCATAGTACCAAAAATAAAGGAGGAGTATACCTAATTAAAATAATCCGTTCCCATCGATACAACAGGTGAGTAAATAGAATCAGAGTGGCTAAATATTGATAAGCGTTGATAAAGGAGATAGTAGGTAAATCAGCTATTCATATTAACACAATAGAGCGTATACAAAAAAAGTTCCTTAGTTATCTTAAATATAAATTCAGTTCCTTTGCCCGTGAGAATATTGAAAGCCTTCAGATGCGAAGGGAAAAAAGGGACGTTACATTTTTATTTAAATTGCTGAATAACATTGTTGACTCTCCATATCTTCTAAGTAAAGTATCGTTTCGATGTCACAGCTTTCGAACGCGGTCCACGGATCTATTTTCAACTCCGTTTAGTCGTAAAAAATATGTAAGTATTTAGTAAGAACATGCAAAATTTACAACAAGAAATATTCACATATAGACATGTTTCAGTTAAATCAACGCAAATTTGTTTCTGCACTGAAAGCCTAAACCGTAAAAGTCTACTTTCTATAATTTGTAATACTTAGATCTATTTTTAATTATTTCATAAAAATCAAGACTTTACTATTGTATTCAACTTTAACTTGTTTCTTTTGTTCATATCATAGACTCAAAATTAAAAAAAAAAAATAATTAGACATGCACATAACCAGTTACTTAACTTAAATATGTTTAATGCATGTTTTCTGTACTCTCAGAGCAATAATGTTTGAACCATTAGTGGAAACTGTTTTGGCTTCTGTGTTATCTATTTTTGTTAACTCTAAGTGTGATTGTATGCTGTTTGTTTCTCATTACAATAAATAAATAAGCGTTGATAACGGAGATGGTGAAGTTAATTAGGTCAGCGGGGCGCCGGTTAATGAGCTAGTCAGTCAGTCAGTCAGTCAGTCAGTCAAGCTCGGGGCCACGCTTGTTTACGATAAATACATGTATAATATACTCTTCGTCCGCGCGGGAGGAAAAGTTACAACACAGTTTTTGTTTCTCCGTAATCGGAAAAACAGATGGGACGTCGACGAGTCCTTGAGTGGCGACCACCGTCTCTGAACGCTGCGTCGATAGGGTCCCGCATGGTGGACTGATATCCTGACGAAGGACGCGGGGATCCGTTGACTGCGGGGCGCGCAGGGCCGGTCACGGTGATGTTTTTAGGGAGGCCTATGTCCAGCAGCAGCAAAATAATTAGGTTAATGAGTTAGTTAGTCAGTCAGTCACTCAGTCAAGCTCGGGGACACGCTTTTTAATAACTAGCTGCACCCCGCGGTTTTACTAGCTCATTGCACGGAATTGCTCCTTCTGTCCAGTAGGATTAAGGAAAGAAGAAAGAAGGAAAGAAAAGTTTAAAGTTCTATGTGATGTGATCCACCATTTAGTTTAGTGGATCCTGCGATATTGCATCCCTTAATATGCTCCACCAGAGGGCACTTGGTTGTATTTCACGAACAATTGACGTTACCATCTCTTTCGTCTGATATAGTGTTTCTTTTGTTATATAGAAAAAAGAGATACCTACATACTTAACAAATATTTAACTAAGATGTCCTGCTCCTACTTGCGTCGGTTGCCTGATTACTGCGGGTCGTGGCCATTTTCTCGGAACAGTCTCTCCCGGATGATGCGCCGCCAGCTGCTCCTATCAGTAGCCGTGTGATCTGGTCCAATCCAATCTGGTCTGCCAAGCATGTCGGGCTCCTGCCTCCTGGTCGCTTGCCTTCGACTTTTCCAGTGATCATCAGTTTTTCTAGGTTATAACTTTCTTTCCTGGCAATGTAACCAAAGTACTCTAGAACCCTGCGATGACAGGTCGTGGTCAGTCTAGTTCGGATCTAGAGTTGGGTTAAGATCGATGCGTAGGTGTGGCGGCTGTTCATGGTATGCGCAACATTCATCTCCAGCACCACCTTTTGTTGAGTTTCTTTCGGCTTTCTTCTCAACCGCGGTCTCCTCTTGGGAAATGCCGGTAGATTCACAATCTGACTTGTAAAAGTGCTCTTACAGGATAAATTATTTTATTACATATCCTAAAAAAATTCGAAAGAATCAATTTGATCAAGATGTAAAGACATACTAATAGAATTTTGAATAGTGTTACGATTGTTTCTTTTTTTTACCAATTTTTCATAATTATCACTGAGCCATCCTGCTCGCGATAATTCATAATGTAGTTAGTTGTGGCATAATTAGGCGTATCTAATCTCGGTAAATCTCTTATCACTACACAGCAAAGCTATTTGTCCAGATTAATGAACCGAAAGCTCGCTGTAGTGTAGTAGCCGCAAATAAGGCTGCCTGTCTACTGAACCGGAGCAGAGAAAATGAACCAATTAAGCTTCGTCTTTGTCCAAAATAATTTATATCTGAAAAATATTATACTCCGCTTTGGCGGTGGTTAAGCACTGCCTACTGACAGAGCCGACGGTCCTGGGTTCGAATCCTGTGCAAGGGCAAATATTTGGGTGATGAACTCGAATATTTGTGCCTGGGTCATGGATGTTATTTGTATTAAAATATGTATGCATCTATATAAGTATGTTTATCGTCGTCTAGTGTCCATAACACAAGCCTACTAGAGCTTACTGTGGGACTAGATTGATTTGCGTGAGGTTGTTCGATACTTATTTAAAAAGAAAACCCTTAATAGAATAGGTAGGTAAAGTTTGTTAAACACGGTAATAAAAAACGATAGTCCTTGCTATTAGGATTTACAAACGGTAGCTCGTAAATTTTCCTCGCCATGGTTTTCACAAAATCATTTTTTATATTTTTGACATGACAATTTGGTATTTTCATGGCGGAAGGGCTCTCTACGTTTAAAACTTAATATGTAGAAAAACTGATCGATAGTTGACACTTGTCAACCTTGTTGACCAACTTGTAAACACAGTATAAAGACATCCAACGAGAAACAGACAAGAATTTAGGAGTTCACTTGGATAGCACACTGAGCTGGAAGGTACAGGTGGGCGAAATCAGCAAGAAACTCATTGGCTCGCTTCATGCTCTGAACAAACTAAAGAACTTCTTACCCATTAAAACCAAGGTGCTACTAGTAAATACCCTAATCCCCTGCCAATAATTGACAATGGTGATAAGCCAGAGCTCTGTTAAAATGTTAACGCCATTTTGCTATGGGGCTTAGTCTCATATTATGTATACTTAGATTACTGACGCATGAAGAAACCTGCGCAATGTGTTTAATCCGAGAACGACAATACTCAGGCACTGTTGTGAATATACTATTATGTATTGTATACCAAATATGAATTTGTATAATATTTATATAAAAAATCTGTATCCAACTCAAACTTTTTTTTTTATATTTTTTATATCTTATATTTTTATACTGCGACGGTGGCAAACAAGCATGCGGCCCGCCTGATAATAAGCAGTTACCACCGCCTATGGACGCTTGCGACGCCACGAGACCCAGGCGCATCACACGCGCGTTGCCGACCGACCCTTTAAAGAACCAATTTACTCCCCTCATGAAGAACCGCATGCTGTAGCCCCCTGGGAAAACCTCGGCATGTATAGTTACATACATATAAATTTGGATTAGATATATAAGGTAGAATTTTGGTTTAAACTAACCAATCTCAGACTTAGAATATAAGTGATATAATATAAGTAGGGTTGTGACATATAAAGCAACGCCGTTGATTTTCGAAGCACGCTTGCCACCACTAGATCATTAATATAAAGTAGATACAAATTTCTCGATATAATTAGGTCAAAAGGCCAAACACAAGTTCATTCGAAGTTCGAGTTCGTTCGAATCTGTCCGACATAGAACATTTCTTTACCATTCAGTCAAAAATTTCGTAAAGATTGGTTCAGTTTTGGAGGAAGAGACAGACGAGAACGACCCTCGACTGTATATTTGCTACGTTAAAGGACCTAATTTGTATTAGACACTAGCTGTGCCCCGCGGTGCTACCCCGCTCATCCCACGGGAACACTATATTTATTCGGGATGAAAAGTATCCTATGTCCTTCCCCGGGACTGAAACTATCTATATACCAAATTTCATCTAAATCGGTTCAGCGGTTTAAGCGTGAAGAGGTAACAGACAGACAGACAGACAGACACACTTTCGCATTTATAATATTAGTATGGATGGATAGTTACCAGGTGCAAACTTAACGTAATCTGATACTATCGGAAAAGAAACCATAACCATAGCCGCCAAGAGTATAGCTCAGAAGCATCCATAATCCAACCTGTACAACATATCCATAACACCAAGTCTTCTTCCGGTAAACTATTGGTACCAAGGGTAAACAATTACTTTGGGGATAGAACCCTAAAAAAACGGATTCCGTACCTAATCAATTGCTTACCGGAAGAAATACGACGAGAGCCAAATAAAAACAAATTCAAGAGATTGTTAAAAATACACTTTTTCACATTACTACCGTAAATACTTAATTTATGGAGAGGCCTATGTCCAGCAGTGGACAAGAATAGGCTGATGATGAATGAATGAATGACCGTAAATACATACTTTGTACCTAAATAGAGATTCCCTACCAACGATCCTACAGTCAAACCAGCCACTGGTTGTGTGGGACAATGTATTTAGATTTAAGAAAATTGTAAAGTTCCTAATAAATAAATAAATAATAATAATAATAAGGAACAGTAATAATTCTAGGAGTCAATACAGAACCATCTCTTAAGGAAGAACTACTTACCCTGTCACATAACGTCCATCTTCAGTACAATTCAACCAGTTTCATGAGCAGCTTCAGCATATCACAAACGAAATAGAACAAATTCAACAGTATCTTATACCACACTCGCCTCACGTCTATAAGGTAGTAACTCAGCACTAGCACGACGACACAGACCACACAGTACCATTTCTTGCGATCACTTATAACCATCTGCGAATTTAGCGAGTCCGTTTTGTTAGAGTTTTGGGCGCTTTGTAAGGTTCGATTCGGATTGCATTTTGCTTCAAACGGGTTTATTCTCGTGTCTATTCAAATATCTACTACTAGAAATTGTATAAAAATGAAGTTTTATACATTTATCATTTCGAACAAGGCGAGAATGAAGGCTACAGTTTTTGTGCTCACCAGTTGGCGTCACTGTCGAGTAAGGTCAGTAAAACAGATCAAAACTACACAATGCAGACGTTTAAGTTGCTTTTTAGAACACCAACAAAATGTATTAACATCTAGATTAATTTATTTTTAAATGTCTGACGATTTCACCCCATTTTTTATATTTTTTCTGTATCTATATTTACGTCTTGACCCGTATTGTATGTCTGCCATTTACTAGGAAACAGCACAATATTTACGATGATCATGAGTAATTTAGTGTAATTTGCGATTAAAAATCCATAAATATCAGTAATTTGATTTTTGACGGCACTCGACACTAGCGCCTCTAGCGACGAACTCAAGCGCGATAGCCCTCATTGAACCCCCAGTATGGATTCATACGAAATGTTTCTATGGGTGATACCTTTCATTTTGTCATTATGTGGTACAGGAAATAATCAAATATTTAGCGTTTTAATAATAGGCTGGCATTGGGCGATATTATCGGCCGAAATTCATTAGGGTTGTCCAAAATGGCTTTGTGGAATGAGCATTTTCCTCGATGCTTGCCATGTTAGGCAAAAAGAGCATAACACAGTGCACTGTGATGTCATTTTGCGAGTTTTTGCGAGTTTCATGAAACACAAAAATCATAGGTCAATTTACCTGCACATGAGAGTGTAATAATGTAATAATATCCTAAATAAAAGGTTCCAGAAATAACCTGCTAAGGGGAATTTCACTTAAATTTATAAGCTACATTTTCATATGAATGCGACACATTAACACTTCGCAGTGTTAATGTGTCGTTCCGTCATATTCTATCGATAAACATCGACATTCGACAAAGATATAGTCCTAAACGGCAATAAATACTAATGTTGGACTAATGCAATAATGGCATTTTGTTTGTAAGACTTATAGACAAGTACATTTACGTATAATCACATCTATAAGTGGTTAAACTTTCTCGCATTCATTACGCAAAGTTAGCAGCATAACGACGCAATATCAAGTAAAGGAAAGCGGAAATGACGTGGGAAATGTTCCCCTTTCTCCCCTAGCGCGTAAATTGGGTCTCTCGGTTGAATTCTCCTTGCAAGGCGGGCGTAAACATCGGAGGTTTCAAGCATTATGCTCCCCGTTGAATTGTATCGTGTTATTAGGGAATCATGTCGTTATTTATGTCGTTAGTCATCCTGTATTAACATGTCGCAAGTAAGGGTGCCTCAGTTAAAGTGACGAATGTGCTGACATTTGTCACTTAGATGACTAAAAACATTGTTAACGCGAGAAAACGTGCCTTTAGTGTCAGTCACAAGGGCAATTGAAAATTTGAAATGAAATGAAATTATTTATTTGCTTTGCACAAGATGGTCAAAAATATGTATTACAGCACTATAACTTATCTAACCAGTAAACCTTCAAAAATATGAAGTTGACCAAATATATTATATAAATAAATTAATAATTATAAATTACGATAAGAAAGATTACTCGTCTCACACGCCCAAATTAATACAATATTGCATAAAAAAACACAAGTCGCCAATTAACTAGATAGTTAAATAATACTTATCTGGATAAGATGTATTTTCTTTGACTAAATAAATAGGATATTATTTGTTCCGTGATATGGCTGGTATATTATCGATTTTGAGCTGCATCAAGTAATATTGACAGCTGGTTAAAGGTAATATATAGGTAAAGTAGACAATCGGATGTCAACCAAAACGTCGCATGTAGTCACAGTTTTAAAGCAGTTCATTCAAGAGACAACGTAAGAGACACATTTTAAATCACGAACAACAGTAAGTAAAATAAGAAGCATTGATCAGTGACAACCCTAGAATTATTAACGATAGCGAGTTTTGGTAACTATAGTTATAGTATACGATTTCCTGTATTATCCGATGATAAGAGAGGATATTAATACAGTCACGTGTGTGTCAACACTGTTGAACTTTAATACATATACACATACTACACTGTTGAACTATCAGATTTTTTCTATTGCAATTTATAACTCTGTCTTTTGAGTTCAGTCATATTGTAATGAATCATAAATAACAATACTGGTGTACTGCCTTTTCTCGGAATTAGTTTTTCGTCGAATATTTCATTTCGCAGAATTATAAATCGCAGAAATTTTATTTTACGAGACAATGGTTTCCGGTATCTTTCTTGTGAGTGCGTTTTAACCCCTACAAAAGGTTGCCAGAGTATTTTACATAGAAAACTATCGTGAGTCTCAGACATATTAAAATACTCAAACGGGCTTTACTCACGTCGTAGAAGTCGAATAACGCTCGACATGTTTCAAATCGGTACGCGATTCATCATCAGGAGAGACGATCAGTCGCGGCGGCGGCCAATCGAACACTCAAGTGAAGTGTTTGCCAACCGATTTGAAACATGTCGAGCGTTATTCGACTTCTACGACGTGAGAAAACCCGTTTGAGTATTTTAATATGTTGCCAGAGTAGCCTACAGAAAGTTCTCCCTTTTGATCTTCGCAAAAGCCGCCGAGTGTGAATTTTATGGGTAATTTGTGTAAAATGTGACGGAGTTAATCGTGGGATATGACGACGCGACTGACTGACTGACGCAGTCAGCATCAAAAGTAACCGACAATTTAAGTACGCGACTTTGCCGCCCGACAATTACTACCTGTCACTTTTCTGACAATACCGTGCGAGCAGGACAGTAGATGCTGAGCCGTGCGACAAGCGAAGCATATTAAAGCACCCTAACCTCATATTTTCCACAAATCATGTATTCTGATTCACTTTCGTTATCATATACGGGTGAGATAAGTATGCAAATTTTACAACTGGGCTGCGCGCCTCGTTTCACTTCTATCTCCATTTTGATACGGTTTATACCAGTGGCTTAAGTAGCAGGGCTATAAGTGTAGCATCACCCATCTTGCTCGCACGGTATTGAAAGGAAAGTGACAGGTAGTATTCGTCACTCGACAAAGAGTTGCGTTTCACAAATATGCTAAACTTACTGTAGTTTTTTCTTGTCAATTTAACTTTTTTTTCAAAATGGCAACGATATGGGGTTTTGAAAACGTAAAAAAGTCGTATTTTAGTATTTTCGAAAAATTATCGCGTCGTTTCTCTCAGAGCCATGTACCTGATGTAGTTTGGATCTAAACTACATTATTCGATATTGTCAGATTGGTCAAAGCGAAGCGCCCCAAAATTGAAATCAAATCAAAATAAAAACGTTTTATATTTCCGCCCGGGGGTAATGAAATACGCCTTCAATTCTCAGTTCCGAATAAAAGCTTTCATCGGAACGAACTCGATAAAGTCGCATTTCAATTTCCCTAGCGATTACATTGTGGGGGGAGTAAAAATAAGTTGAAACTCCATTATTTCAAGTCTTCGTTCCAGCTTTGTTACCTGCCTTAAAAAGGCTTTTGTTTCAATGTACTGCAATGTTTACTTAAATTGGGTTTGTTTTTAACCCCCGATAAAAGTTTAAAATGTGTGCCTGTGGCATAATAGCTACTAAACGGATGATGCAGCACTAAGTATCCGTAAAAAATATGCTACTATGGCTTTCGATTTACGTATTAAAACAGGTTTGCGAGGTTTAACCTAACTTCGTAGATAATTTCAGCTCTTAAATTTGAGAGTTGGCAACACTGACCAAGTGGATGCATTCTGTACTCTCAGCACTTAAAATATTTCCACCCGCGGTGTTACCCGCTCATCTCACGAGAACAATACAATTGTTCGGGGTAAAAAGTAGCCTATCTGTTAATCCAGGGTGTCAGCTACCTTCGTATCAAAGTTTATCAAAATTTATCCAGCCGTTTGAGCGAGAAGAAGTAACAAACATACACATAAACACAGTCACAAACTTTCGCCTTTATAATATTAGTGTGATATGATGGAAAACGAACATTTCAGATTTCGAGGTCCACTCAAAAGGTTGCCGAGCACTTTTAGGGCTAAATTCATCGTAATTCCAACTACTAGGAGGCATTTAGCAGCCGTAAAAGATTTCCGATTATGGCTTTTCATTTATTAAGCGGGTTTTAGAGGTTTAGCCCATCTTTGTGGATTATTTTAGCTCCTACTACACTTGGCTCGAGTGAGTTCTTAGCTATAGTCCGAGACATTATCTACTCAGACGCTGTCAGGGACAACAAAAGGACTTTTTGATGCGCAATTGTATAATGTGTGCAAATGGAGGGGGTTAGCACGGTAGACAATTTAAAGCATTTCCATGCATATAATATGAAATGTATATAATATAAAAAACTAACATGTCGGGTTTCCAGTCCACTCAAAGGTTGTTGACCTAAGGTAAAACCCTTCTATTCACTGGATTAATAGGGACAGACAGAGAGAAGCGACTTTGTTTCATACTAACTATGTAGTGATATAATGGAAAACCAGCACTTCGGGATTCCAGTCCACTCGAAGGACTTTATAGTAGAGTTGTTAGTCCGCTGTTTTCTAACATAATTGTGCGCATCGGGTTACAAGCATGAAATTTCTACCACAGATAGAGTGTTCCACGGTGATTATTTTCAGATGTGGAGGGAAGTCAGATTCGTCCCCTGTGAGGCGGGAGAGCGGAGTGAATACGGCCAAGTATCCCTCTATTCTTTCTTTATTGCTGGTCAGTTAAGTCTACCAGGAGGTGTTTGGTATCATTTCCGTGTAAAACAAATATCAGAAATTCATTTTTTATGTTATTTTTGTATAGTTCTATATAAAAATATGGGTGTAATGGCCGAAAAGGTAAAAATCACAACAAGTTTTTTTATTCAGTGAGGTAAATTAGTTCAATTTCGTGAACATTTTCAAATTATTATTATTATTTCAAAAAGTTCATTTAATCTGGCTTCTAAAAATGTATGTATGTTGGGCACTTCTCATACAAACAGTAGCTTAAAATATATCTTTACGTCGGCGTAACCAACGTAAATCTCCGAAGGCATCCTATTTCACTTCATTAAATACATTAAATAATGATTGTTAACATGCTTTTACATATAATATTTACTATATACGTCCTAGAAAAACAAATTAATGTAATTAAAACAAAATATTTTTTTGCTAATACTGTATCACGAGCACACGGGCTAATCTCAACATCAACAATTTATTTAAGTTACTGTTTGTATGAAGAGTGCCCAATATTTATATATTTTTAGAAACTAGATTAAATTTGCTGTTTCGCAATATTTTTCTTTGTTGTTAATATTCAGGAAATATTACTAAATTATCTCCCTGAATAAAAAAAACTCGGTGTGATTTTTGCAATTTCGGAAATACAACCATATTTTTATATGGTACTATGAATAAATAACATGAAAAATGAATTCCTGATATCTGTTCTACACGAAAACGATACGACACAAGTCCTACTAGCGTTACCTGATCAGTAATATAAAAAGAAAAAGACGACTCCTTTGTCCTATTCACCCCACTTTCCCGCCGCACAGGGGACGAATCTGACTTCCCTCCACATCTGAAAATAATCACCGCAGAATACTCTATCTGTGGTAGAAATTTCGTGGTTGTATCCCGATGTACACAATTTCGCGACTTAGCAAAATGTACTAGAACACGCAGGCTAAGCTTAACATCAACATTTTTTTCAAGGTACTTTTTGTATGAGATGTGCCCAATATGTATACATTTTTAAAAACAAGATTAAATTTGCTGTTTAGTTATATTTTTTTAAATTGTAAATATTGAGGATAGATAACTAATTTATCGTTCTGAATAAAAAAAACTTGTTGTGATTTTTACCTTTTCGGCTATAAACCCAATTTTTTTTATGAAACTATTCTTAAATAACATGAAAAATTAATAGCTGATATCTATTTTACACGAAAACGATGTCGCGCAAGCCCTAATAGCCTTAACTGATCAGTAATAAAAAAAAGAAAAAGAACAGTACTTGGTCCTCTTCACCCCGCTTTCCCGTCGCACAGGGGACGAATCTGACTTCCCTCCACATCTGAAAATAATCACCGTGGAACGCTCTATGTGTGGTAGAAATTTCATGCTTGTAACCCGATGCGCACAATTTCGCGGCTTAGCAACTCTACTATTTAGTCCTTTTTATCATAATTCCAAGTGCTGAGAAGCATTTAATAGCCGTAATAAAATGCGTTTAACCTCGAAAACCTGGCGTAATAAATGAAAAGCCTTTAATTTATTAAGGTAGGTAGGTTTTCGAGATTTAGCCCAGCTTCGTAGATAATTAAATTTTAGCTCCTACTACACTTGGCACAAGTGAGCTCTGAGCTATTGTCCGAGACATTATCTACTCAGACGCTGTCAGGGACATCAAAAGGACTTTGTTTGATGCGCAATTGTATAGGAAGGGATTAGCGCAGTAGTCATTGCAAGGGATTTCCACGCATATACCTAAATGTAAAATGGAGTACTAGAATTTGTGGACTTATTTGAAACTAACTTTATGAGAGATTTGCGATCACACATGAGACAACTACCCGGCATTTCAGGAGGTTTAGGCTGAGCACTAATAAGTAAAGTCATGACTGCCTACTATTTTTATTTATGCAGATAATATCGATGATGATGTGATAAATAAACGATAAAGCGTCCGACATTCTGGCTCTTGTATACTTGTCAGAACAGAACGTTACAGATAGTGGCGGGCCTGTCGGCTTTTGGGTGGCTTTCCGCCAGGGATGTGGTACGCTACGTTGCTATGGATGTGTTTGATATCCACCAATCATATTGGTTGGTCCACATAGCATAGCACTGGTGAATCGGGTAGCTTTCGCAACCTCGCAGCATAGCTGCATTGTACATCTCTGGTGGAAGGACACCCTCAGAGAGGGTCGACCGAAGCAGCCGCGCAGGGCGCTGGCTCCGAAACGGCGTTTTTAGGGTTCCGTACCCAAAGGGTAAAAACGGGACCCTATTACTGAGACTTCGCTGTCCGTCCGTCCGTCTGTCACCAGGCCGTATCTCAAGAACGGTGATAGCTAGACAGTTGAAATTTTCACAGATGATGTATTTCTATTGCCGCAATAACAACAAATACTAAAAATAAAATAAAATAAATATTTAAGGGGGCTCCCATACAAGAAACTTGTTATAGATTATGGTACGGAACTCTTCATGCGCGAGTCGGACTTGCACTTGCCCAATTTTTTAACCATGTCTAGGGCACCTGGTGACAGATGCTTTGTCATTTATCGCGCGATAAGCGGAACCATCATAAGCTTGCTAAAGGACGTGTAACATGTTTCATTTAGCAGACTTATAAACCTACTAAAACTTATATTTATTTGTTTTCTATGGTGATACTGATAATGACACTGATTTCGGTAAAAAAGTAGAACCTAAAAGTATTAGGCAATAGACGTCGCAATATGGCTTTCCAGACTCACTAAAACCCATCTTACACGCTCAAATCCACACTAAATTGGAATAAATGTTCTTATTCTTTGGCACTTACGCCCCTTTACGCCCCAACAGTCCGCGTTTACTTCGAAATGCTCTCAGCGGGGCGCTTTCCTTCAGTTTTATTACATTGCCTAATACAACCTCTGAACAGCCCACCCACTTTCCGTGAAAGTACAATCTTTATTGGCAAAATTATTCCATTTACAAAGCGTTGCTAAAAACACGGAATTTCTATCCTACAAAATAACGTTCTCGGTTCAAAAAGACAATGAAAAGATGTCGCCAGTGCTAGCGGAAAGAAACGAATTAAACCCAAGCACACTCACAAAAGACTCACTCAACTAAAACCATTTCGGCCCAATGAACACAGCTCGGAAACTAACACTTTAACCGAAAATGTATGGGACTTTGCACATATAGGTTAAGATCGTATGTACCCTCACTGAAAACTAACCACATGGAAACTCTCACCAAAACCGTATTTTTTTTGCTAGCAGAAAAGCCAGCCTATGCGTGGCGAATATTAAGTCCTACTACTGACGTGAACATGATAAACCCAATCAATAAGGGGGGTTGGCTAATCAGGCGTTGTTGGGGGAGATTGTTAAATATAGTTCTGAGTGTCCTTTCCATCGCTCCATTTGCCAATCGGTGTTGGGTGGTGACCTGAAAGTCCTGGCCTATTTTGCTGGGGATTTATTTTTAAAATAATGTTTTTCCACAAGCATTACTCCCGACCCTCTCTTGTGCAAAGGATTGTTCATCCTTAATCTATCTACATATTATAAAATTCTAGATGAATTGAAAATAAGTTTTCTATGGGGAGGAATCATGATTTCAGGAAAAATCTTAATAGCGCCATGCAGGAATGCCTTTCGTTTTGCATACTGGCGTTGCGCACGCACCTAGTCTAGCACCATTTGTTGGTCATAGTCATAATAAATTTTTCCTCTCATCACGCCGAAACAGCTGGAAGAATTATAACCCATTTTAGTACAGGGATAGCTGGACATCCTAAGATGGTTAATGGTTATAGGATACTTTTACCCAACTCTGGCAAAGATAAAAACAATAAAATAAACTTTTGATATATTGGGAATATAGCGACGCATCCCCAGATGGTTATAGGATACTTTTTTCCCGACTACCGAGAAGCAAAGAAGAGGGTTATGTATTTTTCTTCCACGCGGACGAAGTTCGCGGGCACCTTGCAAATATAGTTAACATACGAACGTTACATTTAAACATATTACTTAGTCTCCTTTCACACTACAATGCACCATCCTACAGTAGGAGTAAAGTAAACTAGGTCACAACACCTAATACGAAATTATACGAGCGAATATAGGTCATAGTCCATTGCCAAAAACAGAATTGTGTTGACAGATGTTAATTCTGGACATGCTTTATAAAGTTTTTGGTCAACCGTTAACACTAATACCAATCGCATTCTCCTTGAGATAAAAACCGGATTTTGAGCACAAGCGTCGCAAAAACGATTGCAGTCAAAAGATTGAACCACTAACTTCACAGTTTCACACACGACTACCAACGGTGGGTGAGGTACTGAGTCAAATTATTCCAGGAATGTTTAGGTTTCAGAGATGAATGATTGAGGGAAGGCAGAATGTTTGTTTCCCTAACAATCCCACTTTGATATTCAGTTCCGCGGTATTTTGGCGCAGGTCTTGGTCTTCAATTCAGATGTAAAACAGATCTGGTTGTTACGTTGATCACGCGGGTGTCTGGTGGATGTAAATTGCTTTCCTACGCATTTTTTAAGAACTAATGTCAAATATTCAATAAATTGCATATGATAGTTTTGATTCTTTAGAGCCACGTCTAGAGTATCATATCATAATGTCTACGTATAATACAAAATGCATAGTATTAAAATCTTAAATTGTACCAAATTACCATAATATGACAGTCAATCGGGGTAACTTTGACCCGTCCGTATAACATTGACCACGCTGATATTAATGTTTTACTGCTACAGCACAAAGATAATGTACTTATTTCAAATTGTACATAAACAACTACTTTTTCCGAAAAGTTAGTACCTACGATTGTGCTCTAAGGAGTCTAAGGTATCGATATTATACTCGTACGAATTATACGACATGTAATAAGGTAAGACGCCGCTGTCTGCGGAAGATAAGTTTCCTAACGACGTCGTAAATAAAATATTTACGGCTAGGCTTGACAATCTACTAGAACTTTACCTGCGTTCATCTCTGCAAAAGTTGCGATATAAACCAATCTATAAACATAAAACAACTCCTTTATTGATATGGATATGACAGACAACATAACCTATTGATATCCTTTCTTTCAATAACCTAAATTAACAACTTAAAACACCCCTCACACGAGTCATCATGAGACCCTCATTCAATGAGTGAACGAAAAACTGAGCATAACTACAAAATTTGAGATGTTGTGACTTGTTCCAATTAAAGTTAAATATCTTGGAAGCCACTAGTCCTATTTTCACCAAACATAGCTAAGAACAATCTCGACGGATAAGTCTTTGGATAAAAAAAAACCGCACTCAAATTGGTCCATCCGTTTGGGAGCTACGATGCCACAGAACTCCCCTCTTTTATGTCGTGGGTTAATAAAAAGCTACACAAAAGATAGCAAAAATTATCATACAAAAACAGAAACACAAGTTACTTGCTCACATGACACTATTAGTGCTAGGATTTTCCAATCAATTTCAGGAAAGTTGTATGAAAAAGTCAGGACTCACGGGAAGGAAGTTTCGGGCTGAATAAATGTGTCGTATCTTATTATACAACTCATGTATCCTTAGTCGTATAAGATGTTCTGTAAGTGGCAAAATAATGAAGAGTTCGAAGAAGATATACACTTGAGCACGGACGTGTGGTCAGCAGAAAATATACAGGGTGATCAATCAGTAGCGGGAAAACAAAACTATAAGAAGGGAAATCTGTTCTTAGGAATCATGGCGTCAATTTTAGATTTAATAGAAACAGCATTAATTTTTAAATCACATACATAACCGGGAATTGAACCTGGTTAAAATTCTGTAAGTAACCAGCCTTCACTGATTGTAATATTCTTTACATAGGTTTTGACCGGGTTATGTATGTATGGCCATTTTGACTACTCCTAACTATATGATGCTTATACTGTATTTTTTTCTGTAGCTGGCTGTGCTTAGATAGTAATGGGACACTTTACAAGACGCAACAAGTTCGACAAGGCCTGGAAACTGGTGATTGATCGCCTTACAAAGGGCTCTCCTCGAAATAATTTAACGGCAAAGTTCTAGACTAGCTAGGAACACTAAAATATTCAGGCCTTCCTTGGAGACTCTTAGTTTAATTTAGCCTTTGTAGCTTTGACTGGACGTAGGTGATCGTTTGACTTACGGGAGAGGTTGGAAAGATAGGTTCAAAAGATATTGTTGGTACGATAGATAAGTCGTAAATACGCGTGATAAGCTTGATTCTTATGTGCGACTGACCTCATGTAGGTAACACAATACAACAGTGAAAAACTGCAGGTAAGGCCAAAAACAAAAAATCTCAATTTAATCTCTCGTCAAAAGGGTTTTGAATTGACACGAACATTTAAAGAAAACATGGCCCACGACAATAGGAATTAAAACAAAAGATTCATCAAAAGAGGCTAGAGGCGTTCGCTCGGGTTTGTTTTATACCGTTTGGGCAGGGTTCCGTATTTACTAGGAAAACTTTGAAGTTTATTTTTATACAAATCTATCTAGCCCCAAACTACGCATTGCTTGCTATGAGTGTGATTTTATGAAACGAGCCGAAGGCGACTTTCATGATAGGATCACACGAATGTTTAAAGGCCTAATTATGTACAGTTGCATACACTACACACATTCATCATTTTATTTTATGTATATACGAGTTTGTTAGTTCTAGCAGTAACTCACGCGGGACGGGCGAATGAATGAGCCGACCCCGCCCGCTCCTAACGTTATGAAGTAACATCTCCGATTTTGGCCGCTTCTAAGTAAAGTAAGTCTTAACCTATAGTGTCTGAACTTGTCATAGTAATTTAACAATATGGGTGCTAGATTAGCACTGCTAATAAATAGTATTTTTCCACAGGCGAACAAACAAAAGATATCGACGAATAACTAAGTTTATTTTAGTCGGCATTCAATTCAAACAAGCCGTGGATCAGAAATGTAGGTATTTCCTCAAGTTTTTTGTGGGTCATCGTCACTAAGTGACATGTTCGTGAATAGGCGTTTAAACAAAAGATTCATCAAGCCTCGACGCGTCCATTTTCGACAGCACTCAAATTAGGCGCGGTTAAGACTTACGTGGAAAACTGTTGCAATATAAAATACTAAAAGGTGCCGGTTCGTTGGCGGAGGAGGAAAAAATCATAACAAAACATCTTTGCTTCAGCATAGTCGGATAAAAAGTAATATTATCTATAAGGAATACTGTAAATATATAAATAAATAAAATAATGAACGAAAAAACACGCATGTGCCTCTTAGGACGTTAAATTCAAAGCTTTGGTCTGTTTTTTTACTCCAGTATCTAATAAATTACGATTAGTGTGGATTTAAACATTAGCTAATAATAATACATGCATGTATGTTATGATAGCAGTTGATAAATAAGTAGTTAATAATGTATATGTATAACGACAGATTTATTAAAGAAAAAAAAAATACTGGCAACACTCGCAACCTAGTATAATAGTGTTTTCCCATGCCTAAACCTGCATTTGATAACAGATAATTGCAGATATTTGCATGTAATCTTAACAAAATACTTAAATAAAACTAAACCTAAAAATTAAACTAAAGTCGAACATAATAAAGTTAAACGAAATTTAAAAATGGCCCCTGTGGCATAGTGCCAAAGGTGCTGACGGCATTTCCTCGCTGCATCGCCAAACTGATTCTTTGAGCGAGGGAACCGCCAGCTCTCCGGTCACCAGTAACATCGATAAGCCTCTTCGAGAGGCTTAATGCGCTGGGGCCTCACGGACCCAGGGTCTCGACGCCAAAAGATATGAAATTGTACTCAGCGCCAAGACCATTAAACAAATTCAAACCTAAGACATCATTTTAAATAGTATCTTACAACTTGTAACAAGGCTTGAGTCTAAACATTCTGCCGCACCTATTGTCTCCTCCAGTTCCATGAAGCTAACAAAACCTGACACGGATCAATTGTAAATAACGCGCAGTGTGTACTCGTTTCATATTTTACCCGATTATGGTAGAAAGAAGGGTTTTGATTTGAGAAAATAATCTTACACGTGGATGTAGCGGCTCGTCTAAATCTAAACATCCAACCGGACTCATTGTCTTGAAGAAGTTGGGTCTGAATTGCAGTGTACACTATTCCTATAGGTAGGACCTTGGCCTTACGAGAGTAGAACTGTGCAAAAAACATCAGTTATCTTGAATTATGTATGCATGTCGCAAAGATAAACTTTCCGATACAAAGTTCTTGAGCCACTCGGAGGGAGTTTTATAACAACGTTCAAAGTTAGAAGTTTGAGCCTTTGGAGAGTTTTCTTAGATAGGTTTTTTAAGTTAAATATACATTGTAATCGAGGTCGGGTTGAGACCCTATAGGTACGAGTAAATTTTACATAATGTTAGGTTCGTTCGTTACAGACATAGAACAGGCCGCATCAAAAAGTGTGTAGGTAGCGATATAAGTACTCGTAAATGACCTGTGCCGTTAATTGACAAGATTTCATATCTTTAAGACTACAATTTTAATAGGTACTTTTTGTATTCCACTTAGAAAGAGGAGTTTTTATATTTTTTTTAAGATTACTAATTACAACCCGGTTACAATATCTGTGGACCTGGCGTCGATGACGTCACGTCGGCGCTCTGGTACGGTGCGCGACGCGACGGGCGAGCGCGGGTAGGTACAAGGGTAGGGGGAGGGGCTTCACATTCCAGCGAGGTCCACAGATATTGTAACCGTGTTGTATTTTATTATTAATATATTTAAACGTACTGGCCAAATTACGTCGACGGAAAGCTGTAGCCCAGGCGCCAACGTCGTCAAATGACGTCCAAATTTTAATTATCAAAAATTTCGTAATTCACACCGCTACAATTTTTCAATACCTTTTTAGGGTTCCGTACCCAAAGGGTAAAAACGGGACCCTATCACTGAGACTTCGCTGTCCGCCCGTCCGTCCGTCTGTCACCAGGCTGTATCTTGAGAAAGGTGATAGCTAAGACAGTTGAAATTTTCACAGATGATGTATTTCTATTGCCGCTATAACAACAAATACTAAAAATAAAATAAAATAAATACAACAAATTTGTTTAGATTATGAACCCTTGATGCGCGAGTCGGACTCGCACTTGCCCAATTTTTTATTTACATTTTAATTTGTTTGTTGTGACGTCAGGGGCACGGTAAAATGCTTCATCAATTTTCGTTCAACCTGCTAGACTAGCCTACCTTTTATCCCAGTAAAATCGCCGGAACCCCAAGGATAATCGAAACACGGGCGCGAATAGAAGATAGACATTAATTTGACAAATCGCTCTTTCGAACCGCATTTCGCTATACAATCCCACTTCTGACGGGCCAAGCGGGTCAGCTTTTATAAATGAACTCGCGATACCAGAGCGTTTCCTGGGCATTCGTCTTAGTCACGTAGGTACTTAACAATTGGAGCCAGATTTGGCAGGTTTTAGAGAGTTGACCACATTTAATTTTTTCACCAGGCCTTTTCCGATAAAGGATAAAAAAATATATATTACCACATCTATACATTTTCGGAAACATCACAAATTTCCCAACTTATGATTCAAAAATAGATTCCAAAAGTTCATCATTCTAAAAGAGCGTAGGCGACAAGCAATCGGTCACAGGCGCAGAAAATCTTACAATCGGACTATTAGGTACAGTCGAGTTCATTTACATCTACCCACTTACGTTACGAGAACAAAAATATCTGAAAACGACCCTATTGTCAGGAGCATGTAAGAAGGATTTATTATGGAAATAGTACCGCTTTTCTTTTTGTATCGCTGTCTTATTTCTTGTTGTGCTGATTCTTAGACGACGCTGCTTTCATCTATTTTAATAGTATATTGTGTCATAAGGGTAGTAAGTAGGGGATTACTAACGAAGGACTATTAGAAGCCCAACGCCGAAGGCGGAGGGCTTTTAATGTCCTGAGTTTGTAATCCCCTTACTACCCGCCATACACACAATATTTTTCATCACATTTGGGAGTAAAACAAATAAATAAGTAAAAAATAAACATTAAACGATAACGATTGACAACTAACTTTTTTCTGTATATATATTTTTTTATTTACTATAAGCACTGGCAAAACGGCCATCAGCTTAAAACAGAAAACAAATATAGACAGAATTTTACGATCTATCATTAAACAAATAACAATTAACAATATTATGCAGCAATAATTAACACCGTAATATTATAAAACTTAAATACGAACAGTAATTTTGTTGCAAAACTAAATAGTATCTAACCAATAATATTTAACTTTTTTTCTTTTTTTTTGTGTCGTCTACCACAGATAATGCTAAGAACTGTGTTTAGTTTAGAAACTTGACAGGCTATACTGCCATTTTGTAATGATAATTCAAAATTGAATTTAATGAAACAATTGCACAATACACTTAAATAATTGTAAAACATAAATATTAATGCAGTTACATATACCATATTAATTCAATACACAATAAAATTTTCTGGTAGGCAAGTTTTGTTGATACAACAAAAAACCTTGGCTGGGTTGAAACCTCCTTAGTCTGAAGTAGTCTGCGAGTGCGTACTATATTTTTAAAACTAAAACCATAACTCCCTCGGGAGTTATAACAATTCATAACTCCCGCGGGAACTATATAGGCCTTTGTCCTTCAGTACACCTGCATGTAATACCATCTTTTACGAGCAAATGTGATGAAAAAGCTTTTATTTATGGTTAAAGAACTTTATTTCTCAAAAGAAATTTTACATTTCACTTAATGAGAACTTATTGTCTAAAAAATTGTTAATTATTTCAGTGAACATCGATTAATTATTAAAAGCTTTTATTTAACTTGCAATGTATGTATGTATCTAAGTATGTTTGTTCGGGTGAAATCTTGCAACTCAATTTTGAAGCAGATATCGTCAACCGATTGAGCTGAAATTTTGCATACTTACTTAACTTTGATGACAATACAATAATATGGTACCATGGGGCTGATCTGATGATGGAGCCGGAAGGTGGCCATAGGAACTCTATAATAAAAAAAGCAATCCTACCGAGCTTGGGCTCTTTAGAATCGTCTCAGTGAGCTTTTGATGGATATCCAAAGAAAAGTACAGTCGGCTATAAAAGCTTGCCACTAAAATGTCATTTTTGACAGAAACTTATTTATTATATTTTCAAAACTAGTCCGTATAACCAAATAAAAATAGTATTTTTGGGTTCTGTGATTGAAAATTTGAAACGTTGTCAACCGCGGCGGGCATTTTTGCGACGTCATTATTGAGATTGTCTCTTGGCAGGTAAGTATCTAAGATGAAAGGCCTAATTCACTCTCAACTCGAAGAGATCCAAGTTCTATTTCATGTTAAGCAGCATCATATGCAAATTTGGTGCTGTTATCCGTAAGTAAATAATCCTGGTTAGCCTAGCTGTTTCAAAGACAGAGTAGGATACCTTATCTGGTTAGGTACCTAATATACACAAACAAATAAGGACGTGTCTCGGTGATTTAGCCAATGTTCTTACAATACAGATAAAAAAGTTTACTTTGATCGGCTGAAAAATCCGCGTCACTAAACAAACAGTAAAGAGCGGGAGTTTCTATTTAATAATGAACTTTATTCTCTAAGTAGGCAACAGCGGCACATGTCTAAGTCTACGGGCATTTCCCAAGAGAGCACTGTTGAGAAGAAACGCTGAAAAAAGCTCACAATAAAGATACGTCCTTTGATATGTCTGAGACGATACGAGGGTTTCAAAACTGGTGTGTGCTTTAATATAACGGCAAACAGCACAGATTTTGATGTGCCCTTACTCTTATTGTAAAAATATTTTGATGAAAGGCTGCATTCTATTGATTTATTTTTGTTTTATTTATAGTAGTTCGTTACCAGGAAAAGCTTTATATCCACAAGTAACGGTAAGGCATAATCATTAATGACCCGTGAACAATATAATACTGAATGACTTGGAGTATAGTTTATATTACATGAGTTACTCCGAACCATTAACTATATTGTTCACGGCGAGTTCACAGCATTTAAGCTTTTGTATTCTTACATTGTGTTGTCATAGTACATTACATTTAGGTTTAATCATTATTGTCTATTGTTAATTATTCACATTGACGCCGAGAGACCTTATACATCTCTGTGGAATTAAATTAATTAAGTAATCATATTGTATTGCATGTTGTGACACCCAGAGACTTTATACATCTCTGGGTATATATAATATTTTAAATTGATCGTTAAAATTTTATTTTAATATTCCTACCTAACATTGATTTGGAGTTTCTATATATCTCCTATACGTGTACGCATGTAATAATTAGTTATAACACTAATGTAATGTAATTGTTCTAAGTATTATTTACGAAAAAATGTCTTACTGTTGAGTTTCTTTCGGCTTTCTTCTCAACAGCGGTCTCCTCTTGCGAAATGCCGGTAGATTCACAATCTGACTTGTAAAAGTGCCCTTGTGGCCTACTTACTGAATAAATTATTTCATTTCATTTCATTACATACCTAGGCGGCGAAATCGTAATTGTCCCAGTTTGCACGTGTTTCTGGCCCAAACCGAAGCGCCATAAATATGCTATCTGGGGCTTTGCGAATTGCCGCCCGTGGTTTGTCTAAAGTTTTACGTCTGGCCTTGGCCAGGAAGTGAGATTTTCTCCCTGCGTGCAGCAGGAAATACCACTTACAGCCTAGGGTGACGTAAATATTTATACACACATTAGAGAAAAACATTTTGTTTGTGCAGCTTTACGAACCAGGCCGCCTGGATAGTTATTAAGATAGGGTGTAGCAAGAAAGTTAGGATCTAAACATTGCCTGAACATTGGAGGGTGAATATTCAGCCATTCGTCATTCCTATTTCTACAAATAGTGATGATTGTTGGAAGTCGATTTTTTGTGTAGTCCCAAGTGTGCGGTCCTTGTTAAAATGATTATTACCACAACGGAAGAGTCCGTTGTGGTAATAATCGTGAAAAAGGAATGACGCTAAAATCGCGCGGTTAGAACGAACGCCCGGAGAATCACCTTGGACACCTACAGAATAGACGCTAATCCATAAAAAACAACGGCTCCTTCAAAATTCATAGCAAAATATATACCTACCTATATTGCAGTGACCTTGAGATGACATCAAGATGAGCGTTTTGGACATTCTCACATCTCAAAGGGCGTAACTATTCCACATTACCAACAAAAATGATACGTTTTGAACCAGGGTTAATAGAATTCCGGGGCACATCTCACGGTTCCATTTGCGATGCTGGGCACGTAGCCTGACGAGAGGTTGAGGGTCATTTGAAAAGTTATTTCTGTGTTTAAAGCTTCGCTGTCGTGAAGTTACCTGTGGTTGGGCGTCTCTAATGTCGCCACTTCTGCCGTATTACGGTCAAAGGTCGTATCTTTATACGGATGTCATAGTAAGATACATCCTTCTACCGTAGCATGGCAGACTTAATGAGCATAAGAAACTTATGTTACACTTGCTGCCGGCAGCTTTGTGAATTATTTCCGCCGTTACTCGAAACGACGTTCGTGGTGCCGGGTTCGAATCCCGGCCAGGGCAAATATTTGTGAGATGAACTCGAATAATTGTGCTCGGGTCATGGTTGTTCTATGTATTTAAGTATATATTCATCTATTAAACAACCCTTCTTAAGCTTAATTTGGGACTAGAACGATTTGTGTTAGGTTGTCCGATATTTATTTATTATTGAGAAAAAGTCAAAATCCTTTTATTATCAGCGTAGTAGGGTAAAAATAGACGATCAGTACACCATATTGGAGGTTTCTCTTTCCGATTTTCATCCTATCCGACGCTGTAATCAAATACTCAGTCCCAAAAGACATAGTTCTATTCAAGACTAAATTAGAATATATCCGAGCCGAGCTAATACTTTAGCGATGTGCTTAATTCGTAGCCGACCGCAGACGAATCAAACCGCTGTATGGGAATGTCAAATGTATAAGGGCCCTGAACACGTACGGACTTCCATTTGGTTAATGAAGCGAAACGGCCTAATATTTAAACAGGTTCGTTGATATATTTGAGGAGACTTAAATGTCGGATTCAGCGACCATTAAATTAAATTAGGACAGAGTAGGTAAGAGGTAATTGTACCGTTCGCATAATCAAGTCCGGGAATTATGTTAACGAGGTTCTAGAGCCGATTTACTTTTGTACGAATGCGGGATTTCGTGTAGACAAGACGAATTAGGTTAAAACAAATAGATGGAATAAAGGCGGGAGTCATTCTGCGAGTTCGTGTCAATCTACGTCTTGATATTCTATTGTGTATTATAAACATACCCCGAGGTTTTCGGGGCATGGATGATTTGATACCTACTGTCGGCCTAGCGTTAAATCATTCGTGCATCGGAAACCCCGGGGTATGATTATGATTATACAATTGTTTTCTAACCAAAATATAATTTGTTTTCAATATAGGGTAAATCGCCAATTACTGACCACCGTTCAATAACTGGCCACCTCATAATAAAAATGAACTATGTTCACCTACAAACTGAATTCATTTTAGTATAAGGTGTTAATTACTGGCCACATTATACTAAAATGTATTCTATTTGTAGGTGGACAGAGTTCATTTCTAGAATGAGGCGGCCAGTTATTGAATGGTGGTCAGTAATTGGCGACTTACCCTCATTTAATAATAGCATAGAATAATTACGTGGACTAGATCAAAGATCACAATATACTAGCCATCAGGCATGACTTGGAGAAATTAAGCGCAGAGCGAGTTCTATCATAACGAATTTAGAATCACCTTCCAACATCGGACCCTTCAAACGAAGCATCTCTCGGGCCAGCATGACATGTCAACTGACAAGGCACCGTTGGTTTCTTGTCAGTTGCCATTGCGACTTGGGTTCCCCTTTTTCCTTACCATCAAGCAAAGTGGACCCACTATGTTGTACCAATATAAGAAAAGGGATCAAATTAAAAGTTTCTGTCAAAAATGACATTTTAGTGGCAAGCTTTTATAGCCGACTGTACTTTTATTTGGATATCCATCAAATGCTCACTGAGACAATTCTAAAGAGCCCAAGCTCGGTAGGATTGCTTTTTCTATTATAGAGTTCCTATGGCCACCTTCCGGCTCCATCGTCAGATCAGCCCCATGGTACCATATTATTGTATTGTCAACAAAGTTATGTAAGTATGCAAAATTTCAGCTCAATCGGTTGACGATATCTGCTTCAAAATTGAGTTGCAAGATTCCACCCGAACAAACATAGGGTAAGGTTGCGATCATTGGACCGGCTCTTTTATTGGACCGCGTTGGTTTCTCGGAAACAAACAAATTTAAAAATCCACGATGGCGTCTAAACGCTACCTATTTGTACCAGTAAACCCCCCCGGTCCTGCCTACCGTGGACTCTTAATCGCCGTGAGGCGTAACATTGTCCACCAACCTGTCACCTGGAAGGCCTACGACTCCATCACCGCACTGGGGGTCGACATCCGCGTGACAGGAAACGAGCTGCGATTATACTCAGTCTACAGGCCCGTCGGCCCGCCGAGAGAGGTGGTGCCAAACGTCCATGCCCTTCTGCAAGCCCCCATGCCGACCATCCTGGCTGGGGACTTTAACGCCAAAAGCACCACCTGGCACTGCTCGACGACGGACTGGACGGGCCACAAAATCCAAAAGGCTGTCGACGATGGCGAATTCGATATCTCCGGTCCCAACCAACCAACACACTACGCGGACAACTGGAACTCTGCGGAGATCATCGACTTCGTCATCCACAAGGGAGTGAACGCGGTCCTCTCACAAGAAGCCTTGGCAGATCTCCCGTCGGACCACCGCCCGGTCCTACTGACCATACGGGACATGCCAGTCACAACACCAGCACCAGTTCCAAGAAGACGCATCTGCTGGGAGACATTCTCGGCGGCCATGGAGGAGGCGCCCCACTCCATGCCGGTCTCTACAGCAGATGAGGTGGAGGCAGCCACCCAGCAGATCACCGACTCCATCCAGCGTGCTATCAACACCGCCGCGCACACCATCCCGGCCAGCTCCTGGCGAAAGCCCCTGCCGGCCCGGATCCAGGCACTTATAACGCGCAAACGCCGCATCAGGATGGAGTGGCAACGCAACCGATGTCCCACTCTCAAGACAACGCTCAACACGCTTGTTGCAAGAGTGAAGGAGGAGCTGCGAAACCATGCAGCAGAGTCGTGGGAGGAACACCTTGCGTCCGTCGACGGGGATATGCCCTCAATCCACCGTCTATGTCGACAACTCGGCATGACCAGGACACCGACGCACCCCCTGCACGATGAACACGGCCAACCGAGGTACAAGGCGGAGGACAGAGCGGAGCTCTTCGCGACGTCCCTCGAGGCCCAGTTCAGGCCGAACCCGACCGACAACGTGGAGCATGTCACAGCAGTCGAGAGGCACCTTGGAGATTACTTCGCGGCACCGATCGTGGCGGAAGAAGACCCCGTTTTCTTCGCACCCGGCCAGGTGAAGCGAGCACTACTGCGGACCAAGCCAAGAAAGGCACCGGGCGCCGATGCGATCCCGAATAAGGCGCTCCACCACCTACCCCCGCGCGCAATCGCGGCGGTAGCGCGCTTATTCAATGGGATCCTGCGCTCGGGACACTTCCCACAACCGTGGAAGCTTGGCCGGGTGATTATGCTGCCTAAACCAGGGAAGAACGTACACAAGCCGGAGAGTTACCGCCCGATCACTCTTCTCAGCACCATCTCCAAGGTGTTTGAGAGACTCCTGCTGGACCACCTCCAGCCCCACATCCAGCCTCGGCCTGAACAATTTGGATTCCGTGCAGGGCATTCCACGACTCTGCAACTATCGGGGGTGCTGCACCACATGGCCTCGGCCATGAACAAGAAATCGGTCACAGTGGCAGCATTCCTCGACATGGAAAAGGCGTTCGAAAGAGTATGGCATGAGGACATGCTGTACAAGCTGTCGACGTCTCCAGCTCCTCGGCGGATAATACGCGTAATAGCGTCATTCCTGTCCGGCAGAAGCTTCCAGGTGGCGGGGGAAGACGCCATCTCGACGGACGCCCAATCCTCGCGGGCGTCCAACAAGGGAGCTGCCTGTCTCCGGCCTGCTACGCCCGCTACACTGATGACATACCAGTGGAGGGTGACGTCAAGCTGGGACTTTATGCGGATGATGCGGCGTTCTTCGCAACGTCGCTCAACGCCAGACACGCAGCACAGAAACTGCAACGCACCCTTGACGTCTTACCCGACTGGCTCTCACGTTGGCGCCTGTCAGCAAACGTGGGCAAGACGCAGGCCCTGGTCACGGGCAGAGGAAAGCAGCCGCAACATCTTCGACTGTCCGGACAGGAAATCCCATGGCAACACACCGCCAAGTACCTGGGTGTGACCATCGACAGGGGACTGGCGATGATCAAGCACGTGGACGAAACAGTACGGCGAACGAGAGCAGCGTTTACCCGACTGCGACCAGTCCTTGCCAGCAGCCTTCCCTTGAAAACCAAGCTAGGGATATACAAGACCTACCTGCGGTCCCGCTTGACCTGTGCGGCCCCCGCATGGTATGGTCTTGCTTCAGAATCCAGCAAGAAAAGGCTGCGTGCGCTGGAGTCTCAAACCCTGCGCACCATTGTCTCAGCGCCGCGCTACATGCGCAACGAGACAATTTTCAGAGACCTCGAATGGCAAGGGCTGGATGCCTTTATCGGGCAACTGGCAAGAGCCATGTTCGACCGTGCTGACCACTCAGCGATCCCGAGCCTGGTGGGAATCGCTCCACTGCACGCCCGTCCACCGGACGTTAGTGGCCGGGCTCTACCGAGAGAGCTCGTGCCCCCAAACTGAGTCCCCTGTCAACAGGATACCACAATGCCGCTGAAAGGCCACCTGCCGCAAAGCCGCAGAGAGGCCACCGTGCTCTTCCAAAACTGAAAAGCTGAGGAAGATACAGAACCCGCCACAAGGCCCAAACGCAAATAACTGCAACTAGAAACCGAAGACCTCGACGAGTAAATCGCCGGGGATAAAAACTGATTACCCGTCCGTAGTGACGGACGGAGCCAGATTCCGCCAAAGAGGGCGAACAGCCCTGATATGGCTTCCCCACATGCCCGCGAGGGTATGTGAGCGAGTACCACACGGTCCTGCCAGTTCGCCCATGGCTTTCGTCGAGGGACCACCTACGTCGGAGTGTTTCGCGCGCTCCCGATGTTAAATTACGGCGCTTTTTTATACCAAGTAAATACAGTTTTTAAAGATGTTTAATATGGGTTTTTTATTAATTGCGTACTTTATTTATCTGTTTATCCAATTTTCTAATCAATATGGTTCAATAAATAGCGGTTTTTTTTTCTAAAAATGGTTTAGTGTTTGCACAACAAATTGCCATGATTGGACCGGAGGGAGGTTCTTTGATTGGACTGGTCCAATCATAGAAACTTAAAATCGAAATTTTAATTGGTGTATTTTGTTTGAGCATGGCAAAATGTGGCCAATATTATGCATGGAACGTAGAAACCATGAAACTTGCATTAGATGCTTTACGTAACCAAGAAGTTGGTCTGAATGAGGCAAGTGAAATGTATGGTGTACCAAAGGCGACACTAAAGCATAGATTTGACGAAAAAAATGTAAAGGCTTACTCCCGAATTTTGAAATTGTACTTACCTTTTAAAAAATCGCTCTGATAGTAAATCATTGGTTTGATTATAAAATTTTATTTTATTTGTTTGAATTCCAATGGGTGCGTTGAATGGACCGCTACAAACAATTCCCCAAGTCCAATTATAGCAACTAACTGGTCCAATCAAGGAAACAGTGGTTCAAACAAAGCAACCTTTGCGAAACCGGTTTTTATTTTTTTATAAATTTATGCTAATAAATAAAAATCTACATTGGCACCTAAATGTTCTTTTATAGAAGACTTATTAAACTTACTATTCTATACTTCCCTAATTATAATATTTCAGCTGATATGGCCATCCCAAGTAAAGTGGTCCAATAATCGCAACCTTACCCTACTTACATACAATGCAAGTTAAATAAAAGCTTGTAAAAATATGTGATGCCACGACGCGTCACAGCGACACATAGCAAGTCCGTATCCAGTTGGTTCCGAATGCACTGCTGACCAGAGCGGTAGATTGTGTCGTCTGCCGCTCGCCGGCACGTCGCTAGCTTCATGTCGTGGTCCCTACGCATAGTATGTCACAGAAATACATTAGAAACCAGCAGTGTCGCAGCGACACGTCGTCTGCTGCTGTCTGTGGTCGGCTACGAACCGATACCTTCACTGATCATTTTTTGTAATCGGACAGTTGTACTACTTTTTATTTTATTTACGATAGTCAAGCATTTGATCTCGATTGCACCTGATGTTAAGTGAAAACAAGGCCCAAGCATGCTTGCGTAGAAAATGCCTATTCAGTCTCGACTTGAAGAGATCCAAGTTATATTTTTCAGGAAAAATGTGCGCAAGAAGAGTTTCAGACTTTTGCCGTCCTGATAAGAAAAGTAGACGCAAAGCGTTTCGTACGAATCGTATATCGACAACATAAGGGTAGAATCCAAGTCCGCGTCGAGTATTGTGATGTCAGAATGGAGGCAGTGGAATCAGTTCATGCAGTCCTAGTGCACTCACCGAAGGGTATCCTGTAGAAAACCGATAAACAGGCGACTCTCCTGCGGTGTTCGAGGTTCTGCAGCTTTTCCTGAACTAGTGTAGGGTCGCCTATGAACTTCGCACGTTTGTCTATTATCCAAGGCGGTCAGTTGGTATATGGCAGATCCATCCCAAAGATGGCAACAGTAGCTCATGCACGACTACTTGTAATATTCGTAAAGATAATCATTTATATTTGAAGCTGGTACATTGACTTTCATTGTAATAGGGGTAGAAGGTTATCACATTTTAATTAACTACATGCATTTAGGCTGGTTAGTTGTTCAGCCACACAGCCAGGAACTTTAAAAAGTATCAAAAAACCTGTGCTGTAATTTTAGACATTTATTAAATCCAGTCTACTTCCTGCAATAATTGTTAATTAGATCTGGCAATTAGATGAATGCGGTAGGTATTTTAGCGCGGATATCGCTTACGGTCGCACATATTCAAGGACAATACTGTACTGATTTAAATATATTCGAATTGTTTTAATATATAAACTGTTTGACAATGAAGTTAACTTTTATGATCATAGAGCATATTAAGGTTAAGAAACCTGCTTTATATAATATAGTTTCGTTTGTAAAACGTATAGGGGTGAAAATGAGGTGTGTTTCAACCGCTACATCAGCTTTCGTTACGATTACTTTTTAAGTTTCGTAACGAAACTAAGGTAGCGGTTGAAACGCTTCTGATTTTCACCCATAATAAGTAATCACTACCTAATCCATAAAAATAACAGACTTCAAATGAGCGAAATGGGTATACAATAACGAACAATGGTTCGACTATATGTACACCACACGGCCTAAGATAACGAGAAAAAAAGAACTGTCAATGTCAAGACTACTTTTTAATCTTCCTAATTCCTTGTTGTAGGCCAAGGTAATGTTACAACATTACCTTCGTGATGAGATAAAATATCACATAGAGATTTTGAAAAGTGACAACTTAAAAAACTATACCACGAGAAACTACACTAATTCTATTATCTTCTTCTTCTATTATTTTATTGGTGGGCAATAATCTTTCGATTCTGAATCCTCTGAATTTCTCGATAATAGGTATACGTCATTTAAGTAAATAGTAGAAATTAGTTGTTAAGGTCGCTTTCAATTTGAATACTGCTAATACTGCCATTATTTTTATTTTTTTATACCATTGAGAAAAAAAAACACACGTTTGTAAAACTTAATTCTCAATTGAGAAACTATAATATTCAAACTATTATTGTAACAATAAATCTTTACAGGCTCATCTAATTGAAGCTAAACACAACAATCATCCTTGCCGTGTACTTGTTGCATTGAACCATCCAATTAATTAGTATGGCTCGCTCAAAGACCGCCACTTACACCAATTGCCGCCATCAACACAAACCGACCTAACCCACAATTCCAAATCATCCAATATAAGTCTCTATTAGTAGAGTAACAAGGTTAATTATGGCTTGTTGATTACCGTGGGCTTTAAGGCCCTTTTCAGGTTTCCAATTAAGATCAAACTCACAATTGTATAGTAATGTACTGATAATTGTGGGTTTGGACTTGTTGATGTTACGGTTTGATTGATTGAAAAGAGCCACAACAACTACATTTGTTGATTCAACCTTTAAGAATACCAGGGTGTTTTAAACAACTGCCATATTAAAAAAAAATACATATTTTAATACTAAATACGGCAAACGATTTAACGATAATCAGATCATCGAATTAACTAAAAATATATTTGTGTATTATGGTATTTTCGAACTATTATAAAATTCGAATAATATATTGAAAATCTATTGGAAAAAATTTCTTTGTTTGCTCATCACTCCGAAAAAGCTGAATTGAGAAGAAATGTTATTTCCGGGACGGAACGGAACAAGTTACCATAAAAACTCAAGTGCCTGTGTTAGTTAAGGAGCTGCCTCATTTCTATGGTTCTCGTCATCAGATCTACACCAAAATTTACGTAACCATTGGAGAAGCAAACGAAAAGGAAAATATTTTTGAAATTGGTTCCGTAATAACGGAGTTCTGAAGTAACAAACATAGGAACAAAAAACAAAATTGAATTGATAACATCCTCCGTTTTGAAGTCAGTTGAAAATGTGTGAAGCACATATTGGTGTTAACCATATCTTAATCCATGTTAAAATATTATAAATGTTGGTAAAGAAGGTGAAACCAGTAGATCTATTGAGTGATACCATGTATTGTTATGTGTGGATTTGTATGCCCGGGGGTTTTTGGTGCACAAATGATTTGACACCCTACTGTCAGCCTAGTGTCAAATCATTTGTGCACCTATATCCCTGGGCTATGGGTCTGATGTATTTTCATTGTCTTCAGCATACAGTGAAGTAATCATATGATTCATCTGGTGACTTGATCGAGGACTGTTTTATTAGCTTTCCCATTCTGGTGTCAATGTGTCTTTTATTTAATCTTACAAGACAAAGTTGACTAAGTTCCAGTCAACTTGACTTGTATGTACAGGACCATTATAAGGTTGACGAGACTGGGGTGGCTACCTGGTATGCCAATACCTAAATTACTTAACTATTCAGTGTTGACTCGTTCGAAGTGCCTCTATGCTTAAGGCATTGAGAAAATATGTATATCCAATTCATCCCGTAGACCCATACAACTTATTTAAATTAGTCATACAATATCAAGTGCCATTACAAATGTGTAACTGAGCATTCAGATTTCAATGAAGCAACAGGTTTTGTAAAAGTATTTTTTTAAATCTCATGAAACAAACGGACAGGAAAAGTTTCGAGGATAAGTATGAATTTATCCTAAGTACTATGAATTTTTTAATGCAGTGAGGTGTTCTGTACAATGATCATTATAGACATTAAATTCATATATAGAGATTATTATGAAGCATTAATTTTCCTGAGGAACTTACCTCTGTTTGTCACATACAATAAATGTGATTACTTAAAGAGTATTTGGTTGTTTTTTTACAAAGCGATAGAGTACCTAAATATCTAAATATATAAAAAGTAGGCCATATGGACTTTAAGACAGTAAGAAACGTTTTGAAAATTAATATTTGATTTCTTACTATATTCTAATATGAAGGAATACACATTGTTTACAGACAAACATAGTACTTAAATGTCTACTTTATTAAGAAAGTTACTTGTTGTATCCTAACTAGGTAATAGTTTTTTTAATGCTATTGAATTGATTATAGATATTGATATGGAACTATGAAATAAGCCCACTAAAATATAAAAATATGTAATTATAAGGGAAAAACTGAAATGGAATAGCAGTATTTTGTATAGAGCAGAATACTCAATCGCTGCTCCTAACACAATTAACTTATGTAGCAAGCAACCAAGTTGTTCTGTTGGCTAAAAAGATGATAATAGCCTGCTTTAGATTTTGGGTATACATTCTAGAGTTTAATAACAAATCAAATAAAGCTAAACTAGATTTCAAACATTGGATATCCAATACCATTCCTAGGCTCAAAATGACACTATGCACAGCAAACTTGCTTCAAATGTAAATGTGTGTACTTCAGTACTGTCTGAGACTTTAACCTCACTAGCTGTAACATTAATTTCAAGGTTGTATCTATAAACCACATTAATCTAAACATAATATTGTATGCTAACGAAATAATGTTTGCATTACTTAATTAATAAAGATACTAAGCCTGAGTGTATAGAAAAGTAAATTATTCATTAATAAAGCAGCTGTCAGATTAGAAATCTGCAAATAAGTCCGCTAGGTCAACAAATATTACCTTATCTACACTTTAAATACATCCAATGTCATGTCACTGTAAATAATTAAATATTTAACTTCACAAGCTAATTAATTCAATGCAAATTTTACTTAAGTGTGACAGAAGCGGAGTCTAATAAGAATTCAACAAGTGAATTTTGTAAAAAGGAGAAACAAGACCGGTACCTATGAGAATAAGTTAAGAGAAATAGGAGAACTATTCTTAATCGTGTTTAAGTTGCAACTGCATAAATACATACATTTTGTGTAAACACAAGTTCGGCGAGAGGCCGAATAGGTTATTCTCCGCGACAATAACTTGTCTTTACACAATTCCAATAAGAAGCGTAAAGTTAACATCAAAAACACCTTTTCAGAACCACCGTCTGACATCGACAAATAAAAATGTTTAAACAGCGGCTTACCCTTATCATACACCTCTGGCACACACTAGATGATAACACATAATCACTATAACGACACTTTGTGATAATTAGAGAATTAAGAGCGATAATTCGATAAAAAACATGTAAACTTTGATTTCCGATTTAAGACAGTCGTCGACACACGACAGATCCGATGGCGCGCTACTGCGCAGTGTTGCCATGCTACTGCCAACGTTTCCCCAAAAAATAAGCCAATGTTTCCATTGTTTTAACAGGGATTTATTTAAATACGCTTTCTATCAAAAGTACAGCACAATGAACACAATCTTGAAAACAGTCTACGAAAATTCAAGAAACACGTAATTATTTTGTGATTAGTGTGATTACTTCCATTTTTTCATAAACATTGTTGCTTCGGCAACTCCATAAAGATCTTCGATCGTTTTCGTCTTGAACTTTTCAAATTTGTTTTTCATTTTATTTACAATTTTCATATGCATTCTGTCCAGTAAGCAATTAGATTTGCTTTTTGATTTTCTGAATTGAATCGGACACTTAGGGCAGTCTTTCATTTTTTTGGTATTTTTAACGTATCTTTAATATAAAAATGCTGTAAATTTTTACTTTGGTTTTGTTTTTGACATGTTAATATTGACACGTATCAGTTATAGTTGAAAAAAGAATTTAACCACTGTTTTGGGATGAAACTCTTCTTAAAATACCTCTTACTTGCCAGATGGTTGCCAGTATTTAAATGACGACGGCTGGTCACTAAGTAGTTGTAGGACAGATCATAATTTCATAAAACACCTTCAATATTCAATAGCTTTCTATGAGGTTTTGGTCTACCAGCTTGATTTTGGTTGGTCTAGTTGTTGGGCTGATCTGACATGTACAGTGGGGCGCACGTATATGTAAGAATGAGAGAAATATATACATAGTGTATGTCGTAATAGCGTATGTGAAAAAAAAACTGGCGATTTAAATTACCGTTATAATTTATATAGCCAGCTCTACCTGACCCAGTACCAGCTATAAGACACCTCCGACTGTCCCGCCCCTGCTTAAAATCCTATTGTCATCGAATAAAACACATCAGCACTTTGTATTAATAATTCATTATCATCACCATCGTATCAGCCGATTGACTTTCACTGCAGATCTCCACAAAGATCGGTCTTGCGCCGCCGCGATCCTAACCAGGTCGTCGGTCCCCCTTGTTGGGGGTCTGCGTCGTCTGCGTCTTCCGGTCCGCGGTCGCCTCTCAAGAACCTTTCTGCCCCAACGGCCATCGGTTCTACGCCCACATTGAATGAAATTGCACTTTTTTAGGGTTCCGTACCCAAAGGGTAAAAACGGGACCCTATTACCTAATCCTTGCTATGTCTCCGCTGTCCATCCTTTTCGTCTGTCACCATCAGGCTGGATCTCATGAACCGTGATAGTTGAAATTTTTACAGATGATGTAGGTACCTATATCTGTTGCCGCTATAGCATCAACAAAATAAATACTATTAATGAGAAAATAATAATAATTAAGGGGGCCCCTATATACAAATAGGGGCTTTTCCATGATATTTCGTTCGACGGGCATTTTCTCATGAACCTATAACCTATTACGGTAGACAGAATTGTATATTTTTGTTGTCGCTATAACAACAAATAATAAAAATAAAAAATAAGTAAAGATTAAAGGGGTGTTTTTGCTCCATATTGGTACGAAACCTTTCGTGCGTGAGTCCGACTCGTACTTTGCCGGTTTTTAGGGTTCCGTAGTCATCTAGGAACCCTTATACCTAGTTTCGCCATGTCCGTCTGTCCGTCCGTCCGCGGCATTAGCTCCGTGATCATTAATATTAGAAAGCTGAAATTTGCTATGAGTATGTGTATGTATCACGCCGACAAAACGATAAAATTAAAACAAAAAAAAAAAAGTTTTTTTTGGGTACCTCTCGTACACTTAAATTAAAGTGGGGGTGTTTTTTTTATCGTTCCAACACTAGTGTGTGGGGTGTCGTTGAATAGGTCCTTTAAAAGTAATAGGGGTCTCCAAACATTATTTTTTGATAAAGTCAGCAGTTTCGTAAATATTCGCTCCGAAAATAAAAAAAATAGTGTCCTTCCCCCCCCCTCTAACTTTTCAACTACGTGTCAAAAAATTATGGAAAAATTCCTGAAAATGAGGCCTTATAAGTAATTTCAATGAAAACTGTATTGAATAAAATCGTTCGAGCCGTTTTTAAGTTATCGCAAAATTTCATAATTTTCTTTAAAATGACGTAAGTGCCGCGCGGTGTCCTTATACTTCGAACGTTACACATATTAGTTAAGTGCCATACTACACTAAAACATTCCGCTCAATCTGGCCCGTATAATTCATAACTTCCAGAAGGTAATAAGTAATTACAGTTACTTTGGCGTTTACGACCTTTTTATAGAGCTTGAAATCTTTCTCGTAAAGGACTCTAAAGGGTCTATTGTGAAGGATGGGCAACTACGGAACCCTACACTGAGCGTGGCCCGACATGCTCTTGGCCGGTTTTTATTTTTCATTTCGCGATATCACATTCTTCTAATATGAAAAAAACTAGGTACAGTAGCCGGCAAACAACTTGAACCAAAATGGCGGATCTGCGCATGTAAATTTGTACGTAAATCGGCTACTGCGCAGTCAAGGTCACGCTCAAGTTGTTTGCCGGCTACTGTACATATCGTGCTTAGTTGGTTCTGATTGCGCACTAAAATTCCCATAACGAAGGGTCGGGGCGGAATTACTATAATCAGGTAATAGGTACCGTCCCGGGGGACGGCTGACCTAGAAAAATTTACGAGTAATAAAATACCCTTGTTGGCCGAGATTTTAATGAGCGTAGAAAGTAATAGGCAACGAAATTGAATAGATTTTGGAAATGTGTAATTATTTGAGCGCAACGACCCAAAGTGGATCTTGGCCTCTGACAGCTCTCATCAGCTACGGCTGACAAAGTTCTGGAAATCTTTTTTGACTTTATCACTGCAGTGATATCAAGGCCTTAGGCCTTAGGCCGTCCTACGGGTCGGAGTCATTTGCGTCAAAGGTCGTCTGGAAGAGATCGCTTTTTAGCGATAAGACCGCCTGTTGTCTACCGTTATTTATAAATAGTATTTGTCTTGTTTCCTTTGTAAACTTTTATTGGTTTGCAATAAAGTAATATTGTATTGTAATATATTAACCTATGGCACAGAATAAAATCACTACAGAAACCGCACTCTTTTATTATTTGCCGCTTTTGCGAAATAATAAGCCTGCTAGTATCTGATTGGTAATTTTGATTGACGTGAAACGTCGTTGGTTGTATCACGTTGTGGGTGTGTCATACTCCTAGGGTTGCCTACACCAACAAAACGGAAGTTACGTCTCAGTAATAGTACTTGTTTTACACGCTACTTTTATTAAATATTCATTATGTTCTAAATAAGATAACCTGTCCTGACCCGGTCTTTATGATGCTGGGCCCTGAAAGTGTCTGCTGAATCTCAGGATTAGTTCAAGCTTATATGATGACCTGCGTCATAAAATTGACCTGATGATGGACCATGGAAATGTCCACTGGATCTCAGGATTGAGTCAACGCAGACATGTGTGGTGTAAAAATCCAGGGTCTATCATCAAGTCAATTTTATGATGCTAATACTGTCGGCCTAGTGACAAATCATTCGTACTCTGAAAACCCCGAGGTATGATAATAATGAAGAACTGTACTTACTGAAAAAAGTCAAACACTTGACAATAATAAAATGACGTGTTACTGAATTGAAAAACAAATTTCAAATAGAAAATTTTAATATTAAACTTTGACATCAAGTTCCAATGGAAATATTGCTATTTAATATAACTTACACATTACAAATTGCAATAAGATACGATTTTATTTCAAAATATTGTATTAAGGGCACTATTTTAGAACATTGGTATCTTTGGAAGATTTTTCATATAATTTTAGACTATATTTGACAAGGCAAGATAGCTTATTACAAGAGGCACATTTGTTATTGCATTTTCTTTAAACTAACCCCTTAAACGCCACGTGCGTCTAAATATTTTGCATTTACATATATTACATAATACACCTTGTCATACATAAGACAGTGAAAAGGTTAAACCAACTTATAACTACGTACTACCTTCCAAACTCGGTGGTCCCGCATATCTTTAAATACTTTTCTAATTCCTTTCTTCCTAAAAACTACAACTTATAATAATTTTATCAATAAATTGAAACTATAGTACGGCATGTACAGTCGGTTATGTAAAACTTAATTAATATAAATTATTCGATTGTAATAAAAGATAAAAAAAATCCGCTCAGTCCATAAGTTCATCAAATCATGCTATGCAACAATAACATATTGTTAAACATCAATACTCGACTACGGCGAAAGAAAGGTAAAATATAACAATACCTTAAGAAACTAATCACTTACTACATTAAACATGCAATTTATTGCATATCGACATTAATAACTAACAATATTAACATAATTCAATCGAGATTATCAATTTAGATTCATGACACTAACAATAAGAACTAAGGTATATGTAACAAAGTAAACTTGAGCAAAGGTGACTGAACTATTACACTAGTTTTATAAAGTTGTAAAAAAGATTGTAATACTAAGTAAAGAGAACATGACAATGTACAATGACCGATCAAGATAATAGTGTCAAATTAATAAAATGGTTGTTTCTTTTTAATTTGTAACGTCGCTTTGAAATGTTCCTATGATGAGATTATATACCATAATTACATGACGTATGTTAATTTAGAAACCATTTCTGGGGATGGGGGTATACTGCAATAAAAAATTGACTGTGAAAATTCATAAATAATTTTTGACTTTCGGTTGGCCTTGCTGTTTTGCAGTCCAAGTTAATAATGACGTGACCCATCACATAATACTTACTAATGAGAAAACAGTGAAACGTATCTAATAGGCAAACGGATGAAATTATTCTTAAATCGACCTATATTTCAAGATAATTTTACAATGCGACCTATAATATTTCCCACAAAAATTGGATTGAATTTTCTTAGGATACATTTAATTGGTACCGTTGCCGAGAAACTTCTTGACCCAAAATGGCGGATCTGCGCATGCATATTTGTACGTAAATCGGCTACTGCGCAGTCAAGGTTAGGCTCAAGAAGTTTCTCGGCAACTGGAATGTAGAGTAGAGTCAATCTTAACGTGAACGTGCAATCAATGTTGATTTTTAAACATAGTTTCATAGCAAAGTTGTGCTAGATGCAGCTCGTATTAAAACTGATTGGTCAACTTATGTCATAACGACTTATCTATATTACAATAACATCTACATTACGAAGGTGTTGTCAAAGCAAACTTTTCTTAGTTTAACAATAAAGTCGGTATGTATAAGGCACATTATGTATAAGTATAAAGCTTAGAATAGATTTGGACGGTACTAACTTTAAGCTGCACTATAGCTTGTATACATTTCCAAATTTACCCGTTGGCAAAGGCCACAACCATGAATTTAGACTATTACTACAGGGTTGAAATTAAAGCTATGATTCCATTACTGACTAAGACCGTTTACATCTACCTAATTGGAGTAAAATAACACGTTTGGTAGTGCACAGGAGTTCTTACACTAGATGATTGATTTTATAATAGAAACACATACAAACACACATATATTTAAAAACATATTTCACATTTAAATAGTTGGTTATAAATAGATCCCGTTATCTTGACGCACTGATGTAAGAGTTGAACGTTTTTTAACGTCCGTCTCGATATCGATGTTTAGAAATGGTACTAGTGGTTGTCTTTAACTAATTGTAATGAATGTCGTCATATCGTGCGTTATTATAGGCTTCTGTGTTCATAGACAGGCTAAACAGCTGAATTATATTTTTTTGAGCGGTGTTCTTTATATTTCATTGCATATGTTTGAGAAAAGCACTATACATGCCTAGCCGTGAAAAGGGCTAGCCGGCTTTCGTATCACTTATCCAGTCTATACCTACTCACCCGGTAATAAGCCCTTCTTTCGCGGCGTCTACGTCTGCAGTAATGTAATATTAATCATCCATACTTCTAGCGTAACATGGTGTTTATGGCGACGATGGTGTCGCCCACGTGCAGCAGTTATGGTGGTGGATGGTGTGGCGGCAGCACGGTGAGCGTGACGGCGCGGTGCGAGTGTTTGATGAGCGCGACCACCTCCGGGTGCGGCAGGTTGCGGACGGGCGCGTGGTTGATGGCCACGATGGTGTCGCCCACGTGCAGCAGTTATGGTGGTGGATGGTGTGGCGGCAGCACGGTGAGCGTGACGGCGCGGTGCGAGTGTTTGATGAGCGCGACCACCTCCGGGTGCGGCAGGTTGCGGACGGGCGCGTGGTTGATGGCCACGATGGTGTCGCCCACGTGCAGCAGTTATGGTGGTGGATGGTGTGGCGGCAGCACGGTGAGCGTGACGGCGCGGTGCGAGTGTTTGATGAGCGCGACCACCTCCGGGTGCGGCAGGTTGCGGACGGGCGCGTGGTTGATGGCCACGATGGTGTCGCCCACGTGCAGCAGTTATGGTGGTGGATGGTGTGGCGGCAGCACGGTGAGCGTGACGGCGCGGTGCGAGTGTTTGATGAGCGCGACCACCTCCGGGTGCGGCAGGTTGCGGACGGGCGCGTGGTTGATGGCCACGATGGTGTCGCCCACGTGCAGCAGTTATGGTGGTGGATGGTGTGGCGGCAGCACGGTGAGCGTGACGGCGCGGTGCGAGTGTTTGATGAGCGCGACCACCTCCGGGTGCGGCAGGTTGCGGACGGGCGCGTGGTTGATGGCGACGATGGTGTCGCCCACGTGCAGCAGTTATGGTGGTGGATGGTGTGGCGGCAGCACGGTGAGCGTGACGGCGCGGTGCGAGTGTTTGATGAGCGCGACCACCTCCGGGTGCGGCAGGTTGCGGACGGGCGCGTGGTTGATGGCCACGATGGTGTCGCCCACGTGCAGCAGTTATGGTGGTGGATGGTGTGGCGGCAGCACGGTGAGCGTGACGGCGCGGTGCGAGTGTTTGATGAGCGCGACCACCTCCGGGTGCGGCAGGTTGCGGACGGGCGCGTGGTTGATGGCCACGATGGTGTCGCCCACGTGCAGCAGTTATGGTGGTGGATGGTGTGGCGGCAGCACGGTGAGCGTGACGGCGCGGTGCGAGTGTTTGATGAGCGCGACCACCTCCGGGTGCGGCAGGTTGCGGACGGGCGCGTGGTTGATGGCCACGATGGTGTCGCCCACGTGCAGCAGTTATGGTGGTGGATGGTGTGGCGGCAGCACGGTGAGCGTGACGGCGCGGTGCGAGTGTTTGATGAGCGCGACCACCTCCGGGTGCGGCAGGTTGCGGACGGGCGCGTGGTTGATGGCCACGATGGTGTCGCCCACGTGCAGCAGTTATGGTGGTGGATGGTGTGGCGGCAGCACGGTGAGCGTGACGGCGCGGTGCGAGTGTTTGATGAGCGCGACCACCTCCGGGTGCGGCAGGTTGCGGACGGGCGCGTGGTTGATGGCCACGATGGTGTCGCCCACGTGCAGCAGTTATGGTGGTGGATGGTGTGGCGGCAGCACGGTGAGCGTGACGGCGCGGTGCGAGTGTTTGATGAGCGCGACCACCTCCGGGTGCGGCAGGTTGCGGACGGGCGCGTGGTTGATGGCCACGATGGTGTCGCCCACGTGCAGCAGTTATGGTGGTGGATGGTGTGGCGGCAGCACGGTGAGCGTGACGGCGCGGTGCGAGTGTTTGATGAGCGCGACCACCTCCGGGTGCGGCAGGTTGCGGACGGGCGCGTGGTTGATGGCCACGATGGTGTCGCCCACGTGCAGCAGTTATGGTGGTGGATGGTGTGGCGGCAGCACGGTGAGCGTGACGGCGCGGTGCGAGTGTTTGATGAGCGCGACCACCTCCGGGTGCGGCAGGTTGCGGACGGGCGCGTGGTTGATGGCCACGATGGTGTCGCCCACGTGCAGCAGTTATGGTGGTGGATGGTGTGGCGGCAGCACGGTGAGCGTGACGGCGCGGTGCGAGTGTTTGATGAGCGCGACCACCTCCGGGTGCGGCAGGTTGCGGACGGGCGCGTGGTTGATGGCCACGATGGTGTCGCCCACGTGCAGCAGTTATGGTGGTGGATGGTGTGGCGGCAGCACGGTGAGCGTGACGGCGCGGTGCGAGTGTTTGATGAGCGCGACCACCTCCGGGTGCGGCAGGTTGCGGACGGGCGCGTGGTTGATGGCCACGATGGTGTCGCCCACGTGCAGCAGTTATGGTGGTGGATGGTGTGGCGGCAGCACGGTGAGCGTGACGGCGCGGTGCGAGTGTTTGATGAGCGCGACCACCTCCGGGTGCGGCAGGTTGCGGACGGGCGCGTGGTTGATGGCCACGATGGTGTCGCCCACGTGCAGCAGCCCGCAGCGCGCCGCTGGCGAGTTCGGGATCAGTTGCCCTGTGTACGTTCAGAGTTACTTAGTCTTATACACAAGAAGCTATTCAACTATCAGGGTTTTAAGACCACCCGGATTGTTTGAGTTTTCTGAAATCCAAAAATCACCAACTCCTCGCGCCGCTGTTGTGCGCGCGACACAGCGTCCAAACAACGATAGTTGATAATGATAACACTGCAGTGTTTTTTTTTTTTTTTTCCACCGATATAATGATTTATTTATAAAGTAATAAAATGATACAAATGTATGCACTCCGCGGTTGCCAGATATGCACTAACTTAAAGTAATGGAATAAGTGCTACGTGACGTAAAATGCTGACGGGCAGAATCCACCTTTGTACAGACCGTACATACACCATCAATCTCAGTACAACATGTTAACAGACCTAGTAGTGAGGCCATTTTTTTTTGTTGTACACCCCACTTTTCTTACATTTTGGATTTTGCAGGCATTTTCTCCTCGCGTCGTGGGCAGTAAATTCCAATTACGGGTGACGAAAAAGTGGTGATCTGGTACAAAAACGTGTGGAAGGCCCTAAATGGTGAACCTACTTGGTCACAAGAAACCGTTATATAACGGCAACACTCAACAGGTCATAGTTCATCTTAGGAGACCTGTGTCGAGCACTAGACATGGGTGACATGAACACGATACTAACCGATAGTGCTGGTGGCCTTGTTGGTGGAAGAGATGACGACGAAACCGAAGCCCTCGCCCTCGTTCCTCGTCACCGTGACGTCATACGGCACGGACGACCAGCCTCCCGTCGCCGTGTCGTATTGGACTCCATACCTGTTAATGAGTTTGTCATTTAATAATATTATTAAAACTATCGTGAGGTGTTTCGAACTCATATGGAGTTTCTTCATCAGGGGCAGCTATCCGTGCTGCTACGCGACTCAGCATTAGGCCGCGAGTCGCGTAGCAGCACGGATAGCTGCCCCTGATGAAGAGGTCCATATGAGTTCGACGCATGTCGGGATTTTTCATTTATTTGTTACTTACACCAATAAATTTTCGCTCATTCGGTAAGAAATAACGACCATGATTTATTTTACAGTACATTACTGCAGACGCCGGGAAAGCACGGCTTGCCGGGTGTGTAGGTATAGACGGCCGATCGTAGTGAGACCGGATAGTGATACAAAGCCGGCAAGCCATTTTCACGGCTAGGTGTGTATTTTTTTCTCAAACATATGCAATGAAATAAAAGAATAACCCACTCAAAAAATATATAATTCAGCTGTTTAGCCTGTTCATGAACACAGACATGTTTAAAAAAATTTACAACCCGGCCTAAGCTTTAATATTTGTATGAATTCCTTTACAGTTCTCTCGAGTTGTCCGCCCGAAACGTGACACTTCGAAGCCTGTTTTAACGCACGTTATGACGATATTTTATTGCATGTTTGAGAAAAAATATTATTGTATCTTTATGGGATAATGAAAGATAGAACATTCGGATAGATATTTAACATGAAACTTTAGCGGCGGATTTGTTGTTCAGTTAAAAAAATTTCGGGATTAGTTTTATATATGAGTGATATAGCAATAGGATTTTATTAAATCTAAGTGAATAGCTATGCGAATCATTGATCCCTGGGTATGATAAGGCATGGAAAGAAATGGTCGTGGTCAATTATTCGTAAGCGGAATTTTAATATAAACAAAAGGTGCGTTTCGTGATCGGAAATTCGGGTAGATATTTATATTTGTAGGTATAGGCTTTGTTTGACGTATGAGTGAGATATCAATAGGATTTAGTTAAGCAAATATCTACACTAATCTCCGATCCCTGGTTATGATGAATGATACTGACATGGGTTGTGCTTGTGGCGGGTACATGGGCGCGGGATGCAGGATGTTGTAGGCCGGCTGCGCGTGCGTCGGCGGCTCCGACCTGGGGTGAGGACGTGCATGACTTAATCTACGCGTATCCATACTAATATTATAAATGCGAAAGTGTGTCTGTCTGTCTGTTACCTCTTCACGCTTAAACCGCTGAAATTTGGCATGGAGATAGTTTAAGATCCGAGGAAGGACAAAGGATAGTTTCATCCTGGAAATTATCCCTAAAAAGATTGAAAAGTAAGTAAGTAATTCATGATGACATTGATGACCCTGTAGGAAATGTAATTATTAGACCAAAAGCACAATTGCTCTTACATTTGCTTAGGCGCTTTTAATAATCCCTTTTATTGATTAAGGTGATCAGGTAGATATCTATCGTGTTGTACGAGGTTGCTTCCATACTTCCAAGTTCCAGGCGGACGTAGTCGCGGGCAAAAGCTAGTGTTACAATAAAACACTGGTTATCGTGTTAGGGCCTTTGCACACCACGTTTTTAGATGAGCTGCAGTCGTTGGGTAGTTATAGTACGTTATATATGTACCTAGGGCGGTGAATTCGTGAATGTCCCAGATCGCAGGTGTTTCTGGCCCGAACAGACGGTGAAGGCCATAAATATGCGATCTGGGGCTTTAGGAATTACCGCCCGTGGTTAGTCTAACGTTTTACGGCTGGCCTTGGCCAGGAAGTGTGATTTTCTACCCGTGCACAAAATCCCACTTACGACCTAGGGAATAAAAAACGTTATATGCAAAGGCTTCAGGTTAGATTCAAAATTGGAATAGGGTTTTTAAATATGACAATTATTACTAGAAATCGGTAAAAGTTTATGTTAATCAAAATTAGTGTATTATGATGACGATGAAAAGTATATTTTGAGCTAAGGATATTTTGATGGAAGTATGTATAGCCTATGAAATGTATGTATCCTACTGACTGTGCCTAATAACTTGTTGCATGTTATTTGGCGCAGTGGGTAGGATTGCTTCTGTGGGACAAATAAATAATAATTGAATACGAAATACAGTCCATTATGTGTTTTAGATATTAGATATACAATAGAGATCGGTCTCTCTGATTTTATTGTTCGTCTCTTACGTTAGTAATGGTTGGTGCTGCGTTGGCATCGTCGGCAAACCTAGCGGTTGTATGTCGGCTCGATTATGCCGTACTCCTAACGTTACCTGTTAAGAAAATAATCAAATTAATATAGGGCATAAGTAAATAAGTCCTATATCAAATATAAATATAACATGGACGTAAAAGACTAAATATGACACTATCGGCGAATTATGAGATTATTCGGCCAGAACCAGAACTCCTCATTTACGAAGGTCGACAGTCGAAGGTTTGTCAATTGGCATCTTCGAGATAAAATTAATTATATTAAAATGAGAAATTTACGAAACATGTAATGTGTCTTTTTTATGTGGTTTTACGTTAATGTTAACGTATTCACATAGAGGTCGCTAAGGTGTAAAGCCTTTCAAATAAACATGCAAAGATTGACACACAAAGCGTAAGGAAAAAATCGAGAGGTTGCTTGGGAGTGAGGGTGGCAGAAAGGTTAACGCGCTAGACCGGTAATTCAGAGGTACTGGGTTCGATTCCCGGGCTCTTCCACCAGGTAGCTCTACACAATTTTTTTTGAGCTTTGATCTTTGTATCAATTGTTTAATTAAAATTAGAACTTTGGCGGCAGAGCAAACATTTGAAAAACTTAGATAATGATTTTCTTCTTTTCTTAGAGATGATTAACTCTAAGGTTTGATTTCCTCCTCCACTGACGTCGGTCGCTGTCATCCGTCGAGCGTACGAATAACCACAATATCTATGGGCCACCGTACACTACGGCTTCTTGTGGCCGCCACAGTACCCTTGTCTCTTTTCCGCGCTCGAAGTGAGAAAAAGAGAGATGTACTATCGCGGCGACAAGAAACCGTAGTGGCAAAGAATATATATATGCAAACGTAAAAAGAAACGACAGCGACACTTGTGTGCAGTAACAAAACTCGCGGATGTGTGCGTGTCGAGGGGCGAGCGCGGGCGCGGAACTCGCGCAGTGGTGAAGGACATTCACGTGAATGCCTTGTCGAAGGATTCGGCATTACAAGGTCACCGACGCCCGAGCTACACCGATAGGCCGCTGTCGCGCCTGTGGTAGTGGGCGTCGGTGCGCTGACGCGTTATACACCACTATCGCGACCTCAGTGCGAAGCTAACAGCTGAACTGAGCATGTTTTCACGGCGCAGGCGAGTAGAAAAGCGTGTCGTGTCCCGTCATAGACAACCCCCACTAGACGGAGCATGTAAGGTGACCCGCGCGCACCAACGATATGCTACGGCAGAACATTAAAGTATGAACACGGCGGCCACCGTTTAGTTGCGTCCTTGTTTATGATCCATGCGTACGTCAACGAAAAAAGAATTTCAATAAATAACATGGTAAATTGTAGTGTTAAGTGGTGTAGAGAGACCTCATAAACATGGACGCAACTAAACGGTGGCGGCCGTGTTGATACTTTAATGTTCTGCCGTGCCATATGGTTGGTGCGCGCGGGTCGCCTACGGGTCGCCTTACATGCTCCGTCTAGTGGGGGTGGTCTGTGTGTCCCGTACAGCGATCGGTCCAGCCTGTACATACATGGCTGCCTGTATACACCATCCACAGTACGTACATGTCCGCGGGCGGCGGCCTGGCACACGTAGGCGACGGCGCGCGCGTGCGTGGCGCCGGCCAGCGACACGCCGTCCGCCGACGTCAGCAGGTCGCCCGGCCGCAGCAGCCCGTCCGCCGGCCCGCCTAAGAAAGAAGAAAGAAAAACATTTATTCGGGAACAAAACATAATAGGCTATTTGACTGATGTTGAATTCTACAGCGTACTGTAGTTATATGAATAAAATTAGCTAAATATATCACGAAACAAAGAAAAAAAATCCAGAAACATGTATCTTTTTTGGAAATATGTGACTTCAAAGGTACGAAAATTTTATGATTTTTTTTTTTAATCCAAAATTAATTTTGAAAATGTTTTCAGAATCCTCATAATTTTACGAAACAATAATTGTATGACAACTATGAACTTAAACGCACTTTTTCACGGTGAAAATGCCAAATTTCTTAATTTTTCCATACAATTATTGGGACCTATACCGGCCTGTGACGTCACTAGCCTGACGCGTTTTGTATGGAGCGTTTTTAGCGCTACGTAGAAAAGTTGAACTTTGACGGTCATTTCTGACTTTTAGAGCAGTTTAAGTGTAGTCAGTCCCATATAGACATTTGATCACAATAAAGAATAGAATCGATTGACATCCTCAAAAAAAATTAGTCAACATGTCTATTGTATAATAGTAGTTTTTCACTTGTGCCAGTCTGACAGAATTTGATCTTAGAATTCCGGATAGACTACTCGCAAAGGAGATGTAGTTATATGTGAGTCTGTCTGTGTTACCGGGCACGACGTAGCCGACGGCGACGCGGCTGCCGTCCTCCGTGCCGCCGACGATGCGGAACCCGAAGCCCGCGGCGCCGCGCGCCAGTCGAACCAGCACGTCCGCTTCCGGGTCATCCGCGCCGCCCGCCTCCACCTACACACATATGTTCATATCTTACATTCATTAAGACATGACAATTATGATGGATCACTTGCCAATAAAAAAAAAATCTCAAAAATAGAACGGATGAAAAAAAAACTGAATAGCCAAAAATAGCCCGTTCATGTATGTATGTATGTCCGTTAAATTTGAATCACCATTTGAAGTCGGTGCCAAACCACTCAATTATTATGATTATGATAAAGAAGTACGTGAGGCTTTTCTGTTTGTTTATAAATCGGTTCTTTTTGTATTTTTTTTTAACATTTCCATATGATATTGCCACGAGCAAACAGTTCGCCTGATGGTGGGCGATTACCGTCGCCCATAGACACCTGCAACACCAGAGGAGTCATAATTGCGTTTAACTTTTTTTTTTTTACTGTTTCATGGATATAATGTTATACAACACCAAAGGAATCTCAAGTGCGTTTAGCGTTTTTTAGGGTTCCGTAGTCAACTAGGAACCCTTATAGTTTCGCCATGTCCGTCTGTCTGTCTGTCTGTCTGTCCGTCCGTCCGCGGCTTAGCTCCGTGATCATAAGTACTAGAAAGCTGAAATTTGGTATGAGTGTGTGTGTGTGTATCACGCCGACAAAACAGTAAAATAAAAACTATAAAAAAACTTTTTTTCAGGTACCTCCCGTACGCGTACACCTAAACTGCGGGTGTTTGTTTTTTTTCGTTCCAACACTACTGTGTGGGGTGTCGTTGAATAGGTCTTTTAAAAATAGTAGGGGTCTTCAAAACATCATTTTTTGATAAAGTCAGCAGTTTTGTAAATATTTGCTCCAGAAATCCAGAAATAATGCCCCCCTCCCCCCCCTAAATAAGATATAATCTTTTCAACCACGGCTCGAAACATAATAGAAAAAATTATGAAAACAAGGCCTTGTAAGTACTTTCAATGAAAACTATATTGAATAAAATTGGTCGAGCCGTTTTGGAGTTATCGCAAAATATCATAATTTTCTTTAAAATGACGTAAGTGCCGCGCGGTGTCCTTATACTTCCAACGTTACACATATTAGTTAAGTGCCATACTGTATTAAAACATTTCACTCAATTTGGCGCGTATAATCGATAACTTCCAGAAGGTAATAAGTAATTACAGTTACTTTGGCGTTTACGACCTTTTTAATCCGCTGTTTTAAGCCCGTCTATTGTGAACGATGGGCAACTACGGAACCCTACACTGAGCGTGGCCCGACATGCTCTTGGCCGGTTTTCTTAAACTGTTAAATGGATAATGTTACCTGCGGGTAGTTTCCGACGTAGACGGAATTCTGTTGCGCGAGCGCATCGTTCTCGTAGCACGACGGCGAGCGCCGCGACACCGGCGAGTGCATGTGGCGGGGTGGCGAGTTTTCTCTCAGTCTGAAAAATAGACAATATGTACTCCTTATTTTTAGGGTTCCGTAGTCAACAAGGGACCCTTATAGTCTGCGGACCAGGTTAGCTCAGAGATTGTTCATACTAGAAAGCTGCAACTAGGTACGGATTTACATACGAGTATTAGGGACGCTATCAAAATGGTAGAATAGACACTTGAAAAAAAGAATAAGTTTAGGTAAAGTGGGGATTTTTTTGCAGCTACCCCAATGTGTGGGATATCGTTGGATAGGTTTTTAAAAATATTGTGGGTTAGTTTTAGTTAACATTTAGTAAGACTTCTTAAAAAAATATACATTCACGCCTTTGAAACGCCCGCCTTACGGCGCGCTTGGTGTCACGTGTCTGTACCACCAAATAAGTACCTTCTAGAAAAAATTGCGCTTGATGCACATGCATTTTTCAGTTTATTTATTTATTATTTATTTTATTTATTTAGAACCATTAAATGAGTAACATTACAGATTCCTCCATTGCGTTACATCGATTCTCAATCTAGGCTAACACTAATATTTAAAACTACGAGTAACACAAACACAAATCCATGCTAACGTCCTATCGTACATCTAACTAAACTTAGATTGTAACCATACCCATTGTATATTACCTACCTGATCATAATAGGCATGTTGACTAATTTTTTTGAGGATGTCAATCGATTCTATTTTTTATTGTGATCAAATGTCTATATGGGACTGACTACATTTAAACTGCTCTAAAAGTCTGAAACGACCGTCAAAGTTCAACATTCCTACGTAGCGCTAAAAACGCTCCATAGAAAACGCGTCAGGCTAGTGACGTCACAGGCCGGTATAGGTACCAATAATTGTATGGAAAAATTAAGAAATTGACATTTTCACCGTGAAAAAGTGCGTTTAAGTTCATAGTTGTCATACAATTATTGTTTCGTAAAATTATGAGGATTCTGAAAATATTTTCAAAATTTATTTCGGATTTAAAAAAATATCATATAATTTGCGTACCTTTGAAGTCACATATTTCCAAAAAAGATAAATGTTTCTGGATTTTTTTTCTTTGTTTCGTGAAATATTTAGCTAATTTTATTCATATAACTACAGTACGCTGTAGAATTCAACATCAGTCAAATAGCCTATTATACATATGAATAAGATATGATTGTCTGTACTTTTGCTGCCTGAAACGCAGGATACCTCATATTATACCTCATGGCGTCGTTTCCCCTGTTGGAGTTGTTGGAGGGCGAGCGGCTGTGCAGGCGCGCGCCGGCGCCCAGCAGCCGGTCTGACGCGCTCGTGTTGCTGGGGGACTGGCTCCTCAGGCGACCTGTACAAACATGACATGTAAAAGTCCAGAATACACGAGAACACGAGAATAGTACATTACTGCAGATGCCGGGAAATAAGGCCGGTTGAGTGGGAATAGGCCGTAGGGAGGCCGGATAGTGATACGAGGCCGGGAATCCGTTTTCACGACGAGGCATGTAATAGAAAGAAGAAATAAAAAAATATACTTCAAAGAACAACATTTTATTAATTGACAAATAGGACATTTTAGTCTAACAACCAACCTTTAAAAACAAAACCGGCTTTTTGTCAAACCAGCCAGCTGTGTGAATGACCTTGTTGTTGAAACCAAAAAAAGTTACTTTGCAGGCCTAGGCCTGAAAAGCAGTATGAAATCCCTTTACAGTCCTCTCGAGTTGTTGCGCCCAAAAAGCGATACTTCCGAGCCTATTATAAGGAACGTAAAGACAATATTTCATTGCATGTTTGAGAAAAAATACTTCCCGGCCTAGGTCTTCAATTTTGTATGAAAACCCTTCAGAGTTCTCTCGAATTGATCCGCCCGAAATGTGACACTTCGAAGCCTGTTTTAACGCACGTTATGACGATATTTCATTGCATGATTGAGAAATTTATTAACAAAACGAAATTACTTTATCTTGCATCCTGATTCCAGATGTTGGTGGCATAGACAACATTATTAAGTTTATACATAACACAGGATAAATAAGCCAACATTTTACGCAATCCACTACAGAGAGTGGTGTACCTGTAGAGTTAGAAGGCGAATGCGGCCTCATTCTACTGGTGGAAGGAGACTGTGTGTGTGGCGGCATCCCGCCCAGCGCCGCCGTTGTCGGTGAATGCAGCATGCCGTCTTCGGGGAACCCTAAAAATAAATGTAAATACTAGAGATGGGCCGACTAGGGATTCTGCCGACTAGCCGGTTTAAAAAAATGCATCATATACGCCGATAGAGGCCCTTTGCTGGACAAAGGCTTCACCCAAAGTTCTCCACACCGATCGGTCTTGCGTCACCCTTATCCAATTTCTGTCTGTGATCCTAACCAGGTCGTCGGTCTACCTTACTGGGGCCTTCCCACGCTTCGTTTTACGGGCCACGGTTGCCACTCAAGACCCTTTCCGCCCCAATGGCCATCGGTTCTACGAGCAATGTGCCTCACTGCCACTTAAGTTTGGCGACTCTTTTGCTATATGTACAACTTCTTCTTGCGTATCTCATCATTTTGGAATCGATCCCGCAATGCGCTGTCTTATGAGGTCCATTGTAAGCGACTTACCTTACGCTTACTTTCAATGATTTCAATCTAAATGTCTCTTTCAATGTTTCATTTTAAATACTAAAGAACTAAATTTAGTACTCACCTCCGTTATCACTACTATCAGCCACACTGGCGTTCCCCCTCCAGTACGCGGCGTTCATGTCCACATGCACGGTGGGCGTCGGCACCTCCCCCCAATTCCCATTCCACCGCTCCCCATTCGCCTCCCACCCGTTCCCGTTCTCCCACTTCTGTCCATTCTGTTCCCACTTTTGTCCATTCTGTTCCCACTTTTGTCCATTTTGTTCCCATTTCTGCCCGTTCTCGTCCCATTTTTGGCCGTTTTCATCCCATTTCTGAGAATTCTCGGCCCAATTTCGGACGTTGTTCGAGTTGTCTATCCATGTTTCTCGTTCCTGCTGACAAATGTTTTTTTTACTGATTTGATTGACAGAACCAACCATCCAATTATAGCGTGATGGGATGATGTCAGCTAGTGTCACCTGCCACTTCAGAGCGACAAACCATGGGTAATATTTTCAACAGAGTTCAAAAAAGTAGGAAGTTCGCAATCGAGTGTATGTTTTTTGTGTGCGTGTTATGCGATCATCCCGCAAATTATGAATCTATTTCGTTGATTTTTTTATTGGTAGATCATACTTGGTGGTCTCAAATAAATTTTGTCGAAATCGATTTAGGGCTTTTTGAGAAAATCATCAAAAAACATAATACATATATACACAGTTCGCTCATTGAAGTCGGTCGGTCATTAATTTTTGTGTTTTTTTTTTATATCAAACGAGCAAACGGATGTGGCGCGCAATTACCGTCGCCCATAGACACCTGCAACACCAGAGGAGTCACAAGTGCGTGTGTCACGTGAATGGGTGCCTCCTTGTGTGTCATACACAGACCACCCCCACTAGACGGAGCATGTAAGGCGACCCGCGCGCACCAACGATATGGCACGGCAGAACATTAAAGTATCAACACGGCGGCCACCGTTTAGTTCCGTCCATGTTTATGAGGTCTCTACACCACTTAACACTACAATTTACCATGATATTTATTCAATTTCTCTTTTCGTTGACGTACGCATGGATCATAAACAAGGACGCAACTGAACGGTGGCCGCCGTGTTGATACTTTAATGTTCTGCCGTAGCATATCGTTGGTGCGCGCGGGTCGCCGCACACGCTCCGTGTAGTGGGGGTGTCGTACCTGCCACGTGTCGCTCCAGGGCGCGGCCGGCAGCGTGAGCCGCGTGCCCGGCGTGCTGCTGCGCCGGCGCCGGTCTATGAGGCTCTCGCGCTTGTGCTCCGGTACTGCGTATGTTGCTTCCACTACAAAAGTTACAGAGATTAGATGACGTTAACCCTTATGGTGGCACTCCACTTGGCGTTGCGTGTTCGCGTAGCGCATTCGCCGTGTTTCTCTAAATATTCGTATGAAGTCCAAATATCACAAACACGACGTCCACACATGCGAAAATATATTAAATACGCAAATATGTTTGCCGTCGCTTACACAACTGAGCGAGCCATGTGTAGACGGTGAACGCAAATATTTTCCATATTTGCGTCCTTTGAATCCTTTGATGTGTGACCAAAAACCGACAAGCGAGCGGATACGCGTGTTTGCCTATTTGCGCTATTTGGCATTTCGTGCAAATATGGCAAATATAGACGAATAAATCCTCCTCACATGGTCGTATTTGGCCGAATAAGGCAAATACGCGAACACGCAACGCCAAGTGGAGTGCCAGCATTAAATGCAAAAGATGCAGCTTACATAACAAAGAATTCAAGATTTATTTAAAAGTACGAATATTTATAATGTTATTGAGAGTGATTTCATAAGGAAATTTAATCCATTTTAATATTTCTTCGTCATAAGTTGACCGTTGTATATTCAAAAAAAGAGTTACAGTTGTTTTTAAACGAGAAGGCAGAAATTCGAAAAACTTACCGCCATCTTTTTATGGTCTCGCAAAACGGTGGTTTTTTTGATGAGTGTTTTGGCAGTCTTTATGTTCAGTAGGTATACATTTTATGTATTACTAAAATGTGTTTCTACAAATATTAAACATTGTACGGATACTAAATTTAGTAAGGAATTTTACGTATCTACAAACAATATTTGTAAATTTAATTTATGTATGAAAAATTCTCAATTATTTTTTTACCAATTTGTTCAGAAAAAAATAAATTATTTTTTTTATTTTATTTTTTTCTTAATTGGTTCACTGTAAAGCACAAAATAATCTCATATTTATTTAAAAAGAAAAAATGATGCATTTAAGGGTTTGGGGTCGTCCCAGACGTTCCTTCTCGTTCGGTTTCCCTACGGAATGACGTCAGCAAGCGGGACATCGCTATATGACAGACAGAGACAGAGACACTTTTTGACGCCACCCCGTACAGAACCGAACGAAAATACCGAAAGTCTATGGCGGCCCTAAATAGATAACCATTCACTCACTACTTAAATTTTGTGTCCCTTGAAAAAGTGTATAAGTCACATTTAACCTAGAAGCAAAGAAGCTTAAGTCTCACAATAGAGATCTATCAGCCACATACGTCCACTACTGAACATAGACCTACCCCATAGCTCGCCACAATGTGCGATCCTGTGCATTGACTCCCTACGACCCTAACGAGGTTATCTATCCACCTAGACGGCGGCCATCCCACGCTGTGGTTTCTTATACGTGGCATCCTTTCTGCGGGCTATATGGGCCCCGCCCATTGCCACCTCAACCGCGCAATCCTGTGAGCTATATCAGTTACTTTGGTTCTTCTGCGAATATCCTCGTTTCTGATTCTATCTCGCAGAGAAACTCCGAGTATAGCCCTTTCCATTGCACGTTGCGTGACTCTAAGCCGCCCTAAAGTCCAATGGGACACAGCACGAGAGATTTAATATTACTTAATATGTGACTTACATATACCCCTTTTCACTAGATCCACAGAATTTAATTTTAAATTCTCGGATATAGTCTTAGGAATGGATTCGATAATAATATACATTTTTTGTTAATTCAGTTTATTGAAATAAAAAAAAAAATACCGAGTTAGAGTAAAAATTTTCATATTTCAACCAATATCGAAATTGTTTAGGAGGTCTACTGTACAGCATACCTCAGTACGTCTACCTATATCTATAACTATGACACGGGACTCTTTGTCGCGCGACAAATACTACCTGTCGCTTTCCTTTCGATACCGTGCGAGCAAACCAGGAGATGCTAAGCCACGCGACAAGCGAAATTGCAGCAAGATATGTTAGCCCTACATGTGAAGCGCTACTAGTTAAGGTGTTCTTATATGGGAGGAGGGTTGTGGGGGAACTAATTACTTACAGATGTAATAATACAAGTGTATGGCTGCAAATAATAAGTAAGTGTTATGCTGATAATACAAAATGTAATTTATTTCAAACCACCATAAATAATGGTGGTAAATTCGTGAATGTTCTAGATCGCAGGTGTTCGATCAAATATGCGATTCGGCGGTTTGCAAATTACCGCCAGTAGTTTGTCTAAAATGTTTCATCACACTTGCTCGTAAACAAGGGTTTACATGCTAGAAAATCGGGCGGTAAGTCGTATATTACGCCCTAGGGCGCGTAGCGGGCATTATCCCACTTACAGCGCAGGGTGTCGTAATAGTACATTACGAAACAGGGGTGGTAAACGAGGAATTACCTTTGGAATTCCTTTACCACCAGAGTCACGTACGACGTTTTTCATCACACTTTGAAATAAAACAAAAGTAATTGTAGTCAATACCAAATTTACTTATCGCCCTAGGGCGTAATATACGATTTACCGCACGCTTTTCTAGCATGTAAACCCTTGTTTACGAGCAAGTGTGATGAAAAGTATTACACTCACCAGAATTCATAGCGTTGAGTCTATCCCTCAGTGAGTCCTGCGTGTGGAGGGAGGGCGACCGCAGCTGCTCTGCGGTCGGCGTCTTGCTTCTTCCGAGTTGACTGCTGGCCGCGGCCGCTGAAATGAATAGTATATTACTGCCGAGGCCCGGAAATAAGGGCTTGCCGGGTGTATAGGCATTGATGACCGACCGTAGGGGGCCGGATAGTGATGCGAAGCCGGCAAGCCCTTTTCACGGCTAAGGCATGTATAGTGCTTTTCTCAAACATATGCAATGACAAAAAAAATACACCACTCAAAAAAACGTAATTCAGCTGTTTAGACAGTTCATGAACACAGACGCCATGTTTAAAAAAAAAATACTTCCCGGCCTTCAATTTTGAAAGAAATTCCTTTACAGTTCTCTCGAAATGTTCCGCCCCAAAACGTGACCCTTCGAAGCCTGCTTTAACGCACGTTATGACGACATTTCAATGCATGTTTGAGAAAAAGGAATTAATCAAGGTATAGTACTTTTATCTCACGAGCGCGGGTGAGCCATGTTTGTGTGAGTAATGTACATGCACATTGGCTCTGTGTGGGTGAGCCGGAACTGTTCGCTCCCGAGCTCACCCACACAGAGCCAATGTGCATGTACATCTACTCACACAAACATGGCTCACCCGCGCTCGTGAGATAAAAGTACTGTAAGGTATGTTACATACTGTTGGCGGGCGGCACGCGCGTGGCGGAGCGACTGCGCGGCGCGCGCGCGCTGTTCCGCCTCCACACGCGGATCGTGGTCTCGTGCATGGCGGGACAATCTTTCAGCACCTGTCAAAAGGGAACTGGTCAAGTACAGATTTTTAAATTGAGCAAAAACTTGATAAATAACTTCAATTAAAAATGAACACCCTCGACACAAGTAGTAAGGGAGCTTTAAGTTAGAGCTACACCAGACACATTTCAGAAGAGCCAGCCGCGGTGGTACGGACCGTGATCCGGTTAAAATCGCCCTAAAAATTCACATAGGAAAATAACCCCGAGCACGCCCAAAAGTTACTTGGTGGAGACACCTAGAAAAAATATCAAAAATTACAGACGTAAATGACAGAGCCAAATGGCGTAAGCATATTCAGAGGGCTGACCCCAAATGAACTGGGGCTAGGCAAGGAGAATGAAGAAGACGACAGACACAAGTACCTGGTTATCATGAAAGCCTCTTTTAATGAGTATAGCCAATGCTACTACAATATTTGGAATTTTAGCTTAAATATTGGCCGAGATCCAGTCACTTGTTCCACTAAAAGCTGAATATCTTGGAGACGCGAGCTCCGATTTCCATCAAACAAAGTTGAGAACCGTCCCGACAAACCAGGCTTTCGAATAAAAAAAAAACTGCACTCAAATCAGTTCACCCGTATGGGCGCTACGATGAAACAGACACACAGATACACATGGTTAACTTATAACACCACCTTTTTTTTTCGTCGGAGGTTATAAATATGTGAACTTGCCAATATTGTTAACGGCATAGATGCGTGTTCAGATATTTTTGCACAACTTAAAAGACTACTTTAACGCAAAAAACCACGACTGATCGACTCTCGCGAACCGATTCAAAACATGTCAAGCGATATTATAATAATAATATTTTTTATTTCAAGTAACTTTGACTAATTTTGTTAGTCTTGTCATTAGACTTCTACGACGTGAGTAAATTCGTTTCGTATATATTTCAATTTAGACCTAATTTGATATTTTTGTATTTTTTACTAATACGGGATAAGAACGGGTTCTTAGTACAATTAGTATACAAATCCGCAGCAGACATAAGTATAAAATTAGCGACCCGCCCCGGATTTGCACGGGTGCAATGCTGATAAATTATGCATGTATACATATATATATGTATGTATGTAAACACTTTATTTTACATAAAAACAAGAAAAACACATTACAAAAAAAAATAAGCATGTACAAAGGCGAACTTATCCCTTTAAGGGATCTCTTCCAGTTAACCTTTGAGCAAATGAGTGCTAAACAAATGTAAATGGTAGACAAACCAAGCAACATGTACAATACGAAGGAGTAACTATAACTATACAAACCTTCATATAAACCTTCCTCTTGAATCACTATCTATTAAAAGAAACCGCATCAAAATCCGTTGCGTAGTTACAATCAAAGAGCATATAATCACTACGTTGTTACAATGATCTAAGCATACACACAGTCAGACTGTCACAACGTATTATTATAATTATTTAAGCCATTGTCTATATTGGTCAGAATTAAAATGATATGTGTAATATTTAATTTACAATTTCAACCCACTATTGCATGCTCTAATGGGTAGATTATGCGACTCTACGAAAATTGTAACATCTTCACCAATGTGAATTTTCCATAATCGCGCAATAAAGAACATTTCATTTCATTTCATTTCATTTCAGACAGCAGGACGCGACTTTCTTTTATAATTCTGATTCTGATTCTTTTATACTATGTACTTGCCTGCACGACGCGTTGGTGTGGCGCATGTCGGACATCGGTGTCGCCGATTTGAAGCAGTAAGTCCCCCTCGCGCAGCCCGGCGCCCGAGCATCTGCTTCGGTCCAGCACCTGAACATATCACAATTAGTAGCAAAGGCGTGACTTCTAAAGTGCATAGTATAATTGATGTAGGTATACTCTTTTACCGTTTTTATTTGCGTGATAGAATCAGAAACTAGGATATCCGCAGAAGAACCAAGGTAACCGACATATCTCACAGGATTGCACGGTTGAGCAAGCCATGTAGCCCGGAGAATGGATGGCCGTTGGGGCAAAGTCCTAGAGTAGCGACCACGTTTAGGGAAGCGTAGCGTGGGATGGCCTCTGACTTGATGGACGGAAGGCCTCTTGAGGCCAATTTTTCATTTTTCGGCAAGGCATTTTTTCAGAATAATTACAAAACAAACCTAACCTAATGGGTTATTTAAAAGGATGTTTAAAAAATCCTGAAAATACTACGGGTTTCAAAAAACTACTTTCGGAGAAATGAAAATTTGGTGGAATTATACAGACGGGAAACAATGTTTCGTAGTTGAAATAGGATACCAAAGAATGGACTTTGTTTTGGGTCCTTACCTTTTTAACCTTTTGTCCGTGTACACTATCGGCGATAGTAAAACCAAATCCGGCAGCGCCTCGTCTGAGCGTCAGCACTAGCTCCCGACCTGGCTCTGTTTGCCCGTTACTAGTATTCAGGTGTTGGTGATCTGAAGATAAATAACATTTTTACGGGTAATTTGTGTTCAGATCTAAACATCGGGGTGGATCTTTTTTTTGCGGTTATTCTGTCCCGTGACCCAGGGGACCATAATGATTAAGCTTCTTAGAAAAGTGTCGATAATTTATATTACTCGTATTGTCAGTATTATGTATGGTTGTATGCAATTACCAAGTTTTTGGTAAATACAAGCGCCGAAAATTATGTTTTAAAGTCACCCAAGGAGAAAGAAAACAATTGATTGACCCATCTACATGTTCAATTAGTTCTAGTTAGTTCAGAGGTAATTCAATTAACCTTTACGTAAGCTCTTACAACGCACCGGAACTGAATGATTGCACTGGTTGGAGAGCATTCCCTAATTAATAACTAACTCAATCGGATATAAAATGCATTATTTTTAACTTGACAAAGTTCTTATGTATCGGTTTTATTAATGTTAAATGTGATGAGTGATATGATTTATAAATAGCTCCTAATCTTGTTGTAATAAATACTGAACTCAGATAAGTTGTCCGGGTTGTTACAATTCGGTGCCGCGACCAGGATATCTAAGTAGGGCCGGATTCTGTCTGCCTCAGTTACCTGGTCGTGTGATCTGGTCCGCGGAGGGGCACCGGGGCGGCGCGGGCTCGGCGCAGCTCAGCGTGTCCAGGTCGAAGGAGCGCGACAACATGCGCCGCTGCCCGGGACTGGGCGTGGCCGTGTCCGCCTCGTCCACTCCGGCGTGACTGTTCGATGGAGAGTCTAGGTTGAATCTGTGGAAACACCATGTAATCATCAAGCAAAATTTCGATTTTCAACTGGGGAAACGTCTTTAATCGATATTACTTAATAAAGAGCTTGTACACCAAAATATTTTCAAACTTCCTTTTTGCATCTATTCCCAGGCTTTTTAATTTCCTAACTCCAAATCCAAAGACAAAAACTTATTGAGATATTTTATTATTGTTGTATAGATCGATATGAGTAGGTTAGAGTAGGTATATATTACAATTCCACAGTGGCATGCGCTAGTGATCCTGTGGGCCTCACCTAAGGCGATATGGAGGGAAAACGCGCTGGGTTTTTAGTGGGTACACCGGTTCCGAACCCTCGATCGGACGGGATGCGTAACGCATTTTCCCAGCGAAAAGAAAAAAAAGGTATATATTACAATGCATCTGTATAGCTGAAGAATTCAGAAAATAAAGTAAGTTGCCGAAATGAAACAGCGGAAGAATCGTCTATCCCAATATGCTCTTACAAATCATAATTATTATTTTTCTGTTTTCTAAACATTAGCTTGGTTTTAAAGCTCTCGTCAGCTGTTGCATAGCCACGGCAACCAAAGAGGCGGATGTTGTGGTATCTATTGTAAGAGCGCTTAGTACCCAGGTGTTTGGGTTTTCTTATTTTAATTCTGATCAGTTGTTGCATAGCCACGGCGTCCGAAGAAGCCGGTGTGCTGATATCTACTGCTAGAGTGCTCAGTACCCGGCGCTGGGTCTTTTTACCTTGTTCTTAAAGCTCTTGTCAACTGTTGCATAGCCACGGCATCCGAAGAGGCCGGAGTGCTGGCATCCACTGCTAAACTGCTCAGTACCCTGGTGTTTGGGTCTTTTTACCTTGTTCTTAAAGCTCTTGTCAACTGTTGCATAGCCACGGCATCCGAAGAGGCCGGAGTGCTGGCATCCACTGCTAAAGTGCTCAGTACCCTGGTGTTTGGGTCTTCAGAGTCATAGGACAGAGGATACCCTGTGAAGATGAAAATGTAAAGCTTGAAACTAAAACTGTTTATGATAAAGTTGTTTATCGATTTGGGACGTAATAATTTCTATGTATTAATGCGGTAACTAGGCGAGAATTTGATGGCCAGAGGGCCTATGATGGATATCATGTGACACATTGATGATAAAATCTCCGTAGTTTTCGCACTACTTGTCGGAGTTATCGGAGAGTGAGTCGGTTTATTATTTACATATCATGGTATAAAGGTGAATATCATAGGTGTGTTTGAAAAGGTTAGCGGTAAAATAAGGTAACATCTACCTACCTCTGACAAGATGTAAAGCCACGCTGCTGCCGGGAGCGATGGACTGGAAGATCTGGGCAACTTGCGCATGTGATAATCCTCGCACGCCTCGTCCGCCCACTCCTACTAATACGTCCCCTGGCCTCAGTGCTCCTGGCAAAGTTCAAACAATAAACCTTTTTTTTTCACTGCTTTTATTTAAGTGGTCTGTGTTTTATTATCTACAATCTACCAAGAACATCAGCCAGTTGGCTGAAATTACGAATACTTTTGTTATAATTTGAATTTCAAAATCAACAGGGATTGCAAAACACTTGTACCAAATTGAATGTTTTTTTTTTCATAATTGATTTTTGTCGTCTCTAGTCGACGTTGGCATTGGCGGCACAATTTTCTGATGACGTGATATTGGGGCGTAAAAAGGTTAAAACTAAGTAGTGGTTAACTCACCATCGATCCATGCTGGACTGTTAGGAACGATACTCCGTATCTGCAGATATCCCTCCGTTTCTGGCGAGCCCTCAGCACCAATTAATGTGAAGCCCAGACCCTGAAAATTATTTAACTCAATTAAAACAAAGGAAATTTTGTGACCATGAGGGTAGCACAGCTAGGACGAGTGTGACGGGACGCGACGACTTTGCGCGACAGCGGCAGCGGTGTAGGTGCATGTCTCGCTCACTCGTTATGCCGCCTCGCTTGGATCTCTCGCTCAACCGCTTAGCGCGCCGCTGGTCGCGCAAAATCTTGCGAGTATTTGTTTTAAAAGTATATCCTAGTAATAAGGCAGTCTAGAAGTTTTCTTTCGGCAGTTCTTTCTCCTCAGTAAACTTTATAGTAAACTGCTGGTAGATATTTTTAAATAAGATAATTAATGCCCTTCTGGGACATGTGTAACTGTCTTTAGACTTTAGGCCCATCTGGCATGTATGTACACCTTTATTTTTAATTCATATTTATCAAGTGGGTAGTTTGCACAAATGCAACTTTGACAAAGAAAAATTGTGTTTTTCTCAGTCAACCTTTAACAACGGTAACTGGAAAGCTACCGAAACATCAGGGAGGCTCAAATCACTACATAGTATAAAACAATGGCGCGTTTCTCGGACAAAGGCTCAGTATTGCTGTGCAGCGGGGAAACGCCGCCAGCATCTTGGGATCATTTCCGCCAATGACCGACCTTGGCTAGAGTTAGGTTAGTGTAGGTTTTTAAGTTGTTTTACCACTTAATTCGAATATCTTTTTTTATAAATATATATAATAATAATAATAATAAGCTTAGATCTTTAAAACTATGCAAAGGATTTTGATGCGTTTTTTTTTCACAGATAGTGATTCTTTCAAGAGGAAGGTTTTTATGCATAATACATGCATAATTTATCAGAATTGCACCTGTGCGAAGCCGGGACGGGTCGCTAGTAATTAATATACGCGATATAAATGATAAAATCCATTAAAATAGTTTTATTTAAATGAGTAACAGTCGCCGAAACCGAAGAGAATATTATATTTTTCTTTTCAACATATCAGCTAGCATAGCAACACATGAAAAATTAAAGCGACCTTTGTAAAACTCATTCAGGATAAATAAGCCTTAAATAAAGGAAACACGAACCTGCGTGCTTTTCGTGAGCGTGAGAGAGAATCTTTCGCCCCGCAGCTCTCCGGAGGAATTAGATCCATTTGTCGGGCCGCTGCCTCCATTTTCTGGGCCTATTTTTTCAGCTGAAAATAGGAAATTAATAAATTAGACAAAATAATAATTATGTTTAATTACAATTTTAAGTTAACACTTCAGTGCCATAACAGGGCAAGGCAGGCTACTGTAATCAAATATTTGTCAGATGGGTCAATTGCAAAAAAATTGTACATAGTTAAGGGCTTTAATTAAAACAATGTTAATTGATTCCTTTGTGTGACGAAAGTTACCCATACATTTTGTATGACTAACTTTCGTCACACAAAGGAAGGGATCGTATTTAATGTTAACTAAGCCTTTAACTATGTACAATTTTTTTGCAATCGACCCAGATGCATTTTTGATTTTCTACCAACAGGCGATGTGGGCCATCTTGTGTTAATTAATTAACACTTTAGGAAGTTTGGGTTAATCATTAATCTCATTATACAAAACGCCGGTAAATTAATAATAATTTAACTAAAAAGAGTAGCATAATCAAAGTTATAGCCTCATAAGCAATGCCAAACATGTGCACAATCTAATTTCCTTAATTCCTCATCCTACATTTTTAATAAAAATATGTGAACAGACATTAGAATAGATTTATTTACTTGAATTTTTGTATGTGAACTACATATATTATGTACTTCAAATCATTTAATTGTTACATAGTTATTTTCAAAATTGAGGCATTAACATTATAAGTTTTACTATTAGGTCAAGAAAAATTTAATATTGCATATTTTATGGCATAAACCAAAATCAAGTCAAGCAAAACCATGAGCCAAGCGGTGAAGGAATTCACTACGCCTGACACCGCAGCAGAAGTAAAATGAAGTGCGCCAAAATCAATAGGGAATGAAAACCATTTGCAGCGGTTTGCATAAAAATTTCGACATTACTAGACGTTGGCTCCGTGGCACAATTTTCTGATGTCATGATATGACAAATGAGGCTGTCAAAAGGTTAATACTAATGCTGTACCTCGTAATCTCCTAGCCTGCAGAACAGGGTTCTCATACTGCGTCCGTCTGTTGATATGATCCACATAGTACGAGCCATATCTCTCATCCGTTACTCTCTCCCATCCATATGGCAACTCATCTTCTCCGCATTCGCCTAGTGAGTGTTTCCGAACCCGTGCTAGCCTAGGATCTAGCCAGTGTGATGTTCCAGTATTGTGGCTGCAAGAAAAAGATAATTCATTACTTGCTGTTTCTATATAGATACAAAGCTCTACATGCAAAGAACAATGAAATTGCGCTTAAATGTGGTCACGGTGTTAATTTACCCACATTAAAAGAGCTCATCATCATCAGTAGTTCACTCTTGGCATAGTGGTCATAATTACAGCAAGTATAATTGATAAAACCATAATTTATTGACACAATGCCTAAGTTCCATACAAAAATAAACAGTAGAAGTGTTCAAAGAACTACAAAGAAAATGGTGGTCAGACGAGATGAGTGGAAACTTATTTACTCTTTTCAATTGGCAAAGGCACAGATACAATATAAGTATGATAAGCAATGCCTGCTCTAACAAGTTGCAGTAATTTATTGACATACATATTAACACTTTGCATGCTGATCATGAGTACCAGTCGGTACGCATTTATATAGTCTAACCTATATTTATTTATAACTTACAGCGTGCAACATGTTAATTAAGGAAACGTTTACAACTGTATTGTATATTTAGTAAAGAAAAGTGTTATTAGCATATGTGAAATTTAGTTAAATATAAAGTGAAAAAGGATCCCATTTTTTTTATTAGGAGCTAGTATAAAATAAGTTTCATAATTTTTTATTACCATATTTGTATTATCGGAACACAATTACATTCAACAACCAACATTCTGCCTGTATGTTACTATCTGCTCTCAATTTGTTTTAAAGCTATTTTGATGATATCAATAATATTTACATTACTCGTGTAAACAAACCTCGAACAATATTGCTGTATAACATCAACCCAGATTGTATAAAAATATTTTCTCCAAGTGGTTTGAAATAGAAGCAAAACATAAGCAACTATAAGTTAAAGTAAATATAAAAATGTTCAAATTATAATATTCCACAGAAATAAAATAACATGCTGGTCAAGGCTTATAAGAAAGTTCCAACTTACTCTATAAAATATGCTTCTCCGGAAGGTGTAAAAGCCTTCTCCCACATAGGAGGCAAAGGCCCCAAATTGTATTCATCCTCATCCTCTCTTTTGTGTCCGGCTTCTCCAGGCCTCACACCCACCACAGACCCACCTACTGTGCCCGCTGTACCAGAACTATGTGTTGAAATACCAGCTGATGATAATCTGTCTGAATCCATTGAGATATAATCCGTTCCGTCTTGAGAAGATTCAATAAAATAAACTCATGATTTGGTAAAATACCACAACAATTCAAGCATTGAATAACTGAAAATCTAGTCTATCTTCCAGCAAGTTGTTGCTTTGTAGTATTGCACTTTACTCATCGACGACACATTCCACATTAAAAAAAAAACAAAACAATATCGGCATTCCAATCACCACGAATGACTCATTTTTGGATACTGATGACTCCTCACTGACTTGTACGATCGCGTTCTGCCTGCCTCATAACACAACAAGCGTGGGTAACTAACAGGATTTTCATTATTTAGCCGTTCAACCGTGTCATGATTGTTCACTCAGAGCGTTGCAGCAATCGACATAATATCTGCACTGCAGGTGCATCGTAACCGTAACGAACTCTACGGAAAACGAAAACACTTGTTCCCACGATTCGTATCACTGTTATAACGGTTAATTAGATAACACAAACTGCATTTCGATTCTGCGTCTGGTCAATTAAGATAACACATTACCATTCTCACTAAAACAGGTAAATTATTCAATTGAATAAAGTTTTTGAAAGTGCGATAAGTGCAACAAGTGAAGGAGTAAGCACACAACTACAGCTGTTTATGTGGGAGACTGCTAATTAAATTAATGACAACGCTAATGAATGTGGGTGCTCTAGGTTCCAAATGAATAGTACAATTCGCGTTTTGGGTTTTGGCACTAGTTTTATGCAATTTTAACTCATAAAACTTGAAAATGCGGGCCGGAAATTCGTTTCACTTCACGACTCAGCTTCACACCCACATACAAAACTCGTAAATACACACTAGGTGTGACCGAGACAAAGGTATTTAGAGCACTATTCAAAACCTTTGGTGGGAGGGAGATAAACTACTCAGGAATGTAGTTTTACAGGCGTATTCCTTTTACAGTTATTGTTTAATTTATCGAAATAAATGTTAATACATGAATTTAAATATCCAGAATTGCTTGATAAAATATAACGTTGTTATCTTTGACTTATTAATAGAATACTTATTAAGTAGGTGTCGTTAAATTCTGTGCCTCGAACATACTTACAAGCTTAGTGAAAACATCAAAAGAGGGCGCTATTAAACAAAATGAAAGTTCTAAGAACCGTTCGTTAGTTGTTTTTGTTATTTATTTTCATTAACCTTCTTGTCCTCTATATTGTTATAACAAAATGTTTTTAGGCTATTTTCAGAATTCAATGAGACATTAATTAGTCTATGACTTCGATCAATTATTTATCGATCCGATAAACGTTAACGTTAAACGAATGTCAGTTTTGCTATTCGCCGCTAGATGGCAATGAAGTTGTGGCAAATATGATGAGCAAATAATATTGTTTGTAATAATGCTGGTCATTTCCTACGATTTCTGAACGCATTTTAGAGCACTAATGATATGTGTGTAGATAAAATACATTTTATTTACCATGTTAAATTAAAATGAAATAACGAAAATTATACACAACCAACTAAGATTCTTAACCCTTAAATGCATGGTGTAAGATGCAGCTTACATAAACAAAAATGAATTACTGGTTGAAAACAAGAAACATTTATTTGCAATAAAATAATAATTTATAATATAGTGTTTTTTTAATTCATGCATAAATATTCATGGGTTCACATAATAAATATATTCAGATGAAATGTGGCAAGAAATTCAAAAACGAATGGTTTAGTTAAAAAAAGTTTTAGATATAAGTATCAAGTAGTAGTAGTAGTATAGTTTTAGATACTTAATTGAGCTTTATAAGCTGAGAGGCCTGAGAGGATACTATGAACCGGCCATCAGAATGAAAGGTATTCATTGACTAAGCTAAAATTTAATGTCATTGCAATCATATTGAGTTAATATAAACTAGTTTACTTTTAAACCACATTACCAATGAAGAGCAGATCAAACGTCTTTTCCTTCCAATATAATATAACTTCTCGGCTAAGGCTAAAAGGCATGTAAGATGAAGTGGTTAACTGTAACGTAAAATCATAGGTACCCAGGATTTTAACTAATAGGAAGGCATAATTTCCACCGCTAAGCAGCCGGGAAATGATCTAGATTGATGACATCGGGTCGGCCTAGTGACGAAACTCCTGCAACCTAATTTCAAGTGAATACCTAAAAATAATTTTATGAGGTTATTATTTCCATGCAACTGGGCGCACATGAATTATGTCTCGTATTCAGAAATATACTGCAGCGCCATTTTCCCCGTGCCACGTAAATTTTATATTCCAGCATGTGAGGTTTAGTCACGTATGTTCGCTGGCCGGGCAGGCCGACTCCTGTGATAAAAATTAGCCACAGCTAAAATCCGGACACATAAATTCGTTAATAAATTACACGAAAACTATTTAACATATAGTTGTAATCCGAGCATTACGAGTTCCCGCCAAATTGAGATCTCTTCACTAACGTCTACTTTCCCGCGCTTTCCAGAAATCGGCCATCTTGCGCATTGCAGTTTTTTTAAAGAAGTAAGTGCATTGGAATTGTATAAACAGCCAAATTGACTGGTGCTTTTATTCTAGAGTGCTGTGTAAGTGATTTTTATTTTTTAATCTTCTTCGCTGAGCGGTAAGATGACTTTTGTTTATCGGCTAGACAGGTTTGTTTTCGTCGAAAGATTCAGGGGCTAAACGCTTGTTTGCCAAATTGTTTGACGAATCTAATTATTACACCGAAATACATTAAATTGGGCTTGGCAGAACTGCTGGATTTCTCGCAAGATGTAACTGGCCGCGTATATTAAACGCTAGACCATCGAGAATGTCAACCCGTGACGCAATCGGTTACCGTAATCTTGCTATTTTCGGGCTTGAACCGTTATTTTGAAATTATTGCACGCGATTTTTCCGTGTAGGTTGAGTTTTATTCATGCTATTAAATTGATATTTATAGGTGTATTAGCTGAATAACTAGGCATTGAGTCATCAAAGTCGCGATGTCGTATATTTTTCGCATAGCGTTCACAAGTCTAGATTGCAATGTTGATGGAAATATGTTGCGCGGTTATTTAGGTGTGTTGCCACGTGGTGTATTTATTAATTAGCGGGAAATAGGGCAAGGATGAATTCGAAGTCATTATGCGGCGCTTCCTTGGAAATTCTTGACAATCATTAATCAGTACTTACGACTAAAATAGTGCAGCACTAAGTAATGTTGGAATGTGCGAAAACATGATTCACAGTTGAAAAATGCCTAAATGCATAATTTTCTGAATATTGTAAGAGTTTACAGTCTATCTTGATTACGGGATGAGATAGGTTGACCAATTTCGATAAGTACATCAGTTAGCAGTAAATATACCGAATGTTGCCTAAAATGTGGTGACACGCGTCTGTAAAGTTATAATGTAAAGCGAGACAGGTATACGGTAATTGATAATAACATGCGCCACAATCAGAATCAATCGTCTCTGAATTTTAATGTTAAAGTATGGGTTAAAATGCAACGGAAGTACCGGCGCTGGCAGGGAATTCCAGTTGTCCTGTCCCAATTTCTTTTTCACAACGATGACGTCATTAAGCCGTTAAAACTTTTTGGTCCAACAATTGCATTCCATGGTAGAGCTTACAAAAAAAAAACACCGCTGTGTTCCGATTGGACTATTACCGTTTGACACTAATTATATTCGACAGTCAAATTACGAACATCGGAGTAGCCCTTCAGAACTCATACCTTCCTTAAAAATAAAAAAAGCTAAATCAAATCTGCGCTTGCCTAAGATTATTCTTGATGCCAATGATATCTTGCACACAATTGACATGAGATCTATTCATTTAAAATGGACGGAAAAAGAACCATTAAACTGTTTCTTTTGCGTTTGCCCCTCTATGTCATTTTTTTGCGAACGAAAAAACGGATCGCTTGATGGAAAGCGATACCGTCGCCCATTACACCTGCAATACCAGAGGAGTCACAACGTGCAAGTCTCATTCTTACACTCTCTCTCTGGGGTCTGTTCCTCATGTCTGAGGATCGTGGTCAGCTTTCAGGGTTGCATCTGGAACTGATGATTTGTTTCCACCTGTTTCTATCTAGCGCGTCTTAACCGTGTAAAATTTAGAGGATGACGAGTATTTTACTTGAACGGTCCATCTTGTACACCTACAAGATGGACCGTTCAAGTAAAATACAACAAGTAAACGAGTAGGTATGTTTGGTGTTTCCAATCACGATCAGTTTTTGTAGATTATCGTGATCGAAATAGGAAAGAATGCGTTATTGGCATGTGATGGACAAGCGAGTTATAATTTGGAGCTGGTTGAGGACCGATGCATTGGTAATCCATACTAATATTATAAATGTGAAAGTGTGTCTGTCTGTCTGTTACCTCTTCACGTTTAAACCGCTAAACCGACTTAGATTAAATTTGGTATGGAGACATTTTGAGACCCGGGAAAGGACATAGGATACTTTTCATCCCGAATAAATTTAGTGTTCCCGTGGGATGAGCGGGTAACACCGCGGGGCACAGCTAGTAAGACAATAAGGTATGCCACTCCGGAATGACAGGCGGGACTCTTGCCGTCATCACGCTATGATTGATTGATTGGTTTATTTATTTATTTATTTATTTAAACTTTATTGCACAATACAAAAAAAAAGTAAGTACAAATGGCGGACTTAATGCCTTTAGGCATTCTCTACCAGTCAACCACTGGGTTAAACAGAAATATGTAGTCGGTGCAGGATCAGAGTTACAGAGAAACAAAATAATTAAAACACAAATCAATAATATCAGATTGGTTCTGTTTTTTTTCTTTTTTTTTTTGTGGATTTTATAGCTTGGCTGCAGAGGCCTTTAAGCCACAATTGGTTCTGTCAATTCATGTCTGTGTTGCATAATACTCCCCGATTTCCTTGTTACCTGGGTGAATCTCATAAAATCGTGAGTCCTTTTTTAAATCAATCAGGTACTAAGTACGACAAAATAAAACTTAGTCAAGAACATGGCAATCGTAATGCATAAATGCATAATTATATTATGCTTACCTCATTAAGAGGCCTTATTCCTTTTGAAATTTATTTTTTTCATATTATGACAAAAATATGTTGTTAATTTCAACCAACTTTTTGGAGTGAACAATACTTTTCCCCGAGTTCTAGGTAGTAACATAGCTATTTCATGCTTAGGTACATTGCGTGCAGCCGAAAATAAGTTGAAAAAAATAATTTTACGCGTGAATTTTGTCAATTTCGAGTAGTTTTTGAAACAAAAATTAACAATGAAAAATTCAAACTGTAGGTTTCAAATATACCTATACTTACCAATAAATCGACTATTGGGATTTATTGGCAAGTATATATTTGAAACGTTCTAGGTAGTAACATCAATAATATGTTATGAAACATGTTTGATCATAGAGTAAAATGTGTAAACAATCTGCATTTTAAAAGGAATAAGGCCTCTAACATACATAAAGTGGCAACTAATCGGTGACGTAGAAAGTCACGCTAGATTTTCTTATACCCGGATCTCACTGATCCTTATAAAAAACATAGCTTTTGACGACACGTTTGGCGCAGTTTGTAAGCACTTGCCTACTGAGCCGGCGGTCCTGGGTTCGAATCCCGGCCAGGGCAAATAGTTGTGTGATGAACTCGAATATTTGTGCTTGGGTCATGGTTGTTCTATGTATTTAAGTATTTATTTATCTATATAAGTATGTATATCGTCGTCTAGTACCCATAACACAAGCTTTCTTGAGCTTAATTTGGGACTAGATTGATTTGTGTGAGGTTGTCGGATATTTATTTATTTATTTTATTTATAGCTCTCTCCGCAATGATATTTGCATGTTATTATACTGCCTTGAATCAACGTGTCACGACGGTAACCTAGGAATAAATCGCGATAAAGGTTATAATTAGAACCCGGCCGATCTCATTTGAGTACCTGCTCGGGAGTTTCTGCAGATTTCGACATCGTGTCTGATGGATGTCTGAACTGGAAATGCGAACGCTTATCCGATTTTTATAAAAAAATCGTAGTCCCTACTAAATAAAAAGACAAGTGCGAATTGGACTCGCGCACGAAGATTTTCGGTACCATCAAATAAAAAAAATTGGGCAAGTGCGAGTCCGACTCACGCATGAAGGGTTCCGTACTATAATCTATAACAAGTTTGTTGTATGGGAGCCCCCCTTAAATATTTATTTTATTTTATTTTTAGTATTTGTTGTTATAGCGGCAATAGAAATACATCATCTGTGAAAATTTCAACTGTCTAGCTATCACCGTTCTTGAGATACAGCCTGGTGACAGACGGACGGAAGTCTCAGTAATAGGGTCCCGTTTTTAGCCTTTGGGTACGGAACCCTAAAATCACGTTTGTTGTATGGGAGCCCCACTTAAATATTTATTTTATTCAGTTTTTAGTGTTTGTTGTCATAGCAACAACAGAAATACCTACATCACCTGTAAAAAATTCAACAGTCTAGGTTAACAGGTTCATGAGATACAGCCTGCTAACAGACAGACAGCGGTGTTAGTCATAGGGTCCCGTGTCATTTGGGTACGGAACCCTTAACTAGCTTAGTATTTGTTTGTAGGGCTAGTATTATGCACCATGTCGATATGAGCAAATTAAAACTTACTTACAATCTATATTTATAGTTTTACAGTAAAATGACACGGACAAAATGTAAATAATTTGGTATATTACGTCGGCAACCGACATAATGCGATTTTTAAGAGTTCTTTGACATTTATAATAAAATTAGCCAGTGAATTACAAGGTCCAACTTATCTGCGGCGGTTATTTGCGTCCTAGTTATTTCCTGTTCATAAAAACACGGACGGTTGTGACAGTTGTCTATAATAATTTAGAAATTGTTCCCACCTCTTGAATGTTTAATCCGACATAGAAACCGTTGGAATTTAATTCAGATCTTATTTAAATTCTGGTAGTTGGGTGGGAGGAAACTGAAGTACTAAAGGCTTCTTATCCGTTCAAAAATGCTGATTGTTTTAGACATTTTTTTCTATGATCAAACATGTTTGTTCTCTTCTTTGTCGTTACACTCTTGGCAGAGTGGTCGTGGCTGTCATTCCTTGTGTGGCAAGCCTAACCACACGGCGCCATTCTTCTCTCACAGCCGTGCGTCTGGTGCTCTCGTTCAAAGGACAAAAACAACGTCTTGTTTGTTAACATATTATAAAAATTAACTACTACTACTTACTACTACTTAGAACAGGGCTATTGCGATTTATCGGCACATATTTGAAACCTAGAGTTTAATTTTTCATTGATATTTTTTGTTTCTAAATAAATACTTTAAAAACTACTCGAAATTTATTTTCCACTGCACGCAATGAAAGCATGAAATTGCTATATAATAAAAAAATATTTTTTAAAAAGGAATAAGTAAAAAAAAAAAAGAATACTTAATTTTAGTTAATAAATTTTGGAATTTTTATTTTGGGCCTACTTTTGTGGTTGTCTGGTGCTGCGTGTAGGTACTCCACCAATCAGGGGACCGTAACCGATGGAGACAACTAGTTGACGGAATCAGAAGGAATCATATCCTCATCCGTGAGGAGTCGATTGATGAGAGAGAATAATAAATTACTGACTTTTTAAGGCTCCGTATAGGGTGCACGTTGACAGGTAGCCGTAGTTACCTCAAGCAATGGAGTGGATAGCCATAGTTGCTATAACAACACATACAGTTTTTTTTTTTGATGGAACTGAACTCTTCGTGCGCGAATCCGAATAGCACTTGGTCACTTTTTATATATGTTTCAAGTAGATATTATTTTTAATGTTTTTAGTTACTTCCAGACAGACAATTTGGTTGGCCAATATAATTAAGGTTGTCTCTCGCGTTGCAGAGCGTCAGATCCTGGTTCCAACATTGATCTATTGCCATCATATTTGTATCATAGGCATCAATCGATTTGTATGTTCACTTTTATTGCGTACTTATATTATTTGAGTTACCACGTGAACAAACAAAGTCGGCCGACCGAATTGTCACGTCTGGAAGCAACATAATCCAGAAGTTTATACCGTGAAACATGCCAACTTTGCCCGCTTTTTTCGTAAAAACCCGAATTTCTCTCTTTTTTTCTATGACGGGATAAAGTTTTTTTTTGTCTAACGCATCCATCGTATTCATATGCATGCGTTTATTACGAGAAACAATTTTTAAATCTACATATAACCAACTTTATTATCAATTTTCACCTGGGGTAAAGTTATCTAAACTTTTGCCAACATTGCCCAAATCGATTATTTTCGTAACTATAGCCCCTACAATGATAAGATAAGGATCAGTATAAAATCTGGGGTAATAATGGCGTTCCACGTAAATATCTTGGTCTTAGCTATACAAACACGTGTGCAATATGGGTGGGCAATGTTACGTAGGTATTTTGTTTTACTCCATACAAGCCGAATCAAGCAGTTTGAAATTGTTAGGGTTGTCACTTTTGGTTGAGTAAACCATCTTTAACCAATACCATTATCAAAATGAAAAATGTATGGCTAGTATTGGGTACTAATAGTTAGGCGGTAATTTTTTTTTATGGACATGCCATGACATGACATGCAGCTACTGCTAAAAGTGTTAAATAATCGTGATCGAAATAAAACGGTTAGCAATTTGTATAGAAAATAGTTATATTTGCACAACAAACAAAAACGCATCGGGAATAGACAATAGAGTGCAGATCGAGTTACCAACATAAAACATTAATATGGTTGCGTTCTAAAACCTTACACTCCCTACAGAACGCAAACCCATTTTATTAATATAATATAAATGTTTCTCAAGAGAGACACCTTTAGTTAAGTTATCAGCTACCATATTACAACCCTTCACAAATAAAAACTTAACTTTACACTTCACTTAGTTTTCTCTAAGAAAATGTAGACGAATATCTATATGCTTAGTTTTTGGTTTATAACAGTCTGTTGATGCCAGTTTTATTGCACTCTGATTGTCAGAATAGATGGTCAACGCAATGTCCACACCTTGGCCTAGTTCAGCTTGTAATTGCTGGACCAACAGTGCCTCCTGAGTTGCGGACGCCATCGCCATATATTGTTAAATGTTATTGTTTAAAGTTAAATAAATAAATAAAAAAAAAAAAAATTCCGCCTCGGCTGTAGAAAGCGCCACCGTCGGCTATTTACATGTATTCCATGATATACTGGCGTTCTGATATATAAATGTATAGCCAGTACATGACCTTCTGTCTAAAGGGTCGCTGGCCCAGTCTGCATCGCAGTATCCAGTTATCTCTTTGGAGTCCTCTTTGACATAACATAATTTTAGGTCCTTTGTTCCTTGGAGATACCAAAAGACTCTCTTCACTCCAAGCCAGTGTTGATCGCCTGGATTATTGCAGTATTGACTCAGATTACTGACTGCATAAGCAATATCAGGTCGTGTAACATGTGCCAGATAAATAAGACAGCCCACTGCTTCTCTGTATGGGAATGTATTATTTCCATCGTCTGGATTTTTCTCAAATTTCGCATTGACTTCTATAGGGGTACGAACTGGTTTACAGTCATTCATGCCAAAACGGTCCAAAACTAAATTGATGTATTTTTCTTGATCCAACATGATCACACCTGCCTCACGGATTCTCTTTATATGAATGCCAATGCACTGCTTTGCCTCGCCCAAGTCTTTCACGCTGAATTCCTGTCTTAATTTTTCTTTAATTTCTGTTGTTGTGTTTTTGTCATTGGTGAAAATCAACAGATCATCCACCCACACAGCAATAAAAATCATTGTTGATTTATTAACTAAATAATAAATGCATGGATCAACTTTTGATCTTTCCAGTCCAATTTTAAGTAAAATATCATTCAATTTTAGGTTCCATTGCCGGCTAGCTTGCTTGAGTCCATAGATTGATTTATGTAAGCGACACACTTGAGCATTTTCTTCATAACATTCTGGTTGTGACATGTAAATTTCTGTGTCAATATCTCCCTGAAGAAATGCACTTATCGCATCCATCTGAACCAAGTCAAGGTCATATTTTGCAGCTAGTGCAATCAAAAAACGCACAGACGTATATCTTACGACAGGAGCATATACTTCATTGTAGTCACTTCCCTTTCGTTGATCATACCCTTGTATAACCAACCTTGCCTTAAAACGGGTAATCTCTCCTTTCTCGTCCGTTTTAGTTTTAAAGACCCATTTACATGGCAATACTCTTTTACCGGATGGTAAGTCCACTAATGACCAAGTATTATTTTTAATCAACGAGTCATATTCTTCTTCCACTGGTCGGCATCAGGAGATGAAAGAGCTTCATCTAATGTCTGAGGATCATTAAAATCTAGTACTGGGCAAAAATAACTTACATCATGCTCCTCGGGCTCTGCATAGTTGATGACTTTTCGCGGACGAAGATTCATTGTTTGTGCTGGTGGCTCTGTGTCAAGGTACTCTGGTTCAGGTAAGTTTGTAGAATCGTCATTCTCACCAGATTGATAGTCGTCACTAGAAGAATGATCTGAAGTGCTCTCTGATTCTTCTTTGCAGGGTTCTTCGCATGGCTGCACAATGGAGTCACTGTTGGATGCAAAAGGTAGGTATATATTTTTATCATATTTTTGAACATTTTCTAAAAATAACACATCCCTACTCTTGATGATTTTATTAGTTTTTGGATCAAGTACTCTATATCCCTTGGTAGATTCACAATATCCAACAAATATTAGTTTTCTAGATTTTGAATCCCATTTTTGGCGTTTCTCTTTTGGTACCTGTACCATAACTTCGGAGCCAAAAATCTTCATATTCGATAAATTGGGCTTCTTTCCGGACCACATCTCTATGGGAGTTTTACCATCTAGTGACTTTGTGGGAGACCGGTTAATGACATATGCGGCTGTAGCTAGGGCCTCTCCCCATAGTTTAGTTGGTAAATCTGCATCAAACAACTCCGAGTGATTCATGTTCCATGGACCCACATAGATCAGTGTGAACAAGCTGCAATGGCTGTGTAGCTCTGGAACCAATGTTGTTGAAGGGCACCCGGGTCTGTTTTCCTCTGAGGCAGGTAGTACACGTGATCGAACCTTTACTGTTGTCAGAAATCAGATCCACTCCCTCGGCACACTCTGGCAGCTTGTTAACATCTGAAAAATTCAGGTGTCCCATGCGTCTATGCCACAGGACAACACTATTTAAGTTATCTGAACAAGACAGGTTGGATACCACTTCTCTATGAGTATTTAACAGATACAAATTGTTTACTAGTGTTGCTGAACACACAAGTTTTCCATTTTGATTATAAATGTCACAGCCTTTGTCTCGAAAATTTACTTTACATCAATTTTTCACCAGGGCACTAACTGACAAAAGATTAGCAGCGAGTTTAGGTATATACAGAACTTGCTTTACCTGTATTTTGTTTTCTTCATTTCCATTAATCAATAAATTGACCTTTCCCATACATTCCACAGGAAGCGGTGTCTTACTGACTACAGTTATGGTAGGTATAGGAGGACCTGTCACATCATACATCCAATCTTTCCTGTTGGTCATATTCATCGAGGCGCCCGAGTCCACATACCACTGGTCCGGATTCATTGACTGAGAAGAAGCTGAAAACGCTGCAACGAAACTCTTCTTTTCTTCTTGATTGTCCTGGTTCTTTTTCTTCGGAGCACAATAGTTCTTGGCAAAGTGTCCATGTTTATTGCAGTTACAACATCGGGGACCTTTGTAAATCTTCGTTGTGCTTTGCTGTACTGGAATGGCCTTGTTCCTTGTGAAGAATTCTGAACTCTCAGAGCATTGAACTTCCTGCAGGAGCTTTGTCTTGATGGAATCTGCAATGATCTTGATGCCTGAGCTCTCCAGTGCCATTGTCATTGGCTTATGTTTCGGGCAGGCCAGCCAACATCAGCGTTCCAAGCCATTCATCGTATATATCGAACTTGATATTCCTGAGCTTGTGCGCAGTCGACATTATCTTATTCACATAATCATCAACGCTTCGAGAAGATTCCAACGTCGTAGTGATGAGGTCCCTCAGTAAGGCGACTCATCTATATAACCCGCTGTCATCGAAAGCCTGTTCCAAGTTCTCCCAGACTTCCTTACATTTTGTTGCGCTCTGAACATGTACATAATTGATTGGGTCAAGCAGTAGAATAAGCTTTGACTTCGCCTTGATTTCTTTTTTCCCATATGTGTTGGTGCCCGTCACGCAAGTCCACAGTTCTTCGAGCTCGAAATAAGCTTGTACTGCGAATTTCCAACTAGCATAGTTCTCTCTTTCGATTAATCTATCAATGTGGAATGGATTGTGACTTGCGTTCGTCATCTTCTTTGAGCATTTCAGGTTTTACGATGGTATGTGATAGCCGGCGCCGCTATAGTAAGGTTATGCGGCAGTTTTTAAATGTCTCACTAATTAAAATACGTCACTCGGTTTTATTAAATACACTGATGCTAATTTCTAAATCAACCACGCTCTGCTACCATGTTAAATAATCGTGATCGAAATAAAACGGTTAGCAATTTGTATAGAAAATAGTTATATTTGCACAACAAACAAAAACGCATCGGGAATAGACAATAGAGTGCAGATCGAGTTACCAATATAAAACATTAATATGGTTGCGCTCTAAAACCTAACAAAAAGTACAACGGTTTAATAGAAATACAATTTACCTTACCTTAAATACATAACCCTTCTTTATTTACGCAGTCAGGTAAAATTACGACAAGGTGACAACCCTAACCCTTTTTTTAGGCTGGGCAATGTTGGCATTCATAGGTTAGCAAGTTACTGGATAACATTGCCCACCATCATAACTCTGGTTTTAATAAGTATTTTTAGTACAAACTACAGTAAAAATGATCTACAGTTCTTATTTTATAACAAGTAATAAGACACATTCACCTGAGCCTTCCCCATTCTGTAAAAAATACACCAGAACTTCACCTAGAATTGGCCCGCCAAATCACGCACCTTATTCGACTAGTTCCAACACGTTACGGAATGAAGTTGCGCGCAAATGTGATTCCCAGTGATACCACAGATATAATCTATTTTCCACTAAAAATAGTAGTGTTGCCATAATCATCTTGAAATTGTCTACAGTAACGTTTCTTTTTTTAAGTAGCGTTTTGGGCAAAGTTCCATGTGGAGGCAAAGTTGGCATATTTCACGGTAACGTTTGTTGCTACAGAGTTGCAAGAGCGACAAAAAGACAAACTGTGTCGCGCGGGTGTTCCATAACTCATACGATGCGCGAGCGCATCTAAATGATTGCTTCCACTCAGCGCTAAATCACAAGTGGTTGCACTGAAGGGCTACTACGGTATTTGAAATTCGACCGTCCTATAGTGCCGTCCCGCAAACCCAAATATAGTTTGACAGGAGATCGAGAGGGACGGCTATACGACGGTCGAATTTTGAAGATCGATCGGAATAGCCCTTCTGCTTTCCAGTGACGTGGTGTTAAAATTATACATGGGCAAGATTCGACTAACCTTTTCTTCAAGAGTATATATAGAGATAAGTATACCTAGACAATAGTTAGGCTTAACGTATAATGGGCAAAGTGGTAGAAATTGGCTTGAACGAATGCCATGTTAGTACTTCTCGTTGTGCTCGCAACATATTTAGTCTCGCTTCAAAGTAGTTACGTTATACTTCACTGAATAATCCAGAATTACATTAAACTTGAAAATACTTTTTCTCTTCGTGTTGCTGTGATGTGACCATAGACACATACCTACATACACTAATAAGAGTTAGTAGTGAAGTGGTAGAGACAAATAAACAGTCTTTAATGACACCAAAAGGCAAAGGATATAACTAAACTACTGAATAACATTTTTGCTAGAGAAGTGTTGCGCAAGTCCGTGGTATTAGGTATCCGTCCACGGAAACGTGACACCGTACGCCATAATGATTTTTTCGTGCAGGACGCTATGTCGTCGGCGTCGGTACAAAGGGACGTGGAAGGTATTTGGGCCTGATTTTGGCAGGCTAGCTTCATTCCTCGATCTCGATGGAGTCACATTTTGACTCTCGTGGTTCGGCTGATCCTTATGAATAGGTTCACCTCGGTTCTACTCCCATTTCGATATGTAAACAGTTAAGTTCTGGTTTTCTAGGATACCGGTGCGAAGTATTGAGACGGCCGCTATGTGACGGCACCGCTATCCTGAGAAATCCGAGCTTTAGTGTTGAAAATCCACATTTCATTCCGGACCGTCATACCATGTTCTCTTATACCATGCAAGAATCGTTCATAAGGCCTTTTATTCACAAATTTCACATAATTAATAAAATTAAACTAGTCTAATTCGTATTATTTGTCACTACAAAGTTGCGAGAGTACCACAACAGAGTTGCCACAGCAAAAAGACGAGTATGTGTCAGGCGGGTGTTCCATAACTCATACGCAGAGCGAGCCTGTCCAGATATTCCTGATGAAAAACAACTAACTGTCATCCATGTTTCAAGCTTTGCTTAGTTTGGGACTAAGACCATTTGTCTAATAATGTTCCAGAGATTTATTTGTTCAGTTTCGCGTCACTTTTGTGGACACATTTTGAACTTTAAATGCCCTTTCATAATATTATGTACCTATGTTTTGGGAAAGATCGCAAGCGTCCATCATAGGCGGCGGTAACTGTGTATCATCAGGCGGGCCGCATGCTTGTTTGCCACCGTCGTAGTATAAAAAAAAAGATTGAGTACCGCTGATTTATACACATATTCTTCACCATCATACATTTTCCTGTAAGTGTGAAGTGCTCAGTACTCCCGGTGTAGTGAATATCGCGGAGGGATGAAGCAGTGTCAGCGGCGACGAGGAGCATACCAAATAATTAAAGTTTATACATAATCATATACTGTAATGTTTATTTATTTATTTAAACTTTATTTCACAAAATACAAAAGTAAAAGTACAAATGGCGGACTTAATGCCATAAGGCATTCTCTACCAGTCAACCATAGGGCCAAACAGAAACTAGCAGTTGGTGCAGGATCATAAAAAGCCGTGTCTAAAAACATAAAACGAGATATATGTACAGGCACACACTGGCTTAGGGACCCCTGGTGGGGTAACTATACAAATTAGGTATATTTGTATAGGGTTAGGTAGGTAAGTAAGGTAAGTAAGTAAGGTAAGTTTGGTAATGTAATGTAATTGGTAAATAAGTTAACTATCCAGCGTGTGTCTGCACAGACTGCGTACAGCTAAGGGTTGACTATGACTAGGGAGCCTACTGCCCTAAGTCCCTAACCTAACACCTTAACCTACGACTTGTAGCGGGAAATCTGTTACCAGGAGACCTAAGGTAACAGATGGAACCCTACGGGGAGGAACGGGGTGTCGGGGAGTGGTGGTTTTCTTACTGCCAATCAACCAGGCTCAGTTGACTGATTAAGGGCTTGAGGGTGTCTTCGCCACATTAAGAGGAGCTTAGTCTAAGGGGTTGGATGGGACCATACGCTCAGAGAGTAGCCCTGAACACGCATGGGGTCGGGTAAGAGAGGTAGTGAAACACCAACGGAAAATTGGTATCTAATTTATTTTATTCTCTAATTCGTAACGCTATATATACAAATCTCACGTACAGCACACTACTATACATTTTCTTTGTATACTGTACGTGTAAACTGCAAGCTGAGCTTGCTCTCAATTATTAATTTGCGTAAATTGCATCTAGGTCGCTGATGCATGAATTCTGTTCTCTGAACATTATATATATTAACAATATACATACACACATATGCATTACAAACACATACATAAATACAAAAAATATATACATATATATATATGTGTACCCCTGTAAAACATCATATAGAGTAGGGTAACGGCACCAGTAGTCAGCCAGGAACCAGTGGACAGCCTCTTGGGTCGTTTATTGGTCATAAATATCGCTATAGTTGAAATAAACGTATCACGTATACTTAAAATGGTGCTCTGATTCCTCATTGGTTAATATATCACGCGACAAGAGCAGCAGGGGATCAGAGAGGAGAAATAAACTCGTTCAGACAGGTGCTTTCCACCGACCAGAGCAGTAAGTGTCATGTCCGCCATATTTTGTGTTACACGTGGTGTTCCCGTAAAAGGTAAGAAAAGACATGTTTTATTCAAAAGAGTGATTGCTTATACAAATTAGCTTTACGATTACTTCATGTACTGAATTATATTACATTTTAATGAAAATATCACTGATTTACGCATAAATTGAGGGGGCCGTCCACTGGGTACCACTTTTTGCAAATGATCCTATCGTCAGCCTCCCCGGCTGTTTACTGGGTATTTCAATTACTTTTTAAATTGTGAGTAAAAACGACCGTTCGAACCGTTAAATTCAAATTTAAAAAAATTGTAATGCATGTCTTGTCGTAATCGTTAGAAACCCAGTGGTCAGCCGCATTTCAAATTATTTTTTACGCGGCTGAACACTGGGTACTCCCAATTATTGCTATTGCGGCTCCAGTATTCAGCCACTATCTTGTTGGTACCAATTTATGTGATATTTTTAAAGCGGTAGGTAAATATTTGTATAGGAATGTAGCAACTATACAGTATATATAAAGTATAAAAAAATATAATTATTCCAATAAAAAGTAAATTAAATGTATATTGGACTTTAGACTGGAATAATTTACTTCTATACAGGCACCTAACTGAATAATTTTTGACCGTTTCTTCTGTTAAAATAAATTTTTCGTCTGTATTGCCGAATTTTTCAAATAATATAATTATATTAACCTGTTGTCTACCGTTACTAAAATTATTGTTCTGTATTGATTTTATAAATTTTTTTGGTGTGCAATAAAGCATTTTGTATTGTATTGTATTGTATTGTATTGTATTGTATTGTATTGTATTGTATTGTATATTAATACAGTCTCGATTATTTTAAGCAATTAACGAGTTATCTCTTATAAATTTGTGAATACGTAATGTCTCATTATTTTAATGTGGATACACCACATTTTTTTGCGCTTTGATCTTTGTATCAATGGAGTTTTTTGTTTTATGAGAATAGTAGCTATAAAAAACAAGATTTACATAAATAATATCGTTGATTTTGATATAAATATTGCTAATTTTGATCTCATTCTTATTAATTTTTACAAGGGCTGGGGACTGGATTCAGCGAGGCTGTTAATAGGATTTTAGAGGCTGACCACTGGGAAAACGTGCCATTTTTTGTTTAAACTTAAATATATATTTTATTAAAACAATGATTGTTTTTGATATATATTGCTCAAAAACTACAATAGACTATTCATACAATCATGTGGTATGTTTCATTATCCGACGAAAACTGTACAATTGCCAACTGTTCAAACTTCAAAAAGTCGATTGGGGGCTGACCACTGGTGCCTCTACCCTATAGACAATCAATGTCATGTAATGTTATAAGATAATACAACTGATTTGGCGTATTTTATTTTGGAAAATACATTTTCAGGACTAGAACTAGTTTGATTACTCTCCTGCTCGTATTAAATAAATATACTATCTTTGTCCAAATAGTAGGTAGGTTACATTAAATACCTAGGGCGGTGGATTTGTGAATATTCCAGATAGCAGGTGTTTATGCGTGCGTGTTTGTGTGATCACATGCGATCTAGGGCTTTACGAATTACCGCTCGTGATTCATCTTAAGTTTTATGTCTTTCCTCTCGATGATCCCATTGACTTGCGGCCTAGGGCTTTACGAATTACCGCTCGTGATTCATCTTAAGTTTTATGTCTTTCCTCTCGATGATCCCATTGACTTGCAGCCTAGGGCTTTACGAATTACCGCCCGTGATGCATCTAAAGTTTTATGTCTTTCCTCTCGATGATCCCATTGACTTGCAGCCTAAGGGCTTTACGAATTACCGCTGGTGATTCATCTAAAGTTTTATGTCTTTCCTCTCGATGGTCCTATTGACTTGCAGCCTAGGGCTTTACGAATTACCGCCCGTGATGCATCTAAAGTTTTATGTCTTTCCTCTCGATGATCCCATTGACTTGCAGCCTAGGGCTTTACGAATTACCGCTCATGATTCATCTAAAGTTTTATGTCTTTCCTCTCGATGATCCCATTGACTTGCAGCATAGGGTGACGTAAATTATCTTATATTGTTCAATATTCATGTTAGTCAGGTATGAGCATCAAATCAGTAAAGCACATTGACGTAATCTCAATGGTACCTAAACCAACACAATCTATTTAAAAATTAAGTGACAGGAATAGGTAGATGCCTGAAAAAAGGAATTTTATAATTACATTTTCAATTAGGTACTAACGAAAAATACAGTCAGATAAGGACTAAAACTAACCTAAATCTACATATTTAACTAAATCATCCAAGGTCCCGTAAACTTCAATTATATTTATCAATTATAATAAAAATAACTAATTATAATACGGGCTAAACCGAAAAGTATTTAATGCAGCAGCCATTGCTCCTGAAGTAATAAATCAAGTGTTGTAATTCCCGCGAATCAAACGAGTACACATTTATTTACTTTACATCTCACCGAGTAATATATTAGAGTACTGAGGCTGAGTTACTGGGGATTAGAGTTTAACTGCTGTTTATTTGCAGTCTGTCGTTATTCAGAACTCCAAAGAGTGCTTTTTAGGGTTCCGTACCCAAGGGGTGAAAAAGGGACCCTATTACTACTAAGACACTCTGTCTGTCTGTCTGTCCCTCTATCACGAGGCTGTATCTCATGAACCATGATAGCTAGACAGTTGAAATTTTCACAGATTATGTATTTCTGTCGCCGCTATACCAATAAATACTAAAGAGTTTTTTTTATGGGTCAATCATACACATATCGACCTAGTCCCAAACTAAGCAAAGCTTGTACTATGGGTACTAGACGACGATATACATAATATATAAATACATATATAGTTAACATCCATGACCCAAGAACAAATACACGAGTTCATCACTCAAATATTTGCCCCGGCCGGGATCCGAACCCGGGACCGCCGGCTCAATAGGCAGGTGTCTGCAACTGCGCCAACCGTGTCGCCAATAAAATATATATTTGTGGGACAAACGTGATCGGTTGCGTAAACTTTGCACCTCATTTGTATGCGGCGCCATACAAACTTAACTTAACCCGGCCAGTTAAGATGGGAAGTGTTTGTACGGAACCCTCGGTACGCGAATTCAACTCGCACTCCACCGGTGTTTATTTCACCTTCTTTACGCAGATTTTAACACGCTTTTCTTATTATCCTCTTACTGCATCATTCATTGCTTATTAGGTATATAACAGGGAGTGCTCCGAGGATTGTGCGGATTCATCCCTGCCGCATCTTTCCGCCATCGTCGTCACTTAGATAGTTGGCAGTCCACAACTGTGCGTTTTTCTAGAAATTTCCTGTCTCGCACGACTGTATTGTGGAATGAATTGTCGCTTGCAGTATTTCTCGACCGATACGACCTTTAAAACTTCAAGAAAAGAACGTACACCCACTTGAAAGGCTGACAGCGCATTTGTGGCTCCTCTGATGCTGCAGGTGTCTATGGGCGACGCTAATCGCTTTCCATCAGGCGATCCGTTTGCTTGATCCCTATGGCATTGAAAAAAATATTCATATTGACACAATCTGCAATGTAACCAGGTTCCTTTGTGTATTGTGTATGTAGGTGTATGTGGATCAGGTCAGAAATGGTAGCTTACTTAGTAGCCTTACGGTTCTTACCGACATCGTGGTGCTAGGCGCCACGCGCCTAGCGTGTGTGTGCTGGCGTGCACGGGCACTCGAACCAGCGGACGTGTACCTAGTTTGACAACGTCGTTTTGAGGTCAGTATGTAGCTTGATTCTGCACGCCGCACCAAAGCATTGATCTTAGCCCAACTCAAGATCCGAACTAGACTGTCCACGACCTGTCTTCACAGGGTTACTTTGCTCCCATGGGCAGGAAAGACAGTGATAACCAAGAAAAACTGATGATCACTGGAAAAGTCGAAGGCAAGCGACCAAGAGGCAGGAGCCCGACACGCTGGACAGACCAGATTCGCACAACCCTTGAACCCCTCACCAATGAGGTAACCGACGCAAGGAAGGAGGAGCTTGATTCTATGTCGTGTAGTAAGGAAATGTATTTATTTTGGTGACCGTCCCCGCCGGCGGAGGCGACGGTGTGCACGTAGAGTATTCCTGTTATGACTTTTCCTGCGTCCAATACGCTCTGAACACTCAGAGACAGGGGGTGTTCTACCAGCGTACGAGTTATCGAATCATAGATTTGGTGCGATTCGGTTGAGGAACGTGATCTGTAAGCTAACAACCGCAAACCTGGACAATTGGACATCCGAACATCCAGACATAAAAAAATAAGTAGCCAAGCTGAAACGAAGACGCTTCGCTGGATCGGTTAGTAAGTAATGTCAAGTAGGTACATCAGCAAAGCATTCCATACTGTTACTGAGTCAAGGAAACTATTTCTGAACGTTACCCGCACTAGTTTGTTTGTTTTTGCTGAATCGGAAACAACAGCGGACTGGCCAGTTGGAGTCAAGGCCGAGATATTAAGAAGTCTACATACGTTCGATTTACGAAATATCCAGTCGTTATCCTTATGCACGAAATCCTAACTAAAACGTGGCTGTAATTTCGTTCGAAATATTACTTTTTTTTACGGTAGCCCGGTAAAAAGTATTTTATAACCATCTTCGGATGTCCAGCTATCCCTGTACTAGAATTGGTTAAAATCCATCCAGCCTTTACGGTGTTGAGAATGGAATCGGGGTTTATTTTTATGATAGAATCAGAAATTAGGATATCCGCAGAAGAACAATCGACATCATTCCGAGTAAAGTCCTGAAGTGGCGCGTATAGAAAAGCGCAGCGTGGGTCGCACCCCTACTATACCTAAATGGACGGTTATAGATGGACGGATAAATTCGTGACGGCCGTAGGTTTCGGAGAATTTTCGAAAACATTCTTAATTTTCCATGTTAAGTGTTCTTGAAAATGTTATTACTTCATATTTTTACATACATACATGTTGTCAATAACGGCTCATCACTAATTGTGAGCTGATTTAGCATAAAAGATATGAAATCACGGCGCTAATAATGCCACCATTATTCTCACCTTCACTCTCGGCGTGAATGAAATAATTAGGAGATGGCTAATATAAAATAATTGCTAACTGGCAGAGTGCCAGCAAGACAATGTTCTCGTGTTTCTGAACAACCGTTTAGCTGAGAATTTAGTGACTTGTCCAGGCAAAGAAGGGGTATATCACCATCACCATACAAGTAAGGGGGCCTCTTGGGGGGATGCTTGCTTTATCAAGCGATGAGTAAGAGACAAAGCATCCGTCACGTTTTGACAAAATGCGAGTGTGAGTAATAGATGCTTTGTTACTTATTTATCACGTCATAAACGCAACCATCATCGACGATAAGATTTTGTCTACAGCCTTGCTGAAAGACTTATCTCCCTTGAGAAGTTCGAAGTTTTGTATCAATAATAACTTTTTTCAATTAAGGAGCTGTGCTTTCCATCATCAGCTCAGCATAACGAGATGATGACTATCAGACGAAATACCTGAATAACTTTATAAAATACATTTAAAACATTGTTAGTGCTTGTAATATTCTGGCTGAGATCTCATTAGATTCGTTGATTTCTTTGTCCATTTCTAAAAGGAAATAAACCATTAAAAAATAAACACTTTTGCTTTTAGTTACAATAAACGGATCTCCAGCTGGATTTTCCCTTGTGGTTTGCATATAATTTGAGTTATGCAGGATTTGCATGGGCGCGCAGCCCTAGCCGTACAGCGACATCTCATCATCATCCTAGCCTTTGTCCCATATCTTTGTAGAGAATGAATTCTCAATCGGGGTCGGCTACCTAAATCCCAAGATGTGGCGTAAGCACTAGTTTCAACATCTGTTGGTAGAAATTTCTTTGTCAACGTTAAGACATATCCCACATGAGGAGAATGTTCGGTAAGGAAAAACTTATAAAATTGTAAAATATTATTACAACTTTGACCTTTCCCCATGCCTGTTTAAGCATTTTTAGTTAATATTACACTAGACCGAGATCCACAATTGTTAGTATATGTGGAGCTGCGCAGCTACCCAGATGGTTAAAAGGATACTTTTTACTCGACTACGGAGAAGCAAAACGAGGGTATGACTTTTTCCACGCGGACTTCGCGGGGTTCGCGGGCACCTTCTAGTAAACTAACTAGATTTGAATTGAAAAACAGTTTTGTATGGAGAGGGGTCATGAATTCAGGATGCAGGATATTTATTCACTTGTATTGTGTGGGCGCGCGGCGCCATGCTAGCCTGGCGCCATCTGTTTTCACAATTTCCTTTGTCCTCTCATCACGCCGAAACGGCTGGATGAAATTTGACCAATTTCGGTACTGGGATAGCTGGACATCCAAAGATGGTTATAAGATACTAAAAAAAAACACGCGTACGAAGTTGCGGGCACCTTCTAGTAAACTAATATAATACAACTCTAAGTACTCGTAATTATCATTGTAGTCTGAAAGTATAAATACTTTATTTTTTAATTATCCTATATACGACTATTTCCCTGAATTTTACACAGAAAACTACCGTGAATCTCAGACATATAACGGGTTTAATCACGTCGTAGAAGTCGAAACACTCGATGTGTTCGGTTGGCCGCCGTCGCGACTGATCCGCTCTCCTGATGATAAATCGCGTACCGATTCGAATCATATCGAGCGTTATTCGACTTCTACGACGTGAGTAAACCCGTTTATGTATTTGAATATTTCCCTGAATTGTATTAAAATTGTCATTCCCCATAGATCATAGCGCGGGGCGCCTGCGCAATGTCGCCAGAACTAGAATCCCAAATACGAATTCTGCGAACGCGGTCATCAACTCGCGTCCATCCTTGTCGCTGTTTATAAATCATGCTCTAGTCTAGATTTACAGCCAAGAGATCCTTTTAATAGTTTTAATAGTGGCTGAATGAATTGACAATCTTGGCCAACAGCAACACCCAACACCATCAGTTAAATACGGTATTTGAAGACAGCTCAAATGAGCTACTGTTTATGTATACGGTATTTAACCATAGTGAAAATGTATTATGTAATTGAAACCACTAACCGCCGCGTATTTTTGAATCACAAATTCAAAAATACGCGGAACCAAATAGAGTACTACTAAACTTTTGGATATTATTACTATTTTATTATTATTAAGCCGAGAATGGCAGCTCGAGGCATTACTATTTTTAATTGAACTAAAACTAAAAATAAGATGTGTTTTGACTACTGATGTTTATAACGTCACAAAAGCCACATCTATATAGAAACTTCATACTAACAGATCGTTTTTGACATTTCATAAAGAGTAGCTGATTTGAGCTGTCGTCATTTCAAATACCGTATTGGCTACACGCGAATCTATAATCACAGAATCACTAGTATAGGAATGATAATTATCCCAACAAAATGTTATTTTTAAGACATATAGCGATCTTCTTCTTCAAGATAGAGAAGAAGAGAGAAGAAGCGTTATTACACAATATTATGTACATTTTCACTAACGCGCGTGAACTTATAATAATTAACTTTTTAAGACGTCCGAATGGTCATAAATAGCTTATCTTGTAAACCTGACCCCTGAAAGCCATTGAACGAAATCAAATGGAAGCTAGTAACAATTAAACGCAAACTATATTATATCATCTTCTCTATCAAGGTTGAATTTGGAATAGCATAAGCAACTCAGATACACTTTCCACTTTTACGATTTTAGTGCTAGAGTATTTTATTTGAATGAGATAGGATATTGAAATCTCACCTTGTGACTCAGGAAAGACATTTGAAACAAAAATAATAATATTTGTTTGCGTTTTTTTGTTACCTGCTTCCATTTGGCCCAAAGTGAGTTTCTATACAGGCGTAAAGCAGTGGATTTGTGGGGCCATGTTTACAAGATAAGTTCTCTGGTATTCGGACAGCTTAAGAGGCCTTATTCCTTTTAAAATGGGTTTTTTCATATTGTGACAAATACATTGATAATTTCAACCAACTTTTTGAAGTGAATTAATACTTCCTAAGTTCTAGGTAGTAACTTCTTTTCATGTTTTAACGACTTAGACATGTACAACAGAAATTAAAAGGTCTACATCAACTAGTAGCCTGAATTGTCTTCACTTCGAATCGTGTCAGATAATCCGGCTATTAAACAGTAATCCTGTCATGATCTGGGTGTAAACTCGAATTTTCTTATAACGATGCCCGACCAAAGTATTAATAGACGGGCCAACATTTCGTGATGTTGGTACCACCGGCTGATATGATATTTTAAACCTATACTACAAGTACGGACGCTTAGACGTGGATCGTATCCGAGCATCCGGGTCCTGAAAAAAGTTCAATTAGTGTCTGTGGTTTTGTGATAAGTGCGCGGTGAGTTTTTAAATTTGGAACACTTTATTTTTTCTTTATTTAAGGAGGTTGCATGTAATTTGATGCTGTTAGGTTGGTAGCCAGAAATATAGTTGCGTTAAATGTTCCAGTATCGTGTGACAATCAAAACAAAAATCGGCTCGGCTATTTATGCATTCTTGCAACAAAGTTTGTTCCTTTCATTTTCAGTACTATGTTATTTCAGTTGATGGGCATACAAACCTATTAGCTTTCTTAGATATTAAAATGCTTTAAGTATAGGAAGTAAATAGTCTGTTAAAAGTAGGTGGTTTAGATCTAAATAATAGTCAAACGCTTACACAAAAGAAAATTAGACTATCTGTTTAACGGAAGGATACCAAACAAATTTACATAAATGGCATAAATTGTGAGTCGTATTCAAGTCGTATAGTGATATATATGATATGTTTAATGTTATCGTCATTTATTTGGAGAATAATCTCACCTTATCATAGTTCTCCCCTTTTTGTCAAGCGTAGACCCTAAAGTATCCGTTGTGCGACGACAGTGCTTTAACAGTTGACAGCAATTTTTCTAATCGTTTTTTTTCCTTTCGTATGCTACACGTCAAGATGGAGGTCCTTACCAATTTCCTTCAATACAATATTTATTGAAAAAATCGCAGATCATGTTAAAATCAATTAATGTACAACGTGCTTTCTCTTCAGCACCCACTTATATCCTTGATTCGATAAATCTAATAAATACGAATATAAATACTAATCGCATTGAGATTCTCATGTAGGTACTCATGTTATGGCCGATGTATAATATCGATGTATGATGTCCTGTTCCTGTGGCGGGGAGACATTCTCGTTAGTGGGTTTCTACTTCACACAAAGTCGACTCACCGGTAGTGTGGGCTAACCAGACCAAATACACTTCTAGTCATGTAAAAAAAGCGTGATTCACGTTTAAAGGTTGGTCAAAGTAAACAGTTAATGATATATTTAACAGATATCAGTCTTTTAAATTTTCAACATGTACTTTTAAGGGCTATAATAAAAAAAAACTTAATTGATTCCTTTGTGTAACGACTACCTATATCTTTTGTATGACTCACTTCCGTTACACAAAGAAAATAACGTGATCGTAGTTTTGTTTTTGTTAAACCTTTAACATGTAGATACTATGGGCTGCACAAATGCATGGCCCATGTATAAATTCATTCATAAACACATGTTTTTTAAAAACAATTCAACATTGAATTTAGTACTACTAAATCGACATAAGTATAACTAGCGACCCACGCGACCCATGCGACCAATTATGCATTTATTATACAAATAAACCTTCTTGAATCAATTTATCTATTATAAATAAACCGCATCAAAACCCGTACCGTAGTTTTAAACATCTAAGCCAGCAGGAAGCGACTTTGTTTTATACTATGTAGTGACTAGCTCAAGATTGCGTACAATTTAAGTAGATTCAGTCAGTATAGGTACTCGTCTCCGGCTAAATACTTAGTTAGCTAGCTGTTCGTTATTTTGTCTCATAAATACAATTAAATACGAACTTCCGAGTCTAAATCCAGAGTCCATCTGTCACGTAAATAAGGTGTTTGTATATTTTATATTTTAAAATTAGCTTTAGCTCGTCAGTTATCGGTCACATTCGCTTGGGATATTCCGTATTATCAGCATAAAGTAAAGTTGACGACGCAGTTATCTCGGTTTGTATAGTGCAGCTGCCTACTGAGCCGGCGGTCCTGGGTTCGGATCCCGGCCAGGGCAAATCTTTGTGCGATGAACTCGAATATTTGTTCCTGGGTCATGGATGTTATCTATATAATGTATTTTTATATTATGTATATCGTCGGGTTCACTAATGTTTGACCAAAAAATTATTGACAAATGGTCATTTGACAAACAACGTTTCAACAAATATTCATTAGGCAAACGAGACATTTGACAAATACTCACTTAGCAAATGATTAATTTGCCAACACTACACTTGGTAAATGTGTTAAATAATAAAAAGTCAATTGACCTTTTTCCATTTCACCAAATAATACGTTTCGCAAATTGACAATTAGTCAAAATGTCATTAAACAAAATGTTATTTCATAACAAGTACTTCTTTCCAAACATTATGATTTAGTCTGTAATCTGTAGTTGGGTAATTTATTCCGCTACTATTTTATAGTTCGTTTTTGTTGGGTTGGGGGACGCAGTTGGAACCCTAACCTAACCTAACAACCAAATTTTTCTGCCAGCAGTTCGTTTTTGTTGGGGGACGCAGTTTGAACCCTAACTTAACCTAACAACTTAATTTTTCTGCCAGCAGTTCGTTTTTGTTGGGGGACGCAGTTTAAACCCTAACCTAACCTAATAATAAATAATTATTTTCCAAATAATGTGTTAGGTATCAATTTGACCCATACCATATCTATTATTAGATTTATTAATCAACGAAACACTTGTCAAATAATACATTGTACCAAACGTTTATAGACCAAGAGTAGTCTTGTCTGACAACTCATCTGCTAAATGGTCATTTTTTCAAATGATTACTTATAAAATGTAAATTTAACTTCTGATCATTTGGAGAAGTGAGTCATTTGTAAAATGACTTGTCTAATAATCAATTGGCGAAACATTTTTTTGTAAAACGTTGATTGTCAAGTGTAATTTTGCGAAATGACTTTTGGTCAAACGGCAGGACACCATATCGTCGTCTAGTACCCATAGTATAAGCTTTGCTTAGTTTGGGACGTCCCTTAATATTTTTTTTTTTTTATAAAGGTGCATTATCAGCCTACTTCCGTCTACTGCTAAGGCCTCTCCGCTCACCATTGAACTATATCTTGAGTTCTATATTTCTCACATTATTATTTTATAACAAAACGGGAACTTTCTAATCGCGTTCAAAAAGTTGTCTAACCCTCTCCTTACCGTATAAACGTGCACAAGAACCAATTTGATTCATCATCATCATATCAGCCGATAGACGTCTACTGTTGGACAAAGACCTCCCCCAAAGTTCTCCACAACGATCGGTCTTGCGCCGCCCTCATCCAATTTCTGTCCGCGATCCTAACTAGGACGTCGGTCCACCTCGTTGGAGGGCCTTCCCACGCTGCGTCGTCCGGGCCGCGGTCGCTCAAGAACCTTTCCTCCAACAGCCATCGGTTCTACGAGCAATGTGCCCCGCCAACTGCCACTTAAGTTTGGTTGTCTGACCTATATCTACAACCTTGGTTTCTTACAGAACCGAGAATATAACACATTTTCGCAATTAAAGTATCAATAAGGACAAGGTCAGTCGGGATCCAGGACATTAGTGTCAGCGGAGGAAACGGTGCGCCACCATTTAAAGTTATAAACGAACCACCACCCTCTGTCCCAAAACTTTTGGCAGTTTTTTTTACGTCGTCTTCCTGACAAGAGGTGTTTTTCAGTCGTATTGCGGATTTTCGTGGTACTAATTTATTTTACTGGCAACGATAAATTTTTGGTAACTTACATTGAAAGTCAGTGAATGACATTGATGTAAGCATAGAGGAAACAGGACTAAATATTCCGCAAATTTCCAGTAATTTTCGCACGATGAAGCCAAAACTATCCACAGTGATAAAAGTAAAGTTTTTTCAATAGGAATGAAGGATTGAGCAGCATTGCAGTGCAGTAAACAATGTTTTGAATTTGGTTGATTACAAATCGCTAGTGACGTTCTACAATGCAAATATTATGACGTATGCACATTATTGCCATATGAAAACTTTTTGTAGCGCCACCATCCCTGGGCTGAACCGCAGTTTACTGGGTTATACGGAAAACATCATTGAGAGACACACTCTAAAGAGATTCTTGAGAGATTCACTCTACAGAGACGACGCCTCCCCCGGCAGGGGCGCCCTCCGCGACAGCACACTCCTTGCCTTACAAGAAATGTAAAGCCCAGATAGATATTTTTTTACAAACTCACAGGACGAGAGACCAATTGCTTCAGCTAGGTACTCATCCGCTGTTCCGAGCGCCCGCGCGCGACAGCATCACACACGTGGTGCCAAGGTTTATGCTGCGGAAAGCCTACCACCACACCACAGCGACTTACGATAACAGCCCAAAGGGCTAATCGAATCGGCAACAAAAAAAAGAAAACATCAGCTGTATTAGTCAATAAAAACCTGAAAATAAACTTCGACACAACAAACATTTAGCACCTATTGAAAAGCAAGACGGCTGTCACTGCACATCAAACGAATAAAAAAAAAAGAAAACTAGTTTTCAACTACCACCTTACCGAATCTAGCGGCTGTATCTGGAATTAAATTAATCTCATACAAATAACTCCCATTGCGTGGACAGTGGCGCCACTTTCATAGGCAAAGTTAAATTTGTCTTTATAAAAAAATAAAAATGTAAGATTATCTTGCCAGTGCGGGCATGTCAGCAGCTGTCAAATTAAATCTTGACACGGGAATTTGACATTTGGCTTTCGCTGTTGTAAATTGCATTTTTCTACTATTTATCATGAGTATGACGTTCCTGAAAATTGCGTAGGTGAAGTCATGAAGTGCAATACCTATGTCAGTCAATCTATTTGATTTGCTACGGTCTTGTGGCAAATATTAGATATGATTTTCTAAAATTGAAAATAAAACTGTATTATTGGTTGCTTTATTTAGTAAACATAATCTTTATCCGGATTGAGTCTGTGCACGTTTTGCTATTTTCGATGAGACATGAGAATTTAAATCACATTATAAGGAATCTATTGTAATTTTTAAAAACTACGTTATCAGGATAGATGATCTTCTATACTATTATAAAATTCTAGATTAGTATAGAAAATCATTTTGCTATGGAGAGGGGTCATGATTTCAGGAAAGATCTTGATAGCGTGATGCAGGATCGTCATTTGTTTTGTATGGGCGCGCGGCGCCATGCCACCCTAGCGCCATCAGTTGGTCATAATTTCCTTTGTCCTCGCATCACGCCGAAACGGCTGAACAAAATTTTAGCTAGTTTTGATACAGAGATAGCTGGATATTCAAAGATGGTCATAGGATACTTTATACCCGAGTACGGAAATAAAAATGACGCGTATGAAGTTGAGGGCACCTTCTAGTCTATTATATTGTAAGAAAATTGAACAAAATTCAATGTATACATAATTATTAAAACTATCCTGAGTCATCTTATTAAGAGGGCGCCAACGCGTTGGCTAGCTCTCTCTCTCACTGAGCGTAAGCGTGAGCGAGATGGAAGTGCGTGCTCGGAAGCGCGGAAATCATGTTTTTTGAGTTGTGTCATAAACGTGTGCATTTTATATTGAAAATAGTTTTACAGTTTTTGAGAACTTATAATTGTGCATCTATTAAGCTAAAAAACATTGTTAAAAACGGAAGGGTTTTGAAGATCCAACCAAAATATCAAAAAAAGGCTTATTTTTGAGAGATAAAAGTATCGAGAAAATTATTACCAATCGTGTTTTCACGTTGACAAGATTAAAGAAAAACTGTTTAAGTTTCTTATTTCCAAGGGACAGATTTTTAATCACTAAGGATGTTGAGATCTAGGATCATTCACCTGACGAATTGTGCATGGGCGGGCTCTTAATGATTAAACGATCCAAACCAGTGGACCGATTGCCGGCCGTACTTCGTGCAGCAGCACGGATAGCTGTCCCTGATGAAGAACTCCATACGAGTTCGAAACATTTCCGTTGTCCAGATTTCCCGCTGTTTTCGCCAACAGGTCACATAATACATAATTTTGTTGTCGATTCACCTTTACGAAGTTTTTCAAAATGGGGGATGAGAACGTAATAAAACGTATAACCGCTATTTAAAAAAAATATCAAAGCCATTACTTAAATGTGTATTAAGACCACAAATTGGATATACGTTACGTCTCCTCCCCTTAGTTCTTCGTGTAAAAAATATAGACAGCTTTCAGAAACGCAAAAAAATAAAAACACTAAAATGAAATTTGACATATATGCTCCGAAGCACGGCCGCTGAAGCATGTAATAATAAGCTATTATGCCGACATTGCCGACTCGTTCGTCTTGTTGCCACTGACAGATTGTTCCAGAACAAATTGAAACAATGCCTCAATTTCTGTGAATGAACGGTTGTTGTAGGGTTGCCAATTTCAAACAGTCTCGTCCCGTCCCGTTTCTGGTAAAGCTGGGATGTTTCGAGTTTTCTGCAAAACGAAACGTAACCGTTTGCGTTTTACAAAAAATTGGGCAAGTGCGAGCCCGACTCGCGCATGAAGGGTTCCGTACCTATACATATATTATATAATCTATAACAAGTTTGTTGTATGAGAGCCCCCCTTAAATATTTATTTTATTTTATTTTTAGTATTTTTGTTATAGCGGCAATAGAAATACATCATATGTGAAAATTTCAACTGTCTAGCTATCACCATTGTTGAGATACAGCCTGGTGACAGACGGACAACGAAGTCTCAGTAATAGGGACCCGTTTTTACCCTTTGGGTACGGAACCCTAAAAACTGTCTCGTTAGTTTTGTTAGTTTGCAATTATGGCGCGACGGCGTTTTTGAATTTCGTTACATTTTTTTTCACGAAAGGTTCCGTACTAATATCGAGCAAAAACACGTTCTTTGTATACAGTCCCCTTTAATATTAGGTCCTTACATATGAAATTGGCGTTTGGCGAACTGGTAACTTTGGTTCAAAATATGTGGCGTTCGGCTAGGAATTCCAAATTCAAATTTATTTCAAATTTAAGACCATGTATTTCCGTGTTCGAATTACGAAATTTATTTATTATCGCGTCATTTGGTTTTCTTTCACATCGTTCTGTTCACAATATGGAGAACTTAAAATATCACTATATTTACGAATATGACCTCACCTCGGCACCAGTGCTGCAGAAACGGCTCGTAGGATTAACAATGCGTAATGGGAAGCTACTGCAATAGAAAATACGATACGTTATTGGTTTCAACGTATCCGTTCTGGAAATTTTGACCTACAGAACAAGCCCCGTGGACGGCCGGAGACACAAGTTGACAACGAAGAATTAAAAGCAATTGTGGAAGCAGATCCATCGCAAACCACATCAGAGTTAGCGGCAGGCTTCTGTGTGAGCGATAAAACCATTTTTATTCACTTGAAATAAACTGGAAAAGTGAAAAAACTTGAGAAATGGGTACCGCATGAATGGTCAATCGATCTAGCCCACTGCTGCTTCAGGACAACGCTCGACCACATACGTTTGACGGCCGCAAAACTAAGGGAGCTGCGACTGGAATGTCTTTGACACCCACCATACTCCCCGGACCTTGCTCCAACTGAGTACCATTTTTTTCGGAATTTCGGACAACTTCATCCAAGGAAAAAAAAAACAATTCTCACGAGGCTGTCCAAACGGCCTTCAAAGATTTTATTGATTCTCGCTCACACACACTTTCTTTAGTAAAGGAATCAATGAACTACCTTCGAGATGGCAAAAGTGCATTGATAGCCATGGTACATACTTTGACTAAATAAAAAAATAGTTTCATAAAAAAAAATCATTTTCATTTCTGCCGTATGGAACGCCAATTTCATATGTAAGGACCTAATATTTACTTTTTTTTTTTTTCTTTTTTGTTATAGGGGTAACAAAAATATAAATTCAGTGAAAATTTCAACTGTCTACCTAACTGTTCGCGTCGAAAGAAATATCATGGAAAAAACCCCTATTTGTGTATGGTAGCCGTCCTTAACCTATTGACCGCCAAACGGTCTAGCAATTTACCGTGCCACTGACGCCAGAGTAAAAAAAAAGATGTGCCCCAAAATCAACAGGGATTGAAAAATACTTGTAGCGGTTAGAATTACAAAGTTTTTGATCATTGAAATTTGGACGGCTGTGGCCGACGTGGCGTCAGGGGCACGATTTTTTGTTGACGGCCACAGCCGACTGTGGCGCTCAAAAGGTTAATAATAATTATTTTATCATGAATATTACAGAAATTATACATAATTTGTGAAAATTTCAACTCTCTAGCTATCACGATTCACGACATACAGCCTGGTGACAGACGGACAGACAGACAGCGGTCTTAGTAATAGGGTTCCATTTTTTACCCTTTGTGTACGGAACCCTAAAAACGAGTAATTTTTTAAACTATTGATATATCCCGCTGCCTTCATATATGACCTTCACCCTTCTAAATCCGGCCTTCCCTGTGCGCGGCCTTCGCGGGACCTTCGCGGGGCCTTGCGCGAGGCCAGCCCTGTGACCTTTCAAGGACGCCCTTGAGTCGAGGCCGTCTTTGGAGGCCGGAGGCTGAGGCCGTTCGATTGTGACGTCAGGACCTTGTCGGAAGAAATACTAGTACCTCGTATCTTCGCACCCCGTATTTATTTTATGTATTTTATTTAAACCATTTTAATACAAAGCTTAAAGAAAAAATGAAAAAGGAGCTACCCTGCTGGAAGAGACCGGGAATCGAACCCGGTACCTCTAGATTACCGGCGGCGTTAACCACTTCGCTAGCTAGCCCTGCCGAATTTTTTCTTATGCTGTGTGTGCGTCGATCTTTGCATTGTTTATTTGAAAGGTTTTTACACCTTACCTAGCTTTTTTTTATATGTGACTTTCTAAGGTGCGCAATTTTATGTTTTTTTTTTTCAAAAGAAATTTTGAAACTTTTCAGAATAAAAAAAAAACAAATTTCAGCAATTTTTAAACAAACTCGCATGGTTCGCAGAGCCATTTAGCTTATTTAAAAACGTAACATTTCTGAAGAAAACAATAAGTTCTGTCCTTATTGTGGATATGGATACGATACTTATCCTTCGAGTACCATCCGATTCTTGCGCCAAAAAGAATCAAAATCTACTCGTAGTGGCGCGTCACGTCACGTCCATGCCTCGACTAATTTACTCAAACTACCAATAAACTATAGTGTTTTGTTTTACAAAACAGGTGCATTTTCTGGAGAGGTATTTTACAATGATGAACAGTGCGAACAGAAAGTGTAGAAATTAAAAAGTGACACTGACAATACTGTAGTGTTGTCCTTTTTTCTTAGCTTCATTAGAAAGGTATGACTAATTTCAATTTCTACTCTTTGATGTCGGTACAGTAAGCATGAATAAGCAGTGGGGCATGTCCAAAATGGCCTTAGCCAAGATTTTCGCCTTGATTTATGCAGTGTGAATCCAAAAATCTTGACACACTTTTTGCCAGGACACGCGCAAAAGCTTTATTTTAATCTTTTGTTTACATTCGCCGAAATACCTAGCGTGGCTACGGTCCAAAAACTGAAATTAATTTTATATTTCGCTTGCATATTATGATGTAGGTACGAAAAGTCGCATGTAATGATCTCACAACGATGCACTAAATACGCAATTTATTAGCCACATTGGCTCTGTGTGGGTGAGCCGGAACTGTTCGCTCCCGAGCTCACCCACACAGAGCCAATGTGCATGTACATTACTCACACAAATATGGCTCACCCGCGCTCGTGAGATAAAAGTACTGTACAACATTCGAAGTATCACGTTTCGGGCGGAACAACTCGGGAGAACTGTAAAGGAATTTCATATAAATATCTGTTGTATGAAGACTGGTTTTAGGCGTATTTATTCTAAAGATTCACCCCTCTCGGTGTATGTCTGTAAAAACAAATTGACTCACTTCCCGGTTTCCGATTGAGCTGAATCTATCCACTGATGCCAGTGGATAGACATAACAATGTAGGTAAATCGGATGACAATGCAATGATATTAGGACGAGCTGATCAGATGATGGAGTAGGAAGGTGGTCATGAGAACTCAATAATAAAAAGCAATCAATCGACTTGCACTTGTTTAATTCGTCTTAATTAATGAGCAATAGACGATTGTTCTAAAAAGTACAGACGGCAATAATCAGATCATAAACAGATTTTTTATTATAATTTGCTGTCTTTTAGTTTATTATTTAGCACCATCTATGAATATGAGCATTCTAAACTATTTGATTATCCCAGTGATACATATTACATTAAGGTGAGAAAATATCATCGAATCGGACAGTAACATAAATATTAGTGTTGAGTCTAAAGGGTTTAAGAGCTTTCAGACATTTGTAAACAGATTTACGATTACGACTGGTAAAGGTTCCCGAATATATTCATATACATTAAAAACTACAAAGAAAACATGCCAAATCGGTTTACCCTTGAAATGTCGACAAACGTTTCATCGAATTTTCATTTCGTCGAAAGCATTTTTTTTCTGAAACCATAAATTATTTTTGAATGTTATAACACAAACCTAACCTAACTTAACCTAATCTAAAGGTTATAATTTACAAAATGTCTGAAAAAATTATGACTTACGAGTAAAAATTTGTCGATGAAATGAAAATTCGACGAAATGAAGCATTCGGTGAAACGTTTATCGACATTTCAAGGGTATCCGTGCCAAATCACACATTAATAGTTATTTCCCGGCGTCTACAGTAATGTCATCATCATATCAGCCTATAGACGTCCACTGCTGGACAAAGGCCTCCCCCAAAAAGTTCTCAACAACGATCGATCTTGCGCCGCCCTCGTCCAATTTCTACCCGCGATCTTAACCAGGCCGTCGGTCCACCTTGTTGGAGGCCTTCCAACGCTGCGTCTTCCGGTCCGCGGTCGCCACTCAAGAACCTTTCTGCCCCAACGGCCATCGAACGCAGTAATGTACTATTATAAAACTAAACAATAGAAGATACGAGCGAACACGCGTAACTAAATGAATATTGGTTGACCGTGCGAGAGAAGCGACTTCCCTTCAGCTTGGGCTAAAATTTCAGTCGTAATGTTTGCTAATTCGGATGTTCGGATTGCCGTTTGTCCGGATTTTCGGCTGTTCCTGATTACCGATTTTCATGAAATTTTGTAAGTAAGGCTCGTTAATTAATAATAGAGCATTTTTTTGTCAATTCAGACTTTCGAAAATTTACAAAATGGCTGAGATACGGGGGTTAAAAAGCGAAATAATAATTTCAACCATTATAGAACAAACTCCTGAGGTGAATTGATCAATGTAAAATTGAATTGAAAATTGAAAAATGTATTGTACCTATGTATATAAATTGATCAACGTAACTATGACTCAGCATGGAAAAACCTAGATCTTAATGAAAATATGAGTATATTTAGGTAGCATAAATCTCTAATACGATGTTTGTGTGCACGCGTTTGTTTGTTTGTTTTATTCGCGGCCTATAGTTGTAAGGCCGTGGCTTTGATGGCAGCGGGAAGTTTAAGCGGAGATAATGTAAACTATTAGCTATTTGTACGGCTGCAACGCCACCCGTTCGTAATTGACCGAGCGAAGCGTCTTTATTTCAGCTTTGTCATAATTTCCTTCGTTTGCCCGGATGCTTAAATGTTTGGATTACGGGTTGTTCTCACTTACAGGCGACTACAGAGATTACAGGCTTTCTCAATCGATCCTCCTGAAGTTTTGTGATTTGGTTCTATAGGAATATATTGAATTATTTTGTTAATTCCTATGATGTTTTTTAAATCGGAAACATTGTATAATGTACCATCTGTAAATCTACCTATGAAAGCAATAAATAAACTTTACCAATTTTACCAATTTAATAATTAAATAATATAATAATACCAATAATGTAAATACCTCTTCCAATTTGTATTTAATAATTAATATTTTTATAATAATTTGTATTTTAAATTTAATAGTAATAGAAATGATGTTTTTATAATGTATTGACTTGTAAAATGTTGACATTTTATCAATAAATGAGTATGAGTAAACTGATAAATTGCAGGTTGAAACGCGAGGTCTACAGCTCACCATTAGGAACAAGATAGGACAATTAGGACAGGATCCCTCATGAGCAATCTTGTATTTGTGGGATTGGGTTCCTTAATCTAGTAATAAAATTGTGCACAGTAGGTAAAGCTGTCCCTGGGTTTTGTTGTTGCGTAGGTAAATTTGGAAACGGTTTCCCGTAAATATCCCGTAGATATCTTGATACCCATTTTGGTAGTAGAAGATTGAGCCAAATAACCGCTTCTAAATAACCACCGCCTTATCCGAACTCAGTGGTGATCCAGTGGTGAAAAATGGCGCTAAAAACGAAGATTTATGCTGCTGTTAAATCGTGTCGAAACAGATCTCCGGTAACCGGGATTTCACATATTTTGATAAGAATTACAAAATATGAATCCCGTCTTCCGCATGTCACGCGGCAGTGAGAATAAATAATAAGTGTTAAAAGTGTCTAATTTTACTTTTATAGTCCCTAAATCGGTCATGATTGAGAAATTAGGGTACTAATTATTAGTTTAAGTAATCGGCACCCTTTTTCGTTAGTTTTCAGTGACTGATGATGTGAGTGATGTTGAATTATGCAACATACTCTATTTATGTATGTATATGTTGACAGGAAATAAAATAAACAAATCCTTTTTTTTTATACCTATGTCACCAGTAGATACATGCAAATATTGATGATGTTTAATTAAAAATCAAAACAAATTTTTGAAATTGTTTTTAGAATCCTGATAATTTAACAAAACAATAATTATATAACAACCATGAGTTTAAACGCTCTTTTTCACGATGGAAATGGCAAATTATTTATTGTCTCGCTCTCGGTATAAATATTGGTACCCACAAATGATGTCACATGTAGGCGACCATTTGTATGGAGCGGTTTTAGCGCTCCGTAGGAGTGTTGAACTTTGACGTATCATTTCTGACAGAGCAGTCTGTAGTCCCATCCCAATTCCCATATAGACATTTGATTCTAATAAAAAATTGAATCGATTGGCATCCTAAAAAAATAGTCTACACGCGTATTGTCGTCCAGTGCCCTTAATCAACATCACTTTCATTCCTCGAATACGGTAAAGATAAAATAGTTAAGAGGAAGTTGCGGGCTAAGCTCTAGTAATATATCTGTTACAAAACTTGGCACTTTTGTTGTTGATTCTCACAGCACGACACGAGTTAATTATATTCCTCGCAATCCGAAGAATTTGATACAATCTGTGCTAGCTGAAGTCCAGAAATAACAGAATCGGCCGCGTGAAAATAAAACACATACGGGTGAACGATCTCTTTTTATTATCTGGTTATTATCTAGTTTATTAACTGTGGTCGAGACAATGGATTGTGATTTAGTGACACTGACACCGTCGTGGTTTTTATTGTGGTATATTTTATGCGGTGTTTCTAGATCGGAAAGAGAAAATGTTTTTATTTTCGTGTGGCTTCTGAGTCACGGGTTGCCTGGTTCTGTTATTAAATGGAAGTGATTCTTGATGGGCTGTAAAATGTATCTGGTCAAAGAATTTAGAACGTAGTCATTGAGGACGCCATATGTAAACAGTTGAACATTGGTTTTAATTCCGTCTCTCGTATTCTCAAGTCACGTCTGGCCGTCTTAGCTTCGCCGGAGACTGTGGGAGGCACCATATGAGCCTGTGTGCGGTATCGAGGTCGCAGGTCTTCGGTCTATCATTTTGTGGATGGCTGCTGTGGTCATCTGCTTCTCCGCCGCGAGCCCCCCCGAGCGGCGGTAAGGCTCGGCCGTCTTCTTTCCGCCGCGAGCGGAGCTCAGCCGGTAGTACGGCAGGGGTCATGTATTGCCGCCACGAGCGGGGATTTTATCTTCTCCTGGGAGCAGTGCCGTATTTACCCCTAGGCCCATAAGGCCCGGTCCAGTCTGGCGCCCCAAGGTGGTAGGTAGCCCATAATAATTGAATTTCCTAAAATCTGTTTCGAGATAAGGAAGTGGGCCCCGAATGCCAAGCCCCTAGGGACAGTGCCCGAGAGTGGCTGTCCGGGGGCGTCGGCTCAGTAAGCAGCTGGTTGCGCTGGTTTACCACTACGCCAACCACGTCGTCGTATATCCTAAACAGATGATTTAAATTTTATAATTTAGAAGTGATCGAGAAAGTTCTTAACTATGAGTCAAGAAAATCTATTCAAACTATTCGATTCATACTTTCTATTTTGGTGTGCGGGGTATTTTCAATCTTTGCTACAATAACCTATATTTAAATTTAAAAATAAAAACAAAACTCATTATTTAAGCCGCTTATAAATCTCAAAATGGCGTAAAGCCGTTACGCAACGATTCGAAAACAATAAAGCTCTTAACCCCCCCATTAACCTTGCGCAATGTCAGATTTATTGGCATACTGCGCATCAATTCTGCGCACTCCGCTCTAAATCATTAAGTACCGGAGTAATGACCATTGTTCTTGCAAAATGGCTTCTTAACGTCGTGGTGGTATGTTGATGGTTTGTTTAGACTTTATTGCTCATTACAAGTGCAAATACTGAAACGAGTAAACTCGTATATTCTACGCCTGCGCCACTTGCACAACTGTCACAACCGAGTATTTCTCGCGCGAGATAATTGTCTGTCTCTTTCTGTGCAGTAATGTGAGAGGGTGATGGGTAATAGCTAAGTCGCGCGATATCTTTTGGACTCGATGGGAGGTCTTCATCAGGGACTGCTACCTTTACACTGGCGTGGCAACTGCGTCACTGATTCCTTGATCGACGTTCCGTAATCAAATATGTCTCACGAAAGTTTTCATTAGATTAATGCCTACAACTTCGTTCACAAACTCCTTACTTCATTGGGTAAAAATTATCTTATAACGATATCTGTGGGTCTATGGTAGATGTGAACGTAGTTAAGATATAATACACAAACAACCAATAGTAAAATAAGCTCTCAGGCGAGTTTTGTGCAGATGAAAAGCGTGAACCTTCCCTAGTTTCTTATTCTGTGATCTGTGTGTGACAATATCCTGCCTATATTTATGACATGTACCCACAGCACAGCCTAAGTATATTAACGATTATAATAGCTGCAGGTTATACTCTAACACAGTCCGACTACTGGTAGTGAGGGCTAACCATTCCATACAGTTCAAGTCATGTGACATGTCCTACTCACGTGCTGTATGTAGTGTGATTTGATTTTATGCCCGAACTACGGTCATCAGTCGCCTCGCCCCCGTTTCCGAAGGAATGCGTGTTCGTGGATGTGGTGAGACATCCGGTCTCGAGTCATACCAATACAATCCGGTGTTAATGTATATTGAACATAAACACTGGAATTCTGGATAAAATGGAGTATATATCCGTCGGACGCGGGCGGAATATGGCGTAAGATTAGCGATATTGACTCGCGCATGAAGGGTTCCGTACCATAAAACAAGTTTGTTGTATGGGAGCCCCCCTTAAATATTTATTTGATTTAATTTTTAGTATTTGTTGTTACAGCGGCAATAGAAATACATCATCTGTGAAAATTTCAACTGTCTAGCTATCACCGTTCTTGAGATACAGCCTGGTGACAGACGGACGGACGGACAGCGAAGTCTCAGTAATAGGGTCCCGTTTTTACCCTTTGGGTACGGAACCCTAAAAGAAAAATTAAAATGCGTAACCCGGCGGAAGACACTGGGAATCGATCCCAGTTCCTCGATTACTGGTCCAACGTGTTGACCTTTCCAACACCCTAACGCTAAATAACCTTTAGAGTTTTTTCCTTATGCACATTAAAAATAATGAGACATTACATGTTTTATAAATTTAACACCCCAAAATTATCAATCACCTAGTATGGGGATCTATCTATCTATCTATCAGCCACAGACATCCACGGCTGAACATAGGCCTCTCCCACGTCTCGCCACAAAGTGCGATCCCGTGCAGACCGCATCCTTGGACTATGGGTACCATGGGGATGGTGACAATATATTTTTGAGGATATAATGTTCCATCCTATTTTTCATTGGAATCAAATGTACATAACTACACTTAACCTTTAAACGCCAATCATTTTTCAAGTTCCCCACTTCCAAAAGGTTGTCTGGAAGAGCTTTTTAGCGATAAGACAGCCTGTTGTTTACCTCTAATTGTAATTTCTTGCGTTGTATTTCTCCTGTAAGTTTTATGAGGTGTGCAATAATGAGTACTTGTATTGTATCGGTTAAAGTAATTCACCGTACCCCCGAGGCTCTGACGCCACAGCAAAAAAAACGGCCAAGAGCATGTCGGGCCACGCTCAGTGTAGGGTTCCGTAGTTGCTCATCCTTCACAATAGACTGGGGCTTCTAAACGGGCCATTTTTTGCTGCAATTTGTGGCCCGGCCATTATTTGCATCTTGCTCTAGCGTACGGTGTCAGAGAGGGACGGCCATAGTTCCCGGCCACAAATTGCTGTAAAATGTGTCCCGCTGACTTTATCAGAAAATAATGTTTGGAGACCCCTATTATTTTTAAAAGGCCTATTCAACGACACCCCAGTGTCGAAACGAAAAAAAAAATCACCCCCACTTTAGGTGTTCGAGAGGTAAAATATTTTTAGTTTTTATTTTACCGTTTTGTCGGCGTGATACATTACCATACTCATACCAAATTTCAGCTTTCTAGTACTAATGATCACGGAGCTAAGCCGCGGACGGACAGACGGACAGACAGACATGGTGAAACTATAAGGGTTCCTAGTTGACTACGGAACCCTAAAAAAGAAGTTAATAGCTACATAAACTGTCGCTAAACAATTAAATACTCAGAACTGGTAAGCCACTTGTCATAGTAAGTCGAGCGACGCGAGCGCTTGTCTAAAGTGCTCACAAATCGTGACTAATGGTGAGAATGACAGGTTATTGTTACCAAGAGTTCGTTTTTCTCAAGCATGCAATGAAATGTGGTCATAACGTTGGTTATAACACTTATAACAGGCTTTGAAGTATCACGTTTCGGGCGTAACAACTCGAGAGAACTGTAAAGGTATTTCATACAAAATTGAAGGCCTAAGCCGGGAAGTATTTTTTTAAATATGGCGTCCTCCGTGTTAAGCACAAAGAGCGGTGCGTCGCTCGGGGCCAGCGGAAAAGACGTCCCGCACCTTTATGGATATCTGTCCCTGATGAAGAACTCGATACGAGTTCGAAACGTGTTGGGCCGTTCCTGACAATTTGACGTGTGTAAACGACGTATTAAAATTGGTAGTAATATCTCACGGACGCTTTAATAGGATTCTTGTGTTAGCCATTACGGTTCCTTGAACTTTCCAAAAATATCCTCTCCATTGTGATTCATCTGTATTACATTTTCATATTATTGCTATCAGATGTGAGCAAGCGCCGCACTTTATTGCGTACGAGCAATTTACAAGTCCGACAGACTTTCTAGGACTTGGTATTGGACATACTAGCTGTGCTCCGCGGTGTTAGCCGCTCATCCCAAGGGAACACTACATTTTTCGGGATAGAAAGTAGCCTGTGTGTTAATCCAGGGTGTCAGCTACCTTCATACCATTATCAAAATTGGTCGTTTGAGCGTGGAGAAGTTCAAGTAAAATGTTGATAAATTAATATAGATCCTTCTGAAGCATGCTTGTGAAGGCTATGGTTGGTTTTATTTCATACAAGCCCTTCAAGAGTTCAGAAAAGAATTGCAGACATGAAAAAGGTGGGAAACGAAACAGTTTATCGACATAAATTAACTACCTATGGCCGATGAAATTATTTAACTCTTTAAGCGGCGACCACGTACCTAGCTACCGTAACGGAGATGCCACGACCAGCGGCGCGGCAAGCGGTATAACGATTGAGCGAGAGATCCGAGCGCGGCGTCATAACGAGTGAGCGAGACACACATACCTACACCGCTGCTGCTGTTTTCGCAAAGTCGTGGCATCTCCGTAAGACTTGGTAAGACGCAGTGTGGGAAGGCTCCAACAAGGTGGAGCGAAGATCTGATCAGGATTACGGGAAACCGTTAAATGAGGGCAGCACACGATAAATAGTTGCGGAGAACGTTGAGAGAAGCCTTTTGTCTTGCAGTAAATATTATCGGTTGAAATGCTGATGATAATTAATTAGCCCATACATCTGTAAATCCTAACAATAATCTCAGTTATCTCTATCCCGTCCACACTGTATAGTGTCATAAAACTCATAAAGTTGTCATATCAGAAAAATCCCGAATTCGTTAATCAATGATGTGATACGATCACTCGCGACGCAATGCCGACAGCTGTTCTGGCGCTGCGCCCGCACACGTCTGACAACCATCTTCAAAACGGCTTATATCTTCCGTTACTTTCGTTCTAAATTCAAATTTAAACTGTCATAGAGTAGGTTTACTTTTTAAGAGCAACTAACAAGCACTCACAGTCGGTTTGGTTGTTCAGTTCTTCTATGATCTATCGTCTTCAAAACGCCCTATATCTTCCGTTACTTTCGTTCCAAATTCAAATCCAAACTGTCATAGACTAGATTTACCTTTAAAGAAGAACTAAAAGGGGCTTGTACTTTTTGATTGGTGAGTTCTTCGATCCATTGTCACGGTAGTGTAATCTGACACGCCCTCTCGGCTTTGTTTTTTGGTTAATTGCTTTCATTAACAATTAGATGATAATAGAACTTGTCAAATTGTCTCAATGATAACTATTACTATTATATTATAATACGAGTAACAACTATGTACAGAAAAGCTAAAATCAAAATAAAATTAAATAAATTCAGGAAATTGCTCCCCTGCGGTATGGTACTGAAAATGCTGGCAGCATGTCCTCGCTGAACAGCTATGCTGATACGTTGTGTGAGGAAGCTTCTAGCTCTGCATTCCCCAGTGGTCTCTGCTAGCCTTTTGGTGAGCTCCTTATGAAGGTTGCGGGCGCTGGGACCCCATGGACTTAGGGTCTCGACCCCAAACGGTACAAAATTGTATTCGGGGCCGAGAACCCTATTATTTGGTGCTCTTTAGTTTTACGGCGGCGTCAGCAGCCGCACCCGCTCTGCCAGATGTTCCGTCAACCGGCATCCCATACAAGCACATGTCCCAGTCTCCACGGAACCAGGGACATCGTTTCAATGGATACTTAGGGATAGTTCCTAAACTTATCTTATGATAGGGGTCCATACGGATAAACTTCGACCCTGTGGGTTCTTTTGTGTAATCATCCCGTGGTGAAACTACTCAAAGCTTGTTCCACCGCCTCTATGTATCGGATGATGGAACCCAATGGCTGTGCTTGGAATTGTGACTCTTCTGGTGTTGCAGGTGTCTATGGGCAACGATTATCGCTTCCCATCAGGCGATTCGTTTGCTCTTTGCCCTCTATAAGCCGTAACAGACGATCGAACGGTCCGGCGGACCGATAGGGACGCAGCTATCCGTTAGAATGAGAGATATATATTACTATCTCTTTCTAAGAGATAGCAGCGTCCCTATCGGTCCGCCGGACCGTTCGATCGTCTTTTATGGCTTTATGACATAAAAAAACCTTCAAATTTCAGGATAGCCTGCACCGAATTTCATTATCCTGAGAACCAAAGGGAAAATACACGTTATGACAGCCTATTCTTCATTATTAATGAATCATTAAGAGAGCGTTACCATTATTGCGACAATTAGTAGATGTTCCACTGGCAGTGAGCAGTAAATAAGCTTGTAAGACGAGGAGTAATCCGTATTGGCAGCGATATATTGGGGATGGCGGTATACAGAGACGAAATATTATTGAATTGCAGTTTTATTATTTAGAAAAAAGTGTGGCAAAGGGCTCTCTGTTATTGATTTCCATGAGTCCTTATTGAGTAACGTTCTTACATCATCCCGCCATCAACATTAATATACGTATCGGCATAGCTATCACTACGTAGTCAAAATAAAGTTGCTGCCTGCTGTCTATCTGTCCCTATGTATGCTTAGATCTTTAAAACTACGCAACGGATTTCGATGCATAATTTATCAGCATTGCTCCCGTGCGAATCCGGGGTGGGTCGCTAGTTGAGGTATATAATGCAGCCATCTTAAAGCAATGGGCGGTATCTAAGAAAAATATTAAGTTATTTATACCGTCGTACATAAAGCTTAAAACATTCGTCAGCATCATATTACGTAAATAAAGTAGAGATAAACTATACCTACCTACTAGTGATATAAATTTCGATCAGCTTAATCAGCATTTTTCCACTTCTGCCACTTTCAGTGGCTCAACTAAAGTTAAGACTCTTGATCATCTTTCGTCGCTTCCAACTCCTGACTTTTCTCCTTTTTCTCTTGCACAATTTACCGACAGTGATGTTAAGAAGAACATTATTAGCGATTACCTCAAATGCCGTTGGCGTGGATTGCATTAGCCGTAATATGATCCTCCCTCTCCTTGATCTCCTTGTACCCATTATTACCTTTATCTTCAATAATTCTATATCCACTAGTACTTTCCCTACGCTTTGCAAGGATGCCAAATGCCAATATTATCCCGATACCCAAGAAGCCCAACCCTTCCGTGTTTTCGGACTATCGACCTATCTCCATTCTCCCCTTCCTATCTAAAGTGCTTGAGCGTCTTGTACATAAACAGCTGGCATCTTTTCTTAACCGCAATGATATGCACAATGTATTCCAGTCTGGGTTTCATCCTGGTCATAGTACGGCTACTGCTCTAATCAAAATTACTGATGATATTCGAGAAGGTATGGATAAGCGGAAATTAACGGTGTTAACGCTTCTTGATTTCAGCAATGCGTTCAATACTGTTGATTTTGATATTTTATTAGGTACTCTACGTTCTCTTAACATATCTCCTGCGGTTATTGATTGGTTTCGTAGTTATCTAGGTGGTCGGCGGCAGAGAATAAAGGTGGATAATTCCCGATCTTCGTGGCGTAACACTTTGGCCGGTGTTCCGTAGGGTGGAGTGCTATCACCCTTGTTGTTTTCTATGTTCATTAATTCCATTACGGGGCCACGCCGTTTCGCCGTTAAAATAAACATTGTTCGGTTCATGACGCATTGGTGTAAACTGTAATGTTATGTAACCTGTTTTCAATAAATAAATAAATAAATAAATTACACGTAACCTTTCTTCGCGCTATCACCTTTATGCCGACGATCTTCAAATTTATTTGCAGGGTTAAGTTGGAGAACTTCCGTCTGTTATTAACTCTGTAAATGACGACTTGGCACACATTTTGAACTGGAGCTATAGCTTTGGTCTCAAGGTAAACCCAGTAAAGACCCAAGCTATTATAGTTGGTAGTGCTAAACTTATAGCTAGGGTTGGTGTTGATAAGCTGCCATCAATTTATTTCGATGGTGTCTTAATTCGTTTTTCACAACAAGTCAAAGACATGGGTATTATTTTGGACCAGCGGTGAGCTCTCTTAGAAGACTCCGTAATTTTCTTCCAATCGCCACCAAAATTGCGCTTTGCCAAACCTTACTTCTTCCAATCTTAGATTATGCTGGTATCCCCTACCCTGATCTCAGAAGAACAGCTTAATAAACTTGAGCGTATTCAGAATATTTGCATCAGGTTCATATTTGGGCTTCGTAAATATGACCATGTTTCCAGTTTCCGTTCGCAGCTCAAGTGGCTTCCTATCCGCTTTCGTCGAAACTCTCACATTCTCTCTCTTCTTTACAATATTCTTTTTCACCCTGCAACTCCCTGCTACTTCAAGGAGCATTTCAGTTACCTTCGTTCTATTAGGTCCTCTCAAAATTTGCTTCTGGCTGTCCCTTCTTCTTCTTCCAAATTCTATAACAGCTCATTTACCTTTCAGGCTACTCTATTGTGGGACTCTCTCCCTGTTGAATCGAAACGTAGTCAATCCGTTGCTACTTTCAAAACACACCTCAAAGAACATTAGGTACTTGTCTCTCCTTTAATACTCTGTCACTGTGACTGACATAATCTGTGGTTCGTTACACAAAATATTATTTTAAATATAAGGTTTAAGTAAGTTTATATATGAGTATATATTTCGTCTTATGTTCATTTATGTATATTTTTATGTATGTTTATGTATCAATATATATTATTATAGGTTTTAGTAGATTTTAATAATTTTTCGGTAGTTTTCTTGATTACTTTTTGCATCGCCTACTCATCTCATTTCATTTATATGAATCCGCTAACCAAAGGTTGTCTGGAAGAGATCGCTTTTTAGCGATAAGATCGCCTATTGTTTGCCTCTATTTTAATGTTGAGTGTCATTTGTATTTGTATTTCTTTCTTCTTGAGGTGTGCAATAAAGAGTATTCTATTCTATAAACAAAAAAATACAGTTTTAAAACGAATTATTGGCATAAAGCTATCATAAAGCATTGTTGCAACAATCATAGTAGATTAGGTAACAGAAATAAACTGAGTCTGTAAAACGTAAACATAAATTGTATTCACCAATTTGAGGCACTTCAAACAAGTTCTTCAAACAAACCGATTATCGTGAAAATATTTTATGTGTTAACCTCAAAGGAACATTTTATGCAATTTCTTGGTTTTGTGGTATCGTTATTACTAAACGCTTAATAGTGTTTATTTTTAATAAATTACCGACCAAGATACCGATTTACATTGATGAATTATGTAGACGGTGAACTTAGGTGCCGACATAGTGTGCGTATATTTATCGCGAAGATACTACATAAACTATCTTCGGGCGCATGAGCGCCAAGCAAATTAGGAGTGGAAATGGTCGCCATGACCGAAATCGGTCGGAGAGACTATTAGACTTTTATTATCTATTTTATTTATTTAAATCAGACAACTATAACGGTCCATTTTGTGTTAGTAAACTTAGGAAAACTATATTAGTACTTAATAATTAATAATTAACAAGGATTAAGTCCTCTGGCTGAGATTCCACATTTTAGGACAGTTAACCTTAGCCGCTATCATATTTAGGATGCTGTTACTACTTCTCCGGACCCTTTCCAGTAGTGAGGCAGTTCTCTTGCGCCAGACAGCATCGAAACTGTCTGTGCGCGCCTCCACGTACATTTTCGATGCACTACAAAACCTCGGTAACCTCATTATTACATGATTTATTTCTGTAAGGAAAACAAACAGTCCTATTGCAAGCATATAATACAAATCATATACCTACCTCTCAAGCATTTTTATGGCCATGATATAACATTCTTTACATTTATAGCTCCGTTTATTTGAAAATTTTCGGAAAACTGAATCGACGAAATATCTATATAATTATCGAACCTGCTCCAGTATAAAACACGAGAATCGGTTGTGATATGTGACCTGAAGGTGAGAACAGCCGGACATCCGCACATCCGGAATTCGGACATACGAAAGAATTTCTGCGGGCCTATGATGGTTGCTTTTATCGCGCGATGAACAAGTGACCAAGCATGCGTCACGTTTTGACAAAATGAGGGACAGATGCTTTTTCACTTATTTATCGCGTGATAAACGCAACCCCAGTCCATTAAAACTTATTTATAATCTACACTTTATCTGTGGCTTAGTTTAGCATAAAGCCGTTCAGTTTAGAACAGACACCTTATCCAATTTATCGCTTCAACGGCCGCCTGTCAAAGATAGGTAAGAGTGGCAAAGACTACACAAGATACAGATGGGACTTGCTACTTCTAAATGTTTATATTGAAACCAAACAATTAAAAGTGTTATGATTTGAGCGGGATTTCAACTCACTTCTCCACAGCTTTTTGGGCCAGTCGGGCGAACTAACAATTGTATATCAAAGCCACTAGTTAAAATATCGAGTTTTTCAACCTGTTTTGTTTCATTTTATTTGTCATAAAGGCTAAATTGATTGAGCTGTAAAAACATTTATTTTTATTTTCTTAGAATCTAAAATGCAACTATCTAATAGTGTTCAATATTTCAGTCTATATGCATAGTGTTCACATAGTTATATGGATATATTTTGTGGGGATGATCCCCAAGAGATGCCAAAACAAGTAACGACAGTACGATATCATTTTTATATTAGTTTAATTCTGAAAATAATGAGGAATACGTAGATGATATTTTTTAATTGATAAAAAAAAATTATACATATTTCTGTAGGTAACCCAGAAAAGGTTATAAATATGAAAATGTTTTTTCAATTGGAGTTTTCCAACATATGTAAAAACAAAACAAGTTCTTTGAAAATTTTCATCCAGTAAAAACAGCCGCTATGATGCGCATAGGCACAAAACTTCACAATCGCAATGTCGATGTACTACACTGTGCGTATAGTGCGCGTGTTCACATTTGTTCAACTAAATCATTATGAGCTTGACACCCTGTAGTTAGAATAATCAATTGGCATTGTCAATTTTCATTGTAGATCATTAGTTGCCCATTATTCTGTTTGCTGTTAAAAGTGGCAGGCTGTTTTAGTTCTTGACATATTGGAGTGTTTGTTGTTTGTTTTTAACACTTTGGCGATCAAGGAATTCGTAGTGCTACGCGTGTAGCCGATAACATGGGGAAATGCGTATGTAGCGAAAACTCGCTACGAGCACAGTGCCCACGGAGCGGGTTGCCGGTGTTCAAAGTGTTAGCAGAGATAAGTAAGTCTTTCTTAGGGGACTTAAAATGATTAGCAAAAAACATATTTTGAGTAGATATATTATCAAAAAATACTAAAATCATATATGAAAATTACATTTGAGAAATTACTATGACTTGAGAATTAATTTTCACAATTTAATTTTATTTAAAACTTTTAGATAACAATAATTTGACCTAACTTTGTCGGAAGTTCTAAATAAAATTGTCATTTCCACTTACTCGTCATCTAGCGGTAAATAGGAGAAACATCTTCATGATCAATAAAAGCTCCCGAAAGCTCCCTGACAAAGGTTATAGGTACGGCGCGCCATCTCTTGCAGAGTAGATGAACCATTATAATAGATCAATAGTTACGCTAGCGCCATCTTTGTGAGATAGGGCTACGCTCTTTAAGGTTGGCACAGACTAAATACTGAAGCTGAAAAATCTCTTCAGACATAATATCCAATGCGTTTGGATTTTATTTATGTTACCGTCCAACCAACGTGAACTTGGCTATCCCGAAATAGTCTACTTTGACATATGTACGGACGAAACATGTAGTTTTTATTTTGAATATCGTTCGCGAATTATTTCATGTATAAGTAGATAAATCGACGATCGATATGGATCCACGGTAAATATCAGCCTGCTCGTTTGTGTTTGTTTGAGGGGCGCGAACTTTTGAGCTGTTGTTTTGATTCTTCATAACCTCTTTTGCGACGTTTCTTGGAGGTTTTTGTTGTTTTTGCTTTGTTTTGTGAATGATTTGCAATAACATTGAAAAGCTTACTTAGTATAAGCTATAAGAAGCGTGTTTTATAAAACATTACCATATATTTCTTTCATTTCCTGCCAGTATTTAGAGTATTATATTAATAATTTAATTTATTTATTTAAGAAGTCATGAACAAAATAATTACCTAAAATGTAATTACAATCTTTCAATTTATTTCTTTCATTATTGTGTTTTCGTCATAAGTTATGAGAGATTTTCGCAGTCCATTAAAAGTTATTTATGTACAGTCAGCATCATACACTAATTAGCAGTCAAAAGTGGCCAAATACATAAAATATTGTCCATCCTTGCTGAGTAAATAAATATCTGTACCGATATACGGATATATTTGGCTCCTTCGATCGCTGACTAGTTACACATACATACTTAATGCTGACTACATATGAATAGTAACGCAGGTTGAATGGTGATTTAACACTAAAATATCTTCACAAAAAGTACCTATAATGTTTCGATTTTAAAGATAATGCGTTGGATTGTGCTGGTATGTTGGACAAGGTCATGGTTCGATTCCCAGACACTTAGCTTATTTTTATGTGTCCATTCCCGAGCCAGACTCTCCAATCAACACCTTCCCAAGGTTTGCGCCTACAGATGTTGTCTATGAACTTTCTAAACGGTTTGTTATATTGTTTAGATTCAAATAAACACATCTGTAATCAAACAAACGTTTTTTTATATATAATTGTTTAACAACGTACTTACGTTATCATTTATGATAGCCTATTAAACTAAATGACTGATACAAATAATTTAAAATTGTCTCCGAAACCTTTCACCAACAAAGTTTCTTTATAAATTTTATTGTAATATTTGTAGAATTTTAATACAGCAAACCAAACCTCTACTAAGTTAAAAAAAAAAACAAAAAAATTGTTGGTGGCATGAAAGATTTTAAAGAAAATAGTCATATGAAAAAGATGTAAACCCTTAATAAATATTTTATGTGATTGTTGGTCTTAATTCCGCCTACTTATGTTGTTTGGTACAAATTAAATTAGTCAAAGTCTAATCCGTTTTTAGCAAGCAATTATTAGTTAAAAAAATACGCACATGCGTATAAATCATATATTAGTTAAGGTTTCATTTATCAGAAACTTCTTATATTTAACCATAAACTTTGCAAAATAAAAAAGAGACCCTGGTACAAACCTCGGTGTCGTTTAAAAAAAATTTTTTTTTTATACGTGATTCAGACTGTACGAAAAATTCTTCTTATGGAAAATCTGGGGCTACTTTGATAGATTTAAAATGGTTATAAAAGCGCAAATATTTATAGTGCGATTGAGCAAATGAAGTAAAAGGTTAGGTCATTGTTGAAGGTAGGTATGTCATTGCCACAGATAGCTGAAAATAATAAGGATATGGCGTTAAAACACTTTTCCAAAGTAGCCCCTGCATGTAAAGTTACCCCCTTTTACGGTATATTTATCTTTATTGCAGAGGCAGCGACGGTAGGCTGGGTGAGCAGAGCGACCCACGTTGGTACATCGATTCCACCTACGCCTCCTCTCTGAAGGTCTCCCTTCGACTGCCCACCAGCCAGCTTCTAGAAGGTAAGTGTACTCTCTGGTACAACCAATTTCTACAAAAGATAATCTGGAAAATGTTAGGAAAATTTAATAACAAATCCAAGTCCTAGTAAATAAGGGTGGTAGTTTTCTAAGGGTAAAAAAAATAGGGTAAATTGAATTATCTTACAGAGTATTGATTACGATATTACAGTTTTGTAAAATCGTTTCTCTGAAAGCATCATTCATGTGGAAGCCATTTTTATTTATCGTTGAAGAATAAGTTTGAACTAAATAATATAATTGAAAGTATAAAAAAACAAACTTTCTTCAGCGGAATAATGGTTTTTCGCAAGAAAAGTTCCTTATTACTGGATTTTTTGAAACAAATCTTGAAGGTCTTCAGATATTTTGCTACGAGCTGAGCCTGTCAAATTAGAATTAACATGACCTGAAAATTGACTTATTGAAAATATTATGACTATAGAACTGCTAGTTAGAAGTATGTATAGATATAAGTTATACAATCATTTACAGACTTTTTTCAACCGAGGTTTCGTCAGCAGGACCTCAGAAGGTTCATAATGGGTATGTGAGTGTGACCCAATCCCATGTCTTGTATTCCCTCTGAACTATACACATATGAGAACCAAGTGAGAACCTCGAAACCTGCCTGTCTAGTACAACTTGGTTCGCGACTCATGTCGCGCGACATAGCATCATCAGAAAGGGATAGCGTATCTCACGCGAGAAAGAGTCGCGTGTCAATTTTGTGCTAGAGGAGCTGCCAATGCTGCCATTGCTATTTTGCGGTATGAGATTTATATAGAGATGTAAATACGTATCAAATCTATTTACACTGTTTATTTATACTGCAAAAGATCTAATGGACATATAAATTGGGCCAGTTAAATTTTTTCATGGTATTCTTATTTTAATTTAGAAGCTAGCCCAAGTATCAACTGAGGGAATGTTTACAGAAACCTAACTTACTAGACTGGTTGACACTTTGTGCGGAACATTATTATTGACAGTGTGTCAATTGGTTTACTTTTACACCATTCAGTTGTTAGAGTTTACTTACCTTTTTGTTGGTAAATACCTATCAAGATTACAAGACATCTTTTGACACATTTACCTTGTTTGTTTTACCTACATGTTATATTTATTGTGTTTTGACCATCCCTGTTTGTCCGCACATGTAAAAATGTCCTTATTTTATGTGTATATAAGTCATTTAAAAGTAGCTTTTAGAAAAACTAGAAATATGAATACGATTCGACCTTATAAACATTGCAAGGCTTAAACGGCAAAATTATTTATTCGCATTGAATATTTTTCCAAAGGCTACGTACGATCGGTACGATTTTTCTGTTGTTTCCACATTGTGACGTTTTGCTCCAGCTAGAGCTTTTTTTAAAGATTCTCAATCAGCGCCATCTGTTGGTCAGCGCCTGAACTAGCACGCACTTATTTCATCAGCTTGCTAATTGCGACCAAGGTTTCGCTACGTGCTGCTAGATGGCGCTTAGCTGGTGGACGAAAACTTTAGGGTTTCGACATTTGACTTGAACTAAGAACGACGAGTCCCGTTTAGTGATTAGGTACCAGTTTACAAACCTTACAATGTAAAAGTATTGTCTAGTTTTATGTATGTTGTACTGTTATGTACCTAAATGTTAACCTTTGATATGACTGTTCATGCCGTATAAAATATCAAATTTCTCTTGACAACAGGGCGTTAATCTCAAATACTCTAGTAGGTAACAAATACCTACTGACATATGTAGTAACAGGATTCACAACGGGAATAGGGGTGTTGACTGAGGTTGAATTAAAAACCATACTGTAGTTATATGAATAAAATGTATTCCATAATGTAGGTATCCATTAAAGAAAAAAACAAATTTGTCATTTTTGTTAATCCAAAAGAAATTTTGGAATTGTTTTCTGAATCCTCATAATTTAAAAAATCAATAATTGTATGACAGCCATGAACTTAAACGCACTCTTTCACGGTGAAAATGACCAATTACTTATTGTCTCCATACAAATATTGGTACCCAATCTACAGAATGACGTCACAATGTAGGTGGCCATTTTCATGGAGCGCTTTTAGTGCTCCGTAGGAATGTTGAACTTTGACGGTCATTTCTGACTTTTAGAGCAGTCTAAGTGTAGTTGATCCCAATAAAAAATAGAATCGATTGACATCCTCAAATAAAATGTCTACATGCCTATTGACGATTATAACAGATATAAGGTACAGCCAGCCAAGAATGCGGTCTATCACTGAAATGGAGTCGAAAACTGGCAGACCAATGTTTTAGCCGACTGTACTGTGTGAAATATTTTACTGCTCAACGAACGATGTCCAGAAGTTATGGCTTAAAAATACATCACAAGATAAACACCAGTTTAAGTCCAACAACAAATCTGCTATAAATTCCGCCCTAAAATCATAAAAATCAAGGGCACAATATACCAAAAACATACTAACAACATATGAGGCTCAAACATGCTTAGGCTCTTTCGGTTTTAATATTCATATACTCCAGTATGACGCATATATTTTATGCGAACAGGTGCTGGAGATGTTTTTAAATATAAATGCTAGCTACATCTTAGTGCTAAAAGAGCATAAGTGTTATATTACCAAGGAACAACACGTAATCTTTCGGCAATAAGGGGTAGTAAGTGACAGTTGTATGAACTTTGATAGATCTGCAGCTATTTGGCCGGTGCCCTTAATTTGGAGAATTTAGAGGCTGGCGGTTACGGCTATTAAGATGTCTGCGAATATGTTTGCTTCGTTTCTCGTTTATTTTGCCTGGAATGTTATAAGGACTCTGAATTGGCAATGTCTAATTATCATAGCCCGGGATTTTCGGTGCAAGAATGATTTGATGCCTACTGCTACCTACTTGTGTCAAATTGTTCAATTTATGGTAATCAACAGCCAGCCGACATATGTTTACTGTTGGATAAAGGCCTCCAAGGATCTCCACATCGAGCGGTCGTGCGCCCTCATCTAACGGATCCCCGCGACCCTGACCATATCACCGGTCCATATTGTTGGAAGCGTTCCTGCATTGCGATGCAATGTGTAATACTTAACACGGTATGAAAAGCCTTTAATTATATTATCCTTATATCGGAATGTCATCTGATTCGTCATATGAGTAATGAGACAAGTCTACTGACATGTACAGCGATGTAAAAGCTTTTTTTTATACTACGACGGTGGCAAACAAGTTTGCGGCCCGCCTGATTTTAAGCAGTTACCGCCTGTGGACGCTTGCAACGCCAGGAGCATCACACGCGCGTTGCCGACCCTTTTCGAACCTATTTACTCCTTTCTTGAAGAACCGTAGCCCCCGAAAGCCTCGGCTGGGAGCTCGTTCCACATGCGGAGCATTCGCGGTAGGAAATTCCTCGGGAACCGCACAGTTCTCGTCCATTTAGGCTCCAGTGTGTGAGGATGAACACCCCGCCGATGGTTTGGTGGAAACCGAACAGTGCGATGGTAGAAAGTAGCCGTCGGCATCATGTCAAACCTCTAAACTATGTTTATTTCCGAAACATACCAAAACGTAACGCCAACAGAAACCATAAAACTAAAACTTTAATTAAACCTCATACATCTTACGCGTCACCCGTCGCAATAAAACTAATAAATCCCACTTTTTAGCATTTTATTATGCCACATTTTTTCTACTTCGAGAGTGGACTTGCCAGAATCATGGTTCATTTGCTCGCTTCCTTTTCTCATTAACAGTACTGTAATAACAATATGCCGTCAGAGTTATGCAATCATGACATTTGTCATCGTTGCATAACTGTTTCCTTTGGCTGCGGCTTGGTCTAGATTTTGGGATCGTTATTCTAAACTGGCAAATCCTCAGGATTTTGACTTAACCTACTGAACGTAAGTGCAAATTGAATAGCTTTTCTAGAATACTGACTGATACATGGGCGAGCTGCGGTTTTGTCTTCATTATTTTGTTAATTTTATTTTAGACTATACTAAGGTCTTAAATATTCAAACTTATAAAAGTACCTGAACATAGGTAAATAGGTACTTTAAACAAAATTAAATTTCAAAATGTTCTCGTCTAGTTTCGTCAAATTTAATTCAAATAGATAGATAAAAGCTTTATTTCAGCACCGACACCAACAGTAGCATTAAATGTATGTGTCTATAAGCTAATACATCTTTTTTTAGAATTTTATTGCACTAGACTTTTTTCTCCATCAAGCGTGGAGCACCTTGCCAGAAGTGTGGTCCATTTACTTTACTCGCTGGTTTCCTCTTCTCATTACCGATGCTGTAAAAACAATAAATATCGTCAGAGTTATGCAATGATGACATTTGTCGTTTTTCCTTGTCAGCTGCGATATGGTTTCGATTTTTGTGAACTTTATTCTAGACTAAGGCTGATCACGTCGCTAATGAAATGAAATATGAAATGAAATAATTTATTCAGTAAGTAGGCCACAAGGGCACTTTTACAAGTCAGATTGTGAGTCTACCGGCATTTCGCAAGAGGAGACCGCTGTTGAGAAGAAAGCTGAAAGAAACTCAACAGTAAGTCATTTTTTCGTGAATTATACTTAAAAACTAATACAATTACATTATAGCTAGGTAATTGATACATATATGTTAGAGGAGATGTACAAGTCTCCAAATCAATGTTTACACTAAAAATTATATAAAATAAAGTGATTTTTTCGCTAAAGTAGGTATAGCCTAACAAGTGTCGGTCTGGCCCAGGGATAGTGGCGCTACAAACAAGTGTCGGTCTGGCCCAGGGATAGTGGCGCTACAAACAAGTGTCGGTCTGGCCCAGGGATAGTGGCGCTACAAACAAGTGTCGGTCTGGCCCAGGGATAGTGGCGCTACAAACAAGTGTCGGTCTGGCCCAGGGATAGTGGCGCTACAAACAAGTGTCGGTCTGGCCCAGGGATAGTGGCGCTACAAACAAGTGTCGGTCTGGCCCAGGGATAGTGGCGCTACAAACAAGTGTCGGTCTGGCCCAGGGATAGTGGCGCTACAAACAAGTGTCGGTCTGGCCCAGGGATAGTGGCGCTACAAACAAGTGTCGGTCTGGCCCAGGGATAGTGGCGCTACTAACAACTTTCACATGGCAATAGTGAGCATACCTCAGTAGCAATTTGTCAAGGATTCGTCATTAACCGAATTCAAAACATTCTTTACCGGAATGCTGCTCAATACTTTGTTCCACTTGCGAAATAAATACTGAATCCTATTGAAAAAACTTGGTTATCATTACTGTGGATAGTTTTAGCTTTATTATACGAAAATTACTTGATATTTTCGGAATATTTAGTCCTATTTCCTCTTTGACATTTGACATTCACTGACCGTCAACGTCAGTTACCAAAAATTGGCCGTTAACAGTAAAATAAATTAGTACCACAAGAAATCCGCAATATAGCGTAGACTGAAAAACATACTAGGTACTAGCAATCTTGACGCGACTGCGTTTGTCGTGCGACTTAGTATCACCGTCCTTGCTTGCACAGTATGCCAGGAAAGTGACAGTTACTGTATGTCGTATGAAAAAGAGTCGCGTGTCAAAGTTATGCTAGACGTACCTACTGTTGGGCTATATGAGTGGTGATATCTCAGACATATGTCACTAAAGTCGTCGAATTTATATCTAGAGCACACCCGCATATGTCTCACACACAAATGTGTCACCGAGCGTCACTCCGTCCAGATAAATAACCCTTAATATATGTAAATAAACATACATACATACATAAATTGATGCGATAAAAAAAAACTTAATAAAATCCATCGGGCGCGTATTTCTGGCGCCGTATGACACATACGCGATGAATGTTTGTACGTCACGTCCAGCATAACTATGAAATCTCTATAACTCTTTGCCGGTTCATGTGTTTCCTCCTTCTTATAACATGGGACCCTTCAAACGAAGCGTGAAGAAGCATCTCTCGAAGCATGGCAGTGTCAACTGACAAGGCACCGTTGGTTTCTTGTCAGTTGCCATTGTGACTTAGGCTCCCCTTTTCGCTTATCATCAGGCGACGTGGAGCCTCTATGTTGTGTCTTTATTAAAAAAATGCGTTGTGAGTTGTAAACGGAAAATATATTGATATATGTAGTGAGTTGGTTTATCCTTCAGTGAGTGAGTGACATGATGTATATCTATGGCTCGTTGCCATGGAGCGATTGTTCTGTTGTGTCAAATATGCCGATAAATTGTACCTATATTTTTTAGCTGAATAAAGCCAAGTTTCTCATGGTTATTGTCTATATCTTGTATCAATTTATTCAGCTAAAACGAAAAGAATGCTTAATTTATCTCTAACGGCGATATCTCTTAAATGGCTACCAATGTCTATCGAATCAGGCCCCAGTAAACGCGGGCCTCGTTTGTATCCCTTGTTACCTGTCAAACATGTCATAAGTGCCATATTTTCTGCAAAAGTCGTATAAAGGTTATTAAATGTTGTCAATACGAGTCGTATAAATGTCGCGTCGGCGGAAAAATTCGCGTTCCTGCGCGCTGAGTCACTACTTATATTCTAGTTTTATTCAAGAAATTATGCTTGTGGTTTATCTACAATATTACATTACTGCAGACGCCGGGAAAGAAGGGCTGGTCGGGTGAGTAGGTATAGACGGCCGACCGGTAAGGCCGGATAATGATACGAAGCCGGCAAGCCCTTTTCACGGCTAAGGCATGTATAGTGCTTTTCTCAAACATATGCAATGAAAATAATAATATGCCACTTAAAAATCTGCTGTTCATGGTCACAGACGCCATGTTTAAAAAAAATCCCGGCTTAGGCCTTCAATTTTGTATGAAATTCCTTTACAAAAGTCCCGAAAACCACCTGCATTACTTTTTCATAACCCAGAACCAACAGTGAACTTGCTCCGCTCATGGACAGAAGAATGGGAAGAGAGGTCCCTACCTAAGGACTTGTTCGAGCTCGATACTGGGTCCCGGCCAGTGGGTTTTGAGAAGACTCGTAGGGTTTGGTGCCTTCTAAACAGAATCAGGACAGGCGTCGGAAATTGTGCCTCTCAATGGTACAAATGGGATTGGTGTAAGTCAGCGGAATGCCAGAGTGTGGTTACACAGACCAGACAGTACACCACATTATCTTTGAATGCCCAATCACTAAGTTTAGCGGAACAATGGCGGATATCAAGAAACTCTCGACGGATGCAGTAGCTTACCTCAAATCTAACCCTTCAAAAATTTAAGTAGAGAACTATAACATAAGCCATACGATAAATAAATAACAGTTCTCTCGAATGGTTCCGCTCGAAATGATATACTTCGAAGCCTGTTGTAACGCACGTTATGACGTCATTTCATTGCATGTTCGAGAAAAGTCTGTTCCCTAGAGACTATTTACTTTACCTACTCGATCATGTTCCTCGAACTTTTCTGGGGCTCTAGTCAAAAACGGGGGGTAAAGTCAGATGTAACCTAGGAGCAAAGGAGCTTAACTTTATACTTATAACTGTCGGCCTAGTATCAAATCATTCATGGACCAAAAACCCTGGGCTACGGTTATGAATGACTCAATAGGCCAGGTGCACCGTATGTTCTGTTTTATCCATTCACATCGTTTTTTTTCTGGCTGGAACTGTTGAAATATTGAATGTGATAAAACAACTTGTTTAAAATAACAATTTAAACAACATATACGGAGAAAAGGTCATCGGGGTTACTGTCCCGCCATTGCAAAACATGTTTTTCATTCAACTAAACTAATAAACGATCCATAATTACGCTGCACATCAGGGAAACGTCCCTCATAACTGACAGGTGGAACTGTCGAACGCGTACGTCAAATTAAATTAATATATTCACACAAGCATACAAATATATTTTTATAAAATCCGTGTACGCAGTCTTGGGTTTAGTCGAAAGTCGCGCGCATCGACGCACGGTCATTCTGGAGTCTTCCAAATTCAAATTTTCTTAGTGGCCAGTGAGAAGTGTTCTAAATTCGAATATTGAGTGCGGTTATTTTTTTTAACGGTTGGTGGCTTAACATGGCGGCTGTACGAATTTTTATTTTTCTCATTTACACTACACAAATCACTTTTCGATAGTTTTTGTATCGATAGTATAAATCGTTTCGGTGCTACGAAACCGTAGAGGGCTACGCTGCGTAGAACGGGACGGGTTGTGATTTATTTAAATGAAACAGAATACAGACAGACTTGCATAATAAATTCAGTTATTTTGTAATTTAAAACGTGTATATTTGTATACTTGCGCAGTTAAAAAAAGTTACGTAACAAGCTTATTAATTTTGCTTTTGATCATTTTTGATATTTAAAACGAAAAAATGTATTAAGTAGAAACTTTGAATTTTTTTACCGGAGGAGTCTTTGATTTAGTTAAATATTTAGTTACTTTTAAGTCCACGATTTATAGGGTAAGTAAGTTTTAGTTATAAATGTTTCCAATAGAAAATATACCTAATATGATGTGCTCTCTATCTAAGTATTTATTTTCTTAAATACTCAATAAACATACACACATAACATATCGCAGCTTTAGAATTAAACCGTCATAACTCAAAAAACGTGAATTGTGGCAAATCGAGTTTAAAGTTAGAGCAATTGGTATGATTTACTTTTGAATATATTTTTTTTGTATGAAAATGTGTTAGATTGATATTTTATCATATCTATTACATAGATTATAGTGTCTATTTTTAGACTCTGTTACAAGTAAAACAATGTCAATGTGATAAAGGTAGTAAATGGAGCTTGTAAAAAAACCTTAGCGACATATGCCGTTTTACGATGAAATAAAAATTCAAAATTAGTTTTAATAATAAAACAAGTCATAAAAATACGTTATTTTATAAATTTTATGAAACTAGCTTTGTCTCTAACTCGTGTTATTGCAGTATAATACTAAATATTGTAAGTATTTATGCAGGGTATCTGGGAATATCACTATTTAGCAATAGTTAATGCAAAAATATGGAAATTGAAATGAAATTAACTTTGAATACGATGCCTCAATTTTCATAATCGAGAATGAAAAGGTAAGTAATTTACACTTTATCCGCGTAGCTATAAGTAGAGCTTGTATGTAATAAATGAAATAGACCTGAAGTGAGTATTTATTAATTATTTTAATGACTATAAGGCACTTTTTCCTTATAATAATCTTACAAAATTCTACTTAATCAGCCTTAATAAAATCACAATAAAGAGATCAAGATACATTCTTATCAGCTTATATTTCTTTCTTTTCACTCAGCGAACGCCCACGACACTTCACTTTGGGTCACCATCGAGTGCACTGCTGCCTTGGAACTGTCCCGTTTCGTTGTGCTATACCAAGTTAGAATCAGTGAAACGTTATAACTCAACAATACAGTGTTCATTTAATAAAGACTATTCTGTTCGAGACTTCGATAACCTAGCTTACAGACCTCTGTGCCAGGAACTGTTATTTTGTGCTTCATTGTATAAGGAATAAATCAAGTTAATTGTATCTGAAGTGTTTCATCTCGCTCGAACTACCTCCTCGTCCACAACTATGTCAAATAGCTCATCCAATGTGCCACACACCGCACCCGGCCATCCCACTCCGATCCTTGACATACAGAAAACCGAAGAGTATAATCTGCCACTCTGCTTAGCGTTTGTAGACTATGAGAAGGCCTTTGATTCCGTCGAGACATGGGCAGTACTACAGTCCCTCCAGCAATGCCGAATTGACCATCGGTATGTCGAGGTGCTCAGGAGTGTGTACAACAACGCCACTATGTCAGTCCGAGTACAAGACCAGTGTACGGAGGCGATTCCATTGCAGAGAGGTGTGAGACAAGGAGATGTAATATCTCCGAAGCTCTTCACCAACACAATGGAAGACGCCTTCAAGCTCTTGGAATGGCAAGGACTTGGCATCAACATAAATGGCGAACTACATCACGCACCTTCGGTTTGCTGACGATATCGTGGTCATGGCGGAGACGCTGGAGGATCTCGGTAATAATGCTGGATGATCTCAACCGAGTATCCCAACAGGTAGGCCTTAAGATGAACATGGACAAGACGAAGATCATGTCGAATGTCCATGTAGCACCCACCCCAGTATTGGTTGGGAACTCGGTCCTCGAAGTTGTCGACGAATACGTCTATCTGGGTCAGACGATCCAATTAGGCAGGTCCAACTTCGAGAAAGAGATCAATGGATGGATTCAACTCGGATGGGCAGCGTTCGGGAAACTGCGAAGTGTCTTCTCGTCCAAGATACCTCAGTGCTTGAAGACAAAAGTCTTCAACCAGTGCGTATTACCAGTGATGACCTACGGAGCCGAGACGTGGTCTCTAACTATGGGCCTCTTAAGGAATCTCAGAGTCACTCAGCGAGCTATGGAAAGGGCTATGCTCGGGATCTCTCTACGTGATCGAATCAGAAATGATGAGCTTCGTAGACGAACTAACGTCACCGACATAGCAAACAGGGTTAGCAAACTGAAGTGGTAATGGGCAGGGCACATAGCTCGAAGAACCGATGGCCGTTGGGGCAGAAAGGTTCTCGAGTGGAGACCACGTACTGGCAAGCGCAGCGTAGGACGGCCACCCTCAAGGTGGTCGGACGACCTGGTCAGGGTTCCGGGGACTCGCTGGATGCGGGTCGCTTCTATCCGGCCCATGTGGAAGTCATTTGGGCTCCAGCCAACCGCAGCATTTCTTTTATTCTTCGACTCCTGCAAAAAAAAAATGGGTTTATCAGTTGGTGGCCCATATTATCATGTGCAAACGAACTAAACTAAGATTATTATAACGATAAAAACCTACGGTAGGTACTAAATAGTAAACGTGGTCATCGTGCACATTGTACCTACATACATTCAAATCGCACTGATGAACACGTTTACTACGTACCTACGATAAGCGTGTACCTACATCGTCGGTGGGTGACTACTTAATGAAGAAAAATGGCTTTCATAGTTAATATTTTAAAGAAATAAACAGAAATAAGTCTCAAAAACGGCGTGTTGTTGTCGAGAGAAACTACTTAACTCGAAATAAATAATAGTGTTCTACCGTTCCTTTTACAATAAAGCGTGTCATCTAGAAATACTACTCTAAATGTGTATTTTTGCTAGTACTAAACTGATTTATATCTAAATAGTTCAAAATATTTCGATGAGTATTATTACTTAAACGACATAACCCGAATTGCATCACTTACTTTCTTCAAACATTTTGCTCTAAAGTGAATCAACTCGAAATATGCCTATCTTGTAATGAAAGAACTCAAACAAACATACCTTATATTTTATACAGCACAGCGATATCTCGTAATGTGCCCGAACAGCGACGTCCTGCTTATTTGCTTGTCGGATCATAACTGAGGTTAGCCACTTTAGCACACATTGAAACGCGTGATTTGAGTAAAAGTGAAACGCACTAAATCATGCTATCTCTCTTGTTTACGTTATTTTCGCGGGTCTGAGAAAGAGACCGGGTAAAGCTATCAGAATTAAAGCGTTTTAACACAAAAACTCAATTTTCGGCAATTTTGAGTTATGACGGTTTAATTCTAAAGCTGCGATATATAAGTTAATACTCATTTAAGTGGCTACCTTATGACGACGGGTGTTGTAAGGGTACGTACGATACGTTACTCCTATAACAATTTTTTATAGTCCAGAAAACAGAGAAAATTGACCCTAATATCACGGTCGTTTTTTAACATTTTTAAATTGAAAACGAAAACTACGGTAAAGGTTCGCCGTCAGAAAACTAGTCATCTTATTAAAAAGTACTCTAATGTCGTCGGCTCTAGCTTCTTCACAGTTTTATGACTATATTGCATATATATCATGTCTTTAATAAAAGCCGGGTAATTTGAATAAATATAAATACGCCTAAGTAGAAACCTAGTCAGCGCTTGATAGTGAAGCCAGTTTTGTTTAGCCACGGGCTAAAGTTCCGTCCGTGCGCATCTGTCACAACGTCAATGTCACAAGCAACACGTCCCTATGATTGGTTCGTAGACACGCACACATACAACCAAAAGCGGCTCCATCTTTTGCAAATCTCTTGTATGAAGACTCTCGTTCTAGGCGTACTTATTCTGACATTGGTCTAACCGTCTTCAAGTAAACGGAAAACCTAACCCGAGGAGCAGAGCCTCCTCTTTTTAGTCGGTTAAAAAGTATCATAAGAATGAGTATGAAATGGATGGTAAAGCGAATTCACGGGAAAAAATAGTTGTCTTATTAAAAAACCCATAATGTCTAACGTCTGCACCATTTTATGGCTATTTATTGCATATATCATGTCAACGCGCATGTTTTGAAAAACGTCGGGTTATTTTAAGCGCCTGCGCACATTTATTGCGCTTATTTTGTAACTGGCTGAATTCGACGCTTCTAATGAAATGTGTTTGAGAACACGTCACTTTAGCGATATGCTCTATAAGTTGCCGTTATGACGTTTCTCTTCGTGATTAATGATAGAGCAATAAGTTTTCTTTTAATATTTGTGACGACGCGGTAGGCGCAGTGGTAGCAGCCTACTGAGCCGACGGTCCTGGGTTCAAATCCCGGTGAGGGCAAATTTTTTTGTGAAAAACTCAAATGTTTGTAACTTTCACAATTTACTTGTCTAAAGTAATGAACCTCATCTATCATTAAACTCATGCCGTAGTTGAGATTCTTAAATTGGTTTTCGCAGACAAACCATTATTAGATTTTGTGGGAACCATTATTAGGTTTGTGTTTTAATATATAATGTAATATTGTAAAGTTCCCAATATTGTAAATTCATATAATGCAATGACCCTACTAATCAGGGTCCTGGCCAAAATACGAACTTAATGCATGCAAATACTTTTGGATTTTCTACGAAGTAACTTTTCAATGCTACTTAAATTAAAAATATGTCCTGTTTTGTAGTGTAGGAATGAAATTGTGGCAATTATTTCACTGTAAGCTTTCCACAACTAATTTAAAACGTTTTAAACGTTGATCCCTACAGTATTTGCACATTATATTTAGTTATTTTGAGATAAAATACCTACTCGAGTTTAACTTAGTGACTACAAATGCGAGGAACAGGTAGAAAACATGGAAATAAAACAGTTAACTCAGACAAATAAATAAAATAAATTAATAAATAAATATTAATAAATATTAAGGGACAATCTTACACAAATCGACCTAGTCCCAAACTAAGCAAAGCTAAATTTACAATTTTAAAAACTGCGCGAATATTGTCTTCGGTTTCCGAAATTTAAACAAATATTAAAATTAACCAAGTCATAATCTAATAGATATTTTTAAGAACAAACAACGTCAAAAAAACTAATTTATCTTATAATTCTAATCCTCATCTCAATTCACTAATGAACAAATTATAACTAACTACATTAAACGCTATTAAGATGATAAATCGCTGAAATACAAAGTGCTCTCAATAAATTATACAGATCTTTATGAAGATGCTGTTATTTCTGGCTAGTGCACTAGAATTCTGGATATTCGGGTTTAATATAAATTCATGGCGTGTCACAACTGTGGTGCAGATAGTTCAATCAAATAATATGGCTGAAGTTAAGTCGCGACTGCATATACCGAGTGTGACCTGTAACCAGAGCAATAATTTAAAACAGATTTATTTATTTAATCTTTATTGCACAAAAGATAAACTTATCGTACAAAAGGTGGACTTAAAGCCATGAGGCGGTGTGGTAAATTTAAGCAAGTTTAAAAAAAATACTTAGATAAATACATTATCATATTGCGCGCGATCAGGCAGAACTGTCGTAATGACCCTCACAGTCCTTGTCATTTTACAAGCTTTTTTACAAATTGACAACATTGTGCGACACGACGCAAAGCATTCTTTACAAACGATCCGTATCTCCTGCTGTTCCTACTTTTAAAAAGTTAGATGAATTTATGAATGTGTACGACACATGTTACTTTGTAGAAGTGTTGGTGCTATCCCACTTTAATATGAGTGTTTGGCGTTAGTGCGTGCATTAACATGAATGATGATTGAGGTTATTTGTGATAAAAATAAAATATGAAATAACCAAGAGAAATGTTTAGAATTACGCTTCTTACCTGGTGATAACCTTGAAAAGTTTCTCGTCACTGGCAAAATCGAAAGGAAGAGACCAAGAAGATACAGTCTTATGCAATGATCTGACCAAATATGCAATAATCTCGACTCGAAAGTTCACAAAGCTCTATAGGAATAGAACTGTCCGGTTCCAGAGGAACTTCCTACCGCGAACGCTCCGCATGTGGAATGAGCTCCTGCCGAGGTCCCCGCGGGGCTTCAGAAACGGTTTTTCAAGGGGGGAGTTAGGTTCTTATAGGATCTGCAACGCGCGAGTGATGCTCCTGGCGTCGCAAGCGTCCATAGGCGGCGGTAACTGCTTAACATCAGGCAGGCCGCATGATTGTTTGCCACCGTCGTAGTATATTTAATAATATATAGCCCCTTGGGTTCCTAAGGCAAAAGGACTAATAGCCTTACGGTACCTATAAATAAAACTAATATGGAACAAGCCTCGAACCAGCTCAAATATTAATTGAACGCATGAATGAAACGAACTATTTCTAGCCGACTCCGCCGATCCAGCGAGAACAGGTAAACGCGACACGAGGGCTATATCTCGCCAATCTGCTCCAGATTCCAGATTAAAAGCGACGAAATTAATATACGAAGCGTTTACATACACACTGTCCACAGGATGCGCTAAATTTACTGTTCCCTTATGCCTGGAGATAAATAAAAAAACAGGCTAAGTGTGAGTCGGGTTCCGCACAAACACTTCCCATCTTAATTGTCGGGGATTAAGTTTGCACCTTGTGTACGTATGTATGGCACATACAATAGAGGTGCAAAGTTAATGCAACGGATCACGTTTGTTGTATGGGCCCCACTTAATGTTTTTCTCATTTTAGTATTTGTTGTTATAGCGGCAACAGAAATACATCAACCGAAAATTTCAACTGTCTAGCTATCACGGTTTATGAGATCCAGTCTGTGACAGACAGACAGACGGACGTATTGCGGAGTCTTAGTAATAAGGTCCCGTTTTTTACCCTTTGGGAACAGAACGTTACGTTTAGACAAATAGTAAGTGTGAGTGACAAATTCTTTGTCACTTATTACTTGCTTATAACGTGATAAACGCAACCATCATAGGCCCCCAAGTCATTGAAAACATTCATTTAGTCCTCAATTTTATTATTTTATAACCCTACCAACATCAATAAAGATACACTTACAGGTGTCGATACGCAGCCACAATACAGCCATTAGCATTTAACGATCTTATAATGTTAAGTCGAGCCCTTTTTACGACTTTATATAACACATGGTGGCTGTATTACAACATTTAGACATAATGTCGAATAGCGGTCACATTATGTGAGTTCTTTGATCTCCACATGTAATAAACTTTTGATATCATTTGGAGTCAACTGGCGATATAAAATACTGGGTGTGACCTGTAACATAAATTCTACTCATTCAACCAAACATTTGTTTAGCTTTTTTTTTAAAATATCTTGTGTTATTTAATAACATGTAAAATACGTAGAGTTCTTAAAAGTATCACAATATCGTGAAATATTTGATAATTAGTATTCGTGACACTCAGCTTCAGTCAGCGCAATGTCAATATCGGTTGGTTGTTAGAAAAATAGAATCAAATATTTTTTTAGGCGAATTCTTTTTTCATTTTGAAACATACATTGTTTTAATCTATATATCGTCGTTGCGCTTTCCTAATCATACATGTGCAATTTTTCGTTTTTTTTTATTTGCTATTCTTTGATACTTTTTGAAGGCGCGTTTTATGCAAAAACAGACATGTCGATAAACCTAATAGAAAAGGAGATCACAACTATCACATGTGTTTTAGTCAATAAAAAAAACATACAAGTGTCAATAATACACTTAACTGTCTTATGAAATTAAGCGAATTACACATATATTGTACAGGCCCACTCGGTATATCCTGTACACACAGCACAGCACAGAACAGCTGCTGATATAGTTTTTGTTTAAATAAAACCCCTAAGCACCAGGGCCGGATTTAGGGGAGGGCAACCGGGGCGACGGCCCCGGGGCCTCCACAAAAGAGGGGCCCCCACAAGAGACCGAAAAAAAAATCAGACTAGTAAACACTAGTAAACAATTTTGCCTTTCATATTTTTTTCGCGTTTTGCCGTCCATTAGGCGCAAATTGCAGTTCATTTAACATATGTTGGTTAGGAGACATTGATTATTTTTTTAATAATAAATAAATAAATTGGAATACGAAATTAAATTTAAAAATACTCGTACAAAATGTTTATTTTTCTAAATGTATTTTTTTTTAAGATAGTCGCTAAAGGTACGGTACGGCAAACGTTAACATCCGGAGGTCGGAAAGTGAACATAGGGGCACTTGCCATGTACATACTTGAGGACGGTTTTACCTGTGGACACGTGCGACACAAAAGAGTAGAAAACGGATGATAAAGGAACTACAACTTTTCATACAAAATTGTTACCATATTCAAGCACTTTACGTCAAAAATGTGGCAGTTGTGAAGGAAGTGGTGCCCTCATTTATTTTCTACTCTTTTATGTTGCACACTCATACAAAGAAAACGAATAATCATAGACAAATACCAATCTTTGTATTTGAAAAGCATTTTTTTCATATGACAATACTAGCTAGTCGCGTTCTTTATGGATGACAGAAACTGCGTGTTTTGTGTCTGCCGAAAGTTTTTGTGACAAACAGTAAGTTTTTTACCTTCTTTTTAAGCATGTTTTATGCAAAATCTGCCAATGTTTCGGGTGTCTTTGGAGTGACATATTAATTTATATGACCGGTGTATGTGTAAACGTTATTTCTACAAGATTTCGTTAGTCGTAGCTTCGTAGGTAGCATTAATAGTGACCGGTATGAATTCAAAATAAAAACCACCGAAATTGTACCCGTGGACACCAAGTTCGGGAACTTGCATATGAGTTTGCTAAACTAGGATTCTCACAGGCACGCTGTTAAAAAAGCTATTGAGGTGGAGGGATCAAAACGAGCCAATAATAAGAAGACGAAGAATTCTACTGGAACAAAAAGTAAAATAAACTAATAATTTAGAAAAATTATGATATGCAGAGCAACTTATAATTACATGTTGATTAATTGTATGTTGTTAATTACGTTATTTTAAAAGTTAATTCTGTTTAAAATAATGTTGTTGATTATTGTCCGTAGGTACGTTACCGTCCATAGATACGTTGTTAGAGTCCATAGGTACAAACAGTGGATGTATACCTATGGACAACATGAGCATTTTTTTTTTAATTATTTTATCCGCCATCTCCGGATAGCTAGCGTAGAAAACATATGTGGACTTTTAAGATTGTTTAACTGTGATTAAAACAAAACAAATAATTTATTGGTAATACGCGTAGTTTTTGTCTGAAAACTGATTAAAAGTAAACTGAATCGCGAGGAATGAAGCAGCTCAACTACTACAGAAGATGCGTGGTCTCGAAACCGCTTTATTTGCAATCTTTTGGAACGATATCTTGGAGCGATTCAACGCAAGCAAGATGTTGCAAGACCCCAAAATGATTCTTGAATCAGCAATGCGTGCATTAGAATCATTGAAATCATTCGTAGAATCCAAAAGAAACGATTTTGATAAATACGAGGAAGCTGCCAAATAAATATCTCAAACTGATGAATACGTACAATCACGGACCAGAACGAGAAACGTGAGGCTGAATCCGTTCCAATACGGGAAAGCACAAGAGGCAAATCTGTTACCGAAGGAAAAGTATCAGCCTTTATCCCTGTGGTCGACTAGCTACGTGTTTCTCTTACCGAAAGATTGCATGGCTATGAAGCTGTACGTTCAAGATTTGGATTTCTTAATCATATCGAGAAGATGGATGCTGAAAATTTGCACGCTGCAGCAGAGGCATTGGTGATAGTTTATCAGGATGATTTAGAACCTAGTCTTGATAATGAGTTGGTTCAATTTGTAGCTTTGATCGACTCATACCAAAAGGACTATGGAAAAGACCAATCTCCGGAACTATTTTACTACCAAATTCTCGAAGATCAAAATTTCAGAGCTACATTCCCAAACCTTGAAATTGCATCGAGAATGAAATTGCACTGGAAAGCGTGCAAAATGAAAATTATAAATAGGCTTCGAACCACAATGGGACAAAACCGTCTATCAAAGCTTTCTCTCCTGAGCATTCATACTCATACTCATACTCATTTATTAATAAAATGTCAACATTTTACAGAAAGTGATTTGCAACGAGAACTGAAAAAAGCTCGGAAGGTTCCGTTCGTTACCTAAAATTTAATTTTAGATAATTCATGTTTCCGATTATATTTATATGTTCGTTAAATAATAAAATAATCTATACTTGGTTTCACGATAAATTATTTATTGGAAAACTCGACTGAAAAAAATTATCATTTTATTTGGAAAATAATTTGGGGCCCCAGGGGCCTCCACCCCTTTGTTGCCCCGAGGCCTCCACACCTCTAAATCCGGCCCTGCTAAGCACATGTTTTATGTTTTACAGCACACATCGCTAAAGTAGAAATTTAATGGCGGAATATCGGATAGTGTCAGAGTATAAAGTCGAAATAGAAACCTCGAACTTCCGTCAAATGTACTGAAAACCAACGTTATCTGGCAGTTTTACGACCTGAATACGACATTCGTATATTTTCGCTACATTTACAATTTAATTAGCTATCAACTTTACTTTTTATTTCCTGCGCCAAGTATGCGCTTTGATATTATTTATATTAATGTAGTGCAGCAGTAAAATGTGGTTTATGATTCAATTGAATAGGTATTTGATATGATATTTTAAAACGAATGCATATAGTTTTTAATTCAATATTTATCCCCGTCTCAATCTCTTTTTTAATTGTGGTTGTCCGTGATCACTGAGAATGAGTTTCGGGTTTTAGAAAGAGAACTTCGTGTAACGACAATGACACATGAATGTGATATAGCTGTGCAATCATCTTAAGAGGCCTTATTCCTTTTATTTATTTTTTCCTATTATGTCAAATATATTGATAACATCAACCAACTTTTTGAAGTGAATAATACTATTCCCCGAGTTCTAGGTAGTAACATAGCTATTTCATGCTTCCATTGCGTACAGTCGAAAATAAGTTGTAAAAACTAATTTTCCGCGTGAATTTTGTAAATTTCGAGCAGTTTTTGAAACAAAAATTATCAATGAAAAATTCAAACTGTAGGTTTCAAATATATACCAATAAATCCCAATAGCCCTGTTCTAGGCAGTAACATCAATAATATGTTAAGAAAAATGTTGGATCATAGAAAAAAATGTCTAAACAATTAGCATTTTAAAAGGAGTAAGGCCTCTTAATGATGGATATTTTTGTATATCGAACTATTGATACAAATATCAAAGCATAAAGAAAAATCGAAAGGCTTGTAACCTGGCGGAAGAGACCGGGAATCGAACCCGGTACCTCTGGATTACCGGTCCAGCGTGTTAACCTCTCCACCTTAACGCCAGTAAGCTTCCGATTTTTTCCTTATGCTTTGTGTGTCGATCTTTGCATTGTTTATTTGAAAGATTTTTACAACTTATGATGATGACTCATCTTGAAGAAGAACCATCAATATAAAAATAAATATTCTTGATCAGTTGATTTACTTCGTTGTAATTTGACTTTTTGTCATGAGTATGCGACAGGTTTTGACGACGAAGACGACCGACGAGACCTATTGTCAGCTTCTGACAAAACTTCTACGGACAGCAGTATAACAATCACATATCATCGTTGTTACACGAAGTTTCTTTCTAACCCCAACATGCCATGGCACTTTTTTAAATAAACATAATTTTACAGGTTACTTTTAAAAGTTGCTAAACAAATGTTGTTCGGTATGAACAGCAGATCTATGTTGCCATTTTTTGCTCCCGTTACGGGTCACACCCGGTATACACTAAAGAGGAACGTAAGGTCGTGGGCTCCGATTTTCGTATTTAGAGTGGGTCTTACCACACTTGAGATATGCGATTTCAGCGAGTTCGTCGCGACTGAATTTTGTATAGAAAACTCGCTCGCAACTAGCAAGCCTGATAAAGCCCTATTGCAGACTAATTTGCGGTCTTTCTAGGTAAATACATCACCCTGTACCGCGGCAGCTGCGCAGGAGTTCCAGAGAATTATAATTAAATGCGCTTATTTATTTTCATGCGCGTGCTGTTTACCTAGAGCGCATATTTTTATAGCGTTTGCCAATCGCTCGTTAAAAGACATGTTATTGTGTTATGTGACTAGAGTTTGCCCGCAACTTCGGCCATGTAACGCAAAACAAATATAATAAATATTAAGTAACACAAATCTTCACCTCGGCAATAAACAACTGTACATAATATATTACAATCGATGTTACAATAGGTGGTACTCTATGTACAATCAACGACATTATCCACGGAGTACTGTGAAACTTACTATCAGTACTAGATGACCATATACATATTATATAAATACATATGTATATAGATAACATCCATGACCATGATGAACAAATATTACAGATATTTTTCCTTGCACCAAAATCATACACATTGCATATATACGAAAGTGAAACAACAACAACAAGTGAAACATAGAACTTCCTTTTTTGAAGGCGATAAAAAAGCTTTTGAGAGCTGACCGATTAACGGAAGACGCAGTATGGAAAGGACCTTTTTTTTTCGATTCCTTCATAAATAATTAACGAAATGAGCTCCGATTAAATACAACTTGGTAATTTGACATATTCTGAATTATTCTCGAAGGATCATTGTACGAATAACACATTTCTGCCAGCGATATAATATATATCGAACTGTTCTAAATTTAATTTTATTCTTACACTTTCACACATGGAAATAAAACGGCGATCAATCTCATCCATCAACATACAACAATAAAGAAAAACGTGAATCATACAAAAACACAGTTCTATATTTATCGCCACACAAAATTAGTTAGCCCCCGCATTTTCATCCGCCAGCTATTTTCATTGTTCATTGTTTCAACATGTGACAAACAACCATGCGTCCCACAGCTGATGGAAGGACCTTTTACCATGGGGCACCTGAAACGTCCTAGACGTTTCAGATGCCCCGTACTTGAATAACATATATCTAGATCTATACTATTATCATATTAACCAATATTTTATAATAACTAGTATACATTAGGGCGGGTTCGCTCTTGTATGAGAAAAAAAACCTTACATATTTAACTTCTAATAGTTCTTAAAAGTTGTAGCATAGTATAAAGATGCGAGACGATTTTTTTTATTTTTTTTAAATAACGTTTTTTGCCTCCGCATCGCTGTAAAGAATTAAAAATGTGGAAATAAGTCCAATTAAAAAAAAAAACACTGATGCGGAATTATTAGCCTTAACGATCACAAGATTAAAAAACATTATTAAGAGGGTATAAATTTATTAAATTAACAATAAGACTTATTCAGAGGTAGCTAGCTAGCTAGCCTAGCTCTCTTTTTTGTTATTAGGTTATATGTATTTTTATTTTTTAGGAATGTTAAGTTTCAGAAACTATTATTATAAAACCCCTTCATATTACTATTTTGCCTAATTTGGGTATGATTTTTCTTGAGGTTAAATTAGAAAGAAACAGACCTTCCTTTAAATGAATAACTATGTATTTAATGAGAATAACTATAGTAAACATCATATAATTATATCATTATAAATGCGGTTTGAGTTTTGAAATATTTGGGTCTAGTATAGGTTTTTAGGAAACTTCAACGACCTTGCGGAGGCAAAAAACCTATTCCGATTGCTATCGTGTAGATCTAAATCTTAATCGTAATCCACTAGAGCAAGTTTTTATTACTATTAGAATATTTAATTCCAAAAAAAATATTTTGATCCACTCTAGTATACATGACTGATGTTTGGTATTCGAGCTGCATTAAGTTAATATTAATAAATAAATAAAATAACAACTAGGTCCCTTAGTCCCAAACTAACTTTAAAAACTTGTACTATGAGTGCTAGTCGCCATACATAGGTAGTATATAAAAATACATCAATAGATAACATCCATTACCTAGGAACAAATATTCGAAAACATCACATAAATATTTAACATCAAGTAAATAAATAATTTAATTTAATATTATTCCAAGAGTCAGACTAAGGAAGATATGGATATTTCGGACAGTTCTCTCTAAATCGTTGAATTTAGCACACAAATAGTAATTTTAAGAATAAATTTGGACATTTAATCCTTATCACGACGTTTTAAGTCAATAAATTGAATTTAAAATACAAAACAGGAATTAATGAAATTCATTTGCATCTGTACCATTACATTGCATGCTTTGATGTCCCACGGTAATATGCTACCATGTCAAACTAAATCCTACAATTTATGCGAAGCATTTACAGGCGGCGACTCGCCCGAGTTAATTTGACACGGTCCGAAAATATTCGCCAAGTGAATTACTGCGTTAATCGTAGGGACTGTATCGAAATAAACATTTTTGTAATATGTATAATAAATTTTGTCTGTGTGTCTAATGGTGTGGATTTGTGGTTTTGTTTTTGGTATTTGACGGTGTGACTTATAATGATTTTTCGTAGTAATAGGGCTGATGAATACAAAAATACCTATCTTGTAAAAAGCTTTTTCTCAAACATGCAATGAAATATTGTCTTTACGTTCCTTATAATAGGCTCGGAAGTATCGCTTTTTGGGCGCAACAACTCGAGAGGACTGTAAAGGGATTTCATACTGCTTTTCAGGCCTAGGCCCGCAAAGTAACTTTTTTTTGGTTTCAACAACAAGGTCATTCACACAGCTGGCTGGTTTGACAAAAAGCAGGTTTTGTTTTTAAAGGTTGGTTGTTAGACTAAAATGTCCTATTTGTCAATTAATAAAATGTTGTTCTTTGAAGTATATTTTTTTAATTCATTGTATGTTTGAGAAAAGCACTATACATGCCTCGTCGTGAAAACGGATTCCCGGCCTCGTATCACTATCCGGCCTCGCTCGCACGCTCGCTCGGCCGTATATACCTACTTGGCCGGAAATCCTCATTTTCCCGGCCTCTGATGTAATGTACTATTATTTAACTTGCAATGTATGTAACGTATGTAAGTATGTTTGTTCGGGTGGAATCTTGCACCTCAATATTCAAGCAGATATCGTCAACCGATTGAGCTGAAATTTTGCATACTTACTTAACTCTGATGACAATATAATAGTATGGTACCATGATCTGATGATGGAGCCGGTAGGTGACCATAGAAAATCTATAATATAGAAAGCAATCCTACCGAGTTTGGGCTCTTTAGAATCATCTCAGTGAGCATTTGATGGATATCCAAAGAAAATTACAGTCGGCTATAAAAGCTTGTCACTAAAATGATTTTTTTGACAGAATGATTATGATTTTTGATGTTACGATTACGATTCACTAATCGTGAAACTCGCTTATATTATATCGAAGAGTTTTGGCGCGTCTTCACTTACGCAAGACATAAATTTCATCATATCAGCCGATAGACGTCTACTGCTGGACAAAGGCCTCCCCCAAAGTTCTCCACAACTATCGCTCTTGCTCCGCCCTCATCCAATATCTGCCCGAGATCCTAACCGTCGTCGCCTTCGCCTTCCCACGTTGCGTTGTCCGTTTCGCGGTCGCCACTCAAGAACCTTTCTGCCCCAACGGCCATCGGTTCTGCGAGCAATGTGCCCCGCCCATTGCCACTTAAGTTTGGCGGCGACTGTCTGAGCTATATCTACAACCTTGGTTCTCTTGCGTATCTCATCATTTCAGATTCGGTCCCGCAAGGAAACTCCGAGCATAGCTCGCTCCATTGCCCTTTGAGTAACTTTTTTTATGAGGCCCATTGTGAGCAACCACATTTCAGTGCCTTACTTACTTTCGTCTAAAGACACTCCGGTTGCATATTACAATATTTTGCTCAATACTTCAAAAATTGTGAGTTATCATTTAAACAGAATCCTTAATAAGGATGCGCCGCTCTCATCCAGTTGCTTCCCCCTCCCTAACCATGTCTTCGGTCCACATTGTCACTAGGCGGTTATTCTGGCTCAAATAAAAAAGATTCACCACAAGCCAAAAATAGTAACCATAGAAGTAACCCGCCATAGTTATTTGTTATACAAGGGGGGAAAGTTGTATTTTACCCGCGAGTGTTTATTTGAAACACGAGCTAGCGAAAGGATCCTATGATTGACCACGAGCGAAGCGAGTGGTTCAAAATAGAATCCTGAGCGTAGCGAGTGTTTCAATACACGAGACGTAAAATAACTTTTCGCCCGAGTATAACACAAAACTTTTCACCTCACTACAGCGAGGAAAAAAAAATAAGGGTTTGTACTATATCTTTGAAAAATAACTGCAATAATCAACCAATTTGCCATTTATTAAAACTTAGGTCTAATTAGCTTTCATGTAGGTATTTTAAACGGGATTTTTCAGAAAATAAGCTCATGTCAAATTTTACTTTAGCTGCGTTGAAACGTCAAAACTCTTTCTCCACATGTGGATAAAAAGCGATTTTCTCAATAGATATCAAACAAACAAACTGGGCTTTCCGAGCTAGTGAGGTGAAAAAAAATTAACTGAATAGTAGCCAAATAGTAACCCGAAGATCGGCTGAAGTAACGCGAAGAGTAGTCTCATAATCCGACTTTACGGTACGACGAAAGTACGAACGTATATCGCTAATCTAGACATATACTGGTGATCGGACAGATGTCACGTCGAATTTCGTCCCAGCTGTCTTTCTTCTCATACAGTCTGTCATAATTTTAGTAACTAATGAAATGATATACGTGGATTGGATAATCGCTTTCAACCGCCCATTTGTTTATGTGAATAATAGCAATTGCTTCATTCGATAAAGCAATAAATTAAAAACTCATTTTCATTTTATATTCAACGCAGCAACGCTACCAAAATAAATACCCGCCAAAAAAATTAAACAATACAGTGTTTGATGATGATGACCATGATGACATTTCAAATCGGCTACATTTCTTGAAACGTCAAAACAGTGTGTTAACTAGTATGAGACCGGTTTGTGACTTAAGATGGCCGCATGCGTTTAAGTTTCGTTGTTCATTATTTATTCATTTTTGTTGTTCAATGTGTAGTATTGATAGCGTATTGTGCAGTGATCTAACGTATGAGTGAATAGCTAATGAAGAATTCAACTTGAAGCGTTCATAGCCCTTCCTGGGTCAAGGCCCGATAGTCCGTGTGGTTTTTTGTAAATCGCTATCACTTTACAAAAAGCAAAACCTCACCGAACAACGGCATGCTCTACGAGCAAACTTGAAATTGGCGAAATCATCATTAACCTGATGGAAGCCATATTTTAAAATTAGAATTAGAATGAGGTATCTATAAAGATACTGTCTCTCTCTTTACCATAGTCGGGTAAAAAGTATCCTATAACCATCTCTGGATGTCCAGCCATCCCTGTACTGAATTTGGTTAAAATCCGTCCAGCCGTTTCGGCGTGATGAGAGGGTAAAGGAAATTTTACTAACAGATGACGCTTTAAGACTGACACCACGCTGCTCCGCGCTGTTGGGATTTTTCTTGGAATAATGATCCCTCTCCATAATTGATTTTCAACACAAATTAAAAAAAATCATAATAGTAAGTATAGATAATTCCGATAATAAGAATTGACAACATTTCATATTTTTAAGCCTATCATTTTATTACTTTTCTGAATTCTGCTTAAAAAGATGAAGTAATCTCTGCTTTTATTTATTTTCTGAGATGATTATTTATTTTATTATTAATTTATAAAAACATACTCATTTTAAAATGTGGCAACACCAAAACAAGAACTTAATGGAACGGTTACTTTAGTCGGCTTTCTTATTTAAAAAAAACTTAATAAAACTCGGTAATGCATCTGTCATCTGTCAACGTCAAATAAAAAAAAAATATTTTTTTCGCTCTTTGGTTTAGACAACAACCCTATTCAGACCGTATTGTCTTAGATTGCACTTATTTGATGCATTTTCTTATATTTCTTTAAATACAGAAGAATAAATTCAAAGTTTTTTTTTTTAAGTTACTCGACATAAAGCCCTGTCGATCTCTATATTAATCTCCACCTGCTATAAATATGAAATGTTGTCAATTGAGTTAGAATAGAACGTCATAAAGCTGTAAAATGTAGTCGATTCAGTCGTAAATTATTCGAGCTCGAGACGTTTTGACAGAAAGATTAACAGTAGATCGACTGGGAATAAACAGAGCAATATATTGGCAATTAATGGATTGTACGTCACATAGTTATGCAACATGTGTATGAAATATGGGCTATGCTCGGAGTTTCCTTGCGAGATCGAATCAGAAATGAAGAGACCGACCAAGCAAAACTTAAGTGGCAATGGGCAGGCACATCGCTCGTAGAACCGACGGCCGACCAAGGTAGACATAGCTCATAGGATTGCACAGTTGAAGCGGCAATGGGCAGACCATGTAGCCCGAAGAATGGATGGCCGCGGCAGCAAAGTCCTAGAGTGGCGACCACGTATAGAAAAACGCAACATGGGACTGCCCCCGACTAGATGAACGGACCTTTTCGTGTGGGTAGCGGGGAGTCAACGGAGGCAGGCCTCAATCTGCCAATTAGTCGTTTTATATGCAAAGTAAAACTATTTAACCTCCTCAATCTAACTCTAAACTTTTTCATGTGTTTGTACGAGTCTTAGTGCGTTCATCGCGCCTAAAGCTTGTCGATTTTAACTATTCTTAGGGTACTGAAGATTGTTATAGGATACTTTTTAACTATTCTTAGGGTACTGAAGATTGTTATAGGATACTTTTTAACTATTCTTAGGGTACTGAAGATTGTTATAGGATACTTTTTAACTATTCTTAGGGTACTGAAGATTGTTATAGGATACTTTTTAACTATTCTTAGGGTACTGAAGATTGTTATAGGATACTTTTTAACTATTCTTAGGGTACTGAAGATTGTTATAGGATACTTTTTACCCGACTGCGGAGAACCCACTCTAATTCTTCGCAAGTAATAAATCAAAGGATTACGACCGCAGCGCTCTGTTAACTTGCCGTTTTATATGCGAAGTGATGGACTATTTTAAACTGCGCTAGATCGGGTTCCATGAAAACTGTAAAACTAATTCATTATTATAATAAAACCCCACAAGAAAACGTAATATGTACAATATAATGGATCTGGGTCATTGTCAGTTCACAAAAACAAAATTCGTCCCTCGGTGGTCAAAAGTTAAGAGCTTGTATGAATCTAGATTATGTTGCTATTCCATCGGATTATAGAAGAGGGAAAGTTCTTTATTCTCACAGGCATTTAATCAAAAAATTAGGCCCTGGAATCCTTAATTTCGCAAATTTCCATCGGAAAGACACGCACCTAAATCTGACAATGACCCCTCTACCTATAGTATCATTTTCATTACACCCATGACTTCCATTTTATAAGCAAGCAAGAAATACATTATTGATTTTTCAGTTGGGCCCAAAAATCTTGTGTATGTTCGGATGTCGGGCTTTTCTTCCCTACGGGTCTGATTTCTCATCCAATAGGTGTGTCACTTTTTTTTGGGGATGTCAATCGGTTATATTTTTATTGGGATCAAACGTTTATACATGACTTTCCAGATTAATCGTATTAAAACTTTCGTGAGACATCTCTAATGCAAGCTTTACACTATTCGCGAAGTTGACCGAGTCCCGTTGACCGAAGTATTGCTTCCTCCACTGATGCCTGTCCACACTATTATATTCGCTCAATCTCGAACAAATTAGGGAGTAGTGTAGAGCTTGCATATTCATTATTATAAATGGTTTTAAACTCACGTACAAAATATCAGGAACGGCACGACAAACCTTACGTTCCTAGGTTATAGAACAAATCAATTATATGTATTTGTCTACAGTGAGATATCGAAAATATTATCTCATTTCCATTGTGACACATCTGTTGAACTATTCTGACACTTTATTTATCGCAGCAATCTATTCCTCTTAACATTGTCTCAATTTTTCTTCACAAACAAGAATTAATAAATCGTACGTCATGTAATAATCGGTGAGACATTTAGCTTTGACACTTATAAATCTTTAAAGTCTTTCAGTAATTTTGCCTTTGATATTTTCTGTTAACATGGCACGGGATTTTGAATGTCAGTTTTTAAATGGCGATGAAATTGGTCGTGAAAATATTTGCGTCAAGCAGCGTCTGTCCGCTTTGGTCCTGTCACGTATTCTCAAATATTTCGGCCACGTTTCAAAGCGAAACAATAACTCCACAGAGCGTCTCGTCGTCCTAGCAAGTCCTGGGGACCTATGATGGTCGTGTTTATCACACGATAAATAAGTGACAAAGCATCTGTCACTCACACTCGCAGCTTGTCAAAACATGACGGATGCTTTGTCACGTATTTATAGGCCCGCAGGGCAAAGTAGAAGGAACCAGATCACGTGGAAGGTCACCCATGCGATGGACCGACCAGATTAAAGGGTGATTCTTGAAAGGGTCAATTTACAGCGTCCAGAAGGATAAAGTACCCGCACAATTGAAATAATTGACCATAGTATTTTTTAAATATTACATTAGCACCTAATCTAACTGGAGCATGATATATTTTTTGTTTAAGTTGAGTATAATTAACTGTAAAAAAATATTAAACACATAAAACTTTATTCCCTTGGTGCGTCCATTCGCCATTTTTTTAACAAACTACCCCAAAAAGTACATGTTGTGAATTGAAATCAAGTATAGAATTGAGTTAAATTATTAGAATATAAGTTATTTATTTAGAAGAAAAAATATGGTTGCTGTGTGTATCGTAATTTAAAAAAAAAAACTATGTTAAAGGTTTGTCCAGAGCTAAGCTATGATTCCCCTGGTGCCTCATTCAACAGGGCGCACATCCCTACTTAAACGTCATCTGACCAGTTGCAATGGCCGGGCTTGACAAACGTCAGTAACGCTTCCAGATATGCGGGGAATGGTCGCGACTAGTTGCTGGAATTCTTAGCTATGAAGGCTAATATATGATTCACTTGGCTTTGGTTCACTATGATTTTGATTCCCTTGATTTTTTATATAAAATTTTATATCTGCAATAGGTACATAGTGTTTAGTAAAAAGAAAACTACATGAATGCCTGCATGTGTTGACTTAATAGTTGTTCTTATAATAATTTAAGTTTCGGCAGAATCGACAAAAAACATACTTTTTTCTTATTCCTCTGGTTCTAATTTCGAACAAGGGAATCACAGTTTTCTTGTTTTTTCATGAAAAGAAAATAAATTTCCCTTTAATTCGCGCTGCAGATGACTGAATCATTGATTTAGAATTTTATTCCATTTAGGTACATGGTCTCTAATGATTTTGAGCTGAATTCAAGAGAAGATGCTTATGCCCAGCAATTTTTATACCTCGACGGTGGTTCGATTATTAAGAAAATTGCCAATTAATTCGAATAAAACACTGTGAATTTTTGTATCCCTACACTTTGTAAAACTTTTTATTTATGTAAGAAAAACTGATCTGAATATTATTCCCCTGTACTTTTTTTTATGATTCCTTTGGCGTTTTTCTTATTCCCATGTCATCTTTTCTTATTCCCCAGGCGGCGAAAACATAAAGTGGTATGTTTCTGTATCAAATTGACTAAAAGTGGTGCCTATTTGATAAATCTGCGTAAAATTAAATACAATTTCATATTTTCTAGCAAATAGGTAAAAAAATATAAAAATAAAAATCGCCAAGGGAATCACATGAAGAATTCGATTCTCAAGAATGACCCTAAATCGGCTGTGGACGGACCTTTGCATGGGTGCCCCAGAATGTCTGCGAATCGCGAGAAATGTCGTGATATCATCATCATATCAGCGAACAATACCTGCCTCTAATAGTACTAGCAGTTGATCACGATCGCTCTGTAAAGAGGGAAACGACTAAGAAGAAGAAGAAATGGGCTGTACACTTTCATGAATGGTATGATTATTACGTTTGTGCAGGATAAGATGAAGAACCTAACGATAAAACGATATTTTTATAACATTCTGAAAATGTTCAGTTCGGTTTCAGGAAAAACTAAATACTTTCGAAAAAATCGAAAATTCACATAGGTAAGTAAGGATCCAGGCGCACGACTGAAAAACTTTGGCGTAGGCCTTAGTCCAGCAGTGCACGAAAGCTAATTATGATGATGATTTATTTAAACAAATAGATAAACACCCGGGCATATATTCTGTCTTTCAGCCTTGATGGACTCAAATTAATCTGTGTGAAGTTAAGTAAAACCTAGTTCAATTTCGGTAACGGGATTTGAAGTGCTTTTATGTTTGTGTCCGATCTTATGTTGGATACATTTACCTAAATTCCAACAACTTCCAAACAACACGATATCTTTCCACATCCAACGTTCAAAACAATTCGAAACGCAACATTCACTAATTTCAATTGTTTTCGAAATCGATCAACATCTTTCTGTTGTCAAAACAACGTCGAAGCTTTTGACGATCGAGTTATGGCCGAATCGACTCGGGAATCAACATGAATCATAATCGATTAAAATAGTATATCAGCAATATCGTAAACCTAAAATATTTCGTTCCGCTTTACAAGCTGGATTGTGTTTTTTACGCCATGACGTCGAATTTACGGATCTTAAAAAATTGGTCTATACCTATCTTTGATCATTGTTTTTAGTGATTTTGTTTTTTTAATGGGGACTGGGGATCGTGCGCGTTAACACACATCCTGGGGTATGGCTAATGCGCTTAAGCATTCAAAAGCATATGACGCAGAGGGCGATCTAACGCTCTCGAACTATGGAATCAAAAATTTGGTATGATTGACTTAACGACTACTGAGCTACCAAATTGGGAGAACACTACGCTGGAGCGTAGGGTCGCGGGTTCGAGTCTTGCTTCCACTACAGTGAAGGGTATTACATTCTTCTTTCATGTGTCAATACTTCGTTGTCAATCCTTTTCAATAACAAACTTCCAAGACTATTAAGAAAATAATTATTTTTAAGAGAGTGAAAAATGATTTTCTCTTCTAAGACTTTTAAGTAAAGTATAAATGCTGGGGGGGCCTATGATGGTAGCTTTTTATCACGCTATAAAAAAATGATAAAGCATCCGTCACGTATTGACAATATGCGAGAGTGTGCGACAGATGCTTTATTACTAATTTATCACGTGATATAAACGCAACCATCATAAAATATGCCCCCAGGAGGGAGTAAGTGTTTAGATTTCTCTTCCTCCTGAAATTCTCCTCTAAGTTTGGTTTTGACACAAAAAAACAAGACTCACATTCGTGTCCATTTTCGAACCGAACCGACTTCAAAAGTGTCCTCCTTTTGAAGTCGGTTCGAAAATGGATGGTTTCTCAATAAAGTTGTATTTTTATGTTTGTTGCCTCGGAACTCCGTCATTTATGATCCAATATTTTTTCTCGGAAATACAGTTTCTTTTTGTTGAAGTCGGTTATTCTTTGAGAAAAAATAGAAGTTATCGAAACGTTTTGGTTCGTAGGAAACTTACACTCGAAGCTCTAATAGTAGAGGCAAAGCTTAACCGAATTAGCTTGCAAAATGTGTATGAGATTCGACGAGCCTATAATATTAGTAGAATATTACAAAATCCGGTATTTCTAGAATATCCAGCCAATGGCATTCGATGCGCGGGCGCAGCCTTGATGTCTCCAATTAACTCTGGAACTATGTAATTAGTAGGTATTTTTGGCAGATCACAGCATTCTACCACGAAGTACCAGAGGAATGACGATAATAATTCATTTCAACTAGGAACGCGCAATAACAGTGCTTTAAATTAAATTATATCTGTTAAGGTGTGCTGGTGTTATTAGTGGTATGCCAAGACTTATTTACTGCTTCTAACGATATAATTAACATCTCCACGGACAAAGGACCATTTTTGAAAATCGCATGCTGCGGCGCAGAAAATACTTATGCAAAATAGTTCTAGCCAAAAACGCCAAGAGCAATTTGCCTTTATATAATAAAACTATAAGAAATGTGCGGCTGTAGACGAGTGGTAGTTTTGCGAAGATAAAAGTTACCGTCCAGAGACGGGGTGCCGTATCACGACGGTCCTAATGTACTAGTAAGTGTAAGTACTGTCCATGAAAGTCTTAAATAATGTTAACACTGTATTTAAATTAGGGAAGATAGTGCAAAACTTTATTACCTTCATGAGAAAGGTGATGACAATGGAATGAAATATTGTAGTAAATGTACGCAGTGAATAGAAACTGTCGTAAAAAAATTGAAAATACTAGACTTAGAAATTCTGACTGATTTAATGACGCACATGCCACCCCAAATCCAAAGATTTTCAAATCCTGAATGTTTGCTTAGATCTTCTTTTCACAGTGTAAAATATAACGATGGGTTTTTGAAATAAAAAAAAGTATTGCTAGAGTTTCGCTAACGTGGTGAAAGGATCTTGCGAGATGATAAAGTAAAATTCATGATGATAGAAATATAAATGAAACAAATTACTAGACGATTATAGACAATCGAGATGAAAATATAACAGGTAGCATCCGTATGTGAACAAGGCAAATTGCGTTGTACCAAAATAACAAAAAGCTAATTTTAAAATGCAAAGTGAGAGGTGCTAGAGAAACTTGACTTCCTTAATGTAATTTATGTCTATGATAAATATCCGCAGGTTAATTATGTATTAAAAAAACTTGTCCGTCTATTAAATAAACAAGCTGATCTATATGTTCAGTCTGGAGAAAGGAAGATCATGGAAGTAGAAAATAATCTAGTGATGACATTAACTATAAAGCTGTCTTCGATGCAGAGGTCGCGGTAAAAATGTCGCCGTACCTATGACGTAGTTCGTATTGCTAGACATTTGCCAACTATTTATATTATGATATTTTATAAAAAACTTATGAGTGTATTCGTATAACCTTTATATAAAATTGTGGAGAATGCGACGGTTTTGATTGGATGACTCGTTCAGTCACCCAGATCAAAGAGTGAATTAAGACGTCTACAACATTAAATCCGTTTTTAAGATCGTGTGTCTTTATGTTACGGATACTGAAACGATTTATACTATTGATATAATTGAGGTTACAAATGATTCCTTCATTTCTGATGTTTAAATAAAACTTAATCCGTATTTGATACGAAATAGTCATCGCGACGATTTGATTAAGACTAAGGTCAATGAAGATGATGTAATCATCAATTCTTCAACTGAATCCGTCAATATAGAAGAAAAACTCAACAATGACAATATAAACACACTACACAACACACAATCACACTTTAGTTTGGAAAGTGCAGCGCAAAGCGTGATAAATGGCATTTATGAGTGGCCTGTGGAACTCGATCGTTGGAGGGAACGAGAAAGAGGTCACTTGGGAGGAAGTATCTCAGTTCTACTTCGACAAAGGGAAGTACTTCTCAGTCTCTGAGAGGGACAAGGAAGAGTTCCCAGTGGTGATCGGTGAAACGCACAAAATCTCTTTTAATAAGGCGGCGCTTGGATTTACGCCTTTGAACTTTGTAACTATCTACAATATCGATACCAGGAAAGGTTTGTATTTTATCAACCACCACTTAACCCACAATCTTACTCAGAGATTTGCCGTTCTCGATAACGTTTCTGGATTTGTGTGTATGGGAAATGTTCTCAAGATCGCTCTTTCCCCATACACATCGCGAAATGTTCTCGAGAACGGCACATTTCTAATCTTACTTACTTAGGGACACCACTCGTATTTATCAAGAATCTATTTAATTACCCTTCGCCAGTAGAAACCTAATAAATAAATGATCATTGATTTGTAACTTAATGATTGTCCAGGCCCTAATCGTAAAATTGTCTCGTAAGTAATAGGTAAATTACATAACAGCAATCACCATTTAACTAGTGTAAATCTGTGATATGTACTGTTGTTTAGGTTATGATGACACAGAATACATCCTATACTGATCCTATACAGAATGCATTCTTTACTGTACATCAGTACTGTCAACTACTTCACTTATGCCTCTGTTTTGTGCCACTGCTTGCAATGGCTTCGCACTAATATCACTTAAACATTTCGACAATCCAAGCAGCGGCGTAGGTAGGCGACCAAGGGCCCTATCTGGTGCAAAAGAAAATATGTCCCATGTCAAGCCCTGCATTACCGAGCCCCACCTAACGGCCCGGCTACAACTACGGCGTCAAGCGGTAAAAACAATATCATAGCGATATATGAAGCACGCCACGAGCCGCCGCGCGCGGTTGCCGCTCTATTTGTTCCCACGCCGCGCCCCTCTCCACCCCGCTCACCGCTAAGACGGTAATTCTAAACGTTTCAACCGCCTTCAGTTCGTTGTCAAAAATATTGAAAGAATGAGCTGCATTTGCGTATTTTTTACCATAATTGATCGAACTTAAAGCATATTTTGGCCCGTTGCTTCGATATTTATAACATCGACTGACGGCGGTTAAAACGCCGGGTGATTCCTTGGGTGGGTGATTCCAACATCGAAGACCAGCCGGGCCTATCCTACGGTAGCCACGCCCCTGAATCTAAGAATTTGTTTTATTTGTTTTGATATTCGATTTATTTTTCCAGCGGAAGTAAAGATGCCGAGCGGCCAAGTGGACAAGCCCACCATTGAGGATAACCGTGATGGCACGGTCAGCATCAAATACGAGCCCCGCGAAGAGGGAGTCCACGAGTTGTACGTTAAGTACAATGGAGAACATGTGCAAGGTAAAGTGCCACTTAATGCCATGGAAGACAACTGTGATCGCTCAGATTTTGAAGGATTTCTCTGTTTCAAGTAAAAATTGCTCAGTGTGGCTCATCCCACCACTCCAGCCTTATCACTCCTGAATCACCCTGTATAAGATACCAGTGGCGTGGCCGTGGAGAGAAACGAAAACTCGTGGCAACACGGAACCTATTAAGCTTAGTTAGGTTTCTTCTAAAAACATTAGACAACATTTTCTACATTGCGCAAGTGGGTGGAAATCGGGTTTCAAGGGTACCATGCCACTGTTAGATACTTCTTTCGTTCATGTACTAAGTTAATAATACGTGACCTCAGTTAATAATAAGGACTTGTATTTTCCAGGTTCTCCCTACAAATTCCACGTGGACTCCATATCCTCGGGTTACGTGACGGCCTACGGCTCCGGGTTAGTCAGTGGTGTCAGCGGGGAGCCCAGCCAGTTCACCATCAGCACCAAGGGGGCTGGTGCTGGTGGCTTGTCCATGGCTGTTGAAGGTCCTAGCAAGGCTGAGGTATATTACTGTTCTCTATGGTCTTTCTACAAACTCCACTTGGACTCCATGTTCTTTGAAGGAGCCAGTTCACCATCAGCACCACGGGGGCGGGGGCTGGATAGATGGAGCCTTTTCAGCGCACCGTAGGAATGCCAAACTTTATCGATCTGTAGGTCTAGCATAACTATGGTTCGCGTCTCGCGACATAGCATCACCCGTCACTCTCTCACGATACTGTACAGAAAGGGATAGGTAGCATATCTCGCGCGAAAAAGACTCGCGTGTAAAAGTTGTGCTAGAGGTGCTGTTCTCGATTCTCACTTTTAAAACACTTGAGCAAACGTAGTTAGTTCCATATAGACATTTGAAGAAGGCTCATAGTTACTCAAAGGGCAATGGAGTTGGCTTGGAGTTGGTTTGGAGTGGGCTTTGCTTGGAGTTTCCTCTCGGGATCGAATCCGAAATGATGAGATACGCAAGAGAACCAAGGTAAATATTATTAAAACTACAATTAAAATTACTATTGCTATTATTAAAATTATTAGATCAAGGTTGTAGAGGTTGTAAATATAGCTCAGACAGTCGACAAACTTAAGTGGCAGTGAGTGGGGCACATTGCTCGTAGAATCGATGGCCGTTGGAGCAGAACGGTTCTTGAGTGGCGACCACAGACTGGAAGACGTAGCGTGGCAGGGCCCACAACAAGGTAGACCGACGACCTTATTAGGATCGCGGGCAGTAATTATATGAGGGCGGCGCAAGGCCAATCGTTGTGAAGAACTTTGCAGGAGGTCCTTGTCCAGCAGTGAACGTCTATCGGCTGATATAGTGATGATGATGGAGACATTTGATCCTTATTCGGTCCCGGGTTCGAATCCCGGCCAGGGCAAATATTTGTGTGATGAACTCGAATATTTAAATAAATAAATAAATATTAAGGGACAATCTTACACAAATCGACCTAGTCCCAAACTAAGCAAAGCTTGTACTATGGGTACTAGACGACGATATACACAATATATAAATACATATATAGATAACATCCATGACCCAAGAACAAATATTTGCACAAATATTTGCCCCGGCCGGGATTCGAACCCGGGACCGCCGACTCAGTAGGCAGGTGTCTACAAACCGAGCCAAACGCTTGTGCTTGGGTCATGGTTGTTCTATGTATATAAGTATTATGTATATAAGTATTTATCTATATAAGTACGTATATCGTCGTCTAGTACCCATAACACAAGCCTTTTTGAGCTTAATTTGGGACTAGGTCGATTTGTGTGAGGTTGTCCGATATTTATTTATTTATTTATAAAAAATAGAACAGATTCACGCTCTAAAATCGTCATGCCTACATTTGTTTTAGATCACATGCCACGACAACAAAGATGGCACGGTATCCGTATCGTTCCTGCCCACCGCGCCCGGAGAGTACAAGGTCTCCGTGAGGTTCGGAGACAAGCACATTAAGGGATCGCCTTTCACCGCTAAGGTAATTCGCATCCCTATATCTCTATACAAAGGGAAAATATTCAAGACAAATGTATTAATTGGATGGTGCCTGTAAATTCGTCCGTGCAGTTTTTTTTGTTTATCATGATTGGGTAAAAAGTGTCCTATAACCATTTTTGAATGTCCAACTACACCTGTACCAAACTGAACTGTACATCTGAATCTGAGATGGCGCCGCGTCCATACAATCCATTATTTTTTCTGAAATAATGACCCAAAGAAAACTGATTTTACTGAATTTTACTATAGTATAGGTAGACTAGAAAGTAATCCATCGAAGCATATTTAGAAACTAAATCTTAATATTTCTTTTCACCGCAGTAACCTGAAAAGTATTCAATAACCACCCTTGCTTTATCCATCTATGATCAAAATATTGACAAAAGCCGGTTGTGCTCCAATAGAGATAATTTTCAACTCTCTTCATAATAGTGAACTATTGGCAGGGTGATTGATTATTTGAACTTTTCTCCCTTATTTTCTCGCTACTGTACGAGTAGCTCTATGATTGGCGGAGTGAGAATTCTCGTTGATGCCGCATTGTGTGATTTGATGAGGTCTGTCCATCGCGTTTGAGAGCGCCCACAAAAACTATTTCCATCGTCTTTCCCCGAAAAAATTCGTTCCTATCTTGTTTCTATTCACCAATAGTTTTTTTTTTATTTAAATCTGTTCAACATTTTATGTTTTGAGTTTACCAACACCAAACGATTATGGTAACGCTCACGTAAATTCTTTTCCAGGTCACTGGCGAGGGTCGTAAGAGGAACCAGATCTCCGTGGGCAGCTGCAGCGAGGTCACGCTACCAGGGAAGATTAGCGACAATGACATTCGCAGTCTTAATGCTTCTATCCAGGTACTAAAACTTCCTTGCTGGACCGGTTGTTCTGGGTTCAAGTCCCGGTGGTATGACCCAAGAAAAAATATTTGAGTTCATTTTACAAATATTTGGCCTTGCCAGGATTCGAAGCCAGGACGGCCAGCTTAGTAGGCAGCTGCACTGCCACTGCGCCAACCGCGTCTTCAAATATAGAATATGAAATAAGAGTGGTTAAAAATAGAAAGAGAGAAGAAATTAAGCCTACGTCCGAAAACGTACAAGTACACAAAGGCTACGCTGGGGGACAAGGACAAGTTGTTCCGGACTTTTGAGAAGGATCCGAAGCCAACGCGTGGAGGCCCTTTCGGCAATTTAAGTTTAAGTGGTACACCGAGCATATAATGTTTCAATTGATATAACAACAATAAGTATAATTATATTAGGTATAGCAGATAAACCAAATTCTTCGTGACTATCGATTACGAAGACGTAACTCATTTTGTAATTGAAGCAGTAAAGTCTGCTAGCTTAAACCAAATGTCTTTATTGAAACAAAAAATAAATAAAACCCGCGATTCCAACAGCTTTCCGAGCTTACACGGACATTTTACCTATTAGACCACCGAAACTATAAACTAAAATAACTTCTTAAACTTCTTAAAGTAACTTCTTCGCCGCTTCATCCAGGCGCCATCAGGCCTCGAGGAACCGTGCTTCCTCAAACGCCTGCCCTCCGGAAACATCGGCATCAGCTTCACCCCACGTGAGGCTGGCCAGCACATCGTCTCCGTCAAGAAGATGGGTGTCCACATCCAGAACTCTCCCTTTAACATCACTGTGGAAGACCAGGAGGTTGGAGATGCGAAGAAAGTCAAGGTCAGTAATATACATACAATACAATACAAGTACTCTTTATTGCACACCTCATAAAATATACAGGAGAAATACAATGCAAGAAATTACAATTAGAGGTAAACAACAGGCGGTCTTATCGCTAAAGAGCGATCTCTTCCAGACAACCTTTGGGTAGTGGAGAACTTGAAAAAAATAAGATTTTGTTATTAGGCGGTGCAAAAATCGGAAAATAATAATAATATATACATAAAAAACAAATAAATACATAAATATAATAAACAATAAATACATACATACATTCAGCCAACAGGTAATAGGACCATTTGAATAAAATACGAATTATGAAAGGACGAATTATACATATTTAGGTATCTTTAGGTATTATATTATTATATTGAGTCCGTATTATCGCACTGCTGGGCAAAGGCCTCCCCCTTTGCTGCCAGTGATCGCGACTTAAGGCTATCTCTGGCCAATCCTTCAAGAAGACATCCAAGTCGTCCCGCCATCACCAGCTTCCACTCTGTAGTTGTACTGGTCTTAGCCCACAACCACAACTCATCCCGCATGCGGAAAATTACGTAGCCAACTCATTCCTATTTAACTTGGTATCTTAGAATAATTAAAGCAGCATTGGCAGAAATATTATGTTTTTTTACGTTTTCAACCTATAATCTCCTATATATTGAAATATTTCGAAAAACTGAAATGTCAATATTTTTCGTATGTTTATCGACCCTTTTCACAGAAATGTAACCTATAGGCGAGAACAGCCGGGAATCTGGTCATCCAAAATCCGAATTCGTACATACGAATAAATTTTTGGATAATCTGAAACGGAGACACTCCAACCTTTCGATCAATTAGATACCGCTAGGTTTCCTGATATGTTACTAGGACTTGTTAATAATGGAACACGCGTGTTCAACTTTCAGGTATCTGGTACCGCTCTGAAGGAAGGCAAGACGCACGCCGAGAACACATTCTCTGTGGACACAAAGAACGCCGGTTATGGTGGTCTTTCCCTCTCTATTGAAGGTAAGGACGCTTGACCCCTACTTAATATAAGGGGCCCATGGTTGGTTGGATGGTTGCTTTGTCATTTATTTATCGCGTGATAACAGCAACCTTCACAGGCCGCCTGGGAGCATATCTTGATTAGACTTCGCTTGTCGCGCGACTCAGCGTCACCTGTCTTACTCGCACAGTATCGATATGAAAGTGACAGGTAGTATTTGTCGCCCGTAAAAGAGTCGCGTGGCATAGTTATGCTGGAGGCCCATGCTGCCGTGCTAAGCTAAAAGGCGACCTTTTGTATGGAGCTCTATACCAAAAGGTCGCCTTTTACCTTAGCACGGCAGCTGGCAGCATGATGGTCGAGTTTATCACGTGATAAATTAGTGCCAAACCGATCCTCAAGTGTGCGAGTGATAGATGCTTTATTATTAAATTGTTACGTGCTAAACGTAACCGTCGTAGGCCCGGTGATCTATTTTTGTATGTTCTGTATATGAAAAAGGAAACAAAGTTACTCAAAACAAAAAAAACATAAATTCAGTTATTAACTTTCGTCTACGGTCCTCTACATTGCTATGAATTTAGACTTATGGTGCTTATTTTATTGTCAGGTCATAGGCAAAAGACATTATTGAACATTGGGAGACTTACTGAAAATCTGACAATCTGAAAGCTGGTTGTTGTGAATGACGAATATCTTCGAAACAAAATTGGTCACCGAAAATATTTGTCTAGCTTTGTACATCTTTTACCCTTTTTTTATTTTACCTTTATTTACCTGAGAAATAATAAGGACTTCTGATGAGGCATTCTGACATAATTACTCGTGGGATACAAATTGTAAGAATGTTTAGCAAAGGCTGTTTTCTATATGTGAGAGATACGACCTTCAAACCTTCAAGAAAAGAGCGTACTCCCACCTGAAAGTCCGGCAACGCACTTGTGTGCCTTCTGGTGTTGCAGGTGTCTATGGGCGACGGTAATCGCTTTCCATCAGGCGGTCCGTGTGCTCGTTTGCCCCCTATGACATTAAATTTGTATAGGTATATATATATTTTCCCAGGTCCCAGCAAGGCTGAAATTCAGTGCGCAGACAGCAAAGATGGCGTCTTAAATATCAGCTATAAGCCTAATGAACCTGGTTACTACATTGTCAACCTGAAATTCGCTGATCATCACGTGGAGGGATCTCCTTTCACTGTCAAGGTACACTCATTGAAGAACCGAAACATTATGGGATATCAACATTCAATGCTGTAAAATGCCATAGATTAAGACTCAGATACAGCTCAGTGTATTTACCAAAATTGAGATACATACGCTGGATCGTAGCTTCTAATACGGTATTTCATGACAGCTCAAATCAACTACTCTTTATGAAATGTCAAAAACGATCTGTTAGTATGAAGTTTCCATTGAGATACTGGCTTGTGACGTCATAAAATCAGTAGACAAAACACGTCTTCTTTTTAGTTTTTGTCAAAAGTTAGTTATAATTAGTTTATTTGGTTCCGTGTCTTTTGGAACGTGTGTTTAGTGGTTTCAATGGCATTTTCACTATAGTCAAATAGGGCTACATATTAGAAGCTGCGCTTCAGCGTAACTCTCAAAAATAGTCCTCATATAGTTTAAATATAAATAAGACGGGCTCACTTTGCCGCTAGCCGCGCTAGCAGTCGAGGCCCGTGGTTGTAGACAGTCACGTGACACACACGAGTTGGTCGTTTGTGTCGCCGCTTACTTATCACGACACATTTTAAACAAACAACCAATAAAATACAGCTTACAACTTTTGCCAAGAGAAAATAAAAAGAGACAAGTATGAAAGATATCTCTTTCGACTCCTTTTCAACTCTTTTAGTGACACGTTTTACGACCCGACCCTACACCAACAACCAGTGTCTCTTGTTAAGTTTCTGATCGGATATGCCGATCACGTATCGGTCCTTTAAGCCACCAAAGATGGTGCTTCGCAGACTGAAGACAACTAATCGTCTCTAATAGACAGAACGGCTTATGATGATGATGATGATGGTGATGATGATTGAATGGATTTGTCCAGGTCACTGGTGAAGGAAGCAATAGGCAGCGCGAAAAGATCCAGAGGCAGCGAGACCAGGCGCCGCTTACAGAAGTTGGCACCAACTGCAAGCTCACCTTCAAGATGCCTGGTACGTATCTTTTTTAATTCACAAACTGATCGGCGATTGACCTCATAGTAACACATGAAGGTAAATAGACTATTCACTTACCTTGAAGAGGCCGAAATTATGACTATCTGAAAATACACACGATGGTATGACGTTTTTAATCTGTGACTCCTTGACTGTCAATGGTGATGATGATGATGGAGTGATGCTGGCTTGTCGCTGCGAGTTCTATGGTACGGCGCTACGGATGGTATGCGTATTGCAGGTGCTTACTTTGTAGGTAAAACGGGGTAGGTACTTGTAGGAACTGTTATGTAGATTTGTATTGAAAATCAGTTCTCTAAGAAGAGGGGTTACGATTATTAATAGCACCATGCAGGATCGTCTTTTTTTTGTATGGGCGCGGGCGCCATGCCAGTCTGGCGCCATCAGTTGGTTATAATTTGTTCTCATCACGCCGAAGCGGCTGGACATTGTCAGTTTTGGTACAGGGATGTTGCTTGGACATCCAAAGATGGTATAGGGTACCTTTTAACCGACTACGATAAAAATAAGTTTTATGCGGACGGAGTTGCGGGCACCTTGTAGTAAGAATATGAAAATATAATGGGATGTATCTCCAGTCCATTTTGTCAGTAACGTCGTATAAAAAAATAATAATGTGGTGTAAATTAATGCTGGCAAAAGCTGGATGAGAGTAGCCGAGGATCGCTTACAATGGCGTGCAGTTGGAGAGGCCTATGTCCAGCAGTGGACAAGAATAGGCTGATGATGATGATGATAATGTGGTGTAGCACATCGTTACTATCGATTCTCAACAAATTTGAGACGATTGTGCCGACTATAAAGTCTAAATCTTTACGGTAGATGGCGCTACGATGCCACCCTAAGGCATGTTGAAGCAACTGGTTGAAAGATTCAATGGCTCTGACATCTGGTTCGGTGGTCCAGTTGGTAGGACGCCCGTGTTGGCCCGGAAAGCCGTTGGAAACGCAGGTTCGAATTCTGTCTGAACCATTAAATTTTTCAATTTTTCGCTTCATTGTAAACATTCAATTGTATAAATGTGTGTTCTGTTGTTCTACACCTTGGCCGTTAATAACCCGAAAGATTTAAACGACGTATTTTTGACGACATAACGAGTAAATAATGTTATATCAACATGGGTCTAATTATGTCTCTTAATTAAATTACTATTTCAGTACAAATTAAATCATATTAATTGCCCACTTCTTTGTGAACAAGTCTTTAGTTGAAGAAGAGTGAGCGAGCATGCCACTTCACGAATCGCTCCGAAATCATACGACGGACGGCGAATGCCGTGACTTCTGTTCTATGACAAGAAGTGTCAACTTATCGCTGTCTCAATATTACAGGGTTCTATGTTTCACTTTGACGAGTTCAAATTTGAACATTGGCATAATGACATGAATTAGGGTGTATTAGACGGGAGATTTTTTAACTTTTGATTTGTTTTAAATAATTTATATCTCCTTAATTATGAGTTTTTGGACTAAATGTTACATAAGTTTATATACTCTAATTAGGCTCTAGTATCGTTAGCTTAAATCTTTCGGGTTATTAACGGTCACGGTGTATACAATATTAAGAAGATTTAAGAACACTGAATAACTGATACTCGCTGTATTTATTAGACAAATAACCTGCCTTTATTGTTGCAAACAACTTACCATTAATTTCTGGCAGGCATCACATCCTTCGACCTGGCAGCCACAGTCACCAGCCCCGGCGGCGTCTCCGAGGACGCCGAGATCCAGGAAGTGGAAGACGGGCTGTACTCCGTCCTATTCGTGCCCAAGGAGCTGGGCGTCCACACCGTCTCCGTCAAGTACAGGGAGATCCATATTCCTGGTGAGTTGGGGGCTGGAAATCGTTAAAATGTTTTTAGAAAACTTTTTCTTAAAATGAGAATTAAAAAAATGGTACACCGGTTTATTGCACCGGGAATTTTTCCAGACTGAGACAAATATAGTGCTTTTCTCAAAGATGGTGCAAAAAAACAAAACAGAATTTTTTTTCTTAGCCACCATATATTAAAAGTTGAATTCTGCCGCCTTTTTATTCTTGTAAATAAAAAAGTAAAAGTGTACTTTACTTTCGAAAAGGCCATGAGGCGCCAAACGCCACCTCCAAATAGATTATGCCGTTTTCGAAAAATCCGGAATTTCCCATATTAATCAATTCCAGAATTGCAAGCTCTAGCAGTTACTGATCTTCCGTTTTGGCTGTTTAGGACCTACTTATGCCTTTTTTATACGGCCGTTTTAACTTTTTTTAAAGTATACCTCAACAAATAAATAAATTTCAGAATTATATAATTGTGGAGCAAACCGAGCCAGCAAGGCTTTTTTACAAGCTTTTATTTAGCTTGCATGGTATGTTTAAAGTATGTATGTTCGGGTGAAATCTTGCAACTCAATTTTGAAGCAGATATCGTCAACCGATTGAGCTGAAATTTTGCATACTTACTTAACTTTGATGACAATACAATAATATATGGTAGCATGGGGCTGATCTGATGATGGAGCCGGAAGGTGGTCATAGGAACTCTATAATAGAAAAAGCAATCCTACCGAGCTTGGGCTCTTTAGAATTGTCTCAGTGACCATTTGATGGATATCCAAAGAAAAGTACAGTCGGCTATAAAAGCTTGCCACTAAAATGTAATTTTTGACAGAAACTTATTTTAATTTTTGACTGACCATAAATTATGCACTTCGATCATTTTTGAGAAAATCTATATTAGTGGCAAGCGGATGGAAAAAGAGTTCCATAGACAGCAGGCCACTGATTCTTAACGCAACAAGGCTAGGCCTTATTAGTTCTGGTGTAGTAATATTGATCGTTAGATAAGAAGGCACTTATTAATTTTCTCTTTTCTCCCCAGGCTCCCCCTTCCAGTTCACCGTCGGCCCCCTCCGCGACTCCGGCGCCCATCTCGTGAAGGCCGGCGGCGTGGGCCTCGAGCGGGGCGAGGCCGGCCGCTTCAACGAGTTCAATGTCTGGACTCGCGAGGCGGGTGCTGGTCAGCTGGCGATCTCACTCGAGGGACCTAGCAAAGCTGAGATCGATTTTAAGGACAGAAAGGATGGGTCCTGCGATGTGGCGTACAAAGTTGATGAACCTGGTAAGGACACCATCACTAGTATCTTCATTATTATTATCTAGACTTTCGTACGATCCTGACTAGATTGTCGGTACACCTTGACACGGGTCTTCCTACGCTTCGTCATTCGGTACGCGGTCGTCACTCGTGAAACTTTCCGATTAAAGGATGGATGGATAGATGGACGATTGGTTGGATGAGTGAATGGACGGATGAATGGATGAATGAATGGTTGGATTGGTGGGTTTGGATGGATGATCAATGGATAGATAGACGGAACGGTTGAAGTTCTTATATCTCTCATTGCACATCCGGTGGTGTTAGGAGCGAGGAAAAGCCAGCAGCTTTAACGAGTGCAACGTTTGGACTCGCGAGGCGGGTGCTGGTCAGCTGGCGATCTTACTCGAGGGACCTAATCATCATCAGCCTATTCTTTTCCACTGCTGGACATAGGCCTCTCCAACTGCACGCCATTGTGAGCGATCCTCGAAGGATGAGCCCTGCGATGTCGCGTACAAAGTTGATGAGCCGGGTACACATTATTACTACTATCATAATCAGAATCAATATTTTCCTCAAGCTAACCACTCCAACCTTGGTCGGCAGGCCTTTCTAGAAAGTCGGTCCTTTTTGCTGCACTCTACCTCTAGATAAAAATATAATTTGTTTAAGCATTAAATCTTTGTGTGCAACCATTTGGTTAGAAATGTCAGTAGATACCTCATTTAATACTATCTTCCGTTCGTCCGCCTCGATTCTTTTGTCCTGAGTATTGCTAAGCAAATACTTTCCTTTACTTTTAATTACTATCAAATGTCTGCATCTGAAAGTATTTTCTAGAGGGTAATCTTATAAAATTACACTCCTTATTAGAGTAAAACGATTCTCTTGTAAACTGTTCAAGGGGCTTGTGGCTAAAGTCCTACCGTTTTTGCTCATGAAATTTAGTTAGACAAAGCTAAGGTTTACTTGCAGCCGGACATGTTGCACCGCTATAGCTTGCAGCAAATAACTCACCTGGTTATCGCCCACGCATCGCCATCACCAAGTCAAATGACCCCCTCCCCATAGGTTAGGTGCCATACAGGAGTGCGCACCAAAAAACACTCAAAATGCACTTCATAAATAAATCGATGTTCCTTATTCGAATCCCAACCACGCCCCCACCGCGATCGGCCAATCCCAGCGCCCCGCGCCAACGCGGGAAAATTTACGGCGATCCATTTTGACAGTTAAATTTTTTAAACTTTATTTTTCCTTTTTTATCAATTGGCCAGTGGGTTTTTTAAGCCGTAATGGATGTCGCGATCCCGATAGCCAGTGCTGGCCGCTATTTACGATATTTGTTTTTGCTAATGAAAGTCATAATTTCGTGCGTACGTACATCTGGATTCTTGCGTTTTTGCCGCTTAGTGGTGATATTGCTCGGATTTAAATTGGCGGTAAGTTTCCGTTGGTTATACAAGAATTTCGGTAACGTATTTATTATTTATAAGAAAATATTTTAAGAAACGGGCTTAACTAAGTTTCTTTTGTGTTTGTTTTCTTCCAAATAAATAAATAAATGGTCGATAGAATACATTTCGGAGCGGCGGCCGCTTTGACGTGGTTTTGATAGCATCCGAATTTTAAACATCTTTTTTCTCGTTTGTGCAATAAAAAGAAGACAAGAAGGTTAAATAACTGACTTTCTTTATAATTCCTTCGAAATGAGGAAAAAACAGACGGGCCAGTGATTTAAAAATAACAGGACGAGGCGTGCGTTTCAAATGCTGTTTTTCGCTTTCGTGCAAATTTATATAATTAGTTAAAATTATTCAAAATTATTACATTACTTGCGAAAGCTCTGTGTTCGACTGCCATCTTATTGTTATACTTTAATATAACCCGTAGATAGTGACATTGAACTTCTTAATACGAATTTTATTGAATAAAGGAATGGGTAAGTACTTAGAATATAATTAACTAACATTTTTAACAGATTTCCAAAAAAGGAAGACGTTCTACGTTTTACTGTAAGTTTATCTTTGGCCGAGCTAGCGAAGCGTCCCCGTTACAGTTTGGCCTAAAATTCTTAAAGTGTGTCCGAATGTCCAGATGATTTCCAAACGACTGTTCTCCCCTAGAGGTCGTTTCTCAACCGATTCTCATTAAATTTTGTAAGTACCTTCGATGAGTATGTTTTATTTGTCGATTTTTTTTTATTCAAAATGGTGGAGATGTTGAGGTTGAAAACGTAAAAAATTACAAGTTTAAAAAAAATCGAAACTAACTCGTGAACTCTGCAGCTCACAGAGCCACTGTTTATTACTATACAAATTTAAACTAAAGGCATCATGCAACTGGTTAAAAAAATCAACGGCATCAGGTTCTATGGTCCAGTTGGTAGGACGCCCGTGTTGGCCAGGAAAGCCGTTGGAGACGCAGGTTCGTATCCTGCCTGAACCGTTAAATTTTTCAACTTTTAGCTTCATTATAAACATTTAATTTAAGCTGTAAAACATCTATGTACATCTGTGTACACCGGAATCGCCTTTTTTTATAAAATTCTTCACTAAATAATTCATTTCATACAATTTTCATTTCATTTAATTTTCTGGAAGTCATACATTTTTCAGAAACCTTCGAGTACAATCGTATTAACTTTTCGGAAGAGAAGTTGCAATTAGGACATTGGTGGACAACTCTATGTGGTTTAAATTTCATTGGTGAAATAAATGTAATCAGTGCGAGTGTGAACTAAAATATCGATATGTCAACCTAGGCTTGTTCATACAGGCCTAAGCTTAATTAATATAGTTAATATAACATTCCAACATATTTTATAGTTTTAGAAAAAAAAATGCTATCGATAAAATGAAATTTCAATGCAATGAAAGTCGAAGAAACGTTTATTTATAAAACAAGGGGAAACCGTGTACCTAATACACTTTTTTGTTAAGTTGAAACACCAATATTTTTTGTTAAGTTGCCACAATTGTAATCTATGTCTGTAGTAATATAATATACAACCGACCGGTTAAAATGTATGTAACCTAACTTTGGCCGTAACTTTGTTTCAGGGAAATAAAAGGCCATATTCATAACATAACTTTTTGTTATGCTCCTGTAACCAATTAACTGTGCATACCTACACAAGTCAACAATTTATATACCTACTCTTCAGTGTTCGTTCAAATAAAAATAACCCTTTTTACTTATTCATTGTGAAACATATTCAGTTATTTTGGCAGTTTATATGATGATATAGAAATTAAGTGTCAGTTACAACTTAGTAAATTTATATTAGTAGGTAGAACATTATGCCTATTTAATGTTTACTATGAAAAAATTTAAACTTTTAATGATTGATTTTTTATCTTCATTGTAAACATTTAGTTTAACCTATCAGACGATACTGCTATAAAAATAATAGAAATCAATATGCCTGCTTATTCTTTACCTAATAAGTACTTAATGTTAACTTTGATCGACCGTTTTTATCTATCTATTCCATGCAATATTTAATTAAAATAAAAATTATTAATAAAATCATTTAAACGGATTAAATATATCGCATGTATTAATTATTTTAGCCCCCCAACGTTTCGACATCTTTACTTTTAGTGACCGCTGTCTGGAAAGCTCAAATAATTAATATACGCGATAAAATTTGATTCAATTCTTTTATTTAACCGTCTTGCAATAAGATGTCGATTCTTCGCCATATTTTGTTATATTTATGTTTGGCATAGAAAATATCATGCAGTGGAGTGTGTAGCTGGCCTAAATTAAACTAAATTAAAAAATAAACATTCCCTACACAAGTGGCTGGTCATCATGAGACCCTCATTAATGAATGAGGAACAGTGTCGGGGCTGAACGTAAATACCTACAAAACTAGGAATTCTTAGCTTCAATATTAGCTGAGATCTTGTCACTTTCACTTAAGCTGAATATCTTGGAAACTGCTGGTCCTATATCCACCAAAGAGCCATCTTTAGCCAAGAACCATGAATGCACTCTTATTGGTCCATCCGTTTGGGAGCTAGGAGACCACAGACAGACCACATATACCACACACAGATACACAAATACACATGTTAAACTTATAACCTCCTCTTTTTTCGTAGGGGGTTTAAAAAGCAAAAGTTAAGATAACACCTAAGCAATAATCAAACGCAACCTCAGCAATAAACATTTCATTTTGAAAGCGCGCAAAACGCTCGACCAAAAACCTGCTCTGTGGCATTCCGTCATAGCGCTTCATCTGTCCTTTAAAGAATTTAAAAAACCTTTTTTACCAACGATTATTTTCAAGGCGGTCAATTAAAATGATTCCTAAACACCACAGCAGGACCAAGTGGAATGCAACTTCTGAATTTGTCTCTGTCCATTGTATTCGAAATTCGAACGCACAAAAAAGTTGACCGACAAAGGGCGTTTTTCTAAAGAAATGCTTCATAAATGTATCAAGTTTAGATTCCAAATAATGACTTAAGTTTTGGATTTCATTTGGAGGTGAGAGTATTTTGTGATTGCTGGCTTTTTCAGTGCGTTATGCGAGCCTATGATGGTTGCTTTAATCACGCGATTAATAAGTGACAAAGCATCCGTCCAGTTTTGAGAAAATGCGAGTGTGAGTGACGGGTGCTTTGTCACTTATCATCATAGGCTTATTGGGTTAAGAAGGATTTTCAGGAATTCGTTTTTGGGGTTTACAATTACCTTATTCCAAGTAAGTAATCGGAGACAGCCTTGAATGTTTTGATTGCTTGTTCACTTTATTTGAAACTCTGACGTAATTTATCAGTAATTTAGTAAACATTACACTATTTTACATATTTTATAAAAAACATCGGTATTATTTCCTAAGTTTGCCTACAGTATAAAACAGCCGCCAGCTTTTCTTAATTATTTGTGTAAACGGGATACAATTGGTCACTGAACTTCTATGTATGGATTACTAAATTGAAATTTTACCGCATGCCAGCAAATTGATAAACATATTAAGTATATAAATATCGCAAATTTTGAGGACGGCTCGCCTCGTAAAAATGTATTAAGCACAGTATATCAGTTTAATAAACTGCGTGTAGTCTATACCTACTATACGTATAGTTATATCCTATAATCGGAAAAAATGTACTGAGATGACAGGTGTCATAATAGGACTGCTGATACTGACTTGCTAAAAGGCTAAGTTCGGCGGCTTACGCTGTGAAAAGAATAAGACTTTTAACTGATGTAGCTACGGCAAGGCTTGTTTACTTTAGTTACTTTCACAGTGTCATGTCCTACGGGCTGTTGCTGTGGGGAAGTGCTGCAGATGTGAGTGCAATATTCGTTTTACAAAAACGAGCCATCCGTGCGATATACGGACTACAGACCCGTGATTCCCTAATAGAATTGTTCAAGACAATCGGTATTATGACCGTACCTAGTCAGTACATTTATGAAAATATTATTTATGTTAGGAAAAACCTTAGACTATTCCGTAAAAGATGTGACATACACGATTTTAACACTCGAAATAAGGATAAATTGTTATCAGTAGGCACTAGGTTAAGTAAGGTTCAAAAGTCATTTGTGGGGCTCTGTACACGCTACTACAATAAGTTGCCCGACCATATTATTGGTCTGTCGGAAAATAAATTTAAATTAGTGATAAAGCAAACTTTGCAAAGAAAAGCTTATTATACTCTAGAGGAATACGTAGCAGACAAAGGCGTATGGTCGGACGCCTCAACTGCAGCCCAACAAGGCATTTCCATTTTGTAAAGTTAAGTTAAGATGTTAAGTTAATATATTGTCTATAGTTAAGTTATTTACTGTAAAAATTGACCTTCAAAAAATATTCGCTTGGAATTTACTTTGAATAAAATACTTTTGACTTTGACTTTGACTTTGACTTGACTCATCGTTCACCGCGCGGGGTGTAGTCCTTGTCGCGGATCGCTTTCTCCAGATAAATTATGAACTAACGGAGTCAAGTCAGAGAACAGGCGGAGTTGTAAATTATTAGGGTTACAAATAAAAATGTGTGAAAAGAGCTATAGTATGTCGCCTCGTTGATGGCATATTCAGATCGTATTTTGGCCCCAGCACTGCAGCAAGAGTTTCGGCGCGTACAGCATTTGTGGCATTACTGACATCCTTAGCTAACCATTTGACAGGAGTATTGTAGTATACCTACCCGTACACTACAATACTCCGAAGTTTTGTCCGAATGCATCATCATTCCGAATTCACATAATTCCGAAAATCATGTCCTTATAAAACATTTAGTTTTTTTGGGATATCACACATAACCCTAACCTAACCGAATTATAGTAAGTATGTAACATATGATCCATGGAAAAGTGATCGCTTAGCGTTATTTCACTTTCGGAATTTTGAAAACTCGGAATATTGATGGTTTCTGATAAAATAAATTTTGGAGTTTTTGAGTGATCCCATTTGACACACTCATAAACTTATTTTGATTTTCTGTCATTTGGTTGCGATAACACTCAAATACTTGATACCCATTCGCACCCAAATGACAGAGCGAGTCAAAGGCACATGTATTTTTGAATTATGATTGCCGTACCGTCAGCTACCGTCCCGTTTTTTTAACATGGACTGTGTTTATTTACATTTAAAATTATTATTCTTGATTGTATCCTCGGCTCCAGGGAAGGCTGTAGGGTTTTTTTTTGGCACCTAGGCCTCCCCAGTTCTCTACTTCAAGTCTCGTGGTGCTATCGTTTGCGTCGACACTCGAAGATTAAATAATGCCCAATTGGCACAAGACAGGACCTAAATTTTACGGTTGTTTGTAACTTGGGATAAACTGACATAATTTGATCTAGAGTTTCAGATTAGCTGTATATACCTACATTAACATCAACACACAGAGTGCATAATAATTCGGTTTCTTAGTCGAATATCTTTGAGTTAAATTCCAAATTTGATTGCATTGAATTTTTATTGGACTAGTCTTGCATATTTGGAAGAATATGGAAGATTAGTGACTTCGAATAAGTCACTTTGCAAATTCACCTAATTTAAAGTGACGGAAAGTTACATCAAAAACAAATTAGTACCTAAACAGGCCCCCATAATGAATTCACTGCGAATAACAAGTTGCACCCAATGCAAATATGGCGTCCCTCAAATTGTACTTAACGCCAGCTGACGTTTGACTGTGTCTAATGACTCATATTGTGTTTGAATGGAGTTTAATTAGTCTGTCTTTATCGCATCTTAAGGATTTGGAAACTTTTTAAAGTTGTCATTTAAAATGATGGCAGAAGTGTGGACAATTTGATTTACTTAAGAATTTTTGGCCGACGCGCGACGTGGACTAAACTGGCAAGAGAAAGACAAAGAATTGACGCTTCTTTAATTTTCCCGAATATATTCAAAATTAACCTAAGTAGATATTGAAATCTGTAACCTGTTTGTGGACGTTTCATCTTATTCCCTTTGAAGTCGACCGCCGCATCGAAAATGCCTGGAAGAGCTACTGGTCCATGAAAGAGTTCATGAAGGGAGACCTTTCACTGTCGCTGAAAAGAAAACTCATCGATATGTGTATTCTTCCTGTCCTAACATACGGTGCCCAAACATGGTCGCTTACTGAGGGCCAAAAGTCCAAATTGAAGGTTTGCCAACGGGCCATGGAGCGCAGCATTTTAGGGGTGAAAATAACGGATCACGTCCGGAACTCCACGCTGCGCTCCAAAACACGCATAGCTGACGTCGGTAACAAAACAGCCAGGCTCAAGTGGGATTGGGCAGGCCACGTCTGCCGTATGCACCCGGATAAATGGGCCAGCATTACAACTAAGTGGGTGCCTCGAGATCGGCGACGCAGATGGGGCAGGCCGAGACGGAGATGGCGGGATGACTTGGACGCATTCCTTAGCAACTGGTCGGACGAGGCATCAGACAGGGACCTGTGGAAATCTAAGGGAGAGGCCTTTGCCCAGCAGTGGGACACACCAATAGGCTATTAAAAAAAAGTAACAAACGTTTTTAACAACTTTGCAGTATCATCCTAGTGATAAAAGGTCATCTAGTAATCTTGACTAGACGGATGTAGAAGGAGCCCGAGAACTTTGCCCGCGCAAAAAAAAGTGAGTTATGATCTTTTCGCTTCTCCGTAGTCTGATAATAGTATCCTATAACCATCTGGGGATGCCCAATTGACAACGTTTCATATTTTGCTAAAGTCCTAAATCGAAAACCATTCGTAGAATAACGTGTAAAGAGCGCAAAAAAATATTTTGGATTTTTTTCTGCCCATATTTTCATCTATACAAAAATATATCGAAGATACTGTCAAGATATAAATGTTATAGAACATATTATTACCTATATTTTTCTTTTCAGCTTAAAATAAAAACAACAAAACGTCTAATATTCGTTTATTTTAAAATAGTTTTCATAGTAAGTGCACAATCAATATATTTCCCCATAGTCGTTGGTATAAAAATATGGCCGTCTAGATGAAAATATCCGCCTGCAACACCATTCTCGTGTATTTCCACGAGGAACTGTAAAAAAATCCTTTGCAGGATACGCAGATGAGTTATATTTGCAAGTTTTTAAAAAACAATAAGTATTTTGTTTTCACGACAGACATTTATTATTATCAAATTATTTTGTACTGGCGAAAATAATATTTCGTATCGAGTTGTTCAGATCATTAATCTGTCGTAATCTGTCACTCATCAAGTCATCAACAACGAAACTCAAACATCTATTCAATTCAAAAAATAGATACGCACACTCAAAAGTTTTGATTACTCTACGCAAATTGATGCTAATAAGGTTTGGTTTTATATAAATGTACATTCGATAAATCAACAAAATACGGTTAAGTAGGATTAGACATAATGTAGATTGTTATAAAAGTCATGTGCGTGTATGGCAGTTTTAAGATAAATTTAAGAACGTCTGTGACTAGCGTAAGTTGTCATGGCTATCTTTTTTTTGACTGGCAACACGACACCCCAGCACTGACGTCATTTTTGTCGCTTACGATCTATTAGAATGAGCAACTATAAAGTTGGGCTTTTTGCTTCAAAATGGAGGCTTTAGATGAAAATAAAAAAATACGTGTAACTTAAAAAAAACCCTCTTTCGGACTGTATATTAAAAAGGATATGTAAAAAAAATGAAACGTTGTCAATTGCTCGTGTACTAAACATTTTTGAAATCACTCCAGCCTCTTAGGCGTAAAGAGACCATTTTTTTACTTTAACGTGTTCGAAACCACTTTTGTTTCGTTTAAAAAACGTAATTTCCGCGATGACGTAACAAACCATTCCCACAAAAACCGGTACACCTGTTTTTATTATTAAAATCCGTTTTTTATTAAATAAAACCTTAATAAGAAGGAGGAAGCCCGGCCAGCGACCCGGGACATGTCAATACTACCACTTTGCATAGCCTACATCATTATTTGGACCACTGTGGAGTCGGTTGTAGTGACAACTAACTGGCACTTAAACTGGGGTTTAAAAAAAAATATCAGACAACCTCACACAAATCGATCTAGTCCCAAATTAAGCTCAAGAAGGCTTGTGTTATGAGTACTACTTAGACGACGATATACATACTTATATAGATAAATATATACTTAAATACATAGAACAACCATGACCCAAGCACAAATATTCTAGTTCATCCCACAAATATTTGCCCTGGCCAGGATTCGAACCCGCGACCGCCGGTTCGGTATAGTAGGCAAGTTGCTGACAAACTGAGCCAACCGCGTCGGCGTTGTCGTTTAGAGACGGGTGATATATAAATGACACGATAAAATAGAGAAAAAGTAATCAGCTTGATCACTTTTCCAAAAAATATCACTATGAAGCAGCTAAAGCACTTAGTCACTATTTAGTATGGTGTCTTAAAAGTGTCAAATTACTCCAGTATTAACACTATTGCCATTTATAAAGTTTTGATATCATTTTTAGTTTGTAACGGATTTATTAGTCACAGAGATATTTAAATTTATATATTATAGAATTTAGGCCCCGCCGAAGACCTGATCAACCTCAACGACGATGCCATCAAATGGCTAATGATTCCAAACTTGATATATAAGCTGTATTCGACGTGCAACCCTGCTATACGATTAAATAAATACATAGAATTTTTGAAACTGAAACGACACTAAATCTGCCTGAAAATGGCATGGTAGCTAAATTTTATGTTTTTACCCATCTCTCTCTCTGTCAGCTGAGGCTTAAACTAGTCTTAAGTTAAGAGACATGATTTTTATTTGAATAAACTATAAATTTTATATAAAAAATCTCTAGTTACTTAATTTATTTTAAACCTAAATTTTAGAGGTAATTACCGAAAGCATTTGTTTGTATGTAACTATTAATTATAGAAGATTCTATTTCAAGCATATTTGTATTTGTATTCGAAGAAAATTTAAACATATTTTTAATTATATTTCACGAAAAAAGAGATTGTTTAGGTCCCTTTACATCCAAGTTTTTCAGACAATATTACATGATTTGTGTAGTCCTACATTAAGCCCAAGTAGGCTTGTGTTATGGGATCAGGATGCACATAGTTACGTAACATGTACTTATTTAAGCTGCACGTTAACTTTCACTCTATGTAAAATTACGATATCGATCGACTAACTAAACATTGCCCGACAGTAAGTTAGCTCTTCCATCCGTTGATTTAAACAAACTCAAACCCCCGTACCACCGGCCCTCGTCTAATTTGCTGAAACAAAACCAATCCCAAAAGAAACCCAGTAAAAACAAGACATTTTTGTACAATCAGCAAAAACTCGACCAAAAAACCGATCTTCGGATGTAAATAAATTTGCAAAACTGTATGGCCACCGGGGCGAGAGTCGCTCTCCATACATAAAAAACTTTTATATGTAAAAATTCAAATTTATCCACGGCCTGGGAAGAAGTATTGGTCCCATCGTTAGTCCGTTATTCAGATTGAGTGACGTTTTCAGAGTTTTTAGACCAATTTAAATGTAGTTTTTTGTCCAATTTTGTCGGGTTTTTAGAGCGTGCAAATTTATTAGTGTATTTGTCGGGCGATTGAGACAGGAATTAGAATTTCAAAGCGCCGCTTAATTGAGAACAGGTGGTGGGTTTTTGTGTTAGTTGTAGATGGATATGGGGCACTATGCTAGTGGTTCTTGAATGGAGAAGAGATGTTTTACATGAAAAGAAAGAAAGAAGAAAGAAATAAGTTTATTCATCATAGTATAGGTAGATGATTAACGAAAGTTGGACGAAAATTGTAAAATCGTAAGCAGGCGTTAAGTGTTTTTTTATACTTTAACAATGGAAATCTATTCTGATTTTCAGTTCAAAAAAAAGATGAATGTTACACCCTGTAATGTTTTACATTACAATTTGTCCGCATCAAATATTTCAATTATTGTTTGGTATTAAAGGTCCAGATTTATCAAAAAGTGCTTTTAATTCTCCATACATTTTTACTATGGCGGCCGCGCGCCAACCTAAATACGCATTCCCCGCGCTCTATGGTTATAGGCGCGTTAGCGGCTAACGCTCGGCGCAGTCTTAATGTCATGAAGTAAGCAATCGCCCCCGCAGGGCGCTGATTTTCAGTGAGTCTGCAGTAGATCACTATGGTAGTACTACGGTAGACCTTATTCCACATTTTACTTGTTTCTCGTATTAGTGACACAAAAAATATAAGACAGGGATTATTATTAGGGGTTAGATTCCACGTTTCTCATGAGATCTGACTAAAGTGGTGATATTTCGATTCCATTGAGCTCTTTATTGCACACCTTACAAAACTAACGGGAGAAATACAATACAAAAAAATAAAATTAGATGTAAACAACAGGCGGTCCTATCGCTAAAGAGAAATCTCTTCCAGACGATCTTTGGGCAGTGGAGGGAGTCCTTGAATGTTTTTTATTTCATTTATCATAAAGAAACTTAGGTGGTATGAACAATTGTATTCCGCCAAACTGAGGACAATTTGCTGGCAAATAAAGCGAACATTAACGTTATAGTGTTTTACCATTCAAAATTTACTGAACTAAGCACACAAGTCATTTATATGATTTATATCGCTACTCAACAACAACGCCGCACTCTGCGGCACCACACTGCACGAGTTCGCATCCTAGTTGCAGTTGTTGTTGTTGTTGTGTAGTTGTTGTTGTAATTGTGTGTAGTAATAGTTTTCTTATATTTAATATCTTTCCACAGGTGAATACCGCGTCGGACTCAAGTTCAACGAACAGCACATCCCGGACTCCCCATTCAAAGTGTACATCTCTCCAGCTATTGGAGATGCCCATCTTCTGGAGGTGGCACAGTTCCCAGATGCAGCGCAAGTGGACAAGCCAGCTCAGTTCTACATCAGGCTCAATGGTGCTAAAGGAGAGTTGGACGCGAGGGTAAGATGATATTTGAAGTCATTCCTCAGTTCCCAAGACTCTGCCTTAGGAGGACAAGCCAGCACAGTTCTACATCAGGCTCAATGGTGCTAAAGGAGAGTTGGATACCAGGGTAAGATCTTCAAAGTCTACAGGTCTCTAGTTTGGAGATGCTCATCTTCTGAAGGTCGCACAGTTCCCAGATTCAGCGCAAGTGGACAAGCCAGCTCAGTTCTACATCAGGCTCAATGGCGCTAAAGGAGAGTTGGGCGCGATGGTAAGATAATATTTGAAGTCATTCTTTAGTTCCCAAGACTCTGCCTTAGGAGGACAAGCCAGCACAGTTCTACATCAGGCTCAATGGTGCTAAAGGAGAGTTGGACGCGAGGGTAAGATGATATTTGAAGTCATACTTCAGTTCCCAAGACTCTGCCTAGGACGACAAGCCAGCTCAGTTCTACATCAGGCTCAATGGCGCTAAAGGAGAGTTGGATGTCAGGTTAAGATCTTGAAAGTCTACATGTCAGCTATTGAAGATGCCCATCTTCTGAAGGTGGCACAGTTCCCAGATTCAGCGCAAGTGGACAAGCCAGCTCAGTTCTTCATCAGGCTCAATGGTGCTAAAGGAGAGTTGGATGCCAGGGTAAAAGTCTACATATCTCTTTCTCAGATTTAACGAAGACTATATAAGGATCTCAAATACGTCTTGGCCCTCAAAAGTACTCGTCCATCTATTGTTAACTTTTCGGCTCTACAACAATGTATTAAATTTCACTTTCCAAACGTGTACCTACAAATAATAATACGGAACCCGTCGATATCCGAATATCAGGCAAACTATCAATAATTCAGCCTGGACCCATGGACCCGTAATATGCAAACCCACCGTTAAAGATTTACAAATCCGGGGATCATTGCAAATACTCTCACAGACAATATGTCTTCCAATAAAGTGGCGGTACAGTCGGCTAAGATAACTTCCTGTATATAATTTCGAAATTAACTAAGTACCTAATAAATCACGTTTATGTCGTACGAATCGATTCGACATGTTTTGAACTAAATAAATAAATCGTACCTAATCAAAGCTTTGTTTTAATAAAATACTAATTACTTACAGGGTTTTCGACCAAAAAGTGGTGGTTGCTTCTGCAAACGAACAAGCAAAGTTTGGTTATTTTTACGGGTGTAACAGACCTTAAATATTAAAATAATTAAATAAATAACAATAACACATAAACGTAACTAAGTGCTTATAATTATAAATGGGTTTCTTATTATCAAATTATACGCTATCCGTGTCTAAGGATATGGAACATAAAAGGTTGCACACAAAAATCTTATAAGGTGACAAAGTTGCCGCGCTGGTGTACGGGTAGCAGTCCCTGATAAAAAGCTCCATACGAGTTCGAAACATGTCGGACCGTTCTTGACAACTTCACGTGAGTGTATGTCTCACAAAAGTTTTTAAGTATAAGATTAAAACAATTCGTGACAAAATATTTGAATATAACCAAATAATTTCAAATTATAACCAAATCAAAGATATGTCATAACATAAATGTGGAAGGCTTTTCTCATAAACCGTCTATTTAAAAATTGGTTATAACTCTCAAAATATAGCAACTGCGTCCCTCAACGTGCGTAACAATCGCGTCGCACTGTACCCGCCGGTGAGGGGTCAATTTGATTTATCGTGTGAACATGACGGCCGACTGTACGTCATATTGGACGCGGATTTATGATGGATGGTTGCAGGATAGTTTAAGGAAATAAAAGAATTTCGGTGAACGCGTATTCTTTTATCATGGAGCTCGGGGTGCCAAATAGTTGATATTTTCAAGGCCTTTAGATTCCTTTTGATTTTGACCAGTATATTGATAGTTTCAACCAAATTTTTGAAGTGAATAATAAATACCTTTTCTGAGTTCTCTAGAACCAACTATAAACTATTTATAATTTTCGACTGCACGCAATGAAAGCATGAAATATCTATAAAGCATGAAAATTATAGATAGTTTTTGAAATTATTGATGAAAAATTCAAACTGTAGGTTTCAAATTTATACCAATAAATCTAAATAGCCCTGTTCTAAGTAGTAACATTGATAATATGTTAAGAAACATGTCTGATCATAGAGAAAAATGTCTAAAACAATCAGCATTTATGAACGGATAAGAAGCCTTAACGGTACGGTGATTTAAGAAAAATTGAGAATAAGTACTTACTACAGAATCGAGGTAACTGACCGTTCCGTATAAAATTGGCCCACACCTACTCTACTACTAGTCTTATTTAAAGAGCTTTTCGTTCTGCCCGAACAGTATGTTAGTTTAGCTTCGCGAAGCGTGGTCGTTTCTGAGTACGGCTTCACAGTACTCGCAAAGTTGACCGAGTCTTTTTCTAAAGGATAACGTCGACGACAAAGGTAACGTACCTACAAAAAATCGAGCAGTTTCGACGAATTTTCAGGGATTCACCCTTCCCATCATCCCCTGGCATTCACGACTAAAAAGTCACCCTGTATATGTTGATTATGATAAACAGTAGCACAGATCATATAATACTACAGTAGGTATCGCTAATATTTATCCCGAAGTTAGACTACATTTATTTCCCGAACCGAGTGCAGTTTAATCCCGAGTTTTCTTTTGTGGGTCCCATATTAATTTTTATATCACATCGCGGAAACTTCCTGTATTCATCCCGTTTGCGCCGCGCAGAACTACTAACGTGCTAGAAGTTTTTTTATTTAAAATAAAGAGGTTTTTTTATATTTTTTCTTTCCAACAGCTTCTTAAAAAACCCGAAGAATAAAGTGGGATTGAGAACCTCCTCATTTTTTGAAGTCAGTTGAAAAATAATAGTCGATCGGCGCCACAATCCCACTCATTAAACCGTTCAAAATCTTAAAAAGCGATAAAAATGACATAATTTTCTATGAAATAACTATTGGCGAATTATGTCTGTATACCTACTGGATCGCCCTAAAATGCTTTGCGCATTTTAGCCATACGTATATGCATTCACACGCACTTTACTTTTTTGTACCTTTCTTACAGTTACCTCAATACCAAGGGCTGGTAAATAATGACGAGTGATATTTAGGCGGAGAAATTACAAGAGGAAGTCCTTAAAATAATGGAGGGAAGCTTGAACTTTATAAAAACTAGAGAGCAGAGAGGAAAATATTTTCTTTCTATATCTTAATCTATTATGGCGATATGCTTTGCGCATTCTTAAAAGCCAGCTTTTTGCGTTTAGCTTGGTTTTGTAGGTTGAAGTAATTGAACGTCCCTTCTGTACACTCCTTGTTTCCATGCTCTATGCGCGTTATAAAATATGAAACTGGGCGAGATTTATTTCCCGCGCGGGTCACGTGCGGTCACTCGGTTTTATTACATTTTTTCGCACAAATGTGGGTAGGGGAACAAAAAGAAACTTGCGCTTTTCGCTAACTATTCGTTGATAATCCCGAAAAAGTAATTAGCTGGCAAGTTTATTACGAACTAGATTATTGTGGGGTTGTTTAAAAGATGCTTTTCTTGTTCTTTAAAGTACGGAAACCAGTACGATGAATCTGTTCGTTTTTTAATCTTCATACGGTTATATATATTTTTTTAATTGGTATTCAAAACCAGTTTTCTACGGAGAGGGGTAGTTATTTCAGGAGAAATCTTAACAGCGCGATGAAGGACTTGTATGGGCGCTCGGCGCCTGTCATATAGCGCCATCCGTTGATAAAAATGTTTTTTTGTCTTCTCATCACGTCGAAACGGCTGGAGAGATTTCAACCAATTTTAGTACAGGGATAAATTAACGTCGATTGTATTAGGATACTTTTTACCCCATCGCAGTTCAAGAAATAGGACTACGCGGACAAAATTAAATATGTAGATAACAGTTTCAGTCATGAGAGTGCTAGAGAAAGAGCAAGATAATTATCTTGTAGTTGTAAGTTCTTTATGTTTTAGTTAAGTATTAAGCTTAAGAATCCGTGTAACGCTTTTATGTATAAACTGTCATGTTACATTCTTGTGATTCGATAAATAAATAGATGTTTTTAATGACCTTCGTTCCTCAACAGGTGATGGCTCCCTCAGGGAAGACCGACGACTGCTTCATCCAGAACATCGACGGGGACCAGTACAGCATCAGGTTCATGCCTCGTGAGAACGGGGTCCACAACATTAACGTCAAGTTCAACGGCGTCCATATGCCCGCGTCTCCGCTCAGGATCAAAGTGGGGAAGGATGATGCGGATCCTGCAGCTGTTCACGCTCATGGACCAGGGTTGGGGTGTGTCAAGACAGGTGGGTTGGTTTTCTAAACAATGCTGTCAGTACATATGGCACAGACTCGTGGTCGCTCATAAATCCATAATGGAAAATATATTTTTTATCTTTTTTCTACTCTAGATTTTTTTTGGGAAGTAACAATATTTACTGAGTACATAAAGTAATGAAAAAGATAAGTATGAAACTTTAATCTACGTGACCTAAAATAAAATTTTAAAAAGGTCAAAAAAGTATACTCGTGGTATACTCCTAAGAGTTCTAGAACACTTTTTACCCGACCCCGGTATAAAAAAGCGGGCACTCTAGAGGTATATAATAATAATAATAATAATAGGGCCTCTACGTGTTGGATCCATATCCCCACGCAAGCCTTTCAAAAGACCGGGACGTATGAGTCCGAGACTATGAGCCGAGAAACAAATAATAATAATAATAATAATAATAATAATAATAATTTGTGAGCGGGTGCGACATACAGGATAATAATAATAATAATAATAACAGCCACAGCAAATTTCTCCAAGGGGCCTCTACGTGTTGGATCCATATCCCCACGCAAGCCTTCCAAAAGACCGGGACGTATGAGCCCGAGAATCAATAACGAGAAACAAATAATAATAATAATAATAATTCTTTATTTCAGATAATACAATCCATATTAAATTGTTAGTAAAAAATAAAATAATAATAGAAGAACTTATATCTATGTTAGTATTGTTACTACAATAATTAATTATTAACATTATCCTAGAGAGGATCCCAAGTGGACTTTCGTCCAATGCTCAAACAATGGGCCTTCTACCCTTTCAGCTATAATGGCTACGAGGCTGTTGCGGCTGCCACGGACACGGCGCCACAGGGATGCGATTCGTTTGCGTATGATGGCCTGGAAAGTGTCTACGTTTGCCTCAACGCGTAGATAATCAGGGCCCAGGAACAAATTGAAGTTAATCTCACAAAAATTTACCCTTGCCGGGATTCGAATCCAGGACCGCCGGCTCATGAGGCGTCAACTTTGGCTTGTTTCCTTCACTAATTTTATTAAAACTTTCGTGAGACATATTTAATTATTGTATTAAGCGGTTTACACTCACGTAAAAGCAGTGACGAGGTTGCCGCGGAGGCAGCCGTCCCTGATGAAGAGCTCCATACGAGTTCGAAACATGTCGGGCCGTTCCTGTTTCCTTCACGTGTTATATTTCCGTCCGCAGGTGTGAAGACCGACCTCATCATCGACACGTGCAACGCCGGCGCAGGCAACCTCGCCGTCAACATGGACGGACCCTCCAGGGTCGCCATGGACTGCACGGAAGTCGAGGAGGGATACAAGGTTTGCTCATCATGTCTTCTGCGGGACTATGATGGTTGCGTTTATCACGTGATAAATAAGTGATAAAGCATCTGTCATTCACAGTCGAATTTTGTCAAAACGAGACGGGTGCTTGTCACTTATTTTTCGATAAAAGCAACCATCATGATGTCGTCTGCGGGTGTATATTTTTTTTTATATATGAACAATTTGTGGAGTGCCCACATAAAAAAAAAATAAGACATTACATGTTTCATAACTTCAATTTTTGTGTACATAGGTTCGTTACACTCCTCTTGCACCTGGCTTCTACTACATGAGCATCAAGTACAACGGCCACCATATCGTCGGTTCTCCCTTCAAGATCGAAGCTACTGGTAAGCATATAAGATTTATTTTCAAATAAATAAGTAACGGACAACCTGACAACCTCACAAGAGTAAGTGGGCTTGTGTTATGGGCAATAGGAAACGTCCATAAACCAAAAACATATATTCGAGTTCATCACACAAATATTATCCATTGTTAGGATCGAACCCCAGACCCTCACCTCAGTGGGCAGCTGCACTGATATTTCTAATACAGTATATGATTGTATGCGGCTTGGCGTATAATACGATTCAAGTAAAAACAGTGGTCCTAAAGTAATTGCTTAGTATTAGTAGTAATTTATACAGCTCTTTATACGTGAGATTAGGTACAGCTCATTTCGTGATCCTACTACATAAAGGAATTATGTCATTTAAGTACGTACTGTTTGAAAGGTTCTAGGTTCATTCTGATGTCTGTTATATACCTTTTTTATTTACCCTACATTCATCAAACTTACTCTTTTACCAGGCAGCAACTTGGCCGAAGTCGGCGCTCAAGAGACCTCATCAGTATCAGTGGAAACGGTGCAGAAGGTGGGCAAGGCTGGCCAGAAACAAGGACCAGTGTTGCCCCACTTCAAGTCAGACGCCACCAAGGTTACCAGCAAAGGCATGGGGCTGAAGAAAGCATACCTGAACAAGCATAATCAGTTCACCGTGTCAGCCACTGATGCAGGTATGTCCAGTTCATCTAAGTCATTCCATTCCTCAAACTTCATCAGTATCCGTGCCGATGGTCCAGAAGATGACCAAGGCTGATCAGAAACAGAGACCAGTGCTGACCCACTTCAAGTAAGATGCCATCAAAGACACCAGTAAAGGCATCAGTCTAAAAAAGCGTATCTTAACAAACATAACCAGTTCACTATGTCAGTTATTGATCGAAATGTCAAGTTTCTTCTGTTTTGTTCTAAATAATGACACACGGTGACAAAAAAATTAAATCTATAGGTAAGTAGGTAATTATGATTTGCCTCGAAATGGTTCCACACGGTTATGCTGAGAATGCTAGTTCGAAAGCCAGCGCTGATCTACCATAGAGACCATTCAGTTATCCTCCAGCTAGATAGTTTTCCTCCAGTAGGTGCGATCGTAAGCTGTCTCAATTAAATATACTACAGAAGGTTTGATCTACGCGAAAGTCTGTGTAAAATACGACGTAATTGTCATTGTGATTACGTCCCTAACGACGTCTGTGCCGCGCTAGGACTTGAAATAAACGTGGCACAAGCCGTTGTAGATCAAGTTAACTTTTTTTTTCAAGAGGATGGTGTTCAATCGCTCTGAAGTGAGCAAGCCGGTGGAAATCTGATTCTCTGAACGGCACGCCACTGCTAAATTACTTACTCGGTTTATTTCGCACACAAAAAAATAGCTATAGGTCAAAAGTATTCCATTGTTGTTTGTTCTCTACACATATTTAATTTTAGTGTGGCAAATGTTTTCGTTCTTTCAAGTACTTACTTTCCAGGCAACAACATTATGTACGTCGGCATCCATGGCCCCAAGGGTCCTTGCGACGAGGTTCAGCTCAAGCACAAAGGCCGGAATACCTATGAGTGCTCATACGTCGTCCGTGACCGCGGAGACTACATCGTCATCGTCAAGTGGGGAGATGACCACATCCCTGGATCGCCGTTTAAGGTTGACGTTTAATTTGCTCAGCACTACTAGCACTGTGACGTGTGACACTTTGTTGCACGATAAACCCGTGCGAGGAAGAGGGTGATGTTAAGTCGCGCGAAGTGATCACGGCAACTTGTGCTAGATGGGCAGGTTTCGTGGCGTGTTGTGGGGAATTTGCAAGTTTGGGGTGCGATCCTTATGGCCTCTTTACATTTTGATTAGTTTTCTAAACGCAAGTAGGAATTGTATGAACTCGCACTAATCACTAATCAAAATGTAAAAAAAATCCCCTTATGAATAGTAACAAAATTGTTTATTAAGATACTTATATCTTGATAGAAATAAAATATTTTCGGTATAGAACTTCTAGTTAGAGACTTTTTGACACGGAATCAAACTGACCTGGCAAAATTATATATTAAAAACTAAAGGCCAGTCAAATTTGTCCATTGTTCATAGTGCAAATTGCCCACAAACGTTTTAATAAATTACAATATGGATATTTGATATAAGGACGTAGATATTGCTCATGTTTTGGATTTATTCGCTCGGTTTAAAACAAGTGATATCGAGAAGGTTTAGAAAAAACGGGAATTGATCTCTAAGCTCACAAAAAAAAATCAGAACCTTTTTGATATCAAGTTTTGTATTTATTTATACTCATTATCAAGTTTTCTTGTTCCTTCTTTGTTATCTTATTTTATATTATTTCCTATATTTATAGCATTGTGAAGTTCTAACAAGTTCAAGCTTTTGGACGATTTATTTGTAAGTTTGTGTCAACCTGTGCTTTTGAGAAATTTTATATGTTTCTCGTTTAGTATGTAGGGCGACTAAATGACAATACATATAAAGTATTACTTGAAGTATTCCCTATACGTGTTAAGTCCAATGAAGATTATTTCCGGAACGCTTACACGAATTCGTCATATCTAGTCTTTATTGTTTCGTAAACTTTTTTGTAGAAAAAGTTTTCTGAAGGTTTTTTATACTTCGATGGACGTGGTACCCTGGAGGGTTACTCCGATGTTCGAAATTTTTAACGTGTCGTGCTGTTCCGCTCATTCAAATATTGCTTGACGCAAGATCGAGAAGGGTGGCACAATACAAACTTCGATCTTCGGCTAAAATTTCTGATCCGTGATATTTTACAGTATCATCAGAATTATTTAAATGTACAGTGAAATTTTGTACTTTTGTGTCATAGCTTTATATAAGGTAAGGTAGACTAACATAATTTATTGTCTAATGAGGTAAGACTATGAGTTATTTAGTTATAGCGTTATTGGACTGTGGCTGTCTTATCCTCAATGGTGGTAGTGTAGGTGATAATCTTCTCCCACCTTACCTTACTGCAAAATATAATGGATGAGAAATTATAGAAGGATGCACAATTGCACACTAGTTTTCGTCGATCGAAGTATTTTAGAATTCGTCTACGTATTTTGGAAACGACTGGTGTCAGATGCCAGATTTTTTCGATCTCAATTTACAAGTCACTAACATTATTTTTGAGAAATCTGTCCTTTGCCTCCAGTCCCCGAATCTTTGTTGGACCTTTTTTATATTTTAAGTGATTATGTACTGCTTTGTAATACCGAATGATTTGTGCTGAATGATCTGTTTTACCTACGTAGGTAGAAATACCCTGTACGATGTATATACCTATTTTAAGTATTTTAATATTTGCGACTGTTAACTAAATAAACGAAGAAAACCTCTTGAAGTTGTTTCATTTACTTATCTATTCTTCTAAAATGTTCTTGCATTCTATTGAAGGTACTAAATAATTTGGTTAATATTGACGAATATGTTCATGATCATGTTATTAGGTAGGTACTTAAACTTATTGTGTCGTTTTGGTTAAATAACCTGATTTGACAGTCTCTTTATACATACATTTTGTTCGTCAATATTTACGAAATTAGTAAAAGGGTGACAATAAAATAATCAGTTGATCTTGGCATAGTTGTAATTTTAATCGATTTTAAGTAACAAAAAAAGATTTCGTTCACTTTCATCTATGATCTGAACCTAAAACGCTAGACAAAGCGAAACTATCGTAAAACGAAATTACTTACAAAAATATTCATTTAATCTAAATAATAAGTTTACACTTAACTAAGAAAATCAAATACAATATCACATTTCTACTTACAATAGAGAGATATTGGCGATCTTTAACTTCTTAAACGAAAGAAATTACATTTTGGATAAACTCTTGGCTTGTCATGATGAATATACATTTAAATTCACGCACTAATATTGACATATAACACAACGATTGGGAAGATTCAAGTATTGCCGTACATTATCTTAAAGAAACAAGAACCATTTGTACAAGAACTTAAAAATTAGCAACTGTACAGGCAGCGACAGGAGTTTTGAGGGCTAGACTGCTGAATAGGCGCAGGACAAAAGCTAAATTCGAGGATTGAGTTAGCGCTCAAAACTTGTGTCGCTTTCTGTATGCACGAGCTGACCCGCGCTCGGCGCGCCGACGCGACTAACTAACCTAACCCGAACAAGAAGAACAAAGTATGATTCCTCCAAAAATATTATCGTCTTTCCCGATTTCTCCTATCACATATACTCTTTAACTGCACAACCGTGCAGAAAGACCAAATCAACAATTTTCGTATACTCCAAAACTAGTCTAAATTAAGTTTTAAAATCAACAGATTGTCAGAAGTGTCATTTTAAGTACGTACTGAACCCGGGAGACCCGCGGCTAATATAATTGAGCACAAGCTTTAGACTAAAATTATAAAAAAACATGTCAATAATTTTAATGGTTTCTCAAAAAACTGGTTTCATATATACAAAATATGTACAAAAAGTGTCAATACCGAATCGTAAGCAAATTTGGCCACTCGAAAATTTCTATACAAAATGGAAATGCTTAAGTTATTCTGGAAAATATATTCGATCTTCAACCGTTTGTGGCGAAGGGAGGACGATATTTTCCATAAGGATAATACTTAATAAATCATAAGTGCCAACAGTAGATAATAAGTAAACTAAATGAATATGAACTAAGTAGGAACTGAGTGCGAAAGTGATGTGTACAGAGATCCGCGAGAGGTACAACTAACGTATACAAAATGCAATATAAACCAAACATAGTGATTTCAAGACCATTATATACTCGTACTGTCACTAGGTATAATTTTATCTGTCAGGAACTTTCAACTTTGTGTGTGTATAAAACTCATAACGGGACATTGATAATTTAAAAGCCTTAAATAATAAATACATTGTCCTAATTCTTGCATTGATACCTGTTCTTATATTAACACCAAGTTTACACTGGGATGGGAAAATTAAAGGGCATATGTACAGAAAACAACATTATTGCTAAAATTATTGGTGATTAGTTTTCTTTAAAGCAGTTTTAATTACGCCTAGTTTTTGATTCGCAACAGTTTGAAATTGAAGGTGCATCAACACTATCTCTTCTATAACCAACCTGGAAAGGCTAATTAACTTTTGCTACGGTTAAAAGAGGATCCACTTTGAGAAAACTAATCAAAATCTCTATCAGCGAATGATTCAAATCCTTGAAATCACATTTCATACCCAGTACAATTGTAATCTACTCACAAAAATCAGAGTATTCAATACACGATATCAATTTTAGTCTAAAAACATGAATTTCATAAACGACAAAAACGTTCGTATTTCATACATTCATAATACCACTGTCGAGAGCGAGATTCTAAATATTTTATAATATTTCGTTAATTATACTAATAATACCATCGTAAGTACTAGAAGTAGTGCTAGCAGCGAGTTACTGTTTGTCTTTGTGGGAGAGGGCATGGGGGAGGATGTGCTCAGCGGGCAGGAGGGCTGCCGAGGGCTGGTGAGCGTAGTTCCTGATCTGGTGCAGGGAGATCAGCTGATTCGGGAAGCTATTCGGCTGCTGCTTGCCCTGTTGGAAGTGCAACGGGTCGTAGAGGTACGGCCGAGCTGGCAGCGCGCTATGATGCGATAATCCATTCAAATGCGGCGCCATGGAGTTGATCGGCGTAAACGCTGAATTCGCCGCTGAAGAGACAGGCGGCTGCAGTGACCGTTCTTCTTGCGCTTCATGCTGAGCGAACAGCGCTCGATGCTGCTGCAGTTGCTGTTCGTGATGTTCCTCCTCTCGCTGCTGATGGTACCCGCCATCATCGGACATATGCGCCGCGGAATCCGGGCTAACCTTAGGCCAGTACGGATGATCGCCGAACGGAGTCGCCGTCGGCGCCGCAGCAGCCAGAGACCTGTTCAACCCACTTAACCCTAAAGCGGAAATCGGAGGTCGCTTATCAGCTCGTTCAGCGTGCTTATTCATGTGCTTACTGAGATAGGTTTCTTGGGTATAGCTCTTGCCGCAATACTGGCAGATGTGAGTCTTCAAATGCTTAGACTCTTTGTGTTTAGGAATGTGTTCCAAGAGATCCTTCTCGTGCGTGAAGCATTTGTAGCAGGAATTGCACTTGAAGGGCTTGTCGGTTTGGTGGCAGCGGCTGTGGCTCTGGAGATTGGAGAGTTGGGAGAAAGCCTTGGTGCATCCGATCTGGGTGCACCTGTAGGGCTTGTCACCGGTATGGGTCCGTATGTGCTGCTGAAGGTGGGAGAGCTGGGTGAACTTGCGTTGGCAGATCTCGCAGCGGTACGGTTTGATGCCGAGGTGGATGCGGGAGTGCTGCGCGAGGTACGAGGAGTTGGCGAAGGCTTTCGGGCACTGGGTGCAGCGGTATGGCTTGGCTTCGCGGAGGTGGATCTGCGTGTGCAGCTGCAGGTCTGCCTTGGAGCCGAACACCTGGAATCAAGAGAAAAGAGAGGTTAGTTTTTGAAGTACTATATAACATTGTAAAGGAGTTCTGGGTCGGTTATTTTTAATCGACCTCAAAAAGGAGAGATTTTCTCAGTTCCTCGGATAATTGTTTTAAGTGTTACATATTTGGAGAACCGTAAATATGCCGCAATTGTCAAAATAGTATTGAAAACATTAATTAAACGCTAGAAAGCTAGCATTCTGTGATAAGACTTTACATAAATATGTATACATTATTTTTAGGAATCTGTTCATTCAGACACTGGTTATACTTACGTTTTATTTTTATTTAATTGTTCTATTTTTTTTTTATTTACTACGAGAATTACTTTAGACTGGTAAGCAACTAATCACAAAACTACTTTTTATCAATAAATGCCCATTGTACAGTTTTTTTTCCGTTCAAGGAGACAAATGGACTCAAAGAGCTTCAAAGAGGTCGTCAAAGATTACATTAACATTTTGACATTTACGTGTTAATAATACATGAGTTGATTCATGTACATTGACATGCGACACATATCACATTAAAACATACATAACGCACAACACAAAAACAACACTTTTTGTGTATGAAAGTAATTTAACTCGGTAGAATACCGATTAAGACTAAGTAAAAATAATACGGTTAAAAAAGCAGTTTATGATTGAACATATAAAAAATATATACAACTAAACCTTAAGAAAATTATGATCTAATTAAACCTAACTTAAACTATTGGGACCTAGACTATATGTAGGTACATATATTCCCTAGGTCACTACCGTTTTACCATTATATATATTTTTTATTTCGTTTTGTTTTTCTCTAATAAAACATATATATATAAACATTAATTATAACGGGTCTATCGCGTTATTCCTTATTTACCTTCATAATCTAAGAGATCATCATAAATAAGATTATTTAAAAAGCTATTGAATATTGAAAGAAAGAATACATATGCTATCTTATAAAATTACAACACTTACCTATACCTATGCATATTTAATCGTTGATGGTCGCTTAGCAATTTTATTTTAGATGATTGTGCGATTTTTAATAAATATATTTATGGTAGGTATGGTTACTCGTAAATAATAGCAAATTAATTGTCTCTTTAGCTCGTATCTGTAATTTTCGTTATATTAAAAATAAGAAGTTATGAAGGCTCATGATAAGCCTTACTACCCTAAATATTGTGAAGTTATTATCAAAATCGAAATCCATTCTTTACAATTCCCTTTTAACAATATTAATAAAAGCCCACAAACAGTATACAGCTTCTGAGACTACGGTTTTAAGAAATATAAGCAGAAAAAAACGTGTCTGTTTAAAATTCATCATCAGAAGCAGAAAGTGAATTCTGTCCTTGGACGACATCCGCGGCCGGAACGGATCACTGTTAAACAAATAACTTGGGATTTAGGGTTCTGCAGCTCTAAAAAAAACCCTTAAGTACGTATAAGTTTTTATAGTAGTTACAATATTTTAGTAATGCTACAGTCGACAAAAAAAAGTAGAAAAGTGGCAATACTGTCCCTGTTTTCTCAGATTGATTAGAAAGAGAAGACACTACAGTATTGCCACTTTTTAATTTCTAATCTTTTTTGTCAGCCTGTACAGAGCGAGCTTGCGCTCGCCATCAAGTAACCACAAATTTCTTTTTTTTGTTTGAGCACAAGAAGGTGCTTACTTAATTTCAATAAACTAGACCTCTAATGTAAATCCATTAATTTTCATCAATTCTATCTATGCTGAGAAAAACAGAGAATACTTTTTTTCGAGCCTCGTCTTTACCTTTACATTTTTAAAGCACAATAGCTATTACTTAATTTTTCTCTATTGAGCTGGGCGCTAAGTCGAGTTTACTTTGAGATATCACCAAATAAGCGATGTGTCAGGTATATCGGTTTTTACAGTCATTAAAACGCGATGTTTGCGATCCGAGATTTATACAACATACCCGTTACTACCCGGTCAATTTAAGTTTGCGCCTGATATTTATGGCGTCGCATAGAATGAGGCGCAAACTGATATATGTATATCAGATCTGTGATATATTTGGAATTACAGCCCTGATTTTATTTACAATCCTAGTAATCGAACCATTCGTTGGGTGACTATAACTGAAACCAATCTCCAAAGGCGTCACTTAAAAACGTAATTCAAAAACGCTTCTCGCATAGTCATGCGGCAGTCGCCCGTCACACTTTAAAGGAAGCCAAAGGAGCAGGATGCAGCATCACGATCATGACATTTTTCACGCCTCAGCTTCCTCTGATTACCCACAATCACACTAATGATGATGAACTTAGATGAAACTGAGCGCAAGGTGAAATCAAGGCCGCTTTTTGGGAGTCATGATTTTAAACAAAAGCAATTTTGTTGGAAGCAAGCTGTTAAGTTATTTAAGGGCTTGTGGAGGTCAATTAAACATAAATAAGGTTTATAATAATGATATAACGATGGGTCATAGACGGTCAAAGGTCATGTCTTTTAAGGTTTATGATTATTACTTTAATAAGTTTAATTTTACTGAAACTACATACCTAGTTACAAAGTTAAACCCTAATACAAAAAAATACTAGGCGGATTTTCTTTTAGGACATCACAGTTTTAGAAATTCTTACGATTGCTTTGTGATTCAAATATTTATACTTAATATTGAAATCTAAGCACGAATTCAAACACGTGCCGCCAAGCGCCTTCGCACATTCAAAAGACTGTTTCGGTACAGCATTGATCTTTGTTATATCCCAAATTAGTTTCATCAAACCGACCAGTCATCCCGCCGCGTTTTCTACCACAATGCCTTCGTCTATCCGAGCCACGACTCAATTTTAACGCAACAATCGAACCCAATAAACCAATCCGCAACATTAATCTCAATAACAATGACAATAAAGCTCAAATTGCGTCAATCGGTGATGATGTAGCTACAACCATTCTGGTTAACAATGAATACGATTCAAAAAACGATACAGAGGAAGCTAGAGGTTATATTAATGGTGATAAAGTTGATATTGGAGGAGAGGATCGGAATCTGGATGTAGGATTCGGTAGCACGTCGGATGACTTGTAAGAAAATGTGAGACACGAACGCGATTGGTCACAGCCTGAAGATAATTAAAGTTTGGAGCTAATGGTATGAGGCTGCAATTCGAAGTGGTGGCTGACTTTTAATAGGGAAGGACCGATTCAGGAATCTACACGATAAATAACTTAACGTACTTAATTATAACAAAATCGAGACACGTATAATGATGCAACAAAAACGAATGGCGTTAGCGATTATCTACACACATATTCTTAAATTGCTATAACAAGTTCAGATACTATAGATAAAGACCTAAATTAATTGGCAGCAACCAAAATCCAACTTGTTTTTAGCGTCGTCTTAAGATATCAAATATGATAGTCTTAAGACGGCCTCACCACGTGGGATTGGTCATCTCATTCATTCTTTCACAGCATAGGATTTGGTGGTACACAGCAATTCATATCTACATATAGAAGAAAATCTATGATATTGATGATGAATATGTGTGTAGATAAAGTAGTGTATGCAACTATACATAGTTAGACCTTAAAACGCTCGTGTTTTAAGACCTGTCATTATGTAACAGTAGCATAAACTACTATTTGCTGTATTGTGTACAAAAATCAAGAGACAAGGAAACACCCATACAAAACTAAGGTATTTAGAACATGGCAACGATGAAGACAGTCTAGAAGGACGTTAGTACTGTTATTGGATGCTAAAACTAGTTTGAACGACTGTTTATATAATATGCCGTAAAATTGTTCGATACTCGAAACGAGTTATTCTCAAAACGAATGCGAGTGGTGTGAAGTTCAAAGAATATTTATTGAGTGTTTAACGTCATTATTAAATGATGACTTTAATATAATGTGACGTTAACTTTAAGTATTAACTTAAAGGTAACGTCACATTATATTACAGTCAATTTAAATATAATTCCGACCTAAATGTATTAGTATTCAATTGTAAACGTGTAATAATTAATAGAATATTCGCCTGGTGAATACCAAAACTCACTAAAATTTCTGTCACTGTTTTTCAAAATCTCGTATCTAGTAAGTATATTGACACTGAGATACGAGCTTTGTTAAGTAGGTATTTGTTACTTAGTGAGTATTGGTTGTCAACATACGATATATTGGCACCTCTCGGTCACTTTACACCACTCACTACTAAAGTCAAATGTGAGGAATGAAGCAACGAATTAGAAACATAAAAATGTTAGTCTTCTATAAACTAAAGAATAACAGTTGACTTCACTTCAATGTAGTGTCTAAATTACTCTTATTATTTCGTGAGACATCTACATTAATTTTGAAAATTACAATTTCACTCATGGTTATGACTGAAACGGCCTGAAAAAGTCTCCCGTACTCATCAGTTAGATGTTTTCTTCTCAAGCCGGGACTGGTTTAGCTTACCTTTTCCCAAAAATAATAGGTAACATTTACCAGAATCGGCAAGCCAGTGGAAATCGACTTCTATGGCCACCACGCCTAGTAGATATAGAGTTGGATATTGATTAACCATGACTACCATGAGTGAAAAAATCAAGTCCAAAATTCTTATGCAAAATTGTTTCTTCCGACATTTGAAACTTCCAAAGCTACTTTATTTTCTCTCGGTCCTTAAGAATGTCTTCATCGTCCAGTACCTCATGGTCAGAGGCCTCCAGCAGACCCCATTCGGCGGGGTCACCAGCGCCCCGCGGGACCCCAAACTCGGGGTCAGAAATGGTCTTTTTCCGTCCACGCTTATCGCCACTGCTCGACACCTGGTCAATTTGGGGCAATTTTGTAATGTGCCAATTGTGTAACTTAAAGACAGTTCGAAGATAGAAACGAAAATATAAACGTCGGAATTTTGATTAATAAAATATCGTAAGAGCAGTCCTGCCACTTGGGAGACAGCAACTTTATGATTGGTCGAGATGACAGAGCAACAGACAAATAAAAAAAAAAGAGCAAACACCCGAAAAATATAAAAAGTAGTACATACATTAGTTTACATATTTTAGAGAAGTAATAGTAATAATAGTTAATTTAGATGATCAATTATTTAGCAACAAGATTTACACGATTTTGGCTTACTCTCGGTTAAGTAGTAATGTCAAAATAATATAGGGTTTTGACATTACATACCTCAGAATAATAACTAAATTATTCTGAGTTACATACTAACCCAGTTTGTTTAGCACAACTATGCTTCGCGACATGGCGCTACTCGTCACTCTCACATTACTGCATAGAAAGAGACGGGTAGTTACCTCGCGCGAGAAATTGTCGCGTATGACAGTTATGCTAAAGGTGCTGGGTAAGCTTTATTCTTAGGGTAAAGGTTTGGTTAAATGCAGCCTTAGTACTAAATCTTGGTACTAAAACGCTGACATAGTAGAAAATTTGGTATCTATCTAATCAGTAACCTTTCGTAAGTGAGATTACAAAATAATCGCTAGATCAAGCATCATATGTGCCTTAATGAATAAAAAAAGAGATCTATTTTGAAGTGAAACTTCTAATGCGACTTCCGACAAGGTTGCGTTAGTAAGAAGTTTGTCTTAAAGAAACAATATGAGTTCACTAAAAATCAATTTCTACCCCTTCCTATTTTCATTTCCACATTACGAAGTTTCACTTCTTCCGCGCGGAGGGACTCAACGCACTATTTTTTTTTTATCATTATTTAACTTAAGAAATTACAATTTATTCTTATTACTTGCCAAACTGTGTGACGTTTAATGGTTATGTGATCACTGATCAGGATCCTTACCAGATATAGACGAGGGGTAAAAATTTACTCCTAGAATAACTTTCGCCAAATGTTCGAACCGAGAAATCATTTCACAGAAAGCATTTTTCTTTGCAACCGTAAATTATTTGAAATTGTTATAAAACTAACCTAACCTAACCCCAATCCATAGGATGATATTTAATAATAATTTATTACTATAGAGGAACAAAAATTCTGCGAAACTATTTTTCGGCGTTAAAATTAACCATCCAATGGGAGGAAAGGTTGACAAAAGCGTTAAACAACATATCTGTAAACATAAGTCCAAATAGCCGCCGGCCGACCAAGGATGTATGTTTGTCCATTTGACACGCGGGATTACGAGTCAACCCATGCCCTGCGAGAAAAATCCGGGAAATCTCGGAGAGGGTTAATAACGGTAATCTGGACATCTGAGTCTGACGTCCGTGCCTTAGGGGCGGTGAAGGTAAGTTTGATAAGACAAATTAATCAAGAATTAAAAAAGTGGTTGTGGTAAAAATTCACGCACGCTATAATGTTACTTTAGACTTTTTATCTCAGATCATTTACGAAATTTTATACTTGTTAATTTTTATTATAATTGTTTATATATGTTTAAATGTCCTCCTAAATAATACAATAATAATCATCAATTCAACAGTAAATAATGCATAAAACAAAAGTCAAATCCGCAACGCAGGCATCGTCAGACAGAATACAAAATCTAATCAGCGACATGCTTCGTCAAACAACACACCAATAACCTGACATCCGCAACAGGCTTCGTCGAAGTCCTCCAAAATGATCTACTTACAACATAGCTAATGTTGTAGAAGTATATATTATTATTTTTTTAATTCGTTATGTCGGTTTAATTAGGAAAACCGCTATCATATTAACAAGTATGTAATTGCTATATTTTGTAGCAAACGATTTAATAAATTTGGAGGAGTGGAGAGTAAAGATTAACAAAATCTTAAGTAAAAATTAACACACCATATCGATAGTTTAGTTCACATTCGTTTCAATTATTTTTAGAATGAAATTTCAACATCATCGAGTGGCGCGCTATCGATATTTAGACATTGTGACATGATATTTATACCGAAATTCCTAGTATTTATTAAACATACCAAAAATTTAATTTTGCTGAGTCCGTCATTTAAATGTCCATAATTGAACAGGCAATCGGAAGTGGCTGACCATTTGCAGTTCCTGATTGCTTTGTCCATCAAATGACAGGCAAAGAAATCGATTTGCGATTAGTAAAGTTTGATTGAGCATTATCCTCAAATTATCCGTCAAATGAATTGTTTAACTGATTGCCGATTGATTATCTAAATGTATTCAGTCGAATCAGTAAATTGTTATTATGAGCACAGTAGAAGTGTGTAAATAAAAACGTACTACCAAGGATTACACGTCTATTTCTCAAAGCAGGCCAAACTCTCTTCCTTTATTATAGCTGTCTATGCAATGTAATTTTCATACTTATTTCGCTTTAGCCAATTTCATTATAGTACATTACATACCTAGGCGGTGAATTCATAAACAAACACCTGCAAATCTGGGACTTTATGAATTACCGCCCGTGGTTTGTTTAAAGTTTAACGTCTTGGCTTGGCCAGATAGTGAAATTTTCTCCCCGTGACGTAAAAATCCTTATATTTGCATATAATAATAATAATAGGTTCAGACTTCAGAGTCATTTTAGAGTGCCAACTTACTCAAGATCTAATAATGTTGTTCTAAGATATTAATTACTACATTACACTATTTTCAGCACCTCTAGCGTAACTGAGCGACTATTTCTGGCGCGAGATAATTACCCGTCTCTTTCTGTGCAGTACTGTGAGAGAGTGACGGGTAGCGTTATCCCGCGCGACAAAAGTCGCGAAGTATAGTTGTGCTAGACGGGCAGGTTATAGATTTAATTGTATAGGATTGCAATTGTAGAATATATCATAAAAAATACAAGTACTTCTAAACAATTATGATACCTTGTCTCCCCTTTTCAAACAATTACACCACGTATTAGAAAATGCTTAAGCGTAGGATCTTAACATGTCAGTTGGCTGTCATGGTATGAATCTAGTTGTCAGACTGACGTGGGTACATTTAAATTGTGTTTCAAAAACTTGTAATTATCTGTTTGTCTTATTTATTATTATTAAACACATATGGGTCGACAACGATGGTTAATACTAAAAATTCAACACATAAGGCTCCAAAAATGCTGATTGCTTTTTCTATATGATCAAACAATTTTCTAAACATGTTATCATCATACTTAGAACAGGGCTATTGCAATTTATTGGTATATATTTGAAACCTACAGTTTGAATTTTTCATTGATAATTGTTTATTTCAAAACCTACTCGAAATTAACAAAATACACGCAGCAAACTGTTTTTTTTTCACGCACGCAATGGATAAGTATTATCACTTTAAACAGTTGGTTGAAATTATCAATATGTTTGTCATAATATAAAAAAAATACATTTTAAAATGTATAAAGGCCTCCTTAAAAGACTACATATTTGGTAGCTTGAGAATTGAATTCGTAATCGTTGCAAGTCCTATACTCTTAACAATTGATAACAGAAATTATCAAATTACTATTTAAGTGTCAATGTTAAACTAACTCGTTTATCCTTTAACCAATAGGTATTTCATGACAGTCAATAACGATTTGAATAATATACATAATTTCCTCACTAAACAAAACAATCGAAGGCGTGACAGTACCAGCCCACCGAAATGACAGGACATATTACCATAATAAACCCAATGTCTGACATTTGACATTACAGAAAAATATGAAACACTCACGTTTATCATTTGACAAAAAAACTTCCAGACTTATTAGAGAAAAGGCACAGAAAATTCCTAAACGACCTGCTATTCTAAATATCCACAAAACAGAAAATTGACGATTTAAAAGGGCGTAACAAGGGTTCTTTTCTAATGACTTACGCCCTTAAGAGCCCTTAGGGTAACCCCAGATAAGTCGGGATGTATAGCAACGATTAATAATAATTTTGGGGCAAAAACTGACCGGACCGTTTTTGCCTGCGTCCCCTTTTTGCCACGGATTTTAAGAAAATTAGTTTACGCGGTGCTTGGTGGTGACGAATAAATCTTGGGGAGACTGGGGACAGTGGGGACATAGGTAAACATTTAGAGCTTTATTTGTATGGAATTATTTGTTTAATTTCTTTATATATAGAAATCATAAATGAGAAAACGCGAAAGTGTAGTTTACTTTACAAGACACATTATCTAACAGAAGTCTTTAGAGCAATAAAGACATGTTCATTGATTCATCGTTATTTTCAATTTATTATGATTCCATTATGATATGAATGAGTTTAAGTTCTTAGTCGATAAATCTTTGAAGGTAATTTATTATCAGTCGATAAATTTAATATTTTACTACTCATGATTTAAATTTACAACTTTATAGGCCCCTAGACGTATCTACCTACATGTTTATGAGCATCAATATTTTTCATTTTAACTCTGTTAAATTTTTGATTCTAGAATCTAGGAATAAAAATAACGACGAAACGCTTCGAGAATAGTTAAGTTAGGTAAGTGCCTTTGTGCTTCGCTTGGCGGGAGCACTACCGTGCCCCCAGATATAAGTATAATTGAAATAAAAAAAATAACCCAAAAACCCAGTGGCACCCAGTGCAATCCAGTTTGAACTAATTAGCGAGCCAGTGTCACCAACTGTTGCTAATCATTGAAACGTCTTTAACCGCAGTTTTTCCGCGACCTCCGTCCGTTTTGGCGGCAAAAAGTGTCGCCGACGCCAATGTCACTCGCGGCCATGCGTTAAGCTTGGCGCAACACAGCGAAAAAACCGCGTAATCTCAATAAATAGCGAGAAATCGTTGCTTCACTGCAATTTCAGGTATTGTAATCGGTGGAAATGAAATAATTAGAATGGACAGATGCGGAGAAATATGATTGACAGCGATCGATTTCCCAAATTAAACTAAACATTATTACCAATTGAAACAAATTCTGTACCGTATAACACGTGCATAAGGTGTTAAGCTAACTTTAATAAATAGCTACTTAAACATCGTTTACTAATATGGATATACGCGCCCATTAACGGTTACAAACGCTCCTGTATTCAAAACCATTTCATAATTTAAAATTACGAATCCAGTTAAAATTTAAAAAGATATATCAACGTATAAAACAAATATCGAATAACGAAACGCTTTAGCATTCAAAATTGGAATAACACAGCGGGGTTCAAGCGCGTGCCAACCGAAAAGCGTTTAGATACTGCTAAGAACCGTTTTTCCCGACTTTGGCAGAAAGAAGCGACCAAGACCCAATTCGAAGTTTAAATTCCACCAAATGAAACTCTTTTCCGCGGACATAAGAAAGAACCGGAACGCTGTATTTTTTGTCGAGTTTAGTTTTTTAGTGGCTTTTGTCACCCAAGCGGCGGAAAAGATCGAAATCGTGCTGCTAAATAAAAAAGTATGGTGTGAGCTTTATAGCGACACACGGGTTCTGCATGCAAATGAGTATCATATCAATTAGGTTGAATACACTTATACGAGGGGTATACTTTTATGATATGTAAACATTATTTGATCCACTATTAGGTACTGGCATTTTACGTCACAGGTATGTCACATTTGATTTAATAAAATAAGTTTATTTTGATTGTATATTATGCAACAACATATTGATTGATTCTAGTGTTGCAGACACTCTCTATTTCTAGGCACTAAATCACTGTTTTCATCTCATGACAGTCATAACGCATGTATTATACAATTATTACAATCACGACGGCATATTAGTTTTGTAAATACGTATTCTATTAGTTACATTTACCTAATATACCTAATATTAAATAAAAAATGGTTCGCATCGTATTTAGACCCTAAAATCAGTTAATGTTGGCATTGAATGGTTGTCGCAGATTTAGCGTAGAAATTCGAATTTCGAACGAATGATTCGGCGCGAGCCGTGTCGGTGGCTGTAGAATAAACGTCACGAACTGATTAAAAAAAAAACATTTAAATTAAGAATGCCGATTGTGTTCTATTCTCTAATACATTATTTCACGGAGTTCTTTTACTTAAGGTGTTTGGGGCGTATTCAATGAGTCAAGAAGGATTGAAATACGTGATAATAGGTAGTTTTCCTCCTTTCCTTTTTATATTTCGTTACATTATAGTCGAGGCGATTACGAGTACACATTTTGTGTCAATTTTAACAACAAAATGAACTTTTAAAGTTTATTTTTTTATTTAAAAAAAATATATATTTTTTTTTTATAGAAAGGTTTGCTCAGCACTACAGTCATGCTTGATACAGCCAGGATATGATACCTAGATTTTCCTTAGATAAAATATTCGAGTGACTATCCTTGAGTCGCGGGTCTACCTATATTTAATTTTAGTATAGGTACTCCGCGAGCACCTGCCCGCTACCGTGCGACTCGTCTTCGCTGTGCAAATATGGCCGCTTAATGACATGCAGACATAAGAAAGACGTAGAACTGAACTGCCGAATTTTAAGTCTATCTGAACAACATCACTACATACTATAAAACAAAGTCGCTTCCTGCTGCCTGTCCGTCCCTATGCTTGGATCTTTAAAACTACGCAACGGATTTTGATGCGTTTTTTTTAATAGATAGAGTGATTCAAGAGGAAGGTTTATATGTATAATACGTGCATACTATAGCATTGCACCCGTGCGAGGCCGGGGCGGGTCGCTAGTAATATATGTAATAAATATAATAATTAAATATCAGACAACCTCACAGAAATCGATCTAGTCCCAAATTAAGCTCAAGAAGGCTTGTGTTATGGGTACTAGACGACGATATACTAAAATACATAGAACAACCATGACCCAAAAACAAATATTTTCCCTGGCCAGGATTAGAACCCCGGACCGCCGGCTCAGTAGGCAGGTGCACCACAAACGGCGCCAACCTCGTCGTCCAGTCGACATAGATGGCGCTAGAGTTAAATACCTTTGAAAATAAAATAATTTTGCACCACATCTATCCGGCGCCATACTTACCAGGTGCAAACTTAACTTTAACCAGCCAGTTAAAATGGTAATTAGTATTTGTACGGAACCCAATGCGGGGTTCAGACTCGCACTTAACCGGTTTTTTTTTGTCAATGGCAGCAGCATACTTGTTTGTCAATCGTTTGTAAGAACGTGACTTCCAAGTAATTCCATTCAAACTGTCATTACGAACACCTTAACAAGCAATGAAATCCGCTATAAAAGATCTAATGATCCATAAACCTTAGATCCCTCCTGTAATAAACATTATTAACACTATGGATCGGATCGATGGATCCCATCGTTAGGCTTGGGATCCATTAAGATTTCCGCCCGCCGAGATGCGCGGGAGCACGAGAAGGTTACAGTTTTGGAACGACGTAAATAACGATAACTGATGCAAATTATTTTGAACAATATCTCGATAATGATAAAGTTGAGTTCGCATTGAAGAATTGTGGGTTTATTGGTGATGGGTTTTGAACTGTATTGAGCTTAAAAACAAACGTTATAAGACCTATTTTCAGTTGGGTAACTTTATGAATGCATTGTAAATCGAATGCGTGTGTTATTATTAAGATTTAAGTTTTACAACCATAGGAAAAGAGTGTATTTTTGGTTGTTTTCACGTGATCGATTTGCAGAAAAGTGATGTTGTTTGGTATCAGTCATTTTTATGGTGGTTTTAAGATAATGGTATTGATTTACCACTATACAGTGGTAAGCAAGGGTTTGGAAGTAAACGGAGATACTTACAGCCTATAAGTCTATATATAAGTACGAGATACGAATCACTATCATCATCACTACATAGTATAAAACAAAGTCGCTTTCTCTGTCCCTATGTCCCTTTGTATGCTTAAATCTTTAAAACTACGCAACGAATTTTGATGCGGTTTTTTTTAATAGATAGTGATTCAAGAGGAAGGTTTATATGTATAATACATGCATAATTTATCAGCATTGCACGCGAAGCCGAGGCGGGTCGCTAGTACTATTATAATATTCTAGATTTGTATTGATAATCAGTTTTCAATAGTGAGGGGTCATAATTTCAGGAAAAATCTTAATAGCGTGATGTAGGATCGACTATTGTTTTGTATGGGTGCGCGGCGCCATGCCAACCTGGCGCCATCTGTTTTCATAATTTCCTTCGCCCTCGCATCACGCCAAAATAGCTGGACAAATTTTAGCCAATTTCGTTACAAGGATAGCTGGATATCCTAAGATGGTCATAGGATACTTTTGACTCGATTACGGTATAAGAAAAATACGAAGTTTCTAGTACTAAAATTATCTACGGTACAGTACTTTTATCTCACGAGCGCGGGTGAGCCATGTTTGTGTGAGTAGATGTACATGCACATTGGCTCTGTGTGGGTGAGCCGGAACTGTTCGCTCCCGAGCTCACCCACACAGAGCCAATGTGCATGTACATCTACTCACACAAACATGGCTCACTCGCGCTCGTGAGATAAAAGTACTGTAATGATATTGTCTTTCTTAGCGAGATTTGGCGGGATGAATATACTTTTTTCGTTCGATAAGTGGCAAATTCAAAATGGCGATATGACGGTTGCTGGACTTGAATAAAATTTAAATCGTCGGGGATAGTGCAATACCGCGTAAGTAACAAGTGATACGAATCAATATTCAAACAAATGCTAAGTATTTTATTGAAATGACTTTTCGACAGCTGTTATTTGCGCGGTATTGCACTATCCCCGACGAAATGTCAACTTGTTAATGTCACTCAATGCAGCTCGAATCGCAAAAATACATACGGTGAAAGATAGAACCTTCTAATTTTTGGAAGTCGGTTCAAAAATGATATTTCCGATATAATGCCGTGATAAAGCCGAAACGTTCTTAATTTGAAAATATCATAAAGATCCATTAAATTAATTAGATACCTAGATTTTGAAAAAAGAGACATTAAAGCGGTGCCAATTTTCAATGAGTCAGTTTCCTTCCGAAGTTTTTTTATCTGTTCTTTCGATTTTATGCGATGCGATGATCTTCGGATTCCTTGAAGATGAGTAATGAAGGTAGCGAAGTGTCGCTTTTTTTTTGTAAAGCTGAATGTGAGTTGTTTCTGTGATATAATGCATTGTAACTGTGTCTTTATAATGAAAGATAAACGAAAAAATATGAGTTCCGAACTTTGAAGTAGCGTCAAGTGTTTGTAAAAAAAGTCGTATTTTTTAGGGTTCCGGACCCAAAGGGTAAAAACGGGACCCTATTACTAAGCCTCTGCTGTCCGTCCGTCCGTCTGTCTGTCTGTCCGTCTGTCACCAGGCCGTATCGCATGAACCGTGATAGCTGACAGTGGAAATTTTCACAGATGATGTATTTCTGTTCCCGCTATAACCACAACTACTAAAAACAGAATAAGATAAATATTTAAGTGGGGCTCCTATACAACAAACGTGATCGGTTGCGTTAACTTTGCACCATATTTGTATCCGGCGCCATTCCAAGTGCAATGGCAAACATAACCTAACCCGGCCAGTTAAGATGGGATAAGTGTTTATACGGAACCCTCGGTGCGCGAGTCCAACTCGCACTTGTCCGTTTTTTTTTTTAAATCTTCCACGTTACAGTTTGACAGCCCAATGAATTAACAAAACCATTACACTGTCAAGGCACTGTCAATAAATCTACGAATAATCTAGAATAGTCAGCTCATACGTTGATAGAATAGAAATAAGACAGACAGACGTGCTTGACGGGAAGGGAAGTGTTTCCTCTCGCTCTAACTATTGAGTTCGTTCGAGTTGTCTCTTTCTCAACTACGTGTTTTGGTAGGAAATTTAAATTGAATGCTAAAGTTAACACCTAAATTGAGGCACAGTCATGTTACCATTTATTTATCTTCTATATTTTACGTTTATAAGTATAAATTCCCACACTACTTAATAGTGATCAATTGTGGGATAATAGTAGTAATATCCCCTAATATAATTGAAAAATGGCAATATCAGGGCATTAAGACACTCCATCACTGTAACAATCGCAAGCCCTGTCCAGTTTATTGTACAACATAAAAGAAACACTATCAAACAATATCTCAATATGCAGACTTTTCTCACAGTGCAAGATATAAATCCCCTAAGTAGATGCACAGATTCAAAATCACAATAAAATCTGAATGCCAATAAATCCAATATGTCACTGGCACAATACTTTGCGCAACGGAAATCGCACAATGTTTAGAAAAAAAAGTTTCCACAAGCGCGTAAATTTCTCGTTCCCACGGGGTCTATTAACGAAAACTACGCGAATGCATCCTTCGATATTCAACCGTATTTGTAATAGTATTGGTTGGTTTTAGATCGGAGGGGGGAGGAGTAAACAGAGCCATATGTGACGTCACCTGCAGGGTCTTAAGATCGCAACATCCCTCTCAAATCGAACATCCTGTTCGAATTTCAAAACCTGCGCATCCTGTTTTCAAATATCGAATGAATTGTGTCAACACGTTCTGTTTTTAAATAAACAATCATAGACATAAAAGATTTTTTAATATTTCATTTTACAACGTCAATTTAGTAATAGTAAAGACCGATCATAATTTGAATTAACCAGTTTTATTTTAACGAGTTTTTAAATAAATTCCCTGGATTTTAATTTGTTTTTTAATCGTCGGTTATAAAACCAGTATTTATATAATTACCTAAACAATGCAGACACATGGCCGATGTTATTACAACGAACATCTTGTTTAGATGTTCCTAAGATAAAAGGGTATACTTACATTAAAATACATATGCAAAAACTAAAATGTCAATGTGTATTCAATTAATACACACGGAATGAGCGAAGATACGGAATTATTTGTCATCAAAAAGCAATATAAATATCATACAAATGTCAACACAATCTCCGAGCTCCCACATATTTCGACGATATTTTTGTTGTGGCTGCAACAGAAGTTTCCTAAATGAAACAAAATCCATTGCATTTATAAGACTTCATAACATTCTGTGCAAATCAGGTCATATGGTCAGTGGGACCACCATAACGAAAATGCGCAATTACATGGGAGAGTGCGTTAGGTTGGCAACAGTTGTTTTTTTTACGCCTGATGGCACTGTCACCTGTAGTGCCAGACTGGTTTGCCAGTTGCTGCACGTAATTATATGCAAACTTATATGTTCCGAAGGCTCTTGGCTGCTTGAGACTTGTGAGCTTTTTAAACGTTGGGCATTGACAATTGCCTAGTTTTTTAATTGATGAAATTTATTCGAAATTAGAACGTTCAGAGGCTACTTTAAATATAGTTAATGGTTTGTGCAACATAGTTTTTAATTAAAGTACATTTTAAATCATTAATAAAATAGAAGGAAGTCATTTTCAAAATACAAATTGGCGATGCGGTTGTTGTGGTATACGATTGTTAATTAGATCTCAAAAGCAATATTTCAAACTTTAAGCGTTTTTAAATTAAAAGGTCAAGCTTTATGCGTGGACATAAAAATCTTTAATGAATTTGCAAACTTTGTTAAACTTATGAATACATTGGATCGAAAATAATTTTGTACATCACTCTAACCATTATACATTTCAAGACATGGATATATAATATTATACGTATATAATAAAATTTAATTAATGATTTTTTTTTATGGGCATTTTTACAAACATTTTTCTCAGTAAGTCAATAAAATATCTGCATCCGCAAAACCATCAAAACACGTCTATCATAGACAAAATAACCGACGACCGTAATTTCTTCCGTAAACCAAAATTAGGGTTAAACTCCCTTATATTTTTAAATCCCTTCAATAGTTTCTCTTCTCATTAAACCCCTAGCCCGATGTAATTAATGATTCCCCCAAAACTAGCAAGAACAGCCGTTTAAAGTGGCCATTACTGAACCGCCAGTCACGAGCCTTTTAACCACGAAGTCATGCAGGCTTGAGTGTCATATTACGACGTCATTGTAATTAACGTTTATATTTCAATAAAATTTTGATTACATTGTATTTCAACAGGGTATTTTTGAACCCACGCCGTATTGCGGATTTTAATGTGATAGTGGAACTTATTTAATTTACTGGCAACGAAAAATTTTTGGTAACTGACGTTGAAAGTCGGTGAATGTCACTGATGTAAACATACAGGACTAAATATTAAAAGTTACAAGTATTTTTTGCATTATAAAGCCAAAACCATCCACAGTGATGCAAGTCAAGTTTTTTTCAATTGGATTCAGTATTTATTTCGCTAGAACGAAGGATTGAGCAGCATTCCTGTAAACAATGTTCTGAATTTGACAAATGGCTATTGACGTTTAAGAATGCAAATATGTGACGTATGCACATCATTGCCATATGAAAGCTGTTTGTTGCGGCACTATCCCTGGGACGGACTGACACTTATTATGTATCAAGAAAACTGAAATGAAAATTACCAAAAAGATGGCCAAATGCAAATGCTACAATTGAAGTAAAGTCGTGACTCAATTTGTATAAAATTTATTATTCAACATTTTTAATGTTCACTGCACTTTTATAAAAGGTTTTAAAATTAGGTTGAATGAAGCTCCTCTTAAACCCAAATAGCATATAACGACAATTAATTACAAAATATTTGACTATTGCTGTTATTTTCTGTCGGGTTTATTAACCATAAAATAGAAAAAAAAAAACCTTTAATTTTCATTTTACATCCGAACGTAACGAACAGCACTAAAATACAATACTAGCAATAATCCTTATTATACTAAAATTTACATTCTGTTGTGTTTAAAACATAGGTACTTATATAAAGTATATCAATATATCAACAAGTATACAAAGACATAAGTTTTGGTACTGTTAAAATGTCTGCTCAATTGCTCCCGCCCATTTAAATGTTGGTACCAGTATCCCACCCCCATGTCATAGACAAAATAGTAACGATTAGTTACCGCCACGGTCCGGCCACAGATAAATTAACCGCCAATTAGCATAGATAAGAGATTTGGGCGGCCAAGACGCTTATCTAAGATTTTAGTGCTAATTTATTATGGTACCTGTTCTGCATTATGTTATGGGGATTTAGATGTTTACTCCAAAATATAGCTTCGTTTATATATACTGTGTAATATTTTTAATCTCAGCCAACGTAGTTATTATACATATATGTACATATACAGCGCATATATATATTTCTTTGAGTAAAAGATGTACTCGTACTTACTATTGACAACGTTAAATAATCATCTTACATCTGTAAAAAAAAAGTTCGGCGTAAATTAAAAAAGAGGAAGTGCTCTAGTCTTATAGCCAATGCTTAAACTTCTAAAGCGCAGCGCGGTGGTTCCACCTGCGCAAGCGCCTAATATCTTGGCATTGAGGCCCAAGGCCGCGCTAAATGCGCGCGTGACGTCATCGTCTGCCGCGCTCGCTGATTGCCGAAACGTCACAAATGTACATTCATTACGTCTGCCAGACGTTACGATGCTTTGGCGGTTTAGCGTAGTCGTGAGAAAAGTTGAACTTTAACAACATTTGCGGACTGAGTCTAGCACCGGGACGCCACAACGTCGCCAGCCACAGCCACCGTATCGTTAGACCCGTAACTTAGAGGGCCCGGATCCCTAGGCAGCTGGCATTTGGGCCCCCTCCTCTTGAAACGGTTTCAGCAAATTAAATAGTAGGTAGTAGTATTTAAAGTGATAAATAAGGAGAACATTATTATGGTACAAGTCCTGCTTTTGGGACTGAGGGCCCTAGGCTGGCTGGGCCCTCAGCCTTGTGGTCCTAGGGGTAAAAACGGTACTGACCGTATCCAACCAAATAAATGACAACGTATGGAAACGAACTCACTTGGCGACACGATGCTGTTAAGGCATTCCGGTGAGGAAAGGGACTCTTAAGTGATAGTGTGTCGTATAGGCTAAGAAAAAGTACTGTAGTAGGTATACGTGTCCTCGAATAGCTCTCTCTCTCTGCTGCTGGGTCAGAAAATGTGCTTTACTGCCCGTGAGCGTTAAATGCTATCTATTGGCCGGTTCAGAAAAGCCTGCTAAGCAAGTTATTTAAATAAAATTTTAAAAACGATTGAGTTATATAAGAGCAATAAATTCTAATTTTGAACTAGATAAATACCTACATATTTATAGAATTCTTAGTCACATATTGATATTCAGGTATGCTGATTTTATGAGAAGCGATATTTTTGTTAATGTAAAGTTATTCACTGGCGCTTAAACAGCATCATTTTGGGTCGTAATCATATTAATCATAAATTGAAATGAAATACCGAAATTTTAGTTTCACAGATGAAAATGACTGTACAGTAAAGTATTCGTAAACGCTATTAATATTTATATTGTGACTGTAATTAAAGTACCTACGGACACAAAAGGCATTACATTTAAATCCTCGGAATGACAAAACATCTGCCATTTTTATTACATATAGAACTAAGTTTTGCCCGCGACTACGTCCGCATGGGACTTGGAAGTATGGAAGCAACCTCGTACAACACGATAGATATCCACCTAATCACCTTAATTAATAAAAGGGATTATTAAAAGCGCCTAAGCAAATGTAAGAGCAATTGTGATTTTGGGCTAATCATTACATTTCCTACATTACATTTACAGGGTCATCAATGTCATCTTGAATTACTTACTCACTTTTCAATCATTTTAGGGATAATTTCCAGGATAAAAACTATCCTATGTCCTTCCTCGGATCTTAAACTATCTCCATGCCAAATTTCATCAAAATCGATTCAGCGGTTTAAGCGTGAAGAGGTAACAGACAGACACACACTTTCGCATTTATAATATTAGTATGGATGTGTTTGTCAGTTGTTTGATACATTTAAAAGTGCGTTTAAAAATGGATGTCCGTATCCTGCATAAACTGGTAACGATAGTTACCTATTTAAAAAATGAATAAAAATGTTATTTGTTGAGCTTGTTTGACGGGTGTCAGTAAAAAGGCATCACTAATTAGGTCTTGGACAGGTGCATTAATCTTAGGGAGTTATAATCGTTTTTAAGTCAAAGGGATCTTTCTGTTATGTACTTAATCTGTGTAATTTTGGAAAAATCCTTATGTTGTGTTTAATGCTATTTATTTAGTAAGTATTTACTGGTTTTGATACGTTTGCGTACGTATTTACTGTATATTTTATATTTTATTTTCATATTTATTGCAGATGCGTATACATATTAATTCATTAATTACAAATGAACTCTGGATTTTTTTTGTAGTATTGTCTAAATCATCATATACATTCAAACTTTACTCGAATTCCTTTTAATAATATCTACTTTAGAACAGTAGAAAAATAATGTCATTGTGTAATTGTCTACTACAAAATATGACAACAGATATGTGACAAATATACAGTCGAAAGTAGAATGACCTATCTGACTTTAAGTATACGATACTTATATGACCTTTTGGCTCCGGTAGTACTATTCGCTTGTACCACAACATCGATGTTATTCAAACAATGTAGACCCTTAGACCGCAAACTGTAATTCAATATAACATATGACATTTCGGTTACTAAGTTTATCCAACACTATACAAACTTACTTAATCCAGTGGCTAAATTCCGAACTAACGACATTTCGAACTATTCCTACTTTTTTGTGCGACACTGGCGCCAATTTTGTATTTTTAAGTTCAGCAAATTAAAAATTGTTTCATCGTTCTTTTTGCAAACTTTTTAATGCTCGTTTTCAAATGAGGAATTCTATTTACAAAATCAGAATGCCATGGTACACTAGCTCCGTCGTTGGTGGTTTGATTTGTAATCTGTATCATACATTACAAAGTTATTTATACCGATGGCTAAATAAAGAAGTAACATATTCATAACTAGGGAATTGTTGTTTTGTTGATAAGTGGCGCTGCAATCGCCGGTAAAATTAAGTTTGTAATAATATAATACGGCCAATACATCGGTTATTACATTGTAACAATAAGATCATCAATGTGGTATTTAAAATGCTTTGTTTTGATCCTTTTGTGTGTATGGACCCTTCTGTTGTTATTGTTTTTAATATAGGTTCTGTATTTATATCTGATTTATACCAAAATGAAAAGGTAATAAGTCAGGTAGTTTATTTTTCTGTATAGGTATAGGTAGTCATAAACTAGTCTCTGCGGCTGTAATAATATCGTATCTCCGCCATTTAAAAATCTTCGAAAAACTGTATCAACAAAAATCGGTGGAGAAATTATACCCGCAGGCGAGAACAGCCGGACATCCGAACATTCGAAATTCGGACATACGAAAGAAATATGCAAGCAATGGAGACACTTCGATCGATCGGACAACTTAAACTTTAAATAGTCAGGCCTAACTCTTAGATAGTGGTAACTAAATTATAATTTTTGACGACGCGTTTGGCTCGGTTGGTAGACATCTGCCTACTGAGTCGGCGGTCCCGGGTTCGAATCCCAGCCGGGGCAAATATTTGTGCAAAATATTTGTTCTTGGGTCATGGATGTTATCTATATATGTATTTATATATTATGTATATCGTCGTCTAGTACCTACCCATAGTACAAGCTTTGCTTAGTTTGGGACTAGGTCGATTTGTGTATGATTGTCCCTTAATATTTATTTATTTATATATTATTTATTTATAATTATTAAAAAAATATTGTAATAAAAATATAAACCAGCCAAGTGCGAGTCGGACTCGCGCACCGAGGGTTCCGTACAAACACTTTCCATCCCTAAGTGGTTAAGTTAAGTTTGCACCTGGTATGTATAGCGCCCCATATAAATTAGGTGCAAAGTTAGGTATTAAAATATTAAAAAAAAACTACTTACTAGATCTCGTTCAAAACCATTTTCGTTGGTAGTTTTTATAGTAATGTACATCATATGTTTTTTTTAGATTTTTCATGTTCTTATTTTAGAAGTTAGAGGGGGGGGGACCAACTTTTTTCCACTTTGGAAGCGTCTGTCACGCAAACTATTCGGTTTAGAATAAACATATTTTAGAAACCTCGATATCATTTTTGAAGACCTATCCATAGATATCCCACACGTATGTGTTTGATGAAAAAAAATTGAGTTTCAGTTCTAAGTATGGGGAGCCCCCAATATTTATTATTATTTTTTTATTTTTGCATCAAAATCTTAATGCGGTTCACAGAATACATCTACCTACCAAGTTTCAACAGTATAGCTCTTATAGTTTCGGAAAAAAATGGCTGTGATATACGGACGGACAGACGGACAGACAGACGTGATGAATCTATAAGGGTTCCGTTTTTTGCCATTTGACTACGGAACCCTAAAAACGTGCTACCCAACATTACGGAAAATTCAAATGAAAAAAAAAAACACCAAAACTCAATCGTCCAAAGTGAATCTTGAGTCAAGGTCATAGAATACATTTTGGTATAATTTTGAACTGTGCTGTCGTAAAGTTCGTTATAATCATAGAAATAGAGTTTGATTTGGTTTGATTTCGGTGTTGTTTAGTTGGCTAAGATTTTGAAGGAAGTAATACAAGATATGTGCTTATTATAAGTAACCAAGAACTGAGAACGTGCTAGTGTAGGGTGACCATTAATTTTATTATCTACCAGACATTGTTGTTACCATATTTTTCGTTTAACATAAAAAAATACAACTAAATATTGATCAAATTTTTATCCAGTTGAAACCGCCTTCAATTCGAAATTTTACTGTAAAATTTGTCAGAGATGACGAATGCTATATTAACAGTTTACTCTCCTCTCTCCATTTTTTTTTACCATTATATACATTTTGTTCTATACATTATACACATGCCAACGCGCTTTTTTGTATGGAGTTATAAACGCGCGTTAGCAAAACGCTAAGGATACAGGATGAAATACCTAGGATCTCCAAGTACTGTACACGAAGCCAAGCAACATCGAGGCTTTGCTTAGGTTCGTGGAGGAGTTGGGGTGGTTGGAGTAGCGCTACCCCCTTTTCACGCAAAATAGGCACGTTGGATGTCAACTTGCGGAAAATGTCCAGCGCAACTAACTAACTAGCAAAACGCGCGTTGAGCGCTTGTCATCTGAACATGGCCTTAACCCTAGTGATATGCACTAGTTGACCGTTATTACGTGAGAGGCACTTTCTTTCTCGTTGAGATCAAATTTCACAGAGAAGCGGAGCTGTGTAAAATGGACCAATTACATTCCTCAGATTTAAATGGACCTTTTTGGGCTTTACAAAGACGCAACCTTATTGGTCCATTTTCTCCGTATTTGACGTAAAAATAACCACGTTCCTGCTATATTTATAATTTTGAATATTGTAATTATTTTAAATACTATTTGCGCCGCGCTGTTACCCGCTCATGTCACGGGAACACTACATTTTTCGGGATAAAAAGTAGCCTATATGTTAATCCAGGCCCCAGGGTGTCTATCTTCATACCTAAGTTTATCAAAATTAGTTCAGCCGTTTGAGTGTGAAGAAGTAACAAACACACTCACGAACTTTCGCCTTCATAATATTAATGTGATTGTCATTTCCATGTATATTTCATTTTATTGACATATTTTTTTTTTTATAAATGTAATTTCAAACACAATTTAAATTTGTTAATGAATAAATTATGACTTATATCAGAAACTATGGCCACCCTATGGAATGCCCATAGCCAGCGGCCAAATTATATCACCCGAGATAAAGATAGCCGAATCGCGTGTCGGCGCAGGCGGCTGCTATTACAGCAATTTCGGTACTGCTTACTTTACTAGCGACAAAACGACTTATGCGCCGTGTAAACTTAATTAAGTTACGATTTTCCGGTTGTAGAGAATTGGGCCTTTACCTAGCCTATTAAATTTGAGGTGTACGTATATAATGTATATAAACAAAATACTAGTAGATAAATAGTTGGCCTGAAGGGCAACAGATCCTATGTCAGTCACGCGATTGTTTGTCCCTTTTTGTCTGGTCAAGCGTAAGCGGGACGGTGAATGACTAACGAAGTGACTACAGCCAGTTATACCATCTAATTATGTTTAAAAAATTAAATATTGCTACCAATGTTATACCTAGACACGTTTTAGTTAATACCTTTAATCCCTCTATTTCAAAATTTGAAATGAATATTATCAGACAATAGTGACCCAAAGACCACCCTTGAGGTACACCAAAAGGATACTCAATGGTAAAAACTGTCAAAATGAGAACCATTTCTGTTTTTGAAATGGATGAACACAAACAATAGAAGAATTATCTTAAATATGAGAAGCAAATGAAATATTGGGTAGGTAACTCGATATGAAAACAATGATCCAACCAAGAATCGTACTACACTCATCTTATAAACGCAAATCATTAACCACTAAACCAACTAGCTGACAACTGAAATCTGCCAAAAAAACGCTATAGCAACACAGTCAACATACCATTACCAACTTAACGAAAAGTAGCATGCCATAGCATGATCTATATCTATGTCATCGGAGTTAGACAAGCCGATTGAGTTTACAAATTCGGAAATTGTAAATCCATACTAACATTATAAATGTGAAAGTGTGTCTGTCTGACTTCATCACGCTTAAACCAATTCAGACGAATCTCCGTACCAAAATTCATCTGTCAGTCCTGAGGAATAACATAGGATAGTTTTTTTATCCCGGAAATAAGCTCTGAAGGGGTGAAAATGAGGGTAAGTTTCTATGGGGAATCAATAACCACTGGACCGATTTAGATGAAAGGATTGAGGATTTAGGATAGTTGTTATCCCGAAGAAAGAGGTGGAATGGCGGAACATTAAGTATGGAGAAGTACCAATTCCACGCGGACGAAGTCGCGGGCGAACGCTAGTAATAAATACATAGGCATAATAGACATGTTGACTAATTTTTTTTGAGGATGTCAATCGATTCTATTTTTTATTGTGATCAAATGTCTATATGGGACTGACTACACTTAAATTGCTCTAAAAGTCAGAAATGACCGTCAAAGTTCAACATTTCTACGTAGCGCTAAAAACGCTCCATACAAAACGTGTCAGGCTAGTGACGTCACAGGCCGGTATAGGTACCAATAATTGTATGGAAAAATTAAGAAATTTGGCATTTTCACCGTGAAAAAGTGCGTTTAAGTTCATAGTTGTCATACAATTATTGTTTCGTAAAATTATGAGGATTCTGAAAACATTTTCAAAATTTATTTTGGATTAAAAAAAAAAACATAAAAATTTGCGTACCTTTGAAGTCACATATTTCCAAAAAAGATACATGTTTCTGGATTTTTTTTCTTTGTTTCGTGATATATTTAGCTAATTTTATTCATATAACTACAGTACGCTGTAGAATTCAACATCAGTCAAATAGCCTATTAACTGTGATCATCATGCTAGCGACCAGCATGTACTTATAATGGTGACGCAACACATATGATCGTAATGGTCGGTGTCAATCAAAATTACACGCTAACAAATTCAAACGCTCTTCCTAAAACTGCCGCAAGCGAACAACGACTCTAAACTATCCTAACCATAGGAGCCAAGACATTTGGCAATTTAAAGTCCTTGCGAGGGTTCCAAGAAAACTAGCCGCTATAAATACATTTTGGTTAACGTTTTGGTAATTTGAATTTAAAGTTTTTAATAAGATAAACGTTGATAATGGTTTTAGAATTTATAACAGATTGCCGGTAAAGATTGTGATCGATCAACGAATTAAGCTTGAAACGGAAAAGTCTACAGCAAACAAAAAGAGAACTGAAAAAAAAAATTTTAACAAAAAAAAGAACCGACTTCAGTAAAACTAAAAAGCCGAAAATAACCCGTTCAAGTACAGATTACATTTGACTCACCCTTTGAAATCGATCCCAAACCACTCAGTTATTATATTTATATATTAGAGTTTACGTGAGGTTTGGCACCGACTTCAAAGGGTGAGTCAAATGTAATCTGTACTTGAACGGGTTATTTTCGGCTTTTTAGTTTTACTGAAGTCGGTTCTTTTTTTTGTTAAAATTTTTTTTTTTTTCGCTTTTTAGTGATTCATATAAAATACTTATGGCGGGGTGATCAGGGAGGTCATGAAGGCATGCATCTCGTTTGAAATATCTCCTAACTCCTAACTGTTAAGGAGTTGTACCTTCCATCATCAGTTCAGCATGAGAAGATGATGACTACCATATGCAAATACTTAAATAGTTTTAGAAAATACATGAAAAATATTATGAGTGCCTATAAAATTTCAGGAATTCCTTCGATTCCTCATGGATGTCGTCATCCGATCTTCACCAAAATTTTATGGGACCAACCTTGAGATGTCTATTCATGAACCTAAAAAGAATTTTCCAAATCGACTCATAAATGACGGAGTTATGAGGTAACAAACATTAAAAAAAAAAAAAAAAAAAAAAAAAAAAAAACATACAACCGAACTGAGAACCCCCTCCTTTTTTTGAAGTCGGTTAAAAACCTGGAGCCAAAAGTCCTCTAATACTTTAGCAATGAAATAAAACAACTTAAGTCTCGAAGATCTTGATCACGAATAGGAAGTTTAAGAAGTAGGTTACCGATAATATAAACCTGGCAAAATTTTCATTGAAGAGCAAGCAAAATCCGCTAAGAAATTAAATATGCATTTTGTTTTTCTAAATAGAAAGAAGCTTTATCGCCAGCCAGTAAAAAAACAGCAAAGAAGCGAGCAGCCAAAGAAAACACATCAGTCATCGAGCGGCGACATTGACAATGGTTGGAGCCGGAATGTGGCCTTGAGTCACATTCGGACGAACGCATTTGCGCGGGATACGATCGATATTTCTAATCGATTATACGCACACGATTATGTTGGTAGCTTTGTAATTGATAATTTGTTTATGGCCAGTTAGTCTCAAAAGAATCACGATTGCGATCGAAATCGATCTTATTTGAGGAAAGTTAAAGTTTCGTTTCGAGGAATTGGTTTTCTTATACAAGTTTAGGTGATAATACACTTTATGTAAAGGAATTAAGATTAAGTTTGAAGGAAGCGTTATTATGACGTGAGCTTACGAAACGATTCTAGTTCTGACTCGGGTTCAGCTTTTGTTAGTATAGATCGAGTTAGTTACTAAGTAAGTTTTTGCAATATAAACAGCTGGATACAATGGTTTGTCTTTTTAAATCTTTAGATTCGTCTGAATGCGAAAAAGTTTAGAGTACTGGTAGGACAGCGGGAATGAATTAAATTGTGTTTTCATACATTGTGGATTAGAGAATCCATGTACACTCATACCATGAAGGTGTTAATAAACATTTAGGTACCACATTGTTGAGGCGACCCAATAAATCGGAAATTTAAATTGGGCAATTTTTTTGTATCACTCGTAAAATTTAAATTTGTGATAATCTCATACGAAGATTTGAAGGTTAATGCTTTTGAAAGTCAGATTTGGGTAAAAAAAGTGTTTTGGGTCAGACGGGAGGAGTAAACAGATACGTAGACTGAGATTTTACATTACCAACTTATCGGTTAAAAATGACGTAAGTATATGGAAGCTACTGGAAGTAACGGCTTTTAAGATCGTGATGGAATATCCTTGAGATTGTGATCGAGAAGGAACTGGAACATCATTACAGTTTTGAGCACATAGCTTTAAGGAATATACGAAAAAGTCCATACATTGATCAGAATAGAATAAAGCTTGGGCTCAATACTAGGATCTATCCATAATCATGCAGTGGAAAATTTAAATATACCTTTCGAGGGAACTCAGAATAACAATGCGATTTTTAAATTCAAGTTTGCTTACTCTTCATTAAATAAAATTAGGATAGTGTTTAGTTCTTTAGATGCTCCATGTTGACTACAAATAAATGGCTTTCGACATGTATATTCAATATATTCTTAATTTATACTGAAAAGGTACAACCCATTTATATTAATATAAGCGGCCTTGGAAATCATTTCCTCGCTTCAAAGATAACGGATCGAAGCAAATTCGTTCGTATAAACATGTAATAGTAAGTGATGCAATTGGTAAACCGAAGAACACACTAAGGCAAATCAAATGATTTATTATTGATTTGATTTATATTTATTATGTCCTACGAGACAGGCTGCGCCTAGTGTAGGGGCCAGTGTAACCTCAAATTGTTAAGTTTTAGGTGCATGTTATTGTCATTTAGTTGTTATGTGGAAATTAGTTTTTTGTATAACATTAATATGATAGTCGTGTACAATAAAGAAATTTGTATTTGAATTTGAATTAGCAATATTCATAATATTTATACAATAAGTTTCTGTCAATTTGACCATCCATAAATGTCTGAGAAACGATTCTAAAGACGACAAAATCGATAGGAGTGCTTTATCTTTTACGGAGGTTCTAGGACCACCTTCCGGCTCCATCATCAGACTATTGTATTGTCATCAAAGGTACGAAATCTGCTTCAAAATTGAGTTGCATTATACCACCCGAACAAACATAGTTACATACATATATTGCTAGTTAAATAAAAGCTTGTAAGAACTTGGTTATTTGAGGCAAATAAAAACGGCGTTAAACAGTTCGCACCGTTCGTCATTACGCTGCAAATAAAACACGTGGTAAAACCCACAACTACTATGGTTTCAACTTATTTGTCTTAAAAAAATGGCGCTAAAATCTAATTAGATAAGATGAAATTCCGATCGGATTGTTTAAAAAATTTCAAATAAAGAAAACCCTTCTGGACAAATAAGTTTTTGTGAAATTTTGTTATTGTTATTAGCGTCACCTAAAAAAAAACCCTTGACATTTAAGAAAATACAGAATTTTCTCTTTAAGGAAACGAAATCCGGCGCATATGCAGTTGCATTAGGCTAACTGATCACAGAATGGTGTCCATAATCCAATGTATGCATTGCATTATAACCTGACGTCTTCTGTGTGTATACAGCCTTATATTCGCACTATCGACATATCCACAACTCCAGACATTTATCTACTGTTACGCGAGGGGACCTTATCGGGACCTTCGGAAGTCTACCGGGTCACACTTATCAACTGTGTCCATTTCTTGGATTTGTAAGAAATATTGTGTACCTAATTCAAATACTAAGGTATAGCTTTCGGTTTATTTAATGCAGATACAACATTTCATTCGGGCTGACACATTTTATAGGGTAATCCAGAGGGATTATTATTAATCAGAAGAGAAAAAAATGTATCAGAAGAGTGATTGGTATAATATATAACATCTTATTAGCAATCTAACATAGTCTTATTAGATTTTTTTTTAAATAAGCACTAGTTCTCTATAGTCGTTTTTAGTGGAAAAAATAACTTGTTCAGAAATAGGTAACAGATTACGAAGTCATGAACGTCATAGTAATTTTCTATAACCACTGCACTGTAGTCTGAGCATTCTTGAATACATTGCAAGACGTTTAACAAGTTCATAACCGACAACGATAAAGTCAAGGCGACACATGATTATTATCTCGTACATCAGACGGCATCAGAACCCGAATTAAATCAAAGATCCCTATCTCCCGGAACAAAATTCAAACAAAATTCATTAACACTCGTTATCTATGTAATTGAATTTGTTAAAAAACCCACAGACAATAGGTATCGTCCTATACAACCTCTGTGCGACCCGGAGTGACCTTGGCTCGTTCAAGGCGCATCCGTACTCATCAGACTCTAATGACTGCCGTCACTCTAAGGCTTTCATTCCGACAATTGTCGAATTAAACAATTAGGATGATTTGCTTTGTGGCGACGATGATTTAGAAGTTGATGAAGAAGCACCGACGTAACTTCGAGTGGATAAAGACAAAAAAGGAAGCCATTATTATAAATTTCTATCGATGCCAATAGAGTTAAAATAAATCAAGGACCAAATATTGAAGTTCAATGTGTAAGAGATAACACAACAGGAAAAAAAACGTGGTATTAATTTCCATAATGACAATTGAAGGCGTGGAACTATTGTTGCATAAGATGGCAAGGAAATCAATAAAATCAATGAAACCATTGAATTTGTCGTACTTGTAAGACGCAGAGAAAAAATCCGCTCACAACCGTACGATGAATAATTTATTAAACATAATTAAGCAATACATCATATGAACACGAAGAGCTAATTTATTTAACTCTATTTTAGAAATAACAGGAAGTTTCATTATCTTAAATAAGATACTAAGAACTCATAGGAAACGTTTATAAGAAAAATGGCGGATCAGAATGAATTCTAATTGGTCACTTGGACCTTTTGGTAGGAACATCTTTTCCTACGGACTTATGCTAATTAGACTCGCGCCATGGTGCTTGAAGTTTTGAGGAAACAAATCTATGGTTAAACTGCCTCTCGTGTCAAAGCCAAAGTTCTTACAGACGCTTTTATAAATTTATCGCATGAACAGGGAAGTGTCGAGAATTGTTACGCAAACATCTCGATGAATAGACGCACTCAGAAATCCAAATACAAATTTGAAGAATTTATTGATTTAAGAGCTCTTCAACAAGAACTTATTAGACTTGCCCAGGCGCATATTCGAGGAACACCGATCGGTAAAAATAATTATATACAATTAAGATACAGAGTCATAGATAATACTCATGTTGATTTACTTAAAAATCCGTATACTACTTAGCGTGGAAATAAAATTGGTGAGATAAAGTCGAGAGATCAAACCGCCGCAGGCATGATAACTCGAATTAAGGCTTAATTTGATGAGCGTAAGAATCATCTCAAGATTAATCGCTACGCGGAACAAACTCGTGCATCGTGATTCTATATAATGATCCCCTGAACAATGTGTTAAACCGCCGAATATTACAAGCTTCATGACGTCAGGAAGCGTTGAAGACTTCCGAAACGTTCAAGGATGGCAATCAAATCTTTATTGTAACAAGCAAAAACTCTGACCTTTTCCTCCTGGATACTATGGCCGCCGTTTTCGGAAAGTGGGGTGGATGGCGCGCTGTATCCTTTGGGTCCCTCGTCGTGCGGCGTCATCTGTCGCTGTACCTCGTTCTCTTGGTCGTTGTGTATCCTTATGTCTTGCAAGCCATTTTTAAATTCGGATAGTCTTAATACGGACGGTTTGATTTCAGGCATTTCGTCGGGGTGCTCGTATCTCCTCAGATCTGTGAGGTTAGTGGCTAAGTGGCGGTGAGGGTCCAATGGTGGTGGAACTCCTATGGATCTCAAGTGTTCTATGCTTCGATGGATATGGGAATAGTTATCCATTGGTATTTCCGCCATCAAAGGCGAGTTGTGGTAGTCCAGACCGCCCCCATCCGGCCTGTAGTCGATAGTCCTTCCTTCCATCATCTTGGCAATTAAAAATTTCTATCTAAATATAAAGTATAATATCGTATCGATCGTTCGATCGAGTGGTTATTTGGCACTATATTACAAAAATATACGGTTTATGTCTTCGTATTCTACGCTTTGTTTTAGGTGTCATGGAATTTTTCGAGATCCTCCGTTCAGTTTTGGCTGTAAGAATAATAAATCAAAAATTAAAATAATGCTAATCGGTTTATCCGAAATGTTGTCTTCTTGAATCAATACAATCGGGCGTGAATTTGAATCAATTTCTCTTTAAGCTTCGTCTATTTAAAACTAGATTTGACGAGTGAAAAAAGCCGGTGTTTTTTTTGTGTGGCAAGCAGGTGACGAGAGCCGCCGCGTAGGCTGTGTCAATGATCTAGCCCCTAGCCCACATGCCGCATCGAATAAGGCTTCGATAATCATGTAGCCTGTACAGGCGCGCTTACAATCTACAACGATTTTCATCTCAACTACTTTAAACCCGCCAACGCTTTAGACAATTCAACTATCATCGCCAATGATTCAAAATCCAAAGCCCTCCCAAAAGCTATTCCAGTAACTGATGAAAAATTAGCTGTTTCTAACGACCCTTTTGAAATGCTTCTCAATATAGGTTCTTTAAGAAAGATGAATGGTACAAATGTTAAAACAGATTAAGCCCATTTTAACGATTTCGTTGTACGTCTAATTACACTTGTGCCGGCAAGTGTACGTGTAGAGACCGGCATACACGGCTGTCAAAGATATAATTGCGCGTACAAAGAACACAGTAGCATTGCGGTTGATGCTACCAAATGCTACGCTGAATTCAACTTTAAGGTGATAACCAAAAGTGCTGTAGATCATGTTGGGGAGTGTAACTTTGTATAGGGCCCCACGGTTGATCGACTTCAAGATTCGTAATCATAATACTCGTTTGGTCCAAGGAAGTGGTTCGGGCAGTAATTAGGTTTTTGTTAACTATCCGAACTCGGTGCCTATCTAAGATTGACCACGTTATTTGATCGTGAATTTTCAAGAAAGTTGACAAATTGGGTGACATTTATACATTCATTGAATTTGTTGATAGATTTTCGAAGAATACAGATAATATGAAAAATTTAATTGGAATTTGGTAATTAATAAAATTATCTAAAGCTTTAAGTAATTCGGGGTATTTGCAACAATAAACAAGCAACTTCCATTAATTCTACAAATTGGAGCATTTTTTTAAATAAATTTACGATCGTGTCAAGACCATTTTTTGTCGGAAAATCGAGTTGTACACAGTTTTTGTACTGGTTGGTGACACTTCATAACTGGCTTACGAAGCTGATATTTCATGCCTAGTGGACCGTGCAATACAAGGTTAGGTGGCAAAAACTTTTGCCATGGCGCGGTTTCCGTTGCGTAAAAACACTAATTCTCTATGGTCAGTTTAAGCCCATTTCTAGAAGAAGACAACATTTCAGATAAAAATAAGTTATACAATGAAATGTAAACAATATGCTTTGGGGTGGATTCCTTGGTAAAAATGGCGTTGGTAAACTAATCATAAACAACAAAATAACCTCTAAAATTATTTGAAAACCCCCGCGATCGTTAAACAAATTCATAGTGCAATCAAATTTAATTTAAAAATAACGTCACGGCATTCTGTCCGAAAATATTTCCGTATTTATAGTCGGGCATGCTCCAAGGTCGCGGCTGACAGCGAGGGATCTTACGTAAAGTTACCCTCTTCCCTCCCAGAGGGAGCCTGAGGGGAACACGGAATCCACCCCATTAATTAAAAAAGAAAAATCCATACCTGTCACTGTCCAAGTCTTCATACACCAATTATCACCATTTTAAATCACAGTTTGTTCCTATCTAATGTCACTTATTTTATATCACATAATAAAGGTAAACACTATGTCACAACACGTCCCCAAGGCAACAGTCCACGGCTTCGTCGCCAAAAATTCTCAAAAAATCCACGAAAAACATTAAAATTAATTTAGAAAAAAATACCGGCCGAAAAAACCGTGCTCTTGACCCTACGGCACAATTATGAATGCGGCGTCGTTACTAGGATCAAAATTACCAGATTTTTTGTGCTCAATATTTTAGTGTGCTATAGGTGTATAGTTGTGGTCCACACGTGATGGAGGGCGTCCCTCTCGCACTCAGGGATTCGCGTGTGGTACTGAACATGTGCTTGGAGCCGTAGTATAAGGTGCAGTCCGGAGACAGTGCAACAACGCTCGCCGCCTGAGACCAGCGCGGCAAAATCGAGACTGAAATTCAGATCTATAGTAGAAAAAGTGAACTACACCGCGCGAGGGGTACACTAACACATAAAATGAAAAAAATCACACGGACGCCAACAACGAAAGACGGAGCTTAAAAAAAATGGAGTGGGGATCGTCCGACCCGCTCTACGCGCTAGTTTTGTCCCGCTCGCCGGCTCACCGCGCACGCACACTAAGAAGCGGCGGTTAAGCGAAAAAAATGTGTACACATTTTTTTATTATTCACCATTTTTATGTGTGTAAGTGGGCCCGGTGGGAAGGGGACGACGCTACCCGATCGGGGTGCGATGCACAGGAGCGAGCGAGACGCGGCGCTCGCCACGTGCTCGGCTGGTATTAAATAATAATTAAAATGGCTACAAGATACGAGCCCGGTAGACGATTTTTTGGCGAGCTTTTGGCTTTTTTGCGTTGGTTTTTGCGGATTTCGAATCGTGAATAAACGATTGACACATATTAGAGTAATGCGCGATTCCCCGCGCCGGGGTAAAAAAACGAAGGCCGCGCGAAAAAGAAGTTATTGATTAAAACCGGGGCTGTCCACGGCGCAAATGAGGGAGTCTAATTGTATGCAAGGGAACCGGTGTCGAGGATTTGCAAGGGAAATCGCCCTTCGACGAGCTCCGGTGGAAATCGAAATAACATCGACGGCGACGACGAATTGGAAAACTCTGATAACGATTTTCTAATGTTAAACTTAGAAAACAAAACGCCGACATACCATGAACAAAAACCTATAAAATAAATAAATAAATATCGGACAACCTGACACAAATCGATCTAGTCCCAAATTAAGCTCAAGAAGGCTTGTGTTATGGGTACTAGACGACGATATACGTACTTATATAGATAAATATATACTTAAATACATAGAACAACCATGACCTAAGCACAAATATTCCAGTTCATCACACAAATATTTGCACTGGCCGGGATTCGAACCCGGGACCGCCGGCTCAGTAGGCAGGTGTCTACAGACCGAGCCAAACGCGTCGTCAACCTATACCTATCCTTATTACCTACTTAAATAATATACGAAAAGATTATGACGAACTGAGAATCTCCTTTTTTTAGGTTTTGAGTACTTTTTAAGGCTTTTTTAAGTAGGAATCATTATCACATAAGTCATCACAAAAATGCATCAGATGATAATTTCCTTCCGATTCTGACGGAAAAAAAAGGCTGTAGAATAAGTAAAGAAGCTTTATGTTGATTATTGTTTTATTTTTGGCTTAAGTCTAAATTACTTACTTAAACATAAGAATATAAAAGTTTATCACTAAGCAAAACAGACATAAAAAAATAATACCCTCATGACTATCTGCTTAATCTTTCCTCCTTAATAAATATCAATGATTTTCGTTCTTATTATTATTAAATACTGATATAGCGCAGAAAGTTCTAACAAAAAAAAGACAATCATAAAAGTCAAATAAAACATCTCATCCGAAAACGCCATAAAAAAGTAATAAAAAAAAACAAAAGTGAATAACCACGATCATATCACAAATAAATATAATTAAGCTAATTTAAATATTCATAGAAATCATTTAAAGCCCGCAATAGCTAATAAGGGCAGTGACACAATCGATGGAGCTCTTTGCATGCATTGTATGTATGTATGTATGATGTGTGTATGGAGGGAGCGGGCAGATGTTCACCCTAGTGACCGTGGTCAGGGATCGGACAATTCGGACATGTGAGATTTAAACCCTAAAAAGGGAATATTTCGTTAAACGCGGTATGAATAAGAATGATCTGTTACTTATTTTAAATGATTATGACGCGGCGTCGCGTCCATAGAGATCGGTTCACACCGGATTGCCTATTAAAGACCTTGACAAATTAACAAGTTAAATCATAAAAAACTGAAAATACGGTGCTGCTTTACTTGTAAGAAAGCAAACAATATATTTGTATAGGTATTAAGTTCCTATGTGGTTTTAAATTATAAAAGACAGTTTCACTTTGTAAACAATAAAATTTTACGATCTTTTATTAATTCTGACAATTAAAAAAGAAAAAAAAGTAAAAATGTGTCTGTATTTTATTAAAATTACCTACTTACCCATATTACTTATTTTTTTATGTGATACGATACGATAAATTCCCATCTATACATGTGAGTAGGTATCCATATACTTATCGGAGAATTAACAGCTTGACATCATTATTTAAATCTAACATAGTAGAAAACAATTGACAAATATTTCCATCTAATTTCTTAACAATCTACTTATAAACATGAGGAATTTAATCCGATACAAAATAGTATTTATTTAATAATCGCTTTTATGTATACGCATTTCAAGTATGGTGTTTTCTTTTAACACAAATACAATCAAGTCACACAATACTACTGAAAAGAAGCAATAAAATTAACTTCTAAAAGGCCGACATTCTGAATATTTCATACAAATCGGTCAATCGCAAAAGATAAAGATACAAAAGACTCAAAAATAGAGGCCACGCTTAGTTTTATTGCACTAGTAATAAAAGTTGATAACGAACTTTCGATTTTACCCAAAAACACAACGTGGTAAAAAATCGGCCTCCTGGTTTTTAATTTTTTTGTTAGGTACTTTTTATTTATTTAACCTTCTATTTCATTACATTTCGAGTTTCTTAAAACTTAGGGTCCATAAATTTCTACATCGTATTTATTTTCTTTTTTTAAGTCTGATCATAACACTTTTGTTTTCTAAAATTAGGGTTCATACCAAGAAACTTAATAATGAACCAAACGTCCTTGAGCTCAACTATGATTTTTTACTCATTTTAACTCCTTAAAACATGTTGACGTTTTTTTACATTGGTTATGCAAGGGTTTGACAACAATTGAATGAAAAGATTTTTTTGGATCTAATTCACCTGCTTTGGGACGGAAGTCGGATGCTCGATAAGCTTGAGTTTTATCAAATATAATTCAGTATTTTAATTCAAATTGTGCCGTTCTTGTCAAGTGTTCTCACAGGTGTGTAGGAACTTATGAATATTATCTTACCTGATTCATTTATACTATTATAGAATTCTAATATTGTATTGAAAAGCAGTTTTGTATAAGGAAGGGTCATGATTCTAGGGAAAAAATGACAGTGCGATGCACGTTTTCTTTTGTCTCAATTGATCAATGATGTTGATGACAATTACGTCTCATCATTTTTTGCGGCTTCTTCACACCAAAATTGCTTCACGGAGTTTAATTTTTTTTTGGTACGGTCAGCATTAAAGTAGCTGTCAATTTTGCTACTGACGTATGTCAAATTGCATTGTCAGCTAATTTTGACGCTGACTGTAGAAGCATAACAGGACATCCAAGATGGATATAGGATACTCTGTATCCGACTATGGCCAGGCGGGGCGCACTCCGCGATTAACGTTTCCCGCTACAAGTACATGCCGGTGGCCTCATGCATGGTGCCTATTCAGTGGCTGCCAGGCACTGTCTTGGAACGCACGTACACGAAGTTCGCGCGCACGCTCTTCCGATTTATGTACGTCGCAAGTGAACGTTCCTCATTCATCTGTTGATACCAGTGTTATATTATAATATAAAGTGTTTAAATGAGTAAAAAGACAGCGAAAAGATATTGTATCGCAGCGGGTTGTAGGAACAATGATTGGAATCACGCGTTTTTCGTTCTCCCAACACGTCCGAAGGATGCCGATAGGTAAGAAAATTAACATAATATATAATAAGTAGTTACTGAATAATAATAAAAAACATATTGCAGGTGTATCTACTTCCATATTTAACACTGGTTACTCAGATCAATTTTAATTGTTAAGTAGGTACTTATGTAACTTTGAATTGATTATTTGCTGATATTTGTCAATTTAAATTCTAGTAAAATAAGTATGTCTACTACTAAATCAACAATCATAGAGGTTTTTAAAATAATATTTGATATCAAGTTTGTAAAATTACTTGTAAGTAATGAATAAACGATTGAGTGATAGTTTGATAGGTAAGTATATAAAATATATAAATAAAGAGTTAATGAAATGTATTGGAAGAGATCCCTAATAGGGATAAGTTCGCCTTTATACATGTTTTATTTGTAACTAGCGACCCGTCCCGGCTTCGCACGGTGCGTCCGTGCGTATTTTTAAAGATCTAAGCATACCTACATAGGGGCAAGACAGACAGACAGCAGGAAACGACTTTGTTTTATACTAGGTGTATAGTGATGAATGTATATGAACAAATAAATAAATATCGGACACCTAAGCAAAAACAAAATGAAGCTCAAGAATTTAATTGCATGTTAAGGTAACGCATTCGTTGCATTATTTTATTATATTATACGCATTAAAATGTTTAAAAATAAAGCTAAAATGTTTTGCGGCCTGGTGGTGGATTCAATTCGTCCAAATTCTGTGATTGATTATTTTATAGTTAAATAATGAAATAATAAATATGTATAATGTATGAAGAATATAAACATATTACTCTCTATATTGAATGCAAGAAATAAATGGGAAATACATTTTTATTTTTAGTCGTTGACAGCCCTCGCTCTCGGCGACGCGGCAAGCGAGCCAATTCATTTTTACCGTTGGCACGCAGCTTTAACGTTCCGTTTGGCTTGCGCTGGGGACGACGACTTTAGAAGGGCCATAAATCATATTTTTTCGGCTAAAAAAAGCGGCTTTTGTAAAGATCAAAGTAGTGTGCCTTCTGTACTTGTACTATTATCTATTCTGTGCTATGGCACAAACATTGAAAAAGGAAAGGATATGCGGAAAAAGTTAATAGCTAGAAGCTGACATGTATGTAAAGGTTGAAAAATAGAAATTGACTTAGGTACGTAATTGTATTGAAAACAATTTTTTTTTAATTATCCCTATGTCTGATTTGAAAATGAAAAGTCTTTGAAATAAGAAATATACGTATTTTTTCTTCCCACTCGTCAATTTAAAACACAAGCCGAAGCTACAAATCGTTATAACATGAGCTAGTACCTGATGTGTGCAACTAATTTCCTACGTGTGTTCCATCATCACAAAACCTGTATTTTGGGAGTCCGCCATTTTGATCTACACGATCTATAGCTCGTCACTATAATCATAATTTAAGTTTCTTTATATGTTCGAAACTA